>CM033427.1:4918665-7377998 GCA_019425775.1 Rafetus swinhoei | reverse complement strand
TCTAAACATACACTTTATTACTTTAATTTACTCATGTATAACTCCAAGTTTCTCTCCCTACGTCAATGTTCTATTTTGCTGCCTCATTAGAGTATCATTTCTGGAAATATACTCCTCTTTCTGCATACAATTAACACCCTGTGGTCTGAAAATGTGGAAGAATACAATACAGTTGTGTATGTTAAGGGATACATTGTATAAAAATATATCAGTGTGAAACAATGAATATTGCTAAGTATTTTTAAATTTACTTCTGTTGGGCCTTGAGGACGCATAGGAAATCAAGATCCCATGGTGCTATGCAGAGAGAGAGAAACAGAGAGGACAGACCTTGTCTGGAAGATCTTACAATCTAAACAGACAAAACTACTAAAGTGTAGGAGAGAAAATGAGTGAGGTGACTGTCTCAAGGGCGTGCAGCACATCAGTGGCAGAGATGAAAAGAGAATTCCAGACTTCTGAGTCTGAGTCCAGTGCCTTATATATAGTATCATTTTTTCCCATTGGGGAAAAATATGTTGCTCTTTCATGTAATGAGCATATGAAAGAGAGAGCGGAATAGAGTACATTGTGCAGAAATATGGTAAAATGTCAGGTGAGCTTTTGGCATACTCAGTTCTCTCATCTAACAATATGTAATGCACTCTCTAAAGGAACGTGTTGGGGAGGGGAACGGCAGAGGGAAGGGTAGAGGAAGATACATTATGAGAAGGAAGGACTTTCATGGGAGCAATATGTCTTACAATCTAATTGCTCTGTGTTTTATAGAACAGGATCATTAGGGTATCCTGCTTATGGTACCACAGAGATGTAATAGCGAAATAAAGCAAGAGCCTATTAAACAGAAAGTTTAAATATAGCTACAGGGACAGATACTTCACGACAACTTGACAGATGTCTTGGAGTGATCACTGGCTCCTTCATCACTAATTACAAAATCATTTGTCTTAAGGAAAGGACAAAAGAGAAGTAATTATGAAAAACAAGATTCTTATGGGATAAAAAAAGATAACATCCGTTTAAAACACTGAAGCGATCATAACCATTTAGAATCATTATTAGTTTGGTGGAGCCAATGACAGCTTGGCGTTGGAAGCCAGTGGGAACAGCGCTTCCTGTGCCGAAGAGAAGAAAACATTCAATTTCTTGTTATGCTAAACTTATCCCCAGACTCTAGAGATTTCTTTGATGAACAGTTCATTAAAATTTCCGACCGCAGATGAATTTGAGCTAAAATACACAAATGGTTTAATTATACATTCCTTTTTAATTACACTAATGACTTGTAATGTGTTTATGTTGGTTTAGAGTTTAATTTCTTCTCTTAGATTAGGTGGTTGACTTAAGGATTGCGCTTTTTCAGGGAAATAGCGTGATTCATCAATGTTTGATCACGAGTTAATCCGGAAATATTAAAGCTTTTGCAGTCCTTGGCAGAATGGCAATGCGCACGCACACACGCACACAAGAATGATTGCCTTTTCCATTTGGATTCTTAGGGGTGGCTAAGCTCTCGCAACATCGCACAGGCAGATGTGAGTGTCAGGAGACAGAAGCGACCTGCTGCTGCAATTAGAGACCTGATGCTCCAGAGATTTCAGGAGGGAGATGGAAAGAGATTCAAAGAACAGCTTCGAGATGACCCAAAGTTAGCAAGGCTCCTAAGGGAGTGTTGCTGCTGGGACGCACCCTGTATAGATTTAGTTGTGCCCCATTGAGGCACCAAGAGCAAAGGAAATATATAGGATGCCTACTCCAGGCATATTTCAATTGCATATAGTCCAAACGGGGAGGGAAACCTGGTCCCCACAGGCCTGGTGCACACTTTACTACACACGTCCCATCAATGGAGCAAAAACCAGATGATTCTATGCAGCCCTATATAAAATAACACTTCTAGAGATCCACCACTCTGCCATCCTCCCGACACGCGACAGAGCACATTCTTCCTCAGTCCATCCTCCTGACATGTCCCTGTCTCCTCCTACTTGACTGTCATCCTCATTTAGGTTGTGAAAACTTTCCAATATACCTTGCTCATTGATGAGTCTCTGTGGTATCTGGTGACCTACTTCAATGGTCCACACAACCAAGAAGGAGGTCAAATGATGCTCCTTTCCAAACAGGAAAAAGGGAAGGCAAGTGGAGGAAATCATTCTTTGGAGACACTTCAGTGATGAAGGAAGCTGGGGGAACTCTGACTGTTTTTCTGTTATGAGACAATAGGGTGAATTGGAGAGACCAAGAGACCATCGTCATATTCCATTCACCATTCTCTAGACAATATTCCCCTGTTACGTCATCTTTTCATTATCCCTCTTCTAAAATAAACTAACTTAGTCTTTGTGTCTCTCCTGGTGCGGAAACTCCTTGTGCCACCTTGCCTCCATTTGACCGATAGGAATAACCACCATTAATAGTACGAAAACAATGCTTTAGAAAATCTTAATGAGGGGTGATGGCCCCGTTGGTCTAGGCCAGTGGTGGGCAACCTGTGGCCAGAGAGATGTGTTAGAGAAGAAACAGGCAACCCAGGAGCGGATGGGGTAAATGGAACCACTTTATTGCCTACGCACGTTTACCTCAGACATTCAACACAAAATCCGAGTGGCAACAAATTGTTATTAGTCAGAACCTTTTATCTATTTTAGTATGTTAATTCACATGTCTATCACCACTTTTCCTAAAACCTTAATTAGTAATGCTAACTCCCATAAAATGAATATTAATAAGCAAATAATGAATACAATTATACCCACCCCTAATTACTATTTATATAATTTCTAATTAAATCAATACTTTCCTATACTACAAACTAACAGGTTACAGAGATTACAAGGAATTTGACCCTGAAGATATGTGGTGCAGAGCCAATGAGGATAAGCAAGGGTATGTCTACACTGCCACCCTTGTTCGAACTAGGGTGGCTAATGTAGGCATTCGAACTTGCAAATGAAGCCCGGGATTTAAATATCCCAGGCTTCATTTGCATATTCCCGGGCGGGCGTCATTTTTAAATGCCTGTAGTTCGAACTACCTGCCCGTGGCTACACGCGGGATGGACTAGGTAGTTCGAATTAAAGTTCCTAATTCGAACTACCATTAAACCTCCTTGCAGGAGGAATAACGGTAGTTTCAAATTAGAGCTTTAATTCGAACTACCTAGTCCGGCCACGTAGCCGCGGGCAGGTAGTTCGAACCACGGGCATTTAAAAATGGCGCTCGCCTGAACATAAATGAAGTCCGGGATATTTAAATCCCGGCTTCATTTGCAAGTTCGAATGCCTACATTAGCCACCCTAGTTCGAACTAGGGTGGCAGTGTAGACATACTCCAAGAGACATAACAAAATAAAGCAACGCCATACTTATCTGGTCTCCTAGGCTACAAGAACAGAGAGAGAGAACAGGTTTATACAGCATAAAGAATAATTCTGGTTTTGACCAGACTCTTGTTTTTGTAGTTTGGGACAATAGATTAAAAGGAAAAAGCATGTTTAAAGGCCAATGGCAATGCCTATGCTGGTTAGAACCCTGAGCCACTAATGTAGAGAAATCTCAGACCTATTCATTTTTACATATCCCAACAGGATGCATGTGGCCCATTGGGGTTCAATGTGTGACCTGGGAGATATTTTGTTTACCATTGCCTGTGCACTAATTTGCCAGATTCTGCTGGTTTTCATCCATGTAGGGTTTTTTTTTCCCTACTGGTATGACAAATATGACATGCATGTGAAGCAAGGGCACGTGAAGTGAGGTGCATGCTGATTGCACACAACATTGAGTGTGAGAGCTATGCGCTATCTTTGCATCCATTCACAGCGCTGCTATAGTTCAATCAGCACACCCCACAAATTCTAGGTATGTTAGCGGGGTTAACACAACTACCCTGTCTCAGGAGACCATTTTGATTATGACAATCTTGTAGCCCACTAAGATGAAGGTGAGCCACACATATGACCCACTCACTAGCCTTGTTTGCACCTCAGTGTTCTGGACACTTCAGAAATGGAGAGGAAGTGTGGTCTAGTGGTTAGTGTAAGTTTGACTGTCTGATCACCTGGGCAATTCCTATGAGAGCTGTGCAAACCGCGTCATCTCTCTTTGCCTCAGTTCCCCACCTATAAAATGGGGATGTTACCACATCACAGCCTCATGGGGATGTTATGAAAGTGAATACAATAGAGATTGGGAGGTGCTCACATATTGTAGGAATGGAGGCTACAGCAGCATGTCGGATGGAAACATAATAAATGACAGGCTCCAAACCTTCCATTTTGCACATTGCTGGTTGGGATGGGGCAACACAAAATAATAGGACATTCTACTCTAGATTAGCTGTGTGCACATTTGCTAGCCAATCAACAGCAGTCATTATTCCCAGCCTCATGCATGTTCTATATCTATGAATATATAAACAATTTTATTGTGTTACTTTCCTGGGCAAACAGAAGGGGGTTAGAGAGTGAAAGCTACAATGTGGCAATGAAGCATAACAATCCAATCCTTCCATTCTTTCTCCAATAGAACTACAGTAAGATAAATAGAGCAATATCCATATTTTACAGTCTATAAAATCCCAATCTTCTTTAGAAAAAAACCTCATGTGTCAGGCACACATTCTAGCTTATTTATTAACATATCCTTACGCAAAATGTGTATAGATAGGACATTTAGTTTTAGGCATACACCAATATTTACTTCTGGAAGTCACTCAAGTGTGTATTTGTGGAGGGGAGATCATATGCAAGGAATCAAATTTGCCAGCAAATAGTTTGCAAGCAGTGTGTGTGGGGGGAGGCGGGGGGAGCTACAGGTTTGTAAAACATACCCCTCCAACATCATCACCACTGAAAGCTTCATCAGAGATGGGCAAGTTTAAGTAGGAATAGACACTCATCCGGGATATAGAAAAGGGAGGGATACCATGGATATCTCCTTTGTCTGTCTGATGTTATTAGGTTGCCTGCTTTTCTGTATCTCCCCGGGTGTTTGTACAACCCTTAGCAAAATGGGGCCCCTTATCTTGGCTGGGACCTGCAGCTGCTCCCGTCATAGAAGTAAAAATAAGAGAGCTGCCCAATTCCTGAGTTTTCTGAGGCTTTTGGTTTTGGGCAATTCAGGTTTTTGCCTGGGATTTTGGCATGTCAAGCTCTGAACCAGAAGATAAAATAAGCCAGAAGAGAAAATAAAATGATCAGAGCACACTCCATAACGTAAACCCTCAAGGACGTGCAGGTTGATGGCATTAGAACTGAGATCTGAAACTGGCAGCTGGCCTCTCTGATTACAGTGATCTATATCTCAGCCCTGTTCTGAATTCTTTGAACTGAGGCTATGTCTAGATTGCTGGCTTCTTTCAGAAAGAACTTTTCCAGAAGAGATCTTCCAAAAAAACTTCTTCCGAAAGAGAGTGTCCACACTGCCAAAGTGCATCCAAAAAGCGATCTGCTTTTTCGAAAGAGAGTGTCCAGACTGAATGGATACTCTCTCACATGTAAGCTGTGATTGCTATGGACGGAATGACCACCAGGACACCTGTGCTTTTTCCTCTTCTTCCGAAAGAATTCCCTCTTCCCCATCCGCACATGCCTTTTTGCCAAAGAGCTCTTTCGGAAAAAGGCTTCTTCCTCGTAGAATGAGGATTACCAATTCCAGGAAAACCCCTCTGTTCTTTCGATTTTCTTGCAGAAGAATGCAATTATAGTGTGGGCATTCCTCAAATTTTGTCGGAAAAATGGCCGTTTTTCCAACAAAACTTTGTAGTGTGGACATACCCTGAGCGATGAGTTGGATCCAAACAGGACTGCCCGCAGGGTGAGGGGAAAAGGGTGCAACTGCTGTGGGACCAATGTTACAAAAGGGCTCAGGAGCTCCTGGCTGAGGCAGCTTCTGCAGCTGGAGCATGGACCCTATAAATGATTGCCAGAGCATTGCTCCTCGCACTCCGGGCAAAATAGAGGGCTGCCTAGCCGCATCTCTATCCTTTCACCTGAGGCCCCACCCCTCCCAGGGACATGAAACAGCCCCCCGTCCCCGCCTTCCCCAGGGGCCTGGCAGGGCTGTCAGCTCCTCTGCATGTGAATCCAAAATTTGTATCATGGGTCTATTTCTAGTATCAATATGTCAGAGCCTTTAAAATAATTTAAAAAAAAACACTTAGCTTAAAAAGGGAGGGAGTGAAGAGAAAAGAGTAAGTGGGGTGGATATATTCCTTCTCATTTCATCTGTCTAATAATGCTGCATCCCAACTGGTAATGTGCAAAATGGAAGATTTGTGGCCTGCCATTTATTATGTAGTATGTTAAATTATACATATAATCAGGGCTCACCAAGCTGCGGCGAGCCCTGCTCGCCAGCCACGCGGTTCTGCGCGCTGCGCATGCGCTGACCACGCTGCGCAGCTGTGCCGGCTTGTAATCTACTCGCCATGGGCGAGTAGATTACATTAATTGTTGAGCCCTGCATATAATATAATATATAATATATTTGTTAATTATGTTTCTGTGCTATGTGCTGCTATAGCCCCCATTCCTACAATATGTGGACACCTGGGAAGAAGATGTGGAAAAAGCTGAAATACTCAATGCTTTTTTCGCCTTGGTCTTCACAGACTAGTTCAGCTCCCAGACTGCTGCACTAGGCAGCAGGGATAGTTTAAGGTCCTCATAGGCCCTAGCCACTCTCATATTGGTAGGGCGGGGTGGGCTAGATGACCTTCGGAGGTCTCTTCCTCCCCTAATCTTTAAGGGTATGTCTAGACTACAGGCTTTTGTCGACAGAAGTTTTGTCGACAGATAAGGTGTGTCTAGACTACAGGGTTTTGTCAACAAAAGTGGACTTTTGTCGACAAAACTATACCTGTGTCTACACTGCCGCTGAGTTCTGTCGACATAACGTCGACACGACAGAACTCAGCAGTTTTTTCTGAGGAATAACGCCTTTTTGTCGACAGAGTTCTGTCGACAGACACTGTCATTTGCATGTCTACACTGTCATGTCACGGCTTGCTGTCTTTGTCGACAGCGCTGGATGTAGTCTAGACGCTCTTTGTCGACAGAAGCTTTGTCGACAGAACTCTGTCGACAAAAGGCGTTATTCCTCGTAGAATGAGGTTTACAGCCATCGACAAAACTGTCAAGTTCTGTCGTGTCGACGTTATGTTGACAGAACTCAACAGCAGTGTAGACGCAGGTATAGTTTTGTCGACAAGAGTCCACTTTTGTCAACAAAACCCTGTAGTCTAGACACATCCTAAGAGTATAACAAGTTGCCTCTCTACTGTTGCCCCTGACTGTAGAATCTAAGCAGCAAATACACAATTTGTGATTCCGAACAAATGACTTGACTACAACAGGCTTTTCATTTCCCCTCCCTTATGTTTGCTATCTTATTTATGATTAATAATGTAGATGAGTAAGATAATTATTATCTTACTCAAGTCCAAGATGGGTTTGGAGCAAAAGAGAGCTTTGCAGGGTTCTCAGAAAATATTTAGTTGTGGGCTGCCTTATTTTGTCCTTCTCTAGTCATTTTTTTCACAGTTGAAGGTTTTCCTACCTTACTGGGGAGCTTTGTTCTCTCTAGGAGGAGTATGGTCTTCTCTGAGAGCCATATATGATCAATATTGATATAATTTGTATTTATTTGTTTGTTTGTTTTTTCATTTTTTTGCATTCTGAAAGTCACAGGTCAAATAAGATTCAAGGCCCTATGATGGTGTAGAGAAGATTATAGTGTTATATGGTCCCTAAAATATGAGCCCAAATCCACTGAGAATTTTAGCCCTGGTCTGCACTAGGATCTTAGTCTGAAATGAGCCCCCCAAGTTCAATTTAGTAAGCGGTGCATCTGTAACCCACACACCTAAGGTGGTTCACTGTCCCAGGTAGCATTTAGGCTACTGAGCTCACTTGTTCTTATCTCTCACTGTAAGTGGTCTAAGCTGAGAGCCACCTGGCTTTATAGCTCGAGCTGTAGAGGCTCCTACACTAAACTGCAGAGGCTCCGGGTTTGGCTCTGCCTGCAGGTGGTTACACATCCCTATTACCAAGCCCATTATTTTGGAATAACAGGCCACAGAATTCAAACTCCGTACTCCTGCTTTTCATCAGGAATAACACAAATTCTGAACTTGTGGGTTCGAAATAACGTTATTGTGGATGCTCCGGTGCCTCTAATTTGAACTAATTGGCCTGGAGGAGGCCTCTCGCAGCTCTCCAGAGTGTTCCCTGGGTCTCTGAGTCCGAGGTAGTGCATCCATATCAACGGAGCCTGTCTTGGACTAATTTCAATGCTTCCCGTAGTGGGGACACGCAAGTTCGATTTTGTTAAATGGGGAGTTCTTTCATCAAATTTAGTAATATAGAAATAATTTCCTAGTGTAGAAATGGCCTTAGAGAATAAGCTTTCAAATGTCTCTGCTTAGCATGTCATCCCCACGCCTGCTTTAGATCTCCCCAAACCTTGTTTTCCCTAAGGGTCATTCCTTCCCCTTTCTATGTACAACACCTTTGTCTGGATACCCAGAGCGAAGTACTGAGCGGACACGGGGTGGGCTGTCATTGGTTTTGAGACCTGTGTATTTAAGGAGGTTTCTGTGTGCTGGCAGAAGCCTGTAGGTAATTTCCCAGGATTCAGATGGTAGGTGGTATATGTGCAAGTGATTTATAAATTGGGTCTTTAATCTCTAAGTTGATTGTACTAAACACCAGATTAGGCTGATTGTTATTTTGAATTAGTCTTGTTATGTGATTAAAGCGGTGCTTAGGGATTCACGTTAAAATAGCTGCAGCTTAGAAAGGATTCTACACCATGCCAAGCACAAGAGAGCCTTTCAACTTGTTAAACTTTGAGTTTATGCTGAAACCCTGTGTTTTCAGCACCAATGCTACAAAGCCTTGTTGGAGGACTGTATATATTATTTAGCTCCTAATTCTTTAGCGCTCAGCTGCATTGAACACTGCTGCAAACTATCCCTTATCATTCATATCCCGCTCCACCATGCAAATTACTTGGTTTCCAGGATGCTCTGCATTTGTCACTGTGACACACTAGACAGACAATTAAGTGATGAAAAACTTTAATTTGGCTTTTTAGGACTGTACTTTAGAATTAAAAAAAGCTCTGCATGTGTTTACAGATTTTATTGATTTATTATCCTTTCCATATACCATTCAGGGTTTCCCCTTGTAATTTGTTAGCACTGAGGGTGTCAATGGTCAGAAGAAGAAAACGCTCCTACGAATTACAGCCCCCTCCGAGACATTGCAAAATTAGGAGGTTATTTAGCTAAGATTAAAGTAATCTATAAGTGTAGTGCGTCTCAGATAAACAGCACTGAAGAGCTACAAGATCTTAGAGTTTGTTTCTGCAACTGAAGTATCAGTGTCAAACTTGGGAGCATGGTAAGGAATTCTGGGTAATAGCTTGTAAATAAACCCTACGCTGTGTTTTCCAGTTCCTCATGTTCTATAGAAGGTAGAACTTTTAATAGAAGGAACCAACTTCTTAGATTTCAGAATCAACACCTGAAACAACTATAAGTTAAGATGAATCTCTAATCAATGTCACAGAATGAAAGAGGACGAATCCTTGTGAGGTATGGTCTCATACCTGTCACCATACATAGACTCAAAGCATGATAATTATTATTCATTATTTATATTATTGCAGCAGCTCGAGATCTCACTCGAGAGGGCAGCTGAAGTGTGCTAGGTGGTGTACAAGTATGTCATAAGACAGTCCCTGCCTCCAAGATTTTGCAATCTTACTAGACAAGCAAAACTGACAGGGAAGAGGCAAAGTTAGATATTGGTATAGAAAGTACGCTTATTAAGTTTGCAGATGATACCAAGCTGGGAGGGGTTGCGACTAATCTGGAGGATAGGGTCATAATTCAAAATGACCTGGACAAATTGGAGAAATGGTCTGAGGTAAATAGGATGAAGTTTAATAAAGACAAATGCAAAGTGCTCCACTTAGGAAGGAACAATCAGTTTCATACATACAGAATGGGAAGCGACGGTCTGGGAAGGAGTACGGCAGAAAGGGATCTAGGAGTTATAGTGGACCACAAGTTGAATATGAGTCAGCAGTGTGATGCTGTTGCAAAGAAAGCAAACATGATTCTGGGATGCATTAACAGGTGTGTTGTGAGCAAGACACGAGAAGTCATTCTTCCGCTCTACTCTGCGCTGGTTAGGCCTCAATTGGAGTATTGTGTTCAGTTCTGGGCACCGCATTTCAAGAAAGACATGGAGAAATTGGAGAGGGTCCAGAGAAGAGCAACGAGAATGATTAAAGGTCTAGAGAACATGACCTATGAGGGAAGGCTGAAGGAATTGGGTTTGTTTAGTTTACAAAAGAGAAGATTGAGGGGGGATATGATAGCAGTTTTCAGGTATATCTAAAAGGGTGTCATAAGGAGGAGGAGAAAACTTGTTCATCTTGGCCTCTGAGGATAGAACAAGAAGCAATGGGCTTAAACTGCAGCAAGGAGGTTTAGGTTGGACATTAGGAAAAAGTTCCTAACTGTCAGGGTAGTCAAACACTGGAATAAATTGCCCAGGGAGGTTGTGGAATCTCCATCTCTGGAGATATTTAAGAGTAGGTTAGATAAATGTCAATCAGGGATGGTCTAGACAGTATTTGGTCCTGCCATGAGGGCAGGGGACTGGACTCGATGACCTCTCGAGGTCCCTTCCAGTCCTAGTATTCTATGATTCTATGTCCCCCCCCTCTTTTTTACAGATAGGGTACTAAATGATTAAGCAAATTCCCCCAGGTCACAAAGGGCGCATCTACAGGCCTTAACTCAAAATAAGCTACGCAATTTGAGCAATGTCAATTGCATAGCTTATTTCAAAATAGCTTATTCCGAGTTTTGGTGCTCTCTACACAGCACTTATTTCGAAATAGCACACGCTTCCTCTGACTTCCCTTACTCCTCATACCATTAGGGTGACAGGAGTCAGAGTATGACTCCAGCTTGAAAGTCCACGTCTACACAGTCGGCAGTTCTTTCAACATAATGTTGAAATACTTTGTTAGTTTAAAATAATGCTACTGTGTAGACATAGCCAAAGAGCACTTACATGGCAGAGTCCACTTGGATGCCATATCTCTAGAGTCACACTCCAGTGGCTTCAACCAGAAAACCAGATTTTCCCTCACAAGTAAAAGTAAATGCCTCAGTCAAACAGGCAAGAGAGATTATTGGTTATAAAAATAGCCTTCTCCATGTGGACTATTAAAGATAGTATCTCCATTTGTTTTCAAATGGAATCTTTACTTCTTCACAATATAGCATAATCTGTAAAACAGTGCTATTTTCCCAATTCCATCCATGATTGAAAGGACTTGACGACTGATCTTTGAGCTTGGTGTAAGGTGACTATCAGCTGAATTGAGGAAACAAACCTTGCTTAAAACATAATAGTCCAATTAGTCGCCATAGAGTGGTTGCCTATAGAATGTCAACATTTGCTACAACACAAAAGGTAGATGGTATTAGAGTTAATATCTTATTTGAAGTGCAGGGAAGTGAACAGTGCATCAGAAACTTCTTGTTAGTGACTGTTGGTAACTAGTGATATTTTAATGATGACCTCTATATTAGGATTATATGTCTTCAGAAACAACATCTATTAGAGCTGGTCTAAACTCAGAATTTCCATTCCACAGAAAATCCTGATGTTTCTAAATTTGTTTTTTTTTTTCTGAATCAAAATTATTTTAAAAAATTGTGCATTAAAATACTCAAAAATGTCATAGGTCACTTGAAACATTCTGTTTGGATAAAGAGTGTTTCATTCTGATTTGGACTTTTTAAAATGTTATATTTATTTTAAAATTTGTAAGATAATACTGAATAAAAATGACATCCAAATGACATCCAAAAAGTCACTTTAAAATGAAAAATCACCACCTTCCATTCTGATAGGTGTGAGAAGATTTGGTTAGCTGGTTCGTTGGATAGTTTCCTCCTATTTTCCCCCAAAATTAACTGAAACCAGTATGTTCTTGCAGAAAACTTTGATATTAATAAAACAACATTTTTTTCTGCAAAAGAAAAAAAAATAGTTCTGTTGTGTAGCACTGGCATTTGCAACACAGATGTTTCAGTACTCCTTTTGTCTGTTCTTTTACGGCAGTTCCCATGTTCTTAAATCAATTTGGGGTCATAGTGGATGACGAATTTAAACATGAGTCAACAGTGTGACACTTTTGCAAAAAAAGCAAGCATGATTCTGGGATGCATTAACAGGAATGTTGTGAGCAAGACACGAGAAGGCATTCTTGCACTCTACTCTGCGCTGATTAGGCTTCAGTTGGAATATTGTGTCCAGTTCTGTGCACCACATTTAATGAAATATGTGAAGAAATTGCAGAAGGTCCAGAGAAGAGCAACAAAAATGTTTAAAGATCTAGAAAACATGGCCTATGAGGGAAGACTGAAATAATTGGGTTTGTTTAGTTTGGAAAAGAGAAGACTGAGAGGGAACATGGTAACAGCTTTCAAGTACCTAAAATGGATGTTATAAGGAAGAGGGAGAAATATTGTTCTCCTTGACCTCTTAGGATAGGACAAGAAGCAACGGGTTTAAAATGAAGCAAGGGATGTTTAGGTTGGACATTAGGAAAAACTTCCTAATTTTCAGGGAGGTTGTCCAATCTGTGTCATTGGAGATATTTAAGAGCAGGTTGAATAGACATCTATCAGGGATGATCTGGATGGTGCTTGATCCTGCCATGAAGGCAGGAGACTGGAATTGATGACCTCTTGAGGTCCCTTCCTGTTCTACTAGTCTACGATTCTATGTCGACTTATCATGGTTGCGGCCAGGTCTCCTATATTCCCATAAAGTTTGTTTATAGCCATCAGTCCTGGCTTTCAGTGTTCTGTGCTGTTATTTAGCTCTAATTTAACCCTGAATGTCTTCTAAGAGCCCAGTAAACAGCAGAAGTGTTGGTAATGCTGCTAAACAATATTGACCTTGCATAGTATGGCAAATTCTCTGGCTTAGCACCAGTCATGTCCCAAGGGTGATAGATACAGGGTGAACCTCTCTAGTCCAACAGGCAGCTGCTGAAAGTGGACACTTCCCTTCATCAAATTCCAGTGCAGGGTGCATGGTAGGACCAGGGCAGGGCTGAGATGTGAAGGGCAGGACCTTAAGTCTTCACAGCACATACTGCTCTCAAAAATCTGGGCTGTCATAGGCTGTGGAGTATCCCATAGACAGTCCACAGGAAGCTCCCATTCATTACAGCCCTCTGTAATATAACGGTGGCCAAGGGGGGCACCAGTGAGAGGGTCAAATCAGGGTGACTTGCTTAGAAACAGGGTTACTTACAGCCCAGGACTGGGGTGGCCTCCTTTATAAGGCTCCAAACCAGTCACCAAGAGCACTTTAGCTGCCGCACTGGTCAGCAAGAAGTCACGCAAGCAAATCCCCTTAGACACCCCAGCATTACCTGTGCCACAACCAACACTGCTCCTTACACAAGTGAGAGGTTATGAAAACCAATCTCACCAAATCCAAACAGGTTCTCCCGATCTCAAAGGACCAGCCACATTCCCAGGTCAAGTTATACCTCAGATCGCACCCAGAAGAGCACCCTGTGCCAGCCCTTTAGAACCTAGAATCTATTAGGAGAAAGAAACGTTTGAGAGTAGAATTGTTAAAGAAATTGCGTTACATAGAACAGTCACAAAGTTCCTGATTCAGGCTCTTTGCAGAGATGGAATAAACCATTATCTTAAAAGTGTCTGGAGTACATCCCATGTTAGGATGGGCCAACAATCCTTCCCAGCCCTTTGTTCATAGCAAAGCTGCTTCTGAAGTGAAGAGCAGGAGTGAAGACAAATGGGTGAACCCGTGGGGCCCTTTCTATAACCTTGCCCATGTGGAGGGAATTCCATTGTTCTCGCTGTGTGAAGGTATCTCCCAAAATGGAGTTTGCCTAAAAAGGACCTGGACAAGTGACTTGCTTATGTGACAAAGAGCCATGGAATACCTGCTGGTTTGCAGCAGAATTCTTCAGATGTTTATTGGCAACACTTAAGGCCCATTGCCAGAGGAATACTGGTACTCACTCAGTAGCTACCCCTCACAATAGTTGGGCAGTGCTTGCTGCTGTCTCTCAGAAGCACCCAATACTCATAACATCACATACAAAAATTGTACATGAATATGACTAGTATGAACAAAATCAGCAAAGCTCACTTGGCCCACTTTGTACAGAATTTTGGGCAAACACACAACAGTGGGTGCCACAATGATCAGCATGTTCATATTATAATCCAGTAACATTACACTCTCTCAGGCTGGTCTAGTTCATGCCAGAACCATTGCAGCCCCCAGAGTAATACAGAATCTTCAGGGCACAAAAATGGCTTAAAATATCTTTTCTTTTCCACTTCCCTGGGCTGCACTTCCTGTGCATGGAATCTCTGGACATTTGATATCAAGTTGAGAGAGAGAGAGATCAAGTTAGTGGAAGTTGTGGCACAGAAACAAGCTGCTAAACAGTAAGCTAGGAGAAAAATCGCTTGCCTTCCTAAAAATTGGTGTGTGCAGTGGGATGAGGGTGGCGGGTTGGAGGAAGGAACAATGTATCACCAGGCTAGAGACCTTGTGCAATGCAAGCACATTCCACACTTTTGTTTCTCAATAAAATCTGCCAGAAAAATCCCCAAGAGACACAGGGAAGGGAACAGAGGGAGAGAGAGCAGGGACAGCATCATTTTTAATAGGTTTATTCAATTTATGAATGGAGCAGATTTTTTTGACAAAACCCTGGGCTTCTTGAGAGGTGAAATAGGTAAAGGGAAATACAGTTTGGGACCATTAATTATGCTTCCTTATTGAGTATATAAATTTGATGTCAAATGGGCCTGGTTGAATGGTATCTATTTATTTCAAAAATATCATTTCTGTGAGGCATTGCTGCATCATCCTATTGATTTGGGTATTTTTGTTATTGTGCTTGATGCTTTTATGAAAGGCAGGCTATTAACAAACTAAATTGAAAAACTAGCGAGTCAGACTTTCCTCAGATGATCCTGAGAGCTGCTGGCATGCAGCTTTAAATTGGAAAATACTGTAAAAGACTTATTTTAATGGGAGAGTCTCCTTTTTGCAATCCATAAACCTTATTTGTTGTTAAAAAAATACAAGATAGAATTCTCATGCTCCAGTGCAAGCTGTCTATTTCCCCTCTCCTATCTATAAAAATGTTAATCTTTTCATTTCAAAGGGTCACTATTTTTGACCTTGTTGGACGCTTGTATTAAAATCCAGTGTAAAACAAGGTCTTCTTAAAAGAGCAACACAGAATACGCTGTACCCATGCAAACGGCAGCCAGGAAGTGGCTGTTTACTGCGTTCCTTTTCAAACATGGTAGCAACACCAGAGCTGGGGTTGGATGGATTTGGTTCAAAGAATCACGGCTGAATATTTATGGCATTGCTTGGTGTTTCCCTCCCCCTCACCAGCTGAGAGTTTCACATTGAGTTTTCTGTTCAAAGGACAAAAACTCAAAGTGAAACTAAACAAAAGACTAATGTTTCACTTGCTTTCTGTGGGCAAGTATATCTCTCTGCTAGGTCACCAGAAAAGCTTTGGAACCTTACTGATCTCTGAAGGATCTTATCCTGTAGCCCTGCCCAAAGTGAAAAAGACAAATGCATCAACTCTGTGGCTTCTGACTCCATCAGTCCATTGGTGCAAGCCATGCAAATAGAAGGACTGTCTGGTGATTTTGGGACTACAATACCATTCAGAAGATCTGGGTCATCTCATGGCTCTGCAGATCATTCTGTGCCTCAGGTCCTCACCTGTGAAATGGGAATAGTGATTCTGTTTTATCCATCTAAATTGTAAGCTGTTCACACAGGGCTGGCCCACAACATTTTGGCACCTGAGGTGGGGAGCTCAAATGACACCCCATGCCCCCTCGCTTAGGCCAAAACTTTGAAATGTCTCAATTCTGCCTTCTTTCTGTTCTACTCCTCTCATGGTACTGCTCTGCTACCTAGATAGGCACCAGCAGCAGACACAATTTTCTACACTCTGGGTCCTAGTGGCGCCCCCGCCACAGTCTGGCACCTGAGGCGACCGCCTCAGTTCGCCTCATGGTAGGGCCAGCCCTGTGTTCACAACAGAGGTCGTCCTTGTACAGTGTCGAGTATCGATCTCAATGAGGGTCAATAATGGGGCTTCTGGGTTTTGATGGTACCCAATAAGCACCGTTAAAATAAAATAAAATAAAATAAAATAAAATAAAATAAAATAAAATAAAATGTATCCAATAAGTACTGGAAAAACCTAGGAAATGGTTACTAGAATGTATGGGCTTCTCTATCTGGAGCAGTAATATGGACTATTCAGATGTGATTTGTAAAGCACACAGATGTATCGAGCATTAATTGGTCTGCATCGACCCTGCTGGTGTGTGCTAAGTACTCCCTGGTACACTTTAGCAAGTGCATTTGAAACTGTACTAAGTTAAAGTGCATGAGGGAACATTACAAAGATTACGCTTTACAGAACTGTCATGGGGCAGGCCCCCTCGATGGTCCCGAAGGCCCAAAGTTTGTACCACTGCCCCCTCTGCCAGGGCAAATTGGGGCGTAGAGGGCCAAGGCCACTGAGAAATCTTCCCTCAACAGGGGTAACCATGGTATGGAGGCCTCCAAAGGGAAGTCCCCTCCATCAGAGTAAATACGGTCTGACAGCCTAGTCCACTGGTAAGCCTCCCAACTACTAGGGAGCTGGTCTGTTGGGGGGTAGGGAGGTAGGGGGACCTGGGCCCTCCCGCTCCACCAGGTCCCAGCCCAGGGCCCTGTGAGCAGTGGAGGATTCCGCTGACTGCTTGGCAGGGGCCCTTCCCAAAACACGCCAAGCTCCTGGAGGAAAATCCTCTGCCCTGGGCTACTTCCTGGCCTACTTAGCTCTCGCTGCATCGGTTTCTGGGTCGGGCCTTCCCAGATGGCCTCCCTGGCTGTAGCTGCCGCTCAGGCTGCTGCTGGGGCTGCCCTGGAGCTCAGGCCTGAGCTCCTTCCCCTCTGGCGGTCAGCCTTGACTGAGTGGCTCCAGAGGCTTTTATACCCTGCTTCCCCTGTGAGCATGTCCAGAAGGGCTGTGGGCAGGGCTGGACTGAGGCATGGGCAAGCCGGGCAGGTGCCCGGGGCACCAACCGATGGGGCGCCTGATGGCAGCTGTAAGGGGCGCGCGGCAGCCCTTACAGCTGCCATCAGGCACCGCGCGCCCGGCTCCCGCAGCACTGGCCCCGCGGCCCCAGCCAGCAGCGTCCTTCCCCCCACAGCCGTGGGGCCCTGCATGGCCTGGCACGCACGCCAGCAGTGCTGGCCAGGCCGGGCTGGGCAGCGCATGCGCCGTGCGCCCCAGGGGCGGGCCCCAGGCTGCGCACCAGCAGCTGTGGCTGGCCCGTGAATGCACCATGCGCCCTGGGGGCGGGCCCGCGCACCCTGAGGGGCGGGCCCGCGCACCCTGAGGGGGCGGACTCATGCCCCATGGGCGGGCCAGCACATGCGCTGTGCGCCCTGGGGCGGCGCTGCGCTCCCGGGCCCAGGGCGCCAAAAGGACTCGGGCCAGCCTTGGCTGTGGAGGTGGGGCCTTTTCAGTCAGCTGAGCTAGGGTAACTCCCTGCTCTTCCGTGCAGGGTAGATACACCCCGTCACAAGAGTATACTGCTGTAAGGAGCCATGTATATATTCTAGTAATTATTAGAATACAAAGAGAAGGCTCCAAAACTCCCAGCTCCAAACTGCTAAACATAATCTCCACAAATGAATTGAATAAACTTAAACACCCAGAAACCTTACCAATTATGATATGAATATTAACTGATTCCATGACCACATCCCAAGTTTCACCAAAGACAAATTTACCAACATTGGGGGGTAAAAGAATGTTTTACATGGTTGTATCCATTACTTGGGATGGGCGTAATATGCAAACTGAACTTTTGCATCCATCTCACACCCATTGGCTGTCTGCGGTTTGAAAAAGCTCATAATTGAGAACAAATTCCCATAAACCTGTGCATGGAGATTTCAGATGGGATCAGATGGGAAATTACTGGAATACTGCAGGAATTCTAGATTGGTAGGAAGAAATATCAGAGGAGAGGCTGGTCTTCTTCTAAGTTATCCTTGCCAAATTTACAAGTCACACAGGTTTGTATTTCCAAGTCTGAATGGTTCTCTGGGGAAAAAACTAATTCTCAAAACTTCTCTACACTTGTTTTTTAAAAAATATTTTGTGACACACACTGTTCTGTATCTGTTATGCTGTGCCTCATGGACAGAATTTGAGATACCTTGAAGGGTTTGCTTTTCTATGGGCCGGAGAGGAATGGATTTCTTAAAGTTCTTAGTTCGTATTACCAGAGATACCTAAGGTGGTGATCATGACAAAAAAAGTTTATGATTTCAGTTGGAATGGGTCTCAGCTACTTGGGAAGAGCACCCTCTCTGTTGAAAGTCTGTTACCCAGTGCTTGATTAGTGTTATATCTCCTTCCAGATCTCTGACTCACATCGTTTAAGTCTCAGTAATGACCATGATTAAACTTGTTTTATAGAATGTCAAGCTGTTTTGATAGCCATATTGGAAAGACTGTAGCCATACTGGAAGGCCCAAAGCCATCCTCTGCAGCCAGAATGAAGAGCAGTAGCCATTGGCTATAAAGTTTGGAGTGATACACTCACATTCCATCTACACTGCATTAAAATAGCGTCATGCCAGGCTGTTAAGAAGGAGATCCTATCCTAATGGCACCCACTGTCATCAGATAAAGAAACAGGTCTCAAGATAGGTCAAGAAAACTTAGTTAAACAATTTCCTGCCAGAGGAAATGCTGTTAATCAATAGTTAAGGTTGTGGAATCCTCATTCTATGATTATTATCCTCACTGTCCTATTGTTTGTCTGAATGATCTCTGTCTAGTTTGTAACTGTTTCTGTATAATTTCAGTAGGTGTAAATCAACTAAGACGGTGGGGTATGATTGGTTAGGTAATTCTGTTACAGTATGTTATGATTGGTTAGTAAAATTATACTAAAATAATTGGCTAAAGTATAGCTAAGCAGGACTCAAGTTTCACTATATAAACTGGTGTCCAAGAAGGAGACCAGGAGGGAAAAGGGGAAAGAGGAAGGGAAAGAAGAAAAGAAGAAAGGAACATCAAGAAGAAGAAGGAGGGAAGACCTGGAAGAAAAACTTGCATCCAAGACAAAGCCTAAGACTAGAGTTGTCAGGACTCCTCGGCATGATTGTAACATGCAGCAGCTAGGATCCTGAGAGACTGACCTTGCCTGGCCAACAGGGGAAGTCTGCCTTCCTGTATCGGATTGGTGAGCATGAAACTATATGCTTAGCATGAGTATTCTGCTTGCTTGGTAATTGTCAATAAATAGAGAATAAGACTATTACTGTGTAAGGCTCTTTCAGTGGTAAAAGATCCTGTAGCTCCACAGGAAGTTACGCCCTGAGCCCTAGGAATTTGGTAAAGATGGGTGTTTAAATTAACAGGGTTGCACCTTGAGCCCTAGGAATTGGGTAAGGGTGTGTGCCCCTAGTGTGTGTGAATGACAGAAGGCTGGGAGGGAACTCTAGAAATCAGCAAGTCCACTCCCCTGCACTGTGGTAGGACACATAAACCTAGACCATCCCTGAACAGGTGTTTGTCCAACTTGTTTTTAAGCCCTTCCAATAACAGAAAGTTCACAACCTCCCTTGGAAGCCTGTTCCAGAGCTGATCTACCTTGATAATGTTTTGAACCTTTCCTCTGAGCCAGGTTTTCAAAAGCTTTTATCATTTTAGTTGCTCTCCTCTGGAATCGTTTCAGTTTGTCCACATCCTTCTTAAATCATGGTGCCCAGAATAGGACACAGTACTCCAACTGGGGCCTGACAAGTGCTTAGTAGAGTGGAACAATCACCTTCACATTTTGTTTCCACTTCTGTGATAAGAACATAAGAATATAAGAAAGGCCATATTGGGTCAGAGCAAAGGTCCATGCAGCCCAGTATCCTGTCTGCCGACAGTGCCAGATGCCCCATGGGGAATGAAGAGAACAGGTCATCATCAAGTGATCCTTCTTCTGTCACCCATTGCCAGATTCTGACAAACAGAGACTACAGATGCCATTCCTACCCATCTTGTCTAATTATCATTGATGGACCTTTCCTCCATGAATTTATCTAATTCTTTTTTGAACCTTGTTAAAGTCCTGTCTTCACAACATCCTCTGGCAAGGAGTTCCACAAGTTGACTGTGCGCTGTGTGATGAAAACTTCCTTTTGTTTGTTTTAAACCTGCTATCTATTCATATCGTTTGATGACTCCTAGTTCTTATGTTATGAGAACAAGTAAATAACTTTTCTTTATTCACTTTCTCCACACTAGTCATGATTTTATAGACCTCTGTCATATCCCCCCTTAGTCTCCTCTTTTATAAACTGAACAGTCCCAGTCTTTTTAATCTCTCTTCATATGACAGCCGTTCCAAACCCCAATCAATTTTGTTGCCCTTTTCTGAACTTCTTCTTTCAGCCAACAATATCTTTCAGCCAAAGAATTAATAGCTGATTGGCACAGATTTATAAATTAATCCCCATACCTCCAAAGTGTTAGGCAAATATGCTCTAAGAATCAGGCTGGTACCTATGTGTAGGACTGCTATTAGCTGGTTGAATGGCACAACTGTCTAGCATCTATCTTAAAATGGATGATCTTATGTTTTTAAGGTGAAAGATTAGTATTCAGTCCCTGCTTCCTTCACCAAGCTAAAGGTCTGCCATTAGCTGGTTGAAATAAAAATGGCCCAATTGTATATCATAGGCCCTATACTGCTAATAGCTGAGGATCTCAATTGACCTGAATCAAAATTTACTTCTGGATTTCCTGTTACATTGAAAACTAGGAAATATATGCTAAGTACAGAAGAACGGCCATACTGGGTCAGACCAAAGGTCTATCTAGCCCAGTGTCCTGTCTGCCGACAGCGGCCAATGCCAGGTTGATTACCAGAGGGAGTGAACTGAACAGGTAATAATCACATGATCCCTCTCCTGTCACCCATTTCCAGACAAACAGAGGCTAAGGACACCATTCCTACCCATCCTAGCTAATACCCAGGGCTTGAGAAACCACGGTGAGAGCTACTCGCCAGCTCCGCACCACGCATGTGCCAGACTGGCACTGCGCATGCGCGCAGCGCCGGTGAATGGGGCGCATGGAGCAACCGGCTGAAATCTACTCGCCATGGGCGAGTAGAATCAGTGGTTTGTCGAGCCCTGCTAATACCAATGGATGGAGCTAACCTCCATGAACTTACCTAGCTCTTTTTTGAACTCTGTTAAAGTCCTGGTCTTCACAACATCCCAACCATTCATCCCAGTTCAGGATGAGGAAATTTTCAAATCTACCTGTCTCCGATCATGAATTGCAGTCCCCTGCCTTAACCATCAACTAGAGAAAATAGGGCAAAGATTACTTGCTACAATGCCTCTGCTTCCTCTGTAAGGCAATGCTTAGGAAGCAAGTATCCTGCGAAATAGCACAAAGATGTTTTAAACAAGGGGAGTTTTTTTCTTGATAGGAAATGGAAATAGGAGCCAAGATGAAGTGAAATTCTTTTAGCAGTAGCGCGTTGACCTATAGCACTGTATTACGGGAATTATACTGTACAAGTAAAAAAGAAGAAATAGCTTAAATGGCAGCCTAGCCCCTGGGGAAAACTGACTTCAGTAGTAGACTTTAACTCAATTTCAGCTCCTTTGAGGTCAAATCTACTTCAGTTTTGCTTGGTTTCTACTCTCCCTCCCCCCCACTCCCGCACTGACATTTATTTTGTATGTCATCCTCATATCTTGTTTAATTTTTTTTATTAAAGCAAAAAAAAAATTCTCTCCTTCCCTCCGCCTCTTCTGCTTGAAGATGAAAGGTTTACTCGTCTTAAAAGGGAAATAATAATAATAGCTTCTATTTGTAACCCTTCTGCCAGGTAGCGCCGGCAGCAACCAGGGCTGGGTTCAATATCTAGGGGTTCCTTTTCATCCTTCCCACACAGAACTGGCTCGAGCCCCCACCCAGTAGCCTAGGAAATTCACACAACCCCCTGGGCACCTCCGAGAGGCAATGCTTCCCCACTCGCAAGCACAGAGTCTGAGCGTGGAAAAGGAACTTTTAATGAAAGAGGGAGTGAAGTAACATGGCATTAGCTTGGGAAAATACCACAACCAGAGTTCATAACCAACCCGGGTATGTCTACACTAGCCAGCCTAGTTTGAACTAGGGTGGCTAATGGTCATTCAAACTTGCAAATGAAGCCCGGGTTTAAAATATCCCGGGCTTTATTTGCATGTTCCCGGGCGCCGCCATTTTTAAATGCCCGGTAGTTCGGACTCCCTGCCCACGGCTACACGCGGCACGGGCTAGATAGTTCGAACTAAAGCCCCTAATTCGGACTACCGTTACTCCTCCTGCGGGACCCAGCAGGACGCTCTCCCTTCACATGCCCCCTCTACACAGAGGCAGGGGACATCTCCCCCCCCCCGGCCCGGCTGCACTATACACAACACAGGGGCATGGGTGAGGTCTTGGGGCAGCTCCCAGTCCCGGGGAGAGCCAGACATCCTGACCATGGCCTCTGTGCAAGCACATTGGCTCTGACGGTGCAGGGCATAGTCGCCCTCATGTCGCCGGGGCTGGGCATCATCCACTGTGTCCCCAGGGAGAACTGACCACTTCTCTTCTTTCTCTACAGCTGCACCAGCTGCTCGTGCAGGGCGCACCACCCCGCCTGGGACATGCTCCCGCACCCGCGGCCTCAGCAGGACCACCAGCACGTGGCAGGAGTACCGGGACCAACACCTGGGCGCCCTGCGAGCCCTGCACCGCACCATCCAGGCCTGGATGCAGGAGGACCTGCAGCTCCGCTGGGAGCAGCTTGCTCAGGACCGAGCTATGAACTCAAACCTGCAGGCCCTGCTGCAGAGCATGCTGCCCCCCCCAACTACTGTTCCTCATCCCACTCCTGCCCCCCCCCCACCTCTTCCTTCTCAACCTACACACCCTCCTCCTCAATCTCCGCACCCTCCACCCCATCCCCCCGGGGACGCCGAGACCCCCTTCCCCGCCGTGCTGGGAGGCGGTTGGCCTGGCGAGACCCCCATCCCTGAGTGCTGAGCTTCCCCTCCCCCTTCTTCCCCTTGCTTCCCCCTTCCAGTTCCCTCCTCCCAGTTTTCCCCCTCCCCTCTCCCACCCTCTCTCCTGCCCTCTCCCGCCTCCTTTCCCCCGTCTCCCCAGAGTTTCATTCCCCCTCCCCAGTTGTGTTAAATAAAGGCAGTTTATTTTTGAAAATAGGTGTCTTTTATTTGACATCAGGAAGGGGGGGCTAGGGAAGGGTAAGTGGAAGGACGAGAGGGAGGAATGGGGCACAAGCCCCCAATGGGGCAGACTGGGGAGAAGCTCCTCAGGGTGGAAGCTCTCCCAGGGCCCCTGGATCCTGACAGCCCCTCGATGGTGCTCCCGGATGGCAGCCAGCAGACAGTGCAGCCAGGCTGCTGGCAACGTGTCCACGAGATGCAGCAGAGTCCCCGGGGGCAGGTCTGGTTCCATGTTGCAGAGTGCCGTGAATGTCCCGAGCGAGGGCAAGCAGAGCACTCCGAGACACAAATGCTTTGCTGTCCTTCAGTGAGGTGGACCAGCAAGCAGAGAAACCTGAGAACTGTCTGTCCGGGATGGGGGGTCGGGTCCCTTTACGCACAGACATCGACTAGCCTGAGGCAGCAGCCCCACACACTAAGTCCGACCCTGATGCCCTTTTGGCACTGGTTCTGGCCAGCCTTACCTTCGATTCAGGGTCCACTCAATGTGGACGTGCTATTTCGAATTAAAAAAACACTATTTTGAATTAGTTTTTGTGTCTAGATGCGTTATTTCAATTTAGCTTATTTCGAATCAACTAATTTGAAATGAGTTAATTCGAAATAGCGCTGTAGTGTAGACATACCCTATGTGAGTTGGAAAAGGGGCAGGAGACTTGGGCTAGCAGGACAGCTTTTCTGAGAAGTATCATGGGGCTCCTCCATGGGCAGTGTCAGGTTACAAGGTGAACAGCAAATCTGTACCCTTCCTGGTCTCTCCAGCGCCCACCCCTAGGTATCAGACCTTGCGCTTGAGATGGAATTTGACAATTCTTCCACTCTTTGGGCATTTTCAAGGTTACTAGTTAGGACACTGTCCCTTAATACCCTCAAATTCTTTGCTGAATGTTTAGGTTGGCTGAGTAATAGAGGAAAACAACCCAAGAAGGGAGGCAAGAAACATGGTTCAAGGTAAGCTGCTTCTTAGCAAAGATCCCATTAATCAGGTCAACGTAGAGTATCCATAGTTTATTACAGAGTAGCTCTAATTCTGCCATTGTCGATACTTTGGTTCCATTTGTCTATTAGTTAGGACATGACAATAGAACTTAGGTTTTCTGGGTTCCATTTCCTTTTCTGCTACAGACCGCCATGTTGACCTTTGGCAAGTTATTTAGTCTCTCTATGCTTCAGCTCCCCTTGTGTATATATGTTGACAAGAGTACTTCCCTGCCTCTTGGAGTTGTTGTGAAATTAAATACCTGAGAGATATGGAGTGCTTTGAGGTCTATTCTTTATAAACACTATCTAAGAGCGAAGCATTATTCTTTCATTAACGTGCATTTTATGAAGTCTAGTATTATACTAAGGCTGTGGCTGGGTAAACAGGGCTATCCCTAGAGATATGCAAAACATGCAGCTGCATAGGGCACCATGAAATTTGGGGCACAAAATTGCCCCAGATGTCTTGTTGCCATAGGCAGCTGAATATCAGTGCTGGCTCCGGCAACCAGCCCCATCCCCTGCCTCCGTCCCATACACACCGTGGGCTGTGCTCAGCTCAGCCATTACTTACAAGCTGTCTCCCCTTCTGGCAGAAGGGGAAATGTTGCAGGTCGCTTGTGCCACTCTATGCCGCCCAGCTAGCTGCCTGCTCTTCAAGGCCACCAGGTTAACCAGTTTCCCTGCCTGACTCTTGCCTCCTGGGGCTCTGGGCCTGCTCCCCTCCTCCACAGCTTCTGACCCTGCAGCCCCACAGACTTTGAGCACAGTCTGTCCCCATGGAGCGGTGCCCGGGCTGCACAGGGCACCAGAATTGGTAGGGACGGCCCTAAGGGTAGTGAGTTGTGGTCCCTTGGAAGTGGATAAATCACTAGACAAAGTGAAGGCCCAGGGGTGTTTAGGCTCTTTACTTTCATTGAACCCATCTTGTCCATCTCATGCCCTGGGACCAAAATGGCTCCAATAAGAGCTACAAACACCTGCACTGAATGAAATTTAGGGGCCTAAATACTTTTGTGTCTCTGGGACTTGGTGTCTACTCCCAGCTCTACGATTAACTTTCCTCAAATCACTTCACACTGTCTAGTTACCCATCTTACATTTTGGGCATGTCTAGACTACGTTTTTCTTTCGAAAGAAGATATGCAAATTTGGCGCCAATTTGCATATCTTCTTCCGATCATTTTTTTGAAAGAGGTTTTTTTGAAAAAGCAAGCAGTCTAGACGCGGTTCTTTCAAAAGAAACCTTCTTCCTCAAAAAATGAGATTTACAGCGTTCTTTAAAAAAGGGTATTTTTTTTGAAAGTACCGCATCTAGACTGCTTGCTTTTTCAAAAAAACCTCTTTCAAAAAAGTGATTGGAAGAAGATATGCAAATTTTCACCACATTTGCATATCTTCTTTCGAAAGAAAAACGTAGTCTAGATGTGCCCTTTGTCTTTTGTCTTTCCACTGTAAACTCTTGGGGGAAGGAGTAGTCTAACAGTGGTTTTGTATAGTTACTAGCATAATGGGACCCTTGATTTTGATGAGGGTTAGGTGCTACTGTAAGGCAAGTATCTATCTATTCATCACCACTTCTTCCAGAAGCTTTCCTATTTTCAAGCTAGAAAACTCAGCCCTGATGTGCTTATAAAACTTGAAAAGATCTCAGTCTCATGTCACTATGGCACCTGAGGCCCTGAGATTCCTTGATCTGTTATACAAACCACACTCTAAATATTTGCAGATGTGAAACTTGAATCCTTATGGCTGTCTACTTCTGATTTCTGGTCTCAACTTCACAGTGTCTTACTTGAGAAGCGGCTCTGCATTTCTTAGGAGACCAAGTTTTCTCATGATGTATGGACAATGATTTTAGTATAGGCAACTATTTTAGTTTATTGTTCATTTATGATGTGATGTTATGATGGACTAGTCTGTGGCACCTTTGGGCATGGCTACATTGCAGCGTTATTTCGAAACAACAGGCTTGCGCTGTAGATACTCACTGTATTTCAAAATAATTTCAAAATAGCAGGCTTCTTATTCCAAAATCTGTAACCCTCATTTCACAAGGAATAGTTATTTCGAAATAGGGTGTGTGTAGACGGGACAGCTGTGGTTATTTCGAAATAAGTGGCCTCCAGGGATTCTCACAGGTGCCCTGGTGGCCACTCTGTCCACACTCATCAAAACTCTATAGTTTCCCTTTTCCTGCAGCCTTGAGAGTTGCAGCCATAGGGGAAAGGTCTTGTGGCACAAGGAAGGCCCTGCCAGACCTTTGCCACACAGCAGCAGCAGCCTTCACTGCTTTTGCGGCCACCTTGAGCTGACCCCTGTGCTTTCACTGAGCCCTCCATGGCTGCAAGGGAGCCAGTAGCCAGCTCCCAAACCCCAGCCTGGGTTCAAAAGAAGAGGGCCCCTTCCTGGTCTGGTGCGAAGATCCTGGATTTCATTAAGGTTTGGGGAGAGGAGACAAACCTCCAGGATCTCCGCACCAGAGGTAGGAATGAAGATATATATGGCCAGATGGCTCCCTTCCCCCATTCACTGTACCTGGGCCAGAAGGGACACAGCCACACCCAGGAACAGGTGCGCATGAAGGTCAAGGAACTGAGGCAAGCCTACACAAAGGGGAGGGAACTCAGTGGCACCCCAGATGTGCCTCTATTTCAACCATCTCCACTGGGGGTGTCCGTCTCTTCCCTCCCCCTTTGTTGTGGACTCTGGACTGGAGATGCCTATCATCAGCCTCCCAGAGGGTGTGGCGGTGGATGAGGAGGAGGAGGAAGATGATGAGACCAACCTGGACAATATGCCTGTCAGCCAGGAGCTCAGCCTGGCCCTGGAGCTGGTACTCCCCTCCCAGGATGTCACCCAGGGATTGGACGAAGCCAGGGAAGACCCATCAGGTGAGTTGCATTACTTTTCTTAGACACACGGGGAGGGGCTACACACTGCTTGCTCGGCCTGGGGGTCGCACATGAAGCTCCAGTCTGGAGCACACAGCCACAGTAAGGCTGCCACAAAGGAACCTTGTGCTCCTGCTCACAAGATTCCTGCCTTATTCCCAATCCCATTGAGGGACACTTTCCCATCACAAGCCACCACTGAGGAGGATGGGATCAGGGATGCACACACAACAGTACTGCACATGGCACACGGGCATGCCCGCAATCTTCGGGCAGCATCCGCTCCTGGGCAAGCATGGCGAGGAGGAGGATACTGGTTCAACTCCATAGCTGGAGTGCTGTGGTGTCCACAAAGGCAACCAGAGCACTCAGTGAGATGAGTTTGCTGTCCCTCAAGGAGGTAGACAATGGAGAGGAGACAGACACGGCGGTACCGGGGCATCCCTTTAAGCATGAGCCTTGGGCAGCAGCCCCAGAAAGTGTCTGCTGTCTTGATGCCTCGCGCAAAATGCTTCTGAGGGGGGGGCTTTAAATGTGCTTCGGGCTCCAATCAGTGTGGACGCTCAATTTCAAAATAGTTCTGTGCTATTTTGATGGGCATTTGCAGTATGGATGCTTGTGATGGATAGGAGTGCTGGTCAGCACTCGGTAACTAAAGGGTTAAGCTCAGGTAGCAAAGGGTGTTGGCAGGGAACCAGAAGAACCAATAGGATACAGTGCTGAAATTAATTTCTCAATATATATCTGCTGCCTGCTCTCTTTGTGAGAGTTCTAAGTTAGACGCTGGAGGAAACAAGCTGGAGTAATCAAATGGAATTACCATGCCTACAAAAAATTGGGCATGGGAACGGACTGGGCCTTGAAGTAAGGATCATATGGATCGTGAGTAGATAGAGAAATATATGTTTAGTTGTGATCAGGGTTTTTTTTTCCCCCTGTTTGGTTAAACTTCTCTGTGTGAATCAATGTGCCTCCCTTCCCCCATTCACTGTACCTAAGCTGTGCCAGAGATACCATTTTTTCTCTGTGTTTCAATCTGCTCTTTTCTCAGTTGCTCTGTAACACCTAGCAACCAAGTATGCTTTATCAAGTATGTCTTTTTGTTTTGTTAATAAAATCACCTTTTTTTAAGGCAATGATTTGATTCTTGTGTCCTGGAAGGTAACAGGTCTCTGTGTGTGCCTGCCTAGGCTGAGAGGTCAGCTACTAGAGACTGCAGTTTTGTTTTCTTTTTTCAAGCCTTCTTCTGGTAAAAGAGCTTGAAGTACTCTTCTGGAAGAAGTTCAAGTGATTCTTCCTGGATTTTAAAAGAAGGAGTTGGACACTTGAGGGTGACAGCCTTTCTCCCAAGGCCAGGAGCTCTGTAACCTTGGGGAGTTTTTGGAAACAGAGCCTACAGAGGCAAGGCATTTATGGTCTCTTGCGGGGCCCCTACCTTCTGCACTCAGCGTGCCAGAGTGGGGTACAGCCCTGACAACGTGCTATTTTGAACTAGCTATTTGGGGCATTTTTATTCCAAAATAGCTCACTTCGAAATAAGTACATAGTGTAGTAGATGTACCCTTCAAGACTAACTGTATATAATGAGCTTTCATGGGCAAAACCCACTTCATCAGATGAAGTGGAACGATGAAGTGGGTTTTGCCTATAAAAGCTCATGATTCTTTTTGTTAGTCTGTAAGGCACCACAGCACTACTTACTGTTTTTATGTCATATATAATCATTGTATGCTAAACAGAGTTATATTGTAGGGTTAGAGAAGTATAAAATTGATCAGTAATTAGAAAGGACAAGTATGCATTAGGTGTCTAAGTAGGACTGAAACGCAAGGTCTACAGTCTGATGCCTATAAGATTTTAGCTTAGTCATACTAGACCATGGGCTTAAGAAACACTTGACAGAAGAAAATAACATATGATCTTATGCCACAAGGTTATGGGAAAAGATATACTAATGAGTGATTCCATGAAAAATTAAAAGTAAAGGGTTTTTTTTTTTTTTGGTTTGGTTGATTTTGGGGTTTTTTGCTTATAGGTTACCCAGCAGTCCCATTTTTCTAGCACATGCTTTAGCCACAGAGTAAATGCTAATGAGGTATACTCAGAATCACAGTATAAAAAGAGGATGCCAGATTAGGGAAATTAAGCTGCTGATGGCAAACTCCAGCAGAAACCTTCACTCTACGGATCATCAATTCATGAGAGACCCATCAGACCTTAACGCTATCTATCCAGGAGTATGTGAGTATAAAAATCATATTTGTCACTTGCGCATAGGTCTGTATAGAATTTCTATATGCTTGGTTAGTCATAACTTTAATTGGAACTTTAATACAACTTGTAAAACAAGACTGGATTTCTGACTTGTGAATGTCTGGGTGGTCATTCTGGTTTTTTTGTGTTCCTACAGACGCTCAATCTGAAGCAAGTAACGGGGTGACTTTCACTCCATTAAGCTTGAAATTGTAGCCATTGGAGAGCTGAACCCACAGTTGTGTGACAGCACTTTACAAAATTCACTTCAAATGACATAAAAGGCTTCATCTGGTACTGTGCTTTCTTCAGGCCAAACCTAGTTCACAGCATTTCCACATGGAAATTAGTCCCCATGTCATCATGGGGTTAATTGGATTGCCCAGGTATTAGGGGATTAAGGCAAACTCCATCCCTCTTTTACTTCTCGGTTTACTTCCTTTCCTCGTTGTGTTGTGGTTGATTAATCCAGAAAGTTCCCAACCTGCAGTGGTGTGAGCAAGGTGTGTGTTTTTTCTCATAAGGTGTGGTCTCTTTATACACCCGCCCACCCCATGAATGGAACTTGGTGGATGTTGCAGAAAGATTCGGATTAACTTCAGTCTGGGATGGGCACAGAAGTTTGAGGGGTTATAAAGGAGGATGTAGATGATCCAGAAAAAAATGGCTCAGCCATCCCCCGCTATAGATTGTGTGAAATTCACAGTATGATGTAGCTGACTCCTGAATAAATAGATTGCACGTTTACAAAGGAAAGGATTAAAACCTTCTTCCTTAATGGCCTACGATAACTCATGGCAGGATCACCTCGTAAAGGATCAAACAGTAATGGGCACAGAGAAGGCTTATCATTCAGCACAGAGGAACAGCGCGGTTTCAACCTTTCTAATGTGCACCCACAAAGAATGCTCAAGGACACGATTCCTTACAGAACTGGGGAGAGTGGGCGGATGGGAGATCATTGTTTAGGGCCTGAATCCCGTAAAAGCTAACAGCTGCAAACAGGCCTGCCAACAGCGGTTGCCCTGGGGCTTGGTGATGCAAAGAGGCCCGGGATTCCCAGCCACTATTGTTACTGTGGCAACGGACGGAGTCCCACACCCTTTAAATCGCTGGCAAAGGTTGCTCTGATGGCTGGGGGAAGGGCAACACACTGTGGTCCAGATGATGCTGAGGGCTGGCTGCCCTGGCCCTATTCCTTCCTCTTGAGTCCCTACCCCTTTCAGGGATATAGCTATGCCCCCCGCCCCCAACTTGCCCGGGGACGCTGTTAGCTCCCCTGCCTGCAACCCATCTATTCTAGCAATCTTAGGGCTTATATAGTGTCCCATTGCCAAGGTACTCAAGTGCTTCTCAATCTTTAATGCATTTAGCCTCGCAATGCATTTTGAGGTAGGGCAGTGCTAATAGCTCCATTGTACAGATGTAAAAACCGAGGCAGAGAAATCTGTGCAACTTGCTCAAGGTCAGACAGGAAGTGTGTGGAGGAGTGGGGCCTTGAACCCAGGATCTAGATTAGTGTTCTCATGACCTGGCCATCCTTGGCCATCGAATGAGTGGGGCCACACTCAGGAACTAAGACCTTTACTGAAGGGAATGGAAAACCTGTGTTTAAACACCCACCATGGTACAGAAACGGGTTGGAAGATGCAACACATGCTGAACACAAGGCCTGGCCTTGGATGTACTTCCCAGGTATTGTCTCCCACTGTCTTTCCTTTCTTTTTCTGTTATATATTGTGAGGTTCCCCCTTTTTCTCCACTCTGCTTATCTGAGGAAGTGGGTGTTGCCCATGGAAGCTCATGATTATATATGAATCCCGGCTTGACAAAGCCCTGGATAGGTTGATTTAGTTGGGATTGGTCCTGCTTTGGGTTGGGGGCTGGACTCGATGACCTCCTGAGGTCTCTTCCAGCCCTAGGATTCCATGATTCTATATATTGTTAGTCTCTAAGGTGCTACAGGATTTCTCATTTTTTCCACCTTAGTAAGAACCACTCACTGAAATAAGGGCTGACGGCTCCATCCTTTTATTAATGCCACAGAGCTTTTCGGGCACTTCCACTGGGTAATGCCCAGAGACTTCCCCGGGCTTACCCCCATCCTGAGAGGGGGAATGTGCCCCTACCATGCTTTTTGGCCTCTTGAGTGTGTGGTGTTTTGCTGCTGGTAGACCGGTGTCGATGACTCAAATCCAAAGTCATTTTCTCGCGGCTTCATTGTTTCAGGGTAAAACTGAAGGAGGGACTCCAGCTGTTTATATGCAATATGCAGCAATTATGAAGTTCATTTCCAGAACCCATCTGTAACTATGGCAACTGGGGAAATGCGGGGAGAATAAAGGCAGCTGCTACCTGTAGTTACAGTAAGACAAAGTTTGGGATGAATGTTCACCCTTTGCTGCGTGTATGCCACTCCCCTTGAAACCCCCACCGGACACTAGCAAAGTGGGAAAGACACAGCCGAGATTCTTACTGCGCACGCATGAGCAAGCTAGTTAGGGGCAGCTATTTATAAAGCAGTGGTGATATAACACATTGTCAAAATGTGTCATATTCCCCTCTAGTGGCTGATACTCCAGAGACTAGCAGCCTGCTATCACCGCCTGTTAAAAGAGTTGTTCCTTAATTCTGGCATTTCCTAGCCTTTGGGTACTTGACTTTGAAACCTGCGCAGTGTTGTGCTGGCATCATTTTTGGTATGCCATTTTTCCAGGTTTATAGAAAAATCGAACCGAGAAGAATAGTGGGGATTATGCTGATTTATATGAGCTAATAGGGTAATTGATAACCATCGGAAGTTGTAATTCTCAATGCGGACCAGTCACCAGACGGAGGCGGGGGGAGGACGGGGGCGGACAGACACCCTTTGCCACAGGGTTTCATATAGGTGCTGATAGCAGAGTGTCATGGGGCTGTCTCACCGGCAGTCCTGGGAATTAGCTTGTTTGGCTTGTTGGACGCCTCCCTCTAGCTGGTGTCTCCCCGTGTTTCTCTTCCCAGAGAACACCCAGTTCCCCTGCACTCACCTTGTCTGAGTGACCCACTATCAGCCTTCATCTAGCCCCTGCCTCGAGGCAAACTGCAGTCTGTAATGGTCACTCATCACTGGCAAGGGGCTGTGGACCTGCTGCCCCTGCCTACCATCACTGCCTCTCTACAGCCCTAGCAGCCTTGGGCCTTGCTTCAGGCCCTGCAGCCTGGGAGCTTACTTGGCCAGAGCAGCCCCAGACCTGCCTTCCTTCCCCAGCACTGCTCTACCTCCAGGAAGCCTCCTGCTTCCCTGGCAGTCAGGTCCCTACTGCTCTCTGTCCAGAGCTGCAGTCAGTTCTCCCTCTCCCTCCAGGAGTCCTTTATATCGCCCCCAGCTGGGCCCTCATTAGCAAGAACTGTCTCAGCTGGGGCTTCGCTCACAGCCCTTGCTCAGGGCTGGGGTTTTGCCCTTAAAGGGCCAGTAAAGGGCAAACACCCTGTCACACAGAGGACTAGTGAGACACAAGAATTTTGTGTTCTGTTTCAGGCTCTGGAGGGGAGCCTGCTGTCATGTTTCCTGATGCTTCTGCCTCTGTTTTTCCTAAGCCTGAAGGTTCTGCCTGTGGCCTTTCCAAGACAGCTGCATGCCAGTTGTGTCTTTTTCCCATGTCCTTCTGCATGAAGAACTCCTCCATCCCCCCCAACCTGCTGACTCCTCACCCCAAATCCGGTATCCTGGCCCAGAAAGTCCCAGAGTCCATATCGAGATTCTTCGTTCAAGCCCCAGTCTGGCTCCCAAACTCCTTCCCTGAGCAGCTCATCTCAATGTCTCCCCTCCACCAGGTTCCTTCTCCCGGTCTATTTGTCCATCCATGCCCAATCTCCCCCTCCAGATCATTGCCCCGTCTTGGTCTCCCCCCACTGGCTCCAACTCCCAATCTCCACCACCCGCTCTCAGCTTCAGTCTCCTTTTCCAATCCCCCTTCTCCTCACTTCTCATTAATCTTGATCTTCTCCTAGCCTCCCTTTGACACTGGAAGTTCCCCATCCTGGACCCCAGTGCCAGTCTCTTTGCCCAGGTATATTTGGCATTCCCCACCCAGCTCCTAGTCCACTATCCCACTTATCCTACCTACCACACCCACCCTTTGCCCCGGCCTTCTCCGTGTCACCTCTGCATTCCAATCAGGCAGATACCGCCTCTTCGTCTACATTGCCTTGGAGCCCTTGGGGAACACTAACAACACTAGAAAGACAGTGAGCCCGCTTTCACTTCTGGTGCCTGATGCCTCAGGAGCAGCCACTGCTGTCCAGGGATGGATTATGCTCATGGCAAGTGGACTATCTGGCAAATGTAGCTACTGAACTGTATTCTGTCTAGCGTACAGATTTATGGTGCTTCCCATTGCCATAGATCAGAGCACTTTCCATTTAAAATAATAGCAATAGCTAATCCCTAGCAGATGTCATGTAATTCTCTGCTTGGGGGCAAGGGCTTTGGGGGAGGGGAGGTGGGTATAGGTTTGGGAATTGAGGCTGTTCTTCATGTTGTGAGCATTACTAATGGTAGAAAGGCTTTCTCAAAGAAGAACATCCTATAATGTTTCCTGAAGATGATCAGACTCTGGATTTGTCTCTGGACGTCTGTTCCATAACCCAATCCCTGCGGGAGATGGCTTTGTTCCCTGACAGAGAATACTTCATCCTGGGCTTTGAGATCTGCATTGTCAGAAGCACGCAAATGGTTGCAGTGGTTCACAGACCAGAATTCAATGCTTGGTGTAGCAGATGCGTGATCCATTCATTGCTTTGAAAATTAGAATTAGTCAGGCATTAAACTGACTGGGAGCCTCTGGGGGATGTTTCATGATGGTGGGCCAGATGAGAAAGTCTGCATCGAGTTCTCTACAACTATGCACCGGACAGGGGCAAACTGAATTTTTTTTGGAGGCCTATACATTGGCCATATATGACTGTTTTTTCATCTGAATAGTATGTGTCACATCCAGGGCGCAATACCATGGTCTGGCATAGCCATGTCCAATTTCAAGTCCTTGTTCCAAAGCATGGAGGTTCTAGAGCATCTAAACTAAACAGCTGTAAGATTTTTTTTTAAAGGAAAACATAATGTGTTTTCTCTAATTTCAATCTCAGAAACTGCTGAGACATTTTTTCCCACCTGAAACTTTCTCAAAACATTCAGGCTAAGGCAAAACCTGACTATGAAAATGTCAGCCCAAATTGCTAAAGTCTGACAACTCAAACCAGGGTCTTGTAATGCAAAGTATTGTATTCTTAACTGGAAACAGTGCTTCCTGTACTGCCCGCTACTGGTAAGAAACAGAATTGTTTATCTCTATGTCATAGATCCCATAATTATAACAAGTACCAGAGGTTCTACTTTAGCTCAGGTGGTTGACTTGGGTGCTACCCCAGTGTGGTTAGGTCTACACTATAGCTTTTTTTTTAAGCTACGCAAATTGCGCTCTGCAATTTGGGTAGCTTTTTCCAATTGCTTTTCCAGAAGAGGCTTTTCCGCCATTTGGCCCCGTCTAGATGGGGCCAAGTGACATAAAAGCCTCCTCTTTCAGAGGAGCCCTTATTCCTCGTAGAATGAGGTATACAGGGCTCCCCAAAAGAGCACATTTGCTCTTCCGCAAAAAAAAGCGGAAAAGCAAATGCGTTCCCTGGATGTGGTGGAGTTTTCCCGTGATGCCTCCGGTATCCTGGAAACTCCCCGCAGTCTAGACGTACCCTGAGATTCTAAATGGTCATAGACTATGGTCTAGTGCCAGCTATGATACTTCCATAGCATTTGTGATGTATCTGGTCTAGGATCCACTGCATCCTGTGGTTCATATTCATGATTCATAATTATTAGTAGTTTTATTATATTAGCATTCAAAATGTGCTACATCATGATATAGTGACCCCTCACTGAGGCCACATCTCCACTTACCAAGGGATTGATGCTCTGGTGATCAATCTTCTGGGGTTTGATTCAGTGGGTCTAGTAAAGACCCACTAAATCAAACACTGAGGTTGCCCCTGTCAGCGCCAGTAAGCCTTGCTGTTGTGAGGAGTAAGGGAAATCAACAGGAATGGTTCTCCCATCAACCTCGCACTGTGGAGACAGCACCATAAGCGGCTTAAGGTACGTTGACTCCAGCTAAGTTATTTCTGTAGCTGGAGTTGCATACTTTAAATCTACCTTTTCCCCACAGTGTAGACTTAGCATGAAACCAAGACACATTTAGCTGGACAATATACTAACAGATAGTCAGTTCCTCTTCTAAAGACCAAACACGTTAAATGGGTAACGAGGGAAGGCAAATAGAAATGAACGAGAGTAGAACTGGTGCACTAAGCACTGATCATGCTGCCTATTACAGAAGGATTGCTTTTACAGATCTCTGATTCTTTTAATGGCGAGGAAGATCAATAGCACAGGGAAATTTTGCGTTTTCCTTTCACACTTATTGCCTTAATTTTTATTCTTTGATAAGCTCCAACAACATACGTTCCCCGTAGTTCATGAGATACAAATCATTGGCAGTCAAGAGAGTCAACCAGGACCCTGCAACCTGGGAGCAAGACATGGAGGCTGTGTCTACACTGGCACCCTTTTTCGGAAAAGGGATGCTAATGAGACACAGCGCACTAATTGCTGGGGATTTAAATATCCCCTCGCGATATTTGCATGAACATTGCTCGTTTTGCCGAGAAAGCGCCAGTCTAGACGCGATCTGCGAAAATAAACCCTTTTCCGCAAGATCTCTTATTCCTACTTTCACCTACTTTCAAGTAGGAATAAGAGATCTTGCGGAAAAGGGTTTATTTTCCGCAAGATCGCGTCTAGACTGGCGCTTTTCTCCGCAAAACCCCGAGCCGGAAAAAAGCGGCATATGTTCATGCAAATACCGTGGGGGATATTTAAATCCCCCGCGGATTTGCAATTGCGCTGTGTCTCATTAGCATCCCTTTTCCGAAAAAGGGTGCCAGTGTAGACACAGCCGGAGTGTTAGCTGAGGTTGCCAGAATATTAGTGCTTGCAGAGCCTCTACCCAGTGGTTTTAGTTGGTGGAGCCACAAACCAGTGGCTGCTCTCACATCTGGATATTAAGAAAAAAATATTTCAATAGGAGGGTGGGGAAGCATTGGAATGGGTTCCCTAGGAAAGTGGTGGGATCTCCATCCCTAGATGTTTTAAATCCCGGCTTGACAAAGCCCTGGCTGGGATGATTGAGTTGGCGTTGATCCTGCTTTGGGTAGGGAGTTGAACTCGATGACCTCCTGAGGTCTCTTCCAACCCTAGGATTCTATGATATTTGGCTCACAGCCATGGACTCCGCAATGACTACCCTTCCTTCAGTCTGCCCTCTTTTTACAGCAGAGCTGAGGTTCTCCTAGGTTCTAGAAGTTCTTATACGGACCAAAAGGAGTGTGGTTCAAGCAGGTCTAGAGCCTGTCAGAGTGGCTAGGCTAGCACCTGTCTTTGCTGTAGGGAAGACCTGTGATTTAGGAGCAAGCATCAGGGATGGAGTAAGCCCTCCAGGCACTTCAGAATTCTGAACAAGACACTAAGGTTCCCTCCCAAGCATGCCCCAGGTGGTGGGGAAGAAATAAGCCATGCAGAGAGTACGGAATGTATCTTCCTCAGACGGGGTGACCTCCTCACGCCTGGGTGGTGATGAAAAGCACTGTCTCCCAACTGCCAATTCAAAGTCCTCAGCCTCGGTGGCTCACATATTCAATTCATTGCACTCTCTCAGCTGTCCCTTGATTCTGAGTTGTCTGACTGCTGCTACTGTCGGGCTGTGACCATTGGGAGGAAAATAAAAGAGAAAGGAAGGGGGAAAACAATGTCAGAGAAGGGATTTAATTGAACCGTGCTGTCACGAGCTGTAACATTCAGGGAGCTTTATGGTATAGCGAGTGGAAATCATTTGCATCTTTTCCTAGATACTTCCCCTAAATATCTCAAACTACTTTGCTAGTTACCCCTCTGGGAGCGGAATTTTCACCTCTTTAACCACCCAGGGCTTAGCCAGACTTTTAATCACTTGTGCTGAACATTCTGAAAGATGCTTTCTGTTGTCCAAGAGACAGTCTAACCTTCACGGCACGAATCCAGGATGCTTATCCCGACTCAGAATGTCCTGTGTCTTACCTGCATCAAATTGCAATGTGTTTTTTCCCCTCTTTTGCACTCTCTCCCTCATTTTTTTATAGCTGCTTTCTAAGTTGCCCCTGCTCCCATGGCATTGTGATGAGTTTTGGATTGTTCACGGTGTTTAAACCTTTCAAGAACATTTTCCACATGGAGAATCCTCTTAAAGTGAATACATCATTGTACATGATTATCCATGTGTAAGCAGAGTCTGAACCACTGCAGCCACCTGAAAGGGGAGAGCAGTCCTGGGTGTGGTTATGCTCACTCAAATGGTTTAGCCTTGCAAGATAATTAACTGTTGATATGTGAATACAGCTCATGCTGGAATGGGGAAGGAATCTGGGGTGTGGTTATGTAAATCCAATTCAGCCAGGACTGATGGATGTTCAGTTGTTAGATATCAGAGGGGTAGCCGTGTTAGTCTGAATCTGCAAAAGCGATGAGGAGTCCTGTGGCACCTCACAGACTAATAGATTTATTGGAGCATAAGCTTTCGTGGGCAAAGACCCACTTCGACAGATGCGTGGGTCAGTTATTAGAATGGAATGTGGTGTATTATAACTAATTTGGCTGTAGTGGGGTCACAATCCATGCTACCCCTAAATGTGGGAACTGTAAAATATGACATCAGTGCTTGCAGGAGAGACACCATCATTGTAAAAAGTCTCAGATGAACAAGCCTCCCCCTTCTAGATTTGAGTGGACTGAGTTGTGGGGAAAGGGCTTGAGCCAGCCAACTACATGCCCTCCAGGTGTGAGCTGTAAGACTGGTTCAGCCTGTCTCCTTTCCCCCCTGTTCTAAGGATAGACCTAAAACAGACTCCATAAAGAGTCTCTTTGTTATTCCAGTGGAAGCTGGAATCTTTTGGCCAGTCTAGGTGGTGGCTAAGAGCTGAAATCACTAAGGCTATGTCTATACTGCACCCTTCTTGTGCAAAAGCCTATGCAAATGAAGTGTGGATTAGCATATTGCTGCACTTCATTTGCATAATTAATTAGGGGCCGTTTTTGTGCAAGAGGCTTTTGTGCAAAAAGGAGCTGTGTTAAAGGCTCTTTTTTTGCACAAAACCCCCCTCTTGTGCAAGAGCCATTCTTCCTCATTTTTTCAGTATAGACGTAGCCCACGAGCTGAAGTCACTAGAGAGCTGAAGTCACTAATTTGGCCTGCAGCCAGACCCATTGTGGCCAGCAGGCAGCCGGTGGGATCAGCGGCCAGCGGGGTGGCTGACAGGAGCCGGCAGCCAGCAGGGCAACTGGCGGGAGTAACCGGCCGGCGGCCGGCAGGAGAAGAGGCAGGTGGCCAGCAGGGAGACTGGTGGAAGCGACCGGCGGTTGGCTGGTAGGAGCAGCAGCAGGTGGCCAGCAGGGCGGCTGGCGGGAGCTACCTGCTGGCAGGAGAAGCAGCAGGTGGCCAGCAGGGCAGCTGGTGGAAGCAACTGGCGGGTGGCCGGTAGGAGCAGCAGCAGGCGGCTGGCAGGAGCAAGCAGACCACAGGAGCAGCCCAAAGGTGGCATGGCCTCAGGCTCAGACTGATGGCTTCTGTTTCACCAAGAAGATGAATCTGGAGGACGTACAATTGCCTCAGGATGTCTGCATTTAGAAGGCTCCGACTTCCAATACTGGAATACACCCATAATATGTCACAGAAGAACAATTGCATGCTGCAGAGACAAAGATTTCTGTAATGAAAATCTTCACCTTATGCTGCCACCACTGAAAAATGGAGATTTTGGTGAAGGAAACATTCACCATAAGGCCTTGCTATTATCCGTGACTGTTTGCAGTATACTCCTGGTACTTGTCATCATATTCTGTTACTTCAGGCATAAAAGGCAAGAAAACAGACCTTGATATAGCATTGGACTTGAACAGGATGAGACTTACATTCCTCCAGGGGAATCCCTGAAATACTTGATTGAAAGTCTCAGGCTCAGTGAGTGGAGTCATCAGGGTGATGTGTCTGGGTCTGCACTGACTGGACAGAGCTGTAAGTGTGGCATTTGAAGTGGGGTACGGAGAAAGTTTGGGTAGGTGAATGGGACCCTCACATTGTTGGATTAGTGAGCCTTAGAGGCAAAGAACATTGCCCAATCCATTTGAGCTGGGACAGTTACTCATGGGTTGGCTATGAACTCTGGTTGTGCTATTTTCCCAAGTTAATGCCATGTGACTTCTCTCTCTCTTTCATTAAAAGTTTCTTTTCTACGCTCAGACTCTGTGCATGAGAGGGGGAAAGCATTGCCTCTCAGAGGTGCCCAGGGGTGTCTGAATTTCCCAGGCTACTGGGTGGCGGCTCGAGCCGGTTCTGGGTGGGAAGGATGAAAAGGAACCCCTAGATATTGAACCCGGCCCTGGCTGCTGCCGTCGCAACCTGGCAGAAGGGTTACACATGCTTAAAGGAACAATCAGCAGAACAACATGTCCTTCTCTCAGTGCTTCCAGTGAACCGCATGACACAGTTCTTTCTTCTCCCTTTTTTTTTAAACGGGTTATAATGTTTTGTCTATTCGAACAGCTGCTGCGCTGGGAACTGACTGCTGGGGTCTCATCTACAAACCAACTAAGAATTTGGTTCTGATTTGTGAGGGGAAAATTTCACCACGATCAGAAAATGGGTGAGGTGGCTGAATGGCAGCAGACACAAAGAACAGGACCCCACTCAACTACGTTTGAGAGCTACTGGTCTAGACTATGAGTTAGGGATGTTTCCTCGGCTGGTGTACACATCCTCAAGGTAGATCTGTGAGGTCATGTTTACACTAGGAAACTATTCCGAAATAACTAAAATTGATTTAATAACTCCTGAAATAACAAAAATCGAAATTGCCTGTCCTCACTAGGGGGAAGCCTTGAAATTAGTCCGAGGCAAGCTCCATTAATGTGGACATGCTACCTCGACTTAAGAGCCCCAAGAAGCATGGGGGAGTAATTAGTCTGAATTACTCCGGGGAGTAGTTATTCCAAAATAGCAGCACCGGAGCATTCACACTACCACTATTTAGAAATAACTATTTCAAAATTAATGTTATTTCAAAATAACAGGCTGTTCATTTCTAAATCTGTATTCCTGCTTTCCTTGAGGAATAACAGGCTTGACTGAGTGGATGCTCCGCTTATTAATTCGACGTAAAGGACGTTATTTTGAAATAAAGCCCTAATGTAGACCAGGGCTGAGAGCCGGCATGAATTTAATGGTAGCATAGCTCTGGTAGCACAAGTAGTGGTAGCATGGCTGAGCCTTGCTGAGTACGTACTCACAAGATTCAGGCAGGTTTGTGAGTTGTCACAACACAGCCACGCTACCACAATGACATGGCTATTTATATTCATGCTAGCTCTCATCATGCTACCACAAGTATGTGAACATGAGCAGGGAATCACACACCTACCTGGCAATGCAGACACAGCCCAAAGGCCTCCCTTCACTGCAAAGTTACCTCAAGTTGTAATTCATGCGTTGTGGCAGTAAGACTCCATGCCAAAGGGTTCCCTGTTGTTTGCAGCTAACTCTCACCTCGTACATGAGCCACACACTCCTTTGAACACATTTCTTACTGGATATTGATCCACAAAAAGAAAATATAAGGTACCTAGAGAAAGCCGGTAACTTGTTGAGATTCATAATCATTGTGAGAGCCATATATGAGTAATATTTAAGGAATAATTTATACTGAAAGTAGGCTTTATGGACTTGGAGTGAAAATTAGTCATCGGGGGAGAATGTATCTCAGTGCGGACCCATTCAAACAAGAGGATATTGTCACCCCTCCCGAGTCAACCAGTGGGGGAGGAGGGAGTAAGTTTCTATTGTCCACCCGAGCCACATCCTAGAACAGTCAATGGGAAGCCATTAAAGCCAACAACAAATAATCAAAATCAGCTAGAGAAACATTAAAACAAGACCGGGGCTTGCTCTGTTTGTGAATAGAACCCAAAGGCAGTTTTCAGGAGGGAGGGAAGGAGGAGAAGCATCTCAGGTCCCATTCACTGAGACTCATGAATGAATGAATGAATGAATTTTATTCTGCGTTGTAGCCATTTGTTTCCATCACTTTCTCACACTTCGAGTTAAACTTTATTATCCCTAAGATGAAAACCTCCTTTTGTGCTATATCAGAAGAGCTGGCAAGTGCTGTGGGGGTCACAGCAGCAGCAGCTTAAGAAAAAATGGGTAACTTGGGGGGAAATGTGCAACTTTGGGTGCAGCGCATCTGGAATTTCTATCAGCAGCTGTGTCCGGGATGGATAGTGCAGGGCACTGGTTCAGAGGGACTTGGGGATTGAGTGCACCTATTTTTAATTGGCAAGGCAAAGTCAGCCCAGAGAGGAGTGAGTGAGTGACTGGAAAGCTTGGTGGTAGAGAGCTGACATCCAGCCACCACAAGAAAGACTCCCTCTGGCTGGAGGTTAGGCTTAAGAAGGGGACTCAGGACTTCAGTTAGAGACAGCGCTAGAATTGGTTCTTGGGCATCCTGGACTCTATCACCATACTAAGCCCTTTAACTCAACTGTGTTGGTGCTTTGTAATCGAGTTCACTGTCCTGTCAGGGGTTCTCAGCTTAACCTCCAAGGAGCACATCCCGTCCACGGCTAACATGTCATCTCTGTAGCGTGGCTACACGCCACACTAGGCGTGTGGGTTACACTAGCGCCATTCCAATACCACTAGTCCTCCAGAATTCTCCCTGGCCCCCAAACTAATGCTCCCACAATTCACCTGGAAAAATTCCTGGAAAGGCCGAGCTTTCGGTGAGGCAAAGAAGCCTGAGACTCCACGCCCGGTGGCTCAGTGCCACATAAGCAGCAACCCCATTGTCATTTCACTCAGCCAAGCTCCAGGAAGAGCAACTGCAAATTCGTGAGAGGTACCGCAGGCAGAGGTGGTTGAGATGAACACAGAAATGAACCTGCTGGTTAGCTCATCATTGCAAAGAGGAGTTTCAGAGCCAAACGGGAAGCGAAAGGTCAGCTCGATCCCCTAAGTTCTGTACATAGCCCCCCTGATGCTATGTAGTGTCCGAGGGTACATTTTTAGTGCATTTATCATTGATCACTACTGTCATGTCAGGAACCACTTTTATTGCCATTTTATACACGGGACACTCGAGCACAGACAGAGTGAATGATTGTGCTACATTAAGAGAGAAAAAAGAGAATTGAGTCTGAGTCCTTCAAGTCTCCTCGTAGCATCTTCACTTCTGGACCACCTCTCCTTGCAAGTAAAAATGGACTGGGACTGAGAATACACCAAATGGACGGGCAAGAAGGTGATTTATTTAAAATTTGGCCTTGGTTTGCCTATAAATGTGTCTCAACATCACAACCATGTCTCCTCAGGTTTTTGCAAAGCGTAGTTTGTATTGCAACTCAGCAAACTGTAAACTCCTATACATAGGTGAAGTAGTCAGAATACTTGTATATGTTTTGAAGTAAACACTTAGAATCATAGAAACATAAAACATTAGAACTGGAAGGGACCTCAAGAGGTCATCAAGTCCAGTCCCCTGCACTCATGGCAGAACCAAGCACTGTCTAGATCATGCCTGATAGATGCCTATCCCACCTCCTCTTAAATATCTCTAGAGATGGAGATTCCACAACCTCCCTAGGCAACTTATTGTTTAACCCCCCTGACAGTTAGGAAGTTTTTCCTAATGTCCAACCTAAGCCTCCCTTGCTGCAGTTTAAGCCCATTGCTTCTTGTTCTATCCTCAGAGGCCAAGGAGAACAATTTTTCTTTCTCTCTCCTCCTTGTGACACCCTTTTAAATACCTGAAAACCGCTATCATGTTCCCTCTCAGGGTATGTCTACACTAAGCCCCTAGTTCAAACTAGGGAGGCTAATGTAGGCATTCGAAGTTGCAAATGAAGCCCAGGATTTAAATATTTCAAGCTTTATTTGCATGTTCCTGTCCGGTCGCCATTTTTAAATGCCACTAGTCCAGACTAACTGCCCGTGGCTACAAGCGGCAGTGAAACGGCAATTCGAACTAAGTCCTTAGTTCAAATTAACTGTTACACCTTATTCCAGGAGGAGTAACAGTTAATTCAAACTAAGGACTTAGTTCGAATTGCCGTTTCACTGCCGCATGTAGCCTCGGGCAGTTAGTCCGGACTAGTGGCATTTAAAAATGGCGACCGGACAGGAACATGCAAATAAAGCCTGGGATATTTAAATCCCGGGCTTCATTTGCAACTTCAAATGCCTACATTAGCCTCCCTAGTTCGAACTAGGGGGCTAGTGTAGACATATCCTCAGTCTTCTCCTTTCCAAACTAAACAAGCCCAATTCTTTCAGTCTTCCTTCATAGGTCATGTTCTCAAGACCTTTCATCATTCTTGTTGCTCTTCTCCGGACTTTCTCCACATCTTTCTTGAAATGTGGTGCCCATCACTGGACACAATACTTCAGTTGAGGCCTAATCAGCGCAAACATTTTCCGAAGTTGAGTAAAGTTCTTTGTCCTGCCCACTTCTTTTACTGCATCTTTGTTATTTTTCATTTGCATTGACCGCTGCAAAAGACCAACTGTGTCAAAACCTAGTGCAGCAAGGGACTCAAACACATGTCTACCTTTTAGCATAGGGGGGAGATCCCATTAAAGTTCATGGGGAGACTCATCTGCTTAAAGCTAGGCATGTACTGAGATGGAGGCTTCATGCCAAAATTTGAAGCTATTTGGATTGCCTATGAGTTAAATCACACAAGAAGTGGAATTGTTTGACCATTCTGTAATATTGTTGAGGGCTCCACAGATGGCTGCAAATCCATGGAGACAGAAATAATTTCTCTGGCTATCGTTTGAAATGTAAATACCTCATTACGATAATTATTATCAATAATAATGAATATCAAAAAGTGAAATCTCTTTCATCAGTGAAAAAATATATTAGTTGCTGCCCTTCTGATATTGACAAGATTTGACTTTTCACTCTGCACCTTTACCTCGTCTCAAGCTTTATCGTTAATGGTGGAATAGATTCTGAAAACGAACACTTAGACAACTTTCTCAGAAAGATATTGCCAAATGACAGCATTTTCTATTACTTCCTCATTGACTTCTAATATGGTTCCAGAATGATTTGGTCCTTTCATGGGTAAAGAAGAAAAATGAAAATATAAAGCAAACATATCACTAGTTATTATGCAGCGCTCACTTTGCAAACCACAATTTATTGCTAAAAACTCGCCTTTCCTTCTGCCGTGCCACTTCAGATGTCCAATGCTAAACATAAAGGGCTATAAAAATGTCTGCCCTCACTCTAAAAGATTCACATGATTGACATTAACAGTGGAAAACTGTTAAACATGTGACCCTGAGGCTTGTTCCATAGAATATGTATTCCTCCATGATTGTATTGCTCGGTTGGTTTCATTGTTTATTGTTGTCGATTAGGTGTATTGGCATAAGAACATAAGAACGGCCATACTGGGTCAGACTAAAGGTCCATCTAGCTCAGTACCCTGTCTGCTGACAGTGGCCAATGCCAGATGCCCCAGAGGGAGTGAACAGAACAGGTATTCAATCACGTGAGCCCTCTCTTGTCATCCATTTCCAGTCCCTGACAGAGGCTAGGAACCCATTCCAACCCTTCCTGGATAATAACTAACAATGGACCTAACCTCTATGAATTTATTTAGGTTTTTTTTGAACCCCATGAAAGTTCTGGTCTTCACAACATCCTCCAGCAAGGAGTTCCACCGGTTGACTGTGTCTACGAGGCAAATCCTGTTGTCTTAGTCCCACAAGTAACTTGCAGCTAATGTAGCATCTTAACCCCATGAAAAATCTTCCGCCCTCCAAATTTTGCTTTCTTTATAGGACCACAGCACTAGCAGGGATAGGAGCAGAGATGGCTTTCAGAGGGTCATCTGGGCCATTCCTTATGTTAATACTAATTTCCCCCTTCAGTCTTCCTTTTTATGTGGCCATATTGGTTCCAGCAGCAAAAAGCCCACCTGAATGAGCCAGACAGCAAAAATTAACCCATTGGGTTGGGAGCATGCACTTTTTGGGCCATGCAGTTGTAAACCACACACCTCCTGGGTGTGGTTCACTATCCCATGGAGTGTAGGGTTGCCAGATGGTTTCACAAAAAATACTGAACCCCCCCAAACAAAACTCTGGGAAAAAATTCTGTTGCACAAAAGAAAAAAAAGGGACCCTGGGCCGCAATGCAGTTGCGGCCCCTTCAATTCATGGGCCACCCTTCCCCCTTCCTCTCCCCCAGCCAGCGCGAGCTGCGCCATGCATCCCATGTGGCCTTCCATCAGGCAAAACAGAAAAAACATTTTAAATGTCTGGTATTTTTAGAATTTTTTTTACCGGACAGAAGACGCAAATACCAGGCTGTCCGGACACCTGGTAACCCTAATGGAGTGGCACTTACACCACTTACAGCGAGAAAGAGTGAATCTTCTCTACAGTCTTAGCTACAACCCAGCTGGCCTTTAGCTCAAGCTGTAGAGGCTCATGCACTAAGTACCTAAGGTCCCAGGTTCGGTGCTGACAGGCAACACTACACAGTTATATGCCACTCCACAGCTTATTCACGACAGTATGCACACTTACTATGTACAAAGCAGAGAGGTAACTGGCACTGAGCGGCACAGCTTCTCTCCTTCCCATTTTTTTCAGGAAGAAAGGCTCATCACCTGAGCAACAATTTGCTTCCTGCTGGAAAGGGAAAAGCAAAATCCAGGCTCCACCTACTCTGTGTCCTTTTCCTGCTTGCTCACTCATAGGGAAAAATTACTTCTTGTTTTGGGTATGAGTATGAGTAGGGTAGAGTCTCCCTCTATCGTAATAGTTTTTGGTGTGCAATCTTAGCAGGGCTGAGCAGGAGCACATGGGAGGCTACCCCCATCTATCTCCCCTACACAGCCGAGTAAGGGCTCCACCAATCTAGCCGTATATAACTCAAAAGGCAGAAGTGAATATACACATTCAAACGGAAAGAATTATGACCCTGGAATGGATTTTTAAAAGCAACCTCATTTCTTGCTGTCCAGTCTGTTTCTTTACTTTTTGTGGTTTTCTCTGCTCCGGCACTGAAATATGACTTGCCTAGAAATGAAATCCCCCAGGTGTAGCCTCCTCAGAAATAATGGATGAAATACAACGTCAGACTGTGAGAAAGGCAACATGGAGTTTGAAGGTGAGGGAAGCTCTGTGCTCCTTCTTCCTGTACATTGTGTTGTCTCCTTTTTTCTCCTTCCCCAGCTGACTCTATGATGCGGTTTACTGCATCAATGGAGGTAAACACCCTTTCTTTTGCTGAGTATAGACCCAAACTTGTTAAAACAAGCCCCCCTAACATGGCACCTTAGTGAGAATTCTAGCATATATCCATAATTATTAATAGCCACGGTGTACATCCATCATGAAAGAACATTAATAATCAATGAGTTATTAAGTAGCAAATGATACCGCTCACGCTATATTGCACACAAAAACTATTATGATAGTGTAACATTTGAATACAGGGGTGCTTAGTGTCATGCTACCCTCACTGGTGTTGCGGGGATTGAATTTAGCCCTCCAGAGCTAAAACATGGGCCTCCTTCGTGGGAGCTACAGGACTAAACTCCTAACAGGTGGTATTAGGGGGACTCAGACCCTACTCATACTCATGCCCATTGTGGAACAATGAGACCTGATTGAGGTTGCATTTGCGACTTTAAATAAAACATAGCAAGTATGACAATCAGCATAAAAGTCAGAATTAAATGGACAACTTCCTCTTGAAGGAAGGCAGTAGAAGAAGGAATCCCTAAATGCTTGAGTGTCCTTAAAGAACTTGATTCTAATCTTAGGCTACATCTACACTGCCGCAGAAAACGAACCTAAACTATGCAACTCCAGCTACGTGAATAACGTAGAGGGAGCCAACATTGCTTAAGTCACTGGGGGTGGTTGATGGGAGAAACTCCCTCGTTAACATATCCTACTCATCTGGGGTGGAGTCGAGAGTTTTACTGCAGAGTGATCTGCGGTTAGTTTGGTGGGTACTAGAGTGTCAGTTTGGGAGTAGTGTAGACATAGGCTCAGGGCGCATCTACACAGCAGGGCCAAACTCGAAATAAGCTACGTAACTTGAGCTACGCTAATCGCATAGCTTAAGTCAAAATAGCCTATTTTGACTTTTGGTGCTGTCGACACACTGTCGACACACTCTTCCCCCAACTTCCCTTACTCCTCGTACAATGAGGGATACAGGAGTCGGAGTAAGCCATCCTCCAATTCAACGTTATTTCTACATTATGTTAAAATAACTGCTTGTGTGTAGATGTGGACTAAGTTATTTTGGAATAACATCAGTTATTCTGAAATAACGCTGCTGTGTAGACATAGCCTGACCGTGTCATTCAGGAATAATTACTTCAGCTGAAGTCAAGGAGATGCACCAGTGTAAAACTTGTGTAAGTGAGAAAAGGGAATACATACAAGAAATTAGATTTTAGCTTCCCCCCCTCACCTCCCCACGATCAACCCAGTTCTGCCCAATCTATTGCAAAAGTTGTTGCAGGACCTTCTTTGACCAAAGGTTTTTCATAAAAAAAATAGCTTCATCTTGTGGCAGCAATTCAATTTGCTGACCAAAACAAGGAAGAACATAAAGTAGGAATAACCAACACCATGTCTTTCTTGAAAGTCTTCCATCCAGTTACTTACACAGGGTGTCTATTTCTACGACCAGTACTATAGTATCTGTATCAGAGGGGTAGCCGTGTTACTCTGGATCTGCAAAAGCGACAAGGAGTCCTGTGGCACCTTACAGACGAACAGATGTATTGGAGCATAAGAGCTTTTGAGGGCAAAGACCCACTTCGTCAGATGCACTACTACATGCATCTGATGAAGTGGATCTTTGCCCACGAAAGCTTATGCTCCAATACATCTGTTAGTCTATAAGGGTATGTCTACACTAGCTCGTTAGTTCGAGCTAGGTAGGCAAATGAGGGCAACCAGAGTTGCAAATGAAGCCTGGGATTTAAATATCCCGGGCTTCATTTGCATCTTCCCGGGCGCCGCCATTTTTAAATCCCCCTTATTCCGAACTCCGTGCCCGCGGCTACATGCGGCACGGGTAGTAGTTCGAATTAGGATCTCTGAATTCAACTACCGGTACACCTCGTTCCACTGGGGAATGTTCCACGAGGAACGAGGTATACCAATAGTTCGAATTAGAGATTCTAATTCGAACTACCTACTCCGTGCTGCGTGTGGCGCGGGCACGGAGTTCGAATAAGGGGATTTAAAATGGCGCGCCAAGATGCAATGAAGCCGGGATATTTAAATCCCGGGCTTCATTTGCAACTCCGGTTGCCCTCATTTGCCTACCTAGCTCGAACTAACGAGCTAATGTAGACATACCCTAAGGTGCCACAGGACTCCTTGTCGCTTTTATAGTATCTGTGAACCTCATAACTTTACCCAGTTCCAGAAGAACTGGGACTGGAACTCATATCTACTACATGCTAATGTAGTGTCTGAACGCCACCAAGAATCTCCCTCCCTTCCAAGTTTACTTTACTTACAGGACCACAACACCAGCTGTTATAGGAGCAGAAATAGCTCTCCGAGGGTCATCTGGGCCATCCCTTATTCTAATACAAATTGTCCCCTAGGGTGCATCTACACAGCACACTTACCTCGAAATAAGTTATGCGATTTGTGCTATACAAATTGCGTAGCTTATTTCGATGTTATTTCAAAATAAGGAGCTATTCCAAAACATCTCTTATCCCTCATGCAATGAGGTTTACTGGGGGGTTGGAATAGCGAGCCCATTATATTTTCATATAACAGGCTTGCTCTTAAGATGTGGAATATCTATTTCGGGATTCCAGAGGTAGCCCAAAATAGCTCCACTATGTGGACGTAGCCTACAGCCTACTTTCTTATGTGGCCGTGTCGGTTCCAGCAGCAAAAAGGCCACCTGCATATGCCACAAGAGCTTCTTCAATACTTAGTCAGCATCATACTCTGCTTAAGTGATCCTTTCTTTTCTCCCCATTTGACTGATAAATGGCAGAGCCATAGGTGACTATAACAGTTTAGTCGCTGCATGTCACAGAGCAACTTATATAGACTTCAGTAACCGAATCACTCTGTCATTAAATGAAATTATATTCTTGGCACATTGCCCTCATTTTCAAAGACTCTGCCATCTATTTCATTTGTGCATTGCTCTTTCTTGCTTGGATCGTGAGTGAGATACTTTGGTTGAGTGTCTTGCATACATAATTTTCTACGGCTTAGGTTATTTATCAGAGAATTACACCATCCCTGTTAAATGATATATCCTAATTGTATTTATTTTTTTTAAATAATGATCAATGCTGCTTCTGATAAAAAAAATCTTAAAATATAAAATTAAATTATTTCTGTTCCCATCAGCTGCTTTCTGACTCTATTAGCAAACTGTGTTTTCTCTAACAAGATAAAGAAGCCAGTAATATGATAGGAAGTCATTAATACAATATAATCACAGCCTAAGATCAAATTCATCTCCTCTCTCTTTACCTTGTCAAGTGTTTCAATATTTTATGTTGTAATGTGATGACCAGAACTGATCGCTGTAATCTAAGTGTAGATCTGACTAATGCATTGTATAATCAAAGATTTCCCTTAGACTTAGATTCGTTTGCATCTTCTTGTTCTTCCTCCAGTAGCATGGCATCCATTAAAAGTTATTATAGTAAAAGATCAAGTTCTGCCATAGTTTCTAGTTTGGATGTAAAGTCCCCCTTTTTCCAGGATGTTTAGAAACGGGATTTAAAATTCCCATCAGTGTTAAAACTGCATTATTTTGTTAGGCACATACATCACCTCTCTGTTACTTTTTCTCTTCTTCCCTTGCTCAAGTTGCATTCAGTCATATTCATCCGTACTATTTATTTGAAATGGTACAAGGAGAAAATGTCCTTTTTGTCTCTTCAGATGAGTTATTTTGATCCGACGTCTCAATAACATCAAACAGTTAATGCCGGGTAACTTTAGAAAAGAAAGGCATGACCACCCTTCTGCCCCCTAGAGAGTGCTCATCCAGGTGAGATGTCAGGTATATTGGCAGAGTGGTGTGGAAGGGAAGCGTGGGTTGTCACCATTCATGTTATAGTTGCTTTGTCTCTAGGAACCTGACTCCAGAGCTGTTAGCTGAACATCTTTCAAAAGCACCAAATTCACCTTAAAAAGGCAAAACCAATAACATTTTAAAAAAGAGTTTAAATCAGGAAGTCGCCCCTAAGTTTTGCAAGCAACAGGCAGGTGTTGTTGTCTGGATCCCTTCAAACAACCCTGCCTTTGGAAATCCAGGGCAATGATCAGATCCCTGCTTTAAGTTCTCACCTCTTTCATGTTAAGTTGAATTTAGTGCTGATGACTGCCCATGTGACTTAGGGTCCGCTTGTGGCCTCTTCTATGTGTACATGTTAACACCATCAAATCAGTTACCCACATCCATGCAGGTGGAAATGGATGGGCATCTGTTAATCTCTTCAGGCTTGTCTACATCATGGAGAAGATCGACCCTATGGAGGTCAATCTTCTAGCGTTGTTATGCATTGTGTGTTCCTCATTCTGTGAGGAGTAAAGGAAGCCAATGGGAGCAAAATGCCTACCTGGATGGCGTAGCTTAATCCGGCCTGCCTGGTCTAGTGTAAACCTAGTCTTAGTTACCATAGGACGCCTTGTCATTTTTTGCAGATACAGACTAACCTGGCTACCCTAAGACTTTTCAAGGATAGAAAATGAAAGAGCGTGGGTTCTATTCTCCAAGACACTGGTGAACACAGCTTGATGGGAAATGGATTTCCATGAAAAGCTTTTCAGATATTGGAGATGTTTCTTGTCCCAAACAGGGCCAAAATGTTCACAAACCAAGAATCTGGAGAAAAAATTGGTTCAGGTCAATCAAAACATTGTGTTTCCTATTTCAAATATTGTTAACCAAAATTTGCATAATTGGTCAGTGAAAAGTTGTTTGAATTAGGAAATGAGACTTATTCTGTCAAAATAATACTTCTGAACTATGTCTAAACTATTTTTCCAAAAAAACCTGTTGAGGGTAAAACATTGTTGAAAGCCACCCTGTCCCATGAACCGTTTAATTTTTCATAAATTATCATTTTCTGAGGAAAAAGGACTCCCTCAGAAAATTCCCCATTGGCTCTACTGGTGACTGAGTGTAGTTTGTCAGTGTACACTGTGCGTGGTACAACACTAATGGGGTGAGCCCTCACTGGTGCATAGGGGGATGCTGGACTGGGTAAGAACATACTGGTCCATACAAAAAAAACATATGGCCAAGACCTGATACAACTCTTAACTTCTTAGTATATCAGTTTGCTATCTGCAAAATGGAGGTAATAGTCGTTTCTGGAGAAAGGGGTAAGCAGTGAGGTGGTAAAGTTTGCGGATGATACCAAACTGTTTAGGATAGTCAAGACAGAAGCAGACTGTAAGGGACTCCAAGAAGATCTCACCAAACTGAGTGATTGGGCAACAAAATGGCAAATGAAATTTAATGTGGATAAGTGTAAAGTAATGCACATCGGGAAAAATAACCCCAACTATACGTACAGTATGATGGGGGCTAATTTGGCTACGACAAATCAGGAAAGAGATCTTGGAGTTATCGTGGACAGTTCTCTGAAAACTTCCACACAGTGTGCAGCGGCGGTCAAAAAGGCAAATAGGATGCTAGGTATTATTAAGAAAGGGACAGAAAATAAGACCCAGAATATCTTACTGCCCCTGTATAAAACTATGGTACTCCCACATCTTGAATACTGTGCACAGATGTGGTCTCTCACCTCAAAAAGATATTTTGGCCTTGGAAAGGGTTCAGAAAAGGGCAACTAAAATGATTAGGGTTTGGAACGGGTCCCATATGAGGAGAGGTTAAAGCGACTGGGACTTTTCAGTTTAGAAAAGAGGAGACTGAGGGGATATGATAGAGGTGTATAAAATCATGAGTGGTGTGGAGAGGGCCGATAAAGAAAAGTTATTTATTAGTTCCTAAATAGAAGAACTAGAGGACACCAAATGAAATTAATGGGTAGCAGGTTTAAAACTAATAAAAGAAAGTTCTTCTTCACACAGCGTAGTCAGCCTGTGGAACTCCTTGCCAGAGGAGGCTGTGAAGGCTAGGAATATAACAGAGTTTAAAGAGAAGCTAGATAATTTCATGGAGGTTAGGTCCATAAAAGGCTATTAGCCAGGGGATAAAATGGTGTCCTTGGCCTCTGTTTGACAGAGGCTGGAGAGGGATGGCAGGAGACAAATCGCTTGATCATTGTCTTCGGTCCACCCCCTCTGGGGCACCTGGTGCTGGCCACTGTCGGCAGACAGGATACTGGGCTAGATAGACCTTTGGTCTGACCCGGTACGGCCGTTCTTATGTTCTTATGTTCTTATGTTCTTCTTTGCACAGGGTTGACAAGAGGCTAAATCCATTAATTTATGTTAAATGATTAGAAGTTATTGGAATGAGTGTCACAGAAAAGCCTATAAAAGAGGCAGGTGGGAACAGAGCCCACTTTTTTCTCTGGCAAAACTTCCACTCATGACAATGTGGATTTTGGCAGACGAATGAGAACAGACTTTGACCTCATCATAATAAGAGGACAGCTCCTTAGCTGCTGTAAATCAGCATAGCTCCATTAAAATCAATCAAGATATGTTGATTTATCTAATTTAGCTCCTGGCCCAATATCTACAAGGGTTTGTCTTTGGGTTCTAGAGATCCATTACTATTGTCAATGCTCTTCCCGTTGATGGGTCTGTGTATTATAGACCCCCTGCCCTGAGCTCCCACCCCCTGCTCTGAGCCCCACCCACACCCAGCCCCCTATCCTGACTCCTGCACCCTGACTCCCTGTCCTGAGCCCTCTACCCCTGCTCTGACTCCTGCATCTCTACTCCCTGCCTTAAGCCTCTCACATCCAACCCCCTTCCCTGAATCCTCCACCCATACACCTCCTTGCCCCTCCTGACCCCTGCACCCCCATCCCTGCCCTGAGCCCCCAACCAACCCCTTCCTGAATCCTCCACCCCCACTTCCTGCTCTGAGCCCCACTGCACCCAACCCAATGCCCTAAGACCCTCAAGCCCCTGCCCTCTGCCCCCTGACACTTCACAACGCCCTGCCCTATACAACCATTTAAATAAAGCATATACATTTCCCTTTAAATTAAAAAAAATTACTACAGGTCCATCTTCTAGTGTTATATATTACGTATTTGCTCGGAAGGAGAAAAATTGTGCACATAAAGACTAATAATATGGCTCTCCAGAAATTAACTCTGGAACGGTATATAATTTAACTGAAAATAATAATTCTTCTAACTCGTTTTTTTACACTCACCCTATGGAATCCTGTAGCCAAGCTATTATTTCCCATAAAATACTCTACAACGGTTCAAGAAGCCTATTGAAATGTTTTCTTGTCTATTACATTCTATGAGGCTTTTCTACAAGGAAACGTTCCTTTAAAGATGACAATTTCTGTGGTTCTCAGCGCAGCACTTCTGTTCTTAATAGCTGAGCCCCAACGAAATGGCCCCGAACCGTGGTATTTCACTACTTCGTCACACTGGCATTTTAGGTTAAACAATCATTGGTTCAGCTGTGAAAAATGAGATAAATTAAAATTATTTTCTTCAGAAGGACGAAGGACTTGGCAAGTAATATATTGAAGAAATTTCCTGGACATAATGGGTTACATTAATTTTCAACAGCAAAACAATTCCTTCAGCATTATTTTTCAAGGAAGTAAAAAAAAAAAACAACAAAAAACCCAACCCAAGAGCAAAAATACCCTGCTATTTGCACTATTTATTTCTCGCTGAAATGAGAAAATGCATTTCAAAAGAAGGATTAAGAAAGGCCTATCAAGAAATATTGCAAAAACTGATTGAAAAGAATCCCAGCTAATTGGTTACCCATTTGCCTTTATCCAAATGTGGTCAGTTTCATCTAGGGCGGCATATAAATAATTTTTTGGGGGTCTATGGACGTCTTTTAAAAATTACTTCTATGGAAATTAGTCCTTATTTGGTGTTATTTTTTTTTCCTCCTGCATGTCCTTTTTGTGGCTCAAAGCAGTTGGGAATGGGTTACAGAGACTTTTATCCATTCTTTTAGAGTACTGAACATAAGAACAGCCATACTTGGTCAGACCAACAGTCCATCTAGCCCGGTATGCTGTCTGCTGACAATGGCCAATACCAGATGCCCCAGAGGGAAGGAACACAACAGGTAATCCTCACATGATCCCTCTCCTGTCATCCATTTCCAGACGAACAGAGGCTAGGGACACCATTCCTACCCATCCTCGTAACAGCCATCAATGGACCTCCAGCTGTGTGGATAGCATCAAAAATACTATTTAAGATACATCAAATCCAGCTACATATTTAACTTAACTGGAGTTGCATATCTTAAGTCAACCTTCCCTTTTAGTGTAGACCTGGCCTTTTTGTCCTTGTAGTGAGGCGGAGTGGCTGCCCACTGACCTGGAGGGGAAAGAACACCTCTTGGGCAAAGCCTGACCCCACCCACTTACCTGAGCAGAAGTCAGGGGACGTGGCTAGGACTATAAAAACCCAGCCCAGGAGCTCAGTGAGGGCACAGCCACCAGAGGAACCAGACGCCTGCCCAGTGCTCCCAAGCTGGGAGGCTGAGGACTGGACTGGGCCACCGGGACCCCGACACGGTGACCGGGAGGAAGGTCAACCCCTGCCAGAGCTGTCGAGCCCCAATGCCCCAGAGGACCTTCCAGAGACCCAGGTATGCATGGATGGGGAGAACGGAAGAAGCCCAGGGATAGCCAATATTAGTCAGTCCAGTCCAAAGCACTGGTCAGTGTGTTGTGGTGTGGATCCCCGCTGACCCAGCAGCAAGCTGTTCTGCTGCTGTTAGAGCCCTGGGTTGGGACACAATGGAGTGGGTGGGCTTGTGTCCTCCTGCCACCCACCTCCTCTTGCCACCCACTTCCTGTGTCGAGTGGGTGAGCTTGTGTCCTCCTGCCACCCACTGCCTGTGTTTGCCAGATCTCCACCCGACCACAGAGACCCGACGGTTTGTTTACTTTGAGAACTATTAACTGTATAGAATGACTGTCTGTATTGCCTTGACACCCTGAACCGGCACCTGGGCCTCCCAAGCTGTTTGCTGCCCTACCCCGAACCAGGGACTGAGCATTCCTAACTATAACTGCTTGTTAGTTGGGAGGCCCATGCCTTGGTTCAGGGTGGGACAGCCATTTGTTTTGCTGCCCCACCCTGAACCAGGGCCTGGGTCACTCTAACTGCCTGTCTGTGGCCTCACCCCGATGCCGGGCCGGGACTTTCCAGAATCTGGACTGTTGGCTCAGTCCGAGCATAGGCCCAAGCCCAGGACTAATGATTACCAGTCCTGAAGAGGGCAACTGGTTTAGCAAGCCCTGCTCTGGTCTGAGCAAATGCCCAAGACCCAGGACTATAGGGACTTCAGGTCCACGACCCAGGGCTTAGGGGACTCCAGGCCCGTGACCCAGGACTATGGGGACTCCATGGGCCTAGGCAAAGTGGCCTCCCACTGACCCGGAGTGGGAAGATCCCCTCCGTGAACCCTGACAGGCTACAGTCCTACTCTGATGACCTTTTAGGGCCTGTGTCAAATGAATGTAGTGGTCTCAGTCCTGTTTCTAATAATTAAGCTTTGGTCACTGAAGTTAACGGAGCTATGCTGATTATACCAGTAGAGGATCTGACTATAGTTGTTCCCATTGTATAAACAACCACACATTGAGATCTTTGTTGGGACTTTCAGCAAAACAGGTAGTGTATGATTGATCAGGAGCTTCTGTGCGCCGAACTCCGAGTCTACCCAGAGGAACAGAGGACCCAGCTTATGAGAGGAGACTCAAAGAATGTGGACTGTTAACCTTAAGCAAATGAAGGCTGAAGGGAGATATGTCAGGGATGGTACTTGGTCCTGCCGTGAGGGCAGGGGACTGGACACAATGACCTCTCAAGGTCCCTTCCAGTTCTATGAGATAGGTATATCTCCATATATATATTATGATTGTTCTCTATACATTTCTGGAGTTATTTAAGTTAAGTGCCAATACTGACACACAGAAAACCACAAATATGAATTGTCCATCAACAAGTTTAGATTTGACATTAGGCAACGTTCTTTAATAATGGGAGACGTGAAGCTCTGACTCACTGCGAGAGACTGACAGCAGCAAATGCTCCTCGCAGAAAGAGGAGTACTGGACGCCAGTGGGAGCTGCCCTCAGCATTTGATTTATGGGTCTATACTGGACCCGCTAAATCGAACAACAGAAGATCAGTCTCCAGAGTGTCAATCTTCTGGTAACTATAGACGTGTCCTTTGAGTCTATACGGCCCTGTCTCAGGCTTAGAAAGTCTTGCTCTGTAGCAGCCACACCTCTTCTCTAGAAAAACACCGGGGCTACGTCTAAACTACACCCCTCTGTTGGCAGATGGACGTAAATTAGACGTATCGAAAGTGCAAATGAAGTGGGGATTTAAATATCCTGCACTTCATTTACATAATGGCGGCCACCACTTTTTTTCAAAACGGGGCTTTTTGGAAAAAACCTGACAGTTTAGACGTGGCATTTTCAACAGAAATGCCCTGTTTCAAAAGATCCCCTGCTTCATTTGTACTTTTGATACGTCTAATTTACATCCTTCTGCCGACAGAGGGGTGTAGTTTAGACACAGCCCAGATCTCTGCCTCTCTGGGGTTAATTTCAGTCTATTTCATCAACATGAAATATATTTAATTGTATAAAATTGTATGATGTAAAAATGTGCAACACTAAAGGATTTGAATTATGAAATCTCTATTCTCTGACAAATTCAACGCTCATCCTTGTGAAATCTGCCAGCCACATAATTAGCAAAGTCTTAGCAAAGGCATCTGCCTTGGTTTTCTCCAGTACTCTGATGAATGGGAACAGTATTAGTCTTTTCTAGACATCCCAGCATTCAGTAACTAAATTGCCTGTAAAGGGTTAAACCCAGAGACCATGGGTATCCAGGAAGAATTGGCAAGGAGACAAGAGAGCCAATGGGAAAAGAATGAAAAATTTGAAATAAAAGTGTGGCCTGCTTTGGTCTCCTTTCTGTGTGAGTTCAGAGCAGGAGCTAGAAAGAGAGATGGATTGAACCAGGAAAAAAGACATGGATTTTTCAGTGATATCCATGCTTAAGGAAAGACTGAACCCTGGAACAAAGGATATGTAAGTGAACAGAGAATGTTTTGTTAGATGTGATCAGGTTATTTTCTTTGTTTGTTTGTTTTTTAAGTTTGGTTAAACTCCTCTCTGCTACAGCCCCTCCCCCCCTTCACTGTAACCAAAATTGAATCCCGGGAAGCAATTCTCTGTACTTTAATATATTATTTTAGTTGCTCTGTAACTCTTAGCAAGCAAGTATGTTTTACCAAGTATGTCTTCTTTGTTTTGTTAATAAAATCACCTTTTTAAAGACTATGATCTGATTCCTGTGCCCTAGAAAGCAGGAGGTTCTGTATGAACATGCCTGAGACTGGAGGTCCGCTATTAAGAGATTACAATTGGTTTCTAAGCTCTCTCTCCTGAAGTGTGTCTTTATGGGTTCAAAAAGGGGGTTTTTTTGCATTCAGGTGTTGGCAGCATACCACCCAAGGCCAGGGAGTCTGTGATCTTGGGGAGTTTTTAAGCAGAAGCTTTTAGTGATAGGGTATTTTTAAAGGTCTCTTGCAGGGCCTCATCTTCTGCACTCAAAGTGCCAGAGTGGGGAACACAAGTACATTACCTAAGTGTCTTTATATTTCTGTACCTGAAGAGTGAATGGCCAACTCCATATTGCAAAGCCCTGGACAATGAATGCAAGAGGGTCTGCACAGACTGCTGGGGGATTTCTGTGGAGTATAAAGCATTGGTTTTGATCCACAGAGCCCTGAATGGCATGTGACAGCTCCGTCAGTGGTAGCAAGGCTGGAATTCCTACTGTACATGGGCCATCAACAGTTCAAAACCATGTCATCTAACTTTCCACGTAGCAGGGCTAAGTGCTTACAATGCTGGCTACCCATGTGTTCTCAGCCTCTAACACCCGAGAAGCTGATGCAGTGCTAGCAATGGCAATGTAGACAGCCACTTAATGAACCATTACAACTAATGAGTTTGTGTCCTGAAATGTGTCTGAAGTTCTCAAATTTTCTTGATGTATTCTGAGCGATTGCCTGATTTCTATGTCCATCTCTTCCCAGAAAACTATTCAAATAAAGGAATTTTCCTTTCTTGCCATTTCAGAAGTTTTCAATATTTCAGCATTCTGTTCTCATTCAGACCCCTACTCTCCATTCTGAATCAGAACAAAATGCTGAAATACTGCAAACTTTCAGCAAATGGAAGTCTTTACATTTTCAAACTGGCGCCTGAGAAATTTACCATTTTCCACTTAAATGAAACAATTTGACAAGCCACCACAGTATTTTTTGCTTGAAACATTTTGAAACCAAACAAATCTGTTCAAAATGACTTTTTTTTTCGCTTTGATTCTTCTGAATCCTTTAATCAGAATTCAAATTTTCCCACAGAGAATATTAGGCTATGTCTAAACTGCTACCAGTGGTATCCCAGAAAGGCAATGCCACGTCCAAGGAAAAATTCAGAAAAGCGGACATGTTCTTTCGTTTTACGAGGAAGAAGGGATGGCTCGAAAAAGTGGGTTTTTCCAAAATTTGGTGCCGTGTAGACTCGCCAAATTTTGGAAAAGCCTTTTTCAAAAGAAAAGCAGAAAAAGATACGCAAATTGCAGTTCGCAATTTGCAGACCTTTCTCCGACTTTTCTTTGTAGCCTTACTTGCAGCAAAATGGTCTTTTCCAACAGGAAATATTTTGATGAAAAATATTTCAACAAGCTTTACTCCAAATGCCTTAGTTTGGTATGTTTCTTCTGCTAACCTTTCATTTTCCATGTGGACATTGCTAGAGTTAATTAGAGAAGCAGAGGAGGTTAATGAATGGAGTTTGGGGTTGACATTTAGGGATCCCTGAATTGTAATTTCAGCTTGGCCTCCCCATCTGAGAGCCTGAAGCAAAGTCCTCTCAAGTCAGCATAATCAACTCCAGTGGATTTAGATCAGGCCTTAACTTGAGGAAAGATACTCAGCCTGGGACTGTCAATTGATTTTAAGGGTGTTGGCCCCCAGGGACCAGTCACATACAATTTCCTAAGTGTCAATATACAGTGGGAATGGGAACTGGAAGGTTAACTCCTTTAGATTCTGTTTCATTTCTGTCTCCCACTTCCCCCAGCTATTAAACAGACATAAATATCTGGCTGTTGCAAGTTTTCAATGGTCAATATTTGTGAGTACTTTGCACTTGTAAAGTTTTATATAAGGGCTTATTTTTAGCAAGTCTCTCCACTCTAAGGACTGTGGGTCTGGATCACAGCCTCCTTTTGATGTGAGTAAATGCTGCAGCATTTAGGCCTATGCTGTGAATGTACATTGATTCTTTCAAGCAGCATGATCTAAACACTAACCCTACAGTGCATCATGCTGGCAGATATTTATATCTGAAGTCCGAAAGATGCGTCACTTCCATATTTTCACGCTGACATAATTTTGACATTTGCTTTATTGGGTTTAACCTTGCACTGGCCCTCACTTTATTACGCCAACCCAACTTTAACCGAGAGCCCTAATTTACAATGGGGGCTGCCAACCACTGCTGGAACTGTTTTCTCAAGCTTAGACAGTCATTTGGATTTACACTAACTAAATGGCGTGATGAAATATAGTAATCCACACCACGCGAGCGGAGAAATATTGATTCTGCATTCATTAGCCTAGCTCATTATTAGAAGACCCCAAATATGTGCTAGGAGTAGCGGCTACAACACCTGCTAACATTTGTGAAAGGATATAGAATAAAATATGCCCCCTGTGGCACTACCACATCTGGGTTTCCCGTGGTTTAATCTGCCCTCTCAGCTTGCTGTGCTGATTATAAATACAATGCTAGTCTCATTGCTAGAGGCCGTGGCATATCGCTTGGCACAATGCAACCCTCCAAACAATTTTTTTCCCCCTTTGCTTGTGCATCTCAATTTATCGTGGCTTCAGAAAGCAGCCCTCTGCTACCCGGCATAGGGTGATGTGTCATTTATAATTGCACTCGCTTCAGAAAGCTAATGCTTAAGTTAATAACGTGGAAAGATAGTGAACCCGGCAACCTGACTCTGAAACAAGCGGCTCAAATTTGTTGTTGTTATTTGAATTGCGTGGTGCAGCAGGGATGGGGAACAGGGAGGGGTGGAAATAAATAGCTAATAGCATCTCTGGTGCCATGGAAGGAGAAAAAAGAGCAGGTCTGCAACCAGTCATGAAATATTAATCACTCTTATTGAAAAAGGCTTTCTTATTTTTTTCTTGCACTATTCAATGATCTGAAACTGGAAAAAAAGAGTTCTACTAAAAACGGAAACTAAGTCAACTCACAAACAGTGAATATAAACAAATAGCAGAAGTATGGAGGAATAAAACTAGAAAGGCCAAAGCACAAGATGAGATCAACCTAGCTGAAGACAATAAGAGTAGCAAGAAAACATTCTACAAATATGCTAGATGTGAGAGAAAGACCAATGGTAGGGTAAGACCATTACTCAATGAGAGGGTGAAATCAATAACAAAAAAAAAAAAAAAAAAAAAAGAGGAAATGACAAAAGTGCTAAATGCATTTGTTTCAGTTTTCACCAAAAAGTTAGTAGCGATTGGACATCTAACATAGCGAATGCCAGTGAAAAGGAGTAGAAGAAGAGGCTAAAATAGGGAAAGAACAAGTTAAAATTACTTAGACAAGTTAGGTGTCTTCAAGTCCTCAGGGCCAGATGAAATACATCATAGAATACTCAAGGAGCTGACTGAGGACGTATCAGAGCCATTCACAATTATCTTCAAAAACTCAAGGAAGATGGGAGAAATTCCAGAAGGTTGGAATATAGTGCCAAGCAATAAAAATGGAAATAAGGACAGGCTAGTCATCTTAACTTCTATAACCCCCCAAAATGGAACAAATGCATAATCAATTTGCAGCCACCTATACAATAATAATATAGTAACAATCAGTATGGATTTGTCAAGAAAAAAAACATGTCAAATCAACCAAATAATGTTTTTTGACTGGGTAATAACTCGGGTGGATGGGGGGGGGGGGGAGTGATAGATGTGATATATCTTGACTTTAGTAAGGATTTTGATACTGTCTCATATGACCGTCTCCTAAACAAACTAAGGAAATAAAATCTAGACGGAGGTACTATGAGTTAGGTGCCTAATTAGTTGGAAAACAATTCCCAGAGAGTATTAATCTGTATGTCATAGTCAAGCTGGAAAGGCATATTAATTGAGTTCCCAGAGAGATCAGTTCTGGATCTGGTTCTGTTCAATATCTTCATCAATGTTTTAGATAATAGCAGAGAGAGTACCCTTAAAAAGTTTGTTGATGATACCAAGCTGGAAGGGGTTGCAAGTGCTTTTGAGGACAGGATGAAAATTCAAAATGATCTGGACTAACTGGAAAAATGGTCTGAAGTAAATAGGATGAAATTCAAGCAGGACAAATGCAAAGTACACTATTTTGGAAGGAACAATCAGTAGAATATACAAAATGGGAAATGAGCAAATATCATTCTGGGTTGTATCAGCAGGAGTATTGTAAGCAAGACAGGAGAATTAATTCTTCTGCTCTAGTCCGTGCCGATTAGGCTGCAATTGGAGGATTGTGTCCAGTACTGAGACCACTTTGAAGGAAAGATGTGGGCAAATTCGAGAAAGTCCAGGAAAAAAAAACCAACCAAAATAATTGAAGGTCTAGAAAACATGACCTGTGAGGGAAGATTGAAAAACATGAGTTAGTTTAGTCTGGAGAACTGAAGAATAGGGGACATGATAGCAGTTTTCAAGTACAAAAATCTTGTTACAAGGAGGAGGGAGAAAAAATGTTCTTCTTGACCTCTGATGATAGAACAAGAAGCAATGGACTTAAATTGCAGCAAGGGAGGTTTTGGCTGGACATTAGGAAAAACTTCCTAACTGTCAGGATGGTTAAGCACTGGAATAAATTGCCTAGGGAGGGTGTGGAATCTCCATTACTGGAGATTTTTAAGAACAGGTAAGACAAATTCCTGTCAGGGATGATCTAGATGATGTTTGGCCCTGCCACAAGTGCAGGGGACCGGAGTAGATGACTTTACACACTCCCTGCCCTACAATTCTATGATTTTATTATTTTTAACAGAGAACTAGGCTTAAACTTTATGCAAGCAATATCTTTCAGCCTCTCAGACTATAAGTTTTCATAGCATATGAATTCAGAGCTCTGTACACTTAAGAGTAATTTACTTAACAGAGATTAAATGATCTGGCAAAGATGAAAAGATTAGAGCCTTTTCTAATTTCAGTTTGATCAAACCAAGACATGGATTGTGTATGTGTGTGTGATGTTAACCAGGGTGTACGTAGTAAACCTGCTGAAATATCCTTTCTTCACAACTGGGGTTAAACAAAATGGCTTAGTCTACACTGCGAGAGATTGTCCTGCAAAAAATACGCTAATGCAGGACTCATTTGCATGAGTCGTGATTTCATTAGCATATTGTCTGCCATTTCTTTTTGCTCAAGGAGATTTTTCACAAAAAGCAGCACTGTGGACTTTTTTTTTTTTTTTTGCACAAAAACCCTGTTTTGCACAAGATCCTTATGGCTCCCCCCGGGTTTTTGCGCAAAAAAAAATCCCCATCCACACTGCTTCTTTTTGCGCAAAAACCCCTTGGGCAAAAAAAGTGGCAGAAAATATACTAACAAGATCGTGACTCATGCAAATGAGTCCTGCATTAGCATATTTTTTTTGCCGGAAGATTTCACAGTGTAGATGTAGCCAATGATAACAGGTAGTTTAACCATCTATGAGTATTTAAAATTCAAATTCTTGTGGTAGAGAGGAGTTGTTGAAAGTGGTGGAAGGTGTGAGGAAGTAAATTCCAAAACCCCATGAAGTCAATAGTAAAACTCCAACTATATTTGGATCATGCCTATAATAGGTTTAAAATAGGCAAAAGGAATTTTCAGTTGACTGTCTAAACAAGTGTTATAGTAACTCTGAGCTCCATTAGGCTATGAAAAAGTCTCCGGAGGAAAATCATAGAATCATAGAAGTGGAAGGGACCTCTAGAGGTCATCGAATCCTATCTCCTGCACTCATGGCAGGACCAAGCACCATCTAGATCATCCCTGACAAGTATTTGTCTAACGTGATCTTACATAGCTCCAAAGATAAGGATTCCACAACCTCCCTAGGCAATTTATTCCAGTGCTTAACCATCCTGACAGTCAAGAAGTTTATCCTACTGTCCAACCTAAACCTCCCTTGCTGCAGTTTAAAGTAATGGCTTCTTGTCCTATTCTCAGAGTTTAAGGACAATAATTTTTTCTTGCACCTCCTCGTATAATCTTTACGTACTTGAAAACTGTCATCATGTGCCCTCTAGCTTTCTCATTTCCAAACTGAACAAACCCAGTTCTTTCGGTCTTTCCTCATAGGGCATATTTTGTAGACCTTTAATCATTTTTGTTGTTCTTCTCTGGATCTTCTCCATTTTCTCCACATCTTTCCAGAAAGGTGGACACAATACAGAAGCCAAAGTGACTGGTCTGTAATTCCCCCAACCCTAAAAGTGTGGAATGTTCACACTGGAGGTTTCTTTCAGCACAATAGAGAGTTGGAGGGGGTACACATAAAATTTGGACCTGAATCCAGACTCAGACTTCCCCAAATCTGTCACATATATAACTCAACAACACCAACATCTGCTCCAAAGAAACCAAATTACTACCTAACCCGGAGTCGCAATCCTAAACTAGAATAAATCAATGTAGCTCCAATTTGCTTCTGGGTAGCTATGTTGATTTATACCAGCTTAGGATTTAACCCTAGAATTTTTGGTCTCCTGTATCTAGCATTATAATTGTGTATTTGTTTTTAAATGAAATGGGGTATCCTACTGAAAATGGTACTTGAGTTTCGACGTATATATACTTGCTAGAAGATTTACCCAAGTCCTTAACTCCAATAATTTGTAGTTTTCTTCATTTGAATCATTGCTCTGGGGTGGGGCTGGGGAGGAGGAGGGACAGGTTCCTGGCTGCCCCACAGAGAGAGGGCAACCCCCAGCCCTGTCTCATTTCAGCAGCTTGGGGCCAAGTGAAAAATGTCTCTCTGTGGCTGCTGCAGCTCCAGCGGACACAGCTGGGGGAAGGGTACATGTCCCCTGTTTGGGGCAGATCCAGATTTGTCTGCCCCCTGCACTCCCCAGCCAGATCAAGGAATGGAGCAAACTGTTCACTTTTCTTTCCCTTCCTGACAGGGGAATAGCCAGCAATGTTCCTGTACAAATCAGAGGGAGCTTCAGTCCCCCCCCACATCCCCTCCCTTCCCTCCCCTCCCCACACATCTTCCTTAAAGGGCACGTGGGGTGTGGGAGGTTCGGGGCTAGGGCAGTCTCAGATGGGAGGTGCCCCCCAGCTTGCCCCTTTCATCTGCCTGGTGAGTCTCTCTTTTTTCTGTATGGTTTCATGAACCCCTATATGAAGGGGAGAAACTTCAGACCCCCCCTCCCTCCCCATGCATAACCAAGCCCTGACCTTGCTTTAAATTATGATAAGAGGAAGCTGCTTACCCTATCTGGTCATCCTAGCTCTTACCGTTTAGGGGGAGTTCTTGAACAAATGGCCAGAAGGACATACAGGACAAACATGCTCACCCTCTCACAGACAAACTCTCCCAAATATATGGTAGATATTGGATATTTTCATCTGCCTAGCTGGCCTTCTTATTGCATTTTGTAAGATAGGGCCAAGAACCTGATACTTCTCACTTGCTCCAGTTTTTCATCATTGCATCTCCTGCACTAGCCTCGTCTTTCGCTGGCATCCATCGGTGTTGCTCCATGGATTTCAGCCGGAGTTCTGCCAGGGTACACCAGCAGAGCATCAGTCTGCTAATGTCTAAGTCTCTCCTGTAGAAACATGTATTTGGAAACAGGGTTCCACTGACTCTTACATTTCTACTTTTACTTTTTTCAAAGGAGACTGTCAAGATGAAATCTCATTTAAAATATCTTGTGTGCTTATAACTGCTTTTGTACCTCGTTTTGCTCAGTCAATCAAACCAGACAGAGCAGTCTCTCTTTCTGATTCTCCTCCGCTAGAGTTCTGCTGCTTTGTGTGGATTCACAATGCGGCAGGAGAACAAAAGCATTTCTATTTTTTTTTTTACAAAGTTTTGCAAAAATCTCAGAAATAGGAAAGCGGCTATTTTTGGCCCAAACTCAGTTAGTGGTAGCACTTTAATGATGTAATCTCACCTGAACCCAATAAAAAAGACAATTTGCATTTGTTAGCTTTTCTGGTGATCATTAGAGGCTGCAAGTCTCGGACATTAACGTAATGATTTTGGCTCCTGTTATTTTATTAAATCTATTTTTAAAGGTCTAGTGTAACTCACTGGTGAGTGTTTGTTTGAGGTTCCACAAAGCTGCTGTTGGAGAAGTGAAGATAGACTGGTTAGAAACTAATATTCATTGTTTATTCCTGGCTAATATTAGGAAAATTGCTGTATTAGAATGAAGATATCCATTATTGACAAAATCTTATCAAAGTCACCACGATGGTTAGATTTTTTTCAGCTTCCTGAGGGGGTTGGATATATTAATGTGTTGCTGTTGTTGTTGTTGTGATTTTCTGTCCTGGAATTAATTTGATCCATTCTTTAAGAACATGTGTATAACACAACCAAAAAAAAGTATTATTGGATTACAAATTGCACTTGTTGTTTTGGGGCGATAAACAGAATGATGAATGTAGTCTTTGTTCAATCACCTTTTTATTCATGAAAGGAAAAAAAACCCACATGGATTCTAAAACCATTTATCTACATCAGGAGTAAGCCATAAACCTTTCAAAAACACTCCAAGTGATCCAGGAAGGAGCTGCTGATTACTGTCATAACAAAGGGGATTCGATAATGCTAATGACTTTTCTTATGGTAATCAATAACTCAGTGGAAGCTGCATGAATCCTAACAAATCCCTCTTCCCGGAGAAAATAAAATTTGTTAGAGAGCATTCTTGTGAGTGCTTGGTCCCACCAAAGCCAGCAGGTAAAGATTAACATACTCTAGTGGATGACATCATACTACGGACAACTAAGCCCTGCACCAAGTATATATGTTCCAAAGTGCGTATGCTAATCCAAAGCTTTGTTGATCTTTTATTGTATCGTTCCAAAATTCCGTACTCACTCACATCAGGGAAATTCTAAATGTAAGGGTCTGAGGGATAAAGTCCAGGCTAAGAATCTGAATACCTGAGCTATAAGAATCTGTTATAGATTTACCAGCATGACTTGTGGGAGATTTTTCAAAAGGATTCGGGGTTCTCCCTAACTTTGAGCCCCATCCTTTCTTGTGGAAGTGCTCCTGTGTATCATGGGATGGATATGGCTAAACTCAGCCACGGGACTTGTAGTCAGTCCAAGGACATTCACCTACAGAAGAGGCCAGGGGAGCCGACAGCTATGCCAGGCCACTGGGCAAGAGGCGGGGTGGGGGGGGTGGGGCCTTTGGTGGCAGGGATTGGGTGGGGTCAGCCAGCCCTCAGCACTGCCCAGAGTGCAACATGCCTCCAGCTGTTAGAGCCACTCTGAGCACACTGCAAGATGCTCCTGCGGTGATTTAAAAAGTCCCGGGGCTACAGGTGCCACCTTTGCCATAGTAGCAGCCCTTTTAGAATTGCTGGGCCCTGGAGCACTTGCCCTTTGCCCCACCCATTGGCAGGCACAATAGCAGGTCACAGATTGGTGTCCAAGCAAGCCAAATAGATCTGCTTAAATTTGGATCCACAAATGGAAGCAAAAGACTCCAATTCAGCACTATCATGATTCATTTAGTCTGAAAATGTCCAAATGAAATAGTTTGCCATTTTTAACATGAAACGTAGCTGAAATGTCTGCGCCATTATTTTAACTTTTTGTCCCAATTCAAGTTGAGAGTAAACAGTGAAGCATCAGAATTTCCCACAGGAGGTAAAGTCCTTTCTCAATCAGATCCACTGTCCTGTCCACCTCCTTGCCAGCATGGGATTGTTTCCTATTGTGCACTTGCTAACGTAACATCCAGCCAACTGGGGGTGGGGAGTGGGAGGTTATTTTCTGTTCTCTCTACACTTCCCTTGGGAGACAATTCCACAGACTAATAGATTTTATTGTCATAATATTGTTCCTGATATTCAGCCTATACTTTCTCTTTCATAATTTCAATCAGTGATTCCTAGTTACATACCCTCTTCTTGCAGTCAATCTGCTTTACAAACTTGTCATGGAAATGTGCTAATGCAGGCAAAAATCTACTCGTCTGCCTTTTTGACCATGTTACTGCTGTCTTCCTCCCCTGTCCATAATTACTCACTTTGAATCTAATACAAGGGAAAGGGGAGATAGACGTTTTCCCCCGGAAATGGTTTCTTTCCCTGCCTGATGTTTACACCCGTCAAATATTTCTAGACTGCTATTGTGGCCCCAATCCCTTCTCATTTATTCAAGTGAAATCCGGCACCTCTAAAGAGCGTGATACCTGCCTAACCATGCACAGGTATGCTACTCCCTTGCTAAGCATTTAGGGAGGATCTGGTCTCAAATCTGCCTACTGAGTGGGATTTTGTTTCATCCTCTGAAGCAACTAGTTACTGCTGGATATCTGTCAGGGTTAGACATTAGGGTAATTACTGTGCTCTTATGTCTTAGTAGAGGCCCGGAGGCCAGAAAGATCACTCTGCCTCAGTTTTATCTAATGAACTTTGGAAATAATAATGTGTATCTTGACTTGTGGATGATGGAGGGGACCTATAGGATCTGAGGGCTCTATCAGATGATTATTCCATAGAAAGGAATAAAGCACAAAAGCGACTAAACTAATTATCACAGTGTTGCCTTCCTCCATCTTCTGATTTTTTTTATTATTATTATTTTGTGAGAGAACAAGTCATATTATTCTGGCCTCTCAGCTTTGCAGAAAAGGAAAGCCCATGTGGGATCTATGGGGTCTTTTTTTTTTTTTTAATTCAACTATTTGTCCACTGGTAATTCCATGTCTGGCACGCATTCGGTCCTCATTACTGCATCATCTGACAATCTTTAATATATTTGTTCTCACAACACCTCTGAAAGGCAGGGGGCTGCTGTTATCCACATTGTGCAGATGGGAAACTGAGGCACAGTGAGACTTTAGTGCCTCCTCCAAGGCGGTGTAGGGGAAAGGAGGAATCTGGATTCAGATCTCCTGATTACCAGCCTAGCACCCTAATCACCAAACCATCAACCTAATTTCTACTGCCAGATGCCGCTGCTCTGAATCTTTTCCAGAAGAATTTGTCTGGAAATGGGTGACAGGAGAGGGATCACGTGAGGATTACCTGCTGTGTTCCCTCCCTCTGTGGCATCTGGTATTGGCCACTGTCAGCAGACAGGACACTGGGCTAGATGGACCTTTGGTCTGACCCAGCATGTCTGTTCATATGTTCATACGTTCTTATGAGCTAGTATATAGGTGAGTCAGGCTACCTGGTTACCTGCTTAATTTTTAAGTGTGAGGCAGACTGCTTAGTTAGTTCCATCCTGGCCTGTAAATACAGAAATGCTGACCCAGTGTAACTCTCATAGACTATATTTTCCATGCCCTTAAAAGTGAGAGGTGTAATAATAAATTGAAATGGGTTTGTGACTAAAAACGGTCTCTCAAATTAGCTATTACATCCCCAGGAGTATACCAAAGCAAACGTATGATGATTAATTGTACTACAATGAACACCAAAGCACGTAATAATGATTATGCTCCTTATTACAAAGCATTGCCAATATGTTGTACACTCAAATGACATGATATGCAAAAAATCCAATGAAACCCTCTTAAACAAATGAAGGGGAAATGGATGAACTGATTGGTCTTGCAATGCTAAATATGATAAGGACAATTGGAGGCCTATGGGACCATAGCAAAACCTTGCCAGTGTATGTCCCATTAAAAGAAATGAGTTGGTGTGTGAGTAAGCCAATAAGAACTGATACGTGCTTTCACCCAAAGCTCAGCACAAAACTTCAGTTACTAGATTCCCCAAAATATGTATTAATTTTGCTAAGACTGGGAGCAAGACCAAAACCTGGAATCCAAACTTCAAAGTATGCAGGCTTGGTGGTTCAAAATCTCTCTCTTTTGGTTTTTCATTTGGACCTCTCTTTAAAATGTTAACTCATTAATTCGTAGATTGTACAGCCAGCGGGTACCATGAGACCACATTTGGAGTATTGCATCTAGTTTTGCTCCTCCCCCCAACTACAGAAAGGATGCAGACAAATTGGAGACTATCCAGCAGAGGACAACGAACCTGGGGGCCCCTTGCTTCCAGTCCTTGCTTGTGATATTTCCTTTTGTGGCTTTTGGGCAAACAGCCTTTTGACCCATGCATTTATCATGTATTCTGGTGGAATCTTCCCATGTCTGATTCAGATGGGCTCATTTGAGTACAATTCATCTGCAAAAAACTAAACTGAGGTGTTGTCCCTGTATTGTTTTTTTTTTTTTTTAGTGCATACATTTTCTCGGTATAACAATATGGTTTTCCTATAGCCATATTGGAAGGCCTGTAACTATAATAGAAGGCCTAAAGCCTTCCTCTGCAGCCAGCGGCTATGTCTAGACTGCAGGCTTCTTCTGAAAGAAGCTTTTCCGGAAGAGATCTTCCAAAAAAACTTCTTCCAAAAGAGAATGTCCACACTGCAAAAGTGCATTGAGAAAGCTCTCTCGCATTTCAGCTGTGATTACTATGGGCAGAATGGCCACCAAGGCACCTGTGCTTTTTCCTCTTTCCTCTTCTTTCGAAAAAACTCCCTCTTCCCAGTCCCCACACATGCCTTTTTCCAAAAGAGCTCTTTCAGAAAAAGGCTTTTTCCTCATAGAAAGAGGTTTACCAATGTCGGAAAAACCCCTCAGTTGTTTCAATTGTTTTTAAAAGAACACAATTACAGTGTGAACGTAATTGAAGTTTTGTTCAGAAAAACAGCCATTTTTCTAAAAAAACTCTGTAGTGTAGACATACCCAGACTGAAGAGCAGCAACCATTAGCTGTAAAGCTTGAAGTCCCATACTCATATTCTGTCTAAATTGCATTACAATAGTGTCACACCAGGCTGTTAAGAAGGAGATCCTGTCCTAATGGCACCCACTGTCACCAAATAAAGAAACCGATCTCAAGATGGGTCGAGAAAACTTAGCTTAACAGCATTCCATTTGGCAAGAAACTGGTTATCAAAATTGAGGTTGTGGAATCCGCATTCTATGATTATTGTCCTCACTGTCCTATTGTTTGTCTGTTTGATCTCTGTCTGGTTTGTAACTGTTTCTGTCTGCTGTGTAATTAATTTTGCTAAGTGTAAATCAACTAAGGTGGTGGGGTATGATTGGTTAGGTAATTCGGTTACAGTATGTTATGATTGGTTAGTAAAATTATCATATATATATAGTAGCCCAGTGTCTGAGAGTCTGTAACGCCGAAATGCTGGCTGTTCCCTCTGGGGGGGCGCTGTTGCCTGAAATGCTGGCTGTTCCCTCTGGGGGGTGCTGTTGCTGAAATGCTGGCTGTTCCCTCTGGGGGGGCGCTGTTGCCTGAAATGTTGGCTGTTCCCTCTGGGCGGCGCTGTTGCCTGAAATGCTGGCTGTTCCCTCTGGGGGGCGCTGTTGCTGAAATGCTGGCGGTTCCCTCTGGGCAGCCCGTGCTGCATGGGGAGGGCAGGACCCAAACGGCCACTTGCGCCGCTTGCTCCCCCGTGGCGGCCCAGCTGAGCGGTGCAGAAGTCAGCCGAGTGCCACGGTGGGAGGTGAAGGGGGGGCAGGGCGATGACGTGCGGCGTGACAGCGGCTCCAGGCCCCGCCCCCTGGCTGTGAATATCACCGCCCCACCCCCCTTCGCCTCCTGCCGTGGCGCTTGCCTGACTTCTGCACTGCTCAGCCAGGCCGCCGTGTGGGAGCAAGCGGCGCAAGCGACCGTTTGGGCTCCACGCTCTCCATGCAGCACGGGGAGTGCGGAGCCCAAACAGCCATTTGGGCTCCGCGGTCCCCTGAGTGAGAGGCAGGAGGGGGAAGAGAAGAGAAAGAGAGAGACAGAGAGAGAGGCAGGAGGTGGAGGAGAGCTGGGGGGGGGGCGGGAGGCAATAGCAGGAGGAGAGAGAGAGAGAGAGAGAGATGGAGCGAGAGACCGGAGGCTCAGGAGAGAAGACCGACGTGGAGGAGAGACCTGAAAATCCCGTCTTATGACGGGCTAATTGGCTAGTACTAAAATAATTGGTTAAAGTATAGCTAAGCAGGACTCAAATTTCACTGTATAAACTGGGGTCCAAGAAGGAGACCAGGAGGGAAAAGGGGAATGAGGAAGGGAAAGAAAAAAAGAAAGAAAGGAACATCAAGAAGAAGAAGGAGGGAAGATCTAGAAGAAGAACTCACCTCCAAGACACGGCCTAAGACCAGAGCTGCCAGGACTCGGCACGACCGTGATGTGTAGCAGCTAGGCTCCTGAGAGACTGACCTTTCCTGGCTAACAGGGGAAGTCTGCCTGCCTGTATCAGGATTGGTGAGCATGACACTGTACGCTTAGCATGGGTATTCTGCTTGTCAAAAAATAGAGAATAAGAATATTGCTGTAGAAGGCTCTTTCAGTGGCAAAAGATCCTGCAGACCAGCAGGAAGTTACACCCTGAGCCTTTGGAATTGGTAAAGGTGGGTGTGATGGGGTGAGGTCATAAAAGACCCCAGGGGGCAGGGGGGGGGGGCTCCTGGGGTTCTGACATGGCCACTGCTACTCAACTTCCCTCTCTTTAGGGCTCCTCACTGCCCGGTCCTGCAGGGCCAGCTCCGCCGGTCTCCCCCAGCTAGGACCGCGAGCTGAGGTCCCTGCCCCCCCACCCCCCAAGAATCAGCACAGACACTGAACCTCTTCAGGTTCAAGGAGAATGCAGCTTAGGCCCAGCTTCCTGGGATACCACTCCCCAAAGGGGATCAACCCCCAAAGAATTAGTTAGTAAGCCCCCTTTAACAATTAGAGGGGGAATGCGCACACTGATGGCTCCCCCCCAGGTAATAATTGTTTACACTGGGCTTAATAGTAAGTAAAAGTGATTTTATTAAGTACAAGCAGTAGGGTTTAAGTGGTTATAAGTGAGAACAGGCAGGGCAAAGTAGGTTACAAATCAAAAGTAACAGAAAATGCTTAGCTAATTCTAACACTAAAATCCTCAGTACAAACCTCTTATAAACTCACCCTAAGACTGTTTCTGTTCCAGCCGCCTTCCAAAGAAAGGTCCTCCCTCTCCTCCCCTCCCCACAGGTCTTTGGTTCATTCTCCTCTGATGTTTCCAGCCAGCCAAAGACAAAAGACTCCGACCTTCCTATTCTTTTTAAAGAATTCCCTTATTACATGGGGAGTCACCAACCACTGCTAAGACTTAAGGACAAACGGCTATTTGCATATGATTGCCCAGACACTGAGGCCTCCCAGCAGTAGAATTACCCTTGATGGCTTTCCATTTACACAGTTAAAAAATCATGAAGTATTCCCTACTCCACGTCTCATTTTACACACAAGAGTGATACATACACCAAAATAAGATAAACAGAGCCAGCGGATTATGACATGAAGATTGATAGGTGACATGAAATAAATCATAGGCATAAATATGCATAACTCAAAAGTGCTTTTAAGTCCATTTCATAAAGCATGGGGGCGGGCGGTCTGTCACAGTGTGTGTTCCTAAAGTGTGGAAGGGATAAGGACATTTGTGTGGGTAACAGTATGTTATAAGTGTAACCCCTCCTGTTCACTAGCCCGGTGTGAGGTTATTCAGCATGGGGGAAGCCTTGTGACTTTTTACACTACTGTGGGTGGCTAGGCCTGAGGCTGTTTAGTGTGCTCTGTGTTGTGAATTGTGTGTGTGTTTGTGCGCGTGTGCCTCAGGCTGCTTGGTGTGCTCTGTGTTGTGTAGTGTGTGTATGTGTGTGTGCACTCAGACCACACCCACTCAGACAAACCACCAGGAACAGGCTTTATTCTGTAAAAAAAACATAGAACAGGATCACAGCTCAGCAGCCCCTCCTCTCAGGATGCATCCTGCATGCTGCTTCTAGCATAGTCCCTGCTGAGACCCTGCTGGGGGCAGAGGGCACATCCTGGCAGGAACCAGGAAGTTCTCCTGACATGCTGTAGTTTGTCGTCCACAACTTGTAGTTCCCAAGGCTGCTGCTGAAACACGCTGGACCTTGGGCTACATACGTTTGGAGCATGGATAGACTTTCCAAAAAGTAAACTACACCAGTGGCAGGCCAGCTACAAACTTCTCCATGTATTAAGTTCTTATTCTTCACCAAACACAAGCTTCTTGTACCGGGGGCTTTAAAGAAGCCATTGACAACAAGTCCATCAAAAGTGTATTAGCCAAGGTGATCAGAGACGCAACCCCATAAACATCTGCCGACCAGGAGCTGGGACCGGATGACAGGGGCACCTCAGTAATCACCCTGTTCTGTTCAATCCCTCTGAAGCATTGGACATCAGGCATTTTCCAAAGACTGGGCTAGAGGGCCCATTCGTTTGACCCAGCATGACCATTTTCAAAATGGTGGCTACTGTTTCATGAAGTGTAAGATAGATCAGCAACATTAACTGCACCCAGGCTAAGGCCCCCAGAATACCAACATATAACAGTAATGAGAGGCAATCAGGCTCATTGGGTTTAACGAATGGAAATATTGGAGCAACATTTGCGGTGCCTATTACCGTGTGCATTTTAACACAATGCATTCCTCGAGGTGTGGGAGTGAAAGGACGAAAGCACAAAAGAAAGCAAGCACAAAAAGCAAGAAAGCAAGCAAGAAGGATGGGTTGGGAGGATTTTTCTACAGCTGATGGAACTTAACGCTCCGAGGGAACAAAAAAAAAAACCCAACAAAGGTCAAATTGCAGAAAACAAGCAAACTGATTACAATGGACGGAAATAAATAAATAAAGTAAAACCTTCTTCTTGTTCCCCCTGGAATTGAATGAAAAACCTGTCCCATCCGATCTGTAGATTGGAGGCTACTGGGCTTTTCAATACTCTACCTTTCCCAGTGGGTGCACTTGAGATAAAGTCATTGTGCCTCTCAAATGGAAAGATAAGTAATAGGACTCACAGGCTTGGGAATAGAAGCTACCTTCAGTATTGGCCTTGGTAAAACAAAAACGGCATTGCCGTGTAGAGAGATAGAGTGGACATGATAATGCAGAATCACTTTATGGCTTTATGTGCAGGCATTATAGTTCTCTGCAGGATTAAAAGTCATTTGAAAATATATAAATACATATTTTTATATATATAAATACACAGACATTACTTGTGGGAAGTGTGAAATGAGTTGGCAGTCAGTGCTCCTGTAAGGGTGACACCAGGAAGTATAAAAATAAAAGCCACTGAATTCAACACAAATGTCTATGGCACCAGAAAGGCCAAGAACTCAATGGCTATGAAGAATGTATAGTCCTGCTTGAGAGAAATTTGCACGGGAATTGTGGGGAATGGGAATGTGTTAGTCCTTGTTCTCTGACTATATTTAGGACTTCTGTGTCCAAGGCTGCTGGTTCAGCTCTTTTCATGCTCTGCCCCATCTATTGCACAGGGACATGTAGAGGAGGTGAATCACTAATAAGTAATGGACTCCATGCTCTGTTTGTGTAAATGAACACAACTCCGCTGACTTAAATGGTATTTCATCCAGATACACGGACCCATTGGTTCATTTTTATCCCCTTTATGGCTCATTGGGTTTCTAATGAATTAGTCTCACGAACATGGGTATAACAACTGATAGATACTTCTGTTGTTATATAGTTCTCCTGGTTTCTGTTATTTCCACTCCAATTCATCTGATGAAGTGGGTTTTACCCATGAAAGCTTGTGATTCTATAGATTTGTGATAGTCTCCAAGGTGCCACAGGACTACTTGTCATTCCTTCTTGTTTTCTCTTCTCCTTTTATTGTGGAACAGATTCTCCCGATTCTTTGTCTATTGCCTGTGTTGCATACGCTGTTTCCATTCTCCTTTCAAAACCAATTAGCCCTAGCAGTTTCCATCTCCTCTCACATGAATCCCTCCACCCATTGTTGCAATAACAAGGGAAACAGGGTTTATAGTAAAAGCATGGAACTAGACATCAAGAATTCTGGATTCTGTTTCTTATTTTGCCACAGATTCTTTTTATGATACCAGGCAAGTCCCTTAACCTCTCGGTGCCTCAGTTTCTCCAACTCTAAAGTTTGCAAATATTTTGAGATTCTTAAATTAAATATTTCTTCATTCACACAGACCAAGGCTCCTTTCTTGAGCATGTCCATAGGAAGAGACTTTAAAAAACCCACATTAGTAATAAACTAAAACACAAAACTAAAATCCTGATTTTGTAGGCTAGAAATTAGAAGAAGGTGTCTATCTATTAGAGGAGCAAGGATCTGGAATACATGTAGTAGGGGCACAAAAGCTGACTAGTTTAAGATGGAGTCTGATACAATTATGAATGAGATTATCTGATGGGACTGCCTACAATAGTTTGAAACAAGAACTCTCCTCCTACCTTCCAATTGTAATCTAAATTGATAGTTCATGATTTCAACCTCACCTACACATCAAGAAATAAGGGTAGGTTGAGAGTTGGTCATTATATATTATATTCTTCATTATTATTATTATTATTTATATTTATATTTGAGTTTGCCTTCATGTGTGTGTCTGTTTAAGAACTTCTCCTAAACGGTAAGAACTAGGTCAACCAAATTCAGCTTCCTCTTATCATAACTTAAAGGAAGGTCATGGTTTGGTTGTGCCAGGAAAATGGGATGTGCCGGGAATGGGATTGCATCTCATACAACCACACAGAAAAGAGACCGAATCACCAGACCCGAGAAAGGGGATCGCTGGGAGCGCTCCTCCCATCTGGGACTTCCCCATCCCCAAACCTCCCACAATCCAGGCACCATTTAGTGAGGGCGGGGAGGAAGTCTGAAGGTCCACCCCACTTTGTACAGGGACATTGTCGACTGTTTCCCTTCGTCAGGGAGTGAGGGGAAAGTGCACAGCTTGCTGCATTGCTCACTATGGCTGAGCAGCGCATGGGGCAGACGAACCTGGACCTGCCCCAGTCGTGGGACATGTACCCCTCCCCTGGCTATGCGCTTCTTACCTGGCCCCAAGCGGCTGTGTTGAAAGAGGGCTGGGATAGTCCTCTCTCCCCAGGTCAGTCTGCCTACTGAACTCCTCATCCCCAACCCCACCCCAGAACAATGATTTAAATGAAGAAAAACAAAAAATAATTAAGTATCTGAGCAACACTGGATAAACCTTCTAGATATTATTAATTATTATTATTATTATTATGTCTTGTAAGCCTGTGTATTGCTCCCATTCACAGACCAGGGACCCAATACACTAGGTACAGTACAAACACATACCAAAAAGATAACTTGTACCCCATAGTTCTTATAATCTAAGTGTGGAGGATTTCTCTTCTAGCTCACTGGTTGGCATGGAGCCCAGGTTAATGGTGTTTGCTGGCTCTTCTGAAATGTGTTGGTGGCTCTCAGTCTAGCTCATAAATGGTGACAAAAAGCATGACCCCCTTGCTCATCGTCTCGTTAGCAAAACCAGGGACTTGACCCAGCCATTGAATGAGAACCTCAGGGTATGTCTACACTTGCCCCCAAGTTCGAACTAGGGAGGCAAATGAAGCATACTGAAGTTGCAAATCCAGCGCGGGCTTTAAATATCCCGCGCTTGATGATTAGCATAATCGCAGCCGGTTGCCATTTTAAAATGCCGGTCGCCCGATTTAACTTGCCGCGTGTAGACGCGGTAGTCTGATTTAAAACCCTTCCCTCGAATTAACTCCTCATTGTATGAGGAGTAACAGTTAATTTGAGGGAAAGGTTTCCGATCAAACTACCGCGTCTACACGCGGCAAGTTAAATCGGGCGACCGGCATTTTAAAATGGCGACCGGCCGCGATTATGCTAATCATCAAGCGCGCGATATTTAAAGCCCGCGCTGGATTTGCAACTTCAGTATGCTTCATTTGCCTCCCTAGTTCAAACTAGGGGGCAAATGTAGACATACCCACAGGCAGTTGAGTGTAAGAAACTGCCACTGCCAATGCCCCACCATGCCCGTTCGGAGAAGCATAGAGTACAGTCTTCACAATTCTCACCTCACTTCAAGGCTCTAGAATGTGTGGAACTCCTGCTCTCAAGTGTGGGGGGTTATAAACAGCCAGGAAAGCAAACTTTGGCCTCGATTCAGGAAAGCAGTTCAACAGATGCTTGTGTCCACCCCAGTTCATGACAACACTTTACCACATACTTTATTTTAAGCAGAAAGTAAAGCACGTGTTTAAATGCTGTCCTCAACTGGACGGCTTTCCTCAACTGGATGGCTTTCCTCAACCAGGACCATCATGCCACAGTGACTCTTCAGAGAATTAAAATCCAGAGCCCCACAACTTTGAGCTTTATGGATTCCTTTCTGAAGCCCATTTAATTTGGACTTGTGTCTGTCACACTGCATAGCTCTCAGCAGCAGAATTGTAAGTCACGTATGGCCCCTCTGACTAAACCATATATTTAGCATCCCGTGATCAAGTTTTCCTTATTGACCACATAGAGATTTCTCTCCGGACTGACAGTTGGATCTTTATTTCTCTTGCATTAGTAAAATTAAATGAGTGGTGTATAGGAAACATCAGAGACATGCAATGACATATGGATGCTTAGAATGACCTAAACACATGGACCCTTGAACAAGTGTCATTCAGAAATAGACATAAAACAGTACTTTGTTCAATTAACTATGTCTGCTATGTTCAAATAAGGGAAAATAGTGCAGAAGAGAGAAGGTTGAAAGAAGCAGTGAGAAAGACGGGGTTTTTTCTCTTTTTCTTTTGATATATTCATCTCCACAATATAAGAAAGTGCCACCTTCAACTCTAGCTGCCTTTGGCAAAGTTTTCCTTTTTTTAATGCACAGTAACCAACTGCCATGACCAAGAGGGATGGGCAGCAGCCTGAGGACTAAGGGTTAACTGTACCTAGCCAGATAGCATTCATCCAATAGAAATGCAGGTAGGGATTTCAAACTGAGACAAAGGAATTTGGGGGTTTTCCCTCCTTTGTCTCTGGGCCAGTTTGCACTCTAGATACTGAGGGTGACAGAAGACATGTCTGTCTCCAAGAAAAAGACTCTTCACAATGTGTAAGTAGGGTAAAGTTTAGATAAATCTCTAAGGTTTTATTGTTTTCTGTTGTGGGACTTTGGATCTGATGTCTGTGCTGTTAGAAATGGGGAGTTTCTTCCTTTTGTAACTAAGTTTTGAGCCTATGGGAAAATTCTCCATGAGTTTATTAATTGGTGGCTCTTACCATCTGGCCAATCCAACTATGCTTGTAACGGGAGTATTGTTTTGATAATAAAAATTCTTTTCTTTTTTATTAACCTGGTATAGGTTCAGTTTTGTGTCCTGGAAAATCTTACTGTGGGATCTGCATGCCTCTGACCAGGGGATAGCAGCTACAGACTGCAGTTCATATTTTCTCTTTTCTTTTTCAAGCTCTTTAGGGCCTAGAGCGTGGGGTGCCCTGGGGTTGGTTTCAAGTGTCCACCCGTTTGTGGGTTCAAAAGCACTTGATGGTGGCAGTGGATTTTTATCCCCAAAATCTAGGATTTTAGGATTTTGGGGGGAAGTTTTATACCAAAGCCTGGAAAGATAAGGTTTTGGGGTACTTTTGCAGGCCCCCACTTCTGCATTCATCGTGCCAGAGTGGGGAATCAACCTTGACACCAACAAATAACAGATTGCACAGCATCATTTAACCCCTATCAAAAATTAGCCAATGCAAAGAAATCAAATTGTTTTTGACTAATAATCTCCAAACGGCCAGTCATAACCTTCCCCCCCCCACCACCATCCTGCTCCAGATGAAACAAATGCCTGGGCAAATGGATAAAGAATAATCATACTTAACAAATGCCTCATTAACCCTAGTGTGAAGATGGGTAAACTGAGGCACACAGAGGTCACCCTGCAGACCAGAGCTGGGAGTAGGGCCTGAGGGTGCAGGACCAGGGAGGTCCAACCTGTACAAGCAAATTAAGTGTCTTCATTTATTTTTAGGTATTTCTAGTACTGACACCAGGTACAAGATTTATTCGGGGGGAAATCTTTCATCATTCAGAGGCAGGTCTGTCCTGGAACAGGGGATCCAACCTGTCCCTGAATAAACTTTGGATCCAGATCTGCTTCTCCATCAGAATTTCACAGCGGAGGCCCATCTCTATCCCTGATCCATAGCACAGGGACAGCACTGGAAACAGCTGTGCTAACTTCCCCCATCCACACACACACTCCATCAATATGCAGTGCACCTTTTCTGCAGGGATCATCTCTCACAGTAAGAGGGCAGGCCGGTCTCCCAGGTCATTTGGTTCTCGGCTTCTCTGCGACAACTGCCAGCAGAGGGGCCAATTAGTGCCCATTTTGTGATGTGAACCTCGCGGTGGTGCTCAGTGGACCAAAACCACCAAGCCGGCTCAGGGCAATCACTGAAAGGACGTCAACGCTTTTAGCCGCAAGTAGATACGAACCTCTGACTTGCCAGGGAGAAAGGTCCAGGGCATAGGAATGGAAAGGAAGCAAATGATTAGGGCCAGATCTTTAGCTGGTGAGATTTGACACCACTCGGCTGACTCTGCTATTACTCTGATTTGGACCAGTTGAGGATCCGGCCAATCAACGTTCAGGGGTCTAATGTTTGGAATCAAACGTCATTCTTTGCAAAGTAGATCTGAAATGCTGCCCAACCAGCATGTTAAACCCTCTTTCACATACCTGGCACCAACTGACTTGGCTAAATGATGACCAAAACCACAGGGCAGTTGAGAATCAGGACCCATGGGAGTTAAATAATCCCCCCCCCAGTTGTCTCGCTCTGTTAAAGTGCACTGCTGTGTTGCTTTCCTCTGCCTGTTTCCTCTCTATTTTTTTTTTTTTTTAATGTGGGTATATTGGTGAGGTGTCATGTAAATTACCTTCTGTGATATATGTCTTGTCACAGCTTAGCCAAAAGACTAACAGCATATTGGGGTGCATTAGGAGGAGCATTGCCAGCAGATCTAGGGGAAGTGATTATTCCCCTTTATTTGGCACTAGTTAAGCCATATCTGGAGTATTGCATCCAATTCTGGGCTCTCCATTACAGGAAGGATGTGGATGCATTGGAGAAAGTCCAGCTGAGGGCAACAAAAATGTTTAGGGGGCTGGAGCGCATGATTTATGAGGAGAGGTTGCGGAATTAGAGCTTATTTAGTCTACAGAAGAGAAGAGTGAAGTGGGATTTGATAGTAGCCTTTAACTACCTGAAGGGGGACTTCAAAGAGGATGGAGAGAGGCTGTGCTCAGTGGTGACAGATGGAAGAATGAAGAATGGGTTACCTAGAGAGGTGGTGGTTTTTAAGTCCCAACTTGACAAAGCCGTGGCTGGGATGATTTAGTTGGGATTGGTCCTGCTTTTAGCAGGGGCTGGACTCGATGACTCCTGAGGTATCTTCCAACCCAATGGTTCTATGATTCTACAGCTGCAGGACAATTAATGTGTTGGTTCCCTATTATTATTATTATTACTATTATTATGTATTATTATTTATTATATTTCACTATAAACTAAATTCATAATCTTCATTCCCTTCCCTTCTGAATTCTACTATGATACTTAGAGAGGGGGGAGAATGACCAATGACCTTCAAAATTACCTCCTTTTCTTCTATGCTACCTGTGCGTAGGCAGGGTGTGGGGCCTAGGAGAGAAAAGTCTTTCAGAGCTTCCTCCTCTGTGGAACTTGAAGTGGTTCAGTCTCCTACTACATTCTTTAAGCACCCTCTAGTCACTATTCTGCACTGGGGCACATTCTGGGATTGTCTGGAGCACGGAGAACTCAGCCATAACGTAGAGCAGACTAGCTGTTCTAGCTTCTACCGAGGCCTGCACTGATCAAAGTGACTGAAACTTAGGAAGATACAAGGGTTGTTTTACTCTCCTTTACCTGAGATGGACTCCAGCTTCTGTGCAGTGCCTCCTAAGAGACACTTTGCTTCAATTTGAAGGGATACCAAGAGCAGTCCCAGACCCGGACAAAGAGTTTGCAGGGCCCAAGGTATCATGTTGTGGTTGGCTGCACCACGTGGCTGGGCAGCTCCCAGCCAAGAGAGCGAGCAAGCAGCCGGGTGGGCGGCGCTGGGCAGCGCGGGGCCCAAGACAACCTCCTTGCTCGCCTTGCCCTAAGGCCAGGCCTGAGCAATGCTTGTGCCAAACAGAGAGAGCTAGCACAGTAACTGGAGAGAGATCTCCACATTGGGGTAAGGGACAGGTAAACAGCAAACCTAGAGTGCCTGAAAGTCAGAATGTCCCTATACTCAGGGGTCCTCTCATTTCTCAAGATTCAGAGGGGGAGCTGGGTTAATCTGTTTCAGGAAAATAGCAAGGAGTCCTATGGACACTAACACATTTTGGAGCCCACTTCATCAGATGCATGTTTTCAGTGTTTCTTGCATCTTTCTGGGCTGCTAATGAACTACAGTTCTGCTGGACCATTGTCCTTCCTTAGGAGGCACTGCACAGCACTGCACTGCTGAGGATCTCAACAATGAAATTCTCTGGATGGAGGAACTGAATCAGCAGCGTTAGCACAGGTACCCACCGAGATGCTTGTCATCATCAGTTTGTACTTGACACGGCATGAAAATGGAAGGTGGTGATGGGACAGGGTGTGGAATGCAGTTTGAGGGATGGACTTGATAGAGTTAATCAGAAACATGAACCATCTGTACATGGGCTGCTCTATGCCCGGGCCACTCCCTTAGACACTGAGGCTATGTCTACACAGCAGCGTTATTTCCGAATAACGTCCGTTATTCCGAAATAACGTAGTACGTGTCCACACCGCAAGCCCGATATTGCAAAATAAATGTCAGGCTTCTTACTCCAACTCCTGTAACCCTCATTGTATGAGGAGTAAGGGAAGTTGGGGGAAGAGTGCTCTCTCTCAAAATAACAGCTATGTAGACAGCGCCCAAAGTTGCAATAAGCTATTTTGACTTAAGCTACGCAATTGATGTAGCTCAAGTTGCGTAGCTTATTTCAAGTTTAGCCCTGCTGTGTAGACGTGCCCAGAGAGAGCTAATGTAGATACTATTCTCTGCCACAGGCACATAGGACAGTGATAGAGAGTTTTCTGCCAGGAACAACTTAGTCGGTAATACATCACTGGGGTAGGGGGCTGAGGTGGAGGTTTAGCAGTGGGGAGAGGAAGGTACATGATGTAGGGTTATAATTGTGCATAATCAATGCAAACATGCTTCAAAAAAAAAAAAAAAAGTGGCAAAAAAATCTGATGTACAAATGTTTAAATAAAACCCAAAGGTGAAGGCAGAGCTGATGTGATAGGGGTCTGTCAGATAACAGTACAATAGCTTGCTTGTGTCATAACCAAAGGCAGGGGGGAAGGCCTTGGGCTGGCTACAGCAAAGTAATAAAAGAACGTCAATTGCACTCTTCTGGGAACACATTGCCGTCATTCCACACAAGCCCCACCATCTCATGGGGCTGATGAATAAATATAAGAACTCTTTAAGGGTGTTATGAATGATGGCCAAATCCTAAGGAAAGGAGAATAGGATGTTACCAAGTAACACACAATGCTACTCGGCAAGATACAAGAGGCATTAATAAGCAGCATTCTGGGGAAAAACACATTATGGAATTTCATGCAAAATGCAAGCTATGAAATACAATTGACCAATTTTCCGATGGGTATAAATGTAAAGGGAGGAAATTAAAAGGGATTATTCCCCTTTATTCAGCACTGGGGAGGCCACATATGGACTATTGCATCCATTTCTGGGCCTCCCATTACAGAAAGGATGTGGACGCATTGGAGAAAGTGTAACGCAGGGCAACAAAAAAGTTTAGAGGCTGGAGCACATGACTTATGAGGAGAGGCAGAAGGATTTGGGCTGGGTTTATGTAGTCTACAGAACAGAAGAGTGAGGGGGAATTGGTAGCAGCCTTCAACCACCTGAAGGGGGTTCCAAAGAGGATGGAGAGAGGCTCTTCTCAGTAATGACAGATGACAGATCAAGAAGCAATGGTCTCAAGTTACAGTGGGGGAGGTCTAAGTTGGATATTAGGAAAAACTATTTCCCTAGGAGGGTGGGGAAGCACTGGAATGGGGTCCCTAGGGAGGTTGTAGAATCTCCATCCCTAGAGGTTTCTAAGTCCCAGCTTGACAAATCCCTGGCTAGGATGATTTAGTTGGGGTTGTTCCTGCTTTGGGCAGAGGGTGGAGCTCAATGACCTCCTGAAGTCTCTTTCTTCCAACCCTATGGTTCTATGATTCCATGAAAGGTGCAAAGCGGCAGGATTGAAAGGCTGAAACTTTTTGTAGAGGATCAATAGTCCGAGATGAGTATTAAAATAACATGCCCCTGGGAGGACTTGGGGGCTGGGGATGAGTTATTGCTAAATTAGGTGGTGCCATGTCAGCAAGGAAAACAAAAATGCAATGTTTGCTAATTGAACTATAAAAATAATAATTACCTTTGATGTAGGGGAAAAGCAAAGTCACTCAGCAATGAGCTCTGATTGTATAAATTGAAGCTGTTATCATCATAGCGCAAACTAGATTAGAAGTGAGCTGTCCAAATTACATTTGGATGACACTGAACACACGTAACACTTCGAATGCTTTCAGTATGTGTGAGAGGGTTTCTTTTTGTTTTCCCCCCCTTCCCCTCCTCCTTGGTGCTCCATCTCCTTGGGAATGGAAGAGAGGCCTTTCACCAGCTCAGCCACTACCCTGGAATGTTACTGCTGCACGTTCTGATTCCATACTGGCATGGCTTCCAGGGACAGCTACTTTGAGTCTAGTGAATGTGCATTTCTCCTTAGATGGTGTTGCAGGGATGCTGCTCTGATCTGAGCAAATGGTAAGAGTAGATTATTGCTTATTAAGAACATTGTGCTCAGATAACTGAGGGTGTGTCTAGACTGCAGGGTTTTGTCAACAAAAGTGGACTTTTGTCAACAAAACTATACCTGTGTCTACACTACCGCCGAGTTCTGTTGACATAACGTCGACAGAACTCGGCAGTTTTGTCGATGGTGGTAAACCTCATTCTACGAGGAATAACGCCTTTTGTTGACAGAGTTCTGTCGACAGAAGGCGTTATTGCATCTACACTGTCCTTTGCGTCTACACTGTCATGTCGACAAAGTGGCTTGCTTTGTCGACAGAACTGGATGTAGTCTAGATGCTCTTTGTCGACAGAAGCTTTGTCGACAGTATCTGTCGACAAAGCCTCTGTCGACAAAACCTGTAGTCTAGACGTAGCCAAAGAGTTGTTGGGAGGCTAACTCATTCATGGAGGCAAAGTGATTGAGATCCTTTTTTTTTTTATGAAAGCTCAGATTCTGTAGTGTAACTCCCGTGGTCAACAGTAGCTCCCATGTCATGAGAGAGCCCCTGTATGAAAAATGTCCAATATGAGGTAAATCAAAGGGCAATTTGGTACTGAATCTAAGTTGGAGCACATCCCCTTACATTTCATTCCTGGATATATGCTTGACACCTGGATGCTACTTGGCAACTAGAAGATGTGATTTCAATCTCACAACTCACTAACGACTGGTGTCCCATGGGGAATAACCAAAAATTTCAGAGCAACTTGGGCTGACTCTTTAGAAGACTATGATTAATGTAGGCCCTGAAGATATATATGTCACTTCCCCTCTGATCCCTTCCTCCTAACCCTTTTACTTACTCTGTGTATTATGATGAAGTTGGCACTAGAGTCTATTTGGTTACGACTATACTGCACAGCTATTTTGAGATACCAGAGGTATCCCGAAATAGCTACTCCATGTCTACACAAGCTGCCCGTTATTTTTAAATATTTTTTGAAGTAACGGGCATGCTATTTCGTCATCCCGGTAAACCGTGTTGCATGGGAAGGATAAAGAATGGCTTAAAATAGTGTGTTATTTTGAAATTTGGCACTGTGTAGATGTTCCAAATTTCAAAATAAGCTCTTTCGAAATAGATTCAAAATAAGCTATGCAATTTGCATAGTGGAAATTGCGTATCTTATTTTGAGTTTAGAGTGCTGTGTAGATGCGCTCTTTGTCGTATTTTGGAAGAGGTAGACAGAGAGAAGGAGAGAGAGCGATGCTGAGATTCTGATCTCACTATGTATCTGGGGCTCTGATTCTGGAATAGCTCTTTATTCCCTATGCCTTCATCTAGCTGAGAACCCAGCTAAAATCAAAGGGGAACCTGGCCCAATAACAACTTCTTGAAGCATGTGGTTTGTCCACTCTGAAGCGATGACATTCTTCTTTGCCATTCTACTAATCCTGTCATGGCCGGTGACAGCAGAGTCCATGACTGTGTGCTGCAGAGTTTTCTCAGTCTATTTTAATTAATAATAATAAATGTGTCCTGACAATTTCCCCTCCTCTTCTTGCCTCTCGCTCCCACCACCACCAACCCAATCCCCTTCCCGTACAGGAAAGGGAGAGAGGCGAGGGGGGATTGCCATCTCGAAATTAACAGAGACAATTGCAAATGACATAATGATACCACATAATCCTAGCAATTAAGTCGCAGCACCGCGCAGCCAGTTCATTGTGAATACTCGCAAAATTCCCTCATCCCCTAGCAAAGCACAGCAACATAAGATTACAAAAGGCCTTTTGCTCCTTACGGAGAAGCCATTCTCGGAGACCTTCCTGGCTGTCATGTAAGAATGAGCAGGATGGAGGCAGACGTCCATTCAGCCCATTGGTTGATAGCAGATGACTTTGCACAGGAGTGGCACTTGGATTTACCCAGAGGGGGGAAAAAGAGCGAGGCGGAGGATGCATACAGCTGTGCCATCTGCTCAGATAATACCACATTACTCTCTCAACTCAGTAATGAAGGCTCCTGAGTAATCTTTCATCAGAATGCCTTCACGCCATTAAAACTGCATTTCAATACACAACTTGTTTAAATATTTAACCCTCTTCGGCACTGAGATTGATTCTGATCCACAGTGTTTATCTGTGTGCGAAACATTGATTTTCATAGGTATGGGCGTGTTAATTTGTGCCGACTCAGGCATGCACATAGAGAGAAAGTATTGAGAAATGGATCCTCAAACCTTCGACTCCTAGTGGGGAGAATTCTCTCCACTCCTTTATTTTCACTCTCTGGAACTTTTCATTCAGAGATGGCGACAGGACAAAAAAGTCAGACACACTCTGGGTTAGTATCTCAACAGTGTGAGTGAAATCCTGGTCCCATTGAAGTCAATGAGAGTCTATTTCCAGGGGCAAAAAATGGGGCAAAGCTCTCGCCCTGTAGCTCTCTAGTGTGAAGAACTGAAATCCCGGCACGGAACTTGTGTGTTTGGGATCCGGATCTGTGATCTTCTTTTTGGATGTGAAACTTGGATGAGCTATTGAGGGCACCTCAGGAGTCTGAAGTGGTACCACCAGCAATGCCTGAGAAAGATTCTTCACTCCAAGTGGGAAGATTGATGCACTAACACCTGCTGAAGCCAATGTCACCAGCGTTGACGCAATGATCCTCATGTACCGACTCTGTTGGGCTAGATGTTTTGTGTGGATGCCAGACTCTTGCCTCCCAGAACAAGGCTTCTACTCTCAACTCAGCCATGGTCAGAGGAGGCCAGAGGAAACACTACAAAGACACACTGAAAGTGTACCTTAAGCAAACTGAAGTGGACCTCAGAAGCTTGAGAGGAGCAAGCCACCAACCAACCCCAATGGCATCATTTTTTCCATGAGGCAAGGGCCCACTTCGAGGAGAAGCGCCTTCTCTCAAAGCTGAAAAGAGAGAGAGAAGGAAGGCAAAAGAAAGAACTTTCTCCCAGCAGGCAGCTGGCCTGCAGTGAAATGTCTGTATACTGCAGAAAATTTGCTATTCCAGGACTGAATTCCTGAGTCATTTCAGGTCCCATATGTAAATCTGTGGGAGAGATCATCCTCAAATCCAGAGATCACTAATGAATGAATGATGAATGCTTCATCAATGAGCTCCAAAGGCATCACAGATAGTATTGTGGTTTTGTGAAGTGGTTTGGGACTGAAGAGATGTGTGGTCTGTTCTGAGCTCCACCATAGACTCCTTTTGTGTCGCCTTTGGCAAGTCATTTACTCATTCTGTGCCTCGGTTCCTCATCTATAAAATGGGTTCAGCATTGCTTTTCCACAGCTTGGATGTGGCATGTGAATTGACATGAATATTTTTGAGGTGCTCAATTAATATCATGAAATGGAGGGGACATAGCTATACCTGAAAAGGTATATTTAGAATGACTGTACTATCGGGGTAAAATCTGCCCATCGTTTGCTTTACCTAACAGCTTGAATAATGTTATTTCCAGTGTCACATCTTCACTTCCTTTCATTTTGTTCAAGCTGCTGTGATTCCCCTCTGCCCCTCTTTTATCATCAGTCTTCTCTGCAAACTACATAGACTTTGTATGGGCAATGAGATGAGGTCCCTGACCTCAGGTGAAGTATCTACAAGCCGAGAACATGTGTCAGTCAGTATGTGACTCTCTCCTCAAAGGGAGGTGGTGGGTACCAATGGAGAGTGCACAAAGATGTAGAGAAGCAGGGAGGCTAAGCCAATAGTACAAGGTTGAGAGCAGGGGTTACTCGATGAGATGGCAGAGAGGTGAATTCTAAAATGAAATCAGGACAAAGAAATACAATTACAGACATGACATTCTCTACTGAAGGTAAAGACCACATTCTTCACTAGACAATACAGCTGTGTCAGATTACACCAATTGTGAATTTGGCCTAAAATTTTCAGAGAAGGTTGGGCCTTTCTGGTTTAAATGAGTGGTAATTTCTTGCTCTTTCCTCAAGCTTTTCTCTCTTCTCCCATTAGATTGCTTTCTTGCTTTCTTTCTCTGAGGGTATGTCTACACAGCAGAGTTTTTCCAGAAAAACAATACTTACCTCCCCACTGCTATTGCGTTCTTTCAACAGAAAGTCAAAAGGATGGAGAGGTTTTCCGACGCGGTAAACCTCATTCTACGAGGAAGAAGACTTTTTCCGAAAAAGCTTTTTTGGAAAAAGGCGTGTGTGGACGCGGAAGAAAATGTTTTTTTGAAAGAGGCCTCCAGGAAAAAGCACAGGTGCCCTGGTGGCCACTCCGTCCACAGTAATCACAACTGAAATGTGAGATAGCATCCAATTCATGTGGATGCTATCTTTCAAAAAAGCACATCGCTTTTTTGTTGCGCTTTTGCTGTGGAGACACTGTCTTCCGGAAAAGCTTCTTCCGAAAGAAGCCTGCAGTCTAGACATAGCCTGAGTCCTGGCAAATGCAGCCTTGTCAATTCAAGCAATATACGGCTATTAATTATTTTCATTTTGTGTTTGTTTGCTTTCCTACAAACATTTCCTTGAGGCAATTTCCATTCAGGTTTTTGACACATTTAGCCAACAGAAGTATGCACTGTTTTAGAACTGTCAGGCCCCATTAATGTACGGAGTACCTGACACATGCAGAGTTGTCAGTTCCATTAAAGCTGTGAAGCAATCTGATGCTGCGTGTGCCTCTAAGGTTTCCCCCGTTCGTTGATGAGATGCAGCTGCCTGAACTTTGGAGATGTCTCTGGATAGCGGAAGGACACAACATGCTGATCATCTGATTGGCTGCAGGGTGCACAACTACAGGTGAACACATACATGGCATTGTGTGTGGAGACGCCAGTTACAATTTATGGCTGTGATGAACCAAGCAAGACAGGCTTCAGAGAATCTCATGCACGTCAGGCACTGGAGTACAAAGGGGAGCATGGCAAAGGGGAAAACAGGCACGGACGCTGGAAAGCGGATGAGGGTTGCTTTAACTATTCATTCCATCTGCTCTTCCATGTAGACAGGAGGACAGGAAGGGAAAATATTCCCTGTCCCAAGTGGGGAATGTCTCCAAGATACTATACGGTTGGGCGCCTCAAAAATGTACTAGCAGGGGGTTCTCAAACTTCATTGCAATGCAACCCCCTTCTGATAACAAAACACACTTCATCACCCCAGGAGCCCAAAGCTGGAACTCAAGGGCATCAGCTCCAGGTGGGAGGCCTGCAACCTGAAGTCTACCATGTAGGACTGAAGTCCTCAGGCTTTGGCTTCAGCCCCAGGTCCCAACATGTCTAAGCCATCCCTGGCAACCCCATTCAAAGGGGTGTGAGACCCACTTTGGGGTCATGGCCCATGATTTGAGAACCACTGCACTAGCGCTCTCCTCCCAGTGTAGTCAAATTCTAAGGCCCCCATTACAAAAAGGATGTGGACACATTGGAGAGAGTCCAGCAGAGGTCTTAAGCAAGACTCTTACTCTCTCTGTGGCTTTGTTTCCCATTCCATCCTTTCTCTGGGCAATCTATTTAGATTGTCCCATTTTGGGGGAAGGAATTATTTCTTACTATATGTATTGGGGATGCATTGGAGAGGGGGCTGGAGCATATGACCTGCGAGGAGAGGCTGAGGGATTTGGGCTTGTTTAGTCTACAGAAGAGAAGAGTGAGGTGGGATTTGATAGCAGCCTTCAACTACCTGAATGGGGGTTCCAAAGAGGATGGAGAGAGGTTCTTCTCAATAGTGGCTGATGGCAGAATGAGGAGCAATGGTCTCAAGTTGCAGTGGGGGAAGTCTAGGTTGGATATTAGGAAAAACTATTTCCCTAGGAGGGTGGTGAAGCACTGGGATGGGTTACCTAGGGAGTGCGTGGAATCTCCATCCCTAGAGGTTTTTAAGTCCTGGCTTGACAAAGCCCTGCCAGGGATGATTTAGTTGGGTAGGGGGTTGGACTCGGTGACCTCCTGAGGTCTCTCTTAACGAGATGATTTTAGCATTCTGATTTAATAACATCCGTCCTTGTGGAGTAATTAAGCCCATCCCCTGCTCAATGGCACCAGATCCTTTATGTCCTCAACTTGCCACTTTATCACACCCTCATATCGTACAACTTCTATAGTCCTTGTTAGAAAGGGCAGGTTCAACCTTATGGAAATTAACTCAGAAAAATGCAACCTTCTGCTATTTCAACTCTTGGTATTATTTCCCCTTTTCTGCCTTACAACTTACACTAAGCATTTAACCTGGAGATGTGTTCTTTCTTTTGGGACCACAGAGTTCTTTCAAGTTCTTTCTCATTGCCCAAACACATGATGTGGCTGTGAAAGGCTGTATGTGTTCCTGGTATAACTCATGTGCGGACAGTGAGCAATATTATTTAAGTCAGAGCGGAGCCCAAACCTTGCTACCGTATGGTCACAGCTCATCTGTACAGGACAATCATCATTCTGGAGGACCAGTCCGAGATTTTGTAATGAATTCGCATAGGAATTAGTAACCACCACAAACGTCACCACCTTCTGCTCCAAGAGTAAGACTCATTTCAGACTATCTACTCTGAGATAAACACAAAACAGCACTTACATTTTAAAAAAAGTTTCCCAAAACAAAATCTTCCATGTCACACACAATTCTTCCCTAGGACATTATAACAGAGAGAGAACAAACCACATATGACGGAGGGTAGTCACATTGCCCAATGCACTACTGGAAGGTTCTCAGATTCTCCAGTGGTGCAGGTAATGTAAAAACATATAGGCTACATCTATATTGGCAAGATTTTGCGCAAATACTTTTAACGCAAGAGTTTTTGCGTTAAAGTATTTGCGCAAGAGAGCATCTACACTGGCATGTGCTTTTGCGCAAGAGATGTGCTTTTGCACAAAAGCATCCGGGCCAATGTAGATGCTCTCTTGCACAAGAAAGCTCCGATGGCCATTTTAGCCATCGGGCTTTCTTACGCAAGAAATTCATGTTGCCTATCTACACTGGCCTCTTGCTCAAGAACACTTGCGCAAGAGGCTTATTCCTAAGCGGGAGCGTCATAGTTCTTGCGCAAGAAGCACTGATTTCTTACATTAGAACGTCAGTGTTCTTGCACAAGAACTCGTGGCCAGTGTAGACAGGCGGCAAGTTTTTGCGCAAAAGCAATCGCTTTTGCGCAAAATCTTACCAATGTAGACACAGCCGAAGAGAAGAGAAGAGAAGAGAAGAGAAGAGAAGAGAAGAGAAGAGAAGAGAAGAGAAGAGAAGAGAAAAGAGAATTCCAAAGTTTGGGGATTTTCAGATCTGAAGTGCTGAAGGCCTAACTGTGGTTTGAAGTCAATAATTTATAAGTGAGGAACCATAGGCAAAGATATTCAAAAGTAACGAGTGATAAAGCCCTCCGTTTTTGCCTTCCTAATGTGAAGCTACTTAAAGGAGACTGATTTTCAGAAGGCAGGCGCTCTGTCTGACATTTAAGACACTTTAGGATATCTCAAGTGATCTATCTAAAAGCAGAAAAAATTAAAATCAGTAGGTACTTTTGAAAATCCTGGCTAAAGCCAGGGGGCTGATAGAATTATTAGGCCCCTGGGTGAAGTGGCTAGTTCCATACCCTGGAAGGGCCATGGCCTTGCGTGGAAGGGGCAGGGCTGGGACTAGCCTCCCCCAGCTAGCCCTCAGTGCTTCACATATCAAGCCACATGTGGCGGGCCCACAGTAGCAGCAGCAGCCAGAAGCCCTGGGGCCTTCTGAATAGCTGGGCCTTGGGGCAGCTGCCCCCTTCTGTTAGTAGGCCTGGCCAAAGCCTTTCCATGGGATATGTCTGTGTTTATGGAGAGGGAGGGAGGTCTAGTAAAAGAGAGGACTCCAGTGCAGCTAGCGCATTCGAAAGCAAAAGGTCTGCCTTTAACTATCTGCATGAGCCAGGAGTAAAACAGAAGCATCAAAGAGCTGATTGAGCATTATACAGGCGGGCAGGGGGGAAGGGACGACACTTCCCATGCCATGTCTTCCTCTCGCCTTCTCTCCAAAAACCTCATTAACCATTTGTTTTGTGTGGAGGTGGTGTGGGCCATACGTTGACTGTGGCATTGTTCTTCCTTTGCCCTGGATCACACCCCCACCTTCAAATATCACCTAATTCACAGTGGAAAATTAGATGAATTTTGTATCTGAATACCTGTTCGTCCACAGAGTTCTTAATAACCACTGAATGTGGTAGGTATATTCAGGTATACTGTGCCTGGCATGCAGCCAAATATTTCACATGCATCCAGGGAAAAATAGCACTCAGACTTAGGCAGGGCTTTTCATTCACAGATCTCAAAACACTTCCCAAATTCATATAATGTCTACATTAGTCCCTTGTATACACTAGGAAACTGAGACACAAATAATTAAGTGACTTGCTAAATATTATGTTTAGAGATTAAGGCAGGGGGAAAAAACATATGGTTCTCAGAGTCCGACACCTGTATCTTATCTATTGGACCATGCAAACTAATTCCTACGTTGCAGGAAAGAATGAATTGCCAAGCATTCATTAATGAAGAGTACACCTGATTTATCTAGGAAGACTGCACCTGTTCTAGTGCTGAACATTCAAAGCACATCCAGGTAAGAAGCACTTGTAAGTCCCATCACTTCTGACTGAATGAACCTGAAGTACTGCTGAAAGTACTTGGCAATTCCAGGTAGAATTTACCTAATGTGCAGCAGAATTTGCAAGACATAGCTAGCTATAGTACAATTGCCATGTACTTCTTATGGAAGCATGTTAATCTAGCTATGTTTATCTGCAACACCCTCGCAGTACTACCTAGCATTCCATGGAGTTCATATCTGAGTTTTTGAATCTGTCAGTTATGTATAGCTGTATAGCTTTCATTCTTCTATTGCCACCTGTGTTCCCTGTAAGCTGAGCACTAGGAGATGCTGCCCAGCTGATTAGCAAAGCATCCACAGTCCCCAAATCCAGCAGCATGTGTTTCTACTGGTGGTGCACCTCTGAACATGACTCAGTGCACAGAACAAAATGTATTCCTCACAGGGATGGAAAAAATTAGAGGGAATATTGACTGCTGCCCATCACCATAGTATGTGACAGAAAGATTCTCAAAGGTATTTAGGACTCTAACTTTAAAATACTGTAAGGAGGTTTACAGGATCTGTCGAAAAAGGCTTTCTTTCTCGACGGATCCCACTCTAGACTGCTGCTTTTTGCCAACAAAATGCTGAGTCGGCAAAATGTGGCGGCCATTTTTATGCAAATGAGGCACGGGATATTTAAATCCCTGCCTCATTTGTAATGTTGACCTGCCTAATCTGCATCCCTCTGTCGGCAGAAGGATGCAGTCTAGACATACCCTGAGTGTCCCAACCAGTGGGCTATTGACGATTCAGGGTGTTCTTTCTTTCTCTTGTGTTTTCCCATGAAACAATTTCAAAGATATTATTTTCATGCCAAAGAAGAATGAAAATAGTCTGAGGCAGGCTGCCCTAATATATACATGCTATCTTGAAAATGCAAATGAAGCGCTGATTTACAAATCTCGCTCTTCATTTCCATAATCTCTTCCAATCACTTTTTCAGAAGAGATTTTTTTTCAAACAAAACAAAAAAAACAGGCTAGACGGGGTTCTTTTGGAAAAAAACCCGTTTTTGAAAGAACCCTTATTCCTTAAAAAATGAGGTTTACAGGGTTCTTTCGAAAAAGGGTTTTTTTTCCCCCGAAAGAACCCCGTCCAGACTGCTTTTTTTTTTTTAAATCTCTTCCGAAAAAGCGATCGGATGAGATTATGCAAATGAAGTGTGAGATTTGTAAATCAGTGCTTCATTTGCATTTTCGATTTCCCCTCATTTGCATTCCTCTTTTGAAAGAGGAATGTAGTCTAGATGCACCCTTAGAGACTAACAAAAATAGATATAGTATCATGAGCTTCCATGAGCGGAACCAGACTAATCCTCGCCTACAGACAACCCCCTAACCTCAAACAAATTCTTTCCAGCAACCACGCAGCACACCTTCATCATACTCACCCAGGATCCCGTCCCTGCAATCAACTCCTGTGCCACCTCTGTCCAAACATCTATGCTAGCAACACTATTGCAGGACCTAACCACAAATTCCACCACATCACAAGCTCATATAACTGCACATCCACCAATGTGACCTATGCCATTAAGTGCCATCAATGCCCCTCTGCCATGTATATTGGCCAAACTGGACAGTCTCTATGACAAAGAATAATGGACACAAATCAGATACTTGAAAAGGCAACACAGAGAAACCTGTTGGGGAACATTTTAACTTGCCAGGGCACTCATTAATGGATCTCCAAGTTGTCCTATTATTACAAGCCAATTTAAAAAACCAGATTGAAAGGGAAGCTGCAGAACTTAATTTCATTTACAAGTCTGATACCTGCAATAGAGGTTTAAACAAAGACCTTAACTGGATTATCCGCTACATTCCACATCCTAATGACATAAAAAGCCAAGCACCGGGTACTTAAGAGTACTTAGAACCAACTCTATCAGCTTCATTTAGCATGGACACTTTAATTGACAATTTTTTCCCCTTCTTTTTCCTTCTATTTTCCCTCACCCATCCCTTCTCTTTCTCTGCTATTTATTTTGCAACCTGGACCCCTTAACTCCTGAAGAAGTGGGTTGTGCCCACGAAAGCACATGATACCATCTACAGTTTTTGTTAGTCTCTGAGGTGTTGCAGGACTATTTGCTGTTTTTTAATTTTTTTTTTTTTTTTCAGTTACAGACTAACATAGTTCCCCCTCTGAAACTTCTTTGGATGAGTTGGATGAAGTGGGTTTTATCCACAAAAGCTCATGATTCTCCATATATTTTTGTTAGTCTCTAAGGTGTCACAGGATTAATTGCTGGCAACGCAGCATCTCTGACATACAATTGAGCGATTCTGATTCCTTCATTAGCATGAAATGATACATGCTCAGACAGAAACTAACCAGTCTGCTACCATAGTCTGGTAGCACTTTAAAGACTAACCAAACACGTAGATGGTATCATGAGCTTTTGAGGGCACAGCCCACTTCTTCAGATGACTGGAGATCCCGGTCATCTGAAGAAGTGGGCTGTGCCCACTAAAGCGCATGATACCATCTACGTGTTTTGTTAGTCTTTAAAGTGCTACCAGACTATTTGTTGGTTTTTAAGTTTATCCTGTACAGACTAACTTGGCTACCCCCTGAAGCTTTTACTGTCATAGTGTAAGGGATCAGGGAGGGGAGACCTTAAAATAGGGGTGGGAAACCTCAGGCATGGGAACCAGATGTGGATCCCAGCTTGCCTAGATCCAGCCTCCAAGGTTCAGGGGCCCCCCGCCATCATTGGGGAGCCTGTGCTGGCACTCCAGCCCCACAATGGGACAGTGGGGCGGGGGGGGGGGAAGGGCTGAGCCTTGGAGGATGGATCTAGGCAAGCTGAAGCACACAAAATCTACTAGGCTGGACCCCCTCTATGCTCTGATGTGTGAGGGGGAATGTGGGGAGTGTCTTTCTCCTTCTAAGTCTGGAGAACATCCGTAAAGGTTTGTTTTGGTTGGGTTTTTTTTTTTTTTTTGCTTCTCGCTTGGGTGCGGCCCCCGCTGATTTTTCTGTAGATTAGTGGCCCCTGACCCAAAAAAGGTTTCTCATCCCTGCCTTAAAAGTTTCCCGGTGCTTTGGATGAGCATGAAGTCTTGACCGGCCTTCTTCGAATACCACACCTACCTGACCAGAAAGCAACTGGAAACCTAAATATTAAATAAAACCACACTTGTGTTTCTTTTTTCTTCCTTTTCCCCTTGTCTTGCATGGGATGTCTGTTGTTTGCAGGTACCTGATTGAATTTCCAGCAGATGCTTAGCGGGTCATTGCAGTTGTCAGCCCCAAGCAGGTAATGAGAATTTATCAGCACCTCATTCACATTCACAGCTGATTTCTCGCCTGTACAGCTCTATAAATATTGCTCTTATTTATCTGGATGCAGTTTGAATTAGCAGCTTATTTTATTTCATTGTATTGTTGTTGTTTTTTTAATATATATACACAAGCAGGCTAAATCACCAGACCGGCATTTATAGCGCCGTCCTCGCAAATGCCAGGATGAATTGAGACATTGCCGCCGCTGATGCCTCTATTGACGTCAACAGCGATAATTGCATTAATAGCCAGACATGGCAGTCTCGTCCAAAATTCGCCTGGGAAATGCAACATGGGAGCTGAGAGCCATTGTTTCATAAAAAAAATCAAGCAACCTATAATTTTATTGAAAGCAGAAGGGCACCGAAATGATATTGTTTAGAAACTGCTCGAAATAATAGCCAGCGTGTCAACAGACATGTCAACCTTTATGTCAGCCAAGGAAAGCAGTGGGGAAAAAAAATAATCTATAAGTGCTCAGACAATTGTAACATTGGAGTGTAGAGGTTAAACAGTGTTTTAGGGAGAATCTTAAAGCTTCTGTTTTGTTTTGTTTTGTTTTTTCCCGAAGAGCTCTCCCCAACCAAGTTTATAGTCCGGGTGTGGAGAAAGGGGATTGGTTAAATTCTCTAGAGCAACGGATTCAGGATAAAGTTTTCGCAGGTGTGTTTCTTAACAGGTGTTAATTGAGTAGCAGATGAACATAAATTGGAAGCACAGAAGGTGGACTAGACTGTGTCTGGATAGAGGAGCTGGGCAGATGCTAGCAGTCGGCGAGAAAGATAAATTGGATGATGCTTCTTAGTGCTTTCTGTCTTGGTTGGTGGGGGTGGGGGTGGTCCTGATTGTGAATTTCTCTGTGGGACGATGTTCTTGATATTACACATGTTGGATCCTACCTGCATACATATAATAGCAAGCACCCTACCAGGCCCGGCCAAAGAGATTGTGGGGCCTAAGGCAGCACGCTGGGGTTGGCTGCACTGCATGGCTGGGTGGCTCCCAGTTAGGGTATTGAGCGAGCGGCTGGGTGGGCGGAAGCTGGGCAGTGCGGGGCCTTGAATGCATGGGACCCAAGGCAACGGCCTTGCTCGCCTTGCCTAAAGGCTGGGCCTGCACCCTACCAATAAGTTCAGAATAGCATGCACTCGTAGTTTGTCAGCCTCTCACATTGAGGGCACAGACTGGAGCACAAGACGTGCTTTCAGCATTGGGAAAATAGAGTTTTCACCCAACAGTACTTTTGGAGAACGATATTTCACCAACAAACACCAGAGCAAGGGGGTAATTTTTCCTTCAAAACAGCTTTTCATATGTCTTTTTGAGGAATCCAAAGTTTGATGGGGAAAATAATGTTTTATTGGCATTTTTGCAAAAACAAACAAACAAACAAAAAACATGATTCCCCCCCTCTTTTTGGACCCCCCCCCCGAAAATACTGACACAAAAGAAAATGTTTATATTTGTGGGTAAAATCCATTCGTGGAAAAAAAAAAGTCTGACCAGCTTTAAAAGGGGAATGATGCCTAACAACGCATAGTCAATCTGTGGAACTCCTTGCCAGAGGATGTTGTGAAGATCAGGTCTTTAACAAGGTTCAAAAAAAGAGCTAAATAAATTCATGGAGGATAGTTCCATCAGTGGCTATTAGCCAGGATGGGTAGGAATAGTGTCCCTCTCCTGTTTGTCAGAAGCTGGGAATGGGTGACCAAGGAGATATCACTTAGTGATTCCCTGTTCTGTTCAATCCCTCTGGGAACACCTTATATCAGCCGCTGTCGGAAGACAAGATACTGTGATAGTTGGACCTTTGGTCTGACCCAGTGTGGCTATTCTTATGATCTAAAGGGAATAATTGCAGGTCCTGTAGTTGTGGCTGTCCCGTGTTTTCATTCTCACCCCTGGTCTCTTAATCCTGAGCACATGAGAATCTGTGTTCAACTCACTGAAGGAAGGGGCAGTTAAGGTCCTCCTGACAAACTGGAAGTGGTTCTGGTGGGTTCTGAGAGACAGATGATGGCTTGTCTTCCATCCCTGTTGGAAGGAAAATGACCTTGTCACGGTATTTCAAAGGACCTGCTGCCCCCCTCCACCATTTTTATGAAGCATGAATGTCGATGGATTGGATGACTTAATTGACATTTCCTGACTCCAGTGAGTTTCAGTGACACTGTGGATCTCAGGGGTAACAAAGGGGGGCCAAATAAAAGTGACTGAGGAAGTACATTTGTCGAGTTAATAATTAGGGGGAGCTCAAGCAGGAGGGGAGAGGTTATTTCATGTTTGTATTTGGAACTGGCTCAGCTGCTGCTGGAATATTGTGTCCAGTTCTGGTGCCCACAAATCAAGAAGGATGTTGATAAATTGGAGTGGATTTAGAGAAGGTCCAGGAGATTGATTACAGGCTTAGAAATCATTCCCTATAGCAATAGACTCAAGGACCACAGCTGATTTAGCTTAACAAATAGAAGATTAATGGGAAACTTGATCACAGTCTAAAAGTGCCCACATGGCGAGCACATATTTAACAAAAGGCTCTTTAATCCAGCAGAGAAAGGTGATCCAATGGCTGGAAGATGAAGCTAGACATTTGCAAACAGGAAATAAGTCATATTTTTAACAGGGAGAGTAATTTACCATGGGGCCAATTAACCAAGGGCCATGACAGATGGTCCGTCATTAATTTTAAATCAACACTGGATATTTCTCCCAAAGATGTGCCTTCGGAATTATTTGGGGGAAGTTCTATGGTAAATGTTATATACTAGAAGATTTACCCAGGGTTCCCCAGGTCCTTCAGTGCAGGGGGCTAGTGGTGTGGACGTGCAGGAGTCAGGGCAGGGCCTTGGCAATGTGTGGGCAGTGAAGGAGGCTGGAGGAGAGGACATGTAAGTGAGAAGGTTGTAAGGAAAGGAGGGGCTCAGGGCGGGGGAGTCCCATTTGACATGGGCCTTTTATCTCCCCCTCAGCCCCTCCTCTGAGCCAACAGGGGCCTTTTCTCTCCTCCTTCCCCTCCAGCACTGTGGCCAGGGGCCAAAGGGGAAAAGGTTTAGGGAAAGATGGTGGAGCCTCAGCCCTGCTGACTATTCCCTTGGTGGTGTGGCTGTTCCCAATGGACACTTTGCAGGATAGCTCTTCCCTGAGGGCTTATTGCCCCCAGTGGCCACTCTCAGTATCGCAGCCCTCCAAACAACCCCCTCCGTTTCCATGTTATGGAAATCAATCTCTTTCCTGGTACTGCCAGTTTTCCTGGCACAACCAAACCCCGGTCTTGATATAAGTGAGGAGAAGAGGAAGCTGCATACTTTAGGAGGATTCTTGAACAAACGGATTTGCCGACAGACACAGACAGACAGATGGACAAATCTCTAAAATATAGAGCTATAGCTATAAATTAGCTCAGATGATCACAATGGTGCCTTCTCAGTTTGAAGTATACGTGCCTGTGAATAGAAAAGTGGTGATGAAGACTGGGATCTATCCTTCCTCCCTATGATCAATGAGATCATGCTGAGATTTTCATGATGAACATGGAGAAACAGCAATACCAGATGATTTCCACCTTTAACATTTTGTTTGGCATCATCAGTCCTGGAATCAAATCACATGAAAAACTCATTTGACATTTCCCACAGCAAAGAGACATGTCTAGTGAGGGGAGGGGTAGAAGTCAAGGCCTTTGATCCAAAAACACTGCCCTTTGAGGCTTGAGCATCTTTTTTTAAACAAAACATGTTATCTGGTGGTGGTGATGGTTAGAAGGGTTCTTAACTTCTGTGAGCCAAACATTAGGGGGTGACAGCCAAAGATACATTAGTCAGTGCAATGCAAACCTATTGGCTGCGTCTAGACTGGCAAGTTATCAAAAAATTGCCAGCTGTCTACACTGGCCACTTGAATTTGCGCAAGAACACTGACGATCTAACGTATGATTGTCAGTGTTCTTGTGCAAATACTATGCTGCTCCCATTCGGGAAAAAAGCCCTCCCGCACAAATGTATTTGCGCAAGAGAGCCAGTGTAGACAGCTCAGGACTGTTTTGCGCAAAAAAGCCCCGATGGCAAAAATGGCGATCGGGGCTTTCTTGCGCAAAACCGCGTCTAGACTGGGACGGACGCTTTTCCACAAAAAGTGCTTTTGCGCAAAAGCGTCCATGCCAATCTAGACGCTCTTTTCCGCAAATGCTTTTAACGGAAAATTTTTTCCGTTAAAAGCATTTGCGGGAAAATCATGCCAGTCTAGACGTAGCCATTATGTTTTCCATAGTTTCTATCCAAACCCAGAAATAATCCTAGGCTCACTCCAGATTTACGTCAAGGGTTGTCGAGGATGGCCAAGAGATTTGGGAAATGTGTTGAAACTTTGGATAAACCTGTGGTGTGGGCCATTCCTGAGAATAATCAATCATTTGAAGAATCAGGACAATCTATCCCCTGTCTCTTCAGTACAGCAAGAGACGAGGAGAACTATAGCCTTCTCCATCAGAATGCAGGCGAGGATCGTGTGGGCTTGTCTAGACTACGCCAAAGTTCCGGAAGAGGATATGCAAATTCTGCGGGAATTTGCGTATCTTCTTCTAATCTTACTTTCGGAAGCGGAGCTTTCAAAAGTGAAAGTAGTTGAGACACGTTTTTTTTGGCAACCCCTCCCCTCTTTTTCGAAAAGCTGCATAAACCTCATTTTTTGAGGAAGAGCGGCTTTTCAAAAAAGGGAGGGGTTTGCCGGAAAAAGACGCGTCCCAACTACTTTCACTTTCAAAAGTTCCGCTTTCGAGAGTGAGATCGGAAGATATGCAAATTCAGCAGGAATTTGCATATCCTCTTTTGGAACTTCGGCGTAGTCTAGACATAGCCAATGTTTAACCCTCCTTTACTGGAGAGGAGGAGCGTGGTAGGCCTCTCCCTATGACCCTGCAGCTGATACTAAATTCTCAGTAACATTTACATGCCCAGAGATTCAGCATAAAACTGAGCTATGGCCACCATGGAACGGGTTCCTTGACGTAAATCAACGGCAGCACCAACAGCAATAATGACATGTCATTCTCCGTCTTTGTTATTACAGCCCCATCAAGGGAGCTGCTGAAACCACCCCAGGCTACTGTGATGCCTGGAATTGCTGCTAATTCCATTTGGTAATGATACTGGGACAAATTTAATCACTTCGGAGGCTGACATAACTTTAGTTAACCTAGAGGCACAGAGGGTTGTGAACCACGGACTCTCCCTCTCCAGAGATGCCGCTCTGCCCTCTGCAGTGTCAAAGCATCCGCCTGTTTCACATTGCTCCTAAGCAGTAATGTCAGACTTAACACTCAAGCGTCCTTCACATCCAGTGTCCCCTCCCCAGCAAAGGGCAATTTTTGATGCTACAGAGCAAGATAGAAACTCTGCCAGCCCACCTAATTGTCCAATATCACACCTGGGGAAGGAGGCGCGAGGTTGTTTTTCTTCTTGATACCTACTGTTCATGGTTCATAACACATGAGAGTTCAGGTCCCTTGTCATTTGATTCTGGCTCCTGTCACCCAGGCCTAGCTACTGAGTCTGTCCTGATGTTTCGCTCTTGTGAGGTGACACTAGAAATTCAGGGCATAGCCTATCAGAGTCAGCTAAATACCCACACAGTTAACCCACAATCAACCCAGGCTATTCCTTCGGTGCTACCGCTTCGCTCCCTCCCATTCATCCCTAAAGACCTCACAGACCTTTCACCTAATTGTAAGTGCTACTTTTGGTCCCCCAAGAAGTCCGACTGCCACATGAGTTAGTACGGCACAAGTGAGGAACAAAGTGGGGTTTTGCAGTGGGGTTGCTCACATCTTCCTTACGTTAACCTGGCTGCCCGTGACCTGGGCTAACTCTACAGCGAAGTCATACAATCCCCAATGTACGTGAGCGCCTCACAATTACTAATGGGCTTTGTCTTCCAATGTGGTAGAAAATTATCCCCTTCATGTTGCATGGTCATTTTATTTAGTGTCCAGCACATCCTCGTATGATCTCATATCTTCGTGTTGCTATGGCGTGAGGACACTTTCCTTCTCTTTTCTTTTCCCTCATCACTGCTTCCCTTTCTACCCCCAGGCCCGTGTCCTGGCCTCAGCCAGCCAGTCAATGAACAGGACAATAGATCGTTGTCAAGACCCCACTCCGCACACCTGCACTTCTTTAGTTTATGTGGCGTCCTCTCCAGGCTTCTCCATTGTACCCATCTCAGGTGGAGAGCTAAAAAGAGGAGGAAGTAGGGTTTTCATTACTACCTGAACAGGTGTAGAAATGGATCTAGGGTGGAAGGCTTTCTGAGTTCTCATACTTCTTTAGCACACCTAGGATCTGGCCCATAATAATCATCAACAATAACAAATAATAATTAATACTTAGTTCTTATACAGCACTTTTCACCTTTATATCTCAAAGCAACTTACAAAGAAGGATCAGTATTAGTCAGAGAAACTTAGGTGGAAACTTGTTCCATCATACTAAGTAGCTCCCTCAAAATTAAAATATGTTATGAACTCCATCCTGTTCTGAGGGAATTTTATTTAGAAATACCACCCGCCCCCCCAAAAAAAAACCAACAACAAAAATAACATATGTTCTGGCAGTGTTGTCCTATTGTTTTTACTTTTTTAGGTTTAAACTTTTGATTTGTCATATTGACAAAAACGGAATTTTTGCTCTGAACTTTTAAAAAGTTTGTATTCACTTCTATACAACACGGTATATGCTATATAAATCTACAAAAAAAAAATCAAAATTAAATGTTTCCTTTGTTTGCAAAGAAAACTTTAGAGTGATTCTAAAGGATGTCTGGGCATTTGTTTTGTTGTTGTTTTTTGGGGATGATTTTGCAAATTTTGCTATTCGTTCTTATTCGTATTGAGGACAAATTTCAAAATCTTTCGCAACATCAGTGGCATAACGAAGGAGAGAGCGGGGGGGCAGTTGCCCCCAGGTGCCACGCTGGGGGGGGGCGGCAAATTAGTCCCCCTCTGCTTCCCCTGTCATCCCTCAGCTTGCCTGCTGCCGGTGGCTGAAGACTCGTCCCCATCTCCCCACCCCCAGCCTGACCCTCCTCTATCTCTGACGGGTAATTTTGCCTTTTCCCCCAGGCGCATAACACCCTTGCTATTCCTCTGCACAACATGGAACTTCCTTCCTCTGCACAGCCCTTGTGAGCATCATTATGCCCATTTTACAGATGGGGAAACACAGTGAGAGAACTGACTTGCCCTAAATCTAGCAGTGCCAAACCAGTGGCAGAGATCAGAATGGAACACAAACCTGCTGAGTTCCAGTACATTGCTTTGTCCACTACATCTTGCCCCACCCTAGCAGCTTGTGAAGAGCAGTCATATCCCCCATTTGAAAGTTGCTGTATACATTGATTTCAGTAGAGTGATACCAGTTTACACTGCTTAAGGATCTGGCCCACAACCATTTCACCATAAAATATATTCGCTACTTTAAAAAGAATGGGATTTGTTTCACTCCCACACTAGGATAAATCAGAAGAATGCATGGGGTTTCCCCAATGGAAAGCAAGAGTAAAAGTGAAGAGAATGAGCCTGAATGAATTTATCTCCCTAGTGATTCCTGCCCCCTATAGTTTCAAACTCAAATATGAGAGCCATCTTGCACCTACTTTCTGTCTAAAATAGCCATAGTCTGTGTGTGTTGAGTATCTCTCAACTGTTTGTGTGAGTGTTCAATTTATGCACATGTATCAAGGCCACATCTTCACTCTGCAGAAGATCACCACTGACGCGATCCATCTTCCAGAATTTGATTCAGCAAGTCTAATTAAGACTCACTCAATCAAACTCAGGGGGTGCCCCCACTGGTGTCCAGTACTCCTGATCTTGCCAGGAGTCAGGGAAGCCAACCGGAACATTTGCTTCCACTGGCCTCCTGCTGTGAGGATGCTGCCAAGCTTGACGTAACGCAGGGGTGGGAAATAATTTTTGGTGGGAGGCCACTCCAAGGTTTTGGTAAGTGGTCAAGGGCCCCACTTTTCTGTGGAGGGAATCTGGGGTCTAGGATGGAGGCTGGGTACAGAAGGGCACACGGGGTAAGGGACTGGGTTTCAGGAGAGGGTGTGGGGTTTGTGGGGGTGTTTGGGTGGAGGAGGGGGTTGTGACCTGGGTCAGGGTATTCAGGTGTAGGGTCAGGGAGGGCGTGTGGGTGCAGGAGAGGGTTCTGGCCTGGGGGAGGAGTGTAGGAGGGGATACAGGGTCTGGGAGGGAGTTGTCACCTAAGGCAGAGGGTTTGGATGGTGATCTCGGGGAGGGAGTTGGTGCTGGCTGGGAGGAGTTTATCTAAGTGTCTCCTGGCCAGCAGCCTGCAGCACCCTCAAGGCAGGTTGGACTCCCTGCCTGCTGCCACCCCAACCCGCTTGAAAATACAGTCTGCTCCCTCCACGTGGCTCAACTCAGGGTGGGGGAAGAGGTTTGCACTGCCCCAGTCTCTCAGGCCAATCTCTCAGCTCTGATTGGCTGGCTGTTTCCAGCCAATAGGAGCTGAGAGATTGGCTGAGGTCAGTTCTTATTAGCTGGTTGTTTCTGGCCAATAGGAGCTGAGGATTGGGCTGGGGGCGGGGAGATCGCACAAAGCCTCCCCTTCCCTGCAGAGCAGAGAGCTACAGGGACTGTGTTTTAAACCACGGCAGCTGCGTGTACCTCAGGGTCCCGTCAGGATGGTTCGTGGGCGGATCCGGTGGCTTGGCAGGCCGGATCCAGCCCTCAGGCCATATTTTGCCCAGCTCTGGCTTAAGGTAAGCTGTCTTCAAGTATGTATTCTGTGTAGCTGGAGTTGTGTACCTTATGCTGAGTTGCCAGGTCTTATATAGACCTAGCCTCAGCCTCTGTTTGTTTTGTTGTGTCTCTTTTGAGTTTCTGCACCAGGTCTGTGTGAGGGAACATTCAGTCTTCAGGGCCATGTGCAGTTTGTATTACACGTGTCTTTTTGGGTGCAGCTACGGGAGGGAAAGCATACATGTGCGTTGCCAGGGTTTATATGTTTTTTGGGGGGAGAAGAAGGTCTGAGAACATCTGTACATATTATTTTGTGTATCTGTATGTGCATAGGCCATTGGGGAGGGAGGGAGAGGAAAGGGACTGAGGTGTATGGGCCGATGGACGAGTTCTATGTATTTGACTTTCCAATCAAAACTTTATTTGTAATCCAACCCCATGAGGTGTGCGGCCGGCTATTGCTTTCCATCTGTATTTTCCTTTGCACTGTATTATAAAACAAGAAAGGGACATTGTCCTTTAGATAACAGTAAACTCCCTGTGCTGGAAAGGGCTCCCGTCTTCCTTTAAAACTGTCCTCAGGTGTTACCGAGGCTGATATTTACGGAATAACAAGTGATGACATTTACAGAAGAAAGACGCTTCAGCAACAGCGTACAGCCTGGCATCTGGGACTTCACGCCACTTTGAAATCACTAGGGCTTTTCCTTTCCCATCCCGGCTCCTCACGCCGCCTCCTTGTCAAAAGGATTTTCCTTTCTGCCAAAATCTTGGTGCAAGTTTCAGGAGCCCCTTGGCACATCTTAAACACCTATGACTGAGAGGCATATACTGCCCGTGGCTGCTAATAATTGCTGAGGGGTTGTATGTGTCAGAGAAGCTTCCTCTTGAGTAGCCATCACATTTTTTTTCCGTCTGACCTCCGTGCCCTGGGATCTGGTCTGACGCATTACGAGACTTCTCTCCTGTAGTTACCAGGCTTCCATTCCAAAGCGTAGGCCTCGTCTTCACTCTGCAGGAGATTGACGCTGCCGCGATCAATCTTCTGGAGTTTGATTTAGCGAGTCTAGTTAAGACTTGCTAAATCAAAGCTAGAGGGCACCCCCGCCGGCCTCTGGTACTCCTGCTCATGCCAGGACAAAGGAAAGCCATTTGCTCCAGTCGGCCTTCTGCTGTGGGGATGCCACCAAGCTCAACTTAAGGTAAGCTGACTATAGCTACGTGTTCTACATACCCTATCTAGTAAGAGAGCTGAGGAGAATGCAGCCCAGAGTCAGATGGGCTCCTGCAGCAGGCATGTAAGGGGCTAGCAATCCATACAGCTCTAGAGCTAACAAACTCTGAATTGCCACAGGTCTCCATGGCTAGCAGGAAGCAAGAGCTTTTTCTCTGTAGTGCAAGTTTCTGGACGGGTGCATTGCCACTCAAAAGGAGGCTGCTGCAAATAAAAACTTTATTTCTTTCTATTCTGCCTCAGGTAAGAGCTATAATTGAGTGAGAATGCTTGCCGTGACCCCTCACACAAGGCAACAGGAATCTGCAACACTCCCAGGTACTGAAAATCATTGAAGAAGGGCTATGCTGGAAGGATCACAGCCAGCCAGACTCCGGGTTATTAGTTATACAACAGGCACACAAGCATCAAAGCATGAGAAGGGGTCAGGAAAAAAAAGTTTCCCCTGAGGGGCATTGCTGCACATTTCAGTGCATTGTATGTAAGTTGCAACACAGGGAGAATCCCATTTCAGCCTAGCTGGTATGGTGTTGGACTGGCAAGAGAGACATTCACTTCGGTAACCACGCAGTAATCCAGTCAAGCTTCTGAGGTCTTAGTCCATGCTCTGAGGAATTGCACCTGGCCACTGTTAGGAACAGGACACAGGACTAGATGGCCCTTTGGCCTGTTCTTGTACAGCAATTCCTATCACCGGTGCTACCCAGAGTGAAACGTGGAACTTACCCTACTAAGGCCTGGTCTGCATTAATGGGGAAAGTTGATTTAAAATGAACATCACTGGTGTTGCGTATTACTTTAAATAGCATGTTGACTTTTCCCACACAGTGGGAGGTCAACGGTAGCACACGCTCCCATCGAATTCCCTTACTCATCGTGCAGAGCACGTCTACGGACACCGACGGGGGTGCCTTCTCAGTTTGTATTAGCGGGTCTTCACTAGACTCACTAATTCAACCTGGAAGATTGACTGTGGCAGGGCTGATCTTCTCCAAAGTGTAGACAAGCCCTAAGATTATCTCATCCAAACCCTCCTCGAAGTTCACTTCTTCCCTGGCCCAGAAACCCGGGAGGAGGGGGAAAGGAGGCAGGCAAAGCAGGCAATTGTCATGAGTCCTGGCAATTCAAAACGGCCCAGGGCTCCTGGCCTGCTGCCATCACTATTACAGCTGCAGTGGAGCTTGGAACCCTGGGCTCTTCAAACTGCTGCTGGAGTGCCGCACAGTGTGCTCTGGGCAGCTCTTAGGACTGGCCAGGTGCCGCTTGGTCTGGGCGCTGCTGAGGTCTGGCGAGCGCAGCTCGGCCAGGGTGGTGCTGAGGGCTATCTGCCTGGGTCCCGCCCCTTCTGACTGAGGCCCCGCCCCTTCCAGGAGTGCAGATCCACCCCTTGCTCCTTGCCCAGGGGTCCGGTGATGCTTCTTCCACAATGCTCACAAGAAGTGACTATGGGTATGTCTACACTAGCCCCCTAGTTCGAACTAGGGAGGCTAATGTAGGCATTCAAAGTTGCAAATCAAGCCCGGGATTTAAATATCCCCTGCTTGATTTGCATCTTCCCGGCCAGTCGCCATTTTTGAAAATGTACGAGTCCAGACTAACTGCCCGTGTCTGCACGTGGCAGAGACCTGGTAGTTCGAAATAAAGCCCTAGTTCGAACTACCTGTTATTCTTCCTGGAATGAGGTTTAACAGGTAGTTCGAACTAGGGCTTTATTTCGAACTACCGGGTCCCTGCCGCGTGTAGACATGGGCAGTTAGTACGGACTTGTACATTTCAAATATGGCGACCGGCCGGGAAGATGCAAATCAAGCGCGGGATATTTAAATCCCGGGCTTGATTTGCAACTTCGAATGCCTACATTAGCCTCCCTAGTTCGAACTAGGGGGGCTAGTGTAGACATACCCTATCTGTCTGTCTGCCAGTCTGTCTATCTGGACAGACAGACAGACAATGACTGTATATTCTATCTATCTATCTGTCTGTCTATCTGTGTGGGTAGACAGACAGACAGACAGATAATGACTATTTAATCTATCTGCACATGGCTAAACTGAGTAACTCAGTGATCATAGACCATCCCCCATCTGTTGTTTGTTGTGTTCTCTTATCACAGCTCCAACATGGCTCTGCGAGGCAGCGGGCACATCTCACTCCCAACTACAAAAGCCCACGTCCCAACAGATCCCGCCTGCTTATGGGAAAGGAGACTGAGGTGCATCCTAACGACTCTCTAGGCAAAAGAATTACGTGTTGGCATCTTGGTAGAAAACCTGCCTTCCTTGACCTGACTACTCCAGGGACATGCCGGTGTGTGATCCAGAGTGGTGGAGATGTTCTGCAGCTGTGTTCAAGGTTGGATTGTTTTTGAGTTAAAGAGTGCTAGGAGAAAATGACTTAATCAATGGCACATTGCCAAAAAACCTTTTAGGGTAGGTTTTGACCACATCCCCAGAGGACTGATTATATTCCTCTTGGAGGCAACCCCATCATAGGCTGTATTCTATAAAGTATCAAATACCCGACCAGAAAAAGATCTAAAACATGCACTATTCCATACATCTTTTGTGGCGTAAGATAGGACCAGGGCACAATTCAGATTGCCTTTAATTGAACTGAAGTGGCTGCTGTACATGAGTGGGACTGGAAAGCAGGCAATTATAGGAGAATTTGAACATGATCTCGTATAAAACCCTGCAACAAACATCTGAAAATAATTAAAGTAGCCCTTAATACAATGCCCTATCATGCCTTAATGGCTAATTTTTCTCATCCTATTTTTTTTACCATGTGAGACTCATCCGATCTTACGGGCCCGCTCTTGCTTAAGGTAACATCTGAATGTAAATACAAATGTCTTCTTCTAGATACATTTTATATATTCAAACACTACATTCAAGGCATCCTATTTGTTTACAGAGCAAAGGAACGACTGACATTTCCGTTCAAGAAGATTTTTCGCCCTTTCTCTGAATAATTTTCAAGGGTGCGAGGTCTCAAAGAATTCTAGGGGTGTTGTTTTATTCATGATAATAAACTGATTCACATCACGCTGGCATAGATTTCATTTCTACACCCTGTCCAGTTATCCATTTGTGTGTTGCAGTCCTATATCATAATAGAATTCGGGCTATGTTTGGGGAAAAGGTATTTTTAAGGTCTCACTCATTTCTCTAGCATTAATAGCTGAATCTCACTAGACATTTCAGGCACTCCTCCATTCTTGCAATTTGGGACTGCGCTTGGCTGGCAGATTCCTTCACTACTGGATGTCTTCTAACTTGGGTGAAGCCAGTGTTCCCATGTGCACCTTGCCATGTGTTCTAAAGTCTGATTTCCTAGAGAAGCAAGTTCCAGAACGGTGGGCCATGTATGAGATCGCTTTTTATCCCAACATCCAGCTGGTTCAAGTTGCAACTGGGGCTCCATCAGAGGCAGAATCCCTTTTCAGTCGATCTGGTATGGTATTGGATCAGAGAGGAACATTCACTTAGGTAACTGCAGAATAATCCATCAGGTTTCAGAAGTTCTACCCTCTCCAAAGATAGCAACCTTGATCTGTACCAAGAATTAAACTGATAACCAACAGAGCACACAGAACAGTATGATGGTGTTTCCACAGCACCCTGCTCAGCTTAGAAGATTGATTCCTGCTACCAACACCACACCCATAGGGTTAGCTCCAAGTATAGTGAATTGCCATTGTCCAATAGGAAGGGGTTTGCTGCATGGGTCATTGTTCCTGAGTCCTGAGTGGAGAAGAAGACGAATAGCAAGCTGAAGGTGAGAGAAGGCATTTATGCATGTGGATGCCTGTCTAGAACAGAGAAATTAAGGGGAATAATCCAGAACACTATCCACTAGGGGTAGATGTCTCCAGTAAGAGGTGAAGTCGCCTTTTCAATCCGTGCCTCCCTCCAATCAATGTTTTTTGAATTCAAGCAACATCATCTCTTTCTGGCTTGGTGTTCCAGGTATTCTTCCTCTGGGAACCCGTGTCACACAGAGACTCTGAGGGTGTGTCTACACTGCACCGTTATTGCGAGATAACTAGCATTATTTATAAATAACAATGCGAGCATCTACACAGCCAATCCATTATTTTGAAATAATTTCGAAATAACGGACGGCTTATTCAGAAATTCATTCTACGAGGAAAAACACCTATTCTGAAATAGCTATTTCGAAATAAGGTGTGTGTAGACACTCCACTGCTGCTATTTCAAAATAGCACTTCACCAGGGCCATTCTAAGTGATCCCTCCCCATGCTTCCTGAGGTTCTAAATCGAGATAAGCGTGCAGTGTAGACATACCCTGACTGCCAGGAAGATCTTTTTGGTTGAAAAAGGGGTGCACATCTGCCTATCATGTGTACATGCCAGGTTTCCAATAGTGGCTTTTTGCAGATGTTGAGTAACAGAGGCAATGGGATCTCTCTCTCTAGGGTTCCTCTCATAAGAATCTCCGAACAGCTAACACACGTTACAACTTTGGAGACCAACCATCTGTTTTCTGTTTTCAGAACAGCACAGATCCTGAACTGAACCCAAGTTTCTTCCATCAGAATGAATATATGTGCATTTTCTCTCTCAAAATTTCTTCCTAACATCTCTTGTTTGGAAAATCATAGCCTGATAAGACCAGAAAAGACAGTAAGACCTTGTCTATACTTACCTGGAAGGTTGAATTAAGATACACAACTTCAGCTACATTAATTGTGTAGCTGGAGTTGATGTACCTTAATTCAACCTTCAGCACCATCTCCACATCAGAAGGGCAGTGGGAGCAAATGCTCCCATCAACTTCCCTTACTCCTCGTGATTCGAGGAGTACCGGCACCGATGAGGGCTCCTCTCAGCATTTGATTTAGTGGGTCTTTACTAGACCCACTGAATCAAATTCCGGAAGATCGCTCACCACAGCATCAATCTTCCTGGTAGTGAAAATGTGGCCTAAAATAATCTAGTCTAATCTCCAGAATATAAAACAGAGAATTGCACTGAGTAACTCTTCATAAGGCCCAAAACTTCTGATACCACTGGAGCATTTCTTTTAGAAAGACATACAGTTCTCACTGTCACCATAATCCCACAGGCTTTCCAGAGAGTATCACATGAATAACTTCCCAAGATGTCAGCAGAGACCCTGGGAATCAGCAGGGCATATTTTCAAAGTCCCGCTGCGGCACTACTGGACACACACAGCACAATGATAGCTTCCAGACACAATGACGCAAACAGAAGAGGGAAAATAAAGCCTCAGTCCTTATTCAGCGAAACTCTTGGGACATAAATATCTAGTGAAGGGCCAGAGTTGGAATTTAGCATGTATCGCCTTCAGGAAGGCAAATGAGTGAAAACTAATTGGCTTTCACATTAAGGAGAACTTCAGTCATCACACTAGTGTTAGGTGCTTTTAGAGAACACTCAAGGAAAAAAAACATTATTTGTAAAGTGAAGTAATAAATAATAATAATAATAATAATGTATTTATAGAATGCCATTCATCTCAATGACTACCAAAGTGCTTTTGAATCTTTACTGTCTGCCTTCTTAATGGAGCATGCACATCCCTGGGCTAAGAAATGCCCATATTGTTTTTGTTAACCTGTCTCGTGACCTCTCCCCCAAGCTGGCTTCTTTGTCTAATACAGTGTTTCTCAAACTGTGCTCCGCGGAACCCCAGGGCTCCGCGACACATCTTCAGGGGCTCCGCGAGGTTGACAAACTGGAAACATCAGTAGGTAGAACACATACAATCAGTGGACCGCTGGGGCTCCACATACATTTTTACACATGTAAAGAGCTCTGGAGCCCAAAAAGTTTGAGAACCGCTGGTCTAATACATCATCATATCTCTTGTTTTAGACTATCAGCTTTTTGAGGCAGAGCCAGGCATTGACTACATGTCCATACAGCATCTAGCACAATGACACTACATCTCGGTTAGTTTCTAGGCACCTCCTCTATAGAAATGTAACACATTACTTTCAAATTCCATGGCATCTTTCCTCCTAGAATCCCAGAGATTAAACCTTCTAACATCCCCTAGAGGTCACTGATCCCTTTGTTTATGTCAGAAACGTGGGCTGGAATGCAATGACTTTTTAAAGGCCTGATTCTGAGCCCGCTGAAGTCCCTAGCACAACTCTTGAGGCTCATCTAGAGAATGGTTGAAAGAAGATATGCAAATTCCATGGGAATTTGCATATCTTCTTCCGATCGCACTTTCGAAAGCAGAGCTTTTGAAAGTGAAAGTAATTAAGACGCGGCTTTTTTGGCACACACACCCCCCCTTTGTCGAAAAACTGCGTAAACCTCCTTTTTTGAGGAAGAGTAGCTTTTCGACGAAGGGGGCAGTTCGCCGAAAAAGCCGCATCTTAATTACTTTCACTTTTGAAAGCTCTGCGTTCAAAAGTGCGATTGGAAGAAGATATGCAAATTCCCATGAAATTTGCATGTCTTCTTTCGACCGTTCTGCGTAGTCTAGATACTCCCTTGCTGCCTTCAGTAGTGCAGCTGTAACCCACACACCTTCTGGGTGTGGTGTACTCTTCCATGTAGTGGCACTTAGATCACCTCCAGTGAGAAAGCATGAGTGTGCGCCCCAGCCTTAGTTGAGAAGCAGCTGGCTTTTGGCTCAAGCTGTAGAAGCCTACGCACTGAGGTCCCAGGTTCGGTTCTGCCTGTCGACATTACACAGCATCAGTCTCTCTAATGGACCAAAGTGAGAAGTTAGGATTAGACGTGAAAAAGAATAGCACATTTGATTGGGTTAACATTCCAACCCTTCTGCAAGCCTGGTGGGATCTTTAATCACTACATGTGGACAGATTTTAGGCTTCACATCCAATCCAAAATGTGGCACCACCAGCCCAGACCTTCCGATGTTTGTGGGGGACCCCAGTCCCTTTAAATTACCATTGCAGCCCCAGGTGGTGTGCTGCAGGTGGCGCTGAAGGGCGGGCAGGGGGAGGCTAGTCCTCAGCCCCGCCTTTCCATCTGAGGCACCGCCTCTTCTGGGAGCATGGAGCCAGCCCCCACACCGTGCCCCAGGGCCCAGCAATTCTGTTACCTCCCCCTGCCCCCAGCCATATAGTATCTCCTAGTACCATGTTGGGTTCAGTTTACCACCGAGGCTATGTCTACACTCCTACTCCTACACCCCTACTCCTGCCCACGTAGGGGCGTTGGGTAGGAGTGTTTTCAGTAACCGATGTTTGGTTCTTTAAAGGATTTGAAATCACAGACAGAGCAATACTTCTATTTAGGGTTAAACAAAGATTTTTATTTTCTATTTACTTTTTAATTAAATTTCTCACTTAATCAATTCACTGTCTTTAATTCTTCTAAGACAGTGTAACATACCAGTGAAAAATATAAAAAACAAAACAATTAAAACAAATATGATAACTCCCCCTACAGCTATACCCTCCAGATTTACCTTGGAACAGTTTGTGGAGTTATCTGTCATTCCTATTTAATACTCACATTAAGACGGAGAGAAACATTGTTTAGATTCAGGAGAGATTCTTTTTCTTTATTTTTCCTTTCGGATTTTTTGTTTGTTGCAACTTACGACCGGTGTTCCCCTTTCAGAGCATACAAACGGCAACGAGATTCAGCACCGGGAAGGGAGCCACTTGGTTGATCAGACCTGGCTTTTTGGATTCGTAACCCTTCCACACTTGGTCTGTTTCATTCAACCTTATATACCTTTTTTGGTAATTTTCCACTCGCCTGACTATGCTGACATTGGTTTCTTTGCCCTTATTTGGAGTTGTTTTTAATTTTTGTGGTCTGTAGTCTCTTTTGTTTCCCCTAAAGCGGGGGTTTTTGTAGGCCATCCAATTAAATTTTAGTTTTTTGCTTACGTCTTGTGTATCTCGACAGCGCTTCCTTTCCTTCACATGTACCTCGAACTTAGTGCTCATTTAACATATTCTGTTAGTGGGTTTACCACGTCCTATTCACAAGTGTGAGGTTGTGTAATCCCTGACTAACATGGTTTTCACTACATAGTTTCCCAGTGTAGACGCCGATGTATTAGCAAAGTGGTGCTTTGACCAGTGCAGCTTGTTTCATTTGTTGGGGGAATGGGTCAGTTTTGCTTTACTGGCCAAAGCACAGCTTTGCTGGTACAGCTGTGCCCACACTGGGAGCACCTTGCTGGTATAATAGATGCATAAAGCCAGGCCTGCCAATGGGGAGGACAAAGAGAACAAAGGGGGCAATTTCCCTGGGGCCCAGTGATTTAAAAGGGCCTGTGGCTCCTGTCCACTACCTTGATGCCCTTTCTATCACCACCGGAGCCCCGTGCGGCTTACTAGAGGTGGTACTAAGGGCTGGCTGGGAGGGGGTTGCAGTGGCACTGAGAACTGGTTACCCCAGCCCTGCCTCTTCCACCCAAGCTCCTGCCCCTTCCAGGGGTGCAGAGCTCCCCACCACATTTTGCTGGGCATCAGCAATACCATCAGCCTCCCTGGATGAACCTACCCTTGTGAAACACTCCCAACCTAGACAGGATCCGACTCGGTAGAGGTAAGTTAAGCTTGCAGAGTTCTTGCCTGTTCATTCGTCACAGGACCAAGTCATGCGGAAGGAAGAAGTTGATAAAAGGAGGGACTTCCAGATCAGAGGGCTCTTCTGAGGTAAATGTTATGAAAAGGATGTTGTGAAGGCCAGGACTTTGACAGGGTTCAGAAAACAGCTAGATAAATTCATGGAGGTTAGGTCCATCAAGGGCTATTAGCCAGGATGGGTAAGAATGGTGTCCCTACCCTCTGTTTTACAGAAGCTGGGAATGGATGACAGGGGAGGGATCACTTGATGATTCCGTTCACTCCCTCTGGGGCAGCTGGTATTGGCCACTGTCGGCAGACAGGATACAGGGCTAGATGGACCTTTGGTCTGACCCAGTATGGCCGTTCTTATGTTCTTAAATGAAGTCTTTCTCTGCACACACTCCTGACTCAATGGGAAGATAGTTACCTGCCACACCATCCACTGTCACTCAACGGTTCCTTGCAGGTTTTGCATTCATGTCCTGGCTGAGCCCAAACCCACTTAGCTGAAGAGAACTAACAGGACACAGAGTTTCAGTTTAATAAGTATGCATTCTCTTCCCACAAAAATGAATATGACAGGAAATCTGAGTTTATTTGCATTCCAGTCCCAACCCATATCATTGTGCTTTGCATGCACATAATGAGACAGTCTCTGCCCTCAAGACCTTACGCTCTAAATAGATGAGACAGACGAAGGATGGAAAAAACTGACCTGTTATTATTTGCAGCCGAGGAAAAGAAAAGATTAAGTACCTGACAGTGCCAATGTTTAAATACTTGCCTAACTTTACACATGTGTTTAAAGCTGAGCAGGTAAATAATTATGTGAAGTATCATGGCACATGTGATTTGTTTCTACTCACTCAGGAAGCAAAACCACAAACTGAGACTGGTTTCCCGGTGTTCCTATCCATTGCCTTAGCCACAAAATTTCCTCAGTGCACAGAGAGCTTCAGAAAAAAATGGAAAGAGGGGAAGGAATAATTATTTGCCAATTTCAAAAGAAAGCAAAACAAGCAATTAAATTTTGTTTTCAGACATCCTGAGAGGGTTTTAGAAACAGTAGGGAATCCACAAATTAGGATCTATTAAAAAAACAGATCTTGAAAGAATTCCATTAAGCAGACATTTTTTCAGCTACCATTTTTGGTTTCCAAATTTCAGTTAAATATGTTATAGTAATAGTTTAAGTCTTGAATGTGAAATATACAATTTAGGCTAGTTAAATGCATTTAAGCCTTCTAGACATCACTGCCAAAGCTCTGAACAAAATTAACAAGTGCATGTACAAATTACATCTTTTTTATTCAGCAGATGACTTTTTTGCAAGGTTGAATTTTCACTTACCAAGGGTATCCGTCTGTCTGCCTGGACTGCTTCTGATGGTCACTGTGACACCAAGCGCCTCTGTATTCATACCCTACACACTATTGGAATGATCTTTGTACAAAATATGCCTTGTGAAGTGTCATTTGAAAACTCATAACTCACTGATCATTAATATTCTTGTGTGATCCATGTATATGATGAGTATTAAGATCCATGAACATGTGATACAATTACGACTAACGTGTTTTTAAACCAAACATGATGATGGGAGATGTCAAGCAGGTCTAGTCTAAAGAAAGGAATGTGTGCTAAGCTCAATTTATATATAAGCATTAAACAGACCCATCAAGCTAACAGAGTGGAGGCAAATCACAGACTAAACCATGCCAAGGTGCTAAGCATTACTGTGGTGGGGAAACCACATCCAGGACTGCCAAAATGGGGTGGACAAGGGGGTAATTTCCCCAGGGAAATTGGAAACTGAGCTGTTTTGAAAATCAGTCTGTAAATCTCACAACAAGAGCAGCTGGGGGCGAGGGGGAGGGAGGAGATGCTAAGCATCTCAGAAAAGCAGGCCCTTAGCTCTTCTGGAAATGGTTTCTATAGCACATTCTATTGATCAAGACCAGATAAGTGGGAGCTTGGACTTCTTGGTCAGAAATGACCTGGACATAGCATTGCCGGAGACGGAGAAGGAGGGTTACAAAATTGCCATTGGTTTGTCATCTGCTAAACTCCTGAGTCCCTTGAGAGGAAATTTAGCTCAGGTGTGGGAGAAACATGTGTGGGGTGGATGGGTATGGAGAGGTTAGGAAGAACTGCCCATTCTGGGGGGTGCAAATCTGGATGGTGAGGAGTAACCCCCTCTGGTGGACCTGCTTTGATGGCTTTGAGCACCATCTAGCTTCAATCTTTCCCAAGACAACCTCCGGCGAGGCTGATCTGGACCATGCTACACAAACAAACCATAGTACAATGCGGAGGAATTCCATGTTCCATTTGCACCCACAAACATCTCTCCTTCCTGGGTGAAGTTTAATATGTGGAACTTCCAACACCCTATATCGCCCTCTAGCTTTTTTTTTTAATATGTCGTGCAGGTTCCTTCTGATCTTAAAGTATATTAGCAGGGCCCTACCAAATTCATAGCCATGAAAAATGCACCACAGAGCATGTGATATCTAAACTTCAGTACATAGGAGAACCCTACTATCCACAACAAGTGTCAAATCCCTCCCTGGACAATGCAGAGAGGCTTATCAATAGGGCTGTCCCAGGTGTGTTCTGCTGCAAGGACCATGCATGCACTAAGAGGACAATTTTGAACCAAGCCAAGGAATGCACTCCGTGATGGTCCTCCATAAAGTAGCCAAGGGTAGCCCCACCTAGCACTTGCTGCCAATTGTAGTAGATGCACCAATCAGTTTGGCGCACCAAGCAGAGACGAGACGTACCCTCTGACCAGCAAAACATGCACATTAAGGATGAGATGATGCATGTGCTAGCACATTAGCAAGCCTCTCCTCTTAACACACTCATACCATGCCAGGAACCTGGCATGACACATTCAGAAGATGCTCGAATATGGCAGTAATGAGCAGGGAATAGATATTGTAGATATTTTTTTAACACCCTTTCCTCCTTGACTGTGAACAGGGGTATAAGAGGGAAGCTCCGAGCCTTGCATTTCTCCATTAAACCAGGTGACGTATTTTGATTTCAACCAAATATAAACATAAAATCATAGAATCTTAGGGTTGGAAGACACCCCAGGAAGTCATCGAGTCCAACCCCTTGCTAAAAGCAGGACCAATCCCGATTTAATCATCCCAGCCAGAGCTCTCTCAAACCACAACTGAAAAACCTCTAGGGATGGAGACTCCACCATGTGCCTAGGGAACCCATCCCAGTGCTTCACCGCCCTCCTAGTGAAATAGTTTTTCCTAATATCCAGCCTAGACCTCCCCCACTGTAACTTGAGACCATTGTTCCTTGTTCTGCCATCTGTCACCATTGAGACCAGCCTCTCTCCATCCTCTTTGGAACTCCCCTTCAGGTAGTTGCAGGCTGCTATGAAATCCCACCCCCTTCTTCTGTAGACTAAATAAGCCAAATTCCTCAGCCTCTCCTCACAAATCACGTGCTCCAGACTCCTAATAATTTCTGTTGCCCTTCACTGGACTTTCTCCAATGTGTCCATGACTTTATAAATGTCATAAAGGGTGTGTATGAGAGAGAAGGGGTGTGTGCGTGCGTGTGTGTGTGTGTGAGTAAGTAAGTGAGGTAGAAAGAGCATTTGTGAGTTTGTGTATGTGGGACCAAGTTGGTGTGTGTTTGAAATATATACAGATAATGTGTGTTGTCTGAGAGAGACAGCAACTTTGCCTTTGGGATTGAGAGTGTGTATGTGTAAGTGAATGTTATTTTATGTGTGAGACTGTGTGTGTGTGTAAGAGAGTTTGCCTATATGGCTGTGTCTACACTGGGCCACTTATTCCGGAAAATCAGCCGCTTTTCCGGAATAAGCTGCGAGCTGTCTACACTGGCCCCTTGAATTTCCGGAAAAGCACTGATGATCTACAGTAAGAAATCAGCTGCTTTTCCGGAAAACTATGCTGCTCCCACTCGGGCAAAAGTCCTTTCCGGAAAACTGTTCCGAAAAGGGCCAGTGTAGACAGCCCAGTAGTCTTTTCAAAAAGCCCCGATCGAAAATGGCGATCGGGCTTTTTTCCGGAAAAGCGCATCTACATTGGCCACGGACGCTTTTCCGGAAAAGCATCCTGCCAATGTAGACGCTCTTTTTCCGGAAATACTTATAATGGAAAACTGTTCCGTTTTAAGCATTTCCAGAAAATCATGCCAGTGTAGACGTAGCCTATGTGTGTGTAGAAGAATGCTTTTTTTTTGTGTACCAGACCCTGTGTGTGTATATATGAAAGGGAACCAGTTTTTGAGATTGTATGTGAGAGAGAGATAAAAGGAAAGAGAAAGAAAGAGGGTGTGTTTGTGTGTATTTGCCCTAGGCAAGTTCAGCACTTAGCTGGAAACTTGAGAAATTGACTTTACTGGGATTTGAAAGAGATCTCAGGTGAACTAAATGTGTCTGCTTTCTTTTCCCACTAGTGCAGTAGAAATGGATTCTCAGCCTAATAAGGTTTGACAAGACCTGGCACGGGAAACAGGTACCAAGGCATCCAACTAGTCGAAAGCATTAGAGACACCATGGGCACCAGGGGATAGAGGTGTTGCCATGGGAACAGAGTAAAAGGTGCTCCATGGTGGCTGGTTAGGAGGTTTGTTTTCTTGTTTAAGACAGAGCCAAGCAGCTGCCGGCTTGTAATCAGCTCTCCACTTTAACAACAGTAGGTAAATTCTGCCCTGCTCCCTGCTCCAATGGGGGCTGAGGAATATAATTCTCCCTCTTAGCATGAGTAATGCCGGAGCATATGACACCCCCGATGCCTTCAGAAAGTGATTTGCTGCAACATAGGCTAGTTGGTTCCATGCACGGAGCTGTGTGTGTCTGATGTGACAAGGGGGCTTTAGTGCATGGGTGTTTGTCTTCAAAGGTATTTGAGGACATTGTTTTCCGTCACAAAGCCATAATTTCCTCCCGCTAAAAACCTGAAATCTTTCCCTCCCTAATTCCCTCAAATGTGTAGGCCCCACTTCCAAGGGGGCAGTGCCCATGAAGCAAAGCTTATTATGAAATCAAGAACAGCTTTGAGAGGGGATGGAGAAAAATATTGTTCTTTCCATGAGACCCCAACAAGGACTTATTATTATTATTATTTTGCTTTTCTTCTTTGCATCTCCAAATCTTCACAGATAGGAGCAGAGAGAAGAAAGGAACACCTTTTCCAGACTCACAGACTAGCAAAGCAGCTGCAGCTTCATTAAAATTATTCATTGTATTACAATCACATCTAGCAACCTCAACAGAGATTGAGGACCCACTGCGCTAAGCACTGTGCATGCACCTAGACTGGGTGTGTCTAAACTACACCTCTCTGCCGACCGAGGGATGTAGATTAGGCACATCGCTATTGCAAATGAAGCGGGGATTTAAATATCCCATGCTTCATTTGAATAAAAATGGCCACCGCTTTTTGCTGACGCGGCACTTTGCCGGCAAAAAGCGGCAGTCTAGACGGGGATCGGTCGACAAGGAAAGCCTTTTCCGACCGATACTGTAAACCTCGTTGCACGAGGCATAATGAAATGCGGGATATTCAAATGAAGCGCAGGATATTTAAATCCCCGCTCATTTGCAATAGCGATGTGCCTAATCTACATCCCCTCGGTTGGCAGAGGGGTGTAGTTTAGACACACCCAGAGAGACACCGTCCTTTCCCTGAGGAGTTTCAGGAATTAGCAGAACTAAATCACAGAGGTGCTTTACAAAATCTCCCCCATGCAATCCTACTTGAAAAAAAGACAGGCAAAGGGTGAGTAGTTGTTGGGGTTTTTTGGGGGGTTTGGGTTTTTTTTTTGCAATGGGTGAGCAGCAGAGCTGAGATGTGAACAAAACATTCATATCCATTAGACCGCACTGTCTCTCCTTTACAAGACAAGCATTTTCAACGGGCGCAGTCTACAACAGCATAATGAAAGCTGTTTGATTTTAGTTCTGTGTGCTTATGTCTACATTACGAGTTTTCTCAGTGAAAATATGCTAACTAGGGACTCGGTTGCATGAGTTATCTCATTTGCATATTTTCTGCCGATCTGTTTTTGGGGTAGGGGGTTTTGGTGCAAAAACAAGCAGTGTGGACATTTTCTTTTTGAGCAAAAACCCCTTTTTCCACAAGATCCTTTATGCCCCCAAAAAGGAGGTATTCCAATCTTGCGGAAAAAGGGGTTTTTGCACAAAAAGAAAATGTCCACACTGCTTGTTTTTGCGCAAAATCCCCTAGTGTAAAAACAGATTGGCAGAAAATATGCAAATGAGTTCGTGACTCATGCAAATGAGTCCCTCATTAGCATATTTTTTTGCCGAGAAAACTCGTAATGTAGACATAGCCTGTCAAACCACATGGGCGAGTGTTTTTAAAATACTGGCCAGACTAGCCAAAATCCTGATTTCGTGCCAGCATCTACTATCACAGACTGGTTGGAGTGAACTTACTGGGACAATGTATGGGAGCAAAGATTGATGTGAATGGATCTTGTTGCAGGACCGTCACCTGTGTGGGTAAGCTCTGTATGTGCTGATGCAATTTTCAGAGCTTCAGCATTTCATAGGAAATCATGCCAATCAATCGACTTCCCTGAAGGTGCTCATCATCACTAGTTCTAGCAAGGACATCTGACTAAATTTCATGTGAGGCTTGACAAGCTGGCCTTTGTGAGAGGTAATGGTCTTCCTATAAACATTAGGCAAATCTTCTGGAAGAGGAACAAAAAAGAAAGCTCCTTTTCCAGACACACATATCCCAAAGTATCTTGTCCGCCTACCCTTGGACATAAAGTCCTTTTCTCTGGACTTGAGAACTTCCATGAGAAATGTAAGAAGGAGAGAAGTTCTTCTGAAGAAGATTGCAGGTCTGTGGTGATTGGGGGAGGGACGGGAGGAAAGGTATCCAGAATCAAGTGGGTTATGAAAAAAATGCGCTACAAGATTTTCTTTAGAGTAGGGATAACTTTCTGACTGAACAAAACTGGGCACCATAGCCCCGCCCCTCCTCTGAAGTCCTACCGCTCTCAGACCACCCCCCTCACTCATTTGCTCACTCTCCTCCACCCTCACTAGGCTTTGAAGGGCTAGGGAGAGTCCCTTTTCAACCTGGTGTTTCGCTGAAAACCTGGTCACCCTCCTTTAGAGTCTCTACAACAACACCAGAGTTACGTAAGGTCATAAAGTCCAGACGAAATTATGCCTTCCTAAAAAATGCATCTGGCACTACATTCAGCACTGTGGCAATGGCCAACACAGATTTACCTTTGTATTTTTTTATTTATTTGGAGGCCTAATCTATGAAACTTTCATTTGCTTTTTATGTAGCTGTTATTCCAAAAAACAAAGCAAAACAAAAACCGGAGGAGCCATACCATCAAAAAACTCAAATAAGTTACAGACTAAAATAACAACGGCTTAAATTCATTTTCCTTCCAAACCATCAAGTGCTGGGATTTCCAGTTTATTTACACACCAAGTCCACTCAAGTATGATAAGCTCAATGTTAGCGGCTACAGCCTACTGGTAAAGCAGCAGGATGATAGATGTCTACCTAGGAGATCAGAGCTTGGATCTTTGCTTCCTGTTGTCGCATGGACAGAAAAGGATGCAGAGTTGCACAGCTTCCAGAGGTTAATCTCCCCTGAAGTGAGTGAGGTGGAAACAGGTCACTGGTGTGGTTTCTGGTGCTCGGTGCGGAGTGTATCATTGGAACTCTTGCCATGGCTGGAGAATATGATGGCACCTTCACACCACCACAACAAGCTAACAAACAAACAAACAAACAAACAAACAAACAAACAACTCCCAGTCTTTCTGGGACAGAGAACTTATAAGCACAACCATATTCCTCTTTGGATAAATCTTTTCTCCGTAAGTGAAAACTTCTAGCCAGAGTGTCGACCCTAAATAAGGAGAAGATTCAGAGATTCTATGAAGTTCACTATGGATTTAGCGATGAACATTGATTTTTGCACTCAGATACTATGGTGATGGGCAGCAGCATTATTATGAAACCTTAAAACAGATAGCTAGATAGTTTTAGCTTGAGGCACTGTTTATTTCATTTTTATTTTGAGCTCAATACCTCCGCGTTCTCAATGATTTTATTTATGCCTGCAAGTCTTCGGCACATATTTGTCACGCAGAAGTACTTAATTTTACTGCTCCTACACCTATAAGAAATGAGACCATTCATTTAATTCCAATTGGCAAATGCATCAATAAAAAGAAATGCCACCGTCACCTCAAAGATTTTGGTTGTATTCCTGTATCCAGTTTATATCCTGCTAGTTTAGCCCTTAGCACCTCTGAGAAGTGTTGCTGGAGACCCTGCTGGGCAATGTGTCCTACTTAGCACTAACCTCCTGATTATAGTGTGCTCCATGGAGATACTGGGGTCCAGGCTGGTAGGTTATGGTGTAGGTGTGATGGACCGCCCCCCATGCTTTATGAAATGGACTTGTGGACATGAATATACATAACTCAAAGGTGCTTTGAGCAAATTATTTCATGTCACCCATCACTCTTCATGTCATGATCGGCTGGTTCTGTTTATCTTATTTTGAGGTGTGCATCATTTTGAGGTGTGCATCAAATTAGACATATGGAGTAGGGAATACTTTATGATTTTTAAATGTGTGAATGCAAGCCATCCAGGGAGGCCTCAGTGTCTGGGCAGTCATTTGCAAATAGCTTTTAGTCTTAAGGCTTAGCAGTGATTGGTGGAGAGTGGCCAGGTGACTCCCATGAAATTAGGGAATTCTTAAAAAAGAATAAGAAGGGAGAAGTTTTGGTCTTTTGGCTGTGCTGCACCTGAGGAAAGGAGTGGAAGATCCCAGAGTGGGCAGACAGCCCTGGTTTGGAGAGACAGCTAGAAAAGGTCCCGGGGGAGTTTATAGCAAGTTTGTGTGGAAGATTTAGTGTTAAAATTAGCTAAGCATTGGGTTTTTTTGCTAATTTTGATTTGTAACCTACTTCACCCTGTCTGTTCTCACTTATTACCACTTAAACCCTACTGCTTGTACTTAATAAAATCACTTATACTTACTATCAAGCCTAGTGTAAACAATTATTACCTGGGGGAGCCATCAGTGTGCACATTGCCCCTTTCATTGTTAAAGGGGGCTTACCTAATTCTTTGGGGTGTGATCCCATTTGCGGAGTGGTATCCCAGGAGGCTGGGCGCTAAGCTGCACTCTCCTTGGACCTGAAGAGGTTCAAGGTCTGTTCTCTTCTTGGGGAGGGCAGCCATCTTAGCTCGGGGCCTTGGCTGGGGGAGACTGGAGGAGCTGGCCCAGCAGGACTGAGCAGTGAGAATCCCCCAAGAGCAGGAAGGTGAGCAGCAGTGGCCTTGTCAGCACTTGAGGGGGCACTGCCAAGGGGACTTCAGTGACTGTACCCCATCACAGTAGGTGATTGCAATTTGTTGTTCTTTTATAGTTTTACTAGAATATTTACCTGAGTATAAAGTACAAAAGCAGAACAAGTTACCCGGGTCTTTAACACAAATAATTTTTGTGGTTTTTTTTTTAAATAAAACAAAAATGTACATGCTCCATTTGAATCATTGTTCTAGGGCAGATCTGGGGGTAAGGGGTTTAGTATGCAGGCTGTCCCAGGCTCCCCTGGCTCTCTCTCACTGCAGCAGGTTGGGGCCAGGTAAGAAGCACCTGTCCATGGTCCCTGCTGCTCCAGTGGGCACAACCAGGGGAGGAGTGCATATCCCCTGACTGGGGAACAGAAAGAGGCAGAGGCAGAGCCAGACAAACTTTCTGAACTATATAGCAGATAGCTGTCCCTTTCTCCATCTCCAGCGCCTTCTGGCCCAATGGGGTTATAACTGTCTTGGTCCCCATCTCTGGCCCCTTGCTGCCCCTCTGTGGTCATTCAACAGCATAACTGTCCCCTCTTCCCAGACCCTTCCCTTTCATTTTATGAGAAACAATCAAATTCCAGGCACATCCCGTTGTCTTGGCACAACCAAACCCTGACCTTGTTTTTCAGTTATGCGAGGGGTTGCCAACTTGCAGCTCACATGCAGTTCTTCCCCCCCAAAAGTGCGGCTCCCGAAGCCGCCCCCACGGCCCGTGAAGCTGCCCCTGTGCCACTGAAAATGGCCCCTGCCTCCCGGCTCCCTGTGCTCACCAGGGCAGGGGAGCCATCCGGTGTGGCTGGCAGGAGCCAAAAAGCCTTTAAACGTAGTTCTTAAAGGGGCAGTCCTTTTTTTTTTTTTTTGCTCAACAACTTTGCCCCGGCTCTTCGCACTGTAACCACTGTTATTTTGGCTCTTTATCTGGAACAGGTTGGCCACCCCTGAGTTATGGTAAGAGGAAGCTGCATACCAAATTTGGTATTTCTAGCTCTTACCAAATTTGGTATTCTAGCTTTTACTGCTTAGGAGGAGTTCTTCAACAAACAGACTCACAGATGGATGAATGGACACACGGACAGGCACATTTTCTAAAATATATAATAGATGGCACGAAGCATAATAAAGCGGCAGTCCTGGTGCAAATAAAAAGCAAAAAGTAATAATCTTCATCAACGTTTTTCACCGAGTCTTCAGGGCTAATATTTCAAAATGTGTCCTCCATTTCTGTTTCTCCGGACACTAGCATATGCAGGTTTTTGCGCCTTCCACCTCTTATGTAAAAGCCTTAATTGCTTTTTGCAGAAAAAAAAATCTAGTAAACTTTTGGAGCATCCCATGCAATTTACAATAGGACTTTAATTTACATTTCAAAATGAAAAGTCATTTTGACCTGAAATACTGAACTTTTTCATTTAAAAAATGTAAGAATGAGACATTTTGACAATTTCACAAGTTAAAAATAATACAAATCTAAACGGGGAATGTCACACATCATCAACCCCTTCCTGAAAAGTTTCTGTTTTGAGAAATAAACATATACTGACCAAACAACAAAAAAAACATTTTGTGGAAAGATTTCAAAGCTGCTCTAGTCAACTTCACTCTACTGGTGCAACAGAATTATCTGACACAAAGATGAAATGATTTTGAATCTGGGAACAGAGAATTCTCTGGGGCTGGTCCAAGTGTGTGGAAATTACTCCAGCAAGACTAGACCTATTTCATATCTCATGGCTCTCCTTTCCAAGTGCAAAATGCATTCCTTTGACCTCAGATTCCCTCACAAAAGCACATCGCACGTACAAATTTCCCCTAAAGGGCAGCCACACATGATTGATGCTATTAACATGGCTTAAGACATTCTCACTAGGCATTCTGATACTAAGGTGATGGGCACCGCGTGGGAATCTACATAGAATAGAACAGTGAAGCAGAAAGGTCTCCATGAGAAAAAAACCTGTTCTAATTTGTTTCACATATTTTAAGCTCAATTAGCACATCTCGAAGATTCTTATGACAGTGCCAACAAGAATGAATGCAAAAGTTACGCATTCTACCTTTTTATCTCACTTGTGGTACACGAGACTCGCAAAGTTGAAAAGCTGCTAATTTAGTAGTCAGCAGTGTCAAATAAAATTTCTAAACTGTATGTCTATAAAAGAACATCTTTGCAATAAGGCGCAGCAAATATGCTTGCAAAACAGTTCAGTCAGCAAACCTCTTTTAGGTTTTGAAATATCTGGCAATGACATTTATTAGAATGAAACTATAATATATCAGTGATATAAAGAGCTGTCTCTTCATCACTGGGGCTTTATTATAGGCACTAATTTTGTGCAAAATCCTTTAGATTCTTTGCAAAACACCTGCTGAACTTACAGAAATATGGTTACTGCTTGCACTGAGACAGATGTAGCTTAATCACATAATACCGAATTTGACTTTTCAGCGCCTCACAATAAATGAGCTGAGCCTGCCGGTGCAGTAGGTTTAAATCTTGCTCAGATTTGTATATTATGCTCAATAACTGTAAGGCTTGTGGTGAGGCCAACTGTGCCAGGACCCTGAAAGGAAACAAAGAGCAATTATGTAAAACCCATTCTCATTTTCTTTAAAAAATGAAATTCAATTAAATACAACTAAATCAAAAACGCTGAAGGTTTAAAATTACTTTGTGTTTTTTGTGCCGGCAACTAGCTGTCCAGATGCTTATTTCTCTTTAGTCACTATTTCTTTACGATCCATCTTTATTCCTCCAGCGTTCCTGAAGATGTCATGTTTATACAGGAGTCTTTAACAAGGACACATATGATGATGCAATGGATTAGTATTAAACTGAAATAGAATAAGAAAACACGTGTGCTCACTCTGTCTTCAATCATCCATGATTAGTTTTATATATTAATTGATTTTTGGGGGTAGGTCAAGTCAATTTCAGTAACTCGCTGTGGATCAGATTAAGATGCAAAATTGTTTATCCATTTCTCCTGCTGTATCTCTTTCATAGTTACTTGTGCACGTGTATCAATACATCTGTGTGTATAAGGTTCAAACATGTCTGTGTGAGACGGAGCATGTATCAAATACATATAGCACACACAGAACATACAGAAATACCTAATGCACCATATATACACATTTAGAGGATATCTATATATATATATTCTCTAAATGTGTATGTATGGTACATTACATATTTATGTTTATATATATATATATATCTATATATCTATCTATATATATATCACAAACTACTCTTTCTCTGTTGATTCTTATTTACACTGAAATGTTAAAAAATGGTGCTTTAATTTTACTTCATCAGATAAGCTGTGTGCTTGAGAAAAACCATAAAACAATGAGACTTCATGAATATTTATATCAATGGCTACATAGCATTATAGTCATAATCTCTGGAACTGGTTCTCACCGGTTCAGAATTAATTATCAAGTTCAGTTTTAATTGCGTTCTTCTAAATTAAAAAAAAAAGGAAAAAAAAAACAAAACAAAACAAAACAAAGCAAAAATCCCTACCACATAATGAATTAGTTCACAAGTACTCTGCTGACCTGGTAAGTCCAGGAGAGTTCAAATCTCATTCCTAGCATTTAATAATGAGCTGAAGGCATGTGAGCCAAAAACCACTCTTTAATGCTTGTCATCCAATGTATGAAAATGTGAAACCTTTTCATTTTTCTAAAGAACAGTCATCTCTTATTAAAAATGATGAAGAAACAGATGATTTTCTGATTCTTCTTCTAAAATTTAGTTAGTGTGTTTTTGTTGTTGTTTTCTCTGATTTTTTCACATACTTGTAATAATTTTTAGTACCGATTGAGGAATTTGGGTGACATTCACTTCTATGCAGCGAGCCAGTAAAAGCCCTATGGATCATTAAAGTCCCACCTTTCCCTATGGGCTCGATGAACTAAAAAGTGGGAAGCACATGACCTGTTTTGGCTCTGCTAACCACATTAAATGCAGAGTTAAAAGCTTGGCTGGTGAGGAGATGAGCACAGATCCTTGACTCCAGGGGAGTCGCATCCCTTTACGCCAGCTTAAACGCTGGTGCTCCCATTGTGCAGAAACGGTAGTGGAAAAATAAAGAAATGTGAACAAAAGTTTGTTGGCAATGGCTTACTGCGTTCTCCTCGCTTTGATGTTCTGGTTTTGTAGGGTTCTGGACTGACAGTCCTGGAGAGTGGAGCTACATCATGGACAGTTAGGCTATGTCCACACGGCACGCTTATTTCAAAATAAGCAACTTCGGAATAAAAATTCCAAAATAGGGGTTTTTTTTCTAAACAGAGCGTCCACACTACAAACACCCATCGAAATAGCACTGAGCTGTTTTGAAACAGAGCGTCCACACTGACTGGAGCCTCAATCGCATTTAAAGCCCCCGGACGCCTTTGGGCAGGGCATGAGGACAGCAGTCACTTGTTGGAGGCTCGTGCTTAAAGGAACCCCCCCCATACAGTCTTCTCTCAGGCTCTTCACCTTTGCCTACCTCCTTTTCTCACTGTGTGCTCTGGTTGCCCTGATGGACACCACAGCTCTCCTGCCATGGAGCTGCACCTGCTGGAAAGCAGTCGCCAGCTCTCGGACCTCCTGCTGCACGTCCTGGTGCAGTTACCGCAGGCTGCCCGTGTGGCTCTGCCAGAATGGGACCCACCACTCCCTGCGGGGCATCTCCTCTCCTCTCTCCATGTGCTGCTCATGCAGCACAACCTCCCCCTGCATACCGTGCACCGCTGCTTCTGGCGCTGGGACACCAGTTCCTACGGGTGGGGCTGCATTGTCATGGAGTGACCAGCAGTGGCTCGAGAACTTCCACATGGGGAAGGACACCTTCATGGAGCTGTGCCAGTGGCTCTCCCCTGCCCTCCAGCGACAGAACAACCACGAGTCCCCCCCCATCCCCACCCAGAAGTGGGTCGCCACCACACTGTGGAGGTTCACTCCTTCGGACAGCTACCTCTCTGTTGGGAACCAGTTCGGCATGGGGAGAGCAACCGTCGTGGTCATGCAGGTATTATTCTCTTGTGCTATTGTCCCAGGAGGGTGGTGAACTACTGAAATGGGGTTCCCTAGGGAAGGGGGGGGGGGGTGGAAGCTCCTTCCCTGAAAGGTTTTTCAGTCCTGTCTTCACAAAGCCCTGCCTGGGGTTGGGGTAAGTTGGGGGTTGGTCCTGGTGAATGGGAAGGGAGGGTTGGGCTCAGGGGAACTCCTGAAAGCCCTGTCAACCCCGTGATTCTCTGTCTGTCTCCTTCTATAGGTGGTGAGGGCCATCAACACCATCCTGCTGCACAGGCCCGTCATCCTAGGTGACGTGGACCCCATCGTCGCTGGTTTTGTTGCCATGGGCTTCCCCATTGACGGCACCCACATCCCCATCCAGGACCCTGACCACTGGGCATTCGATTATATCAACCACAAGGGGTGCTTTTCGATGGTGCTGCAGGCCCTTGGAGACCACTGAGGCTGCTTCAGGGACATCAACGTTGGGTGGTCAGGGGAGGCGCACGACACCTGCATATTCTGCAACTCCAGCCTCTTCAGAAGATGCATGCTGGCACTTTTTCCCCAGACTGCACCCTCAGGGTTGGGGACGTGGACATGCTCATGTGCCTGTGGGGGATGCTGCCTATCCTCTGCTCCCCTGGCTGATAAAGCCCTACACTGGACACGTGGACCCCACCAACCAACTTTTTAATGCCAGGCTCAGCAGGGCTTGCATGGTTGTGGAGAGCATCTTCGGCCGTCTGAAAGGGAGGTTCCAAAGTCTCCTCACCTGCCTGGACCTCGGCAAGCGGAACGTCCCCTAGGTGGTGTCAGCTGGCTTTGTCCTCCACAATATTTGGGAAAATAAGGGGAGACGTTCCTGTCAGGGTGGGGGCCAGAGGCTGAGTGGTTGGCCAGGGTCTTTGAACAGCCATTGCACGGCTGCCATCTGGCAGGCCCATCAGGAGGCTGTTCACATCTGAGAGGCCTTGAGGGAGAGTTTTAGACAAGGACACCTGTGACACTCTCCCCTGGGCCTCCCCAGTAGGGGCCTCTGTGGTGCCCCTCTGTGCCTTACCTCCCACATCCCTCTCTTCCCCCTCTTCCTCCCTCCTCCCCCTTCCTGCAGACACATTAAACAAGACCTTTTGTTTTGGAACAAGAAACTGTTTTTGGTTTGTTTTTTAATTTGGGGTAGATGTACCTGGCGAGGAACTGGGGAAAGAACCTGGGAGAGGGAAGGTGGAAGGAGGAAAAGTGGGGAGGAGAAGCTCAGGGATGGGCCTGGGACCGGTGCCTGCCTCAGGCGGTCCCATTACATCATCTGCGGGGCCCTCAGAGGGTGGGGGGGAGAAGCTGAAAGGGTGAGGGTGGGACCAGGAGCGGGTTTGGGGGGTGGCTGCTGGACCACTCATTCGTGGTGACCATGTGGTTGGCGGCGGCGCTGTAGGCTGCACACATGCTCCAGGCCTTCTGGGACAGCTCCTGCCAGGTGGAACAGCACAGCTTCTGGTCAGCTCGGCTCTCCTGCAGGCCCACATCCAACCTCTGGTCCCGCTGGTCCAGAGAACACTGGAGGGAATGGAGGCAGGCTATGTGTTCCCACTGGAGGTCATCATGGGGTCATGCAGGGTCGGGAAGATGTCGCGGGAGAAGTGGCTCACGCCCCACTTGCAGCTGGTCCGTCTGTGAAAAAAAATGAGAAGGGCAGTCCTCCCAGGAGACAGTGTGTCTGAAGCCTAGCCCTCAGCTCTGAGCTGACACCAAAAGGTCTCGGGTCAGATGAAGGTGATGTGCTTGGAGCAAGGCCACCTGAGGCTTGGACAGTGGGCCCTTTCCTGCAGAGACATAGCTGTCCTGGGTGGAACCTCGCTATCCCCACATCCCAGGGACAAGGAGGCATGGGAAAGTGCTGGCCAGGCCAGGAGCCTGCGGGTGGGAGGGGGGCGACAGGGTGGCTCGGCTTCTCTCCATGACATGAAGACATGAGATTACTCATGTGCTTAAAATTAATTACTTGCTTAAGTACCATGATGACTTGGAGCAATAGAGGATAGCTTGATTTCCACGACTCAATCTTTCAATGATCCCTACTCAGATTATCCATAGAGACACCATTTATTGTAACTACCTTCATATTTCCTCATGCAACACACAGTCAACCTGTGGAACTCCTTGCCAGAGGTTGCCGCGAAGGCCAGGACTTTAACAGGGTTAAAAAAAGAACTAGATAAATTGATGGAGGAGAGGTCCATCAATAGCTGTTAGCCAGGATGAGTAGGAATGGTGTCCCTAGTCTCTGTCAGAAGCTGGGAATGGGTGACAGAGGTGGGATCACTTGATGATTCGCTGTTCTGTTCACTTCCTCTGGGGGCACTTAGCATTGGCCAGTGTCGGAAGACAGAACACTGGGCTAGATGGACCTTTGGTCTGATCCAGTATGTCTGTTCTTCAAAAGCGGCGAGGAGTCCTGTGGCACCTTATAGACTAACCGAAGTGTTGGAGCATAAGCTTTCGTGGGCAAAGACCCACTTCGTCAGATGCATGTAGTGGAAATTTCCAGAGGCAGGTATAAATATGCAGGCCAGAATCAGGCTAGAGATGATGAGGTGGATCCAATCAGGGAGGATGAGGCCCACTTCTAATAGCTGATCTGGAGGTGTGAATAGCAAGAGAGGAGAAACTGCTTTTGTAGTTAGCTAGCCATTCACAGTCTTTGTTTAATCCTGAGTTGATTGAGTCAAACTTGAAGATGAACTGTAGCTCAGCAGTTTCTCTTTGAAGTCTGGTCCTGACGTTTTTTTGCTGCAGGATGGCTACCTTTAGATCTGCAATAGTGTGTCCAGGGAGATTGAAGTGTTCCCCTACAGGTTTTTGTATATTGCCATTCCTAATATCTGATTTGTGTCCATTTATTCTTTTACGTAGGGACTGTATTCCTAAGGAATACACTAAGAAACTGCACCATCTGCTCAGGACACTCCCCACACAAGCACAGGAACAAATCAACACACCCTTAGAGCCCCAACCAGGGTTGTTCTATCTATTACCCAAGATCCACAAACCTGGAAATCCCGGACGCCCCATCATCTCGGGCATTGGCACTCTCACTGAAGGACTGTCTGGATATGTGGACTCCCTACTCAGACCCTATGCCACCAGCACTCCCAGTTACCTCCGTGACACTACTGATTTCCTGAGAAAACTACAATGCATTGGTGATCTTCCAGAAAACACCATCCTAGCCACCATGGATGTAGAGGCTCTCTACACAAACATCCCACATGTAGATGGGATACAAGCCGTCAGGAACAGTATTCCTGATGATGCCATAGCACAACTGGTGGCTGAGCTCTGCGACTTTATCCTCATACACAACTATTTAACTAACGTTATATATGCCATCATGTGCCAACAATGCCCCTCTGCTGTATACATCGGCCAAACTGGACAGTCCCTACAGAAAAGAATAAATGGACACAAATCAGATATTAGGAATGGCAATATACAAAAACCTGTAGGGGAACACTTCAATCTCCCTGGACACACTATTGCAGATCTAAAGGTAGCCATCCTGCAGCAAAAAAACGTCAGGACCAGACTTCAAAGAGAAACTGCTGAGCTACAGTTCATCTTCAAGTTTGACTCAATCAACTCAGGATTAAACAAAGACTGTGAATGGCTAGCTAACTACAAAAGCAGTTTCTCCTCTCTTGCTATTCACACCTCCAGATCAGCTATTAGAAGTGGGCCACATCCTCCCTGATTGGATCCACCTCTTCATCTCTAGCCTGATTCTGGCCTGCATATTTATACCTGCCTCTGGAAATTTCCACTACATGCATCTGACGAAGTGGGTCTTTGCCCACGAAAGCTTATGCTCCAACACTTTGGTTAGTCTATAAAGGTGCTACAGGACTCCTCGCTGCTTTTGCAGATTCAGACTAACACGGCTACCCCTCTGATACTTGACACTATGTCTGTTCTTATATCCCTTTTTTTTTTTAATGTGGTCTCCTGTCCAAAGGGGCTACTGTAAGGTCCTTTAGTTCCTTTTAGCCTAGGTTTCAAATTCTTGATAGAATTAAGATTCACCCAAAGCCTGAAACTGATTTTGCTTGTGACCAGTGGCTGTTCACTCAAACCAAGTAAATTTCTGAACTCTGCAAGGTTTTCCGATCAATAGTAATAATCATCCAGTTAAATTATACAAATTATGCTCTGCTTATTCCATAGAAGGTTTGTCAACACTAGCTAGAATTTGACTCAAAGAACGGCAGATATAAAAAAATGCAGAGGTGTTAAATGTTCTCTACCAAAAACAAATTGCTAGAAATGTATATCGTTAGATATTTGCATCTGGAGGCCCAGAGAGATTAAGGGAATTACTGAAGATCATTAGGGTAATCTGTGTCAGAGACAGGAGTAGACCATAGATATCCTAAAGTCTAGTCCTGGCCTTTAGACACACATCTTCCTCCTGTCCAGGGAAGGAACCTTAGAGACTTCATCCATTTAGGTTTCCAGCTCCAGTTTGCACACACATAAGCACCAATGGAAATCAAAGGTCTTTCTTCTTCTCTTTCTTTATAGTTTACAGCCATCCAGCAATCCTGTGGCCTATTCCCAGCTGTGTAATCACATAAAGTTTGCTACTCTCATCATTTCTTGCAGATGAAGGTCCTGACAGCACCTCAAGCTATTACCCTGTACAGGCAGAGTGTGAAATAGAAGATTCAAGATTCAGACTCTCTGCGCATAGCTGCTGATCTGTATCCAAAAGTCTTGCAAATGATCTGAGCGTAAGCCCATAATTCAAAGAATGAGGGGGGAGGAATAAAAAAAATAAAGGCAGAATAACTCTGGCTCTTTCCTCTCCCGAGTACTATTTTCTTTGTAAGATCAGAACTAGTCCTGTGGGTTTTCACCTTATGCTCCAATGTTAAGCAAAGCTGAGGAAATTCATTTTAAAAAATTATGAATAATTTTTTTGCAGATCCAGACTAACAAAAAATCACAAATCTAGTGATTTGTGTATCTGCTGATCACAACCCTTTCTACCCCTGTAGGCCCAATTCTGTGGAGAATTTAACTCTTAAGTACATGAGTAGTCCCACTGACTTCAGTTGGACTGTAGCTCATGATTCTGTGTATTTTTGTTCATCTCTAAACCCTAGACTACACTAGGACTTTATTTAGGTATAACCACACCCCCACCGTCGAATTTATAAGTGGAGCATCCACACTACCAAGTCTGCTATTTTGAAATAACAGGCAATTTAATTAGAAAGCTGTGCTCCTGCTTTTCATCAGCAATAATGCTAATTCTGAAATAGTTATTTCAAAATAGCGGTAGCGTGGAGGTTCCGGTGCCGCTATTTCAAAATAACAACTCCCCAGAGTAATTCGAACTAATTGCTTCCTGGGGTTCTAAGTCAAGGTAGCACGTCCACATTCATGGAGCCTGCCTCGGACTAATTTCAAGGCTTCCCCGTAGTGTGGACACAGTATTTCAGTTTTGTTATGACAGGAGTTAAGTTGAATTTAGTAATTTCGAAATAATTTCCTAGTGTAGACATGGCCTAAGGTGCCACAGGACAACTCATTGTTTTCCTATGCTTAAAAGTCAAGCACTTGCTTAAGTCCTCTGCTAAATAAAGGTCTTAACTTTACAAACACAGGAGAGAGCATTGACCAGTTTTTATTTACAAGAATGGCATGAGGCCGAAAAAGTGGGTCCTCTTGACAAAGGTTTGTTCAGCCAAGACAACAACAACAACAAATAACCCCAGCATTTGACTTATCAGTACATTCAACTATGGTGACCCAAAGCACTTTTGTATTCATCTCCCACATGCGATTATAATCATCTTTGTACAAAATATGCTTTGCAAGGTATCATTGGAAGACTTGCTCCTCAATAATATGTATGTAAAAACATGATTTGTAAAGTTATGAAATCCCCCTTTATCAGGTTCATAGCATATGTTCAACACCACCCAACCCTTCCCAGACAGAAGTAGCCTGAATGAAGAAATAAGTGTTTACCTCAATGTACTAGTATGGTAAACAGGGTCTGGGAATTGTAGAATCCTAGAATGGTAGGGCTGGCAGAGACCTCAGGAGTCATCGAGTCCAGCCCCCTGCCCAAAGCAGAACCAACCCCAACTCAATCATCCCAGCAAGGGCTTTGTCAAGCTGGGACTTAAAGCCAGGTCCTTGGGATAGCAAAGAGAGGAGATGTCAGGAAACAAAGAACATTTCTATTTCAGCAAATGTGAGAAGAATGAACATGGAGCCTTCTTCACTGCCATAATCCATGTCACCTTCTTTACAATTGAATGAACTTTGCTTTGAGGGGTAACCCTCTGAAGAATCCACTTCAAAGGTAAACTAACTATAAAAGAAAGGGGCAGAATTCCCCAAGCTGGCTCTCTCTTTTACATAAGAACATAAGAACGAGAACAGCCATACTTGGTCAGACCAGAGGTCCATCTAGCCCAATATTCTGTCTTCCAACAGTGGCCAATGCCAGATGCCCAAGAGATAGTGAACAGAATAGTCATTCATCAAGTGATCCCTCTCCTGTCATCCATTTCCAGTACCTGACAAACAGAGGCTAGGGACACCATTCCTACCCATTCTGGCTAATAAATATTGATAGACGTAACCTCTGTGAATGTATGTAGTTCTTTTTTGAACCCCATTAAAGTTCCTGGTCTTCACAGCATCCTCTGGCAAGGAGTTCCGCAGGTTCTCTGTGCGCAGTGTGAAGAAAAACTTCCTCTTGTTTGTTTTAAATCTGCTACCTATTAATTTCATTTGGTAACGTGTAGTCCTTTGCTTTTGCCTTTCAAGGGAGATGCTGACCTGAGAATTTGCTCAGCCCTCTTGCTGGGTCCATGGTGTAAGGATTTTCCCTTGAACCAAGTCTAATGTGTTAGGTCTTAGTTACTAGAAAGTGTTTTATTTTTATTTCTTGTGTAACAATTTCTGACGTTAATGCCTTACACCTGACTTCACTTAAAATCATATCCTTTTTTGTTAACAAACTTGTTTAGGTTTAAAATCCAAACCCATTCTGTGCAGTGTTTAAATGAAGTGCTTCGCATCTCCAGTTAAACTGCTAAGTATTGACCATTTGCAGGGGCAAGCAACCTTTAATGGCTGCATTGTCCAGGAGAGGGCTGAACAGCTCAGAATACACATTTTTTAGGAAAATGCAGGACTGGGACTGTTTTGTGGTCACTCTGTGAATGGCAACCAAGGCTGGTGAAGCCAGCGTGTGGCTGGTGTGTTGCAACAGACTGGTGGAATGAGAGTGGCTGGTCAGGACTATAGCTCTACACAGACACTGAAGTGTGTGACCAGCATCCTGACAAGGTTTTGTGAGTGGCCCAGGTAGGGAGCTACGACCACAAGGCATGGTAAAGCACTCGGGGTTATGGAGCAGACAGTTATACAACCTCTCTCTGACTAAGATTGTGCTCCAAAGTGTGACACGTAGGGTGGGTGAGCTCAAGTCTGATTCAGAGACCACTGATGTCCACCAGAGTTTTCCATTGACTTCAGTGGGCTTTGCATCAGGTCTTTCATGAGCTGTGATTGCTAGAGGCACACCATTCCTAGTACTCTCACAGCTATCTCGTGCTCCCCACCCCAGGGGTGCTGGCAGTCCTCCTGGCTCCCAGAAGGGGAGGGGCCTAAGGCGGAAGGGTGGGGCCAGGACAACCAGCCCTCCACACTGCCCGGAGCAGGGCCGGCCCACAACATTTTGGCACCTGAGGCGGGGAGCTCAAATGACGCCCCCATGCCCCCTTTTCTCCTACCTGCCTGTTATGTCTCTTGCACCCTCCTTCCTCCAGCACAGCACTCCACCATCTCTGTGCATCTAGAGCAGAGAGAATACATATGCACCAGCAGCAGACACAATTTTCTACACTCTGGGTCCTAGCTGCACTCCCCACAGTCTGGCACCTGAGGCGGCTGCCTCAGTGCGCCTCATGGTAAGGCCAGCCCTGGCCCAGAGTGTGCCTGGCCACTCCCTCACTAGACCTTAAAGCTGCCTGTAATATTTTTCAAAATAATGGGTGCTATCCCGGTAAACCTCGCTGCACGAGGGATAAGGGATGGCTCGAAACAGTGCGTTATTTTGAAATGTGGCTCTGTGTAGACATGCCAAATTTCAAAATAAGCTATTTTGAAATCGTTTCGAAAGAAGATACGCAAATTGTGCTACGCAAATTGCGTATCTTATTTTGAGTTTAGGCTGCTGTGTAGACGCACCCTTAGACTGCAAGAATTTTACACCAGCAGCCATCTTGTTATCACATCTGTGGTGCAGCATTTTGCACACGGGGGCTCCAATATCTGATCAGGGAAAGCAAAGAATAAATATTCACAGTTAGTAACTATCACTTGGTATCCAATCACTTGGTACAATGAAAAACAAAAGCAAATAACCATAATACACAAACGGACAAAAAGCAAAACCTGCTCACAGATTTTTCACAAACAGAAAAGAGAATTTCAGAGGGGTAGCTATTGTCAGTCTGTAACTTTAATACTAATGGGTGGTCCTGTGACACCTTAGGGCAGGTCTATACATACGAGAAGATTGATGCTCCAAAGGTCAATCTTCTAGCATTTGGTTTAGTGCATGTAGTACAGACCCTTAAATCAAACACTGAGGGTAGCCCCGACCCGCATCTGGTACTCCTCCTTCTGTGAGGAGTAAGGGAAGCTGATGGGAGCATTTGCCTCCCACTGTGTGGATGTCACCACATCTCGGCTTAAGGTAAGCCAACTCCAGCTACTCATTTTGCGTAGCTGGAATTGGTACCGTAAGCCGACCTTCCTGGTCTAGTATAGACCAGGCCTTAGAGAAACTAATTAAAATATATAGAATCATAAGCTTCTGTGGGCAAAACCAAAATGTTTATTCAAGAAAAAAATATTTCCAGTGAATAATTTGATACTTGATCATCTCTAATTCTAAAGTTAGAAAGGAAGAAAGAAAATACAATGATACTGAATTTGCACAAGGTGTCATACAAATTGAAACATTTTTACACTATTACGAATCTCTTTGTTCACCGCAGAAAGTCAGCTACCTCTGGGATGGAGGGTGGCAACCATTTAAGAGCACATTGTACCGCAGAGCAACTCAGGATACGTAATAAACAGAACTTTTGTTGAGTTGAAATGGCGAAGGAATTTCTACAGTCAGAATGTAATTAACGAACTAAGATTTCAGCAAGGGCATTGGGATTAACTGGCATCCCTTCCTCTTGCAAAATGTGCAGAGGGAATTTTAATGGTCACATATAGTCAGGAGTCAGTGTTTATAATTTAATCTAAAAGATAGCCCTTCAGACAGCACACTGCCTCAGTACAATTTAGGAGCATTGGCTCATTACTGACTGAGAAGGAGTGCTAGATACTGAAGGGAAGCTTTTTAAGGATGCAAAAGCCACTTGGGCATCCGATTCCCATTGAAAGTCAGCGGTAATCAATTGCCTATGTGCTTTAAAAATCTTCTGCCACCGAAAGTTAAGGATCCTTGCTGCTTCCCCCTTCCCCACATAATTCCCATTTAAATCGCCAGCATCCCATCCAAATGCTAAACTCTTTTTCCAATTTTACTTAGAAAAATAATTTGGGAGGAGTTTAGCATGTAAGATGCTTTTTGGGGACAAGAACCATCTGTTTTTCAAAAGAACAAACAGTAGTCCTGTGGCACCTTAGGGCATGTCTACATTAGAAAATTATTTCAAAATAACAAAATAATATCTCCCAAAATAACTGTTTTGAAATACGATTATTCCCCCTAGGAAAGCAGGAGTACAGATTTTGAAATAGCTAGCCCGTTATTTTGAAAAAATGGGCTTGGTAGTGTGGATGCTCCACTTACTATTTTGAAATAAGGGAGGGTTATTTCGAAATAACTCCCTAGTGTAGACCAGGGCTCAGAGATTAACAAAAATATATATAGTATCTCGAACATTCGTGGGCAAACCTCACTTCCTCAGATGATGAGCTGGAGTAGATATAACAGAAACCAAGTTATTTATAACAGAAGAGGGAGGGAAGGACCTGTCAATTATAGGACCAGTGCTAATGAGGCTAATTAGGTGGGCTGAAAGTGTCTCATACTTAGCTTAGAATATAAAAATGCAGAGTTAAAGGTAGGGGAGGCAGGCAAGTCTGTTTATATATATATATATATATAAGACTATGTGCTTTAAAAATCTTCTGCCACTGAAAGTTAAAGTTAAAAGTTAAATATATTTAAGTGTACAGCTCCCGGAGTCCTCAGTCTGTGACTGATGTCTCTAGATTCTGCCACAATAACGGAATAGCAATAAAGATGGAGGGACAAGAGCAGAGTGAAAGAGAATGAAAGAAAGTCTGAGGTAAAACTATATCTAAAGTTTGATGCAGGCATGTTGCGTCCAAGGAGGAATCAATAAAGGCAATCATGTACAATCAACACTTATGTGGATTGAAGTCACGTGCCGCCGAAGCTTAAAATAGAGCCACATTACACCAGATGGCAGCTTTCAGAGCCACAGCCTAGGTGCAAGAAGCGCCTCACTTAAAGGAGATTTCACAGAGGTGTTATTGGCAGGGAGAGCGCTTTCTTTTTTGGTAAGTGAGAGATGCAGGATTCTAAGAAAAACCCAGCCCAAGATAGAAGTAGAGGGTTGTGTTAGCATCATGGAGAGATTTAACTGCATCTATATGCTGTAGAGCTGAGCAGGGAAAAAAGTAAAAGAGGGTGGAAGGCCTTCTGTGGAGGAAATCGCCTTTCTTATTTTTTTCCCCTTCCCTTTCACAGTCAATTTGCTGCAAGCTGGATCCTGAAAAGAACATGCTGACATCTAGCAGTGGGGCTAACCTTTAAGGGAGCTTTTCAATATTTATATTTGGGAACCCTTGATAAGATTTCCTTGTTCAGAATATAGACTGCCTCTTTCCTAAGGGACCATTTAGAATATTTTTTATAACTTAAATCTGCATTTATCGGTCCACCTTTGTTCCTATTCACTAGTCATTCTCCCTCCCCCTCGCTTTTTTTGTTGTAGGAATTTCAAATGGGTTTCTTTAAGGGCTGATGTTCCCTCCTCTCAGAGGAGTTTCAACTGCCCAAATGCTTTGTTTTAATCCATTGCTCACTTGCATTAGAAAATCAAATAACAAAGGATATTGTCAGGTTAGAGCATGGGTTCCCAAACTGGGGGGCGTGCCCCACTGGGGGGGGCATGAAGAAATTCCAGGGGGGGGCGCGAGGTGACCCAGACCCCCCCCCCCGTTAATTGCCCCCTAAGTTTTGCTGCTATTTTTGTTTTTCAGCCCCAGTTAGTTCCTTTTTTTTTTTTTTTTGATCAACAAGTTTTGCTGCTGGGGGGGAGGGGCATGAGGATTTCTCAAAAATCAAAAAGGGGGTGTGATGCTGAAAAGTTTGGGAACCACTGAGTTAGAGGCTAGGAAAAAACCTCCTTGAAGCGGACAGGAGTAAAAGCTGCCTTCCTCTCAGGCTAAATGAGGGAACAATTAAATGTCCCTTTGATGCGTGATAGCTGGTACAAGAGGAGCCACCACCCACATCACCTGCCACCTCTGAAGCTGCTCAGGAAGGTGAGGTATGTGGGCTGGCCTGGCATTGGGCAAGGCGGTTGCATGGGCCAAGGCACCCAGCCCGGCCCTGCTGTCAGCGTGCTGTCTGGGGCCCCCACACACTTTGGCCATGCCTTTAGGTGTGAGCAGGGATTTCACAATGGGCTGAATCAGGGCTACTCAACACGTGGCCTGCAGGCCACATGCGGCCCACGGCCCGTTTGTTTGTGGCCCACGGGTGGGAGCCAAAACAAAAAAGTAGTCAATATAATGGTCTCCTGTTGATACGTGTTTTAGTAGTTACATTCCTGGACTGTCATTGCTCATTAAAAGTGTTGACATATGCGTGGAAATTGGGTAAATATTGCATTTTATTAATATCAGCAGAACTGACTTAAATGGGGTTGTGTGTTGTGTAGTCTTGCCTTAATCTTTGTATTCATGCCTGTCAGTGTGAAAGAAGCTATTTGCATATATTTGCATATATATGCGCATGTACATGCAAACACACTTAAGTTGTGGCCCTCGGCATGTGCTGTGGGTATCATTGTGGCCCCTGGGTCTTCCAAAGTTGAGTAGCCCTGGGCTGAATGATAACATAGGCATGGGTAATTGATTTGATAGCAGCTGTCTTGTGTGTGAGAGGGGAGGGGCAAAAATATCACAGAAGCAGATGAAAAAGAACAAAGGGAAGCCTCAGAAACATCTCTGCTAGCGTGGCCATGAGAAAAAGTCTAGAGAGCGAGCTTTGGGGGGTCGAGTCGTAGCTGAGAGAGGCTCAGGACAAAGAGTAAAGAAATTGTCTCCCATTGCTTGATTCCTGCAGTGATCACAGAAACAGGACTTCATCTATTCTTTATAGATCAACAGGACTGCAATAAGAGATACATGACACCATCACCAATTTCTCCTCCTACCAGAAACAAGTCACAAGCACCTCAAAACTGGCCTAACCTGTCATAGAATCATAGAATACTAGGACTGGAAGGGACCTCGAGAGGTCATCGAGTCCAGTCCCCTGCCCCCATGGCAGGACCAAATACTGTCATGTCAGAAAGGGGTAACAAAATATACACGGATGTGCCTGCATATTATGAATGTACACCTCTAGCATCCAGTGAGGTCCAGAGACAGTGAGCAGGGTTGGATTGTCTCTTCGGGTACATCTATACAGCAAGGCTACAGTCGAATTAAGCGACACAACTTCAGCTACGTCAATTGCGTAGCTTGAGATGAAATAGCTTAATTTGGCTTTTGGTGCTGTCTACGCAGCAGGAAGTTGAAGGAAGACCACTCTTCCTTTGACTTCCCTTACCCATCATGAAATGAGGGTTACAGGAGTCTGAATAAGAAGTCCTCTGGCTCTCCATTATTTCAAAAGAATGGCTTGTAGTAGAATCATAGAGCTGGAAGAGACCTCAGGAGGTCATCAAGTCCAGCCCTCTGCCCAAGGCAGGACCAATCCCAACTAAATCAATCCAGCCAGGGCTTTGTCAAGCCAAGACTTAAAAACCTCTAGGGATGGAGATTCCACCACCTCCCTAGGTAATCCATTCCGGTGCTTCACCACCCTCCTAGTGAAATATTTTTTCCTAATATCCAACCTAGACCTCCCCCACTGTAACTTGAGGCCATTGCTCCTTGTTCTGCCATCCATCACTACTGAGAACAGCCTCTCTCCATCCTCTTTGGAACTTCCCTTCAGGAAGTTGAAGGCTGCTATCAAATCCCCCTCACTCTTCTCTTCTGCAGACTAAATAAACCCAAATCCCTCAGTTTCTCCTCATAGGTCATGTGCTCCAGCCCCCTAGTGTAGACACGCTCTTTGTTATTTCAGAATAACTTCAGTTATTCTGAAATAGGACTGCTGTGTAGACATGCCCTTAGTCCCTAGGATCAGCCTGGACTACACCCAGGTTATTCATTTCTCAGTCTAGAGTGCTTGATTTTATATTTCCATCTTGGAAGTGTTGGCTGACTTCAGGGTATGCTGTGTAAGACCCACAGATTTCTGGAGACCTACCCTAAACTGATTTTGTGGAGGCAGGTTTCCTCTCCTTTCCTTTTCATTATCTGTCAGCTGCTTCCCTTCCAGCTGTTTCTTTGTAGGTTAATTAGAAATTGTTCCTTTTTATTTGATGGGGTTGTCTGAGGGCTACTGGGGTTGCCTTCTGCCAGTCCCTTTGTTCCAACTGGCTTATGCTAGTGTAACTCACACACTTGCTGAGTGTGGTTCTCTGTCCCATGGAGAGGCACTAAGCCATTCACAGAGAGACAGAATGAGTTAGCTCTACAGCCTTGGCTGAGATACTGTGGGCTTTTAGCTCAAGCTGAAGAAACTCATGCACTAAGGTCCCAGGTTTGGTTCCACCTACTGGCTTTACAATAGCTTGCAGGTGTTTCTGCAGAAGGCTTGTATCAAGGTGGAGATACTCCTATACAGTCTTTTTTAAATGTATTAAATAAATACAAGAATTGAGGGGAGAGAGGCCACTTCAGGGGAAAACCTACCTAAGGAGTCATAATAATTGAATGTGTTGAGATCTAGAGCTATGCTCCACACAGAACAGGACTCTGCTGTGTTATGAAAGGACTCCAAATATTTTACAGTTGAAAGCTCTACTATTGCATTACACTCCACTGTGACAGGCCTCATCCTGCTCCTGTCTGCTTCCTAGAAGCAGTTAGTTACAAGCCTTTCTCCTGGTCTTACTCCTTGTGCAGTGTATTGAGTGTGTTCTCCCCCAACCCCTTTACAAATTTTGCAGCTCTCTATTTACAAGCAGACTGTCCTTGGAACTCACTTAGCCTTTGGTATATATGGTCATACCGATTCTCTTCTAGAATATGATCTGAGGAAGTGGGTCTGACCCACAAAACCTCATCACCTATTAAACCATCTTGTTAGTCTTTAAAGTGCTACATAGTTTTTCCTTTTGTTTTAGCTATAGGAAGGAAGGAAGACAGACTATACCATCCACCCCCCAAGAACCCTCCTACATCTAAGTCTGCTAGCTTCTCTCTTTCCCCTGAGCACATCCTTCCTGTGCCTTTTCTATTTGCTGGGCTAATGGCCTAATTAGACTTTTGGCTCATCTCAGGCCATCCCAATCTATCAGTTAAATACAACTTTGCTCCTCAGGTTTACTCCAGGGTGATTTAATTGGTGATCCGGTGAGCAGCATGCTGGTGCAGCTGCTTCTCTGCCAGCCCTCTGTCACATCCATGCAGATGGTGCTCTTTGGAAACCCACTTCAGCAGTGCTCTAGATGAGTGCAGATATATACTCATTAGGAGCTCAGTGCCAGATCAAAGACTAAGGGTTTAATTGTGCAACACGCTGGCTTGGGCTAGTTGAAACTTTTCTCCCCCTCTCCCCCAATAAAATGCTTTTTGGGAAAAAAAAGTTTATTTTTCATATTTTTATTTTTCTGACTTTTAACAGAAAAAATGATTTTTTGGGGGGGGGGGATAATTTCCAATCTGAAAACTAAAACATATTTCAGTTTTTCAGGTTTGGGCATTTGCAGTCCTTTCCATTTGATCACTGGCAAAGAGAAGAGAAGAGCAAAAAGGTTGAGAAACTGGAGAAAAAAATATTTTAAAAAATCCCCATCAAAAACTGGGAACATTTCAAAACTTTTCAAACCATGAAGTTTAAAAAAGGAATAAGACCCCACAAATTCTCAAACATAAGTAATGCTGAAGATATACTGATCTATTATTTTACTTAATTCTTTTAAAGATACCCAAATATCATAATAATGGGTACATTTAGATAGACTGGATGGCAATAGAATTGAAAATACTTTTCTGTGAAAACTATTTTTGATGCAAATAGGTTTTTTTTTTTTTTTTTTTTAAACCAGTTAGACACTGTAATGAAAAAGATCTGGGTTTTGCCAAGAACTGGGGGAGTGGGGGGGAAGTGTGTCATTAGAAAAGCAAAAAGTTTGATATTAGGGGTTTAATGGAGTGGCTTCTCCCTAAGGCAGTGATTCCCAACCTTTTTCCCAGGGAGGAACCCCTAAAATAATTGTCCATATCCCGAGATACCCCTACCTATGAAAATATCTGCTTGGCCAGAAAAAGTTGACAGCGGGGAGCACAATTCAATTACTGCTAAATTATCGTCAAGAACATTTATTTGTAAAGAGCTGTTATATATATATATATATATATATATATATGTCAGCTTACATTGTAAGAAAAAAAAGTGTTTATTTATTTCACGATTTCTCGCGGAATCCCTGACGATGGTTTGCAGAACCCCAGGGTTCCGTGGAACCCTGGTTGGGAAACACTGCCTTAAGGATTGGGTCCAATCAGCCATAGTGACTAACACACCACATCTGGAAGAGGTCAGGTGATTCCGCTATAAAGATCAGCAGGAAGTGCCCAGGGAGGAATATATAGGCTTGTTTGGGCTCTGTGTTCAGGATGGGTCCTGAAAGGACTGTCTACTGTAGTGGGGGAAGGGGTAGCAAGCAAGCAAGCAAGCAAGCAAGCCAGCCAGCCAGCCAACTAAATCTGAGGGCCAACTAATGCAAAAAGAAACAGGAAAGAAGTGTTGGTCACAGGTTTAAAATCAGGGCTTTAAAATCAGGGCTTAAGAGATGGTCCCACTTAATAGATAGTCTGATGCTTGAGCAAAGAATTCTGGGAGTTAGGGCAGAGCTGGGTTGGGGTGAGACTGGCTGGCAAAACAGGAAAGGTTCTGGACAGTAAGGTCTGAAAAGAGGAAGTGACCTTTTTATTTTAGTGGAATTTGGATGGACTTTGTGCTGGGAATTTGAGTTTTCCTTAAAAATTCTTTTGTATTAATAAACCCAGTCCCGAGAGAGCAGTATTGTTAACCCGGGAAAACACCTATTGGAGCAGTCCAAGAGGGGACATTGAAGCAGGCTGCTTCAGTGTGACAAAGGTTTGTGTGTTCAGCCTTCCAACAGAACTGGAAAGAAATCAGAGAAAACCTTTGACTAAACCAAAAGTTGGTTTTAGATCTTTACAGAAGAAGCGGGGTGGGATGGGACGAGGGGATCCCAACCAGTTCAGACAGACAGCTCCAACTTCCAAGCACTTGAGCTCACCCCAGGATCAGAGATGAAGACAGAGAACGGAGAACAAATCAAACAAGCAGAGCACTGATCAAAGGATGTGCATCCCATAGCTGAGCAGCAGCTATTTTACTCCTAGGCTACGTCTACACTGTGAGTTTTTGCAGCAGAAAATATGCTAATGAGGGACTCATTTGCATGAGCCATGATCTCATTTGCATATTGTCTGCTGTTTCTTTTTGTGCAAGGGGTTTTTGTGCAGAAAGCAGCAGTGTGGACGTTTCCTTTTTGCGCAAAACCCCTGTTTTGCGCAAGATCCTTATGAGATCTTGCAAATGAGTCCCTCATTAGCCTATTTTCTGCTGCAAAAACTTGCAGTGTAGATGTAGCCCTAGAGAGAGATTTCTGAATGAGGCCCTTTCAGTAATATAGAGCAAGAGTCTCATAACCCTTCCTGTCCTTTCAGAGGGGCTGACACCAACTGCAGGCCCCCAGGGAATGTATGGGGAGGGGTCCTACCTCCCTGTGCCCAGAAGGGGCGGGGCCTCAGGTGAAAGGGGTGGGGCTGGGGACCACCAACCCTCAGCACCATCTGGATTGCAGCATGTGGCCGTTTCCCAAGTCCTCAGAGCCACACAGAGTGCTGGGTGTAGTACTTCAAGGACAATTTAAAGGGCCTGGGGTCACAGTTGGCAGCTGGGAGCTCTAGACCCCATTGAATCGCCAGGCCCTAGGGCAATTGTCCCTTTTTGCACCTACCCCCATCGACAGGCCTGAGTCTGCAGCACAAACACTAACTGAACTGCAGCATCGTCTTCCCCCCCACCCCCCTCCTCCCAGGCTTGGCGGAGTGAATTATGCAAGGTACATGCGGATTCCGACAGGGATACATCCTATTAAAGAGACGTTCCCCACGGTGGGACCATTGTAGGCGCCAGTTGCATTTCGATAGCACGGCTTCTGATTTGCCTGGTTCTCACTGATCTTCCCTTTCTTTTTATCCAGAGGATGGTAAAAGTATTGTGCCTCATCCCCATTGATGTATATCTGCATAGCTGAACTGATTCCCCTGGGGCTATGTAGTTTATGCCAGATGAGGCTCTGGACCATTTTCATTATATCTGGACATCGGTCCTTGCATTCTATTTTCACAACCTTGGGCACTTTTTTCCCCCCCATCTTGCTTCTGAGAACAAAAGGCAAATGAGTTAAAGGACTGCTAGACCCCAGGGTAGAATTTTCTTTTTTTCCCCCCTCCCCTATGTGAGGCTATTATCTTCAGTTAATTTCTATGGCAGTTTCCTCACAAGTTTCTCCAAAAATTGCTTCCGCATCCCCCTGAGGATGCCATCTCCTATTGCGGCCTGAAACATTAAGGGGGAAGTTATTAGCTATTCTCTTTACATACTGTCTTTCTTTATATCTGAATTATGAGAACGATGAATGCTGGTCATCAAAAGAAATAATGAGTTTTAGAAAGGCAAAATGAAACAGGCAAAGACAAAAGAAATCTGATCACGGCAGAGGGGCCCTTAGAGAAGGAGAACAAAAAAGGAGGAGAATAAAAAAGGGAAATTGAGAACCAAAAAGGAAAAGGAAGAAAGAAATAGAAACCAGGGAGGACTGGATAAAAATGGGCTAGATCCTCAACAGAATTGGAAGCGGTCGCGGTGTAGGCAGGAAAAGGACTGTTCTTTGTCAGATCTTAAAGGGATTGTTTCCCCTCTTTGATAGAGCTACACAGTGCAGTAATATTAATAGCTGACATTAGCATCCAGCCATTTCTCTGTACATACAACTGTGATGGTTCCAGGTTGGACAGGGGATCATGTCTTCAGGGTCAAAAGGTCGCAGGAGCTGAATGTCCACACCAGTAAGAAGGCGAGAGCCCCCCAAATGAGCACACAGTAGCTGTCAAACTTGTCTCACCATGAGCCAATTCTGTACGTCAGGTGTGCATTCTCTGTGGCAGAACTGTTCTTGGTTGAGGAATGAGCACAAGAGCAAAGAAAGTCAAAGGAAAAAAAAAACCCTGCCAAGTTTCCTTCTTGCCTCTGTCTTTCTTGGTTTATAATTGATGAGGGCTTGTTGCAACTTTCCCCCCTCCAAAAAAAGCTGCTTTTTGATCTTCCTTAATAAGACATACCCACCCTACCCCCTTAGTGAAAAATTGAAAGCCAAAACCAGTTAATAATTCATGGAGAGATTTTACCTATACTTACCAGTCTGCCTTCAACATTTTAAGCAATCAATTTCCTCAGCTTGAGCTCATGGGGATGTCTTTAAATATATTAAGATCTATAATTTACTTATCTGATTCCTAGGTGTATGTCTAGAAAAAGAAGGCCTGCCCTGCGGTTAAAACCCTAGCTCACTGTCTGACAGGCCTGCATTCAAGTCTTTGCTCTTCTTCAGGCTTTCTGGGTTACTTTTGCCATGTCCTTTAGTTTCACTCAGCCTCAGTTTTCCATTTGGAAAATAAGGGTGGTTGGAGTTTCCTACCTCACAGGGGAGCACTGAGGAATAAAAGTACTCAGGTGTGCTCTAAGGTAGCTCTACAGGTTTAGGTCAGTGTAAGATCCCCTGCATCTGCCTTGCTGTGGAAGTTTCTTCACATAAATTTGGCTCCTGCCGACACAAGTGCCTCTATATGCTATGTAATAACACCTCCTCCCCGAGTGGCGTAGAGTCACAATCAATGTCATTAGGTTGCCGCAGTGTCAGTGTAGACACCACTTTGCTTAAATCAACTGTTGTTGGCATTCAGGAGCCTACCCACAATGCCCCACACTGACAATACCATGGGCGTCCTGTAGGTGGGGGAAGACACCGCCTTTGCAAACCGCCAGCCTAGCTCCGCCCACACTCCGCACCCAGAACGCCTACTGTAGGCATTCTGGGGGGTGAAGTGTTACTGCCTCCAGTGCCAAGCCTCCCAGTGCTTCTGGCCAGGGAAACTGGGGCCACACACTCTCCTCCCTTCCTAGTGCTCCTGAGCTGGGGAGGCTGGAGCTGCACGCTACTCACCTTCCCTGTGCTCTAGCGCCAGGAAGGCTGAGGATGCATGCCACCCACTCTCCTTGTACTCCGTTGCTAGAGAGGCTGGGGGCACGCCTATCCTTCTGCCCTCCCCTCCTCGTGGTGGTGGCGGCGGGAGAACACATGGTGCACTTTTCCATCTCCCTGTGGTGGGGGGCGCGAAGGCGGTTTGGCTCCTGTGGTGCCAGGATCTCAGCAGAAGGGGCAGGGCTGAGAGTGAGGCAACAGTCTTCCCTTCCCCAGCCCTACCTTCACTGACCACCCATGGACAATACCGCTGATACAAGGATTCCAGGAAAGAACATGCACCGCTGACACAAGGAGTCAAGTGTTCACATGCACAAATGATTTAAGAATCGTAGCATCACATGCCAAGATAAATTACTTGGTTGAAATATTTCTTCAATGCGGATAGTCTCGCCACCGATGCAGATCGCAACTCTACCTGTTTTGTGCAGTTCTCATCCTTGTCCTTACATGAATCCCCCATAAAGGATCTACCCAACATGCTGGAGGCCTTCCTCTTGTTCTTTTTATGTCTGGAGTATATGCACTGTCCATCTGAGTCTCTGTCTCACTACATGGCCAGCGCATCTCCTTTTCCAATTGGACATAATTTGGATGATATCATTGACACGCGCAAATCGTCAATGGTGATAGGTAGTAGCCTATTTACACCCACCATGTGTCTTTCCATTGCTCTTTGGGTGGTTTGCAGCTTTAATTCTTCTCTAAGAGTCATGTTCCACATTTTGCAGCCATAAAGCTTTACCGGAAGGATACTGGTGTTAAAGGGATGCGCTTTCATGATGGTGGAAAGTTGGGGATCAGCAAAAACACCGTGCAGACTCCCAAAGGCACTCCAATCCTCCTACTCAGCTCTGGGCCCAACTCACTGTCCATTGGCAATGCTTGTCCAAGATATACATATTGATCCACCAGCTCGACGGACTGTCCATCTAGCTGCATGATGTATCTGAATAATATGTGGTTTTCACCCCCTTCGTTTTTCCAGATGGTCAGGCTAATCTCCTTCACGTTCTGACCAATGTCATTGAGGGGGGTTTGCAATGTTTCGGGATTCGATGCAATTAGAATGATGTCATCTGCGAAAAGGAGCATCTGAAGAACCTTGCCATCAATCAGAAATCCATCTTTCACTTTGATCTTCCACAGGACGTCTTCCAGGACACCGGCAAACAACTTTGGCAATTAAACATGCTCCTGCTTTACACCTCGCTTAACTTCAAGGGATAATCAAAAAGCATGATTTCCATAGTTGCATCCATCATGAATCTTGTATGGTTCTAACATACATGGGGTAGACACCCTGCAAAAGGGGACCATTTAAAGCTGCATTTTGTTCCACTGAAACAAAGGCTTTTTTAAAGTCAATAAACAACAAGCATAGTGGGATCTTGTACTCTCTACACCTTTCGGTCATATGTGTGACCACAAAAATGTGGTCCACTGTGGAGAATCCCCTATGAAAGTCTGCTTGTTCTCTATTTTCCTCAAGGACTCCCTCAATACGGGCATAGATCGTTCTCATAAAGACCTTATAAAGATGAGAAAGCAGGCAGATGGGTCGATAGATGCGAATGTCTTCTCAATCACCTTTTTTTGGAAGAAGAACAGTTCATGATCTCTTCCAATCTTTTGGAGTTCTCCCCTCTTTAACGTATCTTGAGAATCACTCACTGGGGGTACATCTAGACTACAGGCTTTTGTCAACAGAAGTTTTGTAGACAGATACTGTCGACAAAGCTTCTGTTGACAAAGAGCATCTAGACTACATCCAGTTCTGTCGACAAAGCAAGCCGCTTTGTCGACATGACAGTGTAGATGCAAAGAACAGTGTAGATGCAATAACGCCTTCTGTCAACAGAACTCTGTCAACAAAAGGCGTTATTACTTGTAGAATGAGGTTTACTTGCCGACAAACTGCTGAGTTCTGTCGACGCTCTATCGACAGAACTCAGCGCAGTGTAGACGCAGGTATAGTTTTGTTGACAAAAGTCCACTTTTGTCGACAAAACCCTGTAGTCTAGATACACTAAGTGCTTTTAAGAGTGTATCACCTCCCGTACAAAGTTCTTCTATGTGTACTTGGTCTAAACCAGGAGTAGGGGGCTTTTTTTGGGTTGGGGGCCTCTGACCCAGAGAAAAATCAGTCAGGGGCAGCACACAAGTGAGAAGCCCCTGACTGAGAAGGAAAAAGACACTCCTTACATTCCCCACACACACACCAGTGCCTAGGGGGGCTCAGGCTAGTAGATTTTCTGTACTCCAGCCCTGTGGGTGGGTGGCAGTGGGGCTGGACCACCAGTCAGGCTCCCCAATGCAGGGGGGAACACAGAGACTCGGGGACCAGATCCAGGCAAGCCGGGGTCCACATCTGGCCATGGGTCTGAGATTCCCCAGCTAAAGGAGTCCAGAAACCATCTTTCCCAGCAAATGCTTGATCTTCTTGCCAAGCAGAGAGACATGGTAGCCAAGGGTGATACCAGCCTGGAGTATAAGATCATTTGTAAAACGTTGAGGAGACAGATGATGGAAAATTATGAGCAGTATCACCTTGCAAAACAGCAAAAGGCAGTTGAAGAGAAAACGAGTTTGCGAAGAGCTTGGCTTGAAATCCCGCTAAGCCAAACTCTTCCAAGTTGTTGACAAAGACGGTAGGTGTAGGGAATAATTTTGGGCACTCTGGATGTAGGTGAAAACAAGCAGAGGATTTATTGCACACAGCTGGTGGAGTGTCCCTCAGGGGTTAAGGTGGTGAACACTGGTTAATCAAAACATTAAAATAGATTATATAGGCAGCAGATGGGCAGAGTAGAAACAATTTCATAGGTTCTAGGTGGCAAGATGAAATGAGCACATAAGCCAATAAAATACGAAGGTTACACAATGTCTCCGCCCTTTGCCAATTAAACATCTTATCAATAATACAGGTAGTTATTCCTAACAAGCTAAATAAACCAACATAAACAAAACAGACATGTTAATGGCAACTTTGTTTGCTGAAATTATGATGAGTCTACTGCGAGATGATACCGCCTCGCGTTGGTGTAGTCCTTGGGTATCAGGCTTATTATCAAGGATTAAAGGAGACAGTGAGAACAGCTTCCGTGAAGTTTGTTTTGGTACCAGCCAGGGTCTTATCGGAGTGAGGCCCTCTTGGACTGTGGTTGCCAGGGTGACCAGGGTCATGTTAGCTGCTTGTTCTGTGTGTTTCCAGGCCTTGCCTCAAATTTAGGATTTTAATAGGGGTTCTTAGCAGAATACCATGGACTGCCTCAGTTTACCCCTATAGTAGGAGAATGACAAACAGATTTGAAATGGAACAAATGTGCTGGCGCTTTTATAGTGAACTATTTTCATCAGCAACTGCAGTGGAGCCATTGTACCTGGGCTCTGCCACTTGCAAACCTGATGCGCTCCGTGAAGAAGTGGCAGCGGCCCTTTTAAGAAGATGAAGTTGGGAAGAGCGGCAGGTTTAGACAAAGCGCATAAATTGGGTAGCCATAAATTTGTACTGCAGACATGGCTTACAAGAACGGGTTCCAAAGGTGTATTTTAGTGAGAGAACTGCTTTGCTGACTGCATCATGCGGATTATACTTCTTAAGCAGTGATATGGTGGGCACAACTCAGACTCACATGTGCCCCGCCTTCTGCTCTGTAGTGGTGTCACTGGCAATGAGAGATCAACCTTATAGTTCAGTGCTAACAGCTGAGCATCAGAGACTCACTGGTTTGAAAACCAAGAAGTGGAGCTGATTGGAGAATGTTCAACAGGCTTTGTTTTTTTCCAAAATTTTAATTAAAATGGAAAGAAAATTTCTACCAAAATGTTAATGAACATTTTTGGAAATGTCAATGAAAAACAGGAAACTTTTGTAAAAAACTTTTCTACCTACCTCTCTGTCTGAAGGCTTTTATGCTGCTACCCATCACTGTCATATTGGAGTGCCTTCTGGGTTCGACTAGCAACAGTGAACTCAGGGATCTCACATGAAGTCTTATTCTCCTCCAATTTTCATAAGCCTTGCTTGGGGAATTTTTTTCCAGAGGCATGTGTATTTTTTGCCTAGCTCCACCCAACACTCACAGTCTTGGGCTCAAGATGTAAACTATTAATAAGCTCTGCTGAACAAAGAACACAATATTTAAAGTCTCAGAACTCGATCTTGTCAGGTAAGAAGAATACTCTGGAGTGCAACAATTTTTTATACCTACATTACTATCCTACAGCATACCTGTGCATGCTCAGAAATCAACAGACACTGTACCATAGTGATTCAAGAGCCATGTTTCATTGTCTCATCTTCATAGCCTTTCAGAATAAGAGGTGACTGTTAAGAAATCTGGAGATGGGTGGCTGGTTTGTTTTATTTGTTGTTTGATTCCCAAACTGAAGAACGTTATACCATGATCTCTGTGGTATCAGAAAGCAGTTTGTTTTGACTTGTCCTGTTAGCTGGCTAGGCATGCAGACACACAGCACACATGTGTCATCGGCACAACTTTCACAAACCAACCGGTCTGACATTCTTAGTCTGAAATCAGAATTTTTCTTCTTCTAAGTGGGCCATCTGTCTGAGCTGATGGGCCCCACCTGCTCGATAGAGGTACAGAGAGATGAAAGTGACGTATTTAAGGTCAGCTAGCTCTTCCGGGGCACAACTTGGTATAGAAGACATGTCTGAGTCCTCAGTCGGCATACCATGCTTCCTGGTATCAGAAAACATGGATTGATATAAATGTGTTTGATCTCTTCCCAGGAGCAGCATAGTATGTCTCATGGGAAGCTCTGGATCACAGCTCCAGTACTATGAAGCAAAGTTAAGTGATTCTCTTTGTTGGGTGAACTGTGACCATAACACTCTATAAGACAAAGAGAAAAATTCAGCGGTCACCCAATAAAAGCTTCATAGAGCAATGAAATGTGGCGTCTCAAAATAACTAATGAAATGGATCAAAAAGAACCTTTAGAATGTTTCATCCCTGTCTTTGAAGGTTTAAAATGGGTAGTAAGGAGAGATAGCTAAGAAATGATTGAAGAGACAGACAGACAGACAGAGACACACACACACATTTGTATTACTAAATTCTGATTAAAGACTTTTTTTGTTTTCATCAAAACTTTTCTTCGTTATTGTTTGCATCTTTGTAGAAACTCCCTACAGCTAAAGTGATTCAGGTTTCAGCAACAAGAAACCTGAATCTTTTGGGGTTTGGCAAAAACACACAGGCTGCGTCTAGACTGGCATGATTTTGTGCAAAAGCGGCCGCTTTTGCGCAAAATCTTGCCACCTGTCTACACTGGCCGCGAGTATTTGCGCAAGAACACTGACTTTGTAATGTACAAAATCAGTGGTTCTTACGCAAATACTCCGATGCTCCCACTCAGGGATAAGCCCTCTTGCGCAAGAATTCTTGCGGAAGAGGGCCAGTGTAGACAGCCACGTTAATTTCTTGCGCAAGAAAGCCCGATGGCTAAAATGGCCATCGGAGCTTTCTTGCGCAAGAGAGTGTCTACACTGGGCACGGATGCTTTTGCGCAAAAGCAAATCTTTTGCGCAAAGGCACATGCCAGTATAGACTCTCTCTTGCACAAATACTTTTAACGGAAAAACTTTTCCGTTAAAAGTATTTGCGCAAAATCATGCCAGTCTAGACGCAGCCGCAATGTTTTTTATTAAAGTCTTTACAAATATGGGTTTTGGTCACTAAAACCAGATATAACCAGAGCCCTGAGACCAATGAGAAAAGGGAGATTGAAGTCTGTTCTACTGCCAGAATTGGCAGGCTGTTGGCTTTTAGCTCATGCTGTAGAGGCACATACTTTTAGCCCCAAAGGTTCCATGTTCAATCCCACCTGCCGATGACCAGGGTCCATCAGCATTATGCAGACAAAACTCATTTTCAGGTTTTAATTTTTTTGATGAATACCCGAAAGTTTTCTTTTCATAGAAAAGACTCCCTCTTTTTGCACAGAAAAACCTTTTTTTGGTGAAGAAAACATTTAAATACCCTAGCATCATATTTTGGTAGACAATGCATGTGAAATAGGCTATCACGGTAAGGGCATGTCTGCACTAGGAAATTATTTTAAAATAACATATTTCAAAATAAAAACTTCTGAAATAACTATTTCAAAATAAGCTTACTTCCCAAGGAAAGCAGGAGTTATTATTTCAAAATAACCAGCCCCTTATTTCAAAATCACAGGCTTGGCGGTGCAGCCACTCTGCTTGTTATTTTGAAATAAGGGCAGTTATTTCGAAATAACTCCCTAGTGTAGACCAGGGTGAAGTGTGTTGTGGGCTATTGGATAGTGAGTTTTGGGTGAAGTGTTCAATCAAAATAAAAAGATGTGAGTAATCTCTGTTTAGTTATGCAAACTCTTGTGCTGTGATTGAAGAATAATGACCCTCAGCCAAAAAGAGGATGGTGATTTGCATTTTGTGCAGATGTCCATTGAATAACTATGTGACCATTATGCAAACTAGATCATACTCATCCAATCAGAATGCAGGACACTGAATACATGAGATCTAAGTGGATGGATATGAACAATATTCTTCCATTTGAAATAATTCTGTGTCAGGATAATTGTTAGTATTGATCCTTTCCAGTGGATATCCTAATATATTGTAGCTTCTTTGCTGACACAAAATGCAGGATTATTTTCATATCTAGTGGGAGCTGAGATCAAATGAGTCTAACACTGACTACTGAGTTACTTCTAGATATATGATAAGTTATTATGATATGTAATTTTGTTGTAGCCAGGTTGGTCCCAGGATATTAAAGAGATAAGGTGGGTAAAGTAATATCTATTATTGAATCAACTTCTGTGTATAGGAGAAGCAGGCTTTTGAGCTTACATAAAGGTGTTCTATGAGTGTGAAAAACATGCTTTGAGTCTCAGAGGGGCAGCTGGGTTAGTATGTAACTTTAAAAACCGAGTAGTCCTGTAGCACCTTAAAGACTAACAAAAATATATATATAGTATCATGAGCTTTTGTGAGCAAAATCTACTTCCTCAGATGAGCAGAGTAGAGAGAAAAGGGGGATCCTCACAATGTATAACTGAAAAAAGTACCTGTTAATTATAGCATCAGTGTTAATGGGGCTAATTAAGTGGGCTGGAACTGTCCCATAATTAGCTTTTGATGAGACTTTGAGTGTCACAGCTCAAAACAAGGTGGAGGAGATTGTTCAGCATAAGTAGTTAGCATAGAATTTGAGGCACCATTCGGTGAAGTGGGTCTTTCAACACCCCTTTAGTCATAGGGGAGAAAGGAAGGAAGAGGGAAAATGAATGGGGGGGGGAAAAGAACAACTCAGAAAGGACCAGGATAAAAGACAAACATCCTATCACCTGGGGGTGAACACTTTTCACAAAACTATCCCTCTATATCTGTCCTCTCAGTCCCCATTTCTCAAAGGAAATCTGCACTCCACCCTCAATAGACACGCTTGGGAGTTTAAATTCATAACTCTGCTAGACACAAAAAATCATGGCCTGGAATAGAGACACTGGATTTATGGTTTATTACAACAATCTATAGCCCACTAAAATCATCCCCCTTAGCTGCCTTTATTCCCTCCCTTTGACGGGAGGGGTTTTAAGGTGCCATTTCACCTTGAAGGGGCCCTAACCCCTGGTCTGTGATACGTTTTGATAGTTGGAAGGAGATTCCACCCACAATTGTCCCATTGTGGTTAGATAATGAGAGAATCATTGGGCCAGGGTGAGAAAAGAAGCATGAGGATGACTCTTTAGCTCCGGGATTAGAACACTGTGGGCACATCTAGACTTGCTTCCACTTTCAAAAGAAGGTATGCAAATTCGTGCCAAATTTGCATATCATCTTCTGATCGCTTTTTCTAAAGAGGTTCTCGTGAAAAAGAAAGTAGTCTAGATGCAGTTCTTTCGAGAAAAGCCCCTTTTTCGAAAGAACCATGTAAACCTCTTTTTTTTTTTTTTTTTTTAAAGGAAGAACGGTTCTTTTGAAAAAGTGTTTTTTCTCGAAAGAACCGTAAAGGCTGAATTTGTTCCCCAACCTTTCCAATATGGATGCATGAGTTGTGGCCTCAGCCCATCTCTGCCCCAAGTATATAAAATATAAGAGAAGTATGACAAGGGCCAATTATTCTAATTAGTCACCAAGGCCCCGAGAAGAAATAATGGGGTAAGGCTGAAACAAAGGGGAATTTAAGTTAATGAATAAGACAAACTTTATAACCATTAGGACAGTTAGAGCCATGGAACAAGCAGCCAAAGGAGGTCATAGAATCACTTTCACTCAGAGGTTTTCAAGGGCAGACTTATCATCAGTCTAACAGTAATGGCTTAAGGAAAATGGATTTGGTCCTGCCGCAAAGCAGATTACACCACCCGCTAGAATTCCTTGCCCGGCCCTAATGATTCAGGGGATGAAATTAATGCTCTGCTCTTACAATACAGGATAGTGGAGAGTCAAGAGGGTTATGATATCTATGCCAGAAATATTAATAATGGATATTCTCCAAGTGGTCCCCGCTGGTTTAACAGGGAGTCCCTGTGTATCCCATTTTTTATATAATAGTAATAATAATTAATAATAATTTACACCAATATACTGCAATGCTTTACCTATGCTAATGGGCCGAGGGTTACATCAGGCAAGTGCCATGCGCAGGCACGTTGTCACTGGCAAAGGAAAAGTCAGGAATAAATCCACGAGTTTCATAGGCCACCCAAAATAACCTACCATAATGCCGGGTTCAGCAGGGTGTTGAAATGACTGGTGGACGATAAACAATACGCACTCAGTACTTTGGGTCGGATCCCTGGAACCAGCTGAGTTGTGTTTAGTGCAGGATGCAAATGGGAGAGTAGTTCTAAGTCGCTCGTCCACTGATCCTGACTGGGGTCCATCAGGGAGCTGTTCAGCCTTCAGGGTAATTTCTTTGATAGATTTTGAGGCTAGAACATCTAGTCTTGACCTTCTACCTAGCGCAGGCCATAGGACTTGCCTGAATTAATTCCAGCTTGAAATCAATAGTGATGGTTAAACAAGCGTGGATCATGTGACCTGACCCCCCCTCCGCCATGCATTATGGAATGGACTGTAGGATGCTTTATGGTTTTAAATGTGCAAAAGAAAGCCATCAAGGGTGTTTCCAATGCTGCGATGGAATATCTGGACAATCATATGTAAATAGCCGTTTGTCCTTAAGTATTAGCAGTGGTTGGTCTTAGGAAGTCCCATCATCTAACCAGGGACTGGCCAGGTAACTTCCCATGCAAAAGTGGGAATCTTTAAAACAATAGGAAACTAGCAGGTCTTGGTCTTTGGCTAGCTGGCATGGCATACCCAAGGGAATGAACCAAAGACCCCAGGGAGAGGGAATCCCTGGTTTGAAGGCTTTGCTGGAAAAGGAACAGTTTTGGGGTGAGTTTGTAATGAGTGTATAATAATTTTGTACTGGGGTTGTAGTGCTAGAATTAGCTAAGCATTTTCTGTTATGTTAAGTTGGTAATCTACTTGCTCTGCCTGTTCTCACCTATTACCACTTAAATCCTACTGCTTCTACTTAATAGAATCACTTTTATTTATTTTCAAGCCCAGTGTAAATAATTGTTACATGGGGGAAGCAACCAGAGCAGATACTCCCCCTTTCATTGTTAAAGGGGGGTTACCTAAATAGTTCATTTGGGGTTCTGATCCCATTTGGGGAATGGAATCCCAGGAAGCTGGGCCCCAAACTGCATTTTCCTTGGACCTGAAGGGTTTCAGTGTATCTACTGCTTCTGGGGGACAGGGGAGCAGTGATCTCAGCTCTGGTCGTTGGCTGGGGGAGACCAGGGAGCTGGCCCAGCAGGACAGGGTGGTGAGAAGCCCCAGAAAGCAGGAAGGCAAGTGGCAGTGGCCTTGTCAGCACCCTGGGAGACACCCCCGAGGGATCGTCTGTGACCGCACCCCACCACAGATCATTTAGAAAAAAAAATGCAATCTTGGTTTAAACATTTCCAACGATGGAGAATCTACCATAATCCTTGGTAAATTATTCCAGTGGCCACAAATTAAATATGAGTCAACAGCGTGTCACTCAAGAAAAAAAGCAAACGTGATTCTGGGAGGCATTAACAGGAATGTTGTGAGCGAGACACGAGAATTCATTCTTCAGCACTACTCAGCGCTAATTAGGCCTCCGTTGGAGTATAGTGTTCAGTTCTGGGCACCATATTTCGGGAAAGATGAGGAGAAATTGGAGAGGGTCCAGAGAAGAACAACAAAATGATTAAAGGTCTAGAAAACGTGAGCTATGAGGGAAGACTGAAAGAATTGGCTTTGTTTTGTTTAGAAAAGAGGAGAATGAGGGTACATCTAGACTACAAGCCTCTTTCGAAAAAGAGCGTCTAGACTACAAGCAGATTTTTCAGAAAAGCGAGCTGCTTTTTCAAAAGAGAGTCTAGATGCTCTCTTTCGAAAAAGCATAGTTTGCATTCAATAGCGCCTTTTTTCAAAAGAGTAAAATGAGGTTTACCGCGATCGAAAAAACTGCCGCGTTCTTTTGATTTACTTTTGAAAGAACACAGCTGCAGTCTAGACTCAGGTGACGTTTTTTCAAAAAAAAGGCTACTTTTTTCACAAAAACCCTGTAGTCTAGACACACCCTAAGAGGGAACAAGATAGCAGCTTTCAAATACCTAAAAGGGTGTCACAAGAAGGAGGGAGAAAAATTGTTCTCCTTAACCTCTGATGATAGGTCAGGAAGCAATGGGCTTAAACGGAAGCAAGGGGGGGTTTTGGTTGGACATTAGGTAAAACCTCCTAACTGTCAGGGTGGTTAAGCACTGGAATGAATTGCCTAGGGGAGGTTGTGGAATCTCCAACACTGGAGATATTGAAGAACAGGTTAGACAGACATCTCAGGGATGATCTATACCAGTGTTTCTCAACCCGTGGTACAAGTACCCTTAGGGGTACTCGAGAGAAGTCTGGGGGGCACACCAACACAACTGAAATTTGGAGGAAACTGAATTTTTGTTTTGAGTTTTACAGCACTTGATTATTTTTGTACTTTGTACACCCAAAAATTTCATTGCCCGCCTGGCTACGATTAAGTTGTTTAAACAAATGTGTTGCAATGGTAGAAAAAAAATTGTGTCTGAAAACTGTAGGTACTGGGGGTACTTATAATTTTTTTAAAAGGGGTACTTTATAAAAAAAGGTTGAGAAACACTGATCTAGATGGCGCTTGGTCCTCCCGTGAGTGCAGGGACTGTACTTGATAGTCTCTCAAGGTCCCTTCCAGTTCTAGTGTTCTATGTTCTATGATACTATGAATTCTCACTGTTAAAATATGATACTTTTTCATCCAATTTTATCTAGATTCAACTCCCAGCCACTGGATCTGGTTATCCCCTTTGTCTGCGAGATTGAAAAGCACCTCTGTTCAGATCCCCAAGTAGCTATTGATGGGCTATAACCAAGTTGCCATTTAACCTTCTTTCTGTGAAGATACATAGGTTGAGTTTCTACAGTCTTTTAACATGAGGCATGTTTTCCAGAACTGGAATCGGTCTTGTATCTCTCTTCTGAACCTGCTCCCAGTTTTCAACATCCTTTTTGATGTGTGGATTAGGGATGTACGAGTTAACCAATTAACCATAAATTAAGCTCATAAATTCATGCTCATCGGTTACCATTACTGGTTAAACCAGGGGTGGGGAAACTTTTTTGGGTTGTGGGCCGCTGACTCACAGAAAAATCAGTTGGGGGTGGCACACAAGTGAGAACCAAAAATAACCCCCCCAAAAGAAAAAAACCCTCATTGACTGACTGAAAGAGAAAGACGTTCCCCACATTCCCCTTGCACACCAGAGCCTTGGGGGACCCAAGGGTATGTCTACACTAGCTCGGTAGTTCGAGCTAGGTAGGCAAATGAGGGCAACCGGAGTTGCAAATGAAGCCCGGGATTTAAATATCCCGAGGAGTACCGGTAGTTCGAATTAGAGATCCTAATTCGAACTACCTACTCCATGCTGTGTGTAGCCACGGGCACGGACTTCGGACTAAGGGGGATTTAAAAATGGCGGCGCCCGGGAAGATGCAAATGAAGCCCGGGATATTTAAATCCCGGGCTTCATTTGCAACTCCGGTTGCCCTCATTTACCTACCTAGCTCGAACTACCGAGCTAGTGTAGACATACCCCAAGCTAGTAGATTTTGTGTGCTCCAGCCTCACGGTGGGGTGTGTGGAGGTTGGAGCACCAGTGCAGGCTCCCCAGTGCTGGTGGGGGGTGGGGAGCCCTGAGCCTCGGGGGCTGGATCCAGGCAAGCCAGGGGCTGCATTCAGTCCCTGGGCCTTAGGTTCCCCACTCCTGGTTAAAAAATCTTCATGGGGCTGCTGGCAGCCCCACGGGGTCAGGAGCACTGGCAATGCCGCCTGGAGGATGCCAGGAGCCGCAGTGGCCTTGGCAACCCCATGGGGCCAGGATCTGTGGCAACCCTTCAAGGCCAGGTGTCCCAGAAGCCCTGTAGGGCCAGGACCACTGGCAGCCCCACGGACCATGAGCAGCAGCAGCTGTGGTCTAGGTCAGCGGTTCTCAGCCAGGGACCCCTCAGAGGCTGGCCACCCCTTTCTCCCAGGGCTGAAAGACAGTGCCCTGAGCTCAGGTTCCTCCCCCTCCACAGTGTTGCTCCCTTGGCTGAAGCCGAGAACAGCACGAGGCTGAATCCTCCAGCCCTGGCGTTCCTCATGGGCAGAAGCCCTGAGACCCAGGGCAGAGCTGGGGGGCACACTGCAGTGCCTTACACAGAGTGGGACTTTTCCAGGGGCAGCTCCAGTTCCTCCCATCCCCCAGTACCCTTCAGGACCCACCCTCTAGCCCAATCGCAGGTGGGGAGCCAGAGCCAGACAGCCCGGGGCAGCTCTTCCTCTAGCTGGTGGTGCCATGGAGCAGGCAGCCATGTCATTTCCCCGTCTGCTGCTGGTTCCCAGGTTGTGGCTGCTTCTCTCCTCCTTGCTACATTGCTCCCCTTCCCACAGACACTTCCCCTAGCTGCCCCTCTTTCCTGCCATCCTGAGCCATAGACACTGACTTCCTCTATTCTCTGGGGGTGTTTTGCCCCCACTCCGACCTGGGCCCTGCCCCTGCCCCTGCCCCTACCCCGCCTCGTGTCAACCCCACTTTTCTCCCTCCCTCCCCCCAGAACTCTCCCGCTCACTGCCACATAGCTGGGAGGGAAGGAGAGAGCTTGAAGAAGCTGATTGGTGGGGCCCACGGGCAGGCAGGAGGCATGGATGGGGAGCGGCTGATCCATAGGGCTGCCAGTGGGTGCTGAACACCGTGGGTGATCCAGCCTTGGAGTTGGTGCCTATTCCCCGAGCTCACCTTGCTGCCCACATGCAGTCTCTAGCTGCCCCCTGCCTGTACCCAGAGTCGTTTTCAAGCTTTGAGGTATATTTTTAGTTGCATTTCCCCTTCCCCTTTCCTCCCCAGCACACACAATCCACACAAGCTAGGTGGCCTACTGAGGTGAGTTGGGGGTGAAAGTGGCACTCCCTCCTGAACCCCACTGTGCAGCGCTTTAGCCTCCTCTTCCTCCCCACCCGCTCTTCCTCCCCACCCGCATTAGAAATCAAACTATGCCCAAAAGTTTCCATCCTGGCCTGGAGCCCCGAGTTCCTCACCCTGCCCCAGTGGGCCATGGCACTTTTATAGCATGTTAGGGGGAGGGGAAAGGGGACTCAGAAATAAATTGTTTGTGATCCCCTAGTCTAGATTATGCTTTTAGTCCTGACTCAGTGCCGGGAATTGGGCTTGATGGTCTCTTGAGGTCTTTTGAGGCAGCAGGTTCCAAACAAATAAAAGGAAGTTTTTCTTCACTCAGTGCACAGCCAACCTGTGGAACTCCTTGCCGGAGGATGTGGTGAACAGTAGGACTTTAACAGGGTTCAAAAAAGGGCTAGATAGATTCAAGGAGGTTAGATCCATCAACGGCTATTAGCCAGGATGGATAGGAATGGTGTTCCTAGCCTCTGCTTGTCTGTAAACGGGTGACAGGAGAGGGATCACATGAGGATTCCCTGTTGTGTTCCCTCCCTCTGGGGCATGTGGCATTGGCCACTGTCGGCAGACAGGATACTGGGCTGGATGGACCTTTGGTCTGACCCAGGATGGCCATTCTTATGTATGTTCTTATGTTCTGCAGTCCTACATTCGTAGGATTCTGTGGTCCAAAAAACTTAAGGTGAACGGAAGGAGGGGCCAACAGCAGGATACCCTGCTATCCAAATCAGGTCTGTAGCATTAAAACAATAAAAGAAACAAAGCCACAATGCAACCTGTTAAGCTGAAAAAAGACAGGGAATGGTCGGTTTGAAGAATATGCATGAGTCTGTTCTGAATGTAGAAGGCCGTCTTGCAGATTTTGCCACCCATTATTCAGGGGACGGATGACTTTGTAAATGTCACACAACTTTCTTTTCCCCCCACCTCTCTTTGTACAAAAAATTACCGAATCAATTGGGTTCCCCCAGCAGCTTCTGCAACCCGTGCAAAGCGTAGCATTTGGTGTCAAAGCCTGTTACATGCTGCCATAGCCTAATAACATTAAAATGAAAATGAAAGTCGCTTCCAAACAATCTTTAAATCGATCCTAATGCGATAAAATTGAATATCTCCCTCCCACCCCCGCCTTCCCGCAAGAAAAGTTTACTGCAGCAACGTGTCTGTTAAAGTTAATTCTGCTGTCACGCTGTCCATTGGAGTCCAACTTCCCTAGCCTAACATAAGTGCTCTGGCCAGTGGGTTGTTGTAGCGATCTCTTTAGGGTAATGTCTCCCCCATAACCTGGGGCTGCAACAATGTTTTGGTGTCATTGAAGATGAACCGGGCAACATTTTGTGAGAAGCTGCCCCTGACAAATTTGTGTCAGTGACAGTAAAAGGAAGTATTCTGCCATGAGGTACAGTGTGTCCATCAGAAATAAATCCATCACGCCAAGATTTTATTATAAGCATGTCAAAAAAGCTTTGCAACACTGGGCCAGATTCTCAGCTGTGTAAATCACATTGCCCCTTTGAAGTCAATGCAGGTATTTTCCCAGTACACCCACTCTTGCAATGCAGCCCTCAGCGCTTTCATATTGATCATGAACTGCAGATACAAGATAAAGCCTTAATGGGCCAAATTATCCCCTGTTCTAACTGCCCAGTGCATCATCCCCTGATGTAACTTCATTCAGCCTATAGTATCAGTTGACTTTAGCAAAGCCTTTGATACCATCTTCCACAGTATTCTTGCCAGCACATTAAGGGTACGTCTAGACTACAGGCTTTTGTCGACAGAGGCTTTGTTGACAGATACTGTTGACAAAGCCTCTGTCGACAAAAAGCATCTAGACTACAGCCAGTTCTGTCGACAAAGCAAGCCGTTTTTTTGACAGAGAGTCTAGATGCTCTCTTTTGAAAAAGCAGTGTGGATTCAATAGCGCCTTTTGTCGACAGAATTCTGTCAATAAAAGGTGTTATTCCTCGTAGAATGAGGTTTACCGCCATCGACAAAACTGCTGCATTCTGTCGACTTACTGTCGACAGAATGTGGCGGTAGTGTAGATGCAGGTATAGTTTTGTTGACAAAAGTCCACTTTTGTCAACAAAACCCTGTAGTCTAGACACACCCTAAGGAAGTACGGATTAGGTAAATGGACTATAAAATGGATAGAAAGCTGGCTAGATTGTCAGGCTTAACAGGTAGTGATCAACAGCTCAATGTCTCGTTGGGGGTTGGTGTCAAGCGGAGTGCCCCATGGGTCGGTATTGGGGCCGGTTTTGTTCAACATCTTTATTAATGACCAGGATGAGGTGATGGATTGCACTCTCAGCAAGTTTGTGGATGACTCTAAGCTGAGGGAGAGGTAGATACATTGGAGGGCAGAGATAGGGTCCAGAGTGACCTGGACAAATTGAAGGATTAGGCTAAAGGAAATCTGATGAGGTTCAACAAGGACAAGTGCAGAGTCCTGCACTTGGGATGGAAGAATCCCAAGCATTGTTACAGGCAGGGGACTGAGTGGCTAAGCAACAGTTCATCAGAAAAGGACCTGGGGATTACAGTGGATGAGAAGGTGGATGAGAGTCAACAGGGTGCCCTTGTAGGCAAGAAGGCTAACGGCATATTAGGTTACAGTAGGAGGAACATTGCCAGCAAATCTAGAGAAGTGATTATTTCCCTTTATTCAGCACTGGTGAGGCCACATATGGAGAACTGTGTCCAGATCTGGGCCTCCCATTATAGAAAGGATGTGGACACATTAGAGAAAGTGCAGCGGAGGGCAACCAAAATGATTAGGGGGTTGGAGCACTTGACTTACGAGGAGAGGCTGAGGGATTTGGGTTTCTTTAGTCTGCAGAAGAGAAGAGTGAGGCGGGATTTGATAGCAGCCTTCAACTACCTGAAGGGGGGTTCCAAAGAGGATGGAGAGAGGCTGTTCTCAGTGGTGACAGATGGCAGAATGAGGAGCAATGGTCTCAAGTTGCAATGAGGGAGGTCTTGGTTGGATATTAGGAAAAACTATTTCTCAGGGAGGGTGGTGAAGCACTGGAATGGGTTCTATGGGAAGGTGGCAGAATTTCCATCCCAAGGGGTTTTTAAGTCCTGGCTTGACAAAGCCCTGGCTGGGATGATTTAGTTGGGCTTGGTCCTGCTTTGGCAGGAGGCTGGACTAGATGACCTCCTGAGGTCTCTTCCAAACCTTGGATTTTATGATCATCAGAGAAATTACACCAAAAGTACTTCTGGTCCATTTGTCTTTCTTTCCAAGACATCATGTAAATGCCAACTAGCATTTCCACAAATGACATTTCAGTACAGGAGGTGATTTAGGAAAATAGTTTGCCCACATGGAAAGACATGGAGATGCTGGTGTATGCTGGATGCTCTTGCCTACATTTTTGCATGGTCTTTTATCATAGCTACACTTTCTTTTCTTTCTGCTGTGTCTCCCTGCAGTACAAGTCTCCTCCCTCAATTTACTCCCCTGTCCATCATTTTCTGCTATTTTCACTTCTACACTATCCATGCTTCATCAATAAATCAGTTGTGCTCATTTAGGGTACATCTAGACTACAGAGATTTTTTGAAAAAAGAGGCCTTTTTTCGAAAAAAGTCACCTGCATCCAGACTGCTGTCGCATTCTTTCGAAATTAAATCAAAAGAACACGGTGTTTTTTTTCAACAGCGGTAAACCTACTTTTATGAGGAAGAATGCCTTTTTTCAAAAGAGCTCTTTCGGAAAAAAAGTGTTCTTGACTGCAAACAGGGCTTTTTCGAAAGAAAGGGTCCAGATTGCCTGGGTGTTCTCTTTCCAAAAAAATTTCGCTTTTTCGAAAGACTTGGGGCTGTCTAGACAATCTTTCAAAAGAGGCTTGTAGTCTAGGCGTGCCCTTATCTCCCAGTGTACCTCATTTCCCATTTCTATCACTTTCACTCTCAACGAAAAACTCCTCGTTTTTGGACATCCCAAGAGACTCAATCACTGCATGAAGGAGGGCGACATTTTCCTTCCACCTGGCTTGTACAGCGCCATGGAGAATTGGGTGCACACAAAGGCAGTGGCCAAGCCTTACCAATGATCACTATTATTATGAAGCCATCAGGAAATATTCAGGAAATAAGACACATTAGAGATAGCACCCTAAATACACCAAGCCTTGTTATCAGACGCAGAACAAAACCCTACTATGGGAAGATTATTCCGTTTAGAGGTTAGGCTACTTGGAATTGCAATGCATTTTATAGAGGAGGCCTCTATTACAGCTACAACTTCCATGCAGAGCATGTTCTAGCTTTGTATAGCAAGAACCACACCGTGTCTGGTACTTTACAGAACAGAGGGATACACAAAGAGAGTGGCTGAATAGCGTACTGCTAGTAAACAGGTTATTACATCTAGTACATTCTTTAGTGTTCTCTCCAATTTGGTTTTAAGTTACAAAGCTGGTTCTCCACTGCCTAATTCTATTAGAATGGTAGAATTTGATACTCCCTTTACACTCACTTTACACAGGTGTGTATAACAGCAAGCTAAAAGGCCGTGGAGAATCAAGACTAATATTTACACATAGAGAAAGAAATGTATGATTTCACATCCATTTTCACCTCTACTCTGGGGCAGAGAGTGACAGCCTCTAAGACCACACAGTAGTCAGTTTACAACAGGAAATTAGGAAATCCTGTTACAGCCAATTAAAATGCCAAGGAAATGTAAGTAGGTTATATGCAATGTACATACATTAGAATTTGGCCAAGCTGTAATGTTGAACACTGCCCAGTCTTGCAAAAAAATACCCTTGTTTCTTCCAGGTATACAAATTTTCAGAATTTCGTCCAAAAATAGCACCTCTAGTGTCTCCTACTACCTAGAATAGTTGTAAATAACCACAAAAAGAGGTATCCGAGGGGTAGCTGTGTAAGTCTGGATCTGCAAAAGCAACAAGGAGTCCTGTGGCACCTTACAGACTAACAGATGTATTGGAGCATAAGCTTTCGTGGGCAAAGACCCACTTCGTCAGATGCATGCATCTGACAAAGTGGGTCTTTGCCCACGAAAGCTTATGCTCCAATACATCTGTTAGTCTGTAAGGTGCCACAGGACTCCTTGTCGCTTTCACAAGAAGAGGGTGGTTTGGGACTTTAAACTGATGTGAGCTGTTACAAGAGCTTTTGCTCTCCAACCCAATTGTTTGCACTCCGCAGTGTCCAAAGCAATTCATTTATGCAGAATGGAAATGAACTTGAATAGTTTGTAAAATTCACTTCTGAATCTTTCATGACAAAACAAGGAATGTACATTTGTTAATAGTGTCACGACATATTGGGATCACAGCCTTTCTGAAATAAGAGGAAATTTCTAAGTAAAACTGTAATAATTCTAGGCACAAATAGATAGGCTTCCACCTAACTCAAATCCCAGTTTTGTCTCTGTTGTTTACCAGGAAGTGCACCTTCTCTGGAAATCTATGTAATATTCAGAGACATCTAGTGGATGAATAATATACAGCAACTGAACATATCATTACAGTTACTATTTCAATTATAGAACAAGTTTATTTATAAGGCATGATCTACAGTACAAAGTTCTGCCAGCACAGCTATGTTGGCTGGGAGTGGGGAAAAAACAAATACTCACATCCCTACTGACATAGCTATGCCAACAAAATGACACAACTCTGCCGACAGAAGAGTGTTTTTACTGGCATAGCTAATGTCGTTTGGCGAGGTGCTGTGGCTACGGCAGCAGAACTCCCTTTGTTGGCATATGCTGCATCTACCCTCTGGAGCTCTGCCAGCACAGACTTTGTAGCGTAGACATAGCCTAAAATAATAGCTGCAGCCATCTTGAATTGCAAAGGTGCCCATGTTAACAACTGCCTCTTGCCACGCACAAATAGTTCTTTCTACTTGGAACGAATGCTGTTGGGTTGCTCCCATTTCTGGATTCCTGTGTTCTAGCTCTTTGGACTCTGACTGCTGAATATTGCATGTCCCTGCAGATGTCCCTGCAGCATGTTTTAGCAGGCGGACAATTAAAAGAAAAAGGATAAAACCAAAGTGATGGCTGCATACGTTCTCTGGATCTACAGCAAATGGAAAGCATCAGTTCCATTCGGTTGTGAAAATATAACAAGTCTAAAGCAGTTTCTGTGGCAGTAAAACCTTCTTTTATTTCCCATTCTCTTTTACTCTGGCGGCTATTACTTGGAAACTTCCTGGCATTTTATCACTAATAAAAAGAGCAAATAAAACCAGTGAATATTTTTTTCGCTGAAAATTGCCTTGCTCAGTGTAAAAAAAAAACCAAAACCCACCAACATTGCTTGTTTAAAAGTAAGCTCTGACTTATGCTCAATAGGCTAGAGTTTAAATTTGTAAGGTATTTATAATCGGGGGAGCCGACAGAATTGCTGGGCCCCATAGCAAGGTGGAGGGGTGGCTTCATGCTCCCTGAAGGGGTGGGGCCTCAAGCGGAAGGGGTGGGGCTATGACAGCCCTCTCTCCGCATTGCCCAGAGTGAGCTGTTCCACGCCCTTCCCCACACCCGCCAGCCCTCGGAGCCACTCACTGGATGACATGCGGCGCTCCAGTGGTGGTTTAAAGGACCTGGGGATCCAGCCGCCACTTCCGCTGTGGTAGCAGGAATGGCAGTCAGGAGCACCGGGCCCTTTGGAATTGCTGAGCCCTCAGGCAATTGCTCCTTTGCCACCCCCTGTCAGTGGGCCTGTTTATAACTTACTCTGGATCACTCCTTCACTGAATGTGTTCTTAAGTGCCCTAGAATGAAGTTCTGGGGTTCATCCCCTGGTGGTTGGTTTCAGCAGAGGAGTTAAAAAATGAGTGGATCTGGAGAGTGAAGTTCTTGCATTAGAGATCATCCCTGTAGACTGCAGGTGAAGCATACTGACAAGTCATGGATATGTACAATACCCAGGCCCAGGCTGTGCAGCGGGCAAAAGGAGAAATAAAGCAAACGCTACAGCTAAAGCTGTGGATGAAGGGGAGAAGACTCCCTGGGAGGCGCAGTTGGCACAAGCCCATTGCAAGTTTCAGTCTCAGCAAATCCCCACTTTCACGCAGAGCAAACAAACTCCAAAATCACTCCGAACAAACACACTCCAGCCCAAACCCCATCAGGACAGCAAGCAAACACACTCCAAAAAACCAGCCAAGCAATTAGTGTCCCAAAGTCAGTTTAAACAGAGACACAGTTGATTAGCAAACACTTCCATCCCTCCCCCCTCCCCGCCCCACGAAAAACAAACATGGAAGGCAGCCGTGCTAACTCCCCTTAGCCAGGCTGGCCGTTTTTTGACTCTTTCAGTTCTACAGCAAAACAACAGCCAAGCGCATTCCACTGAGACCCCCATGGGATCATGGGCTGGCTGAGGAAATGTTAATGCAATCAAGGCAATGAGGCTGTTCATCAGTGTCCATCGTGCTTCTGTTGTCTATTTCTGTTACAGTAGTGGTGATGGTGTCAGTTGAGATCAAGGTCCCATTCTTCCAGGCACAGTACACACACACACACACACACACACACAGACACAGAGGCTACGTCTAGACTGCCCCCCTTGCGCAAGAGAATATGCAAATGAGGCGAAGCAGTGAATATCCCCATGCCTCATTTGCATACCTAATGAGCCGCCATTTTGCGCAAGGGGCTTTTGCGCAAAAAATTCCCCCTCTTGCGCAAGAGCCGTTCTTCCTGAAAAAAACCGGCAGAATGGCTCTTGGGCAAGAGAGGGGTTTAACGCAAAAAGGAGCCGTGTCAATGGCTCCTTTTTGCGCAAAAGCCCCTGCGCAAAAAGGAGGGTGTGTGGGTTACACAACTGTATTGTCTTAAACTGCTTGAAAATAATAAAGCATTTGGCGATTTGGCCCTTCATGTTATCATAGAATATAGCTGTAGGTAAAGAGATTCAAGTCTTTTTTTTTTTTTTGGCAGCTAAAATTCTGATTCATCAAAGGAAAAAATACACTCAAGAGCCCTTTTGAAACAGAAAATCTGGTGTGGTTTATGTGGGAAAATGCCATTCACATTTATGGAGCAGACTTATTTATGGAAAGGAAAACAGCAGACTGTGTGAATCATGATGCTGTTGCCTATTATTTTTAAGTGAATTCAGGGGAATAATGTACTAATAATTGTAAAACTTTAACATGGTGACACTCACCCTTTCACAGCTAGCGAGTGGCTTCATCATAGCCCTGAGGTGAAGTGAGCCTGAAAAGAATTAAACGTATTTAGAAAACAAAATGCACGGAACGATGTGACAATAAGAACTGTGAATGGTAATTCTCCATGAGAGGAATATTCTTGAAGCTAAGGCAATGAAACATCCATTTCCCCACAGTTCAATTGGATAAGTACACTTACATCCCAGTCGTGTGTGTATCTCTAGCTTTGTGATCTTAATTAAACTACTTTTATAAAAAGGATCAGAGGCAGAAAGTCAAGATCACTCAAAACTCTTATTAATTTCAATGTGAGCAGGAGCATCAACTTGTGGTAGCTTCCATCTCCCACTAATTTACCTGTTTGGGGGAGGGCACTCGAGTGTGTACTGGGCTCAGAAGCAGGACTTTCATTGTTTCCAAAGGGTACTGGATCAGGTCCTTACACAACTGCAGGACATTCAAAATCACCGTAGCAAGGTGCTAAATACACTGATTAGAGGTGGTCAAATTTATCTTATTTTTATATGACAAAAATGGTCCTTTAGACCGGAATTTTCATTCCAGTCCAATTGTTCTGCTTTCATTTTCTGAAAATGCATTTTGAAAAATGACCTTTGATTTCTGGGACACTTCAGAAGGACAATTACATTTCCTACGTTTGTTTATTTTTTCAGAACCCAACCTTTTTTTTGTATCAAAATCCAAACTTTTTAACCATTTAAAATAAAATTTTAAAACATGCTTCCATTTCTGAAAAAGAAAAAAAACCATATTTTCCCTTGGAAAATTAGAGGAAAAAGTTAAATGTCCCATGAAAAATAAATGAGCATTTTCACCAGCTCTAACAGTAAACTAGATTCATATATACAGGGCTCGACAATCTATGTAATCTACTCGCCCGTGGCGAGTAGATTACATCCCGGAAGAGCCGGGTTCGGGTGATCTGCGCATGTGCAGAACGCCGCACAGCGCGGCTGGCGAGCAGGGCTTGCCACGGCTCGGCGAGCCCTGCATATGCATATATATATATATATGAATCTATGCTAACAGAATGTGCTCTTTGCTGTTACTACATTATAAGGGTTTAGCTTGCTTAATACTGTCATCCTATATTTATGTGTGTGCTTGGTGAAGTAGTTCCTAATCTTGGTTTATGCTCCCAGTACCCATTTTATGGTCAGTGTGATAATTTCCTCATGGTCAAAATGCTGTGCAAAGCCTTAACTCCAAGAACAAAGCCAAGCTCTGCATGGCACTAAAAGAACAAAGCAAAATCTTGCCTTTAATAACCCAAGACTTTTGCTTCACCCTATGGGCCAGCTCCTAAGCTGCTGTTAATTGTTGTGGCTTCATTGACTTCTGTGGGACTACAAGTTAATTTACTCCAGATGAGGATATGGACTCAATGTATTTTAATTAACATTGAAATTAACAATATTACACATGTATTTCAACTGAAGTCAATATTCAGCATTCAGAGATGTACTGCCAAGGAAATCACCACTAGGAAATAATGGTTTGGAATCCCAACATAAGAACATATGGCCATAATGGGTCAGACCAAAGGTCCATCTAGCCCAGTATCCTATCTGCCAACAGTGGCCAGTACCAGGTGCCCCAGAGGGGGTGGACTGAAGACAATGATCAAGCAATTTGTCTCTTGCCATCCTTCTCCAGCCTTTGACAAACAGAGGCCAGGGGCACCATTCCTTACCCCCTGGCTAATAGCCTTTTATGGACCTAACCTCCATGAATGTATCTAGCTCTTTTTTTAAACTCTGTTATAGTCCTAACCTTCACAGCCTCCTCTGGCAAGGAGTTCCACAGGTTGACTGTGCACTGTGTGAAGAAGAACTTCGTTTTATTAGTTTTAAACCTGCTACCCATTAATTTCATTTGGTGTCCTCTAGTTCTTATTTTATGGGAACAAATAAATAACTTTTCTTTATTCACTCTCTCCACACCACTCATGATTTTATATACCTCTATCATATCCCCCCCCTCAATCTCAGCTGTTGTAAATGCACATAGCTAGAAGTAAGTAGATCTATGTGGATTTGGACCAGGAAAGGAATTGGCCCAACTTATTTCCCTTTAGAATATCTGTGCAATGATTATAACTCAGCTCTTTGCACCACAGTTGTGTGCCTATGTGTGCATGTAGACACACACACACACACACACGCGCGCTGTTTGGCATGAATCTGAAACCATATTTATGTGCTCTGATATTATGAAAATATTATGAACCACAAAAACGAGGGTAGATCAACATAAAAACGACACAACACAGGAAACATCTCATACTGGATTCTGCATGAATGTGTCTCGTACTGACAAAAATCAAGGGATGCTTTTTGGTTCTTCTCCCTTTTAAATTCATTACCACCTCTCTCTTTTTAAAAATACATAATCAGGCCATCATTGAGGCTAGCTGTTTGCTTCTTGGCTCCAGAAAGGTTAAATTCCCACCACTCCACTCTGATCTCTTCTGAAGTGGGATTTATACTCATGGAGGATCTAGCATGGGGAGGGATGGATTTCTCAAGGCAGCCTGAGGGCTCCAACTGCAACCTTCGCTTTCAATCAATGTCGAGAAGCAGGAGTGGAAATTCATTCAGTGAACAGTCGGAGGTCGTTGCCTGTCCACACAGCCGCCCAGCATACAATCCCAAACACAAAGTGGTGTCATCTCAGCTGGAGTCCTGACATTTTGCCGAACCACCGTTTGTTTGAGAATTGATAATTAAACACCCCATTTCCTTAAATAAAATAATATTCTAAAAAAAAAACAAGAAAAAGTTGTTGAGTCCATGGGTAATATTGGCAGCTCCCTTTTGTCAAGATTTCAGGCTTATGCCAAACGTATTTTCTGCAGGATTGATCGCTGCTTCACAATCTCCCTCCCCTTTCCCCAGAGTGTATTATTCTAGCTGTTTTCATTCTACTTAACTCTAGGATGCCACTCAGTCAGAGAGATCCATGTCTTCACGGAGTTCATGAACTTGTACTTGCAGTGTGATCTTTCTCCGACCTATGTTTGTGTATGCACATGTGTAAAACATGACAGAACGAGACTGCGTCCTGCAGCCAAAAAAACAAAAAGAAGAGGAAACATTTGTCATCCCACAGTTAGGTTTTAAACCCTGTAAATAAAAATTAGGTAAGTTCCAAGAAGAGATCACATTTTGAGAGGTTTATTTCATTTTATTTGCATACCTTGGCAAAGCCCTTGGAATTCATTATGTTTGCTGGTCTCAGAACAAATGCAGGAATGTGTTTATCCCATCAGAAAAACAAGGTCTGTGTGCAATCCTATTATAATAAGTCAGAGGCCCATGAATTTAGGTGGTGTAAATCGTTAGGGTTACAAGGATGGCCACTGATATACCTATACCAATTTACATCATCTGAATATTCAGTCCAAGGTGTGCACATTGGAATGGGCCATCTGATCCTGAAATCCCAATCTACCAAAGTCATAACAAGGGAAGGTAGGACATCTTGATCAGAACAACAGGCGAGAGGCCGGATTCATGTGGTCAAATTTACACTGGCCTATGCAGTTGCATCTCTTTAGTTCACACTCATTATCCAGAAGTGAATTTGTTCCATAGATCCTGGGTGCATTTCCATGGAATTCCAGCTTATGTAGACATCCTCACCCAAGCCTGGCTAAAAAATAGCAGTGAAAATGCAGCAGCGTAGGCTATACAAACCCACCCAGAAGTCTACATACCTACTTGCATTGCTGACACCTGGACCAAAGCATCTACTCTGCTATTTTAACACAAGAATGTCCATACTGGGTCAGACCAAAGGTCCATCTACCCACTATCCTGTTTTCTGACATTGGCCAATGCCAGGTGCCCCAGAGGGAATGAACAGAACAGGTAATCAAGTGATCCACCTCCTGTCACCCCTTCCCAGATTCTGGCAAACAGAAGCTAGGAACACCATTCCTACCCATTTTGCCTAATAGCCATTGAAGGACCTATCCTCCATGTTTTTATCTAGTTCTTTTTTGAATCCTTTTATAATCTTGGCTTCCACAACATCCTCTGGCAAGGAGTTCCACAGGTAGACTGCATGTGTGTGAAGAAAAAACTTCCTTTTGTTTGTTTTAAAGCTGCTACCAATTTGGTGTCCCCTAGTTCTTGTGTTATGAGAATGAAGCAGCATTTCCTTATCTACTTTGTCTACATGAGTCATAAATTTATAGATCTCTTTCATACCCCCCTTAGCTATCTCTTTTCCAAGCTGACAGCAGGATAGTTTAGGTAAAACTAGCATCTACACCCTGGTCTACACTAGGACTTTATTTCAAAATAACCTCCCTTAGGTCAAATTTTTAAGTGGAGCGTCCACACTACCAAGCCCTTTATTTTGAAATATATATAGTAGCCCAGTGTCTGAGAGTCTGTAATGCTGAAATGCTGGCTGTTCCCTCTGGGGGGCGCTGTTGCTGAAATGCTGGCTGTTCCCTCTGGGTGGCCCATGCTGCATGTGGAGTGCGGGGCCCAAACAGCCGCTTGCGCCGCTTGCTCCCCCGTGGCGGCCTGGCTGAGCGGCGCAGAAGTCAGCCGAGCACCACGGCGGGAGGCGAAGGGGGTTGGGGCGGTGACGTACATGGCTGGGGGCAGGGCCTGGCCGTGAAAGTCACCGCCCCACCCTCCTTCGCCTCCCACCGTGGCGCTCGGCTGACTTCTGCGCCGCTCAGCCAGGCTGCCACATGGGAGCAAGTGGCGCAAGCGACCGTTTGGGCTCCGCGGTCCCCCGAGTGAGAGGCAGGAGGGGGAGGAGAAGAGAAAGAGAGAAACAGAAAGAGAGGTAGGAGGTGGAGGAGAGCTGAGAGAGAGAAAGTAGGAGGCAGTAGGAGGAGGAGAGAGAGAGAGAGAGACGGAGCAAGAGACCGGAGGCTCAGGAGAGAAGACCGACGTGGAGGAGAGACCTGAAAATCCCGTCTTATGACGGGCTAATTGGCTAGTTTTGAAATAATGGGCTGCTTAACTGGAAATCTGTACTCCTCTTTTCATCAGGAATAACACTAATACCAAAACAGTTATTTTGAAATAACGGTTGTATGGACACTCTGGTACCGCTATTTTGAAATAACTACTCCCCAGAGTAATTTGAACAAATTACTCCCCAGTGCTTCCTGGGGCTCTAAGTCCGAGGTAGCATGTCTACATTATTGGAGACTGTCTTGGACTAATTTTGATATTTCCTCATAGTGAGGACACGCTATTTTGAATCTGTTAAATCGGGAGTTAGTACCGTAAAATCACGAGTATAATGTGCACCTATGTATAATGTGCACCCTACCTTTTCAATGTCAGAATCATGGAAAAAACTGAACTCCTATATATAATGCGCACCTATACATCTACACTCCTGCCAACAGGTCCGCCAGCACCAAGCCCAGCCTCGCCCACTTCCCGGAGCCGGCCCCGGGCTGCCCGTGCGCCGCGTCGAGCTCGCGCCTGCTGCAGGGGCCCCCCACCTGCCCCGGACAGCTCCCCACATGCCGCGCCCGGCTCGCGTCAGCCGCAGGGGGCCCCAGGCGCAGCTACCTCCTCCAAGAGCCTCTCCAAGCAGAGGCTCTGCCAGACCCACAGCCTGGACCCGGCCATCATTGGCAGCTGCAGCCAAGAGTAGGGGGACGGCCTGGCCAGGACATCCAGGGCCAGGGCAGTTGGCGGCCCCTCGGCAGAGTGCCTCGCCGCCTTCTCCTCCCGTGCCCTGCTGCACCTGGGGGGCGGCACACTCTACAGCACGCTCTCCACTCCCAGCCTGCCGCGGGGCCCCTGGGCGCAACCTGAAGGAGCCAGGGTGCTGGAGCCTGGTGGCCCCGCCAGCTCCTCGCCTTGTCTGGAAGCCAAAATAAAACTTTAAAAAATAACTGCTATGTATAATGCATACCCCAACTTTGACCCAGAAAAAATCAGAAAAAAAGTGCACATTATACTCGAGATTTTACGGTAAATCGAATTTAGTAATTTTGAAATAGATTCCTAGTGTAGACATGGCCTACCTGAGCTGCAATCCCACCTCAGAATGCCCTGTAAATATACCCTCTGTTCTTGGCTCTTCCACTGGTTTGTTTTGTGACCTCAGGGAAGTACACGGGTGCATACTCACAGCAGTAGTGTAGTTTCTTTTCCCCTGCCCCAGAACACAGGACTCCTTTAGACTTCTAAACAAATAAATGGCAACAAGAGGCTGCCCTGACTCTCTGTCACTGATTTCCGCTCCAAATGACAGCGTGATCAGCAGGGCACCAAAAATCTGCTCCCTCTGAGCAGAAAGGGGTCAGCACTACTAATGGTCTGATTGCACACTCGGGGCACTTTAAAAAGGCAGATTTAGCACTCCCAATTCATTTTCTGGATTTATTTCTGTACACAGACCCCATCATTCCTCTGAGCCTCAGTTTACCGAGCAGCATTCATGTCTCCCTTGCAGCATATGGAATCTTTATTCACACTGGTGAGCATTTACCTGTCAGAGAAATCCCACCGAAACCAATGGGCTTAATCCCCAATCCAGCCTTAAATCGTGACCTCCTCTTGCTGCCACTTATTCCTCTGTTCTGCTGAGCAAGGATGCCCGCTTCTACCCCATTACTCAACCTATACAGGTCCAGGGCTTATGCAGATACCCTGTGGATATCCACTGATAGAAAAAAAAGCTGCAATGGCACAAACAGGGATATGTCTACACAGTTGCGCATAGCTCGAAATATGCTATGCAATTTGAGCTACGCAGATTGCGTAGCTTATTTTGAGGTAGCCTATTTTGAAATTTGGCACTGTCTACACAGCGCCAAATTTCAAAATAGGGCGCTATTTTGGTGTCTTCCTTATTCCTCATGCAACGAGGTTTACAGGAAGCCAGAATAAGATGCCCGCTATTCAAATGTATTTTGAAAGAACGGGTGCATTGTTATCCCAAAATAGCACCACTATGGAAACATACCCAAGGGCAGAGACTGGGTAGAACCTTGACTATGCCCTGCCAATCCTAGGACAAAACAGCTGGGTAGGTGTTAGGAGGAAAATAAGCTTTGCCTTTTCGAAGGCTACAGTGATGTAGCTCTGTTATCAGAACAAGCATGAAGCAGGGGACAAACTGGATCTTGGCCAGAGGGATTTCAGTGATGCACAGCAAGTCCTGGGTACTCTGAAGGCAGAGCTGCTTGAGGGGCAATCTAGTTGTTCGAGCCAGCTCTTGTCACCTTTATTCCAAAAGGCTAGTACCTTAGGGTACATCTACACTGCAGCGCTATTTCAGGATATTCCGGTATCCCAAAATAGCTATTATGTGTCTTTTAAACAAGCCTGTTATTTCGAAATAATGGGCTCGCTATTCCGAAGTCCCTGCAAACCTCGTTCCACGAGGATTAAGGGATGTTTTGGAATAGCGGTTTATTTAGAAACATGCTCAAAATAAGCTACGCAATTTGCGTAGCTCAAATTGCGTAACTTATTTCGAGCTATGGGTGCAGTGTAGACGCACCCTCATTGTCTGAGTAGTAATACAGGGGTCTGCATGAGCAGTCAGGCAGTAACTCACCCAAAAAGGCGTGGAGCCAGGAACAAAGCACATCAGGTAGTCATGAAATAATCAAGTTATTTATGAATGGTGAAAAGATCCCTCAACACTGTCCATCTCCATTTATTTTTTACTGGCTACTAAAGAGATATTGGGTAGATTTAGTACATTACAGTGCATTAAGGGCAATTGAATTCTTCCCCATTTCATCATCCTGCTGTGCAGTCTCTCTCTGTTTGTCCTTTGTGCATATCAACGAGCGTCTCCATTCTGTTTTCCTAGTGTGCCGTGCCACACAGGCGCGATCTCAAGAACTAATAGCAGCCGTGCACTGAGCCAAACGTATCTTGTCAAGCCAGGGCCACTACAATGTAAGGATTGATTTGCTGCAGGAGGTCTTGCATATAAGCAGGCATGGAAGCAACAGCCCAGGTTAACAAGTTTCCACTTGGAGCATTTATTTAGAACCAAATCACAAAAGAACAAACCTGTTTCTTCCCCTTTGTTCCCAGATCCTGCACCTTTGAGCTGACTTTACACCATATGGATTCAGACAAGGATCTTCAGTCAGTGTCTTTATACTGACCTCCACCCCTCTCCTCAGATTTCAATGCCTACTTTAGGCATAAGAATCTAGGTGCTAGCTGTCTAATCTCAGGTTAGATTGTGCGTATCATTGTTGCAGCTGGCAGATGGGGCCAGTAGCAAATCACCTCGGGCAGTGAACAATGTTCCCTTGATTTTTTTCCCATCCATATGTGGAATAAATTTTGTTGTGTGCACCAATGGACGAGCAGTTGTGCACCACCCATAGAAACACATGTTGCCGGCTGTGGGAGGCAGAGCCTGCTAATCAGCTGGGCAGCATTTCAATTTCTCCTGAGTGGCTGCCCAAGAGCTCAGTTTACAGAGGACACTAGTAGTGGCCCCATCAGTTCTTACAGGGTCAGCAGGAGTGGGAAAGCTCCAAGGATAACCCAGGGTGCTGTGGGAAATAGAGAGGCCAATTCATCAGTGGTATTCCCTCCGCTGAGTTGGTCCAGAACAATTGTCTGGATACGGGGTCACCCAGGAATGCCATTTTCCAGATAATTGGCAAAGCAGACATGGTCACAAAAGATTGTACGATCCTTGTGAGAATAAAAGGGGTTAGCCCACATCTCCTGACAACCCACATCACTGAGAAACCTCCTGACATGTCAGTTGGATGCAAAACTAAATTAGGACAATCTAGGACCCTACGTACAACAGAGCACAGGTTCCTCCCCAGCCCGGCACCTGTTTTCCCATTCCCAAATGGCAGCAAAGAATGGATACACTTAGGCACAGCAGGATTTGCATAACCCCACATGATTCAATTACAAGTTTAAGCCAACTGATGTCAAGAGTCTATCTAACTTCAAGCTTTGGAAGGGGCCCTGGATAATTGGGCCCTGCCTTAGTTAATGATCCTACATTGATAGGAAGAGGATTTCAGTCTGATTTGACTGATCATTTATAGCTTTAATGTCTGTGATTCTATGAGATTTCTCATGCTAAAGTGCAGGCTAGATTCACTCAGCACTAAGGCGAGACGGAATTTTCTTAAGAATTTTTTAAATGGCAAACTGGGGTTTCAATTAAATTAAAATTTCCAGAAAAGGAGTGTCTACTTTCCAGAAATTTCAACTTTTTATCCAAGAAACAAACAATCCTTTCCCCGCCCGCCCCCAACAATACCACCAACAAAAAAAACCTTTTGGATTTCCAGTAAAAAACGGACAAACTTCTATTTTAGACAAGTTACTGCAGTGCTTCGTGGTAGTTGTAGTTCAACTGTCTTATGTCTCCATTCTCATCGATTAGCCACATTTCCCCATCAGACTACATCTCCCAAGTTGCACCATGGTCAGGGACTCCCATGATGAATATAGAGGCTTAACAAAATGGAACACCATTGTGCATCATGGGAGATGTTGTCCGGACAGGAAACACATGAGCGCTAATTCCTATGAGAGCCCACGACAGCATTTCTGAATTGAAATTTTCAGTTTTAAACCAAACATTTTGGACCAAAAGTTTTCAGGGTTTTGTTAGGTTTCCAAAAGCTGAAATTCTTAGTGGGGGGAAATAACAAACAACTACCTTTTTCCAACTGAATCTTCTCAGCACTGTTATGGGAGTCCTCCAAGCAAATGGTGTTGTGCTACAAGTAGTATGTGACTTTTTTTAAATGATTGTATACTGTCTAAATGAAGAAACAAAAGAGAGGACTACGCAGCACTTTAAAGATTAACAAGATGGTTTATTAGGTGATGAGCTTTCATGGGCCAGACCCACTTCCTCAGACCAAATTCTGGAAGAGAACTGGCATGACCATATATACCAAAGGAATACAATGAAAAAAAGTGAACCCATTATAAAACTGACCAATCAGATTTAGAACAGAAGGGGGATGAGGGGGAAGGCTAGTATCTATGAGATAACGATACTAGGGGTGATAAGGCAGGGCTGTGGTGCTGGAGGAGCTGTATTTTTTTGCATCAGACTATACAAGCAAAGTCCTGACCACCTATAAGAGATCCCATTACCCTTTTGAAGAGGTAGAACATTCAATTTCTTTTCATGGCATAATCACTACAATTTCAGGGAGCGACATAGTTACCATATTTTGATCAAATTTCCCCTGAGATTTCAGTTGACTATTTACTCTTTTCACCAAAAAATGTGTAGTATTGCTGTGTGCTTGGCAGATGAAAATTTGCCATTCTCCACCCTAGAATAGGCTGCATTTCATTGCTGACTAAAATGGTAGCTGCTAGGGTCCTAATTCAGCAAAATAGGCCACTGTCGGCAGACAGGATACTGGGCTAGATGGACCTTTGGTCTGACCCAGTACGGCCTTTCTTATGTTCTTATGTTCTAAAACATTTAAGCAGGTGCCTATGTCCATTCCTATTTAGCAAAGCATGAAAATGCATACTTACCTTTATGTTCATGCTTACGTCCCTTTAGAGTCAGGAGGACTCAAGTTCTCACTTAACTTAAGTAGGTACTTAAGTGTTTTGCTGAATAAAGAAGAACTGCTAACTGGGACCAGAGTGTAAAGCTCTCTGGAAACTTTTAATGATATTTTATTTTCCAGAATAAATTGTAGGTCAGCCATGGGGATTAAAGACTGTATCCAAGATTTGCTTCCTCCTGCTTGTTTAATTTTGTAACTTTCTGAGTGCTCAAGCTAACTGAAAATCATTCAGCCTTCTAGCCTAGGGGGGAAAAATTGAAAAACATCCCTCTCAAAATGCTAATGTCAAAAGTGTATGAAGACACTTTAATAGAGGAGGGGAAATGATCACTTTTGAGAGCAAAGAATGCAAATCCAGAAAATTACAACAATGTTCATTATTCAGCTGGGTTTCAGAATGAGTTGGCCCCTTGCACATACTTGCCATTAAAAATGATATAGCCACGTTGTTTTCTCTTTAATTAGCTTTCTAAACACATGACAAACTAAACTGAATAAATCAAACTGACCTTTAAATTCCTAGAATTACAGTCTATTTAAATGGCCATAATAAGGTAATAATAACCCAAGCTAATAGTCACTCTATTTCCATACTGTATGGCTCTCCATGTGATACCCTCTCTTATTAATTTAACCGTTATTACAAATTATTCCCATACTTCAGGTTTAATACAGTATTGATGTTGTTATTAATATAGATTTGTCAGTAAAGATACAAAACTAAGCCAGTCCCACTTAATATCGGTTGACAAAAACAGACACACACACAAAATCTTATGGCTTATCCTCATGGGGAGAAAGCACTGCAAGGAAAAATAATGATTTCATTTCATTAAAGGCATACTTAATCTGAATTAGGGAAGATGAAGGGGAAGAAAATACACACAGCAAGGGACTGTTATTCCAGTCAAAAGGGCATATTTTCCACTGTTGCTTTGCTCTTACAGGGGTTCCCATTACATAGTTGATACTGTGACCTCACTTTACTGGTGTAAATTCAGATACATGCCCCTAATGTCTGTGAAGTTACTCTGGGATTAGACCCATGTAACTAAAGCCATATTTTCACTAGACAGAAGATTGACACTGCCACGATCGATCTTCCAGAGTTTGATTTAGTGAGTCTAGTTAAGATTCGCTAAATTGAACTCAGAGAGCACCCCTGGTTGTCGGTACTCCTGCTTCTGAGAGAAGTAAAGGGAGCCAACCGCGAGTGTTTGCTCCCATTGGCCTCCCACCTTGGGGATGGTGGGGAAAAGCAAAACAAGGTAGGTCGACTCCAGCTACACAATTAATGAAGCTGGAGTTGCGTATCTTGATTCGACATTCCCTATGAATATAGACCTGGCCTAAGAACTGTCCTAGTAACATCTAAGAGGACATGTTTCTTTCCTATACTCAGCATAGAGAACTACAGCAGCACCTCACATAGCTCTGTGCAGATATTGTTGGCAATTATTTTTATTAGTAAAAGTATTATTTACAGTAGTGTAGAGTCCCAAACTGAGATCACATCCCTATTCTGCCAGGTGCTGTACACACACATAGTAACAACTGCATTCTGCCCCAAAGATCTTACAATCTCAATAGATAGGACAAAGGGATTATTATCGTCCTCCATTTTGTACATGGGCAACTGATGCACAGAGCTGAAAACTCACGTCTTCAAATGTATTTAGTCATGGACTTCAGTAGAAGTTAGGAGTGTAAATACTTTTGAGGAGCCTAAGGATATGTCTACAGAACAGCGTTATTTTGTAATAACTCACATTATTCCAAAATAATGTAGCATGTGCCTACACAGCAAGCCCATTATTTTGAAATACATTTGAAATAACGGGCTTCTTACGCTGACTTCTGTAAACCTCATTTCATGAAGAGTAAGGGAAGTCAGGGGAAGAGTGCTCTATTTCAAAGTAACTGCTGTGTAGACAGTGCCAAAAGTCTAAATAAGCTATTTCGACTTAAGCTACTCAATTAGCATAGCTCAAGTTGCGTCGCTGATTTCAAGTTTAGCCTTGCTGTGTAGATGTACCCTAAGGGTATGTCTACACTAGCTCGTTAATTCGAGCTAGGTAGGCAAATGAGGCGACCGGAGTTGCAAATGAAGCCTGGGATTTAAATATCCCGGGCTTTATTTGCATGTTCCCGTCCGGTCGCCATTTTGAAATTTCACTAGCCCGAACTCACTGCCGGGCGGCTACATGCGGCAGACAGAAATTAATTCGAACTAAGTCCTTAGTTCGAATTAACTGTTACTCCTCATTCCACGAGGAGTAATAGTTAATTCAAACTAAGGACTTAGTTTGAATTAACGTTTCACTAATGGCGTGTGGCAGCTGGCAGTGAGTTTGGGCTAGTGAAATTTCAAAATGGCGACCGGACGGGAACATGCAAATAAAGCCCGGGATATTTAAATCCCGGGCTTCATTTGCAACTCCGGTCGCCTCATTTGCCTACCTAGCTCGAATTAACGAGCTAGTGTAGACATACCCTAAGTGACTTGGCTAGGGGCATACAGGAAGTATGTGGCAAAGACAAGAATTGAAACCCACTCTCCACTAAATTAATCCTAAAACCATCCTTCTACTTAATTATGTTGTTGATAGAGTTAGGCTATTCCTAGACTACAGAGTTTTGTCGATGCGCTTTTGCAGAAAGAGGAATAACTATTGCACAAAAAGCCCTCTCTTTTTCTGATTTACTGTACATTTACTTGCGCAAAAATGTGCTTGTAGTGTGGATGTGCCATGAGTTTTTGCACAAAACCGGTCATTTTTGTGCAAAACCTCTGAAGTGTAGATGTAGCCGTAGCTTTCATGGCACGCACCATTTTCATGTAAGGACCCCTAAGAGCGTTAGAAACAAATCACCATTTATGCTACCATTACAGAATCTCCTGTGAGGTAAGTGTCTGTTATCCCCATTTTAGAGACAGGGAAGGACTCAACCCTGCACAGCATGGAGAAATGTACTGGCAGTGCCTTACGTGTGAATGACTTGAAGCAGAACTGAGGGTACTTAGCACCACGCAGGTATGCTCAGCACCTGGTACAAAAGAGCTTTTTCAAGGAGCTTTACACCCACTTAAGTTCCTAAATAAGTGGTGGCATTTTCAAAAGATCTCAACAAAAAAGTAAAAATGGTAGCTGCTGCTGCTACTACAGTTGCTGTGTGTGTGTTTAAAATCTAGCCCTACATGCTATTCCCAGGGTCACAAAACACAGTCCCTCTGTCAGGAAAAGAGCCCAGGATTCCTCATATGCGGTCCCTTTCTGTAACCACTAGACAATAGTCCCATCTTACAAGAGAAACCCATTCATTAATCTGATTTGTATTTATACTCACATATATGATTAAATCAGCATGGAATGCATCCAAGCTATAATGAGGAATGCCCAATGGTCATGCTTGTAACATATGACCCAGAAATTTAGCTGTAGGGCATTTGATTCTTCATCTTGTGTTTAAAAAAAAAAACCCCCAAAACAAGCAAATAAAAAAACAACTCTGCCAGCAGAGCATAAGAGCGGTACCAGGAGATATTTGGAGATACCATTCCAATTAGCTTTGATTTAGGGGAAATTGTTTGAACTGAAGTTGGGCACGCACTGAATTGAAAAGAAATAATGAGAAATATTCAGAGACTGTCCTTTTTATTTTCCTGCCTCCATCCCAGTTCCACTCTCCTCCTTTACCCCCAAAGATCACACGCCGTTGACACACACAAAATGCATGTCACAAGGCACGCCTTCTTACACATGCCACTCACTGAAAGCCTATGAATAAATTTAAAAGAAACCCCAAACCCAAACCATTCCCGTTCCTTAAAGAAATGCCCATAGGCAAGGAGCTGAATGTATTTGCTGCACTCTTCAGAGTTCTTGCAGTGAATGTTTATAATGTGGTGCCTTTCTTTCAGGCATTTCTGTTACAGGAGGCTTCTTTCAATGGCTCTCATTCTACACAGGAGCCTACCTGTTTTGATGACTTAGTATATGACACACACACAAGGGATATGCAAATTAAGGTTAGGGCGGCAGCGTGGTCTATTGGATAAGGCACTGAAATTGGGAATTAAGATTCTTTGGGCTTCTTTCCTCTGCCACTCTTTGTCCATATATACTGTAAGTTCTTCAGGCAAGGACCAGCTTGCCCTCAGAGTTTGGAGAGCCCTAGCACAATAGGAACCTCCTACAAACAGCACAGGTAAAAACCTGCACAGAACCGATTTCTTTGTGTTAGTCCAGTTTTACACAATCCATGTCGGTGAACAGGAGGTGTATTCAACCAGTTGAAATCGAATCATAGAGCTGGAAAAGACCTCAGGAGGTCATCAAGTCCAGCCCCCTGCCCAATGCAGGACCAGTCCCAACTAAAGTTTTATGTAGTAACAGACACTTGCTGTTTCTAGAGCATGGACAAAATCAAGGCAGCCGTTCTACCTCAGGCTACCATCCTGTCAGCTAGGCACCTCATCAGCTAAGCAGGCCCAGGCCTAGTCTGTCTGACGCTATGTCTACACTGTAGAGTTTTTGCGCAAAAACAGACGTTTTTGCACAAAAACTTGCAGAGCGTCCACACCTCAAGTGTGTTTTTGCACAAGAAAATGTACAGTGAATCAACAGAACAGAGGGGCTTTTGCGGTGTAGATATTCCACTTTCTATAAGGAATAACTCCTTTTTGCGCAAGAGCTCTTGCGCAAAAAGGTGTATGTGGATGGGAAGCAGGGATTTTTTGTGCAAAAACAGACTATTGAAAAAAGCACAGGTGCCCTGGTGGCCATTCTGTTAATGGCAATCAGAGTTTTCTTGCGAGAAAGCATCCATGCAGTCTGTACTCTCTCTTGCGCAAAAGCGCATCGCTTTTCCAATGCACTTTTGCATCTTTTCTGCAAAAAGCTTCTTGTGCAAGAAGCCTGCAGTGTAGACGTAGCCTGAGCCTGCCTTTTATGTATGTCCCACTGACAGTCTCAAAAAAGGGCTTGCGTACGTGGCAGCCATAAAGGACTTGTGCTGACCCTTTATTGGGGTGGTTGCGGGATTCATAATCTATAATGGGAGGAAAATGCAGGGTGTGACTTGGATGGGGTGTACACGGTCATCTGGGTATGTGTTCCTCAAGGATCCAATGTCTCATTTCAAAGCGTCGGGCTGAAGTATAGGGCTGAACAGGGAAATTTAAGGCGGCTCACAGACCTGTCCCACTTCTGATGTGATTGAACACATTCTGTCTCCCTCAGAAATTCCCCCTCGAGATTCAAATGTATATAACAGTTCTTGTCCTATGCTACTACATAGCACTGTGGCATACTGTTAAATAACACTGTGCAGGAAACATTTTCCGATCCCTGAAACATTATTTGAGATTTGAAATATTTTTCCTGTTCCACTTTGGGATGAAACAGAGACCTTTCAACATTTTCCATGGAAAAAAAAGCAGTGAGAAAGCACACCACCCTGAACTAGACAATACCCCAGTGGGTCTGGTACTTACCTGGGATATGGAAAACTCAGGTTCAAGGCCTTACTCTGTATCACTATCTGAGGGTGGGTCTCCCACATTTCAGGTGAGCGCTCGAACCATGAGACTCTTGGCTCTTCTGGAGAGCCTTTCTCTCTCATTTTGACCCAAAATTCCATCCTGGACATCAGAAAAAAAATGTTTTTGACCAAACAACATTTTGCAGCCAGAAAAAAAGCCATTTTGTCAATCAATTCCCAGCCTGCTCTAGTTGTTGTGGTATTTCACCTTTCTGGGAGTTAGAACAATTGGGAATCCTTTTAGATGATGCAGACATGTGAATCCTGGGTAGCATGTGAAATTCTCTCTTCAGTCTGATGCACCATTGGATTGTCCTGTCCGGCCCTTCAGGGATGCTAAACAATATGCATTTCTCAGTAAGCGCAGTCTTCACGGCTCATTAGATTGCCACAGCCCTTCCTTGGCAAGGCCTGATTGCCATTCATCCTGCGGCAAAGCAAGGAGCCGTAAAGTCAACACTCCACTTGTGAGTAAGTGGGGAAACAGCAGGGAAGATAGAGGTGATGCTAGGGAGGATCTCCAGCTCTGATCCTGTTTCCCTCAGATCAGTTGTCCTGGTACACCAAGGAATACGATTCTCCATGCAAAGGGGATGCAGTAATTTACTGTTTTCCTTCAGCAAGGGAAGGAATGAGGAGGCATTGGAGTGTAGAAGGCGGCTAGACATTTTTTAGGCAGAACAGGAACATCCAGGGTTCCAAGGACAAGGGTTAATAAGCCAACAAAAAAATGAGATTTGGAAGGACGCTACGTCCTCATGCAGCTTTGCCCCGGCTCTAGCTGCAGGACTCCTTCCAGCTTTGTGTGAAACACCTGGGCTGAGATTTCGTGCTGTGCTTCTAGAGGAACATCTCTACCGGAGGCGGGATTTCCAGTTCGAGGAGACTTGCTAGCCGGGATCCAGACAGCATGCTAAAAATAGCGGTGCAGCAGCAGGAGTGGGAAGGGCTAGCTGACTGAGTCCAATCCCCTTTGAAGCCCTGGGCATGCACTTGGGCTGCTACCATCTTGCAATGCTGCAGCTACGCGTCTATCCTATTTTTAGGGTGCTAACTCGATCTGAGCGAGTGTGGAAATTACAGCCGCAGCTCTCGTACCCTTAGAGGTGTACATCAGGCTGCCTAAGGCAGCACACCGGTGTGTATGCCAACATCAGGGCAGGCTGTCCAGGAACAGAGCACAAGCTCCCAAATGGTGGTGTGTTCTATAATTAGATTTCACCACCCCCGTAACAAGTGTAAACACCTCAAGCAGTAAAATTGCCTTAACATGGAGTCACAAACAATCCCCATCTCTCTCTGGCCAAACAGGCAAGCCCGCCTTGTATGAAAGATGGTCCCTTACACCAGAAAGCATAATATGCAGGACCAGACACTTACCTCAAATGAAAGACAGTGCTTGATGCCAATCCTGTAACCAGCAAAGTACAGATTTATTAATTATGCAAAAGAAATCAACAAGGCATTTCCAAGTTAAAGCAGGTAAATGCACACGCACAAATGAATCACAATTTTAAGTTTAAGAAACTAAATAGATGCTGCTGTGATGTGCAAGATCTGTATAGTGTCCTCTCGAGCTAAGATAAGCTAATCACCTGGGACCCCTAGCTTATGCTTAAAAATCTTTGTCCCTCAAGGAACATATGGGTACAATTTCTACTTGACGGGGACTTTTATTCCCCTCACTCAGAATTCTAGCTGTGATGGGATGAACATTTGTGCCCATCTCCTTTTCATGGGGGCATGGAAAACCATCAACAGTCTTTTTGCCCACCGATGTTCCATAATGGCTTCTCTGATGTCTGTAGGCCTTTTGTCAGGCAGACGATGACACAGCTTGTAATGATCTGGTATTTTCCACTTGGTAATGCTTTTCTCCTGACTGTGTGGGGGGTTTCCTGTTGCATAGCAGACACTTATATAGTTACAGAGCAAATATTTAAATATTACTTATAACACAGGCTACAGATATTATCCAGGCGATTCGTGCGTGCAACAACCCACAAGCATTTTGCAACGTCTAAACACATTCTCATCCATGTTACATCTGCTTTAGCAATGCTAACACGCACGTGAGTCCGACTGGTTTCCAGCTACGCATTTGACAGTGTTCAGTGGGGCCTAAGGTCTTGGCATGTCTTGACACTTGATCTACTAGTATCACACAGTGTAAGGACCTAAAAAAGGCAAATATTAAGAGAAGGCTCGTCCTCTCTCTGAAAAATGTAAATACACAGGACTGCATCGGGTTCAGTTAGATTTTTTTCTTCCTTTGGCATAGGATTTTTTTTTCTCTTTTCTGGCTGTATTTTTCTTATTTATTAGTTCAAAAGTTGTGCATTTATTAGCATTTTGAATTTGAAAATACACTTAATCATATAGGTGCCAATATCTATTTATATGTATTTTTTTTCCATACAGATTAGAGCCTAAATTAAGCTAATTGACATTTTAATAGTATTCCAATGTTTGTTCTTGCAGAGTTGGGATTGCACTCCAGATCCTCTTCTGCGAAGATCTACTCTGTGCCATCTGCTATCCCAACATTTCTAATTATAAATAAATCAGTTTTTGTTTATTATGTATTTGGGCTTTTTTTTATCGTATGAAAGTCTGAAAAGAAAAAGAATCAGGAAACTCTGCTGGGTTTTGTATTGCACCTTTCAGAGACAAAAAAGTGCTTCCCCACAAGAGGTGTTTGGGTAGAAGGGGAAATGTCCCTGAATATTTATTTGAATTAGAAAGCAAATTCTCAACTAACCTGCTTTACAGCCCTTTCAATATCACTTTCCACAAACACTTCAATCACTAGGCACTTAGCAGAGCAAGCACTCACCAAAAGTAATATTTTGCCCCAATATTGACTGAAACGGAAATTTAAACTGCATGTTCAATTTGTAAAATTCATAATTTGTGCTGTTGATGAGCTACAGGATATATAAAGTGTGGCCAACACTAGACAAACACCATGAGTCAGCCTCCCCATCCTCTGAGTCATAAGCATTTTAAAATTAATATTAAATCTTTCTATTACTTACCTTCTGGGTTTTGAGCCCATGGGTCACATTTTCTAGTTTCTCTCCATAATCATGAAGGCTAGAACTTTACAATTCTAAATGCTGAAATTCTAAAGACTTTGAGAGGCAATGTTGCATAGTGGATAGAGCACTTGACTGGGGTCTGGGAGATGTAGATGAGGTCTACCATGCTACAACTGGCCTGCTGGGTTACACTGTGCCAGCACTGGCATGGGAGAGCAGGGCAATGTGCCCCGGAAATAGAATGGGGTGGGAAGGTGGCACACAAGAGAGCTTGTGTGGGGAATGGAGGGAAGCAAGAAGCCCTGGCGTACGAAATATGCTCTGCCTACAGAAGCAACAAATTGCGCAACCCTCTGATAGAAATAATAACAACAGAGTAACACAGATATTTATTCCACAACAATCCTCAGTATATATTTCAAAGTCTTATATTCCAAAAGTAAATGTTTGTTAAAATCATGTGACAACCCAGAGTGACCATTTTGAGGGGGTAAATTCAGGGGGGCTTCATTCAGTTTGTGGGTCCTCATTTTCACAGCAAAGCATGCACCCTGCAGGACTGCTTACGGGTTTCTTCCAATCAGGAGAGGAGCCAACCATTCTTCTCTTAACCACCTCTTTAACAGTGGATCAATCCATTTACTCCCAGTAGTGCTGTAATACTCACATGTTAGTGGATAGTGAGCAGGAACTTCCAACATGGGCTACCCCAGGGGGACATTGTGATGGAATGGTCCTACCAAGCCCCACCCCAGAAGAGAGACATAGAGAAGTCCTCCAGGAGGCTAGAGCGGCTCTGGAGGAACCAGCCAATCAGGGACCAGGGAGGCCTACAAAGGGCACTGCGAAGCAGAGCAGAAGTTAGTGTATGGTGGAGCAGAAGCAGTGTAGACAATAGCCGAGGAAGCTGTCTCCAGGAGGGGAAGCCCTGGAAGCACCATTCTCTCCGAGTGGGTAAACAGAATGAGAGACACTAGATAAGATGGTACAAGATGGGCCCTTGTTAAATGTGTGCCCGGAAGGCTTCGGACGAAGGGAGCGCAAGGCACATGCACTCTGCCAGATGGGGGCTCTGGCGGGAGGTGAGTGCTGCCCTGGTACAGACATGTTCTCAAGGATCTTGGAGCATTATTCCTAGCATCTAGGAGAAGAGAAGATCCCATCTTTTCCTGGCAGCAAAGAAATTAACGCGATGTTCATGAGGAAAAAAGAAACATGCACTTACGGGTTTTCTTTCTAGTGCCTTGAGTGCACAGCTGTGTTTGTTGCATAATAAGGACAAGTGTCAAGGAGAGCTGAAGAAAACTGGGAGTAAGTAGTCAGATATCAATGTTAATTCAATGAGCAGTCATTATTATTAATGCAGCGTTATTGGGGCAGGAATTAGCCCCCCTTAAGACTATGAAAATCACCTGTATGATAAGCAACCTCTTAAGTTTTGCTTTTCTGAATGGGGATAATATTGAACTTGCATAAGCCGTCATCCTACCACCCCAGCATGAGGGGACGGAGGCAGAGGAAAGGGAGAATGGCTGGTCCCAAATTCCCAGGCCATTCCCTGAAGATGGTTGTTGCCCTGCCCAATCTACAGTAGCAGTGAGGCGGTCATGCTGTTTGCTGGCCCAGGATAATGACACAGCAATGTAAAGTAGGGCAGGCCAGGGGAAAAAAATTCCATTTCATGACATGTGTTGACACTTGGTTTGCTTGTAGTGCCCAGTGGAAATGGGACCTTCTGAATGAGAGACCCTAAAACAGCCAACAGCCTGGAGGTCGAGGTATGGGATAGCCAGGGGTAAATGCTTGATCGGCCTGGTTCAAACCAGTGACTCGAGAGCAGATTTCTCATATAACAGACCTGTGTCCTTTCAGCCAGATTACTGGTTATTCTTGTGCCGTTTTCTCTGGCCAGAAATTGCTTCCTGGACCTGAGGAAATCTTTGTCAAAACCAATACATTTCTGTAAAACAGGGACAGGGAACCTTTTTTGCATTGGGGGAGCCGCTGAGCCACTGAACAATCTGTTTGGGGCTGCTTAGCTTTTTGCTTGTGTGCAGCCTCCAACCAACATACACACAAACAAGCCCTCACTGCTGTGGCCCTGACTGAGGAGAAAGATGTCCCCCACATTCTCCTCATACACCAGAGCCTTGGGGAGCCCAGGCTAGTAGATTTTGTGTGATCCAACCCCATGGGCCAGAGGGCAGGAACACCAGAGCAGGTTCCCCAATGCTGGGGGGAAGCCTAAGCCTTGGGGGCTGGATCCAGGCAAGCTGGGGTCCACATCCGCCCCTACACTTTAGGTTCCCCAACCCTGCTGGAAAACATTTCATTGTTGATGATTTTTTCTGTAAAGCCCACTATTGTTTTTTTCTTCCAGCTAATGTATATTCACCTTTCTTCCTCACAAAATAGCATTCCAGCACAGCTAAAGTTTGAATACTAGCTATGCATGCTGCTTTTCAAATGCATAAGAGGTTTCTGTGTACTCTAAGCAGCTTCCATTCTCCTCCCTTTACGTATTTCTAGTCTGCCCAGTGTGGAAGTATCTACAACAGTACACGTGTAGTAGAGGTAGCCAACAGGTAGCAGGAGTAGTGTGTGAGTGAGTGTGATTGATTATGTTTGTCTCTCTCTGAGCCTCATAGTGACAGCACTGGAGCAGCACACAAGCGACCAGGGTTCCATTTCTAAATGTGCCACAAACATCCCGGGGGACCTCCGTGTCTCCGATCCCTATCTATCAAACGAGGGCCGTAAGGCTCCCGTTGTCCGGTTTTAGACTGCAAATGCTCCAAGACAGAAACTACTTCTTAAAGAGGCTAGCACAATAGGGCCCTGATCCCCGCCAATTCCTTAATTTGGGGGCTCATTATAAGGGCCCGATCCAGTGCCCCTGGAAGCCAACGGGAGGTAGGGCTGGTGACAGACTTCACCAGGCCTGGGCAATATGTGTGTGTGGGGAGGGGAGTGGCTTTACTCCAGGCCCCTTAGAAAAGGACGGGCCTCAGGCAGAAGGGGAGGAGCTAGGGACTAACCTCCCCTAGTCCCGCCCAGGGCTCTGACAGCAGTTTAAAAGGCCCGGAGCTCCAGCCACTGCTGCTGCCATGGTAGCGGTGTTGGCAGACCAGGGTCTGGGCCCTTTTAAATTGCTAGGTCCTAAGCACTGCCACCTTTGCCTCCCAACCTCTGTCAGGAGCCATGATGGGAAGCTTTGAGTTAAGCTTTGTGGGGGCTTAGTTAATTGTGGGTGTATTTTGATGCCTTCAGACAGTAGTTGATGTCCCTCAGAGGCTACGTCTAGACTGCACCTCTCTGTCGACAGAGAGATGTAGATTAGGCACATAGAAATTGCTAATGAAGCAGGGATTTAAATATCCTGTGCCTCATTAGCATAAACATGGCCGCCGCTTTTTTTTCCGAAATGGAGTTTTTTTGGAAAAAACGGCAGTCTAGACGCAGATCTGTCAAAAATAAACCCTTTTTCGACAGATCCTGTATTCCTCAAAAAATGATATTTAAATCCCTGCTTCATTAGCAATTTCAATGTGCCTGATCTACATCTCTCTGTCGACAGAGAGGTGTAGTCTAGACACACCCAGAGATCTGCGTACCTCCCCTCACAAAAGTGAAGGGCTTGGACTAAAAATCTGGCCCTTAAATTGCATTTAAAAAAATGACAATTTTCTGAGCATCTCTTGTACTTACGTATTCAACAGTTAATCAAATCTATGCTTCAGGATGGGGAGTTGATTGACTAATGTCTCAGCATTTTCTCCTTCATTTGGTATTCTAACGATTGTCTGTGGGCATTACAGGTTAATTTTTTTGCCTCAGCTCCATCCAGTGTTAGAGGCTGCACCAGGGAATGGTCTGTACAGAACAGACCTGCTTTGGTAGGGGGATGGATGGGGAGATCTGGCAGATATGATACGATCCAATTGTCTAATTCAGCATGAAATAATACTACACACTGGGGGGCTGCCTTGCAAAGATCTCGTTAACCTGTAATGGCGATACGTCAATTAAGCTGTGAGTTGCAGAAGTATTAACCCCTTTTTAGCTATGGAGCTGAGGCTGCTGATATTTAACAGTGGGGAAACCGAGGTACAAAACTATTTTTCTCTTGGTTGCATAAAAAGATCTGGAAAGAGATTGCAGATCTCTGGACTCTGTCGTGTGTTTGTCAAAGAACATTCTCTGCCCATTGGTATGGAGAATCCTATAATTACCTGCGGATCAATATTAGCCTGAATTCTGTTGTTTTATTTACATTTTGTGCAGGCTCCATGGGACACAAGGCCTGAATTTCTTGTGGTGTCCATGGGTGTCGTTCCATTGCCTTCAGTAGATCTGCACAATGGTATACTACCTGTCTGGCCTTGCACATGTCTCATGGACTGCAACTGTGTGCTGATTGGTCTGCAAGCCCTCAGATGGAGAATCACCGCTCTACACAGAAGCAGAGAAGGATGGTCTAGAGGATGACAGTCTTCTCCTTATTCTTACAAAGTCCCTTGTTCCATGTTAGAAGAATGCATCCCTTTCTGGGATTCTTACCCATTCTCACATGGTTGCCTTCTACTTAATAGCAAATGATCACCATAAAATCTTTTATGTATGGGGTCAAACCCTACAGATCTTAGTCAATGGGACTTTTGGCAAAGGACTGCTGGAGTTGATCCACAAAGAACTTTTCACCTCAAAGGATTCTGCTAACCTTTATAAATATTGTGTATGCCTTCTAGCCACAGGAGAAGACAATAATCTAGGGTGGAACATTGTATCTGCCGCATAACATCTGAAGAAAAGCTAGATACATTCATGGAGGTTAGGTCCATAAAAGGCTATTAGCCAGGGGATAGAAATGGTGACTCTGGCCTCTGTTTGTCAGAGGCTGGAGACGGATGGCACGAGACAAATTGCTTGATCATTGTCTTCAGTCCACCCCCTCCAGGGCATCTGGTGCTGGCCACTGTCGGCAGACAGGCTACTGGCTAGTTGGACGTTTGGTCTGACCCAGTACGGCTGTTCTTATGTTCTTATATTTGTACAGCACTTAGCATGAGATCATCTAGCAATTCTAAGCACAGCTCTGTAAAAATAAGAAGAATCAGATACTACTGTGAGGCAGTACCTACCAAGATGCAGAATGGCATTAAATCTGATAGGAATGTGGGTAGGCCAAACGTAACTACACTCAACGGGATTTTTAATGGTCACGAGTGGTTAAATATTTGCTGTTATGCCTTACCTGAAGTAATGAGCTACCTGATCTTAATAAGAATATAAGAATAGCCATACTGGGTAAGACCAAAGGTCTATCTAGCTCAGTATCCTGTCTTCCAACAGTGGCCAATGTTAGGTGCCTCCCAGAGGGAATGAACAGAACAGGTAATTATAAAGAGATCACTCATTTCAAGACTCTGACAAACAGACTAGTGACACCATCCCTACCCATCCTGGCTAATAGCCATTGATGGATCTAACCTCCATTAATTTATTTAGTTCTTTGTTGAACCCTGTTAAAGTCCTGGACTTTGCAACATCCTCTGGCAAGGAGTTCCAAAGGTTGACTCTGCACTGCATGAAGAAACTCTTCCTTTTGTTTGTGTTAAACCTGCTACCTATTAGTTTCATTTGGTGAACCTTAGTTTTTATGTTATGAGAACAAGTAAATAATTTTTCCTTATTCACTTTCTCCACACCAGGCGTGATTTTATAGACCACTATCAACCCCTCCTCACCCCTAATCTCCTCTTTTTCTAAAACTTTCATATGCCACTATTGAAAGCCTTCTAGCTCTTTTTGGCTAGTTAATTGTATAGCGGTAATTACAATTCAACCTTTTTATGAATCTTCATTTGAAAGGTAGAATTGTAGATAATGAAATTACACTCCCAGGTTTTAATATATTTCATTGTAGATTGTAACAGAAGGTGTGGAGATGTGTGCATAGTCCACACATCTGCTTATGACACTTTCTCTTCTGATAGACAGAAGAAGAAATCTTGTGTAGCATAGAGTCATTTATTTTCTGTTACACTGGATTTTCAGAATAGCAATCTTTCTATTTATTTATAGTGTTTATCAGCACTCTAATGCTAATTTAATCTCTTTGCAAAAAAAATGCCATCAGCCTTGTAATGAATGATATATTGGGAAATAGGGAATTTATAATGTTTAGCCATTTCAATATGGGATGAAATTCTAGTTTAGATCTACACTTAGGAATTATTTATATCCTCTTATGTCATATCAATTTAAATAATATTCCACTCATTGAGGCATAAAGAATAATGTTAATATTAAAGTTTCTATTTAAAATTTGCTAATTGCACATGAAGGGGTTATATCTACTGCATTCAGGGTTTTTTAAATTTAATTTTATTGTATTAGAAAATCCACGAGGTTAAGCCTGCAGAAATTATTGCTTTAAAATGTATAATAAGAATCTTGCTGCTGTTATGAGCACTGAAAAAAATGTGCCTTCATCTAAAATCAGCCTTGTTAAAGCTACAGTTCTGGCAATGCCAACTAATCTTAGGCCTGATCCAGCTAAATTTTACTCATGTGAGTAGTTCCACTGATTCCAATGAGATTTGTCCATGAGTACTCTTCTGCCTAGATTGTGCCTTTTGGCAGAGGAGGGAGCACAATTTACACCGATCCAGGAGTGGTACCAGGGAGCCTTGTGTTTCAGAGCTACTCCTCGGAGTCACGGATCTTCTTGTGCTCTGTCCTTGTCCTGGGATGGAGTACTGGACTGGACTGCAAACCTTAAGAGATCAAAAGTCATGAGTCAGGTACCCCAAAATCATGAGAGTTTTTTTTTTAAATCAAGTTATGTGCTTTAGTTTGTCTGCTGACTTTTTTTTTTAAGCTCTTTTCTCTTCTTCTGCCAGTGTCCCCATGTGTGATTAATTTCAGGTTGAAAAATCAAGCTTTAATGCATGCTTCTCCCCTGGCTGCCCTGATGGAGACTTTACTTACCTTTCCCAACCCTGATCCATGGAAACTTCCATCTTTACTCAGTATGGACACTTTCTACCTCCCACTGTGCCTGGACTTCTCTTGCGAGGACCCAGCAACACACTTCCTCAGCTTGCTGCTCCAAGGTGTCTACTCTGCCTAGGTATCCTCAGCACCATTTCCTCACCTCTCCACTCTATTCTCTCTCCACATTCATTAAGGGCAGCCTCACTTCCACCTGCAGATAGACTGTAGGGAACTTGCGGGTTCCTTCAGCCTCATTGACAGTAGGACAAGAGGAGATGGAAGCCATTTTGAATAAAAGAAAATTGGTGAGCTGGTGTAATCCACACACTCCCTGGGTGTGGTTCACAGTCCCATGTTGTGGCACTGGGACCACTTATGGAGAGACAGAATGAGTTTGCTCTACAGCCTCAGCTAATAAGCAGCTGGCTTTTAGCTCATGCAGCAGAGGCTCATGAGCTAAGCTGCAGAGGTCCTAGGTTCAGTTTTGCCTGTTGGTGTTACACTGGCACCTTTCATTGCATATTCATGAGACAGGTAATAAGTCACCCCCACCCCCAAACATTGCTAGGGTAGAGATACAGTTGCAAGCATGGGTAATATTGATTGTGCTAGAGTCCCTTATCAGGCATGCGATGGGAATGAATGTTTTCCTGTTGACTTCTCCCCCTACTTGATCATGGAGAGCATATCAGACACACCTACCTGCCTCCTGTTCAGGATCTGTGATCCAGACAGGTGCAAGGTAGCCACATACAAGACTGAAAAGGCCTTAGCCCCTGTGTGGCCACATTAGACCCAGCCATAATCTAACACCTTGTGAGTTAGGGTGTGATCCCCTTATAAGCAAACAAGCTAGAACTGGCTTACTCCTTTAGGAAAGAAAAAAATATATTTTTAAAATATCTGGAAAACTCTGTCTGATTGCAGTGGCAAGAGGAAATGGCACAATTTGTATAACTAATTAACTTGAGTGAGTAGCACTGTTCCTGCTCCAGCTTCAAACAACAAATCGAATTTATTTTCACCTTTGCTTTCAGCATAACGATACTGAGTCTGTGGGTATGGCTAGTCTGCGGGGGGGTTTCGGGATACCGAAGGTATCCTGAAAAAACTCCACCGCATCCAGGGAATGTGTTTGCTCTTCCGCTTTTTTTGTGGAAGAGAAAACACGCTCTTTCGGAAGCCCTTGTATTCCTTGTTGCATGAGGAAGAAGGGGACTTTCGAAAGAGGGCTTTTTTCCGAAATTTTGCCTAGTCTAGATGGGACAATTTCGGAAAAGCCTCTTCCAACAAAAGTATCAGAAAAAGATACGCAAAATGCGGAGTGCATTTTGCATATCTTTTTCCGATAGATCCTCGCAGTCTAGCTATACCCTGAGTCGCTTCGCACCCATGCTGGCTCCAATCCAGTGAAGACGGTTGGATTGCACCAGTATAAATCTGATGCGAGGGGAAATTCAGTCCCATTCACTGGAGGTGATGTTTTTAAACCGCCAAAGCTAGGAATGTTTCATTCTCAGAGTGGGCAGGTCCTAATCCTACATGGGATTTTTTCCATCTGTAACAATGGACGAATCCAAATAAGTCTGGCATTTCATTTCAGGTAAGCATCCAAAAGTCTGAGTTCTTATCCAGATCCAAGCATCTGGAGTTTGAACCTTGTGGATGGAAATCACACCAGGACAAAGTGCCATTCCAGATTAGCCCCATGGTCCACCTAGTATGATACCTATCTCTGCAAATGGCTGGAGTCACATACATCCAAGGCAGTGTGCAGCTCTGGAATAAACTGCCTTTAAAAGAAATTTCCTACTGAACTTTGTTAGGAGGCTAATCTAAACCCCTAAAGCAGGATATTTTAAATCCCATCACAAGATTTCTGTCCTCCCTAATGTCATTGTGGATGGGTCCATATAAAATCAAGCCCTGATTTAAACTCTGTGAGCTCTGGTGAGAGTGGGAACTATTACTTACTGTTCCCAACCAGTCTGCCTATTTAGGTCTATGTAAATGACCAGAGCTATCAACAGACAGCTCACCTCATACCTTCCTACTACCAGAAGCTAGTCATCCCTGAGGCGGGAAGCAGGGTTAAAAAGCCATCTGTTACCTTCACTAGAAGGCAACTTAAGTCAGGTAGGCTGAGCTGTTGACGGGATGAACTTGCTGCTGATTTACATGGCTCACCTCATCAGAGCTTGGCAAATAGTGAGGAAAAACTTCAGTGCTAACAGTAGGGTGACATTTAACCAGAATTTCGCAGGAGGAATAACAGGTAGTTCGAATTAGGGCTTTAATTCGAACTACCGGCTCCCTGCTGCGGGCAGTTAGTTCAGACTAGTGAAATTTCAAAATGGTGACCGGATGGGAAGATGCAAATAAAGCCCGGGATATTTAAATCCCAGGCTTCATTTGCAACTTCGAATGCCTACATTAGCCTCCCTAGTTTGAACTAGGGGGCTAGTGTAGACATACCCTAATTTCTGTTTGTCAGAAGCTGGGAATGGGCAACAGGGATCACTTGATGATTCCCTGTTCTGTTCATTCCCCCTGGGGCACATGGCAAGTTGGAAGACAGGACACTGGGCTAGATGGAACTTTGGTCTGACCCAGTATGGCTGTTCTTATGTATGCTTAGATCTAAATTCTCACACTGTGTTGGCACATAGTGGGTGATCAGTGGCCAATAATCCAGAAAGCAGGAACAACGCAGACTAGCTAAAGTGCAACCATCATCATTTTGGGTGGGTGAGTGGCTCTTGTCTATTCATTACAGTGGTGAACCTTATCCCATTAAGGATAATAACATTATACTCTTCTATATATAGCACCTTACCTCTGAAGATCCTAAAGCACTTTCTGGACATAACTAACTACCTTGCAGTCTCTGTGGTCAGCAGGGATTTGGCCATGGGTTTCAAGGAGAACTAGATCACTCCGAAGGTCTGTCATGAATAGTTCGAGTGTCAGCTCTGCCCAGAATTCAGGGGAGGAATAGTCACTGTTCTCATGCAATATACGATCTAATGACCTTATCCTAATAGCCTTCTGCATACCGAGCTGCAAGTCAATTCAGGGACAGCTCCTTGCAGGGGAAACTTCTTTTTTTTTTTTTTTTTTTTTCAGGATCTGGCCTCAAAGAATCTCTCTCACACACACACACACACACACACCCCCGCTTGGCTCTTGCTGGTATGTTTTCTGATGCAAAGTCTTGCCTGGACTAAGCAGTGATTTATTCTAATGGAACAGCAATGAGCCCCCTTGTGCCGCACACCTAGGATAGAGAGAAAGGACATCCTTTTTCTCCCTCAGTGAGCCTGCAAATCGCTATTCCCCCCTGGAGTCTGGATATCTATTCAGAAAAAGTCGCTAACTCAAAATCTGTTCTCATCTTCTCATTCCTATAATTAAAGTTTTAAATCCTCAACTGTGGAGGTCAAACTGCACATGTAGAACATTTGCCCTCTAAATCGCTGACTTGTAATAGAGGCTTTATGCAATCTTCTCACAGGGAGAGCATCCACGGGCTCCAATGGTAGTTTTGTCTCTAAAAGGACTGTGCCCAGGTTCACAGAGGGATCTAGGCTCCTACCTAGTGACATCAACAGGCGATAGCCACCTACATATTTTTGAAGAGCTGAGCCTACAAGCTTTGGCTTGCTCCCATTTTGCAGGTGGGTAAACTAAGGCCCAGAATGCTTGTTACACAGTCAAGAGAATTGTTTAGACTGTTCCTTATGGATATCTAGGCAGTCAAATTATTTAGCCCTTTTTCCATTAGCACATTATGGAGACGAAGTATAAGTCTTGTGGTGTAGGCTCTGGACTGCTATTTGGGCATTCTGGGGTTAGTCCCTCGCTTTCCCATAATTTGGCAAATTTATCACACTCTCTGTGCCTCCGTTTCCATCTTATAAATTGTGGTTAGTAATCCTTATCCTCTCTTGCCAGTTGTCTGTTTGGCTTTGCAAACCTCTCTGAATCAGAGAGGGTCTTATATTATGTACCTGTATAGTATCTAAATCAAAGTTTTGGCTTCTGGGTGCTACTGTAATACAGCAATTTCCCAGGCAAAAAATAAGATAAAATGAAGTTGACTGAAAGTTTAGAGTGGAAAACATTGCATTGTAGTTATCTTCAAAACAGGTATTATGCACCCAAGAAATTCAGATGTAAGGCTCATCTGAGAAGGAATCCAAACATGTGAAGGTATGAAAATGCAGAATTAAGGCACCCAAAGAACCTTAACTCTGACCTACAATGATAACACACAGGTACTATTAATGCATATTAGTATGTGTGGTCCTGTATTGGATGCATATATACTTCTTAAAACCACGGTTTTGTATTTGTCTTGAAAACGCCGTTTCAGAGCCCTTTCAAATCTCACCTAATACTTGACTTCTGCCAAGTATTGAGTTTCTAGGCACAGACTTTCTGCTAGCATAAATGTTCGCAGCTGTATTGACAGTTTGTTTACACCACTTGAAGATCCATCTCCTAGCATATATGTGCCCTCTTATGATTTTCTCAGTGCTTCTTGTCTGATCTGTGTGTCTCTTTCACACTGTATGCTGTTTGAGGAAGAGCTGCCTGTATTTCTGTGGTTTATGCTACCCTAGACTTAGCATCTGTTCTAAACAAAGAACAAGGCAGTGCCTAAATTGGTGTAGCTATGTTTTTCTCCAGCTGAGGATCTGGTCCAGTAAGTATAAAGCTTGTTCTCATTGGTCAGCCTGTTCTTCAGCTCTCCATCATTTATGACATACAGTTTTATACTCCCAAGTAACTCTATTTGCATCTTTCTGCCTGCAACGAACTGGGAATGCAAACACTAACCCTATGTCTACACTGTCTCTTTTGCAAAAGAGGCAATGCAAATGAAGTGCTCATTAGCAACTTCTTGTGCTTCATTTGCATATTCTCTTCCAATGCTTTTAGCGGAAGAGGTTTTTGTGCAGAAAAAGAAAAGCAGTGTAGACAGGTCCGTTTTGCACAAAAAAACCTTTTGCGAAAGAACCCTTATTCCTCAGAAAATGAGGTCTACAGGTTCTTGCACAAAAGGCTTTTTTTGCACAAAATGGACCTATCTACACTGCTCTTTTTACGCAAAAACCTCTTCTGCAAAAAGCATCAGAAGAGAATATGCAAACGAAGCATGAGAAGTTGCTAATGAGTGCTTCATTTACATTGTCTTTTCCACAAAAAAGAGACAGTGAAGACGTAGCAAATATGTGTAGGGTGAGATTTTCAATTGCCTGCAGTTGTCTAACTCTGTGTTTGGGGTTTACCCACAAAAGCTCATGATCCTAATAAGGATGTAGGTGTGTAGTCAAGTAGTTGACTACCCGACAAGCCTAGGCTTATAAAAATTTTTATCGGCTACACGATTAGTGAATTACCCACCTCTTAACATCCTTAGATACTATATATTTTTGTTAGTGTCAAGGCTCTGGTCTACACTAGAGAGTTATTTTGAAATATGGAGGGTTATTTCAAAATAAGTGGAGCATTCACACTACCAAGCTGTTATTTCAAAATAACAGGCTGGTTATTTTGAAATAATAATGCCTGTTTTCCAAGAGGAATAACACTAATTTCGAAATAGTTATTTTGAAATAGTGGTAATGCTCAGCTGCTGCTATTTTAGAATAATTTGAAGTAATTACTCCTCAGTGCTTCCTGGGGCCTCAAGTCGAGGTAGCACGTCCACATTAACGGAGTCTGCCTCAGACTAATTTCAAGCCTCTGCCATGGTGGGGACACACTAGTTTGATTTTGTTACTTTGAGAGTTACTTCGAATTTAGTTATTTTGAAATAATTTCCTAGTGTAGGTAAGCCCTCGGGAGCCACAGGACTATTCTTTGCTTTCACTGATGCCAATGGCAATGCTTCTACTGATGCCTCCAGTACAGGATCAGGTGCCTAATCGTTCAGCTAATTTTTGAAACTGCACTTCATTTTGGGTGCAAAAATGCAAAGAGAATCTGCAAAGGCCAAGCCAGGTCACAGACCACAGACACGGAATCCAGAACTGTTCGCTGCAGAATTAAAGCTTTTCAGGTCTCCATTAACTAAAATAGGAAATGCTAGAATTCGTTCTTTTTTCCTCTTTCCCTAGCCAAGTGATAACATTTCTGTTATACTAACTAAGGAATTTGTAAGGAGGGTACAGTCGATTCAATCAATATCCATAAGTAAAATTTACTTTAGCCATATTTTTTAGTTTGAATTCATATGGAATAATCTATTTTTATGCAGATGCACAAAAACATCAAATATAGGGGAAACCTGCCAACTCTCCTTGTTTGCAAAGCTCACTGTAAATAAAATAACATAAAAAGTATAATTGAATGGCTAACAAAAGCCTATGAAGCCATTTTTCCTTTTTTTTCCTCTTCCAGAGCTCAGAAACCAGCAATACGTGCTAATAGACAACATAAATCTAAAAAGTTTCCCTATAAACAGAAGTCTGTTTTTACTACCTGCTTGAGTCCATTGATTAAGCTGTTTTAGAAGATAAGAAAAATATAATTATAACAATAATAAACACAAGAAGCAAATATCACTTGCCCCGTGGTGGTAGTTTTCAACTTGCAGCCTACAGACCCCCTGCCTCTGATTTAAAAGGGAAATCACCTCCATTTGAAATTTGTAGAGATCTGTACATTAAAAAAAAAAAAAAGACCCCTAAGGTTGAAAATCACTTCCCGAAGGTCCTCTAAGGCCTTGCTCTTCACAAGTCATGACTAGAACTGGACAAGAGGTCCTGTTACCTCAGCAATGAGCAAACTATAATCATTTGCCTATGGGGTCTACGAACGCGTTTCTGCTACATTTATGAACAAGTCTCCCAGGCCTGGTCAGGGGACTTATACCAGTGAGGATCACATTAGTGCAATAAAATAGCTTGTAGACTCAGGGGTGGGGAACCTTTTTCCGATTGGGGGGCCACTGACCAACAGAAAAAAATCAGTTGGGGGCTGCACAAAAGTAAGAAGGAAAAAAAAACCCAAAACAAAAACACCTCACTGACATGGCCCCTGTCTGAGAAGCAGAAAGACACTCCCACATTCCCTTCACACATCAGAGTCTAGGGGGACCTGGGCTAGTAGATTTTGTGGGCCTTCCTAGGCTGTGGTGTGGGGCCAAAAATGAGGGGTTTAGTGTGTGGGAGAAGCTGTCAGGAAGCAGGCTTGGGGTGTGGAGTCATGGAGGGTGTTAGGGTGCAGGAGCAGGCTGGGGAGACTGGCAAGGAAGTAGGGTGCTGGTGCTCCAATCCTGCAGGGGAATCCACAGGGGGGGCACACAACTTGATCACCAGCACTGGCTCCCCAGTGCTGGGGCGGGAGAGCCCCAAGCCTCGGCTGAAGCTCTAGTTTTCAAGACTACTCCCTCCCAGGGCTTTATAACCTGAGCTAAGCCCAAGCTGCAGTGTCCACACAGCTATTTTCAGAGCATCACCACAAGACCCTCTCAACATAAGTCAGTGGACTCAGGGTAGACAGGATAGGCAGCAACAGTCGAAAAAATGGGGAATCACTAAAAAAGGATAGAGAATAAGACAGAGAACAAGACTGTCAGCTGAGGAAGTGGGTTAAATGTGTGTGTGTGTGTGTGTGTGTTAGTCTATAAGATGTTACAGGACTACTTGTTGCTTTTTTCCTCAGAGCATAAGGAGAACAATTTTTCTCTCTCCTCTTTGTAACAACCTTTTATGTACTTTAAAACTGTTACGTCTCTACTTCTTCTTCTGTTCTCCAGACTAAACAAACCCATTTTTTTTTCAATCTTCCCTCATTGGCCGTGCTCCCTAGACCTTTCATCATTTTTGTTGCTCTTCTCTGGGTTTTCACCAATTTGTCCACATCTTTGCTGGCATCCAGAACTGGACAAATACTCCAGGTGAAGTCTAATCAATGAGAAATAGAGCAGAAGAATTACTTCTCATGTCTTGCTCACAACACTCCTGCTAATACATACCAAAATGATGATTGATTTTTTTAAAAACTGTGTTACACTGTTGACTGTTATTTCACTTGCGATCTACTCCTATCTCAAGATCCCTATCTGCAGTAATCCTTTGTAGGCTGTTTTTTCCCATTTTGTCCATTTCTGATTGATTGGTCCTTCCTAAATGGAGTACTTTGAATTTGTCCTAATGGAATTTCATTCTATTTACTTCAGACCATTTCTTCAGTTTGTCCAGGCCACTTTGAATTTTAATCCTATTCTCCAGAGCACTTGCCATCCCTCCCAACTTGGTATTGTCTGCAAACTTTATAAGTGTACTCTCTGTTCCATTATCTAAATCATTGATGAAAATATTGAATAGAACCTGATTTAGAAATAATGCTTGTGGAACCCCACTCTGTATGCCCTTCTAGCTTGATTGTGAATAATTGATAGCTACTCTCTGGGAATGGTATTCCAACCAGTTTTGAACCCACCTTATAGAAGTTCTGCCTAGATTATATTTCCCCAGTTTGTTCATGAGCAGGTCATGTGAGACAGCATCTCTCTGTCTCAGAGATCCTTCAAATTGAGTAAAATTTCCCCTTGGATGCTTATAACTGATCAGTGCAAAGATGAGCAAATAGGCCAATTCTGACAAGGAACACTCTCTGGCAATGGCTGTACGTCAGGTCTCTATCTCCATCTGTGCCGACTCCAGCAGCTCCAATGCAGGCCTGGGCATGTTCCTTATGTTGGGCTCTCTGATCTGCATGGAGACATCGCCTGATCTGAAAGTGTCGGGCACAATTCCTGATGGTGGTCTTCCAGGTTACCCCATCCTCCACCTGCCTCTCCCAGCTGTCAGTGTCAATGCTGCACTTTACCAAGGTGTTCTTAATGATGGCTCTGTAGCACTTCCTCTGCCCACCACAAAACCTCACCTCGGTCCTCAGCTGAGTGTAGAAAATCATAGAATACTAGAACTGGAAGGGACCTCAAAAGATCATTGAGTCTAGTCCCCTGCCCTCACGGCAGGACCTGTTTAGACAAACGTATATCAGTCATCCTGACCAGACCATGGCCTGTGGGCAATTATTGCCTCAATGCTACAGGAATCAGCCTCTGCAAGGACCCTAACATTGGTCCATCTGTCCTACTACATGATGCCCAATATTCTCCTCCGGTACCTTTGGTGGAATTTCTCCAGATCTTTTAATATAACATCTATAGGGAGTCTAGTCTTCAGCTCCATACAGCAACATTGGGATGACTACAGGATTGTAGACGTCAATCTTGGTCTGCACCTTGATGTCATGGTCCTTGAAGACTCACCTCCATAAATATCCATAAGCCGCATTGGCGATTCAGTGGCAGATTTCATCGTCAATGTCAGCATTGCTGGACAGATTGCTTCCAAGGTAGGAGAAGCTGTTGACATTCTCCAGCACTAGATCGTCCGCCATGATGGTTGGTTTGGGTAATGGTATGGCGGTTGTTGGTTGAGAGAGAACCTTGGTCTTTCGTGTATTATGATTCAAGACCTTCGGCAATCAGTGAGTGATGACGGGGCAGGCTTGTGTGGCTGGAAGCTTCTGGTCACATCCTGGCACGGAGGAGGCAGTTGCAAGAGTCCACATCAAAGGCCTTACTAAAGGCAAGATATGCAACATCTACAGCTTCCCCTGATCCACTAGGCTTGTTGCCCTGTCAAAGAAAGCTATTAGGTTGGCATGACTTATTTGTACTTGACAAATCCATGCTGTTAATTATCACCTTATTATCTTCTAGTGTTTGCAAATTGATTGCTTAATTATTTGCTCCATTATCTTCCCAGACACTGACATTAAGCTGTTTGGTCTGCAATTCCTAGATTGCTTTTATTTCCTCTTTATTTATGAGCACTATATTTGCCCTTTTCCAAGCCTCTGGAATCGCTCTAGTCTTCCATGACTTTTTGAAATGAATCACTAATGGCTCAGATATTTCCTCAGCCTTGAATTTTCTAGGGTATATTTCATCAGGCCCTGGTGAGCTGAATACATCTCAGTACTCAGAAATCAAGATTTCACCCAAGTGGAATACCAAACAGATAAGTTTCCCGCTTGTACAATGAGTTTTACTACAATATTTCACAAAACTGGTTACATCACTTTTTTTCTCCACTTGGCACAACTTTTCACTGGTAGCTTTTCTGTTCTCCCCACCCTTATATTTCCACCATCACTACAAGCTTTAGCTTACCTGTCTCCCTATCTATTGCCATATTAAGACATCCAGTGCGTCTTTGATGCACATACTTGCTTTTGCTAGCATAGAAGCCTTGCCTGTGCTAGAAAAATGTACTGTTCTGAGATTGTCTGACTCCCTACAATTCTTCTGTGTGCAAATGTGACATGTTCTAGAAGTGGTTAAAACAATCATGAGCATTCTAAACACAGATCGGGATAGTCTAGGTCCTTTTGCATTCTTGGGATTGAGCCACTACTGGCTAGCTACTGGTATACCTGCCCTCTGCAATTGTTTCCTTCTTGGGGAAATGTGGGGAGGGTCAGCCATTGAGTAAACTGGAGTTCTCTTCTCTACAGTTGTAGTTTGCCCTGATACAGTTCCATTGGTTATTGGCCACTGGTTGTTGAACTGGGACTCATTCCAATCCAACAGGACATGGGAAATGACATGCCATATGATAACAACAGTAAAAAGGGGGACTTGACTGGGAGCGGGAAAATGAGATCTAGGGAAGGAGTTAACCAGTCAATCCTAAACATCTCAGCAACTCAACGAATCCCCAGTTCCACCACTCAGGACTCTTCCAGCCCACCAGATCTACACTCACAACAAGCCCAGAGATGAGAGCGGCAGCCCTGTGAATGTTGGCCAGCTTAAACAACAACACCAGTGAAAGTTGACTCTGTCAGTCACTTTGCCCCTGGGGAAGGAAGGTCCTCTCTTGGTTCCTTGGCCTGGAGTTCTGTGCAGGCCTCAGCTGTTGCTGGGTTACCAGCACCTGGGTGGGCCTCTGCCTTTCTTGCCACTAGTCCCACAGGGCTGGACCTGCTTGCCTTGTATACTAGATTTCACAGCAGTGAGAAGCCCCCCTTTGTGAGGAAAGGGAGTTAACCAGAGACTCCCTGAGATCTTCTGCTTTGGTCCCCGCCACTAAGAAATTCAGAAAGCTCAAAAGTCAAAACTGAAATGAAGCCTTTTTGTCTGTGAGTCAGTCTGTCCCCTCCCAGGGTATGTCTACAGTAGCTCGTTAATTCGAGCTAGGTAGGCAAATCAGGCAACCGGAGTTGCAAATGAAGCCCGGAATTTAAATATCCCGGGCTTTATTTGCATGTTCCCGTCCGGCCGCCATTTTTAAATCCCCTTAGTTCGGATTAACTTTAAACTGCCGCGTGTAGCCGCGGGCAGTTCGTTCGAACTAAGTCCTTAGTTAGGATTAACTGTTACTCCTCGTGGAATGAGGTGTAACAGTTAATCCGAACTAAGGATTTAGTTCGGATTAACTTTAAACTGCCGCGTGTAGGCGGGCAGTTCATTCGAACTAAGGGATTTAAAAATGGCGGCCGACGAACATGCAAATAAAGCCCGGGATATTTAAATTCCGGGCTTCATTTGCAACTCCAGTTGCCTGATTTGCCTACCTAGCTCGAATTAACGAGCTAGTGTAGACATACCCCCACTGAGTAGCCCTGATCATCATTGCCCCAAAACACTGCTTGTCCAGATAACTCTGTGCAGGCAGGGGCAGACTCTAGACTAGCTGCCAGCCACTGGCGCCCTAGGTGAACCATGCAATCGGCGCCCCCACCTCCCAAACACCTCAATGATATTGCGCCACCATTTGGTGCCCCATTTAACTTGGAGCCCTAGGTGACCGCCTCGTTCTCATATATGGATGGGCCACCCCTGTGTGCAGGAGCCATGCTACTAGCCTCAGCAGGATTTTCTAGTCCATCTGTCCTCGCTTCTGACTCCATGTTTGCTTGGAGCATCATTCTGTCTCCCTCTAGTGCAGTTAGACCAGCTAGCGATTGACAGCAGGGCCAACAGCCATCGTGGGCCCCAAGCCAAGGTGTGGGGGGCGGCTCTGTGGCCAGGGGCGGGGCTGAGGGAATAAGGGGCGGGGCCAAAGGCAGTCAGCCCAGGTGCCCCTTCCCCCTTCCTCAGAACTGCCCAGAGCGGTGCTCAGGTGCTCCCGCAGCAATTTAAAGGGGCCCAGGGTTCTAGCTGCCACCGATGACGCAAGCTCTCTTTGAATCTCCGTGGCCTGGAACAAATGCCCCCTTTGCGAGCCTGGAGCTCGATGAACATACTACAGCCTCAGCTAATAGAAAAGTACATTAGCTTCGATAGTGGAGGCTCACTTGCTGCACTCCAGAAAGACAAGACCTGATCGCAGCTGCTAACGACTGGGCTCCGGCAGTGTTGTAAGTGTTCTTTGGGATTTCAACTAGGCTAGCTCTGAAGCTTGGGTTGAGCTTCCCCGGCCGTGTGTGTGTGTGTGTATGTGTGTCTGGGGCCTCTCAGCATTTACACAAGCATGATGTGAGAGGACTCTGGTAGCCATTCTTGTTGTGGCGCATAGGGTAGGACCCCTAGAGGCTCAACCCAAATTTCAAGAGCTGGCAAACTCTAAACGGGATTTACTCTTGTATTTTAACATCTCCCATGTGCCTAAAGCACTTACACAAACAATATCAGCCCATTGTGTGGGGCATCATGGAGCAGTCAGTATTTGATCAGTCAGAGGAAGATGGAAAAAAACCCATAATCTACATAGCCTATTGTGCAGTATTTGCTAGGAAAGGGGTAGAGGGAAACTTTGACTTTTGTAGGGAACGTTCAATGCACTGAAGTATCAGATTTGTATTTTTTTTTCTTTTTCTGAGCTTGTAGAACTGCAGCCAGCTACTGATGGCCAAAAGGATTCCCTGTCACATTTTAAATCCAAGCTCATTGTCAAACGGCATGAATTCCTGCTGCCTGATCCCATTCTCTTTGGTGCTCCTGTTGACTTGAGAGGATCTCAAATTGACTTCCGCAAGAGTACTTGTGGCCTTTCTCCTACTTTTCTTGACTTCACTTGGCACTGGATCAGACTCCTTGCGCTGCGTGAAAGTCTATTTCTTATTGTGGCTGTACATCCTGAGCACTGGCATTGCATGAGTTGAGAACAAGACAGCATCTAGTCTACAGAAGAGAAGAGTGAGGGGGATTTGGTAGCAGCCTTCAACTTCCTGAAGGGGGGTTCCAAAGAGGATGGGGAGAGGCTGTTCTCAGTGGTGACAGGTGGCAGAATGAGGAGCAACGGTCTCAAGTTGCAGTGGGGGAGATCTGGGTTAGATATTAGGAAAAACTATTTCTCTAGGATGGTGGTGAAGCACTGGAATGGGTTTCCTAGGGAGGTGGTGGAATCTCCATCCCTAGAGGTTTTGAAGTCCCAGCTTGACAAAGCCCTGACTGGGGTGATTTAGTTGGGATTGGTCCTGTTTTTAGCAGGGGGTTGGACTCGATGATGTCCCGAAGTCTCTTCCAACTCTATAATACTATGATCCCTGGCCTCAAAGACTGTTCAGTCTAAAGCTGAAGTACGGATTACATGCACCAAAGTACGGATTACATGCACCAAAGCCCAATGACAGTCCATGGTGACGGATCACTGTCCTCGATTCCCGTGGCAGGCTGGTTGGTGCCCAAGGACTTCCAAGCATAAAGGGACTCATGGCAGAAGTATACAAAGCAGAGTGGGAGGAGGATATTCAGGAAGCAGGAAGAAAGGACAGCTGTTCTGGGATCAGAACTGTTTAATCATGGGCCAGAGAAAGTATGATGCTCGCAGCGCATGGAGATTCTCCTTTACCCCCTTTGCTTTCAAAAAATCTTTTAAGTTATATTTTATCCCTCGCTGCCACTGTGACACTCCAAATGGGCTGGACCACAGCAGAGTGACACCCACAATGTCCCGAATGATTTGTTAGAGTGGTCCCGAGCTGCTTATGGGATACAGGGGCTTCGTCCCATTCCCCTGTCCTCAAAGCTGACGTGTGGCTGATCTCCGACTGTTACCAGATGATCTGACTGCTGTGTCCCCTCTGAGCATGGGTGCCTCGCATGACCCAAACACTGGAATAGATTCTCAGTGGGTGTAAATCTGTGTGGCTCCATTATTGTCATTGGTGCTCTGCCAAATTACAATTGGGGATGTGGACCATTAAGCCTCCGACTAGTGATGGAGGAGAAACTACTCCAAAGCAGTCCTCTTATTTTTTCAAGTTTAAAAGTCACTCTACCAATCTATTTTATTCTTCTTCTCTCGAGTATTCCAATTAAAATCTCGATTTCATCAGGAAAGCTCTTAACAGCTCATGGAGATGGGAATTGGCCTTCTCCTAGCTTCTCATCACAGCAGCGCTTGGTATGCCCTCTACCATCGTCTCCAAAGGAAACGGCCTCTCTTGATTTCATCAGAGACATTTGTTCTGCTTTTCTGAGATCTCTAAATTATCCACTTGTGCACAGCGTGGAGAGGAAAGATACCACGGATCCAGCGTACTGACTCTTTTGCCTTTCGCTCTTTAGCTACCTTCACCTTTTTCAACAAATTAGCGCCTCCAAATTGAACCTTTTGTCTCGAATCCATCGGAGGCATTGTCTCCTACCTCACTCCTGGAGGAACATCACAGGGTGAGAGTTTTCTCCCAGCGAAATGCCATCCTTCTGTTCTAAATCAAAAAAATGCTTTTGCAAATTAGCAAAATGAGACTAGTGTTAAGCCTACTGCAAAAATCCTTCAGCATGCCCTCTAGCTTTTTGCTCTGCCTGCTCGGAAACTGCAAGGAACCATGGGAAGGACACAGAATGGAAGCGAGAGGCAGGTGGAGCCGCCCCTTTGCACAAAATAAGGGTAGTTTGCATAGTCATGATCATTGTTCTAACAGGTCAGTGCAACCAATAATAAATAAAGGAAGCCGGATATGGGAGGGAAAAGAACACATGGACCATGTCACCTGCAGGCTGCTGATCTGAATATAGCTCAGGTATGATACCTGTTACATATGGCAATCGGACTTCAGTGGGGTTTGGAACAAGCCCTGTTCGAAAGTTGTCATTATCTGGCAGCCCATGTGGATTGAGTGTATTTACAGGTGATGCCAAGCTATGCTTTGTCAATGCATACACACTCCCTCCCAAACATGGATGAATTAAATCTCTCAATCCCATAGTGGACAAAGCAAGCCACAGAAAGGTGAAGTGACTTGCCCAAGGTCACATGAGGAGTAAGTAGCAGAGCATGGTAGTGAATCTCTTTCAGTGCCTTTTCTGCAACAGCTTCTTTTGTCTGGGCGGGTTGGAGTCCAGTTGTACCACCATCACACTGAGTATCCTTTTTCATTATCAGCAGAGAGGCCAAACTTTCAATGGGGAGGGAGAATGATCTACTCCCTTCACACCTGGGAAAAGGTTGAGGTTCATTGTCAGTAGGGACTCCGTGGCAGGCTGCTGAGGCTACACCTTGATATGTTAATTAACTAAAGGGCTTCAGTGCACCGGGCAATCAGTGTGACAGCTTTGATCCTCCATCAAACGTACTAAATGCTATTTTAAAAGGAAAACAAACCCTACCATGACAAAATTCAGTATGCCGTGTAATGGGGTTCACCCATGGAAGGAGTGCCTCCTTGTGGCCAGGTATGGCAGAGCAGCTTTATTTTGGTCCGGTGCCCGCTGCTAACAGTTGCTACTTTGCTGTGCTAGTCTCTCTTTGGCTATGTCTAGACTGCAGGCTTCTTTTGAAGAAGCTTTTCCAGAAGAGATCCTCTGAAAAAACTTCTGCAAAAGTGCATCAAAAAAGTGATCTGCTTTTTCGAAAGATAGCGTCCACACTGAATGGATGCTTTCTCTCATGTAAGCTGTGATTACTATGGAGTGGCCACCAGGGCACCTGTGCTTTTCCTCTTTCCTCTTCTTTCGAAAGAACTCCCTCTTCCCCATCCACACACGCCTTTTTCCGAAAGAGCTCTTTCAGAAAAAGGCTTCTTCTTTGTAGAATGAGGATTACCAGTGTCGGAAAACCCCCTCTGTTCTTTCGATTTTCTTTCGGAAGAACGCGATTGCAGTGTGGATGTAATTGAAGTTTTGTCGGAAAAATAGCCATTTTTCTGAAAAAAAAACCTCTGTAGTGTAGACATACCCTTCTATAACTTATTCCTCTGTCCAGGCCACAATATTAGTGCCTGCCCTCTTTAGGATAACAGGGCTCAACAAAGAAAAGTGGGTTGTACTCATGATACCAGCTACATGTTTTGTTAGTCTTTAAAGTGCTGCTAGACTATTTGTTGTTTTTTTAAGTTTTTCCAAGTTTTCTTGTGACATTTTCAGAAATAAACAGCTTGGCTTTTTGGTCAGAAATGGCTTTTTGTTCCCAAATCTCCTTGAATTTTTTTTTATTTTAAAAATATCAATAACATTTTAAATGGTTGAAATCAAAGCAAAAGTTAAGTGGATTGCAAACATTTTTTCATTGTTTAGATTGTCTGAAAATTTCAAACCTTTTACGTGTTTATCCAACACAAAATGTATTTCCCCCAACTTTTTGAAATTGCCAGTGAACCAAAACAACTGTTTTTCACCCAGCACCAGTAAATTCCACCTTCGAGGATTAGCCATCTAGATCAAAATGGTCAGTCTGAGATTGAGTTTGACTGCAGCAACAGAAAATCTCCTTCCCTTTCCAACTTAAATATCATCCTCAATGAGAAATGAGCTCTCTCTGGGTAAAGTAGGGGAATGCACCTCTCAAGGCTGAAGTCTAGCTTCATAACTATGACAGCATCTGGATTCTTTTGTTGATGTTTTTGGAAGGAAAATAGCTCTCACTCAAGTCAGCTGCTTAATAGTGTAAGTGGGAAATCTAGTTTTGATCAATCATTACTGACAGCACTTTCAGTGTTGATGGGCTATGTTCTTTCATATCTTCTCATTTATTCCTCAATGATAGATATATAGATAGATGGTCACATTCTGTGGATAGATGGATAGACAGGTACAGAAGGTAAAGAATTATTTAAAAGTGGCTTTCATCCCCTCTTCTTTATTTGTCTCCAACCATGTATGTTAAAACTGATGAAAGGAGGCCTGGTTGATCCCAGTGGGAGGGAAGAGAAAAGGTCTTTGAAGAAGAATAGAAGTGTACCCCCTGCTCAGCACCTAAGTAAGAGAGGAACACACCTGTCCTTGAAACAGGCTTTCTGGAAAGGAAGCAGAAGAAGGATTTGCACCCCTGTCTCCTAAATCAGCACTGAGTGCCCTGACACTAGACTATTTGAGTTGGTTGGGCACCTGGAGATAGGTGGGGGAAAATCTCTTTCTATCCCTGGCTCATCAGAAAAAGCCTGACCAGCTCTACTCTCCACCAGGAACAGGAACTCAGTTTAGAGTGAGGGCAAAGAAATGGCTGTTGGTCACTGATAGAACCCTGTGGCTCTTTGAGTTCAGATTCAAAGGACAATGAAATGTAGCTTGGATTGGCTCTGGTCAACATGGACCGTCTCCCTAGGTCCTGTCCTGGATTTGCCGTCATGTGATGCATGTCTCATTGCTACAGTACTGAAGATGGATGGATGGATAGAACATTATTGGCCCTGCCACTTTAGCTTCTGATAGTTTGTAGCTGACATGTCTCTGGAGGACTATTGGGTGTATAGAGCACTGTTATGATGACTAATCCAAATAAAGGGTTAAGGAAAATGCTACAGCTACCAGCTCTATGAGTTACTCTGTGGACCCCAACAAAAGAGGATCATGTTTTTCGTGTGCAAAGTCCTATGTTCAGGCTCTGATGGCTCCCAGTGGGGTGATTAACACATACTCCCTCAGCACCTAAATGGTCTTAAGCCCATTTTTGCTTCAAGCTATTCCCATTCTGTGTGGCACTCTGACCCCTCCTAGTGCAAGCTAAATGAAATAGAGTTTGACGACTTCTGGATCTTTGGCTAAGGGAGGTGGGGATTTTATCTCAGGCAATAAAGGCTTATACATTAAGATCCAGATTCAACGTCTGCCCCCACCCACCCAGGGATCTTAGCAGTACTCTACCCTCTGAAGTTGGGATGGCCACCTTAGTGAAGCCCTACAATCTCCATTGTGAAGTTTGTGTCACAACAGCTCAAGCGAAACAACCTGGCCCTGAAGCTGGGGCTGTAGCAAACTCAGATCCTCTGTAGATTAGGCACAGAAAGGAATGCATAACCTACACCAGCCGGTGGGTTACACAGTATTAATGTCTCTAGGCAATATGTCTCAAACAGCACACAAATTCCACCATTCCTATGGAGCTCTGACTTTAACAGCATTACTAATGAGTGAGGGCAGATTTCATCCAGCATATATTGTTGGCGTTTTCTTGGCTTCATCTGTCTTTTGGTTTCAAGCATCTTTTTTTCCCCTTTCATCTATTTCCTTCCTAATATGTGGTTATTTAATCGCTGTTGTTGTTTTTTTTTAAATCAGTCTTTCTGTCTTTAATGAAACACCATTATACATTGTCCAAATAGCGGGCTGCCATGCTATACAGAATGTGTTATTATCTATAACGGACAGTAGGTTAATGTTCTGACTTCTATTCATTTATCGTGTGTGCTATTTGTCTTTTGTCTAGGAATAAAAAAAAGAAAACAAAAAATGAGTTGCCATTTCTCCATAACAAGAATACACAAAAAGAGCATAGGGGGGAAATGATGTTTCAAGGGGTTACATCATTTTTTCTTCTCTTTGAGACGTGTATCTGGAGCTGGGCAACTCCATCGCTTTTAGCTATACAACCTGTTTTGGGCTAGACTGTGACTGGAACTTCACAGGACCAAGGAGCAAAGGGAAGTAAGATAGCACTTTAAACTCTGGTTAACTGGGCTAATTGCAGTATAGGGCGGGGTACACAAGAATGAGAAGATGCGGCACATGGTAAGAGCTGACGTCAAGAACTGCCAGAGGAAGCCACTTCTAACACTCGGTGGGAAGTTTTATTAGACCTTTAAAAACTCAGGAACTATGGTGCATATTCTTGAGCTGGCAGCTTATCTATTAACTGGCTATTTGAACATATGCAGACATAAAATGCTCTCATAACAATGTGCTTCCTTATTGCCTAACGAATGCTGGGGAGTGAGGAGTGGACCAGGAATGGGTAGACCCATGGATCCGCTACCCCACTCGCTGCCCAGCGTGGGAGAAGTTCTTGGTGCAGACCAGCTGCACGTTACTATATAGTCCTGCCATCTGGAGCAAGAGGGGAGCTGAGGCAGAATTCTTCGTTCAAAGGATGTCCCTGAGCCATGGACACACACTCCTAGGATACGTCTACACTGCAGGCTTCTTGCGCAAAAACTGTTTTGCGCAAGAGTTCTTTGTGCAAAAATTCTTGCGCAAGAGCGCGTCCACACTGCCATGTGCTTTTGCGCAAGAGCATCCATGGCAGTGTGGATGCCCTCTTGTGCAAGAAAGCTCTGATGGCCATTTTAGCCACAGGGGTTTCTTGAGCAAGAAACCCCTGTTGCCTGTCCATGCTGCCATCTTGCGCAAGAGCTCTTATGCAAGAAGGCTTATTCCTTGTGGGGAGAGGAATAACTCTTGCGCAAGAAGCCCTCTTTTCTGACGCTTTACTGTAAGTTTACTTGTGCAATAATGTGCGTGCAGTGTAGACGCTCCACACGTTTTTGCGCAAGAACAGCCATTCTTGCGCAAAAAGCCTGTAGTGTAGACATAGCCCTAGGGTAGCCGCCACCAGGCAGAATCAACCCTGGGACCTATGGAGCTTAGTGTAGGAGCCTCTACAGCTTGAGCTAAAAGCCAGCTGGCGCTCAGCTTAGGCTGTAGAGCTCCCTTGTTCTTATCTCTCGCTGTAAGCGGTCTCAGTGCTACTGCATGGGACAGTGAACCACACTAGGGGTATGTCTAGACTGCATCCCTCTGTCGGCAGAGGGATGCAGATTAGGCAGGTTGACACGGCAAATGAGGCAGGGATTTAAATATCCCGTGCCTAATTTGCATACAAATGACCGCCACGTTTTGCCGACTCAGCACTTTGTCGGCAAAAAGTGGCCGTCTAGAGGGGGATCTGTCGAGAAAGAAAGCCTTTTTCGACAGATCCTGTAAACCTCCTTCAGGTGGCATAAGGGATCTGTCGAAAAAGGCTTTCTTTCTTGACAGATCCCCCTCTTGACTGCCGCTTTTTCCCTGACAAAGTGCTGAGTCGGCAAAACGTGGTGGCCATTTTTATGCAAATTAGGTACGGGATATTTAAATCCCTGCCTCATTTGCAATGTCGACTTGCCTAATCTGCATCCCTCTGCCGACAGAGGGATGCAGTGTAGACATAGCCTAGATGTGTGGGTTACACTAGGATAGTGCAATTTATACATAGGGTTTAAGGCCAGAAGGGGCTATCAAATAATCTTGTGTGTCTTCCTGCATCTCACAGACCACTAAACACCACCTCACCACTAACTCAGTGAGCCCGATGGCCAGAATTAAACTGAAGTATTACAGTTCCCAGGAAACTAAATTATTGCGTGCCATTGGGAGAGAATAGGACCATTTGCTCAATAAAGGGCAGCACACGGCCAAGAAAGACATTTCTTCTCCAGTTCCTTCTTACTCCTTGGGGAAGTAAATTTCTGAAGTGATGGAAATGACTGAAGGATGCTGGTTATCTTCCCTGCCTTCCTTGTGCCGGCTGGGCATCACAGGGGAGGGAGCCGAGTGAAGGATCCATCCTTCGTGCTGTCACTCTTGTTATCTGAGGGAAGTATCTGGAGATGAGGAACCTTGCTCTGCCCCAAGCCTGTAACCAAGTCTGAGTAGGTTTTACACAGCTCAGCAGGGAATGGGCGGGGCATGCTTCAGCCCAGAGTCTCAAAAATATTTGGGCACTTAACGCACATTGATAGCAATGGGAGTTAGATCTGTGCCTCGCTGGCTGTGTCTAGACTGCAGGTTCTGTTCAGAAGAAGCTTTTTTGGAAGAGATCTTCTGAAAAAACTTCTCCCAAAAGAGAGCGTCCACACTGCCAAAGCGCATCAAAAAAGTGATCTGCTTTTTCGAAAGAGAGCGTGCACACTGAATGGACACTATCTCGCATGTAAGCTGTGATTGCTACATGCGGAACGGCCACTAGGCACCAGTGCTTTTTCCTCTTTCCTCTTCTTGCGAAAGAACTCCCTCTTCCCCGTCTTCACACGCATTTTTCCGAAACAGCTCTAGCGCAAAAAGGCTTCTTCCTCATAGAAACAGGTTTACCAGTGTCAGAAAACCCCCTCAGTTCTTTCAATTTTTTTTCAAAAGAAAACGATTGCAGTGTGGACGTAATTGAAGTATTTTCGGAAAAAACACTGTTTTAAAAAAAAACAAACCCTGTAGTGTAGACATACCCCCTCTCTTTTTTTCCTCTCTAGCTAAGTAAGACAAGGATGCAATCTAGCTCTAAACAAGAAACAAAAAATAAAACCACACAGTATAGAACAGACATGGTGTGCAATAGTGTTCCCTTTATTTTTTCACCACCTGCATGTGGAATAAATTTTGTTATGTGCACTGAGGCATGTGCACCACCATTAGAAATACATATTACTGGCTGTGGGATACTCTGCTACTCAGCTGGGTGGCATTTGAATCTCTCCTGCATGGCCATTCAAGTGTGCAGCTTACAGGGAACACTGGTCTGTGCAGTCATTAGCTCGGAAGTCTGGCAGGTCAGAAATGTTGCTTTGTTTCCTGCTGCAGCCATAGAATCACTGTGCAGCTTTGGGGAAGTCACTTACTTGTCCCTGACTGGCTCTCTCACAAGGACATAGTGAGGCTGAATGTGTATAAAGTAGGGCTGTCAAGCGATTAAAAAATTGCCATTAATCGCACTGTTAAAGAATAATAAGACTCCAGCGGAGCCTGGGATCAGCTGTGTGTGCTGCCCCTTTGAAACGCCGCAGTGTTTAATTATGATTTGTGGACCAAGGAATATATTCAGGTCTATTTACTCCCAACAATGCACCATGTTGTATCACTCTCTGATATCACTGGGAGGCTTGCACGGACATCAAACGGAGAACACAGCCTTTATATGAAAATTAAACTATAGTTGAATGCCTTTTGTCACTCAGTGAGAAACATGCTTTCCTTTATACCCAACACTGCCTATGTTTTTACAACATTTCCCAGCCTCCTGTATCTGTTTCTCATCCCCTCTGCTATCTTTGTGCATCTCCACAACCCTTTCCCTTATAAAAACCCTCCATTCCCAGTGCCACTAGCCTTCACTCCCACCTCCTTTCCCCTTTCCACCATCTAAAGAGATCAGCACTGTGGTAGTCAATGTTGACACTGTATTCTCATCACTGGAGTTAGCATTCCAATCAGATTACCAGAATCAAGGATGTTCTCCTCTCTGTCAGGGTATGTTTACACTGCCACCCTACTTCGAACTAGGGTGGCTAATGTAGTCATTCGAACTTGCAAATGAAGCCCGTGATTAAAATATCCCGGGCTTTATTTGCATGTTCCCGTCCGGCCGCCATTTTTAAATGCCCAGTAGTTCGGACTCCTGCCCGGCTACAGCGTACGGGCTAGGTAGTTCGAACTAAAGCCCTAATTCGGACTACCTTTACTCCTCCTGCAATGAGGAGTAGCGGTAGTCTGAATTAGGGGCTTTAGTTCGAACTACCTGGCCGTGCGGCGTGTAACGGCAGGAGTCAACTACTGAGCATTAAAATGGCGGCGCTGAACATGCAAATAAAGCCGGGATATTTTAATCCCGAGCTTCATTTGCAAGTTCAGTGACCATTAACCACCCTAGTTCAGAGGGTAACTGAGTGTAGACATACCCTCACATAGTTTCAGGCTTTCTTTAGGCTCGGGCAGGCATCAAAGCATTGGCTATACTCAATTCTCACGTTAAAGGTGATCTTGCCAGTCACGGAAACGAGAGAATTACTTGTAAGAAGAAAGCTGACATTCTGCACAGTCAGTCTATTTTTTGGGAGCTGGATCTATATCATGAGTCATCTATTTGGCATCCCTGAGAGAGAAATATGTACAGACCAGGTGACAAGATACATTTCTGTGCACCCCACCTGTTTTTTTCCACCAGAGTAGCATGCATGATTTCAATATTTCATCATGGCATTGGGAAGATTTCCTCTTAATTCCTTATACTGCTAAAAGTCTTTTTTAATTTTCAAGTGGTCTAGTACTTCTGTAAGGTACTTATGAGGGATTTTGGGTTATTTAGTCTTCAGAAGAGAAGAGTGAGGGGAGGGTGATAGCAGCCTTCAGCTACCTGAAGGGGGGTTCCTAAGAGGCTGGAGAGAGGCTGTTCTCAGTAGTAACATATGACAGAACAAGGAGCAATGGTCTCAAGTTTCAGTGGGGGAGGTCTAGGTTAGATATTAGGAAAAACTCTTTCCCTAGGAGGGTGGTGAAGCACTGGGATGGGTTCCCTTGGGAGGTGATGGAATCTCCATTCCTAGAGGTTTTTAAGTCCTAGTTTGACAAAGCCCTGTCTGGGATGATTTAGTTGTAGTTGGTCCTGCTTTTAGCAGGGGGTTGGACTCAATGACCTCCTGAGGTCTCTTCCAACCCTATGAGTCTATGATTCTAAGGTGCAGGATTCACAGCCTTCAAGACCAGCTCAATGAGAGCATAAACTTCCTTTGACATTGTCCAACCAAACAACATCAATCTCATAAAGCAGGAAACAAGGGTAAGAGCTTGGACTGAGCACTATGGAGACACAGTGACGTGAATCAGATAGAAATCTGGCCCCAATTCTCAAAAATGACAAGGCAGATTACTATGCATTCATATTTAGTCCTTGAAACTCTATTATGATCATCATGCTGATAATTGAATTTCCAGCAATACACCTGTCCAGCAGGAACATGTTTAAGACCTGCAACTAAGCTAAATACCAAAGCAGAGATCTTGGTCTCCCTTATTCCGAAGGGGAAAATTCACAAAGAAACAAATTGGAGGGTCAGGATCAATTCAGGGACCCATTATCCTTGACAACAGACCCGTTGCCTCCAGCCAATAAATTCTGGATACACTCAGAAGCTCAAATTACTGTAAACGGTAGGAAAAAAATACATCAAGTTGGCATTTTACTCTAATTCTGTGCTTGGTTATATAAAGTTTAGAAAGGGTAAAACAACCCCAGCGTAGAAAATGAAAATGAGTCATGCAATGGTTCCTTTTTCTTTCAACCCGAAATACATTATTGTCAAGGAAGCCAAATGTGTTGTGATGTGCACATGTACTACAAAGCCCTACAGGATGTAACTACATTGCAGTGAGAAAAATGAGAAGCGTGTTATTCCCCCCACAAAAAAAGCCTTCCTGAAAGAAAATTGTCCAAAGTGTGTATAATCAACAAGAAGGCACTGTTTATGTTAGCTCTTCAGCATTTCGAGCACTATTCAAACTGATGAATGTTTTCCAAAGCCAATGGAAAAAGCAACTGAGTGTGCTATTCCTGAGAGAAGAAAGAAATCAGGAGTGGCAGGCTATTTCTAAAGCACCCTTATCCCCATGAATGCTCTAGGACTTGTGGGCCAGGCATCTGAGGTAGTGGCTCTATTCCTAACTGCGGGGCTTCTACTCCAGGACTGGTTTGGTGTATGACCTTAGGCAAGTTACTTAACTTTGCTGTACCTCAGTTTTCACATCTATAACATGGGTAGAAGGACCACTGCTGTCCTTGGTAGAGTGCTTTGTGCCTGATTCTCCTCTCACTTACCCTGGGTTACACAAGCACAAGTCACCAATTTGAGCTGTCATGCTTGATTTACACCAACGTAAGTGAGAGAAGAAGTAAGCCAATGAAGTTTTAAAAAAGCCACAGGGGAAACCAACCTCACTCCATTCGAGCCAAGCACTGATTTTAATGGCGCTACCCCAATTTATGCCAGCTGAGAATCTGATCGATTATTGCAGCGCTAGCTGCTCTACATTTCAGACCTGAGAGTCACCACCAATGCAATTCCACAATGTACGTGAGGTCTAGCTACATTAGAGCTTCCGCTGTTTCCATTAGAACATAAGAACGGCCATACTAGGTCAGACCAATGGTCCACCTAGCCCCATATACTTTCTCTGACACTGGCCCATGAACAGAACAGGGCAATTATTGAGTGATCTAATCCCTGATGTCCACTCCAACCTTCTGGCAGTCAAAGGGCTAGGGACACACTAAGCATGGGCTTGGCTCCCTGTCCATATTTGCTAATAGTCATCAATAAACCAATCATTTATGAATTTATATGAACCTGTCTCATTCTTTTTTGAACCCAGTTCTACTTTTGGCCTTGACAGCTAGCGGTGCGTTCCACAGGTAAACAATATGTTCTGAAGAAGTACTTTGTTTTAAACCTATTACATTCATTGAGTGACCACTAGTCCTTGAGTTTAGGGAAAGGAGTAAATAGCACTTTCCGCTTCATTAAAATAAACACGGCCGCTGTGCTGTGCTGACGATCAGCTGATCCGGCACAGCGCAGTAGTGTAGACGTGGATCGGTCGGCTGGGGAAGCCTTTGCTGACCGATCCCTTATGCCTCATGAAACGAGGCTTACAGGATCGGTCGGCAAAGGCTTCCCCAGCCGACAGATCCGCGTCTAGACTGCAGCGCTGTGCTGGATCAGCTGATCATCAGCAGAGCGCGGTGGCCATGTTTATTTTAATGAAGCAGGGATTATTTAAATCCCCACTTCTTTGCTTATGCCGAGTAAACTAGTTTATATGGCTCCGTCGACGGAGCCATGTAGTCTAGACATACCCTTTGTTGTTATTCTTTGTACCCTTTCAAATTCTAATATATCTTTTACACTCAGCAGATGTTTCCAGAGAACTATCCACAATGACTCCAAGATCTCTTTCTTGGGTGATAGCAGATAACCATCTCTCTCTTTTTAAATAATTGGGATTATGTTTTCCATAGTTCATTACTTTGCATTTATCAATATTGAATTTCATCTGCCATTGTGTTACTCAGTTTTGTTTGTAACACTTTGCATTCAGCTTTGGACTCAAGTAACTTGAGTAATTTTGTATTGTCTACAAAATTTGCCTCCTCACTCTATACCATCTTTCCAGATTATGTGTGCACATGTTGAACAGGACTGGTTCCAGTACAGATTCGGAGGAACCCCACCATTTACTTCCCTCCACTGTGAAAACTGATCAAGTATTCCTACTCTTTGATTTTTGCCTTTTAACCAGCTACTAGGTCCTCCCCCCGTCTTACATCATGACTGCCTATTTTGCTCAAGAGCCTTTGGTGAGGACCTCGTCAAAAGAAATCTGAAAGTTGAGGTACACTCTATCCACTGGATCATTACTGCCCACATGTGTGTTGACACCCCAAAAGAATTTGAATAGTTTTTCAAGGCATATTGCCTGGAAATTCAACATAATTTAATTATCTAATTTCAGCCAATGAGGATAAGCTCATATTCCCTGGAAAAAGCAATAATCCCCTCTGATGTTTTCAAGATTTATAGGGTCACTGGACTCAGTTATGTTTCTGCCCTTTCCACCAGTTAGGGATCAGACTCTTGTACTGGTGAACATGGAGAACAAGGCCAACCATGAATTTGATTTTAAAGCAACTTTAGAGGGAATGCATCATATGCAATGTTAATTGTGGGAAACAATGACAGAGTGTTGTTCAAGGTCAGATATGGAAGCAGACACTAGCAATATGGGAAGTAATAATGTCGGCCAATTAAATGCAATGGGACTATGTTTGTAAATCAAATCTTGAAGTAAATTCTACAGAACATTTCCCTTGCAATGTTTCACAATTCATAAGCGTTAAAATAGCACATGGTCAGCAGAACTCCCTTGACTGAATTTTACCGTATATCTTGCAAAATGATTGACTAGTACTCCAGTAAGTTTCCTGGCGCGGAGCTTCTTTTTCATAAAATTCACAGGGAGCTAATATAGGTGTAGTTTTACCTACACCATCTCCCTTTGTGCGGTCATGTTCATTCTGGTATGGATCAGCCTGGGACTGCATAACGTATGGATTAGCTTTTGTCAAGTAGCTGTGCAGTAAATAGAAACTTTTTTGGTCCTGAGTGTCTCAGCTAAGACGGGATAAAGATGTTTTCACTCTGTACATACATTTAAAGGTTGTTGCCTATTTACTCAAGGCTTTGTGCCATGCCAGACTGCATTTAGGTTGCACCCATGGAGGAAGAAACTGGTAAAGGCATCAAAATGAATAAGGAAAAGTTATTTACTTATTCCTACAATATAAGAACTAGGGGTCACCAAATGAAATTAATAGTCAGCAGGTTTAAAACAAAAAAAGGAAGTTTTTCTTCACTCAGCTCACAGTCAACCTCTGGAACTCCTTGCCAAAGGATGTTGTGAAGACTGGGACTTTAACAGGGTTCAAAAAAGAGATAGATAGATTCATGGAGATTAGGTCCATCAATGGCTATTAGCCAGGATGGGTACAAATAGTGTCCCAAGTCTCTGTTTGTCTGGAAATGGATGACAGGAGAGGGATCACTTGAGGATTACCTGTTATGTTCCCTCCCTCTGGGGCATCTGGTATTGGCCACTGTTGGCAGACAGGACACTGGGCTAGATGGACTTTTGGTCTGACCCAATATGGCCGTTTTTATGTTCTTAGGTAACACTGTTGTTGGGTGAGGTACAAACCTCTGCTGTTGTAGCCAAACTTCAATGTCTGTGTTTATGTTCTTCCTCATGAAAATACCCAGGAGAGAGTATCTGTCACCAGGACAACTTCTGTTCCCTGGGATGTAAATCCAGAGTAGCGAGCCACTCCACATGTACACTGTTGGGACCTGAGAGAGGATGTGATGCAGCTGAGCTCCCATACCTCTATCCCACTTCTGTCTTGGTCCACTGTAGGCCCTTGTAGTATGCTTGGCTTTCTGGAGGGGTTCCTCCTTCTCCGCATCAGTGAGCGGCCACTCCGCCCCACTGCCCTGTCCTTTTAAGCCAAGCCCAAGTCCATGCCGGGCCTTCCTTCAGCCGGCCGGGACACCACAGAGTCCATTTAGCTATCTTTATATACAGTCCCTACCCTGGTGCAGGGGGGGCGACAACTCCACAGCATCCCAGTTGGGGATAGGCCAGGCCCTGATTCAGGGCGTGGCAATAGGCCGACAGAGTCAATTATAAATGGGCCAGGCCCTTGGTTCAGGGCATGGCAACAGCAAACACAGTTTGGGTCTCCTTGTTCAGGAGGGGTACAGGCTGATGTGGCAGCAGTGAGGAGGGAGACTGCCACCCTGCTACCGGGTGGCAGGGGGGGTGCAGGCCCACCCGCTCCACTGTGCCCCGGCCCAGGGCCCTAAGAGCAGCAAGACAGGCTGCTACAGGCTCAGCGGGGGCTCCAGCCCGAAACGCACCGGCCTTGGGGCCTTTAACAACCCCCACTAAACCCTGGGCCACTTCCATACTCCCCCTTAGCTGGTACCTGGAGTTCCAGCGGTGCAGGCAGGGAGTCCAGGGTAGGTTCGTCGTCCTGGGGTCCCGGGGGTCCGGCCCAGTCCTTGGCGGCTTGCATGTCTGCAGGGCTCAGCTGGATTCCTGGGGCAGGCGGCGTCGGGCATCTGGACCAAGCCTCCGGGGCAGGCCCTGGTCTTGACAGCGGCTTCTCACGGTGCCTGGGCGTGGGCTGGGGCACAGGGTCAGGCTGGTCCTCTGGGTCCTGGGCAGGGTCTGCGAAGGTAGGCGGGCCGGGCCAGACCTCAGCCTCCCCTGCAGGGGGCAGGTAGTTGGCCTCTGGCTCTAGGAAGGTAGGAGGTCCTGGCCAGGCCTCAGCCTCCCAGGCCGGGAGCCCTGAGTAAGCCTCTGGTCCCTCTGCAGGCTCAGCCCTGACTGAGGCTGCTGGCTGGGCTTTTATAGCTCTAGCTCTGCCCCATGCTTCCGGTCAGGTGGTGGGGCGGGATCAGCCTTGGCCCAACAGGGTGGCCGGAGGGGTTCCTCCTCCTCCGCATCAGTGGGCGGCCACTCCGCCCCACTACAGCCCTATTGCCTTGTCTCCACCTACTGGGAGATCATCACTGCGGGTCTAGTAAGAATCTGTTAAATCGACCACTGATTGTGCCCCTTTTGACTCTGGTACTTTACCGTTGAGCTCCCGCAATGAGAACACCGCCTAAATTTGACCTACAGTACGGTATCTCCCGATATACTATCTGCGGAGCTGGAATTACATGTCCAAGGTCAACTTTTTCCTCTAGGGCATATCTTCACCTTATTTCGAAACAATAAGGTTAGCGCCCACTCTACCAAGCCTGCTATTTGAAATAATAACTCCTGCTTGAGAAGAGGAATAAGCTTATTTTGAAATCGTTATTTTGGGAGTTATTATTTGAAATAACTTACTTCGAAATCACCTGGGAGCGTAGACATAGCCCTGGTGTAGACATATATTAGAGAGGAGCCTCCACTGGTCTAATGTGATTTGCGATGGCCACAGCCCAAACTTCTAGATCAAGGAAGCTCACCAGCTCATTCACACTTTTAACAATATTGATGAGTAGTTGTTTTGACAGCCCTTTACACAGATGAATACGTTCTACCTTCAATAGCAGCGCCAAGCCTGTAGACACAATAAACCCACAAACCGACACATAGCTTGAATTGATAAACAAAAGGCAAGCCATGGTAATCTCCGTGCCGTATCATATTTGTTACTGTTTAGTGCAGTCATTCATGTGCTGTCAGCATAATCAGACTTTGCACAGCTGGCCGGCTTTGTGAAATATAAAGTTTAAAGAAGTCCCTAAAATGATCTGTTTAAAGGCTCAAGTAAATAAACATCTCCATAAAGGCCCTGGGAATGCAACATACTGCATTTATATCCTTTTATGTATTTTTTTTATTTGGATTTGATTCTACCTTTGAAACCTCATTGCTCCTTCTTTTCGTGGTCTTATCAAATCTAGTCATGTTACCATTCACATTTCTGCTGTCCACAATACACTCCCTCTCACTGAATGATCTTGTTTTAATATTGCATGCAGTTGTCATTCAGCTTTCATTCTTTTAAGCTCATATATATGTACCCTTTATGGAGGAGACAAAACCAGACTGATCTTGGTAGTTTCCTGATGGAAACAGAGTCATCAAACTTGGACAGTAGCCTCTGTTAGCAGGCATGGACATTTCAAGTTCAGGAGTAGGACGAGATTTCCACTTCTCTAATGTAACACCTCTTATTTCTCCCACCCTAGGTTTCTCCACTGTTACATCATAGAGCTTTTTATAAGAGCATGAGGCCTTCTTATAAATGTTAAAAAGAAATGTACAGGAGCCTATAGTCTCTTTCCCTGCTTCAGCGACCATCAGCTAAGGGCCTGCTCCAAAGTCCATTGAAGACTTTTCATTGTCTTCCCTGGCTTTGTATCAGACTGAAAAGGAAAGCAGGTAGCATCAGATCTCTGTAATTGTTCTTAATATTAACCAATATTTTTGGATCATGGAGTAAAAACTGGACCCTTTTGAAACCAATGGGAGTTTTCCATTGACTTTAATGGGACCAGGGTTCCACCCAGGAAGTGTAAAAGATAGGGTTATACTCAATGTTTTGGAAGATCAAATGTAAAAGAATTTCTCTCTCCATGTTTAAGGTTGCAATTGAAATTTTCAGACTGTCCTAAAACAACAAAGCTTCTGTTTGTCTAATCTATTTCCTCCTGTACACACACACTCACATCATTTTTTTTTCCGGTGCTAAGAGAGAAAGCAAATCAGCGTAAGCTGTAATGGAACTGCTAATGAGCTGATGTTATCTACCAGCCTATTTAAAATTCTGCTCCCTCCCTGGTTTGCATTTGTGGGGTTGTAATTTAAAATTGCAATACAGTCTCACTTCTCTTCAGTCTACACCCTCCCCCCATTCACTGCTCCCACCCAGTGACTCCACTCCAATCTGTACCATACACACATACACCCATACCACTCTGCCTCAGAGGAATAATTTTTGCTTCAAAACTCTCATATTTAGCTTCCCTTTAACAGTTCCTGGAGAACTTTTCATATCAGATGATAGAAGCTATAGTATGCAGTGTAGTTGTAGGCATGTTGGTACCAGGGTATCAGACAGACAAGACGGGTGAGGTAATATGATGTTTTATTGGAACAATGTTTGTTGGTGAGAAACAAGCTTTTGAGCTATACTGAGGCAATGGACAATGCAGAGATTCTGAATTTGCCAATAATCCAGCAACTGAATTCATACTTTTATTTCTTTAATAGTTCCCCAATAAATGACTAGGAGAGCCCATCTGCTAACCGAAGAGAAAAAAATATGTACTCCTTATGCCTTTCCATTGTATTAGGTTGTCTTAAAGATGTACTGGCAAGCTACAAAGAGTCATGGGTTAATAGGATACTGGAAATCAAAAATTTTAAAAAGTCCATTTGGTCATCTACTCCATCCTGAATGATGACACAGAATAGCTCCCTATAGATTCCCCATTGCTTTTTCCTAGTCCATTTTAAAAATCTAAGCAATGGTACTTTCATTGGAGAACATTCCATCCCTGCTATGGAAATATCAATCACAACAGTTGGATATTTGTACAGTGTCTTCCTCCTTTGGTTAAGGCTTCCTCCTTTGGTTAAGGTTTCTGAGTCAATGTTTCTAGCCCTCTTCATCTTGGCTTCTCATTGAGGAACTCATTCCTTTTGGCCAACATCTTTGAGGTGCTTAAGTGCTGAGAAATGAATGTAGGATTTTGTGCAAGTCTTTCCTTTAGTTTTGGATTATGTGGAGTTAAAACCCAAATATCTGTTGATTGTATTATTCATATACAAATTACATTCCCCAAAATAGAAAGCAAAACTCATTCAAAGCCCCATAGTGATTTCAAGTGAACCCATGAGTTCCACAGATTTGGGATATAAACCCCTCCATTCAGAAATGTTGGAAACTTTGCTGAATCTTTACATGGATGAAAGCTGGGTTTCCAGTTTGTAGCAAAACAAGAGGCAAAATAAATTCTGCTCAGAATGGAGTTTTATTATGAATATTTTTCTAACAACTTCAATTAGACATGAATCCCTAGAAGAGATGCACACAAATGCAGTCCAGTTCTCTGACCTGTACTCCATAAGCAGGGTTGGTGAAAGAAAATGGTGGCCCCCATGAAACTATGTTGAGATCTGGTTCCAAGTCATGGTCTACTTTCTGGGCTGGCCAAGACTTGGAATATTGCAGGGACAATGATTTCAGAGTGTGTGTCTCTTTCTGTAGCGGATTAACAGGTGGAATTTTGACATGAATCTCATCCTGTCTTTCTTGAGCAACAGTAACTACAATGTAGGGTCAACCGGATGGAGTGGTCAACGCAGGATAAAAAGACATGTTAGAGATGGGTATTAAAATAACCAATTTGCAGTGGTGCACATGGGGGATTGAATTCAATGACCTGAGTAGACATCTCAAAAATGCATGTTGAATGCCTGGAATCTTAATTTCCTGTAATAACTACATCAAAATGTCACTTTGGAAACAGACCATTCATTTTGCCTCCGAAGGGGAGAGACACAGATGTGGAAGGAGCCCATCATTAAGCTCTCAAAAGCCCCTGGCACGCTAATATCCTTCCTCAGCCTGTGTGACACGCAACCCCTTTCTCCTTCAGCTCCTCCATCAAATCCAAGCTTTTAACCACATCAAGTAAAGGGATAATTTAACCCAACTGCAGCACATTGCAAATAGTGGGACCCTTCGGGAGAGTCGCCAGAAGTGTATGCCGGCCAAGAGGCCATGACATTTTGTGCAGCGTAAGATAAAACAGGCTTTATCCAGATGAAGACTTTGCTCATATCATTTCTTCCCAGATCCATGAAGATACCAGAGCTCAGAAATCAAGGACAGAGGACAGAGTCATCGCATCCCCGAAAGTCAGAGAATGTCGTTGAGCCTGAGCGAGGATCTTACCCCAAACTTACACCGGTGTTAGGTCCATTAGCAGAAATCACAGTAATTCAGGCTGTGTCTTCACTACAAAGATAAATCGGAAAAAGAAACGCAATTTGCAGTGTGCAAATTGCATTTCTTTTTCTGATTTACTTCCAAAAAAAGCTTTTCTGAAATTTGGCTCATCTACATGGGGCCAAATTTCAGGAAAAAACTCCTCTTTCAGAACATCCATTCTTCCTCGTAAAATGAGGCTTACAGGGATGCCGACAAAACACGTCTGCTTTTCCGATATTTTTTTTCGGAAATTTGTGTAGTTTTTTCCTATTGCTTTTCCGGAAGAGGCTTCCCATCCAGAAAGACAGGGCCAAATGGTGGAAAAGCATCCTCTTTAGGAGGATCCCTTATTCCTCATAGAATGAGGTATATAGGGCTCCCTGGAAGAGTATGTTTGCTCTTCCGCAAAACAAAGCAGAAGAGCAAATGCGTTCCTTGGGACATGGCAGAGGTTTTCCCGAATATCTCCGTATCCCGGAAAAGCTCTGCAGTCTAGGCTTTGATTCTTTGGGGAAGAATAATGGTGTCAACATTTTCTGTGTTTTAAGTGGTACACGTCCTCATCAATTATTGTGTCAATACACTGATGTCGCCTCATGGTTCTAAGTGGCTTATTATTTTTTCCTCCCACTCACTTGCTGTTTCTTTTCCTAGCTTCCCACATGCACACTACCTCCTTCCAAGACATGGCAGCCAAGAAAAGCATGCAGGTTTATAACCACTTACTCAACCACCATGTCAATTTAAGTTGAACCAATTTGACAACCCTGATACAAACACTGGATTGGAGACCACAATGATAGTACAGCATCCTCCTCTTGTTAAGCCTCCTGAACCTGCTATTGCTTTCGCCTGTAATTGCCCTAGATCGAGAGACCGATTGTAAATGTGTTAAGTGTTGCTGACAACACAAAACGGCGGAGAAGTGAGGACTCAGACTTAAGAGGCCAGGGGAAATTCAACAAGATTTGTTGGGTGTCTGAGCTGTTACACAGCAAATGAAATTCCCGTATTGACAAACACACCTTAATGTTATTGGCCGAGAGAAGGGAGGTAAATAAGAACAAGACTAAAAAGGGGAAAACTGCTGCCAAGAAAGAGAAGCGTTTTGAAAGGGACATTAGATAATCGTCTCCAAAATGGGGTCTCGGAAATAGAAAGTTTGAAATTTCAGAGGGGTACCCGTGTTTGTCTGTAACTGGAAAAACTCAAAAACCAATGAATTGTCCAGCAGCACCTTAGAGACTAACAAAACATGTAAATGGTATCATGAGGTTTCATGGGTACAGCCTACTTCTTCAGATGACAGGAGTATTAAAAGCTCAGATCCAAGAATAAATAAGGGAAGGGGAAGGGGAGGAAAAAAAGGAGAAAAAAAGCAGTGGGGAAAAACTTTTTCTCTTTTTCTTTTCCCTCTTTTCCCCCCTGCCCATGTCCTCCCACCCTTCCCTTACTTATTCTTGGACTGGGACTTTTAATACTCCAGTCATCTGAAGAAGTGGGTTGTACCCACAAAAGCTCATGAGACCATTTACATGTTTTGTTAGTCTCTAAGGTGCTGCTAGACTATTTATTGTTTTTTGAGGAAATTTGGAGACAGCCTTGGAATAAATGTGTCTCTCTGATGGGGGCCATATAAGTTGCTTAGACAGTGTAGTAACTAAGTATTTCATGATCATTGATGTATGTATCCTCACAACATGCTGGTGACTCAGAGCAAAGCTGTTCTTCCCATATTGCAAAGGGGGAACTCGGGCACAAAAAATATGACAGGTACTTTTTTTTTAAAGCGCCTACACAACCTAGGAGCCAGTTTGAACAAATCATTGCTACTTCAGAGCCTAAATCCCATTGACTATCAATAAGACATAGAGTCCTCAAGTCCAGATCCTCAGAGGCTTTTATAGGACTTTGAAACCAATATTAGGTGCTTAAATGCCTTTAAAGATCTGGGTGCTGATTAATTTGTACTAGAACATAGCCTGAGACCTCTAGGTTTGGCCTTTAATAGTCATAGAATCATAGAATCCTAGGGCTGGAAGAGACCTCAGGTGGTCATTGAGTCCAGCCCCCTGGCCAAAGCAGAACCAACCAACCAACTAAATCATCCCAGCCAGGGCTTTGTCAAGCCAGGACTTGAAAATCTCTAGGGATGGAGATTCCATCACCTCCCTAGGGAACCCATCCCAGTGCTTCCCCGCCCTTCTAGGGAAATAGTTTTTCCTAATATCCAACCTAGACCTCTCCCACTGCAACTTGTAGTCCTGGCTCCTCTGGGCTTGCTAAATCCATTATGAATGTAAGAAACTTACTTGAGCCCCAGCACCTAATTGCTGGAGCCCTGGCACTTTATTACCAATTAAGCACTGGATCTGAGTGTAAAGGCTTAAGTCACATTTGCATCTAAGATTTAGGCTTTGGTAGGTGAGCAAAATGATGCCTAAATACTTTTCCACACCAGGCTTAGGCTCCATTTTTGAAAATGAGACTTAGGTGCTTTTTGAAAATGTTATTCTATGTGACTTGCCCAAAGTCTTGCAGAGTCTATGAAAGATCAGCCAATCGAACCCGGGTCTGCCGCGTCTCCAGTTAGTACCCCAATGACTAGCGCACACAACTTCCCCTCTCAAACACGTCCTTCTCTGTGGGCTGGAATCCAATCCCCTCCAGGCCTCTGCTCATGCTGAATAGTCTCTTATTTTGTGAACACTCCCACTGTAAAATCAACAATCTGGTACTACTATTAAGTAGGAGTACACATCTCATCCTCCAAGTTTTATTTCATCCAAGAAAGTGTTTGCACGTGCCCACACATGCAATTGCTCAAACTGGCCACATTTTTTCTGTCATTTATTCACACAAAATTCTTCTTTGTTTAAAATATCCGCATTGTGAATTACACTGTTGTGAATGGGAGGGGGTGAAATCACTGACAAGTTACCATTTTAATTAACATTGCCAACAGGGCTGTCCTTTTCATTGTTACATCAAACAGCAGCGGCTGCAGAAGAGTTTAGGACAGGAAGTGCCACTTGCAATGACTCTGTGCGTGGATTAGGCCTCAGTTGGAGTATTGTGTCCAGTTCTGGGCACCGCATTTCAAGAAAGACATGGAGAAATTGGAGAAGGTCCAGAGAAGAGCAACAAAATTATTAAAGGTCTAGAAAAGATGACCTATGAGGGAGGACTGAAAGAGCTGGGCTCGTTTAGTTTAGAAAAGAGAAGACTGCAACTTACAGTGCACACAGCTTGAAATAAGTGATATAACACCCCTTCTGGTACAGCCGCGAACCTTAGTACAAATATGTGTGTGCAGCTCAGTCTGTGTTATCCTCCTTTCTTTGCTATTCCCATAACTTGAGCTGCTACTGTATCCCAGTCCCTTCCTGCAGCAACATTTTATTGTAGTCTGGGGATCTCCACACAGTTCCGTTTATTGCATGCTCATGCATGTGTTCTGATCATGCTGGGTTCACGATGCCCTTCCTGGATGAATATGGACAGTGCTTGAGTTTTGTGTTTGCTGCGTGCTCTCATGTACGAATGTTGACAATGCTGGTGTACTGTCTGCTTGTCTTGTACGTGTATTTGTAATGCCAACCTTTTACCGAGTCTTTATTTTATTCATCTCACAATCCCTGAACATGGGTAGGAAGGGTGCAGGGAAGGAAACAGATGATTATTTTAGCTCGAGTCTGTCACAAGACAGCTGAGGAAAATAGTCCATATTCCTCTCGGTGGCGAATGCAAACTCTCCCACTGAGGCGAGGTTTTGTTTTGTCCTTGCGAAATCAAATCACGCTAACTGAGATTTTGCCAAAATCGAAACATGACTACCCAAGTCCATCTGTGCTATTTAATTTATAGCACTGTCAGTGTACATGGAGCTGTGTAATTGGGGTGAAATTCACCCCTCTGCAGACAGCTACAGGAAGGCAATGTACCAAAACAGTTTAAAGTAGTGCACAGTTCTAGTTCTGGCCCTCTGCACAGAGGTGAATTTCACCTCAGGTGATCTGTGCCAAAAGATCCCTTTCTGTCCAGAAAACTTATAGTCCGAAGGAACGATTTGGACAACACACTGGAGATGAAGGATGGTCTTTCAGTTAAGTCACTGGGCTAAGACTGAGGAGATTTGGATTCAATTCCTAGTTCTGCCAGACATGTCCTTTGGGAATGTTGATCCCTCATCTCTTTTACTTAGTCCCCACCAAGAAAATAAGGCTAATCGTGCTTAATTCCTACTGCCATTGGTTGCGTACTTCAATTCTAAGGTCTTTTGCAGTGTGTTTGTGCAGAATCTAGCACCACGGGGCCCTAACTTTAACGGGCTCTGTGGATGTTACTTTAAAAAAAAAACGTAATTAAAAAACCAGAGTGGTGTATGGTCAGCATCCATGTATACATGACCCTTTTCAGCTTGTGGGCTCTCAAATCGCTTTACAGGCTTGGACTCTCCAGCTTCACCTTAGGACCGTGAGCGCCTCAGTTACCATTTTAATTAACATTGCCAACAGGGCTGTCCTTTTCATTGTTAGGTCAAACAGCAGCGGCGCTGCAGAAGAGTTTAGGACAGGAAGTGCGCGCCTTGCAACTTTCTGTGGCAGACCGCTCTCTGGCCCTGAGTCAGTTTACTTTTCTCACTCTCATTTTAAATCACAGAGGGAGGTGAGGAAGCATTTCCCCCAGAACAAAGGAAGGAAACTGATCTGCGGGGTTCCTAATGCCTTTTAAAATAGGCTATCGCGACCGTTGGTTATTACTTGGACTATTAGTTAATTTAATCAGTAGGGAGGCTATTAACTGACCAGCTAGATTCTCTGCCTAACATCTGCTAACCAATGAGCTGTGCGCTGGGCAATGAAAATTAAATTCTGTCTTGACAAGAACATATACTTTGCTTTCTGAAATAAAGACGAAAAAAGCCCGGTCTTTATTTTTTTTTAAAGCTATACCACATCATAATTGGCGACATCCTAATAAAATACTCACATCCCTGTCTCTGCGCATCTTGAGTTCTGTCCATCTTAGCTCCACAGTCTCTGGGGGGTGCTATATGACAGAGTTCTCCACAGAAGGTGAGGAGAAATGAAGTGGTAGCAGCAGCCAAATAGAATCATATATATAGTAGCCCAGTGTCTGAGAATCTGTAACGCTGAAATGCTGGATGTTCCCTCTGGGGGGCGCTGTTGCTGAAATGCTGGCTGTTCCCTCTGGGTGGCCCGTGCTGCATGGGGAGTGCGGGGCCCAAACGGCCGCTTGCGCTGCTTGCTCCCCCGCGGCGGCCCGGCTGAGCGCCGCAGAAGTCAGCCAAGTGCCACGGCGGGAGGGGAAGAGGGGCGGGGCGGTGACGTACATGGCCAGGGGGCAGGTCCTGGCTGTGTACGTCACCGCCCCACCCCCCTTTGCCTCCCGCTGTGGCGTTCAGCTGACCTCTGTGCCGCTCAGCTGGGCTGCCACAGGGGAACCCAAATGGACGCTTGTTCCCGCACAGCAGCCCGGCTGAGCAGCGCAGAAGTCAGCCGAGTGCCACGGCGGGAGGCAAAGAGGGGCGGGGCAGTGACCATTTGGGCTGCCACGGTCCCCCGAGTGAGAGGCAGAAGGGGGAGGAGAAGAGAAAGAGAAAGACAGACAGAGGCAGGAGGCAGAGGAGAGCTGAGCAAGAGAGAGGGGGAGGCAGTAGGAGGAGGAGACAGCGAGAGAGAGAGACGGAGCAAGAGACCAGAGGATCAGGAGAGAAGACCAACATGGAGGAGAGACCTGAAAATCCTGTCTTATGATGGGCTAATTGACTAGTGTATAAATAACCAGCATGAGAATCATCATCATGTTGATCCAGTTTCTCAGAGGAGAGATGAGCTTTGCTGTGAACAGTGCATGAAATATATAGGTGACATCACTGATGATCCATATTAATGGTGTTTGGATCGACATTTCTGATGGGACTCAACTCAGCCTCTGGATTTGCAGGTGTGCACTAAAGTGCGGGTGAACACTCACCCATCCACAAAGATGGGATTAAAACAAAGAAAAGAAAGTTTTTCTTCACTTAGCGCACAGTCAACCTGTGGAACTCCTTGCCAGAGGATGTGGTGAAGGCTTTAACAGGGTTCAAAAAAGAGCTAGATAGATTCATGGAGGTGAGGTCCATCAATAGCTATTAGCCAGGATGGGTAGGAATGGTGTCCCTAGCCTCTATTTCTCTGGAGGTGGGTGACAGGGGAGGGATCACATGAGGATTACCTGTTGTGTTCCCTCCCTCTGGTATTGGCCACTGCTGGCAGACAGGATACTGGACTGGATGGACCATTGGACTGACCCAGTAAGGCCGTTCTTATGTTCTAAGGTACGCAGGCCCCTAACTTCCAGTGATTTCCATTAGCTGTCTAGATGGACAGCACATAGCCAGGGTAGCAGTGTTTGACTGAGACACAATCAAATATGACATATCATAGCTTTAAAAATAAAACTAAGTCCCCCACATCTTTGTTTTAGAAGCTAAAGTATATTTTATTGTCTAGACTCAACTGAATTGATTTCCATGGGAATTAGGCACTTAAATACCTTTGAGGACCTGGGCCAAGATGTCAGGTAGCTTTGAATCCAAGCCCTTCAACACCCCAAACTCAGTCATCCTTCAAAGGAACTAAAGCCTACAGGGCATAGGATAGTCCCAGGGTAGAACTGTAGAAGGCACCCTCAAGGCCAGGATGAGGAGTATCCTATCAAGGGGCAGAAGGACCATTTGCGTTGGGCTATCTTTGCACATTTGGTTGTACTTGTGTCACCCTGGAATGGGAGAGACTTCAAAGTGACCTGGCTGGAGGGCTGAGTCACAGGATGAGGCAAACCACTGTGGGCTCACAGCAATCATCAGCGGTGGGCTCTGGAGAAGGAAAAAACTGCTCTGCCTGTGTAGTGAGCCCACTCTGCTATAGGCCTCTGGGCGTCCCGGCAATACCGTGATGAACACCCGTGTATGTGAAGAGGACACCGAGGCTCATTCTACAAGGTGGCTGCTAATCGGAGGATTTACAGTCCGTGTTGCAATGTTATGTTCCTGTACAAAGAAGGCATCGGAAATTTCACAGGCTCTTGGAAGATCAACTTCCAAACTTATCCAACAGGCGAAAAAATCAAGCCTACACAACTCACCTGTTCAGCCCTTTCTAGTATCTGTGTGAATGTGCTAGTATCTGTGTGAATTAGCTTCTGAACTCTGCACCTTTAAATGGACAGATGTCCTCCATACTTTCCTCTGCATGGGCAGTAGCCATTTTGTTTTGAGATGCACTATCCGACATAGAAGTCATGCACAAACTCAGCTATGCTCCTCCTCTTAGAGACATTGCTGTTGCTGTAATTTCTTTAGGAGGAGAGGGTCATTCTCTTAGGGTACGTCTACACAACAGTGTTATTTTGGAATAACAAAATGTGTATCTACACAGTAAGACGTTATTTCAAAATAATGTCGAGATGGAGGACTTCTTACTCTGACTCCTGTAACTCTCATTTCACGAGGAGTAAAGGAAGTCAAAGGAAGAGTGTTCTTCCTTTGACTTCCTGCTGTGTAGACAACGCCAAAAGCTGAATTAAGCTATTTCTACTTCAGCTACGCAATTAGGCTACATCTACATTGCGCTTTCTTGCTCAAGAACATATGCAAATGAGGCGCGTTGATATTCATACCTAATGAGCCACCATTTTGTGCAAGAAGGAGCAGTCTACACTGCTCCTTCTTTTGCAAAAAACCCCTCTTGAGCAAGAGCCATTCTGTCGCTTATTTTCAGGCAGAATGGCTCTTGTGCAAGACGGAGGTTTTGCAAGGAGGAGCAGTGTAGACTGCTCCTTCTTACACAAAAGCCCCTTGCATAAAAATGGCGGCTCATTAAGCATGCAAATGAGGCACGGTGATATTCATTGCCGTGCCTCATTTGCATATGTTCTTGCACAAGAAAGCGCAATGTAGACGTAGCCTTGATGTAGCTGAAGTTGGGTAGCTTAATTCAGCTTTAGCCCTGCTGCTTAGATGTGCCCTTAATGTATAGGCATTAAGGTCAGAAGAGACCATTTAGTCTCCCCTTCCTCATAACACAAACCACAGAATCTCATCCAGGAATTCCTGCATTAAGTCTGATAACTTCAAGCCATGTAGCCAATTATGGCAATATTTTTAAAGCCAATTGCACAATATTTTTGAGGCTTGATTCACTTAAGGCTGGCAATATCTACAGCTGAATGACCTCCATGAGCATTCATTCTAGCTGAGCATTGTGTGAGAGTGAATACATAACTTGCAATAAGAACAGCCTTTCTTTTTGTCTCTTGTAATCACAAGCTGTGTTGCTCACACCAAATGTTAAAAATACCAATATGCGGGCCTAAAAATCATGAGTCTGGTTTAAAGATCATATCTTTAGGCTTCTTTTTCTTTGCCTTGTGGGTTTTTTAGACTTGTATTTTATATCTGATTCCTGTTTTCAAGCTTGACTTTAGAAGATGGGGTATAAAGTAAATCATCAGATTATCAAAGAGGTTGTTGAAAGATTCCTTTATAGAAAACACATTTCTCAGTGAATACAATTTTTGATAACCATTTTGAGATTGGAGTTGTTTAAAAATGCACCAAGCAAGAGAGAAAAAAAAGTTTTTAACTGGAGAGGGAAGCACTTTCATTTTTTAAAACTTTTCAGCTGAGAAATGTTGACCAGCTTTGCTGTTGACCTTGACTTACATGCTCTTTACAGTCAGTCATTTGCAGGGTTATTCATGATAAGGAAGATGGTGATGATCCATAAAATTTTTTGTCTATTGATTAAGAGAACCATGGGACATTTTATTGTATTTACGTATCGAGGGTGAGATTTTAAGAATTCAGGTGCCCAAATCCCATTGGAATTCAATAGGATGAGGAAACCTAACTTCCTTCACTTCCATTAAAAAGCTAAATCTTAACAACCAAATTGTATTCGTGCATCAGATAGACAAAACAAATGGTTTTGATGGATTCCAAAACCAGTGGGAACCATTGTGATCATCTAGTTTGACCATTATATTGCAGGCCATGGACATTCCTCACAATAATTCCTGAACCAGATCTTTTACAAAAACTCTCATACCGATTTAAAAATAGTTGTAATTGGAAACCCCCCCACAATCCTTGGTATATTGTTCTAATGGTTAATTGGTCTCACCATTGAAAATGTACATCTTATTACCAATCTGGGTTTGTCTAACCTAAACTTCCAGCCATTGGATCCTTTTATAACCTTTCTCTGTTAGCTTGATGTATTCATTGTTAAATATAGGTTGAAACTCTTCAAACTGGGACATTCTGGTTTGGTAACATCTGTGGTCCTTAAGGACCGTGGTTGTTGCTGGACCAGAGAGACCTGGTGGAGGGCCAGAGGCAGGAGCCCTGTGAAGGCCATAAACCCAGCTGGGCTGGCTGCAAGGGGACCAGTAGCTGGGAGTCCTGCTGCAGAAGTCCAGCTGAGCTGGTAGCAGGGTGCCCAGAGCACCAGCGGGCTCTGGCAGGGCAGGAGTCGGACTCGGCCTTAGGGAAAGGTGAGCAAGGTGGTTGCCTTGGGCCCCACACATTCTGGGCCCCATTCTGCCCGGTGCCCACCCAGCTGTTTGCTCACTGCCCTGGCTCGGAACCACCTGGCCATACAATGCAGCCAACCACAACAAGACGCCTTGGGCCCCGCAAACTCTTTGGCCAGGCCTGCAGGCGACAGGGCAGCGGTCATCTGCGGTGGGGCTGGAAGCCCCAGCAGTCAGACCTCAGAGTGCTGCAGCAAGTCTGGCTGGGCCATGAGCCCTGAGTCAGCCGTGGCAGAGCTGGTGGGGTGGAGAACCCCAGCAGTGGGGTGGCTGTCAGCCACAGTGGGGCTGGGAGCCTAGCAGTGAAACTACAGGCCGCTGTTCCTCAAAGGCCCAATTTCTGGATCCTCTTCTGGACCTACATCCAATAACAAATCCAACCTGATATTCTTCAAGTAAAGTGAGCTAGATTCGCTTTCAGACTCCTGGGAACCCCTTTGTTCACCTCTGTTGAGTAGACAACGTCACAGGGTTCCAGCTTTTTGTGGTAGGAGTTCCGTACACATGTAAGGCATTCTGTCAGCCCTAAAGAACTTATGAGGTAGCTCCAGTGGCATACCTTTATATTTAGACCCATGCACGTGAGATCAGAATCCAGGTCTGTAATTGTATAATGTGGAGCAGAAGTGGGTGATATGTCTACAGTCTGAGACTTTACAAACCCTTTAAAGTGTATTGTTCTACGGAGACTGTGGGCTACAAAGCTCAAATGAGTCTCCACTTAATTTAAACTTGTTTTCCTACCCAGGAGGAAACTTCCCTGCCCCCATGAAGTTTCCAGTGCGTGCCTGCAGTAGTCAGGTGTGAAAACAAGTTCTCAGCATGCCTGATTCACTTCTAACAGTACTTGCACACTGGGGGCATGTCTACACTAGGAAACTATTTCGAAATAGCGAACATCGATTTAATAACTCCTGAAATAGCAAAATTGAAATAGCGTGTCCTCACTATGGGGAAGCCTGAAATCCGTCCAAGGCAGGCTCCATTAATGTGGATGTGCTACCTCAACTTAGAGCCTAAGGAAGCACTGGGGAGTAATTAATTTGAATTCCTCTGGGGAGTGGTTATTTTGAATTAGCAGCACTGGCACGTCCACACTTCCACTATTTCGAAATAATTATTTCAAAATTAGCATTTCCTTGAGGAAAGCAGGATTACAGATTTCGAAGTAAGCGGCCCGTTATTTCAAAATAATGGGCTGGGTAGTGTGGACACTCTGCTTATTCATTCAACCTAAGAGAGGTTATTTTGAAATAAAGCCCTAGTGCAGATGAGGACTGGAGTAGCTTTACTGGCTTAACCCTTTGTTTACCATAGATAGAAGTAGTGGGATCTCAGTGTCCAGATAAATTGGAACTTGGGCTCAATTTATTATCTCTACCAGTTAGCAGATTCTCCCATTCCAAGATGCTGAACTTCCACTTGATATAGGCTAATAAGGGAAAGTGAAGGAAGGAATCCAGTGGGTTTATTTCTCCTTTTAGAGTCTTGTTACCACACCACATTACGTTCCTCACATCCCACTGAAACCTGACAGGTTTCTGGCACTTAATTTTAGCTTCAAATTTACTAGTATTCATTATTCATTAAAAAAAAAAAGAAAGAATCATTTACATTTCCTGATTGGAAGCCAGGGATTATTCATCACTGCCCTGTACATATCTTATAGAGATGATAAATGAATATATATTAACTGAGCCCAAAAACAAAATAATGTGGGGGTTTTTTCCATAAAAGTTTTGCAGAGCTGCATTTCCGTTGTAATTAGTTTACTTAAAAAAAAATCAAAGCCTGTTAAGCAGTCATCAGAACGAAAGCTGATTTCCAGACTCCTGCACGCCAAAAAAAAAGGGGGGGTAATCCCCTCTCCCCACCTCTTTGGCACTTCAGCATAGCCATGTAATTATATAACTTTAACATGAAGCTAAAATAAAATTTAAACAAATATCATGCAGTGCAGATGAAGAGATAAGGTAAAATCATTTACTCTGGGGAGGATAGGAAAGTCCCAGGGACTGGGATGAGCTACAAAGATTTTCTTTATCAAAGGAGAAGAAGATACTGAAATTTGGCTTTTCACCATGTTTGTAGTGTAAGTTAGACATGTACTTCACAGGGTTCATCTGACTGATGAGAAAAGCCAAAATGCAGAAATACTCTGCCCATTAATCTTATCTTCCCATACCCCTTATCTGATATGGAGTAGTTACTTCAGCTGTAAGCCACCTAAGTAATCTTCCTACACTAAGGAGATTCTTCATGTGGGTTTTTTTCCCACGGCTTGAGTAACTGACTGAAGGCCATTTTAGAGTACTGCAAGAGCATGAAGAACCTCAGATGGAATAAGCAGAGGCCACTGAAAAGAACTGGCCATATTTTTTTGCTCAGTATTGGGAAGGGGGTAGTTGAAAGTTTGGTTGTGTTTACACTACAAAGAAAAATTGGGAAAAGATGCATATCTTTTTCCACTTTTCTTTCGGAAGAGGCTTTTCCAAACTTTGGTGCATCTACACAGTGCCAAATTTTGGAAAACCCTCTTTGGCACATCCCTTCTTCCTCATACAACGAGGTTTCCAGAGATGGCGAAAGAACACAACTGCTAGTTCTGGAAAGGAACTAACAGTATTGTCCAATGTCCTATCACAATGGTCACAGTGGTCTTAATTCTGTTCTGTTCATTGTAGCAATGAAAGTTTCTCATAGTTGGTGGGAAGACAGTTTGATAGTCTGAGTCACTGACAAGAAGTTTGCTGCCTCCTTTGTGTTGCAAAGCTATGCCGTTCCTTGGACACAGTGTAGCTTTTCCGGGATACATCTGGTATCCCGGAAAAGAGCTGCAGTGTAGACGTAGCCTTTGATTTGTTTTCAAAAACCAAAATTTGCAGAGTTTTGATGGTCTCTAAAGTTATGATTTTCATTTAAAAAAAAGAGCAAAACCAAAACAAATGAAAATCATAGAATCCTAGGGTTGGAAGAGACCTCAGGAGGTCATCAAGTCCAACCCCCTACTAAACCAGGACCAATCACAACTAAATCATCCCAACCAGGCCTTTGTGAAACTAAGATTTACAAATCTCTAGGGATGGAGATTCCACCACCTCCCTGGGGAACCCATCCCAGTGTTTTCCCACCCTCCTAGAGAAATAGTTTTTTCCTAATATCCAACTTAGACCTCCCCACTGCAACTTGAGACCATTGCGCCTCGTTCTGTCATCTGTCACCACTGAGAATAGCCTCTCTCCATCCTCTTTGGAACCCTCCTTCAGGTAGTTGCAGGAGAGGAACTAACAGTATTGTCCAATGTCCTATCACAATGGTCCACAGTGGTCTTAATTCTGTTCATAGTAGCACTGAAAGATTTTCATCGTTGATAGTCTGAGTCACTGACAAGAAGTTTGCTGCCTCCATTGTGTTCCAAAGATGCAAAATTGAGAAGGTATTCAAATGTTCAGCTCCTACCACCCAGACTAAAATCTAAATAACTGGCTAGCTTCTGGTGCTTTAAAAAATGTTCATGTGGCATTCTTTTACAATGCTCCCAGAAAGCAAGACTTTTGCAGATTATTTCTCTTAAGCACCAAAAGTAACTGCCTATAAGTTTGTTCTGTTGTTTGTTTTTACTGATCTGTAAAATCATAAAATGTAAATACAGAAATAAATATTTATGGTGCATGGATAGCAGCGATAAACCCATGCCATAAGCCATACCAGGAAAAAATTAAATCAATCATATTTCATAGCTAAGAGATGTCACCTGGTCCAACTCATAATTAAGAATCTCACAACTCCTTACTTGGCTTATAATCTAGTATTTGTATTTCAGCAACTCCAAGAGATCACCGCTGTGCCTTGGGTGTTAATCACTTGAGGTGCTGTGCAAAGTAAGACACAGACCTAGCCACCAAGAGCTCACAATCTAAATAGATCAAACAGACACAGCAGAGACTCGTGTACAATGAACAGCAAAGCTAGTAACAGAACTCAAGACTCCTAAAACAAGGCTTGATACACTAGACCAGGAAGGTATCTGCAAATTGTCCGGAATCTCTTTATGAAGATGTCATCAAAATTAATTCCTCCTATCCATGCAAAAGTTCCAACTGGCCAGGATGGGGTTTATGGGGTAGGAGAGGCAAATCATTTTACTTCTCAAGATGCTGAATTTTGGATGAACTGTCTCCCTTCTCAATCTTGCTTTTGCATCTTCTTTGATCACATGGAGAAAGTAACATTAAAAGAGTATTAGGATGATGAGATGCAAATACACACTTTCTACTGAGAAGAATGGGTCAGTTTCATCATATATGTAGGCAGAGCTGATCCAGAAAAGAAGAGGCTCTGTGGAGGATCACAGAGAGCCTCTGAGGCAAACACTATTCACCAGAAATGAGGAACCCTTGGGGCATGTCCAGGGAGAGAGAGATACACACACCACAAAGACAGAGAATTTTGTTTCAAATTCTCACCTCAGATTCCCACACAAACCTGAATTCTCCCTTTTCAGGTATACATGGATTCAGGTTTGTTCTTTACACAAACATTAAGGAGCTCACATGCAACTATTTGTGTTCTATTCCTTGCCTTCCTTGCCTGTTACAACTGCAGGCAAGGAATCGGATGAAGAGGTAGAGAAGGTAACCTAAACTAAGCTCTATATTTCCCAAATGGGAAGCAGGTAAACACTGCTTACACTCGATTACACTACCGGAATCAGAGTTCCTTCCCTTGCCATGGGAGGACTTTTTGGCAGCATTTCTCTTGCCTAAAACCAGAATAATATAGCAGTGGAGGATGAGTTTGGAATTCATTCAAAGCCTACCTTATATTCCCTTTTTGTAACCTTCCTTGCTAGTCAGCGTTACAGTCTGAGATCTTTGCGCACCTGATGAATCCCCCAGATTTTTTTTTCTGTGTCTAAATGAAAGCATACAAAGCCATGCTTCCTATCAGTGTAATAGGTGAATAGGAACAAATGTTGTTGTTTGACTTGGTTGTTTTCTTTTTCTTTTCTTTTTTTTTTTAACTGCTGAAGCCCAGTGGAGTATGAATGCAGAATATCAGCCCATCTTGTAATATATACAGCATAATCTTCTTAAAATGAGTTTTCACTTCAAGGAACAGAAGGGCTTAAGGATGAGCAGCATGGGTTTTTTGTATTTGGCATCTCATTATACTTCATACCATTTATTTTCTTCTTCTAAGAACAATTGAATTTCATTAGTAGGAAAATTCATCGTACTTTTTTTTGGAGGGGTAAATTAACTTTTTTTTTTGCTCATTTGTGTGTGGATGACAAGGAAGGGAGACTTCCTCCCAACAAAATCACTACCAGTTAGTGGGCTGTTTGCGGGTTAAATGAAGTCCAAAGTTATTAGGCAGCATCATTAGCAAATGGACATTTCCTAAGTGCATCCAAAGTGGGAATGTTGGAAGGGGAAAGTGATGTGCAAGGCCTTTCTGAGTCTGTGAAGCGGCTCTCAGATTAATATACTTGTGCAGCAGTTGGATGAGCCTCATTTGAATAGAGCATTACTTCCTTGTGACTTCTTGGCTAAGATGAAGTATAGAAGCAATGTACAATATCATGTCTTCTCCTGGGTGACTGCACCCAAATTCTCTGTTCGTTTGAAGTCAACGGCATTAGACCAGCAGAAAATTTAGCCCAATGCCTGTTAGGTTAGATAGTTTCTATTAGAGTTTTCCCTAGATACTCCAGCAGAGAAAATATCTCTTGTGCTAGACTTGGGGCATACATGGACTAAGAGACAAATACCTCAATGAGTCCAGAATCTAAAGAAGCAAGATGTGGAGAAATTAGAGAAGGTCCAGAGAAGAGCAACAAAAATGATTAAAGGTCTAAAAAACATGAGCTATAAGGCAAGGTTGAAGGAACTGGGCTTGTTTAGTTTGGAAAAGTAAAGACTGAGAGGGGACATGGTACTGCTTTTCAGGTATCTAAAAGGGTGTCACAGGGAGGAGGGGGAAAATTTGTTCTCCTTGGCCTCTGAGGATAGGACAAGAAGCAATGGGCTTAAACTGCAGCAAGGGAGATTCAGATTGGACATTTGGAAAAACTTCCTAACTGTCAGCGTGGTTAAACACTGGAATAAGTTGCCTAGGGAGGTTGTAGTATGTCCATCACTGGAGATATTTGAGAGCAGGTTAGACAGACATCTGTCAGGGATGATCTAGATGGTGCTTGGTCCTGCCATGAGAGCAGGGGACTGGACTTGATGACCTCTCACGGTCCCTTCCCATTCTAGGATTCTATAATAAGTTAGAAAAGGAAGAAGATTCAATAATATAATAGTTCTCACATCTGTAATTATTGTGATCCAATTATATTTGTAATAAACTAGAGATGGGCTCGCTACTGGTCTATACTGGTAAAAAAAACACCTACATGATTTGGTTCCCAACCTACAGAATCTGGGCTCATTTCTAGTCTTGCATCTGGGGAGTGTGTATGTGTTTGTGGTAAGGGGACCAGATGCCTTGCTGTTATTGGGAGCACCCCTGTATTAGGGGCTTTGTCTTATAAATATAACTATCCCGTTCCTCCTGCACACAAAAAGGAGTGTCCTTATTTTTCACACTTGCTATCTGCGGTGGTTAGTTTGGGGGGTATTGGTTCATCCACTTATACTTTCTTCCTTTACTGGTGTGTCTTGTGCTAATCCAAATTGTGAGCTCTTTGGAGGGTGTGTCATGGTGTCCACGTTGGCATCCCACTACACTATCCAGAGCGCAGAAAGCTCTATGCTTCTCAAGGTGGTGCTTTTCCTAGAGCACACTAACTGCGGAGCTAGTGCGCATTGAGCTCCATGCCAGCGTGGACACCATGGAAGTTACAATGCTGGGGACTTGACTGGCTGCACAATAACTTGCTAGCATAGACTTGGCCAGAGAGGGGACATGATAACAGCTTTCAAGTGCCTAAAAGAAATGTTGCAAGGAGAAGGGAGAAAAGTTGTTCTCATTGACTTCTGAGGATAGGACAAGAAGCAATGAGCTTAAATTGCAGCATGGGCGGTTTGGATGGACATTACGGAAAAAATCCCTCCCAGTCAGGGTGCTTAAGCACTGGAATAAACTTCCTAGGGAGGTTGTGGAATCTCCATCATTGCTTTCTCTCTGTGCAGCACAGTGCCAGCTGAATTCTCTAGCCTAGGCATGACTGAAGGACAAGGCTATCGGTGCTAAAGGCCAGTGGTGATGTTCAAAAGGACACTACAGTCTAGTTAGGGTGTGGCTCCTCCATCTCCAGGCAGGGCCGACTTATCCATTAGGCACAGTAGGCACAGCGCCTAGGGCCCACGATACTTTTAGGGGCCCATGAAAATGTCTTAATTTCTTTTAAAATCAGAAGAAAAAAAATGAACTTTTAGGGTCAAAGAAAATGTTTTAATTTTTTTCTCACATCAGAAAAAAATGAAACTTTTAGGGCCCATGAAAATCCATTACATTTTGCCTAAAACAGAAAAAAAATAAAATGTTGAAGTATTTAAAGTTATATCCAAAATAATTTTTATATTTTTTTTTTATGGAGGAAGGGGCCCACAAAGGCAAAAGTGCCTAGGGCCCACGAAAGTCATAATGCGGCCCTGACTCCAGGTCTGTGGGTGGCACTACATCCCATGTGGGTTCTGGACAGGGGGAACCCTCAGGGTGACTTGTGTCATGGGTACAGCTCTCTGGTTGGGGCCACGCCACAAACGCTCTGAGGTTGGAGCAGGGCTACCCAGAGCTTGCATTGCTCAGACTTAGACTCAGGTTGAGCCTTTAAACAGTTACTAAGCCCAGGCCCTAATTCAGGGCGGGGCATAAGGATCTTGCGCAAAAAGGGTTTTTTTGCACAAAATGGAAGCAGCTACCCTGCTTCTTTTTGCACAAAAACCCCTTGCACAAAAAGCATCAGCAGAAAATATGCTAATGACATCGCGACTCATGCTAACGGGTCCTTCATTAGCATACTGTCTGCTGCAAAAACCGTGTAGTGCAGACATAGCCCCATTCTTCACTTCTTGAACTGCACACAGCAACTAACTTCTGCTCTGTTTTGCAGCTCTTTTTATATAGCCTTCCTGTAGGGTACAGCTGGGTACAAAAAGCTCTAGCATTTAGTTTGGGAAAGTTCTAGGAACTGTGTTTTACAGAAGGTCAGAACAGATGAGCATAATGGTCCTGGAACTGGAACGTATGAGAAACTGTCATGTCTCCAACTGGGTGACAGATTTTTACTACTTCTTCCAACCTTGGAAGAGGGCCTGGATCTTATAGGCAGCAGACCATTTGCTCAGACAACCGTTACTGTGTAAATTTGCTGAAGTCCTGGAAAGCCATGGAGAATCTCTTCGTCGTGCCATATCCTGAGGAACCAGAACTGGGATCCCAAAATAAAGCTTAGTGCCCATCAGAAAAAACCTAAACCAGAAGCAGAATAGGCACTCCAAATGCGGATCACTTCTCTGAAGGTAATCTCAGCTCACCCTGGGAAGACAGGTATGGTCCACCATCAAATTCATTTGTAATCAGTAAAGTAATAGAAACAGAGTTCTTCCTAATCCCAAACAAATTGAGGGCGACTGTAAAGAAAGATCTCAGGACCATGTGGGAACTCAGGGTAATAGAGGAATCCCAACCTGACTTTCTGAGTTTCAGTGTGCTGGTCCTAAAGCTGGATGGTTCACTGTGGTTTTGCACAGCCTTCAGAAAGGGGAATGCAGTTTCATAATTTGATGCCTACCCCATTCCATGAGTGGATGAACTCTTAGACCAGCTGGGAGAAGCCAACTACATCACCTTTCTGGATTTGGTAAAGGGATACAGCTGGATTTCCAGGAGATACAGGGATCTACCTTAATGCTGGATTTCCAGGAGAAGATGGGTTTTTTCCACATTCCATACAATCATGGAATTCTAGAAGATTATGGTTGAAAGAGATCTCAGGAGGTCATCTAGTCCCATGCCCTGCTCAAAGCAGGACCAACCCCAACTAAATCATTCCAGCCAGGGCTTTGTCAAGTGTGTCCTTAAAAAATTCTGTGGCTGGAGATTCTACCACCTTCTAAGCAAACCCATTTTAGTGCTTTACCACTGTCCCAATGAAATAACTTTTTCCCCAGGGTGCGTATAGACTACAGGGGTTTTTTGGTTTTTTTTTAAAAAGTGGCCTTTTTTGGAAAAAAAGTCCCCTGCATCTAGACTGCCGCCGAGTTCTTTCAAAATTAAATCTAAAGAACATGGCATTTTTTTTGACCGCAGTAAACCTCATTTTATGAGGAAGAACGCCTTTTTTCGAAAGTGCTCTTTCGAAAAAAGGCTTTCTTGTATGCAAACAGGGCTTTTTCAAAAGAGAGCATCCAGGCTGCCTAGGTGCTCTCTTTCGAAAAAGTGGCTTGCTTTGTCGAAAGTACTGGTAGTAGTCTAGATGCTCTTTTTCGAAAGAGGCTTTTTTGAAAGATACTTTTGAAAAAGCCTGTTTCGAAAGAGGCTTGCAGTCTAGACATAGCCCCAATATCCACACTAGACCTTCTCTACTATAACTTGAAACCTTTACCACTTGTTCTGTCATCTGACACCATTGCGAACAGCCTGGCTCCATCCTCTTTGGAATCTGCCCCCCGGCCCCTTCAGGTAGTTGAAGGCTGCTATCAAATCCCTCCTAATTCTTCTCTTCTACAGAAGAAATAAGCCCAGTTCACTTTGCCTATTTCATGTTAAGACAATGTCCTTGGGGTTACATTGCCCTGTGTTAAAGGTAGTAAAACTGAGTCACAAAGAAGGGAAATGACTTGTGCAAGTGTATCCCACGCTCTACGTCTACACTGCACAGTTATTTCGGAATAAACTATTCCGGAATAGTTATTCTGCAACAGCTTATTTTGAAATAGCACATTTACACTGCAGAGAAGCCTCAAAATTAGTCCGAGGCAGGTTTCCCTAATGTAGACGTGCTATCTTGATTTACAGCCCAGGAGGAATAACTTAGAATGGCCCTGGTGAGGGGCTATTTCGAAATAGCAGCAGTGGAGCATCTACACATGCCTTATTTCGAAATAGCTATTTCAGAATAGGCATTATTCTTCATAGAATGAGGTTTACAGAAGTCGGAATAAACCATCTGTTATTTTGAAATTATTTCAAAATAACGGAATTGCTGTGTAGACGCTCACATAGTTATTTTGGAATAACTGCTGTTATTCCGAAATAACTTTGCTGTGTAGGCACACCCTTGGTGTGGTTCACCGTCCCATGTAGTGGCACTTAGACCACTTACAGCAAGAGATAAGAACAAAGGAACCCTATAGCTTTAGTTGAGAGGCTGCTGGCTTTGTAGCTTGAGTTGTAGCGGCTCCTACACTAAGCTTGAAAAGTCCCAGGTTCAAATCTGCCTGGTGGGAGTCATACAAAGTCATCCAGAGGTGGAGCTGGGAATGCAACCTAGGTCTCCTAAGTTCCAATCCAGTGCACTAACCAACAGGTCAAATAGCTTCTATGAGCTGTCAACAGGTGGGAAGAATACACCCAAGTAACCATTCCATAACTAATAGAAAAGATGGACAAATGGAATATTTTAAATACACACTCAGGAATTGTGGCACAGAAAACTAGACTGGCCAATGAAAGCAATAGACAGCAAACATTTGTATAGTTTGGTTGAGGACACTGTGTTCTGAGAGGGTTCTAAGGAGGGCGTGGTCCCTGCCAGCGGATCTTGGGCTAAAATGTTTACAAATTAGGGCCCTATCTTTGGACTCCTACAACTCCACATCTGGGTGCTTAAAGGTGAGATTTTCAAATATGCCAAAGTAATATGGGAGCATATGGTAATGTTTTCTGCCTTAGGTGGCTCAGTCCTGATGAGTTTTGAAAATGTTGCCCAGCTATCCCAGAGAGGTCAATGAGGTAAACTCCTAAATTATATAGGTTCTTTGAAATCCCATCTTCAGGCACCTAAATGTGGGCTGCGGAGTATAAAGTTAGGCCTTCATATTTTAAAGATTTGGCTTTTCAGCAAAGGGACCCAAACCTGCTTCGGTAAACATGGAGTTCTCTCTAGGGCAGAGTCCTGGACCACAGTATTTTGCAAGCTTCTGAAAACCAACCCCCTCCTTCGGGGGAATTAAAATCAATCCCAGGCTTGTGCTATCCTGCGATGTGTGGTTAAAGGTCTCCACATCCCATTCACAGTTTGCCCAGCCTAGACCTTAGTGCTCCTGATTTTATGAAAGGGAAAACATGCTCCTTATTTTGTGAAAGTATGGTGCTTACTTGGTTTGCTGAGCAGTGAAATAGAGTTCAGTTGTCACTTTGAAATGCTCAGCCCTGGCCTCCGAGGGCAAGTCTACACAGCAGCGTTATTTCAGGATAACGGACATTATTCCGAAATAGCAAAGTGTGCATCTAAACAGCAAGCTGTTATTTTGAAATAACGTTGAGGTGGAGGTCTTCTTATTTGGACTCCTGTAACCCTCATTTCATGAGGAGTAAGGGAAGTGGAAGGAAGAGTGTCCTTCCTTCGACTTCCTACTGTGTAGACTGCGCCAAAAGCCAAATGAAGCTATTTCGAGTTCAGCTACACACAATTGACGTAGCTTAATATGAATTTCACCATGCAGGGTAGACGTGCCTTGAGTTAGCAGACATTGGTATGAACAGGGCAATTTACACCAGAAAGCTTTTGTTCCAGACTCTGCAAACTGAGGCTCGCATCTCTCAGGCAAGTTCACTATTCCCTATGCAGCCAGACACCAGTGGGTGCTTACCTTTCCACAAATTCAGCACCTTTCCCCCTCGCCCCACAAGGGTTTCGTGTCTACTCTTGTTTTTTCCTGGAATCGTTTTCCCCTTGGCACATCTTGAGCCTGTCAGTCTTCGAGGGAGCTCCCTCTTCTTTTTCTCAGAGCCCTACTGCTTTGGAAACTGCCCCTTACAGAACGCCGGTAAATACACTGGAGGGAATATTCTTGCTGTGTGCATGTGTGCGTACGCATGTGTGCTAGAGAACTAGATGGTGTAATGTTACTAGGAGCCACCAGATGGCAAAATTTCAAATGGTCCAGTTCCTTCCAGTCAGCCGAACGTGTAGGTCGTTGACCGTGGGGAAATAATCAGTCAGTCATGCCTGATGTTCTTTTAAAAGAAGTTTTACATATTCCCAGAGAAATCTGAACTCTTTCTAAGTCTCTCTGACTGAAAATCATTCTGAGCTGCAGAGCTGTTGTGTATGGAATAAACTCGCACAGGAGGGAAAAAAAATTACACGGTGCCAAAACATTACAGAAGGGACTTAATCAATCTTTTTCTCTCTTTGACTGCTATGCTGCTATGATAATTAAGAAATCAATATCCAATAAGAAGGGGTATGGGATCTAATGAAGAGGCAGGCATGCACAATAAAGTTTGTATACCTCTCCCTAGCATACACGGGCAATTTTCTAAACATGGGGGCATCATATATTACCTACTTTTGGCTGAGAGATTAGTTATAAATAGGGAAAGCATAGCTTTGCCTGTGAGATACCCCAGTTTGACAGTTCTCTCCTGATCGACTTAAACCACAGCTGCTTTCAAATCAAATTATGGGGGAAAATGCAGTGGAAATGGCTCACTAGTTATTGGCATGGTTATAAAATGAGTCAGGTTCATGATTTTGGAGATAAATGCCTAAATGGAGGTGCAAGGCATACCGCTTAACCACTTACATTGATAACTGAGCATATAATGACTAAAATAAGCACATTTTTCCAAGGTACCCAATAGAGGCAGTGGTGGAAATAAAGAAAGATGCTCTGACCTTTAGGTTTCCCCCTGGAAATCAGCAAAGAGTATTTTCTTTGTAAATTGGTTTCAAATCAATTTCTTCTTTCCCTCTCCTAGGGTCAGATTCTGATCTGTGTTGCAGAAGTGCAAATTGGGAGTTACTCTAACAACATCTGTGAAGTTTCGGAAGATTTGAATCCAGACCTTATTTTGAAAGTCTTATAGAGTCAAACGTGGAAGGGGTGCAAAGAGAAAATCCAAGGCATTAGAAAATTAGGGAGAATCCATGAATTCCCCCATAATGCTTTATTAACAGAGAGGGTGTGGAGAAAGAAAGGGTGTGAGGCTATGTCTCAACTTCAGGCTTCTTTCGGAAGAAGCTTTTCTGGAAGAGATCTTCTGGAAAAACTGCTTCCAAAAGAGAGTGTCCACACTGCAAAAGTGCATCAAAAAAGCCATCTGCCTTTTCAAAAGAGAGCGTCCACACTGAATGGACGCTATCTCGCATTTCAGCTGTGATTACTATGGACAGAGTGGCTACCAGGGCACCTGAGCTTTTTCCTCTTTCCTCTTCTTTGAAATAACTCCTCTTCTCCGTCCACACACACCTTTTTCCAAAAGAGCTCTTTCGCAAAAAGGCTTCTTCCTTGTAGAATGAAGATTACCAATGTCGGAAAAACCCCTCTGTTTTGATTTCTTTCAAAAGAACACAATTGCAGTAGGGATGTAACTCAAGTTTTTTCAGAAAAACGGCCATTTTTCTGAAAAAACTCAGTACTGTAGACATACCCTGTGAGAGGAAAGGAGAGATGTATAGAAAGAGAACAACTTAGTACTTTAGTAAAAAGAGAGATGAGCAACTTTTAAAATATTATTGGAGACCCGCTACTTTCACATTAAATACTAAAATATTAAAATTGATTGAGGTTATGAAATAAGTGAATTACTTAGTCCTCCATGCATTAAAATTAATTTTTCATCTCCTTATCTAAGCAGCTTCCCTATTGGCCTTTGCTGAGCCTTCTTAATATTTTATACGCTTAAGGGGAAAAGCTGCACTTTGACATCTTGGCATTCCCAGGCATTCCCCATGCAAAGGATTTTCAAATGCAGCATGAAGGCGGAAAAAACAGGAGTCTTGCGGCACCATTCTGGGATTTCGTTCCTCTTTGATTTTGCATGCAAGTGCGAAGAGTCCTATTCTTCACTACCTTATTATTTTTTTCTTCTTGTCTCTCACTAACTCACTCGTGTGGCTCTCATAGCACAGTAGCCCCTGTGCTGCTGAGAACATCAATAATTTGATTGTACCCGAACAATAATAAACGATGAAGCAACTTCATCTGAGCTAGAAGATCTGGCCTTAACCTTTCTCTATTTACAGCTCAGGAAGGCTTGCATTCAGGAGAATTTAAATCAGCAACGACACACCGAGCCTTGTGTACAGTGGTGCTGACACAAACAGAGCAAAACTGCTGCTCGTAGGAGATAAGTTCTTATTTTGTGCCCATGATAACAAAGGGGTTTAGTATATCATCATTGGTGCTAAAAGCCGAGTAGGCAAATGGCCCCGGATAAGGCAAACAAGTGCTTAAATCACTGCAATGTGGGGCACAGAGGTTTGCCAGGAAATTAAATATGTAAAACCTTCAATATTATGGTCCTTATAGCCACATGCTGAGTCTGTATCATTTGATACAGCAGGATTTTATTCTCAGGGGTCCACTCGGGCATTTCAGTTCTTTCAATAAAGCTATAATTTTAGACATCCCAGGCTAGGAGATAGGCAGGGCTGGATGTTCTGATGGAATAACGTGGGCCCAGGGCCCTGATTCTGGATTTTTATTCTCGCCAGTGTATCTTGTGCAGATGTAGATCCAACTGATGGATAGGTGCTGAGAACTGTGCAGGGTCAAATATATTGTCGTTCCTTCAGAAAATGCAAGAAATTACACTGTTGTGTGCCTGTCAATATCTGAATATGAGCCTATTTACAAAAAAAAAAAAAAGGAAATGTTATTGGAGGGAAGTACAGAAATAACAAAATCACCAAGAACTGTACCTAATTTAAGACTTGCCTCTCCAGTCTTACAAACGTCCGTAATCTTACACTCAGATTTAGACATGCTGTGTGGGTAGCCAATAAGGTTATGTGCTTGTTGCAATAGCCTCTTGCCTTGAACTCCCCTTCTTCTGCATCCCCACCCACTGTTTGTTGTTGGGAGGTCTCCCTCCAGTCCCTAAGGGAGGTCTCTCTCCAGTTTCAGACAGGTCTCCCTCCAAACCTGTTCTTCTGTCCCCTGTGACTTCAGCAAAAGATGTTTTTGCCCCACTATGGGTCACAAAACTACCCTGATGCCACTGATTGGAGAAGGATCGCTGATGGAAGCCATCTTGAGCAAGCCTTTTGCTATGTAGGATGTGCTACCATGAGAAGACAGGAGACCAAACTCACCCTCCTGCTCTTTGTCCTTCACTCTCTCTTTCTCCACCATGTTCACAGTTCCAGAACCTAGAGATGAAAGACTGAAGCTTTGGTCAGGGTGACCTTTCACACCAGGGAAATTTGGTGTAGTTATCTTGTCACGTTGTATTCTAACAGATATAATAGGGTTTCGTGACTCCCAAACACAAACCTGAACAGCATTTTGGCCAAAATTCCCTAAATTATCACACAGCTGAAATGCAAATGAGGCTTGGCCTGCTCAGTCAATTCCCTTATTCACCAATAGATGGCAGCAGAGAGTTCTTTTCCCTTTTGAGACTGACTTACTGGGGCATCCTCCAAACATTTCCTTCCTGCAACCAGTGCTCCTCCCTCCAAATTCCATTAAGTTGGCTATTCTCTCTGTAATGTGATTTATGGCTGTCTAGAGCTCCTGTTTAGAAAGGCCCACAGGGAGGGGGGCTTATGGAAAATGTATACAATCTTTAGGCTGGCAGAAAATAAAGGTTATTCATCCATACCATGGTATCCTGAATTTCTGTGTCTTCAGCATTCTCTGTCCAACTCCATGGCTCTATTCTGCACTCCTCGCCCCAGAAGTACCCCTACGTAACTTCCTTTTATTGCAATAGCCCTTAGAGGATATTGGTAGACTTGTTTCTCTTTCTCACAGCTACTTCTAAGGACAGCTGGGCTCTTCAAGCATCCAGCGTTTCCAAGCGCAGCCAATATCCTGTCCTTTGTCTGTGTGAAAGAACAACGAGGAGCAGGCTGTGCCTTCTCTACCCTGTTCCGCATCTGCACAATGCAAAAGGGGATTGAGCCTATAACTTGCCAAGTGCTTGTGTCAAGGGCACAAATAACTCTGCAATATAATGAATTTTTATGATGATTAGAGTCCCTCCCTTTGAAACAATGAAAGAACAGCCTCACATATGGAAGGGACAGGCCATCTACTACAGATACCACACTCAGCACATCGTCCAAAACAAACTGGCACCAACCACATGAGACCAGCTATAGAATCTTGATGAGTAAAGTCATCTTCCCCCAGAGCTTTCCTGGCCAGCATTGATTGCATCACTTTCAATATCCCTTCTGTGGTTACAGGAGACTCAAGAGATTTCCCTGTCTGAGTTGCCCAGCTTTGTCAATTCCAATTTATCTAGATATTCTTTTACCATTTTCCTAGACAACAAAGGTTTGTGATCAATAGAAGGTTTCATAAAAGCCCTGGAAAGCACTGCTAACCCTTCTTCCCTGTGTTACCAATTCCCCCCTTGGGTTTATGGAGCAGAGGTGACTGGCTGGCACTTACTTTATGTACTAAGTTACTTGGCTGTCTCATTTTCTGCCTTTGTTTGGTTATGGGTGTTTTTCCTTCATGCCTCTGGAAAAGATAAAAGCTTTTTTTCTGTTAGTAAAATAAGTTTGTTGCATTTTAGACCTTGGAATCCTCATGAACAGCTCCCCCCCTATTAATTATTACTATTATAACCTGAGAAACCCTTATTCATTTCCTGCATGCTGTTTCCAGATGGTTTGCAAGAATCAGTTTTCCTTTTTGCTTAATTTTGCTTCTTTTTTTTTTAAGAGATTGAGATACATGCTATCTAAGCCACGCCGTATTATCTAGTACTGAAAATATCCCCCTGGAGTCCTGGATGATGTCTGAATTGCAATAATCCATTGATCTCTGCATCAGCTTCACTCAAACGACTTTAATTGGAAGGCTCCCCCAATATAGTTATTCACTCCAAAAATTCTGATTTTCAGTCAGCTCTAATATCAATACACTGAAAGGGTGAAGAAAAGAATGTTCTGTGAAATCTACCCTTCTAATTGGCATGGAGATTTAATTCTGCTGTTCAGAGTCTGCCCTATTGGTACTACAAAAGACACTTTCCACATTTGTTTGAATGAAGCTTCTGTTCCCTAAATTGTTTATATTATTATTATTATTATTATTATTATTACTATTATATATGTTACTAGGTCTAATTTGGTAGTGAGGAATTGGTTATTTCAGATAATCACATCAAATATATACTTTCTACATTGGGGCCCATAAGCCAGTTTCTAAAGTTGTAGGTTTTGAGTAAACCCAGCCAAAAAATTTTGACTCATTTTTTTTCCCATGAAAGGCATGATTTTTCCGCATGAAAACCACAAACATTTTACCAAAAATGTTCAATTTTAACTGCATTTTCAGTAGTTTGACAAAAACCATTTGAAAAAAAAAATTGAACTGTTCACGTTTGTTGCATTTTGCTTTTGGAACAAGCAACACAATATGCACATTTCAGTTTCAAATGAAACTGAACCAAAACGATTCTTTCGTTTCCCATATTGTTCATGGAAATGAAAGCTTTCCATTTCCAACAATTTGTTTTTCAAGCAAAACCATTTTGTTTGATCTTTTTTGCAGGCATTAAACTGGGAGTTCCCCACCGGCTCTGGCTTTGAGAGACACACATTCCGTGGTGGCGGAGTTACTGTGGAAGGGACATCAAGGTATCCCATGCTGTCTTGGAGAGAGAAGGCATGGCAACAAAATGGAATGTTTGGGAGGGAAGCCACTGCATCGCTTATTTAGTTCTCTCGCATTTAAAATGGAAGGTGCAAACCGTTTTCGTTCTGCTGACCTTAACCACTGATTAATTCCGACAGCTTCTTGTAAACAATGAAGTCGAAGAAATGCAATCTTCCTTTCCCCTTGAGCAGCTATGTCTCAGGGAGAAAGAGAGAGAGAGATTCACTATCTCCCACTTCATCCAAGGATTCAAGTAGTATCAATTTCGTTCCATAAAAAGGAAGCTTAATGTTCATTCACTCCCCAGGCTCAAGAAATCAGTGCAATGATCGGCGGTCCTCCCTATGCCTTCACCAGAACCATGAAATTGATCTGGCAAGATAATGAGAGGGTCCAGCAGAGGGCAACCAAAATGATTAGGGGGGCTGGAGCATATGACTTATAAGGAGAGGCTGAGGGAGTTGGGTCTGTTTAGTCTGCAGAAGAGAAGAGTGAGGGGGGGATTTGATAGCAGCCTTAAACTTCCTGAAGGGAGGTTCCAAAGAGGATGGAGAGAGGCTGTTCTCAGTAGTGACAGATGGCAGAACAAGGAGCAATGGTCTCAAGTTGTGGTGGGAGAGGTCCAGGTTGGATATTAGGAAAAACTATTTCATTAGGAGGGTAGTGAAGCACTGGAATGGGTTACCTAGGGAAGTAGTGGAATCTCCATCCCTGGAGGTGTTTGTCTCGGCTTGACCAAGCCCTGGCTGGGTTGATTTAGTTGGGATTGGTCCTGCCTAGAGCAGGGGGTTGGACTTCATGACCTTCTGAGGTCTCTTCCAGCTCTATGGTTCTATGATTCTATGAATGACCACAGATCCCATTGTTAACTGTCAGAACTGATGGTACTTAGCACCTGCCAGCAGGTGCTTAGCATTTTGCATGATTCAGGCCCATGGTGTCTGTTATTATGTTGCTAACTCTTGTGGGAGTAAATCCTAAAAGGGGCGGAACACCTGACACTCCCATCAGCTTCCATGAGTATTTGCAAGGCCTTTGTGAAAATGCAAGATGCGCTATGGTGTATTCCTTGTCTGGTGGTTAGAGCCAGGGATTGGAAGTTAGCGCTGACTTATTCCAGACCTGATCCCTCCTCTTTGCACCTTGTGTTGCCATTTGCACCTCTCCGAGGTGGCACCATTCTGACCTGGCATGGCACTACAGCCACCTTGCACGGATGTAAGTAACCACACAAGATGCAAAGTAGTTGAGAATCAGTTTCCAGGTCAATGTGGAGTCCTGCAGTTTCCAGCTCAATGTGGATTGTGGTATTTCCATTTGTATTATTAAAAAGCAAAACAGCAGGACTTCTCTTTTGGGCTCTGGGGACCCTTAACGATAATGACAAATGCAGTTTAGGAGCACTGTTCTCATCTGTGGCTGAGGTTGTCTCAGATTGACTTGGGCATGGGGGAAAGGGAGAAAGATGACAAAGCCATGTGTCCTCCTCTCCAACCCCCAAAGCTTGGCTGTGCCCTTGGTACAACACAGAACAGCCTCAGGGTTATCGTGACTAGACCATTTGCTTGTAACTATATACAGAGAATTGTAACATGCTGAATCAGTGGCTGGCTGCTGTTATCTTTGGGAAGCTCAGATAACTCTGGCAAGATGTCAAATCAAAATCCAAGTCTGTCATAGGAAAACGCTGCCAGTCACTAACTGGCTGCAGATGTCACTCAATGGTAACCTAGAGGAAAGAGCACAGGAAACCACTTGACCTGAGGCACTGATATATTTTTACTTAATTTCAAATCCAGAAATTATCCCCCCTCCCCTCCTAAAAAGACACCAGGAGGTAAGAGTAAGGGTGCGTCTGCACAGCGGTGCTCTCTCGAAATAAGCTACACAATTTGAGCTACGCAAATCACATAACTTATTTCGAGCTTATTTAGATAGAGTCTATTTTGAATTTTGGCCCTGTCTACACAAATAGACCGCTCTTCTGATAAGTCCCTTAATGCTGTTTACCAGGATGTCGGAATAGCAAGCCCATTATTTCGATTGCATTTCAAAATAATGGGCGTGCTGTTAAGACACAGAAAATGCCATTTCGGGATACCGGATGTATCCCGAAATAGCGTCACTGTCTAGACATACCCTAAGTGAGCTCGACAAAGAAATGCAAGCTTTGTGTAAACAGCCTTGATCTCAATGTAGCAGTGTCATTGAAATCAACAGGAATATTCAAGTGAGTAAGGGCTACTTGCATGAGTAAAGAAAAAACTGACACAGGTGTTCAACAGTTGAAAACTAGATGAAATGCTAAAGTTTTTTAATTCAAGAACATGGTGCCTAAATGATGCACACAGTTTGTGCACTGCCGTCAACGTTTTAGTACCCAAGAAATATGGGATTGAAGCTCTATGCACTTTCCTTAAAGAGAAAATCCACAGTGAATCGTGTTTGCTACAGGGTGAACCTCTCTCTCAAGACCTGACTGGTGTCAAACCAGAGCATTTGCCAGACCACGGGGTTAATATTGTCTAGCAGCATTACCAACACATCCACTGCTTACTGGGTTCTTACGGTGCGTCTACACTGCACCATTATTTTGAGATAACTAGCATTATTTTGAAATAACAATGCAAGCATCTACACAGCCATTCCGTTATTTCAAAATAATTTCAAAATAACAGATGGCTTTTCTAAAATCTGTAAACCTCATTCTACGAGTAATAATGCCTATTCTGAAATAGCTATTTAGAAATAAGGCCTGTGTAGATGCTCCATTGCTGCTATTTTGAAATAGACCTTCACCAGGGCCATTCTAAGTTATTCCTCCCCAGCGCCTCCTGAGGCTCCAAATTTGAAATAGCATGCCTACATTAGGGAAGCCTGCCTTGGACTAATTTTGAGGCTTCCCTGCAGTGTAGATGTGCTATTTTGAAATAATCTGTTTAGGAATAACTATTCCAGAATAGCTTATTTTGAAATAAGCATGCAGTGTAGACATATCCTGACATTTAGGGGTAAATCAGAGCTAAATTACAGCACAGAGCTAGGGTGGGTGGGTGCAAACAAACTTTATGGGACCATGGAAAACTTGATAAATGGACCTCCAGCTAATTAAAATCATGCTGGACCACAGATGTTGCCAGATCAGAAAGTGCTGGATTAGAGAGGTTCAACCTGTCATTTCTTTTGTGGATCCTGGTTCTGTTCTCCTTACTAGAACAGCACAGACGTTTTCATTCAATTTTTTTTCCCCAGTGAAAATGGCTCAGTCGTGAAAATGGAAAGTTCCATGATAAATGTCTTATTTCAGTGACATTTACTTATTAGAGAATATAATTAAGAGGTGACATGACTTTGAAAGTGGGTTAAGGTCAACAGGAACAAGACACTCTGGGTATGTCTAGACTACATCCCTGTGTCATCAGAGGGATGTAAATTAGACATAGCGAAATTGCTAATTAAGCGGGGATTTAAATATCCCGCACTTCATTAGAATAAAAATGGCGCGCTTTTTGCCATCGCAATTTGCGGCAAAAAGCGGCAGTCTAGATGGGGATCGGTCGGCAAGGAAAGCCTTTTCCGACTGATCCCTTATTCCTCGTGCAACGAGGTTTACAGGATTGGTTGGAAAAGGCTTTCCTTGCCAACCGATCCCTGTCCAGACTGCTGCTTTTTGCCGGCAAATTTCCGTGTCGGCAAAAAGCGGCGGCCATTTTTATTCTAATGAAGCGCGGGATATTTAAATCCCCGCTTCATTAGCAATTTCCGTATGTCTAATTTACATCCCTCTGGTGACAGAGTGATGTAGTCTAGACATAACCTCTGATTCTAGAATGTGTATCCACACATGGAATGATTCAGGAATAGCTGTTTCTGAATGACTCCAAGGACAGGAAAGATCTTAGATAGCCTCCGGACAATTTCTGTAACTTTCTCAGGCATGTGGGAGATTGTTCAGGGAGAATGGAAACAGCAGGATCGTGGGGGAAAGTAATGTTCCTTGACCTCCAAGCTGTTTTAACAACCTTATCCAGATACAAGAGCCTGAACAAAATAATAATACTTAGCTCTTCTATAGCTCCTCTCATCCACAGATCTCAAAGCTCTCTACAAAGGAAATAAGTATTGCTATTAGAGATGAATGAAGATCAGAATTTCTAGCTCTGTGGCTGGACTACATCTCCCATGATGCAGTTCAGCCAGAGAGGTTTGCAAGGTACATTAGGGAAGATATAGTCAAGCCAGGATTGGGGCCCACAGAAGAGAAAAGGGGCAAGAGGTACTGGAAACGTAGCTCTAATGGGACACCAAGAAAGATCAGTCAGATACAATCAGTGTCAAACTGACCTGAAGCAAATTTTTCAAATCAGTTTGACAATACTTCACTTTGAATCAACACAACTTGAATCTAAATGTTTCATTTTGATTTTCCCAATGAACACATGTAAAAGGGGGGTCAAGTGGTGTATTTTCCATTGGAAAAGTATTTCAGGCCATATCTACACTAGGAAAATATTTCAAAATTCCTAAATGTGACTTAATAACTCCTGATTTAACAAGTTCAAAATAGCGTGTCCTCACTACGGGGAAGCATCAAAATTAGTCTGAGGCAGGCTTCATTAAATGTGGATGCGCTACCTCAGACTTAGAGCCCTGGGAAGCACTGGGGAGTAATTAGTTCAAATTACTCTGGGGAATAATTATTTTGAAATAGTGGCACCAGAGCATCCACACTACCACTATTTCAAACTAACTTTTTTTTTGTAATTAGTGTTATTCCTGATGAAAGGCAGGAGTACCGATTTCGAACTAAGCATCCTGTTATTTTGAAATAACGGGCTAGGTAGTGTGGCTGCTCTGCTTCTAAATTGGAGCGAAGGGGGGATTATTTTGAAATAAAGTCCTAGTGTAGACCCGAGATCAGTGGAAAATTCTTGACCAGCTCGAATCACTATACCCATTTTACTGATGGGAACACTGAAGCTCAGTGTGCCTTGCTGAAGATCTCACAGTAAGTCCAGGTAGGAAAAAAATCCTGGGGCAAAGTCCTCTTTACTAGGCCACAGAAGAGACCAGCCAGTTTCCAAGCCTGTACAGAGATTGTCAATGCAGGCCAATCTTCACCTAGGATTACTCCAGCCACCATTTCACAGAGCTGTACTCTAGAGCTATATAACACAGCAGGGTGCTGGTAGCAGATTCCTTTCCCACCATTCTCAGCAGACCCCCCCACAAGAAAAGGTCTTGCTAAGGATGGGAAGCAAATTGATTATGAATTGGAGTTTTGTCTGCCAACATTCTTTTAATATGTAATCTTGTCATGAGTGAACTCAAGTCATTAATAATACAGTAAGCAAAATGTGCTATAGTTAACCTTAAATTATAACTTACAAAGAGAGTTCTTGCAGTTTTTGCTTTGATTTATGAGCTCAGTTTATTCTATGCAAATTCATGCACAGTTTCTAATAAGAGGGAAGGGGGAAGATAAAAGAGCCTTGAATATTTTATAAGCTTTCCCCACTTACCTTAATTTAGAAATATGAAGCTGAATATGTAAGTAGAGAATAATTACCTGTTACTAATCTCCCACATAGTTTATCTATTTCAACCCTGAACATCCTGAGCAATGCAAAACATAACTGTTTTACTACCTGTACCACTGTAAATATGCTAATTAGGTATACTTCAGTGCTACTTTTTGCTGATACATGAGAAGATAGATACCGTAATATAATCAGCCAGTGCTGTGCTATTGTTTTATATCCCTTTTAAAAATAATATGCCTGCTGTTCAGTATTTCATTTGTTGGACACAATAAAGTTCACTTTTAAGAGGATAGTGCCCTAGATAGCTTCCCTGTGCGGTAATTCCCAGGTGAAATTTCTAACTTTTAGAACTGGCATAACAAATCCGTAATGCTTCTTGTAGAACCACATCACGGCAGCAGCAGTAGTAGAACTCAGCTCTTCCTGCTCTACAGAAAATAAAGGCGCTTCAGCTGAATCTGACTGCCCCTTAGGTTTTAACAGTATATAGCCCATGAAACAAAGTTACACAAGTCTCATTCCATCCACTAGAGGTCAGTGGTTTCCACTAGAGCTGGCCAAATGTTTTCCTTTTTTTCATGAAAATACAAACGTCTGTCTTTTCTGACGTTTTTTGATATGGGACTATTTGATATTTTGTAAAACTTTCCATGGGTTCAAAAACCAAAAAGCTTCGAAACACAAAGAAACCCCAGTTGGAGACATAACTTGAGAGAGCATATCCTGTATCAATGTGCACACCTGCCTAACGAAAGTGTCAGAAAAACACAGACACATTGAAAATGAAAATATTTTCAAATGGAAACTTTTCACCAAAATTAAAGCAACCCAAAATAATTTTCTAAAAAATTGACAAAAGTTGTCATGCAATGGAGGAATTTTATAAACATGTGTTGGTACTTTCTTTATTATTAACATTTTTCATTAAGAAAAAAAATCATTTTCAATTTACCACTGAGCAGCTTATGATTGGCTTCAAATGGTGATATATTGCTTTTAAAAATATTTATACTTGTCATCTCATTAGAGTATATATACCCTGTTGGCTATGTATGTGTAAAGTGGCATATTCACAGACCTCCTTCCTCAAGAGCATGAAAATCAGAAGTAGACTTGTGTTTCCTGTCTCAGGGAATGTCTACATGGGGGAGTTATTTCGAAATACCTCTCCTTATTTCAAAATAACAAGGTGAGTGTCCACACAGCAAGCCCATTATTTTGAAAGAACGGGCTTGTTATTTCAAAATAATAACTCCTGCTTCTGATGAGGATTAATGCCTATTTCAAAATAGTTATTTCAGGAGTGTAGATAAGCCTCAGGGAGGGTGGGATACAATTTGTACCAGAGCAGCAGAAGGAGAGCACCTCTTTACCCATGTAAAAATCCATGTTGTTCGGTTGTTTGCTAGGCCCTTGTCTTCACACTGGGACTCTGTCTGCTTGTGCCAGTCCACCAATGAAGAGCTCAAGGTCACGTAACAATATTGAAGTGAATTTAGTGTTAAAATGTGCCAGGTAATTGGTAGCCCATGAGACTGAAGACATCTATTTAGAGATGGCATCATTTCAGCACAGGTAGTAGCTCCACAGTGTCCATCTTCCACATACACCCTTTTCCCCACGGAGGAGTAGCAATCTGAGCAAGGTGGTCCCTTGCAGGTAGCTGTTGGCTCTGTGTGTGTGTGCTTTCTGTGTCCTGCCTCAGCCCTGCACAGATAGCTGATACTGCAGACCTCCATCGAATGCCCAATAAGGCCTCAAGTCTTGGCTTGTAGCAAAGGCACCCAGACAGCTTTATTGTTGACGAAATTCCCCACCTCAATAGTTACAGGTACACTAGCATAGTTATGCCAGCTCAGTAAATGGCAGGACTTTCCATTCCTCCTTAGGTCAGAGAAAGACCCCTCATTATATACCCATACAAACAAGCTACGTAATGCCTCTCTGACATGGTTACGTACCACCCTTCACTTTGCACATGTCAGTTCATTGAAAACATTTTCCATTCATCACCCTGCCAGCCTGATCTTTTAGGAGTCTGTTTGTAGTATAATTGGTGTTGGGGAGTTCTGGTACCACCCATCTGGAATGTCCTTGTGTGAGTGTCCTGTGCCTGGTACTTCTTAGGCATAGAGGGAGTATTGCCAAAGGGGAGAAGATATTTCAGCCTCCATCAGTCATTTGGTGCTGTACAGAATGTTGCCGGTTCTAGTGGCTAGGAAGCTTTAGACACCTGAACAGTGGAATCTGTATGGATATCCATCAGCTTTGTTTCATTCACACCACTGGACAATTGACAGAGAGCAATGATCTTTTTGTCGCTACTTGTTTGTTTAGAAAGGACAGGGAGGATGACAAACCTGTTCAGAAAAATGTAAAAAACAACAAATAGTCCGGTAGCACTTAAAAGACTAACACAGCCTACACGAAAGCTCATGATACAATCTACATATTTTGTTAGTCTTTAAAGTGCTACCAGACTATTTGTTGGGTTTTTTTAAAGTTTTTCCTGTTACAGACTACCTCGGCTACTCCTCTGAAGCTTTTAAACCTGTTAAGCTTTGGGAAAAAACCCAAATCAAACATCCAAAATAGTTCTATTACCCAAAGCCATCCCCCATCCCAGCTTGAAGGCCTATTAATATCAATCATTAATTTTACCCCCTGGATCTTTTTTTTTAGTCAGCAAACTCTAAGTGTTCAGTGACAGGCGAGGTTATCCAAAAATAAAATTGCCTGGCTGTATACTCAATTGTATTTTCCTCTAGTTAGCGAACAAGGCGAATGTTTTGCTGTTATCTCCACTTCTGTCCATCACAATAAATTTAGATCACATTGCAAAAGGGGGAAATGGACATCCTGCAATCAAGGGAAAATAAAATCATTCGCTTTTCTGTAAATCACAGTGTCATGTTGCATTACAATAAGTACCTCACGATATATCACATTACTTCTGTAAGCTTGCAGTGTGCGCGAATCAAATCTTCAGCAGAACAGTGTGACTTACAATGGGATTCCTATATCAAAGCAAGAACTTTTAAAATAATTGTACTAGGTATACAATGGAGGCAAGTGATACATCTGGAAGCAAATGAATGGAATCCACAAGTCCCCGTTATTCTTTTCAAACAGGATTCATATTGCAGGAGATTTTTTTCTTTGTTTTAATCATTTGAACAAGAAGAATTAGCATATTTTTGTGCTTCTCTCAATATGCAAAATATGTACCTTTCCTAGCCAAATACACTCAACTATCCTCTACCTGTTCTACTAATCTGGTCAGAGCTGGTCTTGGTCAGTGCACTCAAAAGGTCCTCTTTCAGGATGTTGGTAAATTAAGGGAAATAGAAAAGGGAAACCTTCACCTATCATAAAACTAAACTCTATTCAATGGCTTTGGAACAAGGCTGATGAATTTTAGTGGTATTATAATTTCATGGTGACACTTGTCTATTAGGGTATGTCTACACTGCCACCCTAGTTCGAACCAGGGTGGCTAATGTAGGCATTCAAACTTGCAAATGAAGCCTGGGATTTAAATATCCTGGGCTTTATTTGCATGTTCCCGGGTGCCGCCATTTTTAAATGCCCGTAGTTCATTACCTGCCGCTGCTACGCGCACGGACTAGGTAGTTCGAATTAAAGCTCCTAATTCTAACTACCATTAAACCTCCTTGCAGGAGGAATAACGGTAGTTCGAATTAGGAGCTTTAATGTAACGCTGAGCCGCGGGCAGGCAGTTCGAACTACGGGGCATTTAAAAATGGCGGTGCCCGGGAACATGCAAATAAAGCCCAGGATATTTAAATTCCGGGCTTCATTTGCAAGTTCGAATGCCTACATTAGCCACCCTAGTTCGAATTAGGATGGCAGTGTAGACATACCCTCAGAAACCCGCTGGAGTGTTTTATCCACTCTTGTCATATAGGCCATCAAAGAGACACTGGCTGTTAAAGACTTGGACCCAACTGGAACAGTGTAATACAAACAATAGTGGGATGCTACCCTTTCAGAGAAAGAAGTGTTCTACTTTCTCCCCTCTCTAGCGCAAAGGGCAAAGAAGTTGGACCAGGTATTTTGCGTTTGGAATAAGGGGCGAGTCTGTAAGCAAGGTCATATGAATTCCAACCTTAGGAAGTGGCTATTCTTATACAAGTTACCATTCCACTGACTTACACTTGAAATTATATTCTTTGACTCATTGAAACAGTAATCCCACATGATTTAAATACAAACTGACTCTCATTGGGGAATAATCGAGTCTGATCTCCTGTTTAGCAGCCAACTTTAGGATTCTTGGGTTCTCTAGACCTTCTGATTTAAAAAGTTTTATATCTAATATCCTCAGCAGCTATTAGTGGACAGGAAAGTACTCTGCCATCCTGATATGACATGAGTACATCATTCTGCTTCTTTCAGAACAGCAATATTTATTGAACACTCCCACTTTTTCCAGCAGCATTCATAACATTTTCAGGATCTCCATCTAGTAATGAGCCTATACTGTCACTGAGATTTCTTCTTTTCCCGATAACTCCTTTTTATTGTTTTTAGTTGTGCCAGTCATGGGTTTTGTCTGATGCCTTCAGATTCCCTTATCAATTTTCTGCACTTCTTACTTTCTGATGCACTATATATTACACCTTTGTCCATTTGTTGTATATTGCCTTTATCATTCAACAGTGAAGGCAACCATTTGAAATAAAAGGGCCTGTAAATAAAGTTGTCCCCTTTCTTGACTGGGGAATAATGCTTTTGGAGCATTTAATAAACTCTCCTTAAAGAATTCCCACTTTCCATTCATATTTCACCAAGGTCACCAAAGAAGTCATTGATGGAGCAGGACGTCTCTGACATCCTAAGCCAGTGCTTCAACCCTTAAATCATCATCAAGCCTCCCCCCCATCTGGTAAGGGGAGTAAAGGTCTGTCTTCTTTCCACAGCAACTGGGCTTCTTCCCTTTTGAACTCCTCCTCCAGTCCTGACATGGCCTGCAAGTGTGGCAGGGGCAGAGCTACTCAAGCGTAGACCAACTCTTTAACCCCTTCCTATCTGGAGTAGAATTGATACACCCTATCATAGTTAGACAGCTTCCTGCTACATGTATCTGTGTTGAGTGGCATCTTCCTCCAGATGTAGTCCCGTTGACTTCAACAGGAGTTCACAAAAAGTAAAATATATGCAGACTGTCATCCCAACCACCAATCTACTGGTTCTTTCCTTTTAAAAAATCTTTTCTCATGCATCAGTTGCCTGGAACCACAATCGTTACTTTATTTATTTACTGAACCTGCCGATATTTCCATATCTTCCTGCCCCAGGAGTCACTCAGAGCTACATATCCATCTCAGGTGTCTTAAAAATGCCTTTTGTCTTTGCAACAATGCCCAATGTAATACTTCACAGTAATTCTTTAATCTTGAAGGGAAAACAATAAAATAAAACCCTTCATCAATTATTTAGAAAAATCAAAAACACTACAATAGAAATCAACAGTGACCCGGAGACAAGTTGTTTAAGATTCTTACCAGAGAAAACAGACACCATTGTATCAATTACGGCTGCAAGTAGATTACAAACTGTAGAATCTTTGCTGTCTACATTCCAGGGGAACAAATGGCCTTGTGAATAAGATAAGTATCCCTCATCGTGCACAGATAAAGTTACAGCATTTTATTTTAATGTGCACAGTTTATTTATAGAAAATAAATTTGGTTTCCTGGCCTGCACATAGACTACTTAATAAGAAACAATCTTTGCTATGTAGAATCTGTCCGTCCTGAAAGTGTAATGAACTGGGATACTCAGTAGCTTTCTGATGGTAAATCATCACTGTTCTTGTGAGATGACTCACTGTTTTATTCATTCCTGATGAGCTCATTTGGTATCTCACTTTGATGATAACCTTTCCACAGATATATCTCCGCTGAGTCAAATGCAGGGTCAGGTTGGATCACGAATCCATTATGTCATTAATCAGAGCAGAGTGACTTTTAAAACATCCCCTTGCCTAGCATCACTACAATATTTGGAAGGCAGAAATTGGCCCAGATTGAGGTAGGCTTCCTTTCAAAGCCAGTCTTTGGTGTGGGAGTTCACATCTAGCATACGGTGAGAAAAAGGCAGACTATCTTATGTGGGGTAGTTTGTGTACGTGTGTTGGGCTCAGCATATTATCAAGATAAGGTGGGCAAAGTAATATGTATTATTAGACCTGTTAGTGAGAGAGACAAGCTTTCCAATCACACACAGCTTGCCCATTACTAAAATATAAAGAGAGAAAGAGCCATTCACTGTGGTTTGTGTGCGTGGAGAATGTTTCTGTTGGTGTAATTTCAACAAAGAAAATGTCAACAACTTGGTCTCCTGTTCAGGTTATCTAAATATCACTGAATGAATTTGGCTGTCATGCCTGTACAGTAAAAAGAACATGGACCAGCAATTGTGGGTCAGACAATGGTCCATCGAGCCCCATATCCTGTCTCCTGCCAGCCAGATATTTCAGGGAAATAAACAGAACCAAGCAATTATCAGGTGATTCATCCAGTCTTCTCCAGTTCCAGCTTGTGGTGGTCAGAGGTTTAGGGAGATCTAGAATTTGGGGTCCTGTCCCAGATAATTTTGGCTCACAGCCATTAATGGTGCTATCCTCCATAAACATATCAAATTTGTTTTGGACCCAATTATTCATTCCAGCATTCCAGAATGGGTAGGAATGGTGTTCCTAGCCTCTGTTTCTCTGGAGGTGGGTGACAGGAGAGGGATCATGTGAGGATTACCTGTTGTATTCCCTTCCTCTGGGGCATCTGGTATTGGCCACTGTCGGCAGACGCGATACTAGGCTGGATGGACCATTGGTCTGATCCAGTATGGCCATTCTTATTTTCTTCTGTTCATAGCAACAAGTTCCAAAGGCTGTGTACTATGTGAAGAAGTACCTCCTGATGTCTGTTTGAAACCTTCTGCCTACTAATTTCATTGGTTCTTCTGTTATGTAAAGTGGTAAAGAACACTTCCTTATTCGCTTATGCCCTATCATTCCTGATTTTATAGACTTCTGTCATATCTCCCCATTGTCATCTCTTTTCTAACCTGAACAGTCTCTGTTTTTGTAATCTCTCTTCATGTGGACGCTGTTCCAGACCCTTAGTCACTTTTATTGCCCTTACCTGTGCTTTACCAATACTAATATCATTGTGTGGGGTTTTTTGTTTTGTTTTTGGTTTGGTTGGGTTTCTTTTTTTCAGATGGGATGGTCAGCATTCTAGGCAGTACTCAAGGTATGAAAATACTATGGATTTATATAGTGGCATTCGATCCTCTTTTCTATCCTGTTCCTAATTTTCTATTAGCTTTTTTTGACTACTTCTGCATATTGAGCAGATTTTTTTTTTCAGAGACCAATCTGCTTCAAGGTCTCTTCCTTCAGTAGTAATAGTTAATTTAGACCCCATCATTTTAATGTAAGTGTATAATTAGGATTATATTTTTGAATGTGCATTAATTGGTATTTCTCAACATTGAGTTTCGTATTCTGTTCTATGACCCAGTCACCTGGGTTTGTGAGATTCCTGTGTAACTCTTCACAGTCTGCTTTGGACTTGACTACCTTGAGTAAGTATCATTCACAAACTTTGCCACCTCCCTGTTTCCCCCCTTTTCCAGATAATTTATGGGCCCAGTACAGATCCTTGGGGGGCTCCACTATTTGCTGTGCTCCCAGCCACGGGCAACTTCTCCCTGCATCTGGGGCTCTCTGGTGCAGCATTCATGCTCCTGATGGGCCATGGATGTTGGTGGACCAAAGGGTCCCAGACCAGAGAGCTCCAACCTTTATATTAATGTGGGGTATACATTGAATTTGGCCTCTCTTTCGGTGCTTTGAAAAAAATTCCCATGCACTTTGGAAGCATTTCCCTCTTTTAATTTCTGTTTAGCTGACTTCCTCATTTCTATAATTCCTTTCTGAAATGAAAGGGTGCTGTGGTGGGTTTCTTTGGCATTTCCCCTCCCCGCAGACTGTTACATTTAATTACATCATGGTCACGCTCACCAAGTGGTTCAGCTATATTGACCTCTTAGGCCAAATTCTGCATGTGCAGGAGGATTAAATCAAGGATTCCCTTGCCTGTTGTGGGTTCCAAAGAACAAGCTGCTCCAAGGAGCAATCATATATGGTGTCTCGAAATGTTATCTCTGACCCCTGTCCTGAGGTGATCCATACGGTCAGTATGGGATATGTGAAAATTCCCCATTATTAATATGTTCTTGGTTTTGTAGCCTCTTTAATTGTGCTGAGAATTTCACAGTCACTATCACCCTCCTGCTCATGAAAGTACTGAGGACTTTTTCTGCAGTAAAAGCAAACAACAGAGAGAAACAGCCCCATGAGTTACATTGCTGAGAGTCACAGCCTCACATTCCAGCTGAATTGCACCAAAACAATATAATATTGGGCTGTTAGGGTACATCCAGACTGCGGTGCTGTTTTGGGATACTCCTGGTATCCCAAAATAGCTATTCCGTGTCTTTTAAGTGCACCCGTTATTTCAAAATAACGGGCTAACTATTCTGATGTCCTGTAATGGTTAAGGGACATTTAGGAATAGTGGTTTATTGTGAAATTAGATTGAAATAATATACGGAATTTGTGTAGCTCAAATTGCGTATCTTATTCCGAGCTAAGGGTGCAGTGTAGACACCCCCTTAAGGAGGCACTTCTGTCCTAATGGTACCTACCATTACCAGATAATAGACTTTGTTGGACCTATCCTTCATGAATTTAATGAGTTCCTTTTGTCAAACCAATTACACTTTTGGCCTTCACAAGACCCCCTACCAACAAGCTCCATAGGTTGACTGTTCGTAGGGCAAAAAAAGTGCTTTCTTTCATTTGTTTAAAATCTTCTGCCTGTTAATTCCTATGGGTGACCCGACTCTTGTGTTATGTGAAGGGAGTAAACACCACTTTCCTGTTCACTTTCTCTGCATCATTCATAACATTTAGACCTCTATCACACACCCACTTAGCGATGGGGAATACATGGAATGGGAATTGGTGGCTCTTTGGAAGTCTAAGAAACAGAATTCCCGATTGTGATAACTTTACACACACTGACCTCCACCATTTGAAGTGTTGACTTGCAACCTTATTCACAGTGAAGCATTTAGATTAGTGGAGACCAAATCAGTTTGTATAACAGAAAAAAAGTCTTAATATTTACTCAACCTAGAATATAAGTCAAACTCCACTCTGTGAGTCACAGGAAGAAGTTTGACTAGGCCCTTTTTAGTCTGTTACTTTTCATATTTATGGACCTGGGCACATCCTGGTATCATCAGGGAGTAGAAATGTTGAAATATTATGAGCAAGGATTCTCTCCACAGTCCTGAGAAAATGGAATGCCACATTACCAGTCAGCCCTGTCAAAGGTCTCTGATGGGATACTGGTAAGACTATACATATATCAACAGTTTCCTCATATTTGTGGAATATTTATTAAATCTATATTTCATGTACATACTCTCGCTTCCTTGTTTGACATGGTAAATTTACGAGGGATGGTTTATTCAGTCTTGAAAATTTAGGCTTTAGAATGGAAAATGAGTTGAGAAACCTCTTTAGTGTTACAGGAAAACATAAATTTAGGACCCTCTGAGCCCCTGCACTGGTATATATCCTGCCATTGGTCTCCCATTCTCAAGTGAATTTACTGTGGACTATTGCCTGGCATTCCTGCCAACTAAATTATCATAGCTCTCCATTAAATAACACAGATATGATTGGTAGAGTATTTTATATTCTCCAGGCAGATTTCTAAGCCTCCCAGTGGCTTATTGTCAGTTATGGATTTTAAAGTGCGAGTCTTGTATCAAAAGTTTCCAAGATCCAAACAATTATGGGCTGGATTATGGTTACAAGTATCAGCCCCTGTGGGCTTTGATGAGTTGGATCCACAGCAGGCTGGGAATCACATAGGATAGCATCTGTCACATCTACAACAAGAGTGAGTATGGGCTTCCTTTTGTAGCTGATTAGCTCCCCAGGGTAATGTGGAGGGGGCCAAGCGTTAACTCTGCCCTCTCCTCTCTCTGGAAGGGTTCACTACTAGAGCTCTCCACATCTTGCATCTTCCTGGCCCAAATCCACAAAGGGACTCGGGAATCATTGCAACACCTGATAGTTAGGTGCCAGGGAAATCAGTGGCACAATTCTGTGATCCAGAAAGCCAAGTTCGGTGCTGAGGCTGAATTCTAAGAGAGAGGCACCTTAGACTGTGATCCATATAAGCCAGCAGGCTGAACTAAGAACTGCCTGAGCTAGGCAATGGGAGATTCTGACCAAAGGGGGTGTGCTAAGCTCCAAGCCTTGCCCATAACTAGGTGTTTACATACGGGCTGCAGGAAATGGCCTTTCTTTGCTTGTGATCCACAGTGGGCAACCTCGCTCTGGGAGTCAGGTGAGTTAGATGCCTTAGGCATTTGCATCAAGAATGAATTAGGCCAGGTCTACACTGGAGCCGGCAGCTCCAGCTATGTAGAGTATGTCGCTGGAGTCAGCTTACCAACAGCCACGCTTGGCAGTGTCCCCACAGTGGGAGGCCAATGGGAGCAAATGCTCCTGTCAGCTTCCCTGACTCCTCACAAGAGCAGGAGTACTGGATGCTGGCGGGGGTGCCCTCTGAGTTTGATTTAGCAAGTCTTAACTAGACTCGCTCATTCAAACTCCAGAAAATTGATCGCGGCAGTGTCGATCTTCCGTGGAATGAAGACGTGGCCTGAGATGCCTTGCTTACTCTACACCAAGCAGCTGCGCTAGGAGGAAGAGCCCACCTTGCAGAGGGTGAAGCATCACTGGGGAAGTGAGAGACACAGTTTCAATTCCTCCCTCTGTCTTAGAGGGAGAGAGGATTTAAATGGAGGACTCCCACCTCATAGGCAAATTCACTGAGCTATGGACTATTCTGATGGGAGTCAGAGGAGATCAGGGGATTGGCCCCTGGCTCTCCCACCTCACAAGCAGGTTTCCTGACCACCAAGCTGCAGAAAGATTCTCACTCTGTCTTTGGCCCAATGGCTTTGCAATATTTATTCACAGTGAGTGAGCGAGCAAGGCCCTAGGGCCAGACTATTCCCTAGCTCAGTGCGATAGAATTCTACAGAAAATTAGGAGACCCCTGTTCACATCCTCCCTCTTGGAAACAAAAAAACCTCAACCCTAGTATCATTTGAAACAGTGTTTAAGGAACAATTAAAAAAACACACTATAGGGCTCACAATCCCAATGCCATGGCATTGTGCTAGTGCATAAGAAGCTAGAAGTGAAGTTGAGTAGAAATAACATTGATACTGACTAATCTGTTTTCATTAGCCAAACTTGGGTTTGTGTCCACGTGAGCAACAGAAATGGGAGCTGGTGTGACTTTTGAAATACTTATATTTTTAGTTTTCTGGGGTATTTGTGTCATCAATAAGAAAGTTTTATTCTTACAAATGTCTAGGAATATTAACGTGGAAGGTTTTTGTTTGTTTTTACATAGGTTGATGTCATCAACCATCCATACGGTTTGTAGTTTTGCATTGAAGATTGCACATCCCAATACACAATCTCTCAGAGCTTGGAGTGTAGACAAGCCCTCTGTACTTCACTCTCTGTGCTTCACCCCAGACCCATGTTGCTCTTGCTTCCCTTTGTCATGTCTCCCACTCATCTTTTCAGTTCAGTCTATAGACAGGCAGATATTTAGCTCTGGAGGCCCACCATTCAGTCCCTGGTATGACAGCCATCACATCTACATGTGACCTCCATGGCCTCCCTATTACCCACTCTCACTGCTTAGAAGAGGCATGAATTTGGAGTCTATTGTTTCCGTATCCATAATGTGGGCCTCTCTTAAAAAGACAATTAACCTTGTCATGCATCATTACATGATGGAGTTGCCACGTAAGCCTCCTGAGTCCACGGCTCATGATTTATGAAGCTGGCTGAGTTCAGACACCTGGAAAATAAAAGCAACATGCCTAGGTCTTGTAAACTTTGCTAGTACATTAGTTAGAGTATTGTTGCTGTTGCATGCCACCCGCATAGTCATGCTGTGGAAACATTACCTATGCCTACAAGTGCCTTTCATTCATTTCATAGAATCATAGAATACTAGGATTGGAAGGGACCTCGAGAGGTCATCGAGTCCAGTCCCCTGCCCTCATGGCAGGACCAAGTACTGACTAGACCATCCCTGATAGACATTTATCTAATCTACTCTTAAATATCTCCAGATATGGGCATTCCACAACCTCCCTGGGCAATTTATTCCAGTGTTTAACCATCCTGACAGTAAGGAACTTTTTCCTAACATCCAACCTAAACCTCCCTTGCTGCAGTTTAAGCCTATTGCTTCTTGTCCTATCCTCAGAGGCCAAGGTGAACAAGTTTTCTCCCTCCTCCTTATGACACCCTTTTAGATACCTGAAAACTGCTATCATGTCCCCCCTCAATCTTCTCTTTTCCAAACTAAACAAACCCAATTCTTTCAGCCTTCCTTCATAGGCCATGTTCTCTAGACCTTTAGTCATTCTTGTTGCTCTTCTCTGGACCCTCTCCAATTTCTCCACATCTTTCTTGAAATGCGGTGCCCAGAACTGGACACAATACTCCAACTGAGGCCTAACCAGTGCAGAGTAGAGCGGAAGAATGACTTCTCGTGTGTTGCTCACAACACACCTGTTAATGCATCCCAGAATCATGTTTGCTTTTTTTGCAACAGAATCACACTGTTGACTCATATTTAGCTTGTGGTCCACTATAACCCCGAGATCCCTTTCTGCCGTACTCCTTCCTAGACAGTCGCTTCCCATTCTGTATGTGTGAACCTGATTGTTCCTTTCTAAGTGGAGCACTCTACATTTGTCTTTATTAAACTTCATCCTGTTTACCTCAGATCATTTGACAGCAGTAGTATGAGTCTATGGATAACATCCTAGAAAGAGGTGGACGAGACCCTGTTTTGTCATCTTGATCTCCTTGCCTAAGGTTATACAGATGCATTGGAATTGCCAGGCTAGTGGTCCATCTAATCCAGTAGCCTATTTTCTACTCTATATAGTTTATTACACTGCCTTCCTCAGCAGAGTGTCTACTCATCTTCCAGAGCAACATTAACATCTCTTGCATGTGTTTCATTGCCTCATCTTCTGCCTTGGGGGAGAACTGTGTGTACAATGCAATGGGTTTTGAGGGACAAGGTTGTGCTGTGTACATTGTACTGTTTATACTAGAGAAGTCACATGGAAGGAGTTTACCTCTCATGTGGTGAATTCCTGGAGGAGTTCATTCTTCTGTCTTGGACCCACCCCCAGGAAAGTTCTGGCTCCTACACAGACAAGAGTTCCCCTTACAGTAGCAAGTTCTATTCTGTCTGAGGAGCAGAATTGTCAATCGCAGTTTTTATCCCAGGACTTTTGACTCTTGTAGATAGTCTGGGTGCGGGCCGTTGTGTGTTTTGAAGAGGAAGAGCATGACCCTGGACTTGGCTGTGTATTCTGACAAGCCACTGCTGAGTGTAGAGACAAAGCTGATGTTTTTGGCCGAGAGAGGACACAGTCGTGTTCTGTATGAGTTTCCTAAAGGCTGGCTGTCATCATGCTCCTATCTAAACATATCTAATTACTAAAGTCCAGGTGGGAGGTGAGAAAAGTATATATAATTCAGGTGAGGTCACCATCTGCTGGGGTGGAGATAGAGTCTCCTAACCCACCAGCAGTGATAGAACAAGTTTAGAAAGAGCAAGAAAATTCAACAGCCATCCTAAATTACATTCTGAAATGATCAATTGTGGGAGTAAGCCTTCAATCAGAGGAAACTACACCATGGTTGTAAATTCTTTGAATTTCTTTCCTCTGACCTCTGGTGGAACCTCCATCTTGCTCAGCTGTAGCTTCAACCAAGTGTTCTGCATCCATAAAGTGATCTCATCTGAGTCCTTGACCATTTTGGTGGCAGTATTTCTAACAGTGGCCAACACCAAATTGTTCAGAGTATGAAATCCTGCAGTAGGTAATTACGGAATCACTTCTAGAGTCTGTGTGATGCAGGTGGTCAGAGTAGATGATCATAGTGGTTCCTTGCAGACATACAATCTATGAATCACCTTCTCCCAGGAAAAGTTTCCTTCTAAGCCTCCCCAAATCAGAGTACTTGCTAGTGTCATTGTGGATATTATTGGAGATATACACTATCGTAGCCTCTCCTGTTCACTAGCCCAGTATGAAGTTATTCAACATAGGAGAAGCCTTGTGGCTTCTTACACAACTCTGGGAAACTAAGCCTGAGACTCCTTTGTGTGCTCTGGGTTGTGTGTCATTGTGTGTGCACCTCAGACCAGCCTCACTACTACAAACCACCAGGAACAGCCTTTCTCCTAGGAAGAACATAGAACAGGTTTCCAGTTCAGCTGCCTCCTCTCTGCTTGAAGCCTACCTGCTCCCTGCTCAGGCCCTGCTGAGACCCAGCTGAGGGGCGGAGGGTACACCCTGGCAGGAGTCAGAAAGATCTCCCAACATGCCACAGTTTGTAGCCCACAACTTGAAGTTCAAAGGGCTGCTCTGGAAGGCCACTGGACCTTGGGCTACCTCATTTTCCAGGCCATTGTCTAATCAAATTTTAAATCACAGGGGCATCTACTGTGTTCATTGGAGAATACTCCACCACTTGCCTTGGGAAAACGTCTCACAGTAAAATAGTCCTCACGGTGACAAGATGTCACCGACATTTGACCTGAGATTCAGCATCATTTTTTTGCAGTTCATTGCATCAGCTTTCATTTTCTGAAGCACAGTCACATATGTGTAGGCACTTGCCTTATCACCCCTTCCCCTGCCCTGCCTCCCCAGTTGCCGATTTGCCAAGCTATACATGTTTTGTTTTTCTTTCAATCTTTCCTCAGAAGCTCACTTTAGAACCCCATCTGGCAACACACAGTTGTCCTTGACTTCTCTAGATGAGAAAGAGGTGGATGAATTTCAGTGAATACCTGTTTCTGATACCGCAACTGCCTATGATACTTCACACTGGAAAATGTACTCGCTTTTCTGATAGCGCTTGATGTCGTTTGAATACACCTCTGGCCAAATTCATCCCTGCTGTAACTCCATGGGATTACACCAGGGATGGTGTACACGGTCTTTGTGTCTCCTACTGAAAGGATGTACCTAGGCATGGAAGTGCGGTTGTATCATGCACATCTGGTGTTCAAAGGAGTAAATCACAGAAGACTGCAAAGATGACTCACAAGCATGGGTACGCCATTCACCCATTGTTCTGAGCATATGGATAGAAAGGTTTAGTAGGCTAGGGTGCACTCTTGTAGCCTCTCAGCAAGACTCGGTGTGGTGCAACAGCTTCTCGGGCCGTTAGACCATCGCTTTTAAGCATTATTCTCCTCTCACTTGATGTTCCAAGTTATAAGGAATGGGAGTTGACAGGAACACTTTTAAATGCGCTCCCTCCCCAGCTCCTATCAGAGTCTGTGATAGCTGTGGATGCCGATCTGAGCTTCCAGTTGGGCCCATAACATATTTGTGTCGGAAGTAGTTATAACCCATGAGAGAGCGAGTCCCTCTCTGTGTCCAATCCACCGAGGACAGGGGTCTCCTTCAGCAGTGACTAAAGAACGTCGACTCTTCAGCTCATGATGCACCAGCTCATACTTGTAGCTCTTGGGTTGGCCAAGATGGCAGCTGTGACATACATGAGGCCTCCACAAATAATGTCAGGAGCTACCACAGCTTGTACTAAATAGCTGAGCCCAGCTAGCAGGGACTGACTCCTACTTTCTGTGGGCTGGGAATAGAAGGGAGATCTAACATATACTCACCAGTGGGCTACATAATTACCTGGCTGTGATGTGAAAATAACCCAGAGGCACTGGGACCACTGAGAAGTCTGCTCTACAGCCTAAGCTAAGAGCCAGTGGGCTTTTCACTCATGCAGCAGAGGCACATGGCTTTAACCCCTGAGGTCCCAGGTCCAATCCCATCTGCTGATGATCAGAGTCCATCAGCTTTACACTAAGGATGGAAATTACAAAGATAAGCAGAACTCTTTTTATCTATCTATCTATCTATCTATCTATCTATCTATCTATCTATCTATCTATCTATCTATCACTATACACTCTCTCTATCCATCTATCACTATACACTCTCTCTCTCACCCACTTCCTACATTCAGTTAGCCCTACTACTAGTGCCTGTGCTGCATATGCCCACATGTGAGTCTTTATTCCAGCATCAGGCCCGAGCTCACACCATCTTTGCCTTTATCCACCACCTGGAAAATTTCACTCTCGCTTGAAAAGTTTTTAATCTCTTTTCTTGCTCCATTGGTACAATGTATAAATCCCTTCAAATAGGAACAGGAAAGTGCAGATCGAGTCCTGATATTTGCTAAGAACACACACAAAGAAATCATATTATATATTTCCCCTGGTACTGATGCTGCGAGAGAATCAATGGGAGTTCTTTCTAGCTGAGGAAGCTACACCGGAGTGTTGCAAGGATAAAAATGCTCATGCCTGTGAGTGCTTAGAGGCAGCAGTCCTGTGAAGTGGGACAGTGAAAAGCTCATTTTACAGATGGGGAACTGAGGCCCAGGGAATGTTAAATAACTTACCCAAGGTCAAAAAAGGTCTGTGGTGGAACAAGGAAGGAATGAGGGTCTCCCAGGTCCCAGGCTTATGCCCTAACCCCCCAGAACCTTCTTACTTTGAGGATGAAGGCTGAAAACTTGTGCCACAGCATGGCAAGATGAATGGAAAGGGCATACTGCTGCCTTCTCCGCCTTCCCTCTATGCTGTTTATGGAAATAATGCTTTGCAAATATTCTGGCATTTTACAGAAAAAGGGTGTGCCTTATGCTTCCCTTCAAATTGTCCCATTGTGGCTCTTGGTTTTCAAGACAAATATCTCTGTAAGGAAGGAATGAGTTATGGATTTCAAGGCCAGAAGGGAGGACCGGGACATCTCTGACCTCCTGTGTGCCACAGCCCATAAAAGTCCCCTCAAATTATTCCTAGACAGATCATTTAGAAAAAACACCCAGATTTGATCCAAAAATTGCCTGTGATGGAGAATCCTCCATAACCCTTGTTGCAATGGTTAATTACCCTCACTGGTAAATGTTGTGCATTTCCATTCTGAGTTGGTTTAGCTTCTACTTCCATCCACTGGAGTGTATTATGCCTTTCTCTGCTGGGCAGAAGACTCCATTATTAAATAGTTGTTTCCGATCTATGTACTTTCAAACTCCTTTTGTTTACACCTTTTCTCTTTCTTCCCACGTGTCATTTGCCTGCATTTTCTATCTTTTGCTGGAAGTCAATTCCATGCCATTGGGGATGTCTGATGACAGCAGCTAGGTATCCCAAAGGAGATGAGGCGCCGACCATGGCGGGTGCTGTACAAATCCAGAGTATAAACATACTCTGCACCAAGGAGCTCACTAGAAAGAAGAAATGGTTGGAAGAAAACAGGGGCAGAGTGAGGAGGTGACATGCCCAAGGTCCCAAAGCAGGCCAGTGGCATAAGTAGGAATCGAAACCAGGTCCCTTGGTTCCCGTTTGAGTGCACAAAACTCTGAATTTGCTGTAATGTGGTCATGTCAACAGTCAGGATAATTTCTAGTTGGTTGCATTTGCTCCCATCCGTCTTCCTCTGTGAAAATGGTTCCAGGCTCGGCTTAAGGTAAGCCAACTCTGGCTATGTATTTTACATAGCTGGAGCTTAAAAACAATGAGTAGTCCTGTGGCACCTTAGACACTATAGTATCTTGAGCTTTTATAGGCAAAACCCACTTCTTCAAATGATCTTGCATACCTTAACCTGACCTTCCAGGTCTAGTGTAGGCCTGGCCTCAGTGTATGGAGATGTACTGCTTCTCTGAGTACCTCTGTGGACAACCTACAAACATCACCTGAAAGTTCTTGAGAGGTATCACCAACGTTGCCTTTGCAAGATCTTGAAGATCAAAGACTAACTTGCAGCCTCAAGTTGGCATAGCAAGAGCCAAGCTGGAGTGAATGAAATACAAAATTCCAATGGCTTTGGTACATTTTTGACAAGCCTCTCTGTTCAGTGACTTGTTCGGGATGTTTTGATGTTTAGATCACTACACATCCAATATTCCTTTACTAACCTTTCTAGTCCTGGTCTCCAGCATAAGGCGTACCCTTTTCAATAGCATGTTTCAGATGATGAGGTAGGCAACAGGATAGTAGCTAGGTAGGTGGCAACACAATGATGGAATTCTTGAGTATTGTCTTTCATTTGGGCTTCTCGAAGGGCAATGACATTGATCCCTTTCGCTGGCAAGTCTTTGAGCTGGGCCTACAGTTCTCTCCAAGTGAGTCAGGCAGGAGTCACTTTTTGCAGAGTATTTCCCTTGCTGTTTCAATGCAACATGCAAATGCCAAGTGGATGACATCAGTTGTGCTTCGGCGCCTCCCAGGGTAGACCACAAGAAGGCTGTTGTCACCTGCCCAAATATTGCTATGGATTTTGCATGGATGATATTCAGCTATGACATGGTTGGCAGGGGAAGTATCAAAATAGGCAGCCAACATTGCAGGACTCCTTACGCTGTGACAGATGTGCGATGCAGAAGACACCAACTTACACAGGAGAGGGTCATGGCTGAAATGAACTATTGTGTCGCTGAGGCTGAGAGGCTGGAAGAGAAGAGTGAGGGGGGATTTCTGTTGATTTTTCATGCCAGAGAGGAAACCAATAAGGGCTCGTTAGCCATGTTATGGAAAACCTACAGAAAAGAGAGTGAGGAAGGATTTAATATCAGCCTTCAACTACCTGAAGGGGGGTTCCAAAGAGGATAGAATTATGTTCCCTCCCTCTGGGGCATCTGATATTGGCCACTGTCAGCAGACAGAATACTGGGCTAGATGGACCTTTGGTCTGACCCAGTATGGCCGTTTTTATGGTCTTATGAGAGAGGCTGTTCTCAGTGGTGACAGATGACAGAACGAAGAGCAATGGTCTCAAGTTGCAACAGGGGAGGTCTAGGTTGGATATTAGGAAAACACATTTAACTAGGTGAAGCACTGGAATGGGTTCCCTAGGGAGGTGGTGTAATCTCCATCCCTAGAGGCTTTTAAGTCCCAGCTTGACAAAGCCCTGGCTGAAATGATTTAGTTGGGGTTGGTCCTCTCTTTTGGGAGTTGGACTAGACGACCATCTGAGGTCTCTTCCAGTTCTAGGATTCTATGACTCAAAAACTAATTTTTTCTTATTTCCTAAAAAATCTCTCAAGAGATGCTCCTTAATTTAAAAAAACAACAACGTTCATTTACATTTATTTGCTGACAAATATAGGATCTTGAAGAGTTAAAGAACATCATCTAAGCTAAGTAATTCCCATAAACCCTCTTTGCCTTTTTTATTCAAAGCTGTGGCTATTTTATTTAACAAAACACCCTCTTTTTTTTCAAAGAAGAAAATGAGAAAACATCAACGGGATCCCAACCCCTCCTCACCACTCAAAGGAGTCATCTTCCTGATCATCTTTCCTCCCTTTTTACCCACAACTACTTTAAAAGCTTCTGGCTGGCTGGGCAAAACCAAGTGTTCCAAATTTAACTCTGTTCCAGTCGTGATATGAAATTGAGAGTAGGTCAGGAACAAACCCCTGGCGCCGCACTGAGATATTGAAATGAATCAATTAAGCCAAAAGAGATGTGCATCACCCCGCAGGGGCTGAACTACCTCAGGACCACAGAGAGCCCTGGCTAAAGAGCCCTTTTTGGTTCCCTCTCTGGCATGAAAAACCCAACACAATTTATCCGTACGAGTGGGTTTAGTCTCTGTCTGATTACCCTGTGCTACAAAGAGGTGACCTGTGCCTGTATTGTAATAAACACACTTACTGGGTCTGATAGTTTGGCAATTTGTACAGTAAATTGAATCTAATTTGCCCTGAATGCCACTGGTTTCTCCAATTGTTCAAAACAATACCAGGTGGCTCAGGAAAACCCACAGCATCTCCCCTTCAGAAACAGGCCAGAGAGGAGGCATTTAAGCTGGCATCATCTACTCCCTGCTTCCCTTACCCAATGCACCCCTCCTCCTCCTAATTCCCTCCCAACCGACTCCTTTTCCTGCCCCCTCATTTGCCTTCTGCCTCCCTTTCACCTGCTCTTCCTTTGCTTCCTAGGGCCTGCTCCAAATCCCAGATGACATCAGTGCTTGCCGTGTAATTCAGTGGGGTTTGGATCTGGTCCCAAACCAGCAGTGTATGCCTTGGTGCCCTTCCCACATGTCCCTGCCCAAGTCCCCGGTAGCTCTCTGTCATCCTCCCTTCCTGTTTTCTCCCTCTCTCCTCTTCCTCCCCCTTTTCCTGCTCCCCTGCCTCCCACTTGGCATCTCTCCCCACCCACCGCAGGGAGGCTTCCTGCCAGCTCTCGGAGTGCTGCACTGCTGTGGAAAAGGGGCCTGTTTCCCTGGACGTTCATCAGAGCTGCTATCCACGGTGGTTTAAAGAGAAATTATTTCACTTAGTCTGCATTTTTTTTCAGAAGAGATCATAGCAGCACCTCATCGTCCCCTCCTCTTTTCCCTCGAAATAATAACAGCAGGCAAGTCTCCTCAGAGTGGCTTCTTCCTGGACTGGGAACCCCAAGTACCCTAGTGGAACAAGAGAGGGGGAGTTAAATAACCAGCCCTCCCTCCATTTCTAGCTTATTTTTCCCCTGTAATTACCAATAACCCACTATTGTGTTTCCAAGACAAAAATTACTCTGAGCGCCTCTGGATAGCAGATCAGAGCGAGTCCATTTCAGCCAGGCAGCTGTTTGGAGAGATGATTGCTAAAGGCACCTGAAGTCTATAATTGTCAGCATCATTCATACCCCTGGAGTAGTCGAGGCAGGTGGTAGCTACACTATGATTATCTCTTTGGATTCTAACCGGGTGTCCACACTGCTCAGAACGAGCAGCTCTGGCACCACGGACTGACTTCACTTATTAGGGAGGGGGAAATAGGAGAGGCAGAAGGAGGTCAGGTGATCATACCTGGTAACACCTCTAATGGCTCACTTACTCCCTGGCTTTCAAGCTGTTATTTGGTTTTGGTTCCAGTTTGTATCACTAAGCCATGGATGTCTTAATGGAGATCAAGACCCCTCCTGTCCTATGCGTGGTGTACATGTAACCACCACCAGGTAGATTTGAACCTGGGACCTCAGTATAGGAGCCTCTACCCTCTTGAGCTAAAAGCCAGCTGGCTCTCAGCCCATGCTGTAGAGGCCTCTGGATCTTAACTATTGCTGTGGTCTAGGTACCACTTGCATTGCTCAGTAACCACACTGGCTATGTCTACACTTGAGGCTTCTTGTGCAAGTAATATGCAAATGAGGCTAAGCATGGAATATCGCTGAGCCTCATTTGCATACCTAATGAGCCACCATTTTTTTCAGAAGAGGCTCTTGCGCAAGAAGGAGCGTCTACACTGCCTTCTTGCGCAAGAAAAACCCTCTTGCGCAATGCCGCTCTTCCTGAAAAGTAATAGGTGGAACAGCATTGCACAAGAGGGTTTTTCTTGCGCAAGAAGGGGCAGTGTAGACGCTCCTTCTGCGCAAGAGCCTCTTCTGAAAAAAATGGTGGCTCATTAGGTATGCAAATGAGGCTCGGTGATATTCCAACGCTTAGCCTCATTTGCATATTACTCGCGCAAGAAGCCGCGAGTGTAGACATAGCCTGGGTGTGTGGGTTACACACACACGCATTAAAAGAGGAGCTCGGTGGAACAGGGGCTGTGGTCAAACGAGACAAAACCAGCAAAGGCTGGGATGAACAGCCATTGCTCCCCTTTCACAGATGGGAAACTGAGGAAGAATAGAAGGTGAAATTCCTGTAAGGCAGAGGCAGGGAACCTTTTGGGGTCGACGGCCGCTGACCCACAGAAAAATCAGTCGGGAACCACACACAAGGGAGAAGCAAAAAACCAAAAATAACAAAAAACAAACTCTCACTGATGTGGCCCCTAACTGAGAAGGAAAAAGACACTTCCCACATTTGCCTCGCACACCAGAGCCTGGGGGATGAGGGGGGAGGCTAGTCGACTTTGTGTTCTCCAGCCTTGTGGAGGGGCTGCAGTGCCAGGAGAGCTCCTCAGTACTGGAGGAAAGCCCTGAGCCTCGGAGGCCATATTCAGTCTCCCAGGCCTTAGGCTCCCCACCCCTGCTGTCAGGTGACAAGCAAAGTGTGCTACAGTTGGAAATCAAACCCAGTGTCACTCCTCTATCTTGGCTGTAAGACCTTCCTGCCTCAAGGAGGAATTTGGCCTCTGGCTTGTCAGAACCTTAAAAATAAAATCTTTCCTGCCCCCATTCAATCACCTTGTCTAAGTAGCTTCCCGCCTAATTCCCTGAATTCTCTTTCCAGGCTACCCTCACCACCGTCGTCCCTGTGTGGGACGTGGGTTCTATTTCAATATCTGAAATCATGTCCCCGGAACATGATACAGGACTGGGGCCCTGTCAAATTCACAGCCGTGCAAACTGTGTCATGGATCGTGAAATCTGGTGTCCTCCCATGAAATCTGGCTTTCTGCGTGCTGTTCCCATACTATACAGATTTCTCAGGGGAGACCAGAGTTCCTCAGACTGAGGGTCCTGACCCGAAAGGTAATTTCAGAGGGCTCACAAGGTTATTTTAGGAGGGTCCCGGTGTTGCCACCTTTCTTCTGCATCGCTGCCTTCAGAGCGAGGCAACTAGAGCACAGGCAACTGGAGAGGGGTGGTTGTGACGTTGCCAAGTGCCTAGCTCTGAAGGCAGCACCCCACCAGCAGCAGCACAGAGGTAAGGGTGGCAATACCGTACCCACTTCACCCTTATTTCTGCACTGCTGCTTTCAGAGTGGGGTTTAGCGCTGCAGGCAGCAGCACAAAGATAAGGGTGGCAATAACGTACCATGCCACTGTTATTTCTGTGCTGCTGCTGGCGGTAGCTCTGCCTTCAGGGCTGGATTCCTGGCCCGCAACTTCCAATATCCAGCTGCCCAGCTCTGAAGGCAGCACTGCTGGCAGCCAGTTCTCAGGAGTACGGGGTAGCAGTACCACAGCCCCCATTCAATCACCTTGTGAGCCCCACACAACTCCGTTTGGGGTCAGGACCCCCTACCATTGCTACACCTTGAAATTTCAATTTTAAATAGCGGAAATCATGAAACTGACTGTGAAGTTGACCACAAATTTGGTAGGCCTTGAGCAAGGGAGGCACTGCAGCATCGTGAGCTGGGTCGCACACACAAAAGAATCACTTAATTTCTTATTACAATGCAGCCACCTCTAGTGCAGAACACAGCTACTGTTTAGCAGCCACAGTGTGTGTCTAGACTACACCTCTCTGTCGACAGAGAGATGTAGATTAGGCACATCGAAATTGCTAATAAAGCAGGGATTTAAATATCCCGCGCCTCATTAGCATAAACATGGCCAACACTTTTTTTCGAAATGGAGTTTTTTTGGAAAAAGGCAGTCTAGATGCGGATCTGTTGAAAATAAAGCCTTTTTCCACAGATCCTGTAAACCTCATTTTTGAGGAATACAGGATCTGTCAAAAAAGGCTTTATTTTCGACAGATCTGTGTCTAGACTGCCTTTTTTTCGAAAGAAAAACTCCATTTTGAAAAAAGTGTCGGCCATGTTTATGCTAATGAGGCATGGGATATTTAAATCCCTGCTTCATTAGCAATTTCAATGTGCCTAATCTACATCTCTCTGTCAACAGAGAGGTGTAGTCTAGACGTAGCCGCACAGTCATGTGAAAGGGAAAGACGAAGCCTTTTGCGTCCAGCTGATACCATGAAGGAGGTGTGACTGTTGGCATCTGTTAATCCCTGCCTCTCTTATAGAGATATCACAGGATCTTTAATAGTCACGAAGTGGCCAATGGAATAGACTGGATCTGTGGGTGGACATATTAGATCCTGCCTCCCTCTTGAAGCTGGGCCCCATAGTGGATAAATGAGCTACTTGCAAGAACCCCACATAATAATGCTATTGCAGAAGATGGTCTGTCTTGCTCCACTCAAGGCTATCAATTAGCCATGGAGCCTAGTATTAGCATGTAAAGTCATAAAAACCAGAGGACCAGCAAGAGCATCCTGTCGTGCAGTGAACACGTGCAGCTACCACAGACTGGTCTTAGGTATGGACAAAACTAGAAAGAGGACCTGAGATTCTGAAGTCGGGACTCAGAGTCATCTGTGGCATCATTCAGAGGTTCCTCCTTCATTGGTGATGGGGATTGCATGACATCCATGTGGAGTAGGGGGACTCTGAGAACACAGTACATCTGCATTTGCATTGTATTTGGGCATTCTGCTCTAACTGTACTAACATGACTTTTCAATGGTGCTTTTGTGAGGCTACACTCCAGCCCCTTCTTCACGGGCACGGAGAACTGAGACGTATGATTCTGCTGGCCATTCAGTAGGGGGTGCTCCTGCCTCCCAGTCAGGAGTAAGCCCAGGCCTCAAAATAGCTTGACTGCTACTTAAAAGAGAGAGGCCGGCGGTTTGGAAGTGGAAGAAGCAGAGGCCGGTTCTCAGCTCTGCAGCTGAAGGCAGGTGACTTGTCCAGGAACAGCGCTTGCGGGTGGCAGCTGATGGACTCATTACACCAGGTGCCTGGCTTTCCGTAGGAGCAGCACGACGGTGCCCCCAGAAGCACAGTCCCAGCTAACACATTCTGGGGCCCGTGGCTTAGGAAGCACCAGATCCAGCAGGTATCTGTGGACTTTGCTAACGGGGGCAGAGAGGACAGTTGGATTCAGGAACCTATGCCCAAGTGAAGCCTTGAAGGCCCAGTGACTCAAACCACCACAGGGATGGGAGAAGGTCCTAAGTCCAGTTACCTGCTCATGTTTAAACCCCAGGACATCCTTCCCCCATCTGGGAGCTGGTTCAACTTGCACTGAAACAATTGCAGCTTCTCCGGATGTCTGTTGGGGGCCAACCGCACGCCTCACTTGCCCTGTGCAGAAACCAGGTTCTCTTGGACCTCCTGCATGACTGTTCACACTGGCTTCTGGACCACCCAGGAAGTCATTTCTGAGGAGGGCTGCCACCAGGGACAGGTTTGTTTAAAGGACAGGAGGGACATTAAAAGGGTTTAAATAGGTCAAGGCAGCTTGCTAATGGGGCTGGAATCTGGCCCTGGAGTGTCAGAATAAGGTATCTATGCAAATGACAGTCCCCCAGGAGCAATGGGGGAAAATATTTAGTAAGACAGCATGGGCAACTGGGAGACATTTAAGGGAACAAACAAAGAATCACTGAGCTTTAAAACCCTAATCTGGGGTTTATCTTCCAGCCTCTACAAAAGCGGAGGGAACAACTCACCCTGGAGTTGAAGCCACCATCCGTACAGCCAATAGAAATGGAGGTGGCTTTGGGATCAATAGTAAGGCATTTTATGAATGCAGTGAAAACAGGAGGAAAATATCCCCTGTCATTACAATCAACAGCAAAGGTCATATAAGGGGATCTAAGTTTCACTAGAGATTGAGGAGATCCTGCCTTTAGGTTCAGTTTAAGGCCTATGTTAATTGCCAGCCCTGAGAAGAGTTCATGCCATATTTTTATAGCATACACATCCCCATGATATCTCTTTCCACTCTTCCCCCTGAGCAGCCTGTCTGGTCTTTTTAGCCTCTTGTTTATAATATTTTTTTTCCTAAAAGGAAAAGAACCCCCTTGTGAATCCATTCACTCAGGAAAACCACTGAAAAATAGTTAACAAACAGCCTCTGCTTTCAAGACAATCTCAAACATGCAAAAGCAAATCCCAGAACCATCTTCCCCTGGGTGATTTGCATACTGGGTTTCACAAATGTTCTAATGTCAGTGGCACCCTCTCTTGGGGGACATAATTATGCTAATGTGTTTTAACTATGATGGCAAACAGGCACCCCTATTTTCCCATCCATCAAGTTGATTTCTGCCCCTTCCTACCTGTTAGTAAAGCCCTCCAGGAAGCATATGTTCATAGCACCATGGAAGTTGGAGCCAGAAAAGATTTTTTTGGTCATCCGGTTTGTATCTTACCTCCTTCCTTCCAATCAGTGCAGAGAATTTTTCCCATCTAGGTATATTTTCCAGCACTTTGACAAGTTTTAAATGTCATCCATTATCTGCCTGCCCCCTATGTTAACTGTGTGATATACCCAATTATAGTTAAGGATGAAATCCCAACTCTGATTCTCCTCTCTGCCTTTATTTATTTAGTTCGTTACTTATTTATTTTTGCAGACACATTAATATATTCTGTCAGGACAAAACTTTGCACTGTTTGATCACTCCTAATTTGCATTTTTAATAGTCCCCATTAGACAGCCTCTGAGCTAATTAGCCAAGCATCTGTAATAGAACACTCCTGTTTCCTGTTTTCAGGAGTAAGAAACTAATGGCTGAAGCGCTACTAAAACAATTAAGTAATAAGAAAAAAATACTGTGTTAAGATCGGCCATAGACCACCTGCCATAAATCACCGCAGTAATGACTCGCTGCTCCAAATGTTTAATTGGACAAGAAAAATAACCTATACAATGTTTCTGTGGGTTACAAAATGAAGAGTTGGAGATTGGGGGTAGGCTGGGAAGGAAGACGGAGCTGTAACATAGGTATAAAAAGTACACCTGATTTTGAAAAAAATGGAATCTGTTACAGATAGATAACCAAACCACCCTCAATAAAAACTGAACCAAAGTCAAACTCTCAGCCCAAGGTTCAGTCACACCTTACTTTTTTTCCTGATGAGACATAAATAGGATATGATTTTTACACAAGCCAATGATTTTTACATTTTTTTTCTTTTTTAACTAATACCAGCATTGGAATTAGTCAAATGCCAAGAGAAAAGCTATTCCCCAGATATTTCCAAATCAGACACAATCTGGAAATACTGCAATTCCCGCAGAGAAAATCTATTTTGCTATACTATATATTTTTAAAATTGTCCCTGATCCATCCAATATTTATGCACAGGCTGAACGCCATGTGGCAGGAGCCTCTCCCCCCTTCCCCTCCCCTTCGCCCTTCCTCCCCGGTCATGTGAGTAGCCCTGAGCTGCTGGTAACATGCTCTAGTCAGTTTTTGCAGGGTCGGGATCATCTCACTCTGGGATCAAAAGTGTTCATGCTCAGAAGGATATTTTCTAGCTAATTCAGATAGACCCCCAAAAAACTAGTCCATGGAGATCTGGTTGCCCACACATGACTGGCTCTTCCTCTTCATTTCCAGCTAGTAAATCACACTAGCGGTTGGACCTCTCTAGTCTGGCACCTTTGGGACCCGACCGGTACCAAATCAGAGAATTTGCCAGACCATAGGAGGTCAATATTGTCTAGTGGCATTACCAGCACTTCCGCTGGTTACTGAGCTATTGAAGACATTGAGAGGTAAATTAGATCTAAATAACAGCACAGAACATAGAGCCACGATTGGTGGCTGTACACAAACTTTATGGAACAGCAGGAAACTTGGCCGCGCCCATGGGAAGTGGCCATCCAGCTAACTAAAATCATGTCGGACCACAGATGTTGCCAGACCGGAGAGTTATAATAATTAGATATGTTCATGGAGGATAGTTCTATTACAGCCTCTACCCAAGTTACAAACGAGTTACGGACCAAACACTTGGCCATAACTCGAAGTGTTCGTAACTCGGACCCCATTGAGTTACATGGTGACCGTGCTATTTGTAAGCGTGGATCACGTTCGTAACTCGGGGACCGCATTTACGACTGAAGCGGTCATAAATGCGAATGGTTGTAACTCGACCGTTTGCAACTCAGGGACCAGCTGTAATGGCTACTAGTAAAGATAGCCAGGGATGTAGCCCCATGCTTTGCGTGTCCCTAAACCTCTGATGGCAAGGTACTGGGACTGAGAAGGGGTGAATCACTTGATAATTGCCCTGTTCTGTTCATTCACTCTGAAGTACTGGGCATTGGCTTCTGTCGGAAGACAGGACACTGGGCTAGAAGGACCATTGGTCTGACCCAGTATGGCCATTCTTATGTAAGAAACAAAGATCATTGGTTCATTTGAGATGTTTGCTTTGATGGGAAGAATTCACTTTAAAAAAAGAAAGTCTTTGTCTATTTTCCATTGGGGGAAAAGGATCACAGTCTTCGTTTTTAAGTGAGAAAAGTGAAGGGGAAAAAAGCTTCAAAGCCTATCCTTTTTTGAATAATTTCCACTCCCTGGGATGGGTGAAGTTTGTAAAAAGTGAAGGAAGATGGGGGTTTCCCCCACACTTAAAAAATTAAACATGTGTGGCTTTTACATAGTGATTGACCTACAGTATTTGATATTTTTCTATTTGAAACAACAGGCCTTTCAAAATTTCAGATCAAATTGAAACAGGTGACTTTGTCTTAATAGGCCCCATGGGCTCAGTGTTGTTCCCCAGAGTACCTTCCACAGGTAAATGAACACTGTGTACACACGAATTAAGTCATCAGAGCCTTTTTGAGTTTGTTGTGTTCATATCAATCTCTTTTTGTTTGCCGGGTTGTTGTAGCTGTGTTGGACCCAGGATAGGAGGGAGATGAGATAGGTGCAGTAATATCTTTCATTAGATCAGCTTCTGGAGGTGAGAGAAGAGTTCTGTGTATGCCTGTCTTTCATGAACAGAAGTTGGTCCAACAAAAGATATTACCTCACCTATTTGTCTTCATAATAAATCAATAAGACCAGATGTGTCCTAATTGAACAGAAACCAAATGTTGCTCCTATCTTGCAGGCATAGACACAGATCCCACAAACATTTAAAGAGGTGCATTGTCGCACTGAAATTAACGAACCTATTCTCATAACTAAATGTGTGGGTCGGTGTTTGCAGGACTGGGGCTTTCTCCAGGTATGAGGATCTCTTTTGGGGGACTAGGATAGCCACATCAAAAGGATGCAATATTAAGATTTTCTGGAGGGTTTGTATCCCTTTGATACATATGTCTATACTGTGTGGAAGATCAATGCTGCCGCAGTCGATCTACTGGGGTTTGATTTAGCAGGTCTAGTGAAGACCCGCTAAATCAAACTCAGAGAGTGCCCCCATTGGAGTGTTTGGTTCCATCAACCTCCTATTGTGTGGATGGGGATTTAAGATATGTTGATTCCAGCTACATAATTAACGTAGCTAGAGTTGCGTATCTTAAATCGACCTTCCCTTTAGCGTAGACCTGCCCTATATGGCTCCCACCTGAGTGCCTCATAACTAGTTCAGGCTTGAAGCATCTCTCAGACTGATTACTGCAATATCTTTTGCTCTAGCCTCAACCAATACAATCTAATCCCTCTTGTCTGCATTCTGAATGCTGCCACAAAGAGCCCCTTCCTAGCCCATCATGTGGATCATGTTACACAGTCCCTTCACTGGGTTTCTGGTGGCTAGCCAATCAAGTATGAAATGCATGTGGTTGCCTTCAAGGTCCGTCATGGCCTAGTTCCACCCCTCTTTATCACCAGTCATCTGTTACCCAGATGTTGTGTCACACTTCTGGCAAGTCCAGACTGCTATGGTGCCACACAGATATATTTATGCTTCACCCCACTGTCTCTCATTCTTGCAAAAGTTTCCTGGAAATTGTAAGGTTCTTTGGGGGGCAAGGGCTATTTCTTTGTTCTGTTTGTATAGTGGAATGCTCAAGTCCTAGTCCGTGACTGCAGGCTCCGGATGCTCCACCTAATGCATTTACACTCATAACAACTCCAGGAACTAGAGAAGGGCCGTTGTTTCCAGTTTCTACATGGGGAAGCTAAGGTACAGAGAGACATAGGACATATGGGTTCAAATGCCTGCTCAAGGTCACAAAGGAGGTTTGTAGCAAAGCAGAGGCTTGAATGCAGGTTCTCCGGAGTATTAGCCTAATGCTCTAACCACTGGACCATCCTTCCACTTTAGTGGCAGCTTAGATGCAATCAATATAAATGGTAGGCAAAAGTCACTGCTTGGATAAACTAGTGCAGCTCTACTAAAGGCCTGGCATCACATGCAGCCTCTTTCACAACCTGATCCTGCATGGAGAAGCATCTAGGCAGATCTCTGGGCAGAACCCACTGAGGTGAATGAGACTTTGCATGGCAGATTATCCAGATCTTCTGGCAGGACTGCCTCCTTAACAAGGGCATAGAGTACAGGGCATAAACACTGCTCAATTGGAGCTGCTGCAAGTTAAAGTCTTGATTTTTTTGGTAACTTTTTTGAAACATCTCACACAAAGAAATCGATTTTCCCTTTTTAAACAAAAAAGTCACGGGTAATTTCCATGTATTAATGTTTGGGGGCTTCATTGCCACCACTGGTCCCTGGGTTGGTTGTTTTTTGTTTCCTACTGCCAGATTTTATGAGTGAGTTTAGTCACAGAGTGAGGGAGGGGAGGTTACAAAAATGAGTTTCAAAATCAGAAAAAAAAATCTGATTTGTAAAGATAAAATTTGAAAATTTTGCTAAGACAACATCTGTGGCCATCATGTTAGCAAATGGAATTAAATTACCTCCAAAGGCTTTGAAACCCTTGTGAATTTTTGTTTTTCCAACCTGCTCTTCATTAGTTTTGTCCAGATCTATTAAATATTAGGTTTTAATAGGATTATACAATGAATTCTAAACTCTGGATCCTGGAAATATTTATGCACAAGCTTATCTTTTAGCACATCACTGGCCCCTAATTAAGCTATAGGACAAAATAATAGGATAATTGAAACACTCCTGGAACTACTCATTTGCTTAATGTTAAGCACAAACACCAGGATTAGGTCCTATCCTAAATTCACTCACGTTGGCATATGCTGTACAACCAATAAGAAAAATAATGTGTTTAAATACCTTTAAGTCAACAAATAGTATGACTATGTTAATTAGCATCAATTTAACATAAAAATGTGCCTTCACATTCATTAGATACGTATTCATTTTTTCCTGGTTTGAGGATGTGTACATTTCAGAGATTTGTTGGGTATTTTAATACAGAGGCTCCTTTAAAGATATTTGCGTTGCTGGGTATCTAATCCTCTGATCTCTGAATAGCTTCTTTGCTGAACTGAGGACCGCTGTCTGCTATTGTAATAAAGGGAGAGAAATCCCCGATAAATGGTATAGATAGAGTTATATATTTAAAACAATAATAGTAAATCTCTTTTTTCCTTGGCAACCTGTAAAATGTACTTCCTCTATTTAAAATTATATGGGAGAATAATTGTAACCCACACAAATTCTGGGTGTGGTTCACTGTGCCATGTAGAGACACTGAGACCGCTTACAGAGAGTGAAAATGAGTCTGCTCTATAGTATTAGCTGAGAGCCAGCTGGCTTTTAGCTCGGGCTATAGAGGCTCATGCACTAAGCTCCAGACGTCCCAGCTTTGGTTCCACCTGTCGGTGTTACATAATCACAGACTTTAATTCCAACCTGCATCACAACATCCCATTCCACCTCACTAGTGGCCTGTGCCACCCCAGGCTATGGCATTCTGGGTCCTTGCACAGCTCTGTCAATGTCCCTCAAGCCTACTTGCATTAAAGGGGAGTGCAGCAAATTAGTTTTCCGTTGTGCTCCGCGAGAGAACGGGTCCCCTGTTGGAGAGGTGAAAGGTGTATTCTCCAACAAACTGTGAGAGAGAGCTACTTTCCCAGAATGTGTCAGCAGCAGCCAAAAGCGCCATCTCTCCCCCCCTGCCAAAAATACAGGGCCAGTCATTTCTTTGTTATCAAGAGAGATCCCAACTCTGCAATCTCCGCAGGGTTTTGGACTCTGGTTCTCTTCATTAAGCCATTCCTCCTGCTCCTACCCGCCAAGTCGTTTACACAAGGCAATTAACTATTTCGTAAGCACTCAATGTATTATAGAACTGGATTGCCTGTGGTGTGGAGGGGGCAAAATACCCTCCTCCACTGCTTGAGCTGAGGATCAGTGACTTTGAGAATGGAAAGTCCTGGCTCTGGAAGATGAGTGAAGCTATTTTTAACAATTATCCCCCCTTCCCGTATACACACACATATCCCCATCATATTCCACCTCAAGCTTCTTTCAGTTAGAAGAGCGTTGCTTCCACAATGTCTGGCAGGTGGCGAGAACCAAGTGCCAGGAGAGAGCTGGCTGAGGGTGTAACTGTTCAGCTTGACCACTGCCTGGAACAAGCAGTGCAAATGCAAGAAAAAAAAAGCACATCACGTTATGCACTCTTGGAAGCTGACAACGAGCTCTGAACCACAGAGAGAAAGGAGAGAGGGAAGGTTGGGGCATCCTCCAAGAAGCCCAGGTGGCTGAATTGTGGTATACACGAAGGCTGCAATCTGGACACTGAAACATTGAGCAACATGGAACCTTCATGTTCAGAAGCAGAAGAAAATTGTACTAGTGCAGACATGTCAGTGCCTAATTTGATAGGACATCATTCACAGCCTGTGGGACTCATACGGACATGGCTCAAGCACTCCACCAAGGATACGGTATCTTTGGAACTGCAGTCGAGGAGTTCTGAGTTGCTCTGATGCCTGCATTGAGCATGATCACTTGGGAAAACTGACTCTTGCATTTCATCCATGGTGCAAACCATCACAGAATCATAGAACACTAGAATGGGAAGGGACTTACAGAGGTCAAATTCAGTTCCTTGCCCCCACGGCAGGACCAAGCACCTTCTAAACCATCCCTGAGTGGTGCTTGTCTAACCTGCTCTTAAATCTCTCCAGTGATGGAGATTCCACAACCTCCCTAGAGAGTATCATGTCATAGCCGTATAATGCTAGACTTTGTCCCGCTATAAATAAATAACATTGGAAAGTGTTCATATATGGCACCTGGCTTCTGTTGACGATTTCAAAGCACTCTGTAAGGGAGCATCTTATTTCTGTTTTCCTACCAGTGTGGAAACTGAGGCATGGAGAAATTCATTGACTTATCCAAGGGTGCCTCGAACGGGCTTCACAAAGGTACTTAGGAGCCTAAGTTGGTTTTCAGATGCCACTAGTATCCAAAAATCTCCCACTCAACTGCCACCTACCCCTACCCTCCCCCCCCCCATATCTCCACCCTTTTGCGTGGAATTAGACAGCTTCTGAGCACACCAACCAGACTGGGCCCCTTGTGTGACTTACGTGGCCAAATACCTACCTTCCCTTGTTTTGAGAATTGCTAGCAGAAATACTTGCCTTTTATAGCTCAGAGTTAGACTCTGAATTACAAGAGTGGGGTGGGGTTTAGGACACCCTGCCCCGATCAGTGTCTCCACGTGGCTACATTAGGGTTAGTCTGCTTTGATGGATCATACCCCCAGGTTCCTATCTCTCTCCAGTCATTGCCTACGGAATCTAACTCAGCTGTGTGACACACAGGGTGGTGCCTGCGATTTTTGTGGGCACCTGAACAGTAGCAGCTATGATGCCGGCCATTACAACACCTGTGTCCTTTTTGTGGATCCCCCCCTACTGATGGACCCAAAGGGGGAGCAGAGAAACCCTGCCCCCTGGATTTCCAAGGGCTGTGGGGCAGGCCTGTAGCAAATCACCAGCAGCATCGGTATAGAAGGTCGTGGTAGAATCCAGACACCCTTGTAATTAGAGGCATTTTGCTATTGACTTCAGAGAGGCCAGGATATCCCACCAGGGCAGTGCTGATGAAAGTGACTGGCTGGAGAACTGGAATGAGGCAGGAGAAATTCAGACTCAGCACGCAGGTGCCCCAAATCCCACTCCTTTGCTCTACCCACCCATTGCTTGATGGGGGTCTATAGTTAAGTGCTCAAATAATACAGTGATAGGCAACCTCATAAGGACCTCACTAGCTAAGCCTACGCCCTCCCATATTAAGCCGGCGTAGGTCATCTTCCCCCACCACACCTGCCCGCCCCTCATGGCAGAATCCCTCTCATGTTGCAAAATCAAAAACGTAGCAGGCACGCTTCCTCTATGGAGGGTTTTATTGTCTCTGATCTTAAGGCACTCACGGGGTTGTCTCACTAGCTAGCTAGTCTTGCCGGGACAGAGACAACAAAAGTCCTGGTCTTCCCCCAATTTGGGTTTCACGGAAGCAACCCAGGTTTTATTTCCATTACAGTGTGCTGTTACTCCAGGGAGCACTGTTACATTTGCTAGCGCCCCTTAAAGGGTTGGTAAAGCATGTTTCGCAGGAAAGCCCAGGACACATATAATAGTTGACCTACACCTAGATAATGCAGGGTGCTTTCCCGGAGAACAACTCATGAACCATGCTGTCCCCTTCATCTAAAGGTGTGAAAGAGCCACCACAATTGAGGGCTGGTGAGGGGAAGGAAAAGTGGGGAATCAAAGAATTTGATCAAGAATCAGCTGTGGTGCTCATGATTCGTGCCCCATCTTCTGGTTCATTTTATTGCACTAATAACTTCCTTTAGTTCCATGAATCACATTCCCATTTTGACTAAAAGGAATCACATGGTGAGTGGTGAGGCTTACAGAAATCTCGTCAATGTCACTCACAGGGAGTGACTGGATGATGGAGAGCCCACCTGCGTTCACCATGGTTCCCCAAGAAAGCACACATGGAGATTTAATTTAATCCCTGAAGGATTGACAGCAACTCACCCCCTCCCATATTAAGCCAGCGTAGGTCATCTTCCCCCACCACACCTGCCTGCCTCTCATGGCAGAATGCCTCTCATGTTGTGAAATCAAAAATGTAGCAGCCACTCTTCCTCTACGGAGGGTTTTACTGTCTCTGATCTTATGCCACTCACGGGGTTGTCTCACCACAACTCTGCCTAGTGATGAACAGGTTCTAAGTCCACGCACAAAACCAGATCATTGTGGAGCATCCCAAAGGTGACCACGTTCGCTTCTCGTAGGCCTCACACTTCCATGAGGGTTATTCTAGGGTCTTCACCACTGCCTTCCCACCTTGCCAGTCTGCTGGAGCAGTCTTAATGTTGTGTGAACACGGTGGTTTATGAGGTCAGCAATGGGTGACCTTTGAAGCGGACTTCTCTGAAAAATGGTGCCCTCTTACTCAACAGATCGGCTCCCAGGGCATGTTCACACCAGATGTGCAGATTTTAGTGATAATCGTTACCTCACGCTTCTACAGCTCTTGCCTTCAGTACACGTCAAAGCATTTTGCAGAGGAGATCAGGTCAGAATCATTATTCCCGTTTTACAGATGACAAAATGGAGGATCGGGAGGGGGTGGGGGCTGACGTGATTTGCCGAAGATTGCTAAACAGGCTAGTAGCAGAGCCTCACCTCTTGGTCCTGCAAACTCTCAGAGCCAACATGACAATTGGAAAGGGCGCTAGGCTGTCTCCATTCTTGCTTACCAATCTGCAGCACGTACATCTGTGTACACTCGTGCAAGACTCTGAGGGTATGTCTACATGGCAACATTATTTTGAAGTAACTTAGGCCATGTCTACACAGCAGGCAGTTATTCTGAAATAATGTCAAAATACTGTCAAGTTGGAGGACTTCTTCCTCCGACTCCTGTAACCCTCATTGTACAAGGAGTAAGGGCAGTCGGAGGAAGAGTACGCTATTTTGAAATAAGTGCTGGGTTAGAGGCTCCCAATTTCGAAATAAGCTATTTCCAAATAATCTACGCAATTGACATAGCTCAACTTAATTCAAGTTAAGCCCTGCTGTGTAGACACACCCTGAGTTTGCAGTTCTCCCTTAAGGCATGATGGGAACACGGCCGGAATGCACAGGTACCCATTGGCCTAATCTGCAGAACTTGTATTTCTAGTCATGATGGGGAGATGCACAGCTTGACCAAACACAAAAGTAATTTGTAGGGCTGGAAACATCCTTCTCGTTGTCATCTGAGCCACATTTGACTGGTAAAAAACCATTGTCATCAGCAGTTTGCAAGGTCCCATGTCAGAATATGGTTCTAATTCATTCTTTTTATTCATTCTTTTTATTTCTCCTCCCTCCAAGTGGCAGAAATGTATGAATCAAATAAAGTCGGAGTAAGTGGGCCCCGCACGTGACCCCGCTGGCAGTTTCAGCGTCATTACATACCTACGAACATTAGGTTTTAATTTGTATTGTTCTAGCAATCTGTAGCATCATGGCCTCTTACTGAGACCCTCTCATGGTTAGGAGTTGCTTCACAGAGCCCCCTCTTCTAGGTGGCTTATGCATTCCCAATGGTCTTTGCTATGGCTCACAGAACCCCTTTTGGGAGCTGGTTTAATCTCAAATTGGGGTGAAATGTAGAGTCCTGAACTGCGAAACAATCTGGACAACCCTCAATGGCTCCTCCGCCTAAAATCCAAAATCATAATTCAACTGTTCATACTGAGCTCTGGTTCCTCAGCTTCATCCAGAGACCATTCTCCATCTGTTGTTTCACTAAAGCAGCCAGTTCTCAGCTCTTTCTGGTTGGAGCTCAGCTCCCTCCTTCTCCTTGTAGTGTCTCCTGATTCTTGAGCTCCTCTCAACCATTCCACCACTTCCTGCTGTCTTTTATAGTTGAATTACCTGCTGCCCCGCAGGTGAACACACAAACATAAGAGCGGCCATACTGGGTCAGATCAAAGATCCATCTAGCCCAGTGTCCTGTCTTCAGAGAGTGGCCCAGAGGGAATGAATAGAACAAGGAATCATCAAGTGATCTCTCCCCTGTTGCCCATTCCCATCTTCTGACAGAGGCTAGGGACACCATTCCTACCCATCCTGGCTAATAGTCATTGATGGACCTATCCTCTATGAATTTCTGTAGCTCTTTTTTGAACTCTGTTAAAAGTCCTGGCCTTCACAATATCCTCTGGCAAGGAGTTCCACAGGTTGAGCGTGTTTCATTAAGAAGTACGTCCTTTTGCTTGTTCTAAACCTGCTACCTATTAATTTCATTTGGTGACCCCTAGTTCTTATGTTATAGGACACGTTTTGCTTTCTTTTATAGTTGGCAAGGTTGGCTAAGCCCTAAAACTAAAGGCAAGCCACCAAATTACACACCCAACCCCCCCTCAAGATGAAAGCCCACTATGTCAGGTGCTGTACAACCACCTCACATTTTTCCTATTCTCACACACATCATGAGAGAGCTGACACATTTCTCTGTGTGGAAATCCTCCCTAACAATTCTTTTGCAGAGTGAAGAGTCAATGTTGTATGTGAAACAGACAGGTAGCAGTTTATTCAAGGGAACACCTCTGATAACGATTGTAATTTATAAAATAAAATACCCTGAATATGACACTAGTCAATTTAGTCTGATATAAACTAGGGCCTGTGTTTTCTTTCATTTCTGTTTTTATGATATGTAATGGCTTTCTAATTTCCAGTGCTCCGCATCGAAGTTGCCAACTGCTGAGCATCTAAATAAGTCGCATGTGAAGAAATGAATGAATTGCTAAATGTCCCATTACATCCATGGAGAATACGGTTGCAATTGGAGTCAGGCATCTTAAAATTCAGCCAACAAATGAATGGTTTTCACTTCAGTGGAGTGAGGGGTTTGGCAGTGGCAATTCTATTATGTTCTGTGTTTGAATGGAAGGCGGGGGGACAGACAAAGGAATGATTTTTTGGAGGGAGGGTGAGTGAGTGACAGAGTGGAAGGCCAGTGACTCTGTGTCCTGAGAAAGAACAATGGAGACGGTCGGGGGCAGAGGCACCAGAGTAGAAACTGCCGCTATGGAGGCATTGCCGCCACAGTGCTTTCAGAAGCAGCAAGGGGCTACCTGGAGAATGTTAACGAGCTCTAATGCACGTCGTCTTCATCAACATGCTGAGCTGCGTGAGATGCTTTGTCAACAGGGCGCCTTTGTAGCCAAGAAGGCTAACAGCATATTGGGGTGCATTAGGAGGAGCATTGCTAGCAGTTCTAGAGAAGTGATTATTCCCCTTTATTCGGCTCTGGTGAGGTCACATCTGGAGTATTGCATCCAATTCTGGGACCCCCATTACAGAAAGGATATGGACGCATTGGAGAAAGTCCAGCGGAAGGCAACAAAAATGATGAGGGGGCTGGATCACATGACCTGTGAGGAGAGGCTGAGGGATTTGGGCTTGTGTAGTCTGCAGAAGAGAAGAGTGAGGGGGGATTTGATAGCAGCCTTCAACTTCCTGAAGGGAGGTTCCAAAGAGGATGGGGAGAGGCTGTTCTCAGTGGTGACAGATGGTAGAACGAGGACAATGGTCTCAAGTTGCAGTGGGGAAGATCTAGGTTGGATATTAGGAAAACCTATTTCCCTAGGAGGGTGGGGAAGCGCTGGGATGGGTTCCCTAGGGAGAGGGTGGAATCTCCATTCCTAGAGGTGTTTAAGTTCTGGTTTGACAAAGCCCTGGCTGGGATGATTTAGCTGGGATTGGTCCTGCCTTGAGTAGGGGTTGGACTCGGTGATCTCCTGAGGTCTCTTCCAACCCTAGGATTCTATGATACTTACCTGCTGGAGCATCTTCCAAGGTGGAGATTTGCTCCCCATTGTAAATCTGAGATACTACAGGGGAGACGTTTGGGCAGCCATACGGCCTTGGAAGGTCTAAGGTCAGTTCCCTGGCTCTGCCAGAGGCTTCCTGAATGACCCTCAGTAAATCAATGCAGTTCTTCATAAAATGGGAAATCAATGTCCTAACCTACTTCCTCCTCCCCCCACCTCCCGCCCCCCCATGGCCTGGCAACTTTGTGGACTGTACATAGATGTTATACAGAGCCATGGGGCTTTTTGGTCCCTTTCATGCAAAGACTGGGACTGACTCTGGATTGCATCACTCAAGGAGAAAGTTTCTTTGTGCTACCACCACACCTATGCACTCATGACATGACCAGGAGCACTCTAATCCTGTAGGTGTACCTGTTAGCCCTAGTATGCTACTGGACAGCCTAGACGTTTAATGTCTGCAGCTCTGTCTGCCCTGCTGCAACACGTATGTCCCACCAAATTGATCATGGTCAGCCAGAGGTAAGCAGTGAAAGAGCTACCAGTCTGCAGCCTAGTTGGAAGGGCTTTGTGTGGTTCAGAGTTTTGCTGGGGAGAGGAGGAGCTAGGCCACCCAGCAAAATGCATCACTACTATGCAAGATGCATCTTCCACTCTACCCTGCACTGCATTTCAAGCAAGATGTGGTGAAATTGGAGAAGGTCCAGAGAAGAACAACAACAATTGATTAAAGGTCTAGAAAACATGAGCGATGAAAGAAGATTGAAAGAATTGAGTTTGTTTAGTTTGGCAAAGAGAAGACTGAGAGGGGACATGATAGCAGATCTCAAGCACCTAAAAGGATGTTACAAGGAGGAGGGAGAAAAATTGTTCTCTGTGACCTCTGAGGATAGGGAAAGAAGCAATGGGTTTAAATTGTGGTGGGGGAGGTTTAGGTTGGACATTAGGAAAAACTTCCTACCTGTCAGGGTGGTGAAACACTGGAATAAATGTCTAGGGAGGTTGTGGAGTCTCCATCACTGGAGATATTTAAGAGCAGGTTAGACAGACATCGATCAGGGATGATCTAGAAGGTGCTTGGTCCTGCTGTGAGGGCAGGGGACTGGACTTGATGACCTCTCAAGATCCCTTCCAGTTCTAGGGTTCTATGATTCTATGCAGACCCACCAGCCATATTCACTACATTGCAGAGGAGCAGGTACCCAAGTAGGTACAAGAGCCTTTGAGCAGCAGAAGTGACTAGGTAGCAGCTATGCTTCCTTTCTACATCTTGGGGGAGGAGGGCCTACACCTTCCTCTCTGTCCCAAAGAGCTGCCCAGTTAAATAAATGAGGCACTTAGCAGAAGATTTTTTTTCCCCAATGGGAAGATGCAGGAGAATCCAGCATTGGAGTATTCAGTTAGAACAGAATAGGTTTTCATGGTCTGACTGTCTTGTAGTCCCCCCTGCTGGCTGACTGTGACGCTCCAAGCACTGCCAGCCTCAGTTTCATCCTCCTCAGGATCTTCTTTCTTCCCAGCATTCATGTGATTCAGCCGTGGAGTTGGGTCACTCAGCGTTCAAGCTCCCTTCCAGGGTAGCCAGACGGAACAAAAATTCCCAATACACAAAAGGTTCTTCTGGCCCCCAGCAGTTCTTGCAAGCTCATCCTCTAGGCCTTGTTCCCAGTCATGTCAGGCTTATCTTACTGTCTGAGCATAAACAGGAGTGACCAGCTCTCTTCCCTGGAGCTGTGCGGTGTAAGTGAACCAACTAGCAGACCTTAGCCGGTGACTCCCTCTGCTGGCCCCGTCCACCCACCCCAGTTAATCTTCAGGATGATCAAGTTCAGCAGACTAACCTTCACTTGCAGGTGTCTACCCTGCTGTGAGGGAGGGGGCAGCATTAATCCTGATCCCTTTCTCCTAGCTCATTCCTCTTTGGTTGGATGAGAGATGAGCCTGGGCCCACCATCTTGGCCAGGGCACTGGTCCCAGGTCTCAGACACAGAATTTCATCCCTAGCATCAATTGTTCCCAGGACCACTTCCTAGCAATATCATCTATCTATTGATCTATCTGTCTATCGATCTATCTTCATATAGTTCCTCTCTCCTCATATACCCTTGCTTTCTTGCTTTCTTGCTTTCTTTCAATTTCTTACGGGGGCCATGTCATCTGGTCTGGTGGGCTGACCCCTTGGCACCACTACCGCTAAGGGGCAGACTACCTTTTCCTAGCTTCATATTGTCCCACAATGCCATTGCTGGGCTAATGCTATCAGATCAGGTCAGAAACTGCTTCTTGTCCTGGAAATCTGATAGACACAGGCGTTGTTTGAAAGTAGGTTCGTTCCATACTGGATGTGAAAGACTATCTTGCAGTAGCTGCGTTTCATTAGGAAATCAAGTCTCCTGATGTGAAATACAGGCAACACAACCTGTGTGTCATGTTATGTGAAACTACCTTGGGTTATGACAAATCGAGTCTAATGTCACGTGAGCCGACACAAGAAAACCCATTGATTTGTGTCACTAATTTCAGGAGGTGCTGGTTTATTCTACTCTAGCTCTCTTTCTACTTGTATTTATTTTTCAAACCAGGAACAAGACGGGAAGGGAGTTGATGAATATTGTCCATTGTGCCATTACTATGATTAGAAACCAAGAGCCTTTATTCTGCTCATGACACACGTCTGCTATCGAGAAGCTGATTTTGAGTTCTTAGTTGATCAAGCCCCATGGTCGGCCTGTACATACTTGTGGTTCTCGCATCAGCCTTTTGCTGCATCTCTAAGATACAGCCTGTGAGTGCTGCGACAGTGCATCAATGCGTCCAGTATTTTTTTTACTGCTCTGATTTCTTCTTTGTGTGGCTAGCAGCACCTCTAAGCCCCCAACTGAGATCAGAGCCTGTCCATACTATTCACTGCCCAAACACAATGGGAGTGTGACAGGGCATTTACCCTGCACTGGCCCTTTAAGGGCAAAACTCCAGCCCTAGGTGAGGGCTGAGAGTGAAGCCCCAGCTGAGGCAGTTGTGACTAATGAGGGCCCAGCTGGGGGCTATATAAAGAAGGACTCCTGGCGGGAGGGAGAACTTTGGTTAGAGAGCAGGAGGGACCTGACTGCCAGGGAAGCGGGAGGCTTCCTGGCAGTAGAGCAGTGCTGGGGAAGGAAGGCAGGGTGGGGGGAGCTCTGTCCACACAAGCCCCCACGCTGCAAGACCTGAAGCTACAGGGGCTGCAAGGGGCAGCAATGGTAGGCAGGGGCAGCAGGTCCACATCCCCTTGGCTAGTGCTGAGTGGCCATTACAGACTGCAGGTTGCCCCTGAGGGGCTAGATGAAGACTGGCAGTGGGTCACTGAGGCAAGGTGGGTGCAGGGGAACTGGGTGTTCTCTGGGAGGAGAACAGGGTGCCTTGGGGAAGGGAGGACCCTGGAGTGCAAGCAGGATAAACACCAACCCCCAGAAGGTGGGGGACTCAGACACTGGAGTGGGCACTGCCAGAGAGCCGTGTCCTGAAGAGGACACTGTGGTCCAAGAGGAAACACGGGGAGACACCAACTAGAGGGAGGCATCCAGCAAGTCATCAAGCTAATTCCCAGGACTGCCGGCTGGAGGTGCTATGGTGGTGAGTCTGCCCCATGACAGGGAGAAACAAGGTTCTTCCCCAAAGAGTTTGCAAGCTAAATAGACAAGACAGAGAATGTGGGAGAGGAAAAGAAATTAAAAAAAGACTTGCCCAAGCTAACCAGATGCAGAGATGGGGGTTCCCGCAGCTCCCGTTGGCCAGGAATGGCAATGTGAGGCCAATGGGAGTGGTGATCGCCAATACCTGTGGATGTGCAGGTAAGTATACCAGTGGGGACCCACCAGGGGCTAACCTTGGCAGACCAGATCTGGCCCATGGGCTGGTATTTCATAGAATCATAGAACCATAGAGCTGGAAGAGACCTCAGGAGGTCATCAAGTCCACACCCCTGCTCTAGGCAGGACCAATCCCAACTAAATCAACCCAGCCAGGGCTTTGTCAAGCCGAGACTTAAACACCTCCAGGGATGGAGACTCCACTACCTCCCTAGGCAACCCATTCCAGTGCTTCACTACCCTCCTAGTGAAATAGTTTTTCCTAATATCCAACCTGGACCTCTCCCACCACAACTTGAGACCATTGCTCCTTGTTCTGCCATCTGTCACTACAGAGAACAGCCTCTCTCCATCCTCTTTGGAACTCCCCTGCAGGAAGTTGAAGGCTGCTATCAAATCCGCCCTCACTCTTCACTTCTGCAGACTAAACAGACCCAACTCCTCAGCCTCTCCTCATAAGTCATATGCTCCAGCCCCTAATCATTTTGGTTGCCCTCCGCTGGACCCTCTCCAATCGTCCACATCCTTTTTGTAGTGGGGGCCCAGAACTGGACACAATACTCCAGATGTGGCCTCACCAAAGCCGAATAAAGGGAATAATGACATCTCTGGATCTGCTGGCAATGCTCCTCTTAATGCAACCTAATATGCCATTAGCCTTCTTGGCTACAAGGGCACACTGTTGACTCATATCCAGCTTCTCATCCACTGTAACCCCAGGTCCTTTTCTGCAGAACTACTACTTAACTGGTTGGTCCCCAGCTTGTAACTATGCTTGGGATTCTTCCGTCCCAAGTGCAGGACTCTGCACTTGTCCTTGTTGAACTTCATCAGATTTCTTGTGGCCCAATCCTCCAATTTGTCTAAGTCACTCTGGACCCTATCTCTGCCCTCCAGCATATCTACCTCTCCCCTAGCTTAGTGTCATCCGCAAACTTGCTGAGGATGCAATCCATCCCCTCATCCAGGTCATTAATAAAGATATTGAACAAAACCGGTCCGAGAACCGAACCTTGGGGCACTCCGCTAGAAACCGACCACCATCCTGACATCGAGCCGTTGATCACTACCTGCTGGGCCCGGCCTTCTACCCATCTTTCTATCCATCTTACTGTCCATTTATCCAATCCACATTCCCTTAACTTGCTGGCAAGAATATTGTGGGAGACTGTATCAAAAGCCTTGCTAAAGTCAAGGTATATCACATCCACTGACTTTCCCGTCCACAGAGCCAGTTACCTCATCATAGAAGCTAATCAGATTGGTCAGGCACGACTTGCCCTTTGTGAATCCATGCTGACTATTCCTAATCACTTTCCTCTCTTCCAAGTGCCTCAAAATGGATTCCTTAAGGATCCCTTCCATGATTTTTCCAGGAACCGAGGTAAGACTGACCGGCCTATAGTTCCCTGGATCGTCCTTCTTCCCTTTTTTGAAGATGGGCACTACATTTGTCTTTTTCCAATCATCCGGGATTTCTCCCGATCTCCACGACTTTTCAAAGATAATGGCCAAAGGCTCCTCAATGACATTTGCCAACTCCCTCAGTACCCTCGGATGCATTAAGTCCGGACCCATGGATTTGTGTACGTTTAGCTTTTCTGAATAGTTCCTAACCTGTTCTTTACCCACCACCGGCTGTCCATCTTCATCCCATCTTGCGTCACTTAGCGCAGAAGTCCAGGAGCCGACCTTGTCCGTGAATACAGAGGCAAAGAAAGCATTGAGTACTTCAGCTTTCCCCACATCATCTGTCACTAGGTTACTTCCTTCATCCAGTAGGGCACCCTCTCTGATCACCTTCTTCTTGTTAACATGCCTGTAGAAACCTTTCTTGTTATCCTTCACATCCTTAGCCAGTCGCAATTCCATTTGCGCTTTCGCCTTCCTGATAACCCCGGCATTCTCAGGCTATACATTTAAACCCCTCCTGGTCATTTGTCCAAGTTTCCACTTTTTGTAAGCTTCCTTTTTGTTCTTAAGTTCACCAAGGATTTCCCCGCCAATCCGGTCTCCTACCATGTTTGCCTCTCTTGCTCGTCGGGATGGTTTCTTTCTGTGCCTTCAATAAGGCTTCTTTAAAATACTGCCAGCTGTCCTGGACTCCTTTCCCCTTCATGTTAGCATCCCAGGATTCTGCCCATCAGATCTCTGAGGAGTGAAAATCTGCTTTTTTGAAGTCCAAGGTGTGTATTTTACTACTCTCTTTTCTTCCTTTGGTCAGGATCCTGAAATCTACCATCTCATGATCACTGCTTCCCAGGTTGTCACCCACCTCCACTTCCCCTATTAGTTCCTCCCTGTTTGTGAGCAGAACCTCTCCCTTATACCGTATTTTATCTCTTATTAAAGATGACAAGACTTTAATGAGTCATTAAGTTTGTTCAGTTCCTGCCATAGAGTCCCCAGAAAAACACAAAGTTCAGGATCTGATGGCATTGTGAAGGTGCAGCATAGTGAAGGCAAAAAAAGATCTTTATTAAAGTGCCTGGTGAAATATAGAGAGAGACTGGAGTTTTTAGTTTACAGGGCACATTATTATCCCTATAGAGGAAATAGTATCCTCTAGTGGGCAATAATGCCTGAAGCTGAATTATAGCCACTTTTTAATCACATAAGTCAATAACTTTCCACTATAAACATCAGCTCTAGTCAATATGATATGCCGCATGCTGATATATTGACTAATGGTACTGTAAAAAGACCACAAAATGTTGGCAAGGGGCATTTTTTTTCCTGCACAGACCCCTGAACTGAAGAATATAAGGGCACTGTGTGTAAAGTCCTGTCTGGTTGGAGAAATCTATTATTGAAATGCACCCTATTCCGTGTTTCCCTAGATCTAGTAGCCTATAAAGAATTCCATGCCTCATTGCAAATCAAGCCTCTTCTTCCTCTAAGGAAAAATACCCAGACAAGTCTCAAGCAAACGATGAGAGCTCACATTTAACCAGCCTTTGTCTTCTTCAGGTCTAATATGTCCACAGAGCACTATATATATATATATATATATATATATTTTTACTATAGCTAAGACAAAGTCTTGTGTCTCTTATCCTGACAGTGTCTCTCTGAAGAATGGATCTGGATGGAAGATAAATTAAATGGAACCTTCTAAGTTTACTGAAGTATTTGTTTAAGCAGTAATGTTCAGGGGTCAAGGTAGTTTCTGGAGATTAATGAAAAACTGAAGGGAGCTGATGGTCCAATGGACAGCTGAGGACCATTAACACCAGCTAATCATTAATCCTGACTCAGCACCCTGTGGCAAGGTCATCACTGCTGGTACAGGCTGGAAAAAATGGATAGAGGTTGTTGTGTGAGAGGCCTTTTCAACTAATGTGAACAGGACATGAAGTAGTAGTTGATTTTCAAAAGGCTGGGCAGCTTGGCGGAAAATGTGTGCACATTTGCAAATTAGATTGACAGAGGCAAATATGCATGCAGGTCAGGTAGTCGCACACATCAACGGCCAGCTAGTCCCTTACGGCACGTCTACACAGCAGGGCTAAAGCCGAAATTAGTTACACAAACTTGAGCTACGTCAATTGGGTAGCTTAAGTCAAAGTAGTGTATTTCAGCTTTTGACGCTGTCTGCACAGAAGGAAGTCCGAGGTAGAGCACTCTTCCTCTGACTCCCCTTACTTCTCGTAAAATGAGGGTTACAGGAGTCTGAGTAAGAAGTCCTCCAGCTCGACATTATTTCAACATTATGTTGAAATAACTGCTTGTAGTGTAGACGTGGATGATGTTATTTCGGAATAACGTTAGTTATTTCGGAATAACGCTGCTGTGTAGACATAGCTGGCAGGGACCAAAACTCTATCCCTGTCTTTGGGCTCCATGAAAGTAATCCAACCCTTTAGGAGCTAGGCCTCTTCACCTTTCAGCTCATCCTCTCCTTCCCTCTAATTCCTACATCTTGCCGTAGTCATTCTGGTAGCCCCAGGTTGTCCAGGTCTTCTTCAGGGAATAGGAGAATGAGAACACACTCAGGCTGGTGGGATTTTCTTCAATAGTCGCCACCCAGTCCTCACAGGATTTCAGGTCTTGTTCCTTTAGCAATTTCCTACCTATTTGGAGCTGACACTGGATAGCATTGGTCCTTTGAGGCAGCCTCCCCTTCTGCCTGGGCTGCAACCTGTTAACCCAACTGATGCTGAACAACCAGTTAGCCACTGCTGGGGACATAGCTACTCTGTTCTAAATTAACTCCTTAGGGCATGTCTACACAGCAATGTTATTTTGGAATCACTGACGTTATTCTGAAATAACAGAGTCCGCATCTAAATGACAAGCAGTTATTTTGATATGTCAAAATAACATTGAGCTGGAGGACTTCTTACTCCGACTCCTGTGACTCCCATTTTACGAGGAGTAAGGGAAGTTGGAGGAGGAATGCTGTACCTCAGACTTCCTGCTGTGTAGACAGCGCCAAAAGCTGAAATAAGCTATTTTGACTTAAGCGATGCAATTGACGTAGCTGAATTGGGTATCTTATTTCAGCTTTAGCCCTGCTGTGTAGACGTGTCCTTAGTGACTGCGGTTTCTAGACCCAGCCACTTTCCTCCAAAGGCATGTACAAATGCTGGATTTACATGGCCCATTATACTAAGAGCATGCTCAAATTAGGTAGGAAGCAGCATGTGCAGTTTTGCATCTAGTTACAGGAGCCAAACAGCTTCACAATCATACATTCAATATCTCATACAGCAGTGGAGCCATTCAGTTAGATTTTGTTCATCTGTGCAGCCCCAGAAATGGTTGTTATCATGAGGCCTAGATCATCAGTGGCTGACTGTCTTAGGAACCCTTCAAGATTAAAGGTGCTATTAAAGGAATCATATTGTTGTTGTTATGTCTAGATGGCCCAAGATCTGTAACATTTTTTAAAAGAAAAAAGTATCCTCTTGCCATACAAAAAATTCAAAATTTGAAATTTTTCAACTACTTACTTGAAAAATGGTGTTGGATTGGTTATGATTTCTTACCCCTACCAAACAAGCAAGCAAGCAAAAACCCAAAACAAAAAACAAAACAACCCACTCTTTTTTTCATGGAAAAATAGAGTATTTCAGTCAGCTTTATTATTTCATTTGTTGCCCTAGTTTCCAAGTGCTGAGACACCAGGGTGCTGGTCGCTGCAGAGTCACAAACAAAGGTACCAATTGGTTTGTTGGAAAACATTTACATTCTACCATCCTGATAATGCAACTGCTTGTGAACAACCAGATGAAGTTCACTGAGTCAAAGGAGCAGTCACCCATGCACTGTAATCTACGTGATGGGTATTTTGGAAAGTTTAATAGAACTGGTCCAAAAAATGGGTAAAAAAACTAGGAAGAAAAAACAGAAAAAAAAAAAACATAAGACATTCTCCCTGCTGGACTACCCCTCCCATCATGCACTCTGACCATAGTGCATCATGGGAGATGTCATCAATCAGGGGAACCCAGCTATAGAAAAGAATGTGGTCATGAAGAACTTGAACTACAATTCCCACTAGGTGCCACAGTCTTTGTTTGTTTTCAGCTGAAAAACAAACTTTTCAGGGTTTTTGATTGGTTGGCTTTTATAAATAGATATTTGTTTGGTTTTGAGAAAAAGTTGACCTTTTCTGTGGAAAGCAGACACTTTTCTCAAAAAATCCATTGAATCAAAAGCCCAATTTTCAACTGACAGTTCTGATTTTAAAGTTTCAACCAGCCCTTAGTACATCTGAGGAAGTGGACTTTGCCCAGGAAAGCTCAAGATACTATATATATGTATTTTTATAGTATCAAAGGCTATGTCTAGACAGCAGGGCTATTTCAGGATACCGGAAATATCCCACAATAGCAACTCCATATCTTTAAACTCAATGGTTATTTCAAAATATATTTTGAAATAATGGGCATGCTATTGCGGCGTCCCTGTAACCCTCATTCCATGAAGGTTAAAGGACTTGTTGGAATAGCATTTTATTTCAAAATTTGGCAGTGTAGACAGCACTCAATTTCAAAATAAGCTATTTTGAAATTACCTCGAAATAAACTAGGTAATTGGCGCAAATTGTGTAGCTTATTTTGAGGTAAGGGTGCTGTGTAGATACACCCTAAGGTGCCATAGGACTACTCATTGTTTTTAATCTAAATCAGTCTGTGGTGCCCCTTTATGTAGTCATCCTCAGTATGTTCATCTGCAAAATGGGTACAATAATGATTGCACTCTTCATACAAGTTCTCGGAAACCAAAGAAAAGTTCTTAAAGTGTTCAGAGATGTTAGATGAAAAACATTGAATACCTGCAAAGCGGTCATATTTGGGCTGATCCTCCTCGTTGACAAGTGCAGCCTACAGATTTACTGCACAGAGTATCTCATTTCCGTATCAAACTTTTCTTATCAGCATGGTTTAAAAAAATAATTATGGTAAACTTTAATTTTATTATCCAAGAAATATATTAAAAATGTAGATCTTTTATAATTCCTTCAATTAACAGTCGACACTTCTTGATTACTTTCTAATTAAATCATTTCACTCCAAGTCTTGGTAATTACAACAAGAAGTTATTAAAATTAGAAAACATTTGCTAACTCAGTACTTTTGATTATTAAGCCTTTGTCGCTTAGTATCGCCAAACAGGCTATGAAGATATATGAGCTTGGAAACTGATTTTAATGTATTCAGCTATAATAATTAACCACAGGTGTCCCAAACAATGAAATGACTTTTTCCTGTCACAAAGTTTTCTGCTCAATCTATTGTTCTTGTCATCAAAGATAATTTTTCCCTATTAAACTATCATCCTAACTATAATATGTTAGTGTTCCTACTACAGGGGAGACTCAGACCCTTATAACTACTCAGGTTGTCTGGTAATAAAATAATAAATAAAATTATATAAATACACAGGCTCATTTATTCTTTTGAGCAGTACCTCTTATTGCAGTATAAATGAAGGAAACATGCAGCCACTTCTGGGGTAGAGTCCATAGGCAACATAAAACAACCTAAACAGTGGATGAAGGGAAAAGCTGAGCCAAGGATGTTGCTGGGGCAAATAATTAACAGTGCAACAGGATCTTTAATATACTGCCAGAAAAGACAAGCCAGCAGTTTTACAGGGCTTCATTCTAAAGATCCGTACAGAGTAAACTGCTCAGAATGCAAGTTGTCAAACTTATTCCTCAGGATAAAGGACTGAGCTGACCCAACTGGGATTGAGACTTGAGTTTCTATTGAGACTGCAGTCCTGGGGTAAAATTCTGGCTCCACTGAAGTCAATGGTAAAACTGTCCCTGGCTTTAATGGGAGCAGAAATCCATCCCTTCCCTTTTAATGTTCTTCTCTTCTTTCGAGGTGAATGTGACAGATTAACCCCGAGCTTTTATGAGGAAGATTCCTGCAGGCCCAGGGGAATTGTAATGAGCCATGACTGTAGTGGTTCCTGGTTAGTTTCCTGTACTACTAGGTCATCCTCCCCTGTTTACTGCTGTCAGGTCTTGCAGGGATTATGGTGACAATACATGACTCTCAGAGACATAGTAAGGCACATAGGGTCATCTGCCAACACATTAGTTTGACAAACTAGAGGGCATCCCTGTTAAATACTGAGAAGCACTTCACCGTTTCTCCAGTGACTACAAAAGAACATCAGAGTCATAGGGTGTGTCTAGACTACAAGGTTTTGTCAACAAAAGTGGACTTTTGTCGACAAAACTATACCTGCATCCACACTACCGCTGAGTTCTGTTGCCATAATGCTGACAGAACTCGGCAGTTTTGTCGACGTCGGTAAACCTCATTCTGCGAGGAATAACGCCTTTTGTCAACAGAGTTCTGTCGACAGAAGGCGTTATTGCAGCTACACTGTCCTTTGCGTCTCACTCTCATGTCGACAAAGCGGCTTGCTTTGTCGACAGAACTGGATGTAGTCTAGACGCTCTTTGTCGACAGAAGCTTTGGTGACAGTATCTGTCGACAAAGCCTCTGTCGACAAAAGCCTGTAGTCTAGACGTACCCATAGAGTTCAAGGTCAGAAGGGGTCATTGAACCATCTAGCGTGGCCTTCTGTACATCCCAGGCCACCCACAATGCTCCACACCTGCACACTACACCCAACAATGGAAATGAGACCAATGTACCCTGAGTCCCAAAGGAGAATAGACCAGGATATGCCACAGGAAGTGAGCACAAGGGACCATGGGGCACTGATGCGCAAGTGTCCTGTAATGACAGGGAAATGATTAAGTGAGATCCATGTGGATATGCCTGACAAATGACCCACCCCCACACACTGCAAAGGAAGGGGAAAGAATCCCAGGGACACTACCGGTGTGAACTTGGAGAACATTGCTTCTTCACCCCACATATGACCATCAGTGAGACCAGGGGTGAGCAAATACATGGCGGCGGTCTGCCAGGTTAACCCCTATGGACACAGGTATGGGCGATGGCAGCTTCCATTGGCTGTGGCTCAGTGTTCTTAGCCAATGGGAATAACAGGAAATGGTGTGGAGCAGCATACCACTTCCTACAGTGCCCAGTGGTCAGAAACGGCAACCACCGACCAACAGGAGCTGCGATCACTGGCACCGGCAGCCATGCAGGTAAATGTTGTGGTGGGGGCCTGCCAGGAGCTAACCTGGTGAACTAGAACCTGCCCATGGGCCCATATTTGCCCACCTCTGAGTTAGACCCTGAGCATGAGGTCAAGAACCAGCCAGCCAATCAAGTAAGAGAGAGAATGCTCCTCACCACCTATCAGAGCTGTTCCCCACTCTGGTACTCTGAGTGCAGATGATGGGGGCCCACAAGAGACTTTAAATACCTTGCCTCTATAGGCTCTGCTTACAAAAGTTCCCCACACTCAAAGATTCATGGACTTTGAGGGAAAAAAGGCATACTTGACAAAGCATACTTAGTTGCTAGGTGTAACAGTGCAACTGAGTAAAACAAATTAAAACACAGAGACCATCTCTAGGTACGCTCTTACTTAGTGAATGGGAGAGGGAAGGCATAGATTCACACGGAGAAGTTTAACCAAATAGCCAAAACAAAGAAAAATACCCTGATCGCAACTAAATATACTTGTGCTTTACTCATGATCTGTGTGAATCTGTACTTCAAGGACCAGTTCGCTCCCATGTCCAATATTTCTTATAGGCATGGCAATGCTGGTTACTGCATCTGCTCCTTCTAGCCCTTAACTTAGAAGACACAAAGGAAAAGCAGACCAGGTATCTATATCCAATTCAAATTTCAGCACTGTATCCCATTGGTTCTTCTGGCTCCCTGCCAACACCCTTGCTAGCTACCTGAGCTTAACCTCTTAGTCACCAAGTGCTGGCCAGAACTCCTCCTAGCCTTCACAGCATCTCAGAGCCAGTGTCTCATCTCTAGCCATATCCATCCCCAAGGTTTCAGAAGAAGGATGTTAAAAACACTCCCAGAATTCATTGCAGGGAGCAGGAGGTAGAATCCCTTCCTGACCCCTGCTGGTGACTGACTAAAACCCTGAAGCATGAAAGACACGCATGTAGGGAGCCCCAGGGCTGTAGAGCCCTATCCCCACTATCTCAAAAAGAGACGGATTATTTACAGCTGGGGAGGAGATGTGGTTTATAATGAGTAATCTGCTGGCATTTTAAAAAAGAATATGTGAAATCTGATTGGGTCTTCCTTTCTGGATCATCTTCCAATACAGGATGTGGATTGTTCCAGAAAGTTAACGGGCTGTGCATTGGGTAAGATAGAGGAAGTATGAAAGTTGGAATGCTGGTGCACACCCTAGAAGGACTGACCAAGGTCTGAATCAAGCTACTTGCCTACCTATTACTGTAGTATGTGACTGTCTCACAGTCATTAGTGGATTTAGACTCACGACACCCTAGCGAGGTCCCAAAATATGATCTTCCTTGTGCATCTCACAGAAGAGTTGTGAGGCTTAATTAATGTACACACTTTAAGAGTCTTAGCTGAAAAGCACTATGTATGTACAAAAGCATTGTCATTAATGTTTATATCCCATATTCTCTAGCTTGCCAGATGGCTTTTTTTTGTACCAAATTAGTCATAGAAAAGGAAGTAAATAAATGTCCTTGCATTCCCTTTCCTTTCTACAGACCCCAGATTGCACATCATTTCATCTTGTTTTCAGCATATCTGATATCTGGGTATTGGACATGCTGTCATAGCTCCCATGGTCAAAATGTCGTCTTCGTGGGCTCACCTCCTCAGAGGGTGTTCCCACTCTGTAAAGTGACTTCACAATAATGGCTTAGCAGTTTCCCGTGTTTATTGTCCCCTGTTGCAGATCATTGAATAAAATGATAGCCTAGATTCTCAGCTGGCATGAATGGGCAAAGTTCTACTCACTTCAGTGGAGCTCTGTGATTTCCACCAGCTGAGGATGTAAGTTGGTATTTGTAGCTGCCAGTCATGCACACTCACACCAGCATGAGAAAGTCAATCTGTGTTCTTTCTTGCTTGTTCGGTACCGGAAATTAACCAACAATCCTTTTGATGGTACGTGAGCTGGAATACAATCTAGCTGTCCCTCTCATAGATTAGATGACTTGTCTATATAGGCCCTACTCTATAGACAGAGCACGTTGGAAGGAATGCATTGCTGTGGTCAGACCCCAGCCGTGACCTTGTCCACCTCCCTTCGGACAATCGTGTCTTGTACCAGGTGATTTGTAGTTCAGAACCTAGCTTTTCAAAACCTATTTTACCTCATGTGCATAGCTCTGGAGAAAACAATACCGAGGCTTAATCTATCCTACTATGTTTCATCAACAAAACGTATGTCAACAGCCAAAAGTCGGCAAAAAAAAAATTGCAGGAGGCTGTTCACACTTGCTTCTTCTATCGATGGATCATGTCCACACTGGTGGCACCATCATGGACAGTGTTAACAATGCACTGTGGGAAGGCCAACTCAGGTATCCCCCAATCCTGTAGAGGTAAGTAACCACTATCAGGCTCTCTCCACAGGCACTGCGGTGGAGAATGCTTTAGCAGGGACCTCTCAGGGAAGAAATCAGAAGGGAACACCATCTACCGGAAGGCATGGGATATGTAATCCTAGGGATGGGGGTTCCACGACCACCACCACCCATGTTCTTCTTTTGGTGGGTGGTGGTGGTCAGGGATTCTCTCCTAAGAGGGACTGAGTCATCCATCTGCCGTCCAGACCTGCAATCTCAAGAAGTGTGTTGCTTACTGGGAGCTCGCATTCAGGATGTGACTGAGAGTCTTCCGAAAGTGATTATACCTTCGGATCACTACCCTTTCCTGCTTCTCCATGTAGGAACTGATGATATGGCCAAGAATGACCTTGAGCGGGTCACAGCAGATTATGTAGCGCTGGGAAGAAGGATCAAGGAATTTGAAGTGCAAGTGGTGTTCTCTCACAAGGGAGAAAAGGCTGCTGATAGTCTATGGGTTAAGTTTAGAGGTGGAAACAACACGGGTGATGTTGTGGTTGGGGTCTGCTATAGACCGCCAGATCAGGTGGATGAGGTAGACAAGGCTTTCTTTGGATAACTGAGAGAAGCTTCCAGGTCGCAGGCCCTGGTTCTCAGGGTGACTTTAATCACCCTGATATCTGTTGGGAGACCAATACAGCAATACACAGACAATCCAGGAAATTTTTGGAGAATGTTGGGGATAACTTCTTGGTACAAGTGTTCAAGGAACCAACCAGGGGCAATGCACAGCTTGACCTACTGCTCACAAATAGGGAGGAACTAGTAGGGGAAGCAGAGGTGGGTGACAACCTGGGAAGCAGTGATCATGAGATGGTAGATTTCAGGATCCTGACCAAAGGAAGAAAGGAGAATAGCAAAATACACACCTAGACTTCAGAAGAGCAGACTTTGACTCCCTCAGAGAACTGATGGGCAGAATTCCCTGGGATGCTTACATGAAGAGGAAACGAGTCCAGGAGAATTGGCAGTATTTTAAAGAAGCCTTATTAAAGGCACAGAAAGAAACCATCCCAATGCACAGCAAGAAAAGCAATACGTTAGACGACCAGATTAAGCTCACCAAGGATGTCCCCGGTAAGCCAAACACAAAAATGAAGCTTACAAGAAGTGGAAACTGGACAGATGACTAGGGAGGAGTATAAATATATTGCTTGAGAATGCAGGGGAGTTATCAGGAAGGCGAAAGCACAACTGGAATTGTAGCTAGCACGGGATGTGAAGGATAACAAGAAAGGTTTCTACAGGCATGTTAGAAATAAGAGGGTGATCAGAGAGGGCGTGGGGCCCTTACTGGATGAGGGAGGTAACCTAGTGACAGATGATGTGGGAAAAGCTGAAGTACTCAATGCTATCTTTGCCTCTATCTTCATGGACAAGGTCAGCTCCCAGACAAATGCACTAGGCAACGCAGTATGGGAAGGAGGTGGACAGCCCTTGGTGGGGAAAGAACAAGTTAGGAACTATTTAGAAAAGCTAAACATACACAAATCCATGGGCCCGGATACAATCCGTATCATTGCGGAGCCTTTGGCCATTATCTTTCAAAACTCATGGAGATTGGGAGAGACCCTGGAAGATTGGAAAAAGGCAAATGTAGTGCCCATCTTTAAAAAAGAGAAGAAGGACAATCCAGGGAACTACAGACCTGTCAGCTTTACCTCAGTCCCTGGAAAAATCATGGAGGGGATCATCAAGGAATCCATTTTGAAGCACTTGGAAGAGGGGAAAGTGATCAGGAATAGTCAACATGGATTCACGAAGGACAAGCCATGCCTGACCAATCTGATTAGCTTCTATGATGAGGTAACTGGCTCTGTAGATATGGGGAAGTCAGTGGATGTGATATACGTTGACTTTAGCAAAGCTTTTGATACGGTCTCCCACAATATTCTTTCCAGTAAGTTAAGGGAATGTGGATTGGATAAATGGACTGTAAACTGGATAGAAAGCTGGCTAGACTGTCAGGCCCAACGGGTAGTGATCAATGGCTTGATGTCAGGTTGGCGGCCGGTTTCTAGCGGAGTGCCCCAAGGATCTGTTCTTGGACCAGTTTTGTTCAACATCTTTATTAATGACCTGCATGAGGGGATGGATTGCACCCTCAGCAAGTTTGCAGATGACACTAAGCTAGGGGGAGAGGTAGATATGCTGGAGGGCAGGGATAGGGTCCAGAGTGACCTGGACAGATTAGAGGATTGGGCCACAAGAAATCTGATGAGATTCAACAAGGAAAAGTGTAGAGTCCTGCACTTGGGATGGAAGAATCCCAAGCATTGATACAGGCTGAGGACTGAATGGCTAAGTAGCAGTTCTGCAGAAAAGGGCCTGGGGATTACAGTGGATGAGAAGCTGGATATGAGTCAACAGTGTGCCCTTGTAGCCAAGAAAGCTAATGGCATATTGGGGTGCATTAGGAGGAGCATTGCCAGCAGATCCAGAGAAGTGATTATTCCCCTTTATTCGGCTCTGGTGAGGCCACATCTAGAATATTGTGTCCAGTTCTGCTCCCCCCCCCCCATTATAGAAAGGATGTAGACTCATTGGAGAGGGTCCAGCGGAGGGCAACCAAAATGATTAGGGGGCTGGAGCGCATGACCTATGACGAGAGACTGAAGGATTTGGGTTTGTTTAGTCTGCAGAAGAGAAGAGTGAGGGGGGATTTGATAGCAGCCTTCAACTTCCTGAAGGGAGGTTCCAAAGAGGATGGAGAAAGGCTGTTCTCAGTAGTGACAGATGGTAGAACAAGGAGCAGTGGTCTCAAGTCTAGGTTGGGTATTAGGAAAAACTATTTCACTAGAAGGGTGGTGAAGCACTGGAATGGGTTACCTAGGGAGGTGGTAGAATCCCCATCCCTAGAGGTGTTTAAGTCTCGGCTTGACAAAGCCCTGGCTGGGTTGATTTAGTTGGGGTTGGTCCTGCCTTGGGCAGGGGGCTGGACTTGATGACCTCCTGAGGTCTCTTCCAGCTCTATGATTCTATAAACGTTTCCCACAATGCTGCGTTGTGAGAAGGCAGAGCTGATTGCATCTTGGGATTCCCTGCGAGTTCTCCCACAGCACACGGGTAGCTCTGAGCTCTCTGTGCTGAGGAATGTCAAAGCATTATAACGTCTGCCCCTCTCCCCCTGTAGCAGCAGCCTGCCTGCCACTGTGTTCCTAGTGCAGGGCAGAACAGCAGCATTCCAATGATTCACTCTTTATTTGTTCCCCAAATGGGAGCAGCTCACTCAGCTGTCAGAGATTTCCCAGAGCTTTAGCAAGGGGAGTGAGGCTGGCCTGCAGGGCAGCCAAGCATTCAGGGCAGACATTGTGGGATACTCGTGGAAGCCAGTGCTTTTGACAAAACAGCAGCGTCTACATTAACTTTATCGTTGACCAGAGAATCAAAAAAACCAACAAATAGTCTGGTAGCACTTTAAAGACTAAGAAAACATGTAGATGGTATCATGTGCTTTCGTGGGCACGGCCCACTTCTTCAGATGACTGGAGTGTTAGGGGAAAAGAAAAATGTTTCTTGTGGGTGTGGAAGTTTCTTGGCACTGAACTGGGCATTTTTCCTGACAAAAGTTTCATGGCAGTTTTTGGTGACAAACTTGGTAGTATAGACAATGCTCTAGTGAAAGTTCTAAGCCAGCTGTTAGTTTTACCAGTGGAATATCACACACCTAATCTGCTAGTGGCCTTAGATACCAGCACCCAGCCCAAAGCGAGACTTTGGGAGCCATTAAACGCTGGTTTTCTCTTTTCGCCACAAATGAAACACATGCACAGAAATTGCTAAACAAAGGGGTCCTTTGAGAAAATTCACAGACCACATTTCTTCATTTCTTCATTTGTATTTATGCTGGGATGATCGTACTGGGTTTTTAGGCAATAGATATGAACATAGATTCAAGCCTTCTCAAGGGTTTTATAATACTGCCTGCAAAATGCACTTTTCTTCATTGACCTTTGTTATTAATTAGTTACTATTAGTGCACGTATTAAAAGATTCAAAAGAGGGACAACAAAGAGGGTATGGAGATCCTTAGACAAGCTCCTACAGATGCTTATAGGAGAACGTCAAAAAAATCAATGCAAATCATATATATAGTAACCCAGTGTCTGTGCGTCTGTAATGCTGACGTACACGGCCACGCCCCCTGGCCGTGTACGTCAGCGCCCCGCCCCCCTTCCCCTCACTCCCTCGCTCTTCGAGCCCCACGGCCCCCGGACACCCCCTCCCGCCAGCGCTGCTTCCTCCCCCTTCCTTGGCCCCCTCCCCATCCTCCTCAGCCCCACAGCCCCAGAACCGCCCCCCAGCTCTGCTTTCCACCCCCTTCCGGCCAGCCCCGTCCCCTTCCCCTCACTGCATGGCGCACTGCAGCTCGCTGCGCCGCTCCCAGCTGAGCGCTCCCGCTGGGCCCGGCGGGAGCAAGCGGCGGCACGCGTGAGCGCAGACCCCAAAGGGCGCTTGCCGCCGCTTGCTCCCCACCGGGGCCCGGCGGAGTGCCGCTCAGCTGGGAGCGGCGCGGCATGCCACGTGCGGCGGGCGCCACGCGAGGATGGGAAGGGGCGGGGCTGGCTGGAAGGGGTGAGAAGCAGAGCTGGGGGCTGTGGGGCTGGAGGAGGATGGGGAGGGAAGCAGCGCTGGCGGGCGGGGTGTCCGGGGGCTGTGGGGCTGGCCGGCAGGAAGAGGGTGGGAAGCAGAGCTGGGGATTGGGGCCATGGGGCTGGATGGGAGGAGGGGGCAGGAAGCAGACCTGGCGAGGGGAGGATGCAGCCACTGGCCACTTGCAGCCACTTGTTCCCCGCCGGGGCCCAGCTGGCGCCGCTCAGGTGGGCCCGGTGGGACAGGAAGGGGGGCGGGGTGGTGATGTACACGGCCAGGGGGCGGGGCCGTGTACGTCACCGCCCCTCCTCCTCCTCCGCCCGTGGCGCTGAGTGGTGCGCCCCTCAGCCGGGCCGCTGTGGGAGAGGGGAGGAGGGGCGGTGGCGTGACAGCCCCGCCCGGCCGTGTACGTCACTGTCCTGGCCCCTCCTCCCCCGTGGCAGCCCGGCTGAGCACGCAACACTCAGCCGAGCTGCCATGGAGGGAGGGGAAGGGGGCGGGGCGGTGACATACACAGCCAGGGGGCGGGGCCATGTACGTCACCGGCCCCCTTCCCCTCCCACTGTGGCACTTGGCTGAGTGCTGCACCCCTCAGCCGGGCCGCCGGGGGAGCCAGCAGCGCAAGGGGCTGTTTGGGCTCCCCCTGGATGGGAGGGGAAGGGACGGCGGTGATATACACGGCCCCGGCCCGGGCCCGGGCCGTGTATGTCACCGCCCCGGCCCCCTCCCTCGCAGCAGCCCAGCTGAGCAGGCAGCACTCAGCCAAGCGCCACGGCGGGAGGGAAGAGGAAGGGGAAGGGGGGCGGGGAGAGACAGAGGGGAGAGAGAGGCAGGAGGGGGAGAAGAGAAAGAAAGTGATGGAAAGAGAGGCAGGAGGCGGAGGAGAGCTGAGAGAGAGGGGGGGAAGCAGTAGGAAGAGAGAGAGAGAGAGAGAGACAGACAGAGCAAGTGAGCTCAGGAGACAAGACCTGAAAATCCCATCTTATGATGGGCTAATTGGGTAGTATCTTAATATTTCCCTTCCTTTCCAATGTTTTTGTTTCTGAATCAGGGCCAGATTCTGACATCTTCCCCTACATTAAATACTCTTTTATTTATTGCAATGAGAGTACATTATTTTTCACCATAAGACTGGCAGAATCTAGTGTGTAAATACCTTCAGACTCAGGATTCCTTGTGATTTGGGCAAAATGTCATGGTTTTCATCCAGCTAAAGGAAAAAGAAGCCTCTTTTTTTCACTGCTGGACTCCCAAACCTCAAGTCTGATTGAAAGAAATGCGTCAAGAAAACCTAGGAGTACTGAGTCATTCATGCAAAAGCTGGGTGAGCAATTGAACATTTGGCTGCACGTGCGAATGAGTAAGAACTCCTCCCATCACTCACATACTCAGTGATGGCCCTAACTCACCTTTTTCCTGGGGTTTTGCCTTAATTTTTAACAAATATAGCAAAGCTCTGAGACAGGACAGTACTTCTTACAAATACAGACCTTAGCTTGAGCTCACTGTTGAGGTAGGACTTCTCTCAGCAGGTCGTCTTGTCCCTCCATTAGACCCTCTATTGCCTCTGAGAGACAAAGGTCTACTCCGTTAGCACTAACGACACCCTCCTCATCTGGATGGTGGTCTGGGTCAGCAGAATCGCTCTGCAAGACACCTGAAGCCAGATGATTAGATATGTAGCAAAGTGCTTCTCAGGACTGAACAGAACTTTGAGGCCTTTTCTGTTCACCCGTCACTAGTTCTTATAGGACATATGCTAACCAGAAAGCAAAATGGGTAAAATCTGTGGCTTGATCCTGAATTCAGTATAAATCTGGAGTAACTCCATTGAAATGTATAGTTATTCTGGATTTACTTTGGTATAACTGGGTGCAGAATTCAGCCTCTTATCTGGATCATCACTGTCATAGAATCATAGCACCATCGAGCTGGAAGAGACCTTAGAAGGTCATCAAGTCCAGCCCCCTGCACCAAGGCAGGACCAATCCCAATTAAATCAACCCTGCCAGGGCTTTGTCAAGCCGAGACTGAAACACCTCTAGGGATGGAGATTCCACCACCTCCCTAGGTAACCCATCCCAGTGCTTCACCACACTCTAGTGAAATAGTTTTTCCTAATATCCAACCTGGACCTCTCCCACTGCAACTTGAGACCATTGCTCCTTGTTCTGCCATCCATCACTACTATGAACAGCCTTTCTCCATCCTCTTTGGAACCTCCCTTCAGGAAGTTGAAGGCTTCTATCAAATCCCCCCTCACTCTTCTCTTCTGCAGACTAAACAAACCCAACTCCCTCAGCTTCTCCTCATAGGTCACATGTTCCAGCTCCCTAATCATTTTGGTTGCCCTCCGCTGGACCCTCTCCAATGCATCCACATCCTTCCTGTAATTGGGGGCCCAGAACTGGACACAATATTCCAGATGTGACCTCACCAGAGCCGAGTAAAGAGGAATAATCACATCTCTGGATCGACTGGCAATGCTCCTCTAAATGCAACCTAATATGCCATTAGCCTTCTTGGCTACAAGGGCACACTGTTGACTCACGTCCAGCTTCTCATCCACTGTAATCCCCAGGTCCTTTTCTACAGAACTGCTACTTAGCCAGTTGGTCCCCAGCCTGTAACAATGCTTTGGATTCCTCCATTCCAAGTGCAGGACTCTACACTTGTCCTTGTTGAACCTCATCAGATTTCTTGTGGCCCAATCCTGCAATTTGTCTAAGTCACTCTGGACTCTATCCCTGCCCTCCAGTGTATCTACCTCTTCCCTTAGCTTAGTGTCAACACCTTCCAAGTGCTAGCACCACCACAAGCTACCGAGGCTAGAAACCTTGGAAGGAAATGTATTTCCTCAGAATTTATTATGAAATTCCTGCTGAAATATCTCTGCCCGGAAAAGGGTCTACACTTCATTTCATAGCAGTGCCACTGGACCGTGGAAGAGTGGTCTTTGGATTTTTATCCCTCTCAATTATTTGCTACAAATTAATTACTCCCAACAGAAGGCCCAACAGTTATTATAACTCTGCTTGAGAGAGAAAAAAAAGAGAGGAAAAACTCAGTGCTTTGTTTACTTACAATGTTGCTCCTGACGCATGAAGACATACCAAAATAACTGCTGTTTATTTTACAAGATGGAAAAAATATTGAACGCCCTCTGGTCACAGAAGCCATTTTCTTTTGGGATTACAAGTGCAGAGATGAATTAGGTACACTTAGGATCAATATCTGTTTCTCTTCTCGGCTCAAGATGGGATTTGTCAAAATTCCAGAGCAGCTTCTATTGAGTGTCAGCTACAAATCCTACCAGTACTGAGTCAGACACTCATTGAAAGTTGAAATATAAATGGCAAAGGGCTTTTTCAGCTACAATATCTGAGGTCAGAATGCTAGATCACCTTTCTTCTTTCCCTTTAATGAGCTTTAGTTTGATGAAGTGACCTTGCAGGTCTGGAATGTGAGGAAGGAAAGTGTCTTTACAAGCTTTGACCATGTCAGGTTTTGCCTAGTTTGACTCCTGGAAGCCAAAAGCCCCACACTGTGTAATGGGGGTTTCAGGACCTGGTCATTAAAGTTGATCTGTGAAAGACGCAGCAAATGCTGAGGAAAAGATTTTAATTAAACCTAGAATGTGGCTTGAATATGAGCGGAAGCATTAGCAATCGCTACATGGTTTCTATGCAGCCAACGAGTGTTAATCAACTGCATGACCATTGCTGGGTGCAGCATATGAAAAATGAGTGAGTGCCATGAATTTTAATGTCCTCCAGGCAAATCCTGGCTAACAAAGACTGCAGAATAGGTGACGTCTCATTGCATAGATTGGGGACTAAAAGCCAATAGCCCATGTAACACGCACACCTACTAGGTGTGGTTCACTATCCCGTGTAGGGGCACTTAGGCCACTTACAGCGAGAGAGAATGAGTTTCCTCTACAGCTTTAGCTGAGCGCCTGCTGACTTTTCACTCAAGCTGTAGAGGCTCATGCACAGAGGTCCCAGAGGTGCCAGGTTTGGTTCCTGCCTGTCGGCATTACGTGTGTCATTGCTCTTCTCCTTCATGGAAGGACCTCCTGAGAAGACTGAGGCCAGTGGTTATATGACTACCGTATCTACCCACTACTAAATGGGTGAGTTCCTCTGTCTGGCTCTCCTGAGGTAACCTGGCTCTGTAAAGCATGCCTCCCAGCCTGGATAAAGACGCATACAATCTTGACTTGAATTGACACAAGAAAAATATCAGTGTGAACACTGCAGCACAGGTTGGGCCTCTTGCCCCCCCGGAGTTCAGGCTTGTATGGATAGCCCATCCCATGGTCCAGTGTTCATTGCTATTAGCATGCTACACAAACACAGCTAGGCTACGTCTACACTGGCATGATTTTCTGCAAATGCTTTTAACGGAAAAGTTTTCCGTTAAAAGCATTTGCGGAAAAGAGCGTCTAGATTGGCACGGACACTTTTCCGCAAAAGCACTTTTTGCGGAAAAGCGTCCGTGCCAATCTAGACGCATTTCTCAAAAAGCCCGATCGCCATTTTCGCGATCGGGCCTTTTTTGCGCAAAACAAATCTGAGCTGTCTACACTGGCCCTTTTGCGCAAAAGCTTTGCACAAAAGGACTTTTGCCCGAATGGGAGCAGCATAGTATTTCTGCAAGAACACTGACAATCTTACATGAGATCGTCAGTGTTCTTGCGGAAATTCAAGCAGACAGTGTAGACAGCTGGCAAGTTTTTCTGGAAAAGCGGCTGATTTTCTGGAAAAACTTGCCAGTCTAGACGCAGCCCTAGAATGTGTCTCTCTGGCCTGATGGGCAAACTCACACACGCAGTGTAGACACATACACTAACATACCAGGCCCAAGCCTACAGGATATGAACCATCAAGAGAATGTTCCCCAGGGCTAGATTCTGCCTTCATCACTCTGAATTTCTCTTTCATTCCAGGCAGGGTGCAGAGAGAACCGTGGCATATAACGATGTCAGAGGTTTCATCCATTTTCTCCATGTATCAGGACAATAATATATCCCCAAGAGTCCTGGCTAGTTATGGGGCACACAAGCTTGTGAGCACTCCAGCACTTTTGGCAGCTCGTTTTCACTTTTTACAGCAGCGCCCTGGCACTGGGGGAATAGCTGAGCTTTGGGGCACAGTCATGGGGGTTTGAGAAGTGTTGCAAAAACTTAAGTCTGAGGCTACAGTCTGGAGGTTTCTCAGTGCATGAGCCTGTAAAGGATAGTTGAGGGTCAGATTAAAGCTAGTCCTTTTTCCTCAATTTTTGATGGAGGAGAGCTGTTGGGTCAGGAGCGGGCTTAAGAGGTAAGAAGCTTCTTTTGCTTGTGGTTCCTCTTCTGTTTGGAGCAGCAAAACCTTGTACATGCCTCATAAATCATCCAGGTCCTATCAAAGAAAATATCAGACACCATCTATTCCTGCTTCCAATCGGATCCTCCGTAGGGTACCTAAATGACTAACCACTCAGGTCAAAAAGGGGTAACAATATTCAGTCATTGAATTCATTTCAGTGTTGCCAAATAGCAAATGGTTTGGTTTTCCTATATATCTATGGGTATGTCTACACCACAGTGTTATTTCGAAATATCTTATTTCAAAATAGTTAAATCAAAATAAGTTATTTCGAAATAAAGTATCTACACACAAAATGCATTTCGAAATAGCATTTGGCTATTTTGAAATCGCATTTAAGGTTGGCCGGAACCAGGTCCGGCAGGGCATCAGGTCAGGGGTTACTTTCTGTGGCTGCTGCCTGAGGCTATCTGAGGCCTGTGCTTAAAGGGATCCCCCCTGGACAGCCGGTTCTCAGCTTTCCCGGCTTGCTTGCCTACCTCGATGAGGGACAGCAAAGCATTTTGTCTCTTTGTGCTCTGGGTGCCCCTCACCCGGGACACCACAGCACTCTGCAACATGGAGCCGGAGCCACCCCTGGGCACTCTGGTGCTTCTCTTGGATGCGTTGCTGTGAGCCTGGCTGCACTTTCTGCAGGCTGCCATCCGGGAGGTCCATCGGGGGGGCTGTCAGTATCCAGGAGGCCCTGCGGGAGAGGTTCCACCCTGAGGAGCACTAAGAGCCTCCCTTGTGTGCCCCATCGGGGGCTTGTGCCTCATTCCTCCCTCACCTCCTTCCACTTACTCCTCCCTAACCCCCCTTCCTGATGTCAAATAAAATACATGTATTTTCATGAACACAAACTCTCTTTATTTAACAAAACTGGGGGGAGAGGGGGATGAAACTCTGGTGAGACTGGGAAAGGAGGCGGAGAGAGGAGAAGAGAGAGGTGGGAAAGGGGAGGGGAAACCTGTGAGGAGGGAGCTGGAAGGGGGAAGAAGGGGGAGGGGAAGCTCAGGGCTCAGGGTTGGGGGTCTCGCCGGACCAACTTGATTTTCATGCAAACCTGATCCTGGGTTCTCATGTGGCCTTTGGTGGCCAGGCTGGCAGCTATCCTGCCATAGACGGCCATGTTCCTCCGTCTAATATGGAGATCATGGACGTTGGGGCATCCCCCCCAAACCTGAATAAGGTCCTGACAGGGCTTGCAACTTCTCCAGGCCCTGTCAGGCTCCTGGCTTATGTTTTGGGGCCACTGGGTCAGGGGCAGTGACTGCTGGCTCTGGGCTGGCAGGCTTGGAGCTGGCACAGGCACTGTGGCCATAGTCAACCCCTTTAAGGGCTCCGGAGAGGGAAGGAGGAGAGGAGTGTTCTTGGCTGAGGCTGGAGTGGCCACCAGGGCACCCTGGGAAGGCTGGAGGACCCCTATTTCAATATAAGTGCTATTTCGAATTTGGCGTTATTCTTCATGGAATGAGGTTTACCAAATTCAAAATAAGCACTCTGCTATTTCAATTTAATTTCGAAATAGCGATTTGACTGTGTAGACACAAGGAAAGTTATTTCGAAATAACGGCTGTTATTTCGAAATAACTTTGCTGTGTAGACATTCCCTATGTCTATATCTAAATATGTATGTCTATATAGAGAGATCTGTCTGTGTAGCTACCTAGGTATTCACTGTCTTTCATTGGAAAAATCTGCTCAGAAAGTTTCAAGGAAAATGTTTAAACAGAATTTTTCAAAACTTTTTGCACAAAACATAATGGCTGGGTTTAGTTCTGCCATAGTGTGTTGCAAGGGGCATGGCCTTGTTCTCACCTGTTCCTGACTTCAGGACCTTGCCTGAATCAGGTTTTGGTGAAGCCTCTGAGGATACGTCTAGACTGCATGGCATACCGGTGCGGTTGATGAAGGCTTCCTTTGTCGACCGCGCTGTAGACTGCTGCGCTGTGCCAGATCAGCTGATCATCGCCACAGCGTGGTGGCCATTTTTATTTTAATGAAGTGGGGATTATTTAAATCCCTGCTTCTTTGACTATGCCTAATAAACTATGTTACATGGCTCCGTCGACGTCGCCATGTAGTCTAGACGTAGCCAGAGATACCACACTGCTGGGCAAACTTATGAAAACCTAGACTGACAGACTGAAAAATGTTAATGCCGGAATAGCCATCACCTGGTCTGACCTGCTGTATGCTACAGGCCATAGAATGTTACCAGTTACTTGGACAGACAGAGAGACAGACAGGCAGATAGATATATAGATAATAGCTCTATAGGGAGCCTATTGCATTATCTGAATGAACATTTTAATTGCCTTTTCTGTTCACAGAGGATGGAATTCATACCTGAGCTACATGTGGTCCACTAGACACTCTATTTCCAGAGGCATTTAAATCTTCTACAAGTACCATAGGCCAGTGCACCTCTAATTGGCGAATTCATTGTGTCTGTGTCATATGTGCACATTATCATCTTATAAAAATTAACTGGGGAATTTGGATTGAAGAAGCTAAGTCTTTCTGTTAAGTGGAAAAAATACTGTATAATTAATATTAAAGGCAATAACAATGCACAAACTAGGCTTCTTATCCTTGAAATTTCAGTGACTGGAAAAATTAGCCTCCTGTTTCCTTTTTTTTTAATTATAACTTGCTGAGGCACTAGATAATACCCTTTAATCTCTTTTAATAACTACCCTATACCAGATTTCTCTAAGCATCCCTTTGCACAGCATCCACAAATCCAAGAATGAATTGCTCTTTAAGATTGACTGACTGACTCTGATCTCTGCTGATTTACTGATCCATGGTTCATTCCTGCAGCTCCAGAGATTCAGGATAAACTGAAGGAGGGGGAAGAAAGATTTTATCCTATAGACCAGCCACATGTATTCAACCTAAATGGCTAAGCCAGGTGTCTTGTTGATAGAACTAGGATTCAAGTTGACCTTGAAAGTGCCAGACGTAGCAGAAGCATAGTTTTGTGGGAGAAGGGGTGATACAGAAGAGAGAACAATACATAGGCTGATTTTACAGTTTTATAGTACAGATTACATTGCTGTTTGGCTGGCTGTGTTTTACCTCCATATGTTTCCATGGAGATTTTGACCGGAAATGGTAATTGTCTTCACTTCCTATCCTAAATCATCGGATAATGTTACTGAGCACTGTTAAAGGCCTGTCAAATTCCACCACAAAGGAATTTTTGCAGTAAATCTGAGGGACAAAAAGAATCACCAATCACTTTGCATATTGGCGGCCTTTTGCAAAATGGTCATATAAAATGAATGGTCAGGTTAATTTGAAAACATGGAAATTAGTCATTTCTTAGCTTAGTTATTGACTTCAGGGGAAAGTGTCCAATGTAAGGACTCAGTAAAAACAGAGTATGTCAGGTAAGGTAAAATATAGCATAAAACCCATCCTCCAGAAAGATCCTGGAACTAACTTGATTGCAAACTACTACTTTGTGCCCTCAGCATTTATGTGATAGACAGGCAGACCAAAGTGCAGTGAGAAGGGCTATTTGGATCATAAGCTCTTACAAACAAAGACTGTCTACTAGTGTGTTCATATTGTCCCTAGGAAAAGGAGGCCCCATTCTTAGTTGGCCTCTCCCGGGGCAACTCACACCTGAGGGGTGAGAGTGTGCTGGTTGTGCCCAGAGGGTCAGCATGCAGCATGAGGGGCACCTCATTTAGCAATTAAAATTTTGGTCAGAGGGACAGGGCATGGTGCACCTGCCAGTTGTTACCATAGGCAGGAGCGTCCCGAGGCGGTCAATGGACTGACGTCATAATCGGGCACCCGGTGACATCATCATTGGGCATTGAAGGCGGCGCCCTAGGCGACGGCTGAGTCCGCCTCTAGTCATGGGCCGCCCCTGACCATAGGTCACCTATGGCCCCTACATGCTATTAAAAAAACTATATATTTTAGAAAGTTTGTCTGTCTGTCTAATCAAGAACTCCTCCTAAATGGTATGAGCTAGGACCATCAAATTTTGTAGACAGCTTCCTCTTCTCATCACTTAAAGCAAAGTCATGGTTTGGTTGTGTCAGGAAAACAGGATGTGCCTGGAATGGGATTGCTTCTCTAAAACCAAAGAGAAACAATACAGAATCGCCAACACAAGTACAGTCCACAAAACTGACATAACTGAGCAAAGGTTGAAAGATACTGAACCAAGATGAGCCAGAAAAGTAGGAAGAACCTGGAAAAGATTGTTTCTCAATAAAGCTTCCAGAAAAGAGAAAAAAACAGAGAAATTTGGAGTAGTGCTCTGTTTTGGCACAGATAAATCAATGCTTAAGGTTTGAAAACTAGAATACAATCTAATTGGAAAGCAAATTGACTATAGCACTTTTTGGGGGGGTTAAAACATAGTGAATGATGAAGAAACAAAACACACTTGATGAGAATTCCCAAATTATGGATACAGGCAATGCCAGGTAAATCTACTATAGGCTGAACCTCTCTAATCTGGTCCCCTCAAGAGAGCTGCACCAAAGAATTTACTGCACCATGGGAGATCAGTATTGTCTAGCAGCATTACCAACACTTCCACTGCTTACTGGGCTCTTAGATAACATTTTGGAGTAAATTAGAGTTCAATAACAACACAGAACACTGAGAGCCAGGACTGGTGACTATAAACAAACATATGGGTCTGCAGGAAACTTGGCCACACCCATGATAAGTGGACATCTGGCTAACTAAATCATGCTGGACCACAGATGTTACCAGACCAGAGAGTGCTGGACTAGAGAAGTTCAACCTGTAGTAATAATGAGTACCTTAGGATTCAACCTGATATCTGGAAATCATATTTTGGGGCCATAGCTTCAAAAGGAGAGCTGAACTTTAGGGAAATGGCAAGAGTTCCTAGAAAATAGTGGTTCATTACTCATGAGAGTTGAGGGACAGCACAGCAGATAGGAAGGCTGCCTTGGCAATGTTCCTAAGCTTTTCAAAGAAGATGCATTACTTTTGAGAGCCACAAAAGAGATTGGTTCATATCCATAATACAGTCCCTGAAGAATCAATTTGATGGAACTTGGGTGCTGAGAATAACCCAAGAGCAAATATAGGAACAATTTAAGATAAAAGAGGTTGTGCCCAAGGATAAAATATGTGTCCAGACATTGAAAAGAGGAGGCACAAGTTGTCACAAATAAACTTTGCAAGGAATATACATTTCACGGTAGCTATATCATAAATAATAGAGATGCCAAGATGTCCTGTAGTCCGACCACTTGTGCCAAGGTAGAGTCAATAATACCAAAGCCATCTCTGACAGCTTTTTGTCCCTGGCAGGTGATATTATATGTAGAAAAAGAAGAAAGTTTTAGAGGTGCAAGTTGCTTATTAAATAAAGAGAGTTTATTACAAAAAAATAGGGGAATCTCAATGTTTTGAGGATTAGGATTAATTTGGAACAAGCCATCTTGTGTTCTCATGAAGCCAACCCTTTTTGCTCTGCAGTATTAGGCTGGAAATCTCCAAGCAATTCTGTCTCTTTTTCTAGCTGTTCATAGGATGTGGAAAAATCTCATTGAAACATTTAAGATGTTAAAAAATGTTGGGTTTACATTTACTTCAAAAAAGTGATGAAGGTCCCGGTGAGAGGAGAAAAGGAGTGTTCCAAATCAATCATGTCCATATGATAGTCTTGCAAGAGATGGTGTCATGACATGAAATTAGTCAACGCTGAAGGTCCACTTTGATAACTTGAAAGGAACTGAGTGACTCAGGTAACTGAGGTGTGAACATGTTGAGTATCGAGAGGGAGTGTGGTCCAGTCGATAGAATTCTGGCCCGGGATCCTGCGTTCTCATCCCGGCTCTACCGCTCTCTAGCTGTATGGCCTTGGGAGGATAGCTTCATGTCTTTTTGCCCAGGTTCCTCTTCTATTTGTTTGTCTTATCTATTTAGATTGACATCTTAGGATGCATCTACACTGCACCATTATTTCGAGATAACTAGCACAATTTTGAAATAGCAATGCTAGAATCTACACAGCCATTCCGTTATTTCGAAATAATTTTGAAATAACGGATGACTTATTCTGAAATCTGTAAACCTCATTGTACGAGGACTAATGCCTATTCTGAAATGGCTATTTTGAAATGAGGCATGTGTAGACACTCCACTGCTGCTTTTTTGAAATAGCTCCTCAACAGAACCATTCTAAGTTATTCCTCCCTAGTGCCTCCTGGGTCTCTAAATCGAGATAACACGTTTACATTAGGGAAGCCTGCCTCGGACTAATTTTGAGGCTTCCCTGCAGTGTAGATGTGCTATTTTGAAATAATCTATTTCGGAATAACTATTCCAGAATAGCTTATTTTGAAATAAGCGTGCAGTGTAGACATACCCTTAAAGGGACTCACACTATTTGTTAGGACAGTGTCTTATATCTTGGCAATGTGATCTTGGCTTGGGGCCTCTCGATAGCACAGAAATACCACTAACAATAAGAGAAAAGAAGTCTTAAATATCAGCCACGGTAGAGTGGAATCGGTAAGTGCAGAGTTCTCCATTGCAATGCTCGACTGCCTTATTATTAATTAACAAACAGAAGCATTGCGTTTCTTCTTTCTTTTCCCCTCCTTGATATGAGTCGCTGCATCAAGTCAGCCCCTGCTGACAACACTTTTTAATTTCATGGTAGAAATTGGGATTTTTACGCTTGTTAGCAATAAATAAACAAAGACTTTCTGAACGATTAAAATGGAGTTTCTGAAGGAAAGAGCAATAAATAATTAGCCTTCTCTATCAGTAATTGTTATTGGTGATTTGAGTAAAAATATATTTCTGGCCTATTGAATTTCTCATGTGCAATGACAGAGCATCATAATACAATGTCTTCAAGCAGATTTAGTTTAGTTGATTTGTTCCTAGCCACCAGATGGAGCTCCCATTGAATTTGATGGTTAAGCTTTCCTAGGCACATACTGGTATTTCAGACTTCTGATACTGTTTTTTGTGTTCTTTTTAACATAAGAATGGCCATACTGGATCAGACCAAAGGTCCGTCTAGCCCAGCATCCTGTCCTCTGACAGTGGCCAATGTCAGGTGCCCCTGAAGGAATGAACACAACAGGTGAGCATCAAGTCATCCCAACCCTGTTTCTCATTCCCAGCTTCTGACAAATAGAGCCTATCCATTCCTACTCATCCTGGCTAATAGCCATTAATGGACCTATCCTCCATTTATTTATATAGTTCTTTTTTAACCCTGTTAAAGTCCCGATCTTCACAACAGCCTGTGGCAAGGAGTTCCACAGGTTGACTGTGTGTTGTGTAAAGAAATCCTTTTGTTTGTTTGTTTGTTTGTTTGTTTGAAACCTGCTACCTATTAGTTTTTCTTGAGTTATATTAACTGTTATGACTACTAGTTGTTTGTACTGAGGTAGTGCCTGGGAGCAGCAACTATGGCCCTGACACCATTGTGCGAGATGCTGTACAAATACAGAAGACAGTTTCTAAGAGCTTGTAACATAAGTAAAAAAAATCCAGCTCACTGATTGATGATGATCCTTTGTGCTTGGCTGTAGTGGATCACTGCTGCTTCTGTCCCATTTATGTGTATGTGCTAATTGGCAATACATTTACCATCATCAGACTAGGGTTTGATTCCATTATAGGGCAGAGTACACCAAGTGGAAAGGTAGAATATGGCCATAGGCTGGTAGGCACGCACTTAGGCTACGTCTACACTGGCATGATTTTGCGCAAATACTTTTAACGCAAAAGTTTTTGCGTTAAAGTATTTGCGCAAGAGAGCATCTACACTGGCATGTGCTTTTGCGCAAGAGATGTGCTTTTGCGCAAAAGCATCCGTGCCAGTGTAGACTCTCTTCATAAGAAACTCCGATGGCCATTTTAGCCATCGGGCTTTCTTCGCTTGAAAATAACATTGCCTGTCTACACTGGCCTCTTGCACAAGAATATTTGCAGAAGAGGGCTTATCCCTGAGCGGGGAGCGTCAGAGTATTTGCGCAAGAAGCACTGATTTCCTACATTAGAACGACAGTGTTCTTGCGCAAATACTTGCGGCCAGTGTAGGCAGGTGGCAAGATTTTGCACAAAATCGGCCTTTTTTGCGCAAAATCTTGCCAATGTAGACACAGCCTCTGTGCATATAGGAACCTCTAGATGATTTCTTGAATGCTAAAGGCCAGCTTCTATTTTTCAGGTTACATCTACACTGCAGCACTATTTTGGGATACCAGAGGTATCCTGAAACAGCTATTCTGTGTCTTTTGAGCATGCCAATTATTTTGAAATATAACGGGCTCGCTATTCCGATGTCTCTGTAAACCTCATTCCACGAAGACGTTTTGGAATAGCGATTTATTTCGAAATACGTGCTGTGTCGACAGCACCAAATTTCGGAATACACTATTTCAAAATGGACTCCGAAATAAGGTATGCAATTTGCGTAGCTCAAAGGTCCATCTAGGCCAGCATCCTGTCTGCCAACAGTGGCCAATGCCAAGTGCCTCAGGTGGAATGAACAGAACAGGGAATGACCAAGTGATCCATCCCCTGTCATCCATGGTTTCAGAAGAGCCCCTTATTGAGAAAGGACCAGCAGTCAACCTCAGATTCTCCTCTGAATTTCACTGATACTGAAAGGTGCATGGATCCAGAGGTTTAGCTTAGGCCTTCCTCTGTGGTGTACCACTTGTAAGTTGCCTGTGGAGCTCAATGTTGCAGGTGACAATTACTGGAGTGGACTTCTTTGGAAATGCCACTTTTATAGTGAATTAGAAAAAAAATTTTAATGATGTTACCTATTGCTAGATATTGATATTGCTGATCTATGTTATTTACATCTTCCTAGTACCTGAAATACTGTGCTATTGCTGGTGTCTGTCCCTTCCCTTTCCTTCCTTTCTCTTCCTTTCCCTTCCCAAAAAGGGAATCGGTGTGCAGGCAGTCAGAGGTTGGAAAGCCCTGGGATTTAGAATTCCCTTCCCCAATACCTAGGGGACCCTCTCCTCCCGTCTATAACAGAGCTGGCATTTGAACCTGGGCTCCCCCAAGTTAGTGCCCTACCCATTTTGTCATCCTGCCCCTCTCTGTCCCTGAACCTCATGTTTCAAAGGCATAAATTCATTGCCTACGGGAATCAAATCGATCCTGCTCATCACAGGCAGCATAACCAGGAGCTAGGTGCATTATGGGAGGCTTTTATGGAACTCGGTGCTTTCAGCTGCGGGAGATGGCAACCCAATAGACTTGAAGGGCTACTATTCTGAGCCAGTGTAGCAGTGGTACCTGGTGACATTTTTTAGGAAGCCATGCAACAATTGTTCAGATGACAGAGACAGTGACTGGTTTGCTAATGCACACGTAGCAATTAATAAAGCCAATACATCTGTGTTGGCAAATACGAGGAGTCAGATACTTGTGCATCATTACACTGAAATAGCATTTCAGCTCTCTTCTGCAAGTTCCTACTAATTGCAATTTCTGTTTTACCCTTCTCTTTCGTATAATTTATGGTTTTGTGGCATAGTCTCTTGAACTAAATAAATTAATGAACACATTTCACACTAAAACTTTCTGTCCTGATGAAGGGTTCACGCCGCTAGCTCTCCTCAATTACAGACGATTCCATTCTACACTTGCATGCCTTTTTAGTTCACCATGCAGAACTGCATTAGATTAACGCACCTCAAGAACTCACCAATGTTTCCATACAGCTGCATTCTAATTGATCTTATCTGCTTGGGAGAAGTTTTGGGAGAGGCCTGGTCATAGAATACAAACCTCAAAGAGCTGCATTAAATATCTATGGTGCACTTAATCTAATCATCTGCCACAGGTGTACAAGAGTCATACGTCTCGTTAATAACTATCAACTCATTGAGTCGGGCATTGAGGGATGTTCCTTTCTTTTCTTGCAGAATTGCAAATGCCGGTTAAAACCTGGGTGTTCAATTCTACACTTGCATGCTGTGTTAGTGACCTTTCTACAAAATGGCACCCTCCTTGTGGGTGGAGTTCGCACGGACACTGCATCTGAGGTCGTTCTGGGAACGGGCCACCATTTTGTTCTACAACATTGTGTCCTCCATGCACATTTGAGGGCCAGACAAAATCACCCCATTTTCATTCTGGGGCATGCAATGCATTCATTGCATTCACAGCAAGCATGCTCCTAATCTTAGCATACAGTATGTCATAATCTCTTCTTGGGAGAGTTTATTCTGAGTAAACTGAAGGACTGGAGGAGGGAACCTAAAGATAGCCATGTTCCTAGAGAGAAAGCCATCTCAGGCTAGAGGCTAATACTGTCAAGCCCATACCACTTCTTCCACAGTCACCCCGTGGAATTCCTTGTCTGAGGATGTTGTGAAGACCAGGATTTTAACAGGGCTCAAAAAAGAGCTAGATAAATTCATAGAGGATAAGTCCATCAATGGCTATTAGCCAGGATGGGTAGGAATGGTGTCCCTCACCTTTGTTTGTCAGAGGCTGGAAATGGGTGACAGGGGAGGGATAACTCGATGATTACCTGTTCTGTTCATTTCCTCTGGGGCACCTTGCATTGGCCACTGCTGGAAGACAGAATATTGAGCTAGATGGACCTTTGATCTGACCCAGTATGGCTGTGCTTATGTTCTTATGTACCACACAAATGACCGTGCCTAGCTCAGCTACAGTGTACTAAACAACTGTGGAAGGTAACAAATCACCATGATGGTTGTGACAGGCCAACCCAGCTAAATCAAGTTGTCATTTATTTTTGACTGGTTCTTGCCCCAGGATCAGCAGCTGTTTCTTTCAGGTCGAGAGTGGAGCAATTTGAAAGTGCAAGAGCCTATTAGAAAAAAAAATGGCATGAAAGGTTACTTATAGTGTTGGTGGTTGCACTTTGTCATCTGTCGTTAACCCTTTTGCCCCAGGGCTTGGGAGACCTTCTGCACGGCTCATGGGTCTCACAGACTCTTGCTGTGAGAGAGCCTTTAATGCCCCAAGATCGGAATGGCCACGGAGTCTTGGAATGCCATCCCAGGCAGCGTTATTAAGGCAAGGCACTGCACCAAGGAAAGCAAAGCACATTTGTTTCTTAGATAGAGTAGCGCTAAAATGATGCCCATCAGGGAGGAAGAAATGTAGATTCACTGACACAATTTGCCATGTCAGACTGCCATAAGTCATTCTTCCTCTCTGAATTCCCATCATCATCAGGGCCCCAATAAAATCCGGACCTCATTATGATTGGTGCTATGCAAGCAATGGGAAAGAGAAAAGTTTTCGATCTGCACAGGAAGAGGTGGAGAGGGCAAAGAACACTGAAATAACTTGCCTGAGGTTATAGTGAGAAATAGTCAGTAGAGTCAGAAATAGAACCCCGTGCTACATCCACTTGACCATGCTGCTTCTGCATATCTCATACAGTTTGAACCTCTGTGGTCCGGGACCCTCTGGTTCAGCAACATTCATGGCCTGAAAGGACCACGGATGTTGCTGGACCAATGAGCCACAGAGGTTGCCAATGACTGGCAACCCACTGGGCCAATGGACTGGGTGCAGGGAGCCCAGCCAGTGGGCCAATGGCAGGGGGCAGGGAGCCCTGCCAGCTGGGAGCATGGAGCCCCACTGGCCAGGGGCAAGGAGCTCAGCCAGCGGCCCAGGGAGGAGCCCACCAGTGTGCTGGGGGTAGCAGAGCCCAGCAGGTGGGTTGGGGTCAGCGCACTGATCAGAGCTGCAGCTAGGAAGGGAGCCCCAAGAGAGCCTGAGGCCTGACCTCCCCTGGTCCAGCAAATTCCCTTGTTTGGGACCGCTCATGAGGACACAACTCCCCAAGCTGCTGTTCCCCATCGGTAGGAGATCTGAGGTAACATTGCTTTGTACCTCCAGCCAACGCACTCTTCCGTCATCCTTTCTGGAAATTAAGACTTGAAGGAAATCAGGAACAAAAAACAAATACACAAAAACACCAAGGCTCCAACCCTGGCGGTTTGGATGACTTTTTCAGTGGGAATCCAGGTGTTTATTCAGGGCTTGTCTCTGAACAATCCATTGAGCCTGTTGGGTCTGGTCACCCTTTCAAGGAGAGGTTCGTTGAGCGAGCAAACTAGCTCGGTCTTTTGGCTACAATCCAGATTCCCTCTCTTCCAGAGAAGCGGAGCTCTGCTCTCCTTTCTAGTCAGCCCTACACTTGGCTAGGTCTTCTCCTTTCCGTTCCCTTCTATGCCGCACATATCCCGCAGGCATGGCCAGTTGGACCCACAACTTCTCCTTAACCCCCTCTCATTATCATGGTGGGCCTAGCTGCCTCATCACAAAATGTTATAGTGGATAGTTATGAAACAAACAGCACAGAGTTGAAGCTTCTTCCTGACCCCATCAGTTGGTGGTTGGCTCTTGCCATGAAGCAATTAGGTGTATATCCTTTTTTTAAAAAGACACATACCCATCCACTGTCACTGTGGCAGTTCTCATTACACCATAGCTGCTCGGTCCTAAACAATTTGCCATAGTAACTTTTGTGGCAATGGGTTCCAATGATTTCCTAGTTTAGAAGGACGAGAAACAGGTGCTCAGCCTTTTGCACCGCACCCACATCAGAGCAGAGGAGGGGAGCACCCCACACAAACACATCAGTTACACACCTGCCCAGTTCCCTCATTCCAGAAAATTCCAGGCTGAGAAACACTCCCCAGGGGGCCAGTGAGGAGAGGGCAGGACAGGAAGGGCTGCAGGTTGTGATTGGCTTGCTGTGCAGGATGCCAGATTGTGATTGGCTGGGCTCTGTCCCCCTTCTCAAAAGGGTGGTAAGTGTTTATCATGTGTCTCTCAGGGTACGTCTGCACTTGCTCCCTAGTCCGAACTAGGGATGCAAATGTAGGCGACCGAAATTGCTAATGAAGCGGGGATTTAAATATCACACGCTTCATTAGCATAATCTCGGCTGCACGTTATTCGGCTCAACAGCTGATTCGAAAGTGAAAGGGATGCGGTAGTTCGAAAAATGAGGAGTAACGTTAGTTTGAATCAAGGGATTTGGTTCAAACTACCCGCATCCCAGAGCACACTTTCACTTTCGAATCAGCTGTTGAGCAGAGTAACGTGCGGCCAAGATTATGCTAATGAAGCACGGGATATTTAAATCCCTGCTTCATTAGCAATTTCAGTCGCCTACGTTTGCATCCCTAGCTCGGACTAGGGGAGCAAGTGTAGACGTACCCTCAGAGTATGTCTACACGGCAACATCATTTCAAAATAACTTAGTCCATGTCTACACAGCAGGCAGGTATTTTGAAATAATGTTGAAATACTGTCAAGCTGAAGGACTTCTTACTCTGACTCCTGTCATAGTACGAGGAGTAAGGGCAGTGGGAGGAAGAGTGCTCTATTTCGAAATAAGTGCTGTGTAGAACCTCCCAATTTCTAAATAAGCTACGCAATTGACGTAGCTCAATTTGTGTAACTTATTTTGAGTTAAGCCCTGCTGCGTAGACGCACCCTCAGTGGGCTACATTCAAATCTAATGCAGGCAGCTTTTACAGATTAAAAAAAACAACAACAACAGACACCAAGACTTGAGAAATAGATACACATGCTGAAACCTGGATTGTCTGAGCATAGGGGATGCCGCTTCCTGCAGCTCCCATTGGCCAGGAACGTTGAACTACAACCACTGGGAACTGTGAGGGGCTGTGCTTGCACTCAGTCAAGATAAAAACATGTCTTGTGGCTCAACAGTGGATTACCCTGATAGGCCGTGTGCCGAAGACTGCTGACTCCTGCATGAGCTAAAACCCGCATGTCCTTGAGTTAAGGCTGTAGAGCAGACTCATTAATCTCTCTGGGTATGTCTACACTTGCACCCTCTTTCGAGAGAGGGATGTAAATGAAGACATTTGAAATTGCAAATGAAGCCGGGATTTAAATATCCCGCGCTGCATTTGCATATTCGCATTATGGCGCTATTTCGAAATAACAGACGCTGTTAAGACATGGTTATTTCGAGAGAAAGCCCTTCTCTCGAAATAACTGGTAAACCTCATTGTCTGAGGAATAAGAGTTATTTCAAGAGAAGGGTTTTATCTTGAAATAACCTCCTCTTAACAGTGTCTGTTATTTCGAAATAGAGCCATAACGCGAATATGCAAATGAAGCGTGGGATATTTAAATCCCGGCTTCATATGCAGTTTCAAATGTCTTCATTTGCATCCCTCTCTCGAAAGAGGGTGCAAGTGTAGACATACCCTCAGTGCTACTAGATAGGACAGAACACAACACCCAGATGGTGTGCGGGTTTCACATAGTCAGCCACTCTCTGCTCTTTGGAGCTTACCATTTGGGGGCTGTTAGCATGCAGAAGACTGGGAGAAATGGCATTCCTTATCACTGTGTGGTGTCAGACACAGGGCTGGTATAACTGGCATGCGTCTGTGAGTAAAGCCATCCACAGACACACAATTTGCATTCATCTCCGACTCCATATCTGCAAAAACGAGCCACAGATATCACCATTCACACCTGCGAATGCAGATACTCATGGATATAAGGTGGCGATCCACATATCTGCAGACTACTAGATACAAAATTTATATCCGTATCTATATCTGCAAAAATGAGTTGTGGGTATCCACGTCCACGCCCACAGAGGTGGATACCCATGGATATAAAGCAGATATCCGTGGATTTGCAGGGCTCTATCTATGAGGCCAGCATGTGAGAGGACAAAGAGGAATGTTTTGCATATTGCTCATGCTTGTCAAGCTGAGCTCTGTAACCGAGATGTGTATTAAGAGTGAATAAAGCGGCTCCCACGACTCCCCGGCTTCTTTATATGAATAAATGCGCAAGAGCACACGTCAGAAGGGCTTACCTTAATAGCGCCGGCATGTTATTCTCCGTTAGGGGATGTGCCCTTTTCCAAAAGCGACATGGCAGTAATCGCTAACTGTGTCAGTGTAATTCCAAAATCACACATGATCAGTGGTGTAGGTCTTCTCCCGGCCTCGCTTCTCTGCATAAACATGGCTGAAGCTGCGTCTCACGCTGCAAACCTGGGACACGGGGAAAGCGCCAGGAGACCAGATGAGAACACGTTTCGTTCTCCTTCCTCCAGGGCTCCGCTCCTCGATGCCTTCAGTGTGACAGTCTAATTGTCTGCATCTTCCCTCCCACGCTCTCCTCCCAGGTGTTGCCGTTGCTTTTCTCTTCTTTTTAAATCCACCCTTCAACAAGCGCCTGAGGCGGCCTGGTTTTGCTTTTAAAACTCAACCAAACTAACACATTTTGACTAGGCCCTGGTATCATGGATGTGTGGCGGGGGAGGACCAGAACTCTGAAAAATAAGGCATTTTGTGTCCAGGCCATGTGGAGACTGTATGAGCTGGAGTCGAATTCTTAGAGCTGGTCATTACTATCAAGCATGAATCAGAGCGTTTACAACCCCAGTCGGCAAAGGGGCAGGAGGAAGGGGTGCACTGGGTAAGCAGGGTCTCAGAGGAGGAGCCCTGTTAATCTTTGTCTGTGGAGTTTACAGAGATTACTCCTCTCTTGGTATCCACATTTCCACCTCAATGGTGTGAATAAGTCACTTCCATCCTGGCCTGATTAGCCTCCTTGCACAAGTGCCCTCTTTCTTTTGTTGCCCTTATATTTATATACCCCAGCCTCTGCAAACTCCACTCCAATTCATCTGACGAAGTGGGTTTTACCTACAAAAGCTCATGCCCTACTAAATCTGTTAGTCTATAAGGGCACGTCTACACAGCAGGGCTAAACTTGAAATAAGCGACGCAAATTGAGCCACGCTAATTGTGTAGCTTAAGTCGAAATAGCTTATTTTGACTTTTGGCGTGGTCTACACAGCAGTTATTTTGAAATAGAGCACTCGTCCCCCGACTTCCTTTACTCCGCATGAAATGAGGTTTGCAGAGGTCAGAGTAAGAAGCCCGTTATTTTGAATTTATTTTGAAATATCAGGCTTGATGTGTAGATGTGCAGTACATCATTTCAGAATAACTCACGTTATTCCAAAATAACCCTGCTGTGAAGACATAACCTAAGGTGCAAGAGGGCTCCTCGTTGTTTTTGTGTATGCAGAGTGACGGGCTGGGATTTACCTGCTATTGCTGTATTATTTCTATTATGGTAGCAGTTAGAGACCCCCACCAAATGTCCAGGCCCCATTAGAGACTAGTCAATATACAATCATTAAATAAAAGACTCTACCCTGAAGACCACAATGTCCAGCTAGACAAAGGGCAGGAGGAGAAACAGAGGCCCAGAGAGGCAAATTAACTTGCCCAAGGTCAGTGGTAGGAGGAGAAATGGACACCACTGCATTAGCCACTAGACAATACTGCCTGTCAACATAACACTCTGCCTATTTCCTATCAGCAGAGTAGAGACCTTTTGGCAGTGTAAACACTCTGAAACTGACCCTCCAGAGTTAACTCTGAATTCCAGTTAAGATTCTGGGACCCTCAGAGGCGAGATATCCACTAAAATCACCAACCCTGTGGAAAACTGTTCTAGGAATCAGTCCCATTGTCCTACACAACTTAGTACTCATGCCAGCAAGCTATTCCCCTGCCTTTCCCCACCCCCCGCCCCTGAGGGCCATACTCACCATTGCTGGTGCTGGTGATGTTAAAGCCTTTCCCTATGATCCAAATTCTCCAGACCCCATTTCAGCTTTGGCTCAGATAAATGAGCCATCGCCCTCCGAGAACATCTTGGCCCGTGCAAGGACAGAAGGATCGGACCTAGTAATAATTCCCAATAATTATTTAACTAAAAGTATATGGTGCCTGTCTCAAACACTCAACAATCAAAGTGGTACATGCTTGTTTAGCAGCTAACTCCAGACATGAGGGTTGAGCTGGACTTTTTCCTGGAGTGTAGGGTTGCTGGTCCTGGCCTTTGCCAGTTCAGAATTGATCATGAAAAGCCTCCGCAATGAAAAGAGCAGCCACCATAAAATCCAACAGTTTTGCTTTTCTTTGCAGCATGTGGAACCTGTACATGAGAGCTGACAGGGGGATGCAGGTCAAACGTCAAAGGACAAACCATTACTTACTAGAGCATGTTCCCTCAAGGGAGGTAGAGACCTACACAGACACTCACAGCAGGGAAAATGTCGGCATATTAGCATTGCCAGGAGTTCTGGGGAAAGCCACTAACTGAAGCACAGGAACAAATTCTCACACATCCCTAGAGCCTAGACTGGGGTTATTCTATCTGCTACCCGAGATCCATAAACCTGGAAATCTGGAATGCACCTGGAGAAGTAATGAAACAGATAGATAAAGCCAGGTGGTACCCAGAAGTCACCTACTACATGAGAGACCCAACAAAGAAAGCAATAGAATTCCACTAGCCATTACTTACATCCCCAGCTAAACTACATCTGGAGTATTGCATCCAGTTCTGGGCCACCCATTACAGAAAAGATGCAGACGCATTGGAGGGAGTCTAGCAGAGGAAAACAAAAATGATTAGGGGGCTGGAGCACATGACCTATGAGGAGAGGCTGAGGGATTTGGGCTTATTTAGTCTACAGAAGAGAAGAGTGAGGGGTGATTTGATAGCAGCCTTCAACTACCAGAAGAAGGTTCCAAAGAAGATAGAGCCAGGCTGTTCTCACTAGTGACAGATGACAGAACGAGGAGCAGTGGTCTCAAGTTGCAGTGGGGGAGGTCTAGGTTGGATATTAGGGAAAAACTATTTCACTAAGAGGATGGTGAAGCACTCTAGGCGAAGCCTGGTCTACACTAAAGGGGAAAGTCAACTTGAGATATGCAACTCCAGATACATTAATTATATAGCTGGAGTCGATGTATCTTAAATTGTGTTTTGGCGCCATCCACACAGCAGGAGGTCCACGGAAGCACACGCTTCCCTTGACTTCCCTGACTCCTTGTGAGGAGCAGGAGTACATAAGAACATAAGAACATAAGAATTGCCGTACTGGGTCAGACCAAGGGTCCATCTAGCCCAGTAGCCTGTCTGCCAACAGTGGCCAGCACCAGGTGCCCCAGAGGGGGTGGACCGAAGACAGTGATCAAGCGATTTGTCTCGTGCCATCCATCTCCAGCCTCTGACAAACAGAGGCCAGGGACACCATTTCTATCCCCTGGCTAATAGCCTTTTATGGACCTAACCTCCATGAAATTATCTAGCTTCTCTTTAAACTCTGTTATAGCCCTAGCCTTCACAGCCTCCTCTGGCAAGGAGTTCCACAGGTTGACTACACGCTGTGTGAAGAAGAACGTTCTTTTATTAGTTTTAAACCTGCTACCCATTAATTTCACTTGGTGTCCTCTAGTTCTTCTATTTTGGGAACTAATAAATAACTTTTCTTTATTCACCCTCTCCACACCACTCATGATTTTGTATACCTCTATCATATCCCCCCTTAGTCTCCTCTTTTCTAAACTGAAAAGTCCCAGTCGCTTTAGCCTCTCTTCATATGGGACCTGTTCCAAACCCCTAATCATTTTAGTTGCCCTTTTCTGAACCCTTTCCAAGGCCAAAATATCTTTTTTGAGGTGAGGAGACCACATCTGTACACAGTATTTAAGATGTGGGCATACCATAGTTTTATACGGGGCACTAAGATATTCTGTGTCTTATTTTCTATCCCTTTCTTAATAATTCCTAACATCCTATTTGCCTTTTTGACCGCCGCTGCACACTGTGTGGAAGTTTTCAGAGAACTATCCACGATAACTCCAAGATCTCTTTCCTGATTTGTCATAGCCAAATTAGCCCCCATCATACGGTACATATAGTTGGGGTTATTTTTTCCAACATGCATTACTTTACACTTATCCACATTAAATTTCATTTCAGTACCGGCACTGACAGGAGCACCTTCTCAGTGCAAATTAACAGGTCTTCACTACACCCGCTAATTCGAACCCTAGAATATCGACTGTGGTAGCATCGATCTTCTTCATACTGTAGACAAGCCCTTTGGACTTAAAAGTGGGGCTCCCAATTGCTGCTAAGGACTAGTAAAGAAATATCGGCCTTGAAATGAATCAAACTTAAAAAGCCTCCTACAAGACGAGGATTGGAGGATTTTTACACACAACCGCCATCTACTGGATAGCCATGGAAGCATCAAAGAAACTTAAGCATTCCCTTGGCATGTGTCCAATGGGAATGAGTCTCCTCTTAGTAGCACCAAAACTAGGGTATTGTAATGGGATTTACAAACTTCCTACTGAGCCCAGACAAAAAGGAGATAACAATTTTCCCACTGGCCAACCACCTCCACACCGAGCTAGTGATGGAGACATTCACCCACAGCAGTGGCCAATAAAGAAAATGAGCCCAGCTATAAAGGGGGGAGACTCATGAGGTGAAAAAGAAGGTAAAAAGGCCAGAAATAACAGAGGGGCAGCAGTCTCATACTAGGCTGCCTCTGAGAAACTGACAGGGAAACCTAAAAGGCCTCCAAGCCCTCGTTCATTTAACTTGAATCCAAGTGGAGATAGAATTTTTGAACTGTTGATGGATTGATGGGGACCAGTGAGGAGAAAGCTGGGCCTCTCAAAAGCTACAGCAAGGTGGGGAACCGTTTTTGGTCAGGGGCCTCTGACCCACAGAAATATCTGTCGCATCCAGCCCCCGGGCTTAAGGTTCCCCATTCCTGGACTACACCAAGACCAGCTGACAGCATGAAACATGAGGTCAACCTGTACTCAAGGGAGTGGACTTCACCCACCACAAGAAGCTGAGGAATTCAAAGTACAACTGACATCTGGACCTGCGGTGGGAAGGACTCTTCCCCCCTCCCAGGGTTCAAAGGCTAAGAAGTGGTGAAATTTCATTTTAAAATTGTAAATTTCATATTTACCCTTCTATTCTTTAATAGGAGAGTCCTCTGGTAACCGTATTTAACTCCTTTATGAATCCAAGCAAACTGACCGACAAGAGAGGGAAAAGAATTGTTTTAAGCAGTTGCTTGTAATATTCTAAATGTGTCCCTTTTGGACCAATGTCATCAAAGGGAAGAAACCACTCCTTGAAGTGCACCCTGGATAGGGTGATGGATGTGTTAGGTGCTAAAGAATTCAGAACTGCTGATCATACATAAATGTAATGTGAAATTTTGTATGTGGTGCAGTTGAGGCCGGGTTAGTCCCAGGATGTTAGAGAGACTTGGTGGATGACTTAATATCTTTTATTGGTCCAACTTTTGTTGGTGAGAGAGGCATGCTTTTGAGCTTGCACAGAGTGACCTAAAGAACTCTGTATAAGTGAAAACCTAGACTCTCTCCCCAACAGGAGAAGAAATTTCCTCATCCATAAGAAATGTTGATAGTTTCCATTGTTCTTTGATATTCCTGCTGAGCCTTAACTGCAGACCAGTATTTCTCAATGTAGGCCACGGGCCCGCTTTTGGAAAGCTGCTGCTTTGTTTACCTACAGAGTCCGTAGCCATGGAGCCTCGCAGTTGCCATGGCCTCCAATGCACCATTTGCAGCCAAGAGAAGCACCACTTCCTGCAGCTCCCTTTGGCTGGAAACAGTGAACCAGAGCCAATCTCGGAGTCACCAGGTTCTGTGGCTATGGACCGTTTAGGCAAGCAAAGCAATGCAGGCCCACTAGTGGCTTTAGTCTAGACCGCGATAAGTGCTTAATGGAATGTATTGTTGTGTGTGTAGTACGTACAGTTGGCTTTGTCTATAGCTGAGTAATAAACTTTTGAGTATATATTAATGTGGATCTGGCTGAATTACTAAACTGTTAGTTAGTTAAAAATAAGTAAGTGTCCTGATTTGAGAAATACTATTCAAGTTTAATAAAGTTGACCTAATCCCTCCCCCCACCCCCCGTGTTACTCTAGGAAAGCTAATGCTATTGGACTTTATTATAGATTGGCAATCCTTGTTTGTTAGATTTCAGCTTTAAAATCTAATTGGTACCCTGACATATTCAAAAATTGACTCTATTTAACACTTAAAACAAACACAGAGAAACTGTCGGTTTAGATTTGGGACAGGAACTATCTAAGGGTATGTCTACACTACAGCGTTATTTCGAAATATCTAATTTCAAAATTGTTATTTCGAAATATCTTATTTTGAAATAACGTGTCTACACACAAAATGCATTTCGAAATAGCTTTTTGCTATTTTGAAATAGCGCGTCGACACTGATTGGACGCTGAATCGCATTTAAGGCCAGACGGAACTGGTTCCGGCAGGGCATGAGGTCAGAAGTTACCTTGTGGCCAGAACGGCGAGCAGGGCACCCTGGAAAGGGCTGGAGGCCCCCTATTTCAAAATAAGCGTCTACAGAGCACTTATTTCAAAATAGCAATTTCAAAATTGGTGCTATTCCTCATGGAATGAGGTTTACCAATTTCGAAATAAGCCCACCGCTATTTCAAATTAATTTTGAAATAGCAATTGGCTTGTGTAGACGCTAGGAAAGTTATTTCGAAATAACGACTGTTATTTCAAAATAACTTTGCTGTGTAGACATACCCTAAGAGCGGGAGAGGCAAAGCAATGCCCCAAGGTCATGGACAGAGCCAGGAACAGAATCCTTCATTCCAGCGTAGCACATTAACCACTGGACAATGCTGTCTCTCTAAGAGGGTTTCAACTCCCTTCACCCTCGTCATATCTCCACCTTCCACACCTGTGGGAAAGCCAAGTCAGGAGTTAACCTCCTTGCTCCCCTGTTTTCTCTAATACTGCATTAACTATCAATCCTCATGCAACATAACATCTCACCCTTCCAGAGCCCCCTTTCTGCATCAGATCTCAAAGCACGTTCAAAGGAAGTCAGCAACCTTGTGCCCATTTTGCTGATGGGAAACTGAGTCTCAGTGCAATGAAACCATTTGCTAAGGGCCGCAAGCAGAACAGGGAATAGAACTCAACTCACCTGAGTCCCACTCAAATTTACTGACATCTACTGGGTCGCCATTAATCTGGAGACACATGCAGGTTCAGATAAAAAAAGAGTCCTTAATACTTTGCACATAACCCATTTTAATAGGGTAAAGCTACTGGTTATTAATGGCCCAGGTTTTCTCCTTGGAGAGTTTTGTTGTCTCAGCCTTTAAAATCTTGAGCTTGGAAAGAAAAGATGGTGGCAATACCCTGGTGTATGTGAAATGTAACTAGATCTCTCCAGGCCTGAGGAGGCCAAACTGTGTCTGGATATTCAGTGCTGTGTAAAACAATTTAGTGGCTTTGTCTCCCATCTCAAATTGGTCTTAGTCACTGAGTGCTGACACTTGATAGTCATTCTACATGATTTCTCACTGCACGGTTACCGGTATGTGAAATATCACATTTCATTACCGTCCTTGTAGCCAGTCACTCTCCATAAATGTGAGCATTTTTATCAGGCAAATGCTAGTGTACGGCAGCATCCTTACCTGCAGGAGGCTTTGGGATAGTCAGGGAGGTTCAAGGTTGGGTTATGCAGTCTTGGCTCACTGCAAAACAAGAGCTCATGTTTATGCTGAAGCAAGGTCGTTGTATCGTTTCCATTTTCCTCTTGCACATCTCTCTGGCCTTACAGATGTGGGCCCAGATTTTGAAAGGTATTTAGGTGTTGCTGCATTCAGTCCCACAATGCCTCACTGGTTTAAGCATGCTGGCTTTTCAACTGACTGCTGACTCAGTTGGGTATGACAATGCACTTCCTACTGGGTCCTGCCGTGAGGGCAGGGGACTGGACTCGATGACTGCTCGAGGTCCCTTCCAGTCCTAGTATTATATGATTCTGTGATTCTAAATACCTTTAAAAATTGGAGGGATTAGGTGAGTGAGGTGATATCTTTTATTTGATCTTTTATTATTAAAAAAGTGAATGCAAAACCAGAACATCTACCATCCAGAGAACCCACCATCTATAACCCTCTGGCTATTACATACAATGCCAAATATACAGAGTAGTTTTGCCAAAGGAGTTCTGAAAAACATGAGGAACCATCTCCTACACCACATATATTCCAGAAGGGATCACCTCACACAAGAAACATTTCATGGTCTTATACCTTAGGAGAAAAAAAAAATCTGGAAACCTACCCAGAGATGATACAGGCAACCCAAAGTAATATTTAAAAAAATGCACCCTGATGACAGCCTGCCAACACAAAAACAAAAAGTACAGCCAACTACAACAACTTCACAATCAACAGAAAACCACCTCCAGGAGAAACCACTACACCAGGTCCAACCACCTGGGCCATACGCAGTAACTCAACATCATCAACCTATCAAGACAAGAACTGAATTATCTATAGTCTTCTAGGGTCTGAACATCAGCTCCACCACAGCATCTGATGGCCCAGTAAAATACATTACCTCTCCCGCCTTGTCTCTCTCGTACCCTGGGACCAACACCTCTGCGATAACACTTTAAAAATGTGGTCCTTTGAGTGCTCAGTCACATGCAGTTGTGTGTGGACACACTGAGTTATCTCCTAGAGGTATGAATCAGCAAGGCGCTTAAGCACACAAGCAGGCAATGGAAATAGTTATATGCTTAAATTTAGGCACATATTCGAGTGCCTTGATCCATCAGGACTAGTCCCAGCCCACCACCTTGAGAAACCCTCTCCTAATAGAGCTAAACAAACAATTCCATTGTTGTTAATAATAGGCTAATCATCATCTAGTAGGTCAGTCCCTAGACAGGGACATGGCATTTTGCCAATGGGCTTCCAATAACACAGGCATTGGGACAGCCTTGTTTTCAAAATGATGCCATGACAGCAAAAATCCCTGTGCCGTGTCTGGCCATTGGAGAGGATCAGTAAGGTTTCAATGAAGGATTCCTTTACCAGAAAATGGTGTTTCATTGGAAACCAGAACTTTTTGCAGAAACACTTTTATGGGGACCAGTCCTCAGGCCCAGGATGGAATTGCAGGTGGAAAGGAACATGAGAGAGAATGCACCTCTTGCATAGCCAATTGCTTGAGGCATTCCCTTGAGATGAAGGAGACCCAGGTCCAGTTCTTGTCTGCCTGATTCAGAGCTGGAACTTTGGTCTTCCACATTTCAGCTGAAGACTCTATAGATCAGTGCTCAGGGCAGAGGACAACCAGCTTTGACTCTTTGTTCCAAATCAGAAAGAGCAGCGAAAGGAACTTGGGTTTCCTGTCTCACCGGTAGATGGCCCTAGCCATTGGCTATTGGCTAATTTATACATCTCTCTTTCATCTATTTTTTTTTCATAAAACGAGTTCTTAATTTGACCAAAAACAAATTTGGAAGCCTCAACATTTGTCACGCAATGGAATTCTCATTTTCCAGCTTTCCCTCCTGGCTCCATAATCATTTGCTTCCACTCATTCCGGAGACAAGCAGCTGTTACAATTTCCAAGGGTTCTCTGTTCAGCACCTCACGCCTTGTCATGAGTCATCCTAGATGAACTCTTGCAAGGGGCTCTGACACCCAAATTCACACCTCCCGTTTGCAGCTCAGTCCCTCTCTCTCCTCTATACCCCTCATGTTGCCCTATCAGATATAAAGATGTGACCTTCTTTTGAAAGGGAAATCCTTCCTTGCTGGCTTGCAGCTCCATCCCTTATGCATTATAGAGTTCCTACTCAATTGCAGCATAATCTCACAGGAATTTATTATGCATCCTGTATATAAAACAGTATGTACCCTCTGCAGAGACCATCAAAAGGTAGTTAATAGAGATGTTAAATTATTGTTGGTTGAAAGGAGCTGATGCCCTAGCGTAATCACATTCCCTCTTTCTCCTGCTTGCTTCATATACTGTATATAGCATATACGATTAATAGTGCACATAGATCAGTATCTAAATATACCACTATGAAGCCTGCTTGAATACTACAGAAACTGATGCTTAAAATATGTGGCACCAAGCAAAGATGTCACACTAAGGCACATTGCAAGGGCTAGCAAAAGAGCTGATGGAAAGGAGGCACTGAAAAGCCCCGAAGAAAGTTCCTTCTTCCACTACCCCACTTGAGAGGGGTTATTAGTTGCCTTGTAGTTTATTAATGGTCATGAAGAGGTATAAAAGGAGTTCTGCCACAAGCTATCTGGATACTGGGAAGGGAACGGGCTTGTTATTAGATTAGGCTCAGGTGTCTAATGATTAGACTTAGATACATTTTATGGTAAAATAGACAGGGTCTTGGATTGGAACTCAGAGGACCAACAGGCGCTTCTCAGCTCTGCCGCTGACAGGCTGTATGACCTTGATCAAGTTACTTCATCTCTGGGGTTTTCCTATTCTGCTCAGATTTTAAGATCATCGGGTCTCTTAAAGATAATGGGTTACTACAATTACTTCCTAAGCCCTAGTCTACACTAGAGAGTTATTTCAAAATAACCCCCTTATTTTGAAATAATAAGTAGAGTGTCCACACTACCAAACCCATTATTCGAAATAACGGGCCAGTTATTTAAAAAATCTGTACTCCTGCTTTCCTCGGGGAAGAAACTTTTTTCAAAATAGTTATTTCAGGAGTTATTTCGAATTTCGTGATTTTGAAATAATTTCCTAGTGTAGACACGCCCTTATGGAGTTACACCTTGAACTCCACTGTTTATTAAAAGAGTCATAATCACTTTTCTACTTGTATCCAGCTAATGTCTTTTATCGTGTACTTAACTGTAAGCTATTTGGGTCAGGCATAATACTTTTTAGATATTCAGTGCCTACCACCACAAGGCTATGATCCATGATCAGGGCCTTTCTCCCCTTCCTCAATACTATTACTAAGAACAATGATGACATTTCAAGAGTATGTCTGATGGCCACCATCATGCTTGACAATGGATTTGAACCAGGGACAACAGATGAAAATTTAATAGAATTTGAGTTTGGGGACGAAGCCATACAATTTAAAAATATGTAGTTCCATATTAACTGAAATCTATTTTTGTCTAATTGAAAAATTTGAGACAAAAACAATATGTAGTTCCATTCAAACTGAAATCTATTTTTGTCTAATTGAAAAATTTGAGACAAAAACAATTTTGAATTGACCAAAACATTTTTGGTCAATTGTAAGCAAAATCTCTTTGTTTTCTTCTCAGTTGATTTTGAATCAAACAAGACATTGTGGTAGGGTAGACTTGAAACATTTTTGAGTGTTTTGTTTTGATTCAGGTTATTTGTGTGTGTGTGTGTGTTAGGGGTTGTTAACGCGGAGGGCATTTGTTTTTAAATTGACCAAATTAAAATTCTAAACACTTCAACATATTCAAAACAAAATATTTCAATTTTTTCAGGGTAAAAATCAGTATTTTTCCTCCAAAACTATGCATCATGTTCAACCCCAAATCATGAATACTGTTAGAACAGAAAAAATGCATCTTTGATTAAAATTATATTTGTTGCCAAAAAATTGCCCAGGTGCATCAGAGAACCTTGAAAATTAAAAGAATCACCTGCTGACTTGAACTCAAGAAACAATGCTCACTAGTAAAGCCAGAAATAAGCTCATATCCTCTAGAACATTGGTAACAATGAAGACTAGAAACAGAGTGGTTACAAGTACAGGAGGCCTAGGGTTGGAAGCTTGTTAACTTCCAATGAGTAAGGTTCTTAGTTTCATTCAAATGATTTTGCCCAGTACTGGCTGGAATAATTTCTTGCACGTAGTTCCATTGACTTCAATTTGGCATCATGTCACTTTCAAAACTCTTAGATTAAAGAGTTTCCAAGACTTCGGAATCTTATTACAACTCTGTGGCTCTATTTTATTTTATTATTATTTTTTTTTTGCGTATGTAACATATGTTTGGTGTCTTTAAACACAATTACTTTTGTATAATAAAAGTGTTGATTTGATGATGTGACATTTTCTGCAAGTGTGTTTAACTCAGTTTATGTTTTCATAAGTTGCAATGAAACTCAATTATGTATGTGTAATAAGGCTCTTGATTGTTGCACTTCTACTTTTCTGTATAATGAAGCCAGCAATTAGAATTTGGTTGCTCTATGGCTTAGGAAAACATACTTGTTTTGTAGACAAAAGACTCTTAATGAACATCTCTTTTTTTGAAAGTGTTTGAAAAAAGGTCAATAACTCAAACATATAATTAGAATTCTTAAAAAAAAAAAAGAATGTTTCCAGACAATGCTTTGGGGACAAACAATCCAGAATATATAAATCTCTGCCTCAGAGTGGACAAAGAAATAAATCAGAACATATTTCAGCATCAAGGTTATGCACACACCGGTAAAAATATTCATGTCTGAGTACATGCTAAATATTGTAATTAGCCAAAAAAGGTCTCTCCGGGAAGGCAGATTTAGGATGGATCAAAGATTGGCATTGTCATGGACAGCTGAGTTTGCCTTTTCTCGAAAATCACCTTTCTTTGGGGGGGAACTAGTGACAGGAGTCATCCTGGAAGGTAAGGGAGTGTGGTAGGTAGAAAAAAGCTGGAAAAGCAATGGGAGTCTGGCTTATCACTTGGGAAAATTTGAGTCCTGATTAGGGAAGAGACTAAGTGGGGAAATCTTATTTGGACAGATTGAAGAATCTCTATTTGGGGAATATATAGGGTGAAATCCTGACTCCATGAGGTCAGTGATAACATTCCCGTTGACGTCAATGGGGCCAGATGATACCGTGAGGCGACATCTACAGGACAAGCTAGGTATGTGAGTCCCCTGCTCAAGTGCACATTCTGGGTCTAGCTTTCATCAAGCCAGCACAAGGACAAAGAGCAGTAGAACCATGGGGCCATGGGTAACAGCAGTGGCAGCACAGCCTAGCCAATGCCATGTACCTACCGGCCTGTTGCAGGCAAGTTTGTACTTAGCACAACTCAGACGTGCTTCTGTTACTGCTACCAGAGCTACTATGGATGAACTGCTTTTTAAATTCATGACAATGCAATGAGAACAAGAGTGTATGTTCTCGAGAAAGAGGAGCCTGACTCCCTGTTATAATATAGACATATCTGTAGTATCTGGCTCCATTCCTCTCTCTTATATCACTGGGCCTGGTCGGAATAGTTTTACTGAAACTTTAATATTAGATAATGCCATTCTGACAATTTTTTTAAAACAAAAATCTGTCATGAAATAAATGGAAAAAATGAAAATGTCGAAAGGTCCCAGTCCGATGTTTTCAGAATTAAAAGATTTTTGGGGTTTTGGAAGGAACTTTCAAATGATTTTGTTTTGAAAATTAGTTTATGCATTTAATAATTAAAAGACCCCAAAAGGGTTGAAATTGAATGTTTCAGATTTATCCGGATGAATTCTGCAATTCACCTGATGTCATTTTTTTCATAATTTAGTTTGTTTTGAAAAATTTAAAAATGTGACTTTTTATTCCAAGTTGGGATGATTTGTTTTTAATCTGGATTTTTTTTATTGGAAAGACCATTGGAAATTTGATTTAATCTAATTATTCACTATTATGTGAGTCCATTTACATTAGGAAGCACAGCAGAAAAGAATCTGAGGGTTATAGATGGATCGTTGTAAGAAAGACATGAGAAGTAATTCTTCTGCTCTAATCCATGATGACTAGGCCTCAACTGCAGTATAGTATTCAGTTCTGGGTACCACATTTCAGGAACAAAAATAGAACACATTGAAGGAAATTTAGAGAAGAGTAACAAAAATTATTAAAGGTCAGAAAACATGACCTGTGAGAGAGCTGAAAAATGTTTGGTTTGTTCAGCCTGAAGAACAGAAGACTGAGGGTACGTCTACATTGCACAGCTATTTCCAGACACCAGAGGTATCCCGAAATAGCTACCCCATGTCTACACAAGCGGCCCATTATTTAAATAATGGTTGCGCTATTTTGCCATCCCGGTAAACCTCATTGCACGAGGGATATGGGATGGCTCGAAATAGTGCTTTATTTTGAAATTTGGTGCTGTGTAGTCACGCCAAATTTCAAAATAAGCTATTGCAAAATAGATTTGAAATAAGATACACAATTTGCATAGCGCAAATTGCATATCTTATTTCTAGTTTAGGGTGCTGTGTAGATGCACCCTGAGAGGGGACAATTTGTAATAATATGTAAAAGGTTGTTAAGAGGAGGATGGAGAAAAATTATTCTCCTCAACCTCTGGATAGGACAAGAAGCAATGAGCTTAAATTGCAGTAAGGGAAATATAGGTTGGACATTAGGAAAACTTCCCAATTGTCAGGGGGTACGTCTACACTTGCACCCTAGTTCAAACTAGGGATGCAAATGTAGGCAACCGAAATTGCTAATGAAGCAGGGATTTAAATATTCCATGCTTCATTAGCATGATCTCGCTGGTGCGTTACTCCGATCAACAGCTGTTTCAAAAGTGAAAGCGCGCGCCGGGACGCGTTAGTTCGAACCAAACCCCTTGGTTTGAACTAACGTTACTCCTCATTTTTTGAGGAGCAACATTGAATCATTGGGTTTAGGGATTATAGAAATATTTGCAAGAAACATATTTATGATGAGAAATGGCACTTTGTGAAAATGGTCAGTGAATGCCACTGATTTTTTCACTGAAAATGTAACTATTTTCTATCAGTATTTGTATTGAAATTATTTTTCCAATGCTAAACTTGTCTCAAAAATTGCCATTCTTGTATTTTTTTCCCAAAGCAATTTCAATTAAAATGTTGGTAAACTAGGTTTCCAAAATTTCATGAAAAATATATATTTATTTTTGGACCAAGCAACAGGGAAACAACTTTCTCCTATTTTTGGACCAGATGTCCACTATGTTTAGCTCTCACTATTATTTAAGAGAAACTTTAATTTTAATTATCCAATTTTCTCCAAAAACATTTAAACCTTGTTTTAACCAGAATGCACAAAATGTCTCTTTTTGAAAATCCTTGTTTCATCTTTGCAATAGTGCACCTGGCTGAGTTTCTCTTCATGGAGGATGGTAGGTTATTACTGCAGGTGGGTGACATTATTTGGCCAAATCTTTTCCAATTAAAAATGCAGATTTGGTACCACAAATCCTTCTTGAATATGTGTTGATTTTGATTAATGTTTGAGCTGGGGAAAACAACAACAACAACAACAACAAAAACCAAAATGAAACATGCTGTTGCAAAACAATTTTTCAAAATTTCCTTCATTTATCTCCCCTATAAAAATATAAAAGAAACAGCTTGAAATGAAAATCAAACACTTCAGTTTGGACTCAAAATGAAACTTTTTCAACAGGACACAAATTTCAAACTGAAGTGTTTGGTTCAACTCAAACAGATTAATTTTTTTTGTTTGACCCTTTTTTAAATTTTTGTAATTTCCAGTGAGCTGAAAAATCTGTTATTTGAGCAGTTTTATATGTGACTGATATAAACAGATGTGAGTTTTTAAAAGTCTCACCGATTACCGAGAACTTCTTCTGTTGAAAGACTTTGTACTTTCAGATACCATGTTTGTTATTTTTACTGTATCTATTTATCTAGAGTCTGTATTTAGCTGCCCTAAACTCTTGACAATTAAAATAAAAAGTGTAATAAACTAGAAAATACCACCCCCTTTCCATAAACACTAAGGGTATGTCTAGACTGCATCCCTCTGTCAGCAGAGGGATGCATTAGGCAGGTCGACATTGCAAATGAGGCAGGGAGGCATAAGGGATCTGTCAAAAAAGGCTTTTTTTTCTCTACAGATCCCCCTCTAGACTGCCACTTTTTGCCAACAAAGTGCTGAGTTGGCAAAACGCGGTGGCCATTTTTATGCAAATTAGGCACAGGATATTTAAATCCCTACCTCATTTGCAATGTCGACCTTCCTAATCTGCATCCCTCTGCTGACAGAGGGATGCAGTCTAGACATACCCTAAAAGACAAACCTTATATAAGAACATAAGAACGGCCATACTGGGCCAGACCAAAGGTCCATCTAGCCCAGTATCCTGTCTGCCTACCGTGGCCAATGCCAGGTGCCCCAGAGGGATTGAACAGAACAGGGAATCATCAAATGATCCTTCCTCGGTCACCCGTTCCCAGCCTCTGACAAACAGAGGCCAGGGACACCATCCCTACTCATCCTGGCTAATAGATTCATGGAGGTTAGGTCCATCAATGACTATCTAGCCCTTTTTTGAATCCTGTAAAAGTCCTGGTCCTCTGCATTCTTTTCTGGCACCCAGCATAATGAAAAACCTGACCGCTGAGGAAAGATTACAAACACCGGGGATCTATAGTCCTGAGGAAAGCAGACGGAAGGGGAACTGATAAGAAGTCTTCAAATATTTTAAGGTCTGTTGCAAAGAGAACAGGGATCAATTGTTCACCATGGCCACAGAAGTACAAAAAGTAATGGTCTTAATCTACAGTAAAGTATATTTAGGTTAGATACCAGGAAAAACTTTCTGTCTATGAGGGTAGGTAAGCACTGGAACAGCTTTCTTAGGGAGATTGTGGAATCCCCATCACTGGCGGTTTTTAAAAACAAGTTGAACAAACACCTGTCAGGGACAGTCTAGGTTTATTTGGTCCCAGCCCAAGTACCTCTTGAGGTCCTTTCGCCCTGGTCTAAACTAGGGAGTTATTTCAAAAGAACCCCCCTTCTTTTGAACTAATAAGCAGAGCGTCCACACTGCCAAGCCCATTGTTTCGAAATAATAGGCTGGCTATTTCAAAATCTGTATTCCTGCTTTTCTCAGGGAATAACACTTATTCCGAAATAGTTATTTTGAAGTAACGGCAGTGTGGACACACCAGTGCCGCTATTTCGAAATAACTACTCCCCAGAGTCATTCAAACTAATTACTCGCCAGTGGTTCCTGGGGCTCTAAGTCGAGGTAGCAAGTCCACATTAATGGAACCTGCCTCGGACTAATTTCAAGGCTTCCCCATAGTGTGGACAGGCTAGTTCGATCTTGTTATTTTGGGAGTTACTAAATCGATTTTAGTTATTTCGAAATAGTTTCCTAGTGTACACATGCCCTTCCAGACCTATACTTGTGTAATTTCCCTCAAGTTCTCTCTCAGAAGTTCCCCACAAGAGGGGAGTAAAGCTACTGGTGGTTAAATTTTCCATACACAACCTTAACTTTGCCCCGGAGTGCTTAGGTATTGCCACTCAGGGTATCAACCTTAACCCTGGTTCTAACTCCTTTGTACTGGGCAAAAGGGCTAATGCAGCAAAAAGAATCCCTAAAACCCTGCATATAGCCAAGGTGGATTCTTCCAAAGCAGGTGGTCCTAGGACAGACATAAGGATCCTCTTGCAAGTTAGGTGGTGCTGTGTGTTGAGAACACTCCCCTGCTGTCTCTATCCCCAAACCGAGGGTCATTTCTTCAGAACACAGCAGGGGCAATCTTCCAGGCAGTGCTGCTGCCCACACGGTAGCCTGGGGAAGCTGTCATGATTTAGAAGGGCCCCTAGGGCTGTCTAAATTACACAAAGCCTCTCCAATCCAGATCTGGAAGGGAGTAAAGATGGCTTAAAACCTGCTTAGCCCCCCAACCACTGTAAGTCTGGGGCTCTGCCTTTTAGGGGAGGAGCACATTTTACCCACAGTCATTAATTACATGATCACATCTAGTTCCTCGAATACATACAGTAAACATAATGCAGTTTTTTTCTATAATCTTGGGTATCCATGTGTAGATCCTATGGGTCTACATATGTCATGAACATGGTCTACATGAAAGGTGCATAGTATGTAGACTGTTTAGTATGAAAGATTTACGACAGACTGTAATGGGAGGATGTAATGGTAAATATAGAGATAAGAAAGAAATTGCCAGATTATCAATGACCACAGCATCTATAGTGCCTGGACAATACAATTATGCAGCAGCAGCTAAATACAATTAAATACTTTGTACCAAGAAACATACGTGTAGGTTTATGTCGTCTTATGGGGAAAATCCATTTTCCATTTCCATGCACTTGTACAATTAGAGATACATTGCTAGTAGCATGCAAGTACGCATTCTGTACATAGATTCTCATTACAGAACATTCCAAATAATATATTTTAAAGAAATTACATCCCGTAGTTCAAAAGGGGTAATATTTTATTAAGACAAGTTTGAGGTTAAAATATATGCATTGTTAAACTTGCTCTGTTTCTGCAAAATAGCTTCTGAAATAATAAGTTACTCTTCAGAGGGGGATCTGTCTTTAAAAATCTGCTTAATGTTCTCAGCACTCATAGACAATGCATTATTAAAATTATGCACAAATATTACATATTATAAGAAGATTATTAAGGAGGCAAAATCAAACACTCATAAACTAGAAAATACCATGATTAAGGCTGGCAGTGTGACCTTAATGTAACCCATTTGTATGTATGAAATACACGATCACATACTTATTCCTTCCCCCACAGGAGAAATCATTCTGAGTTAGATACACAGGCACTTTTGAAAATTCTAGTAGGCACCTATCTGCATCTGTAGGTTTCTAAATACATTCAGGAACCTGACCCTGGCACCCAACTTCCACTGACCTTCAATAGAAATTAGGCACTTATCCTGTTTAAGTAATTTGGATTAAATCCTGGTAGGTCCTCAGTCCTCAAAGGTATTTAGGCATTTAATTCCCACTAATTTCTGGACTTTTGTGCATCTGGACTTAGGTGACTAGTGGTATTTTTACTCACCTAAATTGCTTTGGAAACCCAAGGGCCCAGAATTAAGGAAAATACTTAAGCACACTTACCTTCGAATACCATTAAATTCACTAGGACTTGAGTACATACTTCAAGTCAAGATGGCACGTGAATGCTTTCCAGAATTCCTGATTCAGATGCTTTCCTGAATCAGGGTTAAAGTTTGTCCTAATCATCTCAATGTTGTTGTTCGCTCTGTAAATTAATCCTAAGTGGCAGAGCTGATTGAAAAATTCCCATTCCCCGCCCCGATGGAAAGTGGCTTTTCTACTAAATGGACTTTTTTTTAAAAAGGACATTTTCCTCCCCCATACCTGGATTTTTCCACTTAAAAAACCCAAACAAACCAGCTCCCTCTGCTCCAAAACCTGAATAGTGCACTGTTTAAACTGAGTTTGTTGAATGTTGCAACTCAGAGTTAAACTGTTGCAAGATTCTCAGGCAAAGACGACCTTTTTTCATATCCCCTACTCATAACTCCGGTCATCTGAAGAAGTGGGTCTTTGCCCATGAAAGCTTATGCTCCAACACTTCGGTTAGTCTATAAGGTGCCACAGGACTCCTTGCCGCTTTTGCATCTACATGTTTTGTTAGTCTATAAAGTGCTACCAGACCATTTGTTGTTTTTTTCTGTAACAGACTAACTCGGCTAGCCCCTGAAGCTCCAAGACCTTACAAAGTTTTTTTGTCTGCTGCTTTGGATTCACACATGAAATAAGGTTGACCTACTGATGAATGCAGTGGATTGGAAGCTCTGTGTTCAGTTCCTTGCTCTGCGCCAGACTTCCTGTGTGACCTGGGGCAAGTCCTCACTTCCTTATTCCTTCATTCTCCCTCTGGAAAATGAGAGGAGTAATAGTTACCTGCTGCAGGGCAAATTGACTGGGAAGCTTTCGGATGTTACGGATGTGAAAGGAGTCCTGTACAGACATGCACAGATTTACAGTGCAATTGCCCCATTATAGAACCCTTCTGGATGGGTGTGTCATGAACTCTTTTCCAACTCTTTGAATGTGTAGCCAAATACAAAGTGTGGGATCATCCAGGACCAACAAACAAACCTGAATAGATTACAAGCGCTTATTTCAATTGTAAGGCTCTTTGGGGAATAGATTGGCTGCTACTCTGACAGAACCTAGCGCAATGTGGCCCCAGTGTTGGTTGGTCTTGGGGCACTACTGTAATAAACACAGATGTTAATAATACAATTACCTGGGGTGACTAGTGTAATGAGCGTCTTTGCTTACTGTATCGAAAAGCAATAAACACCTGGGGAGAAGTGGCATGTACAGAAACATTTTACCTTTTCTAAGCACCTGTCCCCAAATGAATGAATAAACGACTCCCCAAAATTTCAGAACAGAAACTCCTAGCTCCTCTGTATCTCCAGCACTGGATTGGGTAAATTAAATAATCATACCCTCAAAACATATATCTTATTATAACAAGTGACTGCATCATTAAGTAAAGGGCACACGTGCCTTAAGGAATCCTTTCAGGTGAGGCTGTGCCTTCTTGTGTGTGTTTTCTCTCTTTGTCCATTAGCCAACATTACAGAGAAGGTGGTTTGTGTTTTGAACCTTGACTTTCAATGTTAAATATTTGGCACAACTCAGAACTGATAGGGTGTATTTTTACAAGGCCGTCTATGGGGCTGGTATCTTATATTTAAGTGCTTTGCTGAATGGGTCATATCCCAAGAGGACTAGGATACATCTGGATGGTGCCTGGTCCTACCAGAAGTGTAGGGGACTGGACTGGATGATCTCTTGAGGTTCCGTCCAGTTTCTATGTGCTTGACTTTAAGGGTGTGCTCAAATCAAGTCAACAGGACTGAAGCCCTACATGCTCAGGGCTCAACCCTGCGAGAGGCTGAGCATCACCTGAGAGGTTCAGTGAACTTCAACTCCTGTTCACTTCCAAGGGATTTGTTGATGCTCGGAAGTGCAACAGTGGAGGCTCAAGATGGGCTGAGCTGGCACAGCTCAAGAATGAAAGACCTCCATGAGAAAAAGCCCAGGGAGCTGTAGGAAACTTGGCACATAGATGGTGTTCTTCTGTCCTCTGAAGCACCGCTGAATGCATGCCCCAGCCATGAGTCAACAAAACTTGACCTTTATCCATGACCTGCAGATTTTGCCCACTGGCAGCAAGCAAGATTAGATCGTGTGCGCATCTTGACATCTCATGACCATGAAACTCACCAGCATTACTGGCCCCAGGAGAAGGCCACCCAGAAAGGATTGTATCAGCAGGTCCGGTGGGGGGACAGATGTCCTGGTTTCATGGTACCTGCCTTCAATTTTTGTAACCAGCATCCAATTTTCAAGACAGCTTAATTATCGAGAAGAATCATAAAGACTCAAACTCAGCACAAAGTGCATTGACAGTGGAAATGACCTTGTCCCGACAAGGACCAAATGACTGCCGGGGACATTATTTGATCATTTATTTCAGACTAATATTAATGTTGAGACGTTAGGATTTTAATGGAAGTGTTTGATCCTGATGAGGCAGAGAAATTGGCGGTAGCTTTGAAATTGCTTTGCTCACACCCCTCGCCTGCAGGCAGCAGACAGGCAGCATAATCCTCTCCTGGTCTCTAGGTACAAAACAAATCATTATAGCTTTTCGTGTCTGCTAAGGTTAAACAAACACCTGTAATACTTAGTGATTGAAGTGGCTCTAGATACTGTAGGAGCATCAGCTTCCCTGAAGGCAATGACAAAGTGAGCTAGTTTTGTGTGTAAGGGGCAGGTGGCAAATCCCACCATACATACTCCTACTGTAATCGATGGGATCACCACTTGTTTAGTGGCACGATCCTTCCTCTTTTGATGTGACTGGCAAAACTCTCTAACTTCCTGTCCCTCTGGAAATACACACTTGGTAGGAGCGACTCACTTGTAAAGTCAGTCTAACTGAGTCGCTCCTACCAAGTGTGTAACGCCAGAAGGACAGGAAATTAGGAAATTTGCTTATACAAAAAAAAAAAAAGATGACACCGGAGAGGAATGTAGTATTATAAGATTATGGTGGAGACCATGGTTATCAGTAGAGCTGGTTGACTTTTTTTGATCAGAATGACTTTGGATAGAAAATGGTCATAGTCTTTCCAAATTAATATTTTCATGGCATATATATATATATATATATATATATACATATATTGTATAGTAAGCCTACAAACAAACAAAACAATGAAATGAAACCCCAGTTTATTTGGCTTTGATTTTTAAACTCCCCTTCTACATTTTTCCTCTCTTTTGGGGCGGGGGGGGGGAAGGGAAGGAAGAAGAAGGAAAATGGGGAGAGAAATAAAGGGAAAAAACAAAACAGAAACATTCATATTTCAGTTTTTAGTCAGAAACCTGAATTTAAAAAAAAAACTGTGGCAAGTTAAAAAAAATCCTACAACTCTCGGTTTTGACCTGCTCTAATTATTATTATTTATATGACTTTAGAACAGAAGCTTCTACTTAGATTGGAGCCCAATTTTCCCCTAGGAATTTGCAAACATCAACTATGAGATAGCTCCTTGTGATTCATTAATGATCCTTCTCACAGGCTGGCTGGCTCTTTATGGGAGATTTGGGCTCAGCTTTTCCTGTAACACGGCATGTATCTCCCAGCTGACCCTGATGTCATTGCAATTATTGGACACAACTGGGAAGCAGGGGGGAATTCCATCTCTTTGGGAAGGGTCTGGTAGGAGTCAGGCAGAAGAACTGGGGCAATGTTCAGGTCTGTTTTGGGGCATGACTCCAGGGGAAGAAGTCCAGGGAGCTGGTGCTCAACTGAGAAAAAGCTGACAGGGGAAACTGAAGAGGGATCAAAGTTCAAGCCCAAGATGGGCCGAATGGATTGACGTTTATATCTCCAGCTGATTTTCTTGGAGGGAATCCAGGGTAAGGCCTCTAAGTCTCTGCCCTGTGAAAGAGGTGTGAACCTAGAGAGAGGTCGCCGAGCCTGAGGGATGCAGGTGAGCAGTTTGCCCATGGGAAGGACCTGTGGGATGGATCTGTATGCAAGCTGGGTAGGAAGAAGCCGAGGATGAAGTGGCCTGCTTACTATGGAGTCCACAGGCTGGGCCACAGGTGAGAAGGTGGCCTGGATTCCCTACAGGCCCACTGAGAAAGCAGGAGAGAAGACCCTTGGACCAGCGGGGGGAAAGACAAATGAGTCTGGATTCAGATCAAAGACTAAGTAGGAGACTGTTGGACTATGGTTGGTTGGACTCTATTATCTCAGAAAGGGTGATACTTTAATGTGATCCTGCTAGTGGTCTGGGTCACAAGAAGAAGCAGATCTCTAGGGCTGGAGCGTCTGTCAGCAGGGGCACTAGATGAGGAGAGCATCCTACAGAGTGCTGTTCTATGGGGACACACATCAGTGGGGAGTCCATTCTTCTACCCTTGTATCGTTAACTGGATAAAGAATAATCAGGAAATGAGACCGTTTTCCAAAACCACAAAAGGAGTGAAAGAATGTCGAGGCTCATGTTTCCCTAATTTCATTCAGAATTTCTCTTGCACAGCCCAGCGATATTATTAGAGGGTAATCCAGATTAAAATTATGGGCCAAATGATCAGCTGGTGTACACTGGTCTATTGATCTCAGAGGAGTTCTGTCAGTTTATACCAGCAAAAATAAAAGTGCTCCCATGTCACTGCCATTTAACTAGTGTCAGAGTCAAGACAGATCAAAATGGACAGGCAGCCTGTCCCCGTCTCAAACAAATCAGAACACTTTGGGAATGTAAAGGAGTTTGGCCTTTCAGAAGAAGGAAGTAATCTAATAAGAGGACTGAGTAATAGTCTCACCCAAATGGGAAGAGAGGGGCACCAGTAATTTTGCCTTTGGAAGACTCAGCTTTGCTCTTGTGACATACTAGGATACAGTCCAGAGGAGTGAGGGGCTGTATAACCTTCCCCTGAAACCTGGGGCTGCCTTATAGTGTCTTGTTGAAGTCACACCCCTCAGGGTGCTCACAAGCAGCCTTCCAGCACACAAACCTGATCCTGATTGTCTGTGTGTAACTGCAGCCTTCCAGCCACATTTAAGTTCCACTCTGGCTCTCACCAGCCTTGGTTAGACTGCTGAATAACCTCACTGCACCCCTTAGTCCCAAGTTTCCCCCCAGATATTTTCCCCAGCCATTTCTTGGACAGTAAAGATATTTTAAGTCTGTTATGCCTTTAAGGGTATAAGATGCCAGATCCTTATCTCAAATAGTTATTCAGACGCTTCAATTTAAATGCCCTGGGTTAGATAAAAATGTAAAACAAATTTATGAACTACAAAGAGAGAGACTTTAAGTCAGTACAAGTAATGAGGCGGAAAAGTCAGAAGCGGTTACAAGAAAATAAAGATAAGACATTTACTAATGACAAACTTAACAAACTATATTAGACTCAACTGAAGTACCGTGTCCAATCCAGATGGAGAACCATGTCCAATGTTGGTGACTAATATTTAGAAAGGATGTGGAGAAACTGGAAAGTATCCAGAGTGAAGTGACAAAGATGATCAAAGGGATGGAATATGAGCAAAGGCAGAAGGACCCGGGTGTGTTTAGTTTGGAAGAGATGAGTATAACATGGTGGGGGGAGGACATGATAGTGGTCTACAAATACTTGAGAGGCTGCTATAAAAAAGATAGAGAAAAGCTCATAGAATAAATAAGAATACAGTTGGAGGAGACCTCAGGAGGTCATTGAGTCCAACTCCCTGCTCAAAGCAGGACCAACCCCAACTAAATCATCCCCGTCAGGGCTATGTCAAGCCAGGTCTTAAAACCCTCTAGCGATGGAGATTCCACCATCTCCCTAGGGAACCCATTCCAGTGCCTCACCACCCTCCTAGGGAAATAGTTGTTTCCCCTAATATCCAGCATAGATTTTCCCTACTGCAATTTGAGACCATTGCATCTTGTTCTGTCATCTGCCACCACTGAGAACAGCCTGGCTCCATCCACTTTGGAACCACACTTCAGTAGTTGAATGCTGTTAACCCCCCTGCCTCATTTTTTGAAGACTAAATAAGCCCAGGTCCCTCAGCTCTGCTCATAAATCACATACCCCAGCCCTCTAAACATTTTCATTGCTTTCTGCTGGACTCTCTTCAGTTTGTCCACACCCTTTCTGCAGTGGGGGTCCCCAGACTGCATGTAGTACTCCAGATGTAGCCTCACCAGGGCCAAATTGAGGGGAATAATCACTTCCCTTGATCTGCTGGCTCTGTTCTTACCATAGGAGGCAAGACAAGAAGCACTGGGTTCAAACAACAGCATAGTGGATTTAAATTAAATCTTCCCTATCATATATATAGTAGCCCAATGTCTGTGACTCTGTAATGCTGAAATGCTGGCTGTTCCCCTCTGGGCGGCGCTGTTGCCTCCCGCCGTGGCGCTCTGCTGACTTCTGCACCTCTCAGCTGGGCCGCCATGTGGGAACAAGCAGCACAAGCAGCCATTTGGGGTCTGCACTCCCCATGAAACATGGGGGTGCTGCATGGGGAGCGCGGGGCCCAAACGGCCACTTGCGCCGCTTTCTCCCACGCGGTGGCCCAGCTGAGTGGCGCAGAAGTCAGCCAAGTGCCACGGCAGGAGGCGAAGGAGGGTGGGGAGGTGACGTACATGCCCAGGGGGGTGGGGCCTGGACGAGCTTTCATCCCCGATGGAGACAGAGGAGAGCGGAGAGAGAGTGAAAGGCAGGAGGAGGAGGAGGAGAAGAGAAAGAGAAAGGGAGAGTGAGAGGCGGGAGGGGGAGGAGAGAAAGAGAGAGACGGAGAGAGAGGCAGAAGGCAGAGGAGAGCTCAGAGAGAGGGGGAGGCAGTAGGAAGAGGAGAGAGAGAGAGAGAGACGGAGCGAGAGACCGGAGGCTCAGGAGAGAAGACCGGCGTGGAGGAGAGACCTGAAAATCCCGTCTTATGGCGGGCTAATTGGCTAGTTGCAAGAAGAATTGGACAATGGAACAGACTGCCTTGGGAGGTTTTGGATGCTCCTTCACTGGAGGTGTTGAAAAGGAGGCTGGAAAGCCATCTCTCTTGGATGGTTCAGACACAACAAATCCTGCATCTTGACAGGGATTAGAATAGAGAATGATCCTTATGGTCTCCTATGATTCAAGCAAAGTTTCTCACCACATGCTACTGAGCAAGCTCTCAGGCCAGGACCCCTGTTCAGAGTACAACACCTTTCTCTCTTCGGGTACAGTGAGTACAAGTAATGAGGCATAAAAGTCAGAAATGGTTTCAAGAAAACAAAGATAAGGCATTTACTAATGACGAATTTAACAAACCAGATTGGACTCAACTGAAGTACCGTGTCCAATCCAGATGGAGTAGCTAGGGAGAAAGAGAGGGTTTCTGTGGGGTGTTTTCCCTTTCTTTTTATATTTTCAGTTCCCCTCTTGAAAAACATTTCCAGATGGGCAGTAGGAGACACACAGTCTATGTGGAAGGATGTTCCCTGCAAGATTTTTCTCTCCTGTTTGAGCTTCCTTGAGCTTCCTTTGTTTTCCTATCTGCTTGATGACTCTGTTCACTGCCTAATCACAAATTAAGCAGAGCACATGTTCCTTTGGTTGCTGACTTCTGTTTGGGCAGGGCTGCGGGGTTTGAATCATGTTGTTAACACCATACGAGGGCATCTTATATCTTCACCTACAAAGTTGTTACAACTTATCATTTGTTGGTCTGTATTGTCACAATAAAATATGTGTAAGGTATTATTTTAAAAAGCATACTTTGTTCACAGATTATTACAATGATGTGCAGGGTATGGCGACTGAGGGGTGTTCTGTCATAATGCTGCATCTTGAAGTGTTTCCTTCTGGAGAGGGGAATCAGGGCCTAAATCCCAAATTGATGGATGTAGTATAAACACTGGAATTGCAGTGCATTGGGTAGAAACGAGCAGCTGCATGGAAGGTTTTCAGGACCTGCAAAAAGTAAGTTGGAACCAAAGAGGCCGACCGGTTTGGTCCAGGAAAGGACATTTCAGGCAAAGGAACTGCTGTCAAAATAAAACCTGGAGGCATGGAAGTCCTGACCAAGTTCAGGGTTTGAACTGAAAGTGGCCATATTCAATCCCAGTGAGCAGGCAAAAAGGAAAAGAAAAAGCCTCTTTGAGAAATAGGCAGGAGGTTGATTGGGCTCATGAGCCAGCATAGAACTATCTCCCAACTGTGTTTCTTTCCAGAACCTGGAGTTCCACACGAGGAGTGACCCAGTCTAAAGTTCTCTGCTTTAATTCACTGCAGTCAGGTTCAATAGTGTGTACCTATGAAAGGTCAAGACACCGTTGAGAGACAGAACAGGCCTAGCTGTCTGTTCCCAGGGGAAGTGAATGAGCTACCTCTCCAGCCATTAAGGAACAACCAGAGTGCCGGAGTTCCAGCCTGTGGCCCGGAGACAATTGAGATAACGAGGAGAGTATTTCAGCATGCTGGGAAATTAATAACTGCCAGGAGGAGGCCTGGTGCCCAACAAGCCTGGGAGAGCACTACAGACTGATGAGCCTGGTTGGAGCTTTGTGTCTGCCAACAGCAAAGAATAGTTTTATGATTAACCCCTCCCTCCCCCCAAGTAAGGGGTCACTGTGGGGTGAAATCAGCATGAGGCACCTGCAAAGTTCTGATGGTCAGTCAAGCCTTTCGGAGGAGGCATCACTGTCTAATGAGGTTGTTGTGCCATGGAGAGGGAGCACGGCCCTCCTGCTATCAGCAGTGATCCCACCACTGGCCTGCTGCCCCACCTTCACCAAGTCATCTCCTCTTTCTCTTTGCCTCTGGTTTCTTCTCCACCCTTTGTCTGTCTTACCTATTTAAACTGTTAGTAATTCGGGGGGACAGATCATTAGTATGCACATGTAAATCAACAGGCAGAACCAAACCTGGGACCACTGTGCAGGAGCCTCTACAGCTTGTGCTATAAAGCCAGCTGGTTCTCAGCGAAGGCTGCAGAGCAGACTCATTCTCTCTCTCTGTCAGTGGTCTCAGTGCCTTTAGGTGGGACACTGCACCGCACCCAGTAGGTAGGTGGGTTGCCTGTACAGTGCCCAGCACAAAGGAGCCTTGACTTCATCTGAGGCTGGTAAGTGCTACCAAGAGAAAAAAAACAGCAATAATGCATTGCTACGTGTTTATATGGCTCCTTGTAACCTTGGCATGCTCTCAGAGGGCTATCTAATCTACTGATATGACTCCTCTGTCACCCACCATGGTATCCTAACCCCTGGCAAGCTGTTATTCATGTACTCAGCCATCCCCCATGTGGACAGTCTTCTTGAAGGAAACGGGGCCTCTTGCATGAATAAGGATTGTGTGCCAAGTGATTTCTATGGCCCCATCTGGCTCCCATCAAGGTCAGTGGAAGACCTCCCATTGACTTTGATCAGAGCATTAATGAAGTGTCTAATTCTGGACTTTGTAAGACATCAGCCACTCCCTGGAAATTTGGTGTGGCTGCTGGACAGCTAGGCTACGTCTACACTGCAGCTAGTTCAGGATCCCAGAGGGATCCTAAAATAGCTACTCCACGTCTTTTGAGCATGCCTGTTATTTCAAAATATAACAGGCTCGCTATTCCGACATCCCTATAAACCTCATCCCATGTGGAGTAAGGGACATTTCAGAATAGCAATTTATTTCAAAATAAGTGCTGTATAGACAGTGCCAAATTTCAAAATAAGCTATTTTAAAATTAACTCAAAATAAGCTATGCAATTTGCGTAGCTCAAATTGCGTAGCTTATTTCAAGCTCCGGGTGCAGTGTAGATGCACCCCTATAAAACATTGCCACCTTTGCATGCACAGCTTGCACAGGAGTTTATGAGCAGGCCAACAGCGACTGTGGGGTGGAAGCAACGAAGCAATACGAGCACAGACAAGAACTGGCATGCCTTCAGCAGCAACTGGAGAACTCCCTAGCCAGAAAGTTCCTATATATTAAACTCCCTCTGCAACAGATCCTGATCCTCTCTGGTAACAGGGGGCATGTCTAGACATCAGGGCAAAAGTCTAGATAAGATACGCAGTGTCAGCTACATCAATTGTGTAGCTGAAGTTGAAATAGCTTAACTCGACTTTTGGCACTGTCTACACAGCAGGAAGTTGAAGGAAGAATGTTCCTACTCTTTGTGAAATGAGAGTTACAGGAAATGGGGTAAGAAGTCCTCCAGCTCACCATTATTTCAAAATAACGGCTTGCTGTGTAGATGAACTGTTATTTCAGAATAACGTCAATTATTCCGAAATGACGCTGCTGCATAGACATAGCCTAGAGGCCCAGGAATTCTACAACTCCTCCAAACAGGCGTGAGCTGTGACAGCTGCTTCTCTGCTAAATTCTGTTTCCTCACCCTCCTTTTCCAGCCTTACACCATTTCTCAGGCAGGTTTTAAGGCCAGAAAGGTTCATTACAACCATCTAGACTGACCTTCTGCATAACACACACCGTAGTGTCATCATGTTGTTCCTTCATAAAGCTCAGAGCTTTTGATTGAGTTAGAGCGTAGTTTGTAGAAAGACAAAAGACAGATTGTGAGCAATTTAGAGGAGGGACTGGTTTCTTTGTTACTCATCTGTATAGACCCAAGTGCAATGCGGCCTGATTCTTGAGTAAGGTTCTTATGCACCCGAATTATAACAAATAACAAAATCAATCCATGGTTCGGCATGATTTGAGTTAGCCAGCTGTCCACTTATCGTGGGTATGGCCAACAGTGTTCTGTGTTGTTATTAGCTCTAATTTGTCCCTAAATGTCTGCTCTGAGCCCAATAAGCAGTGGAAGTGTTGGTAATGCCTGCCAAGACAAAGGTGATCTTCCTTGGTCTGGCAAATTCTCTGGTTCGGCACCAGTCATGTCCCAAGGGTGCCGGACTAGAGAGGTTCAACAAAAATCACTGGGTCAGATCTTCATCTAATGTAATTAAATATTGCTCCTTCAATTTATGTCAGCTGAGGATCTGACCAAATGGGCAAACAACTGTTTTGCGATTCCTGCCACTTTTATTTTCGGCCACACTCATCAGATTTCACATTTTATCTGCTGATTTTTATTATTATTATTTATTTATTTATTTTTGTGATTTACCTCTGTGCTGGTAGCATTGCCTAAAATTTAATGATCAGGTTGCTAAATTTTCCTGATTGGGCTATGTCTTCCCTTGATTTAGCGACGCCTTTCTGGAGTGCAGTTGTGGCACACTTTACTGATTGAGATGCATAATTTAATTTAATAAACGGAGCAAGTTTACTATCATTTTTGCATATTTTATTATTAGGGAAGATTCATATTTTGCAGCTCTGGCTTATTCAGTCTCCTTATTTATTTATTTTTGGCAAAGCCAGCTGCGTAGAGAACACTTGTTCAGCTGCAAAACTTCGCTGACCAAGCTGTGCAATTCAGTCACTGAACTTTATAATCTTTTCCTTTTTAAGGTGCATAGGCTAGCAGTGGAAATTCCGGATGCTGTTACTTCAGCTGCCTAAGCGTATGTGTTAAGCTGTCAATAAAGCTGTTGAGACTGTTTGTTTTAAGACCATTAAAGAGCATTTTTGGTCATTTTAGCTATGGTTTTAGATTCTTTGATAAAGCAAATAAAGATGCAATCAGTTGCTTTGTAAATCTCTCTCCTTTTTTTGCATATAGTAAGTGGCACATGCTCTCTATAACCAGTGACATCAATCTTGGGAGAAAGGTTTATCCTGTCTGAAAGAAAATTTAAGCATTTTGCTATATGAGATTCTGAAGACACAGCAGGTTGGAAATACTCTAATTCCTGTTCAGTTTATTTTGCATAATATATTGGGGCGAACAGAGGGAAGAACCAGGCAGAAACTGGACTAGCAAGCACCGAATGTAATAGCTATATAAACTGTGATAACAGGCAGCTCAATCAGCAAAAGAATGCGGGATGATTATGTACAAAATTTCATCCACTAAAGTTCACAGCGTGATCAGAAAAAGTAGGCAGCCCAATCAACGGAGCATGGAACTCTGCTGGCGATGAACATGTTTGGAAAACTCAGCTAGCTGGTGCAATTCAACGGGATCAGCAATGTTCTAAAAGGTGCACTTGGAAACCTCATGGAGCGAGCTCTACAGAGGGGGTAGAATGTTACCCAGCCACCTGGTCTGGGATGTTCTGATTCCAGTGGTATCTCTAGCACAGAGGACTTGATGGATTCCTGCCTCAGTGGATGCAACAGTAAATGCTGAGGTCACATTCAGGTGGGCAAAGGCCACAACATTCAGGTCTAGATTTGCCCCTGGGGCTACTGTATCAGGGGCTTTGGTTAGAGTCCTTGACTGATATTCAGTCAGGGAAGGTCTAAACTAGACCCAGAAGCTCGGCTTAAGGTACACAACTCCAGCTACATAAAATACGTAGCTGGAGTCAATTTACCTTAAGCTGAGCTTGGCAGCATCCCCACAGCAGGTGGCCGATGTTCCGGTCGCCTTCCCTAATTCTGGGAAAGAGCAGGAGTACTGAATGCCAGCGGGGGCACCCTCTGAGTTTGATTTAGCAAGTCTTACCTAGACTCACTAAATTGAACTCTGGAAGATGGATCACAGCAGCGGTGTTCTCAGAGTGAAGACATGGCCACAGGGTCCAATCCTGTTGCCTTTATTCATGTTGACACAACATCCTGTGGCCTTCAACTTTAGTCCCCAGCCACGGTGATTTATGTCCCAAATCACCCAGGTGTATGTAAGCATATGCCTAACTTTAAGCTAATAGGAATATTTACATGCAGCACATGCTCAAGTCCTTTGCTGAATTGGGGTCTTTTTATCACTCGGAAAGGTTAGGGCAGAGAGGTGAGGTCTCACAGTTCCATGATCTAGAAGGGGCCAGATTTGTGCCTAAAGACAATTTGTTGAGGGAGCTATTTGGAGATGTGGGCCTGCTGCTAAGAATATTTGGTGAAGACTCATCTGCCCTATTTAGTGGCTTAAATTGAAACCACCTTCTGGAAATGTGGATTTTGGAAGGTAACACCTGTCACACAATGAACAAAGCAACTAAGTAAGGATTAGACCTTTAATCCTACTGGATGGAGACTCATATCAGTAGCCCCAATTACGTATGAAATTCTGTTCGGAGGAAAGCGCTTGCCAACATGAATGAGGGCAACAGGATTGGACCCTGACTGATGACTCTAACCAAAACCCCAGACAGAGCAGCCAAAGACAAATCTAGGCCTGATGTTGTGGCCATCTCTAATAAATATCTTAAACTTAGGCAACAGGCAATGCTGACAAACTCAGAACCAGTTCATTCAGACCTGAACGGAGGCTGCCCGACCTTTGGGATATCTGAGAGACTGGATCACCCCCAAAATGAAATGAAAGCAAAACATATTGTCTTTCATCCTCCTTCTACACTGTTGAGTTGGAGACTAGAAGAACAATTTCTCCACCCCATGCCTGCCCACGTGCCCCAAGTTCTACAGGTTGGACCTCCCTAGTCTGGCACCCTCGGAACCTGAGCGGTCCCAAACTTAGGAGTTTGCCAGAGCAGGGGAGGTCAATGCTCCCCTGCTGGCTGCAGTGCCCACTCCTTGGCTCCCCTCCAGGCTGAGGGGCTCCATGGAGCCTGGGAACTCTGCCCTGCTGCTGGCCCCATGCCACCAGGACTCCCAGGAGGTCAGGCTTCCCAGGATGGGGCTCTCCAGCTGCCACAAGTCCGCTTTCACTGGGGGTTCCCCGGCTGCCACCGGATCAACTCCTGCCAGAGTTCCCAGCTAGGATCGAAGATTCCCTGGCCATTGACGGCCCCACTGCTGCTGGGGGTTCCAGACCAGAGGGTGCCTGGTCCCCATGAGTAAAGCTAAGCCTAGTATCAGTGTCAGGATGGGAAGTCATGTGGATAAATCTCTGTAACATGTCCATATAACCATGTATCATTCTCATATAACTTTGTATTAAGAGATTTTATATATACATATCTTGTTCTTTTAGATATATCTTTATGTTAAGCTTTCTTATAGAATCCTTGTATTAAGAGAAACCTTGTATTCAGTCTTTTCCATAGAAACTTTGTATCAAGCTCTTTAGGCTATAGGTCTTAGGAATAGTTAAGGTAAAGAAAAATGTCTTTTGCTAGGAGTAGAATAGGTCTCTCCCCTTTCCTTGGTTGCCCTGTTGAAATGAATGAGGTGTGAAAGGAGACTGAAAGGTGAGCACCTCCAGCAGCAGTTGCAAGGGTGGAAAGTTGTCTGAGAGCCAGATCTAAGACATTACCTGTGAAGTAAGCTCATTGAAAAGAAGACTGGACATACAGACTGCCTTGGGAGTGAAGCAGCAAGTGCCTTCCCTTGAAAGAACTCTCTTTGAAGCAGCATTCAGAAAGGCAAGGTGATGACTAATTGACTGCATGAGAGGGATAAATATGAGGCATCTTGCAGAGGGACCCCGGGTTTTTCATCTTGTCAACATGGAAGCATCGATCTGGATCAGTAGAAGCCCAGCTCCACCCCACCCCAATCTAACTCATCTGGCCAGTGCAGTTAGGGGGAGCAACTATTGGTAACAACAAGATGGAGTGTGCCTGTGTGTGTGTGTGTGTGTGAATGAGGAGTGCATGAGTGTAATATATCATGTGCATATGATAAAGTATGGATTGATCTATGTATGTTTAATACATGTGGCATGTTGCTTTATCCCCCTGAAAAAGATCCCAGGTGCTTCTTTTAAGCACAACAGTCACAGTGGGGCAGAGCTAATCGTGGTGAGGAGTCCCTAGAGCAAGGGGTCAAGTGCTCAGGGAAGAAGCCCTGGAGCTGATGATCCAGCAGGAGAGCAGCACCCAGAGCAGCAGTGCCAGAGCCCTCTGGGAGAGGTGACCCTGAAGCTTCCTTCTATCGCACTGCCTTGTCTTATATTTGACTTTATTAACTTCAGCAGTAATGGAGGAGCCCTATCGGCTTGTATGCTAGAGGGCACCGGCTTCAGCTGATAGCATGAGGCTTGCAGCCTATGACCAAAGGTTAAACTTAGGTAACCCATATGTTTTGGGGAACTTCAAGTAGAGTGTAAGGGAGGATTTCGTCCATAAAGACATCAGCCAACCACAGACGCATGAACTAACACCAACTTCTGGAAAGCTTTGGATGGATCCAAATACAAGAGTCCCATGGCAAGAGTCCCATCGCCGATGTAAGAAGGTGAAATCGAAAATACACAAACCTATAGAAGGAGGATAGAAGGAGGACACCTTAACATGGGTAAGGGAAGGAAATGCAACCAAGGAAGAGAGGAGAAATCCCTACTAAATACGCATTAGACATGGTAACGTCAGTGTAACATATTACAAACATGACATCCCAGCCTGGGGCCAGGAGGAGAGATGTAGCCCTTGAGAGGGGCCAGAAAGATGGCCAGGGTGAAGATGAGGAAGATGACGGTGAGGAGGAAGATGATGACTAATGTTTCAAGTTGTGCTGCAAGGAGGGTGTGAGTATAGAGGACCAGATGTGTGTTCTGTGTTATCTCTAGCCACCTTCTGGAATTGGAGAGTGTGTGTGTGACGTTGCTAGTTGTATTAATAAATGACGTACCCGGGGCAATGCTCACATGACAGGAACGCCTGTATATTTACAAATCAATCAGAGTTCCCAACTATATAATAATTTTAATAATACTGGGCCTAATCCTGTCTACCCTTAAATTGATAAGTGAGGTTTCTCCTTCATAATCTATAGACCATGCTACAGAGGGAGTTAAGACTGTTTTCTGTTTGTTTATTTGCCTGTTGCAAGAAAATAGTCTCAATTTTGGCATTTCAGGGTGTGCTTGAAAGACCTACTCTGTGACAGCTTCATTCTCCAGGGTGTTCAGACCAGTACTTGCTACGAACAGTGGTTTTGTGCACTCACGCTCCAGTGACTGACATGGTCAGGTTGCTTCTGTTTTGGAGAGTCCAGGGGAAAAAAAACTATTATAATGAGTCTCTCTAGGATGTCACTTTTCATCATGTTCCCACTGTCTCTTCCCCCATGTGCTATGGCTACCACCTTGGCTGACACAAAAGGTACTGAACCAGGGTCCTCTAGAGCTAAAAAGCACAGTGTAACGTTGAGAGGCGGAACCTAACCTGGGGCCTCTGGAACTTAGCGCATGAGCCTCTACTGCACGAGCTAAAAACCAGCTGGCTCTCAGCTAGGCTGCAGAGCAGATTCACTAGTCTCTCTGTAAGTGGTCTCAGTGTCGTAATACAGCGCACACAGCCGGCGTGTGGGTTACAGTAGCATGCAACAGAATAAGTAAAAACTCCCTCGGTGAGGCTGTAACATTCATCACCTCTGAGCACGGGGCATGGAGGGGGGCTTATAACACACTCCTCAGCTTGGATACACATGGCAGATTGGTAGCACTGAAAATGGAAATCTTTCCTTACAGATAGACTAAGTGCTTCGCGGCAACTGCTCATGCAAAGCTTTCCACCCATTGCCAGCTCACAGGGGAGAGGTTAGTTCAATGCCTATGCCCAGTGAATCTAGACATTACTGCTGAGATGAGCCACTGCGTCATGTAGGCATGTCTACTAGGGAACAGAGATCACTAGCACATTTCATATAGGATCCAGCCAGGCAGCTGATACAGAGATGGTCTTCGGATCCCTAAAGAGTAAAAGCTCTTGATTCCTCTTCAGTTTCCAAAAGCTTCCACTGCTCTTACCCTAAACAGTGTTAGATGGAAGCAACTCTGAAGAGGGAAGGAGGCTCTTGTTGTTGCAAGTCACGGCAGCTCAGCAAGATCAGATTTTGATCTGCAAGACCAAATATTTCCCATCCAGATTTGAGTCTACACAGACTGTGTCCTGTCCTGCTCTGCTCTCCTTTCTGTGGCATGACAAAGTTGACGATAATAACAGTTTTCAAGTACGTAAAAGGGTGTGACAAGGAGGAGGGAGAAAATTTGTTCTCCTTGGCCTCTGGTGATAGGACAAGAAGCAATGGGCTTAAATTGCAGCAAGGGTGGTTTAGGTTGGACATTAGGAAAAACACTGGAATAAATTGCCTAGGGAGGTTGTGGATTCTCCATCACTGGAGATATTTAAGAGAAGGTTAGATAAACATCTATCAGGGATGGTCTAGTCGGTGCTTGGTCCTGCCATGAGGGCAGGGGACTGGACTTGATGACCTAAAATCATAGAACGGATCTAGACCTCTCCAGTTCTAGGATCTCACCATCTAGACCTCTCCAGTTCTAGGATTCTGTGATTCTATGGCTCAGTGACCATTGCTGGGGAGCATGTATGATAGCAGAGACTGAGTTGTGATGGAGAAACAGGAAAAGCAGCAGCAGAAAAGAAAGAAATGGGACAAGATAATAAGGAAAAAAACATAGCAGAGGGAATGTAAACAGTGGCTGAGAAACTGGGGCCATGCCTCTGCTTGAAAATCTGATCTGTTTGACATTGAGTGTGAAACACAATGCAGGCGTTCTCACAAAGATCCTCTCCCCTGTCACTCCCAAACGGATGCTGACAACAGATGTTCCTCTACCAAAGGCTGGGACAAAGAAAGCCAGCGTTCCCCGCACTACAGCCTGTTATGAATCACTGGGCAGGGGGCAAGAATGACTGGGTAAAATTCTACAGCTGGCACTATGTAAGTGGTCAGAGCAGATAATCAACACGTCCCTCTCCAGCCTGGAAGTTCACAGTTCTACAGATTTTCTTCTACCAAGCAAATTTGCTACAAAGAATCCAGCTGACCTTGTCCACACCAGTTAAACAACCACACTGAAGACTAGCTCAGGAACAGGGAAGGAATTGATATATTTTATGGAAGATGTACTTGGTCTTGCCATGAGGGTAGGGGACTGGACTTGATGATCTCTCAAGGTCCCTTCCAGTTCTAGTGTGCTATAACTCTATGGGCACATATACACAGCAGAGTAAAAGTCGAATTAAGCTACACAACTTCAGCTACGTCAGTTGCATAGCCGAAGTTGAAATAGCATAATTTGGCTTTTGGCGCTGTCTACACAGCAGGAAGTCTAAGGAAGAACACTCTTCCTTTGACTTCCCTTACTCCTTGTGAAATGGGGATTACAGGAGTCAGAGTAAGAAGTCCTCCATTTCAACATTTTAAAATAGTGTGCGTCTACACAGCAAGCCATTATGTTATTTCAAAATAAGGTCATTTATTCCAAAATAATGCTGCTGTGTAGATGTATCCTTTGAGAATAGGCAGCCACAGAAAGATATCTTGTTGCTTAGGAAGCTAGTGACCTACAAATGTGATGTGTTTCAATACAGACCCATTAAAGGTCTATGAACGAAGGGTAGGACCAGGAACCTACAGCTACAGAATGAAAACTGTATCCTGTAAAGCAATGGCTCTGAAAAGAATTTGGGGACCATAGTGGACAATCAGTTCAAGAGGAGACCCCAGTGTGACGTTATGGTAAAAAGGAATAATGTGATCTTTGGCTGTATAACCAGGAGAGTAGAGAGGTAATTTTTCCTTGGCCTTAAGCACTGGTGAAACTGATACCAGGATGAATCATGACTACATTTCAAAAAAAGATATTGAAAACTTGGCAAGTGCGCGGAAAGAGCTACAGAAATGATTGGAGAGCAGGAGAAAATGCCTTTCAGAGAGAAGCAAAGTGCTCAATCTGTGTTGAGTATCAAAAAGAAATTTGAGGGATGACTTAAGTACAGTATATATGTACCTTCAGGGGGAGGCAATACCCTGCATGAAAGGGTTCTGTAATTAAGCAAAGAATGGCGTAACAAGAACCAGTGGCTGGAAATTGAAGACAGATAACTTCACATTAGAAATAGGGCGCCTTTTTGAAATTTGTTTTAGTATAAACAGTCAGGCCATGTCTACAGTAGAAGATTATTTTGAATTTACTAGGTTCGACTTCTGGGCCCCAGGTTTACAAATACAAACTTCCATTTCCTCACTTCAGGGAAGAATCAAATATAGTCCAAGGTAGGCTCCTTGGACTCAGAGCCTGAGGAAGCACTTCGAGGAGATACAGGAGGACTTCTGGAGGCCAATTAGTTTGAATTAGCTGCACCAGAGCAGCCACACTAACGTTATTTTGGCCATACAAGTTTGGGAATGGCATTATTTCTCAAGAAAAGCAGGACTTCAGCATTCAAATTCTGCAGCCCCTTATTCAGGAATAACGGGCTTGGTGGTGTGGACGCATCACTTACAAATTTGACTTGGTTGGGTGGAGGGTGGAGATTTTGGACTAAGGTCCTAGTGTAGACCAGGCCTGAGGGTGATTAATCATTGGCACAAACTACCAAGGGAAGTGGTGGATTCTCTATCTCTTGATGTGTTCACATCCAGGTTGGATCCATTTCAGGAAAATGTGCTTCATGCAAACACAAGTTATTGGACTCAGAGCATGGGAAACTGGGTAAAAGGTAATGGGCGGTGATCTACAGGAGGTCAGAGTAGATGTTACAGTGAATGGTTCCTTCTGGTTTTAGAATGTGTATTCCAGATTATGATGACTTCCCATAGAATTATTGGATGGAATCCTATCCTGTCTTTACTGGCAGAAAGCCACATCACAGGTAAACTTTTTGTGGTAGTCCTTTTTTCCCCTCACTCTGTGCAGCCATAATGAGACACATCTAGGTGTGTTACCACAAGATAACTCCCATCTTGGGTCATTGAAGGCACTCCTCCATGCCTTTTTCTTCACAAATCCCCCAAGGCATGTGCTATCTCACAGCAACACATGTCTGGTTGTGTCTTATTACTTCCCTTCGAAAAAGGAAAAACAGTAAAGGAGAAAATGAAAGATATTCTCCCTATGGTTTTGAGCATGTGTATATGCACACACTTTTGGGGCTTCTTTGGGGGAAGCATTGGAGAGATACAGAGAATTAAGAATGGAAAGAGCACAGCGATAAAGCAAAGAAAGAGGTGGGAACAGCAGCACAGCTTTGTTACATAGCAACAACACGGCTAGGATAATGGGCTGCAATGAAAGAATTCCAAGAATATTACATACACGCACCAGAAAAACCAAGGTAACAAAATGTAGGCAAAAAAAATAAATAAATGACGTATAAAGAAGCAGTGTATTTAAGGAACTTGGAAGAGAAAGTAAAAGGATTAGCAAAAAATTGCACAAAAGCAGAGCATGGTAGTGTTGTGTGTTGAAAGGGTGATTTTTCTTCCTCCATGTCTGATGTCTTAATTGTTGCAATGAAGCCAAATGATGGATCTAAGAGGTGTTCCACCTCACAAGTAAAAAAGAAGTCACCGAGTCAAGTGCTAGAAGATTGGGAATCTTGAGGCCAACTTTGATGGAAACATATGACTACAGGTTGAACCTCTCTAGTCTGGCATTCTCTGGTCCAGCAACATCCATGGTCTGGCATGATTTTAGTTAGCCTGATGTTCCCTTATCATGAGTGTGACCAAGTTTCCTACAGTGCCATAAAGTTTGTTTAGAACTAAATAATAGTACAGAACACCGAGAGTCCAGACTGGTTGTTGTAATTTACCTCTAAGGGTATGTCTATACAGCAGGGCTAAAGCGGAAATAATCTATGCAATTGATGTAGCTCAAGTTGTGTAGCTTAAGTTGAAAAAGCTTATTTCAGCTTTTGGCGCTGTTTACACAGCAATAAGTCTGAGAAAGAGCACTCTTTCTCCAACTACCTTAATCCTTCTAAAATGAGGGTTACAGGAGTTGGAGTAAGAAGTCCTCCAGCTGGACAATATTTTGACGTTATGTCGAAGTAACCCTAAGTTTAGTTATTCTGAAATAACGCTGCTGTGCATATGTACCCTAGGGCTATGTCTACACTGGCGGCTTCTTGCGCAAGAACATCTTGCGCAAGGGTTCTTATGCAAGAAGTCTTGTGCAAGAAAACGTCCACACTGCCATGTGGGAGCTGTGCTTTTGCGCAAGAGCATCCATGGCAGTGTGGACGCTCTCTTGCGCTAGAAAGCTCTGATAGCCATTTTAGCCATAGGGCTTTCTTGTGCAAGAAATCCCTGCAGAGCGTCCACACTGCCCTCTTGCGCAAGAGCTCCTGTACAAGAGGGCTTACACCTGTTAAAAAAGAGCGTAGCTGTTGCGCAAGAAGCCCTCTCTTACCACGCCGTACTGTCAATTTTCTTGCGCAAGAGCGGGCGGGCAGTGTGGATGCTCTGCGGATTCTTGCGCAACAACGTCCATACTTGCGAAAAAAGTCGCGAGTGTAGACATAGCCCAGACATCTTCTAATAGCCCAGTAAGCAGTGGAAGTGCTGGTAATGTTGCTAGACAATATTGACCTCCTGTGGTTAGGAAAATTCTCTGGTTTGGCACAAACCAGGTCCCAAGGTGCTAGACTAGAAAGGTTCAACCTGTAGGGTTATGGGGGTACCTCATTTCTTGGTCACCCAGCTTTAACCATCTTTAAAGGGAATGGTTTTCATAGGGTAGGTGTGCCACTCCCAGCTGGAGTATTTAGGTACCTGAATTCCTCTGAGACTCTGCGCTCGGCTGTTTTTGAAAGTCTTAGCACTGGTTTTTATCCCTGGCTCAATCACAACCTGTCTCTGTCCTTTTCTTGAAATGCAGTCAAGGAGACTCGGACACAGAGGTGAAGTCGCTTGAGTAAAGACGACTCTTGGAGGTCAGATTCCATAATCTGATTGATGGTCCCACACGCCCTTGAAATCTATGAATGTAAGTGCAACATATTGTTGCAGGATAACAACGGGTACGTCTCGACTATGTTTTTTTCGAAAGCAGATATGCAAATTTGGCACTAATTTGCATATTTCCTTCTGGTCGTTTTTTTGAAAGTGGGTTTTTCAAAAGTGAAAGTAGGCTGGATGCGTTTTTTTCAGAAAAAAAACCCTTTTTTCGAAAAAAATGCTCTTCCTAAAAAGAAGGAGGTTTACGCGTTTTTTTTCGAAAAAGGTTTTTTTTTTCCAAAAAACCCCACATCCAGATTACTTTGACTTTCAAAGACCTACTTTCGAAAAAGCGATTGGAAGAAGATATGCAAATTAGCACCACATTTGCATATCTCATTTAGGGAAAAAAATTTAGTCTAGACGTACCCAACATGTATAAAGTGTCTTAACCAGCCATATACCTGCAGCTCTTTAGAAGTCCTGGGTTACGTTGTTCCAAAATCCAATGGTGGAGACCAGATCCATGCAGCACTTGCAAAGTGGCCTCATGGCTTCATGGGAAATGCAGCCCATGGAGCACTGCAGACCCTTCTCTCTGGGCACAAATGAACACAGAGTGGTCATGGATGAGTCATATCCCCATATCCTCTACCCCTCAAGTGTTGGCCTCCAGATTCCTCTTCTCAAGCACGGTCTAGCCTTATATCAGACACAGGATTCACTTTATCCACTACTGAATGCATCCTTCTCTGGAGCACAAGACAGCGGTGGCCCATAGCCTGCTATGGACCAGTGGAGCAAGAACTGGCCAAAAATATTATGGAAAGCCTCCCATGCACTCTTTGATTAACAGTGATCTAGGAGGCCAAATTCATCTCTGAAAGACTGTGCCGTGACACCAGGGATGATTTTGGTCCAGGAACCATAACAAGCATTCAGTATAGACAGGATGATTCAGGTGTGAAGGGCTCTCCAAATAAGGAGCATACAGGAATGTGCATGAGAATCTATTTTTTTTTTTCTTGTAGCAATGGGCATGGTTGAGAAGAACTTGTTAGATTCTAGTCTTTATGCTTAGACACTCAGCCATGCCTCTTGTCCACGTACAATGATTCTCTAGCTACAATGGCCCTCCAGAAGAAAGTGTAGCCAACAATTGTTTACCCATGAAAATGTAGGCATGGCAGATAATTTTGTTCCGCCCACCTCATGCTGAAGCTGGACCAAGTAAACCTAGACCATCACCAGCAGATATTTGTCTAGCCAGTTCATAAAAACCTCCAATGATGGAGACTCCATAACCTTGCCAGCTTATCTGCTGGAGCTACAAAGTTGTAATATTTGTTATCCATGTGGGGCCTGATGCAAAGCTTATGGAAGTCAACGGGAATCTTTTCACCGGCCTCAGTGAACTCTGGATTGGTCTGTTGTTGTAGGCACATTATATGCCTCATCTTTTGTATGTAGAGAGCAACTGTCAGGATCTATACATTTCAGTGCACAGCTTAGTATATTTGTTTAGGTCTTAAATATGTAGGATTCACATGGTAGCTCCAGCAAGCATGAATTCTCCAGAGGGAAGGTTGTCTGTTTCAGGCTTCTTGGAGCTGCCATAAAAGAACAAACTGGAAGGTTGGGGGAAATGAGGGGGATGCACTCTGGGAGACTGCTTAACATTGGTGGAAGCTCTGGCTTCAGGCCATTGTGGACCAATAAACAGTTCTTTTTTTTTTCATTGTTCTAATTAATTTAATTAAGTTAACTTCCAAGGTGTGTTAAGAAGCAATGCCTTGGATGATTAACTGTTCCCATATCAAGGTGTTTTCACAAACACATTTACCTTGATTAGTGTATACATTATTATGTAATTAAATACCTCACACAGAGGAATTTATTAGTGCCTCCTTGTCTCCTAACAAATAAAGCAGCCTGCGAACTCTCTCTGAAAAGAAGCTTTCATAAACGAAGGGAGAAGGAAACTCTGAGGGAAAGACAGTCATGCATGCAGGCTGGCGGTCATGTCTGAAATGATCTAACACTCTAGATTTTCCATAGCACAAAGAATGGGAGAGTGTTTCAGGATCCTCTGACTCCTTATCCCAGGGGTGCGCGATAATTTTTTGCCAGGGGCCACTTCAGAAATTTTTGAAGTGGTCCTAGGCTGCTCTGGAAGGGGCATGGCCTCAAGCGGAAGGGGAGGGGCCAGGATACTTCTGGGTTCCCCACCTTCAGACCATGACTGGTCTGGAGCTGGGGGAGCACCTTTGTTCCCCCCCTCAGGTTCCTCTTAGGTGTCCATGCCCCTGGCATGGGAGGAGAATTCCCGTGCTCCCCTGTCCCCAAGCCAATCAGAGCCTGGGGGCGTGGGAGCGTGCAAAGTCTCCTCCCACCCTGCCAGGAGCACCTGGTGCTTCAAAGTGCCACATGCTCCTGGTATAGCGGAGGAAACTTCGTGCGCTTCCCCCCGACCCCAGGCCCTATTTGGCCTGAGGGTAGGAGAGTGACAGGGCCTCTGCAGGCCAGATTCACCCGCTTGCTGGAGCCAGCCTGCAGAGGCCCTTTTGCCTATCCTCTGGCTCGGTCAGTCCCTTTCTGCCCACATGGCTGTCCAACAGAACCAACTGATTGATCACTGCAATGTCAGACACAGTGGACTAGGTTCTGTTCTGTGGTACTAACTCAGCAAATCACTTCAGCACATATTTAACCTTCAATATTCCTGTTGAGCAAATACTTACATCCTGTTGAAGTCAAGTGCTTTGCTGAATAGGGTCGGATCGTGCTTTGCTGAACTGTGTCCAATGCAAGTTCCGCTGGCTGTAGTGAAGCTGTGCACATGTGACTGAGAGCAGCCTTTGCCCCGATCTCCATACTGTATCTGGTATTTATTAGGCGTGACCACCGTATTTCAGCATTCTCTGCTGGGTCTGTCAGTGGATCATAAATTGCACTCCCCAGCCGCTGGAGCAATGCGGTTTGCTTTATGCCTCATTGATCACTTTTCGAAGCATCAACGTCTGGGATGAACAAAACTCAGATGACTCAGAGGTTCAGCTTGGCAACTCAACCAAACCTCAGCTGAATGCATCAAGAATGCCTTGTGTGTGGAAAGGCTTTTGCTGGGCCATGATTCGTCCTCTAGTTCCCTGTTACTAATTACTGATTCAGGGTGGGTTTGAAACACAATGGGCAGGAAACTGGTTTTAGATGGGCCTCAGATACTGGGTCCATATAGGCCTGAAATTCAGCCATAGTATAATATAGATCGACCTCCATTGAATTGTACCAGTTTATGGGACCCTTCCCCTCTTTGTTATATTCCAGTGAGCATAGCGGTAGTATCACGGGATTGACTCAAAGCAGTGGTGCCCCCTGCTGGTAGCATTGGGAATTAGCTCTTGTCAGCCTGTGGGGCACTTTTCTCTGGCTGGTGTCTCCCAGCATCCTCACTCTATAGTTTAGTTCCGGACCCATGTCGCTCCCAGACCACGGTGTGCTCTTCAGGAAACTGCCCTCCGGCAGTGTCCACTATAGTTGACTCTCATCCCCCTTCCAGGACGGGGAGGGGTTATCGGCAGCACAGTGTCTCTGCTGCCACAGGGGCTGACTGTGGCTTCTGAGCTTAGCCCCTCACTTCAGGGGCAAGCCACTGTCCATCCAAGCCACAGAACAATGGAGGATAGACACTGTGCAAGAAGGAAGGGGTGGGGGACCCAGCCCTGCCTACTACTCTGGGTCCTGAGGCAGGGACCCTCTAGCAGCAGCCTTATTCTGCCCTCCTCTACTCCCCTTCACTGTCCCTTGTTTCCTGGGCCACTTCCCCTGTGACCCTTTGCACCTTCCTGGCCACAGCTTGGCAGGTATGAGGCAGGAGCTGCCCCTCTTCTAGTCTCCCCCCCCACCTCCCGAGCCTGCCCAGCACTGCTCTATCAAAGGTGCCTCTCAGGGAACCAGGTCCTGCACCTTCCCTTGCCAGAGCTTAACTGACTACTCTCGGCTGGGCAGCTCCTTTTATCCACGGCTACCTCCACAAGCCACCCTCTGATTGGCTCTTTCAAGCTTCTCCCAGATTGGCCAGGGCTCTATGCAAGCTCCCTCCAGCCTGCACTAACCCCTTTCGGCCAGTGTGGGGGCAGCCGCCCCACCACAGGTAGGTAGGTTATCAGCTGCTGTGTGGACTCTGGTTGCACTGTCAGCCTTACATGGCTTTAGAGGAAGAGAGAGAATTGATTAGTCAGGGACATCAGTTTCTTTAATTACCTTCCCTGCACTGGTGGGAATCTGAGGCTCATTTCCTCGCTTGTTTTTTTCCCTCATCTCACCTCTTCCATCTTCTTCCTATTAAATTAAAACAAAATGCATGTGGTGCCGCCACTCCCAGCCCTTTTACACCATTAATAGAGCATCAGGAGATACCGTGCTATGTTCAGAGCCTTGGAACCTGCTCTGAATTTGCCTGCCCTGTTTACCTAACCTCCAGCAATAATTTCATGATTTCCATTATTGCAAGAGTTACTGAACATTTCATTGAGCTAGGGACTGAATGTCATTTTCACAGCATATTGCAACAGACCCAGGGCAGTTGATTATACGAATTTGGTGGAGGCTGAACATACCAGGAGCTGGGTGAATGGAATAAATGGGCAGAGACGTCTGCCACGTCATTAAGGCAGTCAAGCACCTTAGGCTAATTAGGAGCTAGCCTGAGGCAGCAGGCTAATCAGGCACCTGCAGCCAATTAAGGCCTGCTGGGCTACTTTAAAAGCTTTTCCTCAAGTAAGGGAGGGAGAAGGAGAAGAGTGAAAGACTGAGAGGAGGAAGTGCCTTGCTGGAGAGTTGAGAAAGGGAAGAAGCAGGGAAGATTTTCTGAGGTACCAGGGAGAAGGTACTAAGGGAGGGCTTGGGGAAGTGGAAAAGGCTTCTGTGTTGGGGCAAGAGGAAAAAAATCATTTCAGTTGCCACTACCTAGGGTCCCTGGGCCGGAACCCGGAGTAGTGGGCAGGCCTGGGTTCCCACCAACCGTCCCCACACCACCACAAATTTCTGCTCCTGGGAAGGGAGGCCAGGATTATAGAGGCATTTCACCCCAGTCCCGTGATGAGGATGACTCAGTACTCTGAGACCCTGGCCTTTAGTATAGGTTAGAGGCAGCGTGGAGGTTCACAGCGAGCCTCTGAGGGTATGTCTACACTAGCCCCCCTAGTTCGAACAAGGGTGGCTAATGTAGGCATTCGAACTTGCAAATGAAGCCCGGGATTTAAATATCTCGGTCTTCATTTGCATGTTCCTGGGCGGGCGCCATTTTTAAATCCCCTTAGTTCGAACTGACTGCCCGCGGCTACATGCGGCACTCAGAAGTTAATCCGAACTAAATCCTTAGTTCGGATTAACTGTTACTCCTCCTGCAATGAGGTGTAACAGTTAATCCGAACTAAGGACTTAGTTCGGATTAACTTCTAACTGCCGCGTGTAGCCGCGGGCAGTCAGATCATACTAAGGGGATTTAAAAATGGTGCCCGCCCAGGAGGAACACGCAAATGAAGCCCAGGATATTTAAATCCCGGGCTTCATTTGCAAGTTCAAATGCCTACATTAGCCACCCTAGTTCGAACTAGAGGGCTAGTGTAGACATACCCTGAGGCACATAATAACCACCTAGAAGCACGGGACCCAAGGGGCATGGCCAGAGCTTTCCCACAATACATAGAGCAAAGGTATATAAAGGCATCACATTACTGCTGGGATGTTGCAATGTAACACTACTTTTCATCTCAGAATCCATGCGCATAACACACAGTAGCCGCCAAAACCAGGGAGAGACAAAGCAAATTATGCCCAAAGCAGAGAGGAACAATTCCCCCCTCCTTGTTGTCCGATGACACGGTGTACATTGATTCTGATTGTCCATTTCCCTACAGTTCCCGATGGCCTGCAAGTAAGACAGGGAAAACCTCAGACTCTTAAAGTGATGCCTTGCAATTTCAGCACAGTTGTCAACATGGCACACTCTATGTACGCGTAGTAGCAGACTCCTTCCCCTGAAGAGTTTCCAATCTAATGAGACAGGAGATGGGAGAGAGGAAATACCATTTATTATCTCCAGTTTTCAGATGGGATACTGACTAACGGAGATTTTAAGAGAGATTACTTAGATCGTCAGCCTGTTTGGGATGGGCATCGTCTTTTTGCTCTGCCCAGCCTGAGGGAGTTCTGGTCCATGATTGGAGCTCCAAGGTACTATGACAAGAGTAAATACAGGTTAAACCTCCTAAATTCGGGTCTCTCTAGATTGGCAACATTCATGGGCCGGAAGGACCACGTATGTTGCTGGATCAGAGTGCGAGCCAGCTGGGGGTCCAGGTGGGGAACCCCACCAGTGGGACCAGTGGCAGCTGGGGACCCAGTCCTAGGAGCGCTGGCTGGGCAGGGCAGCAGGAGGACCGATGAGCCCTCTCCCCAGGAAGCCTAGGCCAGGTGGGGCAGCAGCAGGGCTGGGAAGCCCCATCTCCAAGGTACCTCAGCGGGGCTGCAGTGGCTGAGGAGCTCCAGCCAGACCACTGTGCCTGAGCCAGGTGGCAATGGGGCTGAGTGGAGCCAGATAGAGGGAGATGCAGCGGGCTGGGATGCTGGTGGCAGAGGACCTCCCCTAATGCAGTACATTCCCTCATTCAGGACTGGTCAGGTCCTGATGGTGCTGGACCAGGGAGGTCCAACCTGTACCACAATTAAATGACTTGCCCAAAGTCCCACATGAAAGCCATTGAGAGAGCTAAGACTGAGCCATGAAAATCCAAATGCCTGGCCAGAGCCGTATCCACAACACTATCTTTATCTTTGCAAAGATTCTGGGTTGCCTACATAGAAAAGGCCCTATGTAAATCTGTTATCTGCTTAAACGAAGCACACAAGATCTTTTATAGGGGAAAAGGCAGTATGCCGCATTTATTGAGAATACAATAGTTGCATATGCTTTTCAATCACGAACACCATGCATACGCAGTCCTGCCAGATGATGTTATAGTTACCAGTCCAGAGTCTGTATCAATCTAGTGGCCAGCGAGATCAAACACAGAGGGGGAGCTGGGCTCTTTCGGTCGATTGATCCGATGCTCCTGGAGTGGCAAGACGAACCCAAAGTTCCATAGCAAAGCACCCTGCTTTTATAATCCTTTTCTCTGTTGAAATCAATGGATTCCGCTGTGTCATTCTGTGACCGGAATGCTATCTTGTTGATGTCAATTGTTCCCAAACATCTCTTGAAGACTCATCCTGTAATCAATCGTCTTTTGGGGGTGCCCGCTTTCTTCAAGGCTCATCAATCTGCCAATACCCCAATCCCTCCTTATTATGGGTACGCACTGGTGTTTATAGATGGCTTCTTTGCTGCCAGGTCGCCTAGTCTTCACCCACGCTTGCTCACTCTCCTTCTTTGGCCATCTGGTTCTAAGCAATAACTTTGCACCTTATCTTGACACATTTGTTCCCTTTCACACACACATAAGCAATGTTACAAGGACTTTCAAGGCTATGCGGCACATCAACATCTGTATTGGTAAGACAAAGAGGCATTGTAAATCAAGCAATTAAGGTCTCAGCCTTTAACATTCTTATAGTCTTCATTAACACAGACACAATATGAGATCCTGTCTCTTTACTTACTAAAACTTTAGAACAAGGAAATATTGGAGATATATACTTAACTAAAGGATTTGACTTACTACAGTCTTAAATATGATTATATATTACCTTACATTACTACATTACTAAACCTAATATACAAATATAAAAAGAATAAAACTTTCAGTTTCAACAAATCAACAGGATGCTTCTCCCCATTCAACTCTTTTCCCCATTTATACTTGCTTTCCCAATGTATGTTACAACATTCTGTGCAGACCTCACCTTCCCCTATAGAGAGGATAAATTAGGGGATATTTTTCTGGGAATCTGGAAAAGACTCCTGAATGCCAAGTGAATCAATGTTGAAATAAGAACAAATACAGTCCCGACAAATGGGACAAGAGCTTTTCAGTTCTGTGGCAGGGAGAGAGAATTATGTTTGCCTGGGGCCAGCTCCTCGGGGAGTGGGGATTGATTCTTTATGATTGATGACTCGGTATGTGAATGCCAAGTCATCAGTTTCCTGTGCTCATGGCATTGACTGCATAAAGATAACTTTTCCCTCCTTCCTACGCTTGGATATGGTCCTCACCTGGAGTGCAGCCCCAGAGGAGTCAGGTACAGAATGTGAATCAGTCGCTTTAAATAAGAGACAGGTAGAAAACTGGAGTTGGAGAAGAAACCTGTCCAGCTTTCAGGAATAGATTGTATTAGAGAGATTAAGGGGAATGCAATGCTTAGACTCTAGATCGTTCCATAGCTGCAAAAGTCACATGTCCTCAAAGGAATGATCGCATGTCACTTGCCAATCACGATTACATATTCTTAACACAACGTAAATACGTACATTTCCCATTGATCTTCTTGTCAAAAGTTTTTGTGTGGGAAGACTAGATACCAATTTAATGCCCATTCCACTACAGCATCAGAAGCCAGACTGCTCTATCATATAAAGCCAGAGAATTGGAATGCAGAAAGATGCAGCTTTATTTCTGTGTTTACTTTCATGCATCAAAACCACAATGCTCAACCAACTACAGAGTTTGGGGCATGGGTTTGTCCCCACTGAGAAAATTCTGCAACCAGAAAGAGAAATTGTGATTCCCTCCTCTTCAAAAGTACCTACCCTTGTGCCTCCATCCCCACAAAAAGAGAACCCATTGATGGACAGATGGACCTCTTTGGTCTACAAAATTTGGGATAGAGCTTCAGTCCTTTCTGCATCTCCATTGTTCCCATGGTCACCTAAAGCTGCTTTGGAAAGTCAGCTAAATGTTTCCCCAGCAGGGAGGAATACTCAGTTTACAAAGCTGTTGTCATCTCTCCTGTTGGTTCAATGTGTGGGACATGTCAGAGATGGGGCAGGGTGGGAAGATGTGTTGGGATGCATAGGAAGTAGAGAAGGAATATGACCCTGCCCCTCCAAGGAACCTGAGCTGGCAGAAAGGTTTCAACCATCATATATTAGTGACTGGTCAAGACCAAACCATTCTCCCAGTCCAAGGTAGAGCACCCATCAAAATTGCTCTAACTCACAAGAAGCAACAAGGCCATATTGTAAAAATTGGAACTACAAATGTATCTTAATTGTGAACTCTGCTGTGAAAATCGAGGGAAAACTCTTAAGGAGGCACAGTGACCCACAACACTAAATGCTGACCAAAGTAGGCTAAACAAAATGGTCTACTCATATAAATTAATACAATAGTTGTATGGATGCATCTTTGTCTCCCTGCTGAATGCAGTGGCAGAGCCAGCCCTTTGTAAATTAGAACTGCTTGACTCATGGATTTTTTTGGGTTCACCTGCAGTTTTGAAAAGTCAGAGGGGGACAGGAGACAGGCCAACCCCCTCCAAAAACAACTCTTGACATGGTCAGTGAATCAAAAACTAGAAAAAAAAACCACTTGGGGCCTGTAGGGGTAAACTGAGGCTGAGAACTGAGAACTGAAATCCTAAATTATTAGGCCAGGCCTGGGAAGCATATAGACAGGCAGTTACCATGACCCTGGTTCCCCTGGCAACTACATTTCAAAGGGGCCCCACTCTGATAAGGCCTGGCTGGTACCAGCCAGGCTGCGCGGTTTCTCTAACTGTCTCCTGTAATTTCAGATTAATCAGTTTGAATCCCAAGGACTGTGCCAATGCAAGGAAATAGTCATCTTGTAGTAGACATATCACAATCACAGCAGAACAAGTTCCCATCAACATGCCTTTGTTTATGTTGGCTTATTTAGCTTGTTAGGAATAATTATTTGTATTAGTGATAACATGTTTAATTGGCGATGGACGGGGATCCTATGTAACCTTTATATTTCATTGGCTTATGTGCATATCTCATTTCCGCCACTAGACCTATCAAATTACTTCCCCTCTGCCCATCTGCTGCCTATATAATCTAATGTATGTTTTGGTTAAGTTACTGCTCACCAGGTTAACCCCTGATGAGTACTCCACCAGCTGGTGTTCAATAAATCCTCAGCTTGTTTTCACCTGTACCTAGTGTGTCCGGAATTATTCCCTACAGAGTCGATTGAAATGCTTCATTTTGATTTTGACCTTTTTTAAAAACTTTTTTGTAACTACAATTAAAGGACCATTTGAAGTGAAAATGTTTGACTTTTTTTTCAGTTTGAAACTGCTAAAATGGTGCTGTTTATTAGCAGTAGTAGCATTAATAATCATGAACAGTTCAACAGTATTGAGCCACATTGGCAAAACATTTTGGTGTTGCCAAATCTTCATTTTTCAGTGAAGGAAAATGCTGGCAGATATTACAGTCAATTCTAATGTAAATATAATGAAGTGGGGTGTCTTGTGGGGTCTTTGCATTTTTAGTCACGCCAGCTGTAAAGTGAGAATAACTTTTTGGTTGTATTTTTCATCTTAGCTCAGCTATTTTTTTTTCATCAAATCATCATTTGAATTCAAAGCAGGAACTCAAAGCATTCCTCCAGCCCACACAAAGCAAAACTAAGGAAAAAGAAGATCCTCAAATCCCCAGTGAAATGAAGCAATGAACAAATTGCACATATATCTTACAGCAATAAAGACCTTAGAAATGAGCACAGTTCAATCTATAGTACAGCTCTTTATCCACGTGTGAGGATATGATTGTTTGGCTCCATGTTTCCTAACAATCTGTGATCACAAATGCTTAATGTTTATCTGGTGCTTCCACATCCTTGATTAACATTTAATAATGCTGATGTCAAAAATGGTTACCTGGGAGCATTTATAATGCCAGCCTATTAACGTTACTGGAGATGCAATATTATAATCATCCTTTTAATCACATCACATTGCATTTGTCCTACTCAGAGGTAAGAAGTTATCCCATAGTTCATGCTAATATTTTTCTTTACCCAAAGTTAATGTTCCAATGCCAAGAAATCTGGATAGAAATAGGTTTGGGTTATTTCTTGCTCCTCCATTCCTCCCACACTGTTTGATTTCTTTCCTTGGTTTATAAATATATGATGTCTTGTACATTTAAGTTGCTTTCTAGCTAGTTTCTTAAGTGGCAAATGCTTGAGGATGAAAGGCTGAGAGGTACACAGTGTATATTCCTCTACGTCAGAATAAAAGGGGTGATACCTTTTGAAGATTCTGAAACTGCTGCTAATGATTTTCAATGAACTTTTGATGTAGGGAGAGAAGAAAAAAAGGATTATGCTGAAGAGGGGTGATCTAGTTCAAAATACACTGCAACCAATCTACTCAGCTTGATAGGAACCTTGGCTGGGATGATTTAGTTGGGGTTGGTCCTGATTTGAGCAGGGGGTTGGACATGATGACCTCCTGAGGTCTCTTCCAGCCCTAGGATTCTATGATATTTTCCTCAACCCAACGCACGCCCTTGCCATCCAAGCTATTATGTAAGGCCTTATAGTTGCATTTTGTTGTGGTTGTCACTATCAGGTATCTTTTCAGGGGACTAACTGCCCTTAACCGCTGATGTACCCTGGCCAAATAACTCAACCCAAACATGCCCTTCAGATCCCCAAATACTGGAAAACATTTGTATAGTGATAGACAGAAGGGATTCAGCCTCTTTATCTTAACAAATGGAACATTAAGGGGGTGATGGATTACAGTCTACTATAGTTACTTAATGGGGAACAAATATTTGAGGCTCTGCTCTTCAGTTCATCAGATGAAGATACAAGATCCAATGGCTGGAAGAGGAAACTAGACAAAATCAGACTGGAAATAAGGCATGCATGTGCATCAGAGAGTACTAACCATTGGAACCACTTCCTAAAGGTGCTGGTACATCCTCCGCCATTGACAATGTTTACATGAAGATTGAATGGGAGAACATCCTTTTTGAAAACCATCCAAACAAGAATTAGTCCTGAGAAGTTCTGCGGCCTCTGCTATGGGGGAGGGCATGTGAGATGATCACAGAGGTCCCTTCTGGACCTGGAATCCTGAATGGAGCTACCCTCATTTACACCAGCTCAGTCTCTGCCACATGGATTAAAAGTCATTGTCAGCATCAAGTATAATCTCTTGCATAAAAAAGGCCAGAGAACTCCACCCAGTGCTTCGTGCAATGGAATCAATAATTACATAAAAATGACCATACTGGGTCAGACCAAAGGTCCATTTAGCCCAGTATCCTGTCTTCTGGCAGTGGCCAATGCCAGGTGTCTCAGAGGGAATGAACAGAATAGGGGACTATCAAATGATCCCTCCTCTGTCACCCGTTCCCAGCCTCTGATAAACAGAAGCTAGGGATACCATTCCTAACATCCTGGCTAATAAGCATTAATTCTTCCCCATTATACACCCATTCTGTAATCTGTTTAGGAATTTTCTCATTATTTTGTCTTATTTTTACAACAACTCTAGTCCAAAATAGGCTAGTTCCTTTGCATGTGGGCAACACAGGGGCAAACGAGTGTGAGAAGCAGCTTTTCACCCACAGTTTGGGAGCACAGTCTTGGTTCCCCTAATTGCTGCCTGTATGAGTGGGCACTGAGAGGCGTGCCTTGGGGCAAAAAACTTCTTTTATACCCCCAGAGCACCTTCAAGCATTATGTGAATCAGAAATAACCTCCAAGATGTTGTGGACTTAACCTCTTACTGCAATGGTAAGTTCTGAGACTTTGAAGGTCATCTTGTGGATTCTTTGTTCAATAGCTGTAGTGTAAGGTTGAGGTAATTAGAACCATTATTATTGTTGTTATCGTACCATCCTGAATGATCTACAGAAGAGAAAAGTGAAGGGAGATATGATGGCAGCCTTCAACTACCTGAAGGGGGGTTTAAAAAGGATGGTGAGAGGCTGTTCTCTGTGGTGACAGATGACAGAATGAGGAACAATGGTCTCAAGTTGCAGTGGGAGAGGACTAGGTTGGATATTAGGAAAAACTATTTCCCTAGAAGGCTGGGGAAGCACTGGAATGGGTTCCCTAGGGAGGTGGTGGAATCTCCATCCCTAGAGGCTCTTAAGTCCTGGCTTGACAAAGTCCTGGCTGGGATGATTTAGTTGGGTTGGTCCTGCTTTGGGCAGGATGTTGCACTCAACGACTCCTGAGGTCTCTTCCAACGCTATGATTCTATAGTCCTGAAGAACTTCAAAGACATGAAGGATTATGGAGAGGAATCACCCCAGTATTTAAACACAGCCTCACCAAGGGTGAACCACAGCTGCTATTCAGGTCCACAGGTTGGACACAATAATGCGAAAGGCCGTAAATAGCTGCCCGGGGTTCTAGTGATGTGGAACGAAGAGCACAGTCCTCCTTTAGAGGGTGCCATTCACCAACTGGGGTGGTGGTGTGTGAGTAGAAAGTGAATCAGAAGGTTATTTCTGGTTATTTCTGATGTGTTAGGAGTCCCAAGGTAAACAAAGTCCAAAAAGGAGAGAATGCCTGAGCTAATGGCTCACCTATACAGATAGTCTTTCTAATATACTGGGGCCAACTCTGCTAGAACAGCGGAGCATCTAAGTGGTGGTATAATAGAAACTGAAATTGGTGCAATAAAAGATACTACCACATCCACCTTATTTCTCAGAAGATGCTTCCACATTCCAGAATTTCCTATTGCTTTCAGTACCCGCTGCTAAGAGTCCTTGTCAATTTGTTGACAATTTTAATTACAACAAGGCCTAATTAGACTCCATTCAGTGCTTCTTTTCATTAACATTTTATCAGCACGCTAATTGCCAGCTGGGGTGAACTAGCATTACCTTTTACCTGCCACCAAGCGTCATTCAAAAAGGCACAGACCACCTCTACTTTAGCCTTGAAATACTCAAGTGGACACAGGCCTTCAATGCTTCAATTAACTGTCAAACAGCAAAACTAAAACAAGTGCCACTGGGCTGTTGGTCCTGAACTACGGCCATCATATGCGTCTGTTCCGGTGACAGATCCTGCCTGATTTAAGTAGTGAGCTGCCTTTTAGGGATTTGAATGGCCTGTCTACATAAGAATTAATGTGCAACAAACCAGACTGTGAATCAATAATGAGTCAACTTGCTGCACATAACTTTCCATGGGATCACTGCGAGAGACGACTTCCTGTGATATTTGGGTTGCGTCTACACTGCGGAGCTATTTCGGGATACGGGAAGTATCCCGAAATAGCTATTCCACATCTATTGAAGCAGCCCGTTATTTCAAAACAGATTTCAAAATAAGAGGTGGCTTATTTCGATGTCCCAGTAAGCCTCATTCCACGAGGGTTAAGGGGCATTTCGGAACAGTGAGTTATTTCAAAATTTGGCACTGTGTAGACAGCACCAAATCACAAAATAAGCTATTTTGAAATACACTCGAAATAAGCTACATAATTTGCATAGTGCAAATTGCGTAGCTTATTTTGAGCTAAGGGTGCTGTGCAGACACACCCTCATACCATGATCATGAGTGTAGTATCAGAGCTCCTTCAAGTAGTAACATGTGCAACATGTTCTCTCGCCTACTCCTCAGGAAGAAGTGTGTGTAGCCGAGTGTCTTTTTGGTACAAGTTTTTTGTTGCACTTCACCTGTGTGCTCAGGTTCACATGTATGCTAGGCACTGAAAGGCAACAAAACAGAAGTCCCACTTACATACGAAGCCAACATGAGAAAGTGCAGTCAACATGACGTCAGAACCCCACAGAATAAACCACTCGGGGCCAAGACAGTGTTTTGGGGTACATATGTGTAACACCAACAGACCTTGGTCATTAGCCAGGATTGAACCTGACAGGCTCATACCATGTGCCTATACCATATGAGCTAAATGCCAACTGTCTCTTAGCTAAGGTTGTAGAGCAGACTTCACTCTGCCTTGTCAGTGGTCTTGGTGCCTCTGGGTTACTTATGGAAAAGGCCAAAGGACATTTTTCTATGCTTGAGAACATACATGAAAACCGGATCTCTGCCAGCCTGGGTCAGAAATGCTGCAAGAAGACTGTGGGGGTATGGTAGGACTTCTTCAGGCAGGAGGTTAGCCCATTAAATGTAATTTCTAGAAAGTGTATTAGGATTTTGTTTTCTATGAAATGTTGCTGTTTCCATAATTATTCTTGAACACTCTCTTGCAAATCTCAATAATAGAATCATAGACTCATAGAGCTGGAAGAGACCTCAGGAGGTCATCAAATCGAGCTCCCTGCCCAAAGCAGGACCAATCCCAATTAAATCAACCCAGCCAGGGCTTTGTCAAGCCGAGACTTAAAAACCTCTAGGATTGGAGATTCCATCACCTCCCTAGGGAACCCATCCCAGTGCTTCACCACCCTTCTAGGGAAATAGTTTTTCCAATATCTAACCTAGACCTCACCCACTGTAACTTGAGACCATTGCTCCTTGTTCTGCCATCCGTCACTACTGTGAACAGCCTTTCTCTGTTCTCTTTGGAACCTCCCTTCAGGAAGTTGAAGGCTACTATCAAATCCCCCCTCACTCTTCTCTTCTGTAGACTAAAGAAACACAAATCCCTCAGTCTCTCCTCATAGGACATGTGCTCCAGTCCCCTAATCATTTTGGTTGCCCTCCGCTGGACCCTCTCCAATGCATCCACATCCAATCTTTGATAATAAATGTGGGTTTGATTTCACTATAAACATATCTCAGTCTGTGATGTTATATAGGATCTGGTCTTCAACTGAATCAAGCCTATGTGGGTGCTGTCCCGTTGGGGATAGCAAACCTGCTATTTTTGTGGGCATCCGGTGACGGGCTGGATATCATAGAAGAGTCCTTGAGAGGTCATCAAGTCCAGTTCCGTGCACTCATGGCAGAATCAAGCAGCAGCTAGACCACCTCTGAGAGGTGATATCAGGGGAAGGTTTCCAAAGAGGCTGGTATGCATCTGTTGTTTACATGCAAAGGATAGATAAGATTAGCATTATCCTGAGGTGATTGTGTTAACCACCAACTGCACTCGGTTGGCCAACAAACAGTTCTTCCTCTAGCTGGATGCAGTGGGTAACACACTGTTCTGGACACCCCGAGAAGCATTACCACCTCAAAAGCCCAGTCTTTCCCTGTTGTTTAGAGAAAGCCTGCCTGCTTTCTATGTCTGACCGGTTCCATGGGCTTATGTACAAGTGGCCATGGACCTTCTTTCTCAGCAGTGGATGGAGCCCATGGAAGGACACAGTCTCTGAGCTCAGGAGGAAGAAGGGAGGAAACAGAGTGTCTTTGCTCATCCCCTGTGCACACATTCAATGGACATTCCAACTTCATAGCGACTCTGGATACTAGTATCAGAGGGGTAGCCGTGTTAGTCTGAATCTGCAAAAGCGGCGAGGAGTCCTGTGGCACCTTATAGACTAACCGGAGTGTTGGAGCATAAGCTTTCATGGGCAAAGACCCACTTCATCAGATGCATCTGATGAAGTGGGTCTTTGCCCATGAAAGCTTATGCTCCAACACTTCGGTTAGTCTATAAGGTGCCACAGGACTCCTCGCTGCTTTTTCTGGATACTAGGACAGCCGATGTTCACTGTTTGATTGACTAGAGGTGATGTCAAATGAGGACTTCAATGAGATCTTTGCAGTAGGGTGTCCTCACTCTGGGGAAATGGATCCCAACTTTCTCTTTATTATGAGAACAGAATTTTAAGGGGTTCCCACAAGACTCTCTGAGATTCCATTGATTAAATATAGAGTTTACCAGGGTCAGAAATAGCCAGCCCTATACTCTAAACTACATTCACCTTGCTCTGTTGCATCAATTTTGTCTACGCTAGGTATTATAATAACCATCCCTTCCACCGAGAAGCCAGAATCTGGCACTCGGAGTTTATCAATCATATAATAATTAACCTATTAAACTTAAAATAAATGCCTAGTTAACTGCATATAGGCCACTTCTCTGCAATTTAATTACAAAGCAAAGTTAATCAGATTGAGGAAGGCAGGAGTCTGAGCTTTCTTTTCTGCTCAAAAGATAATTTCATTTAGGTTTTTTCCCCCCCTCCTTTTTCAAAGTTAATTTAGCTCTGGTAAAAGGGACTGGAAGGACAGCGTGGAGTCTGAAAACCTCATTCTCTGCACAGAGCAGACTTAGCATCACTGGGACAAAGTTACCTCACATCTCCACCACCAGCACCAACAATATTCTTCAGGCCTGACCTAGAAGGACCAACTCTATGGGCAGACCTTCTAAAGCCAGAAGACACCACTGTGATCATCTATGGTATTGCTAGCTCCAGACATTCAAAAGTCATGTCAGGTCGTCCCAAATCAGGGGATCAGCTCAAAAATCATGTGATTCAAAAGTCTACGCTGTGTTCTTTTCCATTTACCTTCTGGTTGCAAAGGTCTTTGAGGTCACATGTGCAGCAACCACAAAAACTTTAGAAACTTTTCTTTTTGTTTGTTTTAAATGAAACTGAGGGTCTCTCCTCATGTGCCTCCATCCACTATCATGATAAAACTATGGGAGGTGGCAATGCTGTCTAGTCACATTCATATCTCCGTCCTCCTCCATGGCAGAGGCATGGAATTTAATCTAGTAATCCATGCACCGTTCTTAGGAGCTGGTGGTTGAGCAAGTCCTCTGTGAGTGAGGGTATGTTCTAGTCATCATGGATTCTAACCGTGAGTTCTCACTGTTGTTGGTTTCTTTACACGAGGACTTCCAGTGCTTGAGTCATGCCAGAATGTTCCAGAATATTGTTCCTGGACTTTATTTTAGGAGATGGAACAGCATTCTGATACTCCTGCCACTCTTCGGCCAAGCAGTCCCTTTCTCTTCCAGAATCCTCCCAGCTGGCAGGTGCTGGTGCCGGGGGATGCTTGGTGGCAGGTGAGTAGAGAGAGAAAGCTAGGAGTGCTCCAGCCATGAGCGGGTGGGGAATTGCAGAGCCCAGGGTGGGGCCAGGCAGTAAAGGGAGTCAGGTAATGGGGACCCTTGGACAGCGGAGTGCCTTCTGGGGAACAGAAAGGGCACAGGTCATGGGGAAGTGAGGACAGGACAGATTCCGCAATGGACTGCGCTTGAAGACCTCTCAAGGTCCCTATGAGTCCATGATGTCCAGCCCCTGTCACCGGACACCCCCAGAAATATCAGGTTTGCTATCCCCCACATGGCCTTGGTTCAGCGCAGCACTAGATTCTATATTCCAGGGGTTGGGAACCTTTTTTGGGTCAGGGGCCGCTGAACCAGAGAAAAAGCAGTCAGGGGCTGCGCACAAGTGAGAAGCCCAAAACAAAAACCAGCCCTCCCTGACGTGACTACCAACCGAGAAGCAGAAAGACACTTCCCACATTCATCTCCCACACCAGAGCCTCGGGGGGCCTGGCCGAGCAGATTTTCTGTGCTCCAGCCCTCTGGTGGGGCAGCGGGAAGGCCAGAGTGCCAGTGAAGGTTCCCCAATTCTGGCGGGGGGGGAGGCCTGACCTTGGGTGGCCGGATCCAGGCAAGCCGAGGGCCGCATCCAACCCCCGGGCTTGAGTTTCCTCACCCCTGCTATATACCATCACAGCCCTGAGATATGTTTATAGTGAAATCAAAAATTAAGATTTGCAAGATAGAAAGTAAAGATAATGGTGGAATCATCAAAATTTCATATAAACATTGCTCAGCTCCCTGAGGTATTCCACACTTCTTTTATCTTCCTCCCAGCTCTCTCCACTCCCCAGAACCTCGTAATGCCCTGCCCTCTGGCACCTCCTTTTATTACTATGGTGAAAATCCATCACTTTCCCCAGATCGTATTTACACTGGTGCACGCCCAAAAAGAACCTGATCCTTCCGTTCCTTTCTAACCTTCCCCCTCTGGTGGGACTCCCCTGAGACTGCCTGCTGAGATTTTACTTTTTTTTCCACACGTTGGACCTCTGCCCATAGGAAAGGCACGCTCAGCCCCTCTATTCATTTCTCAGAATGCCAGTGCACTTTCTAAGGATGCCATTTCCTAAGCACAGCGGATTTGCCTGGTGTTTTCCCCCCTTTCCAAGTGCCTTGCATTTGGGCTAGCTTTAACACGCTGCTACACCGCTTTGATCCCACCAAATTCTTACTAGCCCCCTGATTCGTGAATGAACGAGAGGCAAATAAAAGAAATAAATATCTCCTTGGAAATCTTTCACAAAGCTTTAAAACACCCTCCCCACACACACAGATGCACAAAGATGTGCATTTCCCATTCTCCCCAGTGTGCAGCATGCGAAGGTGAGAAAACACCTCTTTTAAGTTTGCCCTCACGGGGCTTTTATTCTTCATATAAAAGGGACTGAAACATAGAAGAAGAAAAAATCTAGCAGAGGGAAGGGGGAAACGCGCACTTTGGAAATACTCTCTGAAAGGCCCTTCAAATGATATAAGAAGTTCCCATCTCAGACAAGTTGCTTTTAACACAACGATACAACAAAGTCATTGCTGCTTTTAATCACAGCACCTTTATCTCATAAAGGGTAGGTTTGTTCAGTCTAGATTGTAACACTTGGCAATTATTTAGGTAATGGATAACCTGCCTACATCCACACTAAGCTCCTTCACAGCCAAAGCTTTCCAAGTAACATTGGCAACAGATGTGCATTTTTATAGCTCCTCTGAACACGGCGGCTGAAATAAATAGAACAGCATTTTGGAGGCTGAATAATGGAGACCTCCTCTTTGCACAACATGCCTGGTTTCTAGATGATGCAGGAATTACAGATATAGAAGATCCACAGGGATATTCTTTGTGATGAAAGCTTTTTGGTGATGATGTCATGATTATGATGTCACAGTAGGGGTCTACTATAGACCACCAAACCAGGAAGAAGAGGTGGGTGAGGCTTTTTTTTTAACAACTACCAAAATAGCTTAATAGAACCATAGAAGATTAGGGTTGGAGGAGACCTCAGGAGGTCATCTAGTCCAACCTCTTACTGCAAGTAGGACCGACCCTAACTAAATCATTTCAGCCAGGGTTGTGTCATGCCTTGCTTTAAAAAGCTCTACAGATGGAGATTCCATCACCTCCCTAGGTAACCCATTCCAGTGCTTCCTCATTCTCCTAGTGAAAGTTTTTTCTTACTATCTAATCTAGACCTCCCCCACTGCAACTTGCGACCATTGCTCCTCTTCTGTCATCTGTCACCACTGAGAGCAGCCTCTCTCCATCCTTTTTGGTACCCCTCTTCAGGAAGTTGAAGGCTGCTATCAAATCCCCCCTCGCTCTTCTCTTCTGCAGACTACACAAACCCAGATCCCTCAGTCTCTCCTCTTAGTCCAGCAGCGGGCAATGTAAATGATTAGGGGGCTGGAGCACATGACCTGTCTCCAATTTGTCCACATCCTTACTGTAGTGTGGGGTGCAAAACTGGAGGTGGTATTCTAGCTATGGTCGCACCAGTTCTGAATGGAGGGGAATAAACACTTCTCACAATCTGCTGGCAATATGCATTTAGCCTTCTTGGCAAGAAGGGCACACTGTTGACTCATATCCAGCTTTTCATCCTCTGTAATCTCCAGGTCCTTTTCTGCAGAACTGCCACTTAACCAGTCAGTCCCCAGCCTGTAGCAGTGCTTGGGATTCTTTCATCCTAAGTGCAGGACTCTGAACTTGCCTTTGATGAACCTTATCAGATAGACAATTTGGAGGATTGGCCCAAAATCAAAGTGCTCCTAGATCCTATCTCTACTCTCCAGGCATCTACCTCTCCTCCCCCCAGCTTGGTGTCACCTGCAAACTTGCTGAGGATGCAATCTAGCCCCTCATCCATATTGTCAATGAAGATGTTGGGCAAAACTGGCCCCAGGCACACTCCAATTGATACCAGTTACAAACTAGACATCCAGCCATTGATTACTACCTGTTGAGCCTGATGACCTAGCCAGCTTTCTATCCACCTTACAGTCCATTCACCCAAGCTACACTTCTTTTAAGCTGCTGTGGGAGACCGTATCAAAAGCCTCATTAAAGTCCAGGCATACCACATCCACCACTTTCCCCATTTCCACAGAGCCAGTTATCTCCTCATAGAAGGCAATTGGGTTAGTCAAGTTTGATTTGCCATGTATGAATCCATGTTGACTTTTCCTGATCACCTTCTGTAATAGATCAGGCCGGGTTTGGGCACCACTGAGAGGGTCTTATCAGGGCAAATTGCTCAAAACCAGAGCTACTTACACCCCATGACTGGAGTCCTTTCCCATATAGGCAACAAACCAGTCACACAGAGCACTTCAGCTGCCAATCTGGCCAGCAGGAAGCCTCACACACAAAATCCCTCAGACACCCCAGCTTTCCCTGTACCACAATCAGACCCAGACCTCACACACAGGTGAGAGGTTATAAACCCAATCTCACCAACTCTGAACAAGTTCTCCCGGCCCCAAAAGATCAGCCACAGTCCTAGGCCAATTTATGCCTCAGGATCTTACCCAAAAGAGCACGCTGGGCCAATCCTTTAGAATAAAAAATGTAAAGGTTTATTAATAAAAAAAGAAAAGGGTTGAGAGAGATTGCAACATTTCTGCTAAGAGCCTGCATCAAGAACTGGGTGATTGATGTATATAAGGTATTCTCTTTAACAAACTGCTAGCTTAAAAGTCTCTAGTGTATATCTTGTATCAGGACGGGTCAGCAAATCCTTCCTGGATCTTTGTCCCTAGTAAGGATTCATCTGTAATCAGGAGCAGGATTGAAGACAAGATGAAGACGGCCTCATGGCACTTTTATGTTCTTGGTGTCTCCCAAACTGGAGCTGGTCACTTGATTAAGTGACCTGTTTGTGTTTCACATGCAAGTAGCCATGAGGTACTGGCTGGTCTGCAGGCTTCCAGATGTATTCCTCAGGTGAATATTGGCTACTCTGAGAGCCATTGTCCATGGAGCAGTGCTAGTTAGCATGGCCATTCACTGAATAATCATTCCTCACATTAGACAAGCAGGCACATTGCTCCCTCCCAGACAGAGAACATTTACAGTACAAGTACAGAGCCCATATTCATAACTTCACATACAAAAATTGGACACGTACATGAGTAGCAGACATAGAATCTGTAGAGCATAAGCTTTCATTTGACACCTCACATGGCCCACTTGGTACAGAATTTGGTGCAAACACCTCCCATGGGTGCAACAGTGATCTGCCTCCTCATATTAAAATCCAATAACGTGGCACCTTCCTCTCCTACAAGTGTTTCAACATGGATTCCTTGAGGATCTGCTCCATGATTTTTCCAGCAACTAAGGTGAGGCTGATTAGTCTGCAGTTGCCTGGATTCCTTCTTTTTTTTTTAAAGATGAGCACTACATTTGCCTGTTCCCAATCATCCAGGACCTTCCCCAATCATTCTGAGATTTCCAAAATAATGATCTGCAGTCACATCAACCAACTCGCGCACCCCCTTCTGATGCGGCCCCATGGACTTGTTCATGTCCAGCTTTTGTAAATAGTCCTGTTCTTTCACTAATGAGGGCTCCTCCCCATAATGTGCTGCCCAGTGCAGCAGTCTGGAAGCTGAACTTGTCCCATAAAGACCAAAAAAAAAAAAAAAAAGCACTGAGCACTTCAGCTTTTTCCACATCAGTAAGGTCCCACATTTTCTCCATCCTTCTTCTTGTTGCTAAAATGCCTGTAGAAACACTTCTCGTTTTCCTGCACATTCCTTGCTAGCTGCAACACCAATTGACCTTTGGCCTTTCTGGTGTCATCCCTGTGTGCTCAAGCAATATTTTTATTCTCCTCCCTAGTCACCTGTCCAAGTTACCTCTTCTTATGAGCTTCCTTTTTATGCTGAAGCACACCAAAGTATTCTCTGATAAGCCAAGCTGGTCTCCTGACATATTTGCTATTCTTTCTGCACATTGGGATGGTTTGTGCCTGAATCCTTATAAGAAAAACAGCTCTCCTGGGCTCCTTTTCCCCTTCATATTAGCTTTTCAGTGGATTCTGCCCATCAGTTCCTTGAGAAGGTCAAAGTCTGCTTTTCTGAAGTCCAGAACCTGTATTCTGCTGCTATCCTTCCCCCTCTCTTTTTGTCATCCAAAGCACAGGACTCAGTGGTGATGGGGGAAAATAATTCAGCAGGGCACAGATTATCCAACAAGTTCTGGGAATGCATTTTTTATATATATATGTTTGTATTTTGTATTTTGTAAGATGGAGAAAACTACCCGGGGAAAAGCTGTTGTCATTTTGATTTTGACAAATAGGGAGGAACTGGTTGAGAATATGAAAGTGGAAGATGGGTTAGGGGAAAGTGATGATGAAATGTAGAGTTCATGTTTCTGAGCAATGGTAGGAAGGAAAACAGCACAATCAAGATAATGGATTTCCAGAAAGCAGGCTTTCGCAAACTCATGGAGTTGGTAGTTAAGATCCCATGGGAAGCAAGTCTAAAGGGAAAACAGTTTGTGAGATCGGGCAGTTTTTCAAAGAGATATTATTAAGGATGCAAAAGCAAACTAGCCCACTGCATAGGAAAGACAGGAAGTATAGAAGAGATGACCCTGACTTCTTCAATAGATCTTCCATGACCTAAAACTCAAAAAAGAGTCCTACAAACTGTGGAAACTAGGTCAAATTACAGAGGATGACAAATCTGTAGCAAATCTAGAACAAATAACACTAGTGTGTAGGCACAAAATTAGAAATGGCAAGGAACAAAAAAGAGATTAAACTAGCTACAGACATAAAAGGTAACAAGAAAACATTCTACAAATACATTAGAGACAAGAAGACAATCAAGGTGAGGGCAAGCTTGTTACTCAATGAGGGACAGAAAACCATACCAGCAAATGTGGAAATGGTGGAAGTATTTAATGGCTTCATTTAATTTTTCACCAAAAAAGTTAGTAGCAATTGGCCAGCTATTCAGGGAAAGTCCATGAACATGAGGGAGGATCACAGACTAAATTAGGGAGGGAACAATTTTAAAATTATTTAGATAAGCTAGATGTCTTCAGGTTACCAGAGCCTGATGAAATACTCAAGGAGCTGACTGAGGAGTTGTCTAAACCATTTGCAATTATTTCAGATAGTCATGGAAGACAGGAGAGATTCCAGAGGACAGGAAAAGGGCAAATCTAGTGGCCATCTATAAAGGGGAACTAAGGACAACCTGTGGAATTATAGACCAATCAGTACCCAGAAAGGTATCAGAGCAATGAATTAAGCAATAGTCAGCATGGATTTGTTTAGAACTAATCATGTCAAACAAACACAAGAGCTTTCTCTGACAGGGTAACAAGTCTTGTAGATGGAGAGGAATCTATAGAGGTGGTATAACTTTACTTTAATAAGGCTTTCCATACTGTCTCCCATGATCCCATTTACCAAATTCTAGGAGTGGATCTCCCATCAAAAATTATTGCCCACCACTGATTTATATCCCTGCCTGTATTCATATTACCTATCGTATAGCATCTCCCCCTTACAGACCAGGTGTTATTGTTGCTGGGCCAACTTGCTCCCTGGGGTAGTGCTCGCTGAGTGCCCTAACAGAATCCAGAGATGCAGTTTTCAGCAGGGCTGTCTGTTTCATTTTAAGCCTTCTTAACACAACTAATGAAAACCATGGACTGTTCCTTCAAAAGTCTGTGCAAGCCAAATCATCTCTTTGCCAAATCTGTCCCTCACACCAGGAAATTCAGAAACCCAAAACTCCTTGGCTACGTCTACACTACATGCTTCTTACGCAAGAAGCCTTTTGCGCAAGAGTTTTTGCACAAAAACGGCATGGACGCTCTTGCTCAAAAAAGCTCTGATGGCCATTCACAGAATGGCCATCAGAGCACCTGTGCTTTTCCCCTCTGGAGCGTCCACGCTTGTCTTCTTGAGCAATAGCTGCAGCGCTAAAAGCAGTTATGCCTCAGAAAAGGAGGTTTACTATGGCGGAAAAAGCCCTCTGTTCTGCCGTTTAACTGCCCATTTAATTGCGCAAGAGCTCATTTGAGGTGTGTACTCTCCGCAGGTTTTTGCACAAAAACCTTGCAGTGTAGATGTAGCCCTTAGCTCTTACCTCAGAGCTTCAGTAATAAAAGTTTCACACAATCTTACATCCGTGCATTTAGCTTCTGGTTCAATTCCTCTCTGTGGTAGCTTCCAGTCGCAATCCAATAGGAGCCTAAGCCTAGGTTTCTGGAAGTTGTAACCAATAGCTGTAGTCTCTTTCCCTGCAATTTGCTGCTGCCCTCTTTTATAAGGATTAACTAATTCAGGTCCAACTTTTTTCTCAAGTGCAGTGGGTGGGGCTAACTAATCGATCAATCAGCCAGCCAGCTGCATACCTGAGACACCAAAGGAATGGTATCTCTTATACTTTTTCTAGCCTTCAAGCCAACTCCTCCTCCCTTCCAAGCTCATCATCAGAAACAAGCTCCCCGCTGACCAGCACACTCCCTCTCCAAGGAGCACCACATCCTGCCAGAAGAACGGATAAAAAAACCTGCAGACATATCTCCACTTTTCCAATGATTAACACCCCACACAACACACTTTTCAAGATCCATGCGTCCTTCCCCAGCCCATCCCCACCTGTGGTGTACCTCACCCAGTGCACTAATGCCTAAGTAACAACTACATGACTGAGACCATGAAACACCGCCCTCTCCAATGAACTCATTCTGAAAATGATGAAAGACAAAACCACCCCATCAACTGTGGGTGAACACTTTTCACAAAGCGATCATTTTGTATCTGACTGGATTTATGGCTTATTACAAAAATCCGTTATCCACTACTGCCCCTTTTTGTCCAATGACTATGAGGGTGCAAAAGAGACGCTTCATCTTGGATGGTCCCTTAGAATAGGTGCTAACTACTTATGTTAAGCTCTCTGTTTGGCCTTGCATTGAGCTGTGACCGTGTCTAGACTACAGGGTTTTGTCAACAAAAGTTTTTGTTGACAAAACTATACCTGCATCTATACTACCACCACGTTCTGTCAACAGTAAGTTGACAGAACACGGCAGTTGTGTCGACGGTGGTAAACCTCATTCTACGAGGAATAATGCCTTTTTTCGATAGTACTCTGTTGAAAAAAGGTACTATTGCATGCAAACTGCTTTTTCCTAAGAGAGTGTCTAGACTCTCTTTCGAAAAAGCGGCTTGCTTTGTCGACAGTAATGGTTGTAGTCTAGACGCTCTTTTTTGACAGAGGCTTTGTCGACAGTATCTGTCGACAAAACCTCTGTCGAAAAAGGCGTGCAGTTTAGACATACCCCTACTGATTAACTTCCAGACACATGAAAAAGAGCTCTGTGTACCTTGGAAAGTTGTCCTTCTCACCAACCGTACTTGGTTCGATAAAATATATTATCTAACCTACCTTGTCTCTCTAAATGCTAGAATGATTTATCTATGTATCTATTTATCACAGGACATCATGGAGACCCTATGAACATGGCTTGGTATACCAAACTTATTTCACACAGTGGTCACTAGAGAGCCAGAATTTGGCAAGAGGTAACTGATAGTCTTTAAAGTGCTACATAGTCCTGTTTTTTGATCATGACTAACAAGATGGTTTATTAGGTGATGAGCTTTCGTGGGCCAGACCCACTTCCTCAGATCATGATCAGCACTCCTGCTAATGATTCCCTAAATCAGATTATGAACTCTGTGGAGCAAAGTCAATGACTTCTCATTCCACTGGCAACTCTGAAATTTCCAAAAATAATAATTCGGAAATGGAACAAAAATGGAATTTCCAGCAAAAAGGGGAATTTCTAAATTTATTTTCAAAAAAGCCGAAATGTCATTTTGTTTTGGTGTCTAGGACTTCCAGACACCCAGATCAAGGTCTGCTCATAAAGGTCACAAGCTCAGAAGAAAACAGGCAGGATTCAAGGTGCTGTCAGAATTTCACTGAAATCGGCACATTCCCTCTGAATTTTTTTGACTATGATGAATTGGCATTTTTGGTTGGAAAAAGTTGCCATTGACAAATTTCTAACTAGCTCCGTTCTCTGTGTGTTTGTACAGCATAATGGAGATGCGCAAGAGCTCATTTAAGGTGTGGACGCTTCGCAGGTTTTTGCGCAAAAACCTTGTAGTCTAGATGTAGCTCTTGGCTCTTACCTCAGAGCTACAGAGCAAATAAACACAGCACTAGCCTGAGCTGGATTTGAACCAGCTATTTGAGGAGGAAATGCTATAGAGTGCACTTATAATTTCTGGAGACACCCATGTACTTCAGGAAGCCATTCACAGTAGTTTCCCTAAATAGAATCATAGAATACTAGGACTGGAAGGGACCTCGAGAGGTCATCGAGTCCAGTCCCCTGCCCTCATGGCAGGACCCAGTACTGTCTAGATCATCCCTGATAGACATTTATCTAACCTACTCTTAAATATCTCCAGAGATGGAGATTCCACAACCACTAGGCAATTTATTCCAGTGTTTAACCACCCTGACAGTTAGGAACTTTTTCCTAATGTCCAACCTAAACCTCCCCTGCTGCAATTTAAGCCCATTGCTTCTTGTTCTATCCTCAGAGGCCAAGGAGAACAATTTTTCTCCCTCCTCCTTGTGACACCCTTTTAGATACCTGAAAACTGCTATCATGTCCCCTCTCAGTCTTCTCTTTTCCAAACTAAACAAGCCCAATTCTTTCAGTCTTTTTTCATAGGTCATGCTCTCTAGACCTTTAATCATTCTTGTTGCTCTATATTGGACAAATGCTCCATATTGGACAACTCTTTCCTGTGGACTGCTCCTTGACTCAGTGGGAAGGTTTGTGTGTTCCAGGCCACCCTTTGAGCTATGTTGGCAGAAGCTGTAACTCCTGGTAGGGCGGTCCAAGCCGGACAAGTAGAAAAGTAGCTTACTGATCCTCATGGTTGGGGGTTGAGTGATAGAACAGCAACCTATCATCATAAGGTATTGGGTCATAGAAACACAACAAGGTAGCCAACTTGGCAAACTGCCATGGGCCAGCCTGCAGAGAGCCAATCTCCTGGCAATCTAACGAGTATGGCTGGCCCTGACTAAGTGAGAAACCTGATTGGCTGCAAGAGTGAACCGGCTGCTACAGAAAGTCAGCAGCCACACCCTCTGGTGGTTGCAGATTGCATTCCTAGCCTGCAGGCACAACTAGTCTGTCCTTGCCTAACTTGTCTCCAGTCTTGTGCTTGCCCCCATCTTCTTCCTGCCTGTTGCATTCTGGCCTAGACCCTCCATTCTGACTTCTGACGACAACTCTGATTAGCCCTCAGCTTAGGCTTTGATTTCTGACACTTAACTTTGCTCCTGGACTATTTTGTCTGGAGTCATCCCTAAGTGATAGACTAGATTCTTGCTCCAACCACTAGGACACATTATCCATGACTCAGTCACTGACACAGTGTAGTCTAGTTCATGTTCCAAGTGACATCTGAGTGAGTGGGAAGGACTCACATCCATGTATCGGGAAAGGCAATTGTGAACTCTCCAGGTATTCCTGGGGGTCCAGCCCAGAGTCCCTGTAATAAGCAGCTAAAGACTATCTACTCAGACCCCCCATTTCCTCCCTGGGCCACTTCATACCATGGCCTGCCTCTAGGCCTTTCCACCAGCACCTTCCCAGGCTCGCTGTGCTGCAGAGTCCAAAAGGAAAAGCCCCCTAGTGCTAGGTTACAAAATATCTATAAAAGTCCTGTTCTAGGTCTACTTGTCTGCTTCCTCTCTGGCCCCTCCCTGGACTTATTTCAAGGAGACAGGACAAGAGATTCCCTCTACCTCACAGTCAGGACATTACTGAGCTGAGCTTCTCCCTTTCCAGTCCCTCCTTCCAGGAATAACACTTCTCACCACTGAAGTAGGGCAGGGCTAATTGACCCCTCGGGCTCAATTACCCTATTTCTGTCCCATGCAGTGTATGCTTTTCCCAGCCACTCCATAAAGCTGATGGGGGGAGGGGACAGTTACCCTGAGGCGTAGCATTCCAAAAGGGCCCAGGGCCCAAGCTGTTGACACCCAGGGCTCTTTAACTCACCATGTGGCATGCTCTGGGCAGCTCTTAGGGCTGCCTAGAGAGGCAGACATATGGCAGGGCCTCCTCCAGGCAGTGCTGAGGATGGGGGGGCCCAGTGCCATGATCCCAACGACACTGAGATTAGCTGCCCTGAGGCTCTGCCCCTTCTGCCTGAGGCCCTGCCCCTTCTGGGAGCACAAAGCCACCCCTGTCCCCACAACTTTCCCAAGAGCTCGGAGAGGCTGTCGATTGCCCTGGTGATTTTTGCCACCTCAGATAATTCCATGACTAGAACCCGGCACCGCTTGTTACCACTCAGGGTACAGAAGCAGCCGTTGAAACCACCCTTAGTAACATACTCACGTGCTCTTTGCACTGGAAGGCAAGGTGAATGCACACCGACCGGTGGCTTTCACAGGCAGATTTCGCAGCATGATGCTAGTGCATGTGTAACCCACACACATAGGCTACGTCTACACTGCAGGCTTCTTGCGTAAGAAGCTTTTTGCGGAAGAGATCTTCTGCAAAAACTTCATGCACAAGAGAGCATCCACACTGCAGGGATGCTCTTTCGAAAGAAAGCTCTGATTGCCATTCACAGAATGGCCTCCAGGGCACCTGTGCTTCTTTTGATAGGCTGGTTTTGCACAAGAAACCCCTGTTTGCTGTCCCTCCACACCTTTCTTGTGCAAAAAGGCTTATTCTTCATAGAAAGAGGAATAACTATTGCACAAAAAGCCCTCTCTTCTTCTGATTTACTGTAAATTTCCTTACACAAAACCCGCACTTGTAGTGTGGACGCTCCGCGAGTTTTTGTGCAAAAATGGCTGGTTTTGTGCAAAAACTCTGCAGTGTAGACGTAGCCCTAGTGTGGTTCACTGTCCCATGTAGTGGCACTTAGACCACTTACACCCAGAGATCAGAACAAGGGAGCTCTACTGCAAGCCAGCTGGCTTTCAGTTCAAGGGGAAACAGCTCCTACACTAAGCTCCCAAGGTCCCATGTTCAAATCTACCTGCTGGCAATAACATGTGCAAACCAAAAAATAAAATAAAAAAAATAGAAAGAAAATGTGAAATTTACTTATTTCCCTCTCAGATTTAACTAAAGAACATAAGAACGGCCGTACTGGGTCAGACCAAAGGTCCATCTAGCCCAGTATCCTGTCTGCCAACAGTGGCCAGCACCAGGTGCCCCAGAGAGGGTGGACCGAAGACAATGATCAAGCAATTTGTCTCCTGCCATCCCTCTCCAGCCTCTGACAAACAGAGGCCAAGGACACCATTTTATCCCCTGGCTAATAGCCTTTTATGGACCTAACCTCCATGAAATTATCTAGCTTCTCTTTAAACTCTATTATAGTCCTAGCCTTCACAGCCTCCTCTGGCAAGGAGTTCCACAGGCTGACTACACGCTGTGTGAAAAAGAACTTTCTTTTATTAGTTTTAAACCTGCTACCCATTAATTTCATTTGGTGTCCTCTAGTTCTTCTATTATGGGAACTAATAAATAACTTTTCTTTATCGGCCCTCTCCACACCACTCATGATTTTATATACCTCTATCATATCCCCCCTCAGTCTCCTCTTTTCTAAACTGAAAAGTCCCAGTCGCTTTAACTGGGAAACACACAACAAGAATGAGACTTGTTCTCTGTATCTAAAATAGTATTAGTTAACCCAGGGAAACTATTGACATTTAAAAAAAATGTGTTGGGCCAAAATGAGGGAAGGTCTTTTTGGGCGAATGAAATACCACTGAATATCTCTACCTTTTATATTTAACCTAACAAAAGCATTGTTTCTTTATTTCCATATCCGAAGAAAAATATATCACATGGATGCAATCTTCTCTACATTTCTCTCCAGAGGGGGAAAAAAAACCAGTTGAAATAATGATCTTTATGATTTTCAGGTCTCACAAGCCTTAGTCTAGCAGTTTGTACTGCTGTGTCCCAGGATACCAAGAGCTCCTTAGCAGACTCACTAGTGAGGTATATAACTAGAAGCTTTTATTGATCATGTCTGGCTTGCCTGAGCATTCACAAAACATTAACTAAACTCCCCTAGACCTGTTCCAAAACATCCTGGACTCATTGCAAAACCTTGAATGGATTTTGGAGGGGATTTTCTTTGGTTGCTCCAAAGTCTTAATCAAGAGTCTGAAGTTCCCAAGACGACATTATAGGAATGGCCGATTATTAAGGTTTCCCAACATTTCCCATGATAAGACCACACAATCAGTTCCTTATACTGTTGCCCAAAATAAACAACTCAGGCTACAATTTTCTATTCTGGGTGTCTGCTGCAGGCTGAAATATTGGTAGGAAATTTCAGCCAAAATGATTTTGCTCTTTCTGAGAATAAGGCAAGAAAAAAAGAAGACAATGCTTTGTCCATGTTAAAAATGATAGGAATCTCTTTTTGGAAGTTCTAGGGCTTCCATATTTTGGTGCAGGGACTTGACATTTGGCAGGAGAATGTGTCTTTTGGACAGGGATGTCTTTTCTGCTGTCCACCTGAAAACCTGCTCAAATGTGGCCAAGTTATCATAGACTCAGAGAATCTTAGGGTGGGAAGAGACATCAGGAGGTCATCGAGTCCAAAGCAGGACCAATCCCAATTCAATCATCCTAGCCAGGGTTTTGTCAAGCCAGGACTTAAAAACCTCTAGGGATGGAGATTCCACCATCTCCCTAGGGAAACCATCCCAGTGCTTCACCACCCTCCTAGAGAAATAGTTTTTCCTAATATCCAACTTAGACCTCTGCCACTGCAACTTGAGACCACTGCTCCTTGTTCTGCCATTTGTCACTACTAAGAACAGCTTCTCTCCATCCTCTTTGGAACCTTCCTTCAGTAAGTTGAAGGCTGCTATCACATCCTCCCTCACTCTTCTCTTCTGCAGACTAAATAAGCCCAAATCCTTCAACCTTTCCTCATAGGTCATGTGCTCCAGCCCCCTCATTTTGGTTGCCCTCCGCTGGATCCTGTCCAATGCGTCCACATCCTTTCTATAGTGGGGGGGCCCAGAACTGGACCCAGTACTCCAGATGTGGCCTAACCAGTGCTGAATAAAGGGGAATAATCACTTCTCTAGATCTTATGAGCCTTGGAAACATCGTAATCACACATGCTCATTGCAGACATCTTAGATTTTAGCTGCTAATTTCCCTTGAGATTCTGTCCACTCTAAGCGTGCTCAATCCCAGAGCTGAGCAAGATGTCTCCTGAAATTACAAGTCTGGACTGCTGCAGGGTCCAGGTCTGGGCACTTGAAGTTGTTGTAGGGAGACTGTTTCCTCCATTAGCTCTCTGCCAAGTCCAGATGATGTGGAGGAGGGAGCTGCCTCATTCACATGCAGAGACGACAAGAGCAGGACAGGGCAGGAGGAGTAGATTGGAGATAGGGATTGTTTGTGTGGAATCCAGGTGTGGGGATTTGGAGCTAAGGGCTGGGATTGGCTGGACAAGAAGACTGGGATTGGAAACTAGTGGGGCAGGGGAAGGATGTGAAGGGGGAAGGAAGACAGACATGACAAGGAGCCAAAGTGTGGGGAAAGAAATGAGACGGGCTGGGCAAAGGTTCTGAGGCAAAAATCTCCACTGGGACAGTGAGATTAAATGAGGAGCCCAGGGGGGAAGGCTGGGGCTTGTAGAGATAGGGAATGTGCAGGGTGGAGTGACTGGAGGAGGTGAGGGAGTGGATGGGGAACAAGATGGCGGGGAGAACTGGGACTGAATGGGAAAGGAGACACAGTCTGGGAATAGGAAGGAGCGTGGAGCTGCAAGAGAGACTCCAAAGAGGGAGACACGGATTTGCTGGACCATGAGACAGGGACCGGGATGAGACCCCTAAGCATAAAGGCTATTTCTGGTTAGGTAGAGAGAATGAGCCTGGGACCAGGAGCTGGGGATGGGGAAGGGACAGAGTGGAGGAGAGTGGGGAGAAGTAGTTGTGTTGAGGGGGAACGGGCAGGAGAGTCAATGCTTGAAACTGAACTCAAGACTCCCCAGTCTTATATCCCTCTGTTGCCAACAAATATCTGTGAAACCCATTGGCAAAGCGTGTGGTGCAGCAAGGGGCAACCGAGACTAGTGAGTGGGCCACATGAATGCCCCTCCTTCCTCTCAATGGGACGCTTGATTGAAATCCAGTGGCAGGCACCCTGCGGCCCACTGGGGTTCCACCTGCGGCCTGCCTGCGTACCCCCTCTCTGCCCCCTTCTCCCACACACCTCTCACGCACAGGGGCAGTGGAGCCCCACACTTCCTGCTCCTCCCCCTGCCCTGTATCCCCTGAGACACCCTCTGTCCCTCTCCTCCGCCTCCCTCTCAGAGCTGGAACAGCCACAAACAGCTCTGAGAAGGCTGGGAGAAGCAGGAAGTGTGGCACTTCAGTGCCCCAGTGTGCGAGAGGTGAATGGGGGAGAGGGGCAGTCAGGGGTGTGCTGGTCACAAGTGGGCTGCAGGTTGCCCCCACTGGTGTCTCGCCTGCTTTAATGTTGGGTCAGATTGATGTCACTTCCGCTTCCTGAGTAACTGATAGGCATAGGAGGTTGGTACAATCTATCTGTGTGGTGGATCTGTTGTTGTTTTTTTCCCTCACAGACTAGAGATCCCTAGTGCCTCAGTTTCCCATCTGTAAAATGGGGGTGACATCCCCTCATCTCACAGAGGTGTTGTGGGAATAAATCCATTGAGGTTTGTGAAGCGCTCATGATGAGCACCACAGAAAGGCCCTGACAAAATTAATAAGTCTGTGCTGAGAACAGGGTTCGAATAGTGCCCCGTAGATAAGGCCTGGCCCCATACGCTGCACAATGAGGAGAACAAAATACTGCGTACCTGCTTGTTAAGTGAGCACAGTCCATCCTGCGGAGTGAATGAGGGGTCCTATGGTGAAAATAATATGTGATCATATAATTAAACACTATAATATAATCTATAGAATCCTAGGGTTAGAAGAGACCTCAGGAGGTCACCAAGTCCAACCCCCTGCTCAATGCAGGACCAATCCAACCTGGAGGTTCTGCACCACCCCCCACGCCCCTGCTTCCCATACCTATGAGGCCTACTGGCTGCTGTAAGCAGTTAAGACTTACCCAGCCTTTGCCTGTCACTCAGATAGACTTGGATTATAGACATCTGCCAGTAGGGTGAAGTTCACCTCAGTGCTGAAAAGCCAGTCACCCGTGCCCCACGCCAGTTCTATTTTGTGGGTGCAGTGTTAGCCCTCTGTGGGATGGGCCGCCCTCTCTTAGCCAATAATGGGGGCTTGCACCAAGAGTTTCCAGAAGTGAAACACAAGAATCGCTATAGCATGAGCTGAAGATCTGACTCTCTTTAGCTGGGGCTGTAACAGACTCATAGCTTAGAATAATAGAATCGCAGGGTTGGAAGAGACCACAGGAACCATCGAGTCCAGCCCCCTGCCCAAAGCAGGACCAACCTCAACTAAATCATCCCAGCCAGGGCTTTGTCAAACTGGGACTTAAAAACCTCTAGGGATGGAGATGCTACCACCTCCCTAGGGACCCAATTCCAGTGCTTCACCATCCTCCTAGGGAAATAGTTTTCCCTAATAGCCCAACCTAGACTTCCTCCACTGTAACTTGAGACCATTGCTCCTTGTTCTGTCATCTGTCAGCACTGAGAACAGCCTCTCTCCATCCTCTCTGGAACCTTTCTTCAGGTAATTGAAGGCTGCTCTCAAATCCCCCCTCACTCTTCTCTTCTGTAGAAGAAATAAGCTCAAATCCCTCAACCTATCCTCGTAAGTGATGTGCTCCAGCCCCCTCTTCATTTTTGTTGCCCTCTGCTGGACTTTCTCCAATGCATCCACATCCTTTCTGTAATGGGGAGAGGAGCAAACTCCGGTCACATGGGCTACCTTATTTTTTGACATTTCCTAAATTCCCTGTGGCTGACTTTTCCACCTTTGTAATATTCTTCTAATAAATCGTGTGTGTGTGTGTGTTGTGTGTGTGTGTGTGTGTGTGTGTGAGATAAACATTTATGTTTATATATGCCAGATGATCAGTAGTGTAAACTAAAGTAGTTCTATTGTCTTCTGTATAATTCTGCCAATTTGCACTAGTCAATGATGGTTCTATCTGCATTGTGTGCCTCATTCACACACAAACACAAATGCAAACGGCATATGCAATGAATTAATATTGTTGTTATAGCTTTTTGCTCTTATACTGTTGCAATTCCACAGATAATCCCTGGCATGACTGATCCAGAATTCTTCTTGCTAAGTGGCCTGTACTCAGAGGGTTAACCTCAGCTTGCACCATTTCTCTGTTGTCTATAATGTGACTTAAAAATAAGTTCAAATTATTGAGTACAGTAAAGTGTAGTTCCATTTGCGTCAAACAGCTGACTGGCAATGAACAGTTCAATTACAGGATTAGAGATCCTGTAGTTAATGTTATTTTGGGGAACCAAGGAATTTTCCTGCCAAGGCAGTGAGAGAGCTGGAATCAAGGGAGATGGATACCATGATGGAGCCACGGTTTGGTACATCTGACTAGCTGATCCAGCACAGAGTTTTCAAAGGAGGTGAGATCTTTGAAGGGGACCTTGCAGTTACACCGGATTTCAAAGGTGGCCTTCTAGAGCAGTGGTTCCCAACCTTTCGGGGGCTGCCGGGCGCCTGGTGATTGGGCCACTCACGCGCTGGGCGTCCGGGGGAGGGGCCACTCACATGCTGCGTGTCCGGGGGTGGGGATGCGCATGCGCTGCGCGCCCGAGGGCGGGGCCGCCCATGCGCCACGCTTCCGGGGCCGGCACCGCGCATGTGCTGCGCGCCTGGGGCAGTGGCCGCCCATGCGCCGCGCGGACGGGGGCCGTCCCAGATCATTCCACGGGCGCACATAAATGTCCCGGCGGGCACCATGGTGCCCGCGGGCACCGCGTGGGGGACCACTGTTCTAGAGAACAGAGACTCATGTTTCAAGATCCCTCTGGAGGACTTTATATGGCATTTTTCATTTGTAGATTTCAAAGCCTATGACAAAGCAAGAGAGGGACTAGTTCCCACATTTCATGGATAGGTAAAGGGACATGCTCAAGATCCTCTGAAAGGTCAGAGGCAAAACGCCCGAATCTCTTTGCTTTTACAACACAGCCCTATACAGCCTATCAAGCCACATCACTGTTTATACAGCAAAACCAACGAGCAGTGCTGGGGCACCTTGGGCCATGCCTACACTAGGAGATTATTTAAATTTACTAAATTCAGCTGAAGGCTCCGATGGTGCATCAGACACCAATGAATGTTGGTCAGACAAGTTGTATGCTCCTTCTTCAGAAGGACTGTGAATGCTGCAAAGTCTGGCTCATGAGATGAAGACTGGAGATCTCTCAGGCTAACATTAAGACCATAAGGATACAGGGCTGGATTAAGGGGGGGGGGGCTAGCTGGGCAGCTTCCCGGGGCGCCAACCTATGGGGGGCGCCTGATGGCAGCTGTAAGGTGCGCAGCACGATGGGGGGTCGGGCTGCGCATGCGCCGCATGCCCAGGGGGCAGAGCCGTGTATGCGTTGCGCGCCCGCTGCCCGGGATGCAGGAATGGCTCGAGCTGGCCCTGTAAGGGTATACATAGATTAAAAACAATACCAGACTTTGAATTTTCAGCATTCCGATTCCAATGTGTGTTGCGATCGCATAACCCGCGCACCTATTGGGGGTGGTTCACTGTCCCAGGAAGTGGCACTTAGACCACTTACAGAGAAAAAAACACCTCTGTTCTACAGCCTTAGCTGAACGCCAGCTGGCTTTTAGCTCAAGCCGCGGAGTTTCATGCACTAACCTCCAGGGGTGCATCTACACCGCACCGTTATTTCGAGATAGCTAGCGATATTTCGAAATAACAACGTGAGCATCTACACAGCCATTCCATTATTTTGAAATAAGTTTGAAATAATGGACGGCTTATTCCGACTTCTGTAAACCTCGTTAGCTATTTCGAAATAAGGCGTGTGTAGATGCTGCACTGCTGCTATTTCGAAATAGCCCCTCACCAGGGCCATTCTAAGTTATTCCTCCCCAGTGCCTCCTAGAGCTCTAACTCAGGATAGCACATCTACATTAGGGAAGCCTGCCTTGGACTAATTTTGAGGCTTCCCTGCAGTGTAGATGCGCTTTTTCGAAATAACTATTCCGGAATAGCTTATTTGGTAATAAGCGTGCAGCATAGATGTACCCCAGAGGTCCCAGGTTTGGTTCCACCTCTTGGCGTTACAAGAGCAAAGTGTACATGCGGCAACAGTAAATTGCCTCTCATATGCTTCACACGTTCCCAAGTGCTACCTGCTTGATAAGGAAACTACACAAAGACTCCACTTTACTTATAACTTCCATCAAGGAAACTCCATGGAGCTCAGACAGTGTCTTTCCAAGAAAGATCAGGGGGCAAGAAAGAGGTGGTCAGCATTACATGCAAAGCAGAAGGTTCCTATGGCAGTCCTTTCATGGCAACAGCTGATAAAAGTGGAGTAGCATAGTGGATTGTAGTGAGAGGGATAGGATATATTTCTCCCTTCCCCCTTTATTTTTAACTTCTTTCTCAGTCACTCTTTTGATTCCAGCAAGAAGCACACCCTCGACATGAAGGCTAGTCAATGGGGTGCACCTTTCCATCCACTAGGGGGCAGCTGAGTGAGCAGGCAGTCACACGGGCACCTTCTCCTACAGAGTTGGGACTGGCCCTTTAAATCCTCCTGCTGCTCAAAGAAAAAAAAATCAAACAAACCACAACACAGAAATGGATCAGTACAAACTCCATTACAAAGGGTGAAGAGCTGAGATTTTTACCAAGAAGGCCGGTACTTCAAAAGTTAAGGCCAAAATGCTGTCCTGAAGAATGCACTGGGTGGTTTCCTTACGATACGGAAAATCAGCCAATGGCGAGGGGTGACTTCCAGCTGTGAGGAAATACAATGGGATGTGATGAAGGGTGTTTGGAGTTTGCTCCAAACTTGGTGGTTAATAATCAGCCTGAGTCAGTAATAAGGCTTTTCAGTCAGGGCTCAAAGGGTGAATGTCTGCCGACCCTGTTATTTCCATGGAAGTACAAAGTTGCCAAGCAATTTGAGTTCCTGTAGCAACTCAGCAGCAAATCTGAGGACTAGATGTCAGGCTTCCAAGAGCCAGGGCACACATAAGGCCATGCTGTTGTTTGTACCCAGGGTTAGTACAGTCGGTGGTCACAGGTGGCTGTTCCAGAAGTATGTAACAGCTGCTGACCCTGAGGGATGGAGCCTCCCTAGCTAAATATTTCAGTGAAAGAGCCCCAGGCTAGGTGTGCCATCTTTCCTGAATGTTCAGACCAGACATTATTTGGGGCAATGGAACCCTTCCTGGGTACTGTATCGCTCACATTCTCTGCAGGTCAGTACAGAGGGGGGGCCAGTCCCTTTGACAGCCCAGTACTTTACGTGTACTCAGAAATGTCCTGTATCACAGTGTGTTCATTGAAGGCCTGATCCTGCCCGGTGCAGAGACTGCACTGGACCCAAATGAGTCTTTCCCACCAATCATTTTGTCCCTCAGCTGCTATCTTGCTTGTTCATTGAAGGCCTGATCTTGCCTTCTGCCTCGGATCCTATGAAGGGCAACTACTCACAGACTTAATGTGCAACCTTTTTGGTAACTTACTTAGCCTCCTCGTGCCTCAGCTTTCCAAGATGGAAATATTTGTGTGGCTTAGTTCATCAGGGCCAGATTCTGCTCTCTCTTGCCCTGGTTTCAGTGGAGTGCAGAATTTGGTCCTGCAATGGCTAGTTACCCCTTGTGTGTGTCTGTGGTCTCAGATGAGTACATAGGGCAGCTAGCTTCCGCCGCTACACTACATGTTTGGTGGTGCGCTGGTGAGGTTATGTCTTCTCGGGCTGGGAATTACATCCCCAGCTCAAAGCTCACAGGGACCTAAGAAGTGCTCAGATGTTACTGTCATTAGAGTAAGATAAGCACATAGGTAGAACTTTGGTCTCTGATGTCCTTTTTGACCCATGAATTAATATTATCCCCACACCCACATCTTTTAAAGCTGAAAACTTCTGTCAACATTCCTTCATTTAGGTGGAGTTTTTTTTTTTAGTTGCTTAAAAGTTCTTTAAATTGTAGCCTTTGTGCAAATCAAAAAAAAAAAAAAAAAAAAAAAAAAAAAAAAAGCTACTTTGCTTTCAGTTTGTAAATTGTTTCCATTTACATCATGTTCCAAATATAATGAATGGCACATTCTGAGATTCAAAGGCTCTGCTTTTAAATGTAATATTTTAGGTTAGTAATCAGAGTCTATTTTGAATATGCAGCGCCTATAGTACATATGAATATGCTAATCAGCTAAACTTAATAGGTCTCATTTGTATTAATGCAAATTAGGTGGCTGTTCTTTCCACAAAATATTTTCCTCAGTATTTATTGGAGAAATCGAAATCCCCCCATAATAAGTTCTAATATTTCATCTTAACGCTTTAAAGGGCGTGTTTTATTTTGGCTTAATCTAATTTCATTGAACAAAATTACATCTAAAGGCAATATAAAGTTACAATTTGTTCCACGTCAAATAATAAAAATGGCCTTTAAATTTTACATGAATTTGACCTTTTGGTTTTTGCATTTCAATTAAACCTCTCTTGTAGTGCTGTGGACATAATGTGCTTTGTGTGCCCATTTGTAGTTATCTGGCTGGATTCTTAGCACCTCCTCCCATGTGGCATTCACTGACTTTGTTGATCTTCAGTGATCATTAGTCTAAGCCTGCTTCTATTGAAGTCTGATAGGAGTTTTGCTATTCTAAACAGACCAAGTTTGGGTCTTGTGTTTAAATACCCCCGTGTAAATGGCATCCGGCATCAGAAATGAAAACACATGTAACTGTAATAGCTGTATAGTGCTGGAACTGCAAGTCATATGCAATCAGAATTTCAAAAGAGCCCAACACCTTGTGAATCTGCATTATTTTAGTGCCGAGCTAGAAGCTGAACTCTTCTGAAAATCTGGCTCTTGTGGGGTGCTGAGCACCCCAAAATTGGGGCTTGAATATCTTTGCAAACCTGGCCTACGCACCTGAATGGGTAACTTGTGTGTGCTCTCTTGCAGAGCACCCTCAGAAAGGCCAGCTCTTGGCCAGAAGACAGTTCAGAAGTAGAGACGAGAAAAAGACCATAAGACCCTTGGGGCAGGGACCAGCTCATTGTTCTCCACATCTAGCATCGTGTGATCCTGATCCATGATTGAGTCTCGTAGGTTTCATGGTAATAATCATAACAATAACATCATCCAGATGGGTGTCACTGATGTCTGGTGGTTCCATGGAGGTCCAAGAAAACCACAAACAAAACATGGGGTGACCTTCAAAAGATCTAGGCCCCATTTGCTCTCATAGGGTACGTCTACACAGCCCCATAGTGCGCATCAACACTACAAGCCATTATTTCGAAATAATGTCGAGCTGGAGGACTTCTTACTCCGACTCCTGTAACTTTCATTTCACGAGGCGTAAGGGAAGTTGAAGGAAGAATGTTCTTCCTTCGACTTCCTGCTGTGTAGACAGCGCGAAAAGTCGAGTTCAGCTATTTCGACTTCAGCTATGAAATTGACGTAGCTGGAGTTGCGTAGCTTAATTCGACTTAGCCACAGCGGCGGATATAGGGCAGGGCGAGCGGGGCAGCTGCCCCAGGCCCCGTGCTTCAATAGGCCCCACGCACGCAATACTACCTGTTGGCTGTGGCCGTGGCGCATGCGCGAAATTGCGAGGTGCATGTGCAAAATTGTGCTGCCCTGGGCCCCGCAAAACTCTCATCTGCCCCTGTTTAGCCCTGCTGTGTAGACATACCCTTAAAGGATGGTGTAAATGGAATGAAGAGCAGGGAATTTTCTTCAAAACACGCCCCAGCTGGAAACGTGGCATTTTCAGAACAGGAATAATCCATGTAAAACAGGGGACTACTTGGCCCCTAGGTAAGTGCCTCTTCAAAACAAGGCTGAGCTGCCGATCCCGTGACTGCCACTAAAAGTGGATCTGCTCTATAGCTAAATAACCGATCGTCATTTCTAGGGCTGCGAAGCTGGAATTTTTCTGCGGCTCTAAATGCAGTTTTAGAATAAACAGCTTAAAAAAGAAGAGCGCTCATGTTGATTTTTGGCAGCTAACTAGACCCTGTGCTCCACAAAGGTCAGCCCCCAACCCTGACCCGGAGGCAGGTTGTTTCTGGGAATAACCCTGAGGATTGTTCTCCAGCAGAAATCTAACTCCAGCCTTCTAATAGCAAATGCTTCTGTTTTGAAGGGAAGAAGAAGAAGAAGAATTAAAAAAAAAAAAAAGCCAAGAAACTGTCAGAACTGCTGAGGATCTCCATTAGAATGCAGAGTGCTCCAGAGTAATTACAAAACAGCTGTAATGGAAAATTGGTAGTCAAACCCATTTTCCACCAACTAGAACGGTGAATGGGCTCCATTATGTTCCTAATTCTCATTAACTTAATTTGCATAAGAAACAATGAGAGAATGCCTAATGAGTTAGTCCGCTCCCAGCGGCTTGATGCTCCTGTGAGCTGGGGTTTGACCCCTAATTACAGGACAGGTGGCAAAGCAGGAAGACGTTTTTACCCTTACATGGGGGAGACGAAAAGGTTGGACCTGGGGTTGTCACTTGTGGTTCACAGGAAAGTGTGTATGTGTGTGTGTGAGAGAGAGAGACAGAGACAGACAGACAGACTATAGGCAACCCCCGTAATCTCTCTGTGCCTTAAATCTCCTCTGTAAAAGGGGGATAACATCACTTCTTTCCTACATTGTACCAGGCAGGACCTAGCCCACATTGTCTTTGCTCAGACTGGAGGCATTTTGGGGTAGGTTCTAAGCGGAGACATAGCACTTAGCTCATCCTCCCCATGGGTGAGCCCTATCTCCCCAAACTGGTGAGGCTGCTCTTTCTTCTATTGGGAGGGAGGGAATATTGCTGTGCCTCTGACACTCCCTCACTGTATAAGCCCCCATCTGTATCAAAGCAGGGGTGCACACCGTGATCCTACTTGGGGCTGCCCTAGAGATATGTGCATTTCCACGACTGAGCTAGACCCAGGAAGTTCTCAACCCGATGCCTAGTGTGATGGAGTCAGCTGTGGTCACTCTGGCTGGCACAGCCGCCCGCAGTCAACTGTGCGTGTTTGATTAGGATGATCTTGTTTGGGGTTTGTACAGCGCCTAGCACAAAGGTCCCAGAGGCTGGGCTCCTGGGCAGGGCGGCAACAGAAATCATATCTTTTATATAAAATAATGGAGTGCCATGCAGAGAAGTCCTTACCCTGAAAATGCACCTTCCTTGAGAACATAATAACAACATAAGAACGGCCAGACTGGGTCAGACCAAAGGTCCATCTAGCCCAGTGTCCTGTCTGCCAACAGCGGCCAATGCCAGGTGTCCCAGAGGAAGTGAACAGAACAGAGAATCATCAAGTGATACCTCCCCTGTCATCCATTCCCAGCCCCTGACAAACAGAGGCTAGGGACACCATTCCTGCCCATCCTGGCTAATAGCCATTGATGGACCTCACCTCCATGAATTTATCTAGTGCTTTTTTTGAACCCTGGTCTTCACCACATCCTCTGTCAAGGAGTTCCACAGGTTGACAGTGTGCTGGGTGAAAGAAAAAACTTCCTTTTGTTTGTTTTAACCCTGCTACCTATTAATTTCACTTGGTGAGCCCTAAACTCCAGAGGTCCCAGGGTCAAATCCACTCAGTGGCGTTACACTGCAGCACTCCAAGGTTTTGTGCCACACATTTCCGGTGCTGGCCTGTGCCATGGTCCTGGCCGCCAGCCTGCACCCAGACGCTCTCTGCCATCCAAGCTATCAGCTACTGGTCCCATGCCCACGGGCTCCACTGACAGCCCCATGGTTCTGACCACCGGCCCCTTGCCTGGGGTCTCTGCTGACAGCCCCAGGATCCCCAGGGCTGACCCATTGCCTGGGGGGTTTCACTGATGGCCCCAGGTTCCCGGTCGTTGGCCCCTCATCTGGTGTCCCCTCCAACCACCAGTCTGGCATCTGGCCCTGCTGCTGCCTAGGGTTCCAGCCACAAGCATCCCGGCCACTAGCCCTTGGATCCCAACCACTGGCCCAGCACCCAGGGGCTCTGCTGCCACCTGGGGTCCCAGCCTGGAGCAGTGAGGGGTGTCAGCTCACAGGGCCAGGGCCCAACAGGATTATGGATTCACTTCAAGACTACATCACTACTATTACAGGCTTAATACTGCCAGATGGTTACACAGCTACTGCAAAGTAATACGCCAATAAGCACAGGCAGTGCAATGCATAAAAGAGTAACAGGCACTTGGAAATGCTTACGCCCCTTCAGTCTGCGGGGAGTCCCTTTCCGGTCACTTCGCACCAGGCCACAGAGGACGTGGCTCCAGCTGGGGGGGATCCAGGGCACCCTTTGAGGTCTAGGTCCCTGGTGAGACTCAGTGGGCACAGGAATGCCTACACTAGTTATACTACAGTTGTTTACCGGGTGTGCACATACCTGGCTCAACACCATTCTTATCACTCTTATTAGCTGAGACCGAGGTCAAACTTGTTTACCGCTTAGTAGTTTCCCAGCTCAAGGCATGGCTTAAAGCTGATAAAGTCCAGCTGCTGTTTGGGCTTGCAGGGTCCCAGGCGATGCTAAGCTGGGTACAGCAGGGATGGAAACTTCCATCCCAGGCCTACTAAGCTGTAGGATCCACATATAACTTTTATGTGACAAGGGGCGTGGACAAGAGTAAGGGGGGGGGGGGGGGGGGGCTGCACCTCAGCTCCCCTACCATAAAGATTGTTCCAGTACCAGTGGCTGGAAGAGGACTTTGGGGAGTGCTGGAGAGGGGGTGAGTACTGGAAAAGGTATTTGGACAAGACACCTGGCATCTCTATTGAGTGACAGCTGTCAATCAGCACCTCCCCTGCAGGGCTCAGATCTAGGCCCTGTGTGGATGGGATCCAGCAGCTGCAAGAGCCCAGTTAGATGTGGATGTGGGGGAGGGCCTCTCATTCTGAGCTGCAAAGTGTGCCACATGAGAAACACGGGCATTGCCCCTTATGTGAAAAATCTGCCTCCACAGACAGGGGAGACTCAAAACAGAGGCAATATCTGGGAACCGGCACATCCGTGGGGACCCTCTACCCAGGAGATCTGGGACAGAGTCAGATAACACAGGCCTCCTAGTGACAAATCTCAGAGGGGTCCCCGTGCCAGTCGGTAGCGGCAAAAACAACCAGAAGTTGGCCAAGCAGGAGCAGCTGACAAGGGGTTGGTTGTCTCGGGCAGATTAGGATCAGCTGAGACAGCGCTATGTTGGACGAGTTAGGGTCAGCTGGTTCCACTCCAGGCCTACCTGCGACCTTTTAAAAGCCTCCCCCAGTTGGATGGAGGGGGAGAGAGAGGCAAACAAAACCAAAAGGCACACACATAGCTACTAAGCTAGGCACAGCAAGGGAGTGAGCCACTTCAGGAGGAGAGGCTGGGCTTCCTACCCCAGGGAAAGACTCCAAGCCTAATTCTCTGCTAATGAGGGGTTGCTCTACCTGAGGTCCATCTCCCTGAGGGGAAGGAGTGCAAAGGCTGCCACGGTTCCTGCCTATCAAAAGCAGGGAGTTATTTATCAAGTGTAGGAGCAATGGTACCGAGGCCAATTCAGTCAGGCCGGATGTCACTCACTCCGAGCAGCTGAGTGGGAGGTGTGAATATCAAGAGAGGGGAAATGGCCTTTGCAGGGAGACAACCAATCTAAGTCCTTATTCAGTCCTAATTTGATTGTGCTACATTTGCAAATGAATTGCAGCTTGTCTTGCTCTTTGTAGTCTGGTTTTGGTGTGCTTTTGGTTTGGGTTTTTGTTATAGAATCATAGAATACTAGGACTGAAAGGGACCTCGAGAGGTCATCGAGTCCAGTCCCCTGCCCTCATGGCAGGACCAAATACTGTCTAGACCATCCCTGATAGACATTTATCTAACCTACTCTTAAATATCTCCAGAGATGGAGATTCCACAACCTCCCTGGGCAATTTATTCCAGCGTTCGACTACCCTGACAGTTAGGAACTTTTCCTAATGTCCAATCTAAACCTCCCTTGCTGCAGTTTAAGCCCATTGCTTCTTGTTCTATCCTCAGAGGCCAAGATGAACAAGTTTTCTCCCTCCTCCTTATGACACCCTTTTAGATATCTGAAAACTGCTATCATGTCCCCCCTCAATCTTCTCTTTTCTAAACTAAACAAACCCAATTCTTTCAGCCTTCCCTCATAGGTCATGTTCTCTAGACCTTTAATCATTCTTGTTGCTCTTCTCTGGACCCTCTCCAATTTCTCCACATCTTTCTTGAAATGCGATGCCCAAAACTGGACATAATACTCCAACTGAGGCCTAACCAGCGCAGAGTAGAGCGGAAGAATGACTTCTCGTGTCTTGCTCACAACACACCTGTTAATGCATCCCAGAATCATGTTTGCTTTCTTTGCAACAGCATCACACTGCTGACTCATATTCAACTTGTGGTCCACTATAACCCCTAGATCCCTTTCTGCCGTACTCCTTCCCAGACCGTCGCTTCCCATTCTGTATGTATGAAACTGATTGTTCCTTCCTAAGTGGAGCACTTTGCATTTGTCTTTATTAAACTTCATCCTATTTACCTCAGACCATTTCTCCAATTTGTCCAGGTCATTTTGAATTATGACCCTATCCTGCAGAGCAGTCACAACCCCTCCCAGCTTGGTATCATCTGCAAACTTAATAAGCGTACTTTCTATACCAATATCTAAATCGTTGATGAAGATATTGAACAGAGCCAGTCCCAAAACAGACCCCTGCAGAACCCCACTTGTTATGCCTTTCCAGCAGGATTGTGAACCATTAATAACTACTCTCTGAGTACGGTTATCCAGCCAGTTACGCAACCACCTTATAGTAGTCCCATCTAAGTTGTATTTCCCTAGTTTATTGATAAGAATATCATGCGAGACCGTATCAAATGCCTTACTAAAGTCTAGGTATACCACATCCACCGCTTCTCCCTTATCCACAAGACTTGTTATCCTATTAAAGAAAGCTATCAGATTGGTTTGACATGATTTGTTCTTTACAAATCCATGCTGGCTGTTCCCTATCACCTTGCCACTTTCCAAGTGTTTACAGATGATTTCCTTAATTACTTGCTCCATTATCTTCCCTGGCACAGAAGTTAAACCAACTGGTCTGTAGTTTCCTGGGTTGTTCTTATTTCCCTTTTTATAGATGGGCACTATATTTGCCCTTTTCCAGTCCTCTGGAATCTCTCCTGTCTCCCATGATTTTCCAAAGATGATAGCTAGAGGCTCAGATACCTCCTCTATCAGCTCCTTGAGTATTCTAGGATGCATTTCATCAGGCCCTGGTGACTTGCAGGCATCTAACTTTTCTAGGTGATTTTTAACTTGTTCTTTTTTTATTTTACTTTCTAAAACTACCCCCTTCCCACTAGCATTCACTATGTTAGGCATTCCTACAGACTTCTCGGTGAAGACCAAAACAAAGAAGTCATTGAGCATCTCTGCCATTTTCAAATTTCCTGTTACTGTTTCTCCCTCCTCACTGACCAGTGGGCCTACCCTCTCCTTGGTCTTCCTCTTGCTTCTAATGTATTTATAAAACGTCTTCTTGTTTCCCTTTATTCCTGTAGCTAGTTTGAGCTCATTCTGTGCCTTTGCCTTTCTAATCTTGCCCCTGCATTCCTGTGCTGTTTGCCTATATTCATCCTTTGTAATTTGTCCTACTTTCCATTTTTTATATGACTCCTTTTTTATTTTTAGATCATGCAAGATCTCGTGGTTAAGCGAAGGCGGTCTTTTGCCATATTTTCTATCTTTCCGACACATCGGAATAGCTTGCTTTTGGGCCCTTAACAATGTTCCTTTGAAAAACTGCCAACTTTCCTCAGTTGTTTTTCCCTTCAGTCTTGATTCCCATGGGACCTTACCTATCAGCTCTCTGAGCTTACCAAAATCCACCTTCCTGAAATCCATTGTCTCTATTTTGCTGTTCTCCCTTCTACCCTTCCTTAGAATTGTGAACTCTATGATTTCATGATCACTTTCACCCAAGCTGCCTTCCACTTTCAAATTCTCAACCAGTTCCTCCCTAGTTGTTAGGATCAAATCTAGAACAGCTTCCCCCCGTTAGCTTTTTCAACCTTCTGAAATAAAAAGTTGTCTCCAATGCAGTCCAAGAACTTATTGGATAGTCTGTGCCCCGCAGTGTTTTTTTCCCAACATATATCTGGATAGTTGAAGTCCCCCCATCACCACCAAATCTTGGGCTTTGGATCTTGGGCTTCGTTGTTGGTGGTTGTTTTTGTTTTTGTCTGTTTTTTATTTTTATGTTTTTGTGGGTCTTTTTGCGGGGGTTTTGTGTGTGTTCTGTTTGTTTTGGGGGGGAGGGGGATTATAGATGGAAGGCTACTTTCAAATTGGTTATTGAGTGTTCAGGAGGTTAAAGTGCATCTACTGGTTTTTTTTATGTTACCATTCCTGATGTCTGATTTATGTTCATTTATCCTTTGGCACAGAGACCGTCTGGTTTGGCCAATACACATGGTAGAGGTGCTTGAGGGCATATATCACATATTCCAGTGTTTTAACCCCAACATTATTTCTCCTCACCAGTACCTGAGATGTAAATGGTGCACAGGCCTTTTGTGACCCTCGTGCTCAGGGGTGAATTTTGTTCACAAGGGACAGCCCCAGTATAGGACCATGCACAGTCATTCCATTGCAGTGGGAGCCCCAGAAGGCATTGTGTTTCCAGCTTCTGCAAAAGTCCTCTGTGCTCAGCCAAGCCAGTTGACCGGGGCATGATTATTTGACCCATCAAGAACCAAGAGCAAGCCCCACAGTGCTACAACATCTATCCCTCGTGCTGTGTGGTTAATGACATTGGAACTGAATGAAACAGCTTCTGAGAGAGTCACAGTGTGATCCAAAACCTGTCAGGTGCTAATGCTCCCATTGACTTCAATGGGTTTTGGCTCAGGCTTTAGAGTGTAAAGTGGTTGCAGCCTGGATTGTGTTTCTGTCTACACACAGTGCTGTGCATGCTGAATGAATCAGGCATAAGAAGGAAACTGGTGTTCTGCGTGATGTTAGGCCTCGTCTGTTCCTAGGGGAAGGACAACAGGGTTATACTCTCACTCCCTCCTGCTGGGCAAATGGCAGCAGGGCTGGATGTGGGGCAGAGAGGGGGAAGCAGGAGGCCTAGATGGAAGGGCAGGCTGGGAGAAAGGAAGGAGGCATGGGAAGGGATGGAAGGAGGGTGGAGGTGATGGCTGGAGGGGGATAGGATGGGGGACACAGAGGGAAGGGGGAGCAGGACTGTGATGCTCACTGACTTGGGAGCTCCATTCACCCCACTGTGAACCCAGGAACAGGTTGTGAGAAAGGCTCAAGACAGGCCAAGATAAGAAGCTGTCCTGGGAGAAAGCAAAGGCTCGTTGTAGTCTGCTTATCAAAGATCCCTGGACCAGAATGCAGAGGAGAGGGAGGGTCTGGGACTGGGTTCCTTACCCACCCGCTACAGAGTGGAGCAGAAGGCAGTGGAACGACTGACCCCCAGACAGGTCAATGGGCCAGCACGAGGCAGAGGAGCTGTCGTTTCTTGGTCTATCGGTTTGCCGTAACAGGGTGGCGCTGTGAGTGGCCTGACAGCAGGGCCAAGTTGTAAGAAGACTGGCGAGGTGGAGCGGCTGTCAGCAGGGGGCACAAGAGGAGAGCCTGCTAGGTCATGCCCAGCCACCAGGGGACATGGCCGCCAAGGAGTGATACGCACACAGGCCACTTTTGAAGCTTTGAGAGCTGTTCTGGGGCAAAGTCCGTGTCACAAGAAAGGGGTTGCACTGGGCAGAGGGAGGCAGCCACATGTGGCTCAAAGAGAAGTAGGGGGGGGAAGAAGAAGATCACACAAAGCTTGGATTGACTGCCTCTGCCCACCCAGACTTGCCTGCTGTATTGAAATCTGCAGAGGCATCGCAGGACTAATGGAGCCCCTCGGTCTGAATCCCAGGCAGACCGTCCCTACTGCCTGGAACCTACTTAGAACTGGCGACCTCCAGCTGAAAACTCTGTGGCCGCTTCCCATCATCCTGGGCCACCCCATGACCTTTAGCAGCACAAAAACTATTCCTGAGCTAATAAGTGCAGTGTTATATTGACAGAGAGAAAATCATCCTAGGGTATGAGGATTAACCCACAACGTCGATCAAGCCCCTTAAAGGCCATTATACATTGTTGCAAATAGATAATGTCATTGTCCAGATCCCCAGCCGGTGTAAATCAGAGTCACTCCATTAAAATGAATAGAGCTGTAGTGATTTACACAAGCTGGCAATCTGGCTTGTGCACTCAATACAGGAAACCCCCCGAGATGCGACCGCCCGAGTTGGGACCCCCCCCACATTTACAACCATTTTTGTAAGTGCAGAAGGGGCTGAAACCCCCCAACTTACGTCCTCATCCCACATTTACGATGGTGCACAATACCTATCGTAAATGAGGGTTCGAGTTATGACGCCCCCCGACTTGCGATGCTTCCCCAGGAACCGATCGCGTCGCAAGTTGGGGGCCGCCTGTATAATATTTTGGCTTGGTCCAGTGGCTATATCATGGAGCTGGGATGCAGGAAATCTGGATTCTGTGCGCTGCTCTTCAGCTGACTAGCCATGTGACTTTGGACAAGTTGCTTCACTTCTCTTTGCCTCTGTGGGCATGTCTACATTAGGAAACTACTAGCTGGACTTACCCAGCGTTGCCCGGGAAACCAGAGGAACAAAATTTAGAAAAAAAGAAGCTGGTCCTGACAGCCTCCAGCCACACCGCAGCTGCCAGTGCCTGACATCTGGCCATAATGGCCAGACCCCCATGCTTTTCTACTGCTTCATAAAACAAAATCTCTAACTCAAAAAAGAGGCATTGCAATGTTGAGAATCAGAGCTATTTGACTTGGCAAACTTATTTTCTTCCACTATTTGATCTGAGGAAGTGGGTCTGGCCCACGAAAGCTCATCACCTAATAAACCATCTTGTTAGTCTTTTAAGTGCTACACAGTCTGGTGTAGCTGAAACAAAAAACAAGACTAACACGGCTACATTTCTATCATTAGTTTCTATTGTGACTTTTGTATCTATGGTTATGTCTAGACTGCATCCGTCTGTCAGCAGATTAGGCAGGTCGACATTGCAAAATAAGGCAGGGATTTAAATATCCCTCGCCTAATTTGCATTAAAATGGCCACCACGTTTTGCCAACTCAGCACTTTGTTGGCAAAAAGTGACAGTCTACAGGGGGATCTGTCGATAAAGAAAGCCTTTTTCGACAGCTCCCTTATGCCTCCTGCAAGTTTATTAAAAGTGTAATAAACTAGAAAATACCACCCCCTTTCCATAAACACTAAGGCTACATCTAGACTGGCATGATTTTGCGCAAATACTTTTAACAGAAAAGTTTTTCTGTTAAAAGTATTTGCGCAAAAGCACGTCTAGATTGGCACGGATGCTTTTGCGCAAAAGCATCCGTGGCCAATCTAGACGCGCTTTTGCGCAAAAAAGCCCCGATTGCCATTTTAGCCATCGGGGCCTTTTTGCACAAAACAATTCTGGGTTGTCTACACTGGCCGCTTGCGCAAAAGCATTTGCGCAAGAGGGCTTTTTGCCGAGCGGGAGCGTCATTGTATTTGCGCAAGAAGCACTGATTTTGTACATTACCAAGTCAGTGCTCTTGCGCAAATTCAAGCGGCCAGTGTATTCAGCCTAAGGGTATCTGTAGACTGCATTCCTCTGTCGGCAGAGGGATGCATTAGGCAGGTCGACATTGCAAATGAGGCAGGGAGGCATAAGGGATCTGTCAAAAAAGGCTTTTTTTCTCAACAGATCCCCCTCTAGACTGACGCTTTTTGCCGACAAAATGCTGAGTCGGCAAAACACGGTGGCCATTTTATGCAAATTAGGTGCAGGATATTTAAATCCCTGCCTCATTTGCAATGTTGACCTGCCTAATCTGCATCCCTTTGCCGACAGAGGGATGCAGTCTAGACATACCCTATGTCTCTGTTTTCTTCCCATGTCATGAGTCTTGGAGCCATTAAAAGCACAGTGGAAGGGAGAGCCCCAAAATCACCATGGCTTGTTTCCCCACCATTGCTGGAAGCATACGAAGGCCCCTCTTCAATAGTGCAATGTTTTGCTTCCTATCAGATGGTATTTTTGCTAATTATCCTTGTAGAAGCTAATGTTTTTTTGGTAGGGAAGTAGGGGATAGGCATGCTGGGTCTGCAAATTCTCATCCAAGAGCTGAGTATAGGGATGCCTCAATCAATGGGGCTGGCCCTACTGAATCTGAGAGATTTCAAGGTGACACCTCAAACTCTTCTCCCATCTTTTTTGATGAAACTATGAGTCAACTACCTGAGCCTGCTGGCACCTCTATAGTCCCTCCTCCAGCACCACCCCCTTGACCAGCTGCCCCTCCCATGGACTGAATCTCTCACCTCCCCCCCCCTCGGATCATCCATTATCAAACCCAGGACCAGTGCCCAGATTTGAGGGATCCCCCCCACCTTGGATTAATTTCTCACCCACCCAGCATCATCCAGTGCTGCCCCTTGGGCCAGTGCCCCTCAAAGGAGACTCCCCGCCCCCCCACCATGGGCTTCATTTCTCACTCACTCCTTGCAGGATTGTCCAGCCCCACTTCTTTCATTCCCCTACAATCCTGCCCTCGCCCCACTCACCCACAATGGTCCAGCCCAACCCCCCCACAATCCTGCCCTCCCCACTTACTCCCAATGGTCCAGCTCCCCACCAGCCCACCCCCAATGATCCAGCCCCAATCCTGCCCTCCCCATGCACCCCCAATGGTCCAGCCCCCAATCCTGCCCTCCCCACTCGCTCCCAATGGTCCAGCCCCCAGACCAGCATGCCCCCAATGATCCAGCCCCCCAAACCTGCCCTTCCCCACTCACCCCCAGCAGTCCAGCCCCAATTCATTCCCTCCCCGCTCTCACCTCCGGGTCTCCAATGCGCCTCCTTCCAGACATTTTTTCAGTGTCAGCTGAGCAGTAACACCAGCCCTGCCCTCCACCTACAGCGAGCCCCGGCAGCAACCCACCTGCCCATTGGTCGGCTGCCGGGCCCCTAGCCAATCGCACTATTGAAGAGGGGCCTCCATATGCTTCCAGCAATGACAGGGAAGCCGCCTCCCCCCGCACTGCCAAGCTCCATGGAGCCCCAGGGAGAGGCATCGGTCTCTCATCTCTTCCCTCCCACAGTACCTTAAAACCTTCTCCTGGAAGAGAGGTTATCCCATGGAAAGTTTGGTTGCAGTAGGTCTTATAGTGTCCAAGTTATTAGAGCACAAACATACAAACATTCTCCTTTATATATTAGATTTCGAAATAACGAAAATCAATTTAATAACTCCCAAAATAACAACATCGAAATAGCTTGTTCCCCCAGTGGGGAAGCCTCAAATTTAGTCTGAGGCAGGCTCTGTTAATGTGGAAGCAATACCTTGACTTAGACCTCCAGGAAGCACTGGGGAGTAATTAGTTCAAATGACTCTGCGGAGTAGTTATTTCAAATTAGTGGCACTGGAAAATCAACACTACCACTATTTTGAAATAACTATTATGAAATCAGTATTATTCTCTGAGGAAAGCAGGACTACCGATTTCGAAATAAGCGACCAGTTATTTCGAAATAACAGGCTTGGTAGTATGGATGCTCTGCTTATTAATTCGACCTGAGGGGGGTTATTTCGAAATAAACCCCTAATGTAGACCAGGGCTCTATTCCCTCCCAACCTTGGTCTGTCTTCTCTGTTTAGATTGGAAGCTCTTTGGGGCAAAGACTTTCTTCTATTATGGGTTTGTATAGCATCTTGTGCAATGATGCCTTCTTCTTATTAGGGCCTCCTGGCACTTCTGCAATACAAATATAACATCATCCTCTGAGAGATGGCATTGTAAAATGACATCTGTTGAGGCCAACCTTTTCAAAAAGCTGTCGCTGATTCTCAGGGCTCAACTTCAGAGCGTTGGCCTTGATTTGAAGGTGTACTGAGTGCTCAGATCTCCAGCGGACGTTGACAGATCATGCAGGTGCAGAGCAGCACTGAAAATTCCAACCCAAGGTGTCTCGTATTGGCCCACAAATAGCAACGTGCTCAAAGTCAATCGCTTCGGTTGTTGCTTTTTTTCTGAGAAATTTGGCCCAAATAAACACTTTTCCCTGTGGTTAATCATATTTGTTTAATTAAGGGAACACATCTGCGCAGTAAATAGCCTGTGATCGGTCAGTAACATAACTTTGTACAAGTGCGGCAATAATTGGATAATGTAATGAAATGCATGGTGGATTTTTTTAAAGGAAATATAATGAGATTTCATCATTTTATATGTGCAGGTAATTAGTTCTTAGAAAAAAGGAGGCAAGCAAATTATCTGCAGATTTGAACTATCAGGAAGCAATTCAAATGGCGCAACTGAAGAGGTACAACTGATCTGTTTTAAATCACTTGAAATACAAAGCCAAACCAATCCTGGAGGAAATTAGATCAGTGACAGGGGCTGAGGATTTGTTTTGTAAAATAGAAACTGTCAGGCCTTTGAAGAATATGCCCTTCCTTTAGTTTTGGCCAACCTGTAAGTAGACAAGGCACCCGTTGAAGTCCATGCGCTTCTCATTAGAGCTCATAGCCATACCTTACACCCTTCTAAATTACATCACCAAAACTGATTTCTAGACGCATGTGGTGGCACAAATATCCTCTTGGGTGCCTAATTTGAGTGCACTGATACCAGCCTACTTAATGAGCTTCATTAACATGGGTCCTACAATGGACTGATATATATATCTTGGATTCTGTTATTTCCACTCCAACTCATCTGATGAAGTGGGTTTTATCAGGGCCGGATTAAGGTTTTTGTAGGCCCGTGGCACTCTCATATTTGTAGGCCTTTAAATTATATATAACTATATAAGGGAGAATTTCCCTATTGCCTATTGGCCTAATAGTTAATTGTCCGTTAAACCTGTATGTGGTTTATTGACTAAAGACAGCAAATTATTAAGTTTGATTTAGCAGTTTTCTTTTCTTTATTTCAAGTCAATTATGAATTTTGGGGGGCCCTACATTTTTCATAGGCCATAGGCACATTGTGCCTAATGGATAATCTGGTCCTGGGTTTTACCCAAAAAAGCTCATGATTCTATAGATTTGTTAGCCTCACTGTCTAGATGTAGCCTTAGAGTCTATTTCTGGGTACCTGAAGTATTCTGAAATAGCAATTCCGCATCATTAAACCCGCCTATTATTTCAAAATAGATTTCGAAATAATGGATGCGCTATTCTGGCGTCCCTGTAACCCTCGTTCCACGAGGGTTAAGGGACTTGTCAGAATAGTGCTTTATTTTGAAATTTGGCGCTGTGAAATTAGACAGCGCCAAATTTTGAAATAAGCTATTTCAAAATAACCTCGAAATAAGCTACCCAATTTGTGTAGTGCAAATTGCGTAGCTTATTTCGAGGGAAGGGTGCTGTGTAGATGCACCTGAGGGGCCAACAGGACTGTTAGTTTTTTCTAATGTGCCTGGGTACATCAAATATGGGTCCCAGGACCGCTCGGACCCCTCACTGGCCACGCGCACAACCACACAGGTGCATGCAATTATACGCGCTGTGCTTTGAAAGCCTGCCCCTCTCCTTGCTCAGAAGGACCCGATGTTTTATTGATACACTTCCCCCCTCTCCTCATCGTTAATATTTAAGCCATCTCTCAGCAGGCAGCACACAGCTCATGGTATGCAGGTCGCCCTGCCAGCAGTATGCTGGGATAAACGCCTCCTGTGGAATTTGCATTGCTTTTGTTCTTCTCCTCTGAATCCTCACAAACAGTCCCAATTTGAAAATGCAAACAAACAAGAAGAGATCTAAACTTTCTCTGAAGGAAGTCTAACCCCCTTGAAGAAAGTTCCCCTGGGCCACTGCTGTTTCGGTTTGGTTTGGTTTCACTCTCCTTTCTCGCTATTGTTTTCTTTCCTTTGTACTTTGATGTTTCTTTGGGGACTCAAGTTTGAAAAAAAAAAGAAGAACAAACACAAAGGCATTTACAGTATATTTTTGCTTGGAACAGGCCTGTCAACAGAGTCAGGGGAAAACAAGGGGATGGAGGATTAGCAAGAAAGCAGGCAAGAGGGAGATTGGTATGCTAGCTTCCTTGTGTCCCTAGAGTGGAAACCCCTGGGAAGACTAGCACATCTCCAAATCCATTCAGATCTCCCAAGGAAACTCCCTTCCTGACATAGACACTGATCTATTGTCCCATCATCCCGCATTCCTGCCCATAGCCAGGCTAGCTATATCCCCCAGACCAATGAGGCCTGCTAAATGAGCAGGGATGCAAACAGTTTGCATAACTGACTTCACTTAGGCCCATAGTGGGGTTTGAGCGTAGGAGCTTCAGTGTTAAAATTTCTACTGCTTGAGCTGAAATGCTAAAGGCCAGATTCTCAGGGAACGTGTACATAGCAGTGTTAGCTGGAAATAACTGATGTTATTACGAAATAACACAGTCTGCGTCTACACTACAAGCCTTTCTTTCGAAATACTGTCAAGCTGGAGGACTTCTTACTGTGACTCCTGTAACCCTCACTGTCTGAGGAGTAAGGGAAGTTGGAGGAAGACTGCTTTTTCTTGGACTTCCTGCTGTGCAGACAGCGCCAAAAGCCGAAATAAGCTATTTCGAATTAAGCTACGCAATGGACGTAACTCAAGGCTGCGTAGTTTATTTCGGCTTTAGCCATGCTGTGTAGTCGTGCCCTCAAAGATGTTTAGACTTTCAACTCCAGCTGACAGCTAGACACCTACGTACTTTGAGGATCCTTACATGAAGGGCTTTTTGGTCCTAGGAAGCTATAGTCTGTGGTCTACTAGCAGACAGCAAATGGCGAGAGCAAGAATGCTACAGCAGGTGAGGACTACTTTGAGATACCAGGTTCAGTTCCTTATTTTGCATCATCCCTTGGTGTACATTTGTCTACACCCATTGAAGTGAAAGGATGTGACCTGTTGTCTTAGTTAAAGGAGGAGTTTCATGTGATCACAAAGCAAACAGGAATGTTACTTAATGAATATGATATAATGTGCAGCTCGGGGTGCGTAATTGTGCATTCGGACACGGTGTTCTCACATGACTTTACTTTGCAACTTGGGTTTGCTCCAGAATCTGCAGTTCCACACCTCTGAACCGATCTCTCCTATTGCTCTTAAATAATATTGACTGCACCAATTGCAACAATAATCCTTACAATTATAATGCCAATTATAATGCCTTGCTGCAATTTAAGCCCATTGCTTCTTGTTCTATCCTCAGAGGTCACGGAGAACAATTTTTCTCCCTCCTCCTTGTAATACCCTTTTAGATACTTGAAAACTGCTATCATGTCCCCTCTCAGTCTTCCCTTTTCCAAACTAAATAAGCCCAATTCCTTCAGTCTTCCCTCATAGGTCATGTTTTCTAGGCCTTTAATGATTTTTGTTGCTCTTCTCTGGACTTTCTCCAATTTCTCCACATCTTTCTTGAAATGTGGTACCCAGAACTGGACACAATACTTCAATTGAGGCTTAATCAGCACAGAGTAAAGTTAAATCTTAATTGCTTTAGAGGTTGTGGTGACTTTTTCCTTGTTAGCAAAGAATGTCATTTAATCAGTTTAAATTGTTTGGAGTGTCCCCAGGACCATTCAGTGGGCACCATTCTCCAATTCCGTGCCACCTTGTGTCATTATTTATACCTATGTAAAGTGGATGGAGAATGCTCATTTAGCCTCATTTTGGGCTAGATTTAGCCTCATTTTGGGCTAGATTGTGGCTCTGGCCAAAGCAGTGGAGGTTCAGGGGAGTCATGGCCTGTCAGATTACCAAATTCAAAGACTGGGAAATAGAAGGTTCCATGAACCAGTAGGTGGGAAGTGGATGAAAATGGACAGGGAGTGGCAATTGGAGTATTGTGTCCAGTTCTGGGCACCACATTTCAGGAAAGATGTGGAGAAACTGGAGAGTGTCCAGCGAAGAGTAACGAAATGAGGAAAGGTCTAGAAAACATACCCTACGAGGGAAGATGGAAAGCATTGGGTTTCTTTACTTAAAAACTGCTATCATGTCCCCCCTCAGTCTTCTTTTTTTCTGAGTATCTAAAAGGGTGTCACAAGGAGGAGGGAGAAAAATTGTTCTCCTTGGCCTCTGAGGATAGGACAAGAAGCAATGGGCTTGAATTGCAGCAAGGGAGGTTTAGGTTGGACATTAGGAAAAAACTTCCTCACTGTCTGGGTGGTTAAATGTTGGAATAAATTGCCTAGGGAGGTTGGAGAATCTCCATCATTAGAGATATTTAAAACCAGGTTAGACAAAAATGTATTAGGGATTATCTAGATGGTGCTTGTGTAACCCACACACCTAGTGTGGTTCACTGTCCCATGTAGTGGCACTTAGACCACTTACAGACAGAGATAAGAATGAGGGAGCTTCACAGCCTAAGCTGCGAGTGAGCTGGCTTTTAACTCAAGTGGTAGAGGTCCCAGGTTCAAATCTGACTAGTGGCAGTTGCACTCAGTCCTGCCATGAGGGCAGGAGACTGGACTCGCTGACCTCTTAAAGTCCCTTCCCGTTATAGGATTCTCTGATTCTATAACCCCTGAGTGGGGAGGGAAGAAAGGATAAATACAGCTCGTTGGAAAATGAGGTTTTTTCCCTATAGAGATTTTTGATTGAAATAAACATTTTTTTCCCTAAGAAAGCAGACATTTACCATGAGCATTTCAGTTTATCTGGAAGTCCAAATTTCCAACCAGCCCTCATTTGAGTCTCTGAGGCCATGTCTACACTAGGAAATTATTTCAAAATTAGTAAAGTCGACTTAATAACTCCCCATTTAACAAAATCGAACTAGTGGGTCCACACTACGGGGAAGCCTCAAAATTAGTCTGAGGCAGGCTCAGACTTAGAGCCCTAGAAAGCACTATTGAGGAATTAGTTCAAATTTCTCTGAGGAGTAGTTATTTCGAAATAGTGGCACCAGAGCGTCCACACTACCATTATTTTGAAATAACGAATTCAGAATTACTGTTACTCCTGATGAAAAGCAAGAGTACAGCTTTTGAATTAAGCAGACCATTATTTCGAAATAACAGGTGTGGTTGTGTAGATGCTCCACTCATAAATTTGACCTAAGGAGGGTTATTTTGAAATAAAGTCTGAGTGTAGGCCAGGGAATTGAGTTATAATTCCCAACCAGGGCATGGTAGCTATTATTATTTAGTAGTAGTAGTAATAGTAATACTACTACTACTAGTAGTAGTATTGTTATTATTATTATTAATTCCATTTTGGTAACACCTAGGAGTCCCAGTCCAGGAACAGGAGCCCTTCCTGTGAGCCATTGTACAAACCGAGATCCGAATGATGGTCCCTTTCCCAAAGAATTTGCAATCTACAGTGTGCCACTCTTTAAACTGGTCATTGAAATGCCATATAGCTCTTTCCGCCTCTGTGGCTACACAAGGTGCAGGACACCAGTCAATTAAGCCTCATGTGCATTCATCTCATTGGGTTGCCACCTATAACATGGAGAGTTTGTTTGATGGGTAACAACTGCCTGGAAAAAAATCTTCTCCCTTTGTTTTCTGGGGCCAGAAAAGACATGTTAATGACCCCCGGTGAGTCACAAACAATGAAAAGAAGTAATAAACACCAAGTGATTTATTTGTGTGGACAAAACGATTTGATGTGATTCCTTGTTGACAGAATGATCTGGCCAGAATTACATTCTATTGATAAAATTGTGAAGAAATGCCATTCATCGACCACATGATGTTAGGAAACTAGTATTCTGTGGACAAATGCCTTTTCCCCCAACCCCTGAGTTGTCATTTGTTTTTAGGGATTTGAACAGTCTCATGTTCCCAGTTGCACTCACATCCACTTTGTCTTCCTTTTATTCATTTAACCATTTAGTTCTTTGCCTGGACAGATTTCTATCAGCCTAATCTAATTTGCCCAATGCATTTCTGGTACGTGGCACTCACAACAATGATTAGAGGTGTTAGAAAAGTGTCACATTAACTAAGAGCTGACATGATGACCTTTGCCTCATACCAAAATACAACCTTTCTTATTAGGAGTGAAAACAATTGAGTTAACTATATATAAAAGTCACATGTGTCTGTATTTGCTGCTTTCACCATAAAGCTATTCCAGAACCAGAAGCCCTGGGAATTTTTGGCAAGAATCTGATTTTGTGAAAATCCCAGCCCACTGAAAATTGCTGGGATCCAGATAAGTTTTTATTAAGAAATCCCATAGTTGGAATGCTTCATCCCTTAGATCTCTGGGAGATTTGGCAGATCCACCATCACAATCTTCAAGCTCCTTGAAGATATAAAATCATGAGTGGTGTGGAGAGGGTGAATAAAGAAAAGTTATTTATTAGTTCCCTAAATAGAAGAACTAGAGGACACCAAATGAAGTTAATGGGTATCAGGTTTAAAACTAATAAAAGAAAGTTCTTCTTCACACAGTGTGTAGTCAACCTGTGGAACTCCTTGCCAGAGGAGGCTGTGAAGGCTAGGACTATAACAGAGTTTAAAGAGAAGCTAGATAATTTCATGGAGGTTAGGTCCATAAAAAGCTATTAGCCAGGGGATAGAAATAGTGTCCCTGGCCTCTGTTTGTCAGAGGCTGGAGAGGGATGGCAGGAGACAGATCGCTTGATCATTGTCTTCGGTCCACTCTCTCTGGGGCACCTGGTGCTGGCCACTGTCGGCAGACAGGCTACTGGGCTAGATGGACCTTTGGTCTGACTCAGTACGGCCATTCTTATGTTCTTATGAGCTGTTTTGTGAAATTATCCCCAAGTTGCCCTTTCTAATGCACCAGGACCCTGTTCATAAAGAGTTGGTCTGAGCTTCTTTTACACTTGCTTCCTCATTCGAAAAGTGCCATCATTCCCCTTCTCTTGTACATTTATAGTTACACTGTTGATGTTTACTGAAGACTAAACTGCAAAAACTTCTGCAGCATAGAGCAGTGGGAGTGGTTACATTTCAACACATTGGAAAATTCAGAGAAAAATTAGTATCCAGAAAGAACTGATCTATATTTAGGTTCCTTTACTCCACTTCTGTCCTGTGGGGGCAGGAGGGGGAGTCTGTCCATAGGCATTTGATGACAGACACACATTTACACTAAGGGTACGTCTACACAGCACCCTTATTTCAGAATAACTGACAGTGCCCATCTACACTACAAGCCTTTATTTCGAAATAATGTCGAGCTGAAGGACTTCTTACTCCAACTCGTGGCAACTCTCATTTCATGAGGAGTGAGGGAAGTCGAAGGAAGAGTGTTCTTCCTTCGACTTCCTGCTGTGTACACAGTGCCAAAAGCCGAATGAAGCTATTTTGACTTCAGCTAAGCAATTGACGTAGCTGAAGTTGCATCGCTTAATTTGATTTTAGTCCTGCTGTGTGGACGTACTCTCACGCATGATCTATCACGCTCAAGTAAGGGGTGGGGAAGGAGAAGACAGGACTTCTGATCTGGACCAATCTTCAGCAGAATGAGAAATAGGCTCTAGATGTAAGTGGATGGTGAAAGTTTGATCTTATCTTTTCTTTTCTTTTCTAGTGATCAGGAGTGTGCTAGCTCTATAAAGTAATAAAAACTCCAATATTGAATGTAATTAAAATAATAGGAAATAATATTAAAGGAAAAAATGTAATCCATAATCTAGTCATTAATCCCAGTATCACAACCAAATTTAAATTGGAGTGGATGCTGGATGATTTTCCTACTTTAACGTTAGAGAGAAAGTTATGTTTGATATTGTAGTCTTCTCTCAATAAAATATTGTGCACCCTGATTTTGCTGATGTTTTCCACCCCAAAGAGGGGGTTAATTGCAGTGGTAGAGGGAACAGTCATATTAAGGCTATGTCTAGACTACGCTGAAGTTGTGAAAGAGGATATACAAATTCTGTGGGAATTTGCATATCTTCTTCCAATCTCACTTTCTAAAGCAGAGCTTTCAAAAGTAAAAGTAATTGGAACGCGTTTTTTTCGGCACCCCCCCTTTTTCGAAAAGCTGCTCTTCCTCAAAAAATGAGGTTTTTACACAGCTTTTTGAAAAAGGGGGGGTTGCCGAAAGAACCACGTCCCGCAGAATTTGCATATCCTCTTTTGAAACTTCAGTGTAGTCTAGACAAGCCCTAAGTGAGTTTTGTAATTAGTTTCAGTGGGGCCAGGATTTTGCCCATAAAATCAATGTTATGCTGGAGATTACCTTGGAATACTCAATTCAAATTCTCTTCAGATCCAGAGTGGAACCCAAACTTTGAAACTGGTTCCTCTCTTAGGCTATGTCTAGACTGCAGGCTTCTTTCGGAAGAACCTTTTCTAGAAGAGATCTTCCAAAAAAACTTCTTCCGAAAGAGAGCATCTACACAGCAAAAGTGCATCAAAAAAGTGATCTGCTTTTTCGAAAGATAGTGTCCTCACTCAATGGACGCTATCTCACATTTAAGCTGTGATTACTATGGGCTGAGTGGCCACCAGGGCACCGGTGCTTTTTCCTTTTTTCTCTTCTTTCAAAAGAACTCCTTCTTCCCCATCCACATATGCCTTTTTCCAAAAGAGCTCTTTCGGAAAAAGGCTTCTTCTTCATAGAAAGAGGTTTACCAATGTCAGAAAAACTTCTCAGTTCTTTCTCAAAAGAACGCGATTGCAGTGTCGACGTAAGTGAAGTTTTTTTTGGAAAAACAGCAATTTTTCTGAAAAAACTCTGCAGTGTCGACTTACCCTTAGAATCATAGAATCCTAGGGCTGGAAGAGACCTCAGGAAATCATCGAGTCCAACCCCCTGCTCAAAGCGTGCCTTTAGATAATCAAAGCACCTTGCGGCCCACCAGCTGCTTCCTTGTTGGGCCTGCGACCCAGTTTTGAAAACCCCAAGTCTAACAGACTGTCAGCCAAGTGGCTGTACAGAGGTCCCTTCTAAAACCTCTCTCAAGCTAAAGGGAATACGGGATGTTGTTGAAATTGCAAATGCTTTAAGTCTTCCATGTCAAGTGTTCAGTAACTGCTTTCCCTTCTTTGCTGGATCTTTAATAAGAGGTTAAAATGATGTTTAATGGTGTGTTTGCCAGGGTTTTAAGCAGGTTGTAAAACAAACTGGAAACCTTGTTTAACATTGTTTTATATTGGACAGGGACTGGGTCGTGTCTCCAACTCTTCGGGTCCATAGCTTCCATCTAAATACAACGATTGTCAAGGGATATATCTGACAATCTAGAAAGTCAAAGTCCCCTGAGTGCATTCTGGAGTCCATGCATACATTTATGCTCCTGCATGGGTGTGTAGACTAGAGAACCACTGTCATGCCACTCTTAGATTTGCAAAATACTGTTCCTTTCCCAGTCTGTGTGCTTTTTATTAATAATTAGTTGTATTTCACTAGGGCCTGGTCTATGCTAGTCCAGGCAGTTTGGCTTAAGGGATGCCACCCAGTCGCTCAAAATGTGTAGCTGGATTTGACTTACCTTAAACCGAGCTGCTGAGGAGTCTACACTGCAGGAAGCCAAGGGGAGAACACGCTCCCGTCGGCTTCCCTTACTCCTCACAGAATGAGGAGTACCAGATGTCAGCAGGGGGTGCCCTCAGCATTCGATTTGGAGGTCTGCACTAGACCCACTAAATCTAATGCTAGAAGATGAACCTCCAGAGGGTCGATCTTCTCCATAGATTAGACATGCCCTAGCATGCAGAGACCCCAACTGAAGTTAGGGCCCTATAAGTTCTAGGAGTAAGAAACTGACCTTTGCCTTAGACTCTATATAGACAAGACAACAAGATAAAGGATGATTAGCCCTGTTTTACAGATGGTGAACTAAGCCACAAAGAGAGTAAGTAATTTACCCATAGTCACACACCTAACTAGTGGTAGAGTTGGTAATGAAACTCAGATCTCCTGAATCTCAATTCAAGGCCTTAGATCTGTAAGGACTTAATCAGTTGAGTCCCCTTCTGTGTGATACATCATTGGGGAAGGATGGTCCCTTGTCTAAGAGATTAGAAAGTGGTTTGTTTTTGGTAAATTGGAGAGGTGCAGGCTGAGCTCCAACCAGTCTGAGTTGCTTGGATGCTTTTATTTTTATTCTTATTTGTACTACAACACCGAAAGGTGCAGCCCAAATTGTGCTAGGCGCGGAACGCACACACAATAAAACACAGCACCCACCTCATAGTGCTTACAGTCTACATAGACATAGGGCAGGAGGAGAAACAGAGACAATAGAATTTGCCTAAGGTCACATCGGTTAGATGGAACCTCAGTGTCCTGAGACCTATGCACTAGACCATGCTGTCTTCTGTTTGGTCTATACAAGTGACAAGATCTTGTTTTTCCAGACTGCTTAATGTGACAATGCCATCTCCCCTCCTCCCGCCCTTTGTTCTTTCATTTCATATCCAATCAATATTATCTGACAACGCACAGGTCAGTAACGATAGCACTAATATCAGCAGCATGGAAATTACAAAAGAAACTATTGTTTGCCTTGAAATTAAGGGCTACTGAAATCAATAGTACATTTGAAAATTGATATCGATCATAGTATGTGTGTGTGGTGGGGGGATGCTGGAGGAGAAGTCCCCCTTCCCGCTACATAATTTCTGCTTCATTTTGACAAAACCAATGAAATCAACCTAAAAATTATAAACATACAAATCTTTTTGGAAGCAATTGAAAAGAGAAAAATATCGACATCTCATAATTGGATTTCCCCACTTACAACAGTAACAGGGACTGTTTTTGTGATTATTTTCTTGGGCTTGGATGGTGGGTTATTGTTTTTGAGCTTTGCTCTGGGTTTGTTTTATTTATTTAAAGGTTTCTACGCAACTCATAAGGAGAAGAAGGGAAGACTAAAGGCTGCAAATGCCAATCAGATCAAACAAGCCAAGAATAGTAATAGTTATTGTTTGGCGAGTTTGAGAGCTATTGTGTGACAAATTGATTTGAAGTCATCATTTGCTTAAAAAGGCAGTAAATGAAACTTTACGAGATGGGGACAAAGCAATGACACAAAATTGCCCATCCAGAACTTCTGATGGCAATCAGTTAAATGAAATAGATTAACTATTCTGCCCCCCTTCCTCCTGCTCCACAATATCAGCAAAAATGAGATGCAGTCAAAATTATTCTTTATCCTTGACCTGAGTGAACCAACAGCTCCCACACTAGTGGCTAGTGATGACAGAGGTTCATGGTTAATGACTGGGTGACTGTAAGTAGCTAATAATACTACAAAATGCCTAACAGATAGAGTTGCGGGTTTAATGCTACCTATTATTTTAATTAAAATTTAGTGTGGGTGGAAGATGCTGGAGTGACAGCCCTGGACCCTGCGGTCCTCTGTTGACAGAATAGGTGTAGTCGCACCAGTAGATTCCCCACACTGTCCTGTCATGTGCTTCAACCCTGAGCTGAAGGTATCTAAGGATTGTTCAGTCTGTGTGCTCATTCATTCCCTGACCTCTCCCCTGGGAAGGGTTCTTTATTGGGATGGTGGATTTTATGATGTGGGCCATTGTTCATTAGGAACTGAACTGATCATCCAACTGTATCATCTATGTTTTTCAGTGCCCAAGAACAAGTCTAGCTATTTTTTGAAGGCAGTTGATAGAAGCATCTCAAACAATTGAGATGGGACGGAGGCTATTTTCCAGCTTCTTTCTTCACTCCATTCCAAGGCAAAATGTCTTTCAAGGTTGAGAGATGTTCTTCATGGTCAATTCATAGTGTTTGAAAAAAGTCGGCACAATTCTCAGCCACAGTAATCCATGATTGGTTAAATATTAGGAAGTGCTGAGCATTGGGACAAATGATAGGAGAGCACATCACATCTATGGTGCCCCAAGCCAGTGTTGGCTTGACATGGTTGATTTGTTTGTTTTGTTTTGTCCTGGAAGGTACCTTTCATGGAATGAAGCTGCTGGAACCCAATTATTTCTCCGGCTGATTCCACCACTGCCAATTTGTTATATGACAGAAACGCCTGAAAGAATAGACAATATTCCTATAGATCATGTGCCAGGCCTGGCATCCAATAATGTGTGGCTACTTGTGTTCAGATTAAAAAAGAGCCAGCACTCTCAGGTTTTGTAGATAGGGTTATTTATTGATTATATAGCATCTGTCACAAAGCAATTTTGTCCTGAATTATAAATGGCCCAAATTTTGTTCTCTGTTAACAGTGTAGAATTGCAGATCCATAGATGGAACCCACAATAGAAGATTGCAAAGTTTGAGGAATATTCTTTTGAACATTTAAAGTCAACAGGCCTATATATTTAGAATAAGCCCAGTTGCCCATCACCTACCCTCAGGCCTCCCCATCTCTTGGTCTGCCCTGCACCCAAGTCTTCATCTTCCCCAATTTTGTCAGCCCAGCTTTGGCTTCTATTCACCTCCCAAACTCCCAAATCCTCATCCTCATCAGCCAAAGTTCGTACATCTCTCATGATAGCAAAACCATACCAGATCTTTGTGTGTTGTACGTGGCCATAGCTCCATTGTAGTGAATGGAGATTAATCGTTTTCTATCACCTAAACATCTGGCCCACTAATGTGAATTAAAAACTCAGAAACCATGGTATTAACAGAAGGGCTGCTCTTAAAATGGCATATAAATACAGCTTGAAAGAGGATAATTAAAGCCAGCGTATTTCAACAATTCGCCATTAGCATCATTGTTCTCGTATTCTCTTTGTCGATAAGGTGCTATAGGACTGCTCAGAGTATTTAAAGTCACTTTTCAGTTCTTTAAGAAATTGCAGCTGAGAAGCATATGAGGCTCCCTGAGGCTTTTGTGTCTTAGAAGTCGCTTCCCAGTTCTAAACCAGTTCAAGTTACTGTCAGAAGGAGACTTGATCACGTCTTCATATTTCAGGCCATGCTACTAAGACAACTGTTTTAAGTGGGAGAGTCTAAAGTTAATTCCCTAAATTCACATTTAGTCACTTACATGTTGAATTAGAGAAAATCTGATTAACTCCCAGCTGCTAATGAAGCCAGTTGAACCTGCGTCTTTGAAGATCAAGCCATTGGAGGCTACTATCAGGTCTCAAATATTGAACAAATTGGAGGACCCATCAAGGTCATCCAGCAAGGCAACGACCCTGCTACAGCAGGGCCAACAGCCTCGTCGGGACACAGGACAAGGTGGGGGGAGGCTGCTCCACATCCTCGGAAGGGGCGGGGCCTTGGGCAGACGGGGCGGGCCTGGGGCTAGGCAGCCCATAGCGCCACCTGGAGAGCACTGCCTGGAAACTGTGCCTCCCGCAAGAAGTCTTCAGTGTTGTCCAGAGCACAGTATGTGGCACTCCAGTGGCGATTTAAAGGGACTGGGCCTCTGATTACCATCACACCCGTAGTAGCAGTGGCGGTGGCCGGGAGTTGCACCACTGGGCCATAGAACAACTACTCCCTTTGCCTCCCCCCATCGGTGGGTGTCCCGCTAAGATTAAAACTCTTAAAACCAGTGCTTAATTTGTGCCAGGGTTTGTCGGAGCTGAGTGCCAATATCTCTTGGCATTTCATTGCCTGCCACCTCTGGGCTTGCTGCATCAGTAATGAAATTAAAAAACAATCATCATAATTGCGTGAGCCCCAAAACTAAATCGCTTTAGCCCAGCACCTCTTTCAGACAAATGCAGCCCAGTGTAAGCCCCCACTGCCATTTTCATACCGACTCCAGGACAAAGATTCCTGCCCTTATCAGAGGCACCATCTATCCAAATTTGCTAGTACATTCTGGATTTTCATACAATAAGATCTGAGGCCACCATTTGTATTCTATAATGTGAGTTTGTTATGATACATTTGTGTGGTACCCAAAGTCTGGATCGGGGAACCCTAACCAGTGAAGGTGTCTTCATGAGGTCAGAAGGAAAAAACAAAAAGCCACGTAGGGTATTTGGGGTGGAAGTGAGGGTTGCCTGGATGATTAAAAGCCTTGAAAATGTAACAGAACAAGATCCAAGTCAATTAAAAATAATTATAATGATACAAATAAAAACCGTGGAAAAAAAAATCAGTGATGAGTGACTAGCAGACTGGACGTTCGCCCAAACCAGTCCATGGCTAGAGCATTCCAATTTCTTGAAGATGACAGAGGATGGAGTTTTCTTTTAGAGCGTGCCATAGAAATGTAGCACAGCCCCATCTCCATTCTCCCTGCTGCATAATGCTTACCAGGCCATTAGCAGATTCCTCTGATAGTATTCCCCTGCCATCATTTGTCACCCTCTCCGGCTTTTCCTCTTCTCTTTGCTATCCTTTCCATCATCTGGATTACCCGCCACTCCAATGTCAAAAAACCACATTTTTCTTTTTTTCCATGCCAGTCTATTGGCAATACTGCTGCTAGTGTCCATTAGAGATTTTTAATGGTGATTTTTTTTCTAGGAGAGCTTTCATCACAATTTTGAAATTTGGCAAAAAAAAAAAAAAAAAAAGAGAGAAATGTTGATGCAACTTTTGCATTGTTGCCCTGCCAAGGACAGGAGTTTCTGAACAGATATTAAGTGACAATAGAACTCAGTTCACATCTGAAGAGTTCTAGTTGTTTGTTAAAAGAAAGAGTATCAGACATTAGAGAGACAAGGTGGGAGAAGTAGTATCTTCTATTAGAACAAACTCTATTGGGAATAGAGACAAGCTTTCAAACTACACAGAGATCATCTTCAGGACCTGCTCGAAAGCTTGTCTCTCTCACCAAGTTGTTCCAAAAAACATATTACCTCACCACCATGTCTCACCATGGGACCCACACAGTTACAACAATAGTATGAAACTATTCAGACATTCAAGCAACCTAGCACAGTAATACAAATATTAATAAAATGTAAATATTTTGTTGAAAAGTCCATGGCACGGTCAGTCCTGTGCTGTAACCAAAAAATGTATCTTTCTCCAAACAGTCAGCCATTTCTACTCTGTGCCTCTCTCTAACTCTAAGCGTGTGTCTACACTGCACTGAAACTCGAAATGAGATACGCAAATGGAGCTACGCAAATGGCGTATCTTATTTCGATGCTATTTCAAATTAGCTTATTTCGGCATTTGGTGCTGTCTACTCAGCGCCAAATTTTGAAATAAAGAGCTATTCCGAAACATCCCTTGCTCCTTGTAGAATGAGGTTTACAGGGACATCAGGATAGAGAGCCCAAAATAACGGGCTTGCTGTGAAGATGCAGGATAGCTATTTCAGGATACTCTGGTATCCTGAAATAGTGTTGCAGTGTAGACGTACCGAAATAAGTGACAAACTAGTGCTTAGTGTCCAAGTGCAGGGTTCTTCATTCATTAAACCCGCAACTGCCAACGAAAAATACAGAGGGAGAGAGAGGAAAGTATTTCGTAGAATCATAGGATCGTAGAAGATTAGAGTGGGTAGGGACCTCAGGAGATCACCCAGTCCCAATGCCCTGCCCAAAGCAGGACCAAATTAATCACTCCAGCCACGTTTTTGTCACACCTGCCCTTAAAAACCTCTAGAGATGGAGATTCCACCACCTCCCTAGGGAACCCATTCCAGTGCTTCCCCACCCACCTAGGGAAATAGTTTTTCCTAATATCGAACCTAGACCTCCCCCACTGTAACTTGAGACCATTACTCCTTGTTCTATCATGTGCCACCCCTGAGAACAGCCTGGCTCCATCTTCTTTGGACCCTCCTCCTCCCTTTTTGGGTAGTTGAAGGCTGCTATTAAATCCCCCCTACTTCTTTGCAGACTATAAATAAGTCCAGGTCCCTCAGCCTCTCCTCATAAGCCATGTGCTCCAGCCCCCTCATCATTTACATTGCCCCCCGCTGTACTCTCTCCAATTTTTCCACTTCCTTTCTATACCGTGAGGCCTAAAACGTGATACAATACTCCAGATGTGGCCTCTCCAGTACCAAATAGAGGGGAACAATCACTTTGTTTGATCATCTGCACTATATCTAAGCCACATAATGCAGGGAATCTAGTTTGGAAGGACGTAATAAAACCCACTTGGACACAAACACATTAAACACTTGCCCCAAAAGCAGAGGTTTTTGTGCCCCTCTCTCTTGTTTAATCCGCGACCTGTCACAATTGTAAGACCTTCCCTCTGAAGCTGTTTTCCAGCAAGGGACTTGAGGAAGCCAAGAAACAAGCCCAATTCCTTCCATGAGTGAGATCATGATTCCTAAAGGGAAACTGGTGATGGAGATTGTTAGAACACATATGCCCTGAGCACCGATGAGATAGTTAATATCCAAACACAAACTTTCATGTGTGAAAATGTAGGTGAGCTCCTGATACATGGAGGGCTGTGAACAAAAAAGATCTCAAGGCCCACCACATGCAGAAGACATTGTCCTGGTTCTGAGGAAAGTTGGATGATCTTGTAAATAACATAGAGGATATGTAAGTGCTAAGGGGATATGGCTTCATTTCCTGGCCCTGCTACAGAAGCTTGGAGTGACCTGGGGAAATTTTCTTAAGATGCGAATTTCAGAAAACACTCATGAGTGTGCTAACACCATTCCCACTGAGGTCAATAGTCAGTTTCCCTTTGGCTATGATAGGAGCAATGTTAGGCCCATACTAAGATCTTTGAACCTAATCACTCTGCCTCAATTTCCCATCAGTAAAATGAGACATCCTTTCTCTAACCCTTTGGCTTGTGTGTCTTGTCTATTCAGACTGTAAGCTCCTTGGTGCACAATTGCCTCTTGGTATAAGTTTGTACAGTGCCACCCTGGACTGCGTCTGTTGGACTATGTCTACCCTGTATCTGGAGCATGCCACCCAACCCCAATAGAGAGGCTTACACTGGCTTCCCTTGAGCTAGCACACTAAAAGTAGCAGTGTGGACACTTCTGTTCTGGCAGAGCCTCAGACTAGCCCCCCCAAGCTCAGATGCAGGGGGTCAGGTGAGCCGGAGAGCCTGAACTGAAAGGTCTGCATTGCTATTTTTAGCACTCCAGCTTGAGTAGAGCTAGGGTGAGTCTGTCCAAGTGGCCTGTAAGACTTTCTCCCATCTGCAACTCAGGCATCCCCTCCGTGTTACCGTAATGCACTCAATAAAATAAATGCAGAAAAGATAGTTTGCCAAAATGAAGTCATTGGGGATCCAGAGCTGAAACTCCATCCTCACCAACACCCTGACCCCGAGATTGGAGATCATAGAATCATAGAATACTAGGACTGGAAGGGACCTCGAGAGGTCATAGAGTCCAGTCCCCTGCCCCATGGTAGGACCAAATACTGTCTAGACCATCCCTGAGAGACATTTATCTAACCTACTCTTAAATATCTCCAGAGATGGGCATTCCACAACCTCCCTGGGCAATTTATTCCAGTGTTTGACTACCCTGACAGTTAGGAACTTTTTCCTAATGTCCAACCTAAACCTCCCTTGCTGCAGTTTAAGCCCATTGCTTCTTGTTCTATCCTCAGAGGCCAAGATGAACAAGTTTTCTTCCTCCTCCTTATGACACCCTTTTAGATACCTGAAAATGGCTATCATGTCCCCCCTCAATCTTCTCTTTTCTAAACTAAACAAACCCAATTCTTTCAGTCTTCCTTCATAGCTCATGTTCTCTAGACCTTTAATCATTCTTGTTGCTCTTCTCTGGACCCTCTCCAATTTCTCCACATCTTTCTTGAAATGCGATGCCCAGAACTGGACATAATACTCCAACTGAAGCCTAACCAGCGCAGAGTAGAGCGGAAGAATGACTTCTCGTGTCTTCCTCACAACACACCTGTTAACGCATCCCGGAATCATGTTTGCTTTTTTTGCAACAGCATCACACTGCTGACTCACATTCAGCCTGTGGTCCACTATAACCCCTAGATCCCTTTCTGCCGTACTCCTTCCTAGACAGTCACTTCTCATTCTGTATGTGTGAAACTGATTGTTCCTTTCTAAGTGGAGCACTTTACATTTGTCTTTATTAAACTTCATCCTGTTTACCTCAGACCATTTCTCCATTTTGGCCAGATCATTTTGAATTATGACCCTATCCTCCAGAGCAGTCGCAACCCCCTCCCAGCTTGGTATCATCTGCAAACTTAATAAGCATACTTTCTATGCCAATATCTAAATCGTTGATGAAGATATTGAACAGAGCCGGTCCCAAAACAGACCCCTGCGGAACCCCACTTGTTATACCTTTCCAGCAGGATTGTGAACCATTAATAACTACTCTCCGAGTACGGTTATCCATCCAGTTATACTCCCACCTTATAGTAGCCCCATCTAAGTTGTATTTCCCTAGTTTATTGATAAGAATATCATGAGAGACCGTATCAAATGCCTTACTAAAGTCTAGGTATACCCTAGATATTTGATCCAGGGTGTTAGCTAGGCCCAGAGGAAAGAAAGTTTTGATTCTGGCTGAAATTGTCAACAATTCCCACCTCAGAAGTTGCCCAGGCTCAGCCTTTTGGATCTGATCAGTCTCCAGTTGTGATTTTATGTAGAACACGTGTAGTGGATTCACTCACTTTTTCTGCACAGCTGCTTCCCTCAGGGTGGCTTTTGGGGGAAGTAGCTGGCTGTTCCACCACCGACGTGCCCCCTTTGGGTGTGGTGTTGGTCTTCAGGGCACTGCTCTCCGGCAGTGACCACTCCGTTCTTAGTCGGTGCCCCCTTTCAGGGAGGAGTCATTGCTGTTCTTTAGTCCAGGGTCCTCCCTACTCCCTAGGATCCCCAGTTCTTCTGCCCCGGGAACACCCAGTTCCCTCCATGCTGTCCCGGCCCCAGTGACCCACTGCCAGTTCCTTAATAGCCCCTCCGGGCAGACCGCAGTATCTCCAGGCCCCTACTCCCTGGCCACAGGCGCGCCTCTGCCTGCCCGGTTGCCTCCTGCAACACTGCCTCCTGGTCTTATGGCCTGGGGCTTCCCTGGCTCAAGCTCCCTCTGTCTACTGCAGCTGCCTCCATGCTAGCCATGGCTGCCTCCTTCGCAGCCTGGCCTTTTAGGGCTGCCTCCATGCTAGCCCTGGCCCTTCGTGACTGCCTCCTTGCAGCTCTGGGCCTCAGGCCGGGAAGCCTGGGTTCATCCTGCCATAGCCTCCCCAGTCCTGCCCTCTTCCAGGGAGCCTCTTGCTTCCCCAGCAGTCAGGTCTCCACTGCTCTCCCTCCAGAGCAGCAGGCAGGTAGATCTCCGTCTCCTCCTCCTAGGAGCTGTTCTTAGTGCCTCCAGCTGGGCCCTCCTCATTTGCCACAGTTGGGCTTCCCCTGACTCCCTACTCTCAGCCCCTTAAAGGGCCAGGGCAGGGCAACGCCCTGCCACACATGGTTTATGTCTCAAAATCGCTCTTTGCATAGTGGTGTTATGCCGACAGGCAGAATCAAACCTGGACCTCTGGAGCTTAGTGCACGAGCTGCTAAGCCAGCAGGCTGGTGTCTAAAGCTGTAGAGCAGACTCATTATTCTCTCTGGAAGTGGTCTCGGTGCCACTAGATGGGACAGCGTCCACACCCAGCAGGTGTGGGGGTTACATAAGTCCCCTAGCTGAGGAAGTGCATCCAAAGCTTCAGAGACATCCCAGCACAAATACCAGATAAGTCCCCACTTGTAACGCCGACAGGCAGAACTGAACCTGGGACCTCTGGAGCTTCGTGTGCAAGCGTCTATTGCATGAGCTAAAAATCAGCTGGCTCCCAGCTAAGGCTGTAGAGCACTCTCAGTAAGTTGTCTCAGTGCCACTAGATGGGACAGTGCACTACACCCAGCAGATGTGTGGGTTTCAGAGGCACGGAGGTGGGAGTGCAACAAACTGGCTCCGTCTACTGGATGTCATCAGAACTGCTAAGTCCAGGAGACACCCTGAACACACCTAAAACTGCTGTGACCAAACAAGGACTCTCCATCACAGAAATAGACACCTTAAAAGAAACTGCTTCAAAATAGGACAACCCCTCCCATCCAACCATATGCGCCTCGTTGTCACCTACCTCCCCACCCTGCAGCCCATACAGGGTATGAATAAATAATTACAACACCACTCAAAATAAATCTTTCCCCAAGTCCCTCTTCTGGCCTTCAAACAACCCCCCATCTTGCCAAGCTCATCATTAGAAGCAAACTCTCCAGACACCAAGACCTGTCTATTCAAAGCAGCACCAGACTTGTCACAGCAGCGGCGGCAAAACATGACAACATAGCCACTGCTACACTGCTCAGTACTCCTGACAACACAACTTTCAAGAGCCACGGATCCTACTCGTGCCTATCACAATGTGTGGGGCACCTCATCCAGAGTTGTAATGCCCCAGTCACGACTATGGGTGGGAAACCAGACAACCACGGTGCACACAAATGAACTGACACAGGAAAATGACAAATGAAAAACAAACAAACAAACCACTGTATCACCTGCAGGAGAACACTTTTCACACAATGATCACACCATATTGGACCTCTTAGGCCTTGTCCTCAAAGGAAGCTTGTGCAACACCCTGCAACAGACATGCCTAGGGGCATAAATTTGTAACGTTACTCGAGACTAAAAACCATGGTCTGAATTAAGACTCTGGGTTTATGGTCTATTGCAACAATCTGTAACTCAGGGGGCTTGTCTACACAGTCACTCTACTGCTCTGTAACTTTTTCATGTAGGGGCACGCCAAAAACACCATTCCAGAAGTGCAGCAAGATACGGCACTGTAAAGCGCCAGTGTAAACAGTCTCCCAGCCATACTCAGCACCGTCAGCTACACCCCTCATGGAGGTAGTTTACCTAGAGCCAGGTGCCATGACCACACTGCCGCATTAAAGGACTTCTGCAGCTGCACTTTAAACTTAGCAGCAGTGAAGACAAAGCAAAGGCCACGTCTCCACTTACTGGAGGATCCGCACTATGGCGATCGATCTTCCGGGGTTCGATTTAGTGGGTCTAGTAAAGACTCGTTAAATTGAATGCTGAGGGTGCCCCCATTGGCACTGGTACTCCTCACTGTTGCAAGGAATAAGGGAAGTTGACGGGAGCATTTCTCCCATTGACCTTCCGCTGTGGAGATGGTGAAAAGCTCTCCTTAAAGTACATTGACTCCAGCTATGTTATTTACGTAGCTGGGGTTGCATACCATCATGAGACCTTCTCTTCACAGTGTAGACCTAGCCAGAGCCTCACTAACTCCTGCTTGTGTGTCCTATGACCACTTCATCTTGAATGGTATCTTTCAATAAGGGTTAAGCTAAACAAACCATTTCACCTTGTATTTGGCTGTGACACTCGTAATGCCTGTCCCAGATGGGAAGAAAAGCTCCACGGAGCTGAAAACCTTGTCTTGTTCACCAACAGAAGTGGATACAACACAATATATTACCTCACCCACCGTTTCTCCCTACTCTCCTGGAACCAACAAATGTACAACAACGCTGCCTAAAACAGCCATAAGCTGCTAACACGGCTGTTAGGGTTATGATTGGAGCTAGTCAGGAATTTTTTCAATGTTTGCATCGGTAAATGCAGATTTGGCAAAGACAAAAATTTTCAAAAACTCCATTGATGAGCTTCCTTCTTCAGTTACAGGAACAGAACAGACCAAAGTCACATCCTTCTACTGAGCCCAGAAACACCTGGGACCTTGCATGGTTTCCCTTCCAGAGAGCATGTCCATATGTGGGAAACCAGCCCTTTTTGAAACGGAGCCTAAATACCATTTGCTCAATGGCTGTTATTAAAGGACCTTGGTTTGAAGGCTTCCTTTGGCCTCAGACAGGTTTCCTCTCGTTGACCATCCAAGGGCAAGACACTCGGTGGCGCCATTTTTTGGCAGCTAGACCCATTTGGCTAGCATGGCTTGCAATTGCTGGTCTGGTGGTGTACGTGGAAACATCTGCCTCTCCTACGTTCCAACACACCACTCAGCCATAAAACTAGTTTGAAGTGCAGTTCAATTCCCTGCACCCTAACAATCTTTATAACCCCCTTCTCTCGAGGCCTGCTTCCATTTCAGTGGCAGATGAAGGAACTCGTCATCACAAGAAATTGTTCAGAATTAAGCCTTTGAGGACGTGTCTTCTGCCAGACCCACCAATCGGGACCCACCTGAGAAAATAACAGCAGGTCAATTTCTCTGTCCAGTGATGTGCTGGCTTTGTGAGTCAACCTCCACCTTTGCCCTCTGCATTTGTACAGGATCTGGAAATTCATCTGAAAGCCCAGTGGGACCGGGTTTGCCTCTTCTTCCGTTCTTTTTGCATAGGTGAAAGCTCTCTCATCCCTCAACTAATAGTAAATAATTGTAATAATTAGTATTATTAATAATGCAAGATCTCAGAGGGCATAAAATGGAGCATCTACAGACTTCTGCGAGCGCACACAGGTCCCCCAAGGAAATAAAATTCTCCAATCCGAGGGAAACATCTTGAAACCAGTGTAATTTTCAGAGGATGGTGATGTATCTAATCGGCTTTTGGTGCTCTCTCAGGAAATACTCATTATTGTGTGGTATTTGTGAGGCAGGAAGAGTGCACTCAGGGATGATGGATGATTTTTAATTATCAAAGCTTTGGTGACCTATGTGAGATGAGTTTGGAGGGCCCCCATCAACCACTGGTTGGACAGAGGTACAGAACATAAGACCTCTCCCCACACTTAGCACTAGTCTGACCTCCCGTTGGTAGCCTCAGCAAACGATGGACTGAGCAGGCCACGAGCATTTAGATGCTGCCTGCATTGCCTTTCTGTGGGGGTGAGACTCCTCCCTGCTCAGAGGGTCAGTTCAAGGACCAGGCACCGTCTAAGCTCAATTTCAAAGGCTTCAATGAGGCTGAAGCCATTTGTTGGCCCTTTACACAAAGTGAATGTCATTGTCTGGGACCAGATACAAGATTTCACCCTTCAGAGCCAACCCAGCCCCTTTCTCCAAGCACAGAAGGGAAGGAGAAGGTATATTGTGTAACCCAACAGAGGCAGCCCAGCAGCACCGCTGGAACTATTTTTAGGGTGAAGGTGCTGAGTACTCCCCCCCCCTCAATACACACACCTCTTCAAAGCCCTCACCACACCTGGCCAAGTCACACCAACAGTTGCCATCTCTCCCAGTCCGGATGGACCAGATGGACAGGATGCCATTGCTGCCAATGGTGCTTGGTCCAGGAGAGCTGGCAACCTACTTACCGCAGGAGGAGGCTGTAGAGTTCTGGCAGCATCTTGAATGGCAACGGAGCCTCCGGGGCTGATGGTCTGGATGGCGGGTTGCAGAGCTCATGGGGACAGCAGGCGGTAGATCCCATCCTGGTAGATCAGCCTTTATTATAGTATGAAGGCCTCCTTTGCACTGGGAAAGTGGTCCCCCTGGGGCTGACTGTCAGTCTCGCTGTAGCTGGGGTGGTCGTTAGGAAATGTAAAACGCTGGTTTTAGTCTCATAGATTAGTAGAGAGCCCTGGGCCCTGCGGCTGCTGGAGCCAGCAGTAGGTCAGCAGCGGGGCTGGCCCGTGGGTACAAAACCTGGGGGTTCTTCAGCACCCTGCACACCCCTACTTCCCACACCTATGAGCCTTTGCCTGTTGCTTAGATAGACTTGGATTATAGACATCTGCCAGTAAGGTGAAGTTTGTCTCAGTGCTGAAAAGCCAGTCATCTGTGCCCCACGCCAGTTCTATTTTGAGGGTGCAGTGTTAGCCCTCTGTGGGATGGGCCAATCTCTCTTAGACAATAATGGGGGCTTGCACCAGGGGTTTCCAGAGGTGAAACACAGGAGTTGCTATAGTATGAGCTAAAGATCTGACTCTCTTTAGCTGGGGCTGTAACAGACTCATATCATAGAATCACAGGGTTGGAAGAGACTACAGGAACCATCGAGTCCAGCCCCCTGCCCAAAGCAGGACCAATCCCAACTAAATCATCCCAGCCAGGGCTTTGTCAAGCCGGGACTTAAAAATCTCTAGGGATGGAGATTCCACCCCCTCCCTAGGGAACCCATCCCAGTGCTTCCCCACTCGCCTATTGAAATAGTTTTTCCTAATATTCAACCTAGACCTCCCCCTTTGCAACTTGAGACCATTGCTCCTCGTTCTACCATCTGTCACTACTGAGAACAGCCTCTCTCCATCCTCTTTGGTACCCCACTTCAGGTAGTTGAAGGCTGCTATTAAATCCCCCCTCACTCTTTTCTGCAAATTAAATAAGCCCAAATCCCTCAGCCTCACCTCGTAAGTCACGTGCTCCAGCCCCCTCATCATTTTTTATGCCCTCCCCTGGAGTTTCTCCAATGCATCCACATCCTTTCTGTAATGGGGGGCTCAGAATTGGACACAATACTCCAGATGTAGCCTCACCAGTGCTGAATAAAGGGCAATAATCACTTCCCTAGATCTGCTGGCAATGCTTCTCCTCGTGCACCCTAATATGCCATTAGCCTTCTTGGCTACAAGGGCACCCTGTTGACTCATCTCCAGTTTCTCATCTGTTGACTCATCTCCAGCTTCTTCTGTAGTTCTGCACCAGGCACCTCGTAACTCATGCTGGACAGCGAGTTCAAACAGCCCAGCAATAAACTTTACCACTAGGGTCCTACAATCCCCATCTCAAATCCTATCCCCAGCTCTCATTCTCTCTCCTCCACTTCCCCTGTCTGGTAGCAGGGGCTTTATTACAGTCTGAGCTCCCATTTGCACTGTGATAGTGGCAGCCCTGGAGCTGACTGTCAGTCTCCCAGTGGCTGGCAAGGTTTTTATGAAATTAGACATATTTGTCTTGATGTTTAGTAGAGAGCATGAAATTCAAATCTGTGTGTTTGGCATTCAGCGGGCCAGCGTTTTTAATATTCAGTGACATAACTTCATTGCGGTTTTGACAACACTGTGGAGGAGTTGTGCTTACCATTGAAAATTAAAGCCCCGGAAAGAGTTGACAACAGCAGAATTCTGAATGCTTCCAGGCTCCTGAAGTGATTGTTATTCCAGTTTGTCTAGAAGTGCTTATTGTGTTTGTAATACCGTCAGTTCCACTTAAGGGCTACTTGAAGTCAATGCAATACAGGTAAGTACTAGCGAAAGCTTTATTCTTTCTCCCTGAACATTTATCTCTCTGTGGTTTATCTGCATTTTGCCTATTGTTGGATTGATTCAATTATTACCTGATATCTCACCAGGATGACCGCTCCTTTCTATCTACCTAGGGACCTGGCTGGCTCTTTGCACCAAACTTGTGGAGCACCTAAAAATCATTAATAGTTTTTTTTTCTCTTTACAAAGCCCCTTGGAGGATGGGAACTTCCTGGAAAAATGGACTGTAGGCTGAACAGAAAGCTGGCTAGATTGTCAGGCTCAACGGGTCATGATGAATGGTTTGATGTTTGGTTGGTGGTTGGTGTCAAGCAGAATTCCCCCAGGGTCGATTCTGGGGCTGGTTTTGTTCAACATCTTTATTGATTACATGGGTGAGGGGATGGGTTGCACCCTCAGCAAGTCCATAGATGACACTGAGCTAGGGTCCATGAGGACATGACCTATGAGGAGAGGCTAGAGGATTTGGGCTTGTTTAGTCTGCAGAAGAGAAGAGTGAGGGGAGATTGGATAGCAGCCTTCAACTACCCGAAGAGAGGTTCCAGAGAGGATGGCGAGCAGTTGTTCTCAGTGGTGACAGATGACAGAACAAGGAGCCATGGTCTCAAGTTGCAGTGGGGGAGGTCTAGCCTGGATATTAGGAAAATCTATTTCACTAGGAGGGTGGTGAAGTATTGGAATGGATTACCTAGATAAGTGGTAGAATCTCCATCCCTAGAGGTTTTTTTAAATCCAGGCTTGACAAAGCCCTGGCTGGGATGATTTAGTTGGGGTTGGTCCTGCTTTGGGCAGGGGTCTGGATTCGATGACCTCCTGAGGTCTCTTCCCACCCTAGGATTCTATGATTCTATAGGGGAAGAGGTAGATATGGTGGAGGGCAGGGATAGGACAAAGTGACCTGGACAAATTGCAGGATCGGGCCAAAAGAAATCTGATGAGGTTCAACAAGGACAAGCGCAGAGCCCTGCACCTGGGATGGGAGAATCCCAATCATTGTGCCAGGCTGGGGACTGACTGGCTAAGTAGCAGTTCAGCAGAAAAGGACCTGGGGATTGCAGTGGATGCATATTGGGGTTCATTAGCAGGAGCATTGCCAGCAGATCTAGGGACGTGATTATCCCCCTTTATTCGGCACTAGTGAAGTCATAGCTGGAGTATTGTGTCCAATTCTGGGACCCACATTACAGAAAGGATGTGGACACATTGGACAGAGTCCAGCGGAGGGCAATGAAAATGATGAGGGGGCTGGAGCACATGACTTATGAGGAGAGGCTGAGGGATTTGGGCTTATTTAGTCTACAGTAGAAAAGGGTGAGGGGGAATTTGATAGCAGCTTTTAACTACCTGAAGGGCTGTTCCAGAGAGAATGGAGAGAGGTTGTTCTCAGCAGTGACAGATGACAGGACACAAAACCATAGATGTTGCAGTGGGGGAGGTCTAGGTTAGATATTAGGAAAAAATATTTCCCTAGGAGGGCAGTGAGGCACTGGAATGGGTTCCCTAGGGAGGGTGTGGAATCTCCATCCCTAGAGGTTTTTAAGTCCAAGCTTGACAAAGCCCTGGCTGGGATAATTTTGTTGCGGTTGGTCCTGCTTTGGGCAGGGGGTTGGACTCAATGTTTCCTGAGGTCTCTTCCAACCCTACGATTCTCTGATTCTCTGATTCTCCATTTTGCAAGTGAGGAAATCTCTGTACACCTATGAAAACTCTCTGGTTATTTTATGAACCTGTCCTCCATGTAGACTGATCATGCCACCATGCCCAAGTTGAGTATGTGTATATGACACTCTGAGTCCAAACTCAGAGCTAAAAAGTTAATTCAAAATATAAAAACCCAGGTATGTTCAAACCCAAAGTCAAGCGACACCTTAGTTATGATTTGATATGCACAATAAGCAAAGAACACAGAGGTCCCCCACAGCTGTAAGCTCTTTGCTGTGATCTGCCCAGCTAACCTCAGAGCTTGTTATTACTGTAGCATTGAGAGAGCAAGCGATGTTCAAACATATAAGAAGGAGCCATGAAGCACTTACAGTCAAAACGGAGAAGAGGAAATGGAGGCGTAGCTATTTTTCTAAGGTCACCAGCTTAAGTACACTCTGACTTTCAGTAGAACTTCTGTTTTGCTTTCTAACTTAGTGCATACTCAACTGTACCACCGACATCAGCCACAGCCCTGTATCTGCACTGAAAGCACATTGGAAATGTGATTTGTCTGGTACGTTTAAGAGGAGAATTTTGCTATAAATTTGTACAGGGATTTCAGTTTTAATGCCCGATCTTGCAAACATTTTATACCTGTGCGTAATTTTACTAGCCACTTGAGTAGCCCCATAGAAATAAATGGAACTAGCCAATGAAGAAAAGTGATTCCCTTGTGTAAGTGTTTGCAGGACCAGGACTGTTGTGATCATCTCTTCAGGGACTAGATCCTGTGGCTTTTATAGATCCTATGAGGGTGATATTCACCCTGTTGATGAAAGCAAGAAAAAGCTGGTATACCAGGGTTGGCTGCAAGTTAATGGTGTGCAGGCCTGGCGCTAGATTTCTACTTAGAGGTGAGTTTCATCCACAGGGTATTGCACACGTCAAAATTAAAGAGGCAGAATCTGCCCTGAGGCAGAGATGGACACCAACTCTAGTGGAAAAGTCCCAGTAGTTGAATTGGGTGGAAACGCTGACTCCTATGCCTCTCTTTCTGCAGTCCCTGATCTAGGAGTGGGCAGAAGGAAAAGCTAGAATTGCTCCATAAAATCCACTGGGAACTTCACTCTTACCATTGATTGAACGTCAAAGGTTCTCAGAAGCTACAGTAGTGACAAGCCCCGAGAAGGAGGAACAGAGGAGGCAGAGGTCCGAGGGACTGGGAATTATAAAGGACTTTGGCCACAGCTCTTGGCTCTTGGCCACTGCTATTGTGGCAGTGCCTGGAGCCCTGGGCCCTTGAAATCAGTGCCGGAGCGTTGTGCGCTCTGGGTGGCTCTCATGGCAGGGAGCACATAGGCTGCAAGCAGAGGAGGCTGCTGAACTGTCCTCCTGTTCTGTGTTCTTTACAGAATAAAACCTGTTCCTGGTGGTTTGTCTGAGCGAGTCTGGTCGGAGGTGCACACACCCTGACACACAATAGACAGCACACAAAGAAGCGTCAGCTCCAGTCTCCCAAAGTTGTGTAAAAAGCCACAAGGCTTCCCCTGTCTTGAACAACCTCTCACTGGGCCAGTGAACACAGGAGAGGTGCTGCACTTACCTTGGACAAAGTTCTCCTTGAGTTTTGTCTTGAGTCAGGACTGCAGGATGTAGGTTATTGTTGCTGTGAAAGAGGCTCACAAATAATGACATCCAGACTGTGTGCTTGTCACAGAGATGAGATTCAAAAGAGCATCAAGCACTCAGAAGCACAGGATACAGCTATCCCGGTGACAGATGAGAGACACAAATGATCCAAAACAAATACTTAAGGGCAAAATTCTGCCCTCTGCCTGCCCTGTGCATTCATTCCAGTCAGAGTTTTCTGGGCCTACACACATTTAAACCTGTTTCAGGCCATAAACAATGAGCCACAACACACCTGCAAAGCCTAGACTAGATTGCACAACTGGTTTGCTTAAGGCCGGTCATGTGAGCAAGTGAAGTGCTCACCAACAGGAAGGATGCTCTGTGGGGGAAACATAGGAGTCTCCGTACTGGGTCAGACCAGTTGTCCACCATGTCCAGTATCTTATCACCAATAGCAACCAGATCCAGCTGGACCAATCAATATTAATCTGCTCCCAGGGAATACTTCTTTCTAGCACTAAGTCGGGATGGCAAGAGGTGGATCTGGTCCACCAAGCCACTGGATGTGACCCGCCGGGGTCCTTAGGCACAAAGCAGCCCCCACCTTGCTTCAAGCAGCTGGCTGCTCCCTGTGGCTCTCTGCTCTGGGCCCTGGGTGGGAGGGAGGCTTTGTGCGCTCTCCCCATTCCCAGTACAATCTCTTAGCTCCTATTGGCTGGCTTCCAGAGAGCCACAGGGAGCAGCCACTTTGAGTGGTCTGGGGCTGCTGGCAGGCAGGGAGGCTGCCTCAGGGGCCTGCAAGACTGCTGGCTGAGGGACATCTAGGTAAGCACCTCTTGGCCAGCGTCTGCCTCTGACACCCACCTCTCTCTGCACCCCAACCTCTGCAGACCCTGCACCTCCTCCTCCACCTGTCCCTCAGGCCAGAATCCTCTCCTTCACCCATACCCCCTCCTGGACCTGTACCCCAAGCTCCTGTCCCAGATTATAATCCCCTCCTTCACCCAAACTCCCTCTCCAACTCCACATCCTCTCCTGCATTCCAGTCTCCTACCACTAGCTGCCTTTCACTTCCAATCTCCGTCCCAGACCCCACAGCCCAGCCGCTCCATAGGAAAGTGCAGCCCTTGACCACTTACCAAAATCTTGGAGTGCCGCCCCATCAGAGGTTGGTAAATTTAGGTGAAGTGGTCCTGTTTTGCACAGGAGGTTGGACTAGATGACCTCTTGAGGTCTGTTCCCGCCCTAATCTTTTATGATTCTATAAGTCTATGAAAAGCCTACAGTTACTCTTGATAACCCTGTTATCTATGTAAATCTCTAATTTTCTTTCAGGTCTGCTAAACGATTAGTCTGAACGAGATCCTGAGGCACTAGCAGTAGATTGCAGTATAGCAATCTAGCCCTACAGTTCAAAGAAAACCCTTCTAACTTTGTTTCCAGTGTTGTTGTACCAATCACATCCACAGGATATTAAAGAGGGACGTTACATGAGGTAGTCCCTTTTATTGCTTGATCCAAAAAAATATAATTACCTCACCCATCTTGTTATATATATGCATTAATTATTTGTGAGCCACTTTTCCCTCCCCCTAAAAAGCAAATTGCTCTCTCCTCGCTGAGGGCTGTCCCCATGCCAAGTCTGAGTATTTTTGGTAAAAGAGAGAAAGTGGAGTAATTTTTGCAAAATAAAAGGCTCTGAACGATGTTCTCAGGAATGAAAAGCACTTTCAATTCCCCACTGGTAAATAAGGCAATGCTGGGTGTTGAAACTTGCCACACACACAAAAATCTGCTTGGGCTGAGAGAAAGTGAATCAAATTTCAGCCACCAGTGATTTCCTACCATCATTGCACAAAGTGTAATAACCTTCTATAACTGCTCAGCTTGATTCCCAAGGGTCTTAGTTTCCACTCGGACAAAATTCCCACGAAAGTCAGCCGGATTGTTGACTAGATAGAAAGTGTAGTAAAGTGGTCATGACGAGGATAACTCAGATATCCAGCAGATGATGGTCTGTAGCCAGGTTCCACTCCTTCATTTCTTCCTGTTACATCAGTGGGAGTCTTCCTCCCACTCCTCCAGACACACACACTCCATTGTGATGCAGGGAAATAAAGCAGCAAGTTCCCAGCCTGCAGTCTTGCGAGTAGATTTCTTGTTGCACTAGTCAGTCTCTTTACAAACCATGTGGTGCTTCAGGCCCACTTAAGGCCCCGCAATACGTTAAGTGGTACATATGTGTGGACACATCAACCTGAAAGCGGGGTTAAGATTCCAGCCTCCTCCTCTTTCCCAGCATGCTTTGCGTAGAGGTGATTGATAGCCAGGCTTCCCTTCCCCTTCTCTTACCTACCCCCGGCTTCTTCCCACACTCTTTCCAGTGGAGCAAACCTGCTCAGGGTCTTGACTGGAAACCAAGACACTGAAAGCTTAGAACTTCCCTAGTTCCTTCCTACTAGTTGTTTCCTCTCCTGAAACCCAATAGGCTAGTACCAGAGAAAAGAGGTGCTCTATGCCATGCTCTTCGGAGCCACCCGGAATCGGGGCCCTCAGAAACACACCCAAGAAAAGTAAGTTTGTCGTGTTGTCAAGCATAGGCTTTGCTCCCGGACAGTCTTTCCTCTTTTCCCCAATGGCAGCTTGACCCTTCCCAGGTCCGTCGGCCTCCCCCCAACAATGTGTGACCGCACAAGGGCCATGAAGAACCTGGTCCTGAGTAGAAATGGTCAAAAATGGTCATGCCTCAAAATTTCAGCAAACGTTTTTGTTGACATTTTGGACTGACACACAAATGGGAGGGGGGAAATGTCCATAAGCACAGGAAGTAGGATATGAGCGTGTGTGTGTATGTGTGTATGCGCTGCAGCATCCCCCAATATTGTTCCCTGTGCCAGGTCCCAGATGCCAACCAGCACCTGGAGAACCCACTGCTGCCTGGATTCCTGGCCACCAGCTCCAGAGGGTCCTGAATTCTGGCTCCGTTGCCTCTGGACTGTCAGGAACCAGCGTCATGAGTGTGCTGCAGGCTCTGGGACCTTACCCGTCGGCCTCACTCTCAGGGCTCTGTAGCTGCCTTCAGCTGTGGCCCCGAGGGGTACAGATGGGGTAAGGCAGGGGCACAGCTCCGCCTTGCCACCTTAAAAATTGTTCCTGTGCCATTGGAGTTATCAGCCAAGTTTCCAAGCCATTTTCACTCTATCTTTCAGTCAGCTCAGGATTTGGTTGCTAGTACAAATGTAGGGCCCAGTCCAGCAGGTTTATTCATGTCAGCAACATTTGATCCTGTGAATCATTCCATTGGCTTCAACCGTTCCTTCAGGGAGGGCTTACCCGAGGTAGGCAGGATTGGACCTTCTATTAGTAACTAGTTCTGAGGTCCTTCAGTGAGACCCCTATCAACTTTGCTGAGTCCATCCTTACTCATTTAAAACTCCCAGGACTTAGCACTGGTCTGCACTAGGGCTTTATTTTGAAATAATCCCCCCCTCTTAGAGCGAATTAATAAGCAGGGTATCTGCACTACCAAGCGTGTTATTTCGAAATAACGGGCCGCTTATTTTGAAAGCTGTACTCATGCTTTCCTTGGGGAATAACGCTAATTTCAAAATGGTTATTTTGAAATAGCGGTAGTGTGGATGCTCCAGTTCTGCTATTTTGAATTAACTGTTCCCCGGAATAATTTGAAGTAATTACTCCCCAGTGCTTCCTGGGGCTCTTTAAATTGAGGACATGTGTCCATATTAATGGAGCCTGCCTCAGACTGATTTCGAGGCTTCCCCGTTGTGAGGACACGCTATTTCGATGTTGTTATTTCGGGAGTTATCATATCGATTTTAGTTATTTCAAAAGTTTCCTAGTGTAGACACGCCCATAGAGTGAACCAGAGGATTGGCCCTGTGGCGTATTGTGTGCGTTGCACTGGAATTGCAAGCTATGACTTTAAGGCTACGTCTACACTGCCCACACTTGTGCAAAAATATATATATAAATGAGGTGAAGCGTGGAATATTGCTGCACCTCATTTGCATAATTAATGAGGCTCTGTTTTTGCCCAAGAGGCTTTTGCACAAAAAGGAGCCATCTACACGGCTCCTTTGCACAAAATAAAATATGAATGGAGATTTCCTATCTCCAAGAACTGGAAGGGACCTTGAAAGGTCATCATCAAGTCCAGTCCCCTGCCTTTGCAGCAGGACCAAGTACCATCCCTGACAGATTTTTGCCCCAAATGGCCTCCTCAAGGATTGAACTCACAACCCTGGGTTTAGCAGGCCAATGCTCAAGCCACTGAGCTATCCCTCCCCCTCTTGCACAAAAATGGAGCCTCATTAATTATGTAAATGAGGTGTGGCAATATGCCACGCTTTGGCTCATTTGCATATTTTTTGCACAAGAGAGGGCAGTGTAGACGTAGCCTAAGATTTTTGCAGACTACAGGTCTTTTTAGTGCAATATGTCATTAGGAGCAGCAGACAGTCTGGAAAACCCTCGCCTACAACAAGATGGGATGAGTAAATTCTTTCTGTCTTTGGGAGCAGCCTGTTTTGTCGCTCTCTGGTTTTGGTTCCTGATGGCATTGTTCTAGGTTCTAAGAAGTTTTACTTTGCAACTTTTCAGCAAGATGTTTTTATCTATCTTCCCTGTATGTATGAACAATAGGCCCTGTCTTTTGGGAAGATGGGAGTAGTTTTATTGATTTCAGTATGTCAAAGGGGCTACTCAGCTTGCAGGATCAGGCTTCTTGGTGCCAAAAAAATATCCCCATAATCTCTTGTGGGTTAGTTTTCTGTATAAACTCCAACAGGCTGGTGGTCATAAAACTCAGCATCCTCTTACACTATTATTCCGAATATGAGGCTTTTGACAAAATTTCTTCTTGATCCCCAGTGCATTTTACTTTTATCATGGTGATTGCTTACTAGTTTCCCTCCAATTACTTAGTAGCTCAGCAGTGCAAAAGGGAATACACTTTACTGCTTGCATAAAGTCCATCCATCATGAAGAGATGGGCTTGGGTATTTTTATGAGATTCTCCTTGGTGGTCAGCAGAGTATAGTTCTGTTGCTGTCAACATGGGGGGATTTTAGGTGTCTCTTTGCTGCTTTCACATTGCAAAGCAGGAGGTTATTGATGGTGTTTCTTTTCTTCATCTCTGAGCCTCTGCGGCTTGCAGTGCCAGAGCAGTAGTTTGTAACTTACACGGGGAAGCATTAATACGCAGTGGGGCTTACCCTGTCTGAATTTTGGCCCCTCTGCTGCCTCAGTTTCTCCTCCTTCCCCATTAATTAACTTTTACACTGTAAGTCTTTAGTTCTTCCCTCTTGCCAATCTGGTTTATTAACATCAAGTATAAAGCCACACAAATCTTTCTCCTAGCTTTCATAGCTGGCTCATACCTTCTGTGCAGGAGTTTTTGTGCTGTCCCAGCTAAGGCTCTCCTCCTGCCAGGCTTCTGCTCTCTCTCATCCAAAACTTCTAGTTAAGCATTCTGGACAGTTACTCAGCCTGAGCCTCCTCACTGGCCTTTTTCTGGCTGTCATCCTGCACTTTAATGGAGCAGGATTTCAACAGCTTCCACCCCACCATCAACCTCAGCCTGGACCAGTCTACACGGGAGGTCCACTTCCCGGACACCACGGTGCAAATAATTGACGGTCACAGAAATACCACCCTATACCAAAAACCTACCGACCGCTATGCCTACCTTCATGCCTCCAGCTTCCATCCCGGACACACCACACGATCCACTGTCTACAGCCAAGCACTGAGGTACAACTGCATTTGCTCCAACCCCTCAGACAGAGACCAATGCCTACAAGATCTTCACCAAGCATTCTTGAAACTATGATACCCACACAAGGAAGTAAGAAAACAGATTAACAGAGCCAGATGTGTAACCAGAAGCCTCCTGCTACACGACAAGCCGAAGAAAGAAACCAACAGAACACCACTGGCCTTCACCTACAGTCCTCAGCTAAAACCTCTCCAACGCATCATCAGTGATCTACAACCCATCCTGGACAATGATCCCTCACTTTCACAGGTTTGGGAGGCAGGCCAGTCCTCGCCCACAGACAACCCGACAACCTGAAGCATATTCTCACCAGCAACTATACACTGCACCATAGTAACTCTAACTCAGGAACCAATCCATGCAACAAGCCTCGGTGCCAACTCTGCCCCCATATCGCCCCCATATCTACACCAGCAACACCATCACAGGACCTAACCAGATCAGCCACACCATCACTGGTTCATTCACCTGCACATCTACCGATGCAATATACGCCATCATGTGCCAACTATGCCCCTCTGCTATATACATCGGCCAAACTGGACAGTCCCTACGTAAAAGAATAAATGGACACAAATCAGATATTAGGAATGGCAACATACAAAAACCTGTAGGAGAACACTTCAGTCTCCCTGGACACACAATAGCAGATCTAAAGGTAGCCATCCTGCAGCAAAAAAACTTCAAGACCAGACTTCAAAGAGAAACTGCTGAGCTACAGTTCATCTGCAAATTTGACACCATCAGCTCAGGATTAAACAAAGACTGTGAATGGCTAGCTAACTACAAAAGCAGCTTCTCCTTTCTTGGTATTCATACCTCCAGATCAGCTGCTAGAAGTGGGTCTCATCCTCCCTGATTGAATTAAACTTGTTATCTCTAGCCTGATTCTGGCCTGCATATTTATACCTGCCTCTGGATATTTCCACTACATGCATCTGATGAAGTGGGTCTTTGCCCACGAAAGCTTATGCTCCAATACATCAGTTAGTCTATAAGGTGCTACAGGACTCCTTGTTGCTTTTAATGGAGCACTCACTCCCAGGTAAAGCAAGCTGAGAAGTTTTCAACAAAACTGTTTATGCTGATTAGCTAACGCCCAAACTTTTCCCGCAAGAGGGGCTGCTTTGGTAAAATGTTTGTCAAGCAGGTTCCTCAGACCCACGGTCAGGTTTCTGTGAGAGAAAGCCCTTGTGTTCTGGCTGATTACCAGCTGGGCTAAGAAGTACCCTGAGTAAAGCTGACCTCAGTGAACAAGGTTCAAGCCCGAGGAGTGGAATGCTAGTCTTGCATAGTCCAGCTGAAGGCTTTGGCTACTGAGGGGTGGGGGAATTGGGCTGCCAACTTTACAGACCAGGCAGCAATGGCATCTGGTCAGGAAAGTTGGCAGCCCTATATCAGACCCTCCTTTTGGAGCGGTTCCATATTGTGTAAATAATTACACATTCACGAGGCCAAAGTTAAAGACCTTGGTTTCAGCCTGATGGGGAAAAGGATTTTTTTTTTTCAAAATTCTCCTGGGACAGGAAAATTGTGGCCAGAGTTCAGACAGAGGAGAGGGTCCAGGGTTGGAAACACTCATAGTCCTAGCTCTTAGTCTCATGCTCCCCATTGCATGACCATTATATTCATTCCTTTCACCTGCAGAGCTGGGCTAAGCCTGGCACAGATGCAGCTTGTCTCACATGCTATGTTCTGGGTAATACCATGAGGGGATCTAAACAGGCCCTTTAGTAGAAGAACTGTTTACTGAGCTGCTGTAACGGCTGCTAACATTCCAGCTATGTGTACACAGACTGATTTCCTGGTGCCTCCTTGAAACTTCCTTTCCTATAACATGTGTTTCTCCCTCTGACTACATCTAGACTACCCGTGGCTTCCGAAAGAAGATATGCAAATTAGGTGCAAATTTGCATATGTTCTTCTGATCCCTTTTTTGGAAGAGCTTTTTTTTGAAAAAAACAAAACAAAACAGTTTAGATGGGGTTTTTCGAACCCTGTAAACCTCATTTTTTGAGGAATAAGGGTTCTTTCGAAAAAGGGGGGGTTTGTGTGAAAAACCCTGTCTAGACTGCTTTTTTTCGAAAAAAACTCTTCCGAAAAAGGGATCAGAAGAAGATATGCAAATTCATGCCTAATTTGCATATCTTCTTTTTGGAAGCCATAGACGTAGCCTCTGAGACCTACATAGGGTGCTCCAAGGACAGTCTTAACCCCCTTCTAAAGGGCCAGCTCACCCTGCAACTGCTTACAGCAAAATGTAGATTGGGAGACTAGGTCATTAAGATGTGAAGAGCCCCCTTTATGCAACCTGTATAAGAGCCAAGTAGGTTTACCGTCCTTGGAGAACTAGGGGATTGCTTCTTTCCCATCTCCCATTAATGGGGCAAATATGGTTTTGTCAGAAACAGAATTATGGCTCCCATCTATCTCACTCACTGGCTAACAAAGCTGAATAGCTGCATGTCAGAGAGGAACCTATATCCCACCAGGTGAGTTAAACCCAAAGTTATAGACTCAGGCCTCATCTCCACTTACCGGAAGATGGACGCTTCAGAGATCGATCTCCTGTGGATCGATTTAGTGAGTCTAGTAAGGACCCACTAAATCAACTGCTCTTGGTTCCCCATAGACTCCAGTACTCCATCATCTTGCAAGGAATAAAGAACGTTGACAGGAGAGTTTCTCCCCTTGACCTCCCACAGTGGGGATGCTGCAGAAATTCAACCTACGGCACGTTGACTCCAGCTACGTTAGTCACATAGCTGGAGTGGCATATCTCCGTTCGACTTTGTCCCCTAACGTAAACCTGAACCACAGGGTTACAACCCTATTGCAGGCACCAAAAGAAAAAAAAGGTTTTTGTCTTAAAAGCACCCACTGGTCTCTTCTTTTTCTTCTTATGGAACAAGGCGAAAAAAGAAGGGCAGATTTTTCAGCTGGTGCCAATATGCTGGTGTCACTACCTGGACCTGCATGGATTTACATGAGCTGTGGATCCTTTCCAAAGAATCTAACCAACCACTTTCTGTGCCATGAATAACGCAGTAAACATCAGCCAGGTCCCCTCTTGCTTTTTCTTTTCCCTGGCTAAACAACCGCAGCCTTCCCAAGATGCCTAATGTACAGTGGGGCCAGGCCATGAGGGGCTAAAGTCACCTCGATATTCTCATGCCCCTGAGGTCTCAGGGGATGGTCTGGCCTAGTATCAGAACAGACAACACCCCAAGACCCCAAAGGGAACAATCTGGCATCCGGGTTTGCCAAGGTGTAGAGATCTCTTGGCTACCTCAGCTTTGCCCTGGGAACCCTCTTATGTGTGAATGGAATTGGATGGTGGCAGAGGCCTACATGGGCCCAGAGTAGCATACAGAGCAGGGACGGTTCTGTCCCGAAGGGGTTAGCCCAGCATTTGGAAGAGTCAGTTCAAGAGTGCCCTATCAGAGTGGGATACCTCAGCCCAGCGTCATCCTTGGGATTTATGGGGCCATGCACAGTACTATGAAACTGGTGCCCCTTTGCCTGATGGCAGCCATGGAGGGGAATGAGTTTTATAGGGATGGGATTTTATAATTTCCAGCAACGCACAAATGAAATTGTTTTAAAGCAAAGTTTACACTCAGGTCCTGTAGACATGTTACATCCCAAAACTGGCAGCACAGAGTGGGGTTGGCAAAAGCCTGTTAAAAGGCTTCGTTACCACAGGAATGGCTCTTTCACTGGTTCAGTGCTCTGCTGATAACTCTGGCAGGCTTTTTCACGTTTAAGTCAACTAGATCCTCTCCGAAGGAAGCAGAGACACAGAACAGGGATAGCAAGAGGCGAGTAGCTGGACAGTAAGACCCAGTGGTGCCCCACATTTTCAGGTGCCCTATGCAGCTGCATATTCTGCCTATGGATAAGGACTGCCCTGCTCAGCCACAGTAGGGCCAGGAGTCTAAAGCCGTATGTTGGTAACGTTGGCTGGATTCTGCTCAGTGCAGCCTTGCCTATGTCAGCGGGGTTCTGCAGGTGTCACGAAGAGTAAAATTTGTCCTGCTGTTGTCATGATGCGTGGTTAAAATAGTGAGATCAAAGAGCTTGGATATTACAACAATAGGCACTCAGCGGCTAAGGCAGCTGCAGCTATACTCTTTCGAAGGTATCGTTACTCTTGTATCTGAACAGCTCCCAGTCTGTCGTGTATTCATCCTCACAACATCCCTGTGAAACAGGGCAGGGCTGTTATATTCCCATTGCACAGATGGAGCACCTGAGGCACAGAGAGGTTAAGTGACTTGCCCAAGTTGCAGGGAGTCGGTGACAGGGCACTTGGCCAGTGTCAGATGACAGGTTACTGGGCTGGATGGACCATTGGTGTGATCCTTTATGGCCGTTCTTATGTTCTTTGTCCTCATCATATGATACAGGTACATTGTTTGCTTTCCTCTGGGCTAGAGACAAAGGCACAGGCCATAGGGAACAGCATCAGGTGCCAGGCAACGGCTTGAGAAATAACTCTAATTCCTCTCAAATGTTTGGCTGAAGCATTCCAAGCTAAATCAAGGTGGGGTGGCAGAAAGGCGAAAGGTGAGGTATTTTGTCATTAACAATATAGCCTCACTTATCACTTACAACTGGAAGTGCAGATAGCAGTTATTACAAGATGTACCATTAGTACAAAAGCTCATTACCGCGTTTTAATCCTTGTAAGCATTTGTTACTGATACCAGTGGAGTTGGCAGCATTTATATATATCTATATCTATATATATATATATCTGGCATAGAAAAGAGAGCCAGACAATCACGTCTTGAAACATTTTCCATGAGCATCATACTTTCCTCCCAGTTAAAAGGGACTCTTGTAAGGAGGTTTGAGCTTAAAATGTAGGTGTTTTCCCTCCTTCCAGCCCACAAAGTGCTTTTATTGTGCCTCGTAGACGGAAGTGTGTTCTAGTGAACAAGCAAACCCTTGGTTTGGGTTTCTAGAGTCCTTGGCTGTGTTGGTTGATCTTGGGCAAGTCCTTCTGCCTTTCTCTGCCTCTTTCTTCCCATCTGCAAAATGGGGATAATCATCCTGGTGTCCTTTGTGAGGGGTTGAAATTTGCTGACAGAAATGCTGCCTAGGAGCAAGGCATTAATAATACTAGACCAAGCTGGATATATGGATGATAGAAAGATACAATCATTCTCACTTGGAACACAGAACCATTCAGTCTCTATTTCCTGCCCAAATAGTCCATCTTAAACTTGAACTGTGGGGAAAGGACCAGAGAGATGAGATCATTCAAAAAAAGAATTCATTCAGGGATGTTCTGTGGCAGCGATGGGCAATCAAAGCCAGTGAGTGGGCCGCTTGAGCGGACTTCCTTCATCTCAGTGGCCTGCAAGATTGAAATCCACTGGTGGGCAACCTGAGGCCTGCAGGCCACGTGCAGTCCACTGGGGCCCACGTCTCTCCTCTTTTCCCCTTCCCCCACACCTCTTGCCCACTTGGGCCCCACACTTAACTACTCCTTTCCCTCCCTCCCAGCACTTCTGGACTGATTCATTGTGTTCAAGCAGGCGGGAGGAGGAAGAGCAGGGACCGAGTGCAAATCGGCTAATTCAGGATGTTCCAAAAGGGATAGGAGGCAAGGGAGGGGGAGTAGGTAATTGTGGAGCCCCAGTGTGTGAAATGCATGACGGAGGGGAACAGGCAGGGGGGGTGTGGGCTGCAGGCGGTACTCCAATTGTCTGGATGCGGCCTGTGGACCACAGCTTACCCACCACTGTTCTGTGGTCTGCATTGGCCCACTCAGTGGCACTCAGATGAGAGAGAGAGAGAGAGAGAGATTCCAAAGTGCTGCAGCGTAGCTTATTCTGCTCTGTTCCCAGGTCGCAGGGAGCTGTCAGAAAATGTCCTACCTTCCCATCCCAGTTGGCTCAGTGTCTCTTTCCGCCTTATCACCAGATCCGGCAGCTCACACTCATAATTCTTATGAAACTTCCCCCTTCCCTCTTTCCTCTGAATGATTCATGTTGAAGTTGGAAGGATTAAACAATATGTTATCTTCTGCGCGGGTAATAGCTGCGGGTTACCATCGCACAGTTTGCAAGAGGAATCTTGTTATTTAAGTTATGCAGCGACCAGAGGCTGGAGAGCAATAGAATCTTTGTGCAGACTTTTATCATGCCCACTCCTATAATATATTATAAATCATTGCCTTCTTCGGCAGCATCCCGGAGCCTCCAATAGTCTGAAGCTGGCTTTCCTGTTCCTAAAACATCTGCACATCAATTGACTGCTCAGGAAAATGCAGCATTGATAAGGAGCATGGATGGATGTTGTACAAGTTTCTCGCACACACAGCTCAGTTGTTGCACTATAGTACAATCTCCCTTATGTTCCAGTGCTCACTGTGTCCTGACACCAGGGGACTGTTAAATGAAAGAACTGCTGGGACCGGCTGAAAGAAGATTGGAATAGCAGGGGATTTGAGTTCAGACTTGCAACCCTGCACCTGGTTCTAAGTTGAGTGACGTTCATGGGAATCTTTCCATTGACTCCCATGAATTATGGATGAGGGCTGCAGTGCTGACCACATTTGCCGGGGCCCCTCCGTCCTCACGACACTCTCATCTCTGATTTTCAGCTCCACTGGCCTAGGAATCTGCCTGCCCAGTGCTCCTGAATGCTCAGTGTGCCCAGTATTGCCAATTCTTGCCATTTCATCCTGCGACATTTGGTTTAAACGCCCCAGCTTGTGGAGTCAGGAGAACCTCAGCTTCCATGTTAAAAAAAAAAAAGTTTCTAATGCTCATGGTTATGCAGCAAAGCTTATTCATAGAATCATAGAATCATAGGGCTGGAAAAGATCTCAGGAGGTTATCAAGTCCAGCCCCCCTGTCCAAAGCAGGACCAATCCCAACTAAATCAACCCAGCCAGGGCTTTGTCAAGCCGAGACTTAAAAACCTCTAGGGATGGAGATTTCACCTCCTCCTTAGGGAACCCATCCCAGTGCTTCCCCACCCTCCTAGTGAAATAGTTTTTCCTAATATCCAATCTAGACCTTCCCCACTGCAACTTAATTATGACCCGCGCATGCACCCTCACCCAGGAAGCAAAGAACAAGAACCCCATAACAATTAATTTTAAAAGTATGTACAAGTTGAACCTCTTTAATCTGGCACTCTCTGGTCTGGCAACATCCATGGTCTGGCATGATTTGAGTTAGCCAGATGTCCACTTAGCTGTAAACAAAGTTTGTGAGACTGCAGGAAAGTTGACCACAGATATGCTACCAGCCCTGGCTTTCAGTGTTCTGTGCTGTTCTTTTGCTCTAGTTTTCCCCTAAATGTCTTCTAAAAGCCCAGTAAGCAGTGGAAGTGTTGGTAATGCTGCTAGACAACATTGACCTCCCATGGTCTGGCAAATTTTCTGATTTGGTACCAGTCAGGTCCTGAGGGTGCCGGACTAGAGAGGTTCAACCTGAAGTTTTAAGAAAATCTTAGGATATTTTTTTTGGCCTGATGCCTCTGTGTTGAATGCTTGGGGTGGGCAATACTATTCCATGCCACCCCCCTGCTTTTCAGGTATCGTTGCTTTAATGCGGTTCCGAGCCTATGATGAGGTTGAAAAATGCGGGCCCACACTTTTCCATAACCTATTTTCGCTGGTCTTTGCTGACAAAAGCCATTCCCAGGGTACGACAGGCCTGCTCAAACCCACTGGAAATCTCATGAGAAATTATTCCTAGAATAGATTTTCAACAAAAGACATTTGGACAAGTGCTGGTTACAGGCTGCTGAGCTGTTGCCTGATCTATTAATTGTGCATGAGGTAAAGCGATCAATCAGAAATACCAATTAACACTCTGTAGTGTGGTGGGGTCCTGCCTTGTGACCAGACGCACAAGTATGAGAGTGATTATGAGGACCTTGGCATTCTTGAGAGAGCTAATCACACTTAGGACAGATGTTCTGCCCTTGTGATGTTTTTATTAGCACAGTTAGCACAAACATGCCAATGCAGAAAAGCAGAGAGGGAAAATACAGAATGGTCAAAACACCCCGTGTCAAAGCATCCGTAGGCACTCACCCTCCCCGGAAGAGAATTCAAAATGGTCAGACAAGTGATCCACCATTGGGCCTATCTCTGGCACACCAAGAAGATCCACGGATCCCCCTATTGGAGGGCTCTGTGCTTTTCATGAATATTCATTAGAATATTCAGTCTTAGTCCGTATCTTAATTTCCTCGCCCTAATAAAGTTAGAGCCCTCTTTCTTTACAGACAAATATAACATTTACCTCAAGCTCTCTATCATATACATCAATTGGTTACCATAGTGATCTTGTGCTTGAACTTCTGAGAATGTTTCTATCCTAAAATATCCACAGCTAGCACTAACTGATATATTGTGGTTACCTGTCAGCAGATGAACCATATGTGTTTATGACAGCAAACTATCTTATAATACCTTATAACCAGGGCTAAATTTATGCTAAGAATTTTGGGCCTCGTGTTTTAACTGTGGCTAAGCTGCTGCCGTACAGGCCTCGAGCCCTCAGGTTTCTAGACTTACTATTTCACTCATATCTATACTTTGCTTACGCATTATCTAGGGTGCGCCTACACTGCACCGTAACTCTAAATGAGATATGCCATTATAGGTATGCAAATGGCGTATCTTATTTTGATGCTATTTTGAAATAACGTATTTCATCATTTGGCGCTGTCTAAATGAAGCGCCATTCCCGAAATGTCCCTTACTCCTTGTAGAATGAGGTTTACAGGGACATCAGAATAGTGAGCCCAAAATAATGGGCTTGCTGTGAAAATGCGGGGTAGCTATTTTGGGATACTCTGGTATCCCAAAATAGCGTTGTGTAGTGTAGACGTAGCCTTAGTGAATATTTATATATATAGGTGGCAGGATACTCATCTGATGTAAACTCAGACTGACTCCTCATTAGGATTAGTGGGGATGGGAAGGAATTTCTTTCCACATATGTATTCTCCTGTCTCTTCCTATATGTTTCCTCTAGAGAGAGCTTTGCCATTGAGGTGCTAAATTCAACCTTTCTGAAACCCTACTGACTTCAAAAGTGTTGCTCTCGTTTTCACTAGGGCTGAATTTGTCCAGGCCATGTGCACTGACGCTGGGTCTGCACTAGTGAAGAGAGATGGGCATTGATAAGCCCATCTCTTCTCTGTCCAGGGATACTTGGGATACCTGGGCATCTGCTGGCTGTAGATTCAAGTCAGAGCAGCCTTATGGACAGATAAGATGAGACAGACTAGAATAGTCCCATCTGCTTGAATTTATGCCATCTGACTCAGCCTAGAAGGGGCATATTCTGTTCTTCCCAAGAATTCCAGAGCACAGTGTTCTCTGGTTAGCCCCCAACAGGATAGGAACCTGGGGCATACCATTAGCTTTGCATCCCCTAAAGGTCTCCATGTGCAAACTTGTTTTGATCTCTTTTATGTCATAGGACATAGAGCAGTGGCGGGAGGGGAAGGGAGAGGGAGGAAGCAGCAGCTAGAGAGGAAGAAGGATGTTCCAATGTTTAGGGTGCTACTCCAGATCTGCACCCAATTCCCTGCTCCACCAAGGGCTTTTGGAGGATTCACTTTGCCTCCTGGTGCCTCAGTTTCCCATCTTTAGAGCTCTGTCCTACCTCCCAGAGGTGTTAGAAGCATAAATACATTGCAGATGGTTAGGGGAGCCATCATGTATCTATTGTCCTTAGTGGGTGAGTGGCTTCTATAACATCCTCCGGTTCCATTTTCCTGGCCAATGTTTCTACAGATAAGTTGAAGAGCAGTGGCACCCAACAGCAAGAATGGATTATTGCTTGTAGTGAACTGATGTGGTGCTGTGAGGGTCACTGAACTTGTTCTGTAGAGCAGCTCATGGCTTTTTCTGGTTCTGGACCATCGCACCACGATGGGCAGCTGAGCAGTGCTACCTATTTTCAAGGAACTTTGAGGAACACTCTCGGTATTTCACAGGGTAGCCAATGGACAGCGGAAATGGAGAGGGTTCACGTGAACCATCCTTTCACTGAGCAATCCCATAGAGGAGAATCTCAGGTTAAAACATAATTGGAGAGAAAGAGAGAGAGAGAGTTTCCAGCCCTTCTCCTTGAGACAGTAGCATAGAAAACCCAGGTAAGCTGATCACAAGGGCTGAAAAATAATTGAAAGCTGGGTTATAAATGTCTCCTGAAAGAGGCTGAGATGGGCAGGGCAGCTAATGGTTTTCCCTCCACACAATTTACTATAATTATTATTATTACAGGTTGAACCTCTCTAGTCCGGCACTCTCTGATCCGGCAACGTCCATAGTCCAGCATGATTTGAGTTAACCAGATGTCCACTTATCATGGGTGTGGCCAGGTTTCCTGTGGTCCCATTAAGTTTGTTTACAGCCACTAGTCCCAGCTCTCAGTGTTCTGTGCAGTTATTTAGCTCTTATTTACCCCATATGTCTTCCAGGAGCCCAGTAAGCAGTGGAAGTGTTGGTAATGTTGCTAGACAATATTGACCTCCCATGGTCCGGCAAATTCTCTGATTTGGTACAAGTCAGGTCCCAAGGGTGCCGGACTAGAGAGGTTCAACCTGTATTCATTATTAACTATTATCACATATTATTAGTGATTATTATTATTATTATTATTATTGTAATTATTAGGCGGCCTCACCATGGACTATGACCTCGTTGTCTTATTAATCTACAATCAAACTGTTCAGGTTGGCTTGTGTCCTTAGCTGCCCTTCTGCTTAGTGAGTTGATACACTGGTATATCCTGAACCTGGAAGTCAGGGGTGGGAGGGCATAGTAGGTGGGTCCTGGCATCAGGAAAGGTATCTCCGCTGTGTAACCTTTGGCAAGTCCTGCCACTCTTTGTGTCAATTGTCTATATGGAGAGAAAGTGCTCAGGGCAGGGAGGGGTTCTCATTGGGTGCTTGTGCTCAGGGGTGCCGACAGCCTCCGTAGGCCCCTGGGCAAAGTGTGGGGGGCAGCTCCATGCTTGCAGAAGGGGCGGGGTCTCAAATGGAAGGGGTGGGGCTGAATGCAGCCAGCCTTCCGTGCCATCCAGAGCATGCCACATGGTTCCCCCAGCCTTATGTGCCACCCAGGTGCTCCAGTGGTGATTTAAAATGCCTGGAGCTACAACCGACACTCCTGCCATATTAGCAGTGGCAAGAGCAGGGAATCCTATGCCCCTCTGAATGGCCAGGACCCAGAGCAACTGCCCCCTTTAATTCCCTGGCAGCAGGCCTGCTTGTGCTGTGTTCTTTGATCTCAACTGACCTCTCCCTCAGCTAGGGAATGTCTACACTACAAAGTTAATTTGAACTAACAGCCGTTAGTTCGAATTAACTTCCATAGTGTCTATACATACAAACTGCTAGTTCGAACTTAATTCGAACTAGGTAAACCTCATTCTACGAGGACTAACGCCTAGTTCAAATTAAGTAGTTCGAATTAAGGGCTGTGTAGCCACTTAATTTGAACTAGTTGGAGGGTAGCCCTTCCCAGGTTGCCCTGGTGGCCACTCTGGGCCAAACCAAGGAAACCTTTCTGCCCCCTCCCGGCCCCGGAGCCCTTAAAGAAGCACGGTCTGGCTACAGTGCTTGTGCCAGTTGCAAGCCTGCCAGCACCCAGCCAGCAGACCCTGCACCTGGCACAGCATGAGCCAGCCATCCGCTGCCACCCAGCTCTCCACCTCTTCCCAGGACCAGGCTGGCGGCTCACAGGAGCCTGCCCGGGGCTGCAAGAGGCGGGCGCCCGCCTGGTCTAGTGCGGAGATCGTGGACCTCATCGAGGTTTGGGGGGAGGCCTCCAACGTCCACGACCTCCGCACTAGGCACAAGAACGCGGCCGTCTACAGCCGCATGGCTGCCAGCCTGGCCACCAGAGGCCACATGAGGACCCAGGAGCAGGTTTGCATGAAAATCAAGTTGGTCCAGTGAGACCCCCAACCCTGAGCCTTGAGCTTAGAACATAAGAACATAAGAATGGCCGTACCATCTAGCCCAGTAGCCTGTCTGCCGACAACGGCCAGCACCAGGTACCCCGGAGTGGATGGACCGAAGACAATGACCAAGCGATTTGTCTCGTGCCATCCATCTCCAGCCTTCCACAAACAGAGGCCAGGGACACTGTTCCTACCCCCTGGCTAATAGAGTTTAAAGAGAAGTTAGATAAATTCATGGAAGTTGGGTCCATGGAGTGCTGTTATAGTTTTAGCCTTCACAGCCTCCTGTGGCAAGGAGTTCCACAGGTTGACTATGTGCTGTGTGAAGAAGAACTTTCACTTATTAGTTTTAAACCTGCTGTCCATTCATTTCATTTGGTGTCCTCTAGTCCTTCTATTATGGGAACTAATGAAGAACTTTTCTTTATTCACCCTCTCCACACCACTCATGCTTTTATAGATCTCTATCATATCCCCCCTCAGTTTCCTCTTTTCTAAGCTGAAAAGTCCCAGTCACTTTAGCCTCTCTTCATATGGGACCTGTTCCAAATCCTTGTAGTTGCCCTTTTCCGAACCCTTTCCAAGGCCAAAATATCTTTTTTGAGGTGAGGAGACCACATCTCTACACCGTACTGAAGATGTGCGTACCATAGTTTTATACCCCTCCTCCTTCTTCCCCTGGCTTCCCCCTTCCAGCTCCCTCCTCCCAGGTTTCCACCTCCCCTCTCCCACCCTCTCTCTTCCCCTCTCCCACCTCCTTTTCCCAGTCTCCCCAGAGGTTAATCCCCCCCCCCACTTTTGTTAAATAAAGAGAGTTTCTATTTTTGAACACGTGTCCTTTATTTTTTACATCAGGAAGGGGGGCTAGGGAATGGTAAGTGGAAGGAGGTGAGCGAGGAATGGGGCACGAGCCCCCGATGGGGAGGACTGGGGTGGCTCTGCGGGCTCCTCGGGGTGGAAGCTCTCCTGCAGGGCCTCCTGGATCCTGACAACCCCCCAATTGACCCCCGGATGGCAGCCTGGCAAGTGCAGCCGGGCTGATGGCTGAGTGCTGTGATGTGCCGAGTGTGGGCACTCAGGGCACTCCAAGACAGGACTGCTTTGCTGTCCCTCATCGAGGTAGACAAGCAAGCGTGGAACCCTGAGAACTGTCTGTCCGGGGTGGGGGTCGGGTCCCTTTAAGCACAGGCCTCGGCTAGCCTGAGGCAGCAGCTCCACACTCTAAGTCCTAACCTGATGCCCTGCCAGCACTGGTTCCGGCCAGCCTTAACTTCGGTTCAGGGTCCACTCAATGTGGACATGCTAGTTCGAATTAGCAAAACGCTAATTCGAATTAGTTTTTAGGTCTAGATGCACTAGTTCGAATTAGCTTAGTTCGAATTAACTAATTCGCATTAAGTTAGTTCGAATTAGTGCTGTAGTGTAGACATACCCCTACTGTCTGCAAATAATGGAAGTGGGGGTCTCATCGGTGCCAACGCACAATTAAGAGAAGGTTGCTCCCTTTAAGCATTCCCTAGTGCAACTGCCCGTGGATGGCCCTCTCAGAATACCTGTTTGATATAAGGACAGACAGAGCTGGTTGGGTGCATTAGTAGTATCCATCTTAAGTCAAGATGTCACAGAATCCTAGAACACTAGAACTGGAAGGGACCTTGAGAGGTCATCGAGTCCCGTCCCCTGCCCTCACGGCAGGACCAAGCACTGTCTAGATCATCCCTGATCGATGTCTGTCCAACCTGCTCTTAAATATCTCCAGTGATGGAGAGTCCACAACTTCCCCAGGCAATTTATTCCAGTTTTTAACCACCCCAACAATTAGGAAGTTTTTCCTAATTTCCAAACTAAAGCTCCCTTGCTGCAGTTTAAGCCCATTGCTTCATGTCCTGTCCTCAGAGGCCAAGGAGAACAATTTTTCTCACTCCTACTTGTAACACCCTTTCAGATATTTGAAAACTGCTCTCATGTCCCCCCTCAGTCTTCTCTTTTCTAAACTAAACAAGCCCAATTCCTTCAGTCTTCCCTCATAGCTCATGTTTCGTAGACCTTTCATTATTTTTGTTGTTCTTCTCTGGACCTTCTCCAATCTCTCCACACCTATCTTGAAATGGGGTGCCCAGAACTGGACACAATCCTCCAACTGAGGCATAATCGGCGCAGAATGGAGCGGAAGAATGACTTCTCGTGTCTTGCTCACAACGCTCCTGTTAACATCTCCCAGAATTGTGGGCAGAGCTTCATGGAGACTGCAAAACCATCAGAGAGAGAGGCTCAAACTGTACCACACACCAGGCTTGAGACTCAGAAATTATTTGCTAACCCCACCTGAGTAAGATAAATGGGAAGGGATTGTGATCTATACTCCGAAAATGCACACCCCGTGATGTGTGAAATTCACTGAACAAAGGCGCTGTTCAAAATATTCATCCATCTCTGATTATGTAGTTCAGTCTCCCCATCCCTGACTAACGTTTATGCTGGAAAAGAAAGAGACATTTCCGTGGCTATCTATCGTTGGTAATGATGTGCCCCCTTTCTCAGGGCCCACTTCACTCTCTTTAATGTATTGATCCTTGTAACACCTCTCTGAGATAGGGCATTGCTATGATCCCCATTGTACAGATGGGGAATGGAGGCCCAAGGAGACCCAATCACTACTCTGGGGTCACACAGGAAAAAAGGGGGGGGACCGAACCCCACTCCCAGAAGCTAGCTACTATTAAACCATCACTTGACCATGGAAGAGAGGAGTGAGATGACCTGGTGCTATTAACTAACTAGCCATCAGCTCAAGAATAGACTTCACAGGTGAATGGATCTAACCCAAAAGAAAGCGTGATTGGATCAGATCCATTTATATCAGGGATTGGTCTCTCTCTCTCTGCAGGGCGGATTATCTTTCCCTAAGGGAACATCTACACAGCAGCATTATTTCGAAATAACATAATCCACATCTACACAGCAGGCAGTTATTTCGAAATAATGTCGAAATACCGTCAAGCTGGAGGACTGCTTACTCCGACGCCTGTCACCCTCATTGTACGCGGAGTCAGGGAAGTTGGAGGAAGAGTGCTCTATTTCAAAATAAGTGCTGTGTAGACACTCTCAATTTCGAAATAAACTACGCAATTGACGTAGATCAATTTTGCACAGCTGATTTCGAGTTAAGCCCTGCTGTGGAGACACACCCTAAGAGTCTATAACCTTGAATTTCCTTGTGCTGTACCCCCAAAGAGTAGTGGCAGGTTTCTGCTTCAGAAATGGCCTATGATGTATGCCAGGGAGCTTAACGGAATAAAGATTATTCTGGCGATACATTAGAATGAAAGTGTCAGGCCCATGCCTTGAATATATTCTCGCACCACTATTATGCTCACTAATGATGTTTCCATGAAAACATAAAGATCAAGGAAAGAGGAAGGAATAACAACAACATCTTTCATTGTGTTGCTGTATGTCTGGTAAAGTCATTAGGGAAAACAAGAAAATGGCTTTTTGATGCTGATGCTGCATAAACATGTTTTCTGGAGGAAAATGTTTTCACATTATCGGAAGAGATGAAAAAGGGGAGAGATTAAACTCCCAGGCCTCCGTACACAGGGACGGTCTCCACTCACTCCCATTTACAGGGGATGCATGGTCCTGGGGGATGAAGAGAAAGGTTGAGGACCGGGGCAGAATCAAAGGATGTAAACACCAAGGGAAAAAATGAATTCAGGCATGAGGGTATAAATCCATGAAGCTCCATCAAAATCAAAGGAGCCACAATGATATACACCAGCTGTAGATCTGGCCTGTACTTGTTCAGGGTAGCCAGGAAAGGAAGAATGCTGAACGAGCGCAAAAAGGATCCTGCCACAGATTCCTGGTGTGTCCTTTGGCAAATCACTTTAATTATTTGAGTCTCAGGTTGCCTTGTTGGACTGCATGCTTTGCTGTACCGGGACTGTCTCTCACTGTGTAATGGCGCAAAGGTTTCCACGGTGAGCTCCTGATCAGGCCTCTAGGGGTTACAACAATACCAGTACCTAGAGCTGGTTGAGTCTTAGAATTCTTATATTTACAGGAGGGGAAACTGCTGAAAGTTAGAAGTAAACAAAAAGGGACGGGGTTATGTTGATGAAAACCAGCCGCATCGCAGCAACAGGATACCACAAGCCTGCAGCATTGGGTAGGCTTACGAGTAAGGCCCTGACAAATGCATGGCCATGAAAAACATGTCTCGGATCATGAAATCTGGTGTCCCCCTGTGAAATCTGGTCTGTGTTCTATTACCCTCCACTCTACAGATTTCATGGGGGAAACCAACATTTCTCAAAATGAGTGGTGTGCAGAGGGTGAATAAAGAAAAGTTATTTATTAGTTCCCATAATAGAAGAACTAGAGGACACCAACTGAAGTTAATGGGTAGCAGGTTTAAAACTAATAATAGAAAGTTCTTCTTTACACAGTGTGTAGTCAACCTGTGGAACTCCTTGCCAGAGGAGGCTGTGAAGGCTAGGACTATAACAGAGTTTAAAGAGAAGCTAGATAATTTCATGGAGGTTAGGTCCATAAAAGGCTATTAGCCAGGGGATAGAAATGGTGTCCCTGGCCTCGGTTTGTCAGAGGCTGGAGAAGGATGGCAGGAGACAAATCACTTGATCACTGTCTTCAGTCCACCCTCTCTGGGGCACCTGGTGCTGGCCGCTGTCGGCAGACAGGCTACTGGGCTAGATGGACCTTTGGTCTGACCCAGTACGGCCGTTCTTATGTTCTTATGTTCTAAATTAGGGGTCCTGACCCAAAAGGGAGTTGCCGGAGTGTCACAAGGTTATTTTAGGGGGTCATGGGGTTGCCACCCTTACTTCTGCCTTGCTGCCTTCAGAGGCAGGCAGCCACAGAGAGGTGGCTACTGGCTGGGCATCCAACTCTGAAGGCAGCATCCCCCGGCCCAGGAGCAGTGTAGCACTAAGCATGGCATGGCATGGTATGGCCACCCTTCCTTCTGCTCTGCTGCCTTCAGAGCTGGGCAGCCAGGGAGTGGTGGCTGCTGACTGAAGACCTAGTTCTGCAGGCAGCAGCCTAGAAGGAATGGTAGCACTAAGCTCCAGAAGTCCTATGTGCGGTTGCATCTGCCAGTGTTACTATTGCAGCCCTCCACGGATCCTTTATCTGACATATTAGATTTAAATAATGAACGTTATGAACGTGAAATTGACCACAATGGATCATGAATTTGGTAGAGCAATAGCAAATGCTGGCTATCTTAGCCCTATTGACCTGCTTAAACTCAAACAACCGACTTTTCGATTGAGAGAATGAGGAGAGGGCATGTACGTGTCTGTGAGTCTCCACAGAGAGTTAATCTCACTAAATTTTTCATAGGGACAGAAGTTTCCTGAGCTATCTTCTCCAGTGCCCATGGTCGGTGCCAGCATGACCTCACTGCCATCTGCCTTGCCGGACCCTTCAAAGCACTAATTAGCTCCACCACTTTATAAGGACTCTAGAAGCAATTTAGCTTTCCTGCTGTCCATTTCTTTACTTCCAGCCTTCCTATTTTTCCCCTTCCCTTCCCTTTTCTTTTCTTTTTTTTTTTTTCTCTTCAACCTTATTTCGAAGGTCTGGCAGCTCAGATCCATAATGGTCTCTCCTGCCGGATGGCATTATAATTGGGACTGCAGAGTTCTAACGCTGTTCTGGGTGTGTCATCATCAAACAGCCAAGCCCTCATTAGAGCCCAAGGTGGGTGCGTGCGTGCATGTCTTTTTTCAGTGGGACTTTTACATTAATGGCTGGTGGGTGTCTGGGAGCAAAGATCACAGGATCTTTTGTTAGTCAGCCTTTAAATAAAGGTTTTACCCACCAAAGTGAAAGAGTTCGCTTTGTCCCACTGTGTTTTCCATTGCAAAAAGGGATGTGTTGATTTCTTTGGCTTTGGAAGTGGTGCTTGATATGACAAGGATGCTCTCTCCAAACTCTAATTGCCTTGAGGTTGCCTTACTTATGCAGGAGAAGCTATTCCAGCATACCCAGGTTTTTTTTTTTTCCACTGAATTATCAATTTGATCCTTATATATCATGCAGCTGCCTTCTTCCTTCTCTTGCTCATGACTGAGCTGCAGCACTGATTCACAAGAGCGGATCTCACTCAAAGATGGGTAGTGTAGTCTAATGGTTAGTGTGCCAGAGTGAGGCTACATCTACACTGCGGAGCTACTTCGGGATACCTCCGGTATCCCAAAATAGTTATTCCGGATCTTAAGAGCAAGCCCGTAATATCAAAATATAACAGACTCGCTATTCCAATATCTCTCGTGCAATGAGGTTCACAGGGACAAGGGACATTTTGGAATAGTGCTTCATTTTGAAATTTGGCGCTGTGTAGACAGCGCCAAATTTCAAAATAAGCTATTTCAAAATAAGATCGAAATAAGTGACACAATTACTGGCCAAGACTGTGGAACAACCAAAGAAACTGCCCCTTGGAAATCCCAATCATGAAAGCACCATGACTTGCAAGGCTAATTAGGGTCAGACACCTCAGATGGGTTCTCTAACTAAAAATGGTAGGAAGTTTTCTGACAATGTTTTTCCCATCCAAAAATGTCAAGTCCTCCAAAAGCAAAATGTTTCCCAGAAACCTGTCAATGTAGATGAAATTTTATTTCAGGGGGTGAAAAAAAAGGTAGAACATTCCCAAGTGAAACAGCGTACTTTTCATTTTAAAAAAATTATATAAAGTCATTCTGAAATGAAAAATCAAAGGAAAATCAAAACTGTAATATTTTGTTTGAACATGAAACAGACATCTGAAAAAAAATGGGGTCAATTTTGATTTCCACCCTCCCCCACACACCATTTTGTTTCTTTTTTAGAATGGGGGAGGGGAGGAAACATTGATATTGTGAAAACAACAAGTAAACCAGTGAGATCAGAGATTAAATGAATGAAGAAAATGGACCCAGACTTTCAATGGGCATAGAACCATAGAATCCATTGAGTCCAGCCCCTTGCCCAAAGCAGGACCAAAGTATAGATTGGTATAGTTCCAATGGAGATGCACTGATCATATTAGATAAGGCCCATTTTCTCTCTCTCTCCTATTCCCTCCTCTTTTTCTATTCCTCTTTCTCTGCCTTTCTTCCTCTCTTTTGTTTAGTTGTGTCTACACTGGTACAATTATTTGATGCCTCCATGCCTCTAGTAATTCCAATGGCCTATACAACAATGCCAAAAATGATGGCCTGTAAAATGATACTCTTGAAGTGTCTGGGGAAAAAAATAACATTTTTTTTTACTTTTAGTCCTGACTTGGAGCACTCCTTTTACAGCAGGCATAGGGGATTACACCTATGTCTGGGACCATGGAGGGAAGTAGCAAAAAAAGAGAGAGCCAAATGTCTGTGCAAGGGAGCAATGAACATCAAGAGAGAAAATCCAATGCTGTGTATTAACACAGGGAGAAAGTCAATGAGCAAAGTGCTGAGTGTACCACAGACTGGAATGAAAGAGCTTAAAGGACAAATTCATCCCTGGTGTTAGTCCAGTGGCTTCCAGAGAGTTACACCAGAGATGGAGCTGGACCTAAAAACTCACTTACATGAAAATAAAAGGAAAACAGGATGGGATTTTTCAGCACATCTGCAGGTGGACTAACTCCCACCCAGGAGGTTAACTGCTGGCAATCACTGGCAACAGAGATGCCCATCACCATTAAGGATTAGTATTGTTATAATTAGTCATGGAATTTTTTTTTTATCAATAAAATGAGCACCGGCTTGTACTCCTGGTTCTGAGTTGCATGGAACAGCTGGCCCTGAGGGAGGGCGCTGAGCACTTTGAAAGGTCTAGCCAGAGTGCAGGTCTGCCTCTGGACCTCTGCGTCCCACTGGGATGGGGGCTCTAGGCTCCACAGTAAGACTCAGCCAGCGGAAGGATGGGAGCAGGAAAGCGCCACCTTTCTGGCACAGCCAAGCAGGCTACTGGGGAAGAGATAGCCCCATTAGCCTAAGCCAGGAGGGGTAGAGAGAAGCCATTTCCTGGAAGAGAAGTGCCTGGCAGCAGGAGGGGAAGAAGCTCCTCCCTCCAAGCAGGTCTGGCTGTGCACCTCCACCCTGGTTTTGACTTTAACTTAGAGGAAGACAGAACTACCCATGAGGTCACCTGCATCCACCCACAGACTGTGGGGTTTTGAAGCAAAGGACTTTAATTTATTTCAGAATAGCGCTAGTTATCTCAAAACTAGCAGTGTAGATGTACCCTTAGTGACTTGGCCAGAGAGATGACGCACAGAAGACCAGGTGGGACAGCCTAGAGAAGGGACAAGTGGCATTGATCATTAAGGCCACGGAGGGGCCCCCAGAGTGGGTGAGAAAGGCAAAGTCTGCCTACCACTTCTTATCCTGGGAGAAAGGGGAACCCGAGGCCATGTCTATATTTACGTGGCAGAGATCAATCTTCTGGCGTTCGACTTAGTGGGTCTAGTAAAGACCCGCTAAATCAAATGCTGAGAGTACCCCTAGTCAGCGTCAGTAATCCTCTCAGTTGCAAGTGTTTCTCCCATTGGACTCCTGCTGTATAGACAGCACCAAGCTTGGCTTAAGGTATGTCAACTCCAGCTGTGTTATTTACATAGATGGAGTTACGTACTTAAGCTGACCTTCTGGGTCTTGTATAGACTTCCTAGAGATAAGGGTGTACGTTTAGGCTATGTCTAGACAGCAGCACTATTTCAGGATACCGGAAGTATCCCATAATAGCTATTCTGCATCTTTAAACATGCCCATTATTTTGAAATATATTTTGAAATAATGGGCATTCTATTCCGGCATTCCTGTAATCCTCATTCCACGAGAGTTAAGGGACTTCTCAAAATAGCACTTTATTTTGAAATTGACTTGAAATAAGCTATGCAATTGTGTCACTTATTTTGAGGTACAGGTGCAGTGAAAACGCACCCTTACTGATGGGTCAGAATTTGCAGTACAGAGATGTTGGCCGGCTTAGACCGCTGGCAAACATTCTAAAACAAATCATGCCAAAATTTAGAAACATGAATTAAGATACACAGTGGGGGGGGAAATCTACACCTAACATTATTATTGAAACTGAGGGGTTCTTTGAAACAATCTTAATCATTTATGTTATCCAAGTCCCCTTTTCAGAGGGAGGATATTCCTTAGAGCCTCTTGTTTTGTCAAGCAATTTTCCAGATATCCTGGTTTCAAATCATTGAGTGCCTTGAAAATAAAGGCCCAAATACATGAACTTCCTTTGATATTCCATGGACAGTCAGTGAAAAGAGCACAGGAGGGGTGTGATGTACCTGCAGTGACCTATATTCCTGAGGAATCCTAGAATTCTAGGGCTGGAAGAGATCTCAGGAGGTCATCAAGTTCAGCCTCCTGCCCAAAGCAGGACCAATCCCAACCAAATCATCCCAGACAGGGCTTTGTCAAGCCAGGACTTAAAAACCTCTACAGATGGAGATTCCACTACCTCCGTAGGTAACACAATCCAGTGCTTCACCAGGAGACAGGCTGCAATGGCTATGTCAGAGAGAGATTCGTAACAATTTATAGCTTCATGCTTAGCTGCGTGGCACCACTAAAATAATCCAGACAGGAGGTGATGTGTACAACCAAGGCCAGGTCATTGTTAGGTGGTATGGGCCAGAACCTTTTAGCCAACTGGAGATGGTAGAAAGAGTTACTTTTATATCCCACCATTATGTGAGTTTAGCATCAGCAAGGAACCCAGAAGCACTTGGTGGCCTAAATTATGGACTGAATTTGTGGGTTCTTCATCTTCCACCAAAGCAAGTTGTTCTGCAGATGCAAATGCCTCAAAGTGATTCGATTTGCCTGTTAGAGTAATCTCCCTTTTAGAAGGGTTTCTTGTGGTCATTTTTCTTTTATGTTATTCCTATCCTCCTTTGTTTCAACATGTTTACCATCCTTCTTGAGCTGATGATGATAATTTCATATTATGATGATACCCCGTGTCTCCTCACCCTCATTGATTGAAAGCCAATTGCATTAAGCCTCGCACACCTGTATAATGAAAACAAAATTCCTGGCCAACAAAGCTGATAATCTAAGTAACAGATGATAGACAAGATGTAGGTACCACAGGCAGGAGTGGGAGAGCACAAGGAAATAATAAGATCATTCTGATTGATGGGGGGGGGGAACCCTGAGGGAAGACTCTGGGGATTTTAATCACCTCAGCTGTGCGAGGGTGTTGCTGTCCATATCAATCACTATACTACCCCACATGAGAGTTGACACTTTCCAAAGGGAAGGGACAGGAATTTACCAATACTAAGTGTGCTTGTGGGCTTGCATATTTAAAGAACAAGTGCAATGCTGTGTAAATATTACTTAAAAATCCATTCCCTGTATTTGTGATTTAGTCCAGCTGTTTAATTAATTTCTACAAGTGATCATTGATTATTGTCACTGTGTCAATGCACGAGAATATTAATTATGCCCCATAATTGTAGGCAAGCTAAGTATACATAAGAATGGACATACAGGGTCAGACCAAAGGTCCATCTAACCCAATATCCTGTCTGCCAACAGTGGCCAATACTGGATGCCCCAGAGGGAGGGAACACAACAAGTAATCCTCACGTGATCCCTTTCCTGTCATCCATTTCCAGACAAAAAGAGGCTAGATACACCATTCCTATCCATCCTGGCTAATAGCCACTGATGGACCTAACCTCCATGAATGTATCTAGCTCTTTTTTGAACCCTGTTAAAGTCCTAGTCTTCACAACATCCTCTGGCAAGGAGTTCCATAAGTTGACTATGCGCTGAGTGAAGAAAAACTTCCTTTTGTTTGTTTTAAACCTGCTGCCTATTAATTTCATTTGGTGACCCCTAGTTCTTATATTGTGGGGATAAGTAAATAACTTTTCCTTATTCACCTTTTCCACACCAGTCATGATTTTATAGACCTCTATCATATTCCCCCCTTAGTCTCCTCTTTTCTAAGCTGAAAAGCCCAAGTCTTTTTAATCTCTCTTCATATGGGACCCATTCCAAAACCCTCATTATTTTTGTTGCCCGTTTCTGAATCTGAAGTATAGCTGGGTCTGATGTCTCCATTCCCCTTTTTATAAGGGCCTTGCATACTACATGGCTTTTAAAAAGTAATAGTAGGATTTCCTCAAGGACTAAGATCCATGATTTTTCATCAGAAACAACTGATATGAGGCTTCTATGGAATTTGCCAGCTTTACAAGAGTGCCATTGTTGTGTCATGAGGCACCTGTTAAGGATCAGATGTCATGGTGCTATGCACTGTACATCTGTATCACGAAAAAGACTTGTGGCAAAGAGGGTACAGCATACGACTGAGCAAAGTTATACCCATTGGGTCTAATCCAAAGACCATCCAAACCTTTGGAAATGTTCCCATTGAAGTACTTTGGGGAACAATGAATGTAGGCCATACTTACACGAGATAAGAGACTCTCTCCTGAGAAGCTGGGGTTAAGTGAAAGATTGGGGGGTGGTGAGGATAATCAGCTGGACATGAGCTCCATAATGCAGTGGCTTTCCAACTTTTTGTCTTGTGACCCAGTTGAAGAGAGTTGTTGATGCCCACGACCCAACATAATTATATCTTAGACTAGAGGGCAGGCTTAGGGAGAGGATGCAGGAGGGGCCTCTGGACTTGGGCGAGGGCTTACCTCCAGTGGATCCTATGCCACGGTGCAGTGGAGGTGCTAAGGCCGGTTTCCTGCCTGTCCTGGTACTACAGTAGGCACTATGCCCTGGAAGCAGCCAGCAACAGGTCCAGCTCCTAGGTAGAGGCATACAAGAGGCACTACACACTGCTCTTTCCCGCAGGCACTGCCCCTCACTAGCTCTCACTGGCTCCCATGCCCAAACTCCGCTGCTGGCCATTTCTGGGGCACAGCACGGTCTGCAGTGCCAGGACAGGCGGGAAGCTGCTTTAGCACCCTCCGCTGGTCACTGGGTCACCTTACAGCAAAGCAACCCAGCGCCCGACATTCCACGACCCAGTACTGGGTTGCTACCCCTACTTTGAAAACCGCTGCCATGCTGTGTCCAAAAGGCCTAGTACAATCTTTGGATGCATAAACCGGGGGATCTTGGGTAGTAGCAGAGAGGTTATTTTTAACCTGGATGTTTGGCAAGGACACAATTGCTGGTGCAATGCAATGTCCAGTTCTGAAGTTCACAATTCAAGGAGGAGTTATGTGGCACCTTAGGATATGTCTACACTGCCACCCTAGTTCGAACTAGGGTGGCTAATGTAGGCATTCAAACTTGCAAATGAAGCCCGGGATATTTAAATCCCGGGCTTCATTTGCAAGTTCGAATGCCTACATTTGCCACTCTAGTTCGAACTAGGATGGCAGTGTAGACAGACCCTTAGAGACTAACAAAACAAAATAAAACAAAACAAAACAAAACAAAGATAGATAGATAGATAGATAGAAAGTATCATGAGCTTTCGTGGGCAAAACCCACTTCTTCAGATGAGCTGGAGTGAAAAAAATAGTCAAGGAGGAGGAGGATAAATTGGAGAAGGAGCCTACAAGAATGCTTAAAGATTAGAAATTGTCCTATAGTTATAGATATGAGTTCAATGTATTTAGTTTACCATAGCAAACGTCATGGATCACTTGATCTTAGTTTATAAGTACCTGCATGGGGAACAAATACTTGATAATGGGCTCTTCAATCTAGCAGAGAAGGGTATAGCACGGTCCAATGACTGGAAGCAGAAGCGAATCAAATTCGGCCTGGAAATAAGGGTTAGATATTTACAGGCAGTCCCCGAGTTACATGGATCCGACTTACATCGGATCCCTACTTACAAACGGTCTGAGGCAACCCCGCACTAGCTGCGCTCCCCCCCAGCAGACCGCTGAGACGCGCCGTGGTCCTGCAGCCCACGTCCTCCGTGGCAGAAAAGCGCTCAGCGTCTCCCTGGTCTGCTGGGCCCCAGCAGACCAGGGAGACGCGGAGCGGCTTTTCTCAGCAGACACCTCAGCTTGAGAATAAAGGACTGAGGGAAGTGAGGTGTGGGAGAATAAAACTGAGCTCTGGAGAAATGTTTGGCTAGAGTTTCCCCTACAATATGTACCGGTTCCGACTTACATACAAATTCAACTTAAGAACAAACCTACAGTCCCTATCTTGTACGTAACCCGGGGACTGCCTGTACTACACTGACCATTTAATTAACCATCTGAACAATTTACCAAAGGTTGTGGTGGATTTTCCATCACTCGCCATTTAAAAATCAAAATGGGATTTTTTTTTTTTTTGCCGTCTGGCAAATGTTTCACCCGAGGTCAACGTAGATGATCACAGCGGTTCCCCTCTGGCCTGGGATTCTTTTTATCTCAGTCGGTTTTCGAGCAGGCCTTAGGCAAGAAGGCGCAGTCTCAGGACTTGTGCCTGCAGAAAGAACTACCAGGAGATCCCTGCACCCACATAAAGCCCTACTGTCTTAGGAAATGGGAAGGAGATACCAAAGAGCATATGAGAGTGACAAATATGGCAACACGGATTTTTTTTTAATTCAGTGTCTTAATAATTTAAGTGTTCAGTAAAAATCAAAAATAAAAACCAATTTATAGAGTTTTTCCTGGTGTTTAGTCAGTTTCAGGTCTATTGGGGTAAGTTTCCAGAGACTGAAGCGTATGCAGTTCACTTCTGCAAAGGTGAGTATCAGACACAAATTGGAGTCTTTGCACCAATAGCACAGACACTCTAATTGATAAGATGGTTGGGGGATTTTCCCCCGTCTCTTTCCTGCCCCACCTCCTCTCTTTCTCTGCTATTTATTTGTACCTCTGGACCCCTTGCTCCATTCACCTGAAGAAGTGGGTTGTGCGCACGAAAGCTCATGATACCATCAACATGTTTTGTTAGTCTCTAAGGTGCTGCAGGACCATTTGTTGTTGTTGTTTTTTTTAAGTTTTCTCCTCCGGATGACACTCTCAGTTCCTTCTTCAGGTGCTGCAGGACCATTTGTTGTTGTTTTTTTTAAGTTTTCTCCTCCGGATGACACTCTCAGTTCCTTCTTCAGGCTTTCTGCTCCAACCTAAACAGGCTGTAATGAAGGCTCATACCCCCGACCTCTTCAGTCAGGGAAACCCCTTAGTCCACATGACTTGGCTCGGAGCTGCCATGTGGTCTAGAGCCTGGATACCAGCCCCACAGCCATGATTTTTTTTTAACTACACACTGGGGCGCGGGGGAGAATGCTCCTGCTATTGAATCAGAAAGAGGGGACTTGGCACAGTACTTAGCTTTGATTGTTGGTGGATCTAAGAGTCACCGGTTGGCTGCCTCCACTAGTTTTCAGCATATCAGTACGTAGACGGGGGCCTTTCAAGGCAGGGCAATTACCTGCTCTGGGAAGACACTCAAGTCCAGATTTTGCTTGTGAGATTCTAACCCTCTTTGGCTCCTGGAGAACTTCATCCATGCAGGTGGGCTTTGGGGGGACAACTGTGCCTTAGGGTAGTGCATTCCCTGCACAAAAGAGTGTGGATGGGATGTCTCCTGCCTTAGCCAACTCTACGGACCTCTAGCACACAAAACATGAGTTAAAGAGTAAGTTCTGTAGATGGGGCAATATCATACTCAGACCCTCTGCGGATGGAAGACATTTAGCACATGCTGGCCAGTGGGTTACTCCTCACCACACCTACGTCATGTGGGTCCTCTCTGCAGCCAGCCAGCCCTCATGGAAAGTTGTACTGGGTCATCCTACCTGCTTCTTGCAGTCTCCAGTCCCTGTACTCAAGGGAAAAGCAAATATCTCTGGCTCCTTAAAATCCCCCTCCACCCTTTTCCTGCACTCCCATGCACAAGCCAGGCACCGGGCTTTCCCTAAAGGTCCCCTGGCATTTTCAGGAAGAGCTAGAGTTTGCCGTTGAGTCCATGGGCACCATTTCCTCCCTAGCCAAATGTTCTGTGCAGTCTGCCTGATTCCTAGAGCTCTGCCTCAGAACTGGCTGCATTTCAGTGGCTGGGATGAATGATTTTTTTTTTTTTTTTTTAGCATCTGGAGCATTGGTAAAACACTTGGGGCTCATTCTCACAGAAAGGCTCCGCAGATCTATATGATCCTGTAAAGCACACATGGAAAAATACCCTTCTAGTCCTAAACAAGCTATCTGCACTTTGTCCCGGGACCTAGATGCACTGGCTCTTATTCAGAAAACAAGCTGTGCTTTTTGGTTTTATACTGATGGGCATCGCTCCCAGGGATTCCGTCCTAATATAAATATTGGTAATAGGCTCAGTATGTCACTCTTTTCAGTAATCGACTTTGAAAGGCAGATTGTGTCAGTATAAATACACATGGTATAGCTAAGTGCTTCTGAACAAGGGCGCCATTTTGAGGGGTGTGTGTGGAGGGGGGCAGCTGTGTGCTCTGGGATGTGGCTAGCTTTTCATCCCGTTCCTCCAGACACTAAGGGAGTGAGGGGAAAGTGCTTACATTAAGAACATAAGAATGGCCATACTGGGTCAGACCAAAGGTCCATCTAGCCCAATATCCTGTCTGCCGACAGTGGCCAATATCAGATGCCCCAGAGGGAGGGATCACAACAGGTAATCCTCACGTGATCCCTCCCCTGTCACCCACTTCCAGAGAAACAGAGGCTAGAGACACCATTCCTACCCATCCTAGCTAATAGATTCATGGAGGTTAGGTCCATCAATGGCTATCTAGCTCTTTTTTGAACCTTGTTAAAGTTCTAGCCTTCACCGCATCCTCTGGCAAGGAGTTCCACAGGTTGACATTCCGTGCATTCCTATCACACCTGGCTGGTGAGGAATGCACGGAATGCAGGCACTTTCCCCTCATTCCCTTAGCGTTGGGGGAACTGGATGAAAAGCTAGCCACATCCCAGAGTGCACAGCTGCTGCCCCTCTACACGTCCAAAATGGCACCCTTGCTTCTGAAAGTCATAATGATGGACTTAGAGAAACATGACATGGACTAATATAGAGAAAAAACTCCAAGTCACTTCCCTCTTCTTTTTTTCCCCGATGTTGCTGTCCATATTTCACTGGCCCTGGAAGTTCTGTCAGTCCCATCCTTAAAGCATGTACCAAATATCATAGAATCATAGAATACCAGAACTGGAAGGGACCTCAAAAGGTCATTGAGTCCAGTCCCCTGCCCTCATGGCAGGACCCAGTACTGTCTAGACCAGGGCTTGACAAATAGTGTAAGCTACTCGCCCTGTGGCGAGTAGATTACACCCCAGAAGAGCTGGTGCAGAGCGATCTGCGCATGTGCAGAACGATCTGCGCATGCGCAGAGCGCAGAACTGCGCGGCTGGCGAGGGGGGCTCGCCGCCACTCGGTGGGCCCTGGTCTAGCCCATCCCCGATAGATGCCTATCCAACCTGCTCTTAAATGTCTCCAGTGATGGAGATTCCACAACCTCCCTAGGCAACTTATTCCACTGGTTTAACCAACATTTTGTTCTTCATACCATGGTTGATGCTTTTGCTTGGTTTGCTCTACTTAGAATCTCCAGTGTGACAAGAAATAGTTCCCAATGAGCTCTGAATGTCTTGCAAAGGCATTTACTTGGAAATCCATAACTGAAATTGGTAAGAACATCAGTTTGTCTTCCTTTATAGAGCAGAGTCTTTGAACAAATGCAAGGACAAAAAGTTCCTATCTTTGTGTCTGGGTCACTCTTGCTCCTCTCTTTAATTTTGTAACATTCAGTTGCTTGCTGCTTCTGAGATTTGTTGTTGGACCATGGTGTCATCATCCTTGCACAACTCACCCTCTGGATTGTGTGTCCACTCTTGTGTTCCCTTGTGGGACCAGGGTAGACATGTGTTGTATCTTCCTTGTTAAATGAACAAAACCGCTTGTTTGGCAGTATCTGCAAAGTGCAGGTCTTTTCCTCTGTTAAGCAGTGTGTTGAAATAAGCCAGAAAATGTCATCAGCACAAATGGGGTCATGCAAATGGACTTTATCATTTGTCCATAAAATTCCTCTGCTGCTCTCTGCAATTACTTTTCTCATGACATCCTCAATGACCAGGGCAAATAATAATAGGGACATAATACACTTTTGCTTTACTGTAATTGTCACTGCGAGCCATCTCTGATGGCACAGTCAGTGTCTTGGCTGTTCAGGGTTCTGTAGACTTGGTCTGTGGGCTCTGTTCTTACCAAGCTAAAGCATACACCTACCCCATCAATTAAGGAGTAATCAGAGCACAGTTAGGCATACCTGCACTGGCTTTCATCTGGTTAACAAAGGTTATAATAAAAGAGAGGGAGAAGGCAGAATGGACGTCAGCACAGGGGAGCCGAGTCCTGGTGTGCACACTCAGGAAGTACTTACATCTTCACTGCTCTTCTTACTCGTGCAAACTAAGTAAAGATAGTTCTGGGGTAGACATTCCCCACACTGTGCACAGCTGCCAATGTGGGCAAGGGGGTGCAAAGAGGGCAGCTGCCCCAAGGCCTGGTGATTTAAAATAGCCCGGGTCTCCCAGCCGATGCCGATACTACCTCGGCTGTAGAAGCATCTGGAACCCTGGGTCCTTTGTATCCCCGCACTGCAGCTCTGGTGATACTGAAGGGCTGGTTGGGGGAAACTAGGCCTCAGCCCCACCCCTTCTGTTAGAAGCCCCGCCCCTTTTCAGGGGTCCAGAGCCAGCTCCTTTTCAGGGCTCACTAAAATCTCTCAGCCCTGCCCTGCCCTGCAGCCAAAGAAACTGATGTGCCCTTTAGATGCATAAACAGAGGAATCTTGAGCAGAGGGTAGAAAAGTTATATCACCTCTGAATTTGGCAGTGGTGCAACTATTGCTGGCATGGAGTGTCCAGTTCTGGTGCCCACAATACAAGAAAGGTGTTGATACATTGGAGAGAGTTCAGAGAAGAGCTACAAGAATTATTAAAGTATTGGGAATCAGGACTTATGATACTTAAAAAAAAAAAAAAAAAAAAGAAGAACAGTCCTGCAGCACCTTAGAGTCTAATAAAAAATATAGATGGTATCATGAGTTTTCATGGACACCACCCACTTCTTCAGATCAATGGGTCCAGAGGTAGAAATAAATAGCCTATTTATAAATTATACATTATAAATAAATAAGCTATTTATTTCTACCTCTGGACCCCATTCATCTGAGGAAGTGGGTGGTGCCCACAAAGCTCATGATACCATCTACATGGGTATGTTTATACTTGCAGCCTAATTCGAAATAGGGATGCAAATGTAGGCATTCGAAATTGCAAATCAAGCCCAGGATCTAAATATCCCGGGCTTGATTTGCATGTTGGCGCCATTTTTAAATTGACAAGCTCGAATAACTGCTCACGCGTCTACATGCGTCAGTGAACGGGCATTGAAATAAAGCCCTAGTTCGAAATACCTGTTAAACCTCACTGCAGGAGGAATAACAGGTATTTTGAACTAGGGCTTTATTTCGAACGCCCGTTTCACTGACGCATGTAGACGCGGGCAGTTATTCCAGGCTTGTCAATTTCAAAAATGGCGCTCGTTGGAACATGCAAATCAAGCGCGGGATATTTAGATCCTGGGCTTGATTAATTTCACTTACATTTGCAGCCCTATTTCGAATTAGGCTGCAAATGTAGACATACCACATGTTTTGTTAGACTGTAACAGAAAAAACTTAAAAAACACTGAATAGTCCTACAGCACCTTAGAGACTAACATGGCTACTCCTCTGAGACTTTTAAACATGCCTGATGATGATAGATTCAAGAAGCTCATTCTGTTGAGCGTAACAACAATAACGGCAAAGGCTGTAAGTGCGTATATGGGGAACAAATATTTGATAATGGCTTCTTCAGTCTAGCAGAGAAAGGTATCACGAAATCCAATGGCTGGGAGATGACAGTGGACAAATTCAGACAGGAAATAAGCGATAACATTTTTATTGTGAGATTAACTAACCCCTGAAAAAATGTATCAAGAGTTGCGATGGATTCTCCATGACATACAACTTTAAAATCTAGATTGCATGATTTTTTTCCCTAAAAGTTATAGAATCATAGAATACTAGGACTGGAAGGGACCTCGAGAGGTCATCAAGACCAGTCTGCTGCCCTCATGGCAGGACCCAGTACTGTCTAGACCATCTCTGATAGACATTTATCTAACCTGCTCTTAAATATCTTCAGAGATGGAGATTCCACAATCTCCCTAGGCAACTTATTCCAGTGTATAATCACCCTGACAGTTAGGAACTTTTTCCTAATGTCCAACCTAAACCTCCCTTGCTGCAGTTTAAGCCCATTGCTTCTTGTTCTATCCTCAGAGGCCAAGGAGAACAATGTTTCTCCCTCCTCGTTGTGACACCCTTTTAGATACCTGAAAACCGCTATCATGTCCCCTCTCAATCTTCTCTTTTCCAAACTAAACAAGCCCAATTCTTTCAGTCTTCCTTCAGAGGTCATGTTCTCTAGACCTTTAAACATTCTTCTTGCTCTTCTCTGGACCTTCTTCAATTTCTCCACATCTTTCTTATGCTCTTGTTAAAACAGGATTTCTTTGAGGGATGCTCTATACAGGAAGTCAGAATAGATTATCTCAGTCGTCCCTTCTGGCCTTACTCTGTGCATTTACCATATTATATTTTTTTGAACAGCTCACATTTTTGGCATACCAGTGATCTTTGTGTAGTCCTGGTGAATCATGAACTATGGGACAAAAATCACTTGTGCTGAGCAACAGAGGTAGCCCGACTAGTTTTTAAGAGGGCAGCCATTAAACTCAAGTCAGTGCTGGTGAGAGAAGGATAAAGGTAAATAGAACATGTGGAGAGCTTGTAATCCTGTCTTTCAAGAGTAAGGCTGCTCAAACCCCACACTGAGTCAGACGGGGTAAAAGGACAATTCTGTACCCAGTTAGCCCTGCCCATGCAGGTTTGCAGAGCTGGTTAAAAGCAATGCAGGGCCCTGTGCTAAGTCGGGAGAGTGAACTGACCGGAAGGCGGATGAGGCCTTCCCCCAGAAATGAGATGGAAGATGGATCCTGAGGCAGAACCACAGTATTGGTAAAGCTCATAGGAAGTGCTTTCTCCAACCCCCGTCGAGAACTCACAGATCCTGAGGGGCTCTACTCATCTTTCAACTCTATCAAGCTCCTGATTGTTTGGACAGTAAGGATATGTCTAGACTACAGGCTTTTGTTGACAGAGGCTTTGTCGACAGATACTGTCGACAAAGCTTCTGTCGACAAAGAGCATTTGGACTACGTCCAGTTCTGTCGACAAAGCAAGCTGCTTTGTCGACATGAGAGTGAGACGCAAAGGACAGTGTAGATGCAATAACACCTTCTGTCAACAGAACTCTGTCGACAAAAGGCGTTATTCCTCGTAGAATGAGGTTCACCGCCATCGACAAAACTGCCAAGTTCTGTCGACATTATGTCGACAGAACTCGGCAGTAGTGTAGACGCAGATATAGTTTTGTCCACAAAAGTCTACTTTTGTCGACAAAACCCTGTAGTCTAGACACACCCTAGGAGCTGTGCCCCAGCCTGAAGGAGAGTATAAGAAGGAAGTGGCCCAAGATGGCAGATGAGTAGCCTCCGGGTGGAGGGCTCTGCCAATGTTGCTCCCTAAAAGGGACCTGGTCTGGAACCTGGTAGAGAGGCAGGATCAGGTCCCCCATTCTGTCTAGCTGACACTCAATGTAAACCAAGACCATGATACCTTCATCGTAGGATTATGGGCTAGACAGCACTACCCATTTTGCCTGGAAGGCCTGAGGCTGAAAATCAGTTGCACTAGCCACTAGGCCTCCTGGGGACTGTACAACAAGATGTTTATTAACAAAATAAAATCTGTCAAAATACTTTGAGGAAAGTTTAGTTTTCAGTTAAATGAAGGTGCTATGACAGAATGAATGTCAGTGAAAGGGAGAAATGCAACCACGCTGAAGTTGGATTCCTTTTCTTCACTCTTACTTCCAACGCCAATGCCATGCTGACAGCTGAAACTGGCTGGGGAAAGTGCCTATGGTAGAAAGCTGGCATTTTGGAAGGACTGTGTTAGGGATGAGAGTGTGAACACTGGTCTAGGTTCTGTCTAAGCTGTGATACTCTGGTTGGAAATTGGAGAGGTAGCTTTGACCTAGAGGGTCTGATTTAGCTTGGGATGGAACCCACTCACATGGTAATGAGAAAAGCAGCAAAATCACTCAAGTGCTGCCTCCTATGTTCCCACCATTCCCCATAAAGCACAAACAAGTTCTCTAGAATGTAATAGGGACGTTACTAATTAGGGGTTGAATCTTTCTTCTGTATTTCTATGGAAACTATTAGCATAGCACATCTATGTATTTCTATGGACACAATTAGCCAGGATGGGTAGGAATGGTGTCCTTAGCCTCTGTTTGTCAGAGGTTGGGAATGGATAACAGGGGAGGGATCACTTGATGATCCCCTGTTCTGTTCACTCCCTCTGGGGCATCTGGCATTGGTCACTGTCAGAAGAGTCCACTGGGCTAGGTGGTCTTTTGGTCTGACCTAGTGTGGCCATTCTTATGTTCTTATCTCAATCCTTAATATAGTTATCATTATAAAACTCTTCTGAGGGAGGGAAATGTATTATTCCCATTTTACAGATGAGGAACTGAGGCACAGAGCGGAAGTGACTTACTCAGGGTCACGCAGGACATGCCTGGTGGAGCATGAGATTGCATTGGATCCCTGACCAGCCCTTTAAAGCCTTCCCCTTCGCTCAAAATGCAATAGGCATCTATAAAAAGAATTACTCTACAGCACCTTCAAAATGGAGCTGTGGATGAGCTCCAAACCTCGCATCCCTCAGAATTCCTCCAGGGCTCTAATATTCCATTACATGTCATATAGTGGCCCAAACCCTATCAAAAGCTTTTATTAGTGATCACCTTCTCTAGCCCTTTCCCATCAAGGTAGTGGAGGATCACGTAGCAGGGGTTAAAAGCGACAGTACAGTCAGGGACGGATTAAGGGGGGCACTAGCTGGGCAGCTGCCAGGGGTGCCAACCTATGGGAGGCACCTGATTGAAGTGGTAAGGGGCACCGCTCGCCCGGGGACAGGACCACGCATTCGCCACGAGCCCACGGCGCAAGTATGGCTCGGTCCAGCACTGAGTACGATGCTCTGAAATTAAAGCTGCTGCAGGTATATAATTTAATGAGACATTAATTGGGGAGTGGGGGAGCATAAATGAGAATCACCGAGTGTGTGTTTGCTGGAATGTTTTGTTAAAGAAGGAACATTGTGAATGCGCATCTCGGCAACCTGAAACAAAGCAAAAAAAAATTGGGGAGTCTCCTCTTCTGGCCAGCCGTTACTGCTAAATGAGTGGTCAGAAAGGACGAGTGTTTGCTGATGTAAATCAGCACAGCCTTGCGGAAGTTATACACACTCAATGGAGCTACACTAGCTGAGAATCTAACCAGGCTTCACCTACCTTTAGTGGCTGATTCATAAGGTGTGTCTGCACTGCACATTTAATCCACACTTGTACCTGGGACTTAGATCACACACCTCCCCCTTTCATCTGTAGAGAGAAACCATTGACATGGGGTTAGAGATGCTTTAAGCCCAGGCTAGCCCATTGGAGATATAGGTTTGACTCTGGAAGGTCTGATTTAACTTGGGATGAAACCCACTCACATGGTAACGAGAAAGGCAAGATAATCACTCAAGTGCTGAGAGTTCCTCCTATGTCCTTCCCACAATTCCCTGTAAAAAACAAACAAGTTCGCTCACCTTTGGCACAATTGATGAGGGAAGAATCCTAAAGGGAAAACCCAGGTGATCCGCACCCACGGTTAACTGTGCTATAAAGACATACCCCTGGGGACTCTGCCAGTGTGGTGTGAAATCCTTTCCCATTTAGCAAGAGACCCCTCACTTTAGACCCCTTGGGACTCCTTTCCCCACCAATGGCACTGACCTTCAGGGTCCACCATCTCATCTCCTCGTTTGCCCAGGAGGAGACAAAGACCGGTAGCAGGGTGAGTGACTGATGTTCCCACCCAGCTGTGTTCTTGCTGAGGTGTCTTGCTGAGACAGTCGACGTCTGTTAACTTGTTAGGGCATTTTTATAAAGCTCATGGATTGAGTGCTGGGCTCGGGCAAGTGTGCTCCGCCACTGGCCTACTATTTGGCCAAGTCACTTCTCCTAACTACGCTGCTGTTCCCTCCCACAAGCAAGTGGAAGTTCTCTGGGGCAGGCACTCTCTCGAACCTTGCCTTTCCTCAACAAAATCCTGCTGTCTCTGAGGGCTATTAGTGGGAGGAACCATGTGCTTCAAACACAAGACTGGAGTGCCCAAGGACTGCTCAGACAATGGCTGCAACGTGGCAGCTCATCAAATCAGTGGAGAAGGGGGCTAGCAAAGCTCCAAATCACTAAGGACCCTGCCTACAAGGCTCCCGACTGGAGGAGACATCCAGCCTGTCTGTGTGGCAGGGATGCTCTGAGCCAGAAAGAGACACAGGCAGTTTCCTGCACAGCTGGGTGAATGCCTAGCAGGCAGGCCTGCTGACAGGATGGGGAGGCAAAGGTGTTCAGCGATTCAAAAGGTCCCAGGGCTCCCGCCAGCTGTTAAGTCACCACATAGGCAGCATGTTCCACGCAGCAACAAGGGCTGGTGGGGAAGCCTGGCACAATCTGGGGCTGCACCGTGGCCTAGCTCCCCAGCCCCGCCTTCCATCCAAAGCCCCGCCCCTTCCGTGAGCACAGAGTCCTCCCCCCACTCACCCCTGTCTTGCCACAGGGCCCGGCAATTCTATCAGCTCCCCTGCTTACAGGCTGCTACTAGGGACCCTGCCTACTTGTCTGACTCGAGCCCAGCCTTCCAATCTGCTTCCTGCCTTCTTACCCCCAACTCCTCTTTGTTCCCAGTTCCTGCTTTCCTGCCTCGCTCCAGGTCCCCGTTCCTATGCCCTACTCCTGACTCTGCTTCTAGCTTCGACTCCTCACTCTCTCCAGCTCTGATCATTGGCTTGGCTCCTGACTCTGGCTTTACTTCCAGGCTCCTAGCTCTCATCAATAGGCCTCACTACCCACGCCCTGGTCCTTCCATCTACATACTATCATACTACACATAAGGATGCCCAAAGATTTGAGAGAATATATTTATATTGCAGAGTTAGTAAAAACAAAAATGGTGCTCAAAACATAAGTACATTTCTACACTATTTAAATTTTCTGGGATCAGTCTCAGATCATTTTGATTTATTAATTGGATTGTGCCTAGTATTCCATGGTGCACCACTGAATTGTATAAAGCCAAATTGTGCTGTGAACTGTACACAATTGGGCTGTACTAGGTGTATATCCGCTCAGAACTTGGCTCTACTTGTATACAAGAATAAGGACACACACACACACGCACCACATGTGATGAACACGCACACATGCACACACACTTTGACTTCACCCAACCTCCTAACTGTGCCGATCTGACCTATTTGCTTCTCCATACAGTGTTTCACAGGCTCTGTGGTTTGCTGAAAGAAAGCTGTGGAGTATGCTAATTTCTGTGGGACTTAGGCGGGCTCATAACTCTCCGAGATTAATAAGAACCCAGGAAGTATCTGTCTTGTGGTGATGCTTTCATTTGCACAGTAATAAAGCTCGTCTCTCTTGTTTAATAAAAACAATGAGGAAACAAATGGGTGTGCAGGTACTGGAACTTTTGAGGAATTAATTCAAAAGCCCAGAGGCGTGTTTTCTATCATGCCGCAAGCACCCAACAGGTAAAAATGGCTCTTCTCAGGAGCAGTTGCCCCGTATGCTACCCCAAACTTATGGCACGATCCTGTAAGGGTGCTGGATAACTGAGCGTTCTCCTGCAGAGCACTCAGCACTTCTGGGAGATGCTGAGTCATAATATAATTGTTACGGGCTGGAGGGGCTGCATTGCTAGTGCCAACACGGCTCCTAGCAGGAGCAGGTGGGAGAACTGCAGGAGGAGATGACTAGGCTGCCAAAAGCAACTGATGGTCAGTGTCCTCCCTGTGATTGAGCCATCTCCTCCTTCCCTGGCAGTGACGCAGTCCTCACTAGCTGGATAACTTCCTCTGCCTTGGATGTCTCCATGTAAATGTTCTCAATGAAATCCTCATCGCACGGATGCTCCACAGCCTAGTCACCTCCCCATGTCATTCTCCCACCTGCTTCCTGAGGGATTCCACCAGCAGGCACCTTACCCACAAGATGGTTCCTCCCCCCCCAACCCCAGCCTGACTTTCTGAGCAGAAGAAAGGTTCTGCACATTCACACCAAAGACCAGGGAGAGGTGTGCATGTGTAACCCACACACCTGGGCTATGTCTACATTCGTGGCTTCTTGCGCAAGTACGGCCATTCTTGTGCAAGAATCTGCAGGGCATCCACCCTGCCCACCCGCTCTTGCGCAAGTAAATTTACAGTACGGCGTGGTAAGAAAGGGCTTCTTGCACAAGAGCTACGCTCTTTTTTAACAGGTGTAAGCCCTCTTGCGCAGGAGCTCTTGCGCAAGAGGGCAGTGTGGACGCTTGGCAGGGATTTCTTGCGCAAGAAAGCCCTATGGCTAAAATGGCCATCAGAGCTTTCTTGAGCAAGAGAGTGTCCACACTGCCATGGGCGCTCTTGTGCAAAAGCACAGCTCGCACAGGGCAGTGTGGACGTTTTCTTGCACAAGACTTCTTGCACAAGAACCCTTGCGCAAGATGTTCTTGCGCAAGAAGCCGCCAGTGTAGACAAAGCCCTAGTGTGGTTACTGTGCAGTGCAAGTGGTACCTAGATCACAGCAACAGTTAAGATCAAGAGACCTCTGCAGCATGATCTAGGAGCCAGCTGACTTTCAGCTCAGAGGGTAGAGGCTCCTATATGCTTTTTCAAAGGTCCCAGGTTCAAATCTGCCCAGTGATGGTTATAAATGGGGGCTCATGTGGGATCTCAAGTGGGTTTCTGAAGCTTGGGATGCCCTCTCTCACCTAGGGGAAGTATGTAACCCACACACCCAGTGTGGTTACTTAGCAATGTAAGTGGTACCTAGCCCATAGTAAAGATCTCTATAGCATGGGCTGGGAGCCAGCTGGATTTTAGCTCAGGCTCCTATACTCCACTTCAGAGATCCCAGGTTCAAATCCACCCGGTGGCAGTTACACATGGTCACGTTCTCTGTCTGGATACAGGCACCTCTGGAGGAGCCAGGAGCCACCAGAGAGATGAAAAGCCATTATGCTGCCTGGACAAGGAGGAATCCCCCCCCCAAAGGTGGTGGAAGGGAAACAATTTATCCACAAGACGGTCTGGTCCACAGCCACCACTTCCAAGAGAAAATGCAGGGTAGTGGTGGTTGGCAACTTTCTTTTGAAGGGGCCAGAGGGCCCCCCGTCTGTCATCCTGACATTGCATCCCAGGAGGCATGCTGCCTGCCAGGGGCCCATCACTAAGATGTTTTGGAGAGATTATCAAGCATCATCTAGCCACAAGCCTACTACCCCAGGTTACTCATCCATGTGGGCACTAAGGTAAGGTCTGAGAGCGGGCATGTCAGAAGTGACTACAGAGCTCTAAGAGCATGGGTGAAGGAGCTGTTGGCATAGGGGTTATCCTCTTCGGTGCTTCCTATTAATGATAGGGGCCCAGGCAGAGACCGATGCCCCCTGGGGATGAATACCTTGCTGCACTATGGTGTCACCAGAAGAGCTTTTGCTTGCTAAGCCGTGGGGTGCTGGTCCAGGAAGGACTGCTCAGCAGAGATGAGGTCCACCTATCCAGGAAGGGGAAGAGCATATTCTGAGGCAGATTGTTTAACCTAGTGAGCAGGGCTTTTGACTAAATTCAAGGGGAGCAGGTGACAAAAGCCCACAAGTAAGTCAAAAAACCATGGAGACTTGGGGAAAGAGCCAGAGGCATGGGCTGTAATAGCGCGGATAAGGGAGAGAGAAGAGATGTTTGTATGCTAGAGCAAGAAGTATGGACAATAATCAGGAAGAACAGAACGGCTAGTTAATAAACACAACTATGACATAGTTGGCTCAACAGAGTCACATGTCTATAATATTGGTATATAGAAGAGTACAGATTTCTCATGAAAGACAGGAAGTGAAACAAAGGTGGTGTCTATATTCAAAATGTGTACACTTAGATTTAAATAGAAGATAGACTTGTTGACAATCTTAACCTCTCTGGGTAAGGACAAAAGAGATAAAAACAAGGGTATTGGCGTGGTAGGTGATCTACTACAGATCCCCCACCCAAGAAGAAAAGGTGGATAAGACTTTAACAATATCATCCAAAGCACAGGAGTTGGGGGTGATGGGGAATTTCAACTACCCACACTTCTATTGGGAAAATAATACAGCAGAGCAGAGATTATACAACAAGTTCTCAGAAGGTATTGGAGACTATTTTTTATTTCAGAAGATGGAGAAAACTACACTGGGGAAACTGTTCTAGATTTGATTTTGACAAACAGGGAGGAACTGGATGAGAATTTGAAAGTGAAAGGCGGCTTAGGTGAAAGTGAGCATGAAATGGTAGAGTTTTGAGATTCCGAGGAATGGTAGGAAAGAAAACAGCATAATTCATTGAATGGATTGCCAAAAGGAAGACTCAAGGAGTTGGTAAGTAAGATCCCATGGAAAGCAAGTCTAAGGGGGAAAATAGTTCAAGACAGTTGGCAGTTTTTCAGAGAGACTATTAAAGGCGCAGGACCAACTATCCCACTGCATAGGAAAGATAGGAAGTATGGCAAGAGATCATCCTGACTTACTCAATAGATTCTCAATGACCTGAAACTCAGCGACCACCGTTTGTAGGACTCTTTTCTATGTCAAATTACAAAGGATGACTATAAACTGTAATAGTTAATATCAGTGGGAGGCCACATTGACTCACTATAAGCCTAGGGTTGCCAGTTACTTTCACGAAAAACCCCGAACATGCCAGGGGAAAACATTGGTTGAGCAAAAAAAAAAAAAAAGGGGTGGGGGGACCAAACTTGTTGAGCAAAACAAAAAAAGGTTGCTGCACCTTTAAATCCCCATGCTTTCTGCTCCCCACCCTTGCCCCGTCCAGTATTTTCTGTTTTTTTTCCGGATGGGGCCACAAATAATGGACTGTCTGGGAGAAAACTGGACACCTGGCAACCCTATAAAATAAGCCACCGAAGTTCGGGGCCTCAAGCCTGACTGCAGGCCCGACAGCAGTTATAGAGGCCATGCCCTTCTTCAGGGCAGGGCAGCAAAGAAACAGCTAAGCAGTGTTTGGTGAGCCAAGTGGCAGTTTGTTTCTAGACTGATGGCCCGCCCTTATGCCAGGCCTAGCCTCCCCAGCCGGGGCTTGGTCTGCAGTCAGGCCTGAGCCTTAAACCCAGCACTACTTCACTGTTTATGAATCCAGGCCCTGGGTCAGGGCGAGGCAAGAAACAAACAGTGTAGAAACAGTTAAACGATCCAACGAGTTCAAAGCCCAGGCCAGGCTGCAGGCTGACCCAGGGGTCGGGTCTCCTTGCTGGCGGACAGCCGACAAATGCAGGGGTTTCTCTCCCTGCAGGGGGAACCCGCCACCCAAGTGAAGGGTTGGCAGGGGAGACGCAGGGTTGGCCCAGGGCCCTAGCAGTGGCAGCGTGGTGGCCACTGGGTTGGCGGGGATCCAAGCCGCAACAGCCGACCAGGTCTGTGGGGATCCGAGCTGCAACACACTGACCAGCTGACCTCCATCTCCTCAGCCGCCCCGGGGTCGGCGGTCCCTGGGCCAATTCCCTGTTCCCCAGGGGGGCCTACCTGGCTCAGGTGCTGCCTTGGGGTCGGCTGGGGACGGAGGTGCTGGCAGCGTGTCCATAGGCTCCAGGTCTTGCTTGGGTAAGGTTCTAGGTGGTCCAGCCCAGTTGGGGGACTGGATAAAGGTCCTGGGGGTCTGGATAAATCCATGGGCCTGGGCAGCGGCCTGCACGGCTTGGTCCAGTTATCAAGGCCCAGCAGCGGCCGTGGTGGCCTGGGCCAGCTCTCAGGGCCCTGTAGTGGTCCGGGCGGCCTAACCCAGTCATCCCTCTGAGGGCAGTGTGGCAGGACCTTTCTCCTCTGGGGCTGGGGCAGAGCCTCTGGCCTGCTGAGCAGCCAAGCTCCAACTGAGCTTGAAGCTCCTCTTTTTATATCTCCAGCCCCGCCTTTCCGTTTCCTGTGGGTAGGGCTGGGTTGTTCTAGCACCGCCCACCAAGAGGTCTTTGGGAGAGTTTCCTCATCTGGGTCAGCAGGAGGCCACGCTGACTCACTACAAAACAAATAACATGAGTGTGTAGGGAAACATTAGAAAGGCCAAAGCACAAAATGGCATTAAACTAGTTAGAGACATGAAGGTAACAAGAACAAAGTCTATATATACATTAGAAGCAGGAGGAACACCAAGGACAGAGTAGCACTATTACTAAAGAGGTGAGAAAAACAGTAAGGGTACGTCTAGACAGCGAGGCTATTTTGGGATACCAAAGGTATCCTGAAATAGTTATCCCATGTCTTTTAAACATTCCAGTTATTTCAAAATATTTTTTGAAATAACGGGCACGCTACTCCGGCCTCCTTGTAACCCTCGTTCCACAAAGGTTAAGGGATATCTCGAAATAGCGCATTATTTTGAAATTTGACACTGCATAGCATACATTGCATATCTTATTTCAAGTTTAGGGTGCTGTATAGATGCACCCTAACAGAAAATGGGGAAATGATAAAAGTGTTAAATGAGTCCTTTGTTTCAGTTTTCACTCAAAAGGTTAGGAGTGGCTGGATGTGAATTCCAAAGAAAATGAAGTAGGATCAGAGACTAAAACAGAGCAGGAGTAAGTTAAACATTCCCTAGGCAGGTTAGACATCTTCAAATTACAAGGGTCTAATCAAATATATCCTAGAATACGCGACAAGCTGACTGAGGAGGTATCTGAGCCATTAGCAATTATGTTTGAAAAGTCGTGGAAGGTGAGAGACATTCCAAACAGATTTTTTCTTGCAGTGACTTATATTTGACAAACCACCAGTAACCTAACCTCCCACCAGTCTTTTATTTTTGGAGTTCATCTGCCACAGGGATGAGGATGGTAGATAGCTAGACAGAGGTAGGCTAATTAAACCCAGTATTGCATGCAGGGAAGCTGACAGCCACATCGGGCCCCTGGGAAGGGTGGAGGAGGGCTAGTTCAGCTTTCCCAGAAGGGGCATGGTCTTAGGAGGAAGGGGCGGAGCCAGGGTTCAGTGCCACTGTGAACCTGCCACACTGGCTCCCCTTCCCTCAAGCTATGTCTACACTGCAGCTGTTTTGCGGAATAGAGTATGCAAATAGCACACTCATTTGCATATCTTGCACTCTCATTTGCATATCTTCTTCCGATCCTTTTTGCGGAAGAGGTTTTGCCCTTAAAAGCCCCATTTGTCGGAAAAAAAACCTTTTGCTCAAGATCCTGTAAACCTTGATTTTTGAGGAATAACGGACGTTGCCCGAAAGGGGGGTTTTCTGACAAATGGCCCCATCTACACAAGGCTTTTTAGCAGCAAAACCTCTTCCGCAAAAAGGATCAGAAGAAGATATGCAAATGAGAGTGAAAAATATGCAAATGAGTGCACCATTTGCATATCCTCTTCCACAAAAAAGCCTCAGTGCTGCCTGGCGCATGCCACTCCAGTGGCAATTTAAAGGGACGTAGGGTCTGGGTGCCACCACTGCCATAGTAGCGGGGGCCAGGCACCCTGGGCCTTTTAGGATCACTACGCCCCAGGATGGTTGCCCTTTTGCCTCCCCTCTGATGGCGCACTTGATTGCAAGCCGGAACGGACAGGTTTCCAATAAAGGAATATATTGGGCTCCTGCATTCTGTACTCGACTCTGCCTCTGATTCACTGCCCGATTGAGGGCAAGTAACCACCTCTGTGCTGACCCCTCTGTAAAACGGGGCTCATAATACATTCCTGTCTTGCAGCGGTTTGGGAAATATTAGAAAGCCTCGGATAAAACAAAAACGTGCAGTGCTAATGGCATGACACGTAAGATCCATTGCTGGCTCTCGTGTTTGGCTCTTCCTTTTTTTCTCTCGCCTACTGCAATTCTTACCCATCATTTCCATAACTGCATTTAATGATGCTTCATTTCACTTTGACTGGGGCACACACTTGGAGCTGTTCAGCTAGTTTGAGCAAAGTGCAATCACGTCGAAAGTTCTACCCGCGGAAGCCTTTTGGAGCTGACACGACACTTAGCTACGGGTGAGGATATTATACAAGTAACTGTATTACACTGGGTCCGCTTCTCCCTTTCCTAACTTCTCTGCTCCTGACTCTAACCTTCACTTAATAAAAATGTGTTCTAGCCACAGGCTGTGAGTATTTCAGAGTTTTTGTGACTAGTAAAGCCAGGGACCTTTGCTATACAATAAAAAGAGGAGGAAATATTGTGATAAATAGCAGTGCCTATTATTTCTCTTCCCTCCCCAAGACAACTAGAAGATTGACTCTAAAAAAAAGAACCTCTTTGATTTTAAACCCTTTGCTTCTTAAACCAAGGACACCGTTAAATATTCTAAATAAAATACTACTTAAAATGGGTAATTTTACATGAAGCAGGAGAGAGATAGTGCAGGCACGTACAGTATATCACATGCAATTAGATTTTCGTGCTACAAGATGCCAACAAATCTATTTAATTAGAACACCTTGTTGTTGTTGCACCCAGAAACATTTTTCATTAAGGTGGGGAAGCGCTGGTTTGGTGGAAACTGTCTGCAGTTTTCCACAAAAGGTCTAAAACTAGGTTACTTTTAAGTTGCCTTTATTTTTGGATGTCCATGTGTATTGATGTAGTGCCAAGAGGCCACACATGCAATCAGGGTTCCATTGTGTTAGGTGCTGTACATACACATTGGGAGAGACAGTCCTTGTCCTGAAGGCCTTACAGCAGGGCTATGTCTACACTCGCGGCTTCTTGCGCAAGTATGGCCGTTCTTGTGCAAGAATCTGCAAAGCGTCCACACTGCCCACCCGCTCTTGCACAAGGAAATTTACAGTACGGCGTGGTAAGAGAGGGCTTCTTGTGCAAGAGCTACGTTCTTTTTTATCAGGTATAAGCCCTGTTGCGCAGGAGCTCTTGCGCAAGAGAGCAGTGTGGACGCTCAGCAGGGATTTCTTGCGCAAGAAAGCCCTATGGCTAAAATGGCCATCAGAGCTTTCTTGCCCAAGAGAGCATCCACACTGCCATGAGCACTCTTGCACAAAAGCACAGCTCGCACATGGCAGTGTGGACGTTTTCTTGCGCCAAGACTTCTTGCACAAGAACCCTTGAGCAAGATGTTCTTGCGCAATAACCCACCAGTGTAGACATAGTTGTCCTGTGTTCGCTCCCACCCATTCTCTGCCTTGACTACTCATAGGCTAAGTAAAATGACTTGCTCAAGGTTATGTAACAAGTCAGTGGTGGAACAAGAACCAAACCCCAAGTCTCCTCACTTCTAGAGCAGTCCTGTAGCCACTAGAACATGCTGTCTGCCTAGCTCCTTTGACATCTATAGATCGCCTAGCGCCTATTGATCAGAGCATATTGCTAACATTCAATTTCATGAAATTCTTCTGATCCAAGGAGCTGTGGTGAGGTGTATAAACCTCACCCTGGGGCAGAAGGAGTTAAGGAGCAGTTCTAGTCCCTGGTGGCTCTGTCCTGCCACATTTACAGAGTCTGATGAAGCTAGAGGAGGAGCTTAAAAGAGATGAACAGCCCCAAAGGGGAAGCAGACAGGATAGGAGGAGAGACCTAACTTGGGTGCTACTGAGGAAGGGCACAGCAGCAGTCTTCAATGCAGGGGAGAGGTCTTTAAGTGGTATCTACCCCAGGACCTAGGGTAATTTTCTTCATTCTAAGGAACTCTTCATGGTAATCATTTGGGTAGATCATTTGCAAGGTTTTGATCACACATAGGACTTTCATAGGCACCTGAGTTGGATCCCGGTGGCATGAGCTCCCACACCAACTCCCAAGCCATAGAGGGGGCACAAATCCCTTTCCTTGGAGATAAGTGTAGGTGGGGGCAGAGACATCGTAAGCCCTGATGCAGCCACAAGGCCTGGAGGGTCTTTCTTTGGTGGAGACACTGAACTCTATATTGTGTCGGACTCGTCTACCCAGAAGGGGGTGGATTTGATTGGTGATCTTGCTGGGAGGCGGAGTCACTGTGTACGGAAAAGCGCACCATCACAGCACCATAGTGATGTTTGGGAAGGGTTGCCAGAGACAGGGAAGAGTTAGGACCCATTGGCCCAGACACCAGCTAGCACCGCCTCTCCTTGTAAGTCATGTGCTCCAGCCCCCTAATCATTTTCATTGCCCTCCCCTGGACTCTCTCCCATGTGTCCACATCCTTTCTGTAATGGAGGGGGGGGCAGAATTTGACACAATACAGGTGTGGCCTCAGCAAGTGCCTAATAAAGGGGAATAATCACTTCTCTAGATCTGCTGGCAAGGCTCCTCCTAATGCACCCCAATATGCTATTAGCTTTCTTGGCTACAAGGGTATCCTGTTGACTTATATTCAGCTTCTCATCCACTGTAATCCCCAGGTCTTTTTCTGCCAAACTGCTGCTTAGCCAGTCAGTCCCCAGCCTGTAACAGTGCTTGGGATTCTTCTGTCCCAAGTGCAGGACTCCTTGTTGAACCTCATCAGATTTCTTTTGTGTAACAGATAGGAGGAGTGCTGACTTGGTGGCTAAGGGGTTAAACGAGCAAGTGTGTTGGCCAGGGGGCCGGGAGAACCAATCGAAATAGAGGGCTGGAATTTGAATTGTATAAGGTACCTTGCCTACTGTTTTTTTGTTTTTTTTTGTCTGGGCGAGTTAAACCAGGAGTTGAAACACACAGAATGTTTTAAACCCAGGCAGGACTACCATGCCTCCAAGGAATTGGGAGCATGGAAGCGGACTGATCAAAGAGAAGACCATGAGAAAATAAAGGGAAAAAAGTGAATCTAGTCATGATCAGGGTATTTTTCTTTATTTTGTGGTTTGGTTCGGACTGCTCTGTGTGATGCTATGCCTCCCCTCCCCATTTACCATCTAAGCATTGTTCCCAGAGATTTTTCTGTGTTTTTAATTTGTTTTCCTTTGTTGCTCTGTAACATCTAGTAACCAAGTCTGCTTGATCAAGTATGTCATTTGTTTTGTAATAAAAATCACTGTTTTCAGGTGATGATTTGATTCTTATGTCCTGAAGATAGAGGAGGTCTGTCTGTCTGTGTGTATCTGCATGCCTCAGACTGAGAGGTCATCTACCAGAAACTGCAGCTTGTTTTTCTCTTTTCTTTTTTTCAAGCTCTTTTGTGGCAGAAAAGCTTAGGGTAAACTGGGGGTGGGTTCAAGTATTTGCTCTCAGTGTTAGTGGTAAAAATCACTTGATGGTAGCAGTGACCCCCCAAAATCTGTCTATTGTGATTCTGGGGGAAGTTTTTGTAACCAGTGCTTGTAGTGTCAAGGAATATTGAAAGTCGTTGCGGGCCCCCACCTTCTGCACTCAGAATACCAGAGTGGGGAACAGCCCTAAGAGTCCAGTCCTCCAATTTGTCTAGGTCACTCTGGACCCTATCCCTACCTCTAATGTATCTACCCCTCCCCCTAGCTCTCCTCTAGCTTAGAGAATCAATCAGGAGCCGTGCTGTCAAACTGGGAACTGTGATGGAATAAAATCAGCTGTGGAATGGGGGACAGGTATCTTATACATACATTTTCAGAGACAACCCCTGCCCCCAAAAGTTGACTGTCAAATGCTTAAGCAGATCACTAACGTTGAGCCCTTGAGCAGTTCCAGTAAGAGAATGGGATGGCCTATAGTAATGATTGGAACAATTCACCAAGTGTCGCGGTGGATTCTTTATCAGTGACTGTTTATAAAGGAAGATTGTATACTTGTCTAAGGGCTTGTCTACACTACAGAGAAGATTGATGCTGCTGCAGTTGCTCTTCCAGGGTTCAAATTAGCAGGTCTAGTGAAGACCCGCTAATTCAAACTGAGGGGGCACTCCTGTCGATGATGGTACACATCCCCTCATGAGGAGTAAGGGATGTTCACGGGAAAGTGTGCTCCCATCGACCTCCCACTGTGTGGATGGCTCCAGGAGGGTCTCAGAGCTGGGGTAGGGGTGCTGGGTTGGGCAGAGATGTATGGCCAGTGACTCGCACTCAGAAGAGCAGTGGGGATTCTAAGGCTGCTTCCCACCTGCCCTGACACCTCAGCCCACGCTGTGCCCCGTAAGCAGCCAGCAGCAGGTCTGAGTCCCAGGCAGAGATGTGCAAGTGGGTCTGCATGCTGCTCTCCCAGGCACCTTTCTCCTCAGCTCCCATTGGCCAGCCAATGGGGGTGTGGACCCAGTGCTCAGGGGAAGGTCATGTGGCCTACAAGCTGGACCTGCTGGTGGCCACTTCTAGGATGCAGTGCGGTCTGTGGTGCAGGACAGGCCGGAAGCCTGCCTTGCAACCCCCACTAGCCACCTGGTCACCCTATAGGAAAGCAACCCAGTGCCTGATATTCCATGACCCAGTACTGGGTCCAGCCCATGCGAGAGGTCCCGGGATCTCAACTGGGTCTTGGAAGCTCGGAACGGACTTCCTCACCTAGGGGAAGTATGTAACCCACACACCTAGTGTGGTTACTGAGTACTGCAAGTGGCACCTAGACCACTGCAATAGTTAAGATCAAGAGACCTCTACAGCATGGGCTGGGAGCCAGCTGGCTTTTAGCTCAGAGGGTAGAGGCTCCTATAGTCAGCTCCCGAGGTCCCAGATTCAAATACACCTTGGTGGTGGTTACAAGTGGGGCTCATCCAGGAGCTCAGCTGGGTCTTGGAAGCTCAGGATGCGCTTCCTCACCTAGGGGAAGTATGTAATCCACACACCTAGTGTGGTTACTGAGTACTGCAAGTGGCACCTAGACCACTGCAACAGTTAAGATCAAGAGACCTCTACAGCATGGGCTGGGAGCCAGCTGGCTTTTAGCTCAGAAGGTAGAGGCTCTTATAGTCAGCTCCTGAGGTCCCAGGCTCACATCTGCCTTGGTGGTGGTTACACAAGCACTTTGAAAACCACTCATCTACATCCACCTGCCCCTCCACCTGCCTCCTAATAATTGGTACATTTTGTTATCAGCATTCAGCATTGGATCTGATGAAGGGGTATGAAGGAAGAAGATAGACTAGCATAGCTATTATGTGGGAAGGTAGTGTGAGCTAGTGGCTTAGACACTGGGTTGACACTCAGGATATCTGGATGCTACTTCTGGCTCTGCCACTGACCTCCTGTGTGCTCTTGGTTAGATCATTTCCCTTCTCTGGGCCTCTTTCCTCCCTCCATCCCGCCCTTTAAAAAGCTTACAACTGAAACTGACAGAGTAGACTCTGGCTGTGTTTATACAGTGCCTAGCACCCAGTGAGCCCAGATCTCAGCTGAGGCATGTAGTCACTACCATAACATGGAATAATGAATAATAGAATCATAGAACACTAGAACAGGAAGGGTCCTTGAGAAGTCATCAAGTCCAGTCCCCTGCCCTTGCAGCAGGACCAAGCACTGTCTAGATCATCCCTGAGAGATGTCTATCCAACCTTCTTACATATCTCCAGTGATGGAGAGTCCACAACTTCTCCAGGCAATTTATTCCAGTGTTTAATCACCCTGACAGTTAGAGGTTTTCAAGTATCCAAGAGGGTGTCACAAGGAGGAGGGAGAAATATTGTTCTCCTTGGCCTCTGAGGATAGGACAAGAAGCAATGGGCTTAGACTGCAGCAAGAGAGCTGTAGGTTGGACATTAGGAAAAACTTCCTATCATGTCCCCTCTCAGTCTTCTCTTTTCTAAACTAAACAAACACAGTTCCTTCAGTCTTCCCTCATAGCTCATGTTTTCTAGATCTTTAATCATTTTGTTGCTCTTCTCTGGAACTTCTCCAATTTCTCCACATCATTCTTGAAGTGTGGTGCCCAGAACTGGACACAGTACTCCAGCTGAGGCCTAATCAGCTTATAGTAGAGTGGAAGAATGACTTCTCGTGTCTTGCTCACAACAATCCTGTTAATGCATCCCAGAATCATGTTTGCTTTTTTTTGCATGTGTCACACTGTTGATTCATTTAGCTTGTGTTCCACTGACCCCTAGATCCCTTTCAGCAGGACTCCTTCCTAGACAATCACTGCCCATTTTATATGTGTGAAACGGATTGTTCCTTCCTAAGTGGAGAACTTTGCATTTGTCCTTATTAAACTTCATCCTGTTTACCTCAAACCATTTCTCCAGTTTGTACAGATCATTTTGAATTACAACCCTAACCTCCAAAGCACTTGCCAACCCTCCCAGCTTGGTAACATCTGCAAATTTCATTTAGGTCCTCTCTCTGCCATCATCTAAATCATTGATGAAGATATTGAATGGAACCGGTCCCAAAACAGACACCTGCGGAACCCCACTTGTTATGCTCTTCCAGCATGACTGTGAACCGTTAATAACTACTCTCTGAGAATGGTTATCCAGCCAGTTATGTACCCACCTTATGATAGCTCCATCTAGGTTGTATTTCTCCAGTTTATTGATAATAAGGTCATGCGAGACCGTGTCAAATGCCTTACTAAAGTCTAGTAAGACCTTGCATGCCTATCCAGTGCACTGATATGAGTCCTGTTTTGTATTCTTCTGGCTCTGTCCTCTTCATTAGCGATGCTTAGATTCAAACAAAGAGCTGATTATCTTACCGTAATTAAACGTTATGAATGATATTTTAAACAATGGTGAGTGAACTTAAGTAATCAAGTGAGGGATGCACAGCACCAGCCTAGTAAATATCTCTAGGAGGGGTATGTGCTCCATCTGGTCATGCTGTCAGTGGCAGGCTGGCCTTCAAGGCTCCGTCTGCAGAAGCAGACAAGGAACAAGCAATCAGATTGTTGGAGAAAAAAGTAGGGCCTAAAAAGAAGACAGATCAGAAGAGAAAACCAGGGAGTTGGACATTCAGATGAGATTCTGTCTCCTTTTCAGAGGTCCCATCTAATAATGGTCCTATTTAAAGGAATTTAGGAAAATTATCCTCCCACCCCAATGCCAGCAGGGTCTTCTAGTCGACTAAGTCTCACTTAACCAGTACCACGGAGACTTCACAGTTCTTTATTGCCCAGCTTTCATTATGGGATCATAACATCCGGATGCTTGGCCTCCCCACAGAACTGCTGACCTGGCTTGGGATCTTGCATGCTCTGACATTGTGCTGTGTCACACTGGGATACCAATACACAGAGTTGTGTAACCAAGTGGAAAGTCCCTGCTATGATTTCAAGAGGCACTTTCTGCAGAGGATTGTGTATGAATGGATACTACGTATACGGAACCTTAGGGCTATGTCTACACTCGCGGCTTCTTGCACGAGAACTATGCAAATTAGGCTATGCGTGGAATATCTGAGCCTCATTTGCATACCTAATAAGCTGCCATTTTTGAAGAAGAGGCTCTTGCACCAGAAGGAGCTGTCTACACTGCCCCTTCTTGCACAAGAAAACCCCTCTTGCGCAATGCCGTTATTCCTGAAATAACGGTATTGGGCTGAAGACATGGGATGGTGGCTCTGGGATGTGGACATATTGGATGGGATAGAGCTATAAGGGTGTAACAGGTTCAGTCCTGTGCACGAGCACCCCCTGGTGGCTGAAGGGGTCTTGCAGTATTTAACTCGCTTGTCTGCAGGCGAGTCAAAAGTTCAGTCCTTGGCCAGGTTTCAGACCTCTTCTTTTACCCGCTCGCTCAGGTGTGGTTTGCAGGGGGTTAGAGGGAACCCAGACACGCCTACTTCTCTGGCTCTTGGCCCAGGGACTCTACATGTAGCAGTTACCTGCCAAGTTTCAAGGTCAGTAACTGTGATCATGTCCCTGGGCCACTTCCTTGGGATGCCGTTTCCATCCAGCCCTTCTCTAGAGCCTTGTTGCTGAATTCTCCTTGTCCAGGGTTCCACAGAGTTGCCACTGGTTAGCCTTTAGCTGCAGGGTCTAGCTCCGCACAGTTCGGAGGGCCCAGCTCCAACTCAGAGCTGTCCCTGGTTCTGGTGTTCCCCAGTCAACCCAGAGGTCTGACTTCAGGAAGGGTCGAGCTCCAAGAAGGAACTGACTGGCCTTAGCTAGCAGCTCCTTATATAGCAACCTGCCGTACCCTGATTGGCTGCAGTGAAAGCTGCCCTTCTACCCTGCTCAGAGGACCTCTCCACTGCTCCTGCTGCTGGCCAGGGTGCTGAAAGGCCTCCAGCAGGGAGGTCGGGCTTTGTCCACCGCATCACAAAGGGGCACAGGCATTAGGGGCAGGACAGGATGGGATGGGGGGAAGGATGCAATGAGGGGCATGGGGGTGGGAGATAGGCCAGGTGTCTGGTTTTGGTCTGGAACAGCTGGTCTTAGGCCCACCAATAGCAATTCTGGGATCTAGAGCAACTTGCACACCACATCCCCCTCACTTCATCCTTCCCTAGCCAAACTCCCAACTTCCCACCTGCCATTTCCCATCATTCCTGTCATAGCGCTCAAAGACAGGGATACACACACCTCAAGCTCCTGGGTACTGGTGATGGGGTAACTGCTCCTCATCCCTTGGCTCCAGGTTCTGAGACCTTCAGGAGGGCTTGCTCCCCCCAGCTGCTCCAGGATGAGAAGAAGGACCCAACACCAGACACAAACCTGGTTGGAGCAGGGGCTGGAGCATGGTTCCCTTAAAGGCCCAGGCTCACCATGGAGCCAGGAAAAGAAGAACTTGACCCAAGCCTATCTCATGCTCTGCTCTGCCTCCTCCAGGGGAACACTCCTAACCCACCACCCTTGCAGCCCACCAGAGCTGGCCACCTACACCTAAAGTCAGGCAGCTGGGGTCAGAGGTCACTTACCAGAGCTCACATTCAGGGAGAGTGCTGGTGAATCAGAGCTGTGGGTTCCCTCCAGATGGCCAGGGTGGCTCAGGTCACCAGTGGGGGAGAGGGGAGGTCACTCTCAGAGCACACTTTTTGTGAGGGCTTCTCACCACGAGGGGGTAGAGAGCACCCCAGTGGAGGGAGAGAACCAGGAGAAGGGAAACCAAACAAGGCAACTTCTGATGTCCCCAGTGACTCTAAGGGTACGTCTAGACTACAGGCTTTTGTCGACAAAGCTTCTGTCAACAGAAACTGTCAACAGAAGCTTTGTTGACTAAGAGTGTCTAAACTACATTAAGCGGATCGACAAAGCAATCCGCTTTGTCGACAAAGAGCATCCAGACTGCCGGATGCTCTGTTGACAAAAGAAGGCACTTGGAAGTGCTTCTGGAAGATTACAGGGGCAGCCTTAAAGCCCAGGCATCGCTGCATGCTCTTTGCAGAGACGCGTGCTTAAAGGGATCCTCCTGGACAGCCATTGCTCTGCTCCTACTTCTGGCTTGCCTACCTCCTCGAGGGAAAGCAAAGCTGCTGCAGTTTTTGCTCTGGTTGCCCTGCTTCCTCGGACACCACAGCAGTTTATTTCAGGTTTGGTTTTTGGCTTGTGTGTTTGGGTTTTTTTTGTTTGTTTTTTGGCTTTTTTGGCCATGGAGCCTGAGCTGCCCCTGGGCAGGTGATGGCCCCACACCATGCTGCTGGAAGTTCTGCTGCATGCTCAGGAGAGCATCATGACATTTGTGGCAGAGCTGGATTCTGAGCCCAGCTTTGAGCCCCTCGCTCAGGCTGCAGCCCTGCTGCCCTTGCACCCGAACTTATGGAGAGGTGAGTTTGGAGGCTGGACACCAGTTCTGACTGGTGGGACTGGCTAGTGCTGCAGCAGTGGGATGGTGACCAGTGGCTCCGAAACTTCTGGATGCGGAAGGCCACCTTCCAGGAGCTCTGTGCCTGGCTCACCCCTGCCCTGAAATGCCAGGACACCCGCTTGTGGGCCACCGTCCCCCTGGAGAAGTGCATAGCCATTGCCCTGTGGAAGCTGGCCACCCCCGACAGCTACGGCTCCATGGGACATCAGTTTGGCGTGGGGAGGTCTACCATTGGGGCCGTCTTGATGGAGGTAAGTCACCCTCGGGGGACAGTCCAGGGGGGCAGGGGCAGGTGGAGAAGGGGAAGGGTCAGGACCGGGCACAGGGAATTAGGGATGGGGTGGGAGTAGTGGAAGCCTGCCTGGCCTCACCCTGCGGGGGTGCAGGGGACACGGAGGGGTTGCCTAAGGGGGGGCTCTTGGGATCTGGGAGGGGATGGGTGGGGGGCACCTCTCACCAGCTCACGCAACTCCTCTCATGTCCTCTTATGTGTGTTTGTATGTGTCCCTTTCTGCAGGTGGTGATGGCCATCAGTTCCGAGCTGCTCCACAGGACTGTCCGCCTCAGAGACCTCCCTACCATCTTGGCTGGATTTGCAGGGCTGGGGTTTCCAAACTGCGGTGGAGCACTCGACGGGACTCACATCCCGATCCACACACCGCCCCATCGAGCAGCACAGTACATTAATAGAAAAGGCTACTTTTCCATGGTGCTGCAGGCCCTGGTCGACCACCGGGGACAATTCACAGATATTTGTGTTGGGTGGTCAGGCCGGGCACATGATGCCCGTGTATTCTGGAACTTGTACTTGTACCGCAGGCTGCATGCTGGGGCATTTTTCCTGGACAGAAACTTGGCAGTGGGGGATATGCAGATCCCTATATGTATCGTGGCCGACGCGGCCTACCCCCTTATGCCCTGGCTCATGAAGCCATTCATGGGACACCTGGATGAGAGCAGGGAACTCTTTAACTCCCACCTGAATTGGGCTCGCTACCAGGTGGAGTGCGCCTTTGGCCGTCTGTTTGCCAGGGGCTCTTCCTCCAGGCAGCCCCCTCAGCCCTGAGCCTTCCTCCCCGCTTCCTGGTTGACATTCCCCCCTCCCACCAGTGAGAGTAACTGAGGGAAGCATTTTATTTTGTTAGCAGTTTGGCTGCAGAGGCCTTCTCGCACCTGGCTGCGCGTGCGGGCGGCGACAGCAGGGGGCTGGGCAGGAGGTGGGGCTGTACCCAGGTCTGGGATGGCAGGGGCTGAAAGGGGGCAGAGGTTTGGGGGGGGGAAGGGGCTGGGGAGCAGAGGTTGAGGGGGGGCAGAGGCTGGGGGGGCAGGCTGAGGAGGAGGAGCAGGACCAGGCACAGGACCGGGGAAGTCCATGGCCTCCCAGATCGCAGCGCAGATGTCTCTGCGCTGCAGGGTGAATTCGTCCAGCAAGCGCCGGCGCCACTCGGCCTCTGCCTCCAGCCTCCTGTCCATTGAGTCCTGCATGCGTTGCAGGACGGAGATGTGCTGGCACACCAGGTCTACATAGGTGCACCAGTGCCGACGGGTTCCCTGCAGCCATCTGGGCGGTGGGGCAGGAGTGGCGCCCCCCTCCTGGTCAGCTGGTCTGGCTGTGGAGGACAAGAGGGAAAAGTCGTCAGTCATGCATGCTCACACTTTCCCTGAGAGGGCATGCCCTTCTTCTTCTCAGCAGGCAGTGCCTGTCCTAGGGTCAGAGGCTGCTCATGCGCATTTCAGTAAGGCATGGTGTGGTCTGGCCTGCAGCCACGGCCTCCCTGGATCCCAGAAGGTGTGCAGGCCACCATCCTGCCCCCCCTCGCACACACCCCATGGCTGAGCTGCACAGACAAATGTCAGGCCACGGTTGGGGTTCCTGCAGAGTGCTGAGAGGCCTGCAGCTGTGAGGAAATCCCAACATCCCCAACCCATGCCTGCAGCTGGACTCACTGCCTGAAGGAGCAGGTGGTGCCTCACAGCCGTGCGGGTGCCAGGGTAGGACAGCCCTCCCTGAAGGCGGCCATGGGTGTGCTCCCCTTCTCCCCAGGCTGTGATCAGCATGACATGTCACAGCACTGCACCATCCACTTTGCTCCTGCCTGCCCTGCCCTGTGTGTGTTGGACCCTCACCTGATGTTCCCTCCCAGTGTCCGAGGTGGTCTGCAAGGCCCCCTGAGCGTCGGCGCCTGGCTCCTGCGTGCTCCGGGTGCTGTCTTCCTCCTCTTCTTCCTCCTCTTGGAGCTCCCAGTCATCTGGCTGGTGTTGCGGCCGCTGCTGCACAGGAGTCTCCATGCCTGACTCCACAAGCCTCTTGGGAGGCAAGGGTTCCCCTGGCCCCAGGACCCTGTCCAGCTCCTCGTACTAGGCACAGGAGTGCGCGGTTTCCCCAGAGCGGGAACTGCGCTCACAGGCCCTGATGTACCCCTGCCTGAGCTCCTTGACCTTGGCCCTGACCTGCGGTGCCATGCGGGGTGGTGGCCTTTCCTGGCCAGGCCATCAGCCATTCTGGTGTATATATCAGGGTTCCTGTGCCTGGCCTGTGGGAGCTGAAGAGCCTCCTCCTCGGCCTACAGCTCCAGGAGGACTTTGATTTCGGGCCCTGACCAGGAGGTTGCCCGGCATTTTGTGCCCCTGGCTTCCTGGGGCGATGTGTCCCTGGAAGGGCCAGGGCGGTGTTGGGGGGCTTGTCCCTGTGACATGTCTCCCGAGTGTCCCTACCGGAAAGAGCTTCACAGTCAGGGTCCTGGCTGGAGCAGGCTTGCTGCCAGAGTGCTAATCCTGGGTGCCTGTGCCTTTTAAAGATGGCTACAGGCAGGAACACTAGAGTGCAAAGCAGTGGCAGGAGTGTTCCCCAGGGCTTCTTCCTGGAGGCCTTTACTGTCGACATAACCTCTCCCCTGCGTCCACTCTTCCCTTCTGCCGACAGAACTCTGTCGACAAAGGCGTTATTTCTCATAGAATGAGGTTTACCGCCGTCGACAAAACTGCCGTGTTCTGTCGATGTTATGTCGACAGAACTCAGCGGCAGCGTAGACGCAGTATAGTTTTGTCGACAAAAGTCCACTTTTGTCGACAAAACCCCATAGTCTACGGGGCAGGCTTCCTTAACCCAGTGTTTCCCAGGCCTTGAATTTGGCCAGCACCAACTGGATCAGGCTGCATCGATATCAAACCTCTCTGAGGCTCTTACCTTCTCCACAGGGTCATCTGTCATCTAGCAAAATTAGTCATGGGAAAGGAGAACACTCCAAAGAGGCTCCTCCTCGTGCTCATGCACATGACCCTGAATTCTCTCCCAGTCCTCAAGGGCAAACCTCAGGAAGGAGACTCCTTGTGCCAGAGGCCCCGGGGGTCTCTGAGACTGCCCCTGCCCTGTCCCACCTGGCAGTTGTCATAGACTCTTTGTGAGGTCACTATCTCCCAGCCTCTTTTAACCAATCAGCTGAAGTGCTCCAAAAAGTCCTTGTGATGTCACTGCCACGCCCACTCCTGCCCTGCAGAGCTAATGTCCTGCCTCTGGGCCAGCCTGTTTCAATTCTTGAGTTGGTCCCAGGGGGTGAAGGTAACTAGAATTTCTTACCAGTTTTGTTGTATTGCACCCGCCCAGGAGGGCCTCAGTGCAGGAAGTTAGGGGGTATTGATAGGACAGTACCAGAAAGAAATTTAAATATGAGGTGGAGTATGGAGGAAGGGGAGGAGGTTCAGGTATGCGGGAGGTGCAGGAATCAGGGTTGGGGATGTGAGGAGGGGTTCAAGGCAGGGGGTTAGGATGTTTGCTGCATCCCTTCACACACCCTCCAGCCCTCTGCCCTGAGCCCTTTCCCACAGCCCCCAATCCTTACTCTTGTACCCATGCACAGTCAGGGTTGGGGAGCTCAGAGCAGGGCAGATGCAGGAATCAGGGCAGGGGACTCGTGGTGTGGATGGGCTTAGGCCAGAGGGGTGCAGGAGTCAGAGCAGAGGACTATGGGTGTAGGGGTGTTCAGCACAGGGAGTGCAGGAGTCCGGGCAGGGGCCTAGGTGTGGGGGAGAGGTTTCAAGAATCAAAACCCCTCCGCCAATCAGCACTGAGACTCTGAGAGGCAGGAAGCTGTGGGGTCTCCCCAGATGGTCCAGGGATGTCTCAGGCCACTAGTGGGGGATGCTGTCAGGGCACTCTTCCTGTCCCAGCTCTTTGTGAAGGCAAGAGAGCAGCCCACTCCTTGCCAGTGGAGGGAGGGAAGCAAGGAAAAGGGGAACCAAAATTGAGGAACCCCGATGTCCCCAGTGATAATAAGGGACAAAGGCCTAAGTGGAGACAAATTCTCCCACCTTCACCTGGTGTTTTCCATGCCATGAATTTGGCCAGCACCAGGTGGATCAGGCTGCATAGGTACCAAATCCCTCGGAGGCTCTTACCCCTGCACAAGGATGTCTGTCGTCTCGCTGAATGAATAGTGGGAAAGGCAAAAACCCCAAAGAGGCTCCTCCTCGCACTCATGTGTGTGACCCTGAATCCTCTCTCAGTCCTCAAGGGCAAACCGCAAGGAGATCCCCTGTGGCAGAGCCCCGGGGGTCTCTGAAATTGCCCCTGGCTTGCAGCCTGTCCCACCTGGCCGTTGTCATGGACTCTCTGTGAGGTCACCGCCTCCCAACCTCCTTTAACCAATAAGCTGAGGTGCTGCAAAAGGTCCTTGTGATGTCACTGCCACACTCACCCCTGCCCTGCAGGGCTAATGCCCAGCCTCTGACCAGCTGCTTTGCATGTTTGAGTTGCTTCCCTTTGTGGCACCCCCCACGCACTCAGTGGTAGTTCTGGGGATCAAGCAGGGTACACCCTGAAACCTTAGAGGCTGATCAGTGCCACAAGCAGTTGTGCATTGGTTTTCAAGCTTTAAGGCCAGAAGAGACTGTTCACTTAATCTGACCCCCTGCATATCGCAGGCATCCTGTATGGCGCAGTATCACTTCACCACCCTCCCGCTGATATCCTAATATCCAGCCCAGACCTCCCCCACTGCAACTTGAGACCATTGCTCCTCGTTCTGTCATCTGTCACCACTGAGGAAGCCTCTCGTCATCCTCTTTGGAACCTCCCTTCAGGTAGCTGAAGGCTGCTATCAAATCCCCCCTCCTTTTTCTCTTCTGTAGACTAAACAAACCCAAATCCCTCAGCCTCTCCTCGTAAGTCATGCGCTCCAGCCCCCTCATCATTTTTGTTGCCCTCCGCTTGACTTTCTCTCTCTTTCTGCAATGGGGGCCCCCAGAATCAGATGCAATACTCCAGATGTGGCCTCACCAGTGCCAAGTAAAGGGGAACACTTACTTCCCCATATCTGATGGCAATGGGAACTGAGAAATTGTGCTGCACTGCCCCTGCCCTCAGCAAAATCTCTCAGCTCCCATTGGCCAATTTCTGGCCCATAGGAACTGAGAGATTTTGCTGGGGTGGGGGTAGTGCAAGGAAGTCTTTCCCTTCCTCCCCTGTTCCCACAGCGCAGAGAGCCACAGGGAGCACTAGCTACTTTGATTGGTGCTGCTCCCTGCTGCAGGGGTGGGCATGAGCTGAATCAAAGGGCTTGATTAGGCTGGATCTGTCCCACAGGCTATATTTTGTGTTAGATTATCAGTCTGATGTGCTCCATAAGCTGCTTGATATGTGTGCCTTTCCTTTTGTCTCCTTTTTCCATGAAACGTCCTCCTTGAATGCTTTGTGTGTGCAGCATTCGGGAATGTATTCACACTAAACAGGGCAGTGCATAAGCACCTCTGAGGCAGCCATGTCAGCTGGAGACATCACCCAACTTGGCCATTCCATCAGAGTCTGTTGACAGGGAAAGAGCAGTGTGATTGGTATCTCCTGCACCGTGGTATGACCCAGCCCTTTGTACCTCTTGCCTAACACAACCTAGCACAATGCCATTTGCTATACAGAGCTCCAGGTCTCCTCCTGAAGAAACATTGTTGTCCCATTATTATCTCTCCTTGCTGGAGAGTCCAGCAGCTGAGGAGACTGCAATTGATCAGCTCAGTCCTCACCCCTCCACTCCAAGGCTGCGTCTAGACTGGCATGATTTTGCACAAATACTTTTAACGGAAAAGTTTTTCCGTTAAAAGTATTTGCGCAAGAGAGCGTCTACACTGGCATGGATGCTTTTGCACAAAAGCTCATCTTTAGCGCAAAAGCATCCGTGCCAGTGTAGACGCTCTCTTGCACAAGAAAGCTCTGATGGCCATTTTAGCCATCGGGCTTTCTTGAGCAAGAAATTAACGTTGCTGTCTACACTGGCCTCTTGTGCAAGAATACTTGCGCAAGAGGGCTTATCCCTGAGCGGGAGCGTCAGAGTATTTGCGCAAGAAGCACTGATTTTGTACAGTACAAGGTCAGTGTTCTTGCGTAAATACTCGTGGCTACTGTAGACAGGCGGCAAGATTTTGCGCAAAAGCAGCCGCTTTTGCACAAAATCTTGCCAGTCTAGACGCAGCCCAAATGGTTGGATAGCCCGTAGGACTGATGGAAGTAGGGAAGCACCCAAAATTTGACATTAAAGAGACAACGGCACTTGAGTCATTGAAACTCTCAAAACTGTGAGACAGACAAAGGCACTCAATATAGTTTGTGCACCTCTCACCAGTCATAACTTTGTGCAAGTCCACGGTAAATGATAGCCACATATACTGCAGCCTAGGGATAAGAGGGAGAAAGGTAAAAACAATCCCCCTCTGATCCCATTTCTCTGCAGTGATTGTGGAAGGCTGTAATTTTATACTAAGACATGCATGAGAGAGGATTACGGCATGGCATGGGGATTCAAAGCGTCTCTGTTCTATGCCACTGACCTGCCATTTCACCTTGGCCAACTCTCTTTCCCTTTGTTTCCCCTCTCACCCTGTAAGTCTTCTGCCTATTTGAATAGTACACTTGGTGGAGCAGGGACTGTCTCCCTCTATTGTTTGTACAGCACCTAGCCCTGAAAATAACAATATCTTGCTCTTCTGTAACACTCATTTAGGATCCCTAGGTGCCAATAATAATATTGCCGAACTGTATGTGATTGTGGTTTTTCCTCAAATATTGCATAAATAGAGTCCAGGAAAATAGAATAAAATATAAAGTAAAAATAAATGGCTCAGGCAATGCATCTTTAATGCTTTGCAGTATGACATCTATTTTGTCTAATGGAAAGCGACTTTCATACACCAACTGGAAATTTAACCTTGGCCACAAGTTATGATGTCCATTACAATACGCTTTTATTATGTTACACTGTATTGTTGTTGTTTCTTTAATCTATTGCTGAGCCCCTAACAGTATGTCTGTGTCGATGAAACCCATCTGTCAAAAGCACTGTGGGGACATTATTATGTAAATGTTCCTAGGTCCTCCTTTTGTGGGGCGGGGGAAATTTAATATATGGTCCTAATATTTCAGCCAGAGGGAAAATTGTTTATGAAAAATTCTTTTTTTTGTGGTAGGAAAAAGAGAGTCAAGTTGAATTTTCTTTTTTTTTAAATCAGCTTTCTCCCCACCCACTGCAATACTATCTTTTAAAGCTAATGATTCTAATAAAAATGTATTTTTTTCACACACCAGGAGCTAGGTAGCAGAGTTATCTCTTCTATATTACACTCATATTTCAATAACCTAAGTCTTTTTTAGCATGTGCCATGTTGGATTATTTCTCTATTAGATTATATTGTAAAATATGCAGAAAAGGTATGTAGATTGAGGGGCGGGGGTTGGAAGGGAAGAATATTTATGACAGTTTTTTAAACTGCAGCCAAAATCCATACATCTAAATTTTCTTGTTTTGGTGGTACATTGCCATTAGTTGAAAGAATGAGGCCATTTGTCCATGTGCAAGCAAAGAGCTAAAATAAAAATAGCCACACTTTAAAGGAAGTTCCTAAAAGTTCTGCATCAGACAAATCTTCCACTCAAAGTCAGCTTTGGAGTTAACTATCTGAACAACATTGTGTATCACCTGCAAACTTGCCATCATTGTTTACCCCTTTGTCCAGACGGTTTATGAATATGTTGAACTGTGCTGGTCTTAGCCCTGACTTTTGGGGGACCCTGCTGTTTACCTCTCTCCATTGTGAAAAAAGGCCTTTTACTCCTACCCTTTGTTTTCTATCTTTTGACCAGTAAGTGATCCATAAAAGGACCTACCCTCCCTTGCCCCATGTCTGCTTACATTGCTTCATGTCCTTTGGTGAGCGAGCTTGTCAACAGGGCTGTCCTTAGAATTTATGGGGCCCTATGCAGTACTATTAAACTGATGCCCCTCTGCCTGATTAAACTGATGCCCCTCTGCTGGGAGGGGAATGATTTTATAACCTTCATCAATGCACTAATGAAATACTTATAAAGCCAATTTTAAACTAAGGTGCAGTAGACTATCACAGCAAATTCAGTCACTTCCAGTCTAGTCCTGGGGTTAGCAAATGCCTGTGAAATGGCTTCATTGCCATTTGAGTGGCTCCTTCTCAGGTTCCGTGTTCTGCAGGGGTGGGCAATAATTTTTGATGGGGGAGTACTCCAAGATTTTTGGAAAATGGTCGAGGGACACACTCTTCTATGATATTAATGGAGGAGATGCAGGGTCTGGGATGGAAGTTGCGTGTGAAGGGAGCTGGGGGTAAGGGACTGGGGTGCAGGAGGGAGAATGGAGTCTGGGAGGGAGTTTGGCTGAAGGAGGCGGTTGTGATCTAGGGCAGGGGACTGGTGTGCAGGGTTTGGATGTGACCTAGGGTAGGAGATTGGGGTGCCAGATCTGGGTATGGGTGCAAGAGGAGGGCAGAGGGTTTAGATATGTTGATTGGGAGGGCAGAGAGTTGGGAAAGGTGGGGCTGGGGGCCAGAGTCAGGCTCTGGTCAGGAGACTTACCAGCCAGCAGCCAAACCAACCTTCCTGCCTGCAGAACTAAGGCTTGCAGAGCTTAAAATGGTTCCCAGCCAGACAGCGTGCCTGCCCAGCCACATGCTTGTGAGAATAACTGAGACGAGGAGAAGGGGCGTGGTTCATCTTGGCTGCCTGTTATTCAAACAGGCAGCTCCCATTGGCCAGTTTCAGGTCCGGCCAATAGAATTGTTTAGGGGGGGGGAGAGAAGCAGTTTGAAACAGTTCCCTCCTCCCCTGCAGTTTTGAAACAGAAACGGGGCCTAGCAGCCACGTTTCTGAGAGGCGTGCAGGGTTGTGGGGCAAGTAGGGGAGCCTGCCTGGGGCTTCCCACTACCTCCACAGGATGGATCTGATGTCTACACTAGGAAATTATTTCAAAATAACTACCGTAAATTAGCGTATATAACCTGCGGGTTATACACGTTTTTACAAACCCCGCTCTCCCTCCCCCTTCCCCACTGGGTATACATGTCCGCGGGGTATACAAATTTATTTTCACTCATAAGCAGCTCTTCCCCATTACAATTGGGTCAGCTCCGCTCCACTGCAGGGAGGGCCTGACGAGCTTCCAGCGCGCCTGAGCTGTGCTCTCCGTTCCCCCACCTGGAGGGTGGATTGTGCCTGGCTGTGGCTGCGCAGGGTCTGGGCGTGAGTGTGGCTCCCCTCCTGCAGGCCAGCCAGCTTGCCTGTGCTGCACTCTCCATTCCCCCTGCTGGCAGCAGGATGGCTACATAACAAAAGATGGGTGGAATGCAGGACATTGGCAGTTTATCCTGGTATGTGCAATTACTGTGAATTAGCTTATAGAACCTGTGGGTTATACACGTCCACGGGTAATCTAAGGTTTTTTTAACACAGCAAAGAAAAACCGTGTATTATACATGAGTGCAGGTTATACACGAGTGCGGGTTATATACGCTAAAACACGATAAATTCGAAATAACTCCCAAAATAACAAAATCGAAGTAGTGTGTCCCCACTATGCGGGAGGCTCGAAATTAGTCCGAGGCAGGCTCCAACAATGTGGGCGCACTACCTCGACTTAGAGCCCCATGAAGCACTGGAGAGTAATTACTTCAAAAAAACTCTGGGGAGGCGTTATTTTGAAATAGCGGCACCGGAGCGTCCACACTACCGCTACTTCAAAATAACGACTTCGACATAAGCATTGTTCCCCCAGGAAAGCAGGAGAACAGATTTTGAAATAACCAGACTGTTATTTCAAAATAACGGGCTTGGTAGTATGGATACTTTGCTTATTACTTCGAAATAAAGGGGGGGGGGGGGGGGATATTGCAAAATAACTCTCTAGTGTAGAACAGGGCTCACTGTTTAAATGTATCAATTTGCGTCACAACCTTCATAGAATCAGAGTACTAGAACTGGAAAGGCCCTCGAGAAATCATCAAGTCTCTACTGACACCTCACTTTGAAATGGTTCCCTCAGATTTGTCACTTAAAAACAACTGCTCGAGTGTGGGATGCTCCCTCATATCCTCTGCAGTATAGACCAATGCACAGAATTCATTTAGCTTCTCCATAGCTGCCTGGTCTTCTTTGAGTGGTTCTCTAGCACCTTGATGGGTACGCTGATTGTTTGGGAGAGTTCCAGCTTCTGATGTTCCTTCACAAATTATTGGAATCCCCATCTCTGGAGATATTTAAGAGTAGGTTAGGTAAATGTCCATCAGGGATGGTCTAGACAGTACTTGGTCCTGCCATGAGGGCAGGGGACTGGACTCGATGACCTCTCAAGATCCCTTCCAGTCCTAGTATTCTATGATTCTATGAATTGCATTTTTTTTATGTCTTGGCCAGGCGCTCTTCAAAATCTTCCTTGGCTTCTCTAAGTAGTTTTACCTTTGACTTCCCAGAGTTTATGCTCCTTTCTATTTACTTCCATGCTGTGTTTCATAGAATACTAGAACTGGAAGGGACCTCGAGAGGTCATCAAGTCCAGTCCCCTGCCCTCATGGCAGGACCAAGTACTGTCTAGACCATCCCTGATAGACATTTATCTAATCTACTCTTAAATATCTCCACAGATGGAGATTCCACAACCTCCCTGGGCAATATATTCCAGTGTTTAACCACCCTGACAGTTAGGAACTTTTTCCTAATGGCCAACCTAAACCTCCCTTGCTGCAGTTTAAGCCCATTGCTTCTTGTTCTATCCTCAGAGGCCAAGATGAACAAGTTTTCTCCCTCCTCCTTATGACACCCTTTTAGATACCTGAAAACTGCCATCATGTCCCCCCTCAATCTTCTCTTTTCTAAACTAAACAAACCCAATTCTTTCAGCCTTCCCTCATAGGTCATGTTCTCTAGACCTTTAATCATTCTTGTTGCTCTTCTCTGGACCCTCTCCAATTTCTCCACATTTCTCAAAGTGGTTCATGGATCCGCGTGAGAAAGCTCACACGCTGCTCCGGTTTCTTTATTTACTGGCTCCTCAGCCACTGAGCCTCGCAGCTGCTATTGGCTCCGGTTTGCCGTTTGCATCCTGTGGCTCCCTTTGGCTGCAGTGTCCTGGGCCACGCCCTTTCCTGTGACTCTTCTTGCTGCAAACAGGAACTGCAGCCCATGGGATCCGCAAGGCTTCGTGGCTGTGGACCTAGTAAATAAACAAACCAGAGCAGCCCATGAGCAGCTTTCTCAGAGTGGATCCATGAAGCACTTTGAGAAACACCACTCCATTGGCTTTGCCTTCCATTTTTAAATGCTGGGGTTTTTCTCTCTCTAATTGCCTATTTTATTCTGTTGTTTAGCCGAGGTGGCAATTTTGAGCCTTTTACTGTTTATTATTTATTTATTAATTATATGGGGCATACATTTAGTCTGAGCTTCTTTCTTAAGATTTTTTTTCTCCGGGTAGCTTGTTTCCATGTAGCTTGCAGGCATTTCACTCTAGTTGTTACTACTCCTTTTAATTTTTGCTTTACGAGCTCCGTCCCTTTTATGTAGTTTTCCTTCTTACACTTAAAATGCTACTCTGGTAGTTTTCTTTGGTATTTTGCTCCCCTACAGAAACATTAAATGTAATTACATTAAGGTGCTTTGTTGTCAAGTGGTTTAACTTTATTAAGCTTTTGACCAGATTCTGAGCACCACTTAGGATGAAATGAAGAATTTCCCCCCTTCCCCCTTGTTTGTTTGAGGACCAGCTTCACCAAGAAGCAGTCACTTATGTTGCCTTATGTAATGTCTGCATCCTTTCCTGAGGTTATCTATATCCAGTGCATTTGGGGATAGTTAACATCTCCCATGAGTCTAGAAATCCCATGTTTGAATGATAATAGTGTAGCAGTAGGAATACACCACTAGTTGCCTGACGAGAATGGTGACAGTGATTGTGAAATGCTTCAGGAATGTTAGGGAGGCTACACACATGGAAATGGTCTGCTGCTGGGGACAAAGGCCGGGGTGTGGGGGGTGTTTGAGGCAGCAGGGCCACTTACCGGAGCTGGTGGCAGGCAAGATGGCAAGCCCCAACCCCGGCTGGCCACTCCCTTGGCCATGCAGTTGCCCAGAGTGGTCACCCTGCAATATTGCTCTCCTCTGTTCTCACTGCCCCCACTGGTGGCTATGAGTATCGCGTCCCTCTGCTCAGTCCTCTCCCACTCCATGTTACAGAAAACAATCGAATTCCAGGCTCATCACATTTTCTTGGCACAACCAAAACCTGACCTTGTGGTAAGTTAGGATAAGAGGAAGCTGCACACCAAAGCTACATACCAAATGTGGTAGTCCTTGCATTTGCCATTTAGGAGGTGTTCTTGAATCAACAGACTCACAGACAGACACACAAATCTTGAAAACCTATATATAGGTTTTCATGATTGTGTCCCATTAAGTATCGTCATTCCAGCAAAATTCTGTGATGCCTATTGTATCAATATGCCCATTTAATTGCCAGCACTCCATTTCAGCCATCTCAATATTTAGACTTGTAGAATTTTTAGATGGGCATTTATAAAATGTGTCAATATTTAGCTGTCGGCCATAGATTATGGTGGTGCCTCACATCCCATTCGGGGTCCTATTGTGCTAGGAGCTGCACAAACGCAGAGCAAGAGATTTGCAGTCTGAATGGCCAAGCCGGCTACTCAGGGGAGAAAGGAAGAGTGAGGCACAGAGAGATAAGGGACTTTGCCACCATCACATGTGGTGTTAAGGGATGATACAAAGAGCAGCAGAGGAAGCCATTTGCAGAGCACAGCCTGTCTGACTGGCCCTACAGGGACTATGTTACATAGTCTTGGGTGCCATCTACTGGTAATTTTTCTATGAACTAAATACTTACATATGTAAGCAAGAACAGCCCTGTAACCAAGAAAAAAGCTGGGAATTGACTCTTCTTATCCTAGACCTTAGGCTAGGGACTTTACCACAAGGTCAGCCTTCTTATTTTAACACAGCACCCTGAAACAACCATTAGATTGACTTCCTCCTTGCACCTGGTTTTCCCCATATTGACAGTGCTTCACTGGTGCCGTATTTATGATATATGTATTACAGAAAGCATTGCGGGCTCTAGTTTAGATTAATGAGCAGCCATAGATGGAACCAGCCCACTCCTTCTCCTAGATGCTCTTCCTGGGCTCAATCAATAGCATCCCTTGCTTGGGACATTGAACCATCAAAACACATTTCCATTGGCTGATTGTATCAGGAGTGCCAGGCACTATTGGGAACACTGTTTTCAAATCCGCCCTTCTGTGAGATCTGTAGGCTGCATACTGTGCCTGTAATCCTACAAGGTACTCAGGTGATTTTAGCCCTTGGCTATACTTGAACGTATGTAGGATCAAGGGCAGCTAAATTCATTCTGTCTCTGGTCCTATAAGACACCTATCTTGTCTTTTCCCCTACTCTTGGTCACCTGTTCCTTTAGGAATTTATTATTCTTGGTAGGAGATAATGAGTCATCCCATTTTCCTCCAAAGCCATATGTGATGTGAATGTCTCTGGATGGCCTGAATGTCTGTAGGAATTGAACTTTGGACTGAAAAAACATGACGGTTCAAAAATGACACTTCTGTTAATGCAAAGGCTACCGAATCATAGAATCCTAAAACTGGGAGGGACCTTGAGAGGTCATCAAGTCCAGCCCCCTGCATTCATGGTGGGAAGAAGCACCAGCTACATAATCCCTGATAGATGTCTATCTAACCTGCTCTTAAATATCTCCAGTGATGGAGATTCCACAATATCCCTTGGCATTTTATTCCAGTGTGTAACCACCCTGTCCAACTTAACCTCTGATGATAGGACAAGAAGCAATGGGCTTAAATTGCAGCAAGGGAGGTTTAAGGAGAATAATTTTTCGCCCTCATCCTTGTAACACCCTTTTATGTACATGAAAGTTGTGATCATGCCCCCTCTCGGTCTTCTCTTTTCTAAACTAAACAAACCCAGTTCTTTCAGTCTTCCCTCATAGGTCATGTTTTCTACCTTTAATCATTTTTCGTGTTCTTCTCTTTACCTGACCACCACTTGATCATAAACCACCACTTGGCCCATCCTTTAGATAGGGACTGAGACACCCAGGCTACGTCTAGACTGCAGGTTTCTTTTGGAAGAAGCGTTTCCAGAAGAGAGTGTCTACACAGCAAAAGCGCAATGAAAAAGCAATGTGCTTTTTCGAAAGATAGCGTCCATATTGATTGGATACCCTCTCGCATTTCAGATGTGATTACTGTGGACAGAGTGGCCACCAGGACACCTGTGCTTTTTCCTGGAGGCCTCTTCTTTTGAAAAAACACTCACTTCCGTGTCTACACACGCCTTTTTTGGAAAAAGCTTTTTCGGAGAAAGGCTTCTTCCTCATGGAAAGAGGTTTACCACCGTCTGAAAAACCCCTCCATTCTTGTGACTTTCTGTCAAACGAACGCAATAGCAGTGTGGATGTAAGTATTGTTTTTCTGGGAATACTCTGCAGTATAGACATACCACCAGTAAGGAGGTAAAATAGGAATAACAGGCAATACAGTCTCTGAGGAGGAATAATGTAGCATGGATGAACTACCAGATAGGCAAATATGTCTGGAATTATACTGCTTCATAAGAGGAATTTTGTAGACAGGTTTTGACCAAGTTCAGAGACCCAGAAAACAAAAACTGAGAGCTGTATGAAGTGACCAGTCTGATGCAGAGGCCACTTGATCTGTCAGCAGCTCTAGAGAAGTGATTATTACCCTTTATTCAGCTCTGGTGAGGCCACATCTGGAGTACTGCATCCAATTCTGGGTCCCCATTACAGAAAGGATATGAATGCACTGGAGAAAGTCCAGCTGAGGGTAACCGAAATTATTAGGGGCTGGTGCACATGACTTATGAGGAGAGGCTGAGGGAATTGTGCTTATTTAGTCTGCAGAAGAGAAGAGGGAGGGGGGATTTGATAGCAGCCTTCAACTTCCTGAAGGGAGGTTCCAAAGAGGATGGAGAGAGGCTATTCTCAGTGGTGACAGATGGCAGAATGAGGAGTAATGCTCTCAAGTTACAGTGGGGGAGGTCTAGGTTGGATATTAGGAATAACTATTTCCCTAGGAGGGTGGTGAAGCACTGGAATGGGTTACCTAGGGAGGTGGTGGAATCTCCATCCCTAGAGGTTTTTAAGGGCTCATCTAGACTATGCGGAACAGTCGAAAGAGGATATGCAAATTCCGCAGGAATTTGCATATCTTCTTCCGATCACACTTTCGAAAGCAGAGCTTTCGAAAGTAAAAGTAGTTTAGACGCGGCTTTTTCAGTGACTCCCCCTTTGTCGAAAAGCTGCGTAAACCTCATTTTTTGAGGACAAGCAGCTTTTCGGCAAAGTGGAGGAGGTTGCCAAAAAAGCCGTGTCTAAACTACTTTCATTTTCGAAAGCTCTGCTTTCAAAAGTGCGATCAGAAGAAGATATGCAAATTCCCGTAGAATTTGCATATCCTCTTTCGACTGTTCCGCATACTCTAGATGAGTCCTGAGTCCCAGCGTGACAAAGCCCTGGCTGGGATGATTTAGTTGGCGTTGATTCTGCTTTGGACAGGGGGTTGGACTCGATGACCTCCTGAGGTCTCTTTCAACCCTCTGATTCTATGATCCAAGAACTGATAAGAGACTGAAGCCAAGGAGACAGAACCTGTGGGGAGGAGTTGGAGGACTTTGAAACCTACCAGGGTCTCCTTGTGGAAAATGGGTGACACTATGTAAGGCAGGAATTCATTTGAGCTGGTGAGTGTTTTTAACCTATGGATTCCCTGTAATGCTTGTCATGCTTTTGTTCTGAATACATACTGGCTGCGTCTAGACTGGCAAGTTTTTCCGCAAAAGCAGCCGCTTTTCCGGAAAAACTTGCCAGCTGTCTACACTGGCCGCTTGAATTTCGCAAGAACACTGACGATCTCATGTAAGATTGTCAGTGTTCTTGCGAAATATGCTGCTCCCATTCGGGCAAAAGTCCTTTTTGCGCAAAGCTTTTGCACAAAAGGGCCAGTGTAGACAGCTGAGATTTGTTTTCCAAAAAAGCCCGATCGCGAAAATGGCGATGGGGGCTTTTTGTAGCAGCGTCTAGATTGGCCACGGACGCTTTTCTGCAAAAAGTGCTTTTGCACAAAAGCGTCCGTGCCAATCTAGACGCTCTTTTCCGCAAATGCTTTTAACTGAAAACTTTTCCGTTAAAAGCATTTGCGGAAAATCATGCCAGTCTAGACGTAGCCACTGTGTTTTATGAAGCTGGCGGGTCACTGTTTAACCCTGTCATTCTGAGGGACGTAGAAGGCAAATGCTGAAATAAATTCCGACTCACTCAGGTGATCACAGTGAATTGCAGGGCAACTGGAGCCTAAATCTCCAGTCTGAAGGGAGAGGAATTCTGGTTGCCACACTGAGATGGGAGACCTCTAGAGGCCTAAAAAAACAATGAATGCCTGAGACTTGACTGGAATGCTGGCAAAGAGGCTGGGGAGGCAGCTATCTCTGGAACTGGGACATACTCCAGCCACGGAGCCTGCCTCTGACAGGACAACCAGAGTACAGCTCCCTTGCAGCACGGAAGTCCCCACCTCCAAATTAAAATATTTCCATTTTCAGATAAATGATTTCACTTATCAGGCAGTGGGGTTGTTTTATTTTGTCTTTGGATGAAAAATCAAACTCTCCCCAGCATTTACTAATTGTACTGTGAGGAAAGCCCAGTTTTCAATGGAAATTTTTGGACCAGTCTTAGTCAATACCTTACCCTGTGTCCTGGCATCCTGTCCTGAGACACTGAGGTGCTGCCTTGCAGATGAAGTGCCAATAATAGCACTTCCCTACCTCACAGAGGAGCTGTGAGGCAAAACACATTGAAGACTGTGAGGCTTTCAGGTACTGTAATGACTGGAGCTATGTAAGTACCTCAGACAGAACAAACCTGTGGTGACAATGTCCTTTAGTCCTTTTGGGTTTCTCTTTGTGTCGGGGGATAACTAGAGAGCCCTGGGTTCCCTGAGAACCTTCTGTGATAGCAGAACTGGGTGGGGAATGTGGCTTCTTATTAGGAGGGTAGCTTTGCTGTGTGTGAGCTATAAAAATCTGCTGCAGGACAACACACAGCAGGGGGATCAGCTTTTAGTAAGGTCAGCCGTGCTCAGTGATTGGCAGGGTAGCATTTGCTGATCAATAGCGGCGAGAGATTATTGATCCGCCCACCAATCTGAACTCTTAATTACTGACATTTAAATGTCAGAAAATTGAAGATACTTTATGTCACATGACTTTAATTTCTTATTCCAGAAGCCTGCAGTGGCAAAGTTCTCATCTGGAAGGATCAACACCGCATGGAGCCCGGCTCTGATCTCTGCTTTGCTGGTGTAAATCTGGACTAACTGCATTTGCACTGGTGGAACAGAGATTATAATCTGGTCCATTGTGTCCTTCTACTGTGTGTCACTTAATACTTGAAGCATCAAAAGGAAGGGCTTCTTTCTTCCCCCCCTTGGTGTATTTCCTATACGTTGTAAATAAAGTCGCAAGGTTTGTCTACATGATGAGGCAATAAGCACAAGAAAGGTGTGAATTCTAAAGTATCCCAATGTGGTGCACACTACATGTCCCATGCAAACCCTTCTAGCATGAATGGAAATATCCCTCATGTACATTAGCATAATACTGCTGGCCTTTAGGATTCTAAGGCTAGGCCTACACTACAGTGGAAGGTCAAATTAAGATACGCAACTCCAGCTATGTTCATCTCTGTGACAAGGTCAGACCAGATGGCTATAGAAGAGTATTCAGAAGGAGGTATGTTAACCCGAGATTAAGTAGGTCTCTGTTCCCTGGGTAAACTGGCAGGGGCTGGCCTAGAACCAGCAGAAACTTTCCAGAATCAGTCTGGACAATCAGGCCCGTTGGAACACCTGGAGCCAATTAGGAGCCTTCCAAAGCCAACAGAGTCAGGCTAATCAGAACACCTGGAGCCAATCAAGAACCAGTTGAGACTGGTTTAAAAGGGCTCCTCTTCTGTTAGTTCAGAGGTGCGTGAGGAGGAGGGAAGGAGACAAAGTTCTGAGAGTGAGAGGTGTCTGAGTGAGAGCTGGGAACTGCAAGTCAGGCAGAGTGCTGTGGAGGAGCAGGATAGGCTGCTCAGGTACTAGAGGAAAGGTACTTGGAGGGATCATTTGGGGAAATGGCCTGGGAAGACTGGGAGTACAACAAACCCCATCTGTTGCCACTGCCTTAGGTCCCTGGGCTGGAACCCAAAGTAATGGGTGGACCTGGGTTCCCTCCCCTCGCCACTACAGAGTCTGTCCCTGGGTAGGGAGACCAGAACTATAGAGGGGTTTCACCCCCCATATTATGACTAGCTCATGATGAGTATGGCTCAGTAGGCTGCGAACCCTGCCTGTAGTAAAGAGAAAGAGGCCATGTGGTGGGACACAGCAAGGCTGAACGCTATCCGCCAGAAGTTCAGGGCCCATGGGCATAGCCAGAGCTCTGCCACATTATGTAGCTGGAGTCGGCATATCTAAAAAAGAATTTCCGCGCTGTCCACACAGCAGGAGGTCAACAGGAGAAAATGCTCCTGTCAGCTTCACTTACTCCTCGTGAGGAGCAGGAGTACCGGTGCTGGTGGGGATGCTCTCTCAGTTTGATTTAGCGGGCCTTTACTAGACTTGCTAAATGGAACCCTGGAAGATCAATTGCGGCAGCATCAATCTTCCGCGTAGTGAAGATCTGGCCTAAGTAAGTAAATGATATTGAAGATCTTACATCAGGGTTTGGTGCACTAAGCACAGGTGAACCCAAATTCATCTGAAAATCTGAGCCTCAATGACGTGCCCAAGGTCACACAGGAAGTCTGTGACCTAGCTGGGAACTGAGAACAAGGTCTCCTGAGTTAGAGCCTGAACCATACCTATCTTTCTTTTCAGCAGGTGAAAAGCAAAAACCAAGAGTTGTTTCCAGGCTGCAAGAGTAGGAAACCACCACAAACGTGTGACAAGAAAGAGGTTCCATCTTAAGCTACGTGTCAGCTCAATAATCTCTATGGGTACATCTACACTTGCTACCTAGTTCGAGCTAGGGATGCAAATGTAGCCGACCGAAATTACTAATGAAGTGGGGATTTAAATATCCCGCGCTTCATTAGTATGATCTCACCAGCGCATTACTCCGCTCAACAGCTGTTTCGAACCAGGAAGCACGCGCCAGGACATGGTATTTCGAACCAAAGCCCTTGGCTCGAACTAACGTTACTCCTCAATATTTAAATCCCCGCTTCATTAGCAATTTCGGTCAGCTACATTTGCATCCCTAGCTCGAACTAGGGAGCAAGTGTAGATGTACCCTATGTGGATTGGACTCGTCCTCTTCTCCTGAGTTTAGTACATCCTAGAATACCAGAAACCCTGCTCTGAGGAGCAGAAGGAATTTAAAGGCTGGGGTGGAGAGGGCTGGAATACTAATTTTAAGTTTTAAAAGAATGTCAGTCCACAAAATCAAAAGTATTTCTGATATTTTGCTTGTCCCGCTAGAAGAAAGAACCTCCACTGTGTGTGGTAACTCAAACAGATATGGTGCCACTGATGATACTCCTAGAAATACCATTTTTCTCCTTGTATATATGTACCTGATGCTATCTGGAGCATCCGAAAATGTGTTTGTGCATGAAGCCACTATAATGGGATTTTGTGAATTGTTCTTATCTAGGCATTATATATGCATCCAGTGGGAAAACTTTACTTTAACCAGGTACATTATCAGAAAATAACAATCTGGGGCATAAATATCCCAAGTGTGCATCATTTTTATGAGGTTGAGCAGTTCAAACAAAACACATTTTTCCCATTATTTTGTGTTTGATTATTGTATTTTTTCATTATTATGATGATGTTCAACTGCCGGAATTGGATTTATACATGGACTGTGTGCACTACATTGCGGTGTTCCTGTATTCAAACAAGCATGTCCTTTGATAATGGTGCCCAATGGTGGAAGAAGGACAGGGTGTAAGGAGTGACAGCGCTTCTTAGTGAGGGTTGCCCCGGTGTTATTTACACCTCTCGGATGAGGGCTCTGGTGCTGCTGAATCATGCGGACAGCCAGGCCCAGTGGCCCCACATGAATTCCCTGACAACATGAATGTGTCTTTGGCACAGAATGCTGAGGACTGAGATGATAAAAGGACAGTGAATTTCCCACCAGTGTCGATTCCTTCAACTCCGGGGTCCCATGGGTGTAGAATGCTGAAGAAGAGGAGAAAGGGGCACCAGCCGGGTGTGTCAAGGCACCACTTCTGGAGAGCTGCTGGTCCTGGTACTAATAAGAAACCTTTTTTTCCTCTTCTGAGTCAGCCTCCATACACTCCCTATTGCTGTAAACAGGAAGATGGGCTGAGTGGGTTCTAATTAAACACAGTATGCAGAACTGCTCTCCCAAATCAAGCATTGGCTATGGAATGTGCGAGAACAGTGCTGTGTCCATCGTGTATAGCGAGTAGGACTGAGTTTCTCCCTGCTTGTGGATAGAGGCTGCTGCTGTGCATTGCCCATCTGGCCCTGGATTAAGGATAGACAGACAGGAGAACGCAACTGATAGATGTTTACAGGGAGCATGATGTTCCACTGATGATGAATGCTCAGATTACAGAAGGTGGGACCCCCTCAGTGCAGACTGGATAGATCAGTGATGGTTAGAGGCGATAGAAGGGTGTGAAGTATGACAGAAGTAGAGGAGTCCATGGGACCTACCTGGCCAGGAAAATCTTGCTGTTCTGTTGGAGGTGGGCTCACCAAATGTCCTCAAATCCTTTAGAAGGAACACCTTGGCTTGTGCAGAGCTCAGAATGACCCTGATGAAGGATATCTTATAACTGTGAGCCAGAGCAGATTCTCCCTAGTTTATCTTTAGACCAAGGGACTGAAACAGGGTGAATATTCCCTCCAAGGACTCCAAACCCTGGCACATGCATGCCCAGACCCACCAGTCTTCCAGATTTTGAGTATACATAGGTTCCCCAACAACTTAGAGATAAAGCTACTAAGTCCAAGGACTTGATAGACACTTGGGCTATGTCTACACAGCAGCATTATTTTGGAATAACTGACGTTATTCTGAAATAACAAAGAGCATGTCTACACTACAGGACTTTATTTTGACTCCTGTAACCCTCATTTCACGAGGAGTAAGGGAAGTTGAAGGAAGAGTGTTCTTTCGACTTCCTGCTGCGTAGACAGCACCAAAAGCCGGGTTACGTTATTTTGACTTAAGCTACCCAATTGATATAGCTGAAGTTGCATAGCTTAATTCGACTTTAGCCCTGCTGTGTAGACGTACCCTTAGATACTTGGATCTCATGGTGGCTAGATGTGGTATAAGACACTGAATAAACTAAGACTCTCAGTGCTGTAGGAAGACTTTTGTCTTGTACCAGCAGAAACATGAAAGCACCAAAATTTCCAGACACATGACAAACTATGCCTGTGCACGATGGCAGGTGGAGATTCTGTGGCGTAACCTTGGTCAAAACATATCCCATAGCATATTAATGATCTCCCTGGCATATTGCACCCTTGCGAATGTATGTAGATTAACACCGCTTGCCTCAAAATCCCAAAGTCCTCTATGAAGTATCTGTCAGACATTTTGGATTAGCAGACAACCATCGGGTTCAGGGATTCTCTGCTTTGAACGATGGATTTTTCTTCCGACAAATATTTTTTCACACTTCAGTGGCCATGGATTGTGTGACCATTTGTAATGTAATTCTTACCGGGAAATAATTCAGGCCGACGCTGTCAGCTGTCACACATCAGGACTTCACAATGGCCTCATTTTCAAGGGATCCAGCACCTGCCGCTTCCATTCAAAATGGCTGCAGTTGTGGGCAATGAACATCTATGAAAATCCTTCCCGCTCAAGTACAATCACATCTAATAAAGGCCTCTGGTTAGTGCATTTGTAACCCATACACTTACTGGATGTGGGATGCTCACTTAGCCCCTATTGATGGATATCATTTACTCCCTTTTTCTTAATTGTGTGTGTGTCCTGAAAGCCATAATTAACGCATCATAAGCAACTACTCCATTTTTCAGTTCTCTGTACAGTGTGAGTCCCAGCAGGCTTTCTTCAGAGTCCAGCCAACGTATTTGTGCATTCAAGCTTCACTTCTAGCAGTTATGCCTGTTGGTAAATAAATTGCAGAATCACAGCAGTTCTCACCCGAGGGAGCGACTACTAGACACAAGAAAGAAAGTAGGAAACTAGGTTTAAATTTCCTAGTCATGTGCTCTGTTGTATCTGGGATGTACCATGGAACCAGTGCATACAGATCGTAGCACAGTTATGTGTCCTGTCTACAAAATAACCCGGGACACGGTGGTGGCGTGGGAAGGGTGGTTCTTCAAGCCCTCATATTTGTCCAGTCCTGAGGCAAAGAAAATGAAAGTCATTTATTTCTTCTTGCTTTCTCGTTCTTAAGGCAAACTCATACTGCCACACTCCAGTTTCAAGCACCTGCCACTTTTGCCTGTCTGAAATCAGAGTTAACACGTATCAGTTGGTTCTGCACAGAAGTGCTATTGTAACCCCCACACCTCCTGGGTGTCTTGTACTGTCCTGTGTAGCGGCACTGACACCACTTACAGAGAGAAAGAAGGAGTGTGATTGACAACTGGCTTTTAGCTCAAGTGTTAGAGGCTCATGCATGAAGGTCCATAGGGCCCAGGTTCAGGCCTGCCTCTCGGCAATACACTATCCTTCCTACAGCTAATGGGATGGGTTGCAGTCTACCAGTGTTTGCAGCATGATGGTAATACCGGGTATATCACATAAGAACTGCCATACTGGGTCAGACCAAAGGTCTATCTAGCCCAGTAGCCTGCCTGCAGACAATGGCTAATACTAGATGACCCAGAGGGAGGGAACACAACATGTAATCATCATGTGATCCCTCTCCTGTCATCCATTTCCAGACAAAGAAGCTAGGGACACTATTCCTACCCATCCTGGCTAATAGCCTTTGATGGACCTAACCTCCATGAATCAATCTAGCTCTTTTTTGAACCCTGTTAAAGTCCTAGTCTTCACAACATCTTCTGGCAAGGAGTTCCACAGGTTGACTGTGTGCTGAGAGAAGAAAAACTTCCTTTTGTTTGTTTTAAACCTGCTGCCTATTAATTTCAATTGTATCTTTAATATATTATTAGGCCTGAAGAACAGAATCACACTGAGTGTTTTCCTTGAATGGTAATGAGTACGTAAAGCAGTTCTGCTACCACACGGTTAGATTCTGCCATCCTTACACTTGGTGCAATAGCATTTACTCACTCATGTCATTGATTTCAGTAGGATCACTTGAATAACTAGGTGGTGCTAAGCGTAAATCAGAGCTGTAGAATCTGATCAGTAGACTTTGGAGTTATAGGTCCCAATCTATGGTAAAATTCCATGGCAGAAGAAGAAAATAAAGTAACAAAGATACCTTCTTATTGCTGACATAGTAATTTAAATAAAATGTATTCCACCCAATAATAAATAATCATTCTTATGTAGCATTTCTCAGCAACAGATCTCAAAGCGCATCACACTCTCTAATATATTTTTCCCTCCCAACACCCTGTGAGTTAGCAAAGTTGAGTTGCATTAGCATGGAAATCAATCAGTCATCTTGATTAAGAGGTAGGATTTCCATTTCCTTAGGTGCTTTTAAAATTCCCATTCTAAATAACTCAGTTAAGACACATTTTTTGGGGGGGGGTCCAAAAAATAAACACACAGTTTAGAAAACACTGCCTTTAAAAAAATAAAAATGAGTTTTACTGTATTCCTTCCTTTGTTTTACTTTTCTTCCAGAGCTTAGATTTTCATCCTGGTTAATCACCACTTAATCACCTGGCATCTGCAAAATATATACCCCTGCTACATACACACACACACACACCGGCCTCATGCCATAATACTGTTTGGCTTAAGCAGCAGGCATTACCATTCCTTAGCGCTGGCTATGTTGGTTTTCCGAGAGATGTCACAAAAAGGCAACTAGCCGGACTGATGTTTATCTCACTTAAACAAAGTATGTTGTATAACAGAACCTTCTTTAGAAAAAGAAGACTATTTGAGGAAGGGGAGAGGTGATTTCTGTCCAACAATCTCAGTGAGGCGATTGCACCATTTTAATTCCATCATGAATAACAACACTTTGCACTTCCGTGCTCAGGGACAGATTCTCACATGTTATTGTTTGGCCCAGCTCCATCAAAATCTAGCCCTTTTGCTAACCTGCCATGCTAGCCCTGGTTCCAGCAACCCTGAGATTTGCTAGTGTTGATGGACCTGCAGCATTTTGACCTCCATAATGTTGCTGAAAGCCATGAGATTAGACCCCAGCAGATGGACAACACTAGCAGTCTCATAAGCATTAGCTCTTCTTCTATACTGAGGACTTTGCCCAATTCACCAACCAGTGCTTTCTGGGATTTTGAGGTGCTTCATTAACATTTACAAATGAAGCCTTTGAAACAGGTAGACACTAGTAACCACAGCCCATAGATGGATATTATGAGACACAAAGAGATTATGCAATTTGTCCATGGGGCTATAGGAAGTTTATAGCAAAGAACAGAACTCAGCTACCCCTAGCCGTGACTGCTGCTTTCTTTATGAACCACTTCCTTTCTCTGTGAGTTGCAGAATCAAGTAACAGGTATCAGAGAGGTAGCTGTGTTCATCTGTTTCGACAAAAACAACAATAATCCAGTGGCACTTTAAAAAGTAACACAATTTTTAGGGTATTAGAGCATATGTTTTCATGAGCTACAATTCACTTCCTCAGATGAGGAAGAGAAAAGAGAGGAAAAAAGAGGGGACAAAAGGATATAGAGGTAGGGGTGTGACATCAGTGCTAATTAAATCACAGGGTGAGAAGGTAAGAGTACCTGAATGGGACATTACTTATAGTAATGAGAAAACCACTCCAGTTGTCTATTTAGACTTTGGTTCTGGGTGTCAAATTTGCATATGAATTGAAGTTCAGCAGTTTCTTGTTGCATTCTGGTTTTGAAGGTGTTTTGTTTTTGGTTTTTTTTGCCTGAACTTGAATCACGTAAAACACAGACAGAAGTGTTTTAGTCATGGCTGTGTTGAGATGTAGGAAATCTGCAAACAAAGTTGGCATACTGATTTGCATGGCAACACTCAGAATGCCCTTCCACCTGACAAGTGTGGTCATTGCCCTAGCTCTGGGAGCAAACCAAAAGTTTGGGGCATTGCTTGTGAATGCACTTAGTTATTTTCCATCTGCTTTGCAACCTCTTATTGCAGAAGGCTTTTCACGCTTTTAGCATGCAGACTTTTATTGAGTGTGGAAGCACAGTTTATAAATAGGCTAGGGTTTTGGGTTTTAAAATGCCATTTAGATCTTGCTTTACTGGAGTTTATAAACACACTATGTTCAATTTTTATCTCTCTCTTTTTATTGGCTCAAGAAAGTAGTTGTCTGTCAGCTATTCCTGTTTTCCCAGATTGTTTTATGGTAAGCTGTGCTCCAAGACCCTCTGTAAAGTAGCTGTTATATAAACAATATAATGCATTAAGCCGAAGATATATGTGGTCCCAAATCTGTTTATCTCACTTGTGGAGAAGTCCAGCCTGAGGTCTGTGCCTCTTTTAAAAAGCCACCTGGCTCCTGTTTTAAGGGTGAATATTGGACTTCCCTGTCAATAGCTAAAGTGCACAGGTCAGATGTTTGTGAATTTCAGCCGTACCAAATTAAGTGATTTCTTTCTTCAAAGAGCAGGAGATGTTTCACTTAAATGTCAGCAATTAAAAAAAAAAACAGCCACAGAACCACGGAACTATTCTAAAGAATTGTGTGCTATTTGGCAGAGGTCGGTATTAGGTGGACAGAGCTGGAGACTTAAATCTTCTCTTTACCAACCGGAAAAAGGGAGTTGGAGCAGTCTCACAGAGTAGAAGCACTAGCATTATAAAGACTAATGTGTTTTAGCCCTGACATAGGGACACCAATTTCAGAGAGAAAAGTTTTACCTCCCAGGCCTCTGCTTCAGAGACTGGTGGTCATTTCCTAAGGAGAATGTTTGCGCACGAGAACCTGGTCTGAGGGGTTGTAATGTAACAGCATCTGCTACTCACCAAAGAGTTGCACCTCCTCATGGCTCATCTGGGGAATGAGCTCTCCCCTTTCCATGTCCCATCCTGGGGTCATTCAGCCTGTTGCTTCAGTCCTCACCCTTTGACCCTGTCAGCAGCGGCAGCATCTCACCTTCACGGCTTAGCCCTCTGGCCAAGCCACAATCCTCCGCTGCTTGTGGGGTTTCATCCAAGGTTCCTCCCACAGAGTCCCAGGCAGTCTCCACATACAGGGTGTGTCTAGACTACAGGGTTTTGTCGACAAAAGTGGCCTTTTGTCGACAAAACTATACCTGCGTCTACACTACTGCCGAGTTCTGTCGACATAACGTCAACAGAACTCAGCAGTTTTGTCGACGGCGGTAAACCTCATTCTACGAGGAATAACGCCTTTTGTCGACCGAGTTCTGACGACAGAAGGCGTTATTGCATCTACACTGTGCTTTGCGTCTACACTGTCATGTTGACAAAGCGGCTTGCTTTGTGGACAGAACTGGCTGTAATCTAGATGCTCTTTATCGACAGAAGCTTCATCGACAGTATCTGTCAACAAAGCCTCAGTCGACAAAAGCCTGTAGTCTAGACGTACCCACACAGTGACTGTGCCACTCCCATAGTGGTGAACCTGGGCCTGCCCTCTGCCCCTGGTTCCAGTCCAGGGACCCTCCAATCAGCAGTGCACCGGAGGGAGGCATAGCTCAGCGGCTTGAGCATTTGGCTAAACTCAGGATTGTGAGTTCAATCCTTGAAAAGGCCATTTAGGGGTCTGGGGCAAATCTGTCAGGGATGGTACTTGGTCTGCTGTGAGGGCAGGGGATGGGATGGGATGGGACTGGACTTGATGACCTCTCAAGGTTCCTTGCAGTTCTATGAGATAGGTATATCTCCTTATATTAGCCTTTAATGGTCCTTCCTGGGCTGCTCCTTCAGGCCCCTGCTCATCCCCTTGAATGAGAGAGGCCTCTCCTGCCTTCCCCCCCGCCCAGCCTCAATGCTAGGCTTTATAGATGCCCATGGCTGTTCCTGCCCAGGTGAGCTTCATTTGCATTGAGTGCCATTGCCCTTAGCCATCGCTGCCTTAACCCCTTCAATGCTGGTGTGGGATGAACACAGACAATATTTATTTTATTTTGACCACCCACCAGCTATGACAATTTGGGCTAGACTAGTCTGGATTCCAAGTTTTTTACTCTGAAACGGGGCGGCACTCACCTCCTGCGAGCACCCTGTCTAGTGGAGCGTGTGTGCTGGTATTTATTCTGTTCTTCAGCCTTTGCTGAGTCACACAGCCTGGTGTGAGTCACTGAAAACTCCTTCCAGGGTATACATTTACCATGGCCCATCTCCCTGCCCTCTGTATGATCTCTGAATCTGTTCCCCACTCAGATGGAGAGCAATGCCTCCAGGGCTTCCTCTTCTGGAGACAGCGTCCTCGCTATTCCCTCAGGGCTTTATCACAGTTCATCATATAGTCCACAATAGATCATCACATGGAGCTCCCTTCATAAAGCTCTCCCAGCCAGTCACTCATGGTCTTCCCTCCTAGAGATCTTCAGTGGCACTGAGTTGACTCTGATCCTGCAGCTCATTTTATAGGGCCTTCTTGGCCCCTGATTGGCCCCTTCCTCCTGCAGACACTCTAGCCTCTTTGGAGGACTCCTCTATGGTTTGCTGGAATGAGGTGTGGCAAGGCCACAAGTCTCCAGCAGGGGGCTTTAGAGCATGATCCACCCCATCACAGACTCCCATTTTAGCAAAATCACCAGCTCCTTTACCAAAGTGTCTACAATTCATATACATTAAGGAGAGCACTTAAGCATGAATTTAAATCCATCCCTTTCCAGAATAGTCCTCAAACATCTGCTTGAGTGCCGTTGCCTCAAGTGTAGAGTTAAGCACTTGTTTAAGCATTGCTGTGATGAGAGAGAGGGTCCTGAACTAATTTCCTGAGGGAGTGGATTGACTCCAGGTACCTTGGAATCAAGGGCAAATCTCCCACTGACTTCATGGCACCAGGAATTTACTCCATTTTTTAAAATAACAAATTGATCTGACACTGGATTATTTGAGACCCAAAGTGAGGGTGGAAAGCCCCCCTCGACTCAGCCCTCTAATGCCATAGAAATAATGTGTCTACATTTACCCCATCTGTGGATTTACCCAAGGGATGAATTTGGTCCAGTGTTGGAATGACAGAGTGGAAAAGGAGAAAAGCCATTTTCTTTCATAAGATGAACGTACAATATTAAGGCAACTGAAAACTACATTTCTAAAATTGTTTCCATTTCAGCTTCCCCCTGACTATGGAGAATCAATACGCCAGAAGAGCATAGCCTTAAACGTTAATATTACAGAATAAAATTCATTTTTGATGGATTGATGGGCACGTTTTCTTAAGGCCAAGCCGTAATGAATATAAACTTTTCTCTGATATTCTCTCGCCTTTTCCCTCTCCCTCACAGAGAACTTAGTGAATAATAGGACAGCCCTAGCCTGTGCACAGCACCATCTATTATTAGGCACTGAGAGGTTTTCTCCAGGAATCATGCCCTCACCCCTGTATATTCACTCATAATCACAAGGGAGATCCGAATAAGAGAAAGTGCTGTTGTTTGCAGTGCTAGTCCTGGCTCCCTAGTCAATCAAGGGAAGCTTGGCTGATGTGCTGCTGGCTAATAATTCCCTGGGGAATTTCACTGTCCTAACTACACAGTCCCTAAATGTGCTGTGTTTAAAAGCAAATCCATGTACACCCTAATTTCGACATGAAGTTTTACATCGTGTCACACTTGCTTTTCTTTCCAAATCAGCAATAACCAGCTAGTGCTTCGCCAGTAATTCTGTTTAGCGACACAGGCTGGGTTTGAAAAATAATAATTCACTCCCCCACCTCCTGCTGCTATCCTGGCATTTGGTGCATTTCTTTGCAGGCGTGGGGCGTGATCCTGTTGTTCTTGTGAGCCAAAACGTCTCACTGACTCTAATGGGCATTGTGGATATGAAAAGCCTTCAAGATCTTCCCACTTTCTTTGGGGCAGGCTCTGAGTTGTTTGCATTGGGTTCTTTCTCCTAACCCTTTTGTAAGCAGAAAGGGCCAAATCCTGTTTCTGCTGATGCCAGTGACAAAACTCCTATAGAGCCCACTGACTGCAGGATCTAACATAGTAGGTCTGTGAGGCATGGCAGCTGACTGGTCAGCCAGATGGGCTACAAAATTATTCAAAATGGTGGGATGGCCCACAACAGATTCTTCTATTTCTTCTTTATTCTTTCTCCTGTCTTTATTTTTCCATCTTATCAATTATATAAACTGCAAAAGGAGCCAAATTCCACTGGATCCTTGGAAAAAACTCATAATAATCCAACAAAGTGCATTTGCCCAGCACATTGTATTCCAGTCAAAAGAAGGAATCATTTGTGTGAAGGGTCTGGGCTGTGAACAATGTCCTTTTCTGGGCAAGGTTTCCACATGGCCTCTGAGCACTTGTTTGTGTCCTATTTCTGCCCTGTTCCCCAGAATATAGTTCATGAGGCAGCTGCATAATGAATACTCTTTGGCTATGTCTACACTCCCAGCTTTTGCTGGCAAAGGGTATGCTAATGAAGCACTCATTAGCATTTGTCGCGCTGTCATTAGCATATTCTCTGCCCGAGGCCTTTTGCGCAAGAGGGTTTTGTGCAAAAACAAGCAGTGTAGATGGATCCGTTTTGCACAACGACTCCCTTTTGTGCAAGATCTGTAGACCTCCTTTTTTGAGCATAAGGATCTTGTGCAAAAGGGAGTTTTTGTGCAAAACGGATCCATCTACACTGCTAGTTTTTGCATAGAACCCTCTTGCGCAAAAAACCTTGGGCAGAGAATATGCTAATGACAGCGCAACAAATGTGAATGAGCTCTTCATTAGCATACTCGCTTCCGGCAAAAGCCGGCTGTGTAGACATAGCCTTTGAGTAGAAGGCAAGGTCATAGCAGGCTGCTTTCAGCTACACTACTGGAGATGGTTACTCAACCACGTAGAGTTTTCATGCCACCACACCGATCAGATGCTGGCCAGGGAGTGAGAGCAGAGAATGAGAGCAGAAGCATTTTGCACGGCCTCAACTGCCTGCAGAATCCTTTGTCATGTGTTCCCACTGCCACTATGCCAGGACACTGGGGGACATTGCCATATGGTAGGGGGAAGTGAATCATGTGCTTACCATGACACTAAAGGCAGTGTAAGAGAATGTTTAAAGAAAGCTCAATCCTCTGAATGTTGAGTTACCCCAATTTCCACTGGAAATCATGGGGAGAGCACTTAGACCCTTTAAGGATCAGAACGTAAACATAATATGCTAATAGTTTATTTAGGATATCTTGCTATTCAACCCAATTGATTGGACCTGTCTGGGGGACCTTGGATGAGATTCTGACTGTGTTGAGGTCAACAGGAGTTTCATCTCCCATGGTTGTAATAATTTATTTGTATTGTCATAATCATAATGCCTAGGCTATGTCTACACAGCAGCGTTATTTCGAGATAATGTTGAGCTGGAGGACTTCTTATTCCGACTCCTGTAACCCCCATTTCAAGAGGAGTAAGGGAAGTGGAAGGAAGAGTGTTCTTCCTTCAACTTCCTGTAGTGTGTAGACAGTGCCAAAAGCCGAATGAAGCTATTTCAACTTCAGCTACACAAGTGATGTAGTTGAAGTTACGTATCTTAATTCAACTTTTGCCCTGCTGTATAGACAGGCCTAAGCATGGGCCATGGTCCCATTGTTCTAGGTACTGTACAAACCCAGACCAAAAAGCTGGTCCTGCCCCAAAGTGCTGCCCATCCGTCCTAAGGAGTTTTCAGTCTAAACAGTAATACCATTATATGTTGCTTTGCCATTGCATAGCTATTTGCACATTGTAATGTGGCTAGGATAACATTATTGATTTTTCTCCGCCAGGCAATGATCAACATTTCAAGTAAGACTTTGCAGTTTCCTATGCATTTTATGCAGTGGCCTGGTATATTTATTGAGTTTATTGGTTTATTCATTCTCATTTATTCGTTAGGTTTGGCAGCACCCAGAACATCCCAGCTGATTTTCAAACGATGACGCAAAGTGGGGCACTTTCAGATCTGTGCAAAAGCACTTAGTATAAATTTCTTCTTTAAAAAGCAATATGGGTACTGGGCCAGATCTTTCCACTAGAATAGATTGACATCGTCCCATGGATTTCACTGGAGATACATCAATTTACTCCAAGGATCTGTCCCTTATCGAATGTTTCCAACTCTGTTCAATGGCATACAGTGGGAGTAGAGACTTTGTAGCTAAAAGATAATCTTGATAAATCATTGACCCCAAGTCTGCAGAAAATGCCTGCTCTCATGTACACTACAGTGGCTCTTTGAGACAAGATCTGCAAGGCCTGGAGCCCTTGCCACATCTTGTCTCTAAGAGGAAAAGGAAAGGAGTCCTTCAAGCAGCCTAGAATGATGGCAGGGAAGCAGCCAATCAGGGCGGCCACAGGGAGCAGCCAATCAGGGCCCAGCAGACTCATATAAAGGGAACTGCAGGGCCCAAGTCAGTCAGTTCCTAGTGAGAGCTGGAGGTGTGTGGATGGTGTGCCTGGCGAGCTGCGGGAGTTACAGGATCTTGGATAGAGAAGTACTAGCAGAGACCAGGAGGAAAGAAATACACTTCCTGACTGGCTGCTGGGATTCAACCTGAACAAGCCGCAAAGGTAAGAGTGAAGAATATACTGGGGCCATGGGAAAGTGGTCCTGGGGAACTATAGCCGGGATGCAGTTTAGGACACATCTGATGGCTGCTATGTACCAGGTCCCTGCATTGGGCCTGGGCCCACCCCTACTTCTATCTATTAGCCACTGGGAAGAGGCCTTGACCTTGATGCACCCCAAGAGGGGAATTGAACTCTTTTTTGGCACATCACGAGAGCTGGGAGCGAGGGCAAGAACATTGCTTCCAGGGTGGGAGGGAAGCCCTAGATGGCTCAGAGGCTGAGACCATTAATACACTGAATGAGGACCTACGCCCCAAGAGGCCTACAGTGAGAGCAAGTGCAGGCCTGCACACGTGACTAGGGGGTGCTTGCAAGAAGTGACTGCACCTCAATATTACAGACTCCATTGGCTTTGGGGGAGTTACTCCTGATTTACACCCATGTAGATCAGAATGGGATTTGGCCCTCTAGCCTGTTCTTTAGGGCCAAGCTTTCTTTGATAGGACTTGTTAGTCTGTTTTCACTCTGATGCTCACAGGGTCCAGAAAGAGGTGGCTCTTGCTTCCTAGAAGATCTATCCTTGGAAGCTGTTGTTCCTATCTCTGCTGGGTTAAAAAACGGCTTTTGTTCCAAAGGAATCATTTCCCTTCTCAACTGTGTCAGGCTGCACAGTTTCTCCATCTGTTTTATTGTTGTTCATTTTCCATCATACTCACCATCCGTTTTCTGTGCTTTGTAGGCCCGTTGCACACTGAAATGCAGGTAACTGGTGCTTAGGAGTTGCCTGTGACCTAGACAAATTAGCTGGCAAGAACATCTGGTTTTAGATTTCTTTTTCTCAGAGATCTGCTGGTGCCTCATGAAAGCTGTTGAAAGGACTTTGACCATTCCTAGGGCAATTCCACTGACTTGGAGGCACTTACAGCAGGTATGCACCGGGCCCTTCTGGTTTGGAAATACTTCTGCTTCTATCTCACACCTATGATTGCTTTCATTCTTTAATGAGAGAATTAAAAAAATCTACCTGTACCTAAAGCATAATACAGGAAGTCATTTGATTTCAATTCTATTACCAGGACATCTTGTGGGATTGTTAAGAAATCACCTTTTGATACCTCAGTTTTCCCATTTGTGCAATTTGGATGGTTGATGGACTTACTACCCATCCTGTACTTCACAGCAGTTTGGAGACACTTCCTTACCACCTTTACATATGGCATTAGTACTTATTCCTGTGAGTAGTCCTGTGGACTTCAACAAAAGAACTCGTATGAGTAAGAGTTTGCACAGTTAGGCATTCATTCTTTTATATTTTAAAATTATGTTATGGTCCTCCTATTCAAGGTAATACATAACCAAATACTGTTTATTTCAGAAGGTCTCATCTCAGCCTTTGCTGCTAAATTCCACTTGAAATCATGAAACTCGGGGACAAAGACTCATAGAACTAGGCCAGTTTTGCCCTCATGCAATGTGTCTTTCTTTTTTTGTTTGCACGAGAATAACGTCTAGACAGCTGCTCTCCCCCTGAGATTCTTGGATTCAGGCAAGGAACCAAGATGACCGATGATCAGTATGTAACAAGGACTGCATCTCAGCAGCCAATAAACATCTCCCCAAGTTCTGGCTCACACATACTCAGATAAATGGAATTTATCACCTCTCTAGTCCGTCACTGTCTGGCCTGGCAACATCTGTGGTCTGGCATGATTTTAGTTAGCCAGATGTCTACTTATCATGCTTGTGGCCAAGTTTCTTGTGGTCCCATAAAGTTTATTTACAGCCACCCTGGCCCTCAGGGTTTTGTGCTGTTATTTAACTCCAATTTACCCCTAAATGTCTTCTAAGATCCCAGTAACCAGGGGAAGTGTTGGCAATGCTGCTAGACAATATTGACCTTCTGTGGTTCAGCAAATTCTTTGGTTTGGCCGCAGCCAGTTTCCCAGGGTGCCGGACTAGAGAGGTTCAACCTGTAGTGACTTGCAATAATGTGGCAAGGGCCACAGTATATTGATCTAGATCTACCCACTGAGATTAAATCATTGTCATCTCCCTGGCAACCAGTGGTGATGTTCTGAACAGAAGACTAGTAGAGTGCACCACACAAACCAAGTGCCGAGTGAGCAGATGCCCCCACCACCGCTGTGAGTGAGGGGAGAATAGTGACTTCTTCCCCTGTGTGGCACTCTTTTTTGCCCATTCACCATGGGCTACACCAGGGGTGGGCAAACTTTTTGGCCTGAGAGCCACATCTAGGTGGGGAAATTGTATGGTGGGCCATGAATGTAAGGGGTTGGGGTGCAGGAGGGAGTGCAGGGTGCAGGAGGCCCCTCAGGACAGGTGTTAGGGGCAGGCTCTGGCCGGGCACCACTTACCTCAGATAGTTCCCAGTCGATGGCCCAGCAGGGTTAAGGCAGGCTCCCTTTCCTGGCCCTGCATCACTCCCAGAAGCAGCTATCATGTCCTGCAGTAGCTCCTGAGGAGGAAGAGGGGGCCTTTTCTGCAGGCAAACCCCCATAGCTCCAATTGGCCACAATCCTCCATTCCCGGCCAATGAGCTACAGGGATGGTGCCTACTGCTGGGGGCAGAGTGATGGGCCCTGTGCCCCCCTTCCCTTGCTCAGGCTGCCGGGACATGCTGGCTGCTTCGGGGAGCAGCACAGGGCCAGGGCAGGCAGGGAGCCTGCCTTAGCCCATTGCACCGCTGGGCTGGTAATCGTAAGGGCTGGATTAAAAGTTCTTTGCCGTCCTTTGCCATCCTTTGCCCACCCCGGGTTACACAGTACACAGTGAGGAGTCAGGCTATAAACTCGACAAGCAAGATCTTATTGACAAACCTATGCTGCTTATCAGCCTGAGGTTTAGAAATGTCTGGACTTGTTTATTCTTAATATTTGTTCTGCTCTTGGACTAAGCATCTGAATTAGACATAAAAACAGATAATTGTCAGAACACTTCCCTCTTTTTCAAAGACTATAAGTGTTACACTTGCTTTTCCCCCATTTTGTGTTACTTTCCTAGATTTTAATTACTTTTTTTTTCAAAAATATTTCTGTTATAAAATGTGACGTGTTAATTCTCCTGACACACAATGCTGCATATCCCATGGGTTGGCTGAATTTGTTTTCCAGGCTTTCCTTAAGCAGTCTTTCATGAACCAACAGTTGTTACTTTAATTCTCATTGTTCAGGGGAATTGTAAAGCTTAATTGTGATGTCTTAACTAGCGCTGGTCAGGAATTTTTCAATGAGTTTTGTTGTTGTTGTTGTTGGAAGAAGCCCATTAATCAAACTGAAACTCTTTGCAGGAAAGGGCTGAGTTTAACAAATTTCCCAATTTGAAAAAAATGTTGGGGAGGAAAACCCCTCAAAATTATTTGTAGTTTGAAATAAAATTTCATTTACATTTGAAAACAATCAAAATCAAAACAAAATGTTTCAAGAGTATCTAAACAAATCGTTTTGATTGATTCAAACTGAATGTTGTGGGTTTTTTTTTTCTCTGCGTTTATTGATTTGTTATAATTTTCAAGATTTTAATCTTTTGTACCAAATCAGGGCCATTTAAAAAAATCTTGACAAGTCTCATGAGATGGAAAAACTGTTTCCTCCCAAGCTATTCTTTTAATGTGCCTCCGATTTCTTCCACATTGGGGAGTTTTTAATACTTCTTCCCGTCAGATTTTACTTATGAATCCTCTAAGATTTCTTACTTTCTCAACATTCCCTTTGCCAGAATCAGTGGCTCCCTCCAGCAAAGCGGGTATTTAATTTTAAGCAGAAGTCTTTTTACTGAAGTCAATAGTGCTGCATCCCATGGTGAAAGCTGAGCACCTGCTTAAATGGTTTGCTAAATATGGACTGAACAACTGTGTCCCTGATGCAGGCAGTTAACCCTCATCACTTACCTTATTACCGGAAAATTTTTGTTTTGTGTTCACCATGGTATGTCTACACTGCATTCTTCTTTCTAGAGAGGAATGCAAATGCAGCCGAGCGAAGTTGCAAATGAAGCACGGATTTGAATTTCCCATGCTTCATTTGCATAATCGCATCTGGCCGCTCTTTTGAAACACCCTATTTCGAGATAAAAACGCCGTGTAGATGTGGTTATTTTGAAAGAAACCCCTTCTTTCGAAATAACCCTAAAACCTCATTTTATAAGGAGTAAGGGTTATTTCAAAAGAAGGGGTTTCTTTCAAAATAACCACGTCTACATGGCATTTTTTATCTCAAAATAGGGTATTTCAAAAGAGCAGCCGGACGCGATTATGCAAATGAAGCGTTAGATTCAAATCTGTGCTTCATTTGCAATTTCGCTCAGCTGCATTTGCATTCCTCTCTTGAAAGAGGAATGCAGTGTAGACATACATAGTTTCCATTTTCCTGCTGCTTCTTTACCTTGTGTCCCAACTTTTCCAGTTATAAAGGGGTCTGGGTTGCACACAAGAAAGTTCCTTGTTGAGACATATTCGTTTGCACTCATACCAAGCAACACATAGATCTTTGTAGCTAAATATCTCTCCAGGAGCATGATATCATGCACCATGGTCATTTGTTTTAGTGGAGGCAGCAATTTTAAACCAAACCCTTCAAGATGCAGGAGAAAGAAGAAAGGGGAAAGAAAGAGGCTCTACCATGTTGACGCTCAAAAATTCAGTCCTATGAATAGGAGAGGGAGGAGAACATGGTTCTCAGATAACCTTACAAAACTCCCAGATTCATTGCCGCTCAAATACAACCTCAGTGTCCATCCACCTTTGACCTCATCCCTTAATGGAATCGTGTTTGGCCACTAAAAAAATTCAACTGCTCACCCTGGAGTCAGGCTGGATATTTTCCCAGGCATGAAGCTAATTAAAGGGTAAGAAATATTATAGGCTACACAGTTCAAATTTGGCTAAGTATTATGCACAATGCTTCTCTGTCTCTTTCTCACCGACAGAGACAAAACCCTTCTTAGAGATCACTTCTTCTAGGAGATTTCTACAGTGCAGCCTGTTATGCATTTGAATATCAATTAATTCAAATAATCACTACACCAGAAATGTATTCAAACTGCCTGTATTAGCCATGCAAGACAACTTAGTGGAGTTCCTCAAAGTTATTTAAAATCCTCCAAAGGAATGAAACACCTAAATATCTTGGACAATTTTGGCCCATGTCAGTGGTCAGGGCCAGATCCTCTCCTTGAGTAAAGGAATACCAATCCATTGACATCAGTGTAGGTGTGGTTTCATCAGCTGAGGAGTTGATCTATCATCCACTCCCCTCCTCCTTCCCTGTGTTGTCCTCTCTCCATGGGTGTGTCTAGACTACAGGTTGTTGTTTTTTTTAAAGTAGCCTTTTTTCGATAAAACTTCACCTGCGTCTAGACTGCAGCTGTGTTCTTTTTAGTTTAGTTTAGAAAAGAGAAGATTGAGGGGGGACATGATAGCAGTTTTCAGATAGCTAAAAGGGTGTCATAAGGAGGAGGGAGAAAACTTGTTCATCTTGGCCTCTGAGGATAGAACAAGAAGCAATGGGCTTAAACTGCAGCAAGGGAGGTTTACGTTGAACATTAGGAAAAAGTTCCTAACTGTCAGGGTGGTCAAACACTGGAATAAATTGCCCAGGAGGTTGTGGAATCCCCATTTCTGGAGATATTTAAGAGTAGGTTAGATAAATGTCTATCAGGGATGGTCTAGACAGTATTTGGTCCTGCCATGAGGGCAGGGGACTGGACTCAATGACCTCTCGAGGTCCCTTCTAGTCCTAGTATTCTATGATTCTATGAAAGTAAATCGAAAGAACGCAGCAGTTTTTTCGATCACGGTAAACCTCAATTTACAAGGAATAATGCCTTTTTTTGAAAGTACTCTTTCGAAAAAAGGCGCTATGCAATGCAAACTGTGCTTTTTCGAAAGAGAGCATCCAGACTGCCTGGGTGCTCTCTTTCGAAAAAGCGGCTTGCTTTTTTGAAAGTCCTGGTTGTAGTCTAGACGCTTTTTTTCAAAAGAGGCTTTTTCAAAAGTATCTTTCGAAAACGCCTCTTTCGAAAAAGGCTTGCAGTCTAGACGTAGTCCATGTGTGGCAGTAGGAGGAAATGGCAGGAAGGGACTGATTCTGGTTGTGATTCAAGGATAAGGGAGGGGTCCAATGGGAAGTAGGTCTGTGGCCTGCAGGTTGTGGTAGAAAAGCAGCAGTTGGAGAAGGCGATAGAAGGAAAATGAGCTTGGTCCACCTGCAGGAAGGACCCAGGAAAGGAGTCGAGATACAGAGCTGGATATGTGACCAGCTTCAGAATAAGCCTAGAGAAGGGGAAGTCTAGGTTGGATATTAGGAAAAACTATTTCTCTAGGAGGGTGGTGAAGCACTGGAATGAGTTACCTAAGGAGGTGATGGAATCTCCATCCCTAGAGGTTTTTAAGTCTCGGCTTGACAAAGCCCTGGCTGGGTTGATTTAGTTGGGATTGGTCCTGCTTCGAGCAGGCGGTTGGACTTGATGACTTCCTGAGGTCTCTTCCAGCCCTAGGATTCTATGATTCTATGGCAGCTTAGGGCCTGAAGTGAGGACGAGGGATGAGTCTCAGCCTCTATGACCCAGCCCAAGTGGAAGCGTCTACACTGCAATTTTTACCCTTGTGAGTCTGAGTCAGTTGACCCAGGCTCTGAGGCTTGCTGCCATGGTATTTGGGGTCTACTGTTTTTCTGTATGTGCCAGTAATGGGATTAGCACTCACCTCACATAAACACCCCCGTTTGGTTACCTGCAGGTCCCTGTACGGCCACAGCTTTAAAAGCCTTGTGGCTACTCAGCCTCATGTACGGTCACAAACCCCTTCCAGGGTACACCTCTCACAGAGGCCCATCCCAGTGCCCTCTTTAGAGCATCTCTCTGAGTCCAGTCTCCCAATCTGTTTCCCCACTCAGTAAGACAGTGGTGCCTTCAGGGCTTCTCCTACTGGAGACAGTGCCCTAAACCAGTGGTCCCCAATGCGGTGCCCACAGGTGCCATGGCGCCCACTGGGGCATTTATGTGCACCTGCCAAAACATCTGGGCTGGCCCTGCCCCCGGCCCCGGCGCGTGGCGCATGCGTGGTGCTGGCCCCAGGTGCTGGGTGCGTGGGCGGCCCCTGCCCCGGGCGCGTGGCACATGCGTGGTGCTGGCTCTGGGCTCAGGGTGCGTGGGTGGCCCCTACCCCCGGGCGCGCGGCGCATGCGTGGCCCCACCCCCAGAAGCACAGCGCGTGAGCGGCCACGCCCCCGGATGCCCGGCACGTGAGCGGCCCCGGCCCCGGGCGCCCGGCAGCCACGAAAGGTTGGGAACCACTGCAAAACAGCTTCCTACTCTGAGCTGTCCTGGTTCTGCCAGCCAAACCCCTTGACCTTCTCCCTTCCAGGTCTGGGCTGCAACTAAGCTGCCTCTAGTCCTGCAGCTTCTCATATAGTCCCTCCTGGCTCCTAATTGGCTGGTTCCTCCACAGCCACTCTAGCCCCCTGGAGGACATCTCTATGGCCCTCTTGGCCTTATTGTCTAGTCCTATTACAACTTCAGGGAGCTCGAGACAAGTTTAAGAAAGAGACAAGCACCAAAATGGCAGAAGAGAAGTAACCAGTTGGCACAGCATGACAAACTGTGGCTAAGTAAACCCGTCTGAGACCTTTATGGAACATGCTATGGGATTATGAATGTCCATGGAGGGCCACCAAGGCCTGGGGTTTTGTAATCTCATCCGAAAAACTCAGCTACAGGATTGGACATGGGCCATACCCAAATATGAAGCACTGAGATTCTAGAAAGAGCTGAACTTGAGATTCCAGCGAGCTGAGACCTCTCATGCTTAAAGCATTAGCCATTAAGCCATGAAACCTCATTCCTAATGTGCCAGAATTTTCAGAGACTGGATTTTATTGTATTTATAATTCTACTTAACTTTCTATTTCTGTTACACCGACAGACCTGGGAGCGAGGGGGAAGAGGATGGTGGCAGAGGGGGAGCACAGTTTATCAATAAAATAATTAACTACGATTCATTTTATTTTATTTTTTATGATTGATTTGTTTAGTGCCTATAGAGGATAACTGCATGATGGATACGGAGAGATGACTAGCGGTGATTGGCAGGAATAAAACAGTCCCTCTGCCCTGGGAAAGCAAACATTATATTTAAGGAAGTGGCAGGGAAACCCATCTTAATAAATAACTGAGCCAAGTTGACTTAAGCACTTATAATGCCAGTGTCTGTGATAAGCAGTGGAAACATTAATATAAAATGCTTCGCCATAAACGCGTGCGGTAGAATTCAGGATGATGTATTGCCGCACAGCCGTCTCTAGCATGGCATGCGTTTAAAGTGATGTTTATGATCATTATGATTTTGGTAACAATGTGGGGGAGGGAACAAAACAGCAACAATGGTTATCTGCTGAAGAGGACCTGCACTAGCAAGGTTTCTGATAAAGCTCCCGCGTAAAGCTCTGGCCACAGTGGGAGAACACCTGTGCTAATCTACCAATCCGGTAGCTGCCACGGCGGCTGTAGCGAGTACATTCCTGATGGCAGAGTGGATAGAATCCCACGAGCAAATTCAAGTTGGAAATCAGATTTCCAGGCGTTGGAGGGTCGAGGCTCTGGTGCCGCTTCCCAATAGGAGCTATGGGGGCAACCAACTGAATTGGTTTGAATATAGAGCTGGAAATATACATTCCCGAGTGCCATTGTAGGGCAGCGTTGCTTGTCACGGGTAGGGGGCAGGTCCTAACAGTGCATGTTCCTATAGCTCATGCTTCCAGACTTCAGCCCGTCACCAGCATGGGTCAGGGAGGGATTTTCCCTCCCAGTGTATTCTGTGTTCTTTTAAAAACCGCCTTATTATGAAGCAGCAGAAGTGGCCACAGCAGGAGCTGGGACAGTGGATGGGGATGGCTGGTGCTCTGAGGCGGTCCTAAGCCTTGTCTCTCTCTCAGGTGCTTGGCTGGCCGGTTCCATGCTCAGAGTCTAACTGATTGCCACAGGCAAGGCCAGGAAGGACTTCCATCCCGGTCCAGATTGGCAGTGGCCTTGGTGGTTTTTCACCCACCTCTGCAGTGTGGGGAGTGGTGGACTTGCCAGGCTTATCGGGGTATATGACCTAATCCTGGGGAAGGAGCACTGGTGCATCTTGGTCCCTCCTGGCTTCACCTGTGGCACACAAGACTCTCATTTCCTGTGGGCTGCTTTGGCGCATTTCAATCGCTGCGCATAGTGAGCAGGTGCTGAGTGGAGCTGGCGACCTGGGATTCGCAGGAGGTCCGATCGATGAGCGCGTGGTCCCTTCTGGCATCCAAGTCTGTGACTCGCATGCAAATTCCCAAGTGCTGGATCTTTCTCCAGCCTTTCCTCTAGAGAAGTCCTTCTTCCCCCCCTGATTTAGTCATTCTTTTGTTCTTCCCTTCCGATCATTTAGTGCTTTTTTAATGCTTCTGTTGATACAAGCCCCGATCATGCTATTATTTATGTTTATATTACCGCCACCAAACAAGGATGCATAATGGCTCCAGGCGCCATTTTCTTTTCAGCCATGCCCTGGTGTGCACTGCAGGACTTCCATAGAGGTGCACAGGTCCTGTTTAGACTGAACCAGGGCCTATTCCATCAACACTCACTCCAGGCCTGCACAAAGGTACCTGAGCCACGCTTGAGAGAGCTGGTGTTTGCTGATGACAGTGCTCTCTTTGCATACATGCTCGAGGACGTTCAGATTGCCTGGGGACTGCTTTGCTTCTGCCGCAAAATGCCTCAGCTTCGCAGCCAGCCAGCCAGAGCAGCATATTGCCAGCATTGTGAGCCCCAGGAGGCCCTCATCACAAGGAATGATACGCCCCCTCAGCTCAGTCAGGAAATTCTGAAGCCTGGGTAGCATACGTGCCAGCAGCGCCGTGTTGGATGGTCAGACCATTCAGTGCCTAGACATACTCACAGGTTCTGGAGTGAGTGTGGAATCTGCCTCAGAACCAAGAGAGAAACCTAATGCATGGTTGTACTCACCTCACCCCTCTATGGCTGAGAGACATGAAGGCTCTACTGACAACTGGTTCTTAAGCTGTGTGATGTCATGGGCATGGAATCAATGTTTATGAACAGTTTCACTGGATTGGTCATGTTATGAGGATGGATGATACACGAATAGCAAAGATGGCCTTCTATGGCCAGCTTGCTCATGGAAAGCACTCTATCAGTGGTCAATATAAGCGCCATAAAGACATCTTAAAGGCCAATGTGAAGTCATACGACATATTTCCCAATGATCTGGAAACTCTAGTTCAGGACAGATTGTCCTGGCAACAAACCACTGTACAGGCTCTTAACTGCTTTGAGAGTCAGTGTATCCAGGCATTGCAGGAAAAGCGCAGGATCTGAAAATAACATACAGCGCCTGCAGTTGGCAGCTTTTTGTGACATCTGTGATCGGCTCTGCCGATCAACGATTGGTTTAGTTGCTCACCAAAGACGTCACCGAAGATGAGATCCATCGATCGACGGCTCAGTCCAAGATTCAAGATGAAGACTGACAACTGGAGAGGTTCCACCTTTGCTATCTATGAACCACCGTCAATATCAAGTGGAAGGACAATGTCCCCAACATTGAAGACTTTGACAAGTATCAGAGCCCTGGTATCAAGGGCATGTTCATCAAGGCTCAACTTCAGTAGGTTAGACCATGGGTTTCCTGGATACCAAAAGCAGTGTTTTACAGCCAGCTGAACATGGGAACTTGCCCTAAGGGTCAACCCAACCTCAACTACATAAACACTTTGGAAGCCAACCTCAAAGCAAGGAAGATAGACTTAAAACCTGAGAATTCATCCCACCGAACAGACCCGGGTGTAGAGGTCTGTGTCATGAAGCTGTGTCCATTTTTAAGAGGTGGTACATGAGGTCTTTCCAGGAGAAAAGAACATGTCATAAGGCCAACACCGCCCCCCTCAAGAATGACTACACTTTCAAGACATGCAACCGCATTTGCAAATCCATGATTGGACTTGCTTCCAATGTGAGAAGCCATACAAATAAATAAACCTATTGCTTAGGTCAACATGAGCTGAACCCTCATCCATCAAAGCGAAGGGAGAAGCCATCATTATTATTATCAGCATATTATAGTACCATGTAAAGGCCTTACTCAGGCTGGGCCCAGTTGTACTAGGCACTATAGAAACACTGGGGACCATTCTCGCCCTGTGAATTCTAGTTGGGCACAGGGAACTTAGAACATAAGAATGGCCATACTGGGTCAGACCAAAGGTCCATCCAGCCCAGTATCTTGTCTGCTGACAGTAATCAATGCCAGGTGCCCCAGAGGGAGTGAACCAAACAGGTAATGATCAAGAGATCTCTGTCTTGCCATCCATCTCCACCCTCTGACAAACAGAGGCTAGGGACACCATTCCTTATCCATCCTGGCTAATAGCCATTAATAGACTTAACCTCCATGAATTTATCTAGCTCTTTTTTAAACCCTGTTGTAGTCCTAGCCTTCACCACCTCCTCAGGTAAAGAGTTCCACGGGTTGACTTCATACCCAATGTGGGCTATAGTTTAGTTCATGGGATGTAGGGATTATCTACTGGCCCCTGGAGCTTGGAGTATAGGAGCGTGACTTGCAAGGGGCACTAACATGTTGTGCAGTAACTCCCCCATGTGAACACTCTGGGCACCAAATAAAAGGTACCCAGATGGCACTAAGGTAGGCCTACATGAATGCAAACTAGGCACCTTTTAGTTTTCACCTGCAGTGTCTATTCTAGGGACCTACAGCCCAGAATTTTAGGGCATCATGCAATTCATACACCCCTAACCTCAATTCTGGGACCATATAGACATAGGCCTTAAAGTGAAATGCCATAGGAAGATAAGAATTGCCAGACTGGATCAGCCCCTGGTCCATTTAGGTCAGTGCCTTGTCTCATGTGTTGGCCAACACCAGAAGTGGATGTAGGAATTCCACAGTGCAGCTGTACAACTCACCCTCATCTCCCGTAGTTACACTCATCCTCATTAGGCAGATTAGGACTCATCCTCATCTCTAGTAGTCAGAGATCGACCAGAGCTTTGAAGCATGAAGTTTAGTATCCCTTGAACAACAATGATGATCTGTTTGGGATTGGTCCTGCTTTGGGCAGGGGGTTGGACTCGATGACCTCCGGAGGTCTCTTCCAACCCTAGGTTCTCTTTGTGTTGCCCTGGTCCTTGAGCTAGATTCTTTTACCCATGACTCTTAGAAGAGGGATAGTCTGATAACAAAGGTTAGCCCAGAGGAGCTAAACATAGCTGATGGTAGTAGAAGATTTTCATTTGAAGGGGCAACTTAGAGAAAGAGGGAGCAGCAACCAAATTGTCTGAGCACCTTCACTCCTCAAACAGAAATAGGCTGAAGACTGTGGGAGGACACATGACTCGGTTGAAGCTTCAAAAGAGGCTGGTTGACTGGAAGTATTATTTGTCCAGCTCTCAGAATCAGCTTAGTTTGTCCTTTGACCTGAAGTGTTAGGTTGGTTATTATTTTATTTTGTTTGAATCAATTTGTCCAAACTTAGGTTATGCATCCCTTCAAATTAATTTCTTAATCAACCAAATTAGTAAAACTGACAAAAGAATCCTATATATCTATGGGGCTGATCAATCAAACATGCCTTGGATAATTAATGTGGCGGAGGGCAGGGGGAGGGCAGAGGGAATAGCATGGGCTGTGGAGGATGTTCCCAGAATCTACTTTTATCAATTGTATTCATATGAGCCTTCTTACCAAATCATCTGAGTAACTCATAATCTCAAAGGCCATGTCTACACTAGTAAACTATCTCAAAATTACTGCATTTGATTTAAGAACTCTGATTTAACAAATTTTAGCATGTCCACACTATGGGGAAACCTCAAAATTAGTCCGAGGCAGGCTCCATTAATGTGGACGTGCTACTTCAGACTTAGAGCCCCAGAAAGCACTGGGGAGCAATTAATTCAAATTACTCTGGGGAATAGTTATTCCAAAATAGTGACATCGGCACGTCCGCACTACTGTTATTTCAAAATAACTTTCAGAATTAGCATTACTCCTGATGAAAAGCAGGAGTACAGGTTACAAATTCTGCGGTAGTGTGGACGCTCTGCTTATAAATTCAAGCGGGGTGGGGAGGGGAGTATTTCGAAATAAAGTCCTAGTGTAAACCAGGGCTAATATTTATCGTTACTTCTCTGTGAGGTAGGTCAATGCAATTATGCCCATTTTAGAGATGGCACATAGAGACCTGGAATGATTAGGTGACTTTCCCATGGTCACACAGAAAATCTGAGGTGAAGCAGAGAACTTAAGATAGGTCTCCTCAGCTTCAAGACAGTACCTTAACCATGGGAGCACATCCGAGCATGCTGTGTGCCTGAATATAGATGCAGCACAACTCTAAACTAAGAGGCAGAAGGAAAAAGAATTGTGTTAGAACTTTTAAATGGAAAGATGATATCCCTCAGAATAAAGTAAAAAAAAAATCTGTCAACACAGAGTGCATGCTATCTGACAGTCATTATGAGTACTCCCAGCCTGCAGTAAAAAGTAATTATAAATTTGAACTGAACAGATGTATTATATGGAAGTGCTTAAAAAAATTATTAGGAACAGCTTTTAAATTAGTGGTAATAAAGAGATACCTGCAGTCCCAGCTTGTTTTGCTTAAGTTCAATAACCAAAAAAGGGGCTGTTTATGTTGGTTTTATTATATATATGTCCATCTGTCTATCTATGCCAGCTATCTCTACTTTCATTTCATGTATACTTATACATCCCTCAATGAGTAAAAAACAGCCCTACCGTTCAAGGTACTTAAATCTGCATTTGAGATAATCACAAGGCAGGAAATCACAGTGTTGTGGTTGCTGGCACAACTTTACTTCTATTCGTATCAAAATCCAATTTTTAATTACATGATCATATTCCCCCTCTAAAACAACACAACGGAGTAATCACCAGCTGCTGGGAGAGAATGAGGGACTTCTAGAGGTTAAGCGTATAAGCCTCTAAAACTTTGAACTAAAGGACTAATTCCTTTCAGTGGGAGCTGCAGTAGAATCATGGCCTATGTGCATTAGACACAAAAAGGGGGACATGAACCAAACACTGAACTGTGAATCATAATTGGAGCTGGGGAGTGAATGGAAGCATATTCTATTGGAATATGCAGTGTTATGTAACACAAAATGCTTCATATAATTAAGGTGATTTCATTTTGGAAGAAAACTGGGGAAAAATCCCTGTCAAAATGGGAAAATTAATATCTTTATAATAAAACTTTTTGAATTTTCATTTTGAAATGTCTGCATTTTGAAACTTTTGGAGTATAATAGTATAAAAATGACAGTCCCCTGGCAGCTTTATTTACAACACCATACATTTTCTTTTTTTGCTAAAGCTTCATGCTGACTTATATAACACTTATAATGACACTTGAATTGGAGAATTAAACTCGTTTTATTGACATGCTTGTTTATTCCTGCCAGTTATTGTTACTAATCTGTCTTTGTCCAACATGAAACTACATGTGATGTAAAAGTATTGCTCATTATTATATTTCTTATTTGTGTTGTGAATAAAGTACAATATATAAGAAAATGCATATTTAGAAGTAGGGAAGTAGTAATATCCCAATGTTACTGCGGGGGAATTGAGGCACAGGAAGATTAAGTGACTTGCCCATGGTCACATAGGAAGTCTGTGGCAGAGCAGAGAAATGACGTCACATCTTCTCAGGATACTGCTGTTACCCTTAGAATCATAGAATACTAGGACTGGCAGAGACCTCGAGAGGTCATCGAGTCTAGCCCCCTGCCCTCGTGGCAGGACCAAATACTGTCTAGACCATCCCTGATCGATATTTATCTAACCTACTCTTAAATATCTCCAGAGATATTTCCACAACCTCCCTGGGCAATTTTATTCCAGTGTTTGACTACCCTGACAGTTAGGAACTTTTTCCTAATGTCCAACCTAAACCTCCTTTGCTGCAGTTTAAGCCCATTGCTTCTTGTTCTATCCTCAGAGGCCAAGATGAACAAGTTTTCTCCCGCCTCCTTATGACACCCTTTTAGATACCTGAAAACTGCTATCATGTCCCCCCTCAATCTTCTCTTTTCTAAACTAAACAAACCCAATTCTTTCAGCCTTCCATGTTCTCTAGACCTTTAATCATTCTTGTTGCTCTTCTCTGGACCCTCTCCAATTTCTCCACATCCTTCTTGAAATGCGGTGCCCAGAACTGGACACAATACTCCAACTGAGGCCTAATCAGTGCAGAGTAGAGCGGAAGAATGACTTCTCATGTCTTGCTCACAACACACCTGTTAATGCACAGTACTTCTTGAAAATGAAGACCTGTTGGACTTACGGGAAGAGGACAAAATGTTCAGGGCTAGGAGTCTGAAAGGGAAAAATCCCAATGGAACAGATGGGTAAAAATCGTGATAAAATTTCTACAACCAAGCACCAGCACCACGTTTGATCTTGCCTCAACTAATGGACTCAGAGTCCTGCAGCATCACAACTGGGGCTGCTCCAGCACATCAGGGCCAAGTGGGGTACTGCATTCACACCCCGCTTTACTCCGCAGGCTGTGGCTACTCCCTTTGAGCAGGGCAACTTGTGCTGGAAACTTGGTGCCAATCAACTACCCTTAACTAAGGATAACCACACTCAGATATTTGACTGCTTCAACCTTAAACAAACAAGCAAAACCCAAGGCAAGCAATTCACTGCAGCACTTGAAAGTAAGGCTCCAAGCTAGCACGGAGATGCTCCTGTCTCGATCCCAGTCTCACCTTGCACTGCCCCGTGGAAAAGCAGGAAAGCTGTCTTAACTGGTATGCTGGCCTCTGATTGCTCAGTTTCTCCTCCCAGCCCTTCTAGGCCTTTGGAGGACTAAGTGTTTCTTGTCAGTCTTCTCTCCTTGACCAGAGATGTGTCAGGGTAGCAACAGCTCCTCTGGGGGGAGAGGGGGGGAGGAACACAGAGAAGGCCTGATAGCCCCTGTCACATGCAGAAAATAATGTTGCTGGAACAACTTCTAGAGGGAGTAAGCCAAATCTCATGAAAGTCAATGGGAGTCTTGCAACTTATATCACTGGCCTATGCATTGCCCCCCCCGAGTAACTGAAAAGAATGCCTGTTTGCTTCCTTTTCCATAGTGCTCTGGAAATGTTGCCCCTGTAAAAGGGAAAATAAAAGGTGCTTTTAAAGAGAGTCATTGTCAGAAATAAATAAGTGACATGTATTGGCATATCTGAGGAATGGCATTCAGTGGGAAAAAATGAGGAGATATTTATCTGGTCTTTATTGCAAGGAGGGTTTATTTCCTGAGAGAATGCTTAGGAGTTAAGCGTCCATGAAACGGCCTCAGAGTAAATAAAAAGAAGTATGAACGGCAGCCTGGCAAGCCTGGCTGAGTTAGGGTGTTGATTGCAACACGGGCTTTGGGTTTCGCTCTCTCTTACATGGAACTTGGAGGGGAGTTTGATGCCAATGATAGAGATGTACCAGAGACTAAGGTAGGTGCAAACTGTAGTGCTTGTTTCAAGGCGACCCTCTGTGACGGGGTGTCTGCCCCACGCTTGCCCTCCAGGTCTATATCTACACTCGCGTCTTCTTGCGTGAGAAATATGCAAATGAGGCAAAGCGTGGACTATCACCGAGCCTCATTTGCATACCTAATAAGCCGCCATTTTTGCAGAAGAGGCTCTTGCTCCAGAAGGAGCTGTCTACGCTGCCCCTTCTTGCGCAAGAAAAACCCTCTTGCGCAATGCCGCTACGCTGATTATTTTCAGGAATAACGGCATTGCGCAAGAGGGTTTTTCTTGCGCAAGAAGGGGCAGTGTAGACAGCTCCTTCTGGCGCAAGGGCCTCTTCTGCAAAAATGGCGGCTCATTAGATATGCAAATGAGGTTTGGCGATATTAGCCTCATTTGCATATTTCTCGCGCAAGAAGCCACGAGTGTAGACATAGCCCTAAGGGGTTAAAACCCAGTCTTGGGTGAGGGCGGGAAGGCTGGAGCAAGCTAATTAGGGCCCAGCTGTGGGCTGTATAAATAAGGGCTCCAGGAGGGAGGAAGAGACAGACACACTCTTGCTCTAGGTGTGGAGTAGGCGGGACCTGGCTGCTAGGGAAGCTGGAGGCTTCCTGATTTAGAGCAGGGCTGGGGAAAGGCCGGCAGAACTGGGGAAGCTCTGGCCAGGCAAGCTTCCAGGCTTCAGGGCCTGCAGCAAGGCCTCAGAGTACTAGGGCTGTGGGGAGGCAGCCAGGGCAGGTAAAAGCAGTAGGTCCACACCTCCTTGCCAATGATGAGTGGCCATGTCAGGCTGCAGTTTGCCCCTGTGGCAGGGGCTAGATGGAGACTGGCGGTGGGTCACTGAGGCAAGGTGGGCAGAGGGGGATTGAGGATCCCCAGAGGGGGAGGACTCCAGAGTGTAGGGGCACTATGGTAGGGCCGTAGCCAGATAGGAGGGTGCCACAGTCTGGCAGAGACATAGGCCCATACATAGGGTACGTCTAGACTACAGGCTTTTGTCAACAGAAGTTTTGTCGACAGATACTGTCGACAAAGCTTCTGTCGACAAAGAGCATCTAGACTACAGCCAGTTCTGTCGACAAAACAAGCCGCTTTGTCGACATGACAGTGTAGATGCAAAGGACAGTGTAGATGCAATAACGCCTTCTGTCGACAGTACTCTGTTGACAAAAGGCGTTATTCCTCGTAGAATGAGGTTTACCACCATCAACAAAACTGCTGAGTTCTGTCAACGTTATGTCGACAGAACTCAGCGGCAGTGTAGACGCAGGTATAGTTTTGTCGACAAAAGTCCACTTTTGTCGACAAAACCCTGTAGTCTAGACACACCCATAGTGTGGTGGAGAACAAGTAACAGCAAGTGAGATACCAGCCAGAAGGGGGTGCTCCCGCACCACAATGCTAATTCCCTGAGTGACCAACAAGAGATGCCCATGGTGATGAGTTGCGCTGTGTTACACCCTCTTTTTTTAATTATTTGTGGCACAGGTGCAAGATGTTGAACGGGAAGCATCAGCCTCCAGACTCTTTGTCACGGGTTGCCCCCCCCGGCTGAACTGGGGGGGGTTCGAGTGCTTTTACACGCCCTGGTTAGTCTGACCCAGGATGGGTCACTGGCCGTGATTGAGCCTCCTATTCCTCCTCCACTTACGGCAGGAGAGAGGGGAAGGGGGGTCCGGGCCCACCCTCGCTCCGGACCCCGACCCAGGGCCCTAAGGTGAGGCCAACGTCCTCACACAACGGAGGGGGTATCCAACCCCAAACCCTCCGTTCACGGGTTCCGCGGCCCCGCCCTGGGCCACTTCTTCCCCTCCCGTGGGCAGCATCTTCACCCTCCGGGTTCCTGCCCTTGGGAATTCCTTACCCGGCTCGGCCCCTCTTGGCTGCCTCCATCTTCCTCTGTCTCTTCCCCCCGAGAGTCCTCCCCGCCCTCTTTTAAATTCCCCGCCACCAGCCGCCTGCCCCGCCTCCGCGCCACGTCCTCGGCGTCCGGAGGCCCCGCCCCCGGCGCGGAGACGTCAGTGATGTCATCAGCCGGCGCCCAGGCTTGTCCTTCCCGGCCTTCCGCGCTCACGTCGGCCGTGCCGGCGTTGCTGCCGCCCGGCCGCATCTCCGGGCTCTCCCCATGGGCTCCGGGGCCGGCTGGAGTGCGGGGCGCGGCCGCGCCGGACGCCGCCCCGCCGGACGCCGCCCCGTCACACTCTTGTATTTATTTAGGAAGGAATTCATTCCATGGTCCTACAACCTAAGTTTCCAGATGGAACATGGGATGGTGCCGTAGACCCAAAAAAAGCCCTCAAATCAGGGACAACAGAAGGAATGCCCTCTCCTCACGACAGCTGGGAAACCATCGGTTGATTGGTTTCATTTTGGTTTATTCAGTAGCTCTTCCAAAAAACCCTGAAGAAAACAAAAATTGATTTAAGATTTAACTGAATCGGGATATTGAGCAAAATGTTGGCAAATCTGAAACTCCGAATCGAGTCTAATAAAACACAGTGTTTGACCTGCGACAAAACATCCTGGAGACTTATAAAAGCTACAGTCACAAAATGACCATGAGGAAGCAGTAGAGCTGGTCTGGTAACTTTTGGTCTGGTAACTTTTCAGGTTAGGCTGGCTGTGTGAGACGAAGGTTCAGGTCTCCCCTCTGCCTGCTGTGGAAAAGGGGGTTGAGGTTGAGAGGAGAGAGTACATTGCTGGCGAGTAAAATGGGCTGAACATTGGATTCTTCAGTTCACTTGCAACTCCAAAACTGTGACAAAAATGTTTCAAGTCCTACTAAAACAGAAGCATTTCAGCATTTTCAGTGAATCAAAAAACTACGGCTGTAATAAACTCTTTCATTCTGATCTTGTCCCAACTCAGTGTTACGCTGGTTTGCTTTGAGGTCAGGCATTTTGCCAAAGCATAGCAGGAGGAGATCCCCAAAACTGTGGGGGGAGAGAAAACAAGCCACCTCTTTTTAGCCTAGCAGATAGGGTAGTTTTTTTGAGATGCAGAGGATCCTGGTTCAATTAATCCTGTGCCTGGCACCGACAAGAGATTTGAACGTGGGTGGTCCACACTGAAGGAAAATAACTTAGCTAGTGAGCAATAGGGAATACTGTGGCGTAACAGTCTCCCCTATCAAAGCGATTCTATTGTGTATAAATAATTAGTCATTGGAGACTTGCCCCGAAGTCACCCATGTCCTAGGTGAGGGCCCATCTTACAAGGCTAGCTAGTCATCCTCATTTCTTCCCTAGCCCAATTATTGTTCATTGCCATTCACAGTGGCCAATCATGATGTTACTGACTGGTCATCTATAGCAGCTCTTTGCCTTTGGACATCTTTAGATATATTTGTCACGTCTAGCCCTTATATTTCTAAAGCACCCTAAAGATTCCAAAATTATTTATAAACTGGGGGGGCAGAAATATATACAGGAATTCTTTCACCTGTCACTGAAATGCACCCACCTCTAAGGTGGAGCACGACAGCTTTTTTAACTGCTCATAGCATCTCCACTTAATGGAGGACATGGAGTAAAACAATTAGAGATGGGATCTAGTGATTAGATACTAAAAGGTCATTAGAAGCTGCAAGGTTAATGTACATAGGCAGAGTATAATCAGCCAAGTCAGACGCTGGTTAGGACACTGGGGTTAACCACTCAACTCTTGTCAAAAGGGCCATGGGATTTATGATGACTGAAAGGAAACGAATCCTCTTATTTAATGACTTGTATGCGATTAGCACTGAGATCCGGGCCTCGTGCTGGATACTTTACAAACACTTTGAAAAATACTGTCTGTGTGCCAAATAACTTGCACCCACTCGTATTAGGTTAGCCTGTAACCCAGAAGTGGAATGAGTGGCAGAGGGAGGCCAATGGATAAAGGAATATGTGGTTGCCTCAATTAACTATGGGTGTAAGTTGGTGGGATTTGAGGATGGCTGGCTGGAAAACAAGAATCCCGTATCAAGAATAAGTACATTCAATAACAAGAAAGTACATTCTGCTCTGTTGTATGATCCCCTTCCATTTTGGGTCTAGAGTCGAAACGTTCCAACTGCAAGGGATTTCATTGAGCTCCACTGAATAACATTGAACATCTGTAAAAAAAAAACCAGCCCACTCTGCCACGCAGACACAAAACTCCCTTATTGCAGGAGAAGGTGGCTATTTAATGCACCAGGATCAGAATTGCACCAGGTCTGTATTTGTAGGACCACCATCAAACAACTAGATGTGGCAGGAAGTGGTACTTGCCTTTCAAAAGGGAGAATCCATCACCGCAACTGGCCAGCTTCGATCGAAGACCCTTCATGATGCTAGGGGGCACAGAGAAGGTTGGATGCCTGTATGTTATCGGCCAGGTCCCACCAATGGTCTACTGGACCATCCCCTTCCCAGTCCACAAGCTATGGAAGCCATCCTCACAGGGGCTTAGAGTGCAGGATCTGTCACACCACATATTCTTCTTGCCCTGGAACCAAGACGGGAAGTGGGAGTGGTTGTGCACATTGAGAAAACGACTTGTCCACGTATTCCTTTTAAAGAGGAAACATGGAACACTGGACGTATCTTCATGTTGCGGGAGTGCTGGATCTTGACAGCCACTAGGTTGATCTGGTGAATAATCTGGAATGGGCCAAGATAAAGGGGATCTGATTTAGTTGGGTGCAGAGAGGTGTCTCCATGGGAAGCTGAGAGCTGACATCAATGGGAGGAAGGGCCTGCTGATGACATTGTATCATCTGTAGCCCTTCCTGGCTGAGGTGAAGTGTGATTTTCAGTCCTCTTGAATGTGGTGTAGATGTTGAACCAAATCAGAAGCCATCAGGACAGGGAAGGCTGGGGGTACAGGCAGCAGTCATAATCGGCATAGAAGGGACTTTGGAGGGTTGATTTGTGAGTAGAATGATCATAAGCAAACCCAGTGAAAGGCAAAAGCCGTACCATCATCTTGATGGTATTGAAGACATTGTTCTAGACTTGGGTTACCTGTTCTGTTTATCCATCCCTCTGAGTCTGGTCATCATAGGAAATGTGTAGGGAGACTTCCAGCCATAGTGATGCCCAATCCAGTGTTTTGCTTGTCAATAAGCTGACAACGACCCCTACTTTGTTCTGGGCTTTCAGGTACATCGCTGGGGGCAACAATAGCAGTAGGCGACATTGACTGAGAAACCCTCAGGACCTCTGACAGTTAACATCCAGTCTCTCTGGTAGCAGGAACTTTGGGCCAGGATCTTAGGTTGCTGTGATGAGGGAGACCAGGACCACTGGGATCTGCAAGTGTGGAAAGGCATTTTCTTATTGCAGCTGGAACATTTGGTTCTGGAGACCTCAAACTAGTTCTGCCATCTCTGTGGCCGGGATGCCTGGAGACTTCATTTTGATTGTAGAGGGAACCTGTGGGCATTAAAGATCAATCTTGGCCACTAAGTCTGACCAGAGTCAGTCTGTGCAAACTGTCAGAAACCAGGCTGGGAATGGTCATCCATGGCAGTCAGAGCCAGAATCAAGAGTCCAGAGCAGGGTTGGAGCAAGGCCAGAGAGAGAGAGAGAGAGAACAAGGGGGGAGCAGGCTAAGGCTTGGGTAGTTCGGTTGTTACCATCAAGCAGAAGAGTTCCAAGTCATGGGATGCCAGTGAGCACACTGGGCTGCTGTTCCTACTGTGAGGTATATATACCTGCCTTAAGAATCACCTGACCAGTCCCTGGCTTGTGGATTGGCTAGAGCAGGGCTACTCAACTTTGAAACCCCGGGGGGCCACAAGGATACTCACAGCACATGCCGAGGGCCACAACTTAAGTATGGTTGCATGTCCATGCAAGTATATATTCAAATAGCTTCTTTCACCCTGACCTGCATGAATACAAAGATTAAGGTAAGACTACACAACACACAGGACACATTTAAGTCAGTTCTTTAGGGGTCTGGGGCAAATCTGTCAGGGTTGGTACATGGTCCTGCTATGAGGGCAGGGGACTGGACTTGATGACCTCTCCAGGTCCCTTCCAGTTCTATGAGATGGTATATCTCTATATATTATTATGCAATATTTACCTGATTTCCACCCATATGACAGCATTTTTAATGAGCAACGACAGTAAAGGAATATAACTACTAAAACACATATCCACAAAAGACCATTCTATTGACCACTTTTTTGTTTTGGTTCCCACCTGTGGGCCATGTGTTGAACCCCATGTAAACCAAAACCACACCACAGGCCGCACACAAACAGGCCATATGCGGCCCATGGGCCGTGTGTTGAGTAGCCCTGGGCTAGAGCATGGTATGGGAGTGATTCATCAACCTGACATCTAATGGGCACTAATTTCAGCAGGACTCTGAACTGCCCAGGAGCTGCAGGATGGGGGACTGGCATTAGTTCATTGAAAATGGAGAGATTTCCACTCTGACTCAACAGGATATTTAAGTGCATGATTTAATCCCTGTGTAGTCAATGGGGCTACTCACATGCCTCCAACGAGCTACACACAGAGACATCTGGTTGAGTCAGGGACACAAAGAAAAAGTGTCCGACACCTTATAAATCTCCCGGAGTCAGTGGCAACTTGTTCTTGTACAAGGAGATGATTTAAAATTCCAGCAGAAGAACATCATGACTCTACCAATGACCCCCCAACCTTCCAGCATCGTGGGGCTGCTGTGTTAGCCAATAATGTCATTTCTTTCCTTGGGAATTTACTGCAGACTAGCTCTGATCATAATCAGGTACACGAGCAATGGTTTATTGCTTACCTAAAAAAATCACTTAAACGAAGGGAATTATAAAATCATTTTACACTAGTCTTTCGATAATAAATTGCAGCATCTTAAATACGAGTAGATTTTTTTTGTCTGAGTTTATCTTGTCGAGATGGATCAGAAAGCTGTAATCAATCACTCGGCTTAGCTGTAAAACGATTCCGTCATACATGTAGATTCTCTTAGAAATAAAGTTGTAACATTTACACCTAACAATTTATTGGGTTCCAAGGTTAGCCTGGCTCTGTGTTCAATATTATCTGACATTTTATTGGATGCTGCACAAACTTTTGCCTAAGACAGTCATTTTACACAAAAAAATTAATTGCAGAGTTGACTGTAATGAAGCAAATTTGGGGGGGGGAGAGGGAATAGTAGGAAGACAGAAGTAAAAAAACATGTTGAAGCAAAGAAATGTCTGAGGAACCATGTTGTGGTGGGGGAAGGAGGAAAAAAGAGACACTATTTATCTAAAGGGAAGTTAGTCATAGGGGAATGTCTTGTGAGCTGGCCCTATTTGATCAATCTTTCCCGGGGAAGGAAATACATTCTGGGCTCACATGGTAGAAGATAGCAACTCAGAGTCATGGCTACTGGGCTGGATAGAACAGCTTGAGTCCACACAGCAGGCTAGACACAAGGGGCAAACACAGGTGCTTTCTTTAAGCTCTGAAGGAGACAGCTGGCCTGGGAGCAGAGATGCTGGAACTAGGCATCCTCTTGCTCCCCTGGCTTGAAGTGGCTTCCGTTATGTACAGGGTTTGCAGTTTGGGGCCAATGGCTCTCTATAAAAATCGATCCAGCAGCCCTGCCTGGGATCGCTAGGCTGCTGGGAGCTGGCTAGAGCCATTCTGTTGTAGCAAAGTCCCAGTGTAAGGGAACACAAGTGCTCTCTAAGTCCCAGCTGCAGAGGTGCTGACAGTCTCTGCAGGCCCCTGGGGAATGGGGGTAGCTCCATGCTCCTGGAAGGGGCGGGGCCTGAGGCAGAAGGAGCAGGGCTGGGATAGCCAGCCCTCCACATCCCCCTCCGCATGCTGCTGCCCCTTCCTTCCAGCCCTCGGAGATTCCCAGAGCACACAGCACAGCACTCCAGCGGCGATTTAAGGGGCCAGCATAGCCGCAGTAGTGGCCAGAAGACTCAGGCACTTTGACTCACCGGGCCCTGTGGCAATTGTCCCCTTTGGCCAACGGTTGATGGCACTGTTCGTATTTACTCCCTCTCAGCTCATGCTGTGGGGCCTGAGACAGACAAAGTTAGACAGGAGACCCCAGGACAGGGGAAGGACAGAGGATACCTGGGGAACTGGTGCTGAATTGTTTCACTATGAAGAAATAAAGCTCAGGCCCTGAAGAAAAAGGGCTGAAATTCTGGTGCTGCTAAGAGTTCCTTGATGCACTGTCAGGAACTCAGTGCTTGGCATCTCCCGCAGGAGCCTGGGGCTGCCTGGCTCAGCCCTCTGGCTGCTTATTGAGCTGAGCCAGGCTGGGACAGCATTGTCTGCTTGCCCCGCCCACCTGACTGACTCCAAGTTAATGTTAGCAAGAGCAGGGCACCCGCCGCTCAGTGCTGAGACTGGTGGTTTCTGTCTTTCCCGCCTTAGTCCCAGCCCTGCTCTGACCTAGTTCCAGCCTTGCTCGCAGACCTGGTTCTGAATCCAGTTCTGACCACTGGTGTTGTCTGCTGTCTCTAACCACTAGGGAAGACTGCCTATGCCTTGGCCCCTGGCAGCACAGGATGGTGAGTGGATTCATGGGGAAATACATAATAATTTAGTGAATGGGAGTTCCAATGGCCAACGCTTTTACTACTGATTAATGCATTTTGAGAGACACCGCTTGTGTGTGTCCAAGGTGAGAAACTTTAAGGACCCCGATTTTCCAGAAACTGCTGTGAAAATCAGTCCCCATGTAGAGCAGCTAAAATGGAAGGCCACCCAAATGGCTGGCTAATTTTGGAAAACGTAGGCCTGTAACATTGGTTCCAACCCACTGATGCACCTAATGCTGGAGCACTTCGGGCACATGTGCCAATAAAGGAATCTGGGGCGAACAATGAGTCATAGAATCATAGAATACTAGGACTGAAAGGGACCTCGAGAGGTCATCGAGTCCAGTCCCCTGCCCTCATGGCAGGACCAAATACTGTCTAGACCATCCCTGATAGACATTTATCTAACCTACTCTTAAATATCTCCACAGATGGGGATTCCACAACCTCCCTGGGCAATTTATTCCAGTGTTTGACTACCCTGACAGTTAGCAACTTTTTCCTAATGTCCAACCTAAACCTCCCTTGCTGCAGTTTAAGCCCATTGCTTCTTGTTCTATCCTCAGAGGCCAAGATGAACAAGTTTTCTCCCTCCTCCTTATAACACCCTTTTAGATACCTGAAAATGGCTATCATGTCCCCCCTCAGTCTTCTCTTTTCTAAACTAAACAAACCCAATTCTTTCAGCTTTTATTTGGCCCATATTCCAATAACGTTTGTCTGCAAAAGTTATTTGCAGATTTAGTGCTGTGGGGATCTAATTTGCAAAAGCATTTAAATTCATGATAATTAAGTGTCTTGTGGAAATGAGGTAATAGGGCCCAAGCCTGCAAAGAATTACACATGTGCTCAACTTTATGCATTGGAAGTAGTTTCCATTGACTTTATGGGGCTATGTAAGTACATGTGCATAAGTCTTTCCCAGATCAAAGACAAAGTGAACAGGCTGTGCGTTAAAGCAACCTAGATTGTTTTGTTTGATCTAATCCAATAGATTCCCCCCCTAAACTAATCCATTTCTCATCCTGTCATGGCATATATTTTTTTTCTCTGATGCTTGACCAAAAGAACATGAAACTAATTCATTTCCATAACAATGACTTTCACTAAATACAAATGGCGCTTTGTTCCACAGAGTTCAAAGCAAATACGATTTTTTTTAATGCCACAAACATTTATTGCCTCATCATCAGAGAAACAAAAATAAGATAGCGTGTCTACTGAAAGCACAGATTTCTCCCCTAGAATCAGACTTGGCTCTCTTACACTATCATCTATCTACAGACTTTCAGCTAAAGATCTTAAAACCCTGACCCATATCAGGTGGTGAGGTGTGCTTACCTACAACTGACTGACTAAGCATTTTGGACATCCTGTTATTTTTTTCTTTTATTCCTCTGTCTCAGCCATGACTCTTCCACTGCTCCATTCAATATACCTTTCACTCACATTTTGGAGTAGGGACAGTCACATATTGTATGTTTGTAGAGGACCTAGTTCAATGGGGCTTCAAATATGTTGACTTCTAAGAGTGACTGCAATGTACATGTTAAACCACACCATCTTGATGAGGTAGATGTTACACCCAGTTTCAATACGTAGAAACGGGAGTGTATAGGTGTTAGGCAACTAGCATCTCTATCGGGCCATGTCTACACTAGTAAACTATTTCGAAATTAGTAAATTCGACTTAATAACTCCTGATTTAACAAATTCAAAGTAGCGTGTCCACACTACGGGGAAGCCTCGAAATTAGTCTGAGGCAGGCTCCAATAATGTGGACACACTACCTTGGACTTAGAGCTGCAGGAAGCACTGGGGAGTAATTAGTTTGAATTACTCTGAGGAGTAATTATTTCAAAAGAGCAGCACCTGTGAATCCACCCTGCCATTATTTCAAAATAACTATTTCAGAATTAGCGCAACTCCTGATTAAAAGCAGTACAGATTTTGAATTCCGGGGCCTGTTATTTCGAAATAACGGACTTGGTAGTGTGGGTGCTCCGCTTATAAATTCAACCTAAGTGGGTTATTTCAAAATAAAATCCTGGTGTAGACCAGAGCTCAGAGACAGGATACCAGGCAAGATGGGTCATGAGCTGACCTTCTATGGCAGATTTAAGGTTCTTCTTCCAAATCTAAGTTTAATTCCCCTGAGGCAAATAAAAAAGTGTGTGGCTTCAAAATGGATGTGGTAGGATCACCAAAGGTCCTTAAGGAATGGTTCTCCTTGTTCCAAAGACCCAAGAGAATTTTGAGAAATTTAGCGGCGTTGACTCAAAAGAAGTGCAGGGCTGAATTATGAAGAGGAGATTGACTCAGACCCATATGTCTACATGACTCACTCCTTATATTTGGCAAAGAGTGGACTAGTAGAAGATCATGCAGGTGACAGTGCCTTCAATCTGTCAGAAGTAAGTACTATTGTTAGTATAAAAATGAATGTGAAATAAGGAACATGCGAAGAAAAGGACCTGATGGAAACTTCCCAGATTTTGAATGGGATGAAAAAAATTCTCAATTTTTTATCTAAAACTGTAAACTTGTAGGAAATGCCTACCAGCTCTAGCAAGGAAGTATGTCTAGACTGCATCCCTCTGTCGGCAGAGGGATGCAGATTAGGCAGGTCGACATTGCAAATGAGGCAGGGATTTAAATATCCCATGCTTAATTTGCATAAAAATGGCCACCACATTTTGCCAACTCAGCACTTTGTCTGCAAAAAGTGGCAGTCTAGAGGGGGATCTGTTGAGAAAGAAAGCCTTTTTCAACAGATCCCTTATGCCTCCTGCAAGGAGGTTTACAGAATCTGTCAAAAAGGCTTTCTTTCTCGACAGATCCTCTAGACTGCCGCTTTTGCGACAAAGTGCTGAGTCGGCAAAACGCGGCAGCCATTTTTATGCAAATTAGGCACGGGATATTTAAATCCCTGCCTCATTTGCAATGTTGACCTGCCTAATCTGCATCCCTCTGCCGACAGGGGGATGTAGTCTAGACATACACAAAGAAAGAAATGGTCCCCAACAAGCTATGCAGAGCAAGAAATTTGTAAAAGACGACACAGGGCCACCATTCAGCACAGGAAGAGTGCATGATTAGCAGCGCTGAGAACAGCACAGCAGTAATTGCTTGAGAAAAGGATTTTTGAGTGGACAAGGGGTATTCATTGACTGACCAACAACGGGGGAGGTAGTTTTTTTTTCTGTGGTTCTGGGGAAAATGCAGATTTGGTGCCACAAACATTTTACAAAATCATGTCTGCTTTGCTGGCTTGCACATTTGTGGGAAAACTCTGAACAGTGGAAAGTGGTGTTGTTTGGACACTTTTGAAGTAAAAAAATTTTTTTTCAGTTGAACCAAATCTGTGTCAATTGTCTTTATTTAAAAAAAAAACAAAAATGTTTAACTGTGGTCACGTTAATAAAAAAAAGTGATAGTGTTGAAACAAAACAATTAGTTCAACACACACCAAACTTAGTTTGACTTTTCAGTTTCCCCAAAATGATTTTCAGTCTGACCCAAAACGATTTGGTTTTGATCCCAATTTTTGAAATTGCCAAAAAAAAAATCACACAGCCTGTTATTCACCCAGCTCGCTCTCTATGTGTAGGTGGTAACCTATGGACAGTGCAGAGGTAAGAGGATATGGGGGAAATAAAAGCAGTGCTGTAGGTAATGGAAAGGTGTTTTAGGGATGGGGAGCTAAAGGAGGTCTATGGATCCAGCCAAAGTATGGATTGACATGGCCAGGGAGAGAAAGGATGAAGAAATAAAATTTTGACTCCAAACTACTTGAATTTAACAACAAAGGTTTGAGTCTAGCTGGCCTATGAAAACCAAAAGAGTTAAAAATGTGCAGGAATATTCTAAAAAAATGTGACACTAAAATTTAAAAAATACAATTTTGACTTTTCATACACACTTTTTTATTGTTTTCTGGTGTGTGTGGTTTTCAAAAACTCCAACATTTTGGTCATGTGGGTGGGGAGGAGAGTTTCCATCAAAACTTACATTTCCAATTAAAAACTTCTTTGAGATAGCTCAGGATGGTACAGTTTGACCATCTTTCATTCAGGACCTGGTTTGTGATTGCAGCGCAATAATGAGGAAGCCTCGTGTTTCTCTGGGGTTCTCTGCTTTTATTGCGAATATTTTGATCAGACTCAGTGGTCCTCTTCAAGATGAACAAGCACAAAAGCTATAGACCAGTGTTCTCAGCTGGTATAAATCATTAGTTCTGCTGATGACAAAGTATGCTGGCTGATGGCAGCTGACAGTTTCATCTGCTTAAAACTAGAAGCTAAACTCTGTGTTCCAGCTCCAAGTACTATGGTGATGGTTGCAATGTAGATTAGATTAGGGAGAATAATAGGGAAGAGGGCGAGAAAGGAGACACTGACAGATAGGAAAACTATCTCTCTCTCTCCCTACCATGAGGCTTAATAAATGCTTTAAAAAAATTGAGATTCCTAGATAAGAGTCCATTCAAGTCCAGAGCATTCTTCCACCTCTTTCTCATTCCTTCTTATTTGTATTATTGCAGCATCTAGAAACCCTAGTTGTGAACTTGGGCTCCATTGTACCAGACACTGAACACACATAGATGATCCCAATCCCAAGAGCTTACCGTTTAAATAAATCAGACAGATGCAGAGAGGGAAGAATGCACAACGCAACCCTGAGGGTTTTTCTTTGGTGGGGTTCGGTGGGATGGCTCATCTTAATGGGAAGGCACCAAAGGCGACAGGGCAGGGGAGAAGGTAAGACAGCAAGGCTTAGTGTGAATCTGGGCAGTACAAACTGAACACCAATTTCCTGAGTGCTTGAGGGAACAGAAGTCGGGTTTCCATAAAATTGACGGTTGTCTTCTCGTATTACATACAATTTAAATAATAATGAGGGAGCTTTTTTTTTATTAAACCTGCCATTTTTCCCTCTTTTGGCCACAAATATAAATGTCTCAGGGTGACAATAGGATTAAACCTTTGCAGTGTTTTGCTTTGTTAGAATGTTTCCCCAACGCAACTTTCCATGGGCCACGGGAAAGTGTAAATGAATGTCACCGCAAGGAGGGTTCCTACTGACACCAAAGCAGCCCATGCTGATGATTCAGTCCCCTGGATCCTCCACAGGGATACAGTGGGTTGGCTGGGACCTGAGTCCTATGTTTAACAGGGATTGAGTGAAAATGAAGACTTTAGTGATCCCTGAATTCCATGAAGGAACTAAAAGGAGGAAGAGTTTGGAAGCAGCATATGGAGATGGGGTAGAGCTGAATCCAATGGAAGGGCGCGATTGTACCTTTCGGCACAAGATCCTTGAGCAAGCCCTGACATCTCTGTGATGCTGAGGGTCCATCCCTCCCCTGCCTGCTCCAGAAGGAGAAGCATTATTGAGATGCTGGCCTACACCAGCTGTACTGGCCAGTGGGGGAAGATGTCGGAACCAGGACTCTGCCCGTTCCCGGCCCACCTGCTCTGAACAGGGTATAAGTGATCAGTCAGAGCCTTCTTATTCCTGTACACTAGGGGCAAGGTTTCTGCAGGGGACATTTAGAGGCGTTCTTACTCCTCCTTCCATGGGCAGGGAGGCAAAGTCCCTAAGTCACGTAATTCAAAGTTGTGACTGTGCCATACTCATTAGGAGTTGGTGCCCCCAGTTCAACTCGACAAAAGTCACCCATCAATACTGGGACAACGGAGCACCCTTGACAGGAGACTTGCCAGAGGGAACACCAAGGATTAAGGATTAGAATCATTCTCGTTAACTGTTTGTATTACAAGGCTAAACCATGGCTCACAGCCATAGAGGGCTTGCTGCCGTATTGGTAAGTCACAAAGAAGATGGTCCCTGCCTCCAGAGAGCTCACAGTTTAGGTATCTGACAGGTGGGCAGAGCAGAGAGGAAACAATGCCTAGAATTCAGCAGAAAAAAGGCGGGTTTGGATCGCAGCTTGCCCGGCCCATCATCATTGCAGGCCATTTAAGCTGGTAGCACAGCAGGCAAGAATCTTGTGCTGTAGATAGATAACTTGATTTAGTTGGGGTTGGTCCTGCTTTGGGCACGGGGCTGGACTCGATGACCTCCTGAGGTCTCTTCCAGCCCTAGTATTCTATCTTCAGTTATCAGGGCTTTCAATCTGGTGCATTCCAACAACAGTACATTTACCTGAAAGAAAGGGAGGGGAAAACCACAAAATGTACTGGGGCGTGGTGTTATATGGGAGGGAGGGTGGAAGTGCGAGCCGCTTGAATTTAAGCCTAAAGCCGAGGAGATCGTTTCCAGAGTGGAAAAACAGAAGATTCAGAGCTGAGATGCATTCTCAAAGTGACTTTACAAAAGCTCTCTCCTCACCCCATCCCTCTCCCCCTCTCAGCAGCCTCCATGAGATCTCATGTATCATTGTTTTGTGCACACGACTTTCCGTGAGATGAGTTTAATGGCATTATAAAAGTCACATTGTGCACAAATTGGGAGCTTCCGCGTATCGGAACAGCTCTGATGCATACACACTTTCCAAGTTTTCAAAGCAGAAATGTTGAAGGCACTTCAAGGCACAAAAACAGCCTTGGCTAAATGACTTCCTATTAGTATGTCACATATTTCTTATATACGACTCTGGTTTCATGAAGTGACAGCCGTGCTTGACAATAAAACTTTGCACTCTTTTTTATTTATATTTTTTCCTGATTTTTTTTATTCTTTCCAACATTATATAATGTCTGATACTAACCCACACATATTTCTGCTACCAGTGAGACCAGTGCTGCTTGCTTTGCTTACCAATAAGCTCCCCACTTTTTTTTTATTCCTTCTAAGAAATCAGATGCCTGAAATGTTAAGTAGTTATAACTGTTGACAGTCATCACAGAGAGCAGATGGCATCAAGAACAATTTAACACGCATGAAGGTTCTAACTCTTATGACCTCTTTAACATTAAAGGGGAGACCACTAAAAGGAAAAAATATCCAGAACTGCATTTGCTGGCTGGTATAAATGACATCTTAGATCAGTGAGTCTCAATCTTTCCCTAACATGATCACACCAATGCAACAGAAAAAAAATCACAACTTTTCTCCCATCCATATTAAGTGATAATAGTTTTGACACCAGGAATCCTATGTACAATTTTCCCCTCTCCCCCTTCTTCATAACCCCCAAACTGAAGAGTTATGCTTCAGTTTATTGAAGAGAGGAATCCAGTTTGCTTTTCACAATTGTTTTACTTCCTGTGTGTTAGTTGGACTTTAAAATTAGAACGGTCATTGTTTACACTCAGTTTCCATTTCTTGGCTTGTAGTACTCTATGGCTGAGTTCAGATATTCATAGAATCATAGAACACTAGAACTGGAAGTGACTTTGAGAGGTCATGGAGTCCAGTCCCCTGCCCACACACCAGAACTAAGCACCATCTACATAATCCCTCATAGATATTTACCTAACTTGCTCTTAAATATCTCCCATGATGGAGATTCCACAGCTTCCCTTGGCAATTTATTCCAGTGTTTAACCACCCTGACTGTTAGGAAGTTTTTCCTAATGTCCAACCTAAACTTCCCTTGCTGCAATTTAAGCCCATTGCTTCTTGTCCTATCCTCAGAGACCAAAGAGAACAATTCTTCTCGCTACTCCTTGTGACACCTTTTAGATACTCAAAAACTGCTATCATGTCCCCTCTCAGTCTTCTCTTTTCTAAACTAAACCAACCCAATTCTTTCCATCTTCCCTCATAGGTCTGGTTTTCAAGAGCTTTAATCATTTTTGTTGCTCTTATTATAGGGAAACATTTAAATTCTCAAACCCTGTTTATTTTTCAATGTTCTGCAATGGAATGGAAAAAAATATTTACCTTGTTGAAGAACAGTTTCATACCATACCTATATTTTGAACCTAAATTAAGAAAGGCTTCTATCTTTACATGCTAGCATACCAAAAAAGCAAATGAGCCCAGTACAAGGCAACTATATGTTCACTTTTTTTTGATTGTATCACTTTGGTATATATGGTCGTGCCAATTTTCTTCCACAAATTGATCTGAGGAAGTGGGTCTGGCCCACGAAAGCTCATCACCTAATAAACCATCTTGTTAGTCTTTAAAGTGCTGCATAGTCCTGTCTTTTGTTTCAGCTAAGCCATCACCATTTGGAATAATGAGTTAAACCTAGAAGTTAGCCAACCAGAGTGGTCTAAAACTGTACAAAATGTACAGCATTTCCAGAAAAAAAGACACTTGATCTTTATCATCCTTATAAGCTTTATTTCTCCAGGGGTTTTGTTTTGACAGTTTATGCAATAAAGAACACATCATTTGCAATGAACATTCATTTCTAGAAGGATCCTATTATAATATGGTTATATGCACGAATACAAAGTTTACAGTGAAAGAAATACATTCAATAAAGGAGCCAGGGGAAAGCATTGTTCTGAAATACCACAATGGTAAACCCTTGTGGACTTGTGTAGGTGCAGGTGGCCTGCAGTGCCTGAGCCAAAGGATATAGGTTTGTTGAGGCATCTCTTGTACAGTCCAACTCTTTAGCTCTAACTCCAACTCCAGATACTTTTAGCTCTAGTGATCCTCCATTCAATTGGTATCAACCAGGCTGTTATAAAAGCTCTGTTTCTTTTATCCCTGAACGCCCAGATGAATCCAGCAGTGGAACTTGTAGCTCAACCCGATCACACTAAACGTTGTATTCCCAAGGAGAACTCCATTAGCCCTGGTCTACACTAGGACTTTATTTTAAAAAAACAGGGTTCAAAAAAGAGCTAGATAGATTAATGGAGGTTAAGTCCATCGATGGCTATTAGCAAGGATGGGTAGGAATGGTGTCCCCAGCCTCTGTTTCTCTGGAAGTGGATGACAGGGGAGGGCTCATGTGAGGATTACCTGTTGTGATCCCTCCCTCTGGGGCATCTGGTATTGACCACTGTCGGGAGACAGAATACTGGGCTAGATGAGCCTTTGGTCTGACCCAGTATGGCTGTTTTTATGTTCTTATGTAAAATAACCCCCTTAGGTTGAATTTATAAGCAGTGTCCACATTACCAAGCCCGTTATTTTGAAATAATCGGCTTCTTAATTCAAAATCTGTACTCCTGCTTTTCAACAGGAATAACACTAATTCCAAAACAGTTATTTTAAAATAACAGTAGTGTGGACACGCCGGTGATGCTATTTCAAAATAACTACTCCCCAGAGTAATTCGAACTAATTACTGCCTAGTGCTTCCTGGGGCTCTAAGTCTGAGGTAGCGCATCCCCATTAACGGAGCCTGCCTCAAACTAAATTTGATGCTTCCCCGTAGTGAGGACACGCTATTTTGAATTTGTTAAATCAGGAGTTATTGTCAAATTTAGTAATTTCAAAATAGTTTCCTAGTGTATAGAGGGCCCTAGAAGGAGGTCATGCGGTACAGTGAAGGAGAGAACCCATCCACAGCCTTTAAGTCAAGTCAAATTCCTCATCATGAAAACTACACTTCACAGACCACGGCCACAGTCCAGAGTTCAGGATAGTGAAATGGCACTAGTTCAAATAAGACAAGAATCTTACCCCAGAGATTAACTTGTTAAATCAAGAAAAACAGGAACATTCTCCCAAGCTCTGGTTATTCTGTTCATCCATTTACTTCAGCAAATCTGTCTGTGGTGATTCCGGAACTTTCTCATCCGTAATATTCAGGTACTCATGCCGTCCTTGTCACATAGTATCTTAGCACCTTCCTATAGAAAAGCGACTAGCAACAGTGGTGTGGTTCTTTCTTCTTCGCCCCCCTTCCTCGGGGATTTATTTATTTTAAAGCACAGTACGTACACTGTGCTACAAGTGTCTAGTTAAAACAGTGAAGAATTGTGCCTTCGGAGCTGAAGGTGAGGAGGTTTGTGTTTGTGGTGGATGGGAGGGGTACTGCCCTTTTCCAGACATTCCAGCATCCAGTCACTAAATTGTCTGGAAAGGGTTAAACCCAGAACAGTGGGTATCCAGGACGTGTCAGATCAAGGCTGTTCCACACTCTGGCACTTCGAATGTAGAAGGTGAGGGCCTACAAGAGACCTTAAAATATCTTGCCACTAACGGCTTCTGTTTAAAAACTCCCCAAGGTCACAGACTTCTTGACCTTAGGTGGTACACTGCCACCACCCGAGTGCAAAATCCCCTTGAAGCCAGAAAGAAGCACTAGGGAAACTCTCCCTGTGGGGCAGCACCAAGCTCTTAACCCTCTCTTAGGAGAGAGCTTGAAAATAAATTGTAATCGCTTAATAGCTGATTTTCAGTTTAGGCACACGGACACAGAACCCTTCTGCCTTCTAGGACAGTCTTAAAAAGGTGATTTTATTAACAAAACAAAGAAGATATACTTGGTAAAGCATATTTGGCTGCTGGGTTATACAGAATAAATAAAAGATATATTAAAGCACAGAGAATTGCTTCCCTGTGATTCAGTTTCAGTGTACGCCGGGCAGGGGTGTTTAGCACATAGGAGTTTGACCAAACTAAAAACAAAGAAAATAATCTGATCGCATCTAACTATAAATATTCCCTGTTCTATTTACCTCACTGTTGTTCCAAAGTTTAGGTTTCTTTTCTTAGACAGGGATATTTCTGGGAAATTCATGTCTTACTATTGCTTAGTTTCTCTCCCAGCTTCTGCTCTGACTAACACACAAGGAAAACTGAAGCAGACAAAATCTCTTTTCATTTTAAACTTCTCCCACTCTCTTGCCATTGGCTTTCCTGGCTCCTGCCAACAACCCACTGTTCTGGGTTTAACCCTTTATAGGCAATTTAGTAACTGAATGCTGGGATGTCTCAAAAAGGGTAGTACCCCTCACATCCATCACGGTCCTTTTAGTTTCTGCAGGAGTTTGTTCTTCGCTGTCCAGCCAGCTCCCAAGAAAGCTCTATCTCCTCCACCAATGAGCTTTACCCTTATAGTCCACTTTGAGTGACATGTGGACCAGTTCACTGCAGTCCTCAACATGGAGCTTTTGGTGATCTGAGGCAGAGCGCGAGATAGGTTGGCAAGGGAATGGATGGTTTGATGGAAGTCTCTAGGCGGAGAAACTAACTGATCTGGAAACAGAATCAGGTTTTTGACAACTTTTGTGGAAGAGGGTGCACCATGAGGGACACATGGGATCTACTCATGGAGACCACGCAGTGTGGGTAGGGGCATTGAATGATCTCCTTGCAAAAGTGAATGAAAATAAAACTGCCCTTAATACATAGAATCATAGAATCATAGAATACTAGGACTGAAGGGACCTCGAGAGGTCATCGAGTCCAGTCCCCTGCCCTCATGGCAGGACCCTGTACCATCTAGACCATCCCTGATAGACATTTATCTAACCTACTCTTAAATATCTCCAGAGATGGAGATTCCACAACCTCCCTGGGCAATTTATTCCAGTGTTTGACTACCCTGACAGTTAGGAACTTTTTCCTAATGTCCATCCTAAACCTCCCTTGCTGCAGTTTAAGCCCATTGCTTCTTGTTCTATCCTCAGAGGCCAAGATGAACAAGTTTTCTCCCTCCTCCTTATGACACCCTTTTAGATATCTGAAAACTGCTATCATGTCCCCCCTCAATCTTCTCTTTTCCAAACTAAACAAACCCAATTCTTTCAGCCTTTCTTCATAGCTCATGTTCTCTAGACCTTTAATCATTCTTGTTGCTCTTTTCTGGACCCTCTCCAATTTCTCCACATCTTTCTTGAAATGGGGTGCCCAGAACTGGACACAATACTACAACTGAGGCCTAACCAGCACAGAGTAGAGCGGAAGAATGACTTCTCGTGTCTTGCTCACAACACACCTGTTAATGCATCCCAGAATCATGTTTGCTTTTTTTGCCACAGCATCACACTGCTGACTCATATTCAGCTTGTGGTCACTATAACCCCTAGATCCCTTTCTGCCGTACTTCTTCCTAGACAGTCACTTCCCATTCTGTATGTGTGAAACTGATTGTTCCTTCCTAAGTGGAGCACTTTGCATTTGTCTTTATTAAACTTCATCCTGTTTACCTCAGACCATTTCTCCAATTTGTCCAGATCATTTGTCCAGCTCATAGGATGCCATATTCCAGCACAAACAACTTCTGAATGTCATCCATCCACATCCTTGAACCTAAGGGAATTCAGCCCTTTGCCCTTCTAAATACTTGGACGGTACCAATGTAGGTTTACCCCTTTAATGACATATTCTCTTCAAATAGCTTGTCCTTTAAATCTGGACAAGACAACTAGCTGAAGCTCCGAGGTAACTCTTTCTTTGCCCCACAGTAAAGGGTGCCATCGTGGCAGAAAGTTAGAACTATTATAACAACCTGGGTAAGTCACTGGCACCTTTTTTATCTAGCAAGTATTTAATCTTGTGGTCATCCTGGTTTTCCCTTTTTTCTTATTCCTGCAGAGGTGAGACATCCCAACACAGAGAACAACACAGATCATACATCCAAGTCTTATCTGTGCAAGTATTGGGTGCAGTAATACAATCATCATACGGAATAAGGAGTGATTTGACCAGAAAAAGACTTATGTTGGTCACCTTTCTTATTATGGGAAAATCTACCATAAACATGAAACAATAATATTCATCTTTTTTTATGTTCATGCACACACACAAAGAAAAGGAAACAAGGTAAACTTGGTCTCAGTTTACATAGATGGATAATAAGACGTTCAATTATTATTGCATTATTTGTAAGTATGTGGATGAAAAATCGGGTGACAATATGCAAAATATATTTTCTGCATATTATAATATTTAGTAATGTCATTTGATTTTTTATATGTTTCATTAAATTGTTTTGTGGCTTTATTATCTACCCAGATGCACAGCTCAGAAATACAATTATTCAGATTTAGAAGCAATAAAATTTGGCATGCATTTACTTGTATTCAGAATTCCTGCATGTTAAAGAGAAATTACTGCATTCTCCCCACATAGCTCTATTCTCATGCCGTTGCTGAACCATTCATTAGATGGAGCACATTATAGAAAATACACCATTTACGTTAAGGAGCCCTCTGATAACAGATGTATTTGTACAAAGCAAATATTTCAATATATCATCGCCTTTTGATCATGACTGTAATAGAGGCAAACCTATACACATTTTCTGTAATGCATATCACTGTTATATGGCTATTGAGAAAAAAATGAGTGCTATATATTATGTGTTGGAAGGAAAGGTACCTGCAGCCATGGTTGCAGCTGTTGACAATGCTTTGAAAACATTATTGAAAGCAATACAAATGGTGCTACTTTATAATGAATGTTTCAAGCCTGCTTTTCAAAGCGTGTCTCCCAGTGGAAGCAGAGGGAGTATTCTTATGGCCATCTTTGGTATGCCCTTGTACATGGCAGAGTGAAACAAGTCCTCAACTATATGCAAAGGGACCAGTCCTGTCCTAGCCCTTCTGTTGTAATGACCGGCCCAGTGGCCACAGGGGCTCGTATAGGGATTGCATATGTCTAGGAAAGAACACGCAGAGCTTGACAAAGATCGACTGCACTTGGCCTTTGGATCCACACCAGGGCCTATATGAATGGCCACAGGATTTAGTCTAGGAAGAAAAGGATTTCACCCAGTGTGGCACATCTGTGTACCAGGAATGGGATTTAGCCCTAAATGTTTGCAAGCACGTTGACAAACACACAGGACTTTTCATGCTCCTCCCTTGCTGACCCAACTACTAGCACAGGGGGACTTGCACCAGTTGATCTGAGAAGTGAGTGGCAGAGTTGGGGGAGGAACGAGAGTCGAATACCAGTCTGCTTCCTTAACCATAAGACCACCTTTCCAGATTGGGTCTAACGTCTGCTCTCCTTTACCCCAGCCTCACTCTCCAGAATAATGTGTTTAAGCAAGAGCAGAATTTGGTCTCTGAACAACATCATGAATTATTCAACCATATCCTCGCAATTTCTTCAAAATGAATAATTCTTCTGCATCTGGTGTAACTCCATTGATTTCAGCAGCGTTCCTCCTTATTCACTCAGCTCTGTAGGCAGAACGTGTGAGCCTTAACAGTTGAATCAACAAGTTATGTGAAGTTTTGGGGTGTTCTTGTTTTTTTCTTTGATAAAAAGAAAAGTTCTGAGTCCCCCCAGTAGATTCAGACCAACTTCATGTTGTGATGTGACATTTAAACAGATTGTAGTGGAATAAGAGCTTCCAGATTTCCAATGCAAGTGTTTCCCTACTGATATATTCTATCTCCCGGGGACTGCAGCTGCCTTTTGATTTAACTCTTTGCCGTGTTTCATCCACCCTATTTTATTCTCCATCAGGAAAGAAATGTTAGTCATCACTCTATCAGCTACATAAAAAATGGCTAAAATAAATACAGAGCCTAGTATATATCTGCCAGTGATATTCTTTTTCTTGTAAGTCAAAGAATACCATTTCCTCCACGTTTGTGCCAATTCATACTGTAATATTGCTTGCATGCTGAGTGCTACACCTGGGATTCTCAAGATAGAGAATTGTGCCCAGTAACTCAGAATAAAATGGGGTGTCATAGGCTTGAAAATTCCATATGCACTACTCACGGGTGCTTGCCCCATGCCATGTGTGTACAACCGCTACCCACAAAGGGATGGTGGTAATCTGAAGGAAGCCTGGATACCTTTCTGAAAGATGTGCATTAGTTCAACCATAAGTTGTGGGGACGAGGCATAGGAATTGCGGGGTGCAATTTGAACAGTGTTCAAAAAAAGAGCTAGATAGATTCATGGAGGATAGGTCTGCTAATGGCTATTAGCCAGGATGGGCAGGAATGGCGTCCCTAGTCTGTTTGTCAGAAGCTGGGAATGGGTGATGGGGGAGGGATCACTTGATTCCCTGTTCTGTTCACTCCCTCTGGGGCATCTGGTATTGGCCACTGTTGGCAGACAGGATACTGGACTACATGGACCTTTGGTCTGACCCATGGTATGGCCATTCTTATTCTATGTCCTGTGTTGTTGGCGGTCGGACTAGATGATCATCGTGGTACCTTTAGACCGCCATTCACGGGTGCCTGTGTGGCTCCGTACCCCGCCGCTCCCAGGCACCGGTCCCCGCCACAGGGAAGGGGCCATATAAGTACCACAGGAAGATAAAACACTTTGTCTCGATCTTGTCAAAAACTTTGAAATTTCATTTAAAAAGAGAAACTAAAAAAAAAAAAAAAGGAAAAACACTGATTGCATGTTTGCGACACCCCTCCCTCTCACTGCTTCAAGTAATGACCTAGCAGGTCAGTCAATCGGCCTATCTATCAATTGTGAAATGTGGATGACGTTTTAAATGTGGAGATGAAAAATAAAGAGAGGGATGAACACTTTGCAATGCCTTGCACCCCTACAACACTCACATGTGCCTGCACACACACACGTTTCCTCTGAGCAACTCTAGCGTGTGACAGGCGTGTCATGGGAAGGTGGGGCTGCATGCTAGTCTGAAAATGCTCCCTCAGAGAGTTATACAGGGCTCTTCAGGTAGGAATTCCCCAGGCTGCTCCAGCACTGCCCTAGGCTCTGTCATCCGCTGCATCTGTGAAGCCCAGCTGTCTTCTCTGCAGGCTAGGGATGGAGAGTCAGTCTCAAACATAAATAGGTCGTAGCCTAATAGGACTCTCAAAGAGCAGGCATTTTAATTGGACCTGGAAACATATGGGAAGGCAGCAGAGAGTACACGTTTTCAAGTGTGTTTTAAACTCACCACGTCTGCTCCTGTCTTCTACCTCTGGGAGGTGTGATCTAGAAGTAGGAGCCCAGAGAGTTGGGGGTCAAAGGTAGATTTATGCATCTTTGCACTTTCTGGGCTGTTCTCAAGGTTGAATGATATAAATTACAGCAGCTGGTAACTATTGTTCTAATGCTACCATCACCTCCAACCTCATCCAAGGCCTAAGCTTGCAAGAGGACCACACTGTGTGTTCATGGGAGAATATTTTAGTAACAAACTAATAGCACTTTCATGCTACTGGAATTTCCTATTATTCTTCTGCAATGGTAGATGAATTTCCCTAAAAATGAAAATACTGTTAAATGCACAACTTGCAAAAATATATTTTATTTCCCTCCCACTCTCTGAATTTGTGGCATCTCTTAAACGTTCTTCCTCATATGTGCAGCAAGTCAAAGTAGAGAGACAAAACAATGACAGGGCAGAGACATTTCCCTTGCTTTATCGGTCTGCTCATGTACACAGGCATTGAGTACAATTCGGTGCACCTACATTAACTACGTAGCTGGTGTCAACGTACCTTGTTTTGCGTTTCCCCGCCATCCCCACAGGGGGAGGCCAACGGGAGCAAATGCTCCTGTTAGCTTCCCTTAGTCCTCATAGAAGCAGAAGTATTAGCTGCTGATAGGGGCACCCTCTGACTTTGATTTAGAAAGTCTTAACTAGACTCACTAAATTGAACTCTGGAAGATTGATCACAGCAGGATCAGTCTTCCCTTTAGTGAAGACACAGTCTAAGGGAGGATTGTTTTGCAGTTTCTGGACCTACCTTACTATTTTTAGCATGGAGCTTTGAATCTTTAGCATCCTCACAGTTGCTAACGTCAAAGAACGATGAACAAGAAACAGGGTGTCTTTGGGGATATGGGAACTTTTGCTCTCTGAATTCCCAGTTTGAAACTAGTCCCTGATAAGTAGCAACCTAACACTACTACGTAATGGTTGCTTGGTGCTCTCTAGGAAGTGAATTAGAGGTTTGAGGAGGGAGATGATCAGTGTTCCCTCTAATCTTTTCTACTGATATTCAGACTCATTCCATCCATGTGCGGAATAAATTTTTAATGTGGGTCAGGTGTGAATGTGCACCCTCTGTAGTAACTAAGAACCTAGCTGTGGGTGCTCTGCTAATCAGCTGGGTGACATCTGAATCTCTCCTGAGCAGCTGCACGAGCGCCCAGCCACTCAGGAGAACACTGTAAAGCCTCAGATATATAGAACGTTGTTATAAAGAGCAGAGAGATCAATTGTTCTCCTTGTCCACCGAGGGTAGGACAAGAAGGAATCCGCCTCATTTTCAGTGGAGATGTAGGTTAGTATTAGGCAAAACTTTAACTCTGTGGATTGTTAAGCCCTGGAATCTCGGGAAGTTGTGGAATTCCCATTATTGCAGGTTCATAAGAACAGGTTAGACAAACCATAGAATCATAGAGACCCCAGGAAGGTCATCGAGTGCAACCCTCTGCCAAAGCAAGACCAACCCCAACCAAATCATCCCAGCCAGAGCTGTGTCAAGCCAGGACTTAATAACCACTAGGGATGAAGATTCCACCCTTTCCCCAGGGAACCCATTCCAGAGCTTCAATATCCTCCTAAGGAAATAGATTTTCCTAAGCTACCCAGGTATACCTAACCCTGCTTCAGCATGCAGGTGGGGTGAGCTTAGATGACCTCTGGAGGTCCCTTCTGGCCCTACATTTCTAGGACGACATGTTAGGACAATCAGTAGCATTCGTGAGCGCTCGGTTGGCAGTCTCACCGTTGATGAATGTGGGGCACTGCCCAGATCAAAGTTCTACCTCACACTCATGCAACTTTAGGGGAAACAGTCAAGATCCAGAACCTCCCACCTCTCCAGTTCCTAGAACTTGGACTCCAGTTGGCGCTTATATATCTACGCCACAATTCCCAGCCCCATGAGCCCAAGTCAGCTGGCATGAGCCAGCTGCAGGTTTTTCACTGCCGGGTAGACTTGCGCAGGGACAGTCTCTCAGCTCGCAAGTCAGGGCGTGAGACACAGCATGGCCTGCAGCAGCACAGAGCTGCGATGGCCCTGTGCTAGATGATGCTCGTTATGGAGGAATCTTTGGGAAATTTAGGAAATGGCAAAATGATGTTCTCTCTGCATTGTGGCACTTTCTAAATCAGGGGTGGACCAATTACGGCCCACAGGCTGCCTCCAGCCCATCAGCTGTTTTAATCCAGCCCTTGAGCTCCCACTGGGGTGTGGGGTCTGGCACTTGCCCTGCCTTCTGTGTACTGTGGCTCTATGTGGCTCCTGGAAATAGCAGCTTGTCCTGCCTCTGGCTTCTATTCATAGGGGCAACCGGGGTCTCAATGCACTGACCCTATCCCAAGCACTTCCCCTTCAGCTCCCATTGGCTAGGAACTAGGGCCAACTGGAGCTGCAGGAGCGGTGCCTGCAGATGGGGGAGGGCAGCACGAAGAGTCGCCTGTCTGTGCAAACCTGGAGACAATCGTTCAGCCTTCTGGCTTGCTGTGCTGCCAGCCCTCCACTAGCTTGCTGCTCTCTGGCTTCTGACCCTGAATCCTTCCTGGTAACTATCTTTGGTCTCTGACCCCAGTCTGAGCCTGGCTCTTGCCTATTAATCCTAACTCGACTGATTACACTGACCCTTGCATACTGAGGCCTACCTCATGACTGTCCTTGACTTATCAACACCAGGCCAGCTGTGACTGCTAGGCAAGACTGCCTACACCCTGATTCCTCACCGCTGGGCATGCAAACTAAAAAGTTCTTTGTTCACGGTAAGACGCCTTCAAATGAGTCTGTATTAATGCAAACTAGCCACCTTTTCACTTGTGCCCACATGCTGGTGTTACAACCTATTGACATCAAAAGCTAAGTATGGGACACTTCCAGCCCATCTTATTAGCACTGGGACTACCATCAACAGGTACATTTTTTTCTTCTCCCTTCTTATTCTGAGTCCCCCCTTTTTCTTCACTCAAGATCATCTCCTCTGAAGAAGTGAGTTTTGCCCATGAAAGCTCATGATACTATGTATAGACATAGACGTTAGTCTCCAAGGTGCGACAGGACTACTCATTTTTTTAAGTTGTTTTTAAAGGAAGGACTGTTAGCCATCAATAGAAAGACCATTGCTACAAATAATTAATACTAATAAAAAATGTCTGGTCTAAGCTGCAACCTGCCAGTAGAGGGCAACAAATTCATGCCCTAACAAGTATTGCTTGATCATCTTCCACTGACATCTATGGTAACATTGCTCCCACTCACATCACAAAGTGCAGGATTGTGCTAATAATTTCCACTCAAATGAGAAACACTGGAAACATTTCAACTTCTGGGATTTCAACAGTATTTCAGATAAAGGTTGTTGTTTTTTTTTAACTGATAAAACATTCAGCAATCCCCCCCCCCTTTTTTTTTTAACTTCGGAATTTTGAAATTCAGAAATAGAAAAGTCCCCCAAATGGTGAGCAAAATGCTGTTTGCTTGGTTTTCTTCCTAACTGCCTCTAATTGAAATCAATGAGGATACAACTGGGCCCAAATTATCCACAGCAAAAAATCATTAATTGCTTTGTTTCATTATAATATGTGCTCCTCAAATGTAGTGCATTAGTTTTCCAGGACACGTAGGTGTCTGTGAAGTTTGAAGGGATATTAACAAGCTGTTTTGTTTTTTTCACAGAAGGAGACAAAGAACTGTTAGACAAAACTCAAAATTCCAAAAAGAAGGGTCATTTTTAATGACCAGCTACTGAAGAAAAAAAAAAAAAAAAAACATTGGTGATTTTTTTCCCCTAACTGTATTAGAAGATCAGAAACCATTTATGTTGCTTTCAGACTACATCTGGTATATTTTAGACTAAATAAAATCAGCAAGACAAAATTATGCTGAAACAGGGCTTTCCATTATTTTATTTAAGCTTTGGTGAAAGTATTGAAGGTGCAACTACATTAAGCCAAATATTTATTTTCTGAAATTAAGTTAACCGACACATGGTAACTAAAACAAGGTAAAACTATAGTGAAGAAAAGGCAGCTGGTAGTTACAATAGGATATAGTAGATCCAGGTAAACATTGTCGGTAGTCTGGGCCAAATTTTATTTTTAGGTTTTATTTGTAAGCCTTTCCCATTTTTATCTATTTACATTTTCACAGTTGTGGGAAATTATGCAGGAGGTCAGAAAACAGGCAGCCCAACAATTATTTAATGGCGGTAGATGCTCAGCTGGAAAAAGTTGAAGCCTTATAACTCGGAAAACGCACACTTGTCAACATTACATGTCAAAATATACAAAGTAAATGCCCTTAAATCAAACTCTAATTAGTGCTCCAGCAGCATTTTTCTTGCATTGCCTAGCTGAAATTTTGATTTTTATGGATGGAAATATTTATTTTCAGCTTCTGAGTGTGCTGTGAAATCGATGTCTACTTGCATTTACAAATACAAACTGAGTTCTTTGACTCCTTTCAAGTCTAACTATGAGGAAACCGAGGGTTTATTTGGAGCTGCCTAGAGCTAACTAAGAATTTACCTTGTTTTAGTTCTTAGCTAATGTGAAATGAGAACACACTTTTACCTCCTAGTGAAGGCAAGACCTAATTCACCATAATATACAGCAGCAGGGAATGGGAATATTGCAGAAATCAGAAAGCATCGTTGCTTTGTAACAAATGTGAAGGACATTAGCTAGGTGCAGAATGAGACCTTTAAGGGGGGTGGTTAGGTGTGATTATTCACCAGACTGGAAAGAAAATAAAACAGCCTGTTACAAATGATAAAATATCTTGCTAAAGTGGAGGTCTAATTTGGAAAATATTCATAAGCTCCATAGGCTGGGATATTTGAGACAAAAATAGCACCCGTCTCTTCAATGATTTATAAGATTGCTTTAGCGAGACAAGACAGACCATACATGCAGAGACATTGAGCGAAAACATGCTGAATTGTAGACGTGTTGCAGGTTAAGGAGTAGAAACACCACTTCACTGAATTTTGTATCCGCACTTCCATGATCAACAGAGTCCTGGCTTTTGGAGGCGGGTGAAGTTGAAAGTCTCAGGTCATCTCTGAACAAGGAAAGCTAGAAATGCCCAGGTTAATCTCAGCTTCCATTTATAAAGTGGGTTTCTACCCCTTTTGCAAATGTAGCCTTGAAAATAGACACTGACCATGCAGTCATGTATATTGGCCAAACCAGACAGTCGCAGCAACAAAAGATAAATGGACACTAATCAGACATCAGAAATGGTAACACAAACATGTAGGGGAACATTTTAGCTTCCCTGGCCATTCTATAATGGACTTAAGAGTACAAATAATGATTAGTCCAGTGGCACCTTAGTCCTGGTCTAAATATTTCAAAATAAGCCCCCTTAGGTCAAAATAATAATGGAGTGTCCACACTACCAAGCCCGTTATTTCAAAATAACAGGCCACTTATTTCGAAATCTGTACTCCTGCTTTCCTCAGAGGATAACGCTAATTCCAAAATAGTTGTTTTGAAATAGTGGTAGTGTGGATGCTCGGGTGTCGCTATTTTGAAATAACTACTCCCCAGAGTCATTCAAATTAATTACTCCCCAGTGCTTCCTGGGGCTCTAAGCCAAGGTAGTACATCCATATTAACAGAGCCTGTCTCAGACTAATATCAAGGCTTCCCCATAGTAAGGGCACTCTATTTCAATTTTGTTATTTTAAAAACTTTTTAAATTGATTTTAGTTATTTCAAAATAGTTTCCTAGTGTAGACATTCCCTTAAAAACTAACAAAATATATAGAGTATCATGAGCTTTCGTGGGCAAAACCCATTTTTTCAGAACATACAATCACAGAATCCTAGGATTGGAAGAGACCATAGGAGGAGGTCATCGTGTCCAGCATCCTGCTCAAACCAGGACCAATCATCCCAGCCAGGGTTTTGTCAAGCTGGGATTTAAAAACCTCTAGGGATGGAGTTTCCACAGTCATCCTAGGGAATCCATTCCAGTGCTTTGCAACCCTCCTAGGGAAATAGTTCTTCCTAATATCCAACCCAGATCTCCCCCACTGCAGCTTGAGATCATTGCTCCTCGTTCTGTCACCTACCACCATTGAGAACAGCCTCTCTCTATCTTCTTTGGGCCCCCCCTTCAGGTAGTTGAAGGCTGCTCTCAAATCCCCCCTCACTCTTCTCTTCTGTAGACTAAACAAGCCTAGTTCCCTCAGTCTCTCCTCATAGGTCATGTGCTCCAGCCCCTAATTATTTTGGTTGCCCTCCGCTGGACCCTTTCCAATGCATCCACAACCTTCCTGTAACGGAGGCCCAGAACTGGACACAGTACTCCAGATGTGGCCTCACCAGTGCTGGGTAAATGGGAATAATAACTTCTCTAGAACTACTGGAAATGCTCCTCCTAATTCACCCTAATATGTCATTAGCCTTGTTGGCTAAAAGGGCACACTGACTCATTCAGCTTCTCATCCACTGTAATCCCCAGGTCCTTTTCTGCCAAACTGCTGCTTAGCCAGTCAGGCCCAGCCTGTAACTATGGATTCTTCCTTTCCAAGTGCAGGACTCTGCACTTGTCCTTGTTGAACCTCATCAGTTTTCTTTTTGCCCAATCCTCCAATTTGTCTAGGTCACTCTGGACCTTATTCCAACCCTCCAGCGTATCTACCTCTCCCCCTAGCTTAGTGTCATCCACAAACTTGCTGAAGGTGCAATCCATCCCCTCATCCAGTTCATTAATAAAGATGTTGAACAAAACCAGCTCTAGAATTGATCCTTGGGGCACTCTGCTTGACACTGACCGCCAACCAGACATCGAGCCATTGATCACTACCTGTTGGGCCCGGCAATCTAAACAGTTTTCTATCCATCTTACAGACCATTTATCCAATCCATACTTCCTTAACTTGCTGGCAAGAATATTGTGGGAGACCATATCAAAGGCTTTGCTAAAGTCAAGGTATATCACATCCACTGACTTCCCCATGTCCACAGAGCCAGTTACCTCATCATAGAAGGCAATCAGGTTAGTCAGGAATGACTTGCCCTTGGTGAATCCATGGTAACTAGTCATGATCACTTTCCCTTCTTCCAAGTGCTTCAAAATGGATTCCTTGAGGATCCCCTCCATGATTTTTCTGGGGACTGAGGTAAGGCTGACAGGTCTGTAGTTCCCTGGATTGTCCTTCTTCCCTTTTTAAAAAGATGGGCACTACATTTGCCTTTTTCCCAATCATCCGGGACCTCTCCTGATCTCCACGAATTTTCAAAGATAGTGGCCAATGGGTCTGCAATGACATTTGCCAACTCCCTCAGTACTCTCGGATGCATTAAATCTGGCTGCACATGGATTTGTGTATGTCCAACTTTTCTAAATAGTTCTTTACCAGTTTTCTCCACTGAGGACTGCCCACCTCCTCCCCATACTGTGTTGCCTAGTGCCGTAGTGTGGGAGCTGACCTTGTCTGTGAAGACAGAGGAAAAAGAAAGCATTGAGTACTTCAGCTTTCCCACCATCATCTATCCCTAGGTTACCTCCTTCATCCGGTAAGGGTCCCACACCCTCCCTGATCGCCCTTTTATTGCTAACATACCTGTAGAAACTTTTGTTACCCTTCACATCCCTTGCTAGCTGCAATTCTAATTGTGCTTTGGCCTTCCTGCACACTCAAGCAATATATTTATACTCCTCCTTATTCATGTGTCCAAGTTTCCACTTCTTGTAAGCTTCCTTTTTGAGGTACCACAGTACTACTCATTCTTTTTAAAGTTACAGACTAACCCTGCTACCGCTCTGGGATTTAAAAGTAGCCATTCTTCCACAAAGGAATTTCACCACCCAATAACAGAGCGAGAGTGCTGAACTGGAATTTATTTGCACGTTTGACCCTGTCTCCCTGGGCTTGAATAAAGCTATTAACTGGTTAACGCACTACAAAGGCAATTTCCCATGCCTTTGACATTCACATCAATAGCTATGAATGGGACACATCCAGCCTGCTTAATTAGCTACATTAACAAAGGCCCTACAATTGACAGGTAACAGGTTTTGCTGTTACATCTATCTTGGATTCTAGATTTCCACTCCAACTCATCTGATGAAGTGGATACCATAAACTACTCATTGTTTTCAAAGTTACTGACTCACACAGATACACCCCTGAGACATAGCATCCCCTGGAAAGGGTCATGCCCAGGGCCATCCTTACTAGGGGTGTGAAATTATAAACGTGTACATGGTTAACCAATGAGCCTGAGTGCATTGGTTGACCTTCACGGTTACATGGTGACTGCCCCTGTGCTGCTGCCTCTGTATCAGAGGCAGCAGCGCAGCTGGGGGGGGATGAACCGGAGCTGGTGTGTGCAGGGAGCTAGCTTTTAAGCCGGTTCCCTGTACATACCAGCTCCCACAGAGCTACTTGCTCCCTCCCTCGTGCTGCTGCCTCTGTAAGAGTGTTGCTCCCTTTTACCCATCACATCAGTGGACCTGCCTGCCACTGAATCTGGGACCAGCCAGTTGACCTACAGGTCAACACCCCCCATTCAGCAGGCTGCCTGAGTGAAATCACCAAACCTTCTCTTCAATCCATCAGCAGCTGCTCAATGCTTATGCCTTCATCTGTGATTGCTGGTGTGTTCTCAGCCTGGCTCTTGCCTTCCTGCAGTCTGTTCCATTCCTGCTTGGTTCCTAACCCACAGCGCTAAAACCTGGGGTTCCTCATTTGCTGCACCAGTCACTGCCCCACACCCTGTTCCAGGGCAGAGTCTTTGTCACCAATAGTTTGCCATCTAACTAGACACAGAGTAGGGGTGGGAAGGTTATATTTCCCCCCACTTTACTGATGGGATGGTGACCAGATGTCTCAATTTTATAGGGATAAAGTGTGTCTTACCCACAAAAGCTCATGACACTATATATTTTTGTGAGTCTCTAAGGCCAGGTCTCCACTAAAAGGGGACGTCAAAACAAGATTCACATCTCCAGCTATGTTATTTATGTAGGTGGAGTCCACATAACTTGTTTCATGTTTTCCTGCCATCCCTACAACCCTCTGATCAGCTTCCCTTACTCCTCGCTCAAGCAGTAATACCCAGACGCTGGCAGAGGTACTCTCTGAGTTTGATTTAGTGAATCTTAGGTACACTTGCTAAACCAAACTCTGGAAAATTGATCACAGCAGTGGTGATCTTCCATTTAGTGTAGACATAGCCTCAGGTGCCACAGGACTACTTGTTGTTTAAAGTTACAGACTAACACAGCTAAACCTCTGAGACAGTTTAATAGGGACTGTCCTGATATTTGGGGCTTTGTCTGATAAAGGCGTCTATTATCCTCCCACCCCATCCCGATTTTTCACACTTGCTGTTTGGTTACCCTGACTGATGGTTAGCAGAGACTCAAAGAATCTCGTCTATGGTGGCGCAGGAATGCTGCAGCAGAGCCAGGATCTTCTGAATCTGAGGTCTGAGTTCTTAACTACAGAATCATCTTTTCCACTGACAAATTGTTCTGAGTTATGGGATGGTTAAATGGCGCAGGAGACTCAAGCTTCAGATGAAACTCCTTATGCCTGCCTCTCAGCTCCAGCCAGATCTATTCGGCTTTCCTATGTTCACAATAGCTTACGGCGATTTCATGGTGTAACCAATCCCTGCTTGCAAAGGCAAAGAAATCAGACGCCAGCTAATTCAACTCTTGGCTTTGTGTGCCAGCCACGAGAAGGCAACATCACCACAATTGTGCAAGCAGGTCTGATTCAGAGAGGGAAGGAGGCTCACACAAAAGCCTGCCACTGTGCGACAGTGGTAATGTGGACAAAGGAATGGTGGGAGAATAAAAACCCACACCCATTGAATTCAACAGCAAAGAGGAAGGCTGCAGTCTTGGACAGAGGATACATTTTGCTTGTTGAACTACATAAGAACATAAGAACGGCCGTACTGGGTCAGACCAAAGGTCCATCTAGCCCAGTATCCTGTCTGCCGACAGTGGCCAGCACCAGGTGCCCCAGAGAGGGTGGGCCGAAGACAATGATCAAGTGATTTGTCTCCTGCCATCCCTCTCCAGCCTCTGACAAATAGAGGCCAAGGACACCATTTTATCCCCTGGCTAATAGCCTTTTATGGACCTAACCTCCATGAAATTATCTAGCTTCTCTTTAAACTCTATTATAGTCCTAGCCTTCACAGCCTCCTCCGGCAAGGAGTTCCACAGGCTGACTACACGCTGTGTGAAGAAGAACTTTCTTTTATTCGTTTTAAACCTGCTACCCATTAATTTCATTTGGTGTCCTCTAGTTCTTCTATTTAGGAACTAATAAATAACTTTTCTTTATCGGCCCTCTCCACACCACTCATGATTTATACACCTCTATCATATCCCCTCAGTCTCCTCTTTTCTAAACTGAAAAGTCCCAGTCGCTTTAACCTCTCCTCATATGGGACCCGTTCCAAACCCCTAATCATTTTAGTTGCCCTTTTCTGAACCCTTTCCAAGGCCAAAATATCTTTTTGAGGTGAGAGACCACATCTGTACACAGTATTCAAGATGTGGGCGTACCTGATTTTATACAGGGCAGTAAGATATTCTGGGTCTTATTTTCTATCCCTTTCTTAATAATTCCTAGCATCCTATTTGCCTTTTTGACCGCCGCTGCACACTGTGTGGAAGTTTTCAGAGAACTGTCCACGATAACTCCAAGATCTCTTTCCTGATTTGTCATAGCCAAATTAGCCCCCATCATACTGTACGTAGAGTTGGGGTTATTTTTCCCAATGTGCATTACTTTACACTTATCCACATGAAATTTCATTTGCCATTTTGTTGCCCAATCGCTCAGTTTGGTGAGATCTTCTTGGAGTTCCTTACAGTCTGCTTCTGTCTTGACTATCCTAAACAGTTTGGTATCATCTGCAAACTTTACCACCTCACTGCTTACCCCTTTCTCCAGATCATTTATGAATAAGTTGAACAGGATTGGTCCTAGGACTGACCCTTGGGGGACACCACTAGTTACCCGTCTCCATTCTGAAAATTTTCCATTTATTCCTACCCTTTGTTTCCTGTCTTTTAACCAGTTCTCAATCCAAGAAAGGACCTTCCCTCTTATCCCATGGCCATGTAATTTACACAAGTGTCTTTGGTGAGGGACCTTGTCAAAGGCTTTCTGAAAATCTAAGTATACTATATCTACTGGATCCCCCTTGTCCGCATGTTTGTTAACCCCTTCAAAGAACTCTAATAGATTAGTAAGACAGGATTTCCCTTTACAGAAACCATGTTGACTTTTGTCCAACAAATTATCTCAGTGGGAACAGGCCCGAATGCTTCCAGGACGTGTGGCATGAATGAAATATTAGTTTTGCAATGATCTGTCCAAGCATGTGGAACCCCTGGAGCAAAACAGGATCAACAGCCCCAGGAGGTCAAGCAGAGTCTTTCCATTGACTTCCGTGAGGCCTGGATCAGGCCCTAGGTGAACACACAGGATGCACCATTTCCTTGCAGCTTTCAGTGGACAGGGGAAAAAAAGTGTCTCTCTGCTTTGTGGCATATTGGCCATGGTTAACTCCATCACTCAACTATCTAAGCATACCAGGCCAAATTCTTCTATTGGTGTAACTCCATGGGCTCGCACAGCATTACTAGGTCAACAGTGCGCCACTGTCGCCAAGGAGACTAATGCATATTGAGGTGCATTAGTAGGAGTATAGCCAAGAGATGCAGGGAAGTGATTATTCCCCTTTATTCGGCACTGGTGAGGCCACATCTGGAATATTATGTCCAATTCTGCTCCCCACCCTCCCATTACAGAATGGATGTGGATGCACTGGAGAAAGCCCAGCAGATTAGGGGGGCTGGAGAACCTGATTTACAGGAGGAGGTGGCTAGGCTGAGGCACATCCGAATCCATGAGGAATTCCTGGAGGGTATTCATGTGGAGACCGCTGAGGCTGAGGAAGCTATCCCACCACAAAAGACTGCTGACACACCACTGGTGGAGTAGATGACTCAGGGGGGACACGGGCAGCTGGTCACTTCTGGCAGCAGGCAGTGCTCCACCCCTCCTCCCACCCCTCCTGCCATGGTACTGGAGAACTGTTATGCTGTTCTGGATTCACGAGATAAGGAATCACCCTCTAAAGCAGAAGAGGAAAAGCATTGTACCCCCAAAGCTGGGAGGTCTGTAGCCACCACTGCAAGGAGGATGCGTAGGGTAGTGGTGGTCGGAGTGTCTCTTCTGAGGGGGATGAAGGCATCCATCTGTCGCCCTGACGTGTCATCTCGGGAAGTAGGCTGCCTGCCAGGGGCCTGTATCCAAGACATTAAGGAGTCATTGTCAAGGATTATTCGGCCCTCTGACTACTACCCCATGCTACTCATCCATGTGGGCACAAATGATACTGCAAGGTGCGGCTTTGAGTGGATCAAGAGTGACTACAGGGCTCTGGGAGTACGGGTGAAGGAATGTGGAGTGCAGGTGGTGTTCTCTTCAGTCCTTCCTGTCAAAGATAGGGGCCCAGGCAGAGACAGGTGAGTCCTGGAAGTGAATGCCTGGCTGTGAAGATGGTGTCACCAGGAGTGCTTTGGCTTCCTTGACCACAGGATGCTGTTCCAAGAAGGACTGTAAGCAGGGATGCGGTTCATCTTTGGAAGGGGAAGAGAGTATTTGGATGCAGACTGGCTAACCTAGCGAGGAGGGCTTTAAACTAGGTTTGATGAGGGCAGTTAAGTGAAAAACATGGAGAACTGGGAGATGGGTCAGAAATGGGAGGGAGCATGGGCTATAATAATGGAGACAAAAGGAGGGGCAAGGCAGAACTAAGGGGCAATATCTTAGATACCTGTCTACAAATGCAAGGAGTATGGGAAATAAGCAGGAAAAACTTGAAGTGCTAATAAAAAAAACACAACTATGACATAGTTGGTATCAGACTTGATGGGATAATACACATGATAGGAATATTGGTATGGAAGGGTACAGCTTACTCAGTAAGGATAGGCCGGGGGGGGAAGGGTGAGGCCCTTATATATTAAAAAGGACTTTATATATTAAAAATGTACACACTTGGCCTGAGGTGGAGATGGATGTAAGAGACAGATGTGTTGAGAGTCTGAGTTATGTTAAAAGGGGTTAAAAACAAGGGTGATGTCATGCTAGGGGTCTACTCCAGACCACTTACCCAGGCAGAAGAGGTGGATGAGGCTTTTTTTAAACAACTAACAAAATCATCCGAAGCGCAGGACTTGGTGGTGACGGGGGACTTCAACTATCCAGACATATGTTGGGAAACTAACAGAGGGGCATAGATTATCCAATAAGTTCTTGGGCTGAATTGGAGACAATTTTTTAATTAAGAAGGTTGAGAAAGCTACTAGGAGGAAGCTGTTCTACATTTGATTTTAACAAACAGTGAGGAACTGGTTGAGAATTTGAAAGTGGAAGGCAGCTTGGGTGAAAGTGACAATGAAATCATAGAGTTCATGAGTCTAAGGAATGGTAGAAGGGAGAACAGCAGAATAGAGACAATGGATTTCAGGAAGGCAAATTTTAGTAAACTCAGCGAGCTGTTAAGTAAAGTCTCATGGGAAGCAAGACTAAGAGGAAAAACAACTGAAGAGAGTTGGCAATTTTTCAAAGGGACATTATTAAGGGCCCAAAAGCAAACTATACCACTGTGTAGGAAAGATAGAAATTCACTTTTTATATGACTCCTTTGTGCTAAATGACTTCTTTGTTTTGGTTTTTGTCAAGAAGATGGATGGTGACGGGATGCCTAACACTCTGAATGCTGGTGGAAATGGGGTAGGTTTAGAAGTTAAAATAAACAAAATAACAAGTTACAAATTACTTAGAAAAGTTAGATGTCTTCAAGTCACCAGGGCCTGATGAAATGCATCCTAGAATACTCCAGGAGATGATAGAGGAGGTATCTAAGCCTTTAGTTATCTTTGAAAAGTCATGGAAGTCGGGAGAGATACCAGAACACTGGAAATGGCAAATATAGTGCCCATCTATAAAAAGGGAAATAAGAACAATACAGGAAGCTATAGACCAGCCAGTTTAACTTCTGTGCCAGGCAAGATAATGGAGCAAGTAATTAAGGAATTCATCTGCAAACATCTGGAAGATGATAAGGTGCTAGGTAACAGCCAGCATGGATTTGTCAAGAACAAACCAGTCTGATAGCTTTCTTTGATAGGATAACAAGTCTTGTGGATGAAGGAGAACTGGTGAACATGATATACATAAACTTTAGTAAAGCATTTCATATGGTCTTGCATGACCTTCTTATCAATAAAGTAGGGAAATGCAACCTAGATGGGGCTACTATAAGGTGGGTGAATTACTGGCTGGGTAGCCATCCTCCAACAGTAGTTAACAATTCATAGTCATGCTGAAAGGGCATAAAAAGTGAGATGCTGCAGGGATCTGTTTTGGGATCAGTTCTGTTCAATATCTTCATCAACGATTTAGATGATAGCAGAGAGAGTATGCATATTAAAGTTTGCAGATGATGCCAAGCTGGGAGGGGTTGCAAGTGCTTTGGAGGACAGGGTCATAATTCAAAATGATCTGGACAAACTAGAGAAATGGTCTGAGGTAAACAGGATGAAGTTTAATGAGGACAAATGCAAAGTGCTCCACTTAGGAAGCAACAATCTGTTTCACACATGCAGAATAGGAAATGACTGTCTAGGAAGGAGTACTGCAGAAAGGGATCTAGGGGTCATAGTGGACCACAAGCTAAATATGAATCAACAGTTTGACACTTGCAAAAAAAGCAAACATGATTCTAGGATGCATTAACAGGTGTGTTGTGAGCAGGACACGAGAAGTCATTCTTCCGTTCTACTATGCACTGATTAGGCCTCAGTGGTAGTATTATGTCCAGTTCTGAGCACCACATTTCAATAAAGACATCTATCAGGGATGATCTAGATGGTGCTTGGTCCTGCCTCAATCTCTTGAGGTCCCTTCTGGTTCTAGTATTCTATGATTTATAGAATCAGAATCACAGAATACTAGATCTGGAAGGGACCTTGAGAGGTCATCGAGGAGAGGGTGAGATATTTGGGTTTATTTAGTCTACAGAAGAGAAGAGTGGGGGGGATTTGATAGCAGCCTTCAACTCCCTGAAGTGGGGTCCAAAGAGGATGGAGAAAGGCTGTTCTCAGTGGTGACAGATGACAGAATGAAGAGCAATGGTCTCAAGTTGTAGTGGGGGAGATCAAGATTGGATATTAGGAAAAATTATTTCCCTGGGAGGGTGGTGAAGTACTGGAATGGCTTCCCTAGGGAAGTGGTGGAATCTCCATCCCTAGAGGTTGATAAAGCCCTGGCTGGGATGATTGAGTTGGGGTTGGTCCTGCTTTTGGCAGGGGGTTGGACTCGATGACCTCCTGAGGTCTCTTCCAACCCTGATGCTTTGATTATGCCAACAAAGAATATGGTCTGCAGTAGCCACTACTTTAATCGTTCAAAATATGGCTTCCTCAAAGGGAAATACACAACTTACAAGAAATTTTCGAGATTCTTTTTCCCCCTTTATCTCTTTTTTTGGCAGAATGTAAAAATAAATAAATAGACACTGATCAAGCAACACCGAGATGAACTAAGGGAAGTGAAGCTACAAACAATAACTGAGGTTGTATCTGTGCACACGTTGGCTCGGCTACTTTGAGTTAAGGCCAGCATTCCCTCCTTCACTCACACCATTGTCTATTAGCACTAGTCGTAGAATTTATATTGGGTCATATTTTCAAAACTGAGAGTTTTAGGAGTCTAAAAGTCCCATTTTCAGAAAGGGATTTAGGCACTTAAACCCTTAAGTTCAACTGACCCACCATGAGACTTTGGCTTCTAATACTCAGAGCTTCCAAAGCCAGAAGCAGCTTCTGTGATTGGCTCATCTGCTCTTTTCTGTAAACCCGGACCATCGACCTTCACAAAAATAATTCCTAGGGTGTGTCTAGACTACAGGGTTTTGTCGACAAAACTATATCTGCGTCTACACTGCCGCTGAGTTCTGTCGACATAACGTCGACAGAACTCAGTAGTTTTGCCGACGGCAGTAAACCTCATTCTACGAGGAATAACGCCTTTTGTCGACAGAGTTCTGTCAACAGAAGGTGTTTTTGCATCTACACTGTCCTTTGTGTCTACACTGTCATGTCGACAAAGCGGCTTACTTTGTCAACAGAACTGGATGTAGTCTAGATGCTCTTTATCGACAGAAGCTTTGTCGACGGTATCTGTCGACAAAACTTCTGTTGACAAAAGCCTGTAGTCTAGATGTACCCCTAGAGAGAAGCTTTTAGGGGGGGAAATTGCTAATCGCCTGCCCTGCTAAAAATTGATGCCTTGTCTCCAATCTGAGTTTGTCTGGCTTCAGCTTCCAGCCAGTGGATGGTGTTAGACCAGACTCTGCTTAGTTGTTGACCCCATTATCAAATATGTGTTCCCCTTGGTCATCTCTTCATTAAGCTCAATAGATACATTCAAAGGGATCGTTGATGACAGGGCACGTTTTCTATGCCTTTAATTGTTCTTGTGAGTTTTCTAGCCATGGCACTTCTTCTTAAAGAAATACAGCCGATGGGGAATTTATAATAGCAGGTTCTGCATCCTCTATCTTTTTTTTCCCCTCTCTCATTAGCAATGAATCCAGTACTCAAATTAGCAGAAAGACAGCATGTAGTCAGCCTGTGGAACTGCTTGCCAGAGGAGGCTGTGAAGGCTGGGACTATAACAGAGTTTAAAGAGAAGCTAGATAATTTCATGGAGGTTAGGTCCATAAAAGGCTATTAGCCAGGGGATAAAATGGTGTCCTTGGCCTCTGTTTGTCAAAGACTGGAGAGGGATGGCAGGAGACAAATCGCTTGATCATTGTCTTGGTCCACCCCCTCTGGGGCACCTGGTGCTGGCCACTGTCGGCAGACAGGATACTGGGCTAGATGGACCTTTGGTCTGACCCGGTACGGCCGTTCTTATTTTCTTATGTACAGTGCATGGGTCCAGTGCTGGCAAGAATAAAGCAGGCTCTAGGGAACGTCTAAATGGACAATAATTGTAGGTTATTACGCTGCAGTGCAGTGGAAAGCAGGTCGGCTCTTAGCAAGGTTGGAAGGAACAATCAAGAGTCCAGGGTAAAGTTTTAGCACCTTTGAGGAACAGTTACTCCCCGGGAAAGCTGGGGAACTGTGGGGTGAGAGCAGACTGGTGGCATGAACAGAGAATGGTGTCCAAGCAGCAGACGGAATTCACTGTGGAGGGAGGAAGGCCTGTGGAATTCTCTGAACACATGTTTGTGAGAGGCTGGGATACTATGGAGACAGGGGCTGTTAAAGCCCCTAGGTAGATAGGGTGGTGGTGGGTCAGTTTTCTAGCTGATTTATATCAGCAGTAGCACCATAGAACTGATGAGAGGGACACTGATTTGCCTCAGCTGAAGATCTAGCACATGGCTTCCCCAAAGTTCACACTGGAAATCACACACGAGTACCATATGTGTGATTTTTATCACAGCAGGGAGAGGGATAGCTCAGTGGTTGAGCATTGGCCTGCTAAACCCCCCGTTGTGAGTTCAATTCTCGAGGGGCATTTAGGGATCTGGGGTGAATCTGTCAGAGATGGTTCTTAATCCTGCCGTGAGGGCAGGAGATGGGACTCAATGACCTCTCAAGGTCCCTTCCAGCTCTATGAGATACAGGAGAGTTCTGGGAAGCAGGTCTCCTAGGGAAGGCAGAGCAATGACATGACCTAAGGGTGAGTTTGTTGTGTGGTGGTGTCCTTGCTGCTTGACTGCAGTACATGTGTGGGGGCCATGTGCTTGGCCTGGTAGGCAAGGGTGAGAACTTCTTAATGAGATTTTGGTTCCTTGTCCCTTTAGGATCCATTAAGAGTTAACCAAGGAGCTGGGCTCCTCAGGGGTTGCAAAAGCCAGTTCCAAAGCGAACAAGGGAGCAGGCAAATAGAAGCATCAAATGGGAGTCTTGGGTGTGGGGAGGAGAGAGAGATGGGTACGTCCAACTTTCGCTGGACATAGGTCAATAACCTCTTGTCGTCCCCCCCAAAGGAAAACCCAAACAATAATAGCAAACACAAAAGCTGCACAGGTAAAATCAGTGCAGGCATAAGTCCAGGAACGGGGATGGGGGGGCTCACCCAGTTTTCAGCCTGCTTTGTGGTCAGGTGGCACCTCTCTGCAAGGAGCTCATCTGAGCCCATCTGAGATCAAGTGTGGGTTCTGGCAAGCAGAGCAGCTGACCCGCAGGAGGTGGGGGACACAGAGGTGCACAGAGGAGATACAGCAGCACACGGTAGAATGGTTCCCCGCCACCATTTGACAGCTTCTGTGCTGCTGAGGGGAACAACAGTCTCCGGCAGGACAACGTCAAACTGGAGTAGAGGGAAATGAGCCCATAGCTGGACTCTCCTTCTAGATGAGGTCATGGCATTCTCTTGCACTGGGGAGACCTTTCTGGGGAGGCTATCCCACCGATTACAAAGAGCCAGGTCACAGTAAGGAGCGGGTTAAGCATTACAAGTATAGATAGCTGGATGGGTGATGCTGGAGAGCATGGTATGGTGAATTGCCTGCTGCAGGAGAAGATCGTGTATCTCTCAAGACATCTCACTACCTTTATACACCATGCTAGGGAGGAGCCGGTGGTCATGGTATCTCTAGGTACCCAACAAGATAGGGAAAGTTAGGCGAGAGATACCAGAGGCCACATGGAGGCTGCTAGGTAAAAGAGGGAAGTCCAGAACCACCGTGGCAGCGTTCTCTCAAATACTTACAGCTCCAGGTGGAGGCATTAGAGAGACTGCAAGGTCTCAAGAAAACGATGTAGGGAAGAGGATTTAAGGCTTATTAGATGCTTGGGAACCTTTTGGGAAAGGGGGAACCTAACCAGTAAGGATGAATTCTACCTAAACCAGATGAAGCCAGATTGTTGGCATGCGAATTTAAAAAGCATGCAGAGGAGTTTTTAACCTAGTGCAGGGGTGGGCAATAATTTCTGATGGGGGGGGAAGGGACGCCAAGATTTTGGTAAGTTGTTGAGGGCTGCCCTTTTCTGTGGAGGGGGTGTGGGGTCTAGGTTGGAGGCTGGGTACAGAAGGGTGCATGGAGTAACGGCCAGGGGCGCTGGAGACGGTGTGGGGTTTGAGAGGGAGTCTGGGTGAAGGAAGGGGTTGTGACCTGGGGCAGGGGAGTACAGAGGGTTTGGATGGTGACCTGGGGGAGGGAGTTGGGGTGCAGGAGGGGCAGGCGTGCCAGAGGCAGGCTCTGGCTGGGAGGCACTTACCTAAGCATCTCCCGGCCTGCAACACCCCCAAGGCAGGCTGGGCTCCCTGCCTTGAGGGTGTTGCAGGCCAGGAGATGCTTAGGTAAGTGCTCCAGGTAGGGGGAAAAGGCTTGCCCTGCCCCCGACTCTCAGGCCAATCTCTCAGCTCCGATTGGCTGGCTGTTTCCGGCCAATAGGAGCTGAGAGATTGTCTGAGGTCAGTTCTTGAAATTCCCCCGTCCCTGCACAGCAGAGAAACACATGGTCTGCACTTTAAACCGCTGGCAGCTGCGTGCCTGAGGGTTCTAGCAGTGTGGTCCGCGGGCTGGATTCGATGTCTTGGTGAGCCGGATCCGGCCCCTGAGCCATATTTTGCCTAGCCCTGATCTAAGGGATGGGATTAAGGTGACCGATGCAGAGGAGCGCACATTTGAGACATACCCATCCCATAGGGAGTGACTATTAATGGGGTTTCTCTAAGTCTCAGTAAAGAGGAGAGGTTAGAAGTTAATAAAGCACAGGTAAAGAAGTGAAGGGAAACAGTCAGATGAAAGAGTCTCATTCAATTACATCACACAAAGGCAGACAACTAAAAAGTGACAAAATTTGTAAAGGCTTGTATACCGATGCCAGACGTCTAAACATTAAGATGGGTGATCTTGAGTGCCTGGTATTAAATGAGGCTATTGATATAATAGGCACCACAGAAACTTTGTGGAGTGATGACAATCCAAAGGGACACTGTAATAACAGAGTACGGAGTATATAACAATGACAAAAAAGGTCATGCTGATGGGAGAGTGGCGTTGCATAAGAAAGAAAGCAGAGTCCAATTTAGGAAAAAATCTTCAGTGACTCAAACTATAACATAGAAACTCTATGCATAACGCTTCCATGCTTGAATAATAAGTGTATAGCATTTGGAATATATTACTGACTACCTAACCAGTAGGGTGATGGAGATATGATGGAGATTGTGAAATGCTCAAGGAGATTAGGCCAGGTCTATACTAGACCTGGAAGGTCAGCTGGAGTAGACATACCTTAAGCAGAGCTTGGCACAGTCTTCGCAGCGGGAGGTCAACAGGAGCAAATACTTCCATCAGCTTCCCTTACTCCTTACAAATTGAGGAGTACTGGTGCCGATCAGGGGGCACCCTCTGCATTTGAGTTAGCAGGTCTTTACCAGACCCACTAAGTCAAATGCCACAAGATTGATCTCTGGCCTGGCCAGTGGAAAAGTGGTCTTAGAGAGCCTAGAAAAACAGAAAAATCAGAAATAGGGGATTTCAACTCTCTGTACATTGATTAGGCACATACCACCTCAGGATAGGATGCAAAAGTAAAATTTCTAGGCACCATTAATGACTGCTTCTGGTAACAGCTTATCTGGAACCCACAAGTTGAGGGGCAATTTGTGAGCACGGGGGGAGAATCTGGTCCAAAACCAGTAATTATAACTGATTTGCTCAGTAATAGCGACCGTAATACAATTAAATTTAAAATCCTTGTAGGAAAGGGGAAAACACCAAAGAAGCCCAATACAGCATCATTTAACTTCAGAAAGGGGAACTGCACATAAAAGAGGTACCTAATTGAGAACCAGGGGTAACACAATGACATGAATCAGCAGCAGGTTTAAAAACAAACAAAAGGAAGTACTTCTTCACGCAACACGGTCAACCTGTGGAACTCCTTGCCAGTGGATGGTGTGAAGATGAATACTATAAATGAATTTTAAAAAAATAGATAATTTCATGGAGAATAGGTCTATCCATGTCTATTATCCAAGATGATGGCAGATGCCCCTCTATCTTCTGGGAGACCACAAACAACTCACTGCCAAATGCTGGGACTGGATGACAGAGGATGGATCACTTGATGACAGCACTGTTCTGTTCATTTCCTTTGAACCATCTGGTATTGGCCACTGTCAGAAGACAGGATACTGGGCTATATGGGCCATTTGTCTGACCGAGGATGATCATTAAACTTGGGTGATCTCTTGCCATACTTTCTATTTTTTCTAGGCTTTGATATCTAATAACCTTTAGATTGCTTTGAGATCCTTGAGTAAATATTCAGATTAGTATAAAATCTTAGGCAGTTGAATTTTCTTTCGCCTGCTGTCGACTACAAGTAAGAAGTGGCACATGAGTGGAGCTTCAAAAGATAAACTGGGAAGGAGACAAGATAACCAGATTAGGGCAAATAGGATAGAGCTGATAATGAGAGTAATTGAGAGGCCTGAAAAGCAGATGGAGATAACAGGATTTATTGGGGAAGGTAAATGTTGGTTGACAAGGTTTGGGGATACTCAGTGGGACAGCGAAAAAAAAGCAGTAGGCAAAATAATAATCCAAGGACCTGGGAGAAGAAAGAGGATTGATTGTAAGTGAATATAACACAATAGTAAAGAGAAATTCTCTAGAAGTGGATGGGGAACAGAAGGAATGGATGAAATAAGATTAGGTAAAATAACAGGAGCTGAGCGGTGGGAAAGAAAACTTTTATATTTTCTTAACCAGGAAACAGAAGAATAAAGTCTAGATCTGTGGCCAATTCAAATGCTTTTTTCTGTAAAGTCTATTCCATTGCTGTCCCTGCTTCTACTGCCGCTAATAAATGGCAAGAAAAAAGCAGCTTTAAGTTTGAAGAACATGTCCAGTTGTTCAGATACGCAGCCTTACATCACTGAATCCTTCTGGGATCAACCAGGTCCACTGGCTCTCAGAAGTGAACCACAGGTACTTCCAATGCCAACGTAAAGGACAGGCGGAGAGAAGCTGGCAGATGCAGTATAAATGTTTGTACAGATGTAGCCAGGGGAAGGGAAACCTTACTTCTCTTTATGGTGGTGGCTATCCAGTGGGTTGTGGGGAGGTCGTGTTTGTTTTTTTCCTGCAGTGTGATAGTGGATCAGGAAGGACTGGTACACTGCACCTCAATCCTGTATCCTAGAAATCAGTGGGAGCTTTGCTCTTGCGATTCGGTGAGTGCGGGAAAAAGCCTGTAATGAGATAATAAATGGCAGATATTTGAGGACACAAACAGATAGGAGAGGGAGGATGGTCCAATGGTGAGAACATTGACTTGGGAGATGCACATTCACAGATGCTCTGCCACAGACTACCTGTGTGACCATGGGCAAATCACTTAGCCTCTCTAGACCTGGGTTCCCCATCTGTAAAAGCACGTTCCTACCTCCCAGAGGTGTTGTGAGGATAAATACACTACAGAACGGGGGCAGGGTGTGACATTAAGGATATGTCTACACTAGCTCCCTAGTTTGAACTAGGGAGGCTAATGAGGGCGACCGAAACTGGAAATGAAGTGCGGGATTTAAATATCCCACGCTTCATTAGCATGTTCCCAGGCGGTCAGCCATTTTGGAAATTGACTAGCCCGGAGTAACTGCCCGCGTCTACACGCGGCAGTGAAACGGGAGTTTGGAGTAACCCCTTAACTCAAATTAGCTGGTAAACCTCATTCCAGGACGTTAAGGGGTTACTTCGAACTCCCGTGTCACTGCCACGTGTAGACGCGGGCAGTTACTCCGGGCTAGTCAATTTCCAAAATGGCGACTGCCTGGGAGCATGCTAATGAAGTGCAGGATATTTAAATCCCGTGCTTCATTTGCAATTTCGTCAACCGCATTAGCCTCCCTAGTTCGAACTAGGGGGCTAGCGTAGACATACCCTAACAGTGTTGGGAGTCACATAGGGAAAGATTTTCTGCTCCCTGTGTGCAAGAGACATGGACAGGGGATGAGGAGGAAGGAGCGTTAGATGGACATTGGGATCGTGCCCATGCTTCCAGCACAAATATACACCTGGAATCTGAGACCCTACAGTGTATTGTGGAGGGGGAATAACGTGCAGGGTATTTTGAATGGTAGAACAAACGCTCCTCTGCGAGCAGCCACGTTTCAGAGGCAAGAGAGAGGTGCTTCCATCATGGCTGGAGGGGCATTGTGACTGCAGGGTATGGGTACAGCTGCATGTGTGGTGAAGTGAACTGCTGGGTGAATGCAAACGATCTTTGCCCCACATTAGCCAAGAGAGTGATTCCTCTGCTCTCCACAGCAGAGCGGGGAAGAGAAGGCTGGATAGTTGAGACACGCACTCAAGTTGTGTTGATCCCAAATTAAGACTGGGGGTGGGCGGGAGGAAGACCAAAAATGAACAGAATTTTTTTTCCAGATCATTTGAAAATAGAAAGTTCCCTTTGAAAGATAATTTGGGGTGTGATTCTCCTCTCACATTTACACCAGCACATGTCTACGTTCATTTCAGCTGAGTCATTCCGGATTTACGCACAGCTAGAGGAGAATCTGGCCAACACCCATGCCTGCAAAGTGTCAAACTCAGGCCCCAAAGTATGCAGCTCCAGGAAATGAAATGTCTAATCACAAGGGTGTAACTGGCCAGGTTGGTGTCCTCATTTCAGCTGAGCGAAACAAAATAAATCACTTGACACACCTGTAAGTCAGACTGAGTCCAACACAGTGGCTGCAGCTGTTTGGTGGCTTTCAGGACGGGAATCCGGTGAGTCTGTCTAGGTCCTAGCGCACAAGTGTCTGCACTAGGAAAAGTTCTACCAGGTGTGGTTCTAATTACCCATCTTCCCGGCTGGACTCTCCACTGAAAGTCACTATAAATGGATGAAGGCAGTCTGAACTCCCATTGTCCATGCTGATGCTAACGTGTAGATCTCAAAGCACCAAGAAAGCTCAGTATTGTGATCCCCATTTTACAGAGCCTGAAACAGGGGAACAAAGTTTCTTGATTAAGATCATAGCCAAGAGGAGAACCCAGATCTCTTACCACCCTGTGCCCAAACTACTGCACTGTGCTGCCTTTCACAAAGGAAGGCCTTCATTACCTCGGGCTGGGCTGTTAATGGGGTAACTTTCACTAGTTCGAAAGTCACAGGAAAAGGGGTGACAAACAGCACAAATGGTGGGAATGTAAATACGATTTTGAAGGTTTTGCTCAGCTTTGAAGGGGTGTGTGTGTGTGTAAGAGAGTCAAATGCTGACAATGTCTCTTTAATTACCTAGGGAATGGTTCACGACATATACCGTGGAGGGAAACCATTCAGCAGGATGGCAATAGAAAATTTCAAGAGAAGAAAGCCATGAATGGATTTTTTTTTTTAAATTCTTTCTCTCTGCTATTCTGAACCCTTTCTGAAAAACCCTTTTAAAGATACATAATTACGTGTGTACTTACTGAGTAGCCCAGAAGGGACTGTAGACACAGAAGAGAGGAGCAAAATGAATGCAGCACTGATCTACCTCTGGGGCCGCACCTGGGCAGAGCGAAGAATTTGGTTTTCTAAATGGAACTTCTTTTCATCCCCCACGGGTCCCAAAGTGCTTTACATACAGGACAATGAGCCCGGGGCTGGTGGTGTCAGCAAATCCAGCAGGCATTGTATGTGCCGAAAGCGCTTGCGTGGAACATTGTGTTTGAAAATCCACGTGAGTGAAAACATTGGCCTTGAGATCCATATTAACCCTGCCTCCTTTCTGAAGCTGCGAGGGGATCCTAAGCTCCCATCTGGGCTGGCACCTGCGAGGGCCACAAAGGGAATGACTCGGTGTAGCAGAATCTGGCCTTTCACCCTCGCTCTCAAGCGACCGCTGTAATCTGGCCCTGCCTTATATTCTTCCCAGCTGCTGCCTATATCCACCCTTCTGTCTGGACCTTCCCATGCTCTATTTCCCTTACTCCTGGCTTTGGGACAAGCCTGTGCCCATTCGAGTCAATGAACTCATTTACAGTGAGCATCCTACCAGCCAAAATTCTGCCGGCAGTGTGCCATTAAAATAACTCTCAGGGCTCGGTCTGGGGCAGGGTGTCCGCTCCTCCCCACGCCACATCAAGGGCACCGTGATGGACTTGTGGGGGTTATTTATTATTTGTATGGTTGTCGTGCTTGCACACCGGTCCTGGCTCAAAATGGCCTTGTGCTAGGATAGCCTCTGCTCCCCGCGCTTTACCATTTAAGCCAGCATTCAGGCGTCCTGTGCACCACGGTCATGAACGCTGCTTTGTGGGAAATTGTCGCTGTCTGTTATGGGATGGCGTCGAGGGGTACGGTCCCCTCGGGTGGGCCCCCACGGTCCCCCACAGGTCTGCTCATCAGTGTCCATACGGCCCAATGGCCGGAGTCCGAGTCTCAGTCCCCCCTCCATCGGGGTAAATACGGCCCAGCAGCCTGAGGCCTCGGCCCAGTCCTCGCAGCGCTCCCCTCCATCGGGGTAAATACGGCCCTGCGGCCCGGTCCTCATAGCGCTCCCCTCCATCGGGGTAAATACGCTGCGGCCGCGCCCGGTCCTCGTAGCGCCTCCATCGGGTAACACGCCCTGAGGCCCGGTCCTCACAGTGCTCCTCCATCGGGTAACACGGCCCTGCGGCCCGGTCCTCGTAGCGCTCCCCTCCATTGGGGTAAATACGGCCCTGCGGCCCGGTCCTCGCAGTGCTCCTCCATTGGGGTAAATACGGCCCTGCGGCCCGGTCCTCGCAGTGCTCCCCTCCATCGGGGTAAATACGGCCCTGCGGCCCGGTCCTCGCAGTGCTCCCCTCCATCGGGGTAAATACGGCCCTGCGGCCCGGTCCTCGCAGCGCTCCCGTCCATCGGGGTAAATACGGCCCTGCGGCCTAGTCCACAGGCTTAAGGGCAACTACCTCTGCCCAAGAGCGCTGTGGGGGAGGGTATGGGGACCCAGACTCTCCCACTCCACCGGGTTCCAACCCAGGGCCCTGCTGGCAGTGGCTGGGTCTAGTGCTTGCTCAGCAGGGAATCCCACTGCAACACGCTGAGCCCTTGGGGGTCAATTCCCACCCTGGGCTATTTCCTATTACCCCACATATCTCCCCATCACCGTACTGTCAGTCTGCCTCTGGGGTCGTGGCTGTCGCAGGGGCGGGGGCAGGCTGCGCCTGCTCCTCTGACTCTGGAGCACGCTTTCTGCATGTCCTTCCCCTTTTGCGGTCAGCCCCGAGTGAGCTGCCTCAGGGCCTTTTATACTCAGGCCTGCCTGTGAGCATGCCCAGCAGGGCCATGGGGGAAGGGTTCCCTCAGCCAGCAGAGCCCAGCCCACAGTCTGTTCTACAGTGCGGGGCGGAGATGCTCCGTCACAGATGGCTACGTCCTTCTGATGGACAAGGGAGGCGGCCACGGTCTAATGCCCACAATTGCCTGTGGCCTAGCCTGAAATCGTCCATTCTTGTGCACAGTTCATGAATTTCCTGCTGGAGTCTTTCTACTGGCTGTAATAGATGTTGAATCAGTAGCTTCTTGTCTGTAGGGAACCCTCCCTTCTCTTCTCAAGAGGCCCTCTTCAACCTCCACTTCTTCCATGGATGCTGCCTGCTTGATCCCACCAATAATCTTTTCCTTACCTGGTCCTTGTTTGTTCTGTCCATTTTAGGTTTTCATCCTTTAAGCCATAGTCTTATCCCATGTCTGCAAAACCCCGTGTTAATGGCTTGGTGATTAAAAATAAATAACCAGTTATATTTTGTATCTGTTTCTTATTCAAAGTCCTTGTGCAGTGCTGCTATGTACTGTTCAACAGCTGCTGTATGCCTCTTCAGAGGTGACTGTCTTGCCATGGTGGGTGAAGTGATTTTTGTATGGATAAATCAGAAAATATCAGATTGTAAAGATGCTCGAGGCTGTGAACGCGATAGCATAAAGTAACAAAAGTATGGGTGTTTGGTAGAGCTTTTAATTACACCTGGTTTTTCTGAGCTTAACTTCGAAGCTACTGCAGTACTGCAGTGGCTTCACAGAGCTTTGTGAGCAGTGTAAAAATTAAAATTCCATTTCCTTCCTGCATTGATATGGTCTTAAAAACAAGAAGATCTGATGAAACATTAAAAGCCTGATGTTCTCATTTAAGTCAATAGCAAGTCTCCCATTGAGTTTGCTGGGAGCAGAGTTACACCTTCCCTTCAAAAAAAGTGTTCAACCTAACAGGAACCTTGGCAGCCATCTGGGATGCAGTCGATTTCCTTACAATTTGTATCAGAAGTGATGCCACTGCTGCCACCAGAAGACAAAGAAATGAAATTCAGGCTGTGTTCTCCACTCTTCATTTTACAATAGTGCAATTCTACTGGCATCAATGAAATTACTCCTCCATTTACCCTTGGGTGCATGTGCTCAGAATTAGGTCATCATGTTTCAAGAATTTATTTGGAGTACAGGACATGACACACACTGGTGAATGCTCATATAACCACCACCACAGTGGATTAGAACCTGAGACCTCTGGAGCTTAGTGTAGGAGCCTCTCCTTGAGCTAAAAGCCAGGTGGTTTTAAGCCTAGGCTGTAGAGCTCCCTTGTTCTTAGCTCTGGCTGTAAGTGGTCTAAGTGCCACTACATGGGACAGTGAACCACACACCCTTGCATAGCTCTGTGAAGAAGTGTTCACCTGAGGGAGTAAAGGTTTTTACCCCAGGACACCTACGAACTAATCTTGAAAACCTGGGGTGCTCAAGCTAGTGTCTGTGAAGTTAAACCATTTTGGGCACGTGACAACCGTAAGAGAAGGATGACTACCTTGCATTGGTGCAGAACTCAGAAGATTTGAGTTAAATTCCCAGCTTTGCCACAGATTTGTTGTGTAGAACTTGAACCTGCCACTTCATCTCTTTCCCCAGGTGCTGTTCTTTGGGTCAGTGTAATACTGCAGTTTATCTAACTTTGTGATGTCATGTGCAGACTGTTTTCAAGGCCATTCCTTCCAAAATGGTCATTCTATTAACTTGTTTCTCCCATGCCTTCAACAGGGGCGCTGAGAATATTTTACACATAACATTATCTTAAGGGTCTAAATTGTAGCTGGTTGGGAATTTTCAAAAAAAGGGGGGTTTGGTTTACTTGCTTGTCTTGGTAGGAAAACATTGACTTATCAGAACCAGAATTTGTCATAGGAAAGACAAATGCTTCATTTTTTGCTGGGAAGCATTGGCAGGCCCAGAATAGAATGTCTGGCCAAAAGCAGACCACAAAACAGCCAGGTGATTAGGACGCTCACCTGAGTTCTAGGCAGACCCAGGTTCAAGCTTTAACCAAGCTGTTGGCTCTTGTGGAGCGTGGTATTTCAGAACTCAAAACCATGAAACCTCACTGTTGCTCTCCATGCAGTGTCAGGAATAAATCAATGGGAACACAGCACCTCCTTCTGATAAAGGATAGATTTAAACAAGTATGCTCTTAGCTAAAGCTAAGGTATATTAGATATTAAGCACATATACACATATGCAGTGGGTTTAGGATCTCCCGGATACGGTTACCCACAATCTGAGATGCTTTCAAGGGCTCTTAAGAACTCTCTTGCTGTCCAGCTGATGGGAGGTGTAAATGTTAGCTCCTTGCCTGAAGAATTATTTCAAGGTTTTTAGGTTTACATAATCCTTTACACCTAACTTTAACAGAGCACAGAACCTATAGTCTATGTCTACACTGCAGGCTTCTTGCACAAGAACTATTTTGTGCAAGAGTTCTTGCGCAAAAGTTCTTGTGCAAGAGCGCATCCACACTGCCATGTGCTTTTGCACAAGAGACGTGCTTTTTGCACAAGAGCATCCATGGCAGTGTGGACGCTCTCTTGCGCAAGAAAGCTCTATGGCCATTTTAACCATAGGGGGTTTCTTGCACAAGAAACCCCTGTTCCCATCCACACTAGCCTTTTTGCTCAAGAGCTCTTGTGCAAAAAGGCTTACTCCTCATGGGGAGAGGAATAACTCTTGCGCAAAAAGCCCTGTCTTCTGACGATCTACCGTAAACTTTCTTACGCAAGAACAGGCTTGTATTGTGGACGCTCCACCCAATGGGGTTTGGAGGGGGCCAAATACAACTGGGCATTCTAAAATAAGTTTTGGGTCTGATTCTGGGTGTAACTCCAAGATGTACCCAGGAGTAAACCCATGGATCATAACAGAGTTACTCCCAGTTTCCATAGGCGTAAGAAAAACAAAAACCAGCTCCTACCAATCTAGGATTAGACATATGGAAAATCAAAAGCAGCACTTGGCAAAAATACATCCCAAAATATTAAGGCTGTTCCCTGGTTATTGGGGAATACTCTGAGACTGTTAAATTGATGACTTGGTTCATGCAGAGGCACACTGCCCTCCCCAACCTCCCTTCCCTTATTGACTTCTGATTTTCAAAACTACAAAGTGCTATATTGCAAGAATAACAAAATCAATGAGACATGATAACAGGGGATAATGTGGTGTATAATCTGTCATTGACCGAGGCGAGCACTTTGAAAAGGGGGTCAAGGGAAGTGGTGCCAAATAGTTAAACTCTTTTTTTTTTTAATAAAATAAAAATGTCTCGGGAGACGTTAATAAAAAAAACCTCCTTGTAAAGCTTTCAATGCCTATGAACATTTGAGGTAAACTTTCTGAAGCAAAACAAAGGCCTTGTGCAGTGAGCAAAAGGGTTATGTGTTGGGAGGTCTGGGCTGTGTAATATTTCCCCCGGTGTCTTCAAATAACATATAGCCAGGGAAATGACTGGCTGGGGGGTTATTAAGTGGGAGTTGTTCAGGGCAAATCCTGAATGGGTGTGAGTGAGGACAATTTAGCAACGGAGGGTTTGTACTCTTAGCTGCTGTCGTGTTAGCTGCAGCTGTTGTCTGCTGCAGCTTTGGCTGTAGAGAGCTGTTCTCTCCAGCTTCCTGGGCTGTATTTTGTAACCACATCTGGCTCCTGTGGTGTCCCACTCAAAAGGCACACATGGGTGGAGCTGGAGTCGTGTTGCCTTAAGCCAAGCTTCCTGCCATCTTCACAGAGGGAGGCCGATGGGAGCAAATGCTCCTGTTGTTTTTGCTCACTCCTTGCGACTGAGAGGAGTACCGGTGCTGACCAGAGCCACCCTCCGTGTTCGATTTAACGGGTCTTACCTAGACCCACTAAATCAAACGCCAGAAGATCTATCTCCAGGGCAGCGAGTGGAGCCGTGACCTAAGATTCTCCTCTTAGGGGGGAAATGCAAGTACACCATGACTGAGCCCTGTGTCTGATGCCCCTACATCTCGGCTTATTGAGGTGTGACTGGACAGAGGAAGACATGGCACAGTGTCCTGTGAGACATTTTGTTTACCACTGCTCACGCACAGGGTTGCCTGATTCCGCTGGTTTGTGTCTGCACATTTTTTTCCTCTTGGTATTGCTAAAATGACACACATGCAAGCTCACTGTGAAGTGAGGTGTGTGCTGATTGCACACAATGTTGACTGTGAGAGCCAGGCACTCCCCCTAGCTCCAATCAAAGTGCTGCTACGGTTGGATTGGCACACTCTGCGAGTTCTAGGTACACGAGTGCAGCTTGCAAAACTACTCTATCCTGGGAGACTGTCTTGGTAACAACAATCTTGTGGCCCGCTAAGATGAAACAGAGCCACTCATGTGGCTCACTAGCATAGGTTGCCCATTGCTGGCATGTAGAACCATTAAGGATCCTGTGTGCATGATTTGGAGGCTCCGGGAAGCCCAGGCTGGCCTGAGAGAGCTAACACTGCTTCATGTAGGACTTTGAAATGGTGAAATGTGATTGTAGTTGGGGGGGCAAATTCTATGCAAAAGGAAGCCACGTCCCAGGTCTGGGGCAGCCCTGAGCTCTGGAAGTCCTGGGGTCCCAAGTCTGTGACACTCGGCCAGGCTGACTTCCCAGAGCTGCCGGGGTGAGCTGGCAGGAAAGGAGACAGGCTTTGGACTAGTCATGGCAGGCAGGATTCCTGGGTTCTGTTGAACCTTGTCAGAAATCCAACCAACTCCACCAAACGCTCTCATTTTTAAAAAAAGGAAAAATGTGCGAAATTCCCAGAATATTTTTAACCAATTCTAGGCAGACTTCAGAATCACAATGGAACTAGTTGTCTGACTTCTGTTTTGCCTGGACTGATTTCAGTTACAGGAAAGAAACAATCCTTTTGACCCCAAAATCAGACCCCTACAAACCCAGGTCCGACTCTGCAACATTCATGCTTTTCCTTGTCTTTTTTTTCCTCCCCCAGGGCTCCGTGTCCGGCCAAGGGCGGAGTGCCAGGGCAGGAGCTGCTTTCATCCATGATAGCCCCCTTGCTGTATCCTCCCTGGATTCAGAGGGGATGGAGGAGGTGGGAGCTGAGGAAGCAACGGGCGCCAAGGGACATGCTGGCTGCCGCTTCCCGCCACTCCCCGTGACCCGGAATAGCAAACGACAGCGACTGGGAGCTGACAATGCTGCCAGTCACTGCCATTCACTGTTTATGCTGACTTATTTATAAGCTCCCCCCATCTCCTGCTCTTCACAGCAGGATTTTTTTCCTAAAAAAGTCCGCTTATAGACAAGTATATATGGTAGCTATCTATATGGCCCTATACACATAGGACATGAGTGCTTCCCACACTCCTGGAACTCCTTGCCAGAAGATGCAGTGATCAACCTGTGGAACTCCTTGCCAGAGGATGTTGTGAAAACTAGGACTTTAACAGGGTTCAAAAAAGAACTAAAGAAATTCATGGAGGTTAGGTCCATCAATACTTATTAGCCAGGAGGGGTAGGAATGGTGTCCCCAGCCTCTGTTTGTCTGGAGGTGGATGACAGGGGAGGGATCACGTGAGGATTACCTGTTGTGTTCCCTCCCTCTGGGGCATCTGGCATTGGCCACTGTCAGCAGACAGGATACTGGGCTAGATGGACCGTTTGGTCTGACCCAGTATGGCTGTTCTTATGCACGCAGTCAGACATATACATATCAAATGTTTTAAGAAGATCAGCTGGAACCAATCTCAAACGTGCAGTTTCTCAAAGCTCTGGGGATGCCAGGGCTGAGAACAGCCCAAAATTCCAAAACACTATAATGGGACTAAGACTACTATCTCCCCAAATGCACATGTAACCCACACACCTAGCTGCTGTGGTGCACTGTCCCATCTAGTGCCACTGATAACACTGACAGAGAGACTAATGAGTTTGCTCTACAGCCTTAGCTGGGGGCCAGCTGGCTTTTAGTTTAGGCTGTAGAGCCTCATGCACTAAGCTCCAGAGGACCCAGGTGCTCTTCCGCCTATTGGGATCACACACACACAGAATCGTAGCAGCTAGACATTGTCCTGTTCCCATTTCCTAGGTTTGCTGATGTGCCCCTAACCATATACTTGGGTGAGAACCCTCATAAGAGCGACCAGAACTGGGTCAGACCAAAGGTCCATCCAGCCCAGTATCCTGTCTGCCGACAGTGGCGAATGCCAGATGCCCCAGAGGGAGCGAACACAGCAGGGAACCATCATGTGATCCCTCTCCTGGAGCATGTCTAATCGACATTTTTTTCCAAAGAGGATCTTTCAAAAGTGAAAGTAGTCTGGACACAGTTTTTTTCAGAAAAAAACCCCTTTTTCAAAAAAAACCCGCGTAAACTTCCTTTTTTAAGGAAGAGTGGTTTTTTCGAAAAAGGGTTGGGTTTTTTCCGAAAAACACATCCAGACTGCTTTCACTTTTGAAAGATCCTCTTTCGAAAGTGAGATCAGAAGAAGATATGCAAATTCCTGTGGAATTTGCATATCCTCTTTTGAAAATTCTACGTAGTTGAGACATAGCCCTGGTCTATCACATTGCTCCTGTGGCCTTGACCATTTTGTAAAGCCTTACATGACACCTTGTCCTGGCTTAGCAGTCTCCATTTGCCTCACCCAATGTTCATTCACATATAAGGCTTGATCCAAAGGCCGTTAAAGTCAAAGGCAAGACTCCTATTAGGTTTCAAAGGGCTTTGGATCAAGGCCATACATTTTAGGAGAGTTAGGGCACATTTGTAATATTGGACAAACTGATGCAGTTGGTACACTGTATGGTGCTGGGTCTGATGATACGTAGGTGGATGGATGGATGATGATCGGGGGAAATGGCTTAACTTTTCTTTTTGCAATGCAACTGGATTTTAAAACAAAGCATGGAAACATTTTAAGTTTGGGCTATACCCTCCCTTTTCATCTCTGTCTACAGTATTTATACACACCCAAACATGCACTTTCAACACTTAGCCATCTGCCATAGAACTGCACTAAAATGAGGATACATGAAGTCCACAGTGCTAATAGAGGCCTTCGCTTGATATCACGACCCACAAGCAGAAGAGGAGAACAGAAATCTGAATGGGTCTTGCCAGGTGAGCATTGCATGTGCGCAATTATGTCTGTTATCGAGGTTGTGTTCATTACATTGATTGAGTAATGTCAGAGACAGAGGGCCTAGCAGATAGAGCATGGCACAGGATACCGAGAAGTCCTGAGTATTTGTACTGGCTCTTCTGTTTCACTTGTGGCTTTGAGTCAATATTTTCTAAAGTGTCTACTGATTGTTTTGGAGGACATCTTGAGACATTTAGGGCCTGATTTTTAAAGATATTGAACACCAATAGAGACATTATAACATAGAATCACAGAACATTAGAACTGGAAGGGACCTCGAAAGGTCATCAAGTCCAGTCCCCTGCCGTCACGGCAGGACCAAGCACCGTCTAGACCATCCCTTTAACATGATTAAAGTGAAAACAATGCATAGTCCTGTGGCACCTTAGAGACTAACAAAAATGTATAAATAATATCATGAGCTTTCGTGGGCACAAACCACTTCATTAGATGAGCTGGAAGTGGGTTTTGCCCATGCAAGATCATGACACTATATATATATATTGTTAGTCTCTAAGGTGCCACAGGAATACTCCCTGTTTTTAAAGTTACAAACTAACACAGCAACCCCTCTGAGATGATTAAAGTGGGCATCCAAAAATAGACTCATTCCCTACCTCACCAGGGCACTGTGAGTGTTAATTCATTAAAGATTGTGCATTGATTTGGTGATGAAAAGTGCCGTATGAATCTGAAGTATCATTGTTCTTACAGTGCAATCTTGCCTGCTTAAGTTACTGATTATGTACAGAGCAATAATGGAGGAACATATGATGGAAAAGGGATGGGAGATAATCCACTTGATGTCTCGTTTCAAAGGGATAAAAACAACATGTTTACAGTGGATACAGCAAAGAGAATGGGAATACCTGGGAGATGGGTGTTTCACAGAATTCACTGCGTGGAATTTAGTTGTGTGTATGTGTACACAAATGCACACACACACGTGCAAAGACTGACACACACACTCTCATTTTTCAACCACTAATAAGAGAGCAACACAGTTTTATCACCTAAAATATCACCAGGCCTGATTTAATAAGAAAAGGCCTACCTATCAAATGCTCCCTTTTTTTTTTTTTTTTTTTTTTGAGGTGAGAATTATTGCTAACTGTCTTTGAGCTGCAGAACTGAGCCCTATCCAAAGTCCTTTCAGCCGCAGTGATTTCTCGCCCCTCTCTCACCTCATCCCCAGTCACTCTCTGCTATCCTACTAACGGGGACAAACACTGAGTCCTGTATTCATTCAGGGCTCTGCCTTGCAAAGGCTTGTGTGAGGAATCCTTCCTCGCATGAATAATCCATCTGATCTCAATGGACCAACTCCCAAGAATGCATTTCACTGCCGTGGGTAAGGGATTGCACGACTGGACCTGTAACCAGGTGCTCACCTTCTTGTCTGATTTTTCAGGCTCTTCTCTTTTGTTGCCAGTATCCAGGGCCCAGATGTAGCTGCCACTAATTTTTATTGTAATGAGAAAAGGGCTGGACATCAGGGCTGGCCTTGCCATGAGGCAGCCGCCTCAGGTGCCAGCTGTGGGCGGTGCCACTAGGACCCAGAGTGTAGAAAATTGTGTCTGCTGCCGGTGCATGTGTATTCTCTCTGCTCTAGATGCACAGAGATGGTGGAGTGCCATGAAAGGAATAGAACAGGAAGAAGGCAGAACTGAGACCTTTCAAAGTTTTGGCCCAAGCGAGGGGGCATGGGGGCGTCATTTGAGCTCCCCGCCTCAGGTGCCAAAATGTTGTGGGCCAGCCCTGCTGGGCATTCCTTACTAATTGTACCAAATGCTACAGTAGGTATTGCCGTTGAGTTTGCTAGGCTCTGCGGAAGTGGACTCTTCCATACTAATGGGGAGAGTATAGATTTGGTCTGAGATTTGAACTTCATTTTTTTTAAATGGTCCCATAGTTTGTTTGGAAACAGATTAGTAAAATAATCAAGTAAACAATCCGTGAACATGTGCATCGAATTATCAGCCCAGATCTATAATAAGATGAAGGTATTTGTAAAATTTGTCAGATAAATGTCAAATACCGGTTTATTTATAATTTTTCCCTTTGGTAAACCTTAATTGCTACTCCTTTATTTCTTCTCTGCTGGTTAGTGTGAGGTCTTTTTTTAAGAGCATGTAAATGGCGGGGATTGGGATTGTACATTTGATTCTTCAGATGATGTTTCATGAAAACAAGTTCGCTTCAAGGGCCTGATCTAGTCCTTCCTCCCCCCCCAAAGTCAATGGAAAGCCTCCCTCTGACTTTGTGAATGTCAGGATTATCCGGGGATCCCCCTTCATAATGAGGTTCAGTGCTGCAAAAATGTGTATGCATATGAATGCCTTTCCTTAGGTGTGTAATCCTACAATCGTCCGTGAGTCTGCACACGTGATGAAAGTTACCCACGGGGCCAAGAGTTTGCAGAACTGGGCCCATTGAAAGGAAAATAAAAATGAAGAAGCCTTCCCAAACAAAGGCCTGATCCTGCAACCCGTGGCACATGGGAGTAGTGCTTACCTCTGCAGGTAGTTCCGCTGATCATGCATTTTGACTGACTTCTGTGGCATTGCATCATAGGTCAGATTCTGTCACCTTCATGTTGAGCAGTCTTATTCCATGAGGACCCATACTGAAACAAAAGGAGCTACTCACAGAGTAAGATGCTACTCACTATGAGAAAGGGAGGAGGGCAGGTAACTGGACCATAGATAGAAAGTAGACAGTATACATTTTAGAAATGTGAGTCTGTCTGTCCATCTGTCTGTGAGTCTGTTTGTTCAAGAACTCCTTTTAAACAGTAAGAGCTAGGACCATTATGTTTGGTATGCCTCTTCCTCTTGTCCTGTCTTAAATCAAGGTCAGGGTTTGGTGCACCAGGACAAAGGGATGTGCCTGGAATTTGATTGTGTCTCATAAAATGGAAAGGGAGAGAGATGTGGTGGGACAGACAGCTATACAGTAGAATGACAACAGGGGGCAACAAAGGGCCAAAGAATGGGACCAGGACAGCCATAATCCTATTGAACCAGTAGGGGGCAGGGGTGGAGAAAGGGACAGTTGTCTACTATGTATTCAGAGTTTATCTGTTTGTGTGTCTGTGTGTCAATCTGTTCTCCAGCCAGGGGACATGCATCCCTGCCCCAGTTGTGCCCACTGCAGCTGAAACAACTGTGGACAGGCGCTTCTTACCTGGCCCCAAGCCACTGCGATGAGAGGGAGCTAGGGTTGTCCTCTCTCCCCACGGCAGCCTGCATCCTGACCCCCTTATCCCCAGCCCCACCCCAGAACAATGATTTAATGAAGAAAATAAAACTTATTTGAGTTAAGGACCCAAGGCGCACTGGGTAAATCTAGTAATAAATAAATACTTGGATTTAGCTTTTATTCCCTTTATTTCTATGTTCTGAATAGTGACTGTTTTCCCCTCCTTAAGAGCAATCACGGCTTCTTACTGAAGGCCATAGTCAATCCAGACTCCTATAGACAGCAAAGGCAGTTTTGACAGGTTAAGGGCTGGAAAAGTGGGTTTGCTGTATTGTTCTTACCTGGGAACTGTTCAATAGGTTCAATCTTTACCTAATTTCTCCACCCCTTTAATTATAAGGGTATAAAACCAATGTAGTTAAAGGAGCACAGCCCTTTGGACTCATATATAAGTGCTTAGAGGAGTATAGCTTATTTCCATACATGCCAGATGCTATTAGTACCTGCAGCATTGTAAAGTTTTTAAGATTTTCTACTGCTGCTCATCATCGTGGTTTTGAAACACGAAGGGGGCTTATGGCTTTATAGAAAAAATATCTGTATGTGAACCAGCCCTAAGTAGAAAACTGTCAAAGGGACACTCTGGCTAAGCAGTAAAATTACTCTTTCCAGTGGCCTGTTTTTTGATGATGGTGTTGATTAAATTGACATGTGCTCGGAAGAGACATTGTATGCAACAGGGGCTCGCGGCATTTAAATGGGTTCAGAGATCTGTCCTTTGAACGGGTCAGTGCAGGCATCTGCTTCACCTTTGACTTGGGTGGATGTTGATTCTTTTAACAGGGTTTCATGAGTATTAATTCAAAAGGCCTTCCTGGCTCTTTGGCCTATATTTGATTTCAGACTCAGGAATCACGGTGTTTCCTCCCATCCCTTCCTCCGGGTATCCTTTTCCGTGAGTAATTCTGTGTGGTGACACAGAGCCTTCGAGATGGACACCAGTCAGTGTTTGAAGACCAGCATAAAATAATAAAATATTATTTTGTTTGTAATAAAAGAGATGCTGGGCTCAAGCAATATTTTTTTTTACATTCTTATCTGATGCAGCAAACCCTGGGGGCTATGAATGGCCACGCCTAGAGGTGCCAGAGCTCAGCACTGGCAAATCCTGGCACAAATAAAGCACCAAAGGCCATTAATTTGAGAGAAATGCAGATGGGGCAGGGACAATTTTTGGCCCAGACCTTTTCTCAAAGTGTTAAATGTAGCACTTGTGCACTCAATGTGAAATACTCTAGGAGAGGAGTATTCACACTCACCCAACCCCCAAAAAGAGCACTAAGCAGTTTAAGTGAGGCACTAAAGTGTGATGCCATCCATCAGACCCTAGGACTATGTCTACACTCGTGGCTTCTTGCGCAAGAACATCTTGCGCAACGGTTCTTGTGCAAGAAGTCTTGCGCAAGAAAACTTCCACACTGCAATGTGCCAGCTGTGCTTTCGCGCAAGAGCACCCATGGCAGTGTAGATGCTCTCTTGTGCAAGAAAGCTCTGATGGCCATTTTAGCCATAGAGCTTTCTTGCGCAAGTAATTCCTGCCAAGCGTCCACACTGCCCTCTTGCGCAAGAGCTCTTGGCAAGAGGGCTTACACCTGTTAAAAAAGAGCGTAGCTCTTGCAAAAGAAGCCCTCTCTTACCACGCCATACTGTAAATTTCCTTGCGCAAGAGCAGGCGGGCAGTGTGGATGCTCTGCGGCTTCTTGCGCAAGAACGGCTGTACTTGCGCAAGAAGCCGCGAGTGTAGACATAGCCTTGGAGTGCTTTGAAAGAAATCCCCTTCTCATGCCCCATGTGAGATGAAAGAGAAGGACCCAACACAGGCAGGGTTTTGTAATGTAGGTCTGAGTTATCAGGAAACCAAGAAGAATCAACCTGTGGAACTCCTTGCCAGAGGATGTTGTGAAGGCCAGGACTTTAACAGGATTCATAAAAGAGCTAGATAAATTCATGAAGGATAGGTCCACAAAGGGCTATTAGCCAGGATGGGTGGGAATGGTGTCCCTAGCCTCTGTTTGCCAGAGGCTAGGAATGGGGGACAAGAGTGGGATCACATGATGATTCCTTGTTCTGTTCATTTGCTCTGGGGGCACCTGACGTTGGCCACTGTGAGCAGACAGGACACTGGGCTGGATGGACCTTTGGTCTGACACAATCTGGCCGTTCTTATGTTAATGGGAGGGAAGGGTGATCTAGTGCTGCTTCCACCCTCTCCCACACCTGCTGTCCACTGTGAGCTGCTCAGCTGGTCAATGCATTGGCATGGAAAACAGCTGAAGAGCCAGTGTGGGAGCAAGCAGGACCTCGAGGAAGGACTTAACCTCCTCCCTCCGCCCCCAAGTCAGTAAGAGTTGAGGCTGAGCCATCCCCCCACACACACACACTAGGCTGGCCCGGGTTTATTTGCATGGGGGGCTGGATCCTGCAATCTTCGCTCCATTCCTAAAGCGAGGGGTTATTCGAGGAATTCAGGCTGGGGCCCCTTATCTCTTCCTTCCTCCCCCCTTCCCCGTCCCCCGTCCCCCAGCGTGTTCTCCAAGCTCGGCCAATTCAATGCAGCAAACCAATCTCAGGACGGTTTTGTTGGATGTTTTCTTAAAGGCGCAGGGCAAAAAAAAGAAAAAGAAAAAAAAGAAAAAAAAAGTTTCATCAAAATTGTCTCTTCCAAAATTGGGGGAGCAGCTCTGCCAATAAGCCCTTGGAAGCCGCTTTAAAATGACACTCACCGCCTCCTTAGCCGGCTGCCTTCCGTTTACAATAACACGTGTTATCCAGCCACACACACACACACACACACACACTGATGCACAATGCGGCTGCCAAACTGTTGTGGTTTCCTATGCTCTCCCTCCCACACACACATACTGTTGCTCCATGAAACGGTGGGGTGGGGTGGAGGGGGGAGATCACGCAAAACAATGACAACCCCCTCCCCATGTGCACATTTTAAAGGCCAAGCAAGCTGAAGATCAGCGGGCTGATGAATCGATGTAGGGCCCGGTTCTGAGAGGAGTGAGTGATAGTTGTATGCGCTCTCCCCTTCTCTCCGAAATCAACCAAGAAGGGGTTTTGCTTCTCCTTGCCGGGCCAGGCCACTTGAAGTCTACACCGCATCTTTCATCTCTCCTCCTAATGCTGCCCCTTCTGGGCTGCTAGCATCAAACCGCCCCCCCCCCCCCCCGCAAGCCTCCAAAGATTGCACTGGAGTCTAAGAAACACAAATTGCTTGGCACGCTGGCAACCCCCTTATGTGTAAACCCTTCTGCTTACGGGGCCGGGGGCTAGTTTGTGTCCCCCTCCCCCCGCGCGCAACAACAGGAAATGAGATCTCGTTGATTTCACAGAGCACAATGCAATTGTCTAGAATTGCATTGGCCGGACAAGCATCCCGCCGCCCCGAAGAGAAGAAAATTCGCTTCATGTTCCCATCGGCGAGAGACAGGCTGGTCTGATGGGCTGGGAGCCGATCAAGGAAACGGTATCTCAGCTCCCTCTTCCCCCAACGCAGACACCCCCTTGCAGCCCACTCCCGGCACCGACTGGATGTAAAATCAGGCTCCTGCATCTAGCTTCCCCCTTCCTCCGCAAAGGGGGACCGTGAGGCGGCCCCCCTTTTCCCGGGGCGATGGCACAAGAGTATGCAGGGTATCCCCCCACCGGGCAAAAGAGTCCGAGCGACATGCCACAGCCCCCACCGTGAGCGCCTCGCTGCTGCTGAGCCTCTCTGGGCTGTTTTTATTGTCAGTTTCATCCTGAGTCTATTTCACGCAATGATATTGCCTGGGCGCCCTTCCCCAAAAAAAGACAGTTTTCCGGGTGAGGACTGAAATTAAAACACGACAGCCATTGATTGTAAGGCTGGCAAAGGAAAAGGGAGGTCAAAAAAACCCCAACAGCCCATCCTCATGGCTCCTCAAAATGCAATCGCTTCCCTTAGCTCACTGGGCACAATAGAAATTGACTGTCTCTCCAATAGCCATGCGCCTGATGCTATTTATAGCCAGGGGCTGGGTTGGAAGGTACCATTCAGCTTCTCCCAGGCAGGCAGACCTGGGGCGGGTGGGAGTGGAAGGGGGGTGAGACAGACTAGAGGCAAAAGCAATTCTCCCTCTCTTTCCCCCCATCCGGTCCCTCCCCTGCTCGTCCATCCCCGCACCACCCCCACCCCCCAGTCTGGCTGGGCATTTGAACCGATCCAGCCTGTTTAAACGGAAAGGACACCGATCCTCAATGTAAAAAAAAAAAAAAAAAAAAAAAAAAGAAAGAAAAAAAAAGAAAAAAATCCGCTCAGAGCCAGGGAGCGAGGGAGGAGTGTGTATGTGTGTGTGTGCGGGCGCGAGCGAGAAGAGAGACGCGCGGGGGGGAAAAAAGAGGCAAGAAGATTTTCTCTATGTATATAAAGATGGCCACGTTAGCGAACGGACAAGCAGACAATACCACCCTGGGTAGCAATCACCCCAGCCCCAGCACCAACGGGCACATGAACGGATTAACCCACAGCCCCGGGAACCCCGCCACCATCCCCATGAAGGACCACGATGCCATCAAACTCTTCATTGGGCAGATCCCCCGCAACTTGGACGAGAAGGACCTCAAGCCACTCTTCGAGGAGTTCGGCAAGATCTACGAACTGACGGTGCTGAAGGACAGGTTCACCGGCATGCACAAAGGTGAGCCGCCCCCAACTTTCCCAGGCAGGGTAGGGACCGCCCGAGCCGCCCCGGAGGAGAAGCCGGGGGAGGCAGAGAAAAGACTGGATCCCTCGCGGTGTGTTTAGCCGGGTTATTTTTTAATGGAGTAAGCACGGTTTGGGCTCGGCAATCACTCCAGCCCGCCGGGGAGAGCGCGGGGAAGGCAGCCGGGGCTGGCCAGGAGGCAGCTGTCCACAGACGGGTGGTGCTGAAATAGACAGAGGGCTTATTTATTTATCTTTCCTCGCCGCACATTTCCACACAAGAGGGGCGGGGGAGGCGTCTTTTCCAGCTATTCCTTATTGGAGAGCCATGATCTTAAAATAAAGGCATGGAGGGGGAGGTTGGGTTCATATTTTTTTTAAGCGTGGGAGAGGAAAAAAAAAAGAACCCAAGAAAAGAAATCGCAGGCAAGGTTCTATAAAATTTGCAAAGTAGCCCTGAGAGATAAGGGGGGGTCGCGAAAAGGGGGAGCATTAGAGCACCCCGAGCCACCGTCGCATGCATACACTTGCTTTGGCGGGGCTGCTCGCGTTTGCGGGCAGGCTGGAAGCGATCAGTAACTTTTTGATTTTATTTTAATGGTCGGGAGCGGCGATCGGGTAGCCTCGTCCCTTCCCCAGCCTCCGCGGTAGCGGCGGGATGGGGGTCTGCAAATGTCTCACCCTCCGGGCTGTCATGGTCGGATGTGGAGTGTAGATTAGCAGGATACCACGGGAGTTTGGGGCTTGCAACCAGATTGATCGCCGGGCATGAAAAGTAGGACGAAACTGAGCAAGTTGGAGGTAATTTACATAGCAGACCCGCTTACAAGCAGGATGCGTTGGTAGCCCCCTTGAAATTACCTTCTTAACACTTGATGTTCTTGGCACGATTATTTTATTTTATTGGTGTATTATTGTGTCTGATCCCTAAGCTAGCATTTAGTGTTGCTTTTGAAAGAGGACGCCGCCTTGCTCAAACAAAACCCAAATAGGAGAATGTGGGCACTTTGGCTCCAGAGCAGGGGAGAGTCAGATTCATTAAATTCGGGTTTAAATACCAACCTCTGTTAACCTAGCAGACGCCGACTGGATAGCATCCCAGAAAACCATTTCATTGGGTTAGTATCTCTTCAGCTGGTTGGAGGAGTTGTAAATCTTAAAGTTAATGGCATGGCTAGAAGTCAACTGCTCCCCCCGCCCCGGGAAGGAATGCAAATATAATCAACCTACCTTCTTCACCAAAACAATGTGCGGAACAAGGAAATTGAACAAGGCTTGTAAATTACACGGCATTTTCCCCTCCGCCCCCCCCCCCCCATGATCAGTGAAACCTAAGAGCTGTTCCACCTTGCAGCCAAGCTTCCTAGAAACCACATCAAGGTTAGTGTTTGATGTTTATCATTTAAGCAAGTCGTCGATACACACCAGCCGAAGGGAGGTGAGGGGGCTCGGCGCTTGTGCCTGGTAGACGAATTGCAGGGAGCGGTGTGTGTGAATTGGTGCGGGTTTCTTTCTTAAGAACGAGGAGAGCAGAACCATCATACAACTTTACCACGTAGCGCTTCACCTGGGTGCACCATTCAGGCAGGAAGGCAGCTGGGGAGGGGGAGTCTGGCTGGAGGGATAGTCTTGTATTTACTCTGTAATTATTCCAGCTCCGGGCAAACTTAAAATTCGACATAATATTGATCCCACCCTATCGCCCATCCAGTGTCCGCAGAGATGTGTGGTTGGGCGCGTACACCTCCTCAGAGGGGAGAGAGAGGGCCCGCGTCTTGCCTGGATACTGTTGAGCAAATATCCCTGAAATAGGCATGCCCCGTTTCCCTCCAGCCCTCTTTAAAGCTGCCCCCTAGAATATGGAACCTGGCCGGGGAGAAGCCCCCCCTGTGTAGAAACCAGCCTCTGAGAACTTCTGGACTTCGGAGGACCTCTGATGGTTCTAGGTAGGGAGCGGGGCTAGGCACCGACCTGCCAGCCTTTGAGAGATCGGTTTGATTTAGTCCGTCCGAGACGCGTTTGAACTCCTTTCGGGGGAAGCTGCTGATGGATTAGCTCATCCTGATAACAATGTGCCTCTGGCTACCTGAAAAAAATTACTTTCTTGCCACTGGTGATTCATTACTGTGAAGCCAAAACGCAGGACGGGGCTTTGAAAAATCAGAATTGTGTTTTGCTTCTAGTCCCCCCTCCTTTTTTTCTTTCTCGTTCGCCCCCTTTTTCTCATCTAAGTCCGCCACATAACGCAGAATATTAACTTATAGCCCCCTTTGGGGGATAGTTGAAGATTGGCATTCACTAATCCTCTAACTTTAGATCCATAAAGGGAGAGTGGCAGTATACAACCCCAAGAAGCTTTCCACAATTGCTGCATAATGAGTCTACATTAATTGATGCCTGACCCTTAAGTAGATTTCCCTCGCAGACCTGTCCCTGGGAAGGACTCCAAAGGGTTAACGGCAGGCAGCGGTAGTTTATTGAACTGCGTGGCAAGCGATCCCTTTATTAAATGCATAGAATTATGGTGGTATTTATTTTTTAACAATCATAGGGTAACAAGGTGGAGACCAGGCATCTGCGGTGTAAATCTACTGAAATGAATGGACTGGATAGATGCGACTCAGCCTCGGTTCAGAGATCCCCGTAGGGTGTTTCTCTAGCATGGGGGAAATGGGGTAGAATAGATCTAAAGGTAAAGCCAATCATTGCCCCCACCAAAAAAAACCCTCCCCCAAAGCTTTTGGACTCCCAGGATCTGTCACAGTGATTCCGCCTCTGCCACCCAGCCCAGCCCCTTGAGAGAAATACATTTGTTTTGCAGGCACGTGTGTGTAAGGAAGGATCGCCAGATCCCTGCACAGAAAGGGTTTCATGGCATGAGCGTAGCTTCTATGTTCCTTCCATCCCCCGATCCTCCCTTCTCCCCCCCCACCCCACGGGGTAGGAACAGGCACTCCTGTCCTCGGCTACTTGGTGGGGGTGTTGGGATGTTTTGCCAGCACAAATCTCGGCAGCTTTGACCCACCCACACTGAGACACACACACACACACAAAGAGAGAGAGTCAACTAATCACAGTCGAACAATTTAGCAAGCCATCCATTCATAATTCCACCCCCCATGCCTAGCAGCTGAGTATGCTTACACACTGAGTTACTGGGAGACATAAAGGTTAGGGCTCTCAGGACAGCCATATTACAATGCATTATTTGAAGTCATTTAAGGCCAATTTTAGTGGTATTTAGAATAATACTCATGAATTAAAGCAATCTAAATATAGAGCTGTCCCAAAAGATTGAAGCTGCCTTTTCTCCCCATGCCTACTTGGCTCCCAAAGCTGCAATGTGTTTCAATTTGAAACACACCGGGCCACATATTTAGGAAGTCCAAATAGATCTCCTGTGCCATTCAGTGACCCACAGGCAGGTTAGTTTACTTAAGGAGTGAAGTGGCGGGTGCGGGGAGATACCGCTACACTGTCCTTTCAAATCTCCTCCGGAAACAAGAACTCAGGGAAAACCACCCTGGCAGTCACATTGTTAGGATGATGTACTCAGATAACCCAAATCTCACTCAACAAATCAGGGAAGGCAGCTAGCAAGATGCAGGAGCAAAATATCCGTTTGTTTTCCTGTTTGCTATGCCCTCTTCTCCAAAGCATGACTGATTTTGGAATTTAAGACACCTGGGTGAAGGTACCCAAAGCTTCCATTCATTGTAGTCTCCCTCGAGAGAGAATACACACTCAGCATGTATTCAGTTTTTAGTTTACCCCAGAAATGCAAAATAAAAACAATACTTATTACATTAAGAGCCACCATAGATAGATAGATAGATCTGAGGAAATGAAAAATGTAGTAAAAAAAGACCACAGCTAAATACAGGTGCTGAATAAACACTTCCGTAATTGAAACATAAGGTTTGTCTAGCTGAACGCAGTGCACATAGTATTTAGTGTGGTAGTAAAGCAGACAAATTTTAGGGCAGAGAATGCACACATAAACTGGAACAAAAGAGTGGAGGCTTTATGCCTGCTATCTGAAGACCAATCCCTGAAAACTGGCAAAAGACAATTGGATAGCTTGATCTAAGCGAGGAAAAGAAAGCAAGAAAAAGAGAAAAACAAACAACACCCAAAGAAGCCTCTATACATTAATAACACTCCGTAGGAATGCATCTATATCTATGTATACTCTATGTCAAACATATGGCCCAGATTGCTTCATAAATAAAATGCTAGATTTTAAGTCTTTTTTTTCAGTGACCTGGACACAAATTCTGTTTTTTAATAGCATCTGCACCCAGTCCTGTGATGGTTGTTATAGTTGTGTCAGCATTTCCAATACAAACTCCAATTTTCAGGGTTCTCTCACTTGGCTGTTAAGTTTTGCACTATGCTGTAAACTTGTTTTTTCTCTCTGTCCCCTTATCAGATGAGATAATAATAGTAGTGGTTAATATAATGTGCTTAGTTCATGGCTATATTAGTAGGGGGTGAAGTGTGGGAGAAGAAAGAAAACAGACATTTGTAGTTCCAGGTGTTTTTTTCTTTGCATTCCTGCCGCTTAAGCCTGTATTGCGTAGCTATTTGTAAACCGAGATTCTTCGTGCCATTTCGTGATAATACCCATTAGTGGGAAGAAGATGTTTTTTAAAGGACTGACTGATTTTTAAAGTGAGCCCAACAGAGTCACATATATGGGCACTGTAAAAGGGAGGCCATAAAGGCTATAAAAGCTTCCAAATACCTGAAGGATTATAGAGTGAGGTCATTGGACCAGAAATGACAGTCGGGATGGTAGAAAAGACTAGAAACATTGTCGCAGTGAGGACCAGGTCTGTGATCCATCTAGTTCACACTACGGTTTATGACAGTGGCCCGCGCCAGATGCTTCCGAGGCAGGTGCAAGGCACTCTCTGTGGGGGATGAGTCAAACGGGGTATTAGCAGAGTCTGGAATGGTCTTGTGAGGGAAGTTGACAGAGTCATGGGGAATTTTGCCTGAGGGAAGAGGGAGTAAAGCAGCAGGAGCCCTGTCACATTCAACAGGAATTTGGATGCCAGTCTTTGAGAGGGAGGACAGATGAAGGAACTTGTGTGGCAGGTGGGCTGAGGGTGAAGGGGCTGGAAGGTGGAGGAAGGGCCCTTCTGGCCACAAATATGCAGCATTCTCTTTAAGCCGGGAGAGGCTGGCGTACCCTCTGGGGAGGCAGGCCAGCCACGCTGACCTGGCCGACCATGACGACACTGTTCCGGTCCCTCCCATCAATCGAGTGTGACTAAGGGAGGGTTTCTGCAACAGGCAGTAACGGCACCAAAGGAGAAATAATGGGGGGAGATGGCACAGTCTATTGGGTCAAGTTACCTGCATCGGGAGAGGGGGGGGAACCTCTAAACAGTTTCAACAACTTCAATAGGTCTTGGCTGTAAAGTTATTTTCATAGTCCAGAACAGCAGAAGGCCACAAATTCCCCAGTGGTTCGTCTACCCACTCCTTTGTATTCGTGCCCTACAATGCTTTGTCCCTGCGTCTGTCTGAAGCAGGTGAACAGTTACATGAGCTAATTTGAGCACTGTCCTCAGAGAACAGGGCTATGACTCTGCGCATCCTCCTCTCTTAAGCATCAAGGCCCGGCTTTCTCCTTCCCCTTTGGAGATCAGTAGGAGTTTTGCCATCTGGATTGATGGGAGCAGGATTGGGCCCAGGTTTGCATGTAATCAGTCCTTGTACAGCCCTGTGCTAGCCATATGGCCACATGATTTTTAAGAGCAGTGTGTGTGGGGGGGGAGGGGATGGTTTTACATAGTGAACGACACTATCTCCAATCTGAGTTATTCCCTTCCTGTGGATTTGTTTCTGATTCCCTTTGATGGAACAAAGTCAAACTCAAAGGAAGAAGGGAAACCAACAAGAGAAATATGCCTGATTACAAGTTCCTTCTGTCCTGCCTCAGTGATGCGAAAGGGAGTTATGACAGAGGTTGGTGTGAAGGATCCAGCTTTATCAACTGAAAACTGCAATGGGACTGGAGTGCGGTTGGGGGGGGGAGGGAAGAATTATGAATGGTCGAAACTAAGGCTGCTACTCTGTCTTAGCTCCATGGTCTCGATTATAGGGATTTTTTTTCCCCTGCATCCTCCAGATGTGCCCTGGCCTGGCTGCAATCTCAGGGCATGATAGTTCGTGCACACGGGGCTGTAATATTTGATAAGTCAGGGCATCATTGTGGGATTTGCATGTGTTCGCTTGTGTCACTTGGAACCCCAGCCAGGATGCAACACGCAGGTGAATGCAGCTTTTAATGTGCATTCATTATGCACCCCCTGACATCTTCGCTAAGGAAGAGAAGGCTTATTATTGTAGCTGCTTAACATAACGACGGATGGGCGCACTCAGCCTCTCAGATAAAGTGCCTGACCATATGTAGGGGCTAAAAATAAATAATATACAGCTGTCTATTCCATAGGAACGAACGGGAAGACAGAGAGATGCAGGCACTGTGTTCAGTTTGTCAAGCAGGAGCAACCAAAAATATTGATCAAGGCAAGGGGAGAAAAATTGATAATGAACTGGACTCCAACAAGATTTTAATTGACAGTGACTTCCATGAGCCAGCTTTGGACAGTGTATATAAACTGACCACGTTGGGACTTTATTGCAAGGCACTCGCCTTTAATTAATTGTCACCTTTGTTAAGACGGGCTACAGATCAAAGGTTTAAATATACTTAACAGGTTCTTAGTAACAAACCCTTACCATGCATTAGAAATATCTGACAGCTCAGCCAATGAGGCATGCAGATTTCGATCTACCTCCCCCTTTTCTGTGTAGTTCTCCCTCCTTTATTCCAACAGGGACAATCATTGCTTAACATTAACCCTTTCATAGGATGGGCATGAGATTGATGCTCTTGTCATTGGGAGGCTGTTGTTGCCTGGAGAGGTGAGCTGTACATATATAAGTTCAAGTATTTTGCAGATAGTGGATCCGACTAAGGCGCATTACAGCTCGACAGACAAAACTTGTCTCCTGGGCTTATGACACACAATCCCTTCCCACTCCCCACACACGCCGCTGTTTATTTCTCTTATTGAACTCTCCAACACATTCCAGGATATAAGTTTGTACGAAAGGTGTCGTACTGAATACAGCTGTCAGCATAAAGTTTATAGAGATATACTGGTGCGTGCATGTATGTGTGTGTGTGCATTTGTACGTCTCTTTATGTATATCCACAATCATACATATATTTTGCATATCTATTCATGAAAACACCCATTCAGTATACACACAGGTAAATATTTATCTGTGTGTGTGCAATATGCACACAGTCACATATCTCTCTAAATATTTCGCTTCTCAAATGCTACACCTCGAAAGCTTATTCTTAGGTAAAAGTGACAAGTGACTCGAATTCTTGGAAACAATATATGATGAGCCGAATGTGATACAAAGCTGTTTGTTCGTTGTACTAATTTAAGGATACAGTCACACTTAATTAATCCATGTCTAGTTTTTGTGTAGCGTGTCGGGGTCTCAAAAATATAGAGAGCTCTCCAGGCTGACTTTACAGCGTGCAGAAAGTGTGGCTCCTGACCTGAGTTTTCTTCAGACGGAATAAAAATGGAGCTTTGTGGGTCTGATTAGATCTGACTGTCTACTTGGACAGTTTCTAATACAAATTTCTATGCATATACTTCACACACAGAGCATGCATATACACATGTATAGAAAGGACAGCCTTACATTCACACATAGTTCTCTTTTTTTTTTCTGTTTCAATCTCTAAGGATAGATTCACCTCACACAATAGCCATCACTCACTGCAAACACACACAAATAGCTTTGTTAGAGTCGACAGTTTCTTGCAGGTAGATGAATAAAGCAGCATCAACCTATTAATATCCCAATAAAACAGGGCTTCTTTAAAAGGATCCAGGGGGATGAAGGCTTTCAAAAGATCAAAATATACATCATAGAGAGCTTGTAGAATTCCCATGATTATGTTTCCGCTACATAATGTTCTAATTTACTATTTGATCAATTCTAAGGGGACCCGTGTTTTAGGAGGGGTGGGAAGAATTCCAGTTTACTCACCTAAGATGCATGAGGGAGAGTGAAAATCGCTCTTAAAATTATCTGTAGCCATGCAGTAATGAGCGTATCAATACTTCTTTAAGGAAAGTGACAGCCTTCTAGGAGACATTCAGTTCTGTGAGCAAAGGTCTCAATGTAAATATTCTTCATTAATAATATTATTGATAGCTCAGTCGACCAGTCTAACCAGGCACTGTATAAAGGAATTGCTGTACCAGTCAGGAAGGAGGGCGATGCAGAATTTACAAAGTTGTCCTGTAACATTAATCCTATTGATTGAGTCTAAGAATATACTAAGGTACAGATGTTTTAAAGCGCTTCTTTGAAACGTTGCATGCCAGACAGATCCCCTTCCCGAGCAGACTGCGTTGGCATGAAACTCTTTGAAAGCTTAACACAGTCAAAACTCTACTTCCCGGCCTATTAAAAGCAGGGTCCATCCTTTCCCTGGTATTTAGAGAAAGGACTTGCCACCCGGTCCAAACAGAAAGTGATCCACTTCTCTGCTATCACAGATCTTTCTTTCAAATACGATCCTTGCATGACTGTATCACAGTAGCAAGAGGATCATAGACATTAGCGATAGCAACGACTGCATAAGCCACCTCGTCTAACCCTTATCGGTGAAAGATTGTGATCCTTACGAGCAATTTCACTTTGCTATCCTATGGGGTGATGCTGGAAAAAAAAAAAAGGTGTCTGAAACTCCTTTCACTATATATTTTTTCTTGTTTCAAAATATTTGAATGTAATGAGAAAAGAATCAAGGGAGAGGGAATCCACACACACAGACACATACACGTATATAAACTCTTCACAAGGCAGACAAGGGCTTGATCTAAAACCCATTGAAATCAACAGAGACTCCCCTTGATTTCAAGGGACTTTGGATCAGGCCTCAAGTTAGAAACAATTTTGCAAGATACCTCTCATGAGACAGGAGCTCTCAGTAATACAGAATGTGACTGCCTTAAGATTGTTACTTGTATAAATCTAGACACACAGACCAGCTTGCATCCAAATCTACTAACTACTCCCTCTTCAGCAATATGCTGTCTGATCTGGGTTTGCTGGTTCATTCATTCGGTTACACCATTCAGCTCAAAGAGTCTCATTCTCCTTGCCGTACGGTAGTTTCAGGATGGTTTGCTTTGCATTATCCCTTGTTTCAGTTTAGAGGGCAAGAGTTTTCCTTTTGCTGGGATTCAATTGCTTTTGAAAGCTATTTATTTGATCAAAATCAATCTTCAATAATACCTGGATTAAGGATCTGATTTTTCACTCTTTTGTGACAAGTGCAGTCCCTCATTTATGCAATCCTTTCCCTACAGCCGAACCTTTTTTAGTTTTTTTTTTTTAAGGAAGACAAAGAAATGCAGATCTTGTTCAATAGGCTGGCAGTAAAAAAGAAAAACAAAACCCACATACCGTGGTGGGAAGGTAAAAACCTTTATAAAAGTCTTTAGAAGACGCGATTATTACATTGTTGTTTGCAAGAGCAGGTACATAACTGACTGAGAGGCCCAGCAAATATGTATCTTACAAATGATTTCCCACCAAGTTCCTCCGGAGCAGAAGAGAAACACAACAAACAAACAAACCCACCAATATGTTGCAGGGGAATTTGCACAGAAAGATGCTTCTGGAGATGATGGTGATGTCATGGTGACAGTTTTTACTTTCTACTAGCAGGGATACTAAAAGTGAATGTCAAATTAAACAAAATAAAAGAAAACATTGGTGTTCATCATTACTACCAGCTAGTACAGGCAGGGCAGCATGATTCAGGGTGCTGCTCAGGGCTTTCTGTTATTTTCCAGCGAGGGAAGGAGTATGGTCTAGTGGTTATGGGCTCACTGCGGGTAACTGGGGCATCTGGATTCTAATCTTAGCTTTGATAAAGATTCACCGGCACATCGTGAGCAGGTGGTTCAAACACTGATGCCTGATCCAAAGCAGTGGAGTCCAGGAGGGAAATTCAGTGAGTTTGGGATCATACCCTTAGCTTCTTCATCTGTGAAATGGAGATAAACTTCTGAGGGATGGGGAGAGGTGAGGTGAGGCTTAATCAATATTACTAAATGATTTTGAGACTCTTAGATGAAAGAGGCTTAGATCAGGGCAAATTATTGGGAGCCGGGGCCACGCACAAAGCCGAGTTCGGGCTTTCAAGCATAGGGCCGGGAGGAAGGAAGGGGTCTCAGACATTTTGTCTCTGTGGGCCTGCCCGCATGCGGCGGTAGCCAATGGGAGTGTTGCTGTTTAGTTCAGCAGGAAGCCGGATCAGGCCCTTTCTTTGTGATGTCGGTACCTGCCACGATGTATTTCTCTCCTGACACAGGCTCTTGCCTGAAAAAAGAAAAGTCGGGAATGACTCATACAGGAATTGTGTATTGTTCTTATGATTGCTCCGTAGGGAGCTGTATGGCTCCAGGCGCTGGGAGAGAGCTGGGCTATGCCTTTCTGCGCTCACGGCCTGGTGCGAAGCCCCTTGAGTTGAATCAGGATTAGGCCACTGGGTCCCTAGCGAGCATGGGGCCGTGGCCACAGACAGCTCCCCGCTGATGGCTCCTCAGTGATTCAGGTTAATCAAGTTGGTGGGCTCTGCCCATTGGCTAGCCCAAAGGCCACTGAAGTCAATGGCTGTACTCCTGCCTGGCACCAATGGACTTTGGATCCCGTGCCTGGTGAACAGACTGCTGCAATGAGCGTGAGAGGGAGAGATGGGAGAGTGTGCTCCCTTTATCCCTCCATGGCAGGGTGGGTCAGGGCAGGGAGAGGGATCTAAGCGTCACGACGTGGATAAACAGAGGCTCCCAGTGGCCAGATGGTCAAATCTGCCTGAAACTCATCCGAAAGCTCTGGAAGCAAAAGGGGGGATTGTCAGTGTATCCCCCACCATTGGCGAATCAAGCAGGTGGGGTTTTTTTGGGGGGGCTGTGGGTTATCTGCCACTACGTCAATGCCCCACGTTTCAGTGCTCGTCCCCTTCCCGCGCACTGGTTTGACAGCCCAGCGCACAGGCAGGGGGCTGGCGGAAGGCTGGCTGTGAATCCCGGATGGCCCAAACTCACCCGGCCGGCTTGCTCCCCCCTCGCTTTGCTTGCCGGCGTGACCCGCCGCGTTGGTGGCTGGGATGCTGCCGGAAGGCGGGTCTCGTGTGCGAGCAGTGGGATGCCGTCTGACGGCCGGAAATCCCGCGCGGTCTCCGTTTCGCAGGGCGAGCAAGGCGGTCATGATCTAGATACTTACGTAGCTTTGCCGATGGCAGGAAGGGGAAGACGGGTGGGTTGGTTTTTGATAAGAGGGGGGTTGTTTTCTCTCCAGTCTGGTCTCCCCAGCAGCGGGTGCTTTGTGGTTTTTTTAAATGATCACCGGCTAAAGCTGGTTTACAGGCGGTGGGCGGGGGGCACAAAGGTGCTGGTTAACTTCGGAGTTTCTGATTCATCACCTCTGGACTCCTCTCCTCCCCCCGCTCTCTCCTCATTTAGACCCCCTGGCAGGATTCCTGACAGTGGGTTTGTTGTTCAAGCAACACGCAGCTGGCCCCACTGCGCTAGGGAACTAGATCAGATTGCTGGGCGGGCTGTTTATTCCCCGGTCCCAGAGCAAGGCCCTTGCCCTTGCTTTCCAGGCTGAGTTTCTTTGCGCTTCCTCTCCGGGGTGGGTTTCCAGGCCTGGCTGCTGACGTGGATTTCCTAGCCCCACTCTTCGCCCTCCCGCTGGAGTTTCCATGGGCACGCTCTCGTGCCGGGAGTTCAGTTCTCGGGCTCGCTCTGTCAACCTCCCCAGGCGCAGACGCTTGCCTCAGAGACCCAGCTCTCGTGCCCAGCTGCTGCCTTGTTCCATTCACTTCCCAGGGTCTATTTCACAGGCTTTCCCTCTCCTGACCGGATTCCTGGTTCCATGCGGTTGCTGTCAGGGTCCCTGATTGGTGCTCAGTCCTCGCTCCGTGCTGTTGCCGGCCACTGCACAGCCTCTTAGTGTCTAGGCCTTGGCACTCAAGTTGAACGCCCATCATCCGAGCCTGTCTCCTTGCTTGTCTGACGTCCAACCAACAGGCAGGACTGGGGGCATGCTCAGGATTTCCACGGGAGACACAGCACTCATGGCAGACATTAGAAGGGACCAAACTCTGTCCATCCAAGCCAAAGAAACCAGTCTCAGGGAAGGAGGGGAGGGCTGTAGAGGAACAAGGCTCTGTGTCCTCCATAGAAGATCAAAACCCAATGGCTATCTAATTGCACTGATATTTTTCAAGTCAAATCAGTGCCAGATTTCTCCCACAATGATCCCTCCTGTATTTTCCTGGGTTTTGTTTTCCGTGCACAGCAGGAATGCTGCTCCTTACTGGCAGATTTTCCTGTAGCCCTGAAGCTCCTAAATCCTTCTCCCCCCCGCCCAAAAAAAATGTCCCACAGAGGAGAGGCAGCGTCTTCTGGGATCGTGGGACTGGGAGTCAACAAAGCTGTGTTCGGTTGCCAGCTAGCACCCGGTGTCACCTTAAACATGGGCTTTAAACCGATTGGTGTCTTAATTTCTCTGTGTGCAAGAAAGAGAATCGTGATACCTGGCTTTGCGAAGGGCTTTGTGTGGGAAGCATCTGCCCTAGTACAAAGTGTTTAATAGTATTATTAGGTCTGGCTTGTGTCTGTTCTGCGGGACTGGCCATTTCTTGATCTAGCAGGTCAATGCAAAGAGCAGCGAAGCCAGAATCACTTTTCTTTGCCAGCCTCAGGGGCTGTTTCGGAAGTCATGGCCGTCGCTGCGTGACGGTCCTGTGGATCTACTTGTTTTTTTTTTCTGTTACCCTTCACTCGGTTCCCTTGGGAAGCCTTGCCTGACCATCCCCTGCCCCTGCTAGTGTGGTTTCTTTGTAAAACTGCTGGCGGGGTGCATCTGTGTGGGTGTGTTTGTGTGGGCAACCGCACAAGCCGCTGAGCGAGGCGTCGAGCATGGTGTAATGTATTTAGCAAAGGAGAATGCAGACCACAGACAAAAAAGTGCAGAGAGGAGGAGAGGGAAAATACTTGGAGCCGGGGAAGATGGAGTTTGGCAGGAGGGGGAATTCTCCCCCATTGCTAATAAATGACTGGACCATCTTTCAGTCCGGGGCAAACGAATGCATTTCCTGGTTTGTTGCTTGTTTGTTCTCATGGAGGCCAGCTGAAAACACAGAGCAGTTGAAAGGAATCCAGAAGCATTTAGCAGCTTCTTTTGAGATGGCAAAATTCAAGTTGCCGGCACAAGGCAGCGCTCGTCAGAGCTTAGCTTTTCCTTATGCTTGGCTTTCCTACCAGGGAAAGTGTCAGATCATCTATTCAGATCAGGACAGTCAGTGGTGCCAAAGGTTTAATCAAATATTAAACATGGTCAGTAAACTTGAACCAACATGGGATGTGCAGCGGCACTGCTCGCTTTCAAGCAAGCATGCTGGAGGAGAAAGTTTTCTCTCCTCACCAGCTGACTGGGATTTGCTGCAGGCAAAAGGAGCTTGTTTTAGACATGCACACATCTATCTATCTATCTATCTATCTATCTGCTACCTAGCTGCCTAGCTATCCTTCAAGTCTGTGTGTAAAAGGTTTATGCATAAATGTAAAATATATGCACATACATAACATGCAGAAGTGTGTTATGCATATGTATATGCATGCACACACAAATAGATAGAAATGCACATGTCGGTCTATGTCTGTGTGTACATATTTGCTAGTAGGTGTACATATGCACACATATCTCCGGGGGGATGTGTGTATTACATCCACACACACCTATATCCTCTGTGCGTGTGTATGCCGACATATGGATAGCATGTATATGTCCCAGCATTTGCTTATTCTGATGGAAAGGGTAGTCTGGGATGGAGTGCTTTGCAGAGAGTTGGTTTATGACTTTCCCTCGGCCTTCTATTATTCATTCTCTCTGATTTTTATCTAATCTCTCTCTGATTGTCCTGGTGCAGCTTAATAGCCAAAGTGAATTTTTATTACATCATCAATATAATCTCCAGCTAATCAGCATCCGTGTGCACTGCAGTGTACCCTTTAGCTTTTTGTCTGTGTTCATAAATAATAAGAATGATAATTTGGGCCTTCTTTTTGTTTGGGTTTCTGGTATCAGGCGAAGTGCTCCTGCCGCGGCTCTTTCACTCCACCTATTTTGTTTTTGCAATTTTACAGCCCACTATGTCTGCTCAGCTTGACAATTTCCCAGCTTAATTTGTGGGTGCCTAACATTTAAATCACGGGCGATTTTATATACGCATTGGGAGGGCAATGGAGGTGTATGTAAAGTGAACTGCAGCATTGCGCTGTAGAAACACATACAGACCTCTTTATACACAATTTGTTCCTCACAACGGTGTGGTAAACTGTTTGCATACACACATCTAATCGATAGCTTTCTACAGTACACTCAGATGTATCCTTTTTCTGTGATGTAGCAACCTCTAGCTGGAAGAGCAGGCGTCTCGGAGGTGGGATTCCTTGGTTCTGGTCCTGATTTCTTTCACTAGCTCACCGTGTAATGTTCATCAAGTCCCTGAGAGCATTGCAGGTCAAATCCTTACATTCTTGTGCCTCAGTTTCCACCTCTGGCACCCGAGATCAATGCAAAGCAGCGCACATTGGACAGCGTAATGCCATCCTGACATACAAAATCAAGGGTTCGATATGAGGTGCTACCACTTAAGAAAAGAGATCTTGGAGTCATTGTGGAAAGGTCTCTGAAAACATCCACTCAACGTGCAGCAGCAGTCAAAAAAGCTAACAGAATATTAGGAACTGTTAGGAAAGACTTAGAAAATATGACCACAAGTAGGATAATACTGCTATATAAATCCATGATAAACCCAGACCATGAATACTGCATGTAGTTCTGGTTATCCCATCTCAATAAAGACACATTAGAATTGGACAAAGTACAGGGAGGAGAAACAACATTGATTGGGGTATGGAACAGCTTCCATATGCAGAGAAAATGAATAAGGAAGTAATATTCACCCACTCATGTTACACCTAGTAAAAGCAGGTAGAGGATTTAAAACACACATAAGGTAGTATTAAGTCACACAACAGGTGATCAACCTGTGGAACTCATTGCTGGGAGATATTGTAAAGGCCAAATGAATACTCTTTTCCAAAAAGGATTCGATAATTCATGGGGGATAGATCCGTAAACAGGTATTAGCCAAGATGGTCCAGGATGCAATCCCACACTCGTTGTGTCCCTAAACCAGGGGTGGCCAACCCATTTAACAAAGAGAGCCGAAAAAATGTGAAGAGCTGCACCAGAATTGTCGAGCAAGAAAAAAAAAAAAAAAGGAAGCTGCCCCTTTAAGAAACAAGCTTAGGCTTTTTCAGGCTCCCGTCGACGGCCATCATCATGGGTGCCATTTTGAATCGCCACCCCAGTGAGCACAGGGGAGCTGGGGGTTGGGGCAGGGAGCCGGGGGTGAGGGAGGGCAGCGGCTGCTCGGGAGAGGGTGCAGGAGCGCACTTTTGGGGGAGAAGAGCCTCATGCAGCTTGCGAGCCGTGGGTTGGCCACCCCTGCCCTAAACCTTCAAATGGCAAAACAATTTATAGACAATCCCTGCTTTCTCCTGAGAGTACATTTATTCTGCATACATCCAGCACATAAACTGTAATATCTGTGAACCAATAGGGTTGGGATTGATTCTTCTATGTTTGCCCTGCACTGAACACAAACACACAGCCAGAGCTCAATCAACTGAAATACAAAAGAGAAATACAAATTGCACATACCTATGCACACACGGGGTACTTGACAGCAATGTACGTGGGAGGATGCACACCTACCTCTTTACGATAAAATGGAGTGATAGCACACTGGCCCCCCCTCCAGCAAAGCACATGCTTAATTTAATGATGCAGTAGCCATGCTTAAATCCATGGGTACTTTGATGGATCCCAGGTCTTGAGGCCTATCGAAGATATATAAAGAAGAACTGCGTAAGTTGAAGTTTGATGAGGTTTGCTGAGAAAGCAAAGCACTGTGACTCAGAAACGGCTCATGTTAGATTGCAAGGTATTGCAACTGGAAAGGAAGGTCTCCGCATGGTGAATACATGATATGACTTGTCCTACCATCTCTACAGCATTTCCTACCTCTTAATAGGCTTCCTTTCTGGCCTTCCCTACAGGGAGTGACAGGTCAGAGCGGATCAGGGAATGGCTTTGGTTCCTGCAAACATGTGGCAAATGAAAACAACAACAAAAGTTTTCATTCTTATCCAACATTTCCATTTTGTCAGTGAAATCCCTCTCCCAAAAGTCTATCAAAATCAGATGTTTTGTTTGGGAAAAAAAAGCGCTTTTCTCATAGAGGGAAGACGACATATTTTGTATTACAAATTGAAACAGTTCGAGTAAAGATTAAGTCCTCTCCTGTTCTCTTACTCCTTTTGCACACCAAAATCCATACGCAGGGACTCAGAACTGGAATCGGGGTTGGGGAAATGGGGAAGTAGGGCTTCAGTACCTTTCAGGACTGGGCCTTGACTCTCTGTACTGCAGGGGACGGATTCTTTGCATTCTGTGCGAGTGAGAAGCCACCGGAGATAACGTCTCCCAGCTGATTTGCATGTCTTTCTGACTTGTTTGCTTTTTAATTTATTGCATGTGTATTGCCACGGTTTATTTATTTATCCCCCCAACCAACCATCCCTGAATCTACCAGCTACATCCCCTAGGGTGATACGAAAGCCGCCTCATCCTTGACAAAAATCTACCTTGAAGAATGAAGAGCATTCCCTGTTTGTAACTGGAAGACATGAAAAAGAACGCCTCACTTATCTGAATTTGCTGTGCATCCAAGCACTGTTTATGGAGATTTACAATACCTCGCCTCTTCATTGCTCAGCGCGGGCTAGGGGATTTTAGGTGGCAGTATTAGCCGTGGTATTAAAAATGCATTGGAAGGCACGGGGTGGGAGATTAGTTGGATAGAAAGACCCACGAATGAAGGGTTAATTACATTCAAAGAGGCCATCGTGGGGAGCAGAGGAGGCAATAGGTTTCTTTTCTTCAAAATTTACTAAATAGCTGGAAACACGGTTTAATGAATTTTAATGGGATCATTCTGAATTCCATGTATATTGCATCTGCTGACTGTAGGAAGTCAAGGTATTGTTGGAAGGAAGAGTATTGCCCTACTTTAGGTTTCACAGTTCGGTGTGGTTTTTTTTTTTTTTTAATCCCACAACAAGCACTTGATTCAGAAAATATACATTTCTATCCTGATTAAAAAAAAAAAAGTTCCCTTGCAAATGCACTATCTGGGAGTCTTCAGCACCATAGATCATTTTAACATTCACACGTGTGCTTTACACTTCTTGAATCCAATTGTGCCACCAAGACAAAGGTGCCTTTCGTATCTTTCCCAACGAAGGAGCTTTTTAATAAGAATTACGCCCCCAGTGATGTCATGTAAATCTGGGGTCACTGATTTCTTCCAGGAGTAGACTCTAGCAAATGAGAAGAGAATCGGGCCCATTCTGGAGGGACGGAAAGAGAGGGAGGGAAGGAAGTTGTTTTTTATTTAAAACGTAGCGTGTCTGGGCTGGCATCAGACTGGCCCAGCTCTTTTTCAGCAGGGCTCCCGCAGGGGCAGCCAAAAGACAACGGACTCCAGGACAACAAGGCCAATGTGATTGTACCATAGAGACAACATGTGAGGTAACAGCCTGTTACAAATGTCGATGGGTTCAGTTTGGCCAGGCCCACGTGAGGTAAGTCAGCAGCTCCATCACACTTTCAGGCAGAGGGAAACAGAGGCAGAAAAGTGAAAATATTTCATGAGGGGGTGCAGCAGAGAGTCAGGGTCCAAGCACGGATTACAACTCAAGTGCATCTGGCTTCCAGGACTGTCTGTTTTAGAGACCTCTAGGTTGCTCCTTCCTCTCGTATCTGGGCCCCAGCCTGGTTTCTGCATGTAAGGCAGGACACCATTTTGGGTAGCAGACAACATGAAGCGGCCATGCACTGTTTCTGTTCACTCGTGGGCTAGTCCTGCCTGGCTGAGACCCTTCATCTCCCATGAAGGGCCTAGTTTCTGTTCCCCCTGGAGTGAATGGGAATCGGCACTGTTCAGGATCAGGCCCTTTACAGTCAGGGCTGTCTACACAAAAAGAGACACCAGTATAATTTAAATCGGGGTTTCCAATTCTGGGTCATGGCTTGTAAGGGCAAGCCACTAGCTGCCCGCAAGACGCTTTGTTGACCTTTGCCTACGCAGGTATGGGCGATCGTCAATCCCGGCCAATGGGAGCTGCAGGATGAGGTCGGGGTCACTGCTTCCCACAGCTCTCATTGGCTAGGAATGGTGATCCGTGGCCAATGGGAGCTGTGATCACCCGTACCTGTGGAAAGGCAGGTAAACAAAGTGTCTCATAGCTAACTAGCAGCTTGCCCTCACAAATCGCGACCCGGAGTTTGAAAACCCCTGGTTTAAATGATTTAGAGCCCTCGTACGCATACAGTTAGAGTGACGTATAGGTGCTTATGGTAGTCTAGTTTATTCCCATAGGGAAGGGGTATGAAACCAGTATAATGGAATCCATGCTAGTCCATGGTACTACTGTTATAACTTTTTTGGTTAAAAAAGTCAGACCCCTAACTGATATACTGGTGTAAAACCTGTCTGTTGAGGAGAAGTCCCAGACCCGCTTGAGAGAAATGACTGAAAACTCCCAAAGAACAAGGACTGCCTCAAGCTACAGAGCTAGGATATAGGGCATGTCTACACTTATGGGGAGATCGGCACTGTGGCGATTGAATCCTCAGGGGTCGATTTAATGGGTCTAGTGAAGACCCACTAAATCAACTGCCGATTGTTCTCGTGTCAACTCTGGTACTCCACCGGAGCGAGACGCGTAGGAGAAGTCGATTGGAGAATTTCTCCTGTTGACCACCCCGCCAGAAAGCCCTTGTGGCAACTCGACCTAAGGTATGTTGACTCCGGCTGCGGTACTCCCATAGCTGGAGTGGTGTAAATTAGGTCAACTTCACCACACCGTGGAGACCTGCCCGTGGGTGTGGGTTCATCCTGCTTGTAAAGGGGGTTTGGCATATTATGGATCCAGGGGCCAGCTACCAAACTCAGATTTGGCTCTTCTTCCCCAGTGCTCCCAGCACACAGGTCCACGGTGGCTTTTTCAGACTCGTCTACTGATGAGCAGGCAGCAAGGTGCTTTTTTTTTTTAATGGCACCCATATGTTACCTAAGCAGCTAAATGCCGGACAAAATGCCAACTAGGTTACCCGAAATGCCAGCATCCCGGGACCTGAAATCAAACCGAAAGACTTTGTCATCCAAGTGACCCTTCCCCAGGCCTTTTACTTTGTGTATATTGTCTCAATTCAAGTGGAAGGAACCCCTGTCCCATCCATCTTTCCCAGCCATAGGCTCCTCTTAAGGCATTATCAGCTTGCCAGCAGGGTGCCTTCGCTCTGGTCACAGCAGTTCTGCAGCTGTCAGCGCGCTCAAGCAAAGTGTTAAACAATACTTCAGATGAGATCAGGTTGCTGTTTCTGCCCCCTCTCCCTCTGCCCCAGATGCTGCAGTGTTTTCTGTTTGCTGCCTGCTGAAATGACAGCAAGCTTTTTTCTCCTCCTGCTCATCGGCGGGGACTGTTCTCTCCTGGGGAAGGAGAAAAATCAGACCATCGGCTTCTTCTACACAATCAGGAACTATCGCGAGTCTGATGGGAAACTGCCTGTTCAGAGAGGTTGCTTTGGTCACAGCAGAGGAGCATCCCAATGTACCGGTGCTGAGGCAAACTCTGATTTACCTCCAGGCCTTATGGAATGTCTCCCATCACTAGTGACTTCTGTTTTACCTGCTCTTCTCAACAGTCCTAACACTGCAGTGTCATCCCCTAGGGAGCTTTGAGTCCACACCTGTGCCTTTCTATTCCTAGCCCTGCCCGCTGGGTCCCTGTGCCGGCCTGGGGCACACCACTTCCAGAGAAAGTTTCCAAAAGAGGCCACTAAAAGGTTTGGGGCCGCCATCTTTGGTGCCATGTCGGAGTCTTCCGTTGGGGACTCAAAATGAGTGACCACTTCTGCAAATGTGGCTCCCCAACTCCTTTGGTGCCTCAGTTTCCCTCTCTACAATCCGGGGACAAAGATCCTTCCTCCTTTGTAAAGAGCGCTGAGATCCTGTGGATGTGCCAGGAGTTGTATTACTACAGCTCTGGGAACAGACCTGCCTTCTCAGTCCTGCTGATATTGTCTGGATAGATAGTCCCTAATTATCTGGAAAAGTTACTGGGCTTTTGAACCAAGAGGCGGTCTGACCTAATCTAGACCAGGATCTGTGAAACCCCCGAACTTCTTTTCGGTTGCAGTTTTCTCATGCTGGGGATAATGACTGAACCACTGTTGGGGAATTAACTTTTCTCCTCGGATGTCTATTCGCGCACTGACCCTGTGCTAATAAATCAGCCTGGGTTAGCTCTCGGAAGGACAAAGGTCAGCCCAGCTGTGTCTCTCCGGCACACCAGATACAATGCTGCCACATTGTGGCTTGTTCCTATCGGTTCTGCCGCACAAGATGCATGCACGTTCTGCTCGCCTCCCGGAATGGAGCCTTTCCCCTGCCTCTCCAGGAAGGACTCATCCCTTGATGACTCACATGTCTCCCTTTGCACACACCATTCAGCCTGATGCTTTTGCGCACACACTAACCGAAACAAAAAACAAAAGACCCCGCACCAGTGGCTGTAAATGACAAACAGGTTACACCTTTCCAGAGCTTTTCTAAGCCCGGCTCCGTGGGCTTCCTCCAAAGTTAAATCAAATTGAGTGTGTCTTCAGTGGAAGGCAGGATTTCACTTCCGTCAGTTTCAGATACAAAGCTGCTTATTGGAATCGTTGATGCTGTCGGGTGCTCAGCCCTCTGAACCCTTGCACAGGTAAGGAGTTGCTTTCAAGGGCTCTCCGTGTCGGACGAACTGCTCGCTGGATTGCTTTTGTAAGCCTTCTACAAAAAAAGACCCAACCACTTGCTTCTTATTGTTCCCAGTTCTACCCCCCTCTTCCTTTCTCTGAAAAATCCCAGAGCAGGGCAGGAAATTAAACCTCTCCATACAACAAAAGGCTTGGTGTGATACTGGCTTTTCCCTCATATATTGTACATGATTTATAATGGGTGGGGGGAGGATGGAGAGGACTGACCAGGGAGAAGAAACTTACTTTCCTCATCTCCCCCACCCCACCTTGCACACAAGGAAATTACATTTTGAGAAAGTCTTTCAGGGGTGAGGAACCTAAGGCCCAGGGGCTGGATGCAGCCCCTGGCTTGCCTGGATCTAGCCCCTGAGGCTCAGGGCTCCCCTCCCAGATTTGGGGAGCCCACGTCGGTGCTTCAGCCTCCCGCTGTGGGGCTGGAGAACACAAAATCTACCAGCTTGGGCCCCCATAGGCTCTGGTGTATGCAAGGGGAATGTGGGGACGGTCTTTCTCCTTCTCAGTCGGGGGCCACATCAGTGAGGTTTTGTTTGGATTTGTGTGTGTGTGTGTGTGTGTGTGTGTGTGTGTGTGTCTCACTTGAGTGCGGCCCAAAAAAGATTCCCCAACCCTGTAAAAGCAACCAGCCACACACACATGTAATAAACGTGTTGGGTGAGAACTGCTACCGTTTGTGTGTGTACCATAACCATTACAGCTTCTGGGTCATATTGTGCCCCCTCGTTGTGCCCCTTCTCAGGCCAGCCCTAGATGCTCATTATTGGGGCACCAGGAGGGTATGGGGGGCTGGATTCACTATTTAAAAATAAAACACCCTTCCAGAGTCGGGCAGCCAGCCAGATACCTGGGAAAACTGGGATTTTACATGTTTTGAACAGTCACATTTGGCTCCTGTGCTAGCATTTTGTCATTGTTGCGCCCATGGCTTTGCACTGGATAGCGCTGCACATACTTTGGCCTTTCTTGCACTAAAAGGGGCACTTTCACAATCATTTGATGGGGGGGGGAGATGTCCCGGCTGCCCCATCCCCTGGTAGCACCAGGCCTCTGATTGTGGTTGCTGATTGTTAGTATCCTCAGTGTGTGTGTGGAGGCTGTTCTAAATCTGGGGAGCAAAGGAATGAGCTGTCCAAGAAGGCTGTCTTCGAGCCACAGTGCTGTTCCCTCGGCTGCTCAACGCTTTCTCGCTTTGCCAGGCCGGAGAAATTCCACTGGAGCCGGGATGTCTCCGTTCCCTGCCTATTTTCATATCCTCAGTGTTCTCTGCTGGGAACCCAGATGCTATCATGTGCCTGTATTTATTGGAATAGCTGATGAGTCTGGCCTTTTGGGAAGCTGCATCTCGCGGAGACCGTGTCTGCGCTACACACCCTCGGTGGGCACGGCTGTGTCGGCGCAGTGTAGACACCAAACGCGCCAACAGAAAGAGGTCTGCGGGTACAGCAATAGCACCCCCACACAGGAGGTTAGCTAAGTGGACAGCTCACTCATCTGCCAGGTGTGTCTACGCTGAGGGTCGAGCAGTGTACAGAGCCACTGTGCCGTGCAGACTGGTGTGCTTGTAAAAATCCTCCAGTGCAATCTCCCACCTGCTCCTGACAGAGTCAACCAAGAAGCCCCCAGGAGCCCTGCAAGGGGCTGTGGCACTAGTCTTGGCAACAGACTCAATACTAGACGGGTCCACCCTGATGCTCATGGAAGGGGTCACTCGACAGCCCCGCTGGTCTCTGACTAGTGGACCACGGCTGGCTGCAACCCAACCTTCTCACCTCACACGTTTCCTCACAAGTCTGTGGCTCACGTCACTCTTTGTGTGGGGGGAGGAGGCAGGAATTCAGATGCCAGTCAGTCCTTCGGTGCTCTGAGAGTACATCTACCCTGCAGATGGGAGAGTGGCCATCAGCTCAGGTAAATAGACACAGGTGAGCGTCACGCCACCAGGCAGAACCGAATCGGGGACCTCAGGAGCTTAGTACATGAACCTCTACTGCTTGAGCTAAAGGCCAAGCCTTATAGCTAAGGCCGTAGAGCAAACTCATTCTTTCTCTCTGTAAGTGGTCTAAATACCACGCCCTGGGACAGGGAACCACCCCCAGTAGGTGTGAGGGCTACACTAACCCGGTTCGAGCCAATGTGCTAAAAATATTATGACCAGATAGTAGCATGGGATAGCTACCCAATTACAGGCCAAGCTGACCACCCCAAGCCTCATCTTCCATACTGCCTGAGCTGTGTGTCTTCTCAGCCCAGGAGAATGCACCCAGCTGTGTTGTAGACCTGACCTGAGGGGACAATCAATTGCAGTAAGGTGTGTGGTGTAGACCCCTGGGCTGAGAGCTAACAAGTGACCTCCCATAAGTCACCACACAACCATCAGGTCCTAACGACTTTGGATAGGTGATGAATGGGGTCAGAGCAGGCTTCCTATCCCATCATCTGCCCCACCAGCTGTCCAGGCTGGACTGCTGTTTGGTTTCCTGACCTGCACGGCAGAAAATCACACAAAGCACCTCACACCATGAGTTCAGAAGAAGGAGAGGGAAAAAAGCAGGTGAGAGGAAGTGTAGTTTAGTGTTTCGCTCCGACAGCTGGGGATGAGGACTCCTCTCCTGCGTTCGGGAGGGTGAAATGAATAAAGGCGCTTTGCTTAAAAAGACTTGGACTTTTCAGCTTAGAAAAGAGGAGACTAAGGGGGGATAGGACAGAGGTCTATAAAATCATGACTGGTGTGGAAAAAGTGAATAAGGAAAAGTTATTTACTTATCCCCACAATATAAGAAGTAGGGGTCACGAAATGAAATTAATAGGCAGCAGGTTTAAAACAAAAAAAGGAAGTTTTTCTTCACTCAGCACATAGTCTACCTGTAGAACTCCTTGCCAGAGGATGTGGTGAAGGCTAGGACTTTAACAGGGTGCAAAAAAGAGCTACATAGATTCATGTAGGTTAGGTCCATCAGTGGCTATTAGCCAGGATGGGTAGGAATGTTGTGCCTAGCCTCCGTTTGTCTGGAAATGGGTGACCGGGGAGGGATCATATGAGGATTACCTGTTGTGATCCCTCCCTCTGGGGCATCTGGTATTGGCCACTGTTGGCAGACAGGATACTGGGCTGGATGGACCGTTGGTCTGACCCAGTATGACCGTTCTTATGTTCTTCTGCTTCACTGGAGCACCAGGGTCATTCTGCCAACCTGCCCATTCAGGGCCATGCAAATAACACTGACCGGGCCCTGATCCTGCAAACACACATGTGCTTGATTGTCTGCCCATTGAGGTGGTTTTTGTGTGTTAATGGCTGCTCCAGTGGGATGTGAATACACAGGGGGGAACGGTGAGACAGACAACACACGTCATGCCGTCAAACATACAAAATAACCCTTCTCAAAACGTGAGAGGTTCTTTTCCTTCTCTTTCATCGTGATAATAGGCCAGATCCTTTGCGGGAGGGTCTTGGGGGCAACTCCACTGAATGGAGCTACATTGATTTTTGTGAGGCTCTAACCAGGACATTTAGGTGCAGCTGGTAACAGCAGGAGGCAGAAATGTGATTTTGAAATTGATGATGGCCCTTCATCACCGGCTCTTGTTAATTAAAGGCCAGAATATGAACCTTTTACTCCTACTGATTAGCTGCTACTCATGGGTGTCCCTGATCATCAATGCAAGTAAACTGTTCACAATCCAACCCTACCTGTTCTACAATTGTCATACCCTTCAAGTAGACATGAAAAACAAGTTTACTATGGCACCATCAGGTACAGTGTGAGATCCAATAATATGCATTATATTTGCTTTACCACGAACAGCAATGTTCATGAGAGAATACAGAGCATTTGCGTACAGTGGGTTTTACTGCTTGGATTCAGACTGCATTTTTCAGAGTGAATTTTCTAGTTGGAGAATGCACCATTACACATTATTAAGAATTATTATTTATAGGCAGTCTTAACTGGGATTTCTAAACGACTGCACATTGCACCTTTCTTGACAACTGTTCTAGTTGTTGTTTTAACTCCCCAAAGTGAGGAACGACTTGTTGATATGCAGCATATAGTAATAAAGTGTGATTTCCTTCCAGTTACCGATACTGAGCAAAGTGCACATAATAGATGGGTTTTTACATTGTAGAGATTACATTTGTGTAGAAAAACAAAGCCATATTGGCAGTGACGTTACAGATTCAGGGCTGGATTTTGCACCGGCACTTTTGCCACCGCTTTCACAGGGAACGCGATTAGGAGCTGAATTGCCCTTATAATGAGTAACTAAGGAATAAATATTGACATAACTCAGTCTGTGCATTATAATATTCGTGTTTTGTTATGATCATTGTGGCGGCAGGGTAGCGCTCATACTGTTAAAAGTATAATCACTTATTTTCATTATTTGCAGTACAGTAGCTCCCGCAGATCACAAACAAGCTCTGGTCCTCACTGTATCAGGTGCTGTACTTACAGAGAATCCTAGAATCCTAGGGCTGGAAGAGACCTCAGGAGGTCATCGAGTCCAGGACCAACCCCATCTAAATCATCCCAGCCAGGACTTTGTCAAGCCAGGACTTAAAAACCTCTAGGGATGGAGATTCCACCACCTCCCTAGGGAACCCATCCCAGTGCTTCCCCACCTTTCTAGGGAAATAGTTTTTCCTAATATCCAACCTAGATCTCCCCCACTGCAACTTGAGACCATTGCTCCCCTTTCTGCCATCTGCCATCCCTGAGAACAGCCTCTCCCCATCCTCTCTGGAACCCCCTTCAGATGGTTAAAGGCTGCTGTCAAATCCCCCCTCACTCTTCTCTTCTGCAGACTAAATAAGCCCAAATCCCTCCATCTTTCCTCATAAATCATGTGCTCCAGTCCTCTAATCATTTTTGTTGCCCTCCACTGGACTCTCTCCAATGCATCCCCAATACATATAATAAGAAAGAATTCCTGCCCCCAGAATGGGACAATCTAAATAGATAGTCCAGAGAAAGGATGGGACGAGGAAACAAAGCCACAAAGAGATGAAGAGTCTTGCTTAAGGCCACAGGACAGCTTAGTGACTGAGGTTCTAGACCAGTGTTTCTCAACCTTTTTTTTATAAAGTACCCCTTTAAAACAATTATAAGTACCCTCAGTACCTACAGTTTTCAGACACACAATTTTTTTTCTATCATTGCAACACATTTGTTTAAACAACTTAGCCAGGTGGGCGATGAAATTTTTGCATGGAAAAAGTACAAAAATAATAAAGCGCTGTAAAACTTAAACCAAAAATTCAGTTTTCTCTAAATTTCAGTTGTGTTGACGTACCCCCCCAGACTTGTCTCAAGTACCCCTAAGGGTACTCGTACCACTGGTTGAGAAACACTGTTCTAGACTATGTCTGCTAAGTCTCAGTACAGCGCCTTATCCAGATAGAAATGAGGAGTTATATAACAACTACCCTCACCCAGCCGCTCCCCTCACACAAATGAGTGGAAATCAGGCAAAATCTACCTCAAAATGCTTAAGCAAACTCCCAGGCAGGCAAGTCAGCATAATAGGGAAAGGGATTTGTTCTCTCAGAAGGGTATTCTTGGTTAAAGCAGCAGCCAGGAATGCTGGGATATGCCTCCAAGAGACACACTCCGGCGGGGACCAGAAACAGAGCCAGCCCCACAGGAACAGCGCGCCAGCCTTGTGCTCTGCCTCCGTGCACTACGTGAAACGTGTAAGTGGTGATGGTCCCCGGAGGCGCTCAGGCATATTGCTATATATAGGCCTGCTCCCAAATCACAGTACATCTTCCCTGGGCTGTAGCTTTGTCAGAGTACAGGGATTTTTAAACCAGCCCACTCCAAGCTATTTTCCTTTGTTCACTGTGTAGCCCAGTGTTAATCATCGCATGGCAATGAGGTAAGGAAAAAAAAATCCACGGTGGAAGCAATCAAAGGCAGAGCGTGGATATAAATAGAGAGATCGCTGGGAAATAATCGCGGTGTTTTGTTTTGCAAAGCAGACTAGTGGAATGATAGCTGCCTCACGGAGGAGTCGCTCACCACAACTCCTTATGTAACAGGTAGTGGATGGGAATAGATACTGGCCATGCAATGAACTCTGGGGAGACAGCCCATTGACTGCACTGAGGCTAAATGGGTTTGCAATAAACAGGGCCGCTGACAGGGTGGGCAAAAGGGAGCGACTGCTTTACATGGGCCCAGGGCTCTGAGCCATCACCACGGTTACCTCAGCAGCTGCAGCAGCTGAAATCATGGGACTTTTAAATGGCTGCCGGAGACCCTGGGGCACACGCCCTGCGGTGCTGGAGGGCTGGCTGAGGGAGGCTGGCCTCCAGCCACACCCCTTTCACCCAAGGCCCTGCCCTATTCAGGGAGCCTGGAACCAGCTCCCCCAGGGCCCAGCAAAGTCGCTCATCTGCCTTGGCAATAAAGCACCCATGGCTAGCCCATGGCAGCTGTCTCAGCCTGCAGGGCTGCCTGGCTCTAAAATTGTACTGTGGATATTGCATCTCAGATTAGAACCTGGGACCCTACAAAGATGGAGGGTCCCAAATGCCTACGGTGCTGTTTTATAGCCCTGCTGCCCCCAATCAGCAAGCATAAATCAGCCAATGTGGGCCAGCCCCTGGTGCCTTATTGCAGTGTAAACAGACTCTTCCAGACCCCAGCTATAGAGGCTGGCCGATTAGCTGTAGAGGTATCTGTGTCACTTCCATATATTGGCCAAGATGGCGGCTCTCTCCTTGGCAGAGTGGCAAACAGAAAATGCTCCTTGCTTGCCCATGTGTGGACAACGAACGAGCTTTAATTAATGTTTCTTTTGGGGATGATTCTGCAAGGTTGCTGTGAGCCTTCTGGGGCAGGGAGAGGTAGGGTAGGACTGGATGCCTTTTTGTGGTTCCTTCCAGATTTACATTTCCATGATTTCATTATTCTGGTAGGTACTGATTTTCATCACGATGAAAGGTCTAAACAATGTGAACTATGAGGGAAGGCTGAAAGAATTGGGTTTGTTTAGTTTGGAAAAGAGAAGATTGAGAAGGGACATGATAGCAGCTTTCAAGTACCTAAAAGGGTGTTACAAGCAGGAGGGAGAAAAATTGCTCTCCTTAACTTCTGATGGTAGGTCAAAAAGCAATGGGGTTAAATGGCAGCATGGGAGGCTTACGTTGGACATGAAGAAAAACTTTCTAACTGTCCGAGTGTTTAAGCACTGGAATCAATTGCCTAGGAAAGTTGGGGAATCCCCATCACTGGAGATATCTAAGAGCAGGTTAGATAAACATCTGTCAGGGTTGATCTAGCTGGTGCTTGGACCTGCCGTGAGGGCAGGCGACTGGACTTGATAACCCCTCAGGATCTCTTCCAGTTCTAGTATTCTATGATTCTATGATCTTCTGTTGACCTATGGGTAAGTGAGGCGCCTGGACTTCTCTCTCCTTCATCTTTACACCTGCAATTGATTTCTGATGGTACTAGTTCCCAATACTCCTCCCTCCTCTGTATGTTAGGGTTTTTTTAATGGCTTCCTTCCCCATCATTATTTTTGTCCAACAGCTATTTGTTCAGTAATCTCCCCTTAGGGATTAGCACACTAATAAACAGTCAACCGAACAAGAAAGAAAGAAACCTAAAGGATGAATACTTGGGAGAGAGCATTAATCTTTTCATGTCCTGATTCTAGCTTAGTATATTTGCAGTATATATGTCGATTCCACTTGACCTATCAACAGCATCATTCCAGCAAAGCTTCCCGAGTGCTTTGTAAACACAAAGGGCACGTCTACACTTACAACATTCCAGCGGCGCAGTGGTAGCGGCAGAAACTCTTTCACCAGCGTAGTGCTGTGCAGTTATTCCGGTGTCGTTTTATGTCACTCTGGGAGGGTGGGGGAAGTGGGGAATGGTTACTAACACTCCGGAGTGACATCCTTTTTGCCAAGCGAGGTGACAGTATAGACACAGCCTCATTTTCCCAATAGGTTAGGAAAGTACTGTCAGCCCTATTTTGCAGACTGGGTATGAGAATGAAGGTAAGGAGAGGCTGACTTTAGCAAGGTTATACAATGGTTTAGTGACAGAGTTGTTCTAATCATGTCATAGTGTTCTTCTTGTCCTTTTACAGCCGTGGCTCCAACCCTTCAAGGCCTCACTTATACATGTGTTTAATTGTAACTACATTAATGCTTCCGTTACACTCAATGGGTTCTGCTTGCACGTTGGACTTTGGCACCGCACATGTGTAAAAGCTGGCAGGATTGCGGTCTCTATTGCTATACAGGTTGTTTTCTCCTCCTTTGGATTGGATAAAATACCATCAGCTGATCAGCTGATAAGCATGCTCTAGTGTCTGAGGAACACAGCACTTGTGCAAATGCACAAGGGAATTCAAGAAAACAAGGTGGCCGACAACGTCAGATTGTGGAGGACTGTCCCAAACCCCCATTGCTCTGATGCTGTTCTAAAGAAAGTTTACTTTTACACGCATGGTGCTTAGTCAGGCTATGTGTTTTTCACTCCGTTCTTTCCCAGAACAACTATCAATCTAGTTTGTCATTTAGGACTGATTTAGGACTGCATTGAAAGCTTTTGAAAAATACATTTTGCCTGAAAATTGCTACAACACATTTTGGTATGAATCTGTTAAAAGCATTTTTCCCCCTCTTGTGACTGCGTATTACACACTTTTTTCAGACTGATTCTTCTCACTTCTACCAAGCAACAATGAAACCACTCATGTGCATACAATTAAGCACAAGGAAAAACAGCTCAATAATTGTGTTTGAAAAGCTTTGCATGCTGTTAGTATCCCTAAATAACTAATGTGAATAAATTTTCAAAAAGTCGTGCATGCCTCTAACAGTGTTTTATAATAACCACAAAACACATGAATGTACAAAAGCAAATAATTTTAAAGTCCTAATATGATCACACAATCTGTCCTCAGTTAGGCCTGATTCTTTACAGTTCGGCTACGTCTACACTGCAGCACTATTTGGGGACACCGGAGGTATCCCGAAATAGCTACCCTGCATCTTAACAGCAAGCCCGTTATTTCGAAATATAACAGGCTCTCTATGCCGATGTCCCTGTAAACCTCATTCCATGAGGAGTAAGGGACGTTTCAGAATAGAGGGTTATTTTGAAATTTGGTGCGGTGTAGACAGTGCCAAATTATGAAATAAACTATTTTGAAATTGACTCGGAATAAGCTACACAATTTGCATAGCTCAAATTGCGTAGCATATTTCGAGCTATGGGTGCAATGTAGATTACCCTTAAAGAGTGTTGGCTATTGACTTCAATTGGCATATGAGCAAGTCAAATCCTTACTCCTCCTTATGCCCCAGTTAATTCAAATGGGTTGCATGGTAGTAATTCAGGGCCGAATGTGTGCTCTAATATAGTTCTGATTATAATACTTAGTAGAAGTTGGGAATTCTTTATGGAAAGTTTTTTTCAGACCCCCACAAAAAATTAGTTCTTTGAAGCTGAAACTGTTTGTAAAACAAGGTCCATTGGGACAAATCTCCTGCGAAAAACGATTTTGGAAAAGAACATTTTGAAATTTGAAAATGTCCCTTTTTCACATTTTGGAACCAATTTTTTGAGTCAAAACCACATTTTATTTCAAATATTTTATTCATGTAAACTAAAGAAATGTTTTTAAAAAACAGAGAAAAGATTAACATGGAAACAAAATGTTTTCAAATGATTTCAATAATAGGTTTCTCCTGACCTGAGCCATTTTTTTTGTTTTGGTTTGGTTCTGAGTTTGTGCAAAATGTTGAGATTTTTGACACTTTGTCCTGATTTGGAAAAGGAATTTCTATTGAAATCTCTAGAATCCTCATGGGCTGGGAAACTCTTAGGTTCTACGCAGATTCTTTCTCAGGAATGTAAAGGTGCTTGTGTTTGGACAGTGAAAATAAAACAAGGTGGATTATTAACAGCAAATCCCCAGGTACTCACATCACTATTGGTAATGATCTGGGATTCTCAGGTATCATGAAGCACCTTGCTATGTTAGATACGTACAGCAGAGGGAGTTAGTATTATTATTCAAAAGGCCATAGAGTTGTTAGATTTGCTCCCGAAAGGTGTGTGTGGGTTATAAGAAATTGTGGTTTAAAGGCTTAATGAAAGAGTATTATCAGCCACCCATTCTGCAATCATGACTCAGACTTTAATACCATGAATTGAAAAAATAACTTTGGGGTCTTTTATTTGCCTTCTGGAATTTGGTCCTGTAGAGTTCATGCTTTCAAGCTTTTCTAAGCCAACATGAGAGCTAGGAAATTGCCTTTTAAAAAATGAAAGCTAAAATTCTCACTCAGTCACATGCTTCCAAGTGCTGGAGCCAACGTAAAAGGCACCAAATTACACAAGACTCCTAGCTAGATCCCGAGAGTTGGAAATAGGGGTGAAGGAACAACAAAAGGAGACAGCTGACTATTTATTCAGGTATGCACTCAGTGTATAGAAGTATTCGGAAATGGGCCTCTCATGCTTGCATTGCGTCTCTCATGATATTTGGTGTTTATCTTCAAGCTCCAGCTCCTGGAATCATGAGACTATGAATCCCCACTTCCTTTTTTAAAAAGTCAGTTTCTAGCCTTCAGAGTTGTGGAGAATAGCTTGAGAGCATTGCTCTTAAAGGCTTGAAAACAAATGGCAAACCAAAAGAACCCCACATGTACTCGTTTTTTTTTAAAACTCATGAATTTGAAGGCAATCTCAGGGTTTTGATTCCCTGATGGATGATTTTGGAGCAGTTGGGGTTGGTAATAGTGCCATCTACCTGCCTACAGGTAAAGAAAAGTATCACCCACACAACTCCTCCAGGTTGTTTAACAGCTGGAGCCGGGTGAAATGTCTCCCACACAAGCAGAACAGATGTTTCCTCGGAGACTTGCAGCTCAGGCCTGGTTAGTTTTAACGTTCATCCAGTCTATCAGCTGAGCACAGACCCGAGTTCAAGTGAGACTGGCTGGAGGTTTGGTTTTACAACGTGTAACACTGGGGGGTGTTGCAGAGAGTTGACAGTGACGGTTTTGCCTGGGATTTGCTATCAGGGCTCAGATAAAACTCTGCCCATCTCTCCCTTTTATTTGGATTTTTAGAAGAAGTTCTATTCATGTCTCGCCAAGGGGAATGTGTTACTGTGAAAATAGCTATGTTGAGCACTTTGTCCAGTCTTTCTTTGGAGGGGCAAATTTCACTGCTAGGTGATTGATTAACAGTAGTAACCAATCTTATTGATACAGCAACAGCCAGCTATCTCCTTTGCTCAGGGGAACAGCCTATCAGGAATAATCAATTCCTATCTCTGCCTTTCTGAATCCTCCTCTTAAAAGCCTGGGAAAGAAGATAGGCCATACAGCATGACCAGAAGGTCAACAAACTTTAGCTCAGGGGCCAATTTAAAGGGAAAAAAAAAGCCATGCCATGGGCGAAGGCCATGGGCAAATGAACAGGTAGAGCCCAGGGCCCATGATTTGGGGAAGGCAGTAGGAAGCCAATGAAACAAAGCCTGCTTTTGAAATGGTGCAGCATACCTTGTTTTCTTTTTGCTTGTTATGGCTACCATTTTAACCTGTGGAACTCCTTGCCAGAGGATGTTATGAAGAGTAGGACTTTAACAGGGCTCAAAAAAGAGCTAGATAGATTCATGGATGTTAGGTCCATCAATGGCTTTTAGCCAGGATGGGTAGGAATGATATTCCTAGCCTCTGTTGGTCTGGAAATAGATCCCTGGAGAGGGATCATGTGATGATTACCTGTTGTGTTCATTCCCTCTGGGGCATCTGACATTGGCCACAGTCAGCAGACAGGATATTGGGTTAGATGGACCTTTGGTCTGACCCAGTATGATTGTTCTTATGTTCCTATGTTTGCCCCTTCAAGCTCTAAATTTATTGGTCTAGTCTTTCCTGTTCTTCTCCTGTTTTCTCACTTTATGTGCCACTTCCCAGTTAGGTCCCTGGAGAGGAGTCCTGGGTTTTATTCCCATCGCTGGTCTGTGCCTCAGTTTACCCAACTGTAAAATGGTAATATCAATCCTTTGTAAAGCACTTTGGGCATGTTGCCACTACAGGAAAGATGGGCACTGCCACGGTTGATCTTCCACGGTTCGATTCAGTAGGTCTAGTGAAGACACACTAAATCGAACTCAGAGGGTGCCCCTGTCGGTGCCGACACTGCTGCTCCTCACGAGGAGTAAGGGAAGCTGATGGGAGGGTTTGCTCCCATCAACCTCCCGCTGTGTGGATGGTGATTTAAGATACGTCATCTCCAGCTATGCAATAAACGTAGCTGAAGTTACGTATTTTAGGCCGACCTTCCGCTCCAGTGTAGACCAGGTCCTTGAGACCTAATCTAGCTACACACACACCGGATCCAGTCCGACAGCCATGCAGCACATGCGGGTGCCAATGAAGATAACACAAGGTGTTGCATTTGGAAAGACTGCAGGATAAACACCGAGTGTGTGACTGCACTGCAGGGCTTAACTCGAAATAAGCTAGGCAAATTGAGCTATGTCAATTGCATATCTTATTTCGAAATAGGGAGCATCTACACAGCACTTATTTTGAAATAGAGCTCTCTTCCTCCGACTTCCCTTACTCCTTGTACAATCAGGGTTACAGGAGTCAGAGTAAGAAGTCCTCCAGCTTGGCCGTATTTTGACACTATTCCGAAATAACTGCCTGCTGTGTAGACGCGGACTAAGTTATTTCGGAATAGCTCTAGTTATTTCGAAATGGTGCTGCAGTGTAGCCATACCCCGAGTGAAATGCACAGAGGGCCTGGTCCCAAACCCACGGATGCTAACGGGAATTTTTCGAATGAGTTCGTTGGCTTTGGGCCAAGGCCCACACCAAGGAATCGAAAAGAGGATTCTTCATCCGTATCTGTGTGCTCATTTTAAAGCTGCAGATGGAGCCCATTCTGCACACTGTATCTGGGATTGCTGTCATATTATTACTATCTTCTTATTTATGCCCATCACAGGCACCCTGGCAAAATTGCAGGCTGGTTGCGATTTATATTCACACCAGACTGCCTCCCAGCCTGTCCCACACACTGCCTCTTCCCCATCCTCCCAAGAAGACATTTGCATCCTTTAAAGGCTCTTGTTTATTCCACATGTTGAAATAGAGTTATCTGAATATTAATTATGGCTTTCGCGAAGTTCATCGGTTGAATGCCGGGTTTGAGAATTCCTCCTCAGTCGCAGCCACCTGCTTAGATTTCTGTGTTTATCTGCTTCACTGAGCTTAAATCAGTTTCTGTAAGTGAAAGTCTGTTGCTTTGAGCAGATGTTAATGCTCAGAAATAGTGTACAGGCTGCTATTAGCATATGTACCATAATGCTAATAAATAGAGGCATGGAGCACCTTAGCTTGAAGGTGATTCTGATTCCGATAGCTCTTCCCTCCCTCCCTCCAGGCCCACTTCCCTTTGGAGACCCTTTGCATTCCATGAGGACTGTAAGCAAGAGACCCTGCCTCACCGTGGTTCCCGCCCCTGGCGAGACTTTCGGGAAGTGGTCTGTTTATAGTACCTCTGGATGATTAATGATATTGTATATTGTAACTAAATTGTACCAGCATTATCATCAGGTGACCGCTGACAACAAGATATATCATCTCTGGGGTCTATATACAGATAACAGTTTTAACTATGCGAATAAAGAAAGGCTCACTGTTCTGCTAATGCCAATGCGAGTGTTTCCACATGCTGGATGTCGGTAATGCGCTGTGGATGGGGATTTCATTACAGCACCTGCCGTTGGGTATCACAGCCAGCGTGGCCGGGGTATTGGTGGTATTCCCGTTATCATCTTTGGGTATGTCTAGACTGCATCCCTCTGTCAGCAGAGGGATGCAGATTAGGCAGGTCAACATTGCAAATGAGGCAGGGATTTAAATATCCCGCGCCTAATTTGCATAAAAATGGCTGCCGTGTTTTGCCGACTCAGCACTTTGTCGGCAAAAAGCGGCAGTCTAGAGGGGGATCTGTCAAGAAAGAAAGACTTTTCGACAGATGCCTTATGCCTCCTGCAAGCAGGTTTACAGGATCTGTCGAAAAAGGCTTTCTTTCTCGACAGATCCCCATCTAGACTGCAGCTTTTTGCCGACAAAGTGCTGAGTCGGCAAAACGCAGCAGCCATTTTTATGCAAATTAGGCGCAGGATATTTAAATCCCTGCCTCATTTGCAATGTCGACCTGCCTAATCTGCATCCCTCTGCTGACAGAGGGATGAAGTCTAGACATACCCTTTGGTTTGGGGTATCACTACATGACTGGTGTGAGGTCAATTCAGCGGCGGTAGCATGGAGTGCAGACACTTATCAGAGCACCAGTTGGGTTTTTCTGTCGCTCTAGGAAATCCACCTCCTGGAGGGGCGGTGGCAGAGGCTACATCTCCACTGGGAAGGGTTGGCAACAAAAGTGCTGTTGCCAGGCAAAAGTCGCTAAAAGTGAAAACTGGTCAAACCAGTTTTTCTGCCTCCCATTGTTGACATTTCATGACCACATGGCTAGCTCCTCCGTCGACAGATAGAGCAAAGCATTGTGGGCAAGCATCCCACAGTGCAGTGTTGAGGGAAGGCAGAGCTGATCCCTGTGCTTCGTGGGACTCCCTTATAGCTCTGTGAGCTCTCCATGCTAAAAAATGTCAAAGCAGCCCATCCACTGCAGCAGAAGTTGGCCTGCCACTGGGCTCCTAGCAGGGCAGAACAGAAGCACTCCAATGATTTGCTCTCTGTTTGTTCCCCTAACGGAGCAGCTCACTCAGCTGTTAGAGACTTCCCAGAGCTTTGAAAGGGGAGCAGGGCGCATGCCTGCAGGGCAGCAGAGATCACAAACCACTGAATACAGCCATCAGGTCAGGCATTGTGGGATAGTGGCAGAATCTCGTTCTCTTGTCAAAACAAACAGCAAAGTCCATACTGGCTCTTTGGCGACAATAAAGGGAGGGGGAAAAGACAGAAGTCTCTTGTGGGGTGGATATTTTTTGTCACCAAAATTAGGTGTTTTTTCCCAACAAAAGCCACCTTGTAGTGTAAACACTCTCATTCTATTGTTGCCAAAAGGCAAGTTTCGGCAGCAAAACGTGCCAGTGTAGTCAAGAAGAGTTGACTCTCAAGCTGTGTCTACTGAGGGGGAAAGGTCGACCTAGCTACATCGCCCCAGGTATGAGATTTTTCAGAGCCCTCAGTAATGTAGCCAAGTCAGCCTATGTTTTATGTGTAGCCCCGGTCTGTTGGTTTTGTTTGCTTGTTTGTTAGTTTGTTTTCCCTCAAGGGTCTGGGATAATCCATCTATGAAAATCGACAATCATAAAAAAATGAGCACAGACAGCATCTTTCTGCCAAACTCAAATCAACATAGCAGGGTGTTGGATAAGTTCTGGGGAACTTATTTCTGGCCTGAAGCCCTTGGTGGGCCCTATGCATTTTGGAGGGCGTTATAAGCAGATCCACCGAAAGAAAAACCATTTTCATGGGTTCATCCAGCATGGGGAGAGTTGAAAACCTCAGGAGAAAGCCAGGTACTTTGAGATTCCCAGCCTTATTTCTAGAGGCCAGTGCTGCAAATCTCCATCCTGCAGGTATTCATTCATGTCACCCCTCCCCCCAACTTCGATTGGAAGACTGGCATGAATAAGGACTAGTCATGTAAAAGGGTTTGCAGTGTCAGGCCTAAGGAACGGTGGGGAAAGCTTTGGCTAAGCAATAATTCACACTGAACGGAGCCTCTACCCTTTTTGCTACTCATCCATCAGTAACTGACACCTGCCAAGCTAGGTTGCAGCCTAGAAATTAATTACTACTGTTAATATCTAGGAGCATCTTTGGGCCAGACGCTGGCCTCACATTCACCACTATAAACCAGGAGCATCCGTCGCGAGGTCGCTGGTATTACACTAGTGTATTCAGGGTCAGGTGTGTGATCAGAATCAGGCCCAGGGTCTTTATGGTGACTTCCAAACAAGGGACGTGAGTTTCCTTTTCTGGGGGTATAAACCTGGGCGACCCTGGTTCAGTGAAGCGAAGAGACGATTCAGGCCCGTTAATTAATATTCACAGCACCCTTGTGAAACACACTGGCTGCTATTAAAAGTCAATGCTTCCTCATAATCCTCCCAAACAGTAGTCACGTGTGATACCACAGTGTTTTCCTCAGACTTAGAAAAGGAAATAACTGGTCCCAGATACCGTGGTGTGATAGCTCTTGGCTTCCTCATGGCAATCACTATCGGCAAGTATCCAGCCCATTTTCCGCATGGGGAAACTGAGGTAAAACCCAAGTGATTTCTCGAAGGAGAAAGTGGAAGCAATTCAGTGGCAGAACTGCGGAGTTCCCAGTATGCAGTTCTATGATCAGACCACACTGGGAACTGATCATTGGATTGGATCTGTTTTGCCATGCTGACCATCTTAAAGACACAAAAGACAGGACTATGCAGCACTTTAAAGACTAACAAGATGGTTTATTAGGTGATGAGCTTTCGTGGGCCAGACCCACTTCCTCAGATCAAATTGTGGAAGAAAATTGGCACAACCATATATACCAAAGGGATGCAGTTACATTAATTCTGCCGGGAAGTCAGGGCAGGAGATGCCCAGGATTGAAATTGGGATTGGCATCAGATGTCCAAATGCCCCCACGCGTGAAAGCTGCTCTAAAGCAAGGGTGGCCAGCTAGTTCTAATGGAGTAAGAAACCCAGCTGGCCTAACTCAGCCTAAAATGGTTTCTCAAAAAAAAAAAAAATTACAAAGCTTTGTAAAATCTCAGTCTTCACAGGACTCTGTCATCTGAACACCGGGGGCTGATCAAACTGAGCTTTTGATATCTGCTCGTCACGAACCCTCACACCCGCCTGCCCGATCATTTAACTTGACAGCATGCACCTTCTACGCAGGATATCCATCATCCAGACAGCTCTGGAACACCTGATCGGAAGCAACAGGCAAATGCTATCGGCGAGGCTGAAACCAAAGAGCAAAGCTGGCCTCTTTTTAAAAACAGCCTATTCCACAACAGAAGAGGCATAAAATACGGACTGATCCATATCAATTCATTTTTATTCCGCCGACGTTTGGCTCTTTCCCCCCTCTATAGCTTTCCCTTTCTGTACTTATTGATCCCAAACTAGGCTATTAATCCTAAACCCAGGAAAGATTAGAGATAAGTCAAAAAAGTACTTGTCATTACACAGAGGTGTAAAATTTATTGTGTGGGGGGCAAGTAACAGAAAGAAAGAAAGAAAGAAAGAAAGAAAGAAAGAAAGAAAGAAAGAAAGAAAGAAAGAAAGAAAAAGATTTAGAGACAGTGCAAATAAGATTTGGATGCACAACAGAGGAAGGGGCAGGATGACAGAGCTGCAGCGAGATTCGTGCTTAGGCTGCTTGTGATGGTTTTGTCAGAGACTCTGAGATCACGGTGCCACCTCGTATGATGTGTAGCTTTAATGAAAGAAAGCGGGGGAGAAGGGGGGAGCAGCTGAGACTCGCTGTCTCTTCCTTTGCAGGGCCCTGTGGGCCATAACTCTTTCAGGGCCAATAACAAGCGTTCCCCATCCAAATGTAAGCACATTGGCACTTAATCCCATTTTACAAAGGCTATAGTTTTACATAAATCACTCGCGCTAAATGCATTTTAGGCCTCCTCCTCCTGTTAAGTTTCTTTTTCAGCCTCATCAGGCAGGGAAGATTTTTCCCACTGGCCCTTTGGACATGACCCCACTGAGGCTACGTCTACACTGCAGCTTTTGTCGGCAGAGACAATGCAAATGAAGCGCTCATTAGCATTTCTCGCGCTCTCCTTTGCATAGTCTCTTCCGATCTGATTTGCGCAGTGTAGACGGGGCCATTTTGTGCAAAAAAAAAAAAAAAACCCTTTTGCGCAAGAACCCTTATTCCTCAAAAAAGCAGGTATACAGGATCATGCACAAAAGGGTTTTTTGGCCCGTCTACACTGCGGTTTTTTTGCGCAAAATCCTCTTCTGCAAAACGGATCGGAAGAGACTATGCAAATGAGAGCGCAAGAAATGCTAATGAGCACTTCATTTGCATTGTCTCTGCCGACAAAGGCTGCAGAGTAGACAAAGCCTGAGACTGAACTACCCCCTTTCTCCTGCTAATCTTCCTGGAGGAATTCACATCAATGCCAGAGGCTCCGCAGATTCCCTTGCCAGGGTGGGGGAATTAACTTCACCGTTCCCTCCTCTCAGTCATGGCCCAACAACCCACCAGCCTGAGTGCCTCAAGGAGCCTTCCCATGCCTAATTCTGGCCTTTGACGTGAATATTTTGTTGAGCGAGGTGGGATCAAGCCACACAGTGGTCCCTTGACCAGCAGAAGACACAGCCCTGAGGGGAGCATGCAAAGAGCCTGTATGCCAAGGGATCAGGCCCCTCCAAAAAAACCTTTCCCAAAGGGTTGGGGTGCTTGGGCCGTGACAATTCTGGGAAATCAGAAAGCAGCGACTGGGGCTGCTTTTGGTTTCCTAATTAGTCGGCCACGCGGGCCCCAGCAAATCAGAGACTCCAGCACAAACACGGATGTTCCACGCTCTAACGTGAGACACGAGAAAGAGTTTCAATACCACCATGCCATCGCCATGCCAGACGGAAATAAGAGCACTGTGCTCCGCAGAGAGCGGCGGAGGTTCAGAGAAAGCCCGGAGCGGGAGCCAAGGAGCAGGAATTTGCACGGAGGTTCGGACACACTGATGCTCAGGAAGCAGCCACACCCTGTCCGGTGTGTGCACAGCGGAATGCTGCCACAGGCGACGGAGGATAACACGAAGTTTAAATTCCCAAGTGTGGCACGGCCCCAAGCTTTGTGCTTCACCTGCTCTCCTATCCCTGATGCTCTGGGTCAGTTAAAAGCTACAAGAACACTGTTCCAGAAGCCACGCTTGCTTTCTACAAGCCCAGGCACCATCCATGGCAGGTAGGAAAATTGAGGAAACAAGAGCTTTTCTTCTCCCTGGAGCTAGCAGGGAGAGGTGTAAAGCTGGGGGACATATAACATCATGACTGGTGCAGAGACAGTGAATAAGGAAAAGTTATTTACTTGTTCCTATAACCTAAGAACTAGGGGTCACCAAATGAAATTAATAGGTAGCAGGTTGAAAACAAACAAAAGGAAGTTTTTCTTCACACAACCCACAGTCAACCTGTGGAACTCTTTGCCAGAGGATGTTGTGAAGACCAGGACTTTGACAGGGTTCAAAAAGAACTAGATACATTCATGGAGGATAGGTCTGTCAATGGCTATTAGCCAGGATGGGTAGGAATGGTGTCCCTAGGCTCTGTTTGTCAGAACTTGGGAATGGGTGATAGGGGAGGAACAACTTGACAATTACCTGTTCTGTTAATTACCTCTGGGGCACCTGGCATTGGCCACTGTTGGAAGACAGGATACTGGGCTAGATCAACCTTTGGTCTGATCCAGTATAGATGTTCTTATGTTCTTATTTTTTGGACTGATTTTTTTTCCCATCAGAAAATGCAGATTTGAGCAGAGCAAAGCATTTAGCACATTTGTGTCATATTTGCCAAATTATTTTGTGATAAAAAAAAATCCAGAAAAACTGAAACAATGACATTTTCCAGATGAAGCATTTTGATTCCACGACTTCTTGTTTCGAGTTTTACCCTAGTTTAATTTATTAATTTATTTATTTTTACAAAAAAAGATTTTAAAAACCCTTAAAACCAAAATAAAACAGTTTTGTTTGACCTGAAACTTTTTTTCCTGTTCAGCCACCACACCAGATCACATCTCTGTGCAGAGGTAATGCCAGATGGCAATTACATAAAAAAGAGATTAAAAAGATTAGGACTTTTCACCTTAGAAAAGAGGAGAATGGGGGGGAGGGGATATGATAGAGGTCCATAAAATCATGACAGGTATGGAGAAAGTGAATAAGAAACAGTTATTTACTTGTTCTCATAATGTAAGAACTAGGAGTCACTAAATGAAATTCATAGGTAGCAGGTTTAAAACAAACAAAAGGTTTTCTTCACTCAGAGCACAGTCAACCTGTGGAACTCCTTGCCAGAGGATGTGGTGAAGACCAGGATTTTAACAGGGTCCAAAAAAGAACTAGATACATTCATGCGGGTTAGGTCCATCAATACTTATTAGCCAGCATAGGTAGGAATGATGTGCCTAGCCTCTGTCAGAGGCTGGAAATGGATGAAAAGAGAGGGATTGCTTGATGACTCCCTGTTCTGTTCTCTCCCACTGGGGCACCTGGCATTGGCCACTGTTGGAAGACATGGACCTTTGGTTTGACCCAGTATGGCCGTTCTTATGTTCCTAAGTTTTTATGTTCTTAAATCCTTTCCATGCAGGACTTTCTAGTCCTTCTCTCCTGCTGATATGGTATCTGATTGTCATCAGGAAATGTATTGCCCTGAAAGTAGGATGCTCTGTGTCTGCAGTGGCATGGTGATGGGTGGTCTCATGGTGTGGGCACTGGACTGTGCTTGAAGAGGTGTGGCTTGTATTCCTACCTCTAACACTGGCTTGCTGAGTGATGTTGGAGAAGAAACATCACCTCTTTGTGCCTCAATTTCCCCTCCCACTGCTTGCTTATTTACACTGGGAGCTACATGGGGGGAGAGGGAAGCTATCTCTATGTGTCTAGTACGACAGGTCCATAACCTAGTTAAGTTAGGGTTTTCTCGGCACTCCACCAACATCAATAATATTCTTAGTGTCAAATGTTGCTTGAGGTTCGGAAATAGAGCAGGACCAAATCCCGAAAATTTTCTTCCCGTTCCTTCTGAGCTTGAGCGGTTCCGCTGGAATCCCGAACGCCCCTGCCCTGTGTTTTGTAAAACCCAAAGAAAAAACTCTTCCAGACTGAAATCTAAGTGCTGCTGTGGCGGCACGGTCTGGCTGCTTGGTATATCAGATATGCTCTGTCCTTCTGGCTTTTTTCATTGTTGTGCTGATTACCTCTCTCATCTCTAAAATGGGAAGCAATGGAATCAAAATGATGCACAGGAGAAACAGACTCCTGATATTGTTACCCTGACAGCAAACAGGAAATACAACGAGATTCCCATTCCGACTTTCCAGAATCAATCGGTGTGACATACGCTTCCAGGGTCTATTTCACAGCCTGTCCAAGCAGTCAGAGGCCCAGTGAGGTCAATGAGATTTCAGTCTTTTACTTCCAGTCTGTCTTGGGCCATGAGCTATTGGAAAATGACCTAACAGAATTGTCTGGCATCACAAAAACACACTCCACCTTGAGGGACCCAGGATGGTAACAGAACAGAGAGGGTGGAAGTCATTTCATTGTAGATGGGCAATTTACGTTCTCTGTCCTTTAAGCCCCTGAAAATAGAAACTGCACAAGGAAGTAGTGTTATCTAGTAGATCGTGCACAGAGCTAAACCCAAGGCCTTGATGTGTGAGGTTGGGCCAGTAATTTCACTAGCTCCATGCCTCAGTTTCTCTATGTGTGAAATGGGAATAATGCTACTGACTTCTTTATAAAATGCATTGGGATTTAGCCTTTTTTTTTCTTCCAAAAATGACTCTGACACCTAAGATCTATTAATTTCAATTAAAGTTGGGAACATAAATACTTGTATGAAGTATAATGAGATTTCCTGAGCTGCATAAGAGCACAGTGTTATTATTAGCCTTACAGAGATGTGATTTGATTACAGTCTCTAAAGGTCCACATGGGGGACAAATATTTAATAGTGAACTTTTCAGTCTAGCAGAGAAGGGTGCACAGCAATCCAAAGGCTGCAAGTTAAAGCTAGACAAATTCAGACTGCAAATAAGGAGAAAGGTAAAGGTAAATAACCATTGGAATGATTTACCAAAAGTGGTAGTGTGTTCTCCATCCCAGCTGATTTTTAAATCAAGACTGGATGTTTTCCTAAAGGATCTGCTCTAGGAATTATTTCAGGGAAATTCTCCATCCTGTGTCATCCAGAAAGTCAAAGAAACAATCACAGTCATCCCTTTGGCATCTACAAATGCTATCCACAGTCAGCCATGAAAATAAAAATCTCATAACTGGGCAGTGAATATTCACACACACTCTAAATTCACTGGAAGTTTCATGATCCTCAGATCTGTCACCAATTTTGCGTGACTTGGAAGAGTGTGGGTGGAAATTCTAATTCCCTACACTAACAGTGACATTACATTAGAAGAACAATGGCAGAAATGTTTTCCTCCAGGAGGAAAACGGCGACTCACAATTTCGCCCCAACGGAAGTGGACTTATTTATTGTTTACATTACAATAGTCCCTGGAGTTCCCCACTGAGATTGGGACCTTGTTGGGAAAGGTACTTTACAAACACATACCGAGATGCAGTCTCAGAGAGCTCATGGTCTAACTAGCAAAAAGAGACAAAGGTTCAGGGAATAGAAATGAAATCATTTTGCTGCGATTAGCAGTGCAATGGGGAATTAAATTGAGGATTCCTGAATAGCAGTCTTGTGTCCTACCACTTGGCTATGTTGTACCATCAGATAAACAAATATAGCACTCATCACAGCAGTATTGGACCCCATTTTTACAGCTGAAGAACTCAGCCATCCATAGTCTAAGGGACTTGACCATGGTCACCCCAGAAGTCTGTGGCAGAGCACAATATTCAATCTGGGCCTCTCAAGAACAGCTGGATGACATTTGGGGGAACATTTTGGGGGGGCATAAAATGGAGTAGGATCAATTGAAACATATACTGAATTCATGTCAAATTTGCCACATTGCTTCAGACGGAACACAAAAAAAGTATTTTTTTAAAAACTTGCCTTTCGGTGAGTTCAAAATGAAACCTTTTGACTTGAATCATAGAATCATAGGGCTAGAAGAGACATCAGGAGATCATCGAGTCCAGCCAGGAAACAAGGTTTTGTTTTGAATTTGGCTTCAATTTTATTTTTCAGAAGGTTAAAAACCTCAAAACCAAAATATTTCATTTGGCTTGTTAAAACTTTTTTTTTTTGTTTGTTTGGGGTTTTTTTTTTTTTTTTTTTTTTGGTTCAGTGGAAAGTTGACCTAAAACATATTTTTCAGTTCTTTTTTTTAAAACCAGTGAACTGATCCTTTCCCCCCCCCCAAAAAAACAACCCAAAACAGTTCTCTGAAAAGTTCTATCCAAAGTCATAGGCTCCTAATCCCCTTCCTCTCTAACACACATTGGAAAGAAACCTTGGTGACAATTTGCTCCTGGGTCGCATTGGCCAGGAGATGGAAAAAAAAAAATTCCCTTGCACAAAGAGAAGCAAGATGAATTCAAACCGGTGCTTGGCTGAAAGCCCTGCTTTCAGAATCAAGACATTCGAGGCAGCAAAGTCATAGCTTGTCTCCCTTGCCAGTGCAGAATCCCCGAAACACGGCTTGTTTTCTCTTTGGTGCGCATTGTTTATTTTGAGAGCTGTAGTAGTTGTCTGGTCAAATCAGCCGGCTGTGCTCAGTGGTGTATGCAGTTACCTAGCTTGTTCCAAAGAGCTGTCCCTCCATGCTAAGCAGGCCACCTCAGCAAGTCAGCCGCTGCCCCTCCGTGAGGCTTGTGATTCCTAACCGGTCGCCCCGCACTCACACAGACCCCTTCCCCACAGAAAGGATACAAAAATGCATTTTCATGAGAAAGTTTCTTCCTCTAGAGTTTCTTGTTAAAGCAACCATTGGGAAAAGGAAAAAAAAAGCTATGCTAGGTCACGGGAACACACAAGGGCTACGTCTACACTGGCATGATTTTCCGGAAATGCTTAAAACAGAACAGTTTTCCGTTATAAGTATTTCCGGAAAAAGAGCGTCTACATTGGCAGGATGCTTTTCCGGAAAAGCCCTTTTCCGGAAAAGCATCCGTGTAGACGCGCTTTCGAAAAAAGCCCCGATCGTCATTTTTGCGATCGGGGCTTTTTTGCGGAAAAGACTACTGTGCTGTCTACACTGGCCCTTTTCCGGAACAGTTTTCCGGAAAAGGACTTTTGCCTGAGCGGGAGCAGAATAGTTTTTCCGGAAAAGCAGCTGATTTCTTACAGTAGATCGTCAGTGCTTTTCCGGAAATTCAAGGGGCCAGTTAGACAGCTCGCAACTTATTCCGGAAAAGCAGCTGATTTTCCGGAATAAGTGGCCCAGTGTAGACACAGCCAAGCTATGTCTAGACTGCCGCTTTTTTTTCGGAAAAAGGTACGCGAGTTGCGCTCCACAATTTGCATACCTTTTCCCGATTGTTTTTTCAGAAGAGGCTTTTCCAAAATTTGGCCGGTCTACACTGGGCCAAATTTCTGAAAAACCTCCTCTTTCAGAAGAGCCCTTCTTCCTCGTGAAAGGAGGAAAACAGGGCTTCCGAAGGAGTGCGTCTGCTCTTCGCCAAAAAATGTTGGAAGAACAGATGCATTCCCTGGACCGGAGGTATCCCGGAAAAACTCTGTAGTCTAGACATAGCCACAGACTGTGCTTTCTTGAGCAGAAAGAGAGAATGTGGCCGTTTCCAAAGGAAAACGTCCAGCTTGGCCTCACAGTTATTCCAAGCATGACAAAAGGTGGGATGCAATATAAAAAAAAAGGAAAAAGAAACAAACAAACCAAAATGGTTGAGACCTAAGAAGGAAAGAGTCCCCTGCTTTAAGAGTATTGCAATGCCGCTTGGGATCTAGTTTTCAAACATACAGACAGTTGGTTGCTCAAGCAAAAATGCATGCAGAGCTGACAGGATTTTTGCCCATGCAAATTGGCGTGTGGTTCCGTGATACGTCACAATTCCATGATCACACCCCCCAAGAGAGTATGCTGTCACGGTAACCGCACACGCCCATTACGCACACTGTGGGGCACACGCCAGGCACAGGAGCACGCGTGCAGTTTCGAAAATGGAGCGTGGGCAATGCAATTCGGGCTCTGAATGCTTGCGAGAGGCAGGGGGATTTTTGTGTGGCTGACAGATAAATATAGTTGCATCTGGATCAAGCCTGCTTGGTGCCGCTCCACTGGTCCAAGCCAGCACTGCTGCTATTATACCTGGCTCCCGCTTCACCGTGTAGGTCCATCTGAAGGGGAGGTGTAATCCACACACCTTCTGGGTGTGGGTCTCGGTCCCATGGAGGGGCACTGACCACCTACAGAGAGAAAGATCGAGTGTGCTTCACAGCCTTAGCTGGGACCGGCTGGCTTTTAGCTCAAGCAGTAGAGCAGGGATGAGGAACCTTTTTTGGGTTGGGGCCCACTGACCCACAGAAAAATCAGCTGGGGGTTGGGGCCACAAAAGTGAAAAGCAAAAAAACCCAAAACCAAACCAAACCCCAAAACAAAAACACTTCACTGACGTGGCCCCCGACTGAGAAGCAGAAAGACACTCCCACATTCCCCTCGCACAGCAGAGACTAGTGAGACCTTGGCTAGTAGATTTTGTGGGCCCCCTCAGGCTCAGAGGAGGGGTCAAAATGAGGGTCTGTGGGAGGGGCCTGCTGGGAAGCAGGCATTGAGTGTGGGTCTGGTGGTAGGGTGCAGGAGCAGGCTGGGGATGGGAGGGCTCAGTGGGAGGTAGCGTGCAGGAGTGGAGTGGGGGTGCATCGGTGGGCGTGAGGTGCCGCAGGGCTGGAGCACCAGCTCCCTGATGTTGTGGGTTAAGCCCAAGCCTGGTGGGCTGGATCAAGGCCAGCTGGGGGCTGGATTCAGCCCCCAAGCTATAAGTTCCTCACTCTTGCTGTAGAGGCTCATGCACTAAGCTTCAGAGGTCCCAGGTTTGATTCTGCCTGATGATATCACAGAGGCATAAAGTCACCCGGCTGCAAGATCCTGGCGGCATGGGCACTAGACAAAACAAGGCCTCACTGGAGTGTTGCTGACCTGGCCCTGCTGTGGCACCTAGACAGCCCAGAACTGGGACTGAAGCACGCTAGTTTAATCTCTTTCTCATCCCAGCTATGCCCACCACTGCTCAAGGGCAACCAAGGATGGGGACAATTTTATTTTAATTTTTAATAACCGGTTAGTGTCATTGCACTTACCGGAGTGTATCAATAAAATGGCAGCTCTCCCTGAGAGAAACCCAAGCCCCACCCACAGCTGCAGAGAGCTGAAAAGCACATCGTATTTTATGGATGTTGCTTTTAGATTAAGTCAAAATAATGGGGCAAAGACGGGGGGAAGGGTTAACCTTGCAGATTTCATTGCACATAGGAATGTCGAGGGTAATATTTACTAGCTAAAGACCTGATCCTGCAACTACACAAAGCTCCCCACAAAACTCAAGTGACTTCCTACAGAAGCAGCAGCTCAGGGCAAGTTTTGGACTCAATTTCCCCACCTTGCCTTTATAATGCTAGTTACTCAAGGGGTGTAAATTAGTATCATTCCATTGATGTCAAAGGCACTGCACTGATGGATAGCAATTGAGGATCTGGCCAGTATGGTATATTTTAATAGTAGACTGACTATTCAATGTCTTTTTTGAACACAGACTATAGATGCACTAAAAGAAAGTTGACATTACTATGAGGACAGGTTTTCTATTTCCTCGGTTTTTGTGTGTTTAAATTAATAACTTTGTTACATTGCCTTGATTTGTTTTCTCAAAGAAAAGGAGAAAGCTTCGGATCCTCAATGGTATGTATTTTCCGCTTCTTTCAGTGGAATTTAAGAGCCTAAATACCTTTGATCAACTTGCCTCTGCTTAATAAAGTTAGTCCACTTAAAGGCTACATAGGCTTCAAAGTTTGCAATTCATTGCCATGAAGGAGGCAAAGGAGGTCACACAGGTAGTACACACACATATCCTTTTGCTTTGGCTGTCTGACTAGCAGCAACCTAAGCACATAGGGTAGAAAGGTGATGGTTCCCATTGCAATGTCTCTGTGTACCTAGTGGAAAGATATTTTTAAACATTTACAATCGGTAGCAGTTTTATAAACCTGTGAAATGCAGAAAAATTGTAGTGGCACCCAATCACAATGTTTGCCAGGGATCTTTGGACCCGGCTTTCTACTTATGCTGACATCAGAGCAGCTCTTGGTATTTCATTAAGACATTTGCAATCTTCTTCACACAGATTTTCCCAGCTGTACCAAGTAAAGAGAATGAGAAGTTCTCACACCTACTTTGGGAACATCACACGCAGGGTGAGACATCATTAGATTTTGCTAAGGGCCTTAGCTGGTGCCCAGTAAACATAGAATCAAATTTTCTACATGCTTATTAATTGTTTATCTTTAACTTCACACACACAAAACCTCTTAGCACAGAAATGTATCCATAGAATACAAGCTCCCAGTCCAGTTAGCTATTCAGCTGTAACTGACAAGTGTAAGATTAGAAACAGCACATAATCAACACCTTGCCTTTGCTACTACTTAATTTCCACTAAATCTTACCTAGCTACAGCTGCCCTTTTTAGAATCTTTTTCCCAGCCTGCTTTTCAGGGGTTGGGGGAGAAGGCTTTTTAAATTGGGCAGAAAAGACTGGCTGCTGTCCTAAAGGAGCGAGTTTGCCAATGGTAGTTGTTTCTTGCAGCTCTCTGTTGTAACCGGTGAGTAATGATAACTTCTGCAATGTTTTTTATTCCTGAACTGGATCACATGTACTCAAAAGAAACAAGGCCCAGAGCTACAAAGGTTCACAGAAAGCAATGGAAGTTAGGAGACTAAATTCCTTTGAGGGTCTAGGCTCATATTCTGTATCATTCTCCTTCTTTAAAGCTTAAGGGTTTGTTTCTCTTCCATAACTCTTATGCATCTGAAGGGATCTTCCTGAAACTGCCCCAGCCTCCAGCTCAAGTGTGGGCAAAATTTTTTGTTGGGGGGGGGGCTACTCCAATAATTTGGTAAGTGGTCAAAAGCTGCGCTCTTCCATGATGTTAATGGGGGAGATGTGGGGTCTGGGATGGAGGGTGGGTGCAGAAGGGTGCTTGGGGTAAGGATTGGGGGTGCAGGAGTGGGGGATGAGATCTGGGAGGGGGTATGGGGGCAGGAGAGGATTCTGACTTGGAGGAGGGGTGTAGGAAGGAGTGAAGAGTCATGGAGGGGGTTGTGACCTGGGGCAGAAGTGCAGAAAATAGGCCAATATTTTGCCCACTCCTGCCCCAGATTCACTTTTGACCTAAGATCAAGTATGGGCAATTTCAAGTGCATAGGAGAATTTTTCAGAAAGCTGCAAGCATGTAAAAAACCCTGAAGTCCTGTTCTCCCACAGCAAGATAGAAATGACATTCATTAGTGACATGTTAGACTGCCTCGAATCCTGAACCTGCAGCCACTTACATGGACTTAATTTCAGACTGTAAGTGCTTGAGGTCTGGGACTGTCTGGTAGTCAGTATTTGTACAGCTCCTGGCACAAAGATTCGACCAGGGAGCTCTTTCAATCCACCTACTAAAACCGGACTCTTTGCATGTGTAACTATCATCATGTGCATGCATTTTGGCAGTCTTGGGGCTTAGGTAGCTACATAAATATTTGCTAGACATATTCCTTTTAGTGCTACCGTTCTTGAGCACTGCTCTTTCGCTGTAGGATGGTGATAGAGCCCATTGGAAAGAACAGACCGTCAGAGTCTGAGAGGTGGGAAGATGAGAGATGCAAGCGTAACAGTAAATATTTATTTAGGTTTTGGCGCTATTCTGGTTAATGACTGCATTGTTTTCCTTTAAAACTTCTGAGGACTTTTTAATGGCACTTAATGTGTATGGTATGATTAATTGACTGTACTCTCTTTAGCTACTCATGCTTCCACAGGACGTGGAAACTGTCATCTCTTTCCCCTTTTGCAGTGTGTCCATTTTGCAGCTACATAGCATTGGCTTCCCTGGTCTGGTTCTGTCGGGATGTGCAAACCAACTTGGCTCGGCTCCGTTTAGTCCCTTGCATGTACCTGCCTTACTGTCGCCACCCTGGGAAATAGGCCCTGATTCTTTCTGCACATGCTTAAACAAGTTTTGAACTTTAAGCACGGGCAGGCGCCAGTTGAAGTCTGTGAGGCTAACTCCCATGCTGAATGATGTATGTAGGCCCCAGATCTGGGCCCTCAGTGGCTTGCTGATGCTAGCTGCTTGTGATGGCTAGCTTGGTTTGCGGCGGCTAGAGTGAAAATCAGAATGGCCTGCCCTTGGATTTCAGTATCATCTCTAAGGGCCCAATTTGTCCTTGGAGGCCACTCGTGGTCAATAACATGGCAGTGGTTCGCCAGGGTTAACCCCTGGTGGGCCACTGTTCTGTTTACCTGCATGGCAGCTCGGGTTGGCCACGGATGGCCATGCCCGGCCAATGGCAGAGGTGGGAAATGGCATGGGCCGGGATACCACTTTCTGCAGCTCCCATTGGCTGGGAACAGCTGTCTGTGGCCAATGGGAGCTGTGATCACCAGTACTTGTAGAGGCGCGCGGGTAAATAGAGCAGTGGGGGCCCACCGGGACCAGATCTGGTCCGAGGGACAGTATTGGCACACGCCTGTTGTAGGTCCTACATAGGGTGACCATATTTCCCCATGCCAAATACATGCGGGAACCAAAGGGAAGGGGTGGCTAGCACTTGGGACTTCAGCCCTGCAATGGGGGGGGGAGTGGGTGGCGCTCGGGGCTTCAGCCTGGCGCGGGAAGGGAGGGACGGGAGCCACTGGCGCTTGGGGGGCGCTCGAGGCTCCAGCCCCAGAGTGATTGGGGTGAGCAGCTGCCAGTGCCTGGGCTTCAGTGGCTGAAACCCTGAGTGCTAGCAGCTCTTCCCTGCCCCCTGCTGCGGGAAATAGAGGACAATGTGCCTGTTTGTTTGGGGTTTTTTTAAGTTGGGATGCAGGGAACAGCCATTAAATATGGGACTGTCCCATTAAAAGCAGAATGGATGGGCCCCCTAGTCCCACATAAACAGTGGCAACACCTTTTTTCTCTTTGTAGAAATCGTTTTTTGTCAGGGTGGGCTGAACACACACCAGAGCCCTCTAGGCAACGGACACACCTAATGTTCCGTGTGTATAACTGAGAGACTCCATGCTAATGGGATGCGGCCTTCTTCTGCTTTCGGGCTTGTGCCGGGTCAGCGGTAGTGACTGCCAGTCATCCTGTCCCCTGCTGTGGCCCTGAATACACATTTTCCTTCCTGTGTCACTCTGTTCTATGCAGACTCCCATTGAAATCCTTGAAGTCCACAGAAAAGCCCCTCCGATGCACCTTAGCTACTTCTGCGGCTCTGTTACGGTTGTATCTGAGCACCCTCTTCGATGTTTTAACCTCACTGCTCCCCTGGGAGGTCGGGCTATGCTGTATCCCCATTGTACAGAAGGGAAAACGGAGGCATGGGGCGGCTAAGCGACTTGGCCAAGGCCACGGAGGAAGTTTGTGACAGAGCAAGGAATTGCACCCACGTTTCCCAAACACAGGCAAAATTCCTACCCGGATGTGAGATCTAGGGCTTTATAACAGAGCCCAACCCCGGGAGCGTGCTGTGTTTCTGTAAAGCGTTGAGCTACCTCCACTCCATCCAGCTCTGCAAAGTCAGAACTCCACAGACTCAGGGTGCAGCAAAGGGCCTAATGATGCGCCATCTCTTGCCTCAGCCAATAGGACTCTGGGGCAAGGGTGCTCAGCACCCTCCAGGAGCAGGCCCCGGTTCATGCGTAGGTGGGGCATCACTCCAATCAAAGGCGCAGCCTAAACAACGCCGAGGGAAAGTCACACACCAGTATTGCCTCCCTCCACCCGCTGATGGCCCTGACTCCAGGAAAAGCCAACGAAGGGGAAATGGTGATTACTCGCAGAGTCACCAGAAAGGAAAACAATGCTCCATCTTGGGCCCTAGGCCAGAGCGCTCATTCATCGCAGGCGCCATGTTCTTAGAAGTAGCCCGGCACACTAGCAAGGCAATAGATCATGATAAAAAATGTAAGTGTTCCCTTATCACCACGTTAACATGCTCTGCTCTGCAGCTCTCCCGGCTGGGCAGAAACATCCTTACATAATGGCCTAAATGAGGGGCGGGGGGGGGGAACTCCAGCCACTTGCTTCAAGAAGCAAAATCAAATCTTCCTCACATTGGCTCTGTGTGCGGGTGTGCGTACGTACACACACACACACGTACACACACGTGCACAATTAACCCCTCTATATGTAGGAGGGAAACCCAAGGGAGCTCAAGACTAGAAAGCAAAGATACTAAGGAGTCATTAGTCTGAGGTAAATGTGACTATAAATTGTACATGTAAATGCGTTTTGCTTTTCTTCTCATTTCATCGGCGTGATTAGGAGTGTTGATAACCATGAAATTCACCTGATATTTGCTATTGTTTCATTTCTCTAAGAGCTGACGAGGCTGTTCAGAGCCGGATCATCAGAATGCACTTTGTTGGTAATGGGGGTGAATCAAAATCCATCTTCCTGGCTTGCAGACGGACTCTTATGGTTGGAGGGGGAGAGAGACTGATACAAGCGGGGAGAGGGTAGGGAGGGTATCCCCAGCCTCTGTTTGACAGGGGCTGGAAATGGATGACAGGCAAGGGATCATGTGGTGATTCCCTGTTCATTCCCTCTGGGGAAGCGGCCACTGGGCAGACAGGACACTGGCCTAGATGGACCTTTGGTCTGACCCAGCGTGGCCGTTCGTATGATAGAGAGGGGGAACAGACAAACAGTGAGTGGGAGATGGAGAACATGGAGAGTGGACGGAGGAGAGAAATGGTGCACCATACTGGGGGGGTGTGTGTGTGTGTGAGAGAGAGGGTGATGCCCTGTGACAGACCCAGGGGTGAGCGAAACACCGAGCCTGAGCGTGGTGCGAGGTGGGCTCACAAGAGGGAGCGTACACATCTGGGAGGCGCCGGGCATGGGGGGAAGGTGGAGTGGGAGAGAAGGCCTGTTCCTGGTGTCTGTGTGGGGGAGAGAGTCCATGTCCTGCTCAGGGGTGCGCTTGAGAGGGAAAAGGCGCAAGGCTGCGTGAGAGTGTGCATGTAGTGCCCGGGGGGCATGAGGGAGAGGCAGTCCTTCAAACAGAAACAAGGTCAGCCCGCCTCCGCCTGTCTTTTTCACTTCTCTCCCCTCCTCTTCTCAAGGGGCCCTTGTCTGCTCTCTGGCTGCGCTCAGGTGCCCTGCAAGTCCCACGTCCTGGCTCTCCCTCGCCTTGCGAAAGGTGCTCGCCGGCGTATTTTTAGCAAGGCCTGCGTTCTCAGTGCTGCAGGCTTAGTGCTGCCGGGGACGCTCGGTCCAATTTGCCTTCGGTGTAACAAGCAATAGGAGCTGACTCGGGGATTAAGGCATGTCAAGTCAACACAAATAAAAAGCCGGGGAGGATTAGTCAGAGGTGAATGCAACACAAGGGCTGGGTGTTAAGTGCGAGGGAAGAAGGCCCCTGCTCTCTCCTCCAGATAGAAGGTGGGCAGCAGGCCCCAGGCACGCCCCAGAGCAGTGGATTTCAAACTATGGGTCGTGATGCACGACTGGGTCACGCAATGTCAGGCACTAGGTTGCCGTGCTATAGGGTGACCCGATGCTCAGTGGGGGTGCGAAGGCAGGTTTCCTGCCTGTCCTGGCACTGTGGACCGCACTGCATCCCAGAAGCAGCTGGCAGCAGGTCTAGTGCCTCGGCAGGCTGGGGGTGGGGGCACAGGGCTCTGTGCTCTGCCCCCATCCTGAGCATTAGCTCCACACTCCCATTGGCCAATTCCTGGCCAATTGGGGCTGCGGGTCGGGCTGTGCCTGTGCACCTCCACCTAGGAGCTGGCTGCTTCCTGGACACAGCGTGGTCTGGGGTGCTAGGAGAGGCAGGAAGCTGCCTTACAGCCCCCGCTGTGCCACCGACCAGGAACCGCTGGAGAGATGCTCAGGCCCAACCATGCATGTTAACCTCCTGCCCCAGCCCTGAGGCCCCCCTCAACCCATAGCCCCCTCCTACACCCCAGACTCCTCACTCCTGCCCCTCATGCCCTGCACTCTGGTCAAAAGATTTAATTATTTTGGGTCGGGAGCACCAACAATTTTCTTCGACTGGGTCATGAGAAAAGAGCCCGAAAGCCGCCACCCTAGATCAAGGGCAGCTTCCTAGCTTGCTAGAAGATTCCGCATCCCATGGCACCGTCCGTGCCGATAAGCACTCGAGCTGTGTGTTCCCCTCTCTCACACGACGGGGAGGTGGGTGTCGTCCCTCAAGTGGTATTAGGGCGAAGGGTGGTCTGTCGGGGGGGGGGGGACTAAAGAGGGGGAACCCCCACCACGTAGCAACCATTAGTACCTTCAAGTGGAGCCCACCGGTCCATGTGTGTGTTGTCCCCCCTCGGTGCCTCATCCTATAACGTGAGTCCGTCACGCCACCCAGGTTTTTAGCTCAAGCTGTAGATTGAAGCAGGGACCGCCAGTATGTCGGCAGCGAACGTCATGCAGCCGCTAAGCGTCAGAAGCATGTCGAGACTGGAATCAGAAGCGAGACTGAAGCCGTACCTCCTATGCCAGCTTTACCCACTCCAGTGAGACCCTGCCTAACGCACGCGGGCACAGATGCAGCAGAGAGAGCCTGGTGGGTAAGGCATTGTGCTAACCGGGGATCTGCATTTAATTTCCAGCTCCGAACGTGCACCTCCTTGACAAATCACTTTGTGTCCCTGTGCCTTAGCATCCCAGCTGTAACAAGGGGCTAATTGTTTCCTTCACGCCCTTTTTCTGCCTTGCTGATTTAGATGATCAGCCCTTTGGGGGCAGCGAGGGCCTGTCAATCAGTGTTTGTGCAGCACCGAACGCAGCGCCGCTGCAGTCTTGTCTGGAACAGCGGGGTCCTGCTGTATGATGAACGCTACGTGCACTAACTCAGGGTGCTCCAAAAAGTCCTTCAACCCCCACGGAGCTATTTGGAGGGACTTGTGCTACTGCGAACACAGGCATTAAGGGCCTGAATTTCTGCCCCCCTCCTCACCTCTTGGAGGATGCTGAAGAAGGTGGCCTGGTCTAGGCCACCTTTAAGCTGTGGGGAGGCGACAACAGAAATAAAAATGGCTCCGCGTTGTTGGACCTTCTACCTGCACTTTGGCCTCGACAGGAGCAAACAGCCACCGGGGGCCTTGACGCTATAAATTTGATAGCTGCAGGTCAGCGTCCCAGGATTTATGGCCTCATTGAACATGGCTCTTTTCATTTTTTTCCCCTTTCGACCTGCTACCTGTGCTGCCAAAGAAATGCAAGAATTAATTTAGAAAGAAAGCCAGTGGCACCGCCTCTGTTCCTCTTGCTAGCCGTCCCGCTGGAGAGCCAGGTGCCAGAGTTGTGTTGTCCAATCCCCACCTGGGCTGACATTTTGAAGTTAGGAAGTAAAATAGCTGGTGACTCCTTCCTATTAAATAGGTTCAGGTGTGTGCGTCACATGCCCCACCCCCTTTCCTAGCACAGGCGTGGGCAATAATTTTTGATTGGGGCCACTTCAGAAATTTGTAAGTGGCTTTGGGCTGCTAGAAGGGGTGGGGCCTCAGGCGGAAGGGGCGGGACCAGGACACTTCCATGCTTCCCCACCCACAGACCCTGATTGGGGACACAGAAAAAAAAAAAAAAAAAAAAAAAGAGAAGCCAGATGTTCTGAACAGCTGGTGGTTCCCTCTAGGTCCCTGTGCTCCTGTTGGTGGGAGGAGAGTTTGCGTGCTCCCCCTCCCTAGGCCCTGATTGTCCTGGGGGCAGCAGGGGGAGCACATGAAGTCTCACGCTCCCTGCCCCTGCCCTGCGTGGGAGCTCTGCACTTAGACTTTAAGTGCTGATCCTCTTGCAGGGCAGGAGGAGACTTCAAGCACTCCCCAAGCCCTGATTGGCCTAGGAATAGGGGGAGCGGCAGGGCCTCCGTTGGCCGGATCAACTCATTGGTGGGCCGGATCCAGCCCGCGGAGGCCCTTCTGCCCACCCCTGTCCTAGCAGGTTCCATTCTATCCCCACGGCAGGGAGCCCAGGCTGACCTCCCGCTCTGTTTTATGCAACGCCGATTCACTAGAGTATTTTTGACGTAGTGGGTAGGGCTGGGGTAGCACTGGAGGGCTTTATTTTCAGACTAGCTGCTGGCTTACATATTCGGGACTTTTGCAGCGTGCCACGTTGAGAGGCGGTTGGATGCCGAGGGTAAGACTAAGGCAGGATCTCCTCTTCTGTTCCCAGCCGTGCCAGCACGATGTTGGTCAAACCATCCCAGCTCTCTGCTTCTATTTCCTCTCCCGTCCTTTGCCTGTCGTGACTCATCAGAGCAGGGGGGTTTCAAACTTTTTTTCTCATGATCCAGTTGAAGAAAATTGTTGGTGCCCGTGACCCAACGTAATTTGCCTGGAGTGTGGGTTCCGGGGTGGGACTGAAGAGGAGAGCTTTGGGGGTGTAGGAGGGGGCTCCAGCTTTAGGAGGGGCAGGACTGGGGTAGTAGGGGCTTAGCTTGAGCGGCTCCCAGTCAGCGGTGCAGCGGGGGGGATAAGGCAGCTTCCTGCCTCTCCTGGCACCACAGACCATGCCGTGCCCCAGAAGCAGCCAGCAGCAGGTCCCCAGCCCATGGGAGTGTGGAGTGAGTGCTCGGGGTAGGGACAGTGTGCCGAGCCCTGTGCACACTTTTCTCTCCTCCCACCCCAGGAGCCAGACCTGTTGCCAGCCACTTCTGAGAGGCAGCACAGTCTACGGTGCCAGGACAGGCAGGGAGCTGTCTTTGCCCCCCCTACTGCTCACCTGATCCCCTGCAGCAACGAAACCCAGCGCCTGACATTCTACGACCCAGTAGTGGGCCGCAACCCCTAGTTCGAAAGCCGCTGTTCTAGAATACCAGCATTGGGGAGCAGGAATGGTCGCTTGCCAAATCTCTATAGCACCAGGCACATTGGGGCCTTGGTAGCGATTTGCAGCGTGTGGCTGCTACCGCAGTCCAAATAACAAATAATCGTTCATTGAAATTCACTGTCTACGCAACAAGCAGAATCAGTGGCCGTATAAGCTTCTCTGTGCTGCCTCCAAAATATAGTTCCACCAGAGAGGTGTTCTAGGGGGCAGTGTGGTCTGCAAAGCGCAGGAATTGGGGTCTTGAGTACTATGGGGTCATGAGGTCCTCAGTTCTATAGCTGTCTCGGTCAGTGATATACTTGGAAGAAACGTTGTGCAGGTGAGTAATCCAGTGCATGCCTCTGTAGGGTGATATGTCACCTGCCTGAGGCACTGTGAGGGACATGAATACTTGTTACTATGTAGAGTGAATTTGTGCCTGTAGTTCCCAGTCAGGATCAGGGCCTCTTTTATGTTAGGCACCGTACAGACTCATAGTGAGAGGGAGGTCCTGGAGAGATGGCAGAGAAAGAATGGTAAGTGACCCAGCGCCACAGAGAGGCAAAGTGACATGCTTGTGGTCTTGCAGTAGGTCAGTGGCAGAGCTGACAATAGGGCCAAGGGCTTCTGACTCTTAGCCCAGTGCCCTAGCTGCTTAGGGTGTGTTTAGAGTGAGAACAGCCCATGGCAGTGAATGTCGGCGTTCAGGCTCACCGGGGCTCACGCGCCAGTCCTAAACACTGGTTCTGTGTAGACGTTCTGGCTCCACCCCCTCTCTAGGATTCAGAGCCTGAACTGCATGCCACGCTACAACAGCTACACAGGTGTTTAGTGCTGCAGCCTGAACCCTGTGATCCTGAGCCTGCTGGTCCAAACTTTGAGACTTATTGCCTGCCACTCCCTCTGTAGGCACGCCCTTAACCACACTGTCCCCCCTGTTGTTTAATTACACACACACCATTCCCAATGGCATGCTCCTTCCTCTTGTCGTTAGAGGTCTGTGAATAACCAGGTTGATGTCAAACTGAAAAATTGCGGGGAGGACGAGAATCACTGTAGGTTAATCCAAAATGGATTTTCATTTTCTTTGTTTGCAAAATAAAAATAAAAATATTTTGGGTGGAACAAAATGTTTTTTAACCACAAACTAAATATTTTTTTTGTCTTCACCGTCTCTTAAAAAAAAATCAAGATATCAATTAAACTAGGTTTTTTTTAACAGAAAAACAGAAACTGTTCACTTTGAGCATATAAAGCTTTTGACTTGTTCAGTTTTTTTTTCCTGTTCAAAACTATTTGGTGAATTGGACACAAATTTGCCAAATGATTTGGTCACCTGCACCTGCATTTTTTTGGTGAAACAGTTTTGTCTGCAAAACTTCACCTCGTTTTACTTGCGTGGTGTGCCAGCAGGACCGACGCGAGACTACACAGACACAACCTTTTGGGGTTGATTGTCCATCCCAGTCCATAGTCAATCCATTGTCTGTTCTTTTGATAATCATTAACACGTAGTAAGGAATCCAATTCTATCGGCTGTATCTTCCAGTGTGTATATCAATGTAGCTGAAGCCAGGGAAGCAATGTCAAACTACACCTGCTGAAGATGCGCCTTTATGAGTATTTCTAATGTTAATTTCCTGCTAGGAGAAGAGGGTGAAGGGGCACATTTCCTTCCTTTTCTTATGTACCATAAAGAAGAGATGGCAGGGTAAGGAGAGGGCAGAAAAGATGTTTGTGGCATGGATATGAAGCCTATGTCATGGCATCTAAAGACTTAAACCAATGCAAATCTGAAGTCACACAAAATGCTCTCTCTGATTGCTCCTTGTAAATGTCATATAAAGAAAGAATCTTTGATATTTCAAGGAGCAGCGAAGTCTGTGATGACCTGCCAGTATCAAGATTTGCATATTTATTATAGATAAGCTGTCAAAATGTAGGTTGTCAATTTCACCTTATACTCAGAATTTAATGATGCACATAAAGGACAGGAAATCTTTATTATTAATATTAATATGACTTTAGATGATAAAACTTCCTTGTGGCTATCAGTCACCCAATCCTTAAGGCCATGTCACTCAAGTTGATATAGTTTATCGACAATTAATGTAATCCATTCGGCGTGATTGATTCCTGGGGTGGGAGTTGGAAACAGATATGGGAAAGAAGGAGAGTCCATTCCTATGTTGCTATAGTTCTTCCAAAGTAATTTCTGCCAGAGCTTTACCTTTGTGTAGCTATGGCATCGGAGAACTTTTTTTGGTGCCTGGCTCTGCTAAGAGTATGTTTCCACTAAAGCCTGGGATGGGATTCTCACGTTACTGATGGACGTGCATTGTCACGTCATCCACAACAATGACGAAAGGTCTAGAAAATATGTCCTGCGAGGGAAGACTGAAAGAACTGGGCTTGTTTAGTTTGGAAAAGAGAAGACTCAGAGGGGACGTGATAGTGGCGTTCAAGTATCTAAAAGGGTGTCGCAAGAAGGAGGGAGAAAAATTGCTGCTCTTGTGCCTCTGATGATAGCACAAGAAGCAATGGGTTTAAACTGCAGCAAGGGAGGTTTAGGTTGGACATTAGGAGAAACTTCCTAACTTCCAGGGTGGTTAAACACTGGAATAAATTGCCCAGGGAGGTTGTGGAATCTCCATCACTGGATATTTGAGAGTAGGTTGGACCGACACCTGTCAGGGATGATCTAGACGGTGCTTGGTCCTGCCATGAGGGCAGGGGACTGGACTTGATGACCTCTCGAGATCCCTTCCAGTTCTAGCATTCTACGATTCTGTTATTTTATGTTTGCATAAGCAGCTTGCATGTTCTCAACAACAAATTGTGTAGAACAAATCTGACACCACTTTCTCTTTAATAGCATAATGGAGGTAAGTGTAGAATCCTCTATGTAACGGAAGGGTGTAAATACGGAGGAGGATTGTTTCGAGTGGTTCTGATGATTGATACAGATTAGGAGTGTAGCGAGAGGCAAAATGAGCCTCTTTTTAAGAAAGTTTCCTAAACTTGAGGCCCGTTAGGTTAAGGAATAGGGATGCAAATGGTGAACCGGTTAACTGGTAACCATCACCTTTACTGGGTGATGCTTACTGGGTACCAGTTAACCAGTACCTGGGAGCAGCCGTCACCCGCAGCCTGCTGAGAGCAGAGGGCTGCTCTAGCCTTGCGGGTGTCTGGAGTTTGCTGCCCCATGTGTGCGGCTGGTGGGGAGGCAGTGGGAATGACAGCCCTGTGCACGGGGAGGCCAGGAGCAGAAGCTGGTAGCCCCATGGGCTGGAGTCTATTTCAGCTCAGGTGGAGCTGTCCTCTCCCCTCCTATCTCTCTTAATTGGTTATTCATTAACCGGGGTTTTACAGCTCTGCTTTGGAAGACTATCCCTGGGGTAGTGATGAAGGGTGATTCCTTTCTAACAGAGCAGAGCCAAGGGCCAGAGAATGTTCTCTAGGAATACTCTACTGACCGACGCAAGAAACTGAGGGCTCCGTTCTCCCTCTACAGCAGTGGTTCCCAAACTTTTCGGCATCACGCCCCCCCTTCTTGATTTTTGAAAGAACCCTCACGCCCCCCTGCCAAAAAAAAAAAAGCAGCAAAACTTGTTGGGGGGAGGGGGGGAAGGAACTGAGTGGGGCAGCAAAACTTGATGTGGGGGGGGAGGCTGGGTCGCCTTGCGCCCCCCCTGGAATTTCTTCACGCCCCCCCTCGGTTTGGGAACCCATGCTGTACAGTGTATCTTGGCCTGTCCTTTCTGACTGGGCAATCAAATGGGTGCTTTGCACAAGCCTTAACTATGGCACTGGGTGCAAGGCAATGGTAAACCGTGTCCCGGATGGCATTGGTGCTGGAATGACAGGGGCTGGGCTGCAGCTGCACGCCCTGGTTTGAAGTGGTTTCCATCCTATGCAGGGCTTACAATTTGGTTCAATGGCTCTCCACGACCTCGCCCTCCGCTAGATGGTTCGCTCCAGTTTGTGGGTCCCACCACAATCCTAGTTAATGCCAGCTATGATAGTAGAGTTCGGGATCCAACTAGGAAGGGTGGTTTTGAGCGTTAAATATTGTGCTGCTGCTAAGAGACATGGGTGCACTTGCTAAATTGTTCTCCATCTGTGCAACGTAGATAAAGATACTTCCTTCCTGCCAACGACAGGTTGAACCTCTCTAGTCTGGCACCCTCCTGACCTGACCGGTGCTGAGCCAGAGAATTTGCCGGACCACAGGAGGTCAATATTGTCTAGCAGCATTACCAACACTTTCATTGCTTACTGGGCTCTTAGAAGACATTTGGGGCAAATTAGAGCTAAATAACTGCACAGAACACTGAGCCAGGACTCGCAGCTGTAAACAAACTTTATGGGACCTTGGAAAACTTGGCCACACCCACGATAAGTGGACATCTGGCTAATGAAAATCATGCCGGACCACGGATGTTGCCGGACCAGTGAGTGCCAGACTAGAGAAGTTCAACCTGTATTTAGACGGTCTGCTGTCTGGGGTAGGGATTGTCTTTCTGTAGGAGTTCATACAGCTCCTAGCACAGTGGGTTCCCACCCTTGGTTGGGCCCTGTCAGTGCTAACATCAAACAAATACTTATTTGATGCTTGCTCTGCTGCTAATCTCCTGCATGACCTTGGGTGGGTCACTTCACCTCTACTTGCCTGTGTTACCTTCTAGCCTTTGTATTGGCCATATAGATTGGAAGCAGTTTGGGGGTAGAGAGTCTCTTACTGTGCATTTGCACAGTGCTGAATGGAGAGGAGCTCTGATCTAGGAGACCTCCAACAATGCCACTGGCACCTGGGCAGAACAGTCAGACACAAGGCAAGACACCCCAAAAGTCTTCTCCCTGCCCCTCATGGCAACTAGTGTTGCCTAACAAGTGCACTAGAGCACTGTATAATACCAGAACTAGACAGGCAGGGGAGCTCTTATAAATTAATAACACATGAAAGTCCGTGCCGGGAGAGCCCTGACTCTCAGCAATGAAATCATGAAAAATGGATCCATGTAGTTAGTTACGGCTGGAGTTTATATACATACATACTTTTCTTATCTGCGAAGAGACAGTCAGAACAGGCTCCATAAATCAAAACTCGGGGCGGGGGCGGGGAGGAGGGAAATGAAAGAATTGTCTCGGCCCTCCTTTCACAATCTCCCTTCGCTGGGGCTTTTAAAAGATTCAGATTGGTGTAGATGCTGTATTCACGGCTTGGGTGGTGGGGGGGGAAAGGGGAGGAATTCCCTTTCCTCTTATTTACATCCGTAAGCTGATGGATAAACCCCGTGAACGTTTTTCATCTGAGCACAAAAAATGTCCTGGGTCCCCGTTACACAATGGCAAAACCCTGCATCGGGAGCATGTTTTGGCTTATGCCCGTGTCTTCAGAGCAGCTGTGAAACTGGCCAGAGTCTTTACCCCATTTATGAATCGTACCTATCCCCCCACTTTTGTTAACACATCTGGCATAGTCCTCGCAGTCATTTCCTACAGTTCTCTTGGTTAGAAATATCAGCAAGGAAGTAACCCAGCTAGCCTGGCAAAAACTGTTCCTTGCTGCACATGCTTGGTCCTCGTTGTATCTGTTGATCTCCTTGTCTGCAATATCTGCTTCTATCTATTAGTGTGTCCTCTTTCCCATGTTTTATCCGTTAATACCTCTTGTTCAGCTGAGGATAAACTCCGTAATAATTGCACTATAAAATGAAGAGTACACTACATGTCTCTTATTGCTCAGGGGTCTGTTAATTGGAATTTATAAAGTTCAATAAACTGTAATCCAATAAGACCTAAACTCTTATTCATTTATCTTAGAGGTAATATCCATGCTGCCGGCTGTATACTGGCAGAGGCTGAGCATGCGCAGACGGAGTGTGGGTCTGTTCTGCAGCTATGTCTCCATGCTGCCTTGTCACAGCTAAGCAACCGGTTTGGTGGCTTCATGGGAGACTTGTAAGGACTGGGGGGAGGGGTTGGGTAAGGGAAGTGGCACCTTCCTCTCTTTGCTCTCTTTGTTGGTACAGGTTGGACCTCCCTGGTCCGGCACCCTTGGGACCTGACCAGTCCCGGACAAGGGAGTTGTAGGACCGAGGGAGGGAGGGAGGTGCCAGCCCTTCTGCTTGCATCACTGCCCTCGGCCCACTGGAGGCAACAGCCCTGCACATGCCACACGCCAGAGAGCTCCAGTGGTGGCCCTGTGGGCGCTTGTGGCCCCACCATCTGTGGGGTGTGGATCCCCCCCTTTCCTGGCCCCACTGGCTACAGGCTCTGCAGCTCCCCTGCCACTCAGACTCTGGTGTCCCCACCGGCTTCCCAGTCCAGATGGCTGCAGGCTCTGTTGCCCCGTGGGCTCCGTTGCCTTGCTGGGCAGCTCTGCTCCCAGCTGCCGGCCACCTCTGGGTTGGGACTCTCTAGTCCAGCAACATCCACGGTTGGAGGGTCCTGGATCACAGAGGTTCAGTCTGTATTCCTCTAATAACTCACTTGTCCTGTGCTCCCTTTTCAGCGTGTTACGTTCAAATGAGGCCATGATCAGTCGTGGCCACTAAGGAAGACATGGTGCTTTGTCTCCTTTATAAGTGTCGGCCCTGAACGAATTCCATCGTGTGTTTTTACATGTAGCCTCCCTAAATTTCCCCTGGCTGTGCCGATGGGGTAAGACGCTTCATGTCCAGACCTTTATGCTGGGCACCACTGCTGTGTTTCAACTCCTGCATGACCATAGTCCAGAGAGGGGTGGAGTCATCCATTTGTACATCAGTTTAGCTACTGTGGGATCTTTCAAGTTGAATGCTGTTCTGCGGATCTTATCAGCTGTCTTTGCAAGACACTGCATTTGAGGGATGGTCTGGGAGTCCAAAAGTCACTGGCATGCTGCTGGAGGAAGAGAGAAAAGCAGTGGTTATACACTCGAGCCCGTATTATGTTTCAAGTTCTTAAAATAAACAGCTTCCTGTTGGCTGATCCAGCGGCAGATTGTATGCCATGTATTTCAGTCTCAAGCAGTTACATTATGTAACGTGATCCCGGCTGAGATTTTACCAAATGTATCTTCGTATTAATGCCGCTTAGATAGCAATGTATCAAGCAGACTAGCTCAATAGACAGCAAGATAACCAGCTATTGGATTACTGTGTATGTTGGGGAATAAAAGCAATTGGGGTCCAAAATGCTTTCTTCAGGCAGCACCTGAATTTGTAGGTGTCCAGCTAGCAGACTGTAGTCCGTGTCCAGTTTGGATGATAAATATGATTAACTAGCAGGTGAGACCTGGTGTTGACCAGGCAATGTCGTTGTGCGTAGATTACACTTATAGGAAAGGTCAAGAAATTAAATGACCTAGAATTTATAATTAATGTGCTTGCAAAAGGGACGTAAAAGGACAATTTTAAATTTTTAGGATTTCAACTTTCAACTTTATTCATTTTATTGAATAATTACCATACATAGTAAATTTGAAACTTGTAAAGCTTCTATTACTCTTTCTGTAACTAATTTGAATCATTTTGTGATTTGTAACCGTAAAAATGTTCTTTGCACTAAAATGACAGTTCAATAATCAACTCAATTTTAATTTTGTTAGCAAATATTTTTGGTGAACTTCAATCATAATAGTCATGACTTTTTTCCCAATGAAAACAAAAAATAATTAGTTAAACCTTTCACCCAGCATATTCTGGTGTAAAAAGTAGGGCATTCAGCTAATTTAAGGGGCAGAATTGTTTATGCAGAATTTGGTGTCTGTAGGTAATCCCAAAGTATGACTTTATTTTGCACGAACAAATCCACAAACTCTTCAAAATATATAATAGATGTGGAGCTGTTTAAAAAATAGGTTTTATTGAAAACAAATATTTTCATGCCCGTGTTTCATTTCAACTGCAATATTTGGGGATTAGTCAAAAGAGAAGTAGAAAAAAGTAATGGAGAGTAAAAGGTTAGTATTTCATCTTCATGTACATGAAGGGGTAAAACCATTTCCCAACCAGAGCCATGTGAATGGAAGTACAATGTACCCTTTACACTTGAGTCGTAGTTAGGCTAGATCCTACTTTTCTCGTTGATGAAGGATGCCTTGGCAGAGTGGCTTAAGAAGAGAGGGGTTTATTAGCGGTGGATGACAGGTGAAGCTTCTACCCCAGTGTTTCCTAAACTGTGTTCCCTGGCACACTGGTATGCCATGAGGCATTTGGAGGTGTGCTGCCGAGAAGAACTGAGTTCAAAATGGCTGCTGTTAAAGGGGCAGGCAACTTTTTTTTCTTTGCTCAATAATTTCCCCCCAATTTCTTTTTTCCTCAACAAAAAATCCTTGGTGTTCCTCATTTAAAAAAAAAAAAAAAAAATTGTTTGGTGTTTCTCGGGTCTTAAAAAGTTTAAGAAACACTGTTCTACCCAGTCTCAGTCAAAAGTCCAGCAGAGTGAACGGGACCAGGCCTACCGATGGGGGGCAAAGAGGGCAACTGCCCTGGGGATTTAAAAGGGCCCAGGGCTCCTGGCGATCCTTAAAGTGGAAACCGATAGATTTTCTCGTCCTTTAAATCACTAATAGAGCTCTGGGTGTCACATGCTGAGTGGCGCTGAAGGGCTGGATGAGGGAGGCTAGCCCCTAGCCCTGCCTCTTCCACCCAAGGGCCTGCCTCTTCAAGGGATCTAGAGTGGACCTTGACCCACCTTGCTTAGGGCCCAACAGTCTGTCCACTGCCTTTAATGGGAGCAATGTCTCAGCAAGGACTGGAAGGGCACAATATGTCTACAATGAAAAACAAGAAATAAATGGAGGGAAATATATGTTCTTAACTCGGATTCCCTATCTCGAGTAAAAAAGGCAGTGAAAACATGATAGCTTGTCTTTAACTTGGGTTAGTGGTTTGAGTTTTTCTTTGGTAACTTAGGGATGACTTGAGCTGCTAACCTCAGTTAAAAGTGGAGTTTCTGTGTTGTCCCTGCTATTTTAACTCCAGGTGGCAAAGCCGTATTAAGAACTCACTGGGTTTTTTTCCCCCCCTCAAGTGTTGACATAATCCTGAGTGAGAATTTCAGATTCTGATCGAGGTTTGGATTAGCACTACATGCCTACGGTGCCAATACCAGACAAAAAACAACATAGCAGCAAGTCTCAGTCTCAGAGCTGGGGTGAACTGATTCAGGCTCACGGTACAGAGATAAGAGTAGCAATGTAGACATTCCACGTTGGGCCTCTGAAACCCAGCAAGAAGGTGGCACTCAGAGCTTTGGCTCCTACCTGAAGGGAACATCTACACTATTGGTTTTAGCTCCATAATGCAAGCCCAAAAAGACTCTGAAACAACAACTTTGTTTTTTATTTGCTGTGTATTTATACCCTAAGCCACACAGGTGTGTAAGATGGTTTGAGAATTCTGAAAACTTGTCTTCTGATTGATAGTCACTCACTGGATTGAAATTCAGGAGATTGGTACAGTGTTCAGTTAAATGTGTCTGGTCCCAATAAAGTGGTTAATTGGTAATCCAGTAGTTTCGCTCTGAAATCAGGAGTCCTCCCTCTGCAGAATGCAGCCATAGGTTGAACCTCTCTGGTCCAGCAACATTCGTGGTCTGGCTTGATTTTAGTTAGCCAGATATCCACTTATTTTGAGTATGGCCAACTTTCCTGTGGTCCCACAATATTTGTTTACAGCCACCTGTCCTGGCTTTCAGTGTTCTGTGCTGTTGTTTAGCTCTAACTTACCCCTAAATGTCTCTTAGGGTATGTCTGTACTTGCACCCTCTTTCGAGAGAGGGATGCAAATGTAGACATTCGAAATTGCAAATGAAGCTGGGATTTAAATATCCTGTGCTTCATTTGCATATTCGTGTTATGGTGCTATTTCGAAATAGCACTATTTTGAAATAACATGCTGTTAAGACGCGGTTATTTCGAGACAAAACCCTTCTCTCGAAATAACTGGTAAACCTCATTGTATGAGGAATAAGGATTATTTAAAGAGAAGGGTTTTCTCTCGAAATAACCGCGTCTTAACAGCGTTTGTTATTTCAAAATAGCGCTTTTTTGAAATAGCGCCATAACGCAAATATGCAAATGAAGCATGGGATATTTAAATCCCAGCTTCATTTGCAATTTCGAATGTCTTCATTTGCATCCCTCTCTCGAAAGAGGGTGCAAGTGTAGACATACCCTAAGAGCCCAGTAAGCAGTGGAAATGTTGGTAATGCTGCTAGACAATATTGACCTCCCGTGGTCCAGCAGATTCTCTGGTAAGCCACCCATCAGCTCCCGAGGATGCTGGACTGGAGAAGTTGTATTATCTTTTGGTTCCAGTGATACCCGCGGGTGTCTTGTGGTGGGGTGGTCCAGTGTGAAACTCTAGAATGATGTTCACAGTGTTACCCTTTCAGCGCTGAACTTTGAGGTGAACTTAATTTGGTCATGTTTTGAATGGAGTCTTATTTCATATAAATGGGTCTATCAATGCCTATTTTCTGTTCAAGGTGGGAAAGGACTATAGTATAAATGATTTAGATTCAGGGTGGCAAATGCTGTAAAGCAACCCACAGTAACATGAGTTAAGGTAGTATATATGTCGCTCCTGCCCCCTCCCTCATTGGTAATGGAAAACCAAATACCTAAGAAAACTGGACACTTTAATTAAAACACCCACAGGTTGTCCGTCAAGGAGTAAATCATTGCTAGTAATATCTTTAGAGCCCTGTAAATCCGTGACTATCCATGGATCGTTTTTGTGGATTGCGGATCGGAGGCAAATTTTGTATCCGTCCAGGGCTCTAAATATCTTGAATGCCTTCTGCTGCTGCATTGCAGTATTGGATTTTAGAGCAGCCTCATCTCTCAGTGAGACCCCAGTTCAGGAAAATCCTTAATGATGTTTTTGGTTTCCACTGAATGAGATTGGAGCAGGTGCACGTGGGGAAGTGCTGTGCTGAGCTGGAGACGGGCTTAGATATGCCCTTGTTTAGATTAGGGAGGGGGCATGCGAGTAAATGAAGGCTGATTGGCTGACTCTTTTGTCATATAGTGCATCCTGCTTGTTTGCAAATACTTATCACTGAACCTGACTGTCTTAAAATAACACAATGCAATTAATTAGCTATTAATATTATTTATTCCTAGTATAACACCTGTAGTGAGATAAGCAGTTCACAGTCAGATCATGTCAGCAGTTCACCTTTTTAAATAACTTAGAAGATGCAGGGGGGGCAGAGTGCTGTGTGAGTGTTAAGTAGTAACATAATCTGATATTTCCAGGATTTCTTTTATCCAGATGGATCTACATTTATATATCAGGATAAATTTACCTAGTAATGAAATACATCCACCTCTGGGGTGGAATGCACCAGCTCTTTGTAGCTATGAATAGTGAGTTCAGAGCTGGGAGGGAAGATGAATGACAGACCAACTGAAAATGCAGTAGGAATACATTATCATCTATATAGTAGCCCAATGTCTGAGAGTCTGTAACGCTGAAATGCTGGCTGTTCCCTCTGGGGGGCGCTGTTGCCTGAAAAGCTGGCTGTTCCTCTGGGGGGCCTGTGCTGCATGGGGAGCGCGGGGCCCAAACGGCCGCTTGCGCCGCTTGCTCCCCCGCAGAGGCCTGGCTGAGCAGCGCAGAAGTCAGCCGAATGCCACAGCGGGCGGGGAAGGGGGGCGGGGCCTGGCTGTGTATGTCACTGCCCCGCCCCCTTCGCCTCCTGCTGTGGCGCTCGGCTGACTTCTGCGCCGCTTAGCCGGGCCACGCGGGGGAGCCCAAACGGCCACTTGCTCCCCGCGGTGGCCCGGCAGAGCGGTGCAGAAGTCAGCCAAGCACCACGGTGGGAGGGGAAGGGGGGTGGGGCGGTGATGTGCGGCGTGACAGTGGCTCCAGGCCCCGCCCCCTGGCCGTGAACTTCACCGCCCCGCCCCCCTTTGCCTCCTGCTGTGGCACTTGGCTGACTTCTGCACCGCTCAGCCAGGCCGCCGTGGGGGAGCAAGTGGCGCAAGCAACCGTTTGGGCTCCGTGCTCCCGAGAGAGAGAGAGAGAGAGAGAGAGAGAGAGATCCCGTCTTATGACGGGCTAGTTGTTTAATATTTAGTGTAGCTAAGTGGATAGTAATATTGTAGTAAGTCCTTTAGGTTCCAATTTCTTATTTGGGGCCCCCATGCGCTAGGACCTACACACACAAGATGCTGTACCAATATGAATGCAGCTAGACAGAATGTATAATGTCAGGCCTTTGAGGCTAATAGCCTACTATTGCAAAGAATGCAATAGGATCTTTGATGGCTGAGGCAATCTAGAGCTCGGGGTTTATCTGAGAGATGGTGCCTTCAGGAGTAAAGGCCAAGAGTCTTAAAAAAAACCCCAGGTAACTAAAATGAGACTCTTAAGTCTATATTTAGGCATTTCAATATGCAGTTTGATTCTTTCCAAAGTGCTAAGCACCCAGCAACTCCCATTGAAATCAATAGGGGCATCTCATTGCTCAGCAGTTTTGAAAATCACGCTGCTTATTTTTTCTGTTGAAGCATTGATTCCTAGTTCCGCAGTATGTCACGGTAAGATGTGTGTCAGTGAGGGTCACGCGGGGCTTTGTTTTCAGTAGGAGAGTTCTCTCCCCTTTTTTCCTTTGCACGTGGGGGCTCATTTTTCTTCTCTTTGGATTGCAATTCTGTGTTGCTGTCAAAGTGAGTAGGAATTGCTTTGCTTCTCTGCTGAAAACTCTATGGAAGTCTTTTAGAGCACTGTTTGTCATTTGCAGTGTGGTCATAGTATTTAGGGAGATATTAATTAGATTATTTTAAAGTCTGTCTTGTTTTGTTCCTTTGAACCTGGGGAGAGGAGGGAAGCAATGTGTAGAGATTGTTATGGTGTGATGGCATTTGCTCCTGTTAGCCAACTTGCCTTTTATTTCAGCAATGGCAATTGAGCAAATAAGTTTCATTTAAATTTGAACCAAAACCAATAGTTCTAGTTTTCATTTTTTTTTTTTTTTTTTTTTACATGAAGCTGGACATTTTGACTAAAACCAATATTTTTTTCACAGAGAAGAAACATGCAGGTTAAAAAGCTTTTTTTAGATAGAAAAATATCAACTTTTAAAAATCAGTTAAACAAGAGCATTTGTCACTTAAATCTAGGTCAATGTACGCAGCATTTCATTCCCAGTTACCCTTTGCTTAGTCGTGTGTAAACCAAACCCAAGAAGTCCTTTCCCACTCAGAATGTATAGCCCAAGGTTTTTGCACCAACTTATGCCAGGTCTTCACTCATAGGGAATGTTGAAGCAAGATATGCAATTCCGGCTATGTTAATTAAGTAGTTGGAGTCGATCATGTTTCCCTCCATCCCCTGAGCAGGAGGTCGACAGGCGTAAATGCTCCCATTGGCTTCTTACTCTTCGCATAAGCAGGAATACTGGCAGCCAGCAGGGGTGTTCTCTAAGTTTGATTTAGCAAGTCTAGTTAAGATTTGCTAAATTGAACTCCGGAAGATAGATTGCTGCAGTGACAATCTTCTGTTTAGTGTAGACATGGCATTAGTGTCATCTTTCCATTTGAGTTGATGATAGTGATGTCCAAGCCGGGGCTGTGCTTTGGTGGGCTGCTTCCTCTCCATAATACGTTTACTTCCATCAATGGGGATGAAGTCTGGTTCTCAGCCTGTGTGGACCTTTGTCTTAAGTAAGAATTCTACTGGGCTTTTGAAAGCTGCCATTTTCTGACTGGATGCTTGGAAAATAATCTTGGTCATAATAAACAAGGAAGGTGAGTAATTGAGATCACAGTGGCACAGATGAGAGTGGAAGTATAGGAAGTCTCTGAATATTTTGCCCCACAGGTGACTTTGCCCTATCTTTACGAGATCAATGTGTTTCACAAATTCTTTGGGAAGTTGAAGGACACCAAAGCACTGACTTTTTTTTTTAATGTCTTTAGTGGCCCTCAGTCAATATGGAAGCACACCTCTGCCTAACTAGGCTCCATATTACATGATCGTGATATTTTTTGAACAAAGTCTGAAATGTGGGGCTTGTTTCCAAAGACTAAGGAGAATAAACCTTATACAGCCCAGCTGCTTTAGAGTAAAAGCGGCCCTGTTCATAATGTTATAAACACTGACTTCTGGTTGGATTTGTGATGAACATCCAGAATTCAGATTTGGGAGTTAGCCATCTGTTACATTTAGTAGCTTTTTAATTTTGATCATGTTTTCTGTCTATTGATCTGTGTAGGTTTGGCAGTGTGTGTCTCTGCTAGCATAGGCCCATTGCTAATGGTGGAGCTGGAATATTCTGGAACTGATAGGTTTGGTGTTTTTCTGTGTAGGTGGCATTCTGTTAGGGGTACATGAGACCTTCTGTTGATTTGGCGGACAGGTGGTATTATTGGCTCGATCTCCTGGTCTGTGCCTTTGATTAAAGTTGTGATCGTTCCCACTCCTGATTTGTTCAGATGCATCTTATCACAGAAGGGATGGTCTGGGAGGTATTCCATTGATGGAAAAACCATGTGACCACCAGCGTTCCCTATAAGCTGAGCACTGGGGTGGCTGCCTGGGAGAGATTTAGGAGCCACCCAGCAGATTAGCAGAGTGCCCAAAGCCAGCGTTTCAATTGGTGGTGCACATCTGCACATGATTGGTGCACCCAACAAAATGTATTCCGCACATAGGTGACAAAGTTAGAGGGGCACTGGTGACCCCTGTTCAGTATGGAGCAGCAGTTTTGTGAATGGTCCCCTTTTATAATTGCAAGCAGGTTTTCTCCCAGGTGGGGGAGAATCTGTTATACTTTAACTGGCTGAATGCAACGCAAAGGGGAAACAGAAGGAAAACGATGTGATTGAAATTCTTTCTCCTGCTGCCAGCCAGGTTTAATGGGACAGGTGTTTTATCCTGTATGTTGTCAGCAGGATTAAACTAGATATTTTAATAGCTCATCCCCATGCCATTTTCCTTTTTTTTTTTTTTTTTTTTTTTCTTCCGCTCCTTTCTCAAGCTCCCTCTAATGTCTCTAAGTATGTATTGCTCCTGCTCTCCCCTGTTTTGCTCAGTTAACTTGGAAGAGCATGTAAGTAGAGTTTGAACTTCATGGGATTCAGTGATTGGAAGAAATTCCAGTGGTCTGATTTCGGTGCATTCTGTGAATGTATTTCCCCCTCCCAGTTCTCTACACCTGCATGAGTCTCACCCTATAGATATAGCCAGATAATCTGCAACTCAAATGTCTTTTGTGTATCTGGAACGGATTATGCTGGCCCTCTGCCATGCAATGAAATCACACAGTTTTGCATTACACTCTCAGAAGCCTTAATTAGTGAATAAGGCAGCTGTATTCTCTCAAAAATACATCTATTGGTACAAACTGCTGCATGATGGGCCACAAGAAAATATGCTAAAGTGTTTATCTTCTCACTCTCAAGGCTCTCTGAGCTGACATGCAGGTAATTTGCATGGGAACCAGTTCCCTCTGGGTTGTGCATTTTCTCCCAACAATAAGAGAAGGTGAAATGTTTTTAAACCAACTGTGTGGTACATTCAGATGATTAGAATGAAATGTGTTTATGTGGAAATGACATATTTTTTTCTAGCCTATCTAGTTAGTTCTATGGCCCGTATCATGACAGCAGTTAGTCAGAAACCATTTTAATTGCACGGGGAAAAGAACAGCCATAATTTTTTTGTATTTGGCAAAAAAAAAATCATTTTTTTAAAGAAAATATGAAAATGGTTCTTTTGAGGGAAGGAAGCTGATTTTGGCTAGAAAGCACACAGGTTAAAAGGCTCAAGGAGGAGTGAAGCAGGTTCAAGACAAAGATGTCATTCGGCTCCATCACGGCTGAGCTGATGGATGGGAACAAATGGAAAAAAAGTAAACTTTTTTCTTGGCAGGGGGAGGGGAGTGTTTGAAAATCTCAGCCTCTTTTTGTTTTTGGCTGGGAAAGCTTTGATTTTCAGATGTGGAAAATTGTGACTGGCAGGAATTGGTTTTATAATGAAAACCCAAGAAAACTTGGTGGAAAATTGACATTTCCCACGAGGAATATTTTTAAAAGCCACTTTTCATTTAAAGGGGAAAAAAATCCATCACCACTTTTTACCATGGAACGTTTCAATCCGTGCTGGGTCTGAACAGCTCACCGACATGGATGGACTTTTACCCTCACAAAACCGCTGTGAAATAAGGAAACGGTAGGCCCATTTTACAGACTGAGGCTTGATAAAGCAACTTGGGTCACAGCTGGGGTAGAAACTGAACTCGATTCTGCTGCATCCCAAAATCAGTGGCTGACATTGCTGGATCAGAGAGTCCTGGTGAAGGGCCAGAGGCAGGAGCCCTATGGGAGCTGGGAGCCCTGCCAATCTGGCTGAGCCAGTGGCAGGATGGCTGCAGCACCGGCAGGCTCTGGCGGGGCAGTGGTATGCCTTGGAAGGGCTAGAAGCCCTGCTGATGGGTCCGTGGTTGGCTGCAGTGGAGCTCTGAGCCCCGGGGGTGGGACCATAGGCTGCCATGGCAGGTCTGCTGGAGTTGGGAGCTGGCAGGGGGAAGTTGGCTGGGAGGCCGGCGGCTGGGCCAGGAGGAGCCAGGCTGAGAGACCAGAAATGACCACCTTGTTCTGGCAAAATCCATCATTCAGGACCAGTCGGGTCCTGAGGGTGCCAGACCAGGGAAGTCCAACCTGTAGTTGACCTCAGTATGAGAAGACTCCAAGGCTATGTCTACACTCGCGACTTCTTGCGTGAGTAATATGTAAATGAGGCTAAGCTTGGAATATCGCTGAGCCTCATTTGCATACCTAATGAGCCACCATTTTTTTTTCCAGAAGAGGCTCTTGCGCAAGAGGGAGCGTCTACACTGCCTTCTTGCGCAAGAAACCCTCTTGCGCAATGCCGTTACACCTATTACTTTTCAGGAAGAGCGGCATTGCGCAAGAGGGTTTTTCTTGCGCAAGAAGGGCAGTGTAGACGCTCCTTCTTGCGCAAGAGCCTCTTCTGGAAAAAAAATGGTGGCTCATTATGTATGCAAATGAGGCTTGGCAATATTCCACGCTTGGCCTCATTTGCATATTACTCGTGCAAGAAGCCGCGAGTGTAGACATAGCCCAAGAGTGTTTCAGCACCAAGAACTACATGAGAGGCTCCCTGATGAGTGCAGAATCAGTCATGTGGGGAGGGCTTGCCCCAGTGCTCAGACCTGGGTGCTGAATACCAGCGTTCACACCTTTCCCCCTACTGCCCAGAAGGGAGATGTGCTGAGAGGCTCTCCAGGGTCTAACTGACACCGTTTAAACCCCCATGTAATTAACTCACGGCAGCCCCCTCCTGTGCATACGCACCTATTGATCTCAATTGACTGAAGTAAGCTAGTCCAAAATAAACGCTTTCAAATCAATAGAAGCGTGCCCCTACGAGGGGATTGCGCCTACTTAGGTGGCTGCCTCAGCTCTGCTACCCAGCCCTGGCCAATTCAGGGTGCATCCTTTCTAGGAAAGAAAAAGCTGATTTCTTGTTTCGCTTGTTGGTGAGGTTAATTCACCTTCCTGAGAGGCAGTAGCTACATCAGCAGGAGAAGCGCTCCTGTCAGCGTTGCGCTGTCTACGTGGGGAATGGGTCCGTGTGGATTTTTCACGCCCCGTGAGCGATGTGGCTGTACCGATACATGTCTGTGGTATAGATCTGGCCTAGTTAAAAATCCTAGTGAAGGCTAGGCTCTTTGTAGCGATCACACGTTAGCAGGTCAAAATATGGGGAAGTGTAACATTTTATGAGTCAACAGGGTGCCCTTGTAGCCAAGAAGGCTAATGGCATATTAGGGTGCGTTAGGAGGAGCCTTGCCAGTCGATCCAGAGAAGTGATGATTCCCCTTTATTCGGCTCTGGTCAGGTCACATCTCGAATATTGTCTAGTTCTGGGCCCCCCACTATAGAAAGGTTGTGGACGCATTGGAGAGGGTCCAGCAGAGGGTGACCAAAATGATTCGGGGGCTGGAGCACATGACCTATGAGGAGAGACTGAGGGATTTGGGTTTGTTTAGACTGCAGAAGAGAAGAGTGAGGGAGGATTTGATAGCAGCCTGCAACTTCCTGAAGGGGGTTCCAAAGAGGATGGAGAAAGGCTGTTCACAGTAGCGACGGATGGCAGAACAAGGAGCAGTGGTCTCAAGTTACAGTGGGGGAGGTCTAGGGTGGATACTGTAAAACTCCAGTGGTCTGGCATCCAATGGTCCGGCACTCCTGATGGTCCGGCACCATCTGGAACCCGGAAGTGCTGGACAATTGGAGCTGCTCTGCCCCCGGCTTCCCCGATTCAGCCGCTGCTGAAACTGATCAGCGGCTGACTCCGGGAAGCCCGGGGCAGAGCACCCCAGCTGCTCTGCCCCGGGCTTCCCGGAGTCAGCCGCTGGTCAGTTTCAGCAGTGGCTGACTTGGGGAAGTCTGGGGCAGAGCAGCTGCGGTGCTGCCGGGTTGGTCCCACAGTGCCGAGGGGCGCATCCCCACTCCACCCCAGATCCCTCATAGCCCCCCCCCTTCCAATAGTCCGGCATATCTGATAATCTGACACCCCCTGAGTCCTAAAGGTGCCGGATTATCGGAAGTTTACTGTATTAGGAAAAACTATTTCACTAGGAGGATGGTGAAGCACTGGAATGGGTTACCTAGGGAGGTGGTGGAATTTCCATCCCTAGAGGTGTTTAAGTCTCAGCTTGACAAAGCCCTGGCTGGGTTGATTTAGTTGGGATTGGTCCTGCCTTGGGCAGGGAGCTGGACTTGATGACCTCCTGAGGTCTCTTCCAGCTCTACGATTCTATGATCTCATGTTACATCTTACAAAGCAACCACAAGAACTGACTTTCCATTTAGCTGGTGACGAGCTGGCGCTGGTGTCATTCCCAGTGGTTAGCGCCCACCCACCCACATTTTCGATTTCCAAAAAATTCCACACCCTTCAGTTTCAGGTTGACCCCAAACTATTTTTTGGAATGATTGTTACCTTGCCAGTGAACTGACACACAAGCTGGGCGAGGTTCTATATATTTTACTGGAGCAACTTTTGTGGCGGGGGGGGGACAGGGAGAGAGACTCTTGCAAGCTCCACAGGGAATGTCTGTCTCTTGCGCCCACAGAAGTTTGTCTAAGAAAAGATATTCCCTCACTCATCTTGTCTCTCTCGTACCCTGGCCCACACCCCCGGTGATAACCAGGCTGCAGTGAACTGAAAAATCAGTTCTCCAAACTGTTGTTCTCAGGATTTCTATTTCTAGCTGTAACATAGGCTTCTGGGTAATCTTGGGCAAGTCCCTAACCTCTTCTGGGAAGACAAGGAGACTGACCATGAAAAGTGCTGTACAATGATTAGATTAGAGTGTTTTGGTACCTTGCACTACATCTGCTGAAGTTCTACCTAGTCTCTGGAGAATTAGGGTATCCTCCTGGACTGTCACTCCAACAGCTGTCACTTGTCGGGAGCACTAACCTCAGAAGTAAAAATGTAAAGAGACTCTCCCCAAATATGTAAATGTGCAAGGGTCAAAGGCAGTGAAGGGGGTGAGACAGGAGAAGAACCTTATCTGGTGGGGGAAAAAGCTTCCGCTGAGCTGTCCAGACCCCGTCTCTGCAGTGTCGTGACTGCTCTACGTGCCTGGGAGAGAGATGGAAACCTCCCGTTCTCCAACAATAAGAATTCACAGCAAGAGAGGCAGCAGAATGCAGCTGTAATGTCTGTGTTTTTTGACTATTTTTTTTTTTTCCCTAGGAGATGGAAATTTGTAAACATCTCTAAAATTAGAGCTGAGCATCGGAATGATGAATGCCGGCACTTTGCATCGTGTGTGCTCAGAAAGATATTTCTGATGTTTTTCTCTGGGCCGTAACATAGAGCATGCATTTCTATTTTTTGAAAAGGGACTTTCTTTGTCTCCATATGGTCCAATTAAACTGAGTGGAGCAGCTTTTTAAAGTGAAATAAAAACCCAGTACTGATGGCTTATAATCCCAAACGTGGAACTGAGGGTTGATGCGTATTTGCCACCCTGGGCTGAGATTAAAAATATTGCCCACTTCAATCTTATGGTAGAAAGGGAAATAATAGGCAACTCCCTCTATTAGCTCTTTTAGGGAACGGTCAAGGAATTCTGAAAATAGGTGAAATATCAAATACATTCAGTCATGCTTTAGGCTTGGATCCATTTTGCCTGATAGCTTCTTTGTGGCTGCTAGTCCCCTTTCTCCTGTGAAGCAGGGGGCATTCTGGGATAGATTGGGGCAAATCAGGAAATGGAGAAGATGTGGCCAGGACACTCCTGTGCTCTTGAGGGCCTGCGATGACCCACAGAGGCCACTGCAGCAGAGGGGGCAATATAGGGCAGGTCTCTGAGGTTGAGCGGTTGACTAGCAATGGTGCAAGCCATGCCACCTATTTCTTTATGGAAGTGATCAGAAAGCATCTAAGCCCATGGCTATGGGTGATGTACCAAGCTTCGGCCAGCTCAGAGGCAGAACCTAGAACGGGGACAAATCTTCCATGAGAATAGTTTCTCTGTTGGCAGATGCTGATTCCATAGAATTGAAATGTTCCTGCCAGTCGGCCCAGCTGCTTAGCAGTCCAGCTGGTGGTCGATGAGAGAACTAGAGACGGCTCCAGTTAAAACATCACAGCCTGGCATGGTGTAGCCAGAAGAAGATGAGGAATGTCGAAGCCCCTACTGAGGGGAAGGATAGACGTTTGGAGAGACAACTATGCCCCACAGAGCAGAAAGGAGAGAGGGAAGGAGAGGGGGAGAGGGAGAGGGAGGGAAAATTGTAATGTACACAGGGGAGACATTGACGGCCTGTAGAACACCTCAGAGCTCTAGGTGAATAGCTAGAATCCTGCTCAGGGATGCAGTGAATTCATGCCTTACTGTGTGGGGGCTGGTCAGAGGCCTACATGCATCAAATTTGGTGGGTTCCTGGAAACAAGTAGATGAGATGTCCAGGCCATATAGCCAGCGACTTCCCTGCTTTGTCCTTCTTCTCTGTGTCTTGGCAAGCTCGGGGAGGGGGAAGCAAGCTAGCCAAGGCAAATGACTGCTCTTGCCACAGGGAGACTTGCATTCTTTTTATTTCGGGATCTGATAGGAGTTTGGTGGAAACGAGCCACCTAGGGCATCACCGTTTTGTTCAAGTCAGAATGGTGGGGTTTTCCAGCACTGTGCATGGACTAAATGTCCTGAGTGTTCTCAGACCCGCTCACGTCCATCATTTTGTTCTTTTGTCCCCAGCCTCCTGCCTGTGTTTGAAAGCTGTGGAGAAGTGATTTTTGTTGACATGAGTCAACTCCATATGAATAGCCCATGGGCCTGTTGGGAGAAAACTCAGGTGCCCGGAGGAAAGAGCTGGAAAGAGAAATGTTGTTAGAAAAGTTACAGTAAGGGTCGGGGACATGAATTCTCTCCCACTTCCTGCCCACTGATTTATTTAACCAACTACAGTCACATGTGTTCAGAAACCAGGGCCCTCGGTGGGGGTTGAATCCAGGACCCTTAGTGACGAAAGGACAGGCCTCACCAGGGATGAAAGCTGGTCTAATGCATTGAGGTTCTAGTAATCAGGTTTTCTTCCTCACTTAAGACACAGATTTTCTGAGTAACCTTGGATATGTCACTTAATCTACCCTCTGCCTGTGCCACCAATCCACCCATCCTTCAATATACCAGCAGCCTTGTCACCCACACACCTGCTGGATGTGGTTGACTGTCTCATCTCATGGTAGCAAAACCACTTGTAGAGAGACAAATGAGTCTGCTCCACAGCCTTAGCTGAGAGCCAGCTGACTCTTAGTCTCAGTGGTGGAAGCTCATGCACTAAGCTCCAGAGGTCCCAGGTTTGGTTCCACCTGTCGGTGCTACACAAGCAAGTGGCAAAACTTTCAGAAGGAAAAGCTCCAATGAACAGTCCGTCTTCCAAACCACCCCCCACGCTCCGTGAGTCTGGCTCGAGGAAGAGACGAGGTTGACTGGGGTTTCTCCTCACCTTGGGGAGTGGCACGTAATTTAGGAAGGCTTGGCACTCAGTGAAGGGCCAAGTGATGGAAGGTGTGGCAGATTGCTGCACTTGCACCTCATCCCTTCGTACCCATGCATGTCCACAACCAGTTCAAAGCCAGCCCTGAAAATACAGGTTGACCCTCCTAAATCCAGCACACTCTGGTCCGGCAACATCCATGGTCCAGCAGGATCATGGATGTTGCTGGTCCAGAGAACCCTGGCACCCAGGAGTCCAGCAGTGGGGAGCCCCACCATCAGGACCAGTGAGCCCCATCCCTGGGGAGCCCCAGCTGGGTGCGGCAGCTGCAGAGCCCCGTTTCTGGGAAGCCCCAGCAGGGCATGGCATCTGGGGAGCTCTGTCCCTAGAGATCCCAAGCAAGCGGGCCGGAGCCAAACCCAAGCCCTATAGCAGCAGGGCTTGAGCAGAGCTGTCCAGAGGGAGGAGCTATGTCCTGGGTGGTTAGTAACAAGGGACCTCCCTTGATCCAGCGAATTCCCTCATTCGGGACAGGTCAGGTCCTGAGGGTGCCAGACCAGGGAGGTCCAACCTGTATAAATAATAGCAGCAGTCACATTGCCAGTGTTGGACCATGGCATGAGGGGCTGCTCTGGATACCGAACCGGGCACAGAGATGCAATTAGACAGCACGTGATCTTTGAGGAAATGCAGTGGCTTTCATAAGAACCATAGGTTTCTCTGGCCCCTTTGATGCCCCAGTGCATGACAAAACTGTATTGATGCACAGAGCAAAGCGTTCACCCATGACTGACGTTCAGCCTCTGCTCGGGGGACGGTCTGTAGCTCTTGAGCAGCAAACAGCCACATGGCACAGCTGTCTGGAAATCTGGAATGAGCACAGAAGAAGGATGCTGTATCCCATAGAAACCCCAGGAGGAATTTGTGTAGGAATCTTAAATTAGAATTGGGCTGGGCTCTCTGGATGGGGGCAAGGGAAATGGGCCATGCCATTCTCCTGTGGACCCCTCCCATTCATAGGCATCTTGGAGCTGAGTGTAGTGGTGGTTACCACAGTAGCTGACTCAATGATGGTGCCTCTCTACATTTGTGGCTGTGCACGATTGCAACATGCTTCACCTCTTGGCTTGTCAAGTTCCCGATCTATCCCTCTCAGGTGTCTTCAAATGAAGGCAACACAATTGGCTTTGTGGCCTGCTGGGGGGCACCAGCCTCCCCCGTGCACGCTCTGTCTGTCACTAGCCAACCTCTTATCTCCTCCTGGATGGCGAGAGAATTTTATGGGGTCTTCTCCTCGGGCAGAGGAACTAACAGGGAGAAGCTATGTACTTTGTAAGCACGTTGACTGCTTGATGCCTTTGCAAGGACATAACCAGACTTTCTACCCATTCAAATGCAGCTCAACAACTAGTTGTCTTTGTACCCCAGCGAAGTAGGGCCCTTGATCACATAGCAATGTTGTAACAATGTGTGCGCTTTGTAGGGTAGGAGGGCTGACTTCATAACAGGGCTGCAGAACTCCATCTTGTTGTTAACATTGTAATGCACTCACCAGTGTGTCTGTGCACTTCTGACGTCTGCTGGAGAGAGGTGTAACCCACACACCTAGGCTATGACTACACTGTAGGCTTATTGCACAAGAACTGTTTTGTGCAAGAGTTCTTGTGCAAAAGGTCTTCCACAAGAGTGCATCCACACTGCCATGTGCTTTTGCGCAAGAGATGTGCTTTTGTGCAAGAGCATCCATGGCAGTGTGGACGCTCTCTTGCGTAAGAAACCCCTGTTGCCTGTTTATACTGCCTTCTTGTGGAAGAGCTCTTGTGCAAGAGGGCTTATTCCTCATGGGGAGAGGAATAACTCTTGCGCAAGAAGGCCTGTTTTCTGATGCTTTACTGTAAATTTACTGGCACAAGAATGCGAGTGCAGTGTAGGTGCTCTGCAAGTTTTTGTGCAAGAACGGCTGTTCTTGTGCAAAAAGCCTGCAGTGTAGACGTAGCCCTAGTGTGGTTCACTGTCCCATGTAGCGGCCACTTACTGCGAGAGATAAGAACAAGGGAGCTCTACAACCTAACCTGGGAGCCAGCTGGCTTTTAGCTCAAGCAGGCTCCTACACTAAGCTCCAGAAATCCCAGGTTCAAATCTGCCCCGTGGCACTTACAGAAGCATACATCCCTCCACAAGGTTTTTGGTAGGGTAGGAAGCAGGCGCAGTGCATACGGTAGCGGGATGAGCTGGGGTTAATTCTTAGCTCAGCCCTAAACCTACATGACCTTTAGCATGTCCTTTAATCTAGGCTAGTGGATAGAACACTGGCCTGGGACTTGGAAAACTTATCTATTCTAATCCCTGCCACAGGCTGGCTGGGTGATCTTGGGTGTATCCCTTCACCTTTTTATGCCTCAGTTTCCCCATCAGTAAAATGGGGATCTAATATCTTTTTGTAAAGTTCTTAGAGTGCTTTCCATTAGTAGCTCTCAATGTGCCAGGTTTTATAGGGCTGTTCTTAGGATTTTTAGGCCCTACATCGTACTTTTAAACTGGCACCCTGTGCCCAATGTCAACTGGTGGGGGAGATGATTTTTGTTTTTGTTTGAGAGGTGATTTTAATCTTTAGCCACAAGCCAATGAAATATTTTAAAGCAAATTTAAAACTAAGGCCCTGTAGACTAACACCATAAACTTGGAAATTGGCTGTCCTATACCTGGGGTTGGCAAATGCCTGTTAAATGGCTTTATTACCACTTGGCAGGCTCATTCTCAGGCTCCATGATCTGTTCATAGCTCTCGCAGGCTTTGTCACTTTTAAGCTAGATCCTCCCTGGAGGAAGCAGGGCCACAGAACAAGGATAGGAAACAGCGGGTGGGTGGGCATTAAGACCCAACGGTGCCCCAAATTTTCAGGTGCCCCATGCAGCTGCATAGTCTGCATATGGGCAAGGACAGCCCTGGGTATTACCACCCTGTGCTTCCATCTGTAAAAGGGTGACAATAATTCCTACTGCGCAGGGGAGCTGTGAGGATAAACTCCATTAAAGATTGTGAGGTGCTCAATTACCTAGTAATAAAGGTCGCCTGTGTAAACAGATGTTTCATAGACTCCTGCACTGCTGCTAGAGAACCTCCAAATGTGAGTGAATTCCTGAGCTTTAGAAGGAGGAGGATATTAATTTGGTCCAGCTACAGCTAACTGGCTGGGAGGGGGGAGGCATTAGAACATGTACAAAGTGCTTCTGCACAGTAATAGTCCTCAATGGTCAGTAATGATGTGGAAGGGGAAACTGAGTCATGCAGGCTGTGCTTTGTCCCAGGACGCAGCAGTCAATCACAGAGCTGGGATGAGGATTTTCAGACTCCCCAGTGTGGCACTGCAAGAGCTCACCCTCTTTCTCCTCCCCTACCCCCCTATGGCACCACCTTGGCTCCAGCGTTAAACACTGCTGCTTGACAAAGCATGATCCTGGTGTTCCCAGGGAGCCACAGGGCTCTGCAACAGCCGGCTGCTGTGCGGTAAATTCATTCTGTATTGTGCAGGGGACCATTAGTTAGCTTATTATTAATACATGTGTGGGCTTTAATATACCAGTGTTGTATCTGTCAGCATCTCTACCAGGTTTGCCTTTGTCCTTTGTGTGTTCCCCAAACAAGCTTATACAATTAGTTTCTTCTTGTTTCCTAAATTATTTTTGCTGCTCCTAATTATTTCACACTCCATATAAAAGAGTTATTGGGGTAGGTAATGGGAGGCGAGGGATCGCACTGCAGGCAGCGGGATGGTGAGGCAACTTTGATTTGTTTTTATTTATTTATTTTTTTTATGGCTCAGCGGCAGAAAGAAGAATGGGAGACACCCAGGGATTTAGGGGATACTTCATTCCAGCACTGGAGGCTCATAATTTGTGGCCATATAAATTGAACTGAGGGCAGTTTGGCCCTGCCGCCCGTTTCACCTATGAAAAGGGATCATTAGACTAGTGTGCAATAGAGTTCATTCCCAGGTCCTCACATGAATGCCCCTGCCTCGAAGAGTACAGTAATACTCTTCTTCCTTTGGTGTTTCTAGCACTGTAGCTCCTGCTCCCACCTCTTTCTGTTCCTTCCTTGGGATGCATGTGATTACCTCCCTCATAAACATCGGTTATGGTTTTGCATGGGTATGTCGCAACGGGACTTGTGCAGGTGGAGTTGTAAAATCCCATTTCATTGGATAAGCTAGGGGTTCCCAACCTTTTTGAGCATATGGAGCCCTTTAAACTTTCACTGAAACCCCCCCAACCCTCGGGGGGGGGGGAGAGGGAAAAAAGAAAAGGAAAAGAAAAGTAAGGAAAGAAAAAGAAAAGGGGGGGGGGGAAAGAAGTAAGGATCAGCCTGATGCTTTTTTTTAAACTTTCCACGGACCCCCGGCAGTACCGTCACGGACCACCAGCCATCAGAGGACCACAGGTTGGGAACCACTGGGTTAACCGGTTAAATATAATGTTTAACTGGTTAACTGATTAAAGGAGGGGAAGGGGGTGCCTTCAGCCAGACTGTGGCTGAACTGGAGGGGCGGCGGGGAGGGGAGCTGCTCCAGTCCCCACCAGTTAACTGGAACCAGTAAGCCTCACCCACTGAGGTCATCAAACCGCTCAAGGTTCCTTCCAGTTCGAGTATTCCGTGGTTGTATGTCACAAGGGTCATGGGTGCAAGGAACGGGCTTGTGGTTAAGTGTAAAGACAGAGGAGAACTGGGTTCAATTCCCATGTCTGCCGTAGACTTCCTGATGCGAATCATGTTTCCTTCCACGTCTCCATGTTTCCACCTGCAAAAATGGAGCCATGAGGTTGTGTCGATCAATTTTCAGCAGGTGCTTTGAGATCTGCAGACAGAGGTGATGTATATGAGTACAAAGTATTACCACTGAGCACAAGCATCAGAAACAGGTTCACGCTCATGAACAGCAAAGGTGGAAAACTTCCTATGTTGGAGGGAGTTCAGAGAAGGGCGGCCGAAATAGCTAAGAGCTGGGGAAGACTGATTGGGTAGGCAGAGCTGGGCCATGCAGTGACAAAAGGGGGATTTGCGGTGGAGAAAGCTGTTTTAGGATCTGACGGGTGTGAAGACGGAGGAAGGAAAGGATTTGCTTAAGTTCGATGCAGGAGTGGGATGCAATTGGACAAAGGAGAACTGAGGCTGAATGAGAGAAGCGTCTAATGGTGAGATCTAATAGATTGTGGAATAGTCTCCCCAGAGAAAGATCTCTCCTGGGATGCTTGTTACTAGGCTGTTCTAAGCACTGGTGAAAGGGCTGTGCTGAAATGGATTGCACAACCCAGCGGGCCTTTTCCATCTCCAGCTGCATTGATTGTACCATCACCAGTAGTGAACCCAGACCTACTGAGCAGGCAAAAGGGAAAAGCCACAGAAAATATATGAAAAAGCAGCCAACATGCCTCTAAATAGAACATTTGTCAGTTTTCCATGAGGCACTGGTGGGTCTTTAAGCTCTTCCCGGCTTTGAACAAATTGAGAGTGAGCACAACGTGTGTGTGTGTGTGTGTGTGTGTATATTGGTTCTCTTTCTTCGGGGTGATTTCGGGGAAGGAGGAGGAGCAGAAGAAGACTCATCCATTTGATGCCTGTTCCATTACAAACTTCTTGGGAATAGATCAAATTAATGAAAGGGGCTTTGACGCTGTGTTTGGTTTTACAGGACGCTCTTGTTTTATGAGAAGCACTTACGACTCTAAGTGAGAGATTATTGTGCCTTTTTATATATTAAAAAAAAAACCTAAGAAAACCCACTTCTTTGTCTTTTTTTTCTTTCGCTTGCTAAGTAGATGCTATGGTTGTTTGTGGTCATAATTTCCCAGTAGAAATGTTTCGGTCTGGAGTACTGCCTGGAAAGAAATGGCGTAGATTGCACAGACAAAAGACTAACCAAACAATAAACCCAACAGCCCACTTACTAAGGCTCTTTAGGAAAGAGATTAGCTAGTAAGTCACCCCAATATTGTGCTTTAAGGACCCCATCAAATTCCATTCTATTATATCGCTCTGTTACTAATACCGGTCACTTTTTTGTGATTGTGGGATCTCAAAGAGCTTTGCAAGTTCATGCCCGTCTTTAGGTAGATAATGTATCCTTAATTCTTACTTTAGAAATAGGTCAACCGAGGCATGAAGGGTCGGAGGTCAACATTTTCTGATGTAGCCATTGACTTTGGGTGTTCTATTTAAAATACTTAGGAGCTGATTTTCAGACGTGCTTCTGCGTATCTTCAACTCTGACCAACGATCATGGGTGTTCCAGGTGTCCAGTGTATCACTTTACATCTGCTGGTGGCCTACGCCCTTCTAAGTGAGGCTAGGGTGTAGTAAAGAGATTACATTTGGTACCTTGGTAGATAAGGCTCACTGTCTAGAGATGGTGGGGATGTGATTTTCCATGCAGTGGGGAATTCTGTGTGTTTGATTTTTTTTTTTTTCCATTGCCAAATGGAATGAAAAAAAAATCCTGTGAAATCAGATTCTTCCCCCCCAAAAAATTGTGGGAGATGATACAAATATTTCACTGTATTAAAATAAAACAAAATCATGCTAATTTAAGTCTTATTTTTCTTTTAAAAAGTGTATACAATGAAGCCTTTTCATTTCTAAAAAAAAAAAAAAAATCAAAACATTTCAGTCTACTAATGTGGAAGTGGGACATTTTAATTCTTCATTTTATTTCCCCCCTTGAACAAAAGGTTACTAAAATGACACGTTTCAAGTTCTCAGAAATAGCATTTTTACTCTCCCCTCCCTTCCCCCCCCCCCCACCCAAAAAAAGGGTTTGTGGGAAAAATCCCAACTAGTTCTGTTCTGCGCCATAGACGAGGGAGTTCCACCCAGCCTCACCTTGCTGGGCCTCTCTGTAGCATTGGAGGTCAGTGATTCCCCCAAATACAGTTTGTCTGGCCTCCAAGAATTTGCTTGAGAGCACAAAGGCCTAAAAATGGCTCCGACCAAACACGAAGAGTCATGATAGCTAAGGCGACTCTTGCCCCTGCAAAGAACCCACCTATGGAAGGCCAGAAGGATCAAGCTTCCTCATGTGTTACACGTATCTTGGGAAACAGTGTAGGCTGGATTAAAGATTTTGCTGGGGCAGGGAGGGTGCTTTCTTGCTGCCTTGCTCATGGGGCACATGTGGGTCTGTGCTCCCATTATGCCCCCGCCACTGCTATGAGAGCCACTGGGAAAAGCCTTTGGGTGCTGCCGTTCCCGAGCTGGGGTGAGAGCAGCACACAGAGCCGCTTCCTCCTCCATACTACGAGCGTTCCCATATTAGGGACACCCTGAGGAGGGAGGTTTAAGGGAACTTGGCATCTCTCTGAAAGCATAGGGAGGGCTGGTGCGACCACAGGCTGATGTGCAAGCCGCATACGGCGGATGCCCAGCCTCACTCTGCAGCTCAGAGACATCCCCTGGAAACCAGGAGCACCTCACGCTGCTCTCTCAATTCCCTCTCGAAATCCGCACCTGCAGGAGCTGGCTGAACCGGACCCAGGCCACGCTGAAGGGAGGCTGGTAGGAAGAGGGAAGTGCACTTTGGAGCTGGCCCAGCAGGCGTCTAGGTGGATATGCAAGCCGCTTTCAACAGCAGCAAAGTCCTTGCCTCGGGTTCTGAGTGGTGGCCCCTTTTACTACTTCACCTCTGTGTCCTCACATATCTCTGCCCTGTTCTACAATGCTGCCTGTTCCGCCAGCATTGGTTTCTCTGCCATACACACCCAATGGTACCTAGGTAGCTAAGGTCCTCTGTTGCCGTGGTATCTAAGCACTTCACAGCCTTCCATATATTTACCCTCCTAACACCCACATGAGGCCGGGCTGTGCTGTTCTCCCCTTTTGACAGGTGAGGAAGAGACCCCCAGCTAGGCCAAGTGCCCTTGCTAGAACAGGATATCTGTGGTGGGGCTCGGAATGGAGCTAATATTCCTAAATACAGGACCAGCCTTCTGCTTGCCTCAGTGGTTTCACAATGTGGGCAAATGTCAGCTAAGTCCATCCAACCCATTTATGCTTGTGACGGAAGTCAGCCTGGAGGGGGGGAAAAGGGCCACAGATTAACCCCTGAACTGCCTTCCCACCCTCCCGTTCGCCTTTAATATTTTGTTGTTAATGGATTAAACTAAAAGGAATTAGCCATTTCAATTTCGATTCTGCTGCTTTCTGCATTTCACATGCTCCCGGTAAGTGATGAATTATTGACTATTTAAATGGGAATCCAAACAGTCTGGAAGAGGAAGACAGGCTGATCAGTAGCACTGCTAAACCTTGGGCAATAGGTCGAGATACTTCTCTTTGTTCAGTTAACCAGCAGGGTGCCAGTGTCCCAGTGCACACCTGCTAACCCAGTACCTCAGGGTTTTGTCTGGCCAGTGGCTAAGGATCCAGGGTGTTACATATGGCTAAGTGTGTGAAATTTAACTTCTGCTATTGATATTGAGTTCAGACAAAAGTGTCTGCAAAGTGGCTTAAACAGAAGAGTTCATTATAGTATAAAGCAAATTGGCAGGAGACCAGTTCCACCTGCCCTTAAAATTGTTCCTATTTTTTTTCTCTCCCTTTTTTAAAAAAAATCACATAGATTTAAATACGAAGTCTACAGCCTTTGGGACTCAGGGACGTGTCCTCTGAAAACAGGCAGGGGTCTCTCCAGGTGCCCCATGGAGAGGGGGACAGGAGCAGCAAGGCCGGGCAGGGGCTTGGAGCATCATCAGTACTGCAGGTTGAAACCTCTCTGGTCTGGCAACCTCCGTGGTGCGGCATGATTTTAGTTAGCCGGATGTCTGCTTGTCATGGGTGTGGCCAAGCTTCCTGCAGTCCCATAAAGTTTTACAGCCACCAGTCCTGGCTGTCAGGGTTCTGGGCTGTTGTTTAGCTCCTATTTACCCCTCCATGTCTTCTAAGAGCCCAGCAACCAGTGGAAGTGTTGGTAATGCTGCTAGACAATATTGACCTCCTGTGGTAAGGTAAAGTAATGGTGCTGCAAAGCATGATGGGTAACTATATGCAAACAATGGGAAAGCAATAAAATCGCTGGAGTAGCAATTTAAGCAGGATGACCCTTCGGTGAAGGGATTTGCCCTTAAAACTTAACCTGAAGAAAATGAATCTTATTGATGTGCAGGGAGTGAAGTGAGATGGTAAAAGATGTTTTAAAATTGCCTTTTTGTCTGTAAGTGCAGGAGGGGGTGGGGAGCAAGGGGCAGGGTTTGTTCAGAGACTTAGTGCTGGAAGGAAAGGACGGCCTGGATCTCCGGAAAGGAAGGAGCAAAGTTGGGATTGGTCCTGCCTTGGGCAGGGGGCTGGACCTGATGATCTCCTGAGGTCTCTTCCAGCTCTATGATTCTATGATTCCATGGTTTGGCATACAAGAGGGTATAAGACTAGTCTTGAGCTGTCTGTCTTGGGCCTGTTGGACAACTGAGCAAAGGGTTGGAGGGGAATTAATCCGCTGGTAATGCAATCCATTTAGTTGCAGAGTGCTGTCTGTGTCAAGAGTAAGTGGCGGAGGACTTCAGCATGCAAAGGGCTGCAATTTAGGCCAGCCTAGCTACACTGGGTCATTCATCTTCCCTACATGAAAGGAGAGGAATCACATCCTTCCATCGAAACATGGAGAGCAAGGAGGATGGGCGGGGAGTGCTTTTTAGCAATTTAACCCAGGCCAGCCGCCTTTGGGATAACTATTAAAACACCACTCCTGTCCCTGCCAAAGGAAAGGGAAGCATTTAAAAAAAAAAAAAGTTGATGGTTGCAGTTCTAGCTGTGCCAGTCCTAATCTAACTCTGATGACCTGCTGTCTGGTTCCAAAAGACTGAAAATGTGGCATTCCACTAATGCTTGAACAGCTGTTCATCATGAGGAGGAAGAGAGAGGCTGATCCAATGTACAGTGCTCTCAGATGGTGGTTAGAGTACCTGGTTTCTCCGTTTAGCTCGGCACGTCACTCCATCTCTCTCTGGCCCTTCCCACTCTCCTTCTGCTTAGAGGGTGAGCGTTTGGGGCTGGCGGCTGTCACTTGGTGTGTACACGCCTAGTACATAGGTGGCCCATTTCAGCTGTGTGTTGCAATCTTATCCATAAATTTCTTTCACAAGGTGACAGAAATATGTTCATGTGTATAGATCAGCGATGGGCAACCTAGGCTAGTGAATGGGCCACATGATAATGCTCCTTCATCTCCATAGGCCACAAAACTGTTGTAACCAAGACAGTCTCCTGGAAGAGGGTAGGTTTGCAAGCTGCACTGGCAAACCTAAAATGTGCGGGGGGTGCCAATTGAACCGTAGCAGCGCTTTGATTGGCGGCAGAGGGATTGCTCTCACTGTCAATGTGTGCAATTAGCATGCACCTCACTTCATGTGCCTTTGCTTCACGTCCGGGTCACTTTCGTAATATCGGTAGGGGGGAAAAAATGATGTGGGCGGAGCTCGGGGGAATCTGGCAACCGTGTGCATGAGTAATGGCAAAGAAAACGTGTTGCAGGCCATACGTAGAATCCCAAAGGCACAGCTTACAGCTTGTCCACCATGGGGAGAAATCTAGCTCTCTCCCTAGCTACTTATAACAATACCCACTGTTGTCATAGCTGAGCCAAAATGTGTATCTATAAATGAATTGATATCTCAGTGCTTAGTCTAGTGATGGATGTGCTAGAAGAACCCAAACACAGACAGAGAGGCCTGAATTAATGTCTCACTGGTGCCTATCAATAGGCAGTTGCTGCTGCTGACATGCCGTGTCCCAGCGGGCTCCCAGTAAAGTCTTTAAGTAAAAACAATTATTGAATGTATAATGTCTAAGTCCATTAGTTGTGTCCTATTATTGACTGACGTTAGATTAAAAAGCATGTCTTTATTGCTCTCTCCTGTCATTAATGTGCCAGGAAAGGTCAGTCAAGAAGTATAACTAAAGTGTAAGACTCAAGCATCCGTTGCTAGGACAGCAGGAATGGGACCACGGAGAATCCGAGCCAGACTTTGGGGAAAGTCCTAGTCCACATCACATTTCTGTCCCTTAACCTCTTAGAGGTGAGCCCGGCCCCTTCTTCCAATCTCTCCAGCTCATCTGCACCCCAGTTCTCCAAACATCACAGCTTGGCCCTGCACTGTGTCACGCTGGGAAAACGTGTCCAAAACGGACATAGGAGTCTGTCTGCACAACACGCGCTGTGCGCCAGCTAGCCTCCCTGAACTAGCTGGAATCCAGCTAGCGTGGGCAGCAGGAGCAGTGAAGACAGTGCGGCGTGGGTTTCAGAATGGGCCAGTGAGCCAAGGATGCACACGGGGCCTTTGCTGGACTCAAACAACATGCGCTGTCATTTCCATTGCTGTTGCTACCCGCAGTAGCTGGATGCTATGTGTGCACCAATCCGCTTGGACTCCTCAATGATGTAGCTGCTGCTGAGATTTTTACCCAACACGTCTACCTGCCAGTACTGCATGAAACAAGAATTTTAGCTTTTTAAAGTCTTGAGAACTTTTCCCCGGGGTTTGATGGGGTTCGTATTCCCCCTCCTTTGAGTTTTCAATTCTTCCCAGTTCCCCCCACAATTGAAACTGCTATGTTCCCCCATGGGATCTGAGAGACCCACAGGTTTCTACCCAAGACACATTGAAGTCGATGGGTAAGTTCTCACCCACTAGCCCAGTGGTTTTCAATGTACGGGTCACAACCCAGTACTAGGTCGTGGACTACCAAGCCCTGGGTCACTTGCTGTAGGGTGAGCAGGTGACTAGTGGGAGTTACTAAGGCAGCTTCCTGCCTCTCCTGACACCCTGGACGCACTGCACCCCAGAAGTGGCCAGCAACAGGTTCAGCTCCTTGGCAGGGGGCCACGGGGACCCCTGCCCCGAGCGTTGACTCCACATTCCCATTGGCTGGTTCCTGGCCAATGGGAGTTGGGGAGGACAGTGTCTGCATGTCAGAGTAGTATGCAGAGCCATTTGCACATCATATCTGCTACTGGCTGCTTCCTGAGCACAGTGTGGTCTTTGGCACCAGGGCAGGTGGGAAGCAGCCTGAGAGGCAGAAGAGCATAAGAACGGCCATACTAGGTCAGACCAAAGGTCCATTCAGCCCAGTATCTTGTCTGCCCACAGTGGCCAATGTCAGGTGCCCCAGAGGGAGGGAACACAACAGGTATCGTCACATAATCCCTCTCCTGACACCCATTTCCAGACAAACAGAGGCGAAGGACACCATTCCTACCTACCCTGACTAATAGCCATTGATGGACCTAACTTCCATGAATTTATGTAGTTCTTTTTGGAACCCTGTTAAAATCCTAGCCTTCACCACATCCTTTGGCAAGGAGTTCCACAGGTTGACTGTGTGCTGCATGAAGAAAAGTTCCTTCTTGTTAGTTTTAAACCTGCTACCTATTTATTTCATTTGGTGACCCCTAGTTCTTATATTATGGGAACAAGTAAATAACTTTTCCTCAATTACGTTTTCCACACCAGTCATGATTTTATAGACCTCTATCATATCCCCCCTTAGTCTCCTCTTTTCTAAGCTGAACAGTCCCAGTCTCTTTAATCTCACTTCACAAGGGACCTCTTCCAAACCCCTAATCATATTTGTTGCCCTTTTCTGAACCTTTTCCAATGCCAGTACATCGTTTTTGAGATGAGGAGACCACATCTGTACACAGTATTTAAGATGTGGGTGCACCATGGTTTTATATAGACGCAATAAGATATTCTCTGTTTTATTCTCTATCCCTTTTTAATAATTCCCAACATTCTGTTTGCTGTTTTCACTGCCGCTGCACATTTGAGAGGATGTTTTCAGAGAACTACCCATGATGACTCCAAGATCTCTGAGTAGATGTAACTAAATTAGTCCCCATCATATTGTGTGTACAGTTGGGATTATTTTTTCCAATGTGCATTACTTTTCACGTATCAACATTAAATGTCCCTGCTGATCTGGGCTAAGTCACTGGAGGTAAGCTTGTGACCAGCCTGATGCCCCAATACCCTGCCCCAGCCCTGAGCCCCATCCTGTGCTCCAAACCCCTCCTTCCCAGCCCCACCCTGGATCTTACGCACTAGTCAAAAGATATCATTATGCTGGGTTGGGGGCATCAACAATTTTCTCCAACTGGGTCATGAGAAAAATAGTTTGAAAAGCCCTGCACAAGAGTGGGCTTTGGATTAGGGCTATCTTGCAGTGAAATCCCTGCATGGGTAAAGGTTTCCCTGCTTAAAATCAGCTCCCCTTATGATATCCGACCCCACTAGCTTTTTGGTTGATTCTTTACAATTTCCCTGACCGATGCATATGCCCAGCTCAGAACCCCCGCTGGGTTTTTTTTTTACATGCAGAATGAGGATTACCCAGCAAAGTCCCTCAAAAAAAGAGCTCTTTGTGACAGGGACCATCTTTGTGGTTTGTTTGCACAGCGCCTCGCACAATCACGGTGAGGGGGCTCTGGTGCCAGGCTGGGTTTCTGAGATGCTACCCCAAAACACACAAACCAGTAAGTCTACTTGACTGCTTTTTAATAGTGCTTTCCATAGCATCTGCCACTTGAGGATCTCCGTGCTTGATGCAAATGCCACCGAATTAAGCCTCCTGTGAGGAAGGGAAATAATATTATATCCCTTATGCAGGTGGGAAAACTGAGGGAAAGAATGTTTGACTTTTCCAGAGTCAATGGGAGAGCTGAGGGAAACAACCCAGTGCTCTAGCTACTGGACCTCATTCCCTCTGAACCTTTGTAAGCAATCCTGCTCCTCGAAAATGAAAGTGCATGGAATAAGGCCAGGTCTACATTGGGGGAGAAGTTTGACTTAAGATACGCAACTACTGGTACGAGAATAGCATTGCTGGAGTCGTCATACTTTAAATCAAATTTCTGCAGTGGTCCCTCTCTCACTCCTTGTGATCCTGCGGCATTCCAAGGTTGACTGGCACCATCGGTGTTCGATTTAGTGGATCCTTAGTAGACCCACTGAATCAAACTCTGACAGATTGATCTTCAGAGGGTCGATCCCCGGGTAAGTATAGAGAAGGCCTAGAATTATGGGTAAAATTTTGCAAAGCATCTAAGTGATCTAGGAACTATTTTCAAAAGTGACTTACTTTCAATAAGACTGAAGCTAGTGAATAACTAAGTGGGTCTTAGGTTCAGAGGTTTCTGTTCCTTTTGGAAACGGAGTATAAACTTCCAAGTCACTTATGCACATTGGAATATTTTATGCCAGGTTCCTGAAAAGAGAAGAAGATTAATCACTCACTCACTTATTCAGGGGATGGTTTCCCTTTGAAGTAAGACTTAGCAAACTGTGTTCTGTGACAGGAAAAGGGAAGGGGAAAGGCAAAAAGACTTCAGATTGTGACAATGAAGGGGGAAAGAAGCTGTTTGTTCTTAATATCCGGGAGGAATTCATCAAGAAGTATTCAAAGATTTGAAGATCTAACTCCTATAATGCTGTCAAGATCAATGAGACAGGTCTAGATGGGGGAGAGTGTTGAGTAACTACAGAGAATTGTTTCTTAGGTGTTTAGCTGGTGGGTCTTGATGGTCTGACTAGATGATCGTGATGGTTTCTTCTTGCCTTAATGTTCATGACTTTAAGGGCCCCAGGGTGGTGTTCTGAGAGAGTGCTGCTCACAAATCCTGGAAAACGTTGGGGGCAGTTTTAAATTTAGCTGCCCTCCCCTCATCCCTGAAAATGCAACAATCCTACAGCCAGAATTGCACTAGCTGTAATGAGATGGTTTTGGCTATTTTCCTTGTTGTTACCCCTTTTCCCTTCTGGTGCTTCTGCATGCTCTCTCGAGAGAGGCCTGCGTCAAAACCCTGCCTCCAGACAACCCTCATTTTGGGGAAAGCTTGGCTTGCAAGCAGACCGTTTCTGATTTAGAGCCATCTCTGGTGCTTTGTGTTCCTGCTGCATTCTTCAGATGTGTGTGCCAAACTGCAAAGCCGAGAATATCGGCTTTCCATAATGTTGATGCCCGGGAGGGTAGTCTGCCATGCTGATTCCTATAACAGCTTGTCGCTGGGAAACGTCTTTCCTCCCAAAAGATCCCAAAGCACTTTATGAATTGCTCTGGGAGGAAGGAAAATGTACTGTCTCTAATTTGGGAACCGGCTCTGCACTGGCGTGGGCTCAGCATTTAGATTAAATAGCCCTGAGTGACTAACCACGGCATAGGGATTGCGAAAACAGATCGTCTTGTGGCCAAGCCACTGAGTTGCAGCGCAAGATGATCTGTGTAGTTCCCTTTCTGCAAAATGGGAATAATACCAGTGGCCAACCTCACAGGGGTGTCCTGAATACAAGTATCTTCCATGATAGTGAAACACTTAACATGGCTCCTTTCCTGTTGCAGCTAAGCACCTTGCATTCCTCTCTCTGTTTCTGGGCTTGCATCTACTTAAAATGTAAACAGGGCAGGGCCTCTCACTTACTGTATGTACGTTGTGTTTCTATGTATGGCACCGTCTAGGCACACTACCATAATATGAATAAATGGAAATCGTATACAAGTGAATATCACTCAGTCCTGGAGCAGGTTTGAGATTGCAAAAGTCAGTTTGCTGAGCAAAATCAAGAGTGGTTCTGCTCCAGACTCAGGGTTATCCAACACTTAGGGTTCACATTAAGTGTTGGTACATAGTTGTCTCTATTGTCACAACCCTCTCCTCCCCACACACACACACATGCGCGCACACACATTTAGTCCAGCCAGTAAACCTGGTTGAAATTTTTTTGTTGAGGAAAATATTGTCGCCTAATATTTGGCTTCATTAAAACCATTTTTGGGTGGGAAAATGTCTTTTTTTTTTTTTTAAATCTGTTTACCTGCAAGACGTGTCAAAGCGAATATTTTTGAGTCAACATTTTGAAACAATACAATTTTTGGTTCATCTTGACACATACGGCCACGTAGTTTTACTCTGAGGCTTACAATGCCCCAGGTGAAACGATGATTTGTGTCAAAATGACAATATGAAACAATCGTTTTCATTTCAAACAGGTGAGGCATTTTTCATCTTGAGGCTTCCAAGAGAAACTTTTGGGTCCCGCAAAACATTTCCATGTTGTAACATTCTGTTCTAGTCTGGAATGTCTGCGTTTCCATTGGCCAGACAACCCTAACACAAGCAATCACTGAGTGATCCATCCCCTCCTGTCCACTCCCAGCTTCTGCCAGATACAGGCTAGAGACACCCAGAGCATGGGGTTGCATCCCTGACACGAAGGGGATGGTTTGATGAGATAACATGATTTTGGCAACTAATTGACCTTTCACTATCGGTGGTAAATAGGCCAATGGTGGGATGATAGGCGTTACTATAGAGAACTTTTTCCTGGGTGTCTGGCTGGTGAGTCTTGCCCACATGCTCAGGGTTCAGCTGATCGCCATATTTGGGGTTGGGAAGGAATTTTCCTCCAGGGTAGATTGGCTGAGGCCCTGGCGGTTTTTCTCCTTCCTCTGTAGCAAGTGATCCGTGCCCCATGCTGGAGGATTCTCTGCATCTTGGGGTCTTCAAACCATCATTTGAGGACTTCAATATCTGAGATATGGGTGAGAGGATTATTCCAGGAGTGGGTGGGTGAGATTCTGTGGCCTGCATTGTGCAGGGGGTCAGACTAGATGATCATAATAGTTCCTTCTGACGTTAAAGTCTGTGTCTTACCTGGGTGATGCCCAATTGTTGTACAGACTGAACTTCTCTAGTCTGCCACCCAGGACCTGACTGGTGCTGAATCAATGAATTTGACGAACCATGGGAGGTCCGTATACAGCACGGAAGCTCAGAGCCAGGACTGGTGGCTGTAAACAAACTTTATGGGACCCCCGGAAACTTGGCCACACCCATAAGTGCACATCCAGCAAAAATCATGCCAGCCACGCACCAGAGAGTGCCAGACTAGAGAGGGTCAACCTGTATTATGTGAAGGAGTAAATTACGCTTCTTTATTCACTTTCTCCATGCCAATCAAGAAGTCATAGATTCTATCCCTTATTGGTTGTCGCTTTTCCAACCTGAAAAATCCCAATCTTTCAGCTTTTTTTTTTTTTTTTTTTTTTTTTTGCCACTGCACATTGAGTAGCTGTTTTCAGGGACCTATCCATGATGACTCCAAGATGTTTCTTGAGTGGGAACAGCTAATTTGGAACAACTCATTTTGTAGATAGTTACAATTATGTTTTCCAGTATACATTAGTTCACGTTTATCACCCTTACATTTCATCTGGCCTTTTGTTGCTCAGTCACCCAAGTCTGAGAGATCCTTTGTAATTCTTCACGGTCAGATTTGGTCTTTGGACTTTGGACCATCTGGGGTAATTTTGCAGCCTCTGAAAATTCTACCACCTTACTGTTGACCCCTCTTTCCAGATCCAAGAACAGATACCTAGGGGATCCCACTATTTACCCCTCTCCATTCTGAAAATTGACCATTTAGTTTTTCCTTGAGTTTCCTGTCTTGTAACCAGTTATTTATATAGGAAAGAACCATTCCTCTTATCCCATGACTTCTCTTTGCTTACGAGCCTTTGGTGAGGCACCTGGTGAAAGGCTTTCTGAAAGTTCAAGTACAAAAAAATGCTCTGGATCTCCCTTGTCCACATGTTTTGTTGATGCCCCTCAATAGTTCTAGCTGCTGCAGCCCCTTCCCCTGTCCCACTCTGTCCTCCCACCTCCATGAGTGCGGACCCATAGCTGGGTCCCACTTCTGCCTTGGTGAGAAATGGCACGGCCAAGCATACGTCAGCTCCCATCCTCAATATTTCCAGTGTAGGGTCACTATCCCCCCTTTGCCCTCTCTTCTACTTAGTATTCTATGCGTACTTGGCTATTTCTCAGAAGTGATATCAATATCTTGACCAAAACCTTTGGGTCAATCAAGGTTCAATTCAGACACGCCCTAGAAGATCTAGATATAGCTGCAACTCAACCGCAGCACATTAGATTGTTTTCTGTAGTTGTAGATCACTATCGTGGCCCAGAATTCTTATCTTGTTTGTTCTAAGCAGGCTAAGCTCCTGCTCTTCTACTTTCTGACGTCAGCCTGGGTTCTCCCGTGAGTTTCAGCCTCTCAGTCACTCAGCAGCTGTTCACTATTTTTATCCGCTCCAATGGAACAAAAGAAAAGAAAACTGCATCACTAATGTGTGTTTGTTTATGTTTCCAAGCGTTCACTAGCCAGTGATTCAGACATTTGGGCACTTCACAGACGGAAGGAGAAGACCTGCTGGGTCATTCCGTCTGTCTCCCAGCCAGTAAAATATCGCTCCTTGTGATATGCTTATCAGTGCTTTGTCCAGTCCAGTTTTGAATGACTCAAGCAAAAGGGGCCTGTTGGGCAGACAATCCACTCTCCCTGAAGATCTCACCAATTAAGAAACATTTGCCAACATTCAATCTATCTTTTATTTGTTTTCAGGCCCTTCTTCCTAGTTAATGTCCCCTTAGACCACCCTGAATGAGAGTCCTGGAGGGGAAGAGCAGGTTAGATAGACATCTATCAGGGATGGTCTAGACAGTACTGGGTCCTGCCATGAGGGCAGGGGACTGGACTTGATGACCTCTCAAGGTCCCTTCCAGTTCTAGTGTTCTATGATTATAAGACATGACCAGTTCGGGGCTGGAGCACATGACCTATGGGGAGCGGCTGAGAGATTTGGGCTTTTTTAGTCTGCAGAAGAGCCGAGTGAGGGGGGATTTAATAGCAGCCTTCAACTACCTAAATGGGGGTTCCTAAGAGGGTGGAGAGGCTGTTCTCAGTGGTGACAGATGACAGAACAAGGAACAATGGTCTCAAGTTGCAGTGGGGAAGGTCTATATTGGATATTAGGAAAAACTATGTCCCTAGGAGGCTGGTGAAGCACTGGGATGGGTTCCCTAGGGAAGTGATGGAATCTCCATCCCTAGAGGTTTCTAAGTCCTGGCTTGAGAGAGCCCTGGCTGGGTTGATTTAGTTGGGATTGGTCCTGCCTTGGGCAGGGGGCTGGATGTGATGACCTCCTGAGGTCTCTTCCAGCCCTAGGATTCTATGATTCTATAAACTGGGTTGCCTTATTATCTCTTCTGGTGCACCGGGGAGACGATAATAACATGTCAGCGTATTATGGTACTGAAGTCACTTCGTCTGCTGGAATCAGTCTCGGTCAGAAAAGAACTGTGTGGCCAGCTGCCTGACTGATCGTAGCAAAACCCAAGTCGAAGATTGACCAGCCAGCCTTTGATGGATTGTCACCTCAGGTCTCTTTCCACTCCGGTCACTTGATGCTGTGGCGGTTTAGAAGAAGGCCAGCTTCCTTTCAGTGAGGTTCTTGTGCATTGGAAGTCAAAATGTCTGTTTGGATGAAGGGGGGTACAGAAGCTGCAGCAAGAGGGAGGTATCCAAAGCAGACATGGGCGAAGGACAATTAGTTCAACAGGTCCCTCTTGCCTCAGCTTTTGCCGGACTGCTCTTGGCATTAAAGTTCCCATTGCTTGGCATAGCACCATTTTCATTGTCTTGGCCGATGGAACTGCCATTACGTCACTTATCGATTCATTGATGTTAGGGCTGGGAGGGGCCATTCTGGTAACCTAGTCTGATGTCCCACATGAGTCATAGAATTTCACCCAGTAATTTCTGCGTGGAGCCCAATAACTCAAGGCTGAGCAGTGTAGATTCTGAATCGGGAGAGCTACCCCCAGCAAGATTGGGGATGGATTCAGACGGTTGCAGCCATGCCGCATTCTTATGGATGGAGGCAGTGAGCCCTTTCCCTTCCTCTTATAATATGGAGCCACAGTACAGCAACAGCTGAGAACTATTGAACTCAGTCATCCAGCCATGGTTTAAAGACTCTCTCGCATGAGTAATTTCCTTTGCAGGACTCTTTCCCTGCCTCCAAAAGATTAGTGGCAACCAAGAGAGAACGGCTAAAATAATAAAAATAAGAAATCCAGACATTGTAACTGCAGACTGGGTGTGTAGGAAGCTTTGCTGATGTTCAGCCTAAATATTCCTTTATTGAATGTCATGTCATTAGTCTAGTTATTCTGTTGCACCACCCCATACAATTCCTCTCTGAAGGGTGTCAGCACTACCTACAAAGCTTAGTAGCTGGCTATCATCTATCCCCCTGAGTCATCATTTAGCCAGGCTCGATGTGTTTATTTCTATTGACTTTCCTCATAATTGGAAAAGGTGCAGAGAAAGGCAACGGAACGATGATGGGCATAGAATAGCTTCCCTATGAGAAGAGATTAAAAAGGCCAGGATCGTTTGGCTTAGGAGAGAGACGAGAAAGCAGGGTGGAGGGGTCGGGGTGTATGACAGAGCTCCGCCAAATCATAAGCAGAACGGAGGAATTCAATAGTTCAATTGTTCAAGAAATTCGATTTAGTGACCCCTTCAAATAACACCAGGACTAGGGGGCACCGGTCGAGATTAATAGCAACAGGTTTAAACAAACAGGTGATACTTCACAAAATCCACTGTCAACCTGTGGAACTCACTGCCATGGGATGCTGTGAGGACCAAAAGTAAAACAGGGTTCAAAAACAAATTCAATAAGGTAGGTCCATCAAGGGCTAGTTGGGAAGATGGTCCAGGATGCTACCCAGTGCTCTCGGTGTTCCTAAATCTCCAACTGCCAGAAGCTGGAACTGAACAAGAAGGGATAGCTCACCCAGTGGTTGCCCTGTTATGTTCATTCCCTCCAAAGCATCTGGCAGTGGTTGCTGTCAGACAGGAAGCTGAGTTAGATGGACCATTGGGCTAACCCAGTGTGGCTTTTCTTATGTAGAATGTCAATGTCTTTCTGATGCTCAGGTGCTCGGAACGGAAGACCACCTAGTTAAGCCCAGGGCCATGTGTAGAAGAGACTCCCTCTGCTCCATGCTAGGATCCCTCTTTTGAGAGCCCCCCCCTCCCCTCCCTAGACCACATTTGCAAGGTAATACTGGTCTACTGCCACCTACAGGTGTCTTTTGGTATTCCTGCTTTCCATGTTCCCCCAATTGAATTTCCGGATGTTCTGTCCTTAGTCTTTCCTAACTGCATTTGTAACCTCTCTAGGGGCTGAATCCTTTAAGGTGCTGAGTGCTGTCAGCGCTCCTCATTCCCAGTAAAGATTAAAGTCGCTGAACATATTGCTACGCTGTCCAGCCCTTTGCAGGATGCCTCCCGTGAGTCTTTTGCATTCCATCTTTGCCCGTTCTCACCGGTGTTTGCAACGCCTTCTAGTGATGTCATCTGCCTAGCTCATTAGTCCCTGGCCTAGCTCATGAGTGCTAAATAAGAACAGATCTGTTGCCCCACTAGCTACCTCTCCCACCTCAGTGCCTTGCCGTTTGACATTGTCCTCCTGCCGCAGCACAGCCAGCCCAGTTTGAGTTCATTTTCCAACGCCGGCTTTTGTGAGGCGCTGTAGCAAACGCTTGACTGCAGTCTAGTGGCATCCCAGCCTTGCTTTGATAATTTCATAATTCAATCAAATAACACGTGATCAAATAACACGTGATCAAGATTTTTCTCTCTCCACTAGCGACATTCTAACTCGTGTTTTCCGTTCGGAAATTGTACTTCCTTTCTTTCCACCTGGTGAGCCCTTTCTAACCTGGGAGAGAGAGGATTGGTAAATTACCCCGATCGTCCTGCAATTAATGTCACTGTCTCTTTCCTCCCCAACCCCCAAAGAAAGATTGCCTCTACATACCTTTCTGGGGCCTTTCTCTGTCTGATCTAAATTAACAAGTAGCCCTGTGGCACTTTAAACTAGCAAAAATATATACAGGAGGCCCCCGAGGTGCGACTGTCCGAGATCCGACCCCCTGCACTTCCAACCATTTTTGTGAGTGCAGAAGGGGCCAGAAACCCCCGACTTACATCCTCGGCCCGCATTTACGATGGCGCCTATCCTAAATGCGGGTTCGAGTTACGACACCCCCGACTTGTGATGCTTCCTCCGGAACCAATCGCGTCGCAAGTCGGGGGCCTCCTGTATATAGTATCACAAGTTTTTGTGGGCAAATCCCACTTCATCAGATGAGCTGGAGAGAAACAACAGAAACCCAGAATTTGTAACAGGAAAAGAAGAAAAAAAGGTACCTGTCAATTGTGGGACCGTGCTAATGAGGTTAATTAAGTGCAATGGGGAGTGTCCCGTACTTAGCTTTTGATGTGAAAATGAGGTGTACAATGCAGGGAAGGCTGGTTTTGTAATACAACATCCAGTTGATGTCTTTGTTCAAGCCCAGGGAAACAGCATCAAATTTGCAGATGAATGTCAATTTCGTGCTTGCGCTCCCTCGCGCCGCGCGCGCGCTCTCTCTAATTGGCTGGTGAAATTTCTTTGTAGAAGGATGGCTACTTATAAATCCATCATTGAGCGCTCAGGCAGGTTAAAATGTTCCCCTATGGGTTTGTGTGTGTGACCATTTCTGATGTCTGATTTGTGTCCATTTAACCTTTGTCGTTGAGATGGTCCAGTTTGGCCAAGAGACCTGGCAGAGGGGCATTGCTGGCACTTGATGGCATAGATCACGTTAGAGGATGTGCAGATCTAAATCAGACCCTCTTTGTGTTCAGCTTGCAGTATGGGTACGCAAAGACTATGGTGATGGGCACAGCATGCGTACTTAAATAGGTAAACCAATGCAGTCACTACCTCACAGGACTAAGGACTGTGAGGGGCTAAGGTACTGCAAGAATGGGTGCCATGTAAGTACCTAAGACAGCTAGGTCCATGTCTTGGCTCATGAAAATTGTTTACACTCTAAACTCCTGTGTAGCACATTTTCAGTACTTCAGAGGAAGGATGATCTTATGCTTTACCACTGGGGGGTAGTTGGTAAAATCCCATCCTCTGCCACAGATTCCCAAGTCACTACATCTTTTTACTCAGGCCTGTTGTGTGTGTTGCTGAGTGTGATTATAACCCCTTTGAGGCAGGCGGCTGTTATGGGTTTGCAGTGTACCTAGCACTATAGGGCCCCCATCAGTGCCATTATAATTCTAAGAATTAACGAGTGATAGGAAGAATGCGCTAAGGATGTTAAATTTAGTTTAATCAATTGACTAGTCGATGGAATTTTCATCGACTAGTCGATAAGCAGGGGGAGCTGCAGTGGGGTTAGCGCCTGGCCCTGGGAGCTAACCCCATGTGGCTGCCTTTTGAAGTGGGGGACCTGATGCGAGCAGGGACAGCTGGTTTCCGACTTGCACAGGTCCCCCGCCCCAGCTGTGCCAGCAGCTCTTAATACATTTAAATAGCAGAGGCGCAGTGTCTGAGACTGGGTGCGAGCCAGTACTCAGCTGATTCCCAGCTTGCACCCAGGCCCCGCAACCCTTCTGCCTCACCTGCCCCCTGTGGAGATGGTGCTGGGGGAACCAGCTTTTAAATCAGCTCACACAGCACCGGCTCCTGCTCTCCCCACCCTTGCTGCCTCTGGTAGAGGCAGCAAGGTGGGGGGGAGAAGTGACTAGTCGAGGGACTCGTCAACTAGTAGCTGACATCCCTAGAATGCACTTTTTACACACTTAATTCTGCTTGCTTGTTATGTGCACCCTTCGGTAGAGTGCCAGCTCACAATTTCTGGTTTTGCTACCAGCCCTTTCAGTCATTCACGCTGTTGACTTGGGGAGGCCCGGCATGCTTGCTGTGCCCCATTTTACACAGTCCTAGGGAATGTTTTTACCTCCTTCTGAGGCATTGTTGGTGCACTGACTGCCAAGCACATTATGGTCTGCTGCTGAGCAGCAATGTATAGAATGTGTCAAGTATTTCCCCAACGATGGGGTACCGTTAGCTATGGATGTCCCTTGGTGTGATCTTGACCCATGTGATTAATCCTCAGTTGGGCCATGAATAGCATGCAACTCTCTTGTACCAAAATCTATCAATTAGGGAGGAAAGGCAAATACCATTAGGAATAGAAGATCATTGGGCATTAGGAAAAACTTCCTAACTCTCAGGGTGGTTAAACACTGGAATAAATTACTTAGGCAGGTTGTGGAATCTCCATCACTGGAGATATTTAAGAGCAGGTTGGATAGACTTCTATCAGGGATGGTCTAGACAGTCCTTGGTCCTACCGTCCTAAGGGCAGCTGACTGGACTTGATGATCTTTCCAGGTCCCCTCCAGTACAAGTGTTCTATGATCATTTTAGGCTGGGACTAAAACATGAGAAATTTCTTTCACCCCTAAGGAAACTTTTAAAGATGGCTAGAGAGTCCAGAGATTGAAAATCAGGGTGTGTGATGAGTGATTATTTATTATCTACATTACAGTAGTGTCAATGAATGAACTGAGAATTGGTCCTCATGGTGCTAGGCACTGAGTAATAAAATATAATAATCCCTGCCCCAAGGACCTTACAGTCAAAATAAAGATAGACGTGGGGATAGGGAGCAGGACAGAACATACTAGCAGGGATGCCGGGCAAACATCAAGTTAGTGCCAGGGTTTTCCGGGACATTTTTGGGGGCGAGAGGGGGAGGCTGGAGTTTTGTTAAAAGGAGATGAGTGAAATTAAATGCTGAAAGGAGGGAGGGGAATAGGGCAGGGGAGATGTCATTGGAGAGAAAGCAGTTAGTTACAAGGGATAGGACGCGGCTGTGAGGTGACAGCAGGCATGGAATGGAGCAAACGACGAAAGAGCAGCAGGCAAAAAGTGACCATAGCCACAACTGTAGGGACAGTTTACCTTTCTGGTGGCCTACAGCTACAGCTACATCTACACTGCACAGTTATTTCGGAATAAGCTATTCCGGAATAGTTATTCTGAAATAGCTTATTTCGAAATAGCACGTCTACACTGCAGGACTCAAAATGAGTCCGAGGCAGGCTTCCCTAATGTAGATGTGCTATCTCAATTTAGAGCCCCAGGAGGAATAACTTAGAATGGCCCTGGTGAGGGGCTATTTCGAAATCGCAGCAGTGGAGCATCTACACACGCCTTATTTCAAAATGGCTATTTCAGAATAGGCGTTGCTCTTTGTAGAATGAAGTTTACAGAAGTCAGAATAAGCCCTCCGTTATTTAGACATTATTTTGAAATAACAGAATTTCTGTGTTGACATTCGCATAGTTATTTCAGAATAACGGCCGTTATTCCGGAATAACTTTGCTGAGTTGGCACCTCTGTAGCGATCATGGAAAAAGTTGTACTCAGAACTATTCAGGAGGCAAGTATGCGCCCACACTTTGCTTAAGGGAAGGGTGAGCTGTGGCTTTACACCACCCTATAGATTTGTATCAAAACTTGTGCATTTCGCCTTTGGGGCTCCTTTGCTAGGCCTGGCTTATTTTTGAAAGGCCACTTTTGAAAGACGCAGAACTTCATCCAAATGGGGCCATCACTCTGCTCGGTTTTCTCCTCAGCGCACAGGACACATCTCACTTGTGGGAGAGCAGGGACCATCTCCTCCAGGATCAGGCCTGGAGATCTGTCTGAACAGGGTAGAGTTTATTCACGTTTATTCACGGCCAGATCTTGTGGTCTGTCCCTCTGGCAAAACTTCAAATCTGAGTTGTGCTTGAGTAAGCACTATTGGGATGACAGGAGAACATGTGTTTATAGCAGAGGGAAATCCCTTGTTAATAACCCAGAAAACACACAGGCAGTGGATGGTGTTAGATGAATACTGCTAGCTTCCCGCATCCCTTCCAATGCAAAGAGCAATGAGCAAATGCAGGGCAGGATTTGGCCTTAAGTGAGTATGCCCTCAAGGTGGGATAAGGATGAGTATTGGCATCTGGATTTAATTTTAAGATGACCTTCAAGGTCAAATGCTGGAATTTTACCCGTTGTTTTCATGACATTTTAGTCCCAAATCACAAATATCCCCTGCCATCAGCTGATCCTAGCACATTTCAGCCAGCCTGAATTGTGGATCTGGTGGGTTCAGTTGAACTCAGAAAACTTCTGCTTTCTTGGTCTGAAAATCTCACGGGAAAAACTGCTGCTCTCGCAGAAACAAAAGTGCCAGGAAAACACTAGTGTGCCCTTAAAGTAGGATCCTTTCCTGTTCCTGACATTGAATGTTGAATTACCTTTGCCTGATCATAAAGTCACATGCTCTGCAGTTCCTACACTTGCATCATCCATGAATGAGCCCTGTAAACTTTAGCATTGCTCATCTCATTCTGGGATGAAAATCCCAAACTCCTAAGGCTACATCTACACCGGCAGCTTCTTGCGCAAGAACTGTTTTGTGGAAGAGTTCTTGTGCAAAAAGTCTTCCACAAGAGAGCGTCTACACTGGCATGTGCTTTTGCGCAAGAGATGTGCTTTTGCGCAAGAGCATCCATGGCAGCGTGGACGCTCTCTTGCGCAAGAAAGCTCTGATGGCCATTTTAACCATAGGAGATTATTGCGCAAGAAATTCATGTTGCCTGTCTACACTGCCCTCTTGTGGAAGAGCTCTTGTGCAAGAGGACTTATTCCTCGTGGGGAGAGGAATAACTCTTCTGGATGAAGCCTTGTTTTACAACGCTATACTGTAAATTGACTTGAGCAAGAACGTGCGTGCAGTGCAGACAGCAGGCAAGTTTTTGTGCAAGAACGGCTGTTCTTGCGCAAGAAGCTACCACTGTAGACCTAGCCCTATTGCGTAGTTAAATCTGAGCCAGAATGGGAGCCCAACTTTAATACTGCTTCAGAAGTGGGAGGGGTGGTGTTCTCCTGAGCAAACTACTTTGCTCTTGGTTTGGGGACTGAGACACTAGGCTAGGAGGAAGCCTGACATGGTAGACAGAAGGATCAAAGTTTTGATGATGATCAGAAAGGGTTTTGATTTGGGCCATTTCAAAAGGCAGCCGGGGGACCCAAGAAATGCAAAGTGCCAAGTATTTGAACTCCACGTTGCTGATAATGAGACTGCCGGTGGCTGATTTGAGAGTTCTGCAAACATGGGAAGCAAACTTGGAAAGAGTCCCTGACAAGCAAGTGGGACTGCTGATCAAAGATTAGGGAAGGGGAGAGGGAAAACTGCTTGAAAAGCATCTAGGAATGTTTCGGAACCCAGCGTGTCATTCGTATGCCACTAACTAAAGGGAGAACTCCAAAGCGGGGCCCACAGCTGTAGGTTCCGAGACTCATTAATTTGCACACACCCTTAGAAAAGGATTTTACATGTGATGAGCTGAACATAAGTTACAAGTATGGCTCAGACAGGGACCTGTAGCTGGAAGCGGGAATACAACGTTCTGCAAGCAAAGCACTCTCTGTGCCCCACTAGAAGGACAAACCATTGTTGATAGCATGAGAGACTCTCTTCTTGCGAGGTGTCAGGACAAATTTGTCAGGCTGGCAATGTAAGTAACTTTTGCCTACAATATCTGGGCTCTATAGGGTGCTTCTATAAAGTGAAGCCGAACTTCACACTAAGTTCACTTATTACTGATTAGGGTAGAACGTAGTTATCAAGAGAGGAACTTCTCAGTGAGGCTGCAGACAGAAATCTGGTATTCCTCAGTCTGAGGAAAGATGTGCATGATTGGACTTGGTCTATAAATGTGTCATTTAAGGTACGATATAGGGATGTTAAATATTGGTTAATTGAATAGTCTAGTAACCTCATGAATTCTTATCGGTTAGTTGACTATTTTATAGTCCCTGAGGGTGGAGCTAGCAGCCAGTGCATTCTGGGCTCGCTCCTGAGGAGCCCCCTGCCACTCCACGCTGCTGCCTCTGATACAGAGACAGCAACGCAGGGTGCCAGGCGGGAGCTGGTCTGTGAGGGGAGCCAGTTTAAAAACCAGCTCCCCATCTCCCTGCGCTGCTGCCTCTGATAAAGAGGCAGCAGCATGGGGTAGCAGCAGCCCCTGTCTAAGATGGGTCTGAGCTCCCAGACCTGGTGTGAGCCAAAACTGAGCCAGGCTGCTAGCCAGCCTGATAAAAAATTTACTGGCAAGCGCGGGGGGGGAATGCGTGTAGTCTATAGCATTAAGCTGTAAGTTTTTGCTTATCCATTAATCAACTACACTATTTCATCCCTAGTATGATATGTGCAATGTTAGATGAGTTAATATTCTCACAGACTCTTCGTTTCTTAGCGTGCAGCCTTAATGTAGGTTTGGTTTGTGTGTGTAAATAATACGATACATAAGTTCAATGGAATGGGAAATGCTGGATTTCTAAGAATTGCTGGCAACCAATTTCTAGGGGAAAAATCCCAGACGGGTAGCCGTGTGAGTCTGTAACTTTAAAAGCAATGAGTTATCCTGTGGCAACTTAGAGACTAACCAAAATATATAGAATCATGAGCTTTCATGGGCAAAACCCACTTCATCAGATGAATTGCAGTGGAAATAACAGAAACCAAGATTGCCTATAAAGAGCAGAAGTAGTACCTGTCAATGGTAGCACCTGTGTTAATGAGGCTAATTGAATGATCTGGATGTGTCCCATACATAGCATTTGATGTGGAAATGCAGATGTTAATGAGCATTGCACACAACTGGGCATTTCAAATGTGAATCTGACTTGTGAGGAATTTGACCGAGAAGGTGATGTCCAGGAATTCTTATATGACTATATCCCTCCCGCTGCCCTCTTCCCCAGCGCTGACTGTTAGCATTCAGTGGTTGTGGTGTGGTGGAGATTGGCAGAGGAAATGCAGCTCCAACTCCGTGAATGGTTCTTCACCAAAGATGCTAACTTTCCATGAAGGCGAGTAATCACTATGAAAATGCCCTTCTCCCTCTGAATTTCTAGACATCATCTGAGATGATCACTTTAATAAGGGAGTTTTCCAAGCTGGTAAAATCTTTTTCCCTCTGTTTGTAGTTGAAATCTAGTTTATTTACAGCAGAAGGATTGGGCATGAACCTGGATTTCAGGGGACTTGAGCCAAGTCCCTGCTTCTCCATAGACTCCATGTTTGACCTTGAGTAAAGGCATTTAGTCTCTCTGGGCCCTAGTTCCTTGTCTATCCACTGGGGATAACAGAATTACTTGGCCTCTCAAGAGTGAATAGATAAGACTGCAAGTTGTCCAAATACTGTGAGACTATGTGAATACCTTAGACAGAGAGCCTTATCGTTATTTTGCTTGTTTGCACAGCACTTGCCATGGTTAGCTCTGATTCCTGCTTGGGGCCTCTAGGAGATACCCGTCTATAAATCAAATAGGGACAACTCAGAGATGCTTGATTACTGACGTGGTTTTCATCATCATTATTATTATTTGAACAGAAGCATGACAACTGTAGTGTGTGTGTGTGTGTGTATGTGTGTGTGCTTGTGCAAACTGCAAAACATACATACATTTAAAAAATAATTTAACAATATTGTTACAATTTTCACAAACTGATATTGGACACAAATAGGTGAAATGTGTGACTTCCCCTTTGATGGGAAAGCTATGAAGAAACAGTGCCAACCCCATATGCTCTATGACAAATTAAACAATCTGAATTAGTGACGCAACACAGGAAAAGGTCTGACTTGACAGAAATTGCTTCAGCAAGTCTGCTTGTTAGTCGGTCTAGGCCAGTGCTGCTTTCAAAAGCTTTGTTAGGTCAGAAATGGAGCCTCACTGAGGTAAAAATCTTTTTGAGTTACTCTGAAGCAACACCAGCAAGGTGAAAATGGTTACTCTGGTTGTACATTGATCAGAATCTGACCCATAGATTCTCAGCTCTCAGATTTTTGTCCCTAGAAGAGAAGAGTGAGGGGAGATTTGGTAGCAGCCTTTAAGTATCTGAAGGGGGGTTCCAAAGAGGCTGTTCTCAGTGGTGACAGATGACAGAACAAGGAGCAGTGGTCTCAAGTTACAGTGGGGGAGGTCTAAATTGGGTATTAGGAAAAACTATTTCCCTAGGAGGGTGGTGAAGCACTGGAATCCCTGGGGAGGTGGTAGAATCTCCATCCCTAGAGGTGTTTTAAGTCCCAGCTTGACAAAGCCCTGGCTGGGATGACTTAGCTGGGATTGGTCCAGCTTTGAGCAGGGGGTTGGACTCCATGACCTCCTGAGGTCTCTTCCAATCCTCTGATTCTAGGTGCAAGGCAAGATACTATCAACTCAGTTCCACAAGCACATCATCAGAGTAGTAGCAGGGACTTTGGTGGGGCTACTCTGTGTTTACATCTGTGCCATTGAGATCAGAATCTGGTTTATAGTGTCTTGGCTTTTATTTGAGGCTCTGAAAGCACTTTTCATTAGGCTTCAGAAAACCGATGTATAAACGGACACACAGAAAGATTAAGGGCTGAGCCAAGGGCTAGCGAAGTTAGCCCTGCTGGCTTAATGCCACACTTGAAGTGGCTTTTTCACAGGCACATAGCAAACACGAGGAAGAACTCTGACTGCGGGTTATGATCTAGCCACTAGACAGCCCTTCTTCCTCCAGACACAAAGGTGTGGCAAGCATGCCTGTAGCATTCTTTGGGCAGTTACAAGCATGTTTTATGAGGTTATGTACAGAGCTGTAGGAAATCATGTGATGTCATATAACACACATCAGGCAAAGAAATGGTCTTAAGTTGATAAGTGCTCGTCCTTCGGTCTACACGGTGGGCAAAGGAGAGAGGCTGTGCCAAGATACTGGTGGCTCATTGCCAAAATCAGGCAGGAAGGGGAAAACAGCCCTTAATTACAACTATTAATAGTTGGCCAGGATGCGTCATCTTCATCCCACTGATATATCACTGCATTATTACTAGAGGTCCAGATAATGCACAATCCCTGGGGTAGCTGAAGAAGAGCAGAGGAAATAGGGAAAATATAAAGGCAGCTGAATGCTACTGGCTATACAAGCAAATTAATTCAGTTCAGTCAGTGGAGAAGACGTCCGGCAAACTACACCTAGATTCTGCGGGCCAGATTCTGATTTCCATGACACAGGCATGAATCAAGTACAATCCAGGTGAAGGGTAACTGGATTTCCATGGGCATTGCTCCGATCAGAATCTCTGCCCATGACTGTTTCACCTCCAGTGTGTGCAAATTCTTCAGGGGGTTTATTATAGGATTGGAGGCACCATCACTGCAGCCATTATCTATGTGTATTCCATGCAATTATTATTTTATTGAATTCTCTGGAGGGAAAATTAAAATAGAGCTTTTCTTTTTCCATCTCCGCTTCTGTTTTTGTTTCCCCTTCTCTTTAACAACCCAGCCTCCCAGGAGGACACTTGATACATCCTCGTGCTTCCCAGAGACTGCAGTTCAATAGGCCGAGAGTTAATTAACATCTGGGAGTTTCCAGATGTGCATGTACTATTCAAAAAGAGCTGTCCATCGGTAGCAAATGAACAGCCAGAAAAAGATGATGCAAACCGAGCATCCTTCAGTTATTTGAAATCTGTCTGGAAAATTCAGCCCAGTCCAGAGAAGCTAAATTGAAATTTGGAAGAACTAAGAAATATCACTTCGTTACCAAAAATGAGTTGATTAGATGGTTTTTTGTTCCAAACCAGGTATACTGCTTATGCATTGTAGTTGTATTCTCATTGTCATCCGTACAGTTAGATAACGAAAGGCACCATCTTCAGCCTACCTTTGTTTATAAGATGCTCTTCAAAAACACCGTTAAATGCGGAAGCCTTTATTTATGTCAGGTTTACATCCAGCTCAGGTGACTGAATGCAAGATATTCTGTGAAGTGAGTTGTTGAGCAGAGTGACAGTGGAATTCTTCATCTAAATGATTTTTCAGCTGAACGTATTTTCTATAGAATCTAAATCTTCCTGTGAAAATTTTTGATTCTCCTTTTTTCTTCAATTTTTCTCCCTGGAAAATAATCAAAAAATGTTTAGCTTCAGAAGCATTTGCTAAACTGAATCTAAATGTTTCATTTTGAACCAGCTGAATATTATAACACACCTCCCTATGTTTCCATGGCATTACATGTGTGTGTGAATATCTTATGCTTCCATTGTCGCCCATGGGCTGTACTATTTGGCTAAACTACATTTCCCATGATGCCCCACAGTTTCTCTACTGACTATAAGCGGCATGGTGTAGTGTGAAATTCACGTGACTGTGTGCATTTTGGGAGTTGTAGTCTGGCCAGGAAGCACAGCCTGTAGGAGAGAGTGGCAGTAAGAGACACCAGAACTGCAACTCCCATGATGCAACACAGTGCCATTGGTAGATGCTGTGTGATGATGAGCTGAGTGTTCTGGCATTTCTGTTTTGACACTTTTCATGGATTTTAATTCCATGAAAAAATGGTATTTTAATATTTCATCCTGATATGGGATGAAAGCAAATGTTGAGATGTCAACATTACCTCCAAGAGGGAAATTCCTTTTTAGCTCGTCTCTACTTTTGAGTCTCACTCCACCTCCTTAACACATTTTTCAAATTCCCTCACAGCCGGTACTGCATTACCCCCTGGTTTGGGAAGCTGACTTGAGAAGCCAAGATGCATACACAGCCACGAGGTGGCTCCGTCAACTTGAAGTCTGGTTTGTAGCACGTTGATACACAGTATGGGGAAGCGTGTGTTGGTGTTGCCTGATCTCATTCATTGGTTGGTGCGAATCAAATAGCCCTCTCCTGTGCTGTTAAACTAGGAATACTAAAATCACTTAAATATTTAATTCTTAAAAAGGTGCCATGGAGGCTGTGCTGTCAATTTCCCTAACTGGAGGATGTTGACATAAATTATGACTCTAGGGCATGCTGTGTATTATGGGGCACGTTGAAAAGTTCCTTCAGCAAAAGTCTTATTTTTTTCCACAACACATTGGTTCCCTTTCTTCTCTGTTGCCAAATTTGCCATGCCACATGTGAGTCGCTGATTAAATTCCCTCCTTCTGTTTCAACAACATTATGTCCTGAGTATCTTGTGTGGGGATCCAGTGACATTTTGATACCCTCTGTTATATACAGCGTACCTGGGAGTTGTTTGCAATTCCAGTGCCGGCACCAACCGCTGTGGAAGGAATTTCATTCCAGTTGCTTCCTCCTGATAACTCCTCACACTGTTGATGGATCTCTGAAGGAAATGCTGCTTTTATAATGAAAGGAGGGGCCTTCTGGCAGAGATATCTAAATGATGGTTACCCTAGGCCAGCATTGCAGGCTTCATTATTCTAAATTGTCGTCACGGCCAACAGGAAATATAGAACTCCGGTTATGAGAGCTTTCCACCCTATAGTTTTATCTCTATAACAGTGTGCTTTGATGTGGCTAATCGGGCTGTATCAGCCGGTCCAGGTCTATGACCAAAGGAAGATGTTCTTACTGTGTCTGGTCAGAGAGCTCTTTGCTTGTGATTTAGCACTGAAATTCAACTTAAGCATTGCTTCCTGTTTGGTTATCAAACCACAAGAGACGTTTAAAACCCGTTTTCCATCCATTGCCCCCACACCATACCCTTGAGTTTTCACTGCCCTTCCTCCCTATGCAAAAGATAAATAAAATGTTTATATACACACACACACACACACACACACAGTCACTGAGAGTGGGAAGAATGGAACGGTACCAATTAGCAGGAATAAAATCATTGCTGCTCAGAGCTGCTCTGTCTTCATTGCTTTACCTCACCATTGATTTGCTCCTGACGTGCCCGTTCACTGATGCATGATATGTGTGAGAGGGTGGAATACACTAAAAGGAGCCATCCTCACAGACAGAAATTAGATAAGATGATCCAGTCGGTCTCTTCAATCTCTCATTCTCATAATCATCCAATTTGTGGGAGGTAGAGGAATGAGACCTTCAAGAACATCTTTAGAAACCTACCTTTTAGTTTATTCCATCCTCTCGCCCATTTTATTGCAAACTTCTTAACAGAGAAATGTGGCCTGTTTTGTTTCTTCTGTGTTAGCACCTACTGACCCCGTGGAAGGTCAGGGGCCCATTATGTTAGACATCACACAGACAAATAATGCAAAAGCCTAGACATTTCCAGACACACCAAAGCCCGGTTTGTTGTTCTCTCAGGAAGCAGGCCATGAGAGCTAAGATTTAAACAAAGTGTGACAAGTGAATAAACAAAGGAAGAGGAGCTGGTGGACCTAGGTATATTTAATCCTTCCTCAGTGTGGGGGCATGGACAAGAGGCTGCTTGCAGCCGTATCCCTCTATGAATCTAAGGCGAGGTAATAGAACACAAAAGGATGTTGAGGAGACTTCCCTGTTTCTTCTTCTCGGCTTTGGAAGAAACTCCCAGTTTGAAGGACCAACCCTTTAAAGCGTGACAGGTCTGATAGCTCCAGTGGGGAGTGGTTTGTAGTTGTTGGGTAGTAAATCTCCTCTGCATAACAAGCAGTTCTTTTGCCGCAGTTACCAGCAGCTTTTCCGTATATTCCAGTTAGCGGGGGAGAGAAGCAGATCACGTCACGTGCGCAGCGAGGAGATTGCACACTGGCCTGTTGCGTAATGAGGTTTTTCGCTTTCCTCTCCCGAGGTAGGCAGTGGCTTGTGCCGTTGATAAGATGTCCCCCTAGATGGACCAGTGATCTGATCCGCTGTGGCAGCTCTGAATTACTAGTGATTTCTAAAGCAATGCGCTGTTTGGATTGCTCATCTGAGCCTCAGTGTGATTGCCTTCGCGGGCCTGGCTTGGAGCAAGCAGGGAGTGCAAAGTGGTTGCTCTCCAGGGTGAACGCGAGCGGGCAGGTGCAACTCAGGGATGCCAGCCAGGTTAAGTGCCCTCTGCAGTCGGAAACCTCAACTCCTCGTGTGCCCTTTATGCTGAGTGCATAGCATGAAAGGGAATCGGGAGGATTTAATCTTGGTCCTTCATGTGCTGGGGAAGTCCTGGTTCCACACACCTTGTCCACATTGCTGCAATTAGGTAGGAATATGCTGGCCGCCCCATAGCACCAGCCTCATTAACACGGGAGTGGATTCCTCTCTGCTCCCCATCCTGCTCAGCCCTTTTTATCAGGCACTCATAAGTGCAATGAGATGCAAACCCCCCAAACTCCCGATGAGCCCATGCCAGACACGGTTTCCTGTTTTGGGGGAAAGGGATGATTCTGTTCCCAGGAGAGCATCCCGCTAGGGAAAGGGTATCTGCGGCTCCCTTACTGGAAAGAGCAGCAGCTTCGCATGGCTCTGCATCCCACTCCAAAGCAGATCTGCACCAGAGCTCTGGACGTAACTCAGTGTTGTCTTCCGTTTGCAGGCTGCGCCTTCCTAACGTACTGCGAAAGGGAGTCTGCCCTGAAGGCCCAGAGCGCGCTGCACGAACAGAAGACGCTGCCAGGGGTGAGTCACAATTGCTGTTTTCATCTGCTCTGCGTTTATGGGGGAAGGGTGATGAATGACTTGTTACTCGGATGAGTCCATATTTGTAGTGGGCAAGTAAAATCAAGGGGCCGCAATCCATCCCGGATATTTCCAGACATACCACACCCCGGCCTGTTCTATCCGGAAGCGGGCCATGGAATGGAACTCATTGGGGGCTGGATTGGGCCACACTTAATCATGTGAGAGAGAGGATTTGGAGCTGAGCCGTCTGATTGGCTCATGGGGATGTGTGCATGAGAGAACCCCGCCCCTTTTCCCCCTCAACCAAAGCAAGGCGCGGTGGCTCCAAGCGGCGGATGGAATTATTGAGTTATCACAGAGGGAAAATATATTCCTGATGACAAAGTGGTTCGACTCAATTGTGTTAGTATTCAAGCAGCTGTCGCAGATTGGAAAGGCAGTGAGACAAAGAGGGGGAAAAGGAGAGAGAGGGAGAAAAGAAGAACACGGGATAATGAGGAAAATTATTCACACGAGCCAGATCTGAGATTGAGACGATACAATTAGAACCAAAAATAGAATCATGGCTATTAGGGGAAGACCTGCCCTGCAGGGGCGGAGGGAGACAAGGCCCTTCGGTTCTCATGCCGGTGGTGGTGGAGGGATGGTTGTGGGTGTATTGGTATATGGGAGCAACACAGTGTAGATCAGATTGCAGTTGGAGTGGAGCTTCTCCACCTGCTCTGTCTCATGGGATGAAGGATAAAGGACTCAGGAGGAAGAGAGGGGAGAGTCCATCAAGGTTGGGTGGCATGGGATGTGGGGAGGCTGGGAGGATAGGCTTACCTGTAAGTCTGTACAGTCAGTGTTTTGGACAAGTCCCTGTATTATTTAACCTACACTGTATGCAAGTTGAGAGTTGCTATCACTGCACAAATTACTCTAAATTGCTGAGAAATTGTTACTTCTGGTATTTTCATCGGTCTCTCCTTTCTTCTCTTTTCATCACCTGATCAAAGCAGATGCCCACACGCTTACTCATGTGGGATGACTTTTGCCATGCTTTCTGTGTGTATGCGTTGTTCACGAAGAATCTTTATTTATACCTGGTGACAGCACCATCAAACTGTTACCTGTCCAAAATGAGTGGCCTCATTCTAGCAGGTGTTTCCTTCCCCTTTTTGTTTTGTTCATTTTTATTTCTATGCCCTCTGTGCATTGGCTGCCAAATAAAATGTGCACCCACACCCCCCAACAAAAGGCAGGTCTTCAGAATTGGGATGTTTCACGTAACAGCTTCTTCATTTATATTTTATTGAGCATGTTTTGGAGCAGGGACAGGGAACCTTTTTTCAGTCAGGGGGCCATTGACCACAGAAGAATCAGCTGAGGAAGATGCACAGTTGAGAAGTACACAGACACTTCTTCCTCACACTCAGCTTGGGGTTTGAGGCTCCATTCACACTCCACCAGTGCTCAGAGACTTGCTGTCAGCCAAAGTCCCAAGCCTTGACACAGGCCGGACCCAGGTCCAGCCCATAGGCCGTAGGTGCTCCACCCCTTGTTTAGTGTTTTAAGGCATTCGCACGTGAAAGCACACGATTTTCAAAACTTGAATCTGTAATGAAGAGGTTAAATTGGGGTCCTGATTTTCAAAAATGTTTCTTTAGCAGTGCCATTCACTGGGAGGAGCTGGACTCTCAGAAATTGAAAAGCAGGCTACGTAAACCAGACATAGTGCCTATTCTTTGCATTACGTCATAGGCTTGTCTCAGAGACTGGTGTAAAACTGCAATAACTCTACTGAAGCATAGGGATTGCTGGGTGCTCAGCACTTTTGAAAATCAACTGAAAAATTAAGTGCCTAATTATGTATTTTGAAAGCCTTATTTAGACAAACACACCCAGAACTGTAGCGGCCAAGTTATGTGCATGCATGTCTAGAGGCTTTTAAACAACAAAGCTCCTAGGGTTAAATCCTGGCTCCATTCAAGTCAAAGCTTGTATTGACTGAAAATAGGGGTAGGAGTTTACCCTTCGGGTTTTATGCCTGGCACTATGAGGATCTGAGTACTTCTAACATTTATCAGTTCAAATCCTGATCTCGTTTGCAGTGCTCTAAACCCAGACTAACTACGAGTTCAGAAGAGTTACTTGTATTTAGCACTGGCTACAACAGTAATCAGAATCTGACCTAGATGAAGTCTCTGTGCTGAAATAAGTGACCAGAATTTCAAATGTACGGGAGACCTTTGGCTTCAATTCTAGTTTTATTCCTCCCCAGATCAAACCCTTTTTTCTCCCACCCAACCTAGCTGCAGATGCCTTTCTGCCAAGTTTCCAAACTCATCCTCTGGATGATGTTGCTCTGGTTTGCTTCAGAAGACCAGCTTTTGATAGGCTCTAATGCCTGGATACTGTTTTATGTCTCCTATGCAAGTAGCAAAGAACTATTTATGACATGCACTGGAGATATCAAACATAGTTCATCACCATAAAATAAGATGCAATTCTTAGGTCAGTGGGGTAAGTCCTCTTTCACATGAGTTCACAAACTATATATCTATAACACAGGCCCTTCACCTGCTAGTTTCCATGACACAACAATGCTACCACGGAAGCATGAAAATAATTAACAAGCCAGGTACAGAAAGGGGAAAATAATACAGGGAATAGATCACTGAATCACAGCTTTCCCCCCCCAATAAATTATACAGTATTTGCCCTTGTATTACTACTGCATGCATATTTGCTATTATAAAACATAGAACTGAGTCATTTGTAATAATATGCACATAAATGCAAATGTATGGAAATGGTGAGGCACCAGTATTTTGTGCCTGGATCGGAGTTCCTGCCTCTCAGCTATGTATCACTGTGTTTTTAGTGGAGTGGTTACATGCACATATTTTACAGTAATTACTTTCTGAATGTGCTTTGTAAGATGACAGAAATATGTTTCCCATATTTTCTTGGGATATGTGAGATATAAAGTCATCTTGTGGAATAATCAAAAGCCTTCTAAGCAGGTGTGTGTTGATTAATCAAGTCTTTATGGTCCTTTTTTTAGGTGGGAGAATTGTGATAAATAATTTTCAGGAAATGGAACCTAATGTAAAATATCAAATTCTTTTTTGAATCCTCTTCAGCCAACTGATTGAGGCAGCATGAGTGACTCTCCTACCGAAAACCGAAGGCTGGGGTGTGCATGCGGTAGAACACTATTGAGAGTGTCGGGCAACTCGGATTCTAACATTTACTTGTGATTGTTTATTTTACATATAATAGAATAGCTGGATGATGAAGTATATGAGTTCTTTAATAATTTATAGAAATGCTTTGATGTTGCAGTAATTACATTAAAGGTCACATATCAAAGGTAATTTGGGTGAGCAGCTGTGATGGTTTCTCAGAAGCAATCAATATTGCTGTCCGTGGTGCTGATTTCACCAAGGGGACTGCCAGATTAAAGAAGGCTTATTACCAGCTAGACAGACACAAGGGAAATCAAGAACAGATTGGAGAGATGCACTATTCTCTTTCCCCACCTATAATTAACACTGTTCACCATAATCTGTGCTAATCCTTCATGCTGGGAAAACCACTGGCATTTTTAGACATCTCAAAGGCAAATTAGGCAAGGTGGAGTATTTTACTTTCTGTGTTCTCTCCCCTCCGCCTCCCATTAAAAGTTGTTTCCCCCCTTGAGATTTCTGAGCCTGGTAAATCTCCCCACAATGGAAGTGCAATATCAGAAATGCAGCCCATAATCTTGGAGAAAGCACATATGACCCCAACAATGACAGTGCCGGGGACATAAGAATTATGTCTCTGCCCGCTCAGTTTAATATTATCCATTGGACCTAAATAGCTCCATAGGAAATGAAACCAGGCAAATAAAATTATGTTTTAAGTGTAGTCATTTTGATTACAAATTATAGTAAAGCTAATTTTCGCTCCTCTTTCTTTTTTTCCTTTCTGAGGCTAACGTCAGAGGATAATGCTAAGAAATGTAATTAGGCTATCGAGATCAACTTTTATTTGACACAAATGAACTGAGCTCATGTATGATAAGCACCGTCACATTTTTCTCCATTTCGTTTTGGCTTGCTCAGACACAGGGAGTGAAGGGGTTGTTGGGTGGAGAGTGCAACCTGGTCTGTAAGAGATCAGAAATTTTCAGCAAGATGCCAAAGAATCACTATGGCAATAAGTAGATGGTAAACTATTCACCTCAGAAATTGTAAGTGGCTTTCTAGAGTTTGTAATCTATTAAAATCTATTTTATTTTCTTTTTTAGAGGGAGGAAATGGTACTACAACTGATATTTCTCAGGGAGTTAGGGTTCATCTACACTGCACAGCTATTTCAAAATTAACTATTCTGGAATAGTTATTCCAAAATAGTTTATTTCGAAATAGCACGTCTACACTGCAGGGAAGCCTCAAAATTAGTCCCAAGCAGGCTTCCCTAATGTAGACGTGCTATCTCGATTTACAGTCCCAGGAGTCACTGGGGAGGAATAACTTAGAATGGCTCTGGTGAGGGACTATTTTGAAATAGCAGCAGTGGAGTGTCTACACATGTCTTATTTCGAAATAGCTATTTTGGAATAGGCGTTATTCCTCGTAGAATGAGGTTTACAGATTTCGGAATAAGGCGTCTTATTTCAAAATTATTTTGAAATAACAGAATGGCTGTGAAGACACTCGCATTGTTAATTCGAAATAATGCTAGTTATCTCGAAATAGCGGTGCTGTGTAGATGCACCCTTACAGAATTACTATTGTGCTGCTAGCAGCACCCAATCGCTGTTGCTCTCTGCTGCCCAACTGCTATTCAATCCATTGTTCTGTTCCATAATTTACTGAAATTCTCATGCTTGGTATGGATCATGCCTTGATGAAAAGCACATGTGCACAGAGGGTTCAAAAAAGAGCTAGATACGTTCATGGAGGTTAGGTCCATCATTGGCAATTGGCCGGGGTGAGTAGGAATGATGTCCCTAGCCTCTGTTTGTCAGAAATGGATGACAGGAGAGGGATCACTTGATGATTCCCTGTTTCTGTTCATTCCCTCTGGGGCACCTGGCATTGGCCATTGTCAGCAGACAGGACACTGGGCTAGATGGACCTTTGGTCTGACCCAGTGTGGCCATTCCTATGTGCTTGTGTGTGCTACCAATTGGTCCTCAGTGAAATTCAGCTGTTTGTTACCTAAACCCTCATAGCAGCACTTAAATGGGACTCAAATAGCATCTAGACCTTGCACAAGGAGGTGACTCACCCTGGGTAGTAGCCTGGGCTGTAATTTTCCAATATTAATTTACTTTTTTCATGCTTCAGTGAGTTTCCTAGAAGCTGGTTAGGAAACCATGAAGTCACACATTTCCCTGCATGCTTGGCGAGGCCAAAAGCTGGAGTCAGACCCCTTCCCCCCACCGCAAAGTTTTCACTACCCATGTAAATTGTAATTTGGTCAGCAGTGGCAGGCTGGAAGGGTTCCATTGATTTAAAGTAACCCTCTGAACATACAAGCTGCTCACCATGGCCTTTAGGTTTTGAAAGAAAACACATTTAATTGTTCCCCTGGGAGAAACTTGCCTGTTTCCAAAGTTAAAAAAATAAAGATGAAAAGGAACAAAAAACAGATTTGTGAGGGAAGACTTGGAAACCCTGAGCCTGTAGAAATTCTCCTTAAAACCTTTGGGCATCCACATCATGGTTAAAAAGATTCTTTTTTTCCCCCCAGGCTGATCAGAAGGTCAAAGGCTTTTTGGATCTTACTTCAGGGACAGGAGGGGAGGGGGCAAAATAAGGCACTTTCCATTTACTAAACACCCCTGTCGTTTGGCAGTGCTGTGCTATTCACCAGATGAGATGAAACACCTGGGTCCTATCTGCTTTGTAAACATGAAAGTTCCATTTCACTAGTTAAAGATTGGCTTCTCCAGCCCCACTGCTGCAACCGCAGGAATACAAAGTAAACTCCCTCTCTGCGTTCCAGGCCAAAGCGCTTTGGAGGAAAAGGCGATGGTGTAAGTGTTGTGTCAGAACCAGTGTGTTTTGTGTGCTGCCGTCTCACCTGAATCGCTCCCTTTGAACACTTGCAAAATTGAAGCAATGAGACCTTGTTTGTCTTTGAGCTTTAGAGGAAACGGATACATACATTAATATACAATTTAGACAAACACACATGCATAGCTGAATGAAAATGTAAATGAAATTCCAAAGGTTGCATTATCTCTCTCGGATTTTTTTTTTTTTTGGTGACACCTTTTCATTTGGCTCTCAAAGGACAATTGCTAAGCAATTCAGCAAAAGCCGTTGTTGGACCTTCATTTGCTTTATGTGTTATTCAATGACAACTTTTCTCTTTCTGACGTGTGTGCCATAGGAGGATCAATCTAATTTTATGTACAACTGTAAAGATGAATGATAAGTAGAAAGGACTCAGGCAAGTACAAGCTGAATAAATTATAAAGGGCAAACGATGACAAGGCTGGGGATCCCAGGAGACAGTGATATGATAACAGAAACTAAAGACGAATTTATGATGGATGTAGTTAGCATGTACTGAGGCTGTTAATTCTTCAGGGTAGTTTTACAACTTCTTGTGATTGGAGCAATCAAAGTATTTCATTTTAAAGAGATGCTATATATTTTCACTTGTCTGCTCTGCATATTTGTATGTAGGGCCTCATGTATATGCATAACAGTAAACTCCCATAGGCCAGTCTACCTTGCCTCCCATCAAAGGGTCCCTATTCTCCCAACCAGAATGCCACGGTTTGCGCATAAATAAATAGATAATGTGTAACGATTTGAGGGCAAACGTGGATCTCAGCAAAAAGTGTTTCCATTTTCATAGCGGCGCAGCAATCCAAATGGCTCGGGGACTCATTCCATGAGCGGCTGGATGCCCTCAACTGCTGTCATAGCCAGACGTGGAGATTGAGTGAGAGTCCCAGAGCCCTGATTTGTGTGTGTGTTTTACATAAAAATCATATTTAATGACTTCAAGGTAGGTCAGATATTTGGGTTTAAGCTACTTAAAGAGCCGCCAAAGCAGCAGCATCAAGTTTGAAACCAATCGGATGTCTTGGTTGCATTTCAGGCGTGGTCTTATTTCCCATCCAGCATTTCTTATCGTTAAGAGAATTTGCATGAAAATTATGTTCCCCCGAAAGAGTTTTTCTCTTCTCTGTGCCTCTGGCCTATGTCGGGGCACACTAGGATTTTGCTTCTGCCCTCACTTGCGCTGGTGTAAATCAGCAATCATCTGAGATTATTGATTTGAGTTACATGTTGTGGCAAAAGGTAAAGCAGCCCCGAGTCTGTTGCTCATTAAATAATGGCCAACCGGAGACCAGGATTTCCATGGGAACATCAGTCCTTACCGAGAATTCCACAGCCCAGAGGTGTGACCCTGCAAAATGATGAGCCTCCTCAAGATGGACTGGGCCATACTGTGAACTCCTCAGGCAAACCCCAGTTGCAGACCATGGGAGTGGTGGGTGTTTGGTGTCTGGAAGTTGCTATTGCACCGTGCATGGTCAGGTCTTTAACTTTTAATGGGCCCCAAACCCTGAGGCTCCCATTTGCAATGCCCTAGTGTTTTGAGCCATAGCTAGACGATGGAGCATGCGTTTTTCAAGAGAAAAGCAGGAGCATGTGTAGCAGTCAGTCATTAAGAACCTGTTTTCATGTAATGAAGAATGAGGCAGGAAAAATGCAGGGACCCTTTGATATTTCTCTCCCTGTGGGTTTAGATGGACAGGCAGTTCTGCTTAGCTGAAAGCATCAGGCCACGGCTTGGCAGTTGTGTTTTTTTCCGTAGAGTGACATTTTCAAAACTACCTATGCAACTTAGTCCCATTTTCAAAAGTGAAACTTTGGCATTCCAGAGATACTTAAGTTCCTTTTTGCAAAGTGAGTTGACTAAGTCACTTACGCGTTTTGAAAATGTTCCCCATAGGGCTGGTCTATTCTTGAAATCTGGCACCCCAGGGAAGGCATTCCCTATGCCAATGGAAGGGTTTCTTCCCATCCGTGTCGTTATTCCACTTCCCTCATGGATTTAGCACTGTCTACATGGAGGGAGAAGTCAATTTCACTGTCACTCCAGGGGAGGGTTTATTCACATCCCCAAGCAATATTGTCATACTGACCTAATTTTCTTGGCTAGAACAAGCCTTTGTCTTCTGTGACACACTCCCATTGACTTAAAGACATTAGAATCATAGGTATCAGAGGGGTAGCCGTGTTAGTCTGAATCTGCCCACGAAAGCTTATGCGCCAATAAATCTGTTAGTCTATAAGGTGCCACAGGACTTCTCGTTATTTATGCAAAGACCCACGTCAGACTACATGCACCTGATGAATTGGGTCTTTGCCCACAAAAGCTTATGCGCCAATAAATCTGTTAGGTGATAACGTGCCACAGGGCTTCTCGTTGTTTATTAGAATCGTAGAATCATAGGGTTGGAAGAGACCTCAGGAGGTCACCGAGTGAGTTCAAGGGAGTAACCTATTTTCCGTGAAACCCTCTCTCATTTAAGGCTGCAAGGTATGACTCGCTTTGAGCATTCGAGCAGTACCTTGAAATCAGTGGAACTGCTTGGGTGCTCAAAGATAGGCATGTGTTTAAATATTTTGCTGAATTGGGGCTAATAGTGTAATGTTCCCTCATAGTCCTCTGATTCAGAACAACTTCTAATGTGGCTTGGCATAAGATGACCTATATAGTATCTATACTTAACTTCAGAGGCTCTTTTCTGTTTCTCTTCTTTTGGCGTTGTGGGCGGGGGGAGGACGAAGAGGGGCATGGCCGGACTTGGCTCTGTGCTATCAGTCCAGGCAAGTTGGTATCCGAAGTGACTTTGTTCTGCTGAGTAGCTGCAGTGCAAAACTGAAAGTGTGTCTGCTGCTCTTGGCAGATTCCCAGCAATGTCAAAGCTTTCTGATGAGTTTCTGTAAGTACAAGGACAAAATTAAGCTTAACCTATTTTTCAAAGAAGAAATGTGCGTTTTCCTCTGTCATGGAAACATGCTTGTATCTTGTTTCCCAGACTTGCTTTTTTTTTTTTTCTCACCTTCCTTAAAAGTCTTGCCTTCTAATATATGTGTTTATATATTAATAAGTGTTTCCCAACTCATGAGTGAATTGTGTGTGGGGAACGCTGACCTTGGAGACCAACTCCCAATCAGCTTCTTGGTTGTTTGGTGAAATTAAATTCCTTCTTTTCCCCATTATGCATGGGAAGGCGAACCCCCCCCATAAGCCTTTTCTGCTTCAGGCATCTTTCCTGTACTGTAATTTTTTCTTTGGCATGCCACCTGGGTGTTGGTGTTGGTCAGGCACCAGCAACACAAACTCTGGCCAGTTATAATGAAGCTTTTCCAAACAAATGCTCAGATTGTTGCTTAGGTCTTATGCTGATTTGCTGGCTTTATTTGTCCCTTGTTCTATGCGTGGCTTGGTCCGGTCTGCTCTGCTGCTATGAAACCATTTCCGTAAATTTGGCGTATTTTAAAACATGTTGAGAGCAGTTTCTGATGATGTCAGTTACACTACAACAGTTTGTTCAATGTAGCAATTCCTGATTTACACTGGTATAAGCTAGATTGGAATCAGGTTCATTCTTTGTGTGTTTTGTCGGCTTGTTAAAGTGATGTTGTTGAGTAACCATAGCCCCGAAATACAGGGTGTTATGTGTGGTAAAGTATTTCACAAACAGCGTCAGTGGTTTTTGGTTTTGGTTAAAAAAAAAAAAAAAAAAAAAAGCTAGACTAAAAAGAAACTAACAAAAGGTCTCAATTACCGTTGTAAATCTGGTGTGGGATCAGAATGAGACATATAGATGATAGATCTAGAGAGATACAGACACATCCGTCTAATATCCACAAAGTACAGGTTGAACCTCTCTAGTTTGGCAACATCTGTGCTCCGGCATGATTTCAGTGAGCTGGATGTCCACTTACCATGGGTGTGGCCAAGTTTCACGTGATCCCATAATGTTTGTTTACAGCCACCAGTGCTGGCTCTGTGTCCTTTGTTTATCTCTAATTTATCCCTAAATGTCTTCTAAGAGCCCAGCAAGCAGTGGAAATGTTGGTAATGCTGCTAGACGATATTGGTCTCCCGTGGTCTGGCAAATTCTCTGGTTCAGTACCAGTTAGGTCCAAAGGGTGCAGGTCTAGAGAGGTTCAGCCTGTACTTAGTTTTTCTTTTAAGCCCCTGCCTGGCTGTCCCAGACCTTGTATCCTATGTCATATGCTGTTGAAATGTCAGCTCTAGCCTCTGTCCTTGCCAATGGTATGAGCCTTCTTCGGACATTTGCTACATTTCCCAGTAAGCCCCTTTGCCCTTTCTCCCATGCTGATTTCATGCCTGGAAGCTGCTCCCCATAAATAACCACAAGGGCCCCTTCAGTGTCCTACTTCACAACTCATCCTTAATACCCTTCTTTGGACACTGGCTAAGCAGCTGGAAATCTGTGACCATTGCTCACCTGGCTAGTCAACGTTGTCTGACCATATCCATGTGCTCCCACTCCTCCCATGTGTTTGTGGCATTCCCTGGTTTCTTCTTGTCTGATACTTAGATGGTTAATATTTTGGGGTGTGGACCATGGTTATGGGTTTGCACAGTGCCTTGCGCAGTGGTCTTTGTGATCCACAGACACGACAGTACAATAAATAATATGTAATGTATCGCACCATAGACAAGGAGGGCGTTGGAAAGTTCCCTCCAGCTCTGAACATCTTCCAAAGAGAAGATTCAAATTTGGAGCTTTGTTTGGGGTCCATTTGCATTTCTTTTATCAAGCTTTATCAAACATTTGCCTGCAGGTGCTGTTCACCCCAGCATCAGAGACTAGTACGAGTGGCCTCCAAATGAATCTGTCCATCCTACTCCCATTGGCCCTCTTGAGTGAAGTTCAAGAATTAGACAGTACAAATGGACTCCGATAGATGGGGTATATTTACAGTTATTTCAGTTTGGATTATCTACTGTTATGTTCACTAGGCGGCTAAGAAATATGGTTTTCAGTAGAGCCGGCCTAATTGTTCACTCTGTTCGCGTGATGTAAGCCCAGAGATATTCCACTGCTTTCTGTCAGTTTTACGTTGATGGAACTCGGTTCAGAAAAAGATAGTTTTACCCTGGTTGTGTCTCTTTGAGGCCCTGAAAAGTTACTTCCTTCTTTACAGATTCAGCCAGGGGAACTGGAAGGTCATTTCTTTCTTTTCCTGGACTGAAGCTGTGCTGTTGATCTTGCTCACTTTGGGGAATCCATCACTGTTTGAACGCCTCTTTACTTTCCGGCACGGAAAACCTGACTGACAACTCAAGTTACTCCCTGGGTCTTGGCCTAGCTGCTGACTCTGCAGAAAGCATTGCAAGCAGACTCCTTCATTACTAATATCTTTCTTTCCATTGTCAGCAACTCAGGGCTATATTCTTGCTCTCCATGGACACTGGTGTAAATCCAGAATGATCCCAGTAGATTTACCCAAGTGCTGCCGAGACTGGAATTTGCCTTTCTGTTTGAGCTCCATAGCTTTCATTCTTCTTTCTCTTCCCTTTTTTTGCAATATGTAGTCTTTCCCTCCTCCCCACCACAGACACTCACAGCAACATGCTGTCTTGTTGGGCAATCTTTACCATCATAATCATATTTGAGCCCAGTGGGGGTTTTTTCCTGCAAACCCTGGAGTGTGCAGTGCTTAGGTCTTTATTATCAGTTTGCACAAGTAATGAAGCCCATTAGAAAAGGATAATCAGGGTTCCAAGAACGCCACCTCACTTGTTACCCAAGGAGGTTATGTTAAGCCTCTTTCGTTCTTAATCAAACTTTTCCATGCAAATAGCTGAAGATTGAGTCACATTTATCCTCTTTATTCCTCGTACTTATGTGTTGATGTGCAGATGCTCTTTATAGTCGTTACTTCTATTATTATGCGTGGCTTGGCCAGTTGGCCACAGCTGCATCTCTGGCAACATGTGAAGTCTAGGCCTACCCAGAAGGGTGTGGTGATAGGCTGGGCCACTAGAGGGCTCTCTGTTTAGAATCTGGAAGGAATTGCTGGGCAGTCTTGAAAGTCTCTGCTGGCCATCCTTGCATTGCCGTACCGCATCCTTTCCTTCAGCCTTCTGGGTCTCTCCTGAGTCCGTTTGTTTTATTTGGTGAACTGGACTTAGAGCTAGCACAAAATGGGTACCCCCCCTCCCACACACACACCTCAGTTACACCCACCTACACCAGATCTGCATTTGGCCTCAGGCTCGGGCAGGTGGGTCATGTTGGTGGTTAACTTTCCCACCCTGGTGAATCTGCTTGATGACGGTCATGGGCCCAAGGTTAGGGAAGAAAAGTTCCTGGTTGTGAGGAAAAATCTATGCCTTTTGAGGTCTTCCCGGCAGGGCCAAAGGAGGGTGACTGACAGAGCTGGTTAGAAAGAGGTCAGAGGTATCTCAGCACATCCTCTTAAATGGCTTCCTGGAGTAGGTTACTGGTTCTGTGCTAGGGCAAAACATGGGAAAGGGTGTGGTAAGTAACCCACTGGCTAGTTGAACCAGAGAGAAAGGATGGTCTTGTGCGCTAAGGCACTGGCTCTTAACCTGTCCTGAATACTGCACCCCTTTCGGGGCTGCGTTTGGTTTTGCATAGCCCCAAGTTTCACCTCACTGGAAAAGTAGTTGCTTACAATAATCAGACGTAAAATTACAAACACACACAGTCTCCTCTTCCTGAAAGATTGCCTGCATTCTCCTTTCACCATATCATTATAACATAAATGAATTGTAATATAAGTGGTGTTCCAACTTTTTCAGAGTACAGAGCACTATGAGCCCGTCATTGTACGAAATGTTCGTTCCAACTGACTTTCGCTCATGCTTTCTATGGAGCCTCTTGTAAAGTTGGGCAAATATCTAGGCGAGTTAATGTATCCCCTGGAAAATCTCTTCGGAGCCCTGCAAGTTCGTGTCCCTAAGTTCAGAACCGTATGGCCCATTGGTCACTACTTCCATCATCAGACCTTGCAGGGCATAGTTGTATATCAAGTCCTAAACGCAACTTTGCTCATCCCCACCAGAATTTTTCTGAAATGAGGCTTTCGCAGATGGGCTTGTTGAGGTTGATGTACTTTCTGGAAGACCTCAGTGTACCCACAGGGGTATGCATACTCCTAGTTAAGAATCTCTAGGGTCTGGTGTAACAGCCTCTAGGGCTGGATTCAATTCCTGCTTCTGCCACAGTCCTCCTGAACGATGGTGGGCATGTCATTTCACCTCTGTGCCTTGGTTCCCTGCCTGTAAAATGGGGATATTATAAATTTCTTCGCTTGCACCCTTTGTTCGCTGTGTCTATTTACGTTGTAGCTCTTCAGAGCCAGGACTGTCTCCATAGTACTTTGCTAACATGGTCCCTGATCTCAGTTGATGTCTCTCTAGATCAGTGGTCTCCAACCTTTTTAAGCATAAGATCCCTTTTTGAATTTAAGTGCAATCCAGGATCTACCACAAACCCAAGTATCTTTGCCCCATCTCCTTCGTGCCCTTCTCCAAGGCCCCACCCCTGCTCACTCCATCCTCCCTCTCTCCCTCCCCCATCTGTCCTCTCTTTCATCAGGCAGGGGGCAGAAGGTTAAGGCGCAGGCTCTGGTACTGGGCTAAGGGATTTGGAGTGGAGGGGGGCTCTGATCTGAGCCTGGGGCAGGGAGTTAGGGGTGCAGGAGCAGGTTCAGGCTCTGTAAGGGAATCTGGGTCCAGGGGGCTCAGGGCTAGGGCAGAGGCTTGGGGTGCAGGACTGAGTACATGACTGGGGCAGGAGTTCAGGATGCAGGGTGTGAGATGGAAACAGCTCCAAAGCAAAAGGGCAGGAGATGCGCAGCAGTGGGGGGGAAGGGCAGCCTCTGGGCAAAACCAGTCCGGGTCACCTGTCAGAGGCTCCAAAATCTACCAGTAAATCCTGATCTACTGATTGGTGACCACTGCTCTAGATGATACCATGATATTAAAAAAAGAAAAGGTGAGGTATGCTTTGCAGAAAGGAGCCCTGTCTCTGTTCCTTTCTCATGGCTGATCTGAAAATAAATAAGGCAAGAGTGACGTTCTTAGTATTACTTGGGGAGGGGAACAAGGGAAGGAGAATTTCTTGTAGACTCCAACTACACTTCCAGACACTGTATTTGATACGTGTAATAAAACTCGGGTCAGATAGATCTTTCAATAAAAAGAGGCCTCCCACAAACAACTCTGCACTTGTGTTGGGGTCATGTCAAGAATAATAAAGAGAACTATTGTCACTGCAGCCTGCTGCTTTGCACTGGGTTTCTCCCCCCCCCCTCTCCTTCCTGCTCCTCTCCCAGACATAATGCAAGATGTTTATCAGGTTCTTCTGCATCTTGCCAAGGGGCAGGGAATGGAGGCTGGTTAGCAGCAGTGAGGGCTTGTCAGTGTCTTCCTACTGGCTACCTCCTTCTTCAGCAGCCCCAGGGCAGGCGAGAAAAAATATACGGAGGTGGATTGTCTTGTTAGTTCACATCCGTCCTTTCTCCACATTTGCATGGGTGGTTTACAGGCATCTTCCAAGTGGAGTCTGGCTTCTCCTAATGTTTTCTCTCTGGAGAGGCAATATTTTTTGTTGGTTTTCTGTGATTGAATTTGATGGTCATGGGCTAACACGGCATTAGTTTGTACTGGGAACCATGTGGACAGGGGTTACTCTTGCCAGCCCGTCTCAGTCCTGAGCGCACGTCTTGCTTTTTCCTGTCCCGTGGCCCTCCCTTTCCACAGATCTTCCAATTCAACTTGCTCCTGGCCTGCCATGCTCCCTGCTATTCCAGCCCTGTGGTCTCATGTACGTTATTTATGATCACTGTGCATTATTTGTATTGCATAGGCATGAAGGAGCGAGGGCCCTTTTGTGCTAAACAGTGTAAAGACACGCCAGCCGCCTTAGCCCTTCTTGGAAGCGTGCCTATGTCGCAGACCTGCAGAGAGACCCGTGACCTGACCTGTCCGCTATTCAAGCCCTGCGCACGTCTAGCCATGCCCCACAAGGTGCTAGTCAAGTGGTGGAGCTCTTTTTCTTCCTCTCTCCCCCTCCCGAATGTCCGCTCCCTTGGCTAATCAATACCGCTTGCTATTCTGGTCCTGGAGTGTGTCTCCAGCATCGGCTTTCAATCCGACCCAGTTCTGTACTGTGCGGTAGAGACAAATAGAAGCCGGGAGGGGGAGACCAGAAAACTCCTTGTCACTTGTGATCTCAGATAGGCTTTGAAGCCAGGTGACCATCGGAGGAGGACGCCTGCACGCACATCCTTAACGTCGGCCAACAAGCTGCTGCCGCCTGTTGGATCTCCTCTTTGCTCAGTGATTGTGGCTTTTTTGGGAGGAGGGGGGATTGTGCGGTAGGTGAAAAACCAACATCGCGTCCCCTTCCGGGTTGCCATACTTGCTCTCCTCTGGCCGCAGCACGGTTATGCTTGCCGGCACGCACATCCAAACGGCGGCAGCTGCTGCTGTTCGAAGCCTCACATCTTATTAGGTCCCCCTCCCCCTTTTCCCTTCCGTTTCCCAAGCCTGATGACATTCTTTGCGGTGTATCAGGTGCAGGCGCAGATCAAAGTCCTCGCAGGATCAAACAATCTGCCGTGTGCAAACCTGCTGGTAACAAACAAGGTCTTTCCGTGACAGAAACATGCTGGTCGGCTGCATTTTCAGCAGCCGCTCAGACTTGCCTCAAGAGGAAGCTTTGGATGCCACAAGGAAACTTTCTCTCTTGCCCCTTTCCCCGCCTCCCCCCATGAAAGAAGGCAGAGGATGCTTTCTTGGGATGCAGGAAACGGAGAAGAGGGTTTTGCGCAGTGACTTTGGAGAGAGATGTTGGTTAATGCCGTCGGGAAGTTGGTTTGCACAGAAGTTATGGATGGGATTTGTCGAGGATGGGGGAAGTGTATTTAGTGCAGCGATTCTCAGAGTGTGGTCTGTGGGCCGCAGCCATCTTACAGATGTGCCGCAGGCTCAAGGCTCACCCCCCTCTTGCAGCCTGGAGCCTGCATTGGACCCTCACTTTTCCAGGAGGCTGGAGTAGCAGTGCCAGCCTCCCCCTGGGGTGGATTCAGCTCACGGGGGGAGGAAGTGGCTCTGAGAGCATCTACACAGCACCCTAAACTTGACATAAGATACGCAATTTGCACTACTCAAATTGTGTCGCTTATTTCCAATCTATTTTGAAATTCAGCGCATCTACACAGTGCCAAATTTTGAAATAACGTGCTATTTCGGGCCATCCCTTATCCCTCGTGCAATGAGGTTTACCAGGATGGCAAAATAGGGTGCCTGTTTTGAAAAATATTTTGAAATTTCAGGCAGCTTTTGTGTAGACATGGGGTAGCTATTTTGGGATACCGGAGATATCCTGAAATAGCTGTGCAGTGTAGACGTACCCTCTGTGTGCTGCTGCTCTCCCCGCTCCCTCCACCACCACGCACACACCCTCCTGTCAAGCCCCCCCACCCCAGCCTGCTCCTGAACCCTCCCTCCCAGACTCCACACCCCCACCCAGCTTCTGCACCCGTTCTGCCCTCATGGGTGGTTGGCTGGTGGTGCATGAAAAGGTCCGTGTTGGGCAGGGTGAGCCATGGGCCAAAAAGTTTGACACCCACTGAGAGCAAGAGAGTAGGAGTCCAGGATCTTGATTTCTGTTGTCAGCTGCTGCAATGGTTTGTTCTGGGAGCCTGGTCCAGGTTACTTATCTCACTGCCTCCATTTCCCTCTATGGAAAATGCCCTTGAACAGGATCCAGAGCAATGCAGGCTGAGTAGCCTTTACCAGTTCAGAGGGGGAGTGGGTGGGGACAGGGCTTGGTCCTGCATTTTATGCCTGGCAGATCTGGCTCAGTAACAATTTTTTCTGTGCGCACAACAAAAGGAAGAGGTTACTTATCAAGTGTAAGACCATTCTTTCCCATTGTCAGCACCTCAGGGCTATATTCTGGCTTGGACCAAGCTACACAAGAGCTCCACTTCCTTGACACTACAGTACAAATAAATCCGGGTCACATAAACACCACCCTATACTGGAAAGCTACTGACCTCTATTTTTACCTACATGCCTCTAGCTTCCATCCAGGACTTATCACGTGACCCATTGTCTACAGCCAAGCCCTAAGATACAACCTGTTCTGCTCCAATCCCACAGACAGAGACAAACACCTACAGGATCTTTATCAAACAGTCTCAAAAACAAAATACCCACATGGGGAAGTGAAGGGTCAGACTGACAGAGCCAAATGAATACCAAGAAGGCACATGCTTCAGGACAGGCCCAAGGAAAATAACAGAACACCACCGGTTGTCACCTACAGCCCCCAGCCTACACCCCTCAAACGCATCATTGACAATCTACAACTTATCCTGGAAAAATGATTCCTCACTCACAGGCCAGTCCTTGCCTACAGACAGCCCCCCAGCCTGAAGTAATTACCCACCAGCAGCCAGACATGACACCACAGAAACACTCCCCCAAGTACCTTCCCCAGCAACAAATGCTGTTGGCAACTTGTCCATGTGTCTATAGAAGAGATGCCAGCATGGGAGCTAATGACATAAGGCATACCATCAGGGAACTTGTCCACCTACACATCTACTAACATGATCTATGCCATCAGATGCCAGCAATGCCGCCCTCCCATGTATATTGGCCAAACTGGATCGTCTCTATGCCAAAGGATAAATGGACACAAATCAGACTTCAGGAATGGTAACACACACAAACCTGTAGGAGAACATTTTAACCTCCCTGGGCATTCACTAATGGATTTAAAAGTAGCCACTCTTCTACCAAAAACAAGCCAACCCTTTAAAACCCGACTACAAAGGGAAACAGCCGAACTGTATTTTGTTTGCAAATTCAATACAATTCACTTAGGACTGAATAAAGATTCAAACTGGTTAACACTTGACAAAGCATTTTCCCCTCTCTTGATAGTCACATCTCCCCATCAGCTGCTGTGAACAAGCCACCCTGACTTTAATTAGCTCCTTCTCTATATTTTCCATTGAAGACATTTTAAAAGGAAAAAAAAAAAAGAAAGCAGGATTCCCTCCTATAGCACTTCAGACCAAAATGCCATTTGTCTATGAAAAATTTTGACAACTAAATTTTGCCAAAACCGAATTGGTTTGGGCATGTCCTTTTGCGTGCGCACACACAAAGATTGGCATCCAATCTTTAACAGTCATCACAAACATTCTGACCAAGGCAGCCATTTTACAATATAATCGATTAGGCCTTATGGATGATGAACTATATGGATGTAAATCAGTATAGGATCAAGTACAAGTGACTATTGAGATCAGGTCTATTGCTCAAGTTTGTCACTGGTATAGGTAAAATCTCAGTAGGGTTGCCAGGTGTCTGGTATTGACCCGGCCAGTCCGGTATTTTCACCTCCTGTCCGGTAAAAAAAATAAGAAAATACCGGACACCTAAAATGTCTGGTATTTTCTGATTTCCCAGACAAGAGGGGAAAATCCCGGCTGCTTACCTGGTTCCGCAGGGGAGCTGTCTGGCCTGGAGCAGGAAGACAAGATGGCAGATGGCCGCCGGCAGCCTGTTAGGGCCAAAATGCCTCAAAAGCATTTCTTAAAGGGGTCATGCTGGTTTGTTTTTGTTTGTTTGTTTATTTATTTATTTATTTATTTATTTATTTTTTTGCTCAACTTTGGTCTCTTCCCCCTTTTTTTTTTTTTAAACAATTTTTTTCCCTGGTGATTTGTTTTTGTTTGATTTTTGGGAGGGGTTTTGGTATTTTTGGTTATACCATCTGGCAACCCTACCAGTCAAGCACATTGTTTCTCTTTTTCCTTGTAGAAGTATTCGCACGCACCTCCAAATCATTGCTGCTGCAGTGTTTGTCTTCAATGAACTAGATTGTTTTGTGAATTGAATTTACATATCAGTTCTAGCCTTCACATTTTACAGGTCACAGGTATCTCGCACCTTGTCCCTTGAGGATGAAAAAAGAAGGCTCACAAGTCATTCTATCTACTACTGGTCAGCAGATTTTGGGAGACCATTTCCCATTGGATCAGCTGTTGATCTCGTCCCTTTGCTCTCTTTTGGTTTCCATGCAGAGTAAATAACTCCTCTTCTGCCTACTAGACAATATTTATTCTCTCATTTTGACTAAAGGGAAGAAGAATGGCTTTCTGCATTAATGGATCTTCAATATTTCTAGGCTACAAGTCTCATAATAAACTCTTGCTCGTCTTCTGATGGGTAGGGGGAGGGATGCTGTCCTCAACTGATTTTAATTCCTTCAATTCATTCAGGCCCTTATTTTTCCAGGAAACTTCACTGGGGATTAAATTTATCTTTCCCAATAAGGCCCCCTCCTCCCATTGCAAGAAGCTGAAGCAGGAACAGCCGCAAATTATGATAAAAATCATTAAAATAATTGTGCATTAGTGCCCTTGGCTCAAGGAGACTAAACTTCCACTGGGGAATAAATTGGTTAAATTAAATGAATCTTGATAGTGACTTTGGCATGGGAAATGGTATGGGGGTAAGCAGGAGATTGAGGGGAGATTGGACAGCAAATGATCCCCAGTAAGTTTATCCAGATTTTAAAAAGGCTCTGTTAGCCATTCATTGGAAAACTTTCACATAATTGTATCAGACAGTTGTCTAGCACCAAAGGATCACCGTTAGAGCTGGTCAAAAGCCATGAGACCAGTTTTATGAGAAATTATTGTCCAAAAAAGAGCTAGATACGTTCTTAGAGGACCGGCCCATCAGTCACGATGAGCAGGGATGGTGCCCATAGCCTCTCTTTACCAGAAGCTGGAAATCGGTGATGGGATGGATAACTTGATACTTAGCTGTTCTACTCATTCCCCCTGGGGCACCTGGCATTGGCCACTCTGGGAAGCTAGATAGCCCTTTGGTCTGACTCTCTCTGGATGTTCCTGTTAACTTTTCACAGAACTGAACCCAGCCTCATCTTTTTGTAAAACATGTATCAAAGTTGTGTTCCAAAGCACATTTGGCCAGCTCTACTCAAAGGATGCTGTTAAATCCTGGTCTAGATTCTCTGAACCAGCTGAGCTGTGTTTGGCATTGGTTCAGAGGGGCCCTCGCCTACACCTCTTCATGCAAAACCTTTTTTTTCTTTGGAAAAGGTCTCCTATCCATGTGGTGTAGACCAATGCTGCCTAGTTGGTGAGATCTGTTGATTTAATAGCGTGAAGCATTGTGGGTGTTAAAACAACACCCATACTAGCTGTGGTGCACTGTCTGTCCCATGTATTGGCACTGAGGCAGCTTACAGAGAGACTAATGAGTCTTCTCTACAGCCTTAGCTGAGAGCCAGCTGGCTTTTAGCTCATGCAGCAGAGGCTCATGCGCTAAGCTCTAGAGGTCCCAGGTTCGGTTCCGCCTGTTGGCGATACAGGTGCATGGATGGAAAATTTGCCATTTAGATTTGCTATTTAGAAGTGACTCTCTTTAGTGGGGAAAAAAATCCATTTTAGTCATTACTGGGGGAAAAAAAGAATAGTTTGGGCTTTTGGCATTAGGAAAGAGAGCTGGCAAGAAGTCAACAGTGAGTGGAAGAGACAGCTGGGGGTGGAAATGGCCACCGAGTAGAATTTTTTTCAAATGCTGAGCCTTGGCTTAAGTCTGCTGTAACAGACGGCGTGGTAAAACTCTCACTGCTTTCAGTAAGAGCAAAGTTAGGCCAACACTGATGGCTTTCAAAAATTGCACCTGGTCTGTGTGGGAAAGCTTTTTGCATAGTTTGGTCTGATTATTCTTGGGAAACTGAGGCATGAGGCAGTCCTGTAACTGATCCCAAGTCACTTAAACCAGAATGCATTCTCTCAATCCCTAGGTGTACCCAGAAGCAACAGACAACTTCCCCACCTTCACTAGGAAGAATCATAGAGCATTTCAGCTTCAGAGCAAAGGTCTGGGAATATGTCCCCCACCCCCATCATAGTCCTAGTGAGAGACACCTGGGGGAATGCAGCATTAGTGAGGATACCAATTCAGGTAGTGTTTGCAGTATGCCTGCTAGGCTCATCCAGGAGCGGATCACGTGACAGAACTGTGCAGTGAAGACATACCCTTGAAAAATGAAGTGCAGGTTGAACCTCTCTAGTGCGCCACCCTCAGGACCTGACCGGTGCTGAAACAGAATTTTGCAGGACCATGGGATGTCAATGTAGACTAGCATTACCAACACTACCACTGCTTACTGGGCTCTTAGAAGACATTTAGGCTATGTCTACACTGGCGTGATCTTGCGCAAAAACTCTTTAGCGCAAGAGTTCTTCTGCAAAAACTCTTCCAGAAGAGAGTGTCTACACTGGCATGTGGTTTTGCGCAAGAGCATCCATGCCAGTGTAGAGCGTGCTCTCTTCAGAGAAAAGCTCTGATGGCCATTTTAACCATAGGGCTTTCTTGCGCAAGAAATTCATGTTGCCTGTCTACACTGGCCTCTTGCGCAAGAACAGTTGTACAAAAGGGCTTATTCCTGAGTGGAAGCATCAGAGTTCTGGAGCAAGAAGCCCTGATTTCGTACATTAGAACGTCAGTTTACTTGTGCAAGAACACGCGGCCAGTGTAGACAGGCTGCAAGTTTTTGCGCAAGAGCGACTGCTTTTGCGCAACATTGTGCCAGTGTAGACACAGCCTTAGGGGTTCATTAGAGCTAAATAAGAACACAGACAGCCAGGACTGGTGGCAGTAAAACCAACTTTACGGGAAACTCGGTCACACCCATGATATGTGAACATCAGGCTCACTAAAATCATGCTAAACCTGGACTAGAGAGATTCAACCTGTCCTTTTTATCTTCAAAATAGGCATTAATATGTTGTTTCCTGCCACAGTGGATGAAGTTCTGTCTCTGAGGAATGGTTAGTTGAGCCTTCATGGCTCGTTCAGTCATTAGCCACTTCTCTCAGATTGCCAGCAAGTGAGGAACGATTCTGATGTGATTAGAGTTGGTCAGAAAAATGTAAGCAAAACCCTTTTCTACTGGAAGGTACCTTTTTGACTGAATGATACATTTTTGCTAATTTTTATCTGTTTAAATGAAATTTCCATGAAATACGTTTTTCAGATTTTGTGTTACAAAATATTTTTTTCATTTGTATATTCTGTTTGTTGGTTCATTTTTATGTTGTGGTGTGTCACTAATAGCGCACAGTGTGACAAGTTATGTCATGTCCTAAAAGGTGCTGCTGACTTTTCAGGTCACGTTAGCCTGTTGGAAAAAGAGAATAACTTTGCCATACTGTTTCAGTGCAGCACAAACAGGAGCCAGCGTGAACATGAAAATAAAATCAACACTTTAAATCTACACTAAAGAACAGCTGCCCTTAAAAATGCCATCCAATGTCAAATAAAATAAGACAATAGCTCATATTCTATAATGAAACTAGTGACATATATCAAAATAATAAACAGACTATTAACCATAAAATGAATTTCAAAATGTAAATTTCATTTTGAACCAGAAATGGTGAAGAAAACAAAAGGAGGGGTGGGGTGGTTGTTTTTTTTCAAAACAGATACTTTTGGTATTTCCTTTTCCAGTGGGCAGTTTGGAGAATATTTGGGTTTGTTTTCATCCAGAATGAAACAGAGTGATGAAATGTCAGTATTTTCCATGGAATGGCAATTCTGAATTTTAGCCAGCTCTCGATGTGACTCACCAATACTTGGCCAAGTACAGCCATCGCTGGTCAGAGAGAACACTGCACAGTAATCAGATCTTAATGACTGAGGCCAAATGTAATGTAAACTGGCTGTCTGGGGCGGGGGAGGGGCGTGTCCGTATCCTGCGGCTAATCCATGCAGAAATTGAGAACGTTTGCACTCCAAATTGAGCATGTCACAAGGCAATCAGGGCTCTGCACGCCCCCATCCCCGAACCAGAGTGGCAGGACCCCACAGATGTTGCTAGACCAGAGAGCACCTGGCAGGGAGTGGCTGTCCACGGAGCCCCAGCAGCCTTCCCTGGTCTAGCAAGAGGAGCCAGCCTTCCCTGGTCTAGCAAACTCCTTCTTTCAGGACCGTCAGGTCCGAGGGTGCTGGCATGGGGAGGAACAACCTGTATATCAATAAATATTTAAGCTAATGTGTGTCAGCCAGCTCTAATGTGTACGATATTCACGGAAACAAGCCAAAGGCCTTCCCCCTGGCTTTCCAGCATAGCATGATGCAGTTCTAATCTGATTATTAAACTTGTAGCAGGCACAGTGCTGGCAGAAACTTTTTTTTTTTTTTTTTTCCCCCCCCTTCTGGGGGATTTTCTTTTTGGTTAAGGTGTGTGTTCCCTGCCCTAAATACTCATCTGAGAAGCAAAGGCTCTTTGATGTCTGCTTAGGTGCTTCCCTAGATCAGTAGCAGAAGATCACTGGGTGTACCATAGAAGGGGGAATGGTTGGCTAGGATTTGGGTTATTTTCTGTCTGTTTCCCTAAGCACTTTTAGCTCCAGTAAAGGGTGTTGGCTTGACAGCCCTAGAAACAGAAGTCCTCAGTTACTTCACAGGAGAGGCATATAGTGCTGGCTGGTGATACTAGGAGCTACTATCCCCAGTTCCTTGATCCTGTACTGGAGCAACCCAGCTCTGGGAGTAGAGTTTATTTCCCAAGACCCATTCAAACCTTGGCTGTCGGCAACAGGAGGTCACACAAATTCTAATGGTGCCTTCTGGCCTTAAACTGTATGACTGAATCATGTGGATACATGTCCTTAGGATCTGAACATTGGGGGGCAGATTACATCACTAAGGCCCACCAGGCAGCTTTCAGACAGGGAAGATATTTGGGCATATTTGCTACAGAGCTAAAAGTTTCTGCTTTCTTACCTTTTGTGTGTGTCAGTGCTGATAAGGAATTTGCCAGCTAATTTCATCCTAGAGGTCAAATTCGTCTGTTACAGGGGTGCAATTGTCATCCACGTCAGGAGGAAGTGCATGATTAAGTCAGGGCCCTGACCCCCAACATTATTTTTAATGCCGATTACATACATGACCCACTGTAGCCTTGAGACCTGTAGGCTAGTTTCAGCTGATTGGCCAAGTTAGGACAATACACATGGCTTTTAAAACCAAGCCATATGGAACTTTGTAGGTGGAGCTAGTTGAAACATTTTGACGACAACTTTTTTCCCTGTCATTTTGTGGAAAACAAAATGCTTCTTGGAAACGTCATGACTTCAAAGACAATTTGCCAGGGAGTTTTCTCTTTCCAGGATGACCTTTCTCCATCCATGTGAGAGAACACCTCTCTTCTGCCTTGTAAGCTGGCCGTTTGAGTCCTGGGTCCCTGACCTGTGCTCAGGCCTGTAAGTACAAGTCTAGTGTCTCCATCCAAACTGGGACCCCTGAGAGTGTCCCACAGTCACTAAGCCCCAGGCCCTGGTTCAGGGTGGACAGCAGAGCAAAGCAGTCCCAAAGTGAATACAGTCCAGGCCCTGGTTCAGGGCCGGGCAGCAAGCAAATGCAGTTCCACAGGCCGGAGAGGGGAGGGGAAGACTGCCACCCTGTATGTGGAGTGGCAGGGAGGATGCAGGCCCTCCCTACTCCACTGCATCCCGGCCCAGGGCCCTAATAGTGGTAGCTTTGGCTGCCACTGGGGTCAGCGTGATTTGGCCTGCAACACGCTGACACACTCAAGTGTTATGAGATCAGCCTGACAGTCATCGGCTTCCCCTGGGCCACTCCCTTACTCCCCCTCGGCACCTACCTGGCTCCACACTGGTTGCTGGTTCTCGGGGTCGTGGTAGTCTGCACCCTTGGGCAGGGTGAGAAGGTCTCCTCTTTGGAGCAAGGATTCAGCAGTCCGGGCCAGTGTTCAGCAAGGTCTTCAAGGCAGGCCTCTGTTTCCTCCAGTGGCTGGGCCCCTACTGAGTTCCTAGGCTGGGCTTTTTTCCTATCTGCCCCACCCCTTAGTTTCTATGGAGTTAAGGGGGTAGGACCCATCTTGGCCCACCCAGGCCCAGAGTGGGGTTCTTCCCGCTCAGGGGTTAGTGTGGCCACCCCTGCTCACTACATGCCTGATTTGGAGTGAGCTGGGATGAAAAAAACCTCGGCTTTGAATCAGGCAATGTGGGGATTTCCTAGAACGTGTCCTGACCACAAAGCTACAGAGAAACTTCCTTTTTCTCCTTTGCCAATTTTTTAAAAAAAGTTGAAAGGTCTCATTTGTGGGATGAAAACCTCTGTCTTTTGCAAAGCAAAATTCTTGTTTTCCAGCCATTCTTATTGACAGGGCAGATGGCAGGTTTTTTTTATCACCTTCTCTTTCTGACTGAGGCTCATATGCCAATTGTATTGTCCTAATGTGGTTTGCTCGAATACCATGAGCGTGAGATGTTCGGCATTAGGAGAAAAGCACCGAGATTCTAGCTGCACTTCCATGACTCTAGGTTAGGAACACTGCTGTTAATGGACATCTGGTTTGTGGTCTAATCTTCTCTCCAGTCTAAATCAGCCAGACATGACTTTCAAACTACATGGGAAACTCCCTCTCGTCTGAAATGAAGGCTGAGTTTAACCCTAGAGGAAGAAAGTAGAATCCGATTTCTCAGGCTGGCTTGCATTACATTGGAACCAAATATGACCCCGAATGAAGCTACACACCAGAAGTAACTGCACTTGTTGCAGGGAAACGGATGAGAATCAGGCACTCATGCTATTAGCCTACAGGCTCCGAGGACGTCATGTGACAATACTCATGTGCGCTGCTCGCCCTCTTTATTAAACTATTTATCTGAGCGAACTTCATATTTTCTTTTAGGATAAACTCGAGATAATACAATGTGCTTGTTTTAATTTGCAAGGTTAACTGATCTAATTATCTGTGTGTGTTTATTTAAATCCTTTTGAGCACTGTGCAATTGCAGGTGGCTGCTTTGTATTCCACCAACAGGAAATCTCTCAAAATGAGATGATATAGCGCAGCAGGTCTTCTCATATGGAGGATTTTGTAATAATGTATGAAGTTATTCACAGGCAAAGATAAATAGAGCGTTTATTTACATTAAACAAATTCATAAGGAGCTGCCCCCCTCCTCCGCCAAATCATGGCCCTACCCTGGTGTTCAAACACTTATCCAAATGTAATAGAAAGCTCTTGGTTAAGCCATGGGGGATTGGTTTCCCAGCTCTGCCATCAACTGTCTATATGTTCTTGGGCAAGTCACTTAATCACTCTAGGTAAACTTTTCCAAAGTGGCTTATGGTTGGTTTCCATCCAAAATGTTTCACTAGTAGAGGTATGTTGTTTGGCATGAGATTTTTAACAACATAGATATACCAATGAAACCTGTAGAGCCAGTTATACTAGTGCAGCTTGTTTTATCTCCCCAACAGGAGGAATAAACTTTACCGATTTTTAAACTTTTATACCAGTTTAACTGCACCCAAAGTGAGGGGAATCAGCTACTTTAACTATACCAGTGAAGTTAAAGTGGGAAAACTTTCTTACCTAGCCAAACTCTTAGCAACCAAAGTCCCCTTTTCAAAAGTCGCTCAAGTGTATTTGAAAATGAATGGGACTTAGATTTATAGGTGCTTAAATTACTTTTGGATAGGGAATATAGGTATTTTGGAAAATGTTGCCTCTCTGTCTCAGTTCCTCACACATACAGTGGGACTAGCAAGGGCTACAATGTGATCTAGTGGTAGACGACTAGGACCCAGAAAACCTAGGTTCTGTTCTTGGTTCTGCCACTACTGGGTTACCCTGAGTAAGTGTCTCCACTTTTCTCTAAAATGGGGATAATAATATTGACATGACAACCACAAAGCTCTTTGAGATCCACCGATGAGGAACACTGTATATATTTTAGAGTTTGTGCATTTGCCTGTGTGTCTGTCCATCTGTCTGAGTCCATTTGTTCAAGAATTCCTCCTAATCGGTAAGAGCTAGGACCAGTAAATTTGCTATGCAGTTCCCTCTTATCCTAATTTAAAGCAAGGCCAGGAGTTGGTTGTGCCAGGACAATGGGATGTGCCTGGAATGTGATTTTTCTCATAAAAGGGAAAAGGAGGGGTCTGGTAGGTGGAGCAGTTATACTGCAGAATGACCACAGGGGGCGCAGCAAGGGGCCAGAGATGGGGACTGGGACAGCTATAACCCCATTGGGCCAGCAGGAGATGGTAGTGGAGAGAGGACAGCTATCTACTATATATTTCAGAGAGTTTCTCTGTTTGTCTGTCCGTCTGTCAGTCTTCTTTAGTTAAACCACAAGTTCTTGGGACAGAGACAATCTTTAACTATGTTTGTGTAATGCTTAGTTTGTTAATATTCTGTTGCTGCTTCTAGAGGTTCCCATAATTCAAACGGTGATAATTTCACAGCTTTCTTGATTAGCCCTGAATATGCTGCTTATTAAAGATGTCCAGTACCTGGTGCTATGTAAATAATTGCTGAATAGAAAAGGTGCTGGTAAGGTACTCAACACTGTATAGCATGGGCATTAGGTTTGGTAGGGCCAGTAAAACTTATCGTGTCTACAAATGGCTTTGTATAGGTGAATCTTTGTTAGCTCTTTGGGCTGACCACATTCATGGGCTAACACGTTTCCCCTAGTAGCGCACAACCATTGCCTGCAATGCAAAAAGACTCGTTTGCTCCTGTTTTCTGAATGCGAGTTGGCTCCATGGCCCAATACATTCATCTGATCTTTTAGGAGCTCAGTTCTCCTTAGCTAAGCTGATATCTCCCTACCCTTGGGCAATTGCCAGTGACAAACACGAGAGGCAAGTGGTATTCAATTCCAGGCTGCCGCTTCCCCAGGGAAAGAAGTGTCTTGATCCTGGCTATGGATCACCCTAGGATGAGGTGAAACGTCAGGGAATCTTTCAAGGCCCAGTGATCTGTTGGGCTGTGCAATTTCCTTGCAGGAGAAGTGGCAGCCATTTAAACTTAGTGTGAAGCAAGGAGTGAAGTAGATGCAGCCAGGTACAATCCAGTTTTGGCCATGGTGTGACCTACCATTGGTTTCAGTGGAAGTCGGGGCTTCCTTGGCTTGCTCTGCTTCTTCTGCCGCTATCTTTGATATCCTCTCCAAGGCAGTGTGTGCCCCTCAGCCCTCACTCTGGTGAGAGACGGTGGCTACTTGAGCAAATCCCTCAGGAGTGAGTGAAAACTAAGCATGGACGTCAGGGGCTCGGGCTTAAAGTATTTACTCACCCGAGGCCCAGGGAGAACTCCAGACTCAACGCTAAAATAGAAATCTGAGCATTTCCCCCGTTCTCCTGTGCACTGACCAAGTGGATTGTCTAATCTCAGTGCCAAGTGCCCTCTAGTTTTAGAGGTTTATGCATGCAGCTAATTATGCCATGCCAATTTGGGAGCTAGAAGCTTTCTGCTTTTAACAGTCATTGATTTGGGGACTGTTTTGAGTGGTGTTTCCATTTAGTGACTGCCAAGGCCGTAAGCCGGTTGCTAAGGGTGCGTGGGGTCGTGAAGAGGTACAGAAAGCAAGTGCAAATTGGAGTCCTTTTGGTGCAGGGGCCTTGATTCTCCAACCCACAGCTTTAATGACTAAAACTACTAGAGAGCTGGATGCATGCACTTGCTACGTGGAACCCTGTTACCTGCTTTAGGACATACTGTCCTGGCAGAAGTGCTTTGTGGGAGGTGTTATTACCGTACACAAGAGGTAGGGACAATATATCAAAGGGAGGCTAATTAGTGGGTCCCGGCAGCATGCCTGGGGATCTAGATTTAAAATGGCATATACGAGTAGGCAGGGGATACCCTATCATTAGCTACAGTAGAACCTCAGAGTTACAAACCCCTCAGGACTAGAGTTTGGAACTCTGAACAAACAGTTATGGTTCTTTCAAAAGTTTACAGTCGAACATTGATTAAAGCTTTGAAACTTTACCAGGCAGAAAAAAAATGCTGCTTTTTCTTTTTTTCAGTAGTTTGGTTTCACGCAGTACTGTATTGTATTGGTGCCTTTTTTTTTTTCCTGTGCTGTTTCCAGATTGCACACTTCCAGTTCCAAATGAGGCATGTGATTGAGTGGTCAGTTCTTAGCTCTGGTGTTGATAACTAACATCCTGCTGTGGTTATAAAGTAGTGACACATAACTAGCACAGGCTACTAGTCCATTCTAGTGTCACCTTGCCCGGTCCTCCTTTCAAGATCAGGGCAGCATGTTTGTGGACCAGCACTGACTTAAATTCTGTCCCAGGTGTGCCCGTGAACATCCCAGCAACATCCCAGGGAGACACACACCTCCCAAAATTGAGTTCATTGTTGCTTAGAAAGTGTTACTTTGAGGAGTATTCAGTACTATTAGCAGTGCCCAACAGTTTTGCTACAATGTTACTGTAGAAATGACTTCTCCCCTTGCTAGTTAAGGTGAGCTAGGTCAAAAAAATAATCTGCCACCAGAGAGCTTCCAAACTAGCTTTGGGTTACCCCTTTTCCCGATCTCTACTGCTAACCCTTTGGATGTTAGATACTGTACTAGAGAGGCTGTGTTGGTCATGTCGTCATTACCCCTAGTTTTGGGTTGGAGGTTTTAATATGGGATTAGTTGGGATTGGTCCTGCCTAGAGCAGGGGGTTGGACTTGATGACCTTCTGAGGTCTTTTCCAGCTCTATGATTCTATGGCTTTGAACAAGGCGCTTTCATTAAGAGAGGATTTAGCTAGAACAGGGTTTCTCAACCTTTTTTTCTTTTTTTTTTTTTATAAAGTACCCCTTTAAAAAAAAAAAAACCACTACCCCTAGTACCTACAGTTTTCAGACATACACTTTTTTTCCCCTACCAGTGCAACACATTTGTTTAAACAACTTAATCGTAGCCTGGCGGGTGATGACATTTTTGGGTGTAAAAAGTACAAAAATAATAAAACGCTGTAAAACTTAAAACAAAAATTCAGTTTTCTCCACATTTCAGTTGTGTTGACGTACCCCCCCCAGACGTCTCTCAAGTACCTCAAGGGTACTCAGACCACCGGTTGAGAAACACTGAGCTAGAACACCGTCACAGAGCCGAGGAAGAGCCGCACTGAATTGTGACACATAATGAGCGGACTTGGACTGATTAGCAGTGTCTGATCGTGAGAGGCCTGCACAGACACCAATTTCAACATGCAGGTGCAGATAGTTGCAGTTAGAAATTGGTATCTGTGGGACTATGGGGCTCTCCTGGAAACCACGCTGGTGAAAAGAGCAGAATGTGGGGCCTCGGCTCCCCAGGGCTGATGCACCCTCCTGGATGGCTGTCCTGCTCTGAGCTCCGCCCTCAGCCCTTCCATGCATCTGTCTGTCTCCTATCCAGTGGCGTGTCGGTGAGCCTAATGCCCACCCCAGTGGGCAGAGCTGAGAGCAGTACTTCAGAGGAACTGCTGGTACACTGGCTCCTGGGAGCGGCAGTTCCATGTTCTGCTCCTTTTGCCACAGTGTTTCCTGGGAGAGCCCTGTGATTCTGCAGATACCGATTTATAGCCACGGATATCTGCATCCACGTGCATAAATCTGTATCCACGCAAGGCTTGACAGAGGGAACCTGAGCCAAATCTGTGGTTACAAAATAAAATCAAGCTCTGTTTGGTTCTTTGGACTGGGCTTCGCTAGCCGTTGTTTGGCTAATCTGAACTTGGGGTGAGAGATGGGGCTTAAATTGGAGCTCCACACTCAAGTCTTTTGGGACTCTAGAAAAGGTCAGATTTGGATCCAAAAGGGCACTTTACAGGCCAGGACCATTGCTACAATTTCTGAATCCTGGCTCTTAGGAGATTGGAACTCAGGGAGAGTATGGTTCTATAACCAAGCCTCTTGGCATGGCCCCTTCTCCACCGGAAGTGTAAAGTAAAACTAAGATGAGATTCTTCCCCAGGAAACCAGGAGAAATGTTTTGCACAGACTCCTGAAAAGTGCAGGCCCAGCATTCAGTGATGAGTGCTCCCAGCTTCTGTGCTTCTCGACAGACTACTCAGCAGCACTGCAAATCAAACCCTGAAATTAGGAAGATTAATGGTCCCATTTCCCACTGGCTCTACAAGTCAGCCAGGCTGGCTCTCCCCTGACTTTGTAATGAAAACTCAAGTACAGACCCGTAGGGAATTAGGAAAGTTAATTTTTGTTAAAATTCTTGGGGGAAGGGAGTTTTAAAACCTTTTGTGTGTGTGTGTGTGTGGACAATTGTGTTGTGGTTTCTTAAATCAGAAAGGCACTCATGGAGTTTTTGGGCTTTTCTAGCCTAAAATTGTGAGAGCATGCCCTACCCCGTGCCTGTGTTATTCACACAGCTTGTGGTTCACTGTCTCATGGAGTGGCACAGAGGCCACGTACCAAGAGTGACAATGAGTCTGTGCTACAGCCTTAGCTGCGAGCCAGCTGGCTTTTTACCTCAAGCAGTAGAGGCTCATGTACAAAGATCTAGAGGTCCCAGGTTCGGTTCCACCTGTCAGCATTACACATGGAAAGAGAATAAATACGTATTAGGCTTGTAGCATGTGACTTTAATGGGACCGGGGTTGCATGAATAAGGGAAACAAGGAAAAGAGACTGGCTCTTTGGAGGGAAAGGGTGTGTGTGAGAGATGCCTCAAGTAACCAGCAGTGAAAGGGAGAACCGAGAGCTCTATGGCATGGTGACAAGGGAGTCACTGAGCCTGCTTGAGCTTAACAGGAGGCAGCAGGAGGAGAAAAGTTCACTAGCTGCTTAATTACAGGGGGTGCTCTTGCCCTACTGTGTACACAAACCCTTGTCAATAGCGCTGAGGCGCTGTGTTAATTAATGATTTACTTACACTGACCCTTGACCCCGAGGCAAATACAAGGGGATTTATTTTGCTTCTATTAACTCCTCCGCTCACTCAGCAGAGGCCCTGCAGTTCCCAGGTTTCCCAGCACTGCCTGGCCAGCTGGGAAGCTGCGTGTGTCCTTCCTGCCGGGGACTGCCGGGAGCGGCGTCTGCTGCTGCTCCCTGCTGCTTTTTCCCTTGTATCACACCATGCGTTTAATTGGAGTTACTCCTGATTTACATCCGTGTCAGTGGGCAGCGGGATCAGGCCCAACCTCCGCTGAACCAGTGCCCACTGGTCTGATTGTCCCCTCCAGCTGGTGGGATGGCAGGGGAGTCAGTGACCATCAGGTGAGACTCAAGTCCCTGGTGCATGGTCCTGTGGTTAAGGTGGGAGGTTGGGGCTCTAGAAACAAGAGTTCGGTTCCCTGCTCTGTCCTGAATTCCCTGAGACCTCAGGCAAATGACTTGGGCTCGATATGTTCTTAAAAGTTAGGTTGCTCAGGGAGCATAGGGAAAAAAAACTCCCCATTTCTGACTGTTGACAACCTAACCCCCAATGCAGAAGCAGCTGTGTCAGCGGACGACTGCTTCATTCCATGGAGCTGCCCTTCCATCAGTTCCTCTGCCAGAGGAAAAGCCCTGCTGCTGAGATCAGCTGTCTCTACGCTGTGGGGTTAGGCTGGCTAAGTTACAGTGATATAGCTATGCCAGCGTTGTCTCCGTGGAGTAGGCGTAACACTGTGGAACCAAACCTGGGACCCCTTGATGCATAGTGCATGAGCCTCTACAGCTTGAGCTAAAAAGCCAGCTGGCTCTCAGCTACAGCTGTAGAGCAGACTCAGACTCTTTCTCCTCTCTCTCTCTCTCTCTCTCTCTCTCTCTGGAAGTGGTCTCAGTTCTACTTCATGGGGACAGTGAGCCACACCCAGGAGGTGTGCAGGTTACATAGGACTAACCTTAGTCTCATTGTGCCTCATGTCCCCCTCTGGGGGTAGAAGCTTCTAAGGGGTCTGTGAGGATAAATACACAAATGATGGTGAGATGCTTGGATACTAGGGAAAAAGGGCTGCCGGGGGAAGGGAAGGCAAAGAGGAGAGAAGGGGTAGAGGTTATCTGCCCTGGAGTATGTCAATTTAACAGAGTCCCGGGCTCTGTGTTCTTGTGGCAGTAGCAGTGTCCGAAGCTCTGGGCCCTTTAAATTGCTGCCGGAGTACTGCAAGGCATGGTCTGGGCAGAGCTGGGGGCAGGAGATTAGCCCCGGCTCCGCCCCCTCCACCTGAAGCATCGCCCCTTCCAGGGGGCCGAGAGCTGTCCCTTCCCCCTTGCCCAGGGCCTGGTGAAGTCCGTCACCAGCCCTGCGTATAAATAGCTCACGTGTGCTTTCCCCATTAGCTGTTACTTGGAGTCTCCAGCTTTTGGTTTTTGTTTTTAGTGTTATTGCTTTGGGCATTACTGTGGAAATGCCAGACACAGTTAAACCAGAGTGGAGGAGTCTCTCAGTAGTCACATTGCTTTCTCATGGGGCGTCGTGGTCTGTTTCAATTTCTCATTAACAGCTACGGGATGACTCAGAGTGGATTGAAAGGCAGACGGACTCCTCTCTATCCGAGGATTACATTGTTATTAGAGTGGCTGGCAGTTGCGTTGGTGGAAGGGTCACCAGCTAGTCCTATAATCAATAGAGCAATGCTTTTTATGTAAGATTTACTCCCAATCTGTTCCCGTTTTGCTAAGAATGTTCACATACCAATCGATAATGAGCCGTGGTGACAAATGAGCTCATTTCAGTGGCGTTTGGGGTCATTAAAACATTTTAAAATGTTTTTTTTCATACTTTTTTTTTTTTTAGTGAAATCTTTCTGATGAGCAAATTTGGTGCTGAAATTGCAAGCCTGGATGAACAAGGGCAAGATTCTGAGCTCCCCCTTGTCAATCTAGCGCAATGTTGCTGAATTCAGTGGAGTTCAGTGACAGGTTTCGGATCAAGATCAGATTTGATTCTAAGGCTCTTTATCTGCCCAGAAGCAGGTTTATTGCAGGTGCTTCCTCAGCGTTGCTCACTCCTTGACCCTACTGCTGGTCAATTTTTGTTTTTTGTTCTAACATTTTTTTAACAAGAAAATTGCCTTTTTCTCCAAAAGAAAGTTGTCAGTGAAAATAAAGCTTTGATTTTTCATTTATTTTGAATTTTCAGGGTTTTTTTTTTCCCCCCAGCTGGAATTTTTAGTTCGTAGTTTCTGAAACTTGAAAATCTTTTAGCTTTTTTCCCACGGGACAGGAATGTACAAATTGAAAATTTAGAAAAAATACAAAATACCAATGTTCATAGCATCATAAAGAAATTGATCATGGTCATGGAAGGGACCTCTAGATTATCTAGAGTGACTGCTGCATTGTAGGCCACCAACACCACCCAGCCAGGGACACCCGGACCCAACAACCAGATTGAGGCCAAAGGATAACCGCCCTTGGGAGAATGAACTGTTGTGTTCTAGGGATGTTAAATTTCGATTAATCAGCTAATCAAGTAGTCGATGGAATTTCCATCAACTATTTGATTAGTCGGAAAGTGGGGTGCTGGCTAACCCGCTGCGCCTCTCCCTTTGAAATGTACAAGAGCCGCCAATGGCAGGTGGCCCTTGTACATTTCAAAGGGAGAGGAGCAGCAGGCAGGACCAGTGCGAGCGGGACTGTTTCAATCCTTGTTTGTGCAATTTCACTGCTGTCCTCTGCCTCCCCTGGCCCCTGCAGAAACAGTGTTGGGGAGGAATTGACTTTTAAGCTGGCTTCCCCAGTACCGGCCCCTGCTCCCCCCGTCTTGCTGCCTTGCAGCATTTGCTTATTATCGGGTAGTTGGCTAGTCACTTTCATCTCTATTGTATATCCCAGTTGGAGAACAGAAGGGAGTGAGAGGTACCCGTGTATGTGCCCCCTGCACATGTGTGAGTGTGTTGAGTAGGAAATGACAAATGTCCTTCTTTTCTCCTTGGCCATTTCCTAGAAGGACCCTTCTACGAATGAGAGAGGAGATTAGCCTCAACCTCAACCTCTGAGATTTAGGAACGTGTGGCATTCCGGATGTGGAGGGGCAGGGCTTTGGGGTGCTTCTGAGGAGGTAGGCATGGTGCAGGCTCTGTCCCCTCATGCAGAGCAGAATATAGCAGCCTGTCTGCTTAGTGAATTGTTCCCACTGTTCGTAGTGAATTCCCCCAGGAGTATAAAGCAAGTGTAAAAAATGTAAGGCTTCTTAATTTTAAGGTGTAAAGGGGCCTTCTTGTAAAGGACAGTGTGGCCATGGAAATGCTTATTCTACTTCAGTGATTAGAACTGGGCTAATTTTTGGACTGAAAACATTTCCTGAAAACATTTGTCATGGACCTGTCTGGAGGTGGTTCATTTCTAGATATAAATTGTGAGTACAGACCCCAGCCCTCACTTGCTTGTCCGTTGCAACGGGGCATACAGCTGCATAGATTTGTTGACTAAAAACTGGAAATAAAGGGTCAATTCTAGCTACTTTCTCCTAGAGCGGTTTGGGAGGTCCCTCCAAAACTCCTCAATCTTATTTGCCATGCATTGTAATAGAGTTTAAATAAATTACCAAAATAATTGAAACCGGTGCAATTGTATTAAATTATTTTAAGAAATAAAAGATCCATAATTTTTCAATATTATATGCAGAATTTTTAATGTATTGGTGCAGAATTCCTCCAGGAGTAAAGTTTGGACCATTGACAACCTAGTTTGTGTCTTGCAGTAAGAGGCAGATATCTTCCTTACTGTATTGCCCTGAGCACAATGCAGATTCAAGTAGGTGTGTGTCTAGGAGAGAGGTGGCATTTTCTTGGAGCCGTTGTGGCTCTATTGTCCTTTAGGAAGGTCTAGGCCAGTCCCAGGCCATTGTAAGTTAGAGCAAACAAGGGGCTCCTTTAACTTCCACTATTGGCATGTGATCCTTAAGGGACCGTATGCTGGCTGAAGATCAGTGTAGCAGACTCAGTTTGGGATTGATATTGGGGACCGGTGGAGCTTTATGTGAGTTCAAAGTTCCCCTCTACCAAGAGAATCCTTAGTTAGCCAATTATTGCCAGATGCCCCCACATTTGAGACTCTGGCACACAAGGTGCTCCTAAGCCGAGGAGGATAAGATACCTTTTCCCCTCTTAACCAAGTTATCTGCTGTTAGTTGCTTGTTCTGTATTTGATAACCCTACCATTTCTGACATCCAAATGCATGATATATTTGCTGCCTACAATGGGCAATCATTTTCAACTCCAATTTTGAGCCTCCTGGATGCCCGGACTAACTTACCTCATCTTTTGGAATCCCGCCAGTTCATCTAATGCTGACTGGAGCACAATTGTGTTTATGGATTGTTAGATTTCTTAATATCCTAATAATTCCCCTTCTTGGGCCAGGCAGCCATGTGACTTCTTGCTATTCCAGTAAGCAAGATCAGTGAGTTCAAACCATGGAGGGATAGAGCATGGCAGGGGACCAGCCTCAACTTTTGTCAGCAACGAGCTAAGTGGCTGCAGAGTTTGAATTCCAAATGTTTCCCCAATGAAATGGGGAGAAGGTTTTTTAATGTAGCTTTCCCTTTTCTCCTCCACACTTGTGATATTACTGGTGCATTTATTGCACTAGAAGGGGGAGGGGACTCTGAAAAACTAATATCCCCCAGCAATCAACTTTTTTCTTTCTTGTTTTAATCTTCTTCTCCACTGTCCCCAGATCCCGGTCCTCAGCTTTATGTTGTGCAACCAACATGTCCCAGAGGCCCCACAAATGCCCGCAAGTAATTCCTAGAGTGTATGTTGCCGCAAAACGTCCAATCCTGATTTTAAAATGGAGAATCCACAATGGGTAAATTGTTCCAAATGTTAATTATTGCCAACATTGAAAACATAAGCATATTTCCACGGTGAATTTGTCTAACTTCAACTTCCTGCCATTGGATTATGCTGGATTAAACTGTCCATGACTGCATATTTGTTCCCCATGTAGGTATTTATCAACCGCAATCAAGTCATTCCTTAACATTTATCTTGTTAGGCTAAATAGTTTGAGCTCCTTGAGTCTATCACTCGCAGGTGTGTTTTCTAATCCTTATCATAGAGTCATAGAATCCTAAAACTGGAAGGGACCTCGAAAGGTCATCGAGTCCAGTCCCCTGCCCTTACGGCAGGACCAAGCACCATCTAGATCATCCCTTATAGATGTTTATCCAACCTGATCTTAAATATCTCCAGAGATGGAGATTCCACAATCTCCCTAGGCAATTTATTCCAGAGTTTAACTACCCTGACAGATAGGAAGTTTTTCCTAATGTCCAACCTAAATCTCTTTTGCTGCATTTTAAGCCCATTGCTTCTTGTCCTATCCTCAGAGGCCAAGGGGAACATTGTTTCTTCCTCCTCCTTGTTACACCCTTTTAGATGCTTGAAAACTGCTATCATGTCCCCTCTCAGTCCTCTCTTCTAAACTAAACAAATCCAATTATTTCAGTCTTCCCTCATAGGTCCTGTTTTCTAGACCTTTAATCATTTTTGTTGCTCTACTCTGGACCTTCTCCAATTTCTCCACATTTTTCTTGAAATGTGGTGCCCAGAATTGGACACAATACTCCAACTGAGGCCTAATCAGCGCAGAGTAGAGTGGAAGAATGACTTATTGTGTCTTGCTCACAACATTCCTGTTAATTAATGCATCCCAGAATCATGTTTGCTTTTTTTGCAACGTCACAGTGCTGACTCATATTTAGCTTGTGGTCCACTGACCCCTAAATCCCTTTCAGCAGTACTCCTTCCTAGACAGTTGCTTCCCATTCTGTATGTGTGAAACTGATTGTTCCTTCCTAAGTGGAGCACTTTGCATTTGTCCTTATTAAACTTCATCCTATTTACCTCAGACCATTTCTCCGTTTTGTCCAGATCATTTTGAATTCTGACCCCATCCTCCAGATTAGTCGCAACCCCTCCCAGCTTGGTATCATCTGCAAACTTAATAAGCGTACTTTCTATGCCAATATCTAAATTGTTGATACAGATATTGAACAGAGCCGGTCCCAAAACAGACCCCTGTGGAACCCCACTTGTTATACCTTTCCAGCAGGATTGTGAACCATTAATAACTACTCTGAGAATGGTTATCCAGCCAGTTATGCACCCACCTTATGGTAGCTCCATGTAGGTTGTATTTCCCTAGTTTATTGATAAGATGATCATACAAGGCCATATTAAATACTTTACTGAAGTCTAGGTATACCCCATCCACTGGTTCTCCCTTGAATCACTAGTGTTGCTCTTTTCTGAACTCTCCAATTTTTCCATATCCTTGAACAATGGACATGAAAGCCGGACACAGTATTTCCCACAATGGTTGAGCCAATGCTAAATACATAGGTTAAACAAACCGTCTCTGCTCCTATTTGAGAAGCCCCTGTTTATGTATGCAGGGATTTTATTGACCCTGCTGGCCAAAGCATCATTCTTGGACTTCATGTTTAGCTGATTTTCCATCACAATCCCCATTTTTTTCCCCCAGAATTGCTGCTTTCTGGGGTAGAGGCCCCCATCATGTCCATTTAACCTACATTCTTTGTTTCTAGTTGTATGTATTCATATTTAGCCCTATCCAGACTGTTTGAGTGCACTCGGTTTACCAAACAATCCAGATTGTTCTGTATCAGTGCCTTGCCCTTTTTATCATTCATCCCTTCTCCCCCCGCCCTTTTTTGTGCTCTGCAGACTTGATCAGTGATGACTGTTTTCTTTCAGATCATTAGTAAAAATGTTAAGTAGCATAGGACCTCGAACAACCCCCGCCCCCAAGAAATGCACTCACTCGATGATTCCCAATTACAATGATAATTGGAAACCTATCAATTAGCCAGCTTTTAATCCATGTCATATTAATTTTATATTCTATTTTTAATCAAAATGTTGTGCAGCATCAAATCAAGCTCTTCACAGAAATCTAAGTACATTGCATCAACACTACTACCATTATCAACCTATCTTGTAATCTCATCAAAAAATGTCAGATTAAGTTTTCCATAAACTCAGGGTGGTGTGCATTCATTACATTACTCTCCCCTAATTCTTTAGTGAGTCCTATATCTGCTGCTCCAATATCTTGCCTGGAATCAATATCAGCCTGTCCTATAATTCCTGAGTCATCCTGGGTATCTTTTTTTTAATATTGGCACAGCATTAGCTTTCTTCCAGTCTTCCAGAACTTTCCCTGGTGTTTCAAGACTTATTGAAAATTAGTGGTCCAGTAGAAACATCAGCCTGCTCTTTTAAAACTCTTGGATGAAAGTTATTCAGAACCAGGGGCTTTAAAAATGTCTAACTCTGGTAGCATCTGTTTAACATTCTCCTGAGTTATGAGTGGAAAATGAAGGAGTTTCACCGTATAATATTTGACTGCATTTTCTGTTTTCTTCCAAAACAAAGAAATATTTATTGAAAACATTTGCCTTCTCTGCATTATTACTGATAATTCTGCCATTTCCATTTTGTAATGGACCAGTATAATTCTTGGCATTCTTTTTGTTCCGAATATGCTTAAAAGTCTTTCTAATTATCCTTAGCTTTGCTGGTCATAGATTTCTGCTGAGCATCCCCTATCAATTTTTTTAAGATTCCTAACGTCTGATTTGTATGAATTACTATCAAATCAGTTCCCTCTTTCTTCCATTTGTGTTATATATTTATTTTTATTTTTCACAGCAGCCTTCACTTCTCCTCTAAACCATTTCTTTCTCTCTCTCTTTTTTTTTAATAAGAGCTAGGTATTGTATATTACACAGGGGAGAAGGAAGCACAGAGGTGATTGTGGGAAATACTGACAGGCGGATTTCACACTGGTAGCAAGGCAAAATTAACTTTCACCTGAGCCACTATTCCAAACCACCTCCCAAGAGCTGATGGCTACAGATGATGGCTGAGTCTGTTCCGGCACCTACGAGTGATGCTTCATTTCTGCACAGCCCCGTTACAGCTTCTGTGACATTGCTGTCACACCGGTGAGGTTAACGCCATCGTGTGTGGAGTGGATTCCTTTTGCTGCCATTTAGTTTAGATCTTTCTTCTTGTTCCGTAATTTCATAACCTCGCCAACCAACTTCTTCCCGCCGCTTCCCCATTATCGCAGTAGTTTATGAGTTCTATGCTCTGCAGTGTATTAAGGTTCAGTTCCTAGCCAGTAAAAATGAGGAATTAGCTCCTGCCATTCCACAAAAGGAGTTTTAATGCCCTCGGCCGCCTGGAAGCCGAAACACAATAGTTGGGTATCGCTGGTAGTTGTGTAACATAAAGCCTTAATAAAGGTTTATAAGGGAAGGCTAAGAAATGGAGGGGACGGAGCTCAGCTCCATGCAGCTGTTACGGGGAGTCAAACAATAGAGAATGCGGTGGTGGCGGACGGCAAGTCACTGTATTCCATTGGGATGTCGGCTGTTCTAACAACTCTCTTAGGGCCTGTTCCTCTGGTCCCTTGTGCAAGGAAAAACTCCTCTCAACTTCAAGCCTTCAAGGGGTTGTGGAATGTCATGTTGCATTAATGTGAATGTCAGTCGACAGGCTGCTTGCACGTGGAGGGAAACGCCTGTATGTATTGTCCTGAAGCATTAATCTGTTCCTCTGCTGCCCATTATAAGGCTCAAGGCATATTGAGGTGCATTAGTAGGAGCACTGCCAGCAGATCTAGGGAAGTGATTATTCCCCTTTATCCGGCTCTGGTGAGGCCGCATCTGGAGTATTGCGTCCCGTTCTGGGCCCCCCACTACAGAAAGGATGTGGACGCATTGGAGAGCATCCAGCAGAGAGCAACAAAAATGATGAAGGGTCTGGAGCACATGACTTATGAGGAGAGGTTGAGGGATTTGGGCTTATTTTACCTATGGAAGAGAAGAGTGAGGGGGGATTTGATAGCAGCCTTCAACTACCTCAATGGGGGTTCCAAAGAGGATGGAGAGAGGCTGTTCTGAATCTCAACGGTTGCTCTTGCAGGTAGCACTGGAGGTCCAAAATCGGTCTCTGGTCTCACAGTAAGTGACTGTCACTCATCTGTTGAGCTCAACAGGAGACAGCATGGGTATTACGAGGATAACTGTATTAAGGACCGCAAGACACTCCGGTACTATGGAAATGAGGCTGTGGACCCACATGCCAACAGGAGGAAAACTTTAGCATTGGAAGTAGATCATCGGGGGGGAAAAAGTGCTCGAAAGAATACCCTGAACAAATTAAATCTTGGGGCCTTAAGACAAAAGGAGGGGAAATTAATTTTATACAGATATGAAATACTCTGAATCAGATAAGTCTTGTCATTAGGAAAGGCACTAAGCAGCAAACGTCTGGGTAATACTGCCGGTTCTGTGCTTCTCTTGGAACCTCTAAATACATTAAATCCATAAAACTAAATGAAAGCAGCTGCAGTTTGGTAGAAATAAAAGGCTCTCATATTAAAGAGCTGAAAGCTTATGAAATGAAAGAAATAAGAATAATAAAATTGGAGGGGATGGGGGAGGAGTGTAGCACATGGAAACAGGCTGCCGGGAAAGGCATCCTGCAAAGGACTCCCCAGCAGTATGTGTAAGGCCTAGTGAGTCAAAGCGCAAATCTGATCCTCTGTTTTCCGGTACTTCATTCGTTGCATAGGATCACGACGCATGGTGGGACTTGTAGGCAAGTTTGCTTAGATCAGGAGCCTGATTCTTACTGATGTCACAACAGGCCTCGTAGGCTCCGACCATGATTGGTGCCTGTTGTGTCAGGCGCTGTCCCATTACATACTGACGGGCCCTGTCCTGACCATCCGAACAGATGTGGCAGACAAAGGGATGGGTGAAAGGAAGTGATACAGGTCAGGGAACTGTGGCTGAGATCACCCCCAGGGAGTCTGCAGGTATCAAACCCTGATGCCCACTCCACCAACTTAGTGTAGTCGTACCTCAGTTTACTCTGCTGCAAGGCGGAGGGTGGCAATCCTCACCCACATCTTAGAGAGGACATTGGGGCATCGTTAATGTCATCTTGCAGAGTGCTTTGAGATCCTGGCAGGGTCAGTGCTAAGTACATTCGTGCAGCCATGTCTGAGCCATTTATGCCAAGTAGACCCTGACAGCAGATGATGCTTCCTGTGTTTTGATTTTTCTACTTGTGCCTTGATTAAGGAATAGCATCCAGACACTTGGAGATGGATGGATGTCTCATTACGGTGCAGCTGGACGGTTTGCGGCTCTTAGGACATTAACCCGTGCATGCCTTTCCTTTCTCCACCATAGGCCTCAATTTCTGAGCATCTTTCCCATTGCATTATGTGTGCTTCAAAACAAAGCAGGCCTTTAGACTGCAAAACAGTCTGTTCTGTTCTCATAGCTGTACTGTTGCCTATGAATAGGTTTTTTTCCTGTCCTGTTTGGAGGTCTGGGTGTTTGTTAGTTTTTACCTGAGCACAACTTTAATTTATTCTGGATGGGTTTATCCGGTCACAAGGGAGATGCATATTTTTTTTCACCCAAAAGAGAGTAATGTTCTGTCTGAAAGACGGAAGCCCCCTCCTATAATTTCCTAAGTAACGTGGTGCTTCTTTCTTCACCTGTTGAAGAAACTTGTGTGCAAACCAGAGAAATTAAAAAGGTGTTGATGATGATGTCTCCAAAAAAAAAAAGGATACCCCCCTTAAGACAAAAAAGAAACTAAAATAAAAAACCAGGAAAAGCCACCGCCTCTGTCGTTGCTCAGAGAGAGAGAATTAATTTTTGCAGAGTTAGAAAACTAAATACAAATATTTGCTTGAAATGCAAAAGTTTTGCTTTGCTGCATCTCTTCCAGCTTTCAGCCCAAGGGGATTTCGCCTTTCTCATCCAGAACACACAGAAAAAGCTTATACTCTCTCAGCCTTTTTCTGTCCCTGTAAGTCAAAATAAACAAGCAGTTGAAACCAAAATTCTGTCTTTTAACAAAGACCAATTATTGTGGTTTTTTATTTCTTGCCCTCCCTCAAACTGACCTGTGATCAAAAATACGAGTGCAGCCAAAATCACTGTGAGCAATCAAATATGATAAAACTTCCACTACACACAGTCATGTGGAAGCAGCTGCATTTATGCAAGTTTTGGGGGTGGGTAGTGTGACCACAGCCCCTGTATTGTTTTTATGGCTTTGTCTCTTTACCTGGATAAATGGACAGACAGAAAAATTAATCTACCTCTCAGGGGTGCTGATGAATCTTAGCAAAATGGTTTGAGATCCCTGGCTCAGATGCCCGATACGCTGAAATACCAGCCAATAGAAACCCATTTTGGTGCCTCGTTTGCTTTTTTGTTGCTGTTGCCTTGTTCCACTCATTCTGGTCGTTGTGGGTCTTGATCTTTCTGCGTTGCTGTGGGATGCAAAGGGGGAGCAAAGTTGTGTGATTATTTTTTTACTTCTTCTCATTCTTCTCACTTTCCTCTAAGAAAACTCCAAGAGGGCAAGTATGCTAGTCCAGCAGCACAGCGCTTGTCAAGTGTTCCCATGGCAACCTGAGTGTAATTAAGGCCTACTTCAGCTGCTAACAGCTGTGTACATTTTATCTGCCTGGGATATACATGGGTGTATCTATATCTTTGCATACCTATATCTGTAGATATCCCTGTATGGAAAATTGTTTCTTCTGGATATCTGTGGCAATAGATTTATAGATGCAGTAATTTTCAGAGTTCCTCCTGTTCTAGGAGTGACTTGAAAGGCACCAGAGGTCTTAATCACCTCGCCTTTTTAGAACTACTGGTCATAATGAAGTGTGAAGAAATGCACAGAGCCAGGGAACCAGCCCTGAGCGGGGGCTCAGCCTTCTCACACCTCTTTGAATTGCTGTGAGCTCTCTTGCAAGCTTCCTTCCCATTAAGGCCAGGAAATAGAACGCACTCGGTCACACTCAGCGGCTTGAATGAATACGTAGAGTTGTGGAGTAAGTCGCTTGACCTCTTCCTCTGCCCAAGGCGTCCCCATGCTGACAAACACCTCTGTCCAGCAGTCCCCCTCACACCACATGGTTCATGACATTGAAATGCAAGATATGTGCCTTGTGGTTGAGTTTGTCATAACACCCCTGGGCAGGTCAGCAGTGAGGACTGAGCTTAGGTTCAAAAGAAGAATGTCTGCTGAAAAACCAGAACCCTCACTTGATGGCAGAGATGACAAGAGTCTTTGCCGGAGGGAGCTGGCCCCGAAAGGAGTGGGGCCTCAGGCAGAAGGGGCGGGGCTGACGCGAGACTCCCCGATCCAGCACCGCTGGGGGCTCTACAAGAGTTGAAAGGGCAAACGGCTCCGGCCACTCCCCCTGTCGAGGTAGCAGTGGTGGCAGCTGGGAGCCCTGGGACCTTTTTAATCGATGGACCCCAGGGCAGCCGCCCTCTTCCCCCTTTCCCCTTCCCATCAGCTGCCTGGCTGGTGAGGCCACATCTGGAACTTTGCATCCAATTCTGGGCCTCCCATTACAAAAGGAGAAGGTCCAGCGGAGGGCGACCGAAATGAGGAGGGAGCTGGAGCACATGACCTATGAGGAGAGGCTGAGGGATTTGGGCTTGTTTAGTCTGCAGAAGAGAAGAGCAAGGGGGGATTTGATAGCAGCCTTCAACTTTCTGAAAGGGGGTTCCAAAGAAGATGGAGAGAAGCTGTTCTCAGTGGTGACAGGTGGCAGAACAAGGTGCAATGGTCTCAAGTTGCAGTGGGGGAGGTCTAGGTTGGATATTAGGACAAACTATTTCCCGAGGAGGGTGGTGAAGCACTGGGATGGGTTCCCTAGGGTAGAATCTCATCCCTAAAAGTTTTTAAGTCCCGGCCCTGGCTGGGATGATTGAGTTGGGGTCGGTCCTGCTTAGGGTAGTGGGTTGGACTCAATGACCATCTGAGGGCTCTTCCAACCCTATGATTCCACTGTATGTAGTCCAGCCATTAGAGAGGAACTAACAATATACATTGTGTCTGTGGGGGTTACCAAATGTCACATAACTGGAAAATGTCTTGTTTTCTTGTGATTGTGGTGAATGGCAATAAGCTGTCCACAACTTGATTCTTAGTTCTCAAAATATTTTTGTGGGCATATGCTAAGTGTGTCTCTCTACAACTGTCTCGTATGAAGAGAGATTACAAAGACGGGGACTTCTCAGCTTAGAAAAAAGGAGATGGGAGGGATCTGATAAAGGTCTATAAAATCATAACAGGTATGGAGAAAGTGAATAAGGAAAAGTTATTTACTTGTTCCCATAACATAAGAACTAGGGGTCACCCAATGAGATTGAAAGCTTGCAGGTTTAAAACAAACAAAAGGTAGTGTTTCTTCACACAGCGCACAGTCAACCTGTGGAACTCCTTGCCAGAGGAGGTTGAGAAGATCAAGATTTTAACAGGGTTCAGAAAAGAGCTAGATACATTCATGGAAGTTAGGTACATTGATACTTTTTAGCTAGGATGGGTAGGAATGGTGTCTCTAGCCTCTGTTTGTCAGACGTTGGAAATCGATGAGAGGAGAGGCATCACTTGATGATTCCCTGTACTGTTCACTCCCTCTGAGGCATCTGGCATTGACCACTGTTGGCAGACAGGATATTGGACTAGATGGACCTTTGGTCTAATTCAATATGGCTGTTCTTACGTTCTTATGTTTTCATGTACATACATATGTGTATATTTGGCATGAGCACACACCAATATAGACACATTTACCATTTCCAGCATATACTGTTCAATCTTCTTTGACCTGGGGCTAATGCAGTGAAGCTTGGCAAGAGAAATCATCAATCTCTATTCTTATTTTATATTTGTATAAAACACCCTACATTGTAGGTTTCTGGTATGAACCAGCACTCAAGATCTTAAGCTTCTTGTCAGTGTGGAAAGTAAAACAAGGAGGGAGTGGAGTTAGGTGCAGCTCTTGGGAAAGATGACTCACCAAGAGAATGCAGTGCAGTCAAGGCAATGATGTTTAAAAGAAACTTAACTGCAGATAGACCTTTTGCAGGTCACTTTTTTTTTTAATGGCCTCTAAGTTTGCACCTGCACTAATTTGTAGGTATATGCACATTCAGGCAATGTTTCTGTACACCCGTTGGATCGCTAGATATGTAACAACCAAAAGGCATGCAGGCAAATGCAGGTGTTTTCATATGCAAAATTGGAGATGCCAGGGTTAGTGGCTTTAAGGGCTGTGTTTTGAAAGATGCTCCTACATGTCCGTCCTTTCTTCCTGCAAGCACTGTGTCATGTGTGCAAAGTCACCTGGTTTGACTTTTTTGCATTCTCAAGTTGCAGTGGGGGAGGTCTAGGTTGGATATCAGAAAAAACTGTCCCTAGTGTTGCAGAGCTGAATGATGGACAAAGCCGGGTGGAGTGGTAAGAAAAGATTTATTCGGTTACAGCATCCAGACCGCTGGTCGCGAGGCAGAGGGGAACGAGCAAAGTGAGCCCTGAGTTATGGTTACAGCATCTTTTATCCCTACCCTTCCCTTGGTACCCACCCTATCCCTTTCTTTCCAAATCATCCTTTTGTTTCCTAATATGGTGAGGATTACCCCTTCCCAGACCCGACCTCTTTGCTTCCTAATATGGAGAGGCTACCTTTCCCCGGACCCTACCTATTGATTCCTTATATGGTGCATTTTGAAGCCTTATTTTACTGGCAGCAGATTGGGTAACTGGATGGCCTAACTTACGGTAAGGCCCCAAATTAGGGAACTTTGTGGCTTAATTTATGAGAGGACGCTACTCCTGAGGCAATCCTTGTATTGCCTTTTTTTTCCTGTTACACAGGGGCCCCTCATGCAGCTGAGGGTCGTCTTGCTTCCAAGCTGGGTTTCTGCAGAGAATTATCTTGCCTTCAACTCCCTGTAGGCCAGATCCAGTGCTGAGATCCCCTTTATTCCCGCACCCACACCTAGGAGGGTGGGGAAGCACTGGGATGGGTTCCCTAGGGGGGTAGTGGAATGTCCATCCCTAGAGGTTTTTAAGTCCTGGCTTGACAAAGCCCTGGCTGGGATGATTTAGTTGGGATTGGCCCTGATTATAGCAAGGGGTTGGATTTGATAATCTCCTGGGGTCTCTTCCAACCCTAGGATTCTGTGATTCTCACCACTTATTAGCGCAAGAGAGCCTGTAAATTCTATATTTGCACAAGCACGAGAACGTGTGCAAATGAAAGTTAGGGTTTGCAAAACTGGTCGTGAATGGAAAAAGTGTTTCCTAGCTGGAAGGCGAAGGGCAAGAGGCCTGGGATCTCCTCTCAGCTTTGCTTCTGGCTGCATTTCTGGCCAGGGACAAGTCCCTTAATCTTAGCTGGCATTTCTGTCACGTGGTACTGACTTTAAGAGCCACATTGTGAAGCCTGAGTAACATTTGTATAGCACTTTGAGATCTTCAGTTGAAAGGTGTATTTGTGCTGATTGTTGCCATCAATCCCTAATAATCATTTAGCTAACGAAAACTGCAATGCTCACCTGCTGACACTTTGAACGACAGTGGAGCAAGTGCCAGAATGAATTCACAAGCAAATAATGCAACTCCGAGGCCGAACTGCATATCATTTTGAGGTCTGAAGGAATTGAGGGGGAACAGAACTTGGGGTATTTGTGAAGAGGGAATTGTTTTTGTGAGAAGAGAGTTTAGCCTGTTGATGTTAGAGCTACATCCAGAATGCTTTGGAATCATAGAATCACAGAGCTGGAAGAGACTTCAGGAGGTCATCAAGTTCAGTCCCCTGCCCAAAGCAGGACCAATCCCAACTAAATCAACCCAGCCAAGGCTTTGTCAAGCCAGGACTTAAAAACCTCCAAGGCTTTGTCAAGTCAGAATTTAAAACCACCACTTCCCTAGGTAACCTATCCCAGTACTTCACCACACTCCTAGTGTGAAAGTTTTTCCTAATATCCAACCTAGACCTCCCCCACTGTAACTTAAGCCCATTGCTCCTTGTTCTGCCATCTGTCACTACTGTGAACAGCCTTTCACTCCTTGTAAATTGGAGTGATAGCAATAGGATGAAATTTAATAGTGAGAAGTGTAAGGTTATGCATTTAGGGATTAATAACAAGAATTTTAGTTATAAGCTGGGGACACATCAGTTGGAAGTAACGGAGGAGGAGAAGGACCTCGGAGTCCTGGTTGATTATAGGATGACTGAGCCGCCATTGTGACATGGCCGTGAAAAAGGCTAATACGGTCTTGGGATGTATTAGGCGAGGTATTTCCAGTAGGGATAAGGAGGTGTTAGTGACATTATACAAGGCATTGGTGAGACCCCATTTGGAATGCTGTGTGCAGTTCTGGTCTCCCATGTTTAAGAAGGATGAATTCAAACTAGAACAGGTACAAAGAAGGGCCACTAGGATGATCCGAGGAATGGAAAACCTGTCTTATGAAAGGAGACTCGAGGAGCTTGGCTTGTTTACCTTAACCAAAAGAAGGCTGAGGGGGGACATGATTGCACTCTTTAAATATATTAGAGGGATAAATACCAGAGAGGGAGAGGAATTATTTAAGCTTAATACCAATGTGGACACAAGAACAAATGGATATAAGCTGGCTAGTAGGAAGTTTAGACTTGAGATTAGATGAAGGTTTCTAACCATTAGATGAGTGAGGTTCTGGAACGGCCTTCCAAGGGAAGTAGTGGGGGCAAAAGATCTATCTGGCTTCAAGATTAAACTAGATGGGTTTATGAAGGGGATGGTTTGATGAGATAACATGATCTTGGTAACTAATTGACCATTCATTATCAGTGGTAAATAGGTCAATGGAGGGATGATAGGAGTTACTATAGAGAACTTTCTGGGTGTCTGGCTGGTGAGTCTTGCCCACATGCTCAGGGTTCAGCTGATCGCCATATTTGGGGTCGTGAAGGAATTTCCTCCAGGGTAGATTGGCAGAGGCCCTGGAGGTGCCTTCCTCTGTAGCATGGGGTACAGATCACAGCTGGAGGATTCTCTGCATTTTGGGGTCTTCAAACTATTTGAAGGCTTCAATATCTGAGATATAGGTGAGAGGATTATTCTAGGAGTGGGTGGGTGAGATTCTGTGGCCTGCATTGTGCAGGGGCTCAGACTAGATGATCATAATGGTCCCTTCTGACCTTAAAGTCTATGAGTCTATAAGTTGAAGGCTGCTATAAAATCCCCCCTCACTCTTCTGCAGACTAAACAAACACAAATCTCTCAGCCTCTACTCATAGGTCATGTGCTCCAGCCCCCCTAATCATTTTGGTTGCCCACCACTGGACCCTCTCCAATGTGTCCACATCCTTTCTATAGTGGTCACAATACTCCAGATGTGGCCTCACCTGTGCCAAATAAAGGAACAGTATTAAAAATTAGGGGTGATTAAAATTCAGAAAATTTGTGAACACTTTTTTCCCCCAAAAAAGAGTGATCCCTTTTTATGGTGAAAAATGATTGCTTTTATTTATTTTTTTACCAACTCTGTAGCTAGTCAGAAAACGAGACTATTTTTGCCAAAACAGGTGTGGAAAAAATGACCTTTTCCTGTCAAAATATTTTGAAATAAAAAAATGTTTGAAACAAATTGCTTCTTGACTAAGTACTATCAATACTTCCAAGCCCTGACCTTTCATGAAGTTACATGGCCCAGGTGTACTAAACATGTGTCCATTGGTTAAATCCTCTCAGAATCAAAGAGGGGTAATAAAATTAAAAAAAAAAAAAACACAGTAATCAGAAGGCGAGGATATTGAGGTCAGAGTTCTAGTAAGCTCTGAGAGTTGGAAACATTTGGGTTGGGACTGCAATGGATCTAAGTGTGTTTCTGTTTTGCTATTTGTCTTCTATATGTTGCATATTTAAATCTCGGAGGACTCTGATCGCTACAAAGGAGGGTTGCTGTTGTGTTTGCTGTTTGCCGCCCCTTGCAGAGGAGAATGAACCCACTGTGCTCTCAAGGAGAGCATATTTTTATCCTCTCTTCTTTTATTCTAATCAACAAGAACTCTTGCCATTTGAAGAGCCATGATCGCTCATTTTGTGTAGAAAAAGATAATGGAAGAGCAAGACCAATTTTTACAGAACCAGTAGATTTATACAGACTTTAAGAATATAAGAATGGCCGTACTGAGTCAGACAAAAGGTCCATGTAGCCCACTATCCTGTCTTCCAACAGTGGCCAATGCCAGGTGCCCCAGAGGGAATGAACAGAACTGGGAATCAAGAGATCCCTCCCCTGTCACCCATTTCCAGCCTCTACAAAGAGAGGCTAGGGACAGCATTCCTACCAATCCTGGCTAATAAGTATCACTGGACCTAACTTCCATTAATTTATCTAGTTTTTTTTAACCCTGTTAAAGTCCTGGTCTTCACAATATCCTCTGGCAAGGAGTTCCACAGGTCGACTATGTGTTGTGCGAAAAAGTACTTCCTTTTGTTTGTTTTAAACTTGCTACCTGTTAATTTCATTTGGTGACCTGGAGTTCTTATGTTTTGGAAAAGAAATCAGAAAGAATAGAAATCAAATATTTTTAAAAATGGGGGTGCTATGTGTGATTGTGAAGGGGGAGGTGGGAAAATGGAGTTCCGGGCCCCAGAGTTCTGATAATTAAGGGCTCTGGCTGGGAATACAGATTCAGCAGCTTAAAAGTTCCATTTGGCATTGAATAGATGTCAAGGTCCATCTACCAATCAGACTCCAGTCCTTTTTTAAAACAAGATTTGCTTTAATTATGAAAAGTCTATAATTCCTCCTCATGCTCTAATTCCTAACCAAACTTCTCCTTAGCCTCTCTTATCCAGTAACTAGTCTACCTTAACTGATATAAGTCCACATATCCATGTCAAACATTCATGAACGTGTCTCTCTATATGCAAAACCTTTTTTAAGGGAAGGTTTAAGCTAATGGTTTTGTGTCTGGTATTTAATATCTACCCTTTCTTTTGCTGCTCCCATTTAACCTGACACAGGTGTTGTGTTAATCCCTTACAATCAGGGATTGTGTCTCTGCAGTGTTTCATGAATCCACGCCAGCCCATAATTCTTTTGCATGAGTGTACGGGGGTGTGATGTGACTCTGCTTTACTCACCTGCTTTGCTTGGTCCCTTGCTGAAGAAGATTGAGTTTGGCTGTGAGGGATAAGGAGTTTTGATGCTGGTTTTCCTGTCTGTACACTTTGCTAATTAGAATATCAAAACTGGTAGCAAATCTTCCGGCATCAACCCTACTTTGCATCAATTAAAAACATCAAAACCAAAGTCTCTCCTGGCCTTTTTTTCTTGCTACTCATCTCCTACTCCACTAGATGCTTAAACTCTTTCCTGGTTTCTATTCTATTGCTAATTTCCATGTCCCCCCCTTTTTTTTTTTAAATCCCAGCCCCCTATTTTTTCCTCCTTTCCTTTCTTTCATTCTTCTCTAGCAGGGGAAAAGCCCCCTTAACTGATTTTTCTTATCTAAGAGAAATTCTAGCATAAGATTCCCTAAAAGCTATGAATGGGACACATCCAACCTGCCTCAATTAGCATCATTAACACTTATCCTACAATTGACAGGGGGGAGTGCTTTTGCTGTTCTGGAAATTCTGGATGCTGTAATTTCCACTCCAACTCATCTGATAGAGTGGAGTTTACCCACAAAAGCTCATGATATAATAAATTTGTTACTCTCTAAACCCTGGTCTGTGCTAGGGAATTATTTAGAAATAACTCCCCTTATTTTGAAATAACAAGTGGTGTGTCCACACTACCAAGCCTGTTTCGAAACAAGGGGCTAGTTATTTTGAAATATTGACTCCTGCTTTCCATGAGAAATAACGCTTATTTCGAAATAGTTATTACAAAATACAGTTAGTGTGGATGCTCCATTGCTGCTATTTCAAAATAACTACTCTCCAGAGTCATTCAAAGTAATTACTCTCCAGTGGTTTCTGGAGTTCTAAGTCGAGGTAGCATGTCCACATTAAGGAAGGTTACCTTGGACTAATTTCGAGGCTTCTCTGTAGTGTGCACACATTAGTTCGAATTAACTTATTTTGAAATAACTCCCAAAATAACAATTTTGAAATAATTTCCTAGTATAAACTTGCCCTACAGTGCCACAGGACTGCGCATTGTTTTCAAAACTACCTTTCTATCGAATTCAGCCCTGGTTTATTTCTTAAATAAGACCCAATTTTTCTAACAGTCGGCAGAATGGTGGGTAAATACCTTAATTCCCAGCGTACAGGTGGCAAATTGAACCACACGGCCATTTGGTAACCTCTCTAAGGTCACACAAAGTCTGTGTTAGAGCAAGGAAACAAAACTCATGTTGCAAGATTCCTACTGTTGCATCTAAACTTGTTGAATAAATTGCCATTAGTTAGACTTTGGATGAAAGCCAAATCCTGAATCTCAATTTTGGGGAGAATCAGCTAAATGTCTATTTTTTTTTTTTTTTTTTTTTGGCTTAAAACCCTCCTCTCCTATTGGCTATTTGGATAAATGCCATGGGAACACATTGGACTCGGGAAAAGACAGGAATCAAGCCGTATATTGCGTACAGTCCAACCTACAAAACAGTCAAACTGCATGAATGCAGTTCATGTACAAAAAGGCATGATTTTTTATAAACCTCTATGTGTGTGTGTTTTATAAGCCCAAGGGCCACTTGGCATTAAGATTCCAAAAATATAGGACTCTAGTATATGGCTGATACTTCCATATTGATATAAATCCCCATCAACACACACAATTTATTGATTTTTATTTGGATTAGTGAATAATTGGCATTTCATAGATTTTAAGATAAAAAAGAACTATGGTGCTTATCTAATCGAGCTCCTCTATCAAAAGAATTACTTTGGGGGAGTTCTCCACCCTGTGTTACACAAGTTCATCAGACTGAATTATCACAGTGGTCCTTTCTGGCCTGGGAATCTGTGAGTTCAGATTTCCCCAAATTAATTCCTGTTTAAACTAGACCAAGATCTTCCATAAAAATCTTCCTGTCTGGATTTTAAAATTGGTGGTGGTAGAGAATCCATCACAACCCTTTGTCAATTCTTCCAGTGTTTAACGACCATTGAAATTATAAATTTAATGACATACCTTCAGAAGAGCAATAGTGTGCATGTGGTCATATTGTAGACCTAAATGACCCTGTCTCAGTCAGCTGATTTCTCCTGATTACTCAGAAAATAAAATGAATCAACTGGCGTGTGTGTGTGTGTGTGTGAGCATGTCACTGCCACCTGTTGGGTGGAAGAAGAATTATGACACTATCTAGTATAAATGAGGTACTGTTAATTTATAATCTCTCTTAGCGTATAGACTCTTGTCTCTGGTGTTTTAAAAAAAAAAAAGATTCATTGTAGGGTAAGCAAAAGTCACTTCTTACCCCTATATAGTACATTGAGCCATTGTTGAGAGTGCGTTACCTTTCCTCGATCTACAGAGCTTGGCAAAGAGCTTTTCAGCTTGGAAAAGAGGAGACTAAGGGGGGATATGATAGAGGTCTATAAAATCATGAGTGGTGTCGAAAATGTGAATAAGAAAAACGTATTTACTTATTCCCACAACGTAAGAACTAGGGGTCACCCAATGAGATTAATAGGTAGCACATTTAAAACAAACAAAAAGAAGCTTTTCTTCACACAGCGCACAGTCAACCTGTGGAACTCCTTGTCAGAGAATGCTGTGAAGACTAGGACTTTAATACGATTCAAAAAAGAGCTAGATAAGTCCATGAAGGTTAGGTCCCTCAATGGCTATTAGTCAGGATGGGTAGAAATGGTGTCCCTAGCCTCTGTCAGAGGCTGGGAATGGGTAATGGGAGAGGGATTGCTTGAAGATTCCCTGTTCTGTTCACTCCCTCTGGGGCATCTGACATTGGCTACTGTTGGCACATAGGTTACTGGGCTAGATGGACCTTTGGACTGTTCTTATTCAATTCAACTTGAGCTGTGTAGACTCTTGCTTGTAGCTCAGGGAGTACCTGATTCCGTGCCTAGCTGTTTGACCAAGATGGGGATTGTCATATCTACACTAGTGTTGAAATATCTAGTCTAGAAGAGTCCTTCTTCTAATATGGGAAAGGGGTAAAGACCAGAGATGTGCCATTTTCTGGTCCTAACTGATCCATCTTGAGGTTAAGGTGTGGGGAGTGAGGGCTCCAGCTAGGGGTGCTGGCTCTGGCTTGGGGTTGGGGTGGAGAAGCGGCCTTTGGGATGCAGGGAGATGAGGAGTCTGTCTTGGAGTGGGGTCAGGGATGAGAGTTTTGGGATGCAGGAAGGGGCTTAAGCCTGAATGTTGGGACGTAGGGTTCCGGAGGTGCTTACCAGAGCTCCCAGGAAGCAGCAGCCAGTCCCCTGCGGCCTCTAGGCACGTGGTTGGGGTCAGGGAAGCTCCACACACTTCCCTTGTGTCCACAGGCACTGCCCCTGCAGATCCCATTGGTTGTGTTTCCTAGCCAATGGGAGCTCTGGTACCTCCACATCCCTTGCCTCCCAGCTAGAGGGCATAGGGACCTGGTGTCCATTTGTGGGAGCCACATGGAGCCAGGTGTGTAGGGAGGCCATAGGCCCCTATACCGCTCCTGATTGGATTTCTAATGGCCCAGTCAATGGTGCTAATTGGAGTCACCAGGGCCCCTTTTCAACCAAGCATTCCATTTGAAAACCTCACACCTGTCAGCCCTATTTCTGATATGCTGAGACTACTGTCAACCACGTCGATCAAGCCTGTCTTATTGTTTCCCCCGCTGGTCTGTTTCCATTTCCTCTAGTCTTTTATATTTAGGTTACAAGCTTCTAGCGGCAGGGGCCACGTTTTTGTTCTATTTGTCCAGCACCTAGCGTAAAAGAGCCCAGTCTGTGACAGAGGCTCACAGACAATCCTGTAGTGTAACCAAGGGTGAACCATTTCATATTGGGCTTCATTTTTTTTTTTAAAGATGGGTTTACCTATTCTCAAAGAAGCTGCAAGTTCACGCACTTCCTTATGGTGCCATTGTGCCTCAAAATGAAGGCCTTAAAGAGTTGTGTAGTAACACAAAATTACAATGAGTCTGAGGGTGGAGGGAATGGAAGCAAAGAAACACAATCCAAGTGTCCAAAATGGGCAAGTCAGGTTGCATGTGAGTGCGTGATTGCTTTGCACTTCCATCACTTAAAACAAGCCAAGCTGCTTTATTTCAAAATTAGTACAAAAAAGGGAGAGAGAAAGAAAAAAATCAATTGAGTCCGAGAGGGACTTCGTTTGCCAAGTTTCCAGCCACTGTCTGGAGTGAGTTTTTATGGCCAAGTTATAAACCTTTGAAAATAGGAGTTTCTAATGGAAATGCTGACAGACCCTTTATACAGTGACATTAACGTTGGCCGCTCCGAGATTGTCCTCATCTTTTTATTTTCCCTTTTTGTCCTTAAGGCCCTGCTATGCTCACCTTGACCCAAGTCTCGGGAAGCTCAGGGAAGAATTCAGTCTCCATTCCAAGGGGATTTTTAGCCTGTAAAGCGGGAAGGTAGGAGGGAGGGAAAGGGCTGAGAAAACATTCTGCTTGGGATATTGCTGCTCCCCAAAGCATTCTCTACTGCAGCAATGTGTGCAAGTCCCAGACATCTCTTCCTTTATTTTTCTCCTCCTTCCCCCCAGCCACTAATTGCCTCATTAATGTAAACACTATCCCTCCATCCAGCTAATTAACTTGCTAATTTTTAAGCTAACAAAAAAAGTTAGCTGGAGAGAAGGTAAAATGATAATTGGTTACATGTTCAAGGGGTTTTGTTTGTTGTTTTTTTTGTTTTTCCTGCCTTTTTTTTTAGCCTACCTGCCTTTTTGGTGCTGGCTGTTTGCATCTGCTGAAGTGAAAGGGATTGTGACATGGAACAGAAATGACCTATGTTGTTCTAAACCACTGTGTGGAGTGAACAGGTCCCTCAAAACCACAGGATTCAGATGTGGTTGGCAGTATTGGCTGGGAAATATGGTCCAGCCAACAGGACACAGGGCTGGGAGTCTGGATACTTGGGATTTATTCTCCTCTCTATTTTAGATCCTTGTATGTACGGGTTGAACCTCTCTAGTCTGGCACACTCTGGTCCTGCAACATCCGTGGTCTGGCATGATTTTAGTTAGCACTTCCCTACCTCCTATTATCATGGATGTAGCCAAGCTTCCTGCAGTCACATAAAGTTTGTTTACAGCCACTAGTCCTGGCTCTCAGTGTTCTGTGCTGTAATTTAGCTCTAATTTTACCCCTAAATGTCTTCTAAGAGCAATGGAAGTGTTGGTTTTGCTCCTAGACAGTACTGACCTCCTGTGGTTCAGCAAATTCTCTGGTTCAGCACCAGTCGGGTCCCAAGGATGCCACACTAGAGAGATTCAACCTGCACTTATTGTAGCAATTGAGCACTTCAGGGTCATTAATGGGAGGTAGGGAAGAGCTATTCTCCCAGAGGCAGGGGGTTTACACACTGAGAATTGAGACACAGATAAGACTAAATGAGCTGCCCAGGGTCACCCAGAAATTGGTGGCAGAGCAGGGACTTGAACCAAGGTCTCCAGAGGTCCAAACTAGCACCCCAACCTTGGGACCAGTCTTTCCCTCATTCACTGCTGAGCTTTGGGTAATCTAATGGGAGAGGCTCTTCTATCCAAATGGGCCTATGGGGCACGAAGGGGTCACCATGCTGCTATCTCTCAAGTTATCAAGCAAAGAGACTTGACCCATTGGACTCCCTAGGTACTCATAACAGGGTCCTTTCATAGGTGCTCATCTGAGATGTATCTACTCATTATGTATAAGGGTGGCTGAACATCCTGGACCATGAGGGCCTGCAAACCTCTCAGGCCATCTTTTGAACTTGTGAAATGAGTTGACGCTTCAGAGAAAGGTCAAGGCTGGTAGTTTCCCCCAGAATATAGGCAGGCACAAGTTAGACACTATATATAAACAGGTACCCTGTATTTATTTTTCATTAGAAATGTTCATTTCCTTTATGTGCTCTTCTTCACCGTCTGTCGTGTTGCTTTTCCTCTGACCTCTTTCTCTGTTGACTTGTTTGTTTTCCTCTCCACTCCTTTTTCTTTCCCATCCCTCTGAAGCAGATGACTAACCCAATAACATTGACACTGCAGTGGGACTTTTTAGCCCAGCGTGTTTGAGTGGGCTTGAAATGAAGCGCTTGGGGGCAGCCATTCCTCATTCTGTGCACAGGCCTGAGGGAGGGGACCTAGGTAATTTGAGGTATGAGCTCATCTCGAGGTTTCTTAAAAGGTTCCTGTCCCCGTTGCCTGGCAGTAGATGGTTGCCTTTAACTTGACCCTCTGGAATCGTCTCTCAGTGAAGACTTATATGTATACTTTGCAGTTTGCAGGAAGGTTCAATGAATCAAAGCCACCAAAGGAGTTAAAAATTGGTTGGTACTTCTATTTGTTTTGGGAAAGAATGGAACGCCGTAGGATTTGAAGGATGAGCTCATGGGCTTGGAAATATAACACATTTACCTCAGTCTTCTGTTAACATCTCTGCCCTTTCCCCCTCACCTTTTGATGACAAGATGGAGAACGTTGCTACCTCATCCTAGATCAGTCATGGCTGCTGCACTCTTGGCTGGAAGGATGGTCCAGTGTGTAGGCCACTAGCCTAGGACCAGGGAAACATAGTGTCCATTCCCCTTCATTAAGGCATTCCCATGCAAGCTGGGGCAAGTCACTGAGCTTCGGCCTACACTAGGGAGTTACTTCAAAATAGTCCCCCCCCCTCCCCATTTGAAATAAGAAGCAGAGCATCCAGACTACGAAACCCATTATTTTGAAATAACCAGCTGGTTATTTTGAAATCTGTACTCCTGCTTTCCTCAGGGAATAACGCTGATTTAAAAATTGCTATTTCAAAATAGTGGTCGTGTGGATGCTCCACTGCTGCTATTTTGAAATAACTGTTCCCCAGAGTCATTCCAAGTAATTACTCCCCTGTGTTTCCTGGGGCTCTAAGTCAAGGTAGTGCATCCACAATAACAAAGCCTGGCTCGGACTAATTTTGATGCTCACTCATAGTGGGGACACGCTATTTCGATTTTGTTATTTCAGGAGTTATTTCAAATTCAGTTATTTTGAAATAATTTCCTAGGGTAGACATGCCCTTAGTTTGAGACTTGTAAAGGCATTTAAGCACCTAAAGTTGCAGATAGGCACCTGGGGGTGGGAGGGTGGCTTGCTGTGCCTCAGTTCCCCAAATGTAAAGCGGGGATGACAGCACTTCTCTGCCTCACAGGGCTACCATCAAGGTAAATGCAATAAAGAATGTGAGGCACTCACTCCAGCGAATGGGTTTGCAGGCTGTTCATCCAGTTTGAAGCTCAACAGATTTGACTTTATCCCACATCCAGCACTAAGATAAAACCTGATGTGATTTTTATCCTGAACCATAGGGAGAGGCCCAAAAGTACCAGTATTCTGCAGAGGTGCACATGGCCAGATCTGTATTATGTTTTCCCCACCCCAACCCCTACTGGCACTCTAGCTACTGTACATACAAGCTACTTAGTCTACAGAAGAGAAGAGTGAGGGGGGATTTGAGAGCAGCCTTCAACTCCCTGAAGGGGGTTTCCAAAGAGGATGGAGAGAGGCTGGTCTCAATGGTGACAGATGACAGAACAAGGAGCAATGGTCTCAAGTTGCAGTGGGGGAGGTTTAGATTGGATATTAGGAAAAAGTATTTCCCTAGGAGGGTGGTGAAGTACTGGAATGGGTTACCTCGGGAGGCGGTGGAATCTCCATCCCTAGAGGTTTTTAAGTCCTGGCTTGACAATGCCCTGGCTGGGATGATTTAGTTGGGGTTGGTTCTGCGTTGGCACGAGATTGGACTTGATGACCTCCTGAGGTATCTTCCAGCCCTAGGATTCTAGATCTAGCCTCTAGGTGGCTAGATATGTATGCTAGCTAGAGTGAAAAGTCCTTCTAGTAAGCTACAGGTAGAACCTCTAAAACCCGGGACACTCAGGCCCAGCAACATCCATGGTCTGGCAGGACCACAGATGCTCGTGGGCCAGAGCGTCCTGGTGGCTGGGAGTCAAGCAGTAGAAGGGCTTGAGGCCAGGAGTCTGGGAGCCCGGCTGTGGGCTGGCATTCTGAGTGGGGTTGGCATCAGCAGCCGAGTGGCGGCCGCTGGGGCTAGGAGGGGAGCCAGGCAGGGGGAGAGCATTTGACCTCCCCTGGTCCAGCAAACTCCCTCATTCAGGACTAGTCATGCCCCGCAGGTGCCGGACTAGGGAGGTCCAACCTGTACACACTTTGTGTGGTGACAAGTGATAAGGGGTCATGGAATTCTAAAGGGGTAGCACTGAGTTTTAGTACACCTGCCGTCAACAGCGAGGGAGGAAGTCTATGGAGCCCTTTCAAGACACAGAAGGGAGGGCAGAACTTCTACCCTCCAGAGACCTGGAGAGATCAAACCTACTTTGGGGTGCCTGTCCCGACTGAAGCTGGGGGCCTGTTGAGCATTCGGCCAGGGCTGATTCTCATAGATCACAGTCATGCCTCTGTACACGTGACACACGGTGGAAGTCAAATCCCTGTGGCATGCTTCAGTGCCCCTCAAACACATGTTCAGCATCTTAACTTTCTTTCTTGGTTTCCATTTCTCCAGAAAAACATAGAGCTTGATGTTTTCATTGTTCTACATGGGAGCATAATTTTTTTTCTTCCTTGTAGCCTCTGGCTGTTGCACCATTCTTACACGATCCCTCCCAGGAACAGCAGAGCTGAGACATTTCTCTTTATCGTGTGCTTTTCTCTTGCTCTCGTGTCCCCCCTCCTTCCCTCGTTCCCTCAGCCTCTTTGGTTCCAATTAACCTTGCCTCTCTAATTAGCATCCCGGTCTGGTGCATGGAGACCTGGGAAGAGAGCCAGAAAGCCATGACAGAGCCCCTGATGACACCAAAAGAACACTGTGGCTAGGAGAAGCTAGTATTGCCCAAGCTGGAGTTCACTGAGTGACTCTTGATAAGAGGAGGATTCAGGGCCCTGAGTGGGACCGAGAAGTCATGCTCGGTGGCATTGCTTGGGAATACCTTGTTTTGGACTAAGGCTGGTACAGAGGGCGTTTCCTCTCAGCTTCTTAGATGGACCCTTAGTATCTCAATGGCTCGCCCTCTTTTTTTATCTACTTATAAACCCAAGACCCTTATGAGATAATAAAGACTGTTAGCCCCATTGTTCCAATAGCTTCTCTTTGCCTCAGTTCCCTATATGACATTCCCAAGGTCACAAGAAGTCTGTAGTGGAGTAAGGAATTAACTCCTGGTTTTCCCTGTCTGCCCTCCCTGTCTTCTGGGAATGAAAGAGGATTCGAGTAGAGGTATGGGGAAATTCAGTGGCACTTTTGTGGACCCAGTGTGTGGCATGGGGTGAGACTCAGGTGATGTAACAACTCCACAACCCCCACTCCACCCACACCCACACCATGGAAGGCCTATGTCATGGATGCTGCCCATCCAATTAGTTCCTGGGGGAAACAGCCATAGTGGATAACAGCAGAGAGAGGGCGAATGGGTTGTACACCTAGCTCACAAGGAAGAGATGGGATAGCTCAGTGGTTTGAGCATTGGCCTACTAAACCCAGGATTGTGAGTTCAGCCCTTGAGAGGGCCATTTAGGGATTTGGGGCAAATCTGTCAGGGATGGTGCTTGGTCCTGCCATGAAGGTAGGGGACTAGATTTCATGACCTCTCAAGGTCCCTTCCAATTCTATGAGATAGATATCTCTCCATATTATGAAGGGGACAATGGTGTTGTAGCTGCTGAAGAGAACATGTCTTCAGTGGCCTTTTGCTAAGCCAAGGGGGGTGAAACATGGTCTGGCATGGGGGAAGGCTCCAGTTCTGCAGCCCAAGGCAGACAGGACAAAGCTTCCATTGACTTCCACAGTTGTGGAGGCCTAGTCCCACTCCTACTGCCATCAATGGAAGGACTGCCATTGAGATTGGTGGGAGGTACCGCAGGCCCTTGCTTTTTTCACAGTATGCTTCTGGATATTTTTTGCAGCCAGTCTAGTCGTCACCTTTCCCCACTGTGACATCCCAGCTGACCTGGCTTCACTGGAGAGCAACCCTTGGAATCCTGGTTTACTCCTAGCCCCGTGTATTATTTTGTTTCAGTTCCAAGAGAGGAGGCCAATTACTGTAGTTCTTTATTCAGGGGGGGAAAAAACCATCAATGACAACACGAGTTAGTGAGTCCAAGAGCTGAATCAGGACATGCCAGTGACCTGACTGTATCTGGCCTAATTCTGAAGAGCTCACTTGGGTTAATAGGGAAAAATGGGTCTGTTGGTTCCACAGGAGGATCAAATAGTGAATGGGGATCTAGTAGGTGAGGCTGTCATCTGTGTCAAGGTCTGCTTGGAGCTGCAGAGAGGAGAATGGTCTGTCTTTGGCTTCCAGACCCTCTGACCTTTTGCAGCTGTAGTCCTGATGAGTAGAGGTTTTCAACCTGTGACCCACGGACGTCTGGGGGGGGGGGGGGTCTGCAGAGTGTGTCTAAGGGGGGCCGAGGAAGGTGGTTGTTCCCATAGAAGAGTGGCTTTCAACATGTCATCTGTGCACCCCCTGAGGGTCTGCAGACTATGTCTAAGATTGCAAAGGGATCCACACCTCTGTTTGAAACGTGAGGAGTCTAAAAAGCTTGGAAACAACTGGTTTGTAGCGACCATAGGCTGAAGTGGCCTGTGTCGTCTGGCAGTCTGCTGGATGAAAATCAGAAAAGTGCATTGTTGCTGTGGCCTACAGCCCACCCTCTGCCCTGGAGAAAGAGACTACAGTGCAGATGAACCCAACTTTCTATCAGCGTCAGAGTATTCCTCATGCCATGGGATTTTTCATCCCTGGCTGACATTGGGGTCCCATTGCACTGACTGGACCAGGAAGAAACTCTGGCCCAGTAAGGACACATTAATGCACAGTATGTAATATTTTCCCCAGTGTGCTCCCGTATGATCTAATCTAGCAGGGAAATGTTTCCGACTTCCCCCTCTGTCTCTGTTCATTTTTTCTAGTGGCTAGATCGGCTCACAGAGTCTTAATTCTGTTCAGTTTTCTTTCCTCTGAGAAGACAAGACATGAAATTGCTCTGTCAATAATACACAAGGATGTAGCCAATAGGTGAAGTACTTGGAGATTTATCACATTACTGAAGAAATTAATAATTACAGCAATATTCATTTCATTGTTCGGCCCCCTCCTGCCCAGCTAAAATAAAATAAAATAAATAGATCTTTCTGCCAGGAGATAAACACCTTACTATAATCTGTCAGGAATATAGTTTTGTTGCTTTTTGGATTGTTGTTTTAAATGATGAAACAGCAAAAAAAATCCCTCTTTTAATTGTATAGATTTCAACCTTAAATCTTTGATCATACTATCAGATGCTGGGCTTTGTTTCTTCCTCTTGTTTCTTCTGTCATTCCCTCTCCACGCCCCCTCTTTTTTTGCCTTCTTTTCTTCCTGCTAAGACACTCTCCACATAGACAGCTCTGCATTAGCCCCAGGATTTCAAACCCTGAAAGGGTTGATATTAATAGCAGCAGTAAACTTGCCTCACCACGGCTCCTCCAGTCACAACTGTTTGGAAAACTCTGCAGGGGAACTTGCAAGGGACACCTTGGGGTCTAATGTGCTTGCATCTAATGGGCAAACCTGTTTGGGTCCCTGTGTTAATATAAAACTGTTTGGTTAGTTGTAAAGTAGGTACAAAGTACGGCTAATAACTGCTTCAAAAATGAGCGCTTATGGGCCTCAGTGGTCATCTAAAAACTGGAAATGAGTGCTGTCTTCAAGCGTCCGTACTTTTAATGGGTAAAATTGAATTAATGTTTCCAGAAGTAAATTCTCAAAATATCTGTTTCCATATGGGTTAGAATGATGTTTTTGAAAGAATTGTATGAATTTAGGTTTGGGGAAAGGCAGAGCCATGCCGATTGAAGTCCTGTGCTGATCTGTTTTTTGAGCCATAGTGTATTGAAGTCAGCGGAAAGGCTGGAGCTGACTTGAATGGGACACTATGGAAGAGCTGTAGCATGGACATTAACAGAGTTTCCCCCTGCACTGTTTCCTACGCTTGTTGTGCAGATCTCGTGGTGCTGAGATCTGCAAGGGGTTATACTAAAAAATAAAATCTTTCGGGACATTTTGCACCTGTCACACTTGACTTGCCCATAAAATTGGGCTAAGAATTGTTTCTTTTGCATTCGAAGAATGCCCACATTTCCAGTTTCAACTTCTGAATTTCAAAAGCCAAAGTCATCCTCTTGTCAGGGTTGGGCCAAATTTTTTGGCGGGTTGAAAAAAAGGGTCTCCATTTCAGTAGGCAAACTGGCCCTGTCTTTGAAAGAAACATGGCAAAATAGTCCACAAGATGCACCGCTTTTTGAAGTTTGTAGGAAAATGGGAAAACCTTTGGAGTCATTCTGCTTCCTCCTGTGGGCATTTCACACTCTTCTACATAAGTAAATGAGAGAGAGATCAGCCTTTTCTGTGGGAACAGTTCTTGTATAGAGGATGCAGGCCCTCTGTGAATTTGGAATTCAACATACAACATAGCTGTATGTTGGCATGTACGTTGGAAGTAACTTCTTTGGTTGAAATGATGGAAAAATTCTTGATTTAAGAGAACAAAACAAGGCATAGAGAATTAAGTAAGAAACAATAATATGGGAAATGGACCGATATGTATTTTTTGTAATTTTTCTGTTATTTTGAGGGGGATGGGGTTTCTACAGTGGATAGTCTGGTGGCTTCTGTAATGGGGAGTACAAACCCAAACTGGGAAGGAAGGGGTTAAGGAGCAGCTCTGGACCCAAGTGGCCCTGGCCCACTGTACCTGCAAAGCCTGCACTGGCTGGAGGAGGAGTTTTGAAAGGGAAGCAGAGTATCTCAGTGGCTGGCAGATCAGCAGAGGCGAGCTGACCTATGCTCAGAGCTCCTGGAAAGAATATCCACCAGGCTATAATGATCTGACCAAGGCAACAAGGAAGGGATCAGTGATTCCCTGAAGGTATCTTGGTGTTTAACTCTTTATTTCCCTTCATGGGAAGAGAGGAGACTGGCAGGAAGAGATCCAGGGAGGTAGCTGCATTGTCGTCCAGGGTGCAGAATTTAGCTGCCTAACACTGGGCCCTGGAGTGGCCTGAATTATCCTACCAGCCCCCAAAGAGGGACAGTGATGGATGCCCATCCCTTGTGCAGGAAACCTTGTTGGGGAGGGACCCTGAAGATACAGAGGTCCAGACCCCAACCCCCCCGACCCAACAGGAAAGCCCCGTATCCCTTGCTTAATACCAAAGACTTCCACATTACAGGAAGGGGAGCCCGGCCTGAGGACTTGAGTCACTGAAGGGACCAGGCAGAGCAGGGCAGAGTGGTACTATGAAAAGGGAATGCCCAGGAAAAAGAGAGCCTGCCACCACCACCCTAAATGCTAGTTGACACGAGCAGTGAGTGTTCCCCTCCCCAGACTCATTTTCTTCCGAGAAAGCCTTGTAACTCCATGCCGTGCTCTCACGGGTGAAGCCCACACAGACCATTTGCATTTCGTTCTCAATGACAAAGCTCATGTTGCTTTTTTTTTTGTACGTGGCGGGCGTAGATCTTCTCACAGCTGACAGGTGAGCCTCTCCAGGGGCCCTTTTGTCAGCCTGAAATTCTCCCTCCCAACCCCTGCGAAGCAAAAATGGGATGACCTGATTAGCATGAGGACTGCTGATTCACCGGGTGGGAAATGAGAGAAGATTGCCTATTTGCTAATGTCAGGCCTCGGTTCAAGGTAACAACTGACCTTTGATCAGGTCTGGGGGAATGAAGTTAAATGGCACCTTGGTCATTCTGCCTGGACAGAAGAGACGGAACGATAATTACAAACCATATTGAGTAAAATAAAACACCCTCCCTCCCACAGACACTTGGAAGTGAGGCTCTCCAGTGTATTATCCATTTGAAAATATCTTCATCCATCTTTTTGACTTTCTGCTTAAAACACTAACCTAATCCTAACCTAATCCCTTTCAATTTTCGAGGAGAGCGAAGAAAAACAAAGGCTTGCAACAGAAAGCTCTAATGCGAACAGCGGGGGGAGGGGACATGTATAAATTACACAGCCAACAGTTCCTACTGATGTCAAGTCACTCTTTCCCAGATAAAATTACATGGAAGGTGTTTCATTTATAGGAGAAATTAATTGCTGTCTGTATGATTGAGCAGTGTGAAAAATCTATTCTAGATGCCCTATGTCATCTTTTCCCCAAGTGGGTATACCACTTGTTCATGATGAACAAGAATTTCCCTGGGTTTAGAAGGACGGATCACTTGATGATTACCTCTTCTGCTTATTCCCTCTGAAGCACCTGGCACTGGCCACTGTCAGATACTGGGCTAGATGGACCTTTGGTGTGTCCGAATATGGCCAGTCTTATGTCTTTATGTTCTTACTGCTAATAACAAAGTGGTATTGAGCCTGTCAAATCTTGCCTGATGTTTGCTCTTCTTTAAACAGTTTGGGTATGTCTACACTTGCAGCCTATTTCGGAATAGGGCTGCAAATGTAAACATTCGAATACAAATCAAGCCGGGATTTAAATATCCCGCGCCTGATTTGCATCTTCTAACCGAGCGCCATTTTTGAAATTTACAAGCCCGTGTCTACGCGGCAGTGAAGCGGGCGTTCGAAATAAAGCCCTATTTCTAACTACCTGTTGTTCCTCCTGCAATGAGGTTTAACAGGTAGTTCGAAATAGGGCTTTATTTCGAATGCTCGTTTCACTGCCGCGTAGACACGGGCAGTTATTCCGGCTTGTAAATTTCAAAAATGGCTCGTCGAGAAGATGCAAATCAAGCCGGGATATTTAAATCCCGGGCTTGATTTGCAATTCCGAATGCCTACATTTGCAGCCCTATTCCGAAATAGGCTGCAAGTGTAGACATACCCTTTGGTACGATCAGATATGCATGTAGGGCTTTGATCCATCATGTGCTTGTGTCCCATAGACATCAATGCATGTATTGAATTGGTTTCCTGAATTGGGGCCTTAATGGATCTTTGGGGAACAGATAAGGGCCTGATCCAAAGCCCATTGAGGTCAACTGGGATCTTTCTTATCTCTTCATTGGGGCTGGATCTGAGCCTCCCCAGGGTCCTCATTCACCCTAAAAGTGTTGGTCATTCTTTTGGAGTTCTGGTCAACTTCATTGCTATGAATGAATCTGTGGGGAAATGATTTTCTATGGAGAGGGTTAGATATTCTTTTTCATTTTGAGTTGTGTTGGTTTGACAAACAAAGGTTTAATTCTCTGCCCAGTTCACATTCTAGAAACCCACCATAACAGTTGGCAGTTTTAACTAAGGGACAGAGAGTTTGAATGGACCAAGGAGAACGTAAGGGCTGGGCCACCCCTTCCCAAAGAAACACCCACCGAAAGGGAGCAGGAAGGGCAATCTCTGTGAGCTTCCCTTTGTGGACTTCCTCCTGAGCAGAGGCTGGGGCATCCTGAGGTTTGAAGTAGGCTGTCCTAAACACCTGCATTTGTTCATAGGGCGGATCTGTGTCGTTTCACCCTATTGGTCACTGGGAGTGCAACCATTTCCACCTTCATTGGCTTCTCCCTAAACACAAGATATGTCCACCTCAGAGAGGGGGACTCTACAGGTAAAGGTAATACCGCCTTAGCTCCTGACCATCTTGCTGAAGTAGGAACATACACCTGGCCCTGTTTGATTTACTATCTTCTTTCATTACACTTCCTGGGGAGCAGAGCCTCTGTTTCCGGGTGGATGATGGACACTGTCTATTTAGAGCTCCATTGGGGGGAAGGCTATTCCCCTGCCTGCTAACAATGGACTCCGGTAGTCGACAGGCCAATAGCAGGAGCAGCTGTTCATATGAATAGGCCTATGTCCAGTTTTCCCCATCTCACCTGTGACCAAGAATGACATGCCAGTGTGCAGGTGTGTCTCCCACCATTCACCAGTGCTCCCATCCCCAGGATCCTTGCTGTGTTTAAGGCCAAGTCTGAAGCTGAAGTTAATGGGCGTTTTACCCTTAGCTTCACAGGGATCCCGACTGGCCTTTCCATTCAACTCCCCGCAATGGCAGCTGAACATGTGTTGGCCTGTTCCTCTGCATCTGGTAGATAACAGCCTCAGCCTGCAATGCTAGGGTATTGTCCTCCTTAGAGTGGGACTGCATTGGGTTCGGTCGCAGTGCATACGCTAAATGAGGACTTAAGCCAGTGGTGGGTACCCTGCAGCCTGCGTTGGGGTTCTATGTGTGGCCCACAAAGCATGTTGTTTCCTGTTGCCCAGTGCGCAGGGTTGCCAGAGTCTGTCAGGTTTTGTACACTTAGGGTTGTATTTTCCTACTAGTATTACAAAAGTGACAGACACGTAAAGCAAATGCACGTGAAGGAGGTACATGTGGATTGCACGCAGCGTTGTCTGGGAGAACTGTGTGTTCCCGCTGCAGCGCTGCTACGGTTCAGTAGGTACACCCAGCGCATTCTAGACAAGCAAGCGCAGTGAGCAAAACTACCCTATCCCAGAGACTGTCTTGGTGACAATCTTGTGGCCCACTGAGATGAAGGAAAACAACACTCGTGACCCATTCACAGTGACTGTATGCCATATGTATGTAGGCTGTACAACGGGGGTTTGAGATGTCCCTTTGGGGGTCATTCTGGGCTTCTTTATTCTAGATCAACATGTTTTGGAAACACGAGAAACATCACATTGGCAGTTTCACGGAACATTCAGACACTATTTCAAAACCAGTAAGAGGAATAGCTAACGTTCTATCTGGATACAAATTATGATTGTAGCTACACTAGAATGATGAAATCCCAGGCTCTGTTATGTATTTATCCTGGCTTGTAGAACTTAACTCAGGAGGTAACTCAGTCAATAAGATAATAAAGTTACTATTTTACAGTAGTGCCTAGAGGCCCCACGGGAGATCAAGCCCCTATTGTGCTAGGGACTGTGTAAGCTCATGGTAAGAGAAAATCCTTGCCACTGAGAGCTGACAATTTAAATCAGGGCTGGGCAAATAACGGCCCATGGGTAAGATCCAGTCCATCTGGGTTAGCCCCTGGTGGGCCCCCACCACTACATTTACTAGCACCTCTGCAGGTATGGGTGATTGTAGCTACATGGGTCACTGTTCCCGGCCAATGGGAGCGGTGGGAAGTAGTGTTGTGGTCCATGCCACTTCCCGCCACTCCCATTGGCCGGGAACAGCGATCCGCGGCCAATGGGAGCTGGGATTGCTGGTACCTGCAGTGACACATGTAAATACAGTGGCAACCCTCCAGGGGCTAACCCTGGAGAACCACCACCATTTTATTGCTCACCCCTGGTCTAAATGAATGTCAGAAAAAGCAGCCTGGAGGTCAGTGGTGGCAAAAGGTATCTTTGAGTTCCAGCCCACAACCGGTCCAGGTGAACTCATGGAATCCTCTGCTCATTGGCACAATGGGATCTCTGTCTTGTATTGGGCTCTGTCACGCTGTGAATCCTAAATTATGGTTTAATTTCCCTGTTACCAAAGTGGCCGGTGCTGTATAAACTAGTTAGGATTTAGCCTTATGCTTTGAATAGAAGATGCTTCTCTGGTCCTGCCAGCTGCTCCTGTGGTAGCCCTGGAAAATCGAATAGCCAAAGCTAATGAAGAGAATGTATTGGAAGCTCTGTAGACAAGCATCTAAAACCGGCATTAAATCGGGGGGGAGGGGGAGAGAGAGGGAGGGAAGCTGGAGACGAGCCAGAGATCAGAGCACCTGTCTGCATCTCTCCCCGCACCTCTGCAGCTGCACAATATTGTTTTTCCCCAGTAATTCCGAGCAAACCTGATAACGGCGTAAATGAAATTTTGCGCATGCTCTGGTTACTCCTCTGGCCCCTCTGCACAGACAATGTGATTCAGTGGGATGATTAGATGTGCTCTCACGGCCAATAATAAAGGAACTGTGTTTGCTTTGCCTCTTCATCCCACCTTGGCTGGAAACAAACAAGCTGCTACGTGGCAAAAAGGGGGCGGCGGAGTAAGAAGGAGATTGTGAGTGGGGAAGTGGAAAAGCTGCCTTCTGGCAGGAGATTTGAGCACATTGACTGAAAAAACAACAACCCCATCTTCCCAGTTTGGTATTGTGTTAGGGTTCCTTTAACCCCTCGTTCGCCTGGCCAAATACAAGCCAGACCAGTGTATGGTCTCCAGCATTGCAGTAGCCATGTTGGCTGGGATATTGGAGAGACCAGCAAGGTGAAGAAGTATCTCCTCTGGGGCCAATTTCTACTGGCCAGAGAGACAAGCTTCTGGGCTTACACAGGGCTCTTCTTCAGGACTTGAACAGAGGTGCACTGCCTCCCATGGCTGTACTTGCTCCACAAGACCAGTCTTCCAACCCCACAGGTTTGTTTCAGTCCCAGAGTTGGGGAATCTCAGTCCAACTCTAGAGGGCACGGTGTCCTCCTTGCTGTGCTATCCGCCCAGTTGACACCACATGGTCCCCTCTTCGCATGGAGAATGACGATAGTACAGGTTGAACCGCTCTAATCCAGAACGCTCTCATCCAGACACATCCATCATCCAGAATGATTGTAGTTACCTGGATGTCCACTTTTCATGGGTGTGGCCAAGTTTCCCGCAGTCCTGTAAAGTTTAACAGCCACCAGTTCTGGCTCTCGCTGTTCTGTGCTATAATTTAGCTCTAATTTACCCCCTAAATGTCCTCTAACAGCACAGCAAGCAGTGGACATGTTGGTAATGCTGCTAGACAGTCCTGACCTCCTGTTCAAAACCAGTCAGGTCCCAAGAGTTCCAGACTAGAGAGGTTCAATCTGTACCTGCAACACAAGTAGATTCTTTTGCAGATGAAATGGTTAGGGGTTAGCTTTTGGGTCCTGCAGATCTAAGCTCCATGCTCAACATCCCCCTGAAGTCTTCCATGGCCATCGTGTGCCCTGGAGATACTGACAACTGGGAAATTTCTAGGCAGTGGTGGATGATGTTACACAACGGGGGGAATCACAATGTTTTACCCAAAGGCTTTTATTGAGGGAGGACAAGTACATATTTTTTCTGTCCACAGTATGAAAAATAAAGTGATTTATACTTTCAATTTGGTGAGAAACACCTATGAGCCAAATTCCTCCTCGTGTGTCTTCATTGACACCAGGGATTTGTTTGACCTTGCAGAGTTAAGCTATGTTTGGCACAGTCGGTGTGTATATTCCACTTTGGACTAACTACTCATCACGGAGGGCCAGAGACTGTTCTATATTGAAAGCAGGTAAATTTTGAGCATAGGACCATACTTGCCCCTTTCTTCAGTGAAGAATCGACACTTCTTATTGTCCTGTGTATTCCTGGACTAAAAAATGTTGCTCCTTATCATTTTTAACTTAAGGGCAGGAAGCAATTGTTCTGTCCTTGCCGATTGCTGAGAAATTAGCATTGAGTGTGCAAAACCGTGGCTAGCTGCTCTGTGTCCATTGGTGTCTGCATCTATCTGCAGCTCATTTTTTGTGGATGCAAATTTTGTATCTAGAACCCTGCACATTTGCAGCAATCCATTTTATATCTGCAAAGCATTTTTGCAGATGCGGATGCAGATGCCAATTTTGTATCTGCACAGGCATCTACAGACAAAGGGTACATCTAGACTGAAAGGCTATTTCGAGATACCGGAGGTATCCCAAAATAGCTATCCCACATCCAAGGAACGCGTCCACTATTTCGAAATAATTTTCGAAATAACGGATGCACTATTTTGGCATCCCTGTAAACCTCATCCCACGAGGAATAAGGATGTCTCGAAATAGTGTTTTATTTGGAAATTTGGTGCTGTGTAGATGTGCCACAATTTGAAATAGCCTATTTGGATCAAATCGAAATAAGATATGCAATTTGTGCTATGCAAATTGCGTATCTTATTTCGATTTTAGAGTGCGGTCTAGACATACCCAAAGTGTCAAGTATCCATGACTGTACTTTGGATGCAGAGTTGAGTGGTTAGAATGAGTCATGGAGAAATATACCAATAAGAAACAGAAACGATACAGAAATATTATCTCCAGAAACTACCTCTGTATCCCTTCTCGCTTTCTTTCTCTAGACGATAATCCTCTTTCACAGTCAGCACTGGCCTTTTTCCCATCCAATTTGTAGGCTAATTAGTATAACTGAGGCAGTGATTATATTATTCTCAATGAGGCTACCTGGATGTAATTGAAGGCCTCGTATTATCAGGCAAGATTTTCAAAAGTGGCTAGAGGTTTGGGGTGCTACAATTTAGACAGTTCTTGGTCCTGCCGTGAGGCAGGGGACTGGGCTCGATGACCTCTTGAGGTCCCTTCCAGTTCTAGTGTTCTAGAATTCTATGAATTTGTCACTCCCTAACGTGAAACACCTTGAAGGGAACTGATTTACAGAGCGGGTGAGTGCACCGCATTGTCTGAGAAATGGGCATCTAACTTCTGAGACATTCATCACATTTGAACATCTTGGTCATGCCTGTAAAGGGTGCCCTCTGATCTGCCTTTCTAGCAATCAGAACCGTGCCGTACACAAGCAGAGCAACGTTCACTTCAGAGGAGCTCCTTGTGGATTGGTTGCGTACAGCATGTTGTAACCAACCAGCCGCATGGGTGAGATTACAAGATGTTGGTCTAACTGAATACCACGAATGACGAGATGTGGACAAAGACAGGAACATGAGAGGGGGCAGGTGGCTGAGGGCTACAGCAACAAGGTTCTGTGAAATTGAACCAGCTGTATTTTATATTTTCCCCTGTCTTTCTTCCTCTTGGTTTTCCTTCTTTCTTTCACGCACTCAGAATGTTGCCTAGTTTAAAGGAAAGAAGTATTTTATTTGATCTAGGGGAACAAAAAAAAAATCTCCCAATAAGCACGGTATGTATTCATCAAGGAGAGAGCTGGAGTAGGGAAGTTGCATAAATTTGATTTCTGAAATCTGCCTGTGAAAAACCCAGAATCAGACTTTGATTATTCCTGGACAAGCGGCTGCTGAAAAGTAGAAATATTGCAGGGAGGAAAAATTGGAGGATCTAGAAATGAAACATTCATGGTAAGAACAACAGTCTTACAGATGCATAAGGGACTTTCATCTGGAGGGTCCCTCATGGCATTACAACCATCACCAATAAGCTTATACATTTGGACATTGCAACCTATTCTGTGCACACAAATCCCCTAGGTCCCCACTTAGCCATTGAAGTCAGCATGTTTCCCTGCAGGTGTAAAGGCCACCTGCAGGGGGTAGCCTGCAGCATCAGAAGTTTAGGGTGAAATATTGGCGCTGTTGAAGTCACTGACATTGGCGGGGTTGGGATTTCACTCGTAGGGTATATCGACATGGGGATTAAAGCCCTGTGGCATGGCCGCAGCTGGCCTGGGACAGCTGGCTGGGCTGCAGGGCTAACAATTGTGTAGACACCTGGGCTCTTGCTGGATCCTATGCTATTGTGCCTTCCACCCTTCTAGGGCCCCAGTGCCCTGGCTCCAGCCTGAGCTGAAATGTCTACACAGTGATTTCTCAGCCAGAGCCCTATGAACCCAAGTCAGCTGCCCCCCAGCTGGTTTGTTTATCCTGGTGTAGACATGGCGTATCACTCTGGAGTGGAATGCGGCAGCTGCCTTAAGAGCACCAGTGACATGACACAGAACTATAGCTGGAGATGAAAGAGGGGCAACTTCAAGGGAGGCACAATAGAGATTGCAGATGAACAATCTCTGCATTCAAAGTGATCCGCCCCCAACGCGCACTATCCACACAATACATGAGCCTTTCCGCTGAGTCTTTCCGCAGGGGTCACCTGCCTCCCTGCACATCTTCAGTCTTACCAGGGTAAAAATCGGCTGGTTCAGACTGAGTGGAAGATGCTCTTCATTGTTCCTGTTGCACACCTGCCTAGATATTGCTGCCTTCAACAGAGCCATCTATCCAACCCCCCCGGTACTCTGGAGTGCACATCACATGTTCTCTCATTCTAATGATGATACAAGAGAGAGGTATCTGTTGGTTGCCTCTGTAACAGCTGTAGACATCCTGAGCTATTCCACACAGGAGGGGAAAAAGTTTTGGAAGCTCACTAGCTATTGTCAATCATAGCTGAACTGTCCTCCTTGATTGGCTTTAAAAAACAACAACATAACCCACAAATCTGGATTCTGATCTTAGTGTGAATTGGGTGCAAGTCCATTTGTTTTGATGGGGGTACCTCCATATTTGCATGGTTGGGACTGAGGTCCATCTGTTTGGAGATTCCTTTTGGCCTTTGGTTTGCTAGCAAGAGAAGTGGCATCACATTGCTTCAAAAGAAAAAAGTAGCATTACAGATCTTGCTCCCATCAAAATCCAAGGGGGCTGGATTCTGCTCTTGGTCTCAGGCAACCAGCCTGTGGAGCAGAAAAAGTTCCGTGTTGATTTCTTGTCCCTTAGATGCAGGCCACGTAGAGGAACTTAATGTCTGAAGTATGGAAATGAGCGATGTTTTCCAAATGCTGTTCCTTGAGCAGACATTTTGTTCTGATTTTAAAAAAATGTGTTAAGGAAACCATATTCATTAATATTTATTGAGGTGCAAAAACTTGTGTAAGGCAAACAACTCATAGCCTCTGTGCAGTGTCCTCACTGACTATGAAATTAATCACTGAGTCTGTGTTTTACTTCATTCCTGTCCTACCCATTATTGCCTGTGCCATCTGAAACATATTTCTGTTCCTAAATAGATCATTCCTGATAATGACATCATTGGTCACCCCGTTAGGAACAATCAAATATCAACCTCAAATCAAACCAATTGTTTTTAAATAATTAAGGGGTGGTTCCATGAGCTTTACTGGCCGTAAAATAAATATGCAGGACCAAATTCTGCTCAAAGGTGTGCCAGTGAAAGTCAGTAGCAGCTCCACTTAAATCCCTAGTCCCACTGACCCTTATTAACATGAATGACCCTCTTAACTTCAGTGCAACTGTTCATGTGAGGAAGGGGGTCTAGACCTGGGCCTACACACTTGTGTAATTGAGGGCAGAACCACTCTTGTAAATTGGTATAGATCTACTGATTGTACTGAGCTGTGTGTGTCAGATTAGGGTAAATACTTGGATATTATGTTTACAACAGCTAAGGATCTGGACCATAATATTACAACAGAGCCAAGATACTAGAAAAAATCATTTTAAAACATACAAAATTACGTGTTTTAATAATTGCCTGCTATTTAAATATTTGCTTGCTATATAAATAACATGCCGTACATTTTACATTCAATCTATACAAGATGCTGTATATATTTATGCCTTTTCAGGACAATGCAGATTTAGTTAGTTATGCCAGGCCTGCACTAAAGGGGAAGGTCAAATCAACTATGTTAATTATGTAGCTGGATTCGACATATCTTGATTTGAGTTTCCCCACCACACTCCCTGTGGGAGCCCGACAGGAGGAAATGCTCCCATCAGCTTCCCTTACTCGTCACAGGAGTAGGAGTACCAGCCACCAACGTGCCCTCTAAGTTTGATTTAGTGGGTCTTTACTAGACCTGCTAAATCGAACTCTGGGAGATCGATCATGGCAGCATCGATCTTTCCCGGCATGAAGACAGGGCCTTAAAGTTTTGCCTAAGCAAACTCTGATGAATATCTGTCCAAGTAGCTGACCTGTTCTAAACATGTTTGCAGTGTTGTTTTAGCCATGTTGGTCCCAGGATATTAGAGAGACAAAGTGTATACATTTTTTTTAAACAACTTCTGTTGATGAAACAGAAAAGCTTTAGGTCCTTCACCAATGGAAGCTGGTCCAATAAAAGGCACTACCTCAGTCACCTTGTCTATTTAAAAATATCGCTCCTGGGTATCAGACTCAATGCAAAATTTTTTTTTTTTTTTTACATTTCAAAATGATTCCCAAAGCAGCAATAACACTCCAAGGAAACAAGGAGAACATTTGGCTCTTCAGTTGTGCAATTTTGTATGGAAATGAAATTCACCTTTCTGCAGACATTCCTTCTCTGAATCTCCCTCTTTCCTGTGTAGTCTATTTTAGCTTGCGCTCTTGCTTCTTTGTCCCCGCCCTTCAGCAAATAACCCAGAGGATGTTCCATCACTGTAGGGAAATCTTTTGGGGGTGACACAATGCTAATGCCAAATAAATAACACAATCAAACCCAAACTCGTTAGTGGGTAGGTCACCCAGCCCACCCTTTTAAGACTCTTCTTGATGCTAAAGGGAAAAAATGAATCAACAGGCAGGACAGGGGGACCTTGCTGTTCCTGAATGACTCATCCTCCTAGTGAGTTGTCCTCATTAGCATAGTGTCACCCATGCGCTTTCCTTTGTTGAGGAAAAAGACTTCAGATGACCTTCTTGAAAGTTACTTTGGAAGTCCTCTTTGCTAGTCTTCGAAAGCTGGCTTACCTCTCTGTCTTTGTAGCTCGACTGCATGCTTTTTTAACGGTAACAGTAAATGGTCTCTGAATAGCAACATCCTGATGTGTGTAGGTTTCATACTCTGTCCTATTTAGATTCTTCATCTATCAGTCCTGAGGTATGCTGTTCTAGTCAGGTTTCTGTAGAGTGAACTTCACTATTGAATCGGAGCAGCTATTTGTGACATTTTCCCCTCCTGTTTTGTACCCCTCAAGTGTGTGGCCTCTTGTTATTCCTTGTAAGAAGGAAACCGAACTTTTTGAGTAAAGGTGAAGTGGCATCATACTTAAAGACAGGACAGTATTGCACACCTCAAATCCTCACAGAACATGTCCACAGCTAGGGTAGGATGTCTCACAGGGATAGATTTGTTACATTTTTCCAGTATCTCCTGAAAATTCCTCTCAAAATGCCCCGTCTTAATGTGGTTTGGGTTCCAGTTCTAATGGAAAGCAGGAAGGTTTGTGTTATGTGTCTAGTTAAAACAGCAAAGGAAGAAAGTTCAATTGACTTCAAGATTCACAGCTGAGGTTTGGTTGGAGTAATGGTTGGCTTTGAAGCAAAGTTCTTAGGTTGAGCCTCCTCTAATGTCAACATATGAGTAATCACTTATAGCAATAGTACTAAAGTGAAAAGTATATAAAATATATGAGGAGAGATTAATAAGGCTAAGACTTTAAGCTTGCAAAGGAGAAAACTAAGGGGGTTATGATAGAGGTCTATAAAATCACATGAAGAAAGTAAAAAAGGAAAAGTTATTTACTTGTTCTCATAACACAAGAACTACGGGTCACCCAATGAGATTGAAAAGTAGCAGGTTTAAAACAAACAAAAGGAAGTCTTTCTTCACGCAGTGCACAGTCAACCTGTGGAACTCCTTTCCAGAGGATGTTGTGAAGACCAGAATTTTACAGGGTTCAACAAAGAGTTAGATAAATTCATGGAAGATAGGTCCATCAGGTCTTAGCCAGGATGGGCAGGGAGGGTGTTCCTAACCTTTTGTCTGTTAGAAACTGGGAATGGGTAACAAGGGGTGTATCATTTGATTACCAGTTCTGTTTGTTCCCTCTGGAGCACCTGGAATTTGCTACAGTCAAAAGATGGGGTGTTGGGCTAGATGGATCTTTGGTCTGACCCACTATGGCTGTTCTTATGTTCTAACAAGAATGGGTCTGTTTAGTCTACACCCCCTGTTACCCATTCCCAGTTTCTAACAGACAAAAGTTAGGAACACCCTCCCTGCCCATCCTGGCTAAGACCTGATGGACCTATCTTCCATGAATTTATCTAACTCTTTGTTGAACCCAGAGAAGAGCAACCAGAATGATTAAAGGCCTAGAGAACATAACCTATGAAGGAAAGCTGAAAGAATTGGGTTTGTTTAGTTTAGAAAAGAGAAGATTGAAGGGGGACATGATGGCAGTTTTCAGATATCTAAAAGGGTGTCATAAGGAGGAGGAAGAAAACTTGTTCATCTTGGCCTCTGAGGATAGAACAAGAAGTAAGGGGCTTAAACTGCAGCAAGGGAGGTTTAGGTTGGATGTTAGGAAAAAGTTCCTAACTGTCAGGGTGGTTAAACACTGGAATAAATTGCCCAGGGAGGCTGTGGAATCTCCGTCTGTAGAGATATTTAAGAGTAGGTTAGATAAATGTCTATCAATCAGGGATGGTCTAGACAGTACTTGGTCCTGCCATGAGGGCAAGGGACTGGACTTGATAACCTTTCGAGGTCCCTTCCAGTCCTAGTATTCTATGATTCTAGTCTAGACAAATCTAATTTAATTTTATCTCTCTCTCTCCAGAAGACAAGGAGACTGTGTAGTAGTAATACAATTGTAGTTAATTGTAGTTGTTCTCTCTATTGAGTGTTTAGGAAAGGAAATAGATTAATGGGGTGGAATATTTTGGGGGTAATTAATATAGTTATTCAACTTAGCTTTTTTATGTATTAGCAGACCAATGCATTTACCATAGATTTTTTTTTAAGTGCAAAATATCCAGAGTTGGAGAGCTGTTAATACAATGAAGTAACTAATCAATAAAAGCAAATAACTAGAATGCTAGTATTTGGAGGGTGCATATGCAAGAGGTGGAATTTGTCAGGGTCATTTTAAGAGTTGTAACTAGGAATGATGGATGAAATTATGTCAATGGATTTTTAACTGACAGGGAGAAAGTATCCTGTCATAAAAATTATAGCTAGAGTGGTGGAAATCTCCTTCCTTTAAACTATAAGTACCTTCATAAGAAGATCTCTGGTATTAGGGACTCTAATCTTACTGGAAAATGCATAAGAAGAGCCAATGGCTGGAAGTTGAAGTTAGAAAAAAAATACTTTTTAAAAATTATTAATTAAAAAAAAATAATGGTAACAAACTTTTGAAACAGTTGACCAAGAGATGTGATGCATTTTCCATTATTTGCTCTCTTTACATCTGATACCTTTCTAAAAGATACACTCTGGGTCCGCCTCAGTTTCTTGGACTCAGTATTGGTCACTTCTGAAGTGGCAAAGGATTCTCTCTACTCCAGGAATTACTGGGTGAAATTGCATGGCCTTTGTCATAGAAGGAGTATAACTTGAATAATTGTATGATCCCTTCTGGTCTTGACATCTGGAAGTTGATGAGTGGACACCGTGAGGGGGGATAACGGTGTGATGGAACCTTTCCTCACTGGCCATGTGGCATGAACTAGATGACCCACTAGATATTCTTCATCACTCATGTCTAGTCAGTTATAGTCAACTAGGCTATCCAGGTATGGCCACAAAGTCACCTTTCCGGTAGACACTCTTTGCAATGAAGCACTGCTCCCGAAGCAAAAAGAGGAGTGGTGTTCACTCTGTGTTGAAATACACCTTAACACTGCTGTGCACTCAGACATCCAAGATTAAGACCAACTATTTGCAATTAGATGGCCTTATTGCAGGAGTTTAGCAGTTCTTTGAATCTACAGTCGCAAAGGGCTAGACAGTGATGGTACGAATTATCCTCCATAGGAGAGCTCCTATGCTCAGTGAGGTGCTAACTTAATTCTCTGTCTTACAGCTGTACAGGGGAGGGAAAAGCATGTCAGATTTCAACAGAGAGCGGGCCCTTTGGCTCTCAGTGCAGGTCACATTGTGGGAAAGTGTTTGTCCTCATTCCCTTCCTTTCCTCTTATAATAATGCATCTCACTGGGCACTTTGGCTAATTTGGGTAGCGAACTGTCTGCCTGGATGTTTGCAATGAGACTTGGCTTAATGAGGCCAGTAGATCTGTGGTGTCTGAAAAGAAAGGATGGAAAAGGGTTAGTCTGACAAATACAAGAGGGATAGCTCAGTGGTTCCAGCATTGGCCTACTAAACCCAGGGTTATGAGTTCAATCCTTGAGGGGACCATTTAGGGAGCTGGGGCAAATCTGTCAGGGATGGTACTTGCTCCTGCTGTGAGGGCAGGGGACTAGACTCGATGACTGGTCCCTTCCAGTTCTATGAGATAGGTATATCTCCATATTAATAATATTAACTTTTGGGGCAGAAAAGAGGAGTGAAGGAAAAGCAGCCATTTTGTAGTCCATGGCAAGGGATCTATCCAGCAGGCATATTAGCCGTGACCAGCCCTTTATTATTCGCACTATGGTGGTGCTTGGAGAGGCAGGGTGGGCTGATGGTGAACACGTTGACCCAGGTCTTAGAAGACCTGGGTTCTATTCCTTGCTCCAGGACAGACTTCCTGTGTGGCCTGGGGCAAGTCACTTAGCTTTGTGGTGCTTCCGTTTCCCACCTCTGCTATGAGGCTAATAGCAATGCTCTGCTCAGATTCGATGGGCCTATGCAAGCTTCTCTGATCACCCCATCGCAGTGAAGCATAAAATAGCACCAAGAAAAGAACTGAAATGCCCCAGTGTTGTTCCCTTTCCATGGGAACCCTCTGCCTCCCTCAGTACTCTGCTGGAGCTAGGCTTACTTGCAGGAGGATTAAGAGGCCAATTTGCTTGGAGATTCTTTATCCCTCCAGCCTGGGCCTACACCTGCAAGGTATTGAGTGCTTTCACCGGTCACTAGGATATGAGTATGCTCAGCATCTCCCAGGTTCCGGGCACCTCAGCTCATATCTGAGTGTTAGCCTACCCATTCTTTGAATGGGGATACTGTCATTGTTCCCTCTAAGCCGAGCGCTTGGGCGGGTGCCCAGGAGCAATCCAAGTGCTGCCCAGCAGAGCATCCGGAGCCAGCAGCATCCAGCAGAATATGTTTCTTCAGGTAGGGCACAGCTTCACATGCCTTGGTGCACATAACAAAGTTTATTCTGCACATGGATGGAAAACACTGAGTGAACATTGGATACTACTCACCATCCCCTCCAGACTTAATGCAATGCACCTCTCATGAAAGACACTGCACAGAGTAAATGCCAAGTATTCCCTGCCTCTCACGTGGTGTAAGGTAATCCACTGACGATCTCGTTAAACTCCTATTGATTTCAGTGGGAGGCAGAAGGGAGCCTAGAGGGAAAATGCCAAGGGGCCTAGTCAATGTTGAGTTCGTGTAAGCTTTGATCCTTCACCGGAATTAAAGATTCGTCTATTCCTTAGCCATTTAGCCCTTCCAGCAGAGACATGGAAGGAGAAGGGAAGAAAACATGGAGCATGGAAGGTAAAATTAATTAAGTATGCTGCTGGCAGGGCGCAGCTATCCTCGGCGGAAACCTCGCCGCTTAAAGCTGTAGAGTGCTCAGGCAATGAAAAATAAAATAAAATGCTTTCGATTTACTATTCCCGCTCTCGTGTATTCTCACCGTGGTTCATGTGGATTAGGACTTAAGTTCAAACATTCCCTGTGGAAACTGGGGCGTGCTAAGTCAGAGCCAACAGCATTAGAAATGCAGGTTAAGCAAACTCCAAAGTATGCAGGTTCAATTCAGGTTTCAGACCGAGTTTGGTTGGGGCGTGTGTGTGTTCAATTTTTGACTCTGCTGCACCAGCATGAAGAGGATAAAGGGATGTCCAGGAGGCCTTGCAATGGACAATTTTTCTAGCCCTTGCATTATCAGAGGTGAACTTGAAACTAGTCCCAAGGTTTGGCACTTCCATCTAACTCTCTTTCCCCCGCTGCCCCAAATGGTGGAATTCTAACCTCTGGCATGATTCTTGGTACCTTTGAAATGATGACACAGTAGAGGAGACTGTAGGAACCTGGAAAACGGTCCCCAAAGTGAATAACCTGGAAAAATAAGGGAGAAAGAGCACGAGTTAATGAGACCTCTGCAGAATGCAACCCGCCCATTGTAACCTATAATACCAATACTTGGCACTTTCACAGAGCTACTCAAGCGAGATACTCAAAAGCACAAATGGCAGATAAATGGCCAGACACAAGGTTTGGGAGTCCATTCTATGAACCAGAGTGTAACACACAGGGAAAGACAGTCCCTTCTCTGATGATCTTACACTATAAATAGAAGCAAGCACGACCCATTCAGAGTCATATTTGAATTGTAGAGGAAACTAGAACCCCAATTTGTCTGACTCCTAGGCTAGCTGTTTGTCCACTGCCCTGTGCTACTCTGCCACCAAATCACTCAAGTAGCTGGCTAGTAGGCTCTGTTATATTTTGTACAGGTGCTGTATAGGTACATTAGCACATCTGTATGCAATGTACGAGTTCCAGGGTGTACATTTCAGAGCTGCCTGTGAGATTTAGATGCAAAGTTATATTGATCACAGCCCTACTCTTAGAAGAGCACTTAGGGTACACCTACACAGCAACATTATTTCAAAATAACCAGCGTTATTTCAAAATAACTTAGTCCGCATCTACACAGCAGGCCGTTGTTTCGAAATAATATCGAAATACTGTCAAGCTGGAGGACTTCTCACTCCAACTCCTGTAACTCTCATTGTACGAGGAGTAAGGGAAGTCAGAGGAAGAGTGCTCTATTTCCAAATAAGTGCTGGGTAGATGCTCCCAATTTTGAAATAAGCTATTTCAAAATAAACTACACAAATCATAGAACTGGAAGAGACCTCAGGAGGTCATCAAGTCCAGCCTCCTGCCCAAGGCAGGACCAATCCCAACTAATGATGTAGCTTATTTGTGTAGCTTATTTCAAGTTAAGCCCTGCTGTGTAGACGCACCTTTAATGAAAAGAGGGGCAGATTTTTGCTCCAGAGAGCAGTTTGCTTTTGGACTTCCTTGAGATGGACCAGAACCAAAGTACCAGGTCCAAGAGCCTGTGAACACTGGGGAAGGTGGGCGCTAGAATTTATCTTCACATCTGGCTGCTGTCTCTGCAATGGGCTGAACCTATCCCTGCTCCCCGAGGCCTCTTCCCAGATTGCTATCCAATTGTGGGCTCATCTCTAGCACCTTTCATTCCAGAGGATAATAGAGTAGAGCCTATAGAATCCTAGAACACTAGAACTGGGAGGGACCTCGAGAGGTCATTGAGTCCAGTCCCCTGCCCTCATGGCAGGACCCAGCACTGTCTAGACCATCCCTGATAGATGTCTGTCTAACCTGCTCTTAATTATCTCCGGTAATGGAGAGTCCAGAACCCTCCAGGCAATTTATTCCAGTGTTTAACCACCTTGACAGGCAGGAAGTTTATCCTCATGTCCAAACTAAACCTCCCTTGCTGCAATGTAAGACCATTGCTTCTTGTGCTATCCTCAGAGGCCAAGGAGAACAATTTTTCTCCCTCCTCCTTGTAACACCCTGTTAGATACTTGAAAGCCACTATCATGTCCCCTGTCAATTTTCTCTTTTCCAAACTAAAAAAGCCCAATTCCTTCAGTCTTCCCTATGTTTCATAAAACCCTACTTTAGATTGGACTGTCCATTCAACCCTTCGTGCCCCTCATTGGTTGGCTATGAGAGAGCCTGTTTCCTCAGCCGCGCAAACTGGTGTTCCTTGGTGTCATTCAACAGGAATCTCATCCCATGGCGTCGCTCCTGCAAGGAGTCATCTCATGTCTGCTTTGGGGGGTTGCAACACAGCTGCTGAGCAGGGGCTCACTGGCTTTGCACAATGTGACAGGAGTTTACTCCATCAATGGCATTTGTTTTGGTCTCTTAGGACCTGTGCAGCTGTAATCAGTGGGCTGGGCTCTCCTCTGACTCCTATATTGGTGTGACCAGATTGAGCTGATGAGCCCGACTCCTCATTCCCTGTAAGAGAAAGTAGAATCAGGCCCTCTGAACTGACCGCTGCCTCCCATCTGTCCCTCTTAGGAGCCAAATGGGATCAGATCCTGATCTCACCAATAGCAGGGTTAATCTGGAGTCACTCCATGAATGACAGCCTGTGGAATCCGCAGGCTGAGAGTTGATTGTGGTTGTGTGGCACTGAGGGAATTCGCTAGCATCTGGGGAGGGACTGCCAAGTGTCATGGTCCTTTGGGCAGCTTGTCGCTAGGGTTCAACACTTCAGATTCTTCGAGTGCCTGGTTTGCAGAGAGTTACAAAAACTAGGCCGAAATGATGGATTGAGCGCGCGGAGGGGTGTAAATCCACCACATCCACTGGGGAAGGCCCTGACAGGTATATTCCTTTGTCACCCCTGCGTCCCTAAATCCCCCTCTTCCCCACACACACAGTATAGCACAGCTGTAATAGCTCCTAGGCATTCGAGGCCTTCCCTGGCTATGCAAGCTGAGGTAATGATTTGTTCCCTAAATAATATTTGTTTTCATTGGTCTTTGCATGTGCTGGTTGTGTGCATGGAATCTCTGCTAAATCAATGGACTAGAAGTCAGGATGGCTGGTTTCTATTTTTGGTGATGCCTCCAGATTGTCCCATGACTGTAGGCAAGTTTCTTAATCTAGGTCTGTGAAATGGGGATAATGTTACATCCTTTCCTCTGTGGCATGCTTTGAGAAATGTGGATGGAAAACATTATATTAGAGCAGTCTTGGAGGGAAGCTGTGTTAGTCTCTGAAGTGCCACAGGACTCCTCCTTGTTTTTACAGTTACAGCCTAATAGATTTATTAGGTTGTGAGCTTTTGTGGGGAAAAACTCACTTCAACAGATGAGATGGAGTAAAAAAAATACAGAATCTGGGAGATATATATATTAGCACAGAGTAGAAGTAATAACACCTGAGTGGTTTTGAAGCAACACACTCCAGAATCATATGGGAAAAATACATAGTGGAATGGGTAGTGGTGGGAAAAAAAAATTCAGGTGAATTTATTTTGAAAAGAAATGCAGAGTCCATGATACCAACATATTTTGAAACTTTATGTTGGTTTTGCTAATTTTTTTTCGGTTGGAGAACCCCACAGAAAAAAACATCCCAAAGAATTCTAAACCTATTTTGTTGTTTTTCCAAAGAAATGTTTTGATCTTTTCAGTTCAATGTTTCTTTTAGATTTAGTTTGAAAGAATCCAAAACATGAAATCAAACCAAAGCATTTCTATATTGTCAAAACAGAACATTTTGTCCAACCCGAAACTGGTGGTGGTGTTTTTTTGCCTACTTTCAATTTCCTGAAATATTTAAAAAATATTGTTTCAGCCCAAACCACTTTTTTTTGTATTTGCCAGTGATCTGACACATCTATTATTTGCAGTTCCAGGTATGTCTGCATTATAACTGAATTGGAACTGGGAGCATTAAGGAGTCCTTTGAAAGGCATGAGAAAGAGACTTGAAATAACTTCAATTTGGAGACAATAGTGAGCGTAAGAGGTGGCTTGAATTGAATGACAGAATTGTGGGTGGGTTTATTTGAAGAAGTAAATGTAGAACATCTGTTAGACCAGTGTATTTAATCCTCCTGGGAGTAGCTTTGAAATTGTACCTCTAGGTGTCTGTGTGTTCCCCCCCCCCGCTTTCAGATTGCCATCTAAAGATGAAAAAAAAAAAAAAATCTAAACACACCTACACAATTACATAGACCTATCAGGCTACTTTATCACCGGCTTCCCGTGGCATGCACAGGTTGTAAGATTTTTCTCATGTCTTATGTCACCTGTAATCTCCAATAAAAATCTGGACTTGAATCGTACATTTGGGCCCTGTTATGTAGTAGCTAATTAGATGACAGATACAAGTATTGAACACGTATTCTTCCACTAGCAATCTGAAATTAAAGCTAATCATAAAGACATTAGAGCACATATAGAGATTTCTTTTCTTATAGCAGTGATGTGACCTTATGCATTGCACCCCATCCCATTAGCATGCAATAGCTTGGAGCAAGTCGGTTAATGCTCATGCATCTAGTAAGGTGTCAAAGCAATGCCATGTGTCCCCTAAGTGATGCACAATAAATAATTCCACTCCACCTTTTCCAGCATCCGGCTTCCTTGGTCGCAAACATCCATAAATTGACATTGGTGCCCGACTGATGCAATGTTGTGATGCCATAGCACAAAGGAAAAGCTCCTTGCTTGAGTCAGACTATGGGTCACAACCACAGCTGGTGTAAACTGGCATAGCTCTGGGGCCACATGCAGAGCTGCAGTTCTTCAGCCTTAACGTGAAGCTCTAGGTATTTAACCCAGCTGGACAGCTGTTCCTCTAATTTCTTCCATCCATGTGCAGAATAAATTATGTGCACTGAGGGGTGTGTGTGGATGTGCACCACCAATAGAAACACATTCTCCTGGCTGCAGGGCAGCTGTGGGTGCTCTGCCAATCAACTGGATGGCACTTGACTCTCTCCTGGGTGGGTGGCCACTCAAGTACTCAGCTTACAGGGAACACTGGCTGACACCTTCAATAAAATGAATACTTGAGCGTGTGCATCTAATATAAACAGATTAAGATGATTAAAGTCACGTTAAAGCTGCAATAAAGTAAATATCTATGTTCCATATTATCTTTTTTTTTTAAGTGTCCGTTAATTTAAGAATACAGATCCCAGTGGTTTTCAATGGGGGCTTCTGCTTATAAATCCATAAGGTGCAAGAGAATGACTTTTAATTTATCTATGTCCACATCTGTGTGTGTAGGGAGATGACTTCCTTACCTTGATGATCTTTGCAATCAAAGAGCCTGATTCTCAGTTCCAGCACACCAGTGTAAATCCAGGAATACCCTTCTGAAGCCAAGTTAAGCATGTCCTTAAGCGCTTTGCTCAATTGGTGCCTAAGGAAGGGTGTGCCTGCAAGAGCCATCTCTTAACTCTTCCAAATATCTATTTTCAGGCCAGGGCCATTAGAATTCCTACCTGGGTGCTATCAGGATTCCCCATTTGCCCCACGTTTTGCAGGATACACCTGCTGTAACATGTATAGCTGTTTTATGGCTTGGTAAATTTGAAGTTTGCATGTGGCACAGTGGCTCGGGAGCCCGCCTACTTGATTTTGACTGCCCTTCCTTCCTCCTACTGGAGCAGCACTGTTATTGTATAATTCTGTACCTCAATTATTTATTATTATCTATTTTTCATTATGTCCTTATTTATAATTTACTCTCTAACCCTGTGATGCAATTTGGAACTTCCATTATTAATTCTGTGAAACACTGGAGATAGATTTGGAGGCAGGGAGACAAGTGATGTAAAATTATATAAAATAAAGTGTATTTTTACTGGTATGAAAAAAAAAAAAAAAAAAAAAGGGGGCCTCTCTACTTTTTCTTAAGAAATGCAGGCATTTTTTCAAACATGCTCAGTACCCAAAAACTCCCATGGCTCAATCTGAAAAAGGGCTAAATGTGTAAAAGTCCTTTATCTTTCTATGTCTGTGTACATCCATGCTTTAGCAACTCCTGGTCATCCTCTCACAGTCTCCCTGTAGGACAGGGCAGCATTAGCTTCACTTCCCTGATGGGGAAACTGAGTCAGTAAATCGCTTGAGTGCCATGTCCTCATTTACACTAAAAGTCTACACTTGAGCCCAGAGTTAACTCAGATCTTTCAAGCCCTAATGGAGTGCCCTGTCCACCAGATCAGTCTTGCATTTTGCCCGTTCCCCAACAGTCCGTTCGCTTGATTTGGGCTCATAATGGGAGCTAAACACTTGGAAAGTTTGTTCCTCTATTCTTAAGATGTACCAATGCTCCCAAACTCTAAGGGCTTTCACTTCCAGCTGTGAGTCTGGAATAGCCTCTTCCCATATGGACCAAACCAAAACCCTGAAGACTGCATGAATTTCACAGCGGGGCCTGACTTTGCTCACCTTGGTGCAAATCAGAAGGAAGCCTCCTGAAGCTATGAGAGTTTGACCAGCGAGAACAAAATCACCACCAGGACTTGGCTTAATGCACGAGGGTTTGTCCTGTTTTTATATCTGGCTGGTGGGCTTGGTCAGGCTCGCCTGCCAGCTCAGTGATGCTTTTTGAGAACAGAGGTGCATCCGGCAGCATGCAGTGGCCCCAGATTAGCAGGAACATCTGCCCTATTCCAACCCTGTGGAGAAATATGGAAGGGAGTGTTGGAATGGGCCTGGGTCAGAGCTAGGTTACCACGCTGGCTCGACTCACATTGTGGTGAAGATGCAGGCGAAATCACTCGGGAGCTGACGGCCCTCTCGGGCCTTCCCACAATTCCCCTGATCTGCCCAAGACAGTTACATTCTCCACCAGCTGGGAGAGAATCCTGGAGTAGTTCAGGGAATGCCACACAAAGAACCATGGGATGGTTCTCCCCGCTCCCTCCCCGGGGTCCTCTGGACATGGGCGAACAAGCGCAGCACCAGCGAGGATCCTGTAATGCAGATAAGGCTTTGCTCAGCTCTGGCGGCTGATCACCGGGGCCAGCTCTGCAGGGAATATGCACTCTGAATGTGGCCTCACAAGAGGACTCTAAAGGTATGTCTAGACTGCATCCCTCTGTTGGCAAAGGGATGCAGATTAGGCAGGTCGATATTGCAAATGAGGCAGGGATTTAAATATCCCGTACCTAATTTGCATAAAAATGACCGCCGCGTTTTGCCGACTCAGCACTTTGTCGGCATAAAGCGGCAGTATAGAGGGGGATCTGTCGAGAAAGAAAGCCTTTTGTGACAGATCCTGTAAACCTCCTTGCAGGAGGCATAAGAGTGGCCACCAGGGCACCTGTGCTTTTTCTTTTTTCCTCTTCTTCCAAAAGAACTCCCTCTTCCACATCCACACTTGCCTTTTTCCAAAAGAGCTCCTTCGGAAAAAGGCTTCTTCCTCGCAGAAAGAGGTTTAACAATGTCGGAAAAACCCCTCTTTTCTTTTTTTTTTCTTTTTTTTTTTTTTTTTGAAAATGCGATTGCAGTGTGGATGTAAGTGAAGTTTTTTCACAAAACCTGCCATTTTCCGAAAAAACTCTCTAGTGTAGACAGCTTGAATCATGGGAAAAGGCTTATTACAGCTATTTGCCTTATGTCCGAGAGAGAGTCTTATAAACCATGAGTCTCCTGCAGTGCTAAATTTGGGAAGATCCTCTTCCAGCGAGCCTCTTGTCGGGGAGAGTGACAGTCAATGCGATAGCAGCGTGGAGGGGGTGAGGCAGCGGGTAGAAAGGTAAGGTGGAAAGCAGTATATGGAAGGTGTGTGTGGGGGGTGAGATAATCTGATCTTTTTGTTGGATGAACAGAAAGATCTGAGCTCCCTTTGACTTTCCTGCATGCTTGTCTTTTAACTGCGTCTCTCATCCAGCAAGTGCCTGGTGATGGCTGTCATGCAGATCTATATAGAAATGTTTAGTAGGTTGCTCAAACTTACTAAACACAGCAAATATGGGGCTAATGCTGGCACATACTTCTCTTTGAGTCATGATATAAAACACATGCATACAGTGTTCCTAGGGCTTATCAGATCTCTCTCTATATTACAACAGAAAGCAGTGTGTGAGTGTGTGTTTACTTCATTGTAAAGGGAAAATAGAGAAGAGAAAACACTTTTTTTTTTTTTTTTTTTAAGAAGGCTGCAAACTGACATGTATTTGTTCAAGACACTAATGCATTTCCTGGTAGCTATTCCAGGTGCTTTCTCTCTCCTTTTTGTCAGGCAGAAACATTGTAATTATAGTCTCTTTTCATTTTTAAATGTACTGTAAGCCGATTTGTTGCCAGATCCAAATCTTGGCTTACATGAGCCCTGACAGAGAGGGTCTCAGATCGATAGAATTTCGCAGCGGACTTCATGGAATTGGTAAGCCCATTATATGAAGCACTATTATAAAAGTGCTACTGGTTATGGCTGAGATTTTCAAAGCCTGCAAAATCTCAGCGAATAGGTCATATTTCTAACAGGAACTTGACCAAAATGGGACAGAATTTTTGGCATGAATTTAACAAAGGATGTGGACCAGATGGAGGCTATTTTTGCATGGGTGGTTTCTCTTTTCTTTTTGTAGTTTGTGGAATTTGCAGAGACTTTTGGACAGGTGTGTGATCAATCCTAAAAACAGATGTAATTACCCAGTCTACCTTATAGACTCAAACTCTCTTGTTGCAAGGGTGTTTCAATTTGGATCAAACAACTCCAGCTACAGCGTCTTTACAATCAGCAATGCAGTGTGGGACAGAATGAGGGGTTGGGGTTCTGTTTCAAGGGGAGGCGACAACATGGTCTAGTGGTTATAGCATAGGACTGGTACACAAGGGACTTCGGTTCTAGTCGATGGGTCTTTGGACAATTCACTGCCTCGGTGGCAGATGACTTCTTCCGTTAAAATGAAAGTGATGTAGCAATGCTCATCTTTTGCGATGCACTTAAAGATCTACAGAAGGGCACCTGTGGAAAGGCGAAGTCTTCTCATGAAAGTCATGAGGGAAAGGCAAAAATAATGCAATCCCCAAGATCCCCTAAGAGCCAGCTGTGATGAGCACACACGATGCGTTTTTGGGTGCATCAGGACCGGGTACCAGCTGAATCAGACCCACTCGGAGCTACCCTGCCCTGTGGCCTCTTCCCTGTCTCATACAATCGGCAGAGAGAGAAATAGACTATCCTCGCACTTGGGATTTTATGACGGAGTGTAAATCAGGTCTGCCTGTACTTGACCAAGGTTGAAACCCACAGTGCTGCATGGTAATTAGATTTTTAAAAGATTTTTTTCCCTCTGGTTTATTTATATAGCAGTAATTACCTCCAGCACGCAGTTGGAGTGACTGCTTGTCTTTCACCACCACACTTTTACCCTTTCCTTTGACTGTCCTCGGCTTCTGTGGTTAATACAGAGATTTGTGCGTTCCCCCCGCCCCCATCCCTGCCAGTCTTTGTATAGTAGCCCAGCAGGGTTGTTGCGTGCCAGCGTCAGTGGGGGTTGAGTTTATGAGCCAGGCTGAGCACTGGGTGTTAGGCCTCTGTAGGGAGCCTCTGAATGACTCACCCCTCTTCGGTGCCCGCTCCTGTGTTCGGAGTGCCGCGTGGAGCGATAGGGTCAGGTGTGGGCTTCCTTGGGTTCCTCTCCTGGGTTGTAAGAAGCTCAGCTCCCTGCCTGGCGCTGGGGACAGGGTGAATTAGGCAGTGGCGTGGCAGTGGCGAAGAGCCAAGTTCCCCTGTCCTCTGTGCCTCACAGCACTGTACCCCTACATAAGAATGGCCATACTGGGTCAGAACAAAGGTCCATCTAGCCCAGTGTCCTGTCTGCCAACCATGGCCAATGCCAGGTTCCCCAGAGGGAGTGAACAGAACAGGAAATCATCAAGTGATCTCTCTCCTGTCCTCCATTTCCAGCCCCTGACAAACAGAGGTGACAGACACCATTCCTACCCAACCTGGCTAATGGCCATTGTTGGATCCATCCTCCATGTCCTTCTTTTTAAGAGCCCTGTTAGACTACAGGTCTTCACAACATCAATCACCTCTGTACTAGCCTTAGAGACTAACAATATATAGAATCATAGAATTCTAGGGCTGGAAGAGATCTCAGGAGATCGAGAGAGATCTCAAGAGATCTCAGGAGGTCAACCCCCTGCTCAAAGCAGGACCAATCCCAACTAAATCATCCCAGAGAAGACTTAAAAAGCTCTAGGGATAGAGATTCCACCACCACCATAGGGAATCCATTCCAGTGCTTCACCACCCTCCTACGGAAATAGTTTTTCCCAGTATCCAACTAGACCTCCCCCACTGCAACCTGAGACCATTGCTCCTTGTTCTGTCATCCGTCACTACTGAGAACAGCCTTTCTTCATCCTCTTTGGAACCTCCCTTTAGGAAGTTGAAGGCTGCTGTCAAATCCCCCCTCATTCTTCTCTTATGTAGACCAAAGAAGCCCAAATCCCTCAGCCTCTCCTCGTAGGTCATGTGCTCCAGCTGCTAATCATTTTGGTTGCCCTCTGCTGGACCGTCTTCAGTGCATCCACATCTTTCTGTAGTGGGGGGGCCCAGAACTGTACGTAATACTCCAGATGTGGCCTCACCCGTGCCGAATAAAGGGGAATAATAACTTCTCTAGATCTGCTGGCAATGCTCCTCCAAATGCATCCTAATATGCCATTAGGCTTCTTAGCTACAAGGGCACACTGTTGGCTAATATCCAGCTTCCATCCACTGTTACCCCAGGTCTTTTTCTGCCGAACTGATGCTTAGCCACTCTGTCCCCAGCCTGTAACAATGCTTGGGATTCTTCCATCCCAAGTGCAAGACACTGCATTTGTCCTTGTTAAACCTCATCAACTTCTTTTGGTCCAATCCTCCAATTTGTCTCGATCACTCTGGGTCCAATTTGTCTAGGTCACCGTATCCCTACCCTCCAAAGCATCAACCTCTCCCCCTAGCTTAGTGTCATCCGCTAACTTGCTGAAGGTGCAATCCATCCCGTCATCCAGGTCATTAATAAAGATGTTGAACAAAACTGGCCCTAGAACCAATCCTCGGGGCACTCTGCTTGAAACCGACCGCCAATGAGACATCAAGCCATTGATCATTACCTGTGGGTAGTGTCTTTGTTTCTGTGCCTCGACCCGGCAGCAAAGATCACAGTGTGAGGATGATGAAGGGCAGGGAGTGACTATGAAAGGTTCAGAGACTTGGGCTAAGATTTTGATCCTGCAGGCGCTTCTCTTGCGGCTCCTTTCTTGCAAAGAGCCTGCTGTGCTGAAATGGTCTGTGGACACTCCTGTCTTAATCTCATGATGCAGAAGCATCTTCTCTGTGCCAGCCTTCAACTCAGGCAGCAGCTCCTTCTCGCTGTCTCTTTGTTTAGATCCTGTCGACAAAGCTTCTGTCGACAAAGTGCGTCTAGACTACATCCAGTTCTGTCGACAAAGCAAGCCGCTTTGTCGACATGAGAGTGTAGACGCAAAGGACAGTGTAGATGCAATAACGCCTTCTGTCGACAGAACTCTGTCTACAAAAGGCGTTATTCCTCGTAGAATGAGGTTTACCGCCGTCGACAAAACTGCCGAGTTCTGTCGACGTTATGTCGACAGAACTCGGCGGTAGTGTAGACGCAGGTATAGTTTTGTCGACAAAAGGCCACTTTTGTCGACAAAACCCTGTTTAAAAAAAAAAATAACAACAAGCTGACATTTCTGCTGAAGTGTGGGGTTGCAATTTGTTTATCTGGCCCTAAAAGGAAAGAAAAATTTCTTTTTTAATTTTAGTTTTGTCGACAAAAGGCCACTTTTGTCGACAAAGCCCTGTAGTCTAGACACACCCTTAGATGCTGATCTGGCCCCAGTCACTGTAGCATCGGAGCACCTCCCAACCTTCCTGGGATGGCGAGCAGGGTGATTATTCCCATTTTACAGATGGGAACCTGGGGCACAGAGACTAAATGACTTGCCCAAGGTCACACGGGAATCCTGAAGCCAGCTGTATCGCATCCCAGGCTGGCACCCTCCACACCACCGACCCATTTTTCCTTTTAGGGCCAGATAAACAAATTGCAACCCCACACTTCAGCAGAAATGTCAGCTTGTTCTCAGGGACTCGGAGCGGCAGCTGCTCCTTTAATATCCCAAGTTCTGGCTGCTTCTCTGCCCTCTTGTTCAACACAGGGCAGGACGTAGCCTGTGGACCCTTGGAGTGACTCTAGGGTGTGCAGAGGGATGAGAGACACAGTTAAAGGGACAAGTTCTGGGCTGGGCTGAAATGGGGCAGAATCTGTGGCCACCAGGAAGGCAGCAGATTCCATGTGCTGCAGGGACCATGCCATGCCCGGGACATGAGGGGCATCTTCTTGCAGCAAGACTGAAATGAACCAAAGGCCTTAAAGCTCCCCAAAAGCAAACACCCTTGGTGAGTCAATAAATGGCCGAGTTCATAAAGGGCCATTTGCCTCCCTGTCACCGGCTGCCATTAATTCAGGTCAGGTACTCACTGGCTGTCTTGGCTCTGAGGGGCTTTGGTCTACTTCTGAGCCCCATGGGCCCTGCTCGTCTGCCTCCCCCGGGGCCGCTTAATGGGAGAGTCCAGCTGAGGCCCAAGTGAGAGCACGTGTCTCGGTGCGTGCTGGGACGTGTTCCCATGGAATATTCTGGAACGAGCCACCTGCTCGGCCCATCTCAATTGGATCCTGGCCATTGCACAGCATGGGCGGATAGGATACGCAGTGCTGCACCTATTGCATTCCACTTCTCCCTGCTCCCGGCCATGCAAGTAGATGTCAACGTTTCTGTCCAGCTAGTGGCTAAGGCAGAGGTCCTTAAACTGTGGGGCACAGAGGAACATTCAGAGGACACTCAGAGGCTCCAGCCGATTCCACTCACAGCCCCACTCTAGCCCCCAGCGGTGACTCAAACTTTGGTCCCCTAACCCTTGTCTTCATCCCCGGCTCTCAGAGCTATGGGCCCACTCCTGGCTTCAGGGTTAGGGGACATGGACAGGGGCAAGGGGGTCATAAGGTAAGAAGTTTACGGGCCAAGGGTCTAAGATAACAAAGCTTTTGTTCCTTTTCGTGGGAAGTTCCCCTTAGATCCCAGCATTACAAAAGTCCTCGTTAGGATTATTATTGGTATTCCAGCGGCACCTTGAGTCCCAAGAAAAATCAGGGCCCCGCTGGCCATAGTGCTGGCAGGGGCAAGAGACAGTCCCAGCCATGAAGATATTGCAATGGCCGGGGAGAGGAAAGATGGAAACGAACATGTTTTTAGCCTTATTTTGCAGAAGGGAAACTGAGGCCCAGAGAGCTGCCCTTATCCCTCTTTCTCTCCCCTGGCACCGTCCTCTCCCCTTGCCGCCCTGTGAGCCGGAGGAGGTGAATCGGTTGTGACAAACAGAGAGCAGAATCACACCCACAAACAGCTCCTGGCAAGTTGGTGTCTTGTACAATAGGGGCTTGTGGGCCACGCAGAGCACAAAGCACGACTCCTCCTCACTCACACCAGGACAGGGCCCTGATTAGGTCAGCGAGTCCCTCCCTTGGCAGATGCCTTGTTTGCCCACCGTCTGTCGTCTTCTCAGGCGCTGTCCGGTTTTTCATCCGCTCTCAACCCAAATACATCTTGGCAGCGGCATCTTTGTCCGCCAGCCTCCGTTCCCCTTTCCCCAGCTCCCGCTCACTCTCGTCGCTTTCTTCTGTCGATTCATTCTTTCTTCCCTTCCCCAGGAATTTGAATGCAGCCTGTGCCCAGTTCTGGCTTTCATCCTGAACAGAGCTGGGTTTGAAGCACCCTCTCTCCATCCCTCCTGCCCAGTCAGCTGCCTAAACAGCTTCGTGGTACATCAGAGCTTGTCCTGGCATGTCCCACAAAAAGACACGAGGCATTAGCTCTAGGCAAAGCTAACCCTTCACCTCTTGGGCTGGGACAGTCCTGGGGCTTAGTGCAGACCCATCCTTCTACATCCCCCCCCTTGCTGCCCATCTCCGGACGCAGAGTAAGATGAGCCTTCCGAGGGGGAGGGGTTCCTTGAAAACCCTGCCTCATGGACTAAGACACAAAAGTCCGACATGAATTAAAACGCTGGGTCAGAGCTCGTTTGCTCCTGGCGAGAGTTTCCAGAAGACAAAAGCCTCTGTAGGGTGGGGTTTTTTTTTTTCATACAGTCCAGAACAATCGGGGCTTCTGCTCTGAACAAAAGAGACATGGGGCTGAAGGGAAATTGAAGGGTTTCTTCCCTCTGCCTGATGCGCTGAGGAGAGGAGGCCGCTGGGACAGAGAAGGAATTTCCGTTGCCTCTGGCCTGTATTTACAGAGCAGGCCCAACCCCTCCAGTGCACAAACTCTTGTTTGCTGCCCCCCTCTTCCCTGCCCGTCTCTTGCATTTAAAACAGAGGATTCTCCCATTTCCCCTGCCCTGGTCGCATTCACTGTGGCTGTTGTTGCCCGAGAGTTGCTTGAGAGAGGGGAATGTTTACCCACCCCAGGCTCGAGATTCGGGTCTCCCCTAGCCAGGGTTCGCCAAATCAGACAGATCTCAGCCTATCAAAGACATTAAGCAAGCTGCGGCTTTGCAGTGCTCCCAAGATTTAGGGTCAGGCTTCGGTGATGGAAGTCGCGTGGGTTTTGGGGGCGTGGTTTTGTCCCTGTCAGCTTTTATGAACCATGTTTTCCACATGCAGTTTCTCTTCCCCTCCCCCCCCTTCCACGTGGAGCGGCGTTAGCTGATGATCAGATAGCATGTTTCTGGTCTATAGAAGGCATCAGTTTTCAAACTTTTTTTTTTCTCATGACCCAGTTGAAGAAAATTGTTGATGCTCACAACCCAACATACTTTGACTGGAGTCGGGGCTCTGGGATGGGGCTGAGGAGGGGAGCTTTGGGCTATAGGAGGGGGATCCAGCTTTGGGGGTGTCAGGGCTGGGGCAGGAGGGACTTACCTTGACCGGCTCCCAGTCAGTGGTGCAGCAGGGGGGCTAAGGCAGCTTCCTGCTTCTTCTGGCACCACAGAGCACGCTGCACCCCAGAAGCAGCCAGGAGCAGGTTTCCAGCCAATGGGAGTGCAGAGCTAGTGCTCGAGCCGGGGCAGGGGGCAGAGCCCTTTGCACTCTTCCCCCAACCCCATGAAGGAGCCGGGCCTGTTGCCGGCCGCTTCTAGGGCACAGCAGCAGTCTGTGGTGCCAGGACAGGCCTTAGCGCCCCCACTGGTCACCTGATCCCCGTATAGCAACGAGACCCAGTGTCTGACATCCAGCCCTGGGTCGTGACCCTCAGTTTGAAAACCACTGAGAGTTAATTGTAAAGCTAAAGATTGTGGAACAATTGGGGAAAGGAGAGCAGGACTATATCAGTTTCCAAAGCTCAGAGTGACTCTTCCAAGTGTTGCCTTCTGCCACTCCCTTTAAAAAAAATCCCAAAGAGCAAGCGAGATGGGGCTGACACAATTACAGGGCTGCAGGACAAACCCTAGAGAAATACCTTGGGTTGCCCCGGTTTTGATCTGAATTTGGCGGGGTAGCGCTAAGTAGAAGTGGGCTGCATCCCATGCCCCAGAAGGTTCCTTTGTGTTAGCAAGGGGCAACCCAGCCTAGTGAGGGGCCCCCATGACTGGTCCGCCTTCATCTCAGTGGGCCGCAAGATGGTCGTAACCAAGATGGTCTCCTGGGACAGGGTAGTTTTGCTAAGTGCGCTTGCGGACCGCGAATTCATGGGGTGTGCTGACGGAACCGTAGCAATGCTTTGATTGGCTGCAGAGGGAGCGCACGGCTCTCACAGTCAATGCTGTGTTCAATCTGCACGCACCTCGCTTCATGTGCCGTGGCTTTACGTGTGTGTCACTTTAGAAATTCAACAAAACCCTACACGGATCGAAACCAGGGGAATGTGGCTGCCCTGTACATGAGCCATGGTAACGAAATGTCTCGCAGGCCACACGCAGAATCCCCATGGGCTGCATGTGGGCTTCAGCCCGCAGCGTGTCTACGATAGCTTTGTCTTCTCTTATGTTCCGAAGAAGGTCGGCCTAGAGGTTAAGGCACTGAACCCAGATACAGGAGATCAGTAGCCAGTTGTGTCACAGCCTCCTTGAGTGACCTTGGGCAAATTATGTGACCTTTCAGTGCCTCAGTGCTCCATGCGTAAAATGGGGCTACTAATTCCCTCCTCCCCCATATCTGCTGCTGTTCCTCTGCTCAACAACCTTTCCCCCCTTCCCCGGCTCTTTGCGCTATATGCACAACTATTTTGGCTCTTTGCCTGTGATGGGTTGGTCACCCCTGTTATAGATGAACAGATATATTGGAGCATTAGCTTTCATGGGCAAAGACCCACTTCATCAGATGCAGTGTCATGCATCTGATGAAGTGGGTCTTTGCCCATGAAAACTTATGCTCCAATATATCTGTTAGTCTATAAGGTGCCACAGGACTTCTCGTTGTTCTGCACTTGAATGGAGTCATTCCAGGGTTTGCTGGTGCAGCTGTGAGCAGAATCTGGCCATAAAGATCAGTTGCAGAACTTTACCTGCACCTCAGGCAAATGCATTCACGAATCCTTGGGAGGCCAGCATAGTTTTTCATTGGCACTTCCACTGAATTCCTCGCAATTAGCTCGGCAGCGTCCCTTCAGAGGAACCCCAACGTATTCCAATCCCTTTCTGCGCTGCATGGAACCCAGGTACTTGGCCGGCAAGAAATCCCTTTGCCACCGCTTCACGGTACGCCCCGCGCCAGAAATGGCTGCAGTCCTTGTCTGTTGTTTGCCTGTGCACTGCGAGATGCATGGTGCCATGGAAACCAAAGCTGAAGATAGTATTGCTAACTTGCAGACCAAAAATAAACAACCTTTTCCTGATCTCATCAGGATAACCAGAGATGCTTTAAAAACCCTGGGTTTCAAAAATAACGAAGGCATTTGGGTGCCCAGTTTGCAACCCTGCAAAACGCAGAGTGGCCACGCTCTGAAAATCCGTCCCTATGGAGCTCCCAAAGCCACTAGTCACTTTGGCAGCCGTAGCTTGGGTTTGAAGCCTAAATTCCTAGCACTCTCTCCTGAAGCTCACCTGAATGCCAGTGAAGCTACCTCCTGGAGCGTTAAAGAGATTGAAGGGCGAAGCATTTCCAGTGGTATTTTTCCTCTTCTGGCATTGCCAGGCCCCACAACAGTTCACTCCTGGCTGCTAAATCGGGAAAGCTAGGTTTTTCCCCCGGCAACGCCAGTAATCTCCAATGGCTTTATCTCCGATCAGAGGGCTATGGGTGCTTGGGAGCAGAATCTGGAATTTATAGCCCCAAGCACGTGTGGAGAAGATGGAAAGTTTTTTGAGTGGATCGTGCCCTCCTGGAGATCCAGAAAGCGCATGCACCGGAACATCCTTAAGATGGTGCCGCATATATTCTCTCTGTGGCTGGACAGGGCTGCTGGCTGTCCAGGAGGAGCATGGTCCTACCCACTTTGAGTTGGGTTGTTTCCCCACCACCATCTGGGTCCAATCAAGGGATTGACAACTAACGGGCTCACCTCTGCACCTGGGAGCTGTAACATACACACACATCCCCTTTGGTTCAGGGACAGAAGTCAGTGAGGTGCATTTGCTTTCCTGGAGGTGTTAGGAGAGATTGTGATCATAGGCCTTGCCAGGTGGAAGGTTCCTTGCATTCTCGCCGCTGCCGCATGTAAGGGCCATACACAGTCTAGTCCTTAATCATGAAATATTTCACTTATAGTCATTACAATTGAAATGGTTGCAGCTTTACCGTCTGGCTAAGGAACAGTGATATTCATGCTGTCCTCCATATGTAACCCAGAACACATGACCATTGTTTTAACGGCTTGCAAATGGGTCCTGGAAAGGGTTTAATGAGTGACCAGTGAACATGCCCCCTTTATCTCGAGAGCTCGGTGGTGTGTTCCTAGAGGTGGATGGCACATTCCCCATTTCACAAAATGTGTCCAGCGCCTTATGCAATCAATCAGTGGTTAGAAGCCACACCTCCAGATACCTAGCCATGGGATCTAACCACTAGGTAGGAAAGTAACATTGGTTCAGTGTGTGAGGTGGTGCAGTGCAAACAGCAGCCATTTGGGACCAGTAAACCTACCTTCAATTTCGCTCCTTGCCACGGACCTGAAGCAAAGTGGGACCTGAAGCAAAGCGCTTCATTTTCATGCCTCAGTTTCTCCATCTGCAAAATGGGTATGTACATGCTTTTACCCAGCGTTGGTTGTGTGCTTTGAGATTTACCCACTGAAAGCCTTATAGAAGAGAGATTTCTCCTCATGTGTGAGGCCAGGGTGGGAGAAGTAAAATAGTGTTTCTTTTCTCAATTATGTTTATATCAACTAAGTCAGACCCAACGTGACTTGTGATGTCCCAAGCAACCTTTGGGAGGCAGAACCTTTGCATTTTGGTGGCCCAGAGTTCATGGTTTCCGAAGGGGAGGGCATTGTGGAAATTTTCATAAAAATCAATGTTTGCTCAACTGTTTAATGAAATGGAGAGCTACCTTTTCCCCCACCGTCAATATAATACCAGACAAGGAGAAAGCAGAGAGTTAAAAATGCAGTCAGCCTATGCTGGGTACAGCCCACCGAAGAGTTAAGTGACAGAGCCTTATTCACTCATATGAATTAATAATTGATTCAGTAACAAATCACTAATGTTGCAGTAGTCATGGTGAATAAGATAATAAATGTGTCCTGTCCAGGGAATGCAATGTTGTTAGAATTTAGCTGAAATTATTCATAAATGTGCTACTTTTCCTCATCTCCAACTACTGCTAGTTTAGCTTTTCTGTTTAATCTTCCTAAGCTGTCACATTAGATGGTGGAGCCAGTCACATTCTATATACAGTGGAATATTAAGGGGAACTGCGGAAACATTATGTCAAATTTCAATAGATAATGGACACAAACTGGGAAACAAAGTCCCACGTCTCTTCTGGCGTAAGTGTACGTACACACACACACACACACACACACACACACACACACACACACACACACACACACACACTTACACAACCTGTACATGTGACCTACTCAGCAGAGTATCTCTTTTGGCATCCCTGTCCACACACAAGATTTGTTACAAAGACCATTAAACTCAATGGCGGAGTGTTTCTGTTGACTTCAGTAGACTTTGGATCAGACCTTCAGACCAGAGTCAATGGGAATCTTGCCAGTGTCTTTGACAGATGTTGAGTCAAGGCTGTACAGTGAAAGTAACCCTTCTGCAGAGGGGCCAACACAAGTCCTATGCACCTCTGTAAACCCTGAGGTTCCCCAAGGGGAAGATGGATAGTAGATGGAAGGCCTCGGTCAATGTCTATGAAGACCAGCAGCAGCAGAAGTTCGGGGAACTCAGTTTGCATAGGTAGGGAATTATTGGCCAGCTGGTCATGAAACACTAGTGAGGGCCAGAGGAAGATTGTGGATTATTGGAAAGAATAGAAGAGTATTGAAAGCCTGGGATACAAATAAAATAGCAGGTACTAAAACATCATTCATCTATCAGAGAAAAATATAAGAACCAATGGCTTTAAGTTAAAGCCAGGCAAATTCAAATTATGAATAAAAAATGTTTTTTTAATAGTGAAGGTGATTAGGCATTGGGGCAACCTACCAAAATAAGGGGTGAAGTCTCCATCCCTTTCTGTTTTCAGAGCCAATAGTGCTCTTCTTGGAGATAAGACTTTAGCCCAATGAATGTTATGGAGTAACTGGTGCAATCCTATGGCCTTGGTGATGCAGGAGATCAAACTAGAGTAGACGATTAAATGGTTTCTTTTGGCCATAAAATCTCTGATTAATGTGACTGAGGAACGTTAGTGGGTGAAAAATGCTGGTGAAGGTAGGATAGCAGACAGAAGAACCATAGGGATTGGACAGAGTCAGCGGGGAAGCCAAGAAACTATCAAGGGGCAGGTGAAAAAAGGTGGGTGAGAAACCAAGAGGTGGATTACTTGAGGCAAAGGTAGAATGGACATGCAAGGAAGAAGGAGAGTGAACTAGGGAAGCAACATGGCTCCTGTATCTAGGGTAGACTGAGAAGGTCAAAGACTCTGAGACAGCATGGGGACCTCCTCACCCTATTGGCCCCCACAATAGAGGGCTGGTCGCACACCACAAACACAGCACCGAGGGCAGGAGAGTGCAGGCTTTTGTACCCGGCTTGAGAGTTTTTTGAGTCCCCCTCCAGCTCTCTCACATTGGGCACATTCCTAGTTTGCACTGCTCCAGTGATCTCAAAGTCTTTTATGAATAAGTTGCACGGTGTTCCCGTGGTGTACATAGGGACTCACCTCGCCCACCCCCTGCGATGCACCCCCCACACACACATACGCACACAGAACACAGCTGCTCCGATATTTCAGGGCCCGACATGGGGAGGGAGGCCGCAGCCGGCTGAAACTGCAGCTAGACTTCAGCTAAGCAGGTGGCGATTTGCTGAGCTGCAGTTAGCCAAGATAACATTGTCATGCTTTTATGCTGAAGACAGAGCCATGCAGTCTGCAGGGGTCACAAAGAACCTGGACCTTGCCTCGCTCGCCTATCCTGAAGGTCCTGGAGTGTGACCCCCTTGCCCCCCACCAGGCCTGGTGGCCTGCAAAGCAGCTGCTCTATAATCCTAGCAGAGAGACATGCAGGCCCTGCTGCTGGCTGAATAATCCACTCTACTTGTGAGGGAGAGCAAGGGGAGGGCAGTTTCTCAGACGGCTTCCACACGGCAAGCCACGTGTAGCAGGCTCGCCTTCATATCCTCCTCTGAAAGACTCTGTGTTGACTCGCACTCTGCTGCCTGCTTCCTCTCCTTGTAACTAAAACACACCTCCCTGGAACGCTTCAGGTGGAGGAGCCCCGGGGAATAGAAACATGCTGCCTGTTAAAGAGGACACACACCTTCCTTTCCCTCCCTTTTGTGTTTAGCAATGGGCATTCTCTGCTGAGGAGGATGTGAGGTCTCTTTAAGGGACCCTCCTTCCTGTAAGGAAGAGCACAGCTAAAGTGGAAGTTAAATGTGAGGAAAGCGCATGGATGGAGCCGTAGGCTGGTCGTCTGCTACTGTCCACTCCTCCCAGGGCCCCGCTACCCTGCTCTCACTCTCCCCCTCCATACGCACATATTCTTATTCTCAGTAAGTTATTAAAAATGTAGCCATCGCTGGCTCCCAGGGTCAATATGTTGTTTTTAAATTTAAACATGAATTTCCATTTCATTGAGCCTTCGGGCCTAATGAGATGTGCTTTGACAGGAGCAGCTAGCTGGAAAAGGCATGATTGAGGAGCGAGCCAATAATATGAACGCACAGCCGAGTGTGCGCACACAACGCCAGAGCCCGCGCGCCTTGATTCGCTCCTATCCGGGGCTCCGGCAGGCAAGGGTTTGTGCTGCAGGCCCTGCGGTGAAATGTCAAACGCATTTAACCATCTGGGAACTCAGCTCAGCTTTGCCCCAGTGTGGCGTCTCTACAAGAAACGCCTCTGGATCGGGATGGGGAAAAGAGGCAGGGAAGATTCTGGGAGTGGTTCGGTCTATCTTGCAGAGGCTAGGTGCATTACTGGTGTGGAGGTGATCCGGCCCTATGGCTTTGGGGGCTACATAATATCTAGGTCAGTGTTTCTTAACCTGTGATCTGGGGATCCCGTGGGGGTCTGAGGACAATCTCTGCAAAAGACTTAGACCGAAAACGTACTCAGCAGAATTCAACTATATGCACAGACAGCAGATTTCCACTGGGGTCTGCACCCCCAGTCAATTTTTTATGGGGCCACTGATCTAGATAATAACGACTCGCAGGTCTGTCTTAGCACTTTGCCTGCTAGGTGAAGGATCCATGCCTTTGCCTAGTCAGGGCCTCCAAAGTAGCAGCAGTGCTGTGGCGAACCACTGGCCAACCGAGCTCTGAAGGGGATTTTGAAGTGTTACGAGTTCACAGTTGACTCAGGTGAGTTTAGCCAGAAGTGTTGTGCATGTGGCAGACGGGGACTGGCTAGATCAGGGACTTGAAATCCCTTCTGGAAGTATCCCTCCTCTCCTCAGATCTGAGGAGTTATGAAGGCACCCTGGTTTCTCAGGCTATGTCTACACTGCAGGCTTCTTGCGTAAGAAGCCTTTTGTGCAAGAGCTTTTGCGCAAATACTTCTTGCGCAAGAGCGCGTCCACACTGCAAAAGCGCATTGCAAAAGCAATGTGTTTTTGCACAAGAGAGCGTCCACACTGCATGGACGCTCTTGCACAAGAAAGCTCTGATGGCCATTCACAGAATGGCCATCAGAGCACCTGTGCTTTTTCCCATAGGGGTTTCTTGCACAAGAAACCCCTCTGGAGCGTCTACACTTGCCTTTTTGCGCAATAGCTGTAGCACAAAAGGGAGTTATGCCTCGTAAAAGGAGGTTTACCTACGGCAGAAAAAGCCCTCTGTTCTGCCGTTTTACTCTTGATTTCCTTGCACAAAAACGCATTTGAAGTGTGGACGCTCCACTGGTTTTTGCGCAAAAACCTTGCAGTGTAGACATAGCCTCAGTCTTTGCAGCTGATGCCGACAGAGGGAGCTCGGAAGGAACACAGAAAATTGCTCGCGCGTCGAGAGTTCTGCCCACGCTAGGGCTGGTTGGAAAGTCTCTGTCAAAACGGCTTTTTGGGGTTTTGACGAGAGGAGTCCGTTCAAAGGAAGAGCTTGTTTTCTGCAGAAAATACCAATTTATTATCAAAACTCCAAAACGAAAAAAAAAATCAGAAGAAAACCAAACATTTTCAATGTGTGCTCAGAACAGCTTTGGATTTTAAGAGTCCAAACGTTGCAGGGGAAAATGACAGTGAAATCCACTTTTTTCACTTTCAGGGTGGGGGAGATTCCAACCAGCTCTAATCTACATTTCCTGAGGTTGCAAGCCCTACAGCAAGTGACTCTCTCATTCCATGTGTCATCTCTCTTGCTTCTGGTTGGGCAGGAACTGGAGTATGAGACTAGCCTTCCTCAGTGTATTTCAGTGCTTTTGCTCCTGGCCAGAACCCAGAGGGGCTGAGCCAGCATGAGAAAAAAATAATGAATCCATGTGTATAATGTAGAAATTGAAAATTGTGTCAGAATGATAGTGACTAACCTATGCTGCTGACCATTCAAAAACCTTGAAATGGGTTACTTATTTGGATCTAGGCGAACTTTTGTGTGGGATCCTTGGGATTTTTTTTTCTGGAACGGTTTGCTCTTGGTCTCAGTCCAGCAAGTACTCAATCACGGAAGTAACATAACCCATGATGAGTGGTCCTGTGGCACCTTAGAGACTACCAAAACATCTAGGATCGTGTGCTTTCGTGGACAAAACCCATTTCCTCAGCTGAATGGGAGTGGAAATAACAGAAACCAAGAGACACAGACACAACAGCAGAAGACGTACCTGTCAATTGTAGGACCCATGTTAATGAAGCTAATAAAGGGGGCTGGATGTGTCCCATACGTAGCTTTTGATGGAGAAATGCAGATATTAAAGGCAGGGGTTTTCTACAGCTATGTATGGGACACTTTCAGCCCACTTAATTAGCCTCATTGATGTGGGTCCTATAATTGACAGGTGATACTTCTACTGTTTTTGTTTTTATTTTTGTTTTTACTTTTACTTTAACTTTTTTGTATATCTATATCTTGGTTTCTGACATTATCACTCCCATTCATCTGAGGAAGTGGGTTTTGTCCATGACGAGCTATGTCATAATCCTATGTGTTTTGGTTAGTCCTTAAGGAGCCCCAGGACTACTTGTTGTTTGTAAAGTTAGACTTACACGGTGACCCCTCTGAGATTTTATAACCCATGTGAGTGATCCCTTTGAACTCAGTGAGACTACACAGAAGCATGTGTGGAATGGCTTGCGGGGGTGCAGCTATTCTTCTGAGCTATGCTATGGTGTTTGGGACCATGGCTGGCAGTATATTGTATTGTTGCCTGTCAAAGCAGGGGACTGGACTCCATGGCCTTCCAGTCATGCTGTGCATTGTGAGATGGGGGATTCTATAGTAGTGCTGTTTATGATCTTTACTCTGAAAATTAAACTGGATGCCCACAGAAGAGTTCCCCACTTCTTCTATATTCCCTTCCAGTTCCTCTGTCACACTCATATCTGAACCCCTCCAGACTTTGTCCCCCTTCCCTCCCCCCAGACTTTAAACTGTGACACGGAGCTCTCTGATTCCAAATACCAAACTCGTGGCGCTTTTCCCACCCCTTCCCGCCGAGGTTCTCCAAAGCACTTTTATAGCGATGAGGTAATTAAGCCTGACAGCTCCTCTGTGGAGGCCACGTACTCAGCATTGCCGACGCTCAGGATTTTTTTCACAAGTCGGGTGATATTGGATGTTTTTCCTTAAAGCTCCAACCCCTGGATTTGCGTGAGGTATTTAAAACAACAACAAAGAAAATTTAAAAAAAAAAAGTGTCAAGCCTTCACGATTGGAAAGCCGAATAAGAAGGCGAGCCAGCAAGGCTCCAAACGGGAATGCCACAAAAAGGAACCTAAGAAAATCAGGAAAGTTTCATGATTTTCCAGCCAATGTTGTTGTTTGTGGGGAGGGAGTAGCCGGCTCAAGATACTGAATTGTGTGGGGCCGAGAGGTAGGGATGTGAAAGGTTAGTTGGTAAGCCTCACCCTTCGTGAGTGAGGCTTACTGGTTCTGGTTAACTGGGCAGGGGGCTGCTTCACTCCCGTGGGGCCCGGTGTAGACAAGGGCTGCTCTGGACGGGCTGAAGCAGCTTTTGCCTGTGGTGGGGTGTGGGGGAGAGGGCACTCCAGCCCAGCTGCGGCAGGCGGGGGAGCTGTGTTGGAGCCCCCTCTCCCCCCCACTTAATTAGGTAATTGGTTAAACATCACGTTTGACCAGTTTACCAAATAAATGGGATTTTACATCCCTATTGAAAGGGTGAAGGGGTTTTAATTCCCTTTTTACGCATAGGAAACCAGAGAGGCCTAGATGCTAAAGAATTTGCCCAGGTTCATGCAACCGATCAGTGGTCGGTCCAGGAATTAGAACTCTTGTGTCCTAGCTCCCAGTCTCTTGTTTATCTGCTGGACGACACGTCCTCCTGACGGAAGAGCTGTGGGGATGCGGAGATGTGCTGTTTCCCCACGCAGAACATGTTTGTGTTTCATGAGTCAGCGTTTCTGAGGGCAATCCCTTACAGTCGTAAGCAAACGTGAGTGCTGAGTTGGCTCGGGTAAATTTGGTTCTCAAGTGAGCCATGTACGTTGTGGTAATCAGGTGCCGTTGTGATTTGTACACGTTAAAACCTGAGCGAGATGTTCCCTGTTGGGTGGGGCTGGCTTGATTTCCCCCAGACCCCATCGTTTTAACTCTTTACAGACCAAATCCTCTACGGCAGGGGTTGGGAACCTTTTTTGAACCGGGGGCTGCTGACCCACAGAAAAATCAGTTCGGGGGGGCACAGAAAAGTGAGAAGCCAAAAAAAACCCCACCTCACAGATGTGGCCCCTGACTGAGAAAAGCCACATCCCACATTCCCCTTGCACACTAAAGCCTAGGGGGCCAGGCTAATCGATTTTGTGGACCCCCAAACCATGGGGCACTGGATCCAGGGGAGCAGGGGGCTGCAGGTTCTCTACCCCTGCTCTATGGGGAATTCTACATTGTCACTACAGAAAAGAAAATAGAGAATGTGGTTTTGGGGGGTGAATGCAAATCTCCCAGCTATATAGATTTTGGGGAATTGCAAAGGGAAGCTTCGAGACCTGTGTGCAGAGGATGCAGGTAAATGGGATTGAAGTTAAATCATGGCCATGCACATTTTTTTTCCAGCATGCATTTCTGTTCAGCCCGGTCTTGGAGAAGATTCAAACTTTTTCATGTTCCCTGCGAATTGGAGGCTTAGATCTCTGACCTTTTAAAAATCCATTTAGCGTCTCATCTTTCAGAGATTTAAACAAAAGATTTTGACCTCGAGGGCTCTCCTTTTACACTTGATGAGAAAGAAAGGCTAGGAAAGAGGGGACAGCAGAAAGAAAGGCGACATCAATTGAACGGCTGAAAGCAGGCAGTAATTTTCCAGGCCGCAGAGGAAAGAAGGAGCCTGAAAGGATTTGTGCCTTGTGTCTTTAAATGAGTAGCGAGAAGTCGGGCTGGGAAAGGCTGGAAGCAGACGCAGGGCTGCAAAACAAAGGCAGAGGCAGAACAGCTGGAGGGATAATGCTCTTTGCCTCACTCAAATAAAGCTGCTTGCTCGGTGGTAGAGGAAAGGGATTTTTCCTCTTGTTCATTCCCGTTGCTAGCTGGCTTCTTGCATGCCTTTGGAATACATTAAAGAGCAACGCTGCTGTAATAGCCCAGAATATTTGAGAAGGCTGAGTCCTGCACGGTTCCGCTTGCAAACGTCTCCCACAAAGCGCCTTGTCTTTCTGCGCCTCTCTGTGTCAGGCCCATAGCAAAGTGATGGTTTTGTCACAGAAGAGCTAGAGCTGGCTGAAAACGAGTATTTGGGCCCCAAAATACCTCTGTAACAAGATGGAATTTCTCACAATAAAATACCTGTTTTTCATCCAGATGTTTGGGGATTTCAGCAAAGATGTGACCTATTAGGGGGTGTATGGAGGGTTGCCCGCTCAAAAATTTTGGGAAAATTAAAAAAAAAATTATGGAAAAATTGTTTTCTTTGAAAACAACTGGCTCTGAGAGGAGTTTCACTATAACAAAGAAAGGGCATGAGAGCAGCCCTTGCCCACCAGGCAAGGGATGGTAACAGGCCCTCTCTTCTGGTGGCAGGAAGTTGTAACAGCTATAATGAATAGAAACAACATCCATCAGGCAAGACTGCCCGTGAGAAAAGAAGCCATAGCTGCCTTTCTTGCTTCATGTGACGGGACATTAAGTGATGTGCCCAAGGCCAGAAAGGAAGCCAGTGGCAGTGACCAGGTTGAAAGTCCGAATTTCTTGCCCCTCAACCTCCTGTTCAGACCCAATACATCATGTTACCTTGTGTGAACAATGCTTTTCTAGCCTCAGTAAACGCTTGGGTGGATTCACATCTGGGGAGGAGGTTTGGTGAGAGAGAGCAATCCTTCTGAATGGAAGACCACTTTCTCTACCCTTGATCTGAAACTTTCTGTGAGTTTTAGGCCACGACTTGCAAAGAACCAATGACGCAAAGAACCAAAATAGAGAATGTGGTTTTGGGGGGGTGAATGCAAATCTCCCAGCTATATAGATTTGGGGGAATTTCTGACCCGTGCAAGCAGTCAGAAATGTACCAACTCCCAGAATTGAGCAGCTTGGAGTTCAAAGGCCCCAGGCAATGCACTCAAACCTGGACAGGCTCTCTGTCCTGTGAGCAGATGCTGCCTGGAATGCATTACAGGAAGTAGGGCTCTGCTTTGGTTTTGGAGGAGGCAAGGGTAAGAACATGCTAGATGAGTGGGAAGTGTTCTGGGCCACGCTAGAGAAGGCATGAGGTTTGGAGTCAGGAAAGACACTAGGCTGACAGACAGAACGAAGGTGAGTCAGAGGAGGTGGTGCGAGGTGTCAGCTGGGGGGCCGCTTATGGCGAGCTTTGCAAGCGGCGAGTAAATGCTGAATGCCATGGGGAAGCCATAAACCACCACAACCCATCTCCTCTTGGCAGAGGTTTCAAACACCATTACAGGTGCACTTCTCATCCTCTTCCCACCTTCCCTTCCTTGAGGTGTGACTTGAAAAGCCGCATATCCTTGGGCAGTTCAGGCTCCAAAGCGTAGCTCCAGCATGCGGAGGAAAAAGCAGCTTTTGCACATAAGAAAATCAGGACAGTGTTCCATCTGGGAGGCAGAGACGGGCATCCCTGCAGGAGTGGCAGAGATGTGTTTAAAATAAAAGTAACAAGGGAGGTTTAAAGGGAAGCTGCAAGGATTAGACACGGGGGCCGGATCCTCAGATGGTATAATCGCCTGGTGGCACTCGAACAATATCGTCAACGCTGACTCAGGAGAATCCTAACTCTCCCTTGGGAGGACAGGCACACGAACACTAGCATCCAGGAAGAGTCGAACACGACCAGCATTGAAGCGATCATCATCTACCAACAACATCGCTGGGCTGGTCCCGTGGCCCGGGTGTCTGATTGGCACCACCCAAAACAGATTCTCTTTTCTGGGGAGGATGGCGGAACGTTGAAGGCCTGAGGAAGCGATTTAAGGACATGTGGAAGGCAAACATGACAAAGTGCGGCATCGGTATCGACATCTGGGAGAATCTTGCCCAGGACCGTCTTGCCCAGGACCGTGGAGAGCAGTAATCTGCGAGGGGGTGGTGCAATTTGAGAGGTCCTACCTCAGTGCGGATGAGGAGAGGCGGAGGAGGAGAAAAGAGCAGCAAAAACTGCCCCGCGTCCCTCCAATAGCCACCAGCACCTGCCCCCTTCTGCTATAAGACCCGCAGCTCCAGGATCGGGCTGGTCACCCATCTATGGATCTACAAATTGGAGGGTGACAGGAAGATGTCCTACTTGTTATCGAGTGAGCACTGAGAGAGAGATGAGAGATAATCCGGCATCGTGCCACTGGAGTGATGCTGAGTTATATAGGTCTGAAGACCTGGCCGAACAAGTGATATGACCTTCCCCTGGTGAAATTAAGGCCGAATGCAGTCTGAATGCAGTTTAATTCCTTTAGGCTCTTTTGAAAATCGCAGCTTTAATGTGTTAAGCCTGAAAACACTCCCGGGGGGCAAGTAAATATTATTCTCCCCACCGCACAGATGGGCATACTGCACTCCAGAAGGTTGAAGAGACTTGTCTCAAGATCACATAGGACATCCATGGCAGAGCAGAGCTTTTGTCTTTGGACACCTGCACTTGTCCTTTAACCGCTAGGTCATCTCTTGCTCTCTCTCTCTCTCTGCTAGTGTGTGGGATAGTCTCCTAAAAGAAACAGTAGAAACCAGGGTGGGGTTGGCACAACCAGATTGTACTAGATAATGGAGGGATCTGCTGGTGGGGCATATCCCGGATTGGTGGAGTCAGGCTGGAGGGCCAAAAGTATTTTTTCCATGGTGGAACCCATAGGTATTATGAGAGTTCAAATGCAGATCCCAAAGGGGCTGGGCAACCAATGAATACTGTCATCCCCAATGTTCACTCTCATCTTTTGCATCCATGCACGGATTTTTTTCATCCTTGTGAGGAATAAATTTTATGTGCACTGAGGCATGTGTGGGTGCGCACCACACATAGAAACATAAAACCTAGCTGTGGGCCCTCTGCTAATCAGCTGGGCGGGATTTGTACTTCTTCTGAGTGGCCACACAAGCATGCAGCGTACAGGGAACACTTTGCTACCGGCCTGCAGATGACTTTAGGTAAATCACTGACCTCTCTCTGCCTCAGTTTCCCCACTTGTGCAATGGTGACCATGATCCTGACCGCCTTTGTTTCAAGTGCTATGAGAGAGGCAGCCTGTTTTCAACACAATTGTTTTATGTGTTCAGATGTACCCTTTAACCTGTGCTGTGTGATTGTGGATAGTTTTCTTTTTTCCTGTGGGAGAGGGGCAGTTGTGTTGGAAGGAGAACATCCTGTCTTTTCTTCCCTCATCTACTCTTCTGAGCTTCTCCCTGCATCAACCTTATAATATCAAAGGCTGCACAAAGTGTACGCATGGTACTCTCAGGGGCCATTCAGTGCTGCTCCCCATGAGGCAGGAGGCAGCCAGAAAGCAAAACTTTCCCTCCTCCTGGCCTCAGCTTAGCTCCCCAGCACAGCTCATCCTGCACCTCAGCTTGTTCTCTGGCTAGACCTCCCAGCAGGCCTATGGCCCACGAGAGATTTCCACGCCGATGCGCCTCACACAGCTGAGGCTGAAAGTCAGCCCACAGAAGTTGACATTCGAGTCCTCGAAGGGAGCTTGTCACAAACACGAAATGAAAGCAGATGCCGACTTCTTTCATCCATTTATTTTCACGTCAGAGGGTTTTTCCCCCTGCCTTTTTCTTTTGGAGGCATAGGTTTGGAGCAACCCGTTAGGGCCAGTCGCTAGTACCCTTAGCGCAGACGGCCTGCTCAAATCCCTAAGCTGTACAGCCACTGTTCTTCTTCACCTGCCTCTTGGTTGAGTCCGGGAAGAGGTCTGAGGGTGTCTGCTAGTGTTGAGCTCTGGGTGGTGACCATTTTGAAGGGCTGGGGTGGAGGTAACCCACCCAAGCCTTTGCTCGCTATTTGGCAAAGGAAAGGGCAGGAAAAAGCCTCTCCCTCTCCTTTCTCCCGTCTCCACCCTGTGTTTATGTCCTGTCTGTCTCTCTCTGTCTGTCTTCTGACTGTAAATACTAGCCCACCCTCATGGCTGATGGAGGAGGAGTTGGGGAAATGTGGCAAATGGATCCTCGCCCCGCTCTGGTGTTTGTCAGGGGATGCAGGTTCCCATAGGTGGTTCCTAATGCTCTAGAGCCACTCGAGTGCCTGCGAAAGAACTGTTTGATTCTCCTGGTGGTGGTTACTGCTCTGGAGAGGTCATTCCTACAAGCATAGGGCCCTCTGGGTGGCACGAAAATGTGCCTGCACAAAAGGCGATGTCATGTAACATGTTTGTAAAATGTCGCATTGCTCTCTCTCGGTTGCTCCTTCTAGAGAATAATAACCTACTATTGTGACCGTCAGCGATGTTCCCCACTCTGACATCAGCACATGCATGACTGGGGTTGGGATTCTGTGGGGTAGAGGCAATCGCGTACAATCCTGTGAAGGTGATGGTCATGCTTTGCACTGTAAACTCATTTAGCTCTGGCTTCTGACACAGGAACTTTTCCTGGGTGGTCAGATTTCTTGCTGAATTCATTTGCAGACTGCTCCAGGCTTGTACGGGGAGGGGATGGAGGCTGAAGGAATCAGATCATATTACTTATTCTCTCCTGAGGGTCTCCAGCCCTACTTACATGAGCATCACAACCCTCCTGTGCAGGAAATAAATATGATGGGGATGCTTTAGATGCGGAAACTGCAGCACAAAGAGGTTAAATTACTTACCCCCCAGTGATGCAGTGACAGTCAGGAAAAGAATCTCTGACTCAGTGTTCCCCAGCTCTAACCACTAGGCCCCTTAGCCTCCTCATCACTCCATGTAACTTTGAGGTGAGGGATCCCCTTCTCTTTCCCAAAATGTTGTCGAAATGGCTGATGTGCATCTAGTTTTACTCTGTAAAACAAACTTTCAGAGCTGGGGCTGGCTAGTAACTCTTGACTCCTTGGGATTTACTGTTCCTTCCCTTCATATTTACACTGTGGTTGTGAATAAACAACGTATCATTTTAAGGGCAAATAAAATCCAGAAAGACTTGATGCAGGATAAATTCGCAAAACAAACTTCACAGCTGGAGAACGGGCAGGAGGAAAACCCCTTGTAGGTTTTGTTTCTTTTCTGCACAGTTAAAGGAAAAGCTCTCAAACAGCTGTAAATCAAATTCTGACAAACTTCTAAAGAATGGGGTAAAAAATGACTAACATGCAGTTTGCCCATGTTGTTTGGACAGCCTGGGAGAAGCCAGCATCATCATAGCCAAGAAAAGCTTTGCACGTCTGACACACCTGCATATCAAGATCTCAGTGCTTTATACATGGTACTTAACACAGCCTGGAATGTTCCAGGAGACAGAGAATTTAGAAGCATGAAATCCCAAGGTTGGAAGAGACCTCAGGAATCACCGAGTCCAACCCCCTGCCCAAAGCAAGACCAACCCCAACTCAATCATCCCAGCCAGGACTGTCAAGCCAGGTCTTAAAAACCTCTAGGCATGGAGATTCCACCACCTCCCAAGGGAACCCATCCCAGTGCTTCACCTCCCTCCTAGGGAAAGAGTTTTTCCTAATAGTCAACCTGGACCTCCCCCACATATCCCCTGACTACAGAAAGTCAACCTGACAGCTAGACCTGGTTGGGAAATGATTTTTTTCCCCTGAAAAATGTTGACAAACCCATACTTTGGTTGTCCTTTTCATCACCCTATTTTGAGGGGAAGGGAAGGTTGAAACGCAACGTTTTCAGTTGCTGAAAACTTAACAAAAAAAAAAGTTTGTTTGCTCTTTCAAAACCTAAAAGGTTTTGATCCAAATGGTTGGATAACAAATTTCAGTGTGGTCCAAAAGCCACTTTCCATTTCCTGATGGAAAATTTTCAACCAGCTGATGAGAAGCCTACTAGGAGAATCTTCAGTCAGTGTCAACAGTATGAAGTCTATGACATGCAGCTGAGCAATTCTAATTCAGTGTTCCGACCTTGGGATTGATCCACTAGGAAGATACCAGCAAATTGAAGAGCTTGCATAAGAGCCACAAAGATTATGCTGGGTGGGAGAGGACTGACTAACGAGGAGAGATTAAAAGAACCAAACATGAATAGCTAGGCCAAAGGATGGTTAAAGGGGAGAGGATATTTAGCCTATATTTTGCAGAGCATAAATTCCAGGGAAGGAAATGAATTGCTCATGATGATACAAGGGGAGATTTACAAGGACTTGCTGCATGTCAAAGGAAAAGGAAAAAAATGCAGCTGAATCCCGAGAGAACATTGCTAAGGGGTCAGATAACTACCATAAATAATTATCCCATAACATGTTCAAAGTGCTGTAATAGAGACCCCAACTAAACTTCACACACAATGTTTCTGGGTAGTAAGGGAAGTTTTCATAGACTCCTAGGGCTGGAAGAGACCTCAGGAGGTCATCGAGTCCTGCCCAAAGCAGGACCAACTCCAACTAAATGTTAGTGTTCATTTTATTCCCTTTTGCAGACGGTCACACGGACAGTCTGATTCTTCTCTGGCTTACACTGGCATCCATACAGTTGGCCCTGAATTATAAGCAAAAGGAAAATCGGGCCTGCTGAAGGCTTGCCCAACGTTAACTGCCGTGGGATGCCTTCTGCGCCTATTGACTCTTGTCTTCACTAGAAAATGGAGTTTCAATTGTTTTTCATTAGCCAAAGTGATGATGCCTGCTCCGCACAGAGAAGAATGAGTTGTCTTCTGCCTCCTGTAAGCTATCATGGGTGAACCTTATTGGGAACGTTGTTTCACCATGGGTTGCTCACTCCATGCTGTACATAAAATCATAGAACACTAGAACTGGAAGGGACCTCGAGAGTCATCAAGTCCAGACCCCTGCCCTCATGGCAGGACCAAGCACCATCTAGATCATCCTGACAGATGTATATCCAACCTGCTCTTAAATATCTCCAGTGATGGAGATTCCACAACCCCCCTAGTCAATTTATTCCAGTGTTTAACCATCCTGACATTAGGTAGTTTTTCCTAATGTCCAGCACTGCTGCAGTTTAAGCCCATTGCTTCTTGTCCTATTCTCAGAGGCCAAGGAGAACAATTTTTCTCCCTCTTCCTTGTGACACCCTTTTAAATACTTGAAAACTGCTATCATGTCCCCTCTCAGTCTTCTCTTTTCCAAATAAACAAGCCCAATTCCTTCAGCCTTCCCTCATAGCTCATGTTTTCTAGACCTTTCATCATTTTTGTTGCTCTTCTCTGGACCTTCTCCAATTTCTCCACATCTTTCTTGAAAGGTGGTACCCAGAACTGGACACAATACTCCAACTGAGGCCTCATCAGTGCATGACTGGTCCTTTTCTCCGCCGATTGAGTCAGCTGAGAAGACTATTTTGTCACCTTGACTCAGAGGTGAACAGTCAAACTCTGTCATTTCCAATGGAAGATGAGCCCATTGCAGCTAAAAGAACTTATTTCCCCTGCCTTGAGGCTTGGGCCCAGTCATCTTCTCTGCCAAGTACAAGACGTCACCATTCCCCCTTGCCCAGGCATGAGCGATGTGCCCACGCGAGTGGAGAATCCTTTTCTCAGCGCGTTTTGCAGTGAGCCGGTGTACAAATCGGGGATTAGACCCCCTGGTTTGTAGCACTGACCATTTCAAGTGTCACTCTCTATTGGGCTGTGCTCTTGTCGTGTAAGGAAGAGGCAGGCGTCTTTTTGCTTGGGACATTTAATTCTATGGTAGAACGCTAGCAAATCGCTTTTGAGAAACACTCCTATCTTGGCCTTGGGGGACTGGACAAGGTGAAGTAGTATTAGGGGTCTCCTGTCTCTGGATAGCACAGGCTAGCCTCCCTCGCCCCATACATACTGAGCATCTTGGGTGGAATTGCATTCATGTGGATAGGCTAAACTTCAGCAACTTCATGTTGCTGGCTACTTTGCTAGTATACGTACGGATACCTTCCTGTTTCACTGCAGACATAGCTGCTAACATCTCTGTGCCTCATCCAGTTCCGGATCAAATCCACAGGGAACCTCTGTGATCTTTCTCGCCGTGTCTGGGAAATGTTTCATGCCAGTCGGGAGGAAATCATTCTCTTCTGTACCACACACGGTGTCCTGGACAAAAAGTATCATCAGACACGTACATGAAAATTTCATAAGCTCTTTACAAAAAAAAAGAGGGGGGAAGGGAGAACAACCCTTCAAATCAATGCAAAAATATTCCACAGTGGAGTCATTTTGATTAATAAGAAGAAGAAAGGGGGAAAAAGGAGGAGGTTGCCTGAAATAAGCAAAATTTCGAGCTAATGGGAATCTCATTCATTATTTAATCCACTCCTTATCTGAAATGTACAAAAAATGGAATCTAATATGGCGTATGTATGTTGTTGTCTTAGCGAAAAGACAAGGGGCAAAGGCCTGCAATTTCACTTAATATATTAAATCCAACTGCAGGCTTTGAGCCAGATTAATAACTCTAGTGAGCTAGAAAATCCCAATATATATTTTTGCTAGCTCCATGCATGATGTGGCTTGATTCATAAGCAGCCCCACTGCTGGGCTTTATTAAGTACAAATAAAATATCTCTTCTATTGCAAAAGCCCACAAGGTGATGGAAGAAGGGGCGGGGAAGGGCTGCCTTTGCAAGCGAGAGTATATTTTCTTTTGACTTCAGACTCCCACCCCTCACCTCAGGAATATGTATATGTACACACCAGGGGGAGTAAATGGTCAACTGGTTCACCAGTAAGCCTCTCTCTAAACGGGTGAGGCTTACCCGTTCTGGCTAACCAGTAGGGACTGGAGTAGCTCCCGGCCCACCTCAGGCTGGTCACTGCTCCAGCCCTGTGGGGCTTGCTAGAGCTGCTGCTGACCGTGGCGGACCGGCTTGCCCCCCGCCCCAAGTTGCATGCTGGCTCCCCACAAGTAGGGCCAGCACAGGCTGCCAGCCCCGCTTCCGGGGAACTATCTACAGAGCCTGCAGCGAAGCGTCCTCCCCTGCTGGGAAGGCTTTGTGGTGGTCTCTGCAGTATAAAGCTTATTTAGGCTTTTATATGCCAGAGCCCGCAGTGATAAGATTACATTTTGAAACACATTTTTACATCCCTAGTGCACACACCCGCTAAGGGCTGTGTAACCACAGGACTAAATGGAACGGGAGAAAGGAATTTGTTCCTTATGGTCATGGAGCACTGGTGAAAAGGGATCGGGGCCCTTCTTCCCCTCAGGCGGTCACGACTCCATGTTCCGTCTCAGGCAGCAGAAGACACCTGCAGTAGCTGGTCCGTAGCCACATCCTGCACAGTGGGTCTGTCACTGATGCAAGAGGGGTACAGAATGAAACGTGAGCGGTTCCTGCAGAAGCTAGACCTCTGCCATGTGGGGAAAGGTGATACAGCATGGCCAGTCTCGTGCCACTCAGGAACTTGCGGCAGATGATTAAATATCAAGAGCAGCAGGTTCCTGAGAGTCATGAGATGGGCTTAAAAGCACAGGATTAAAATAATAATAAATAATAATTAGTAATAATGAACTTTAGACTCCTTTGCCTTCAAGGTTCTGGGCCTCCCAGGGTCTATTCAGGCCATGCTTTCAGGCTTTTCTTTCGCCTTCCAGGAATTAGGCGTTTTATGAAAAGCCCCAGATATCATGAACTCATGATAGAATCCCAAGAGTAGTGGTATTTCCAAGTTATGGAAGGTAGCCCTGTTAGGAAGAGAGAACTTAAATGCATGGTTTTTTTGTAAAGTTGTGTGTGTGTAACATGGACAGATGGAACTGAGCCTTGGACTTCTGGAGCTTAGTGCACGAGTCTCTACAGCTTCAGCTAAAAGCCAGCCGGCTCTCAGCTAAGGATGCAGAGCACACTCATTCTCTGTCTCTGAAAGTGATCTACGTGCCACTGCATGGGGCAGTCAAACACACCCAGCAGGTGTGTGGGTTACATGCATGTTGCTAAGCTATGGGCAACAAGTTATTGGACTTGGTACAGGAGTAATGAGGATGAAATTCTGTGGCCTGTGATCTATAGGAAGCAAGACTAGACTAGGCTCACTTCTGGCCTTAACGTTTCTAAATCTAGGCCGAAAAACCACACTGGAGATCTGAGCTCCTGAGCAGAGCCACGTCTGTGGGGAGTTCTTGGATGTGGGACCTCCAAAGAGATGTAGGAATGCCCAACTTCTGCAAGAAGGTGGTGTCAGATCCTCCCAAGCTCCTCTGCTTTTCATTATATTACAGTAACTCTTAAAGTCCTCACCTGGGTGCTAGGCACTGTACTAACACAAGAAAGAGATGCCTTCTGCTCCTCCAAAGAGCTTATAGTCCGCCAGGTAAAACAGATATAGCTGTGATCACCATTCTGCAGCTGGAGAAGGGAGATGAACAGAAATCAACCTATCCCCGGCAATGAAATGCTCCTGTAATAGACATTGCGTCTCAGGGAAGCTGTTGAGTCAAAGTTAGTCTCTTGCCACTGCTTGATGTTTGTCCAGTAGCTTTATAAAAACCATCCAAAGGGTCATTTTATTTAATCTATGTCCCCTAAGCAAATTGAGTTTAAATTCTACCGGAAAAAAAGTAGAATAACCTTGCAGCGGTAGTACAGCCAGCGGCTTTTATTTTGAGTGACTGAAAAGCTGTCTAGGGCATTTTTTATTATACAAAAGAAAGAAAACTAAGGTTGCAGATGATCAGATATTGGACAGAAGAAAACCAGGAGAGTAGTGAGGTTTTGTTGTTGTTGTTTTAAAATGTGTGAGTAAGTTATTTAAAAAAACACATTAGTTGCTCGATGGATTTTTCCACTCACTCTTGGAGTGGGTCCAGGGACTCTAATCCAGACCACACTGAGTGGATGAAAGTGATGTCTGGAGAACTGAGGAAATGCATGCGATGCAGAAGGAAGGGATGGTTTCTGCGTGTGTCCGCAAGAAGCATTTTCATGTCTTTAGCGGGGGGCTTGCCCGTCAAGATGATCATATGTCATCTCTGCAGCAGTCTCGTTCTCCTGGCAACAAGTGAGAAGCTGATGAGTGTCAGGTGTACGGATATAGAATTTCGATTAATTGGCTAATTGAATAGTCGATGCAATTTGCATCAATTAGTCTAAGGGCGCCTCCGCCTTTGAAGTGTAGCAATGGCCCTGGGGAGCACTGTGGGGAACATGGGCCAGCGGGGGACTCAAGCAGTCCCCCTCTGGCCTTGTGCTCCCTGCAGCGTTTCAAAGAGGCACAGTCCCTAGCTAACCCCGAGCTCCATGCAACTCTGCCCCTTTGAAATGCCGTGTGCATGAGACACCACCTTTTTGAAATACCACGTGGAGCCTGATCCTGGGCTCCACATGGCGATTCAAAGCGGCAGACCCCGGCCTCCATGCGGTGCTGCCACTTTGAAATGCCTCATGCAGCCTGGGCCAGCTGTAGGCTCCCAACTGGCCCTGGGCTGCATGCAGCATTTCAAAGTGGCAGCACTGCATGGAGCCCGGGGTCTGGCCCTGGACTCCAGGTGGTGCTGCCACTTTGAAGCACTCCCTGCTCTTCTCTCCCTCGTTGCCTCTTTCTGATTGAAGCATCGGGGAGTGACTAGTCGACTAGTTGTTCACATCCCTAGTCAGGTGTTTGTGAAGAGGGAAACAGGGCCGGGCCTCCATTAGGGTCTAAAATGGATGCAAAATAGAATGGATTTATTTATTTATATTCCTGTAGTGTGGAGCGGCCCAAATCTGCTATACGCACATAACCCATTGATAATCCCTGACATACTGCACTTACGTCTGAGCATATGATGAGACACAACAGATGGAAACAGCGAACAAAGGGAGCACAAGGGAACAGGGAGACACTTGGGTAGGGACGGAGCAGTGGTAACACACCAGCTGCGTAGTGATCGTTGCATGGCTTGCAGATGTGACAAAGGTGTGTTTTAAGGTGGCAATTGAGGAAAGATGCCGGACCAGCCTGCTGCTCTCCCCTGCTCAGTAAGCTTGCGTGTTGGAACATCAGACACACCTGCAGTATATAAGGTGTCAAGATATCATCGTTGGCAAGGTATTTGTCTGGACTAGACTTCAGGGAGGTTCTCCCAAAACTGTCTCAATTCAGAATAGAATGGGAAAGGTTTAGTGGTCTTCAGGCCAAAAGGGCTCACGTGGTCTGACATCCTGCATAATGGAGAGAGGAGAATTTTCACCAGGGATTCCTGCACTGTAGCCCAAAACCTTGTAGCTGAGCAAGGGCAGATCTCTTCTCAATTTAAAACCTCCATGTGATGGAGAATCTGAGCTGGTGTACTTAGTTGGTAGGGTCTACTGTGTCTGTGTGTCATAGACTCATAGAACACTAGAACTGGAAGGAACCTCGAGAGGTCATTGAGTCCAGTCCCCTGCCCTCACGGCAGGATCCAGCACTGTCTAGACCATCCCTGATAGATGTCTATCTAACCTGTTCTTACATATCTCCAGATGGAGATTCCACAACCTCCCTAGGCAACTTATTCTAGTGTTTAACCACTCTGACAGTTAGGAAGTTTTCCCTAATGTCCAACCTAAACCTCCCTTGCTGCAATTTAAGCCCATTGCTTCTTGTCCTATTCTCAGAGGCCGAGGAGAACAATTTTCTCCCTTCTCCTTGTGACACCCTTTTAGATACTTGAAAATCGCTATCATGTCCCCTCTCAGTCTTCTCCTTTCCAAAGTAAACAAACCCAGTTCTTTCAGTCTTTCCTCATAGCTCATGTTCTCTAGACCTTTAATCATTCTTGTTGCTCTTCTCTGGACCTTCTCCAATTTCTCCACATCTTTCTTGAAATGTGGTGCCCAGAACTAGACACAATACTCCAATTGAGGCCTGTGACCGGGCCCCACCCCCCCTTAATCTGGACCGGGGTGCGGTCAACCGTTTTCCAAACCAGTTAATTTGTCCTTTTGCGTCGAATCCCGCGACCTTCACCTTTCTCTCGGTTGGGGGGAAGGAAGTGGGGTCCGGGCCCACCCTCACTCACGGGCCCCAGCCCAGGGCCCTAAGGACTGAGACTGCACCCGAGTCTCGGTCCGGCTGGCGGGGTGTGCCCCTAAACGCGCCAGCGCACGGGCTGTTTCACCGCCCTTCCCTGGGCTGCTTCCTTCCTCCCCCACCTCGCCTCGGGGTGTCTGCACTCACGCGGTCGGACCCCTTTCCTGGGGAGACTGTCCCGAGTGTGTCTGGGTCGCTCCCCTCCTCCGGAGAGCCCTGGTCCTCTCCACGTCTCTTCTTCCCCCCCTCTCCGGTGTCTGGCGGGCTTTTAAAGCCCCCGCCAACCCGGGAGGGGTTTACGCGCCCCGCCCCCCTGAAGTCCGACGCGGCGCGTCCTTCCGCCTTCCCTTACCGGCAGGGCTGGAGCTGGCTCAGCTGAGTCGCGGCGTCCCTCCAGCTGAGTCGCGACGTCCCTCCAGCTGAGCCGCGGCGCTAGTCAGCTGAGCTGCGGCGCGGCTCAGCTGAGCCGCGGCCCCAGAACAACTGGCGCACCGCCGGTATATGCCCCGCTGTCCGTCGGCGAGGGCGCAGAGTCCCGGGTGTCGGGTGCGGGGTCTCGGCACCCCGTCACAAGGCCTAATCAGCCTCCAGCATAGAGTGGAAGAATGACTTCTCGTGTCTTGCTCTCAACACTCCTGTTAATGCATCCCAGAATCGTGTTTGCTTTTTTTGCATGTGTCACACTGTTAACTCGTATTTAGCTTGTGGTCCATTATGACCCCTAGATCCCTTTCTGCAGTACTCGTTCCTAGACTGTCACTTCCCATTCTGTATGTGTGAAATGGATTGTTCCTTCCTAAGTGGAGTACTTTGCATTTGTCCTTATTAAACTTCATCCTGTTTACCTCAGACCATTTCTCCAGTTTGTCCAGATCATTTTGAATTATGACCCTATCCTCCAAAGCAGTTGCAACCCCTCCCAGCTTTGTATCATCTGCAAACTTAATAAGTGTACTCTCTATGCCATTATCTAAATCACTGATGAAGATATTGAACAGAACTGGTCCCAAAACAGACCCCGCAGAACCCCATTTGTTATGCCTTTCCAGAAGGATTGTGAACCGTTAATAACTACTCTCTGAGAATGGTTATCCAGCCAGTTATGCACCCACCTTATAGTTGCCCCATCTAAGTTGTAGTTGCCTAGTTTATTGATAAGAAGATCATGTGAGACAGTATCAAATGCCTTACTAAAGTCTAGGTATACCACGTCCACCGCTTCTCCTTTATCCACCAGAGTCGTTATCCTATCAAAGAATGCTATCAGATTGGTTTGACATGATTTGTTCTTTACAAATCCATGCTGTCTGTTTCCTATCACCTTATTATCTTCCAGGTGTTTGCTCATGTACCACACACAGGGTAGTTTTCATTCAATTTGCTAAGGAGGACACTTTGGAAAGCTCTGGCTTTCTCAGCATGGCCATTTAGTCTGCAGAGGCAGCAACTGAAAGCTAATTTGAAAAATTCATGCCGGACAGTGGGACAAGACGTGCCCTTTAAATGATGGTCAGTGACCCGTGAAGAATTTCTTGAGTGCAGGAGGACCTCGGTGGAATTGTTTTATGCCTATGAGTGTGCAGCTCAGCAGTTTGTTCTGGAGCGGTAGTAAGGGGCATATTGCTTTCCTTTGATTTGTACTGCAAAGGATGGCTCTAGACTTAAAATATAGATTAAAAAAAAAAAAAACTAAGTTCAGTAGAAACATGTCTTGGACGTAAAGGAAAAAAGAAAAAAAAAATCCCCATTGACTTTGCACATTCCCTTGCACCGATTGCACTCAAAACATTGTGTCTTCATCCCTTGGGTCCCGCCATATGGTGCACCTCTTCCAAAAGCCTGCAGACAGCAGGAGGTCACTGACTTGAGGAAGGGGATGGTCTTGTGATTAAGACTCTGGTGTTCGTGAGAGCTAGATTCAATTCTCAGCTGTGCTGTTGACTCCGTCTGGGTCCTACCCTAACTGACATGAGCCCAGAGTGCTGCAATACCCATAAGAACATAAAAACGGCCATTCTCGGTCAGACCAAAGGTCCATCTAGCCCAGTATCCTGTCTGCTGACAGTGGCTAATTCCAGATGCCCCAGAGAGAGGGATCACAACAGGTAATCCTCATGTGATCCCTTCCCTCCAGAGGAACAGAGGCTAGGGATGCCATTGATGGACCTAACCTCCATGAATCTATCTAGGTCTTTTTTTAACCCTGTTAAAGTTCTAGCCTTCACTGCATCCTCTGGCAAAGAGTTCCACAGCTTGACTGTGCGCTGAGTAAAGAAAAACTTCCTTTTCTGTGTTTTAAACCTGCTGCCTATTAATTTCATTTGGTGACCCCTAGTTCTTTTATTGTGGGAATAAGTAAATAACTTTTCCTTATTCACCTTTTCCACACCAGTCATGATTTTATAGACCTCTGTCATATTCCCCCCTTAGTCTCCTCTTTTCTAAGCTGAAAAGACCAAGTCTTTTTAATCTCTCTTCATATGGGACCTGTTCCAAACCCCTAATTATTTTTGTTGGACCTTTTCTGAACCTTTCTGAAACGAAATGGGAACAGTATTTGCTTTCTTCCACCCCGTGGTTATCTTCTGCTTTGGGCAGGGGGCTGGACTTGATGACCTCCTGAGGTCTCTTCCAGCCCTAGGGGTGTGTCTAGACTACAGGGTTTTGTCGACAAAAGTAGACTTTTGTCGACAAAACTATACCTGCGTCTACACTGCCGCTGAGTTCGGTCAACATAACGTCGACAGAACTCAGCAGTTTTGTTGATGGCGGTAAACCTCATTCTACGAGTAATAATGCCTTTTGTCAACAGAGTTCTGTCAACAGAAGGCGTTATTGCATCTACACTGTCCTTTGAGTCTACACTGGCTTGCTTTGTCGACAGAATTGGATGTAGTCTAGACACTCTTTGTCGACAGAAGTTTTGTCGACAGTATCTGTTGACAAAACTTCTATCGACAAAAGCCTGTAGTCTAGACGTACTGTAGGATTCTATGATTCTCTATATAGATTGTAATATCTGGTGTGGACCGTCTATGTGGCTTTGTGTACAGTGCCAAGCACAATGGAGCATGGAACTTCTCTGGGGCCTTTAGAAGTTACTGCGATCATGTAGATCAATAGGTCCATCAGCCCTCAAAGACAGTGTGTGCCAATCACAGCACTGGACAGCCAATTGGCATGGCACACCAGAACCCCTGAGCTCAAGCGATCCACCAGCCTCCGCCTCCCAGGTAGCCGGGATTACAGGTGTACAACACCACGCCCGGGTGCTACTGTAATATAAATAATTGGAAAGCACAAGTAGCAAACATAAACAAAAGATTTCAGAGGTAGCCGTATTAGTCTGTTTCAGCAAAAACAGTAAGGAGTCCAGTGGCACCGATAAGAAGCAACAGGCTTAAACTGCAGCAAGGGAAGTTTAGGTTGGACATTAGGAAAAACTTCCTACCTGTCAGGGTGGTTTAACACTGGAATAAATTGCCTATGGAGGTTGTGGAATCTCCATCACTGGAGATAAATCAGAGCAGGTTGGATAGACATCTATCAGGGAATGATCTAGACGATGCTTGGTCCTGCCATGAGGGAAGGGGACTGGACTTGTTGATCTCTTGGGTCCCTTCCAGTTCTAGGATTCTATGACTCTATGACATTATTTCAGGCTTGCAAAATTAATTGATAAATCACATAACATTGTTAAGCGTACTAAGGGCCTACAGCTTTGAAGTGACATTGACAAGAAAAAAGGTGAAATTGATTAGTCTGTTTTCTCTGTGCAAAGGGGAGAAATGCAAAATTGGGAGCTATTGCCATTTTGGAGGAGAATGATCATACAAGGTTTGGATGATCTTGGAAGCTGGAGTAATAGCAATGAGATGAAATCTAACAGTGCACATGGCAAGGTCTGGCATTTGGGGATTTATCAGTTGGAAATGGCAGAGGAAGAGAGAGACCTGCATGTACTGGTTGATTTGCAGCATGATTAGGAGTTGCCAAAGTGATGTAGCTGTGACAAAAAGTCACAGCAATCCTAGGATGTATCAGGTGAGGTATTTCCAGTTGAGATAAGAAGTGCCATTGGTCTCGTACAAGGCACTGGTGGTACCTCATCCGGAATACTGTATGCAGTTCTGATCTCTCACGTTTTGATTTGAAAGCAGCATTCGACATTACCCAAAAGCAGGGTTAGTGGTGGTACCCCCACCTCTCATGTTTAGACTATCCAGAGGGTTGATAGCTTCCAATTGCTTAAATAGTCTTCTCCCCATGGTGCAAATCTTTTGTTCTACTTTCTCCCTTCCATGGAAAACTACCTGGGTCAAAAAATGGAATTCCAGTGCCAGCTTATATGGTCACACGTCTTATTAGTCCAATCACCTTTGGACTTCCAGGACAAACAAGGTTGTTTACATGTCATTAAGTTGATCACCCAGTCATTAAGTCTTCCAGTAATGGCTCTCATTCGCACATTGAAAACTACAAACAGTTGCATACTTCATATTTCTAACTTTACATACAAGAATGTTACATGCACCAGAATAGGATTCACAGCTTCAGCAGATTGTGACATTAAAATTGATAGGCTACCTTAGCTATTTTGTGCAGATCATCTCCGAGTTATGCATATTTATATTCATAAGCCAAACTTCATAAAGCATGGGGGTGGGGATGCAGTCACAAACCCTGCTTTCAGGTAATGTCAAATGCTGCTTTCATAGACTTTAAAGTCAGAAGGGACCATTATGATCATCTAGTCTGACCCCCTGCACAATGCAGGCCACAGAATCTCATCCACCCACTCCTGGAATAATCTTCTCACCTATATCTCAGATATTGAAGCCTTCAAATAGTTTAAAGACCCCAAGATGCAGAGAATCCTCCAGCTGTGATCCGTGCCCCATGCTACAGAGGAAGGCGAAAAACCTCCAGGGCCTCTCAAATCAAAACCTCATTCCAGATTTGGAAGAAAAATCACAACTGGAGAGGAACCATTCAGAGTCCCCCTCTCCCATGGTCTCTAAAGGCATGAATGCCCCCGACCTCTCTAGACAATCCTCATCCCAATTTCAATCTGAACTCTGGTTCCCAGGCCTAGCTCTGCTTTTTTTAACCCTTGTATAAAGCTATCATCTACCTAGAGGAGAGAGGCAGAACGAATGGCAGAAGCCAGACAAATTCCCATCAGAAATTAGGTGTGAATATCTAACAGTGAAGGTGGCGTAGATTCTCAATGTCTTAGTGGCCTCTAGTCCAAAGTGGATGTCTTTTCTGGACTATGTTTTAGCCATATACTGTACAAGTTATCAGACTCCATGGAAGGGTAAGTGGGTGAAATTGAATGGCCTGTGTTATACAGGGAGGTCAGATCTGGTGAACTAGTGGTCTTTTCTGGCCCTAAAGTCTTTGTATCTCTAACTCATATCTTTTTTTCAATTCTGCTTTGAAATGTACCTTTGCCTCAAGGCTTACTAAACACTGTCTGTTCTGTTCTTTTCCATCTAGGGTCTTGTCACCCCTCGCTGGTGGTAGCTGAGCATTGTCTAGTGGTGGTACAACACAACTGCCCTCAATCGTGTAGTTTGTTCTCCCAGTCACCCTAGGATGAGAATTGTGAGTGTAGTCTCTCAGGCTACGTCTACACACGGCAAAGTTTTTGCGCAAAAACAGCTGTTTTTGTACAAAAACCTGTGGCGCATCCACACCTCAAATGCACTTTTGCACAAGGAAATCGTCAGTAAAACGGCAGAACAGAGGGCTTTTGCCGGTGTAGGTAAACCTCCTTCTACGAGGCATAACTCCCTTTTCCGCTACAGATATTGCGCAAAAAGGCAAGTGTGGACGCTCTTGCGCAAGAAACCCCTATGGGAAAAAGCACAGGTGCTCTGATGGCCATTCTGTGAAAGGCCATCAGAGCTTTCTTGCACAAGAGTATCCATGCCGTGTGGACGCTATCTTGCGCAAAAGCACATGGCTTTTGCAATGCACTTTGAGGTGTGGACGTGCTCTTGTGCAAGACGTTTTTGTGCAAAAACTCTTGCACAAAAGGCTTCTTGCGCAAGAAGCCTGCACTGTAGACGTAGCCTCAGAGTAGTGTTTCCGCCCCACACTTTTCCCAAAGCAGCAAAGCCTTCACAAAGTGTGGGGGGGAAATGTATGTGTGAGGGGTGAGAGGTGGGGTGGGGTAGGCAGCTTGTAGCCTAGTTGAGAGAGGTTTGAGAAATTACAGGTGGCCAAAGCATTTGTCGTACAGGGATTGTGCTTAGCTCAATAATCACTGAGGTTTCTCTCTGCGTTATTTCCCAGAGATGAAGCAGAGCTAGGAAGTGTGTCGGAAAAGAAAGGAGAGCACTCATTAAACATCTTTATTTATTTTGTTTCTCTTAAATCACTTACAAGATTTCTTTCCATGCCAAATCCAAATACGTAGCTGACAAATGATCCATCTCTGGAGTATAGCTGCCCTGCCTACCTCATCTCGCAAAAATTGACCTGTCCATTTAGACCAGCTGACTGGAGGATCATAACCCAGGCTTAACGGCAAGTAAATGGGAAAACTCATTCAGTTTCTTTGACAGGAACACCTCTGCAGAACTCTGGGCAGGTGGATCACATGCCATTCCCGGTTGTTGCACCAGTCTTCGGTAAACATCAGCAGCATTTCATGGCTACACAAATGCCCTTTTACTGTCAGTGCCTCATGTTAAAATAAGTTATTGCGGATTTCATGCTGGCTGGTGTGATGGACTGGGTTTGTGGAGAGCAATGAGAATATAATGTCACCCTCTAGTGATGACTACAAGGGATCTACCAGCAGCTAACGCCCTGAGTTATAGCTAAGCAGAGGGGTGTGTCTTGAAGTTTACAGAGCAGGGTGGTAGTCCTATCTGCTAGAGAACAATTTCCGTTGAATCTGTTTTATTCCAGATATTTCTTTATCTACTGTGTTGTATTTTTAAGTGAGTGTCATGATATAAGGAGCTATTAGTGCTCAACTGAATAATTAGCTCTAAATGATTGATCTAGCTGCAAGAGATTTTTAATATATGTGAACTGTCATGGTACGGTTTTCAGAAAGCGAAGACGCAGAGGGAAACGTGTGGCTAAGAAAGCCAGGCTGGGCTGGGGAGGGTTGTACTTTTCCACAAGTTTTGCTCAATGTACCTAAAGTAGTATTGGTAGCACTCTCCTCGCTGTCTCACCAACACTCTTAGGGTATGTCTACACTTGCACCCTAGTTCGAACTAGGGATGCAAATGCAGGCATTTGAAATAGTCAATGAAGCGGGGATTTAAATATTGCGCGCTTCATTAGCACGATCTCTCCAGCGCGTTACTCCGAATGCCAGCTGTTTCGAAAGTGAAAGTGCGCGCCGGGACGCGTTAGTTCGAACCAAACCCCTTGGTTCGAACTAACATTACTCCTTGACTATTCATTGACTATTTCGAATGCCTGAATTTGCAACCCTAGTTCGAACTAGGGGTGCAAGAGTAGACACTCTTACACACGGCCTACAGTACCGTTCTCATACTAGGCCTCAACACTCATCACTGCCAGTGCACCTCCGTCCTGATTGGCTATGCCGCCTGCAATTCCTTGCCTATCTCCTTCTCCCATTTTCACCAGAAAATGTCGATTTGTCCAAAGTGAAAAAAATATATATTTTGGGGGAGGGAGGGGAAGGGAAGTGTCAGTTTTGACAAATTTCCAGTTTGACTTTTTGTTTTGAAAAATGAAGTTGTGAAATTGTCAACTTGTGCCTTGTCAATGTTCTCCAAATCAGAACTATGGTGGTTTTTGTTCCATTCCAAACAACTTTTACTTTGAAACTTTAAGCTGATTTATACTTAAAAGTGAAACAAAATCAAATGTTTCAAAATGATGTAAACAAAATGCTTCCGTTGAGCAGCTCTGTAATTTGGTTGAGTTTCTCAAAAAAATGAAATTTCAACTTTTCATTCTGAGGAAGGGAAAAGTTTTGAAATCTCAAATTTTCACAAGATGGGGGGGGGGGACTTAATTCCCACCCTGATCTAGTTCTCTTTCCCTTCTCTCAAAATTCCATTCCTTATTCTTCTGAATCACCCTTTTTCTTTCCACTCATCTCCAGACTAAGTCCTGTTTACCCTGTGGAACTCATTGCCATCACCTGTAACCAAGGATTTAGCAAGGTTCAAAATAGTTGTTTATATGAATAACAAAACTATACAAGGATATGATGGTAAATATTAAATATAGAGCAGAAGCAAAGACTTTAAGAAAGGAGCTAAATGTATGCTTTACTGCGTACATCTGTAATTTTTAGGGATTAGAAGGAAACTTTCCATGGGGACAGATTATTCCATCACTGCCTACTGCAGAGTTTCTTGAACCTTCATCTGAAGCAGTTTAGACTGACCAGAGACAGGATACTGAACTAGTCAGACCATGGGTGTGATTCACTCTGGCAATTCCTATGTTCCAAGAGTGGGTATAAAATTGTTTTAGGTTAGGTGATATTGACAATATCCTAGTTTTGAAATAAATACCAGCCCCTCAGGACTTGATATTTAGCAGGGGGCGGGCGGGGAGGGGGGGGGGGCGAAATCATGAACCTCTCATAAATAATTCAGGCTTCTCCATCTGTGAAAATGTTGGATTTGGCCTGACTCCTCTCATAAACAAAGATCATCATCTGCTCTGGAAAATAAAGTCAGTAGAATCGGGGCTGTGGAGGAGGATTCATTTCTCCTAAGATGCAATTTTTATTTCACCAGTCCAGAATTAAAAAGCCCAGTCCATAAACTCTCCATATAGCAAATTGAACTCATCTCCCTGCACCCCTTCCCTTGTGAAACAAAAGCAGCTCAAGGCTGTTATCATGAAACCTAGATAAACATGAAGAGACTTGCTCAGACCTGCCAAGTTCTGCCTCATCGGAGCCAAATCCCATTGGTGGCATTTGGAAGATGCTGGTTGCCAATGGAAAAAAAAAAAAAAAGAGGCACCTGGCATCGAGGTATGAGATGGAGCATTGAAGCATCATAAAAATAGCTCCTCTTCATTGTTCATATAGAAATTACTTGACGGGAATTCTGTGGCATCTGTTCTCCGGGTGGGTAGGTGAGATGGTCATGATGGTCCCTTCTGGCCTTACAGCCCATACTCCCCGCATGATGGAAGATGTCCCCAGATGTGAAGATTTACATTGGAAGATAGGGTTTAGAAGGCTTTTGTGCGTAGATTGCAGGGGAGGGAGACCCAGAGATATCAAGTAATGTGTCCAAGGTCTTACGCGGAATTGGGATTAAAATCCATTTCATGTGACTCTCAGCCCAGCCTTATCTCATGGACTTTCCCCTCTGCCCCAGCAACCATGAACAGAGGCAGCTGAGCTGGGGAGGGAGAGAGTTAAGGGAGAAAGGAGCTTTCATGGGGTAGGGTCCATTAGTTCAAAGTGGACTGAGAGTCACGCGATGTGAATTTGGATCCTGAATTGGGGTATGACCTTGGGCACATGACTTGTTCTCTCTGTGTCTTGGTTTATCCATCTATGAAAAGGGGACCATGATCCTCAGCTACCTCAGAGACTTTGGGAGACATAAGTGAAATCAGGTTTGCAAGTGTTCCACAAAGGTTAGGCAGCTGCAGGGGTAGGAATGGGCCTACACGGCTGCCAACCCCATGCTTGCGTTTCTACACCATGCCTGGTCTAAGAGATTTGCTGTGTCATGGCCTTTTTAAACTGTGGAAAGTTGGGCAGGCCTTAAAAGTCCTATGCAAGTCTTAAACAAGCTACAGATCCCATTTAGTAAGCTGTCGATCAAGTTGAAAAAGAACCTACCGAGTGTTCTGACAAGGGTTGGGTGAAAAAGACTTCTGCTGTAGGGATGTAATAGTATAGCTGATTAACCGATAAGCAAAAGCTTATAGGTTAATGCTATAGACTACATACATTTCCCTCCCCACACCCTTGCCAGTAAATTTTTTAGCAGGCTGGCCAGCAGCCCGGCTCAGTCCTGGCTTGCGACAGGTTCGGGACCTACCCCTGCTGTGGCTCTGCATTAGCAGCCAGGCAGGCAGGCAGCCCGCCTCAGTTCTGGTTCACATAAGGTCTGGGAGCTCAGACTCAATGTAGACAGGGAATTCTGCCACCCTGTGCTGCTGTCTCTTTCACAGGCAGCAGCACAAGGTGACAGGCAACTGGTCCACAAGGGGAGCTGGTTTTTAAACTGGCTTCCCTCGCAGACTAGCTCCTGCCTGGCACTCCAGGTTGCTGCCTCTGATACAGAGGCAGCAGTGTGGAGTGGCAGGGAGCTTCTTGGGAGTGAGGCTGGAATGCACTGAAATTGGCCCCACCCCCAGGGACTATAGAATAGTTGACTAACCAATAAGAATTTACGAGGTTACCAACTATTCAATTAACCGATATTTAGCATCCCTATTCTGCTGCTAGTAAGCATTTAAAAACAATGACACCAATTTCCTTCTTCCTCAGCTTGCTCCTTAGATCCCAGTGAGATCTACCGAAGAAGCAAAATATGATTGCATTTTTCTTCAGCCATCATTGAATTCATCTGTGCAGGAGATTTCTGATTGTAATGTATGAGATAAAGTATGTTGTTTGCCATAGTCTCCTAAAACTCCAAATACGCTCATGAGATTTTGCTCCAAAGAGTCCCGTGTTACTATAATTCTGGCCATGCAAATATTTAGCCCAAAAGGAATTTCTCAAAGTCTCGAGTGCATGAAAAATCAGGATTATAATGGAAGTTTCATTGCACCCTTAGCTACGATCCACTCCATCATGCTTACTGTAGTAGCTAAATCATATGTAGCTGGATTTGTCCTATCTAGCTACCCATGCAACTAGTTCTTTCTGTCTTGGGCATGTTTTTTCCATCACTAGTTGAGATGAGATAAATATTGGGATGATTAGCTGATAAGGAAGAATCCATTACAAATGTCTGAAAATTAAGGAAAATTCAAGACTTTTGGGGACTCTGCACTTTTGCTGAATTCAAGTCGGAGAGATAGCTGCCTTATCATCCAAAATATACTTGGATTCTTGGAGTCCTCTGAGAAGTTCTTGGAGTTCTCTGACTTTCTGAGGTCTCTTCCAGCTCTATGGTTCTATGATTCTATGATTGTAAGTTTCAGATGACCTGTTTGTGGAAGTTTTCTCAAAGAGTTATGCTGAGCTATGATATGGCTTCCTTAGGAAAAGTACCCAAAAGTGACTTGTTTCCGTAACGGGTTCCGTCTCTCTCCTTGGAAGAAGCCCTTTCAGCAGAAAAAGGACAACAAACAGTGCTTGTCCAGCTGGTGGCTAGTTCTCTGCAAGCTGTTCCCTGTGGTGTCGTGTGCTAGAGAAATGTGGTGTGATTGCTTGCCACTGGGGTAGTCAAAGGAACAAGATGTGTCTATTGTAATGCCGATCCCAATGAGCAAAGTCGTGATTTTTCCAACCAGTCGGGAGTTAGCCTGGCCCTGGAGAGGCACTGAGCTGAGGCAGGCTCTGAGAGCAGCCGAAAGCGGTGGTAATGTTGTGGAGAGAGCAGGCCTGGTTTTCCGCTTGCTTCCATAAGGCGCTGGTTTTGACAGGTCTGCCTGGCCTTTAGGTTAGCCTCTGCTCTCCTCGCTTGCTCTGTGGCGTTGTCATGCACGCTTATGGAGCTGTTGCATCGTAAAAGGAAAGCATTTGTATCATGTGGGTACGAGAAACAAACCTGATTGAATCGCCCCCGGGGGATCTGTGAGTTCAGAAGCTTTCGAGATTGCATGTGAAGGATTCCCTCCCCTGCCCGCCCCCATCTTCCTTGAAATCGGAGCAGTATTTCCCAGAGTGCAGCACCGAATGTGTAGAAGATAGAGCTGGGAGGGAACTGCTGAGGTCCCCCATTTGGCCAGGGCGGGACTGTTCACTGCACCACATTCTACCGCAGGAGGAACGGTGCTCTGTGCCTAGTAATAACCACATCTCCTCTGACTCACGTTGCCGGGAAGGGCAATAGAAAAAGAAAATATCATCCTGGGTGGAGAAATACGCCCCGCCTTGCCGTGCTTCCTAGCTCTGTGGGGATCTCTGAGAGAGTTGCCGCACTGCGAGGCAGTTGGGGAACCGTCTCTCCAGCCTGTAAAACAACACTTTCCTGGGGATAAGCCTATTTTTAGTGGGTTGGCGTCTGAGTTCTGGAGAGCAGAGGTGTGTATGTGAGAGACAGAGAGAGGTTGTTATGAAAGGCCTGGCTCCGACCTCCTCATTTTCAGCAGGTTATTGTCTTAAATAGAACATCCAGCTTGCAATTCCCTCTTTGATCCTTTGAAACTCCAGATCAGCCACCTGATATATAATTTTCATCCCTCCCCCCTTAGAAGTCGACCCCCCCACCCACACAACGCTCTAACACATTATAGAAGGAACTAATTTTGTCTGGACTATTATTAGATCATGAGATCAGGGCAACATAGAGGTCGTAAAATGTTTCATTCTCTCTGAATGGCCATCGGGCCCCTATCAGGGACCATAACGTTAGGTTTGCTTATTGTGCAGATTGCTTGAGTTGCAAATTGCACATTATCCAGCTTAAACACCTGGCATTTACATTCATTATAACCCCGGCGCCCCCTCCCCCTTTATGGCCTCCCTCGAGGGCCTTCCAATTGGTCAGGAGCGCAAATGAATGTTTTATGATTATGATGAATAATGCGAGGGGCTCTGGAGAAAGAGGGGCTGAGAGAGGACTTCGTGGAACGCTTTGGCCTGCCATCCCGGTGTGCCAGGGGACGTCGGCATCTTAGTCACGACTGTGTCGGATTGTGCCGTGTTCAGAGTGAAACCCATCAAGACAGGCTTTAATTATGAAGCCAGGGGGCCCGCTCCCACGAACGTTTTTGTGGGCTGCCCGTTGGGAATCATGGAACGCAGCCTCTGCTCTGTCACTGATTCACTGAATGATCTCGGGCAAGTCACTGCATTGCTCCAGGCCTCAGTTTCCCATCTGTGATGCAACCCCGGCCTGCCTTAAACAGGGAGACAAGGCAGGTGAGGGCATGTATTTTGTTGGATCAACTTCTGTTGTTCAGAGAGACAAATGTTTGCACTAAAACAGGATGAATTCCTTAATGGGATGGAGAAATTAGAGGCCCCCCCTCCCCTCCCTGCGGAAGCCATAGAAATTTCACAGGTTTTTAGCTCTGTCTTATTGATCTTTCAAGAGAGATCGGGCCAGATTTTTAAAGGCATTTCTGTGCCTAACTGGAGCTAGTCACCTGACTAGACGAAAGACTAAGGGCCCGGTTTAAGAAGTATTTAAGCACCTAACTTCCTTCGCCATCAATGGGAGCTAGGCACTAAACCACTTTAAAAGCCTGGCCCGTAACTCCACTTGGGGGAGGCTTGGCATGGAGATGGAAAAAGTCACCCCTGAGCATGCAGCAGAGGTCTGGAGCTCAGATTTAGCACCCAAGGCCCAGCCTCAGCTCTGGGACCATTAAGCCAGGTGCTACCCTGCTCCAGAGGGCTGCAATGTAAAGGGACCAATAGGGAATGGGTAAGAGGGGAAATAGAGGCAGAGACAGGTTTAGCAGAAGGCAGGGTCTCCCCTAACATCTAGCCACAGCTCTTATCTGCACCAGGTGAGAACATGGAGTGGGCTTTTATTAATAATTAGAAGATTGGCTCCTTTGGGGATGAGGATGGGGGGGCGGTGCAGGAATCGGCATGGAGTTGAGAGGTGGGGGCTCAGGTCAGGGGGCTGCGGGTGTGGGGGGGAGCAGGAGGCAGGGCAGGAAGTGGAGATACAGGGCACCGGGCAGGGAGTGGGGAGTGCAGAGTTGGGGCAACGGGTGAGGGGTGCAGGAGTGAGAGCAGGGTGATGGGAGGTGTGTTTGCATGAGGGGGGCTCAGGGCAGGCTATGGGGTGTCCAGTGGCTCCTCTCAGGCCTGGCCTGGGTTGGTGGGGGGCTGTGTTGCCCATGCAGTGTCATTGCTTCCTGGGGCCAGGCCAGGATGACGGGGGCCATGTTTCCCAGCCATTGGCTGTTCCACAGCTCTCCAAGGCTGGTGGGGACATGCTTGCTTGCTGCTCCCCTGTGGTCAGGCTGGTGCATATCTGTTCCCAGTGCTTGCTGCCCCCTTGTGGCCATTCCGGAGTATAACTATTCCTGCTACCAGACTCTTCCCTTTCTATTTGATGAGAAACAATCTAATTCCAGGCACATCCCACTGTCCTGGCCCGACCAACCCCGGACCTCGCTTTAAGCGATAAGAGGAAGCTGCATGCCAAATTTGGTGGTCCTACTTCTTTCCGTGTAAGCAGAGTTCTTTGAACAAACAGGGGCTCTCAGACAGACAGACAGACACACAGACAGATGCACAAACTCTCTCAAATACATAGCAGAATACACATCTAGGGCCTGGGGCAAAACGCGGCTGGATCCAAACAGCCTCTGCACGTTGGGCTGCGGCTTTGAGCCTGAATTGAGCAGTGGGCCTGGTCTTCACAAGGGGCTGCCCTATGAACCCCTGAAAACATGGCAAGCCTGTCGACTGAGACCTGACTCCTGCAATGAGGGGCCCAGGTGTATTCGGAGCCCTGTCAGTGAAATTGATGGGTGTACCTGGAGCCACCTGAAGGCATTAGTAAAATTCCCATTGGCTTCCGTGCTATGGAAGGAAGCCCATAGTTTCTCCTACTGAGGCAGACTGAAAGGGCCAGATCTTTAGCTGATGTAAATCAACATCATAGCACTGAACTGAATAGAAGATAGCCTATTTATCCCAGCGTTGGGGATATGGCCAAGTGCGCTGAGCCACATTTTTGAAGGCCACCAGTGTATGTGATGGGATGAAGGGGGTGTGTCAGGCTGCATTATTTAGCGTATGGGGTTGGGCAATGTGTTCTCCGAGGGGATGGGTGTGTGGTGGTGTTGAGTGGATGGGAAGGTGGGGAAGGATGTACTTTTGGCGCATGTGTGCTAGGAGGGTGTGACTTTAGGGGCGTTTGGGGTGGGGTGTATGATTTTGACGTGTGGTTTTGTGTTTTTTGAAGGGTTACTATTTGGGGGGCAGGGTGTTGAGCTTCCAGAGAGACTGCATAATGTTGGGGTTGGTGTATGCATGTATGTGTTGGGATAGGGCTTTGATGTTTGGTTGTGCATGTGTTTCTTCTCTTCCTCAACTGGATAGAGGCCAGGGTGGAAAAGCAGGTTATCTCTGCTGGGAATACCACCCAATAAAAGCCTTTCATTAACGCACATGACTCCCCAGAGACCTGTTCCTCACACGCTGACAGAGCTAGGAGGACACAGCTAGGAACCAGGAAGCTGCAAATGAAACATTAACGGGGCATTGATGCCATAAGTCTTGAGTCTTTTGGCATCTGGTGCATTTTATTGTCTCCTTCCTTGTATTCAAATGACATGGCCTCCTCTCCCTGGCAGCCTGTCCATATTTAGCTTCAGAGAAGGAGCATCCCAGGACTTTAACCATTTCTTGACTTGGCAACCAGACCCTTTAGCCAAAACCTCTCACCGTGTCCACCAGTCTACCTCCAGCATGCCTGGGAATGAATTTATGGTGGCAAAACTGGGCGTAGGATGAGTTTGCCTTTCTTCTGATTCCTCCTCGTGAGCAGGGTGAGCAAGGGTAAATTCCTGAAACTGGTGAGCGTTTTGCCATTTGAGCCAGGATTCCCAAGACCATCCCGACTAATAGCCACTGATGGACCTATCTTCCGTGAAGTTACCTAATTCTTTTTTTAACTCTGTTCAATGCCAGGCCATTGAGCCCATGTGCTAACCTCCTCTAGTCCTCTGTCCAACGGACTAGCTTGAACGCAAGGCCATCTTCTCACTGAGCTCAGGACTGCAAACCACACAGTAGCCTCTAACTTGACTTGTTTGTTTAAGCCATTCCAAGTTATTAGTAATGCCATATCTTCCCTGGTGGGGCACGATTGTTCCAGGATGCTCTGAGGGGATAAATAAATACATTCAAATGAGTTGCTGCATCCCCAGGGAATGTTTCCTGGCTTAAATAATTTTAATTAGTAAATAAGTAAAAGAGATTGTGAGTTGTCCAAGAGAGAGGCTGAGGCACAGAGATCGTTTTAACTCCTGCCAACCCTTATTTGCGGTCTGGTTTCACTCTCTGAGCATTGTGCTGATAGTTGAGTGGTTCCTGTTCGTCTCAGTTTGGCTTAGTGAGATGCTCCAGTAGTAGAAGACTAGAGACAAGGTTGAGGACAGGTGGGTGGATGGATATGGAGAATGTATATGCCGTTTTTGTTGAAAAATATAAAGTCCATTTAGGGAATAATCTGGTGGTTAGAAAAGAAAATTAAGCTTTTGGAATAGTCTTGGGATGTGCACAGAGCTAGTGCCTTTGCCACTTGGTTGGTCCATCCATCTATCCATCCCCCCATGGCGATATGCACTATACACACATGTACCAAAATGACAGTACCTGCCCCAAAGAGCTTACAATCTATGTGTAAGACTATAGGCAACAGGTGGATAAAACAAACAGATTGGGGAACACGAGGAAAAAAATATAAAGATGAGAGTCAGCATGCACAGTTAATTGCTAGAACTTCTTGCCAGGGAGTGGCTGTGAAGGCCAAGTGTATAACTGGGTTCAAAAAAGAATTAGATCATTTCATGAAGAGTAGGTCCATCAGTGGCTATTAGTCAGGATGGGTAGGGATGTAGCTCCAGGCTCTGGGTGTCCCTAAACCTCTGACTGCCAGATGCTGAGACTGGATCACTCAATAATTGCTCTGTTCTGTTTATTCCCTCGGAAGCACCTGGCACTGGCCACTGTCAAAAGACAGGATACAGGGCTAGATAGCTTTTTGGTCTGAACCAGTGTGGCCATGCTTATGTTATGTATAAACAGTGATCATAGAAAGTCAGTGCCCTCCAAAGTGTGCTGTTGGCATCACAGTAGAAAACAATGTTGTAAAGAAGACAATGGGTTGGTTTTGAAGTACTGACCATAGAATGTATAAAGAGAAGACTGGGGGAGATCATATCTTTTATTGGACCACCTTCCACTTGGTGAGAGAGAGAAATGAGTCCCTCCTTTGGTCCGGGAAAGGTATTCCCAGTATCAAACATCATGCAAGATGGAATAGATTGCTTAGAATCACCTGATGAGCTAAAATACTACTCGCTGGGTCAGCCTGTTCTTCGTATCTGGGTCCCCTTTGCTTGGCCTTGCTGGGCCAGGCTCACAAGCCTCTTCCAGCCAAGCACAGAGGCCAGGCCACATCCAGCAGACACCGAGATCAGCACTGGGATGACTCAGATTACAGAACTTGCAACAGCCCCAGGTGTCCACCTTCTTTGGAGTGTGAACCCAAAACGATATGAAATGTGTCTCCTCCCTCAATGTGGAGGAAGGTATGCACAATTTCCCTCTCTCCCAGGAAGAAATTACATAAACTGGGTTATATTGTAAGAAGAGGTGCATTTATCAACTACAAAAATTGTGAATGTTAAATGGTGAAAGAGGTAGCAAAGAAAACAAAGCGGATTACTTTGGGTATGTCTAGACTACATGCTTCTTTCAAAAGAAGTTTTTTTGAAATAATCTTTTGAAAAGTTTCTTTCGAAAGAGATTGTCTAGACAGGCACAACTTTTTCGAAAAAGCGATCTGCTTTTTCGAAAGAGAGCACCCAGGCAATCTGGATTCTCTCTTTCGAAAATGGCCTGTTTCTCTGAGGTCAAGAACACATTTTTTTGAAAAAGCTCTTTCAAAAAAAGGCATTCTTCCTCATAAAATGAGGTTTACCACTTTCGAAAAAACACTGCATTCTTTCAATTTAATTTGAAAGAACGTGGAGGCCGTCTAGACGCAGGTGAAGTTTTTTTTAAAAAACCCTGTAGTCTAGACATAGCCTCCTCATTGCAGGAGGAGTAACGGTAGGTCGAATTAGGAGCTTTAATTCAAACTACCTAGCCCGTGCCGCGTGTAGCCATGAGCAGGGAGTTCGAACTACCGGGCATTTAAAAATGGCGGCGCCTGGGAACATGCAAATAAAGCCTGGGATATTTTAATCCCGGGCTTCATTTGCAAGTTCGAATGACTACATTAGCCACCCTACTTCGAACTAGGGTGGCTAGTGTAGACATACCCTAAGAGAATAATACAAAGCACACAAACAGAGCTTAGCACACTTAATATATAGAATATACATTAGCAAATTCTTCACCCCGAGCGATAAGCAAGCTGACAGATTCTTAAGGCACACAAGTTGCGTTGGCTTTCCCAAATTTTCCTACACAGGATATAAATCCTTCCAGACTGGTCCTCTCAATTTCCACAGTTCAGTCTTTTTCCCTCCAGGTGTGGCGGTATAAGGAGAGCGAGGTTCCTGCATGATCTACTTGTCCAGATTTTAGATCTACTTCTCACTTGCTGGAAAGGTTTTTAGCTGTGCACGTGGTTAAACCGTTCCCATTGTGTAGTACTCTCTGGAAAGTTCTATTTTGCACAGTTTTGGGGGCAATCTTTGTGCTTGTGTGCCTTGCCTCAATAAGCCATTAACATTGTTTGGCCTTTTTACTGCTGTACCTGAAAAGCTGCTTATGGGTGCCTCACAATATGTTTCAGTAGAGCCAAACTTCATAACTTCACATGTGGCAAGAACACATACAATCCCAAGAGATATTAATGTCCAGCAGATCAAGACTTTCACAATGATACCTCACAATGTTTCCTTTGTACAAAACATATTCTACTTACATGACGGTGGTAAATATTGGGATGTCAGGGTGTCATAGCACATATTGTAAGGGACTGTTGCATTTTCCTGCGACCCTGAGAGTACCTTTCCCAGTCTTAAAGAAGACTTCTGTGTGACTCAAAAGCTTGTCTTTCTCACCCACAGAACCTAGTGCAATAAAAGATATTACCTCATCCGCCTTGTCTCTTTAATAGCCCGGGAGCAACACGGCTACAAACACACTGCATACATAGAATTTATGTCAGTTATGATACCCTGGATTGAGTCATCTGCTGGAATTGAACCCAAGACCTTTCTGTCTAAAAATATAAATATCAATTGCATGAGCTAAGGGATTAAGTTCATTAGCTGCAGGAAACTATGGACTCATAAACTGCTTTTTGAGGACTAGCCAGCAGACACAGTGGAAGCTCTATTTTGAATTAACATGGACTGCCTGTCTTTTGCCAGTGGTCGAAATGATTTACAGCTTAGAAAAGAAGAGACTAAGGGGAGGATACAACAGAGGTCTATAAAATCATGACAGGCATGGAGAAAGTAAATAAGGAAAAGTTATTTATTTGTTCCCATAACATAAGAACTAAGGGTCACCAAATAAAATTAATAGGTAGTAGGTTTAAAACAAACAAAAGGAAGTTTTTCTTCATGCAGCACACAGTCAACCTGTGGAACTCCTTGCCACAGGATATTGTGAAGACCAGGAATTTAACAGGGTTCGAAAAGAACTAGATAAATTCATGGAGGATAGGTCCATCAATACTTATTAGCCAAGATGGGTAGGAATAGTGTCCCTAGTCTCTGTTTGTCAGAGGCTAGGAATGGGTGACAGGGGAGGGATCACTTGATTATCTGTTCTATTCGCTCCCTCTGGGGCATCTGGCATTGGCTACTGTCAGACAGGATACTAGGCTAGACGGACCTTTGGTATGACCCAGCATGGCCATTCTTACGGTCTTATGTTCACGTTTTGGTTTGTCAACAAAAACAAGGGAAACTCAAATTTTGACTAAAAAACCCCAAATACCATCTTAGACTAATAAAGGCCTAGTAAAATGGATTCACAGGCAGTGTGTGGTGGCTGTAAGTTTAGCTGTCAGCTTCTGATGGAAAAGTCCTGTAGAACGGGTAGAGATTAAACCAACATGATTTTACAGAAATGATTCTAAAATGTATAAATTTATTAGAAATGCATATCCATTTGAAGGGGGTTTTGAATTATCCTTAAGAATCCTATAGTTGAAAATAAGTCCTCATTCAATCATATAGGGGAGCGTATTGGTATGTGTTTTATCTAGGTCTGTATATTGATATTGTGTGTGTGTGAATGACAGAGACGTAGAATTCAATTCACATACTGGTTTGAACATTACCACAACTGGAGGAGTTCCAAAGAAACATAGGAATTGTTAGTCCAAACCAAAGCTCCACTTAGTTTATTTTTTCTGCCTCTAGTACCAGATCCTATGGAGAAAGTGCTAAAATCCACATAAAGGGTGATTATGGAATAACCTGTCAAGTTTATTTCCTACACATTGCCATTTATACTTACACCTTGACACATGGGGGTTATTTCCCTGGCATTTTTATCCTGTTTAGTGTAACTCTGGAAGTTTTCATTATGCACATGAATGTCTTATCCTTTTTGGAGTGGTGCTGATGTCTTGGCTTTCTTGGTACTTTGTAGCCAATCAGTTACACAGGTTAATATTTGCATGAAATATCCATTTTTAAATCAATTTTAAATGTATTCTTTAAAATTTATAGGGCCTGTATCTCAAGCTGGTAATAGCTTTTAAAAATGGAAGATTTTTTTTTCAGTGATTTTCACTGTACCTGTGCGTATATGTACTTGGCCATATATTTCCTAGGGATATTTAGTCTCACTTCAGTGCAAGGGGGTGGACTGCATGACCTCTTCCAGCCCTGCATTGCGATGATTCTATGGCATGCGTAGGTTTATGCATGTGTACGTAATCTGCACAGTTTAGCACAGAAATTCGTAACAATTTATTGTAGCTGGAAGCTGAAGCTTAGCAAATTCAAACTAAAATAAGGTGCAAGTGAGAGCCATTAACCACTGGAGTAACCTGGCTTCCCTACCACCTGAAGTCTGCAAAGGAAGGCTCCATGTGTTTTTAAAAGAGATGCTCTAACCCAACCAAAAGTTCTGGGCCTCATGAAGGAATTGTAGGTTGTCTGACTGGTGTTTTGCAGGAGGCAGAGGTGGTGAGTTATGTGGGCCCATGGTGCTCCACCAATATTCAGAAATGAGGGCCTAGCTCCACCAATATTTGAGATTATATGTTCAGAGCCATCCCATCCGTAGAAAGGACTGGGGCAGCTGGCCTGTGCTTTGGGGGGACGTGGGGTCAGTCCAGGGCAGCCAGTGGAGTTAGTGGGCAGGCCTAGACCTGTCAGCAGGAAGTGACCATGTCCTGCTCCCATTTCACCCATCTCCCAAGCTCCTGCCTCTTCCACCCCTTCTCCACCTCCTCCCCACTGCCATTTCACCACTTCTCCTAAGCCTCCACCCCTCCTCTTTCCACCTTCTGCCTCCTCCCTCAAGTGGTGCTGGGAGCTGGTGGGCTTGGGCAGCCAGGGCTCGGTCACTTCCTGCTACTGGCATCCCTGCTAACTTCCCTGGCTGCTCTGGACCCACCCTCCCCCCATGCTCTTAAAGCATAGGTCCCCGCAAAGCACAGGAGCTGTGGCAGTTGCCCCAGTCCATCCTATGGATGGGGCGGTTCTGCTTGGACCTATTCCGGCATCAACAAATATTAAACAGACCAAGTGCCCAAGGCAGGAAGTCACACTAGGTCATCATACTGATCCTTTCTGGCCCTAAAATCCAGACAAGTAGGGCTGAAAGGTTTTGATTATTTTATTAATTTTGATATCTGTATTGATGTTTCAGTCCTAGTGGATGGGGAAAGCTGTAGATGTGCTATATCTTGATTTAAGTAAGGCTTAAGACAAAGTCCAACATGACCATCTCATAAGTGAATTAGGGAAATGTGGTCTAGATGAAATTATCACAAACTGGGTGCAACTCTGGTTGGAAGACTATGCACACAATAGTTATCAGTGGTTGCAGTGAAAATGGGAGGACCTATCAATTGGATCCCGCAGGAATCAGTCCTGGGTCCAGTGACAGTCAACATTTTTGTGGATGACTTGGATAACGGAGTGGTTATGCTTATACAATTTGTGAATGACACCACGCTGGGAAGGATTGCTAGCACTTCGGAGGACAAGGTTAGAATTCAAAACAACGTTGACAAATTGGAGAACTGTTGCCAGATGAAACTTAGTAATGACAAGCATCAAGTACACTTAAGAATAGAAAAATAATCCCACAGCTACAAAATGGGAAATAAGTAGTTAGGCATCGGGTTTTAGTGGATTACAAATTGCATACAAGTCAGCAGGGTGATGAAGTAAGCAAAAAGGCTGATATCGCTCTGAGGTGTATGAATAGGAGTGTTGTATGGAAGCTGTGGGAAGAAATTGTCCTTCTCCAGTAGGTATTGGTGAGGCATTTTATGTCCAGTTCTCGGTGTCACACTTTAAAGAAGCAGATGGACAAACTAGAGAGACTTTAGAGCAGAGCAATAAAAATGATAAAAGGTTTTGAAAACCTGATCTGTGGAGAAAGGTTCAGGGACAAAAAACTGAGCATGTTTAATCTTGTGAAAGGAAAACTGAGGAGGGACCTGTTACCAGTCTTCCAATGTGTTCAGTACTCTTATAAAGAAGTCTGGAGATTATTCTCTTTGGGTATATCTACACTGCAGGGCCAAAGTCGAATTAAGCTTCACAACTTTAGCTATGTCAATTGCGTAGATGAAGTCAAAATAGCTTCATTTGGTTTTTGGTGCTATCTATACAACAGGAAGTTGAAGGAAGAACACTCTTTCTTTGACTTCCCTTACTCCTTGTGAAATTAGGGTTACAGGAGTCAGAATAAGAAGTCCTCCAGCTCGACACTATTTTGAAATAAAGGCTTGTAGTGTAGACGTGCACTGTGTTGTTCTGGAATAATGTCATTTATTCCGAAATAACCCTGCTGTGTAGACGTACCACATGTGTCCTGAAGGTAGGGCAAGGAATAATGGGTTTAAAATTCAGCGATAGAGACTTAAATAAGATATTAGAAAAAACTTCCTAACTTTATGCTCTGGACTAAGCTTCCAAGGGAGGTTGCTTAAGCCCACTCATTACAAGTTTTTGAAGAATAGGTTTGATAGGTATGTATCAGGCATGGTTTAGGTAAACTTGGTTCTGACTCAACGCAGATAATCTCTTGAGGTTCCTTCCTGCCCTACATTTCTATGAGTGTATCTTTATTTCCAGTTCCAAGAGGTTTGTATCCCAAACCTGTCAGTCGCTTAGTGGTTGTGTTTTTTAAAGTGCAGATTTTTTTTTTAATAACTGAGGGGGTTGAATCATGATTAGTGATTACAACAGCTGCATTTCAGGAGAGAATCATAGAACACTAGAACTGGAAGGGACCTTGAGAGATCGAGTCCAGTCCCCTGCCCTCACGACAGGACCGAGCACTGTCTAGATCATCCCTGACAGATGTCTATCTATCCTGCTCTTAAATATCTCCAGAGATGGAGATTCCAAAACCTCCCTAAGCAGGTTATTCCAGTGTATAACCACTCTGACAGTTAGGAAGTTTTTCCTAATGTCCAACCTAAACCGCCCTTGCTGCAGTTTAAGCCCATTACTCCTTGTCCTAGCCTCAGAGGTTAAGGACAACAATTTTTCTCCCTCATCCTTATAACACCTATTTAAGTACTTGAAAGCTGTTATCATGTCCCCTCTGTCTTCTCTCTTAATATTTTATTAACATTTAAAAGTGTCCATTAGAAAAACAAATCAAATAAAAAACAGAACAGATCCTTTTTGTTAGGAACTCTTCTTTAGAATCACCTTTATAGAATTGTATAAAATAGATTCAAATCATGACTGAATTGTGTTGGATGGTTCTAAAGAATTATTATTTCCGATCAAATTCTATAAGACTTTTCCACCTGGATAAGAAATGAACCAGGCCCTTAACTGTTAGCAACTGGCACAGTAGACTTTTAAAAGACAGCTAACCCAAAATTCACCGTCTGAGGATTTGGCCCTTGATATCTCCTCATAATTTAGATTAGCGATCTCCTAAAAACTGCACGATAAATTTGTAAACCATAGCATCCCCTCCTTAGCTACACATTGGTTGCTTCTCTGAACCTAGCTCTCTTTTGAGGTTCGCTCCCTATTAGCCATAATTCTCTTCCCTGACCCCTGTCTCTCCTCCATATAGTGACTGAAAACACCAGAGCTTGTGTGTCACAACAACATCTGTGTAATGCTGTTCATAAAACTTTGTTTCAGACCTGGCAAATGAAGCACCTAATTTTCCTGTCCAAAGTTACATTCTCAAATTGATGTTGACTGTTTTGCTTACAGCTGGTGAGTGTAAAAGCCCAAAGAGGTCCCCTAGAACAGTGTTTCTTAAACTTTTTGAGACCACGGAACACCAAACAATAATATTTTTTGATGCGGAACACCTGTGAAAATTTTGTTTAAAAAAAAAATTGTTAGACAGAAAAAGACAAAAACAAAGAAGTAACAAAAACAAAGAAGAGGAAAATAGTTTCTCTGCCCTAGGACCTCTCAGATTAGCACCTCCCTTGATATTTTAATCTGATTAACATATGCTGATATTTTAATCTGATTTACATATGCTGGTGTAAATCAGCAGTATGCCAGTGAAGTTAATGGAGCTGTACCAATTTACACCCGCTGCAGAACAAATTTTGGGGGGGTCACAGGAAATGATGTGAAAAATTCTGTGAAAAATCATCCCAATTCTTTTCTCGCTCTGCTGCCTGATTTCCTTCTACCTCCCCAAAAGCCTGTCTGTGGTCCCCATTTTCCCCCTCCTCCTTCCCCCACTCAGTGTGCGAGTCTGCAAAAGTTTTTCAATAATTAGTGCTGACCTCTGGCTGCTCACTTCTCCCTCGGAACCCTGGTTGCCCGCTCCACCTGTCACAGGGGCTGCGAGGAAATGAAGCATTTGGAGGCACGGAGACGTGGGAAGGAGGAGGAGAGATGTCCCCGCACTACAAAGCACATTGCTATTAAAGTGTCAGTTTTTTGGTTTACTGTTGCAGTTTGTGTGAAGAGTTTATGGATCAGCAGATAGCAGTAATTATCACGCAGACTTTTCAGCTAAAGTCTAATCTAACCTTTTATAGTTTTGTACCACTAGGTCTTTTCTTTTGTAAGGCTAATCGGGTTACTGTCTCCTCTTACCCCCTCCCAGGCACTAAATCATCAAAGCGGACATCCGACATTCTCCTGCAAAAAAAGATTCATAGATTAATTGAGAGAGGGGGCGGGCAATGGGGTTTTACTAATCAGGGGAATTTATTGTGATGAAACCGAGGGATGCATTAGCAGTGCTAGGAAGAAGAATGGAACGAGAATGAGCTGAGAGATCATCAGCAGACCAGAAGGGTATATGGAACTATGTTTAGCCTGTGCATACAGCAGTACCAATAAACAGTAGCTTTTCCGAAGGAGTTCCTCTGGATTTGGGGGCAGAATCTAGAGGTTATCACTAGAGTACTCTTAGAGCCATAGTGAAAAATTTGGGGGAAACATTAGCTCCCACCATTGTTAGAAACGGTGGCCCAGAGAAGAAGAAAAAAACAAAAATTCCTTTTGGACTACAATTTTTTTGCAAAATTTTCATTTGGGTCAAATTTCTATGAAACTAATTTTAAAAAGTGTCCTTTTCAGTTCAGTGGGGAAACAAAATATTAATCATGACCATCATTGCTTATTTCTGTTAGGATAATATATGGAGAAATACCTAAATCATAGAAGTGGAAGGGACCGTGAGAGGTCATTGAGTCTAGTCCCCTGCCCTCACAGCAGGACCAAGTACCATCCCTGACAGATTTGCCCCAGATCTGTAAATAGCCCCCTCAAGGATTGAACTCACAACCTGGGGTTTAGCAGGCCAATGCTCAAATCTCTGAGCTATCCCTCCCCCTCAAGAATAAAATTTAGGAGCCTCAGTCAAATGCTAGCTGTGGCATAAACGCAAAAGAAAAAGATGGTCCCTGCCCCAAAATGTCTACAATCATTCTCATTTGAAATTTTAATGGGGACGGGAGAGGAGAAATGCACAGAATTTGAACATTTGTTCTAAATGTTCTTGCATATTTTTGACAAGTTTTAATTCTTATTTGTACTATTGTGGTTTTGAAAGGGCTTAACCAAAGTCACGGGCCTATCATGCCAGGCATTGTACGAATGTCACTACCACAAAGAGTTTACAGTCTAAATGGACAAGACAGACAAAGCAGAAATGAAGTATTTTTACAGGGGGGAAACTGAGGCAGGGAGATACTTATTTGCTCATGGCTTACAAGAAGACTGTGGTAAACCAAGGAACTGCATTTCAGGCTTCTGAGAGAAACATCATTGTCATTGGGCAATCCTTCCTCTCAGCCTTGAGTTATTGAAGGAATTTATCCCAAAAGCTTATTTTCTAGTTTTGTCCAAACCTCCCTTAAATGATAAAAGTGTTGGGGCCTTTTACACTTCCTCAAAAGATGTTTTCCACTGAATCAGCCTCAGTTCCTGGCCCCAGCACCTAGGTACCTCTGAACTGAGGCTTTGATGACGTGTGGTCTTGACAGTCTCAAGGTGGTTAGATTATTTGAGTCCCTTGTGCTATGAGGGACACTTCCACATTTATGCTGTTGAATCACAGAGGGTTGTCACTACCTCTTCCCTGTGTGGTACACAAAAGAACAGACTCTGTCACTCTGGTGTGTTGGGGTGTTTTGGTTCCTGAGGGCATATTAAAATTTGATAGAAGGCTTCAGGATGTGATGGAATCCAGGTAGTATAGGCAAGTCTGAGGAAAAAGGGATCCCTGTCATTAGAGCAAAATAATTTCCCCTCCAGCTGCCCGGCCCCATGTACCAAATTTGAACCCAAATTGACCTGTGTTTGAAATGCCAGCGACATGTTTTCATTATTATTTCATTTCCCCTCTCACGTTGCCTCTGTGCTGCCTGGTTCCTGAAGCAGCTGCCCTGAAATACAGTGACACATGTTCTTGTGGTGGTTTTTTGGCCTCCCTAGAAGCAGGCAGAGCTGATAAATGCTCAAGAATCCTTTTTCCATGTGAAATCAATCCAAACGGAGCAAATCCAAAAGATTGGATGACTCTAAGCACCCGGCGTTCCCACAGTGCAGCCTTGTCCGGAACGGTGTCCAAACTGAACCCCTTCCTGGACTTTTCCAAGAATTGCGCATTTTAAAAAAATAAGAAAAAGAAAGAAAGAAACTACAGCTTGAGCTCCTTCCTAAGGTTGGTTGCTTCAAGTATTTCTCCCTGCTGGACCACTGCTGTTCCTGGTCTGAGTTCCCTCTTTCCTCAAGAGACATTTAATGCCTTGTTTGTAGGACAAAAAGCAATGGGCTTAAACTGCAGCAAGGGAGGTTTAGGTTGGACATTAGGAAAAACTTCCTAACTGTCAGGGTGGTTAAACACTGGAATAAGCTGCCTAGGGAGGTTGTAGAATCTCCAACTCTGGAGATATTTAAGAGCAGGTTAGATAGACATCTATCAGGGATGGTCTAGATGGTTTTGGGTCCTGCCGTGAGGGCAGAGGCCTGGACTCGATGACCTCTTGAGGTTCCTTCCAGTTCTAGTGTTCTATGATTCTATCGAAGGGGGCCCACGTGGTCTACTGACACAGTGAGTCAGCAGCATAGCTCTGCCATTTTGGGCAGCATCCTGGAACATGATCCAACAGGGGTAGGTCCAGACGTGTCAAGATTTGTGTCTCATCATATAGCTGAGTAGATGGGCCACAGGCCTGAATTGGCGCTTTGTGGGAATTGGCTTTGTGTGTGCCCTGAAAATTCACTGGATAATATTTAGCTCCTGCATTCACATTGAATCTTAACCTCCGCGAAGTTAACAGCACACGTGTTACACCTGGTGACCCCTGGCAATGGTCGATTTTGGCGGGAGGAGAGCAGGGGAAACCAGTCTGGAACTGATCTCTTGTTATCCTCTGAGAGAGAGAAAAAAGTGAGTTAATGATTCATGCCAAAAGAATTGAGAGACTGAGGGAGTCTAGTGTGACAGTAAAGGAGCCTTTTTTAGCTAATACTTTCCATCCACAACGGTCAGAAATAAATCTTTTAGCCATCCCCATCCCCCAAATACTGGGACGGAGGTTGCTTAGAGGAGAAACTCACGCCAAACGAAAGTGTTATTAAGACATCTGTGTGTCTAATGAAAAGTTACTACGCAGGAGAGAGGCACAAATCATTATGAATCAATTTAACCCTGGCCAAAACTGTGCCGCGTAATTCATACTGGAGTTTGAGTTAAACACTGGCATTTTAAATATAGTGGAGTGTCAGGGCTGTCTCCTGACTGGGCTGGCCTGAAAGGAATTACAATATTTCATCTGCAGTCCAAAATACATTTAGAACAGAGGAGCCACACTGTTGATGGCTCCATATATTCCCGATTTACCATTGATGTCTGGCGGTGTTGGTGATTTTTTTTTTTTTTTTTTTTTTTTTTTGCTCCACCTGAAACTTTGCTTTTGTTAATGTCAGAGAGAATGTCCCACTGGGCTTGTTACTGGCGTGTCAGGAGTTAGAATCCCAGGGGGGCACTAGGAGTTCTGTGTGGTTTACTCTATGGGTACCATGGCTTCCAATGCCAGAGAGGCAGGATGGTTCAATGGTTAGGGCACAAGTATCAGATTGCGTGCCCTGGATTTAACTCCCTCCTCTGCCACAGATTAGCCGTATGACCATGGCCAAGTCAGTTTGTTACCCCAGTCTCTGGTAACAAGCTTCCCTGTGCCTCAGTTTGCCATCTGTGCAATGGGGGTAATGGCATTGTCCTACTTCAGAGAGGCTGTGAGGATAACTGTTAAAGCCATGAGGTGCTCAGGTAGTGTGATAAGGGGGACAGATAAATATCTCCACTTCTTTCTGTCATCCATGACCATAGCAGGTTCCCGCCCCTCAGCAATTTGCATCGTGGTCTTGTTTTGCTTTGGTTTCCTTAGCCAAAGTTTCCTACACTCTGCTGCCCAAGAGTTGGCAGCACCCCAGTGGGTATTTTGTATCCTTACAGCCTTGAGACTTACAATGCCCCCTCAACGAGGAAGAGTTCCGTCCTTTGCAGGAGCTCGGTGTCATTCAATGGAGCTGAGCCGGCAGGGCAGGAAACACACACAAGGCCACGAGGAATCTTACGGCGACGGGGACTGCAGCATGTGGGGCACGCTGGCAGGGACAGCAGAGTGGGTCCAATTCACCCTTGTGTCTATGACCAGCATAGGGCTGCCAACTTCCTAACTGCACAAACCCAAATAGCCCCTCCCCTTTCCCAAGGCCTGCCCCCACTTATTCCATCCTCCTCCCTTTGTCGCTCACTCTCTCCTATGCTTCCTCACTTTCACCGGGCTGGGGCAGAGGGTTGGGATGTGGGGAGGAGGGCAGAGGCTGGGGGTGCAGGCTCTGGGTTGGGGCTGGAGGGGTTTGAGGTACAGGAGGGGGCTCTGGGCTGGGGCAGAGGGGTTGGGTGTGGTCAGGATTGTAGGGTCCCGGCAACATTTACCACAGCTCCCAGGAAGGATCCACAGGTCCCTGTAGCCCTTAGGTGCATTTGCGGTTGGTGAAGCTCCGTGCGCTGCCCTCCCGCCTGCAGGTACCTCCCATGGGTCACGGTGCCCAGTCAGTGGGAGTTGCAGAGTGACTAAGGGCCACAGGGACCTGGTGGCCACTTCCAGGAGCCGCGCAGAGCCCAGGCAGGTAGGGAGTCTGCCTTCGCCACAGGCCACTGCTGAGCTGCAGACTGAAGTGAGACATGTTCCTTTTGGGCCAGATATTCCAGTCAAGAACCAGATGCCTGACATCCCTAGGCCAACACGAGGGCTATGCACCCACCCCACCCCAGCCCTATTTACAGGGAAATGAGAGTGGTGCATAGGCAGGCCTCTGGCTGGCTCTCTGCTCAGAGATGACATTCACTCTGTATGAATGTGAGGCGTGTCCTGTCTGGACGTAATATTTCATTTGCCTGTGCTGTAGCGGTAGCTAGTCCTCCAGCGGCTTTTGTGGAGCAGCAAAAGCCCTCATGCTGGATCTGAAGGGACACAGAACCCAGCTCCAGCTCATCTAAAACGACAAACCAACATCAGGCGTGGCAACAGGGTCAAGCCGCAACCCACTTAATCCTGAGGTTTGAGGTCTGTACCAGCCGGCACTGGAGCACAGGGTACACCGGAATTTAGTACCATCAGACAGGCGTTTGGGCAGCCCTGGTCTGTGGAAAAAGCCAAGTTGCTATTTTTGTTTTGGTCTGCGTCAGAGAAATAGTGATGTGTCCAACCTCCCATTAACCCAGAGGAATTTTCTTATTACCTCAACATAGGAAATATATTGGGAAATATACCATTTCTCCTGGAGAGCAATTTGTGGTTCTAAAATTATTCTTTTTTTCCCCTCTTCTTCAAACTTTTAGATGGTGTTTTTATATTAAGCCCTCACACCTTCCCTTTCTTTGACCCCCATTTGTATTCAGTGTGAACCTAAGACCTTTGGTTGCCCAAACCAGTTTTTGTTTACATTTCTTCCCTAAAAATTCCTCTGTCGTCTTTTCTCCAGAAACTGGAAGGAAATTACTTTAGCAAGGGCCTATGGATTCTTGCGTTCCAAAGGCTACCCCATTGTCTTTTCTACTGAACGCTAATCCACCTGTCCGGTGAGGACTTCCTTGCTACCAATCTCTTTGACAATGAAACCCAAGTCAGCGGTTAGTTTGCTGGAAAACTGGACAAGCCAATGAGCGAAAAACAGGACCTTTTGAGTTGGGTTATAAACTGTTTCTAGCTCATGCAGTGGAGGTTGCAGCGGGGCCTTTGACATGAACAGTCTGACTCCTCTAGAGAGAGTGCAGGACAAGAATTATGCCCTGCTTGAAGCTGTTAGAGACCCCTGTGATGTCCTGCTCCTTCAAATGGTTGGGCACTCTGTACTCAGTGCGGAGACTCAGAACTGTGAAGCCACTGTATTTAAATCAGTTCCCTGGCGGGTCTGCTTCATTTCTGGGTCCAGATAGAACAGCCTTGCCACATGGATTACTCCAGTAAAGCTTCTCTTGCAAAGAGATGCGCCCCTTTCAAATTATCCACATGCTGGTGCACTCTTTTCCGTGGAGGGGAACCAAGATGTCTTTGGGTGTCCGAGATCCATTTTAAAAAAATCCAGAAAATTCATATCTTGGAGAGGCATGTTACTGCTCTCTCTCTCTCTCTCTCTCTCTGCGTAGGAGAGAACAGTGCTGTCGCGAATGGAACAAAGAGAGTGCGAGAGAGACAGGAGTATTTATCGTAGGCCATATCTTCACTTCCTGGAAGACCGATGCTGTGGTGGTCGATCTTCTGGAGTTCGATTTAGTGGGTCTAGTAAAGACCCACTAAATCGAATGCTGAGGGCACCCCTGTCGATGCCAGAACTCCTACTCCTTGTGAGGAGTAAGGGAAGTCAATGGGAGCATTTCTCCCATCGACCTCCCACTGTGGAGACGGTTCGAATTAAGGTAGATCAACTCCAGCTAAACAATTCACTTACCTGGAATTGCATATCTTAATTTGACCTTCCAGGTAAGTATAGGCCAGGCTTTAGGGGCTGGAAGCATAGTCTGAGAAGGAACTGGGCAATTTAGCTCAACTAGTCCATCTTTTGGCATGTGCAGGACAATTGCTGAGATATTCAGTGCTGTCAAGTGCTTTCTGCAGAATATTCTTCACATGACTCATAAGAATAGCCATTCTGGGTCAGACGAACGGTCCATCCAGCCCAGTATCCTGTCTGTCAACAGTGGCCAATACTAGATGCCCCAGAGAGAGGGAACACAACAAATAATCCTCACGTGATCCCTCTCCTGTCACGCATTTCCAGAGAAACAGAGGCTACGGGACACCATTCCTACCCATCCTGGCTAATAGCCATTGATGGACCTAACCTCCATGAATTTATCTAGCTCTTTTTTGAACCCTGTTAAAGTCCTAGCCTTCACAACATCCTTTGGCAAGGAGTTCCACAGTCTCCACAGACTCTTCTAGTACTTGCCACTGGCAAACACAAAGATTTCTGGGACACATTTCTTAATTCTGTCATTGTCTCTCTGAGGACTTGAGCAAGTCTTTGGACGTAGAGTGGATGCTTGGTTGTATGGCTCTCACACTGGATTTTAGGATTCAGCAGTTCTGGGGCTCTTCCAGCAAGTCCCTGTGTGTGCCTCTGGCAAATAATTTAATTTTTCTGCCTCAGTTTCCCCCATCTGTAAAGAGAGGGTACTACCACTCCTATTTGTCTTGCACCCGCTCGTCTTGTCTTTTTTGGACCGTAAGACCTGATAACTCACTGGAGTTACGCTGATTTACACCACCTTAGACTTGGCACTGAAAGCCGATCTGGCCTATATTCCAAGGCTTGGGAGCAGGTCGTATGACGTGAGCAGTGCCCTCAAGTCTCATGGACATTATTAGGAGGTTGAGCATTGGTGCAGGATCTTGTGAGGAACTGGCCCCTCGTGAGGCTGGCTTCTCTCTGCTGCGGGATAGCTCCTTCTTTTGCCAAAGCCCCACGCTGGGCCTGGCTCTTGGTGGAACAGACAGCAGAGTGTGATGCTTATCCGGGGGGAACCTTCACGACAGCCTAAAAATATGTTTGCAATATCATGCGAGTCTCTTTGGACTTCAATAAAAAGGCAGCTGCGTTGTCTCGTTGACTGCTTGAGAGCCTCCCTAGTTATAGCAGAGGGATGTCCTCCCCAGCTCCTCTAGCACACATGTCTGTGAGAACTTTCTGAGCTTTCCAGCTTGGCCCCGAACTTGAGGTGCCCACACAGAAAGGTAGGGGAGGGGAGATGACCAGGCAGTGCTCTGATGTCCTGATGGATACCTGTTGCAACGGCAGGGTTCATTGCTTGGATGACAGCACTTCGTCAGCAAACCTTTCTTTCTCCATGCACCCACTCACAGCATGGGTTGGGTGAATCTTGTTTGCTCAGCGCAGGGCCTAAACAAACAACCGCTTATTGAGGTCTGTGGCAGAGGGGCAGGTCAAGGAAATTGTATTTCCTTGGATGTCTGGCAATGGTGGAGGAAAGGGCCAGGGCCTGGAACAGGAGAGGAGAGGCACCATCAAGAGAATTTCATCAATTATCATTGAATATTATTGTGTCCACGGCAATACTCCAGGTCATGGTGTTACTCCCCGGAGCATGGTATCAAATGTTATAGGAATTCAGCTACATCTGATCCTCTGTTAATGTCCTCCAAATGCATCTATAAACCACTCACCTTCTGGGTGTGGTTCACTGTCCCATGGAGTGGCAGAGAGACCACGTACAGAGAGAATGATGAGGAAGTACCTGTTAATTGTAGTGCTCTCTCTCTCCAGTTGGCTGGTGAAATTCCTTTGTAGAAGGATGGTTACTTTTAAATGAATGTTTGAGTGCTCAGGCAGGTTAAAATGTTCCCCTGCCGGTTTCTGTGTGTTACCATTTCTGATCTCTGACGTGTGTCCATTAATCCTCTGTCATAGAGACGGTCCAGTCTGGCAGAGGGGCATTGCTGGCACTTGATAGCAAATATCACATGAGTGCGTGTGCAGGTGCATGAGCCCCTGATGTGGTGGCTTATGTGGTTAGGTCCTGTGATGATGTCGCTTGTGTAGATGTGTGGACAGAGTTGGCAAACGGGGTTTACTGCAGGGGTATGTTCCTGGGTGATGTGTGGCTGCTGGAAAGAATTTATTTCAGGTTAGGGGGTTGCCATTGTTAGTGGAGTTAGCATCATCAAAGCGAGCTTCAACATGCATCTGACGAAGTGGGTCTTTGCCCTCGAAAGCTTATGCTCCAATAAATCTGTTAGTCTGTAAGTTGCCACAGGACTTCTCGTTGTTTGTGCAGATTCAGACTAACACTGTTACCCCTCTAAAGCTAGCTTGGGTATGTCCCTGCATGTGTCAGACACGCCTCTGCTTGGCTTCAGTGGGAGCTTGGCTTGGGAGGGATCTGTCTGAGGCAGGATTTCAGTAGGCTGAGAAGCCGTTTTCCTTTTCTCTTGACCCCATCCTCTTCCTTCCACAGCACGTTTTCTTTTCGCCCTCTCCATCCGACTCCCCTCCAGATGTTCCTGGAGCACAGATGGAAAGATCCTTTCTGTAGGGCAAAAAATCCTTTACGGATCTCCCTTTCCTCCCTACTGGCTGTGAGATCCTGCCTTCTCCTGCTTAATGCAGAGACCCGTGACTGGTGACCAAAACATCAACACCCTCTGCTCCAAGCCCTGGGCTATTTTTCTTACGGTTGCAAGAGAACACAGCCCCCACCGGCTCTGCCCTGGAGCTCTCCTGCCAGCAAACTGAATTCTGGTTTCTTCTTCCTTCTCCTCCCTTCCCTTCTTATTTTATAATTATATTTATTTGAAATTGAATTTTAAAGGTTCAGTCCCTAAAGGCAGTGAGATGTAATTTCTGGTGGATATTAAAACTGCATAAAACTGCTCATATATCCCCCCTGAAAAACAGCTGGTACACAGAGGGAGACTGAGTCTTACCTTCTTGCCAGCTATGCCAAAAAAAATCTATTTTTTTTCTTTACAAAATAAATAGGAATTATATAATGCAAAAATGAGTTACCAGAGGGCTATGAACTGGAAGCAGGGCCAGAACATCAGCTGGTGTTTTAGCAGAGCTCTGTTGATTTCAGTGATGCTCACATCAGTTTACATCCAATGAGAATCTAGCCTGTCAGTTCTTGCTGCTGTTTGGTACGGACATGCCTAGGGATCCTGAAGGAAATCAGGGCCCCTTTGTGCCAGCATCACTATCTAAGGCAGTGGTGGGCATCCTGTGGTTTGTGCATTGGGATTCTGTGTGTGTCCTGTGAGACATTTTATTTACTGTTGCCCATACACAAGGTTGCCAGATTCCACTGGTTTTTGTCCACTTAGGTGTTTTTCCCTACCACTTTTACTAAAGTGACCTACATGTAAAGCAAGGGCACACAAAGTGAGGCGCATGTTGATTACATGCAACATTGTGCGAGCCATGTGCTTCCTCTGCATCCAATCAAAGCGCTGCTACGGTTCAGTCAGCACACCCTGCATATTCAAGGTACGCAAGCGCAGTTTGCAGAACTATCCTATCCTGGGAGACATATCTTTGTTGTGACAATCTTGCCTCCCACTGAGATGGAGAGACATTCATGTGGCCCACTCGCTAGTGTAGGTTGCCTACTGCTGATCTAAAGTCCAAAGGAGTCAATCTGTGGAACTCCTTGCCAAATGATGTTGTTAAGATCGGGGCTTTAACAGGGTTCAAAGAAGAACTAGATAAATTCATGGAGGTTAGGTCCATTAATGACTATTAGCCTGGATGGGTAGGGATGGTGTCCCTAGCTTCTGTTTGTCAGGGGCAGGAAATGGATGACAGGAGAGGGATCACTTGATGATAACCTGGGGCATCTGGCATTGGCCCCTATTGGCAGACAAGATACTGGGTTACATGGACCTTTGGCCTGACTCAGTATGGCCGTTCTTATGTTCTTATTTTCCTTGAGTAGTGCCTTACTTCTCAGACTTAGTCTTTGACATCAGCAGGGTAGGAAGGCTAGTTAGTGGAGGCAGGTAGGCCTAGCAGATAGATTGAGACCTAAATTCAGTTCCTGGTTTGACCACATGGCTCCCTGTGCCACTTTGATCAAATCACTTGGTGCCTCTATTTCCCACCTATAAAGTAGACATAATATTCCCTTTCTCTGATGTCATCTCTGTTTCAGTCCAGACTTTGCCATGTCTACGTACTTACCTGATTTCCATCACTGTCATAGTTCAGTGTTGTGCAGTCATTAAAGCATTTTATCCCCCAGCATCAAGGGCAGCGGAGGCCCATGGGGTTTGAGACTTTCCCAAGGTCTCACAGGCAGTCAGTGGCAAAGCCAGAATGTAGCACAGCGTGCTGAGAGCCACCTGCCTCTCTTAATATTCAGTGTTGTCCCAATAGTTAGCCCTGGACACTGATTTCTCCAATGCAACAAAAACTCCCTCAGGACACTCCACCTCTTTTCGTTCTTCGTGTAGAGCAGCTGATGCGCCCACCAGCCGTTAATCCCCATGAAACATTCCACATCTGACTTCATTGTCTTGAGCACAGAACTGGTTCATCCACTGCCCTCTGCCCAGCATTTCCATCGCATCATCTAAAGGAGAGCGAGAACCAGCCCTTCTAATCTGCTTGAGTAGGTACAGCCACTTGGGTGATGAGGGAAGGGCCTGTCTCTCTCCAGCTTTTTACTGCCTTAGTGATGGCCCCTGCAAGGTGTATGCCAGCCCCAGTAGTCTCACACCCGGTTCTCCCCTGCCCATGATAGCTCTGGGGTTGCCAAATGGTACCCTGACTACCTGAGCAATAACAACACTCAGACCCTGCCTACTGGCACTTTTCATCTGCACTTTTGCACTGATCCTTCCAATAGAGAGTGGTACCCATGCACCGAGATGTGAGGTGACTTTCCCAAGGCCACACAGGGGAGTCGGTGGCGGAGAGGCGGCTAGCTCACAGCAGATCCTGGTAGCCTAGGTTTAATTTATATCTCTATATTAGCGCCCCCTGTCATTTAGTGAAGTGTCTCATCCTGATTGGTCCCTATCTAGAATAACTTCAGATCCTCCAGATCTCAGCATTGGACTGAGTTTAGACCCCGCGGCTCTAAACCCGCTGCAGCGCAGTCGGTTGTGTAATTGCGAGGCACTGCCATGGACGGATCTTGCGGACGCTGGTGTAGCCCCCTTGATGTTAGCGGAGTTGTATCCGGTTAAGCGAGAGGTGATGTCGCAAGCGGTCTCACTAGCCAGGCACCCCTGTCGTTGTGCTTGGTCCCTACACGGAACTAAGAAAATCTCCTCAGGAAAATCTCACCTCTCTGAAGTGACTAAACCTGAATCTGGCCCTGTTTGCATATGGGGCCGTGAGCCCTGCAGGGAGCGGGGAAATTCCTAGGAATGGGATGTGCTGGGCGCAGAGCCCGATCGATAATTTGTTAAATGCTATTTGGAAAGATCCTGTGAGGGGAAATCATCCGTTATTCTTTGTAATCGCGCCAGCAAATCTGCTGATCCCGAGAACAGACAACGCACCGAGGAATGTTATCGCAAGCTCCTGGTGCGGAGGAGGAAATGTTCGGGGCTCTTTCCCAACCCCACCCCCCCAACTCTGGACTGATTTCTTCCAGGGGTTCCCCGAGTCGTTCATTCCCCTCTCCGCCTGATCCTTCTGCGTGGCTGAGCCCTGAACTCTTGCATGGTGCTCTTCTGACATTAAATATTCCACCCAGTGCCCCATGGGGGCCAGTAGGACCAGCCCCATTGAGAGATGGGGGAAGTGGAACACAGAGAGAGAAGAATCCACATGCTCCAGTGGGTAAGGAACTGGGGAGATCTAGCTTCTCTTCCCTACTCACCTGCCAGTTGACTGTGGGACCGCTGGCATGTCTCTCTCTGGCTCCCAGCCTACCCTTTGGCTGCCGTGTCCCATGAGACCACCACGCACTCCTCCCGGCTGGGCTGCCCTTGACTTGTTACGGTCACAATACAAGCCCTGATCTCAGGTGATTAGGCGATGCTGCCTAATCAGTACCCCACCCCGCGCTGCACAGCAAGGACGTGGGAGTTCCTGCCTGCCGGTCTTGTTCCCAGACTGGTCAGAACACGATTCTGTCTGGCCCAGGAGTGCAGGGGCCCCCGGGTGAGGCGGGGCTCAGAGGTCACATTCCTCTGCCTTGCCCGGTATGTCCTACTGTGGCTGCCGTATCCTGGATTCCAAGCGGCCGCGCTTTCGTTCCCACGCTTGCCTTTACGGGTGACTCGGTTTCTGCTCTGTTTGATGTAACCACGGTGGCCTGGAATGTATGGAAGCAAGCCACTTCCTTCAGGTGATGCTTCGCCCCAACCCAGCATGGTCATAAGTACCAGCCTATGGTCTTGGGCGAAGGGTATGTTAGGCGGGGGAAGGCATTGCCTTCCCACGCCGCCAGCCTGGCCCCATCCATACTCCGCCTACTGGGGCCAGAGAGGTGGGGCCACATGCCACCCCACCTCCTTGTGATGCTGTGGGCGGGGCCTGGGAAGAATGGGAGGGGCTGTGGGCAGGGTTGGGAGTTTGCCTCTCCCAGTCCTACCTGCACCCACCGCCCATGCCTGTGGTGTCCTACAGTTTAGGGGTCACGGGATGGCCTAATTTCCACCCCACATTCATCTTTTTTGCTTTCAGGACTGGAGAGGTAGATAAGCACCATGATTCCTCTACTCTCACCTCCACCGTGAAGTAGTGAGAACAGCAGAGGAAGCAACTGTGAATTCTCAGCGGGATAGAACACCTGGCTGAGTTCTTCTCAGAGTCTTCTTGCATCCTCAGATCTCGCTCTCAGCTCTTCTTCTTCTGTCTTTCCCTGGCTTCACAAACTCAGCCTGTTCCCAGATTAGCGAGAGGAGGGGGTGGATGTGCAGCGGGGAAGGGCGAAGGAATTGTCCACACCTCATCCTGCCACACCCACAAACTAACATGCTTCTTTCTTCCCTGGGAATTTTTTTTTAACCAAGTTAAGCAGTAAATTAAATTCGAGTTTGCATTTCCAGGAGATCTTGTCAGGATGCAGAGCTTAGAGGGATATAAAGACGCTCAAGCTGGCTGAACTCTGCAGCCCCTTGAGAGATAATGTTTGATTACCTTTATTTCACCCAAGCCAGCCTGTTCATCCTGTAATACATGGGGGTTTCGCAGGCTCCCTCTGGTGGCTAGTATGGCGCATGAGTTAGAGGAGAGGAATAATAAATAAATAAAACCGCTGGAAGGCTCTGTGTGGTAGGGGGCTGTGCATAGGGTCTGGCTGCTGCATTGCAAATGTTTGTGTTAATTTGCGTCTGTGTCACAGGTGGTGGTTTTTCTTCTGTGTTGTTTATAGCGGAATGGTTTTAGGGTGCAATAATGGGATGCCCTCGTCTGCTGAAAGGTGGGTTCAGGATTCTTTTCCCCACCTCCTCCATGACTCTCAAAGTGTTACACCAACAAGCAAACTGTCAGACACACACAAGGATCCCCTGATATTTACACTATTCCACCCCCTGTGGAACCCGGCTGACCAGCAAAGCTGTGCAGCTCCGGGGGGAATTGGAATAACACTCCTCTATGGCTCACCTTCCTGGCGTTGGAGCCGGGACGCAATCTCAATGAGATGGTTCAAACCCAGAGCGGAATAGCTGAGGTGACGGCACGCGCTGGGTTATTGGCAAATACGCTCTAGTCCTTGAATTGCTTTTTCCTAAACCCACCTGCCCAAGTGAGAGCTGGCAGGCAAGAGCAGATGGAAGGTTTGCAAAATGCTGTGGGAAACCGAAGAGGAGGGAAATCTAAGCTAGCAAAGACACTGTTGCACCTCCATTCTGGGGGAGTCTGGTTTTTTTTTTTTTTTTTTTTCTTAGCTCCCTTGAACTTTGCTGCTTGTCCTCACGCCGGCTGATCACTGTTCGACTTCCTTTGGCCTTTGTATTTCAGCTGGCCATGCTGGGCTTGTGTCCATTGTCATGCACACACGGGTGAGTGGGTGGATTTCAAAGGGGATTGTTTCTAATGTACTGCAATGAGGGACAGAAGGATCAAGCTCACACTTCTAGGCATTGATATTCTTTATTGCTTGTACCTTATTGCTCCCTGACATGTGCTTGGTGCTTCCCAGAAGACTTAGTATGACACAGCCACGGCTCAGAAGAGGTTACACTACAGCAGACTCATATCTCTCTGTGTTACACTTGAGTCTTGGTTTCTTCCACAAGTAGTCCCATAGGAAAAGATCCCTCCGCTGGCGTAAATCAGCACAGCTGCATTGAAATTGATTGCACTTAGCTGAGGATCTGGCCAATTGGAGACTACTCATTTATTGCCTTATCCGATGCCTCTCAAGTGAGAGGGAGTCTTTCCATTGACTCCAATGGGGTGTGAAGCAAGTGTTAGGTCAAGCACCTAACAAGGATGAGGGAGCTGGAGCACATGGCTGTGGTATTTGGACTCATTTAGTCTGCAGAAGAGAAGAGTGAGGGGGGATTTGAGAGCAGCCTTCAACTACCTGAAGGGGGGTTCCAAAAAGGATGGAGAGGCTGTTCTCAGTGGTGACAGATGGCAGAACAAGCAGCAATGGTCTCAAGTTGCAGTGAGGGAGGTCTAGGTTGGAGATTAGGAAAAACTATTTCCCTAGGAAGGAGGTGAAGCACTGGAATGGGGTCCCTAGGGAGGTGGTGGAATCTCCGTCCCTAGAGGTTTTGAAGTCCTGGCTTGACAAAACCCTGGCTGGGATGATTGAGTTGGGGTTGGTCCTGCTTTGGGCAGAGGTCTGGACTCAATGACTCCTGAGGTCTCTTCCAGCCCTGGGATTCTATGCACAAGTCCTCAGATGTTGGGGTTGGAACCTTGCAGCCCAAAGTCCGGCCCTGCCCAGCGTGAGTGTGGGGAGGGGCTTGGAGTCCTCTGTGAATAAGGGTGCTCTTGCATTGCCCTCTACCATCCCAGCAGACCATGCCACAAGGTGTCTTCTCTGGGAGAGAAACCAGTCAAGGGCGTAATAATGTGAGTGGAAGGGGAGGGGAATGAGGCAGCTGTCTGCGATCCTGAGACAGAGAACTGCATTTCTGTTTCATCCAGAGCTCACAATCAAAGTGTTGGAGTCAGCTGCAATGCGCTCGCAGCAACTCCCGGTATCTGGCCGCTTAGCACGCTGGGTAGACTCGTAGTAGTTTCCCCACTCCAGTGAGACCTCGCTTGCCAAAGAGGAGGAGAGGGACGGGAGCCGGGGAGCAAACCCAGCACCCTGCTCCGAACGTCGGCATACCAACTGTCAAAATATATGGAAATGCCAAAATTGCCCATGCAGATACATTCCCTGAGAGCCAGCGCAGGGAGCACACCCGAGCCATATAGAACAGCTCCCCTCTCCGCCCTGCTGCCTGCTCCCCCGCAGGCCTCGGCTGGTGAATTTTAAAGACCCCGCTGTGTTCGGAGAGGAGGACGTGAGGGGATTTTTCTTCCTTTCTTTTGCTTTTCCTTTCCTTTGAATGCAGTGAAAAGGCCGGCTCTGGAGCCAGAGTAGATGCACTACAACAGAGTGTGTCCGTCATGTGAGATGCCTTCGTGTTCTTTTCTGGGCACTCGATTTGAGGCAGCCTTTGTAGATGCCCCGGATGGAGGTGAAAGCAGGGGGGGCATTCATTTGCAAACTCCCAGCTACTGTGGTCAGGGCCACGGGGCTACTACTGAAAAGTTCCCCTGGGGTATGGAAAGGGATGGAGAGAAACACAAGATTTGGTTCTAAGCTGTTGGGTTTCAAAGAATCATAGAATCATAGAATACTAGGACTGGAAGGGACCTCGAGAGGTCATCGAGTCCAGTCCCCTGCCCTCATGGCAGGACCCAATACTGTCTAGACCATCCCTGATAGACATTTATCTAACCTACTCTTAAATATCTCCAGAGATGGGGATTCCACAACCTCCCTGGGCAATTTATTCCAGTGTCTGACTACCCTGACAGTTAGGAACTTTTTCCTAATGTCCAACCTAAACCTCCCTTGCTGCAGTTTAAGCCCATTGCTTCTTGTTCTATCCTCAGAGGCCAAGATGAACAAGTTTTCTCCCTCCTCCTTATGACAGGGTTTGATGCAGGAATCGCCACGTCTGTCCAGGCCATGACCATACACATGCCCTTCTGGTCTTAAACATCTAGGAAGCACAGAACCCCCTGGTTCCCTGGAGGTCAGACCTTGGGAATCCTCTTGCAGAACTGGGAGGCCACAATTTGGTTTCTCTGCAGAGAGCTATGAACGTTCCATTCCAGATTGCAATTGCTTGGTGGGCCCCCCACCCCGTATTGCTTTCAATGGGGGGGGGGGTCAAATAAACCCTCCCCCCTTCAGCCAAAGGGGCAGATTTTCACCTGATTTGGAGGTGCAGCCACCAGCCAGGGCTGCTGCACTGGAAACACTCCCAGCAAGATTTGGCATTTCCAGTCTGCAGCAAAGTCCCCAATCTGCTGCAGATTGAAAAATGTATTTAGGCACCGAACGATGACTGTCTATGGGAGTTAGGCACCCACATCATGTAGGCAGGTGAGAAAATCCCACTATGGCCTTATCTGCATCTTTAGTCACCTTTGCAAATCTGGGCCTTCATATCCTTCCCATCCCCCTTTAGCTGAGACAGGCTTTTCCCCACAGTATGTTTTCCAGCCTAGGAATAAATGTCTCTAGTGATGGAGTTTGCACATTAAAGGACATGCTGTATAGCTCAACCCGGTGGTCTGAGAGCATTTGATCTCCTGCCTTTGCATCTGATAATACTTGATATTCAGGAAGACTTGAAAACCCATAACGCACCTTGGCAAGGAGAGGGAAAACAGGAAGTCGTCTTTGACCGCTTTGTGGTGGGGGAAAAAAGAAAGGAAGGGACATTCAGTAGAGCTGCTTGTGGAGCATTCAGTGAACCTGGATTGTTTTTTTTTTTCTACTGTCAGAAATGCTATTTTGTTGGGAAGTTCTGAATTCCAGGATTTGGGCGGAATACGGAAGGAGTAGCTATGGAATAGCTAATGGATTTCCTGGAATAGCTAATGGATTTACCTAGGAGGCAAAAGCTCCAGTTTTGTGTCCCAGATCTGACGCCAGCTGAGTGTCTTGAATGGGTGTCTTTCCCATGTGCCCTAAGCCCTGCATACCCAGGGTGGGGGATTTTGTATGGGTTTTGCGTGAACATTTTTAAAAGCCTCATGTTCGTGCCACGTTTCCAGCCCTCCTCGTTTTTCATGAAAAGGAATTCCTGTTTTCTGCTCAGCCCTGCGCAGCTCTGTACTAGTGTATGTGCATCCCACACACCTGCTGGGGGTGGTTCACTCTCTCATCTAGTGGCACTTCACCCACTTACAAAGAATTTGTTTGTTCTAGAGCCCGCTGGCTTTTAGCTCATGCACTAAGCTCCAGAGGTCCTAGGTTTGATTCTGCCTGTCGGCATCACGTATGCATGCAAATACAAGCACGCTTTCCTACCACAGAATCCTCATCATACATGTGTAGCCGTGTATGAACTTACACGTGGTCCATTGCCCCCTTCTCAAACCACTTCCCACCATCACACACGCAGGCTGTAGAAATCGGCCTCTGATACAGTCAGCGTAAGGTGACTTTTTCTTACCATCTGGGTGTTCGGTGGCACAGATCCCCGGTCTGCCTACGTACGCATGTTCCCCCTTCTCTCCCAAAGCTGGCAGCTAAAACAAAAGGGAATGCTTCTAAAGCACAGCGTCAGCTGCCTGTGTCAGTGTGGGTTGAAAGTATAGATCACAGCGAGCTCATCTCCCAGTAGGAAAAGGGGACTTGCATTTCAATAAATTTACATACTACAGAAGAGTGCAGAATAGATTGCTTTGGGGAACTCTCGGCGTAGTTGACTGAGCCCTTGACTCTCGCAGGAATGGTTTGATGCCACCTGCTCTAACGCACTCATGCTCACCACGTCCTCTTAATTTAAAACCTGTGTCTCTAGTTCGCTTCATTGTGTGGTTCAGTTTTTTCCCCAGATTGAGTGAAAGGTGCCGGATTGACAGATCGAGAGAATGGAGAGCTCAGTTTATCACAAGGCAGGTACATCATGGGCCGTGGCAGGGCTGGCTTTGCTTGTGGTTAAGACCGGATCATGCCTTGGTCTTAGCTTAGAGGGAATCCATCTAGGAAGTGTGATGCTAATTCAGCATCTGCGGCATTTCTCCTGATTAATGTGCATGGAACGGTGCTCAGCTGAAACAGATTTCTGAGATCATGGTGGGGGCGGGGGGGTTACTGAAATCCATACTTTTTTTATGGGAGATTGTCCATTTCAATGAAATGGTCTGATTTTTCAGTGGGAGCTGAAACGTACAATGCAGAAGAAACATTTTTTGATTGAAATCAATATTTTCGTATTTTGAGTATTGACATTTCGAAATGGAACGTTGTATTCTGATCCCAAAAAGGCAGTCATTTTCCCTTTAATAGACCATTCAAATTTAAAAAGTTCAGAACTTTTTTGATTCTATTTTAGAACGCAAGCAGACGTAGAAACAGGAGACTAGCCTGCAGGATAGAAATCCCCATTTCCAAATGGCTCATGTCTGGATTTAGTGCCATGTCCTCTAGCAACTGGACAAACTCATAATTGATACAAATCCCAGCACAGACAACCAGTAGAAGACAGAGAGTGCCATCCCGTTGCTTGTTTGCTAGATCTTATCAATGGATTGGTTCCCCCGCAGTGGGTTTCTGCCTCACAGTTAAAATACAGTCTGAGCTGAAGCTAAGGACTGAACAGGGCACAGGATCTGAATCACTGTCTCTTATCCAGAGACAACTTTGTCATGGTGCTGCTAAGGCAGTTGGATGGGATGAAGAAGTATCCTGCCGTACCTTTCCTGTGGGCAAAGAGGACTTTTGACCCTAGAACAATCCTTCAGCTACTTTACGATAGGACAAAAGGATGAGCCAGTGTTTAGGCACTAGTCTAGGACAGAGAAGACCTGCATCCAAATGTCTATGCTCCCACAGACTTCCAGTCTGGCCCGGGCAAGTCATTGTGCCTCTCTGTGCCTTGGTTCCCCATCTTCAAAATGGAAATCAAAGACGACAGGGGGGAACACAGAACTGCCTAGATAGAAATACAGTGTGTGGTTAAGGCTGTAGTGCAAGCTACTATTGAATAACATCTTTCTTTACTATAAAGTATAACCCCAAATTCTCCCTTGACTTCAGCTGCTCCGTATGGAGCCAATAGAGAGGGAAGGAGGAATTAAAGGTACATGCAAAGTAGGAAAAAGAGAGGTGTTTCCAGCTGGGGGTATGTCTACACTGCAGAGTTTTTCTGGATAAACAGCCATTTTTCCAGAAAAACTACACTTACGTCCACACTGCAATTGCGTTCTTTTGACAGAAAGTTGAAAGAACGCAGGGGGTTTTCCAACAGCACTAAACCTCTTTCTACAAGGAAGAAGCCTTTTTCCAAAAGAGCTCTTTCAGAAAAAGGTGTGTGGGGACAGGGAAAAGGGTTTTTTTTCGAAAGAAGAGGCCTCCAGGAAAAAGCACAGGTGCCCTGGTGGCCACTCCGTCTACAGCAATCAGAACTTAAATGCGAGATAGCGTCCAATAGAAAAAGCGCACATTGCTTTTTCGTTGTGCTTTTTCTGTACCATTGCTCTCTTTCGAAAAGTTTTTCTGGAAGATCTTTTCTGGAAAAGCTTCTTCCAAAAGAAGCCTGCGGTCTAGATACAGCCTAGGATACAAAGCCATTGCAATGGAGAGAAGAAACAGGCATGTGAAGAGATGAGGAAGAGAAGGGTCTTTAAGAATCAGTGGCAAGATACAGGTGGAACCTCCCTAGTCTGGCACTCTCTGGTCCGGCAAAATCCGTGGTCCGGCATGATTTTAGTTAGCCAGATGCCCACTTATCATGGGTGTGGCCAAGATTCCCGTGGTCCCAGGAAGTTTGTTCACAGCCACCAGGCCTGACTCGGAGTTCTGTGCTGTTACTTAGCTCTAATTTACCCCTAAATGGCTTCTAAGAGCCCAGCAAGCAGTGGAAGTGGTGGTAATGCTGCTAGACAGTATTGACCTCCTGTGATCCGGCAAATGCTCTGGTTCAGCACCGGTCAGGTCCTGAGGATGCCGGACTAGAGAGGTTCAACCTTTAGTACTATAAGCAGGAAGAGAAGAGAAAGCATGGCTGGATGGATGAGCACTGGGTTATGAGAGAGAGCAGAGATGAGGAGGACCTATTCATGGACTGGGAAGGGTTCCTAGAAGGCTTTGATAATTGTGGAGGATGAGTTTGACCTGGCTCCAGTGAGACTGGGGCATGAGGGGCACTATTTATTGCATCGCTGGAGTGTTGTGGCCATGCTTCACTGTACTAACAGGTGGCCGCAGAGGAATATACCAGACAAGAGACTTAAGTCCTTATTCGATCCTCCTTGGAGACAGGTTTTGTTCCCTTTTCGGTATTCAGTGCAGCTGAAACACTTTAAATGTCTGTAGGTTTTCTGGGTTTTACTCCATCTGCGCATTGACACTGTACCCTGATGTTTCTCCTTTCATCGACCCTTCATTGCCTGGGATTGGATTTGTCCAACATTCCTAAGACCCAACATTGGGTGCATGATATCGGTGGGCGAGCCAAAAGGAGGGATGCAAGGAACATTATTAGTGAAAGGCTATTTCCAGCAGGATTCATGTGTAAGGTGTTGTCAAAGAGCTTTAAAAACTCACTTTTCCGGCATGGTATTTCCTCCTCTGCAGTGTACGTTACATCTCATTCCAGCTCTACTATGCTACCTTAATAGCTCATATAAAGACATAGGCTTTGCCCATGAAAGCTCATGATTCGTTCTCTCTCTCTCTCTGTTAGTCTCTAAGGGTATGTCTATACTACATGGCTCCATCGACGGAGCTATGTAGATGAGTTTACTAGACATAGCGACATGAAGTGGCGATTTAAATAATCGCCGCTTCATTTACATCACAATGGCCGCCGCGCTGTGCCGACGATCAGCTGATTGGCACAGCGGGGCAGTCTAGTTGCACCACAGTCGACAAGGGAAGCCTTTGTTGACCGCTCTGTTATTCCTCGTGAAACGAGGTTTACCGGAGCGGTCGACAAAGGCTTCCCTTGTTGACCGTGGCGCGTCTAGACTGCCCCACTGTGCCGATCAGCTGATCGTCGGCACGGCACTGCTGCCATTTTGATGTAAATGAAGCGGCGATTATTTAAATCACCGCTTCATTTTGCTATATCTAGTAAACTCATCTACATGGCTCCGTCGACGGAGCCATGTAGTCTAGACATACCCTAAGTGTACATCTACACAGAAGGGCTAAAGTTAAATGAAGTTATGTGAATTGCATACCTGAAGTCGAAATAGCTTCACTCAGCGTTTGGTGCTGTCTACACAGCAGGAAGTCGAAGGAAGAACACTCTTCCTTCAACTTTCCTGACTCCTCATGAAATGAGGGTTACCATGAATCAGAGTAAGAAGTCCTCCAGCTCGACATTATTTAGAAATAAAGGCTTGTAGCACAGGCGTGCACTATGTTGATTCAGAAAAATGCTGCTGTGTAGACGTATCCTAAAGTGCCACAGGACTACTCATTTTTAAAGTTACTAACACTGCTGCCCTTTTGAGACTTTTTAAAAGATACCTAGATGGACCAAATATAATTGACACCCTGTAAAAACAAAACTCCCTCCCCGTAGCAGGAACAGTTATGTTGATGTTCCAAGGCTGTACAGAAATTAATATATTCTAAGTCTTTCATTCCTCATATCATCCTTCTCTTACGGCGAAGACCATCTAGTTTGCCGGTCCCAGGCCAGTGAATGGAAGCTGAGAACCGTCTGGTGGTAGGTCGGTAGCTTTTGTGAAACAAACCGAGTGCTATTAGTCCAACAATGTCCTCAACAAAATAACCAGCCCCCCACTTGGCCCTCAAAGTGAAAAATCTGAGCTGAGAAGGGCCAGGCCTGACTGAACCTGCAGTCACTGTTATACTCACCCCACTAAGAGGGGGTTTCTGCACAAGAGGGTTCAGGTGCAAGCTACTATTCTGTACACTTTGGCACATCCTCCTTTGTGCCTAACTCCGAGGTTATGAATCTGCTCTCAGTGTCAGCTGCTGATCCTGGTTCAACACTTGAGAGACAGGTGGTTTTAGTTCTAGAGCTCTCTTGTTCATGTCTCCTTGCTGGCCAAGAATCCCATGGTTAAGGCGGCATGGAGAAGTTTGCGCTGCACATGTTCTGTTCGTTCTCAGAGCCTTTCCCCAGCAGTAAATGAGCTTGCAAATTAAACACATGGGCTGAAGAAAGGAGAGAGAAGTAATTCAGAACCTTGGAATGTCCGACAGGGTCCTCCCAAAAGTTTACACCCTAGTCTGGAGTTTGGGTGGGAAATCATTTCCAGGACTTGAACCTGAATTCTGATTTGAATATTGTGACACAGATACATAGCTGGTGTAAAACGATGGAGCTCCATTGTAGCCAAAGGAACAGTGCCTTTTATCTGATGAGAATCTGGCCCCTTACTTCTTCTAGGAACCAAAACAAACTTCCCCAACCTTGAGGGTTCAAATTTGTACTTGAATCCAAAAATAGTCGTGTTCTGGAGGGGTTGTTTTCATTCTCTGCAGGTACTTAGTCCAGAATCCAGTTGGAGTTGTGAAATGGGATCTGGACAGGGATTGTTTGGGTTGAATTCAATTCTTCCTTAAAGAAGAAAGTAAGTTGAAGTGTTCCAAATACTTCCGAGAGATTGTTCTTGGGTTTGATTTTGTAACTTGTGCACTGCCCTTCATTCGTTCTGTCACTCACCCTCCCCTGCACACACATTCAGTGGCATTTGCAGGAACATTTTGGTCCTCTTTAGAATCTGAGCATCTCATAACAAGGTCTCAGACTGTCAAAAGGCGTGGGAACAGGCAGGAGTTTGGCCAGGGTAACTAACACTCTCTTTAATGAGCCCCTTGCAAATTCTCCTTGCATACTTACAGACACCCCCGCAGTTACTTAAATGGGTATTATTGGTCACCGGGTCCAGAGGTCACCCAACAGAATGGGTTTGTTAAAAATAGGAACGAGAGTTCAAGCCACGGGGTCAAGAGAGATTAATTGAAAAATTTTCTCCCGGCCTGACATCATCTGTGGAAGCTGCAGCGCCCAGACGCGTCCAGCTGTTCCCGGGTTCCTTGCGAATGTAAATGAATGGCTCCCTTTGTGAAGGCTTGGTGGGGTCCAGTCTGGGTTTTCTTTCCCTTTGTCCTTTTCTTTTTCTTTCTACCGCTGAGAGCAAGGAGGTGGAGTTACAAGTGCTGAGCGCGTCTCTGTTCTGCCACCCGTGGTCGTGCATTCACGGCAGGATCGCGCGGTAGTGAAGCACCACTGTGCCACACAGCAAGGCAACGTTGCGTGCGTAGGAGCTGAGCCAGCGTGCCATGAGCCACCATGAATAGGATTGCTGGCTTTCACCCGGGACACCGCAGTGCCAGCTAACAGCCCTGGGCACTCGGCATTCCAATGGCCCTCGAAGAATCTACCCAGAGCCAGTTACTTGTGGTTGTTCTTTGTATTTCAGTGGTGCCTCCAGGCAAACGAGGTGAGGGCTCCACTGTGCTGGGTGCTGTACAAATGCCTAGCAATAGAGAGGGCTTTTTGTCCCAAAGTGTAAATAAACAAGACAGACAAAGGGGCTATTATCATCTCTGTTGGATGCATTTAACAAACAGATGATGTGACTTGCCCAAGGTTGTACAGCCAGTCAGTGGCAGAGCTGGGTACTGAACATAGATCCTACTTTGGTCTGGTCTGTGCTGTGTTGGGAGTGTTTAGCTGGGCGTGTATCATTTGGCTCTGGCCTTACCTCTGCTCCTGGGGAGAAAAAATGGGCAAATGTATCCACTCTTGTCTCCCACGTGCAAGAGTGTGAATTTTTGTCTCCCCCCTTTCTTCAGCAGGCCCCTTCGGCACTTCCATAATGGCAGCGTAATCACTTCAAAGCGTCTGCCAGTCCCAGGCACGGAGCTGAACCTTGCCCAGTTCATTTGCGCCGCCCCGGCCTTCAGCCGCCCGCTCCATCCCCGATCTCAAGGGCTGCGGTGGCAGATCATTTATTTATTTAAAAAAAAATTATTAGGCGTTGAGGACCTAAAATTGTTGCTGCCTGCACAGCTCTAAAAATAATATAAATCGGTACCTGGGGACCACTTTGGTTTTGGCTGCATGAGGAAGTTTAGCAGCAAAAGAGAAAGGAGAGGCCGTGTCAACGCATAGATCTTTGTAACTAGGATGCTGTGTCTGCAGCCTCCCAGAAAGTTTAGAAACCTATTAGAAAGTTTAGTGCTTCCTGCGCCTCTCCAGCTGTTTTCTCAAGGTAAACATCTCTGCCGTCCTACAGCCCCTACCCAAGAACCTCTCTTCAGCGTCTTGGCGTCTCGTTGTCTCAAGGGCTCTGCCAAAGAGGCTGTCGTGGGAAAGAATGGAGAGTGGTTCCCTCTTGCTCCAGTGGATGAGCAGAGACACTGTAGAAGCAGATGTGGGCTGAGGGCTTGGAGGGCTGAATTCTAATCTGAGCTCTGATGTTGACACCTTGTAGCTTGGGATTTTAGCCCAGGGACTGCACCAGCAGTAGCAGGACAGCCTAAAAACACAAAATCATATAATATTAGAATTGGAAAGGACCTTGAGAGGTCATCAAGTCCAGTCCCCTGACCTCACGGCAGGACCAAGCACCATCTGGACCATCCCTGATAGATGTTTGTCTAACTTGTCTCCAATGATGGAGATTCTACAACCTCCCTAGGCAATTTATTCCAGTGTTTAACCACCTGACAGGTAAGAAGTTTTTCCTAATGCCCAACTAAAACCTCCCCCGCTGCAATTTAAACCCGTTGCTTCTTGTCCTATCATCAGAAGTTAAGGAAAATAGTTTTTCTCCCTTCTCCTTGTGACACCCTTTCAGGTACTTGAAAGCTGCTCTCATGTCCCCTCTGTCTTCTTTTTTCCAAACTAAACAAACCCAGTTCTTTCAGGCATGTTGTGAAGATCTTTCAGGAAGACTGAAAGAATCGAGCTTGTTTAGTTTGGAAAGGAGAAGACTGAGTGTGGACATGATAGAGGTTTCCAGGTATCTAAAACGGTGTCACAAGGAGGAGGGAGAAAATTGTTCTCCTTGCCTTTGTGGATAGGAAAAGAAGTAACGGGCTTAAACTGCAGCAAGGGAGGTTTAGGTTGGACATTAGGAAAAAGTTCCTAATGCTCAGGGTGGTTAAACACTGGAATAAGTTGCCTAGGGAGGCTGTGGAATCTCCATCTCTGGAGATACTTAAGAGCAGGTTAGATAGACATCTATCCGGGATGGTGTAGACAGTGCTGGGTCCTGCCATGAGGGCAGGGGACTGGACTCGATGACCTCTTGAGGTCCCTTCCAGTTCTAGTGTTCTAGGATTCTATAGACCAGCTGGGATGGGTGTGATGTGGCCCTCAGAGCAGCTGCACCAGAGAGAGGGATAAGGGTTTGGTGGAGAGACTCAGAGCAGGGAGAAGCTGGGGCGGGAGGGGAGAGAATGGGTGTGGTTGGGGCCTAGCAAGTTAAGAAAAGACCAGATGCCTTGAGACTTGACCCTTCTACTCTTTGGAGATTTGCCAGGGACCACTGAAGGCCGCTCAGCACTCTGACAGGCTGCAGTTTTTGAGGGATTTTACAGATCCTTTTTCTGGCCTCTAAACACGTGTTTGGAATTCTTCGGTGCCTGCTGCTTCTGCTCCCAGGCGGTGGAGATTTCAGCACCCTCCATTCCATCTGCAGAATGTGTCGGGACATCTTCATCTGCCGTCGAAATTCCTTGTGCCCAGGGATGAAGCTAACACTCTGTGGCCCTGCATTCGGCATTTACTGTCATGGCCAAGCCTTCAACCCAGAGCCTCGTGGTCCTTGGAGTGCTGCTGTAACAGCAGAATCAAGAGACTATGAGGGTAACGCTTACCTCTTGTGTATCGTCTGCCCATCCGAATTCCAATGCACTTTCCAAAGGAGGTTAGGTAGCATCCTCTTGGTTTAGAGCTGGGGAAACTGAGGCCCAGAGCAGTTCAGTGATTTCCCCAGGATCACACAGTGGCCAAGGAGCAGAGCTCCAGACAAAACCAAGGGCCTCCTGACTCCCAGACAAATGTCCCGTCTATATCTGCCTTGACATAGGGAATAAGCCCCCGGCTCAGCTGCTAGGAGACAATCCAAGAGTTGTCTGAGCAGGAAGTGACTCTTCTCGCATATCTTATCCTGCCTCCTTGAACATCCCCCTTTGTCCTTTTCTATTCCAATGGAGGGATTGTAAATCTGTGTAAGTAACACGTTAATGACCAACGGAATGGTTATGATGTCACTAAAATGAGCTATATATAACCAACTTAGTGTATTAGCGGGAGCAGACATGACAAGGAGAGGGGTGAGGAGAAAGGAGGCTGGGGGGGAGCGGGCGGAGCGCTTTGAGTTAAATACAGATGTTTATTAACTACCCACTTGAAGGCCATACTTAAGGGAAAACAGCTCCAGGGGCTGCTGGCTCCATTCAGCAATACCCTCCCCTATTTTTGCTGATGTATAAGAAGTTTCATTTTAATATTGAAGGGGTTTTTTTTTCCCCCAGTCCAGGCACGAGGGGCCTAAGCTGTCTGATCTGTTTCACTGACATAGCACAATGGAGATGCCGCTCAGAGATATTAAAGTCTGGTGTTATCGGCTCAGGAGTGTAATATTATTTTCATCTCCTCCTCAATAGATTGTCCCTGCAGTGACACGCTGCCGAAGTTAAATGAACGGACGGGCCTGAAGCGGCTTGCTGAATGCCCAGCTAGGGAACTGAAATAAATAAAGGGGAGCGAGCCCCCATGTCAACCATATGGGGCGTGGGAGCTTGTTGGGTCTCTGCTTCTGGTGCTTTGCAGGTGCCCGGAGAATGCAGGAGGGGTTGAGTTTGTGGCTTTGACCAGCCTGGAGTGAAACTGCCCTCCGAGGGGCAGGAGAGCTGGGAATGATCACTTCCCCGCACCCCTACATGGGTGCCGGAAGAACCGCCCTTAGGAAAAACTAAGAGCTGTTGGAGGTGTGACTGCCGCATGTGTAGAGGTACCGGAGCTAGCTTTGCTCTAACCGGCTTCAATGGCTGTAGCCGTGAAGCTACAGAACCACGTGTAGTATAAACCGTGGACGCTGGTATGTGCTTGAGTAGCTAGTCCATTCTGCTCTGGTTTCACTGCTGTGGTCATTGGCACGAGCTAGATAAAAGCTGGAGTGTGTAGGTCCCCTCATGCTGCAGTCACACCTCTGATGGTTGTGGGGAGGTATCCTTTATCTCCTGGTTCTCAGTTCCCCACCTGCCTGATGGGACTAATATGATTTACCTCCTTTGCAGGGAAAAGTAAACTTCGGGATGGTTCTGAGGCCCACCTGAGTGTATCACCAGACAGACATCCTTATGGAATCCCTTTTCGGTTGGTGCTTTTGCCGTATAACTACTGAGATAAAACCGATCAAGGATCTCCCGGTGTGATCCGAGAGCAAACATATGATAAATTACCATGTTTGGGTCCGTTGCTGCTCCATCTTCCTGTGATCTTTATTCAAGTCCAACTCTATAGCCAACTGATGCTGCTGAGTCTGCTGGTGATCCCTTAAGACAACCTTCACTTAAGTTCTTGGTTACTCATTCTGATGCATCTACACCTAGGGCCTGGGGGCTGAATGTGGCCTGTGGCTTGCCTGGCTCTGGTCCCGAGGCTCAGAGCCTTCCCATGCCACTCCGCCGCAGGCCTGGAGCACACAAACACTCACTTGTGCATGGCCCCCAAAGGATTGTTCTGTGGGTCAGCGGGCCCCGACCCAAAAAAGGTTCCCCACCCCTGGTCTAAACCATGGATGCTCAAAAGGTTATAGGCAGCTCTTAAACTACAGGCTGGGGGAAAGCCAATAGGTGTGGAGAAGCACATGGATCAGACAGAGACATCCCTAGGGAAGCGTGTATACATGGAAATTCTGTGACTGTCTAGACTATGTAGAATTTTCGAAAGAGGATATGCAAATTCCTGTGGAAATGAGCAAACACGTGGAAATGAGCAAATTCCAAGAATTTGCATATCTTCTTCTGATCTCACTTTCAAAAGAGGATCTTTTGAAAGTGAAAGTAGTCTGGACACGGGGTTTTTCGGAAGAAAAACCCGCTCTTCCTTAAAAAAGGAGTTTTACGTGTTTTTTTCGAAAAAGGGGTTTTTTCCCCCAAAAAAGTGTCCAGACTACTTTCACTTTCGAAAGATCCTCTTTTGAAAGTAAGATCAGAAGAAGATGCAAATTCCCACAGAATTTTTCTTAAAAAAAACCCAAAAAATGTAGTTTAGACGTGCCCTGTATGTCCTAGTACGGAGGAGAGAATGGAAAGTAAGATCTGATGAGAAACAGTCAAATGAAAAAGTGTCCCATTCAATCACATCAGGGAATGGCAGACAGCTAAACAGAGACAAGAACTAGATAAATTCATGGAGCATAGGTCTACCGTTGCTTAGTAGCCAGGGTGGGTAGGAATGGTGTCCCTAGCCCCTGTTTGTCAGAAGCTGGGAATGGGCGACCGGGGTGGTATCACTGGATGATTCCCTGTTCTGTTCACTCCCTCTGGGGCACCTGGTATTGGTGACTGTGGGCAGACAGGACTCTTGGCTAGAGGGACCTTTGGTCTGACCCATTCTGGCCATTCTTATGTTGTGACGCTCATTTCCAAGTGTTTCCAGATTCTAATCCTCGGCCGCTTTCTCAATCACTGAGCCCCCATGGAGCCCGTTAGAGAGAGCCGTCCCCACTTCAGTTGGCTTTGTTCAGCTGGGGTGGATGAAAACGGGTTGCATTTCCCTTCTGCTTGCATCATCAAATCTGTGTGCCTGCTGCCCTCCGTTGGAGGAGATTCCAGGCCGATTGCTACAGCCAGACCCCGGCAGGCGCAACTCATTAAAGATGCATCTAACAAAACCCAGCCCCAGAGTGGTGCTGATTGGTGCTTCGTCTTTGCAAACAGGTCTTGAACCTCATCAGCCCATCAGGAAAACCAGCAGAGAAAGGACCCACTTAACTAATTAAGTCTTCATGAGCCTCTCTACAGGCTGCAAACAACAATCTGCTGTTCTGAGGGTCCGTCCCAAGCAAAAAAAGCAACACGAAGCAAAACCCTTGAACTCTTCCTTCCTGCAGCTTGGCATCCCGAGAAACAATTCAGATGGATATTATTCATTGGTGTCTCAGACACCGAACCAATAAATATCTCAGCCGGTGCCCACAGGCCCATGAGAAATAGGTCTCGCCTTCGCTGAGATCATGCGACAGCTGCCGCTGTGCTCCAGACAAAGCGGTGACATCATTAGACCTGTCATTTGCGCTGCCTTGTGAGTGATACTGTGGGAGAACCAGTGGGGGAGCAGAATGGAGGCCTGCCTTTCGGATGCACGAAACTGGCCAAGATGACCCATCCACAAGCAGCCACTCCTAGATGTGAATACCGTTTTGGGGAGGTAAATGGGGGTGTAATAGACTCATTGGCCGGTCCCAGTCTCCAATAGCACCCCAGTGTTTTGACTGCAGTGGGCTTCTTTCAAGCCACCTGAGAAGAATTTGTCAGGGATCAGTCACTCATTGGATACTTAATGGAATAATAATTCTTCGGGTTTGATAGTGTAACGCCAACAGATGGAATCTGTGACCTCTGGAGCCTTCTGCATGAGCCTCTACTGCCTGTGCTAACAGCCAGCTCGCTCTCAGCTTAGGCTGTAGAGGAAACTCATTCTCTCTCTCTGAGGGTGTGTCTAAACTACAGGGTTTTGTCGACAAAAGTGGACTTTTGTTGACAAAACTATACCTGCGTCTACACTACCGCCAAGTTCTGTTGACATAACGTCGACAGAACGCGGCAATTTTGTCGACGGCAGTAAACCTCATTCTACGAGGAATAATGCCTTTTGTCGACAGAGTTCTGTCGACGGAAGGCGTTATTGCATTTACACTGTCCTTTGCGTCTACACTCTCATGTCGACAAAGCGGCTTGCTTTGTCAACAGATCTGGATGTAGTCTAGACGCACTTTGTCGACAGGTAACTGTCGACATAGGCTCTGTCAACAAAAGCCTGTAGTCTAGACGTACCCTCTGTAGGGATTAACCAAGCCTCATGAGTCACAACACCTCTACAATGTGGTTTAGTAACCGCTTTTCTCCCATTTTACAGATGAGGAAACTAAGACGGGAAAGCAAAATGGCTTGTGCAAGGCCAAAGAGCGAGGGAATGGCAGGATAGGGGTTAGGACGCACGGCCAACCCAACGCACCGCCCTCCAGACTGTGCATTCTCAACCTGGGATTTATAAGCCCAACGGGTGTCAAATAGGTGGCCACCCCACTGCTGTCCACATTGCTCAATGGGAAAGGGATCCCAGCTGGATGGGAGGGGGCTGTCTTGTTGTGTGGGGGGTTGAGCACAGCGAATCCAGCCCTTGCTGTTGGTAAAAAGAACAGACCCCAGTGGGATGGCGGGATTCAGGGGAGGTGCAAAGCACACGTGCAGGAGGAGACGAGTTTGTGGAGCATGTGGGTGGGCAGGTGAGAACAGATGCTGCTCTTTTGCTAATCATCTGGTGGGGTTGATGTAGACCTCTCTGCCCTCGTTGTCTTCATTCTCATTCACACCAGCAATCAGCCTCCCCCCCGTTTTCACCAAAGACACATCTCCTGAGCTTGCTAATCTTCCATGAAAGCAAGTGGGGTCACTCTCCACCTTTTTTCCTCATCCCGACAAGGCTGGTCCCCGAGAGAGGCAAGAAGAAAGGCACTTTCTTGTTGTCATCTGTGCAATTATCAGCTTTGAACAAGATGGCAATTTGTTGTTGTTGTTGATTTCCTTTGTTATGCAAATGTGCAAGCTCATTCTCCGAGCGCTACCCCCCTTCTCGCACAGCATAAAAAAGAATATTACACATTTAATTTCATGTTATCATTTGTTTCCCTCTGAGATTTCCTCCAGCCATTTTTTCGGTCTCCCTCAGGCCGATGGGAGCTAAGCAAACGGCATTTTGAATTCTGACTTCATCACTTCTATTTACTTTTTATCATAAAAGGGGGTATTGCCAATAGGTCTTATGTGGCTCCTGTAAAACCCACTTAAGAATTTAAACCACCACTAAAAAAACAGGATTTATGTCTCTTTTCTTATGATTTACGCGTTTAGTTTCTTAAACTCAACTTTTAATAGTCTAGAGATTTTATATTCAAGGCAACCAGCTAGCATCCTGCATGAGCCTTAAAGCTACTAGTGATGAGAATAAAAACCGTATCATTGACGGACACAGGCCCAAGCCACAAATTTCGGAATAGGGACTTCTCCAGTTTTGTGGCACTGTGGTCCATTTCTTGTATAATCCATATAGCTCTCCCTCTTCCCCAAATGTGAAATTGTTTATTGTCCAAGCCTCAAAAGGTTCCCAAATCACCCAAGAAGTTTTACTCTTTTCTGGGGAGCCCACAAAACTGAGCTGGAAATGGATGAACAACAGATTTTTCTCATGATTTCTGCTCCTTACTGTGTTCGGCCATGTGGGAGTGACAGTAGGTCCAGTCTTTGTCCTGGCATAATAAACAAATAAATAAAAGAAAAAAAAGAAAAAAAAAAGGGAAAATTGAATCATGAATATACAATGACAACCTAGAAAAACATAACAGACATTTTTCTGTACACCAAGACCTGTTTTGAGTATGATGGGTTTGCATTCTCCTTTTATCTGACCCATAACCCAGTGGATGCAGACTTGGAAGTGTTTGAATCAGGAGAAGGGAATCTAAAGGAGCGCAGCTTAATTCAGTTCCTTTCTTTACTGTATATATCGAGAGAGATTCTGTGCTCAGCTATACCAGCACGCCTCTGAAGTAATTTCACTGGGTCAATTCTGGATTTAAACGATATAACCCAGAGCAGAATCTGGCCTAAAAATCATGCACAGAAAGGGTTAAAAATTCCTTCATGTTCTTTCCATGGCAGGACTCCTCTGGTCTGGCATGAGAAACACGCACGCAGGGAACCTGTAAACTCATGCAGGACAAATGGGGCCCAGGAGTTGGGTGTCTCTGATAGAGCACTTTTGCGAGAGGGTCTTTCTTTACAGCCAATGGTTTTATACATGGGAATTTGGAAAGGTCCTTCTTCCACTCTACTCTGCACTGATGAGGCCTCAGTTGGAGTATTGTGTCCAGTTCTGGGCCCCACATTTCAAGAAAGATGTGATGAGAAATTGGAGAAGGTCCAGAGAAGAGCAACAAGAATGGTGAAAGGTCTAGAGAACATGAGCTATGAGGGAAGACGGAAAGAATTGGGCTTGTTTAGTTTGGAAAAGAGAAGACTGAGAGGGGACATGATAGCTGTTTTCAAGTACTTACAAGAGTGTTACAAGGAGGAGGGAGAAAAATTGTTCTCCTTGGCCTCTGAGGATAGGACAAAAAGCAATGGGCTTAAATTGCAGCAAGGGAGGTTTAGGTTGGACATTAGGAAGACCTTCCTAACTGTCAAGGTGGTTAAACACTGGAATAAGCTGCCTAGGGAGGTTGTGGAATCTCCATCACTGGAGATATTTAAAAGCAGATTAAATAGACATCTATCAGGGATGATCTAGATGGTACTGGGTCCTGCTGTGAGGGCAGGGGATTGGACTCAATGACCTCTCAAGGTCCCTTCCAGTTCTAGTGTTCTATGATTCTATGGTTGGGGGTCTGGATGAGCACATGTGGATGTGGGAGATGGCCACTGACTAATGAAAAAGAGTTCAAAGATTGAGCCTATTTCACATATGCTGCAAGTGTATGTGCCCAGTCGATATAGCACTGTATTGAAGTGGCCACAGTGGGCTTCATGGGCCACATGCAGGCCACAAAATTAGGTGTACGTTACTGTCTGAGGACAGCTGCAGAGCCTCCAGCTCTGTCATGGGTCTCATACAGTCCTCATTGTGGGCGTACAAATGAAAACACAGGTAGAATGAGACTTGTCCAGCCTCCTCAATAAAACTGCTGGCAGAGCTGAGAATTAAATGTGTAGGCCTCCAAAGTCCTGGTCCAGTGCTCGATCCACTGGACCATCCTTCCTACCTGTAATTTTCCATGCTGACAACATTAGCCTGCTCAAGCTGCTGATTCGTATTCAGGCGAAAGGCCACTGCTGGGTGTTTCATGGCACAAGGACTTCTAGGGTCGGTGATCAGTTGCCCACGGAGCTGTCACATGGGTAGTAGAATGTAGGTGCCCTTGTACTATTTACTGTTCACCGTGCCATTCACTGGCTCTGTGATTCTTAGGCGAGCAATAAAATCAGCAGGGAAATGAATTTATTGTTTTGTTGAGATACTTTAATCCCTTTGTTTGCACGGTGTGTCCTTTTTAATGGCAGTGCGTGTTTATTTAAGTTTTGACCGTCTGCTCGGGGCAAAAAGATGCCGTCATTTGAAGGTTTGCCGTGGCCGGTGCCAGTGGATCTGTTAAATCTGCAAATTCTAAAAGGAAGGAGACTTTGAGTCCTCAGTGCTAGGAGGTAGAAAGGGGCAAAAGTCAGAACGTAGCATCCAAGGAACTTGCCACGTCTACACTACACAGAAGATCGATGCTGCCACAGTTGATCTTCCGGGTTCAATTTCACGGGTGTAGTATAGACCCACTAGGTCGAACTCAAAGGGCACCCCTGTTGGCGCTGGTACTCCTGCTCCTCACAAGGAGCAAGGGAGGCGGATACAGCGCATAAACACGACGTAAGATACGTCGACTCCAGCTATGTCATTTACGTAGCTGGAGTTGCGTATCGTACTTCAACCGTCTGCTGTAATGTAGACCAAGCCTTGGGAAGCTCTGAGCTGGCTCCAAATATTGTAGCTGCCCCCTATGTGTAAGTGTTTGAATCAGAACTCCAGTTATGCCCCCCTCTTGCTATCTGCACTCAAAGGATGGGCACTGTGGGTCTGGCTCCAGCATGACGCAATGGAACCTTCGGCGTGATTCTTTGGGGCAGGGAAGTGATCTGAAAACCAGATCCAACTGAGCCTTGCAGTTGTGGGCGGCTTGTGCCCACGACGGCAGCAGGCTTTTTGCGCAGTTCATCCCATCACACATGCCCCTGGGCGTTTTCACTGTCTGCCTCTCAGCTGGTCACGATAAACCAGCAAAGCCATCAGCCCATGCCCCATTTGTCTCTAGTGGGACCGAGAATTGTAACTCTTCCTGCCTGTTTCTTTAAAGGAGTCAAGCCATGTTCTAGCTCTTAGGTCCCGTAGTAGGAGGCCTGGGTTGGTTCTTTCTAGTACTGGTTAATAAGCAGGCTGAGATGCAAGTGCAGGATTTCCCCGCCCCTCCCTTCCAGCTCGGTGCACACGTGGCTGGTGCTGCTCACCAAAACTAGGTCACAACTGCGGCGCATGTTTAGCAAGGAGGCTGTTCTTTGCGTATACAGGGCTCCCCTGGTGAATCCCAGCTCCCTCGCACCGCCAACGAATGTGCCCTTACAGTGAAATGCTTTCACAAAGCCGCTCCCTTCTCTCCACGCTCAGAATCCGTCAGGTTCTGAGGTCTTCACCAGCTAGTTTTCCAAGAGTGACAGGAGCAGCTCAATCTCGTGTCTCGGACGCGCTGACCAGAAACCGCAGCCACGGCGTACAGGGGCAGGACGGCTTTCCTCTTACGACGTTCAGAATTACGAACCAAGCCGCGGTTCAAATGCCACTGACTCACCTGGGGTGGGCAGGGCTCAAAAGTCAATGAGCAGCTAATATCCGTGTGGTGTTTGCTGAGCAGCAGCCCGCCGAGGTCACATTAATGCCTGACACATCGAAAGTAATAAAACAAAAAAGGCCCCTTGAATTTTCTCAGTTCTGCAAGACGCAAATTGTCTGGGGAGCCAGAGATTTGTGTTCCAGGGACGCGAGTACGAGGGAGGTCTCAGATGGAAGCTAGGTGAGGCCAGTGTTTGGCGCAAGATGCGGCCTTGAGGGAACTGACTGTCACTTTAGGTGGTGCCCTTCAGCTGGCCCCGACCTACCCACCCATGCAGGATACTTCAAATTCCTTTGGCGGGGGAATGTCCTGGGTGCCAGAAAGCTCTTGCTTGTCTTTCAGCTTTCCAGAGCAAGGAAAGAGCTCGTCAGAGTTTGCTGCAGCCCTACCTGCCTGGGAAGCGTCTCTTTGTGAATTAAACACTGACACACACTCTCAAGTCCTTGTGATGGCTCATCCATTGGAAACCCCATTTATGAAGTGAGCCTCTCACTGCAGCTCCTTGGACTGATGGGGAGGAAGAGAAACGTATTGTTTTCCATTTACCTGTGGGATAAATCGCCTGGAGCTATGAGAGCTGGGGTCGTCTGGTTGAGAGACTGACCTGCGACTCAGGAGACCTCTTCAATTCCTGAGTCTCATGTGGGCTACCTATGGGGTCTTGGTCATGTCACTCGATTTCTTTGTGCCTCGTTTCCCCATTTGTGAAAGTGAGATAACACTCACTTTCTTCCAGCTTTTGTCTGTTTCTATTGGAAGCTCTTCAGGGACGGATTTTTCCGATGTGTGCTATGGGTCCCTCCTCATGATTGGGACGTTTTGCAAATGCATAATAGCAGCAACTGGTCGACCTCCAGGCCCCCTGAGTGCTTGCATTGTTGACTCGTGGTGGTGCCCCATAAAGGTCTTGTAGCACTGAGGTTTAGGTTGCTGCAAAGTGATGTCATGGCACAGTGATATTGAATTGTAGCATGGCAACATGATGTCCTGTCACGGTGGTGGGCTGGTTTGCTTATGTGTGGCAGGCCTGTGAAGGCGATAACTCTACATCTCGTTTGTCGTGCCACTCCGAGAAGGACTGCGGAGACATGGCACAGGCTCCTCCCACCGTTGCTTTGAACCAGGGACCAATCCCAATAGATCCCCACAGCCATTCCAGATGAGTGAGCCAGACACATCTTCGCTCTGCGCGAAATAGCACGGAGCAGCAAGCTATCCCACTGACATGAAGCACCACTGCAGAAGACTTTCTTGTCTCATGGCTTTGGAGAACTCTTCAGAATTTTCTGGAGCCTTTGCCTACCTTAGAGCATGCGCTGCCATCGGAGGTGTGATTGCAGCATTCGTACACATTACAGAACCGGCACGTTCTGTTCAAATAACAATGGGGCAGTGCAGGCACAGCAGCAAAGCCTAGTTACTTGAGCATGTAACTATGGTATCAGGTTGTGGGCTTGGATAGGCTGTGCTGCTGCTGTTTGGCTGCCCTTGCTACTGGAGCTAGCTAGATCAAAGCTAGCTCAGTACATCTACACATGCTGCAGTTTTGTCTGTTTAAAACAAATAAAAGGAAGTACTTCTTCATTCAACACACAGTCAACCTGTGGAACTCCTTGCCAGAGGATGTTGTGAAGGCCAGGGTTAAAAAAAGAGCTAGATACATTCATGGAGGATAGGTCCATCAATGGCTATGAGCCACCAGGATGGGTAGAAATGGTGTCCCTAGCCTCTGTCAGGGGCTGGAAATGGATGACAGGAGAGGGATCACGTGATGATTCCCTGTTCTGTTCACTCCCTCTGGTGCATCTGTCACTGGCCACTTTTGGCAGACAGGATACTGGGCTAGATGGGCCTTTGGTATGACGCAACATGGCCATTCTTATGTGCTTATGCCTCTGACTGCAGTGTCGACAAACCCTTCGAAACTAAAAGCTAACACACAGGGTATGTCTAGACTGCATCCCTCTGTCGGCAGAGGGATGCAGATTAGGCAGGTCGACATTGCAAATGAAGTGGGGATTTAAATATCCCATGCTTAATTCGCATAAAAATGGCCGCCGTTTTTGCCGACTCAGCACTTTGTCAGCAAAAAGCGGCAGTCTAGGGGGGATCTGTCAAGAAAGAAAGCCTTTTTCGACAGATCCTGTAAACCTCCTTGCAGGAGGCATAAGGGATCTGTCGAAAAAGGCTTTCTTTCTCGACAGATCCCCCTCTAGACTGCTGCTTTTTGCCGACAAAGTGCTGAGTTGGCATAAATGGCGCTCATTTTAATGCAAATTAAGCGCCGGATATTTAAATCCCCGCATCATTTGCAATGTCGACCTGCCTAATCTGCATCCCTCTGCCGACAGAGGGATGCAGTCTAGACATACCCACAGAGACAAATCTCTGTAGTGGCTAATTCATTGTAATCCAGAGTTGGGTCCATATTCACAGACTTTCTCAGTGCATCCCCTTCCTGGCCATCAGCTGGTTGAGGAACAGAGAAGCCAACAGCTAGGTTGGGACTTGGCAGTTCTAGTTCCTAGTCCCTGCCCAAGCATTGCAATGTGCTGATTCAAACTCTGCTATTTTCAGGGCTTTATGAACTGACTCAAATTCACTTGTAATGAGCCATGTGCTAATGTCCTAGTCTATTTTCCCCCATCTCTTCACATTAATTTCCAAAAAAGCATGTCTGATTTTGTAATGAGCTACACAACTGTCTCTCAATTACACCAAATTTTACTGCTCCTCCGTTGAGGTTGAGTGGCGTGATGGCTTAATTTTAATGAAGGACCAGCACGCTGTAAAATTGACAGTAATTCTTCACCAATTTCGAAAAACCCTGGTTCCCAAACTGCTCTCTGTGATGGACTTGCTGCCGCAGAGCTCGTAAGGATGCCCATGGAATGGCGTAGGCCTATTGAAACAAAGCCAGGATTAAAGTTTTAGGATTCCCAAGCCAAGCACGAGGGTCACCCTTTCATCAGAACACATGTCTAAGCTCTGCCACTCTGCTGGGGGCTTATCTTGTCACAGGCTGCATCTTCCTCATTTCATACAATCATGCGCATGAGTGAACCCTTATGGACGTCCACATCACTGGCTGGTGTAGAAGGGATATTGGCTTAACTACATGACGGGTCTACCGTGGGAAGAATGGAAGTGTTAGTCTGGAGAAGCTGTGGAGCTGTCTGAAGGTAGGGGACGTTAAATCATAGAACACTAGAACTGGAAGGGACCTCGCGAGGCCATCGAGTCCAGTCCCCTGCCCTAGCAGCAGGACCCAATACCATCTAGACCATCCCTGATAGATGTCTATCTAACCTGCTCTTAAATATCTCCAGAGATGGAGATTCCACAACTTCCCCAGGCAATTTATTCCAGTGTTTAACCACCCTGACAGGTAGGAAGTTTTTCCTAATGTCCAAACTAAACCTCCCTTGCTTCAGTTTAAGCCCATTGCTTCATGTCCTAAGGAGATGTCTGAAGGTTGGGGAAGTTAAGGAGCAGTCTCAAGGTAGGAGAAGTTAAGGAGAAGTCTGAATTCAAAAATCAGTTCTGTATTTCTAACTTTCTGACTTCTTTTTGAGTCTCCACTACCTCTACTAATGTTGCTTCAAGGCTTTGTACTGTCCACACCTTTCCAGTCAGTCTCTTCACCAAACAAGTAACTCCCCCCACTCATGTGTCTCTCCCTGTAGCGATATCTATGTAGGTACAAGAGGCCAGTCTTTGTTTAATTCCCTATTTCACTCTGAAAGGACCTGATAGGAGATCTCAGTATCTCATCCCTTCAAAGGACCAGGAGGGGCGATTGTGATCCTCGTCTGCCCTCGTTTATAATACAGGCGGGAGAATTTTGTCCAGTGATTCCTGCATCCAGCCTAGCTGCACCCAGTCTCCCTGGAGCCCTCTGTGAACTTGGCCAAGCATTTATCCCTTTGAGCAGTGGCCTCAAGCGATGACAATTGAAGGATCCTTTCTGTGCTCCCTGATACCTGAGTTGGTAACCAAAATCACCCTCCTCGGTGGGTCACAAAACCATCTGACCCTTCCTAGGAGGGGTTGAAATGTGGCGGGATGTTTGATCCTCTCCCAATGTGCCCTGGATCTTTTGTCTCTTTGGGACCTTCATGTCCCAGCAGCACATCCATGTGAGCCCAAATCTTTCTCCTTCCTTTGCCTTCTCTTCCATTCCCTCTCCCCTACTATGAAGCAAATGTGCTTTACGTCAGAGACACGGCTAGCAGGCACCACACATGCTGTCGTAAAATTCCATCAATCGGGGTAAGGAGCCATCCTGGCTCAGGCTGTGATGTTTTGAATGGCAAAATCGCCCTGAAGCCCTGCTGACTGTTACTCATCCATCCCATGGTAACGGCAGCAGGAGGGCAGGCAGCTGACTCAACGTCACATGGCTGCCATGGCTCTGTGGCTGCCATGGCTCCGAATCTTAAATCCACTGGAAAAAAAAAAATTCTCCAGAAATCCAGGGAGAGTAGAAAAGATAAAATGCCTGGAAAGGTAAATGGGCTGGAAAGGTAAATGCCAGCCAGCACAGGCTGGCATCCAGGCCTGGCAGATTGAAGGCCTGGGACAAAGCACGAGCCTTTGGGGAAGAAGCCTTAGGAACCCAGAAACCTGTGGGCTCATGTGGACGCAGGCTCTGCCCCTGGAAAAGGCCCCTGATCTGTGAAGTGTATTGTGTGGGTAGTTGCAGCAGTCACAGCCTTCTTCTCTTAGTGCATTGCATCCAATTCTGCCCCCCCCCCATTTCAGAAAGGATGTGGGCGCAGTGGAGAGGGTCCAGCGGAGGGCAACTAACATGATGAGGGGGCTGGAGCACATGACCTATGAGGAAAAGCTGAGGATTTGGGCTTGTTTAGTCTACAGAAACGAAGAGTGAGGGGGGATTTGATAGCAGCCTTCAACTACCTGAAGGGGGGTTCCAAAGAGGATGGAGCGAGGCTGTTCTCAGCAGTGACAGATGACAGAACGAGGTGCAATGGTCTCAAGTTGCAGTGGGGAGGTCTAGGTTGGATAGTGGGAAAAACTATTTCTCTAGGAGGGGGGTGAAGCACTGGGATGGGTTCCCTAGGAAAGTGGTGGAATCTCCATCCCTGGAGGTTTTTAAGTCCTGGCTTGACAAATCCCTGACTGGGATGATTGAGTTGGGGTTGGTCCTCCGTTGGGCAGAGGGTTGGACTCGATGACTCCTGAGGTCTCTGCCAGCCCAAGGATTCTATGAAGTGTAGTGGCCAGAAAAGCCCCCAAACTGAGGGTGGTGGGGAGAGAAAGGGATGGTAAAAGTACAATCTGAGATGACTGTAGCTACGTGCTGTCTCTGGACATCAAGCCCCACTGGGTTGCCACAGGTGTTAGTGTGGTGGGAACTCAACAGCCAGGCTCACTGAATTCCTGGCTGTGCTGTGAGATATGAGAACTATGGGTGGCTGTTCTTAGCTCTCCATGTGGGTTCTTCTAGCCCTTCGAGGTTCAGCTGCTCTCCAGACTGAGAAAGGGACCCAGGTACTTCTGAGGTTTGCTCTCTTATTTAAGGTTTTCCTTCTCTGTCACCCCCTGGGTGTCTGTCTAGCCCTGTGTAAGGACTTTTTATCCATGTCCAGTATCTCTTCGGTCATTTGGCCTCCCTGAAGTCACTGGCTCTGCCTTTTAGAATGATTATCTTCTGCCCAAGTTTTATTGGCGTGGTTGGTCTTTTGCTTTAATTATTGTAACGTTGTGGGGCATGTTCATTGCTTAGAGAGGGCCCCTTTAGAAAATGATCTATACAGTGCAGGGAGAGAGTCCGCAGAGAAATTAGTCATTGTGCAAATAGATGTGGGATTCCAAGCCCTGGCCCAAGGGAGCTGGCAGTGTGACAATTTCCACTTCCTTTATGGCCGTAAAGAAGGCATCAGCTAGAGGAGCTGTGACTTTCTGGCGTCCTTCTTCTCTTGACTGTCAAATAACCGGTGGAAGTTGATCTTCGAAACAGAAGCAGCAAAGCAAAACCTAGAGCAGAAAGGGGAAATGTAAAAAAATGTAAAAACTCCTCCAGCTCTTCTTTACCCCTCGCCTGGAAAGACAGAAGGGGAGAGAAGCATCAGGGGCTGAATCTTAAATAATGCAGCGGATTGGTGTGAACAAAGGATCTCAGAGCTTCTTAATTGCTTGGTTTGGCAAAGCTGGTCTGGGGATCTCCCCAGGGTGCCAGGTGAGGATTCCAGCATTTCAGGCTTCTAGCCGGACTGTATCAATGTCGTGGCACTTCTAATTCAGGAGGCAGCCAGGGAGAGCGAAGATGGCCGTGAAAACAAAATGTGAGGTGGTGCGGCAGGTTTGGCTGGGAAGCCAAACTCCTTCCAACCCACGCATAGGAGTCTTGGGCTCACGGTAGGTTGGAAGAGAAGGTTCTGGTGGGTGGTTCCTGTGACGGCAAATTGGGGTTCCTCCGATCCTGCAGCCCTGGAGCAGCAAGAACAGACTCCGCCAGCCAGCAGAATAGAGAGGGTTTATTGCTTCTCCAGGATACAGCACAGCATAGATGTAATGTGGCTACAGGAGTCTGGGCCAGGATGCTGCAGACCGCCTTGAGATGGGGTGCCTGGGCCCTTAGGCTAAGGAGGGGGCTAGGAATCTGTCTCCTTCATGGTTCCAGCCCAAGACTTCCCCTTCCCCCGCATACTCACTTCCTTAATTCCCTCACTGCCCTCAACCGGTCTGACTGGTTGGGTCTTTGTCTCCCTGACCTAGGCAGCCCACCTGCTGGGCAGTGCTCACAGAGAGAGGCCAGTAGGGGACATCCACAGCCCACAGCATAGCAACCAGCAAGGAACTGACACTACAACACAACATGCAGATGAGTCAGTGGGAATCACACATCACAACGCAGGGGGGCACCGGGTTACAGAGCAGACAGCACCCCCACTATGTTACAGTTCCTCCACTGGGACTGTTTTTTTTCATCATCCTGACCTCTGGCTGTTCACTGCTGATGCTGGCTGCTCTTTCTCCCCTCTCATTCGGGGCTGGTTCCTCAGGTGCACGGGTACTGTGTGTGGTATAGCTGAGGCAGCAACGGGGGAAGACAAAGGTAATTTTAGGCCACCTTTACACTTCTCTTCTCTCCTGGAATCATCCAACAGCGTGTCGGGGCCACCTCAAGCAGCCCTACCAGCATCTGAGTATTTCTGGAGCCCCTCAGACACCACTTTCCCCCTCATGAACCCCCTATGCAGCGAGCCAGATGGAAGACTGTAGAGACCCTTCACTCTGGTTCTACATCACCCAGGGATCCACTTACTCCAGGGAGTCATCCATTTGGCGGTTACACGGGTTTTCAGCTGTTTTGTCCCAACAAAGTTCAGGGACCCGGATCTGCAGTGGCTTTGGTATGAACTCCCATGGGACTCTGCTCAGGAACCAAGCTGTGCACAATCAGAGGGGCCCAGGAAAGAGCCTTAGGAAGGAGATGGAAGGAGAGGACTGTGACGAGGGGGGCAGGGCTGAAATAAAATGTGCATGTTTCTATTAGATTGTCTCAAGCACTCCCCGAGCCAAAACGTGCAGCTAACGCCCGCCACTACAAGCAAACCTCTTTGGCCATTAAATGCACTAGTCTCAGGGAGACCATGTATGCCATTCTGTTGGGCCAGGGTCTGGCTTCTGTTACCTCAGGATTAACGTAGATTAAACTGTTTTGAAACCAATTGGATTGCCCCAGATTGACACCAGTGCATTGGATTGGGCTTGGTCTGGACGTCCCACTCACACCAAAACAGCAGTAACTTCTCAAGGGGAAGCCCTGTGTAACTCGGCATCTCCAGAGATGTCTTTGCAGCAATTCCAAGGGAATTCTGATGGGAAACTCAGCCAATGTTGACGCCAGAAACCGCCAGCATGCCACTGTGAGATCTTTCGTGTCACCTCTCTGAGTCGACAGGAGAGTGCTCTCTCCTTGACACAATGAAACCACCCTGAACGAGAGGCTATCCCACCACTTATGCCAGTGAAACGCACGTCTCTCAGGCGAGAGGTTTTCCACCTCTCTGAGCGACATACGTTTTGCTGCCATGCGTGGTAATGTAGACATGGCTTCCGAGATAGAGTCCCTATTACCCTGCAACTTGCGTATCGATATGCTCTGATGCAAAGCAGGGCCTTTAAAATGTTCCCTCTCCACTTTGGAAGTGTTCCACACTCCTCTTGCAGGGCAGCAAGTGAGCAGGGGGAAGGAGACCATGCCCCCTGCTCAGCACGAGCAAATCCTGAGGTTTTGTTCAGTCAGTACCCAGGCTAAATTCCCATTTGCCGTAATGGCTGACTCATTGACTTCAGCAGGCAAGGGCCTGAATGAGTTCTGAATTCTAAAGCTCAGGAAATGAGCCTAGAGTAAATTCCCCCATCTCAAAAATGGCACTCCCCCAAAACCTCATCCCTTAAAACAGGGCTACTCAACATGAGGCCCATGGCCCGTTTGTTTGCAGCCTGTGGTGCAGTTTGGCTTTACGCAGGGCTCAACAGGCAGCCCGCAGGTGGGAGCCAAAACAAAAAAGTAGTCCATATAATTGTCTTCTGTTGATATACATTTTAGTAGTTAAATTCCTGGACTGTCATTGTTCATTAATAGTGCTGTCATATGAGTGGAAATTGGGCAAATATTGCATGTTATTAATATCCGCAGAAATGACTTAAATGGGGCCTGCATTTTGTGTGGTCTTGCCTTAATCTTTGTATTCATGCCCATCAGTGTGAAAGAAGCTATTTGCATATATTTGCATATATATTTGCATGTCTATGCAACCACACTTAAGTTGCGGCCCTCGGCGTGTGTTGTATCATTGTGGCCCCCGGGGCTTCCAAAGTTGAGTAGCCCTGCCTTAAAACAATCTCCTTTCTGAGGTAAAAAAGTCACGAGGTAGCCGAAAGCACCCCCTTCCAGCCTGAGAGTGCTTGAATGTTTTCCGACAACTGACAAACTAAAAAAGACAGGGCTGTCAACAACAAAGAATGGGCCGCCTCCTTTTGGCTGGTGTCCTTCTGCTCTATTCAATTAGGATTGATCAAGTGGTGTCAAAGGTCCCTCCTGTGTTCCAGTGGTCACCAGGAGCCTTCACAATGACTAATGACAGACGAGCCTTAAAAAGGAAGGGGGGAGATACTAAAGGGCTATATAGTTTGGGGAGGTTTTTTCTCTCTTTCTCTTAATGCACCTGGTGGGAAAATAAACTTTATAACTCACCAAATGAAATTCATTCATCAGCATCACCTCATCTCTCTCTTCCGCCCAACATCCACCCTCTAGGAGAAATAGAATTGCAAGCAGCAAAACTTTCCTTTTCTCCTGAAGACAATCTGGAGATGGTAGTGCCTAGGTGTAGGTATGGATGAGGAAGGGGCAATGAGACAGACTGGCCTGGAGCAATGTAACAGATGCTGGGGGGGGGAGGGGAGGGGTCTCACCTAGGTTTGATGTCTGATGGACTAACTCAGCATCCCTTTCTGGTTCCAGAAAAAAAAGAGAGGCAACTTGGTACATAGCTGCTCTTCTGGCAAGTCATGGCCTCATTTAGACACATCTTGAAGCTAAGTTTCATAGAATCATAGGGCTGGAAGAGGCCTCAGGAGGTCATCAAGTCCAGCCTCCTACCCAAAGCAGGATCAATCCCAACTAAATCAACCTGGACAGGGCTTTGTCAAGCCGAGACTTTAAAATCTCTAGGGATGGAGATTCCACCACCTCCCTAGGTAACCCATTCCAGTACTTCACCACCCTCCTACAGAAATAGTTTTTCCTAATATCCAACCTAGACCTCCCTCACTGTAACTTGAGACCATTGCTCCTCGTTCTGCCATCTGTCACCACTGAGCACAGCCTCTCTCCATCCTCTTTGGAACCTCCCTTCAGGAAGTTGAAGGCTGCTCTCAAATCCCCCTTCACTCTTCTCTTCTGCAGACTAAATAAGCCCAAATCCCTCAGCCTCTCCTCGTAGGTCATGTACTCCAGCTACTAATCATTTTGGTTGCCCTCCGCTGGACCCTCTCCAATGCGTCCATATCCTTTCTGTAGTGGGGGGCCCAGAACTGGACACAGTACTCCAGATGTGGCCTCACCAGTGCCCAATAAAGGGGAATAATAACTTCTCTAGATCTGCTGGCACTGCTCTTCCTAATGCACCCTAATATGCCATTAGCCTTCCTGGCTACAAGGGCACACTGTTGACTCATATCCAGCTTCTCATCCACTGTTATCCCCGGGTCCTTTTCTCCCTTCAAGGCTTACACCATCCGCTTATTATTGGGAGTTAGAATCTTTCTCCAGAGGTAGATTATCCCATAGTTGCCTGCTGCGTAGATTCTAACACCTTCTTTTGATATAACTGGTATTGGCCACTGGACTGGGTACTGGATTTGATGTCCACCATTATGGTAATTCCTAGGTTTTTGCTCACTCCTGAGGTCCAGTCTGCTCTGTGACAGGCAAAGCTCAGAGGGTTCTTAAAGTCCACACAAAAGGTTTTGGCCCACTCAAAAGTTTGGCTCTGAACTCTATCCAAAGCACTCCCGGGCATTATTGCAGCCACAAAACTGGGCCAGGACTCTCTGGGCCAGGTTGTTGTGTGAGTGCTCATCACCCGATTTTGTCTGGGCTGAGTAGGAACAGAAGGAGAATGTGCAAGTTCTGAGGGTCACAGTCTGTCCAAATATGAATTGTGACCTAGTGTGTAGCGGGAACAGGGGAACAACAATGATGAAATATAATGCTTCACTTTTAAATAATGCTGTTCATTAGTAAAGGTTGATGTGCTTTACAAATAGGGTCTGTATTATGGATGGGGAAACTGAGTCACAGAGCAATTTAGTGATTTCCAGTAGACCATGATAAGGTCTGGGTCTTGAACCCAGATTTCCAGTCTAAGACTCTATCCACTAGGCAGCACTGGCTCCTGCTGGAGTTACTGGACTGGAGCAAACCCAAAGGTCCATTTTATCTAGTGACCTGTTTCTAACAGCCGTCACTGTCAGATGCTTCTGAGGTAGGTGAAGAATCCAGCAGCTGGCTGATATGGGGGTTCCTTATTTTATTCCTCTTGTCATCCTAGAAGCAGGGCAAGAATTTCCAACGTTTCAAAGAGGAATTAGTTACATGTAGCACTCAGCTGTCCGTCTAGTTCTAAACACATTCTCTGGCATTAAAATTCCCCTTGAAAATCAGTTATTTCACTTAGGAGAAGAGAGTACAGAGCAGCTTGAGAAGATCCTGTGAATCCTTAATATTTAAAAAGGGGAAAAAAAAACTCTGGAGGTTTGTTTGTTGGGGGAGGGCTGCCTTTTTTTTGCAAGACCTCAGAATACTGCCAGGTTCTCCCAACCCTAATTCTTATTCTGGCTGGGTCTCTCCTGCATGTATCTTTTGAATACTTGGCAATTTCTGCCTGACCAGGATGCCCGGCTTAAGAATGAACTGTCAGCGTTGGCACTCCAGAGAGTGTCAATCACTGTGTGCTAGAAATGAACCTGAACGAAACAGCCCGGCTCGGAGCACCCCTGAACATGGAAGTGTTCAAAATCTGTAACCAAGATTCATGTCCTGAGCCTTCTCCCCTAGCTCTAAATGAGAAAATAAGCTAGCGAGGCTCTCGATGCGGTTTATTTGGAAGCTGTACGGCCGTCGTCACCAGAGCTTCTGGGAACCACAGCTGTTTCCTTTCACAGGGGGTGACACCACCTGGCTTAAGCTGTCAGTTTCAGGCTCAAACAAGCCGACAGAACTTAAACAAGGAAGTTATACCTGAGCCCTGTTTGTCAGTGGGAGGGAGATTCCCAACGACACCAAGTTTGATTCCCAAACTGGGCACAAAATCTCCTGTTCACGCCTGATGCCGGGTAGGGGAGGAGGTCCCAAGAGAAGTGCCCCGGGGCCTGGTGTTTCAAAAGGGTCAGGGGCTCTCAACCGTCGCCACTGCTACTGCAGCAACAGCAGTGGCCGGAACCCTGGGCCCTTTAAATTGCTGCTGGAGCACCACACTGCACATCCGGGTGACTCTGAGGTCTGGGTGGGGGATGTGCCATGTTCCAGGCCATGCTGAGAACTGGCAGGGGGAGACAGCAGTGTGTTCTGGCCTGTCCGAGGCTACGTCCCTTCCCGGATCACGGAGCTGTCCCCTCTCCACTTTGTCCAGGGGCCAAGGAGGCTGTCGGCACCCCTGCTCCTGTTTCATGCAGAAGTCCCTTAGTGATGGTAGCTTGGCTGCGATGCATGCTGTAACTGAGGGGGGGAAAGCTCTCATGGGAGCCTGGAGCAGAGTGAAGACTGTACAGCTGTAACATCCGGCTATGAAACACCAACACGTTGCGTTTATGGAACACCGAAGGATCTCAAAGCGCCTTATAACCACCTGTGCATGAATCCTCACACATGCCGCGATGCTGTGATTCATTATGCACATTTTACACCTCAATAAACTGAGGCCCAGGGCAGCTAAGTGAGTGAATCAAGGTCACACCAAGAATCAGGAATAGATACCAGAGATTTTGATTCCTGGTCAGCAGCTCCAGTCACTATGGTGACAGGCACTACATAATAACCTTGACAATCACACGCTCCTAAAAACCCCAATCTGCATAGACAAAGGAGGGGAAAACATACCAGGTCTTTAATCTAGCAAAGACACACATACATAGAAACAATGGCTAGAAGCCAAAGCCAGACAAATTCAAATGAGCAGTAAAGCACAACAATTTTTTTAGCAACACAATGACTAACTATTGGAACAGACTATCTAAGGGAGTGGTGAGTTCCCCAGCTCTGGGTGTCTTCAGACCAAGGCTGGATGTCTTTCAGGAGGAAACACAATGTTGTTTGGCACAGCATAGAGGTAACGTTCTTCTTCACTCAGCGCACAGTCAATCTGTGGAACTCCTTGCCAGAGGATGTGGTGAAGGCTAGGACTTTAACAGGGTTCAAAAAAGAGCTAGATAGATTCATGGAGGTTAGGGCCGTCAGTGGCTATTAGCCAGGATGGGTAGGAATGATGTCCCTAGCCTCTGTTTCTCTGAAGGTGGGTGACAGGGGAGAGGTCACATGAGGATTACCTGTTGTGTCCCCTCCCTCTGGGGGGCATCTGGCATTAGCCACTGTCAGCAGACAGGATACTGGGCTGGGTGGACCATTGGCCTGACCCAGTATGGCTGTTCTTATGTTATGATGTGGCTTGTGCTATACAGGAGTTCCGACTCGATGACCAAATCGTCCTGACATGGATGAATCATAAATGAAGTGACTTGATGGGAGTAGAACATTCCTCTTCTGTCTCTCAGTTCAGAGTCCTACACATTAGACCAACCCACATGCCATCCCAACCTCATTTGTAATTGACAAAGATCCACTTTGTACTAAGAATAAGTTTAGGAGCATATTCCCAGGAGTCTTTTATATGGGAATGTAGATAAATTAATATCCAGAAGCGGGTATGTGCTGTCACGCAATTCTTCACCTTAGCTTTCCAGACAAAAAAAAAAATGTGTATTGTTTTTATGGCACCTAAAGTGTTGGCTGAGTAAAACCTTTCTGTTTCCAAGTGCCTGGGATCTGCACTTCGGAAACCATCAGCTGTCACTAAAATACACATCAGAAAGCCGGGCGAATCTGTTAAGATTTCTAATCTTTGCTGGGGAAAATCAACTTTTCGCACACATCGAGAGAAACGAATTCCTGTCTGCTCTCCTTTCAGAAAATCAGACCATAGAGTGGAAATGCTCCAAGTCTTTGCTCTATCCTGGCAAATTGGTTTGGAGTAGCGGCAGCGGTAGTTCTGCAGTCATTAAGCGAGATTCCATCATCGCATCTTGCACAGACAGGTTGTAAATAAATGGATGGAACTGTCGCGGCTGATGGGGGAAATGTGGTTGTCAATAAGCCTTCGGCCCACTTTCTTCTCCCCCACTACTTTCAGCAACTAATATTCATGGCTTTTCCGGCTCTCCGTGGCTTTTCCGACAATAGTTGGAGTTGTAACTTTTAGTGGATCAAAAAACCCAGCAGAGACCGGAAGAAAGCAGATTAGCTCAATAACATCTCAAGCATTGCCGATGCATTGCCTTAGCAGGTGGGGGAGACTTCGAACACGGTGAGACCTTTACCAGACCTTGGCATAAGAGGGACGGAGGCTTGGCCCAAAAGAAAGACAATGGAGAAGCGCTCTTTTGGCATGGGGTGGTCATTGCAGCTCGGAGCCCTGGTCTACACCAGGACTTTATTTCAAAATAACCCCGCCACGGTTGAATTTATAACCAGAGTGTCCACGCTAAGGAGCCCATTATAATAGGCCTCGGCATTCGAAATCTGTACTCCTGCTTTTCATCAGGAGTAACACTAATTCCGAAATAGCAGTAGTGTGGACACTCCGGTACCACTATCATATATATATATATATATATATATATATATATAGTAGCCCAATGTCTGAGAGTCTGTAACGCTGAAATGCTGGCTGTTCCCTCTGGGTGGCGCTGTTGCCTGAAATGCTGGCTGTTCCCTCTGGGCGGCCTGTGCTGCATGGGGAGTGCGGGGCCCAAAAGGCCGCTTGCGCCACTTGCTCCCCCACAGCGGCCTGGCTGAGCGGCGCAGAAGTCATGCAGCACGGGGAGTGAGGAGCCCAAATGGCCATTTGGGCTCTGCAGTACCCCGAGTGAGAGGCAGAAGGGGGAGGAGAAGAGAAAGAGAGAGACAGAGAGAGAGGCAGGAGGTGGAGGAGAGCTGAGAGCGAGAGAGGGGGAGGCAGTAGGAGGAGGAGCGAGAAAGAGAGAGTCAGAGCGAGACCGGAGGCTAAGGATAGAAGACCGAGGTGGAGGAGAGACCTGAAAATCCCGTCTTATGATGGGCTAATTGGCTAGTTTTGAAATAACGACTCCCCAGAGTAATTCAAACTAATTACTCCCCAGTGCCTCCTGGGGCTCTGCGTTGAGGTAGTGTGTCCACATTCATGGAGCCTGCCTCGGACTCATTTCGAGGCTTCCCCGTAGTGTGGACACGCTAGTATGACTTGGTTACATCAGGAGTTAAGTTGAAATAGTTCCCTAGTGTAGACATGGCAAGAGAGTCTCAGCACCATTGGAATTGATCTAGGTAGGCTACCAAAGATTGTGTCTTCCCCCCATGGTGATAGTCCATTGATTGAAAGCACCTGGGGCTTGCTCTGCCTCTCTCCCCCTGTGTTGTGGGACTGCTACCGTTGTAGGTCTCCAAATATCCACTCCAACTAAGGGCCTGCAGGCAATGGATTTGTGCCTATTTAGATGACTCTCTGCTGCTGGCCGGGGGGCAGGTAGCATGGTCATCTCTGTAGCTGCGAAGACTACACAAGGGAGATCCAGAAGCCCCTGGGTCACCACATCCAATCCAGGGGATGCTGCAGAGGAGGGTTGGGGGGTCTGCTTGTGATGTGCTAACACTGTGCTTGGTGCTGGACACTGCACAGAATAAGGGATTTCCTGCTCCTGAGGTGTTGACAGCCTCCCAGATAAATGCAGGACTCCTTGGGGGTACCAGAGGAAAGTGCTGCCCAAGCTGCACATCATACCCAATGTGAAACAAATTGGTGGGTCTTGGTCTGCATCTGGTGGCCATGTAGACAACCCCTTCCCCCCACTGCTCTACGTGGCTGCCAGAGGGGCAGTCCCATAAGCAGAGTCCTTAAGGAGGGGGGAACACACTGAGTGACCCCCCTGAAAGAGGGAATGGTTCTTTGATTGTTGCATTAACTCACAAGCAGCTTAGAGTGTTGCACCCTCCCCTGGTTTTGTCCTCTGAAAAATTTCTTCTAAAAAATGGATTTGGGAGAACTATAGAGGATTTGGGGGATGCCATAAACACCTGCTTTCTGTAGGACTCTTGCTTATAGCCCGGCTGGGGACACTTCCATGTGCTTATTCCAGGAGGTTCTACTTATTTTTTTTAAACACCCCCTTTATACATTCTTTTTCCCAGCATGATCCCATTAGAGTTGTGCAAATTCCTCCCTTCCCTGCTCAGTCGTTTCTGCTCTCGTCAAGGGGATGAAGCACTTTCTTCTTCAAGAAGATCAGATTATGATGGATGAAATATAGGGAATAATTAAATTAGCAGTGTAATGGCAGTGTAAACCTCAATTAGAAAAATATTTCCATTGTAATAAAGTCAGCCATAAATTTTAGAAATCATACGTTTTTGTGGCCTTCTAATGCTTGTCTAGTGGAATGCCTGTCACTTGATAGTCCTGTGTGTGTGTGTGTGTGTGTGGTTTTGTAGGTGACAGAACATGTTTCCATTGCCAGGACAATTAATGGGGAAAAAATAACCCTAACGTCCATGTCAGATTTGGTATTATGGTCACTAAAGTGAAAGGATATGGGCTTTATTCTCCCCGATAAGGATAAGCTTTATTCGTGCTTATCTAAGTTTATAAAAGTCAATATGGTGGTTTTGGTGTAACGGAGGGTGGAACATTATTCTATCTACCTATCTTTCCTGCAGCCCATTTGCATAATGTTAATTAGTTTAAACCAGGGCTATGCAGATCACGACATTAGAGAATATAGTCCGCCTGCATAAGCATTTACCTTCTTCGGACCCCTGATCTGAAGTGGATTCAACCATTTTGCTCTGAAATACCAGGTAACAGGCCTTTCCGTGCGGATTCCAGTCTTTTCTGTCTTTGGCTAGTTTAGCATTAAGTCCACAAGGGAGCTTTTACTGGTAGTGGGCTGAGGTTCCCACTGCCAGCTTCAGCTAAAATCAGCAAGTCAAGAGGAGTATGGAAAAATTGCCAAGAAAAGTTGACCTCTTGAAAATAAGTAGATGAAGGCTTGAGTCTGCTCTTACCACATCTAAGTAAGTTAATGCTCCCCAAGAATAATAGTGCCTAAGTGTCAGTGGATGTGATAGGCTTTGTACAGACACATGCAGTGAGGTCTTGAGCAAATGCACAATTTGCAGGGGAATGTTTGCACTGCTCAGCCATGAATAATTACTGGTGTTCACTGAGAATTTAGTCGCACCAGAGGTGGTCACAGAGGGTATGTCTACACTGCAATGTGAGCCCAGACAAACACAGGCTCAAGTCTAACCCTCTTCCATCTCCACACGAATGCACTAACTCACGGCTTGGTCCCAGAAGCTCCTGGGGATGGAGGATCCAAGGCTGAGTGATGGTTGAAGCCCGACTGCTTTGCAATAGACACAGCCCCACTAGACTCAAGCTCTGGGGGTGGGCCAAAAGTATTTCACAATCCCACAGGCCACCTTTCTTTGTCCTCTGGATAGTCATGTTGGGTGGACAGTCCACTTTTTCCATGCTGCGCCATGAACAAAGAGTCACTCCGGCCACCTTTTGGGAGGGTGCAAGGAAGTCTGGGATATATGTGGTTGAACTTGGGCCTGCATAATCTGCCATAGTAGCTAAACCGCAGGGTTAGGACTCAGGTTTCCACTATGCCGATCCTGCGGTTACAAATGAATGCCGATGCACCAGGCCTAGGTTAATAAACATGGATCTCCTCATTCACGTTCTGCCAATGCTGGCCTTAGGTTGCAGTGTGGACATCCCCAAAGTGGGCTTTTCAGGTCTATCCTCCTTTTGCAAGCACCAAAGTTCTTTCTCGCTGTCTGACAGCAAGAGATCAGACCTGAGTTCTCATGCAGCAATGAAGGACACTGGCCCGACAGTCATTGAGCTGTGATGGCAAATGCTTAAAGAACTGTCCCGCGAAGAGCAGCACTCCTCTTGGCTATGAACAGTCAAGCTACAGGCCACTGAAATCTGAGTGAGTGGACAATAGAGCTGATTTTTTTCCCCCCAAATCCCTGGAGGAAGAGCAATGCAATCATGATGCTCTGCACCTATTGCCCCTCTGGGATCACAAAGAGCTTTGCAAATGTGCTAGACCCGCTGATGCTACAATGGAATGAGCATTATCATTCCTATTTGGCAGAAGCAAAGGCTACATCTAGGCTACGTCTACACTGGCATGATCTTGCGCAAGAACTCTTTTGCGGAAGAGTTCTTGTGCAAAAACTCTTCCGAAAGAGAGCGTCTACGCTGGCATGTGCATTTGCGCAAAAGATGTGCTTTTGCGCAAGAGCATCCATGCCGGTGTAGATGCTCTCTTGCGCAAGAAAGCTCTGATGGCCATTTTAACCATAGGGCTTTCTTGCGCAAGAAATTCATATTGCCTGTCTACACTGGCCTCTTGCGCAAGAACAGTTGCGCAAGAGGGCTTATTCCTGAATGGGAGCATCAGAGTTCTTGCGCAAGAAGCACTGATTTCATACATTAGAACGCCAGTGTACTTGCGCAAGAACTCGCGGCCAGTGTAGACAGGCAGCAAGTTTTTGCACAAAAGCGGCTGCTTTTGCGCAAGATCGCACCAATGTAGACACAGCCCTAGACTACAGGCTTCTTTTGGAAGAAGTTTTCTTGAAGAAATCTTCTGGAAAAACTTCTTTCGAAAGAGAGCGTCTACACAGCAAAAGCACAACGAAAAAGCGATCTCCTTTTTTGAAAGATAGCGTCCAATCCGTGTGGACATTATCTTGCATTTCAGTTGTGATTACTGTGGACAGAGTGGCCACCGAGGCACCTGTGCTTTTTCCTGGAGGCCTCTTCTTCCGTATCCACACACGCCTTTTTCCGAAAAAGCTTTTCTGGAAAAAGGCTTCTTCCTCATAGAGTGAGGTTTACTGCCATCGGAAAAACCCCTCCCTGATAGCAGTGTGGACGTAAGATTTTTTTTCTGGAAAAATGGCCATTTTTCTGGAAAAACTCTGCAGTGTAGACATACCCAAAGTGAGGGTTCTTGACTAGATACCACTCCTTCCTTATGCATTGTGAGGAAGAAGCAGATGAATGAGAGTGTAATGGGGCAGACCAGGCCCTGTGCCCAGAAGGGGACATAGAGAAGTCCTCCAGGAGGCTAGAGTGGCCACAAGAAACTGGCCAATCTGTGGCCAGGGAGGCCTCCAAAAGGAACTGCAAAGCTCAGCAGCAGTCAGTGCAGGGCAGAGCTCAAGGAGCGCAGCCTGTGAGACTGGCTGAGGACGTTGTCTCTAGGAGGAGAAGCCCTGGAGGCATCACTCCCTCTGAGTGGGGAAAGAGACTGAGGGATGAACTGAAAGGACCGACTGAACTGAGACACACTTTGGAGAGGGCAGTAGGAGGTGTGATTTCACACAGGAATGCGAGTCGACCAGAGGACTGCGTGCTGAAGCAGTTTTTAGCTAACAAACTGAGGCAGTGCAGGAAACCAGACCGGACGCGGGCACTTGCATGAGGTTAGTGCCAATCCGGTTACAGAGAGTCACTGCCTCTCCTCACAGCGAAGAGACGCTGGTGAATATCACAGAGGGGAGGTCTCAGAGAAGATTCATAGATGCCAAAGCCAAGAAGGATCACTCTGACCTGCTAGTCAGACCTTCTTCATAACACGGGCCAGAGAACATCTCTGCCCCTCTTTGCCACCCCCTGACGGTACACTGTGTGGCCCGGCATTGCTGGAGATAAGTGTCGCTCATTCCTCTTATTAGTGTTTATTATCATAACTGCTCGTTGTATCGCCCATTATGCTAATGAATTAGAACAACAGTCCTAAATGTTTGTTGTTCTATAAAGCTCATTAGTCTCTAAGAAGGGCTCCGTGCAACATGAAGGTTGAAGATCTCTGTGGCAGGAATATTGCCAATTAAGACCTATATCAGCGTGCAATTAAGAGGGAGAGGGTGGCATGCTTGATTTGCCTTGCTTTATGGGATGGCTAAGCAGGCGAACCAGCCTGGCACTAGCGAACAGCAATGTGCTCTCCTCTGCTACTGCTCGCCTCACCCACCACGTTCAGCGCTACCACATGTAGGGCAGGCAGATGGAAACCAGGCCAGGTTAACCAGGCCATCATTCAGCTGCTTGAATTCTCCAGCTGCTGAGACTGAGGCTGTGTGCAAGGGGGCGTGGTATTTGAGTTGCTGCCATGAGCTCCTTCTCCACCCTGAATAGTCCATTATGGAGCTGCTGTGGTCCTTCTTTCCTTGCACCCATCTGTCCTTCTCTCTCTTTCTCACAATGAGGTGCCTTTCCTCAGGGCTGCAGGCCTGACAGATCCACCCACATCACAACTGGGAAATGAGCCCCAGTCAGCAATGACTTTGTTCCTAGCTGACTCTGCACCGTCCTCCTTGTGTGGTGACTTCCCTGATAACAGGGACCTCTCAGGAGGAGTGTTCCTCTTCGGCAGGATTTCCGAGTCACTGAGGCAGACGGGCGTTCTACAGCCATGATCAGGCACCATTGTTTCATCCTTCTCCTATCTGCCTTCTGGTCCTGATTTCCACCTAGCACAGTGAGGGCCTGATTCAGTTGGGGCCTTTAGCCTTGATCATAATCTAAATAACAGCAGGGACCCTATGGCAGTGTTAGCCATTGGATCAGAAAATGCATTGCCTTATTTTAGACTCTTAACCCATAAGCGCTACCACTTGTGGAGATGTACTGCAGTATTGGGAACTACAATGGAAGGATACGGTAGAGTTCTCCATTATATGGCATTGTTAAACTTTGGTAGAAGACTCAAATTCCTTCACCTGACTTTATAAGAACAGGGTGATCTATGCTACACTCTTGCTCTGGACTTTCTGCTTAACTTACTATTGAATAGCTGCCCCCACTGGTATTTCTTTTTCCGATCCAAAAGTTTTGACATTTCTGCTGAAATAACAAAAGCTGGGAACGCTAGCTAGAGAGGAGAATAGCAGAGAAACAAAGGTGTGGAACAGCTTGGAGATGAGTTAAAGGCTTTAAGAGATCTGTCTCCATGAAAGGCTCAGTATGGTGGCCTGGAATGAAAGAGAGAAGTGGGGTTGAGTTGGACATCAAAAGAGACTTCTTTTGTTTTGAAAAAAAAAAAATCTTAAGAAAAGCTGTCTGGAAAGGGGAGGGGAAAAAAAGAAGTAGCTGGAGTAAAAAGAGAAAAGTTGTAGAGGGGGACAGAGAGAGAGGCCAGGTCTGTGTTACGGGAGTAGGTTGAACTAAGATACACAATTCCAGCTACATGAATAGTGGTGTTGACGTACCTTAGCTCGGCTTACCACAGCATCCATACCACGGGAGATGAATGGAAAAAACTCTCCCATCAACTTCCCTTACTCTTCATGACCTGGTTGCGTAGTAGGGCTGATGAGGGGTGCCAGCAGCAGTCAATTTAGACAGTCCTTACTAGACCCACTAAATCGAACCCCGGGAGATCGATCTCCGAAGCATTGATCTTTGAGTAAGTATAGACAAGCCCAGAGAGAGACCTATGCAAGCATATGTGTTTCTGAGAGTCCCATCTAATATGGTTCAGAGTGGCATCCCTATGTCTGGGACAGAAAGAGAGATACACAGCTTTGGGTCAGGCGACAGTACACAGTTCACCTACTTATGATGCCAAAAGCATGTTTGCTGCCCAGATGGTTTGTCAAGAGGCAGACCATAACTCTTGCTTCCTTTCTTTGCTTTAGTGTCCATGAAAGGTGCAGAACTTTCAATCCTGGAGGCTGATGTCTCCACTCCATCAAACAAGCTTAGCATGGACAGTAGCTGTGTCCTGGGCCATATCTCAATTTGCTCGTTCAGCCCATTTTGTGGCAACTCCCTACAAGATTGCCAGTTACTTAGAACTCTTGTGGGTGGTCAGGGTATGGGGTCTGCTCTCCACTAGGAACTGCACTGAAACCCACCAGCTCATTTTGGATAGGCCTCCTGAACTGTCCTCAGGTCTTTTTCTGTATTTCTGAATCGGGGCTGGATTGGACCCGGTGAAGTAGTGGTGAAAGGTTCCATAGGAAGCCTGAAGTATTGCAAGTTGAATACTCAGTGACTTTGGCCCGCTTTCTGTTTCATACGCTTCTCTTCTCATGAATTTCGTAGAGCCAATGCCACAAGGGATCATCTACTCAAACATCCTATACACCACAGCCTATCACATTCCATACAGTTCCCTCTGTGGCAAGCCTAGTAAGTTTTTAGGCCAAAAGCAATTCCAATCCACAGAGTAAGACCACATCTATACCTAGGTGCCAGAAATCCATCTTCTGGTGTTTGATTTAGCGGGTCTAGTTAAGACCGACTAAATCGAACACTGAGGGCAGGTCCAATCAGCACCAGTACTCTCTCAGTTGTGAGGAGTAAGGGAAGCACCTCACACTGTGAAGACAGTGACAAGCTCAGCTTAAACTATACCGACTCTAACTACATTATTTACGTAGCTGGAGTTGCTTACCTTAAGCTGACCTTCCGGGTCTAGTGTAGATCTGGATTTAGCAGCTGTGTGCACAGGTGGAGAACAGGAGAACGAGAGGTACAAGAAGAGAGTGGATGTGCCACCATATTCCTCAGCACAGCAGCTGGAGGTGGATAGTGGGGGAGGACTGGGATGGGTGGTAATTAATGGGCAGGCCTCTTGGTTTTCTTTTTTCCCCCCCCTGTGGATTAATTAGAAGGAACTCTCCCTTTGGGAGCTGTGGCAGCTGGGTAGTTTCTGCTGCTAGCCCAGTGTGCATGGCTCTCTCTTGACAGATTGGGAGGAGGAGGACAGAATTCTAACACAGGCCGTGGAGACGGGCATTGGCGCCATAGCACTATGGGAGTATGCTGGCAGTTCTGATTTTTCATACATGTCGGAGGATGCCATTCCGCCGCGTCCCGGCTTTAACCTTCAGTTTAAGAGACAGGGGTGATGGGGGGAGAATAAAGATGTTTAATGGCTAATTTTGCTACAGTGATCTTCATAAGCATATACTCTGTGGAGGTCATTTACTGTGAGGCAGGTTTTAAATCACAGCTCCGTCGTCTGCACTTCTGCATGCGGATGAGGGAGGAGGAAAGCGTAACTAGTTGGCGCCCCCAAGTGCATACTGCTGGAACTGCAAAGAGCTCTGCAAAAGAGCCAAGGAAGTGGCCATGTTTAAGACCACTAGGATCTTGGAATAAGTATGCTACGGCCAATGTTTCAAAAGGGGTGTCTGATTTGAGGTACCTGCGGTACCAGGATACACCTTGGGCTTCTGCTTTTTCCAAAGTGCTGAGTCCTGTTGTCTACCTTTGGCATCGTTCATCACTCACCCCTTTGGAAAAGCCCAAACCTGCGGCATCCGGGTTCAGAATCAATGACCCAGCTGTAGAGTCTCCATCCCTTTCAACAAGTATAACATAGAAGCAGCCAAAATGCTGCTGCTGACATGTGGGGGGATGACAGAGTTTGGTGGCCACATGTCCGTGATCAGCCCTGCCTTGGCTTAAATTCTTTGGTGTTTAAAAAGTTGGATTAACTTAAAGGAAAGGAGGGGCAAGTTGTTTTTCATTGTCTTATGTATCTTCCGGACTGGTTTCATGGCAACACTGGTGCAAGAAGGGGAGAGAATTGGTAGAAAAGCTAAAGAAGTCTACTTGTATTTCCAGCAGTTCTGCAAGTATCATAAGGCAGCCTGCAAGCATGGGATTGTTATAATTTCATGTCTTGTGGAGGGGTCGGGACCCAAACTGGAACGCTGAGTCCAAACCCAGTGAGGCTGTGCAGGATTCAGATTTGGATCCTCTCAATCCATTGACACCATTCAAGTTCTTGGTTCCATTCCAAACTGGAAAGCTGCAGTTTCTTCTGGATGCAAAGGGATCAGATGCAAAGGAAACCTCACGAGACCAGCTGTTATCCTTAGATGCTTTCTTGAGAAATCAACTAGCCTTTGTGATGTTTTGTGTGTGCAAGTTTGACCCCCAAAAGGTCATGAGAATAACTTCCTAGATTTTGGCTCTATCTAATCCAAATCCTTCCTCTTTCAACCTTGAAACCAGACCTCGAATTCCACCTTGACCTTAATTTTAGATCTACATCCTGCTTCCTTGCCATATTTCTACTAAGGTCGCACCTTCAGACCTTTGGGTGCAGATGTGAGATGGGACAAACTGCAAGACGCTTCCCCCTGTACCTGCAATTAAATTGGCTAATACGTTAAGGGCAGACGAGGGGAACAGTCAAAAAGCAGGTTAAGCCATTTTGATTAATTCAACCTAAAACCAGCACAAGAGCAAACAAGAAAGAGTTCTTGTGAAATTGAAAGCGTACAGGATAATTAACTCTGTTCTCAAGTGTTTGTACATTTCCATTTCTCTTCACTAGGTTTCCTCAGCACACCCGGAATTTGGTGCTTCAAATATTAAATGATAGCTTAGATGATTTAGCTAAAAGGTTATATTAAACAATAAACTCTTGCACACTCATATTCTCGTGCACAGTCTGTTATACAATCGTATCTGCCTTAGACCAAGCTTTAAGTGAAACTCACATCAACCGTCAAACTGGGCATCTTTTGAGGTTCTTGGTTCACAAGCTATTAGCCACAGGATATGCCTCCGATCACATCACTGGGGGGAACGAGGATATTATATTGTCAGCATCGCTAGTGCTTCTCCTTTAAATCCTCCTCTCGGTACATTACACTTTCAGCAAGTCGGTTCCCTGTTTATTTTTCTAACATGGTCCTTTCATGTCCAACTCAGCACTCCATCTGACTGCCCTACACTTCCCCTCCCCTCTCTCCCAGCGCATTCGATCGAACCAGATTGACAGCTGCGTGACAGATGGATGGACAGAAAGCGGGATCGGCCCAAACTCGTTTGCACTTTGAAAATTGACAATGCGACCCAAGTAGCGGAACAGGGAGAGACAGATTGGCAAATGGAATAAATGGTCCCTGGAAAGTTTGCGATTAATCTTTTCACTGTCAAGTAATGGCCTGATAATGCAGGAATTTAATGGGAACGACTTCTACTAGTTCACAGGCATCCATTTAGCGTGGAGTAAGCCAGGCGACAGTAACGGGCATTGTTCTTTTTCTCGGCTAGTGCAAATTGGGAGCATGTTGTTTCAGATGCACCATATTTCCCCTTATTCTTTCCTCCTAAGTGGCTGATTCACATCTTCCAGCTCTGAGCATAAAGGATATTGCTTATTATAGAGGCAAGTTCCCTTCTCCCAAAGGACCACCATATAAACCTGCTGTCACATCGGGCACCCTTGTAATAGTCCTCCTATCCAACACTATCCATAAAACAAAGAGGAACTCAGTATTATCCAATGGAGTTCACCCTAAAAGAAAGGATGAATGTCAAAGGGCCAAACAGCACTGTTTCCTGCTGCTCTATTACTGGTGATGGGGATGAAATATTTGAAGGTCTGGTTTGGCTCCTTCCCTGAACACTCTGAGATCTATTGGATCTAGCATAGTGGAGCTGCAAGATTGTCTCATGGGAGACCTTCTACCTCCAGACCTTGAATGTCATAACCAAAAGAGGAGAGTCTATACGTCCCATCAGGCAAACTTCATCTTGCGATGTACCCAGCCTGATTCCTGACCGAATGAGTCCTGAGATATGTTTGACCTTTGGGGAAATTTATTTGGAACCTCCCAAATGTACACAATTCTCCCCTTGCAACTGAAAGTGCAGTTAATTGCTAGGTGGACCGTGATGCATGGGATGCGGGGTTGCCCACTCTTCAGTTAGAAGTGCCATGAAAGAAGTGAAGGAGAGGCATTCTCTGTGAGAGTCTCATGTGCTCGCATCTAACTGGCAGGGAGGGTAAACATAACGGCCATACTGGGTCAGACTACAGGTCCATCTAGCCCAGTATCCTGTCTTCTGACAGTGGCCAATGCCAGATGCCCCAAAGGGATTGAACGGAACAGGTAATCATCATGTGATACTTCTCCTGTCATCCATTTCCAGACAAACAGAGGCTAGGGACATCACCACTATCCATCCTGGCTCATAGCCATTGATAGACCTATCCTCCATGAATGTATCTAGTTCTTTTTTAATCCTGTTAAAGTCCTGGTCTTCACAACATCCTCTGGCAAGGAGTTCCACAGGTTGACTCTGTGCTGAATGAAGAAAAACTTCCTTTTTTTTAAAAACCTGCAACCTATTACTTACATTTGGTGACCTCTAGTTCTTATGTTATGGGAACAAGAACATAATTTTACTTAGTAGCAATTTTAAAGCCAGTGTTTGTCGTATCTCTGGAGTTCTAGCATTTAAAGCAGGGGATGGGGACCAGGAAGCGCTTACACTTTCTAATGATCATGGGTGCTCAACTTGAATTGCTGGGCACCCACATTCTGAAAACCACAATCCCGTTAAGATATCTCAGACGAGGCACCCAAAATCACTGCTCACTTTACAGCTCAACATTCTCTGCTACTGACCTTTGGCGAGTCATGTAAATGTTCTCCATTGTCCTAGCTATTACATGGGGATCAAATTACAAGAGGGTACTTATGAAGCTTAAGTAATGTTCACAGAGGGTTTTGAAGAACATTGAGTGAAAGGAGCTACATCAAATGCCCAGGGTTGTACCCGCTGGCCAGGCATTAGAAAGAGCTAGAGTTAGTTGCAACTATGAATTTCCGTCCTGGGAAATGTTCCAATATTTTGATAATTGTGTTTTGTCCTGAATCATTACAAAAAGTTGAACACACTTTTTTAAGTTTGCAAAATAAAAAATTCCCAAAAATGTGATGTGGAAATATCACCACATTTCAGGGAATGTTGAGGCACCTCAGAGATTAATACATTGTTCGTCTCTAAGCCCTGGTCTACACTAGGGAGTTATTTCAGAACAACTCCCCTTATTTTGAAGTAACAAGCGGAGCTTCCACACTACCAAGCCCGTTATTTCAAAATAGCGGGCTGGTTATTTCTACTAATTCCTGCTTTCCATGAGGAATAACGCTAATTCCAAAATAGTTATTCAAAATAGCGGTAGTGTGGCACTATTTTGAAATAACTACGCCCCAGAGTCATTCAAATCAATTACTCCCCAGTGTTTCCTGGGGCCCTAGTTCAAGGTAGCGCGTCCACATTAAGGGAGCCTGCCTGAGACTAATTTTGAGGCTTCCCTGTGGTGTGGACACATTATTTCAAAATTATTATTTCGGGAGTGATTATTTCAAAATACGTTATTTTAAAATAATTTCCTAGTGTGGACATGCCCTAAGCCAGTGGTGTGCAACTTTTTTTTGATCTGCGACCCCCGCATTGCGGAGGCCACCAACTGCTGGGCCCAGCCCCCAGCCAGCCAGATCTAGGTGCCGCACCACGGGGGCCACCAACTGGACGGATCTAAGTGCTGCACGGCTGCGCCCAGCAGGCCAGATCTAAGTGCCGCACAGCCGCCAACACCTGGGCCCAGCCCCCAGCTGGATCTAAGCGCCGCAACCCCCCGGGAAGACATCCGCCACCCCCCTCCTTGGGGGTTGTGACCCATGAGTTGTGCACCACTGACCTAAGCTACCACAGGACCCCTCGTGGTTTTTGTCAATACCGACTAACATGGCTGGCCCTCTGAGACTTTCACCACATTTCATGTTTGTTGTTCATGTTTGTTATTCAACATTGAACTCCGCCTGCCGGAACTGTCGCGGGATCTTGTGGGATTTGCCGTTCAGGGTCCTGAGATTTCCAGATTAATGTTGAACAGACCAAAAATGAACACTTTTTTTTTCATTTCCCCAACAGAAAATTGAAAACGTTCAGCCACATTGAAATGTACCCATCCCAAATGTTGATGTTGCAGAAACCCACATTTTGCTTAACCCCGGCCCGGGAAATGCCTGATTCTAGAGAGAATGAACAGAGGCATTCTCCTCTCTACTCTGTTTCGGGATCCCGTTCGGAGAGAGAGCCCTATTAGAACTGGCCTTTCTACGGGTGAAAATAAAGGCAGGATTTGGAGGGTGCATCTTGTGCATTGCCACAGCTCTTGAGGTCTGCAGCTGAGTGATCGACTCACAGACCTCCCCAAGGCAAACCTGGGGGTGAAAGCCATTCTGGGCTGGGCTCAGATTGACGGAGTGGTTTTGCATCCCTGGCGTTCAGTGGTTTTGCGTAACGAGCTGAACCCGGTGAGTTTCCAAAGCCGTCACAAGCCCCTGTGCTTTTTGCTCATCGTGTCCCACCTCTTGCCGAGGGGCGGATTGCAAAGCATGGTGGGAAATAGAGGGCTGGAGAGGATGCGGAGACAAGTGAAGCGATGAGCAGAAGAGATGCCTTGGTGGAGCACTCGCAATACCAGCTTGGTACAGCCTGACTCCCCCCAGGACTGAATGACACTAAATGATTGAGTCACCTTCATGTCAGCAGGGAAGGGACTGACTGGGGAGGGCGAGGGGGGGCTGGGGGAGCGTAGCCTAGTGCCCAGCGACATCAGTGCAGCTGCAGCGCTGGGGGAGGGAGGATACGAGGGGAGGAAGGAAGCTCATTATGACTGATAAATAGAGGGCTCCCGTCGTCAGCAATGTCATTGCGTTCACCTTTTCCACAGTCCCCTCTTTCCAGCTGTGTAATTAATTAATGGATTGGAAGTGCTTAGTTTTCAGTGAGCTACAGGTTGACCTTGCACCTTCCTCTGCTTCGCTGCGACTGTCATCAACAGGACCAGCTCGGGAGTCCTGTCCCACCTTGCCCCTCCACGGCCTGCCCCAGAGAAGGCCAGATTCTCCGTTGCCCTGTGCTCGGGACAGCTCTTCGCCCCGCTGCAGAGCGGTTGTGCGTGGAGACCAGTCCGATTGACTTTGCACCGATGTACGTACCCACCCAAGGGGCGGTGCAGTGGAGGAATTGGCCCGGAGTGAGCCAGAGAACAACATAAGGATGATTCTAAGATTGCTTCCTTGTCTGGATGACACTTACAACCCAGCTACTGTCGCTGTGGCGTAGTTACCCTGAAACTCACACACAAGCCTACATCATCATCGGTGGAAAAAGGAGATCTGGGGATGGAAGAACTGCCTTGTGTGTTAGACACTGGGGGCTTGAGGACCTGAGTCTAGGTCCCACTTCTACCGCAGTCTTACTCTGTCACCTCAGTCAAGATAGGTTTTATCCGTGCCTCAGTTTCCCCCACCTTTACAATGTGGGGGGACACTATTTCTCTGCCTCCCAGGATAAACTCCTTAATGACAGACACTACTGGAGTAGGGGCTATATAAATACACAGAGAATATTGTAGAAATTTATCCTAGATTTCCAGGTAGTCCTAGGTAGTGCAAACATCAAGTAAGGAGGCAGAGCTTTGTACAGGACTTTTCTTCAATCCCACTCCCACCTGCTCCTCCTAATATGGCAGCAGGTCCAGTGGGACCCATGAGATCCCAGTTCCACGTCTGGGCTCTCCACTAGTCCTATGCAGGACTTAATGAATCAGGCGGCTTTGCCCAATTCTCATCCTCTCACCACCCTTTGTGCTGGGTGAATAAAAATATCATCGATTGTTTGCAGTCAGTAATGTGGTTTGCAGTCAGTAATGTGGAGATTTGGGACATCTCCATGAGAATTGCAAACCAGACAGAGCATTGAGAAAAACAAGACCGGGAAAATCCTTTTGATTCTGGATCCTGTGTCTGGATCTGACATGAGTCAGTAGAGACTCACAGTGCTGCTTATGAAATGGTTGGAGCAAGCCGGAAGCCTCAGTCCGGTTCCTGAAGTACCCGTATCCAGGGCATCAGATTCAAACCTGTTTCAGTTCTATTCTCAATAGCTAAATTAATTCCAAAATACAAGACTTCACCTCCTGTTTCTAGAACTGAGCTGACATCACCAGAAAGATTCAGGACACATTTTCTTTGTCCTCCAGGTTCCACTGGGATTGAAAGTGCTAAGAAAGCATTAGAAAATCTCAGACACACAAGGTAGGGGAGGTAGTCTGTTTTATTGGGCCAACTTCTATTGCTCCAGTAAAAGCCCTCACTTCACCCACTTTGTCTCTCGTATCCTGGCACCAAGACGGCTACAACCCTGGAAACAAATCAGGGAAGCTGCCTAGCTCTGAGTTTGGTGCTGCCTCCTTTTTTTGTCATTTCTGGGTACCTGGCATGTTACACAGATTGGCAATAGGAAAGTTCTTAGTGGTATTCCCGGAGTTTGTGTTTCTTTCCCCATCTTAGGTTACAGAAAGCTTTATTGGGGCGGTTTAAAGGAGGAGGAATTTGGTAGATGTGATTGTGGGGAGAATCTGCTGTCTTATTGCCTGGTTCCCCATTTCATTTTGTTGTCTCAATAGGCCAAGACAGTTTAAGCAGCTTCTAGTTATTTTCCAAAACACAGAACTTCTCTGAACCCCACCCAAGCAGTGGTTGACCTGCCCTACTTGCTTTCTGATTGTGAGTCTCCAGCAGGATGCTACAGACTGTACGGGCCACAGAAATTATCTTTCCTTTCAGGCTTACACGTAGCCTCTGACTGGAGACTCTTGTTTGAGGTTTTATCAGCGATGTCCATAAATAAAGGACTCGATGGCCAGATTCTCCGAAGAGCTCAGCTCTCAATCAGGCACCTCTGTCTCTGGCTGGATTTTCAAAACATCTCTGGATGGTGGCTGCTGCATGTTTTGGAACATCTGGCCCCACAATGGGATCTACTAAGGTGCTGGGAGCCCAGTGATGGACTGGCCGCAATGGAGAAGCCTCTGAGGAAGCTGAGCAATTTTGGAAAATCTGTCCCCCGAGGGTGAGTGGTGAGCACATGAAAATCTGGCAATGGGATTACAGTAGCTCAGTATGTAGATAACTTGAGTTGCAAGACTGGGCCCTGCAATAGCAAGTCCTATTTACAGGCGACCCCTGCACTTATGACCTAATTGGTTCCTGGAGAACGGTTTTAAGTCAAGCTGTTATAAGTCGAACCCTTATTTCCCATAGGCACAATGTTATAAATGGCGGTTCTGTTCCTGGAAATCCATGTCATACCCTAAAAATACCAAAATTTACTATGGAAATGGAGGGAAAACTAAATAGTTCAAATAATGCACAAAAATAACTAAAAAGTGAAGACTGATGTGGTGGCAACACATGCAGTTCAAGCAGCAACTGCTGACTAATGAGTCTGACTGACTTTGTGCATTTCCTGTTTTGGGATGACGTGGAGTCTGCATCGTACACCGTCATACATGCGAGCTGCGGACGTAAATTGGAGGGGGGAGGGGGGTTAGGAACTATCTTGCATGAAAAAAATGGTTGTAAATGCGGGGGCTTGTAAGTCGGGGGTCGCCTGTACAAGACCGGGTCCACCTCTAATGACTGGGGTTAACACTTCAAAAGGCATCACAAGCCATGGAGCCCTCTAAATAAAGGCCAGATTTGCAAGAAGGGGGAACAAACTGTCATTGTGAAATGGCCAGGTTCTCAAACGACTGTACTTGGTGTTCTCTGGAGAACTTAAGATCTGTGGAGAATCTAGCCCGTCAGGCGATTCTAGAACCAATCCGCCTGAGTAACGAAAGCAACTGGAACTCCAAAGCCCGCCTCAGAGAGCGCTTTTCCTTCTGGCTCTGGCTTAGCTGCTTACAATTACAGAGCTCGGGTATCTTGAGGGAAACCATTTGCCAGACGGTCACTATCCCTCTTCCCATTCTATCGCCATGTGCTAGTCTTCACAGCCCTGCTAGATCCATTCATCTTTCTCTTCTCCACATCTGCATCAGCATTTCAGAGAAAACTTTTTAGGCCACTGTTGTGGCAGCCTTTAAAGGGGTACGAAACACAGTTCCTCCACGTCTCCTCTCCTCCTCTGGAGAGCAAAGGCAAACCAGAAGAAGGATATTAATGTGCAAATTAGCGCAACCTGACTGGCTCCAGATTGCTATGTAGAATTTGCATATTAATAAATGTGTTTGTGGCAGCGTTTAGCAGATCAAGAAAGGCAGAGATTAAAAAAAGACAAGATTTTTTGAAGCTTTTCCCTTAAATTTCCCTCTATTCCCCCTCCCAAATCTATCTATATCTGCTTATACCATATCCATAGGTGCTTCAGCTGCCTATGTAATCTACCCAGGTCTTGACAGACATGAGCTTTTGCAGAGCGGCCCTGCATGGACAGAAGAACAACGCTGTGCTGGCAAGAATTCAGCAGATTTCATTTTGTGTCTGTGCATTTGAGTGAGGTGGGGTGTAGGCAGGCACTGGACAGAGATTTTTTTTTTTCCCTCTCCTTCAAATCTTTTTTTTTTTTTTTCCAATAGCCGCTTTTATCTTGCTCAACTGAATAAACGGGGGCTCTTGAAACTGTGATCTTGACAGATGTGAGCCTCTTCCGAGCGGCACTGGAAAAAGTGAGATAGTGTAAACCTCCAGGGCATATGGGCTTAGCAGAGCCAGTGAAAAAAGGTTATTTCCTAGTGTGCTGAATAATTCGCGCGTCTGAATTCCTCTAGTTCTCTCTCCCTTTCTTTCCTTTTTCCTCCTTTTTTTTTTCTTTCATCAAATGCTCAGAGTATCAAATGCAGATTCCTCCCCATCTCTTTGCCATCCCGAGAAAGTTGTGATCAAAGCTTCTCTCAGGTGATAGGATCCCTATCTCTCAGGCACGTGGTCAGAGAATGAAAAAGTGAGCTCCATAAACAGGGCAACTCATAGATAACTGCTGCATTAAAGATATATTCCCCTTCTCGGTTAATTACTTGTCACATCCGTCTTGGGGGAGAGCAGGCTGGCTGATCGCCAGGCTCTCTGCTTTCAGGAATCTCTGCCGTGCACATTCATTTGCAGGGCCTCGGCCCGATGAGATTTGTCTTCTTGATTTACTTTTGGGTAGCTGTGATTTAAAAACAACTACAACTAAGAAACAACTTGGAATTCTTGCACATCGTGCCCCCCCCCCCACACACACACCATGGGCCACTGCCCCGTTCTCACTGCCTCCGGCGTATTGCCGGGGCTTTCCTTTGGAGAGGCACGTGGCTACCTAGCGTGCAATGGGCAGGGCCTACATTTCAGGGGTGCCAGGCGCCCACAACGCCAGCGGAAGCCACGGGGTGCTCCTTGCACTGCACCCCCAGCGGCAGCTGTCTGCCCAAACTGAAGAACAATGAAAAGCCCTTTTGGAATTTGTTCCCCTATCCGGCTCTGGTTCCGGTGGGTCTGATCAGCCGGGATTCATATCCCCAGAGCATTTCAGGGAGTGTCATTTGCAGGTACTCACGTCCTCTGATTCCTCAGGGCTTGCTGGTGGCGGGGGAAGAGGTTGGCTGAGAGACGCTATTCTCAGGAAAATGAGATTCAATGAGTCCTACTAGGGTTAGAAGGGTTTTACCCCCTGTGATGTAGTGAGGGTGCTGTCTCCTCGGTAATCCGGTGTCCCCCTGCGCTGTGATGTGTGATTCCCACTGACTCACTACATGTGTATTAGCCTAGACACCTAGGCCCAGCCTGGGCAGTTAGCAAAACTCTTCCCAGGGGGAGAGACAAAGGGAGGGAGGCGGAGACGAGCACCAGGTGTCGGGGGCAGAGTCAGTTGCTAGCTGGGAAACATGAAGGGAACAACCTAAGCTGAAGACTGAGGGTCTGGGGGAGGGGGGGGGACGATGGACCCCCTAACCTCAGGGGTCTGAGGCATCCTGGCCTTGACTCCTGTAACCACATCACGTCTGTGCTGTGCTGTGTCCTGGAGGAGCAATAAACCCCTCTCTATTCTACTGGCTGGCGGAGTCTGTTCTTGCTGCAGGATCGAGGGGAACCCCGACTGTGCCGTCACACCCCCAAGTCACTGTTTGGAATGAAGAACACGCTGGACTTAAATTGCACCATTTGGGTCTAGATCTCAACTGCCCTGAATCTCGGGGGGGAGGGTGCTAATGTGGAAACTTTAGAAAATTCAACTCATCATACAGCTAGGAGGCATCCAGGCTGTGCCATTCTACCAAGCTCAGGGGTGGGTTTCTGGCCTACACTTGGCTGGGAACCCATCTCTCAGTCCAGATGGAAAGCTGTTCACTGCCCCCCCTGGAGAATACATTTGGTGCCTTCAGTCCATTTCCCAGGGAACTGGTCTCTGTGCAGCGTCACAATCAGCATTTTACTGGCGATGTGGCTAGCCACACCAGGCACCCGGTGGAATCTGTGACACTGACCATTCAGGCTGCTCTGCTCCCTCCACTCTCGAGTTGGTCCCCCAGGGCAGTGTCAAGACCGGCATGGCTTGTTTGGGGCTCCTGCTGCCGTCGGTCTCCAGGGCAGTTCATCCGGCTCCATCTTTCACCAGCACTAAATTCACCCTCAAAGAATGGTTTAAAACATGCCAAGCAGTTCTCCCGCAGGGCTGGGGGAGGAGGAAAACCACAACTCCTCCAGGTTTCTCCACTAAAGACATCCCCCTGCAGTAGGGGGGTTCAAGACCGGCTTCCACCTGGCCTAGGGGGTTTAATGAGGGGTTAACTCACTAGTGTGGTTCCAGATCATGTCCTGTAGCCCCACATGAGGGGTGGGATGCTGTTCTCTGGCCCCACAAACCTCTTGGTGCATCCACACGCCCACGGAGTGGGCGAGCTGTGAAACCGGTGAGCACACAAACATCCTCTCGCTCCACATTTCTCACGCGGCTCCAATTCCCAGAGCATCTGAGCTGCTCTCGGAGGCATACGGCAAGCTGTGTTGAAATGTGCAGCTATCCTGGTAGTCTGCAAGGGGTTTCCTGGGGCCGCATTCAGGGGAAGGGGCTGTGTGGGGAAGCCTGCAGTGGGTGTCTTTCAGCAGTCCGTCTGTCTACAAAGCGCCAGCCCAGGGTAAGCTGGGATGAGTTGTGCTCCTCTGTGTTTGGGAGCTGCCTGTTGTGTGTGTCTCTCTTAGAGACTGGGGTGGGGACAGCCTGACCTAGGGGTCAGGTCAGGAGCCAGCAGCTGGGAATGGGAGCTGAGGGTCAGAAACAGAGTCAGAGACTGGATCATAGAATCATAGGACACTAGGAAGGGACCTCGAGAGTTCATCAAGTCCAGTCCCCTGCCCTCATGGACCAAGCACCATCTAGATCAGGGCTACTCAATTTTGGAAGCCCCGGGGGCCACAATGATACTCATAGTACATGGCGAGAGCCACAACTTAAGTGTGGTTGCATATACATGCAAATATATATGCAATTATATGTGCATAGTTTCTTTCACACTGACAGGCATGAATGCAAAGCACTTCCCACGATGCCCCAGTGCTTCTGGCATCTCCCGGGGGGGCTAGAAACACCAACACCCTGTACCCGTTTGTTCCAGCCAGCCCGTCCACTTGTGTCTTTCAATGCTCACCCCGCCTGGGAGACACCTCGCCATTGTCGAGCATGTTCCCAGTGGAGGCCATGTTCAAGGATCCCACCCATGGGCCCTGTGTTGAGTAGACCTGAACTAGATCATCCCTGACAGGTGTCTGTCCACCCTGCTCTTAAATATCTCCAGAGATGGAGATTCCACAACCTCCCTAGGCAATTTATTACAGTGTTTAACCACCCTGACACCTAGGAAGTTTTTCCTAATGTCCAACCTGAACCTCCTTTGCGGCAATTTTAGCCCTATCCTCAGAGGTTAAGGAGAATATTTTTTCCCCATGCCAGAGGCAGGGGTCAGGAATCCACAGAAAGTCAGGAGCCAGGACAAGATAGGACAGCGGGGTTCAGGAGTCAGTCAAAAAGGCAGGGTCTGGGGGAACTGCCAGCTAGGAACTCATCCACTCAACAACTTCCTGTGTGTCTTTCTGATTTAAACTGCACAGCCGGCCCAACAAGTGGGACCGGGGGCTCCTCCAATCAAGAGTCCGGTGGGCGGTGTCTCTGGTGGGGCTTGAGTTTCATTCCCCAGCTCAGCCCAAGCTGCCAGATACGGTTGGGACAGAATGGTTTCCTCTAGACACAGGTTCAAGACATGTGGCTCCTCTCAGTGTCCCGGTTTTGTGTGGTAGCCCTGTGCTTTCTAAGAAATGGTATTTCCCACTGACTTCTCTGTGCATTTGATCGTAATACTCCCCATCTGGTGTGTCTTTACCCTCCCAAGTCCCCCGGCATCGGGAGCTGTTATCCCCTTTGACAGATGATGCAGAGAGTTTCTCCCACCAAGGACCTTCTGCCGCTCACGGAGGTGGGGTTTTTATGCCAAAGGAAGATCTCTCCCTTGAGCTGTCCCATCCATAGGACGTTTCAGGGTGGTGGCCCCAGCCCCCACGCTTTTCCGGGTCCCGCAGCCATCACTCCAACCATCCTATAGAGGGGACCTATAGGATTACCTGGGGCTGGAGGCCTGTTGCCCCTTTTCCCCCCGCCACTCACCATGGCAGCAGGACCACTCCCCTGCCCTCTCCCAGCGCACTGCGCTCGTCTTTTCCACAGCGATGGGTAGGTGCTCCTCTTCATGTTGCCACAGAGAAGAGAGGCACAGCGAGCCGGAAGAGTGGGTGGGGAGGGGCAGAATTGGCTCCTGCCACCACGGTGAGGAGGCGGGCAACCCCTGCTGCCACTGTACCAGGCCCTCCCCCGTTGCCCCAGGACCCACAGCTGGGCCTCTGAGGGGGGTTGCCTCGGGCCCCATGTCGCCCTCAGGACAGCACTGATTCTCTCCCATCAGCATACAGCGTCTTCACCATGCGCCACGCCGCAGTGGTGTGGCTGTGTCGCACGAGCTGCGCCCCTGCAGTGCTGTATGCACAGAGATGGCCGGGTTGTGTAAACAGCAGCCGGAGAGGTGATGCTATTTTCCAGGAGTTGCCCAGAAGAGAGAACCTCATTTTCTAGTGGACAGAGTCGGGGGCAGAAGAGAGTTAGCTGGCCCTCGGGTAAACGTTAGTGGGCCGTGTCCTTTCTCCTCCACTAACAAAAGAGAGATTGGAAAGAAGCCCAGCGGAAACACAGACACCCCGGGGGCCCTACCTCAGTGAGTTTGCTGGCAAGAATGAAGCTGCTGTGTCTAGGCAATGTTTGGGTCAGGATTATCCGGCTCCCAGTCAAGCTGCAAGCAAACCTGACGTCTTCTGTCAATAGCAGCGCATGAGCTGAGAATCACAATTGCTTCTGAAAGGAAGTGTGGGAGCTCAACCACGGAGCGGGGCCGGGCGGCTGAATTTGTAGGGTTACCAAAGCTGTGGAACGGGGCAGCCCAATCCGGTGAATATCCCCAGCGCCAGTGCAAAATTATCCCCTAACGCCCCCTAGTGCTTAGTCTAATTGTTAATGTCCCAAGTCAAGGGTATCCCCAGGCGTTCCTTCAAAGGCTAGTCTGCAGCCTGTGGTGAATTTTTCCCCCTTGGTAGCCAACCCTATATTTCATCCCATTACTTCCAGTGCCATTCCAGCATTAAAAATTATTAGGGGGCTGGAGAACATGACTTACAAGGTGAGGCTGAGGGATTTGGGCTTGTTTAGTCTGCAGAAGAGAAGAGTGGGGGGACATTTGAGAGAAAGCCTTCAACTTCCGGAAGGGGGGTTCCAAAGAAGATGGAGAGAGGCTGGTCTCAGTGGTGACAGATGGCAGAACGAGGAGCAATGGTCTTAAGTTGCAGTGGGGGAGGTCTAGGTTGGATATTAGAAAAAACTATTTCACTAGGAGGGTGGTGGAATCTCCATCCCTGGAGGTTTTAAGTCCTGGCTTGACAAAGCCCTGGCTGGGCTGATTTAATTGGGATTGGTCCTGCTTTGGGCAGGGGGTTGGACTGATGACTCCTGAGGTCTCTTCCAGCCCTCAGATTCTATGATTAGCCTAAATGATTTTGCGGGAGCTCATTAGCACCGCCTTGTGCGACAGCTTTTGCCATCAGCGTGTGCGATGACAATGCTTCTGTCCTAGGACCCGAAGGCATTTTCACCTGCCTGAGAGGCAGATCCATACCATTATCTCTACGTAGGGCAGTCAAATTGTTGCTGCCCACTCCTCAACTTCTCCCTCATGGTAGGAATATCCCGAGCTGGTGATGTGACTTTTGAAGTCACCTGTAAAGGACACAGGTTTTGTGGCCGAGCTCTGCCTGTGAAAATCTCTTACCTCGGGCTGCGGCTACACTGCCATTTTTTTGCGGAAGAGGATATGCAAATCACACTCGCATTTGCATATCTTCTTCTGATTCTTTTTGCGGAAGAGATTTTGCCGCTAAAATGTCCCGGCTGTTTGTCGGGAAAAAACCCTCTTTCGCAAGACCCTGTAAACCTCGATTTTTGAGGTACAGATCCAAATGGGCCGATACGTCTTCACTCACCTAAGCAAAACCTCCCCATCCAAGCTGCTATTGGTATGCCTGCTAGGGGAGAGTGCCGTGTACGTACTCCACACATAAGGGTCAATAAATACCCTTACATAACCTAACCCTACCTTTACCCTCTTACCCTAACATAAATACAGAGCAGGGTGCTCATCCATCAACAATTCCCCCAGAACGAATCCTTACCCAAAGAAACCACTCTGCTTTGCATGGGCTTAGGGGAGAGCATGTGAGAACAGCCTGTGATGTGGATTAGTCCCGTCACTGAATGCACAGCTGGAAGAAACTCAGATAAATCCTGTCTACACTACAGGGAAGAGCGACACTGCCACAGTTGATCTTCCAGGGTTTGATTTAGCGGGTCTAGTAAAGACCCGCTAAATCAAACTCAGAGAGCACCCCCATTGGCGCTGATACTCCTGCTCCTCAAGAGGAGTAAGGGAAGCTGATCGCAGCATTTGCTCCCATCGACCTCCCACTGGGAAGATACGTTGACTCCAGTGACATGATTAACATAGCTGGAATTGAGTATCTCAAGTTGACCTTCCCTTTTAGTGTTGACATGCCCATAGTGCCCTAATGAGGGCAGCATAATGAAGCAGAAGTGAATAAGGTGCAGCCCAATCTTGCATTGGGCTCCTTTTTGGAAGCTGATATTGTCCTCCACACTCATGTCTGCACTGGAGGGGAGGTGGAATTAGGTGAAGATGGCCGTGGCTGCAGAGCTCCCCATTGGCGGACGTTCGGCCTGGATGTGTTGAGAGCCGTATTCAAGCAACTCAAGTCCCTCACAGTGAGAGCTGGTGGTTTCTGTCTCTATGCTGCAGCCCTTGAACTCTTTCAGTTGTGTCTTCCTTAGTTGTCCTGCCCGTGGAAGGTTCTTGATGAGGAAGGGATGCTCTCTGTATTCATTAATTCATTTCTTCCTTTCTCTGTGATTTAATGCATGATTATGACGGGGGCGCGTATGAGGAAACCAGGAAGTACGATCTGTAGCCGCAGCAACCGTACGAACCTGCCGTCACCACTTTCTCCGGTCCCTCCCCCCCACCCAATGGGCCTCTCTCTCTCGCCTCTCTCTAGTGTTCATCAGTAAATATTCAATTAATGTTTTCCTATGATAAAGATCTATGGGTGCCAGATAAGCACTTCCCAGCAGGATGAACGGCACTGCTACGTCTTGCGGCTAATTCTATGCAGATGCAGAAAGTCTGCGGGAAGTGACTTTACCGAACAGAGAGCTCAGGGATCCCTGCTTTATTTTTTAATGCAAAGGAAAATGTAACAGCCTCTATTTTTGACAATTAATGTTATGTACTATTCTCAAATATTTATGTTCACTGAACGAAAAATGAGGAGAGGGAAAGGCAGGTCTTTGCCTCTTTACTTATTAATTTTGGGCCGGAGTGATGTGGTTAGCAGAATAAAGCCTGCTGTCAAGTAGTGGTAGGAGATAAGTTTATCATCAAGAATGGTTCAATGGGTAGAGAGCAAAGGAGTGAGATTGAGTTTCAGTCCTGGCTTTGGCACTGATTTCTTGTATGTCCTTTGGCAAAGCACTTAATTCTCTGCCACTCCCTTTCCCACCTGTAAAATGAGGATACTTATTTGCCCTACAGAAAAGTTCTCCATAGGCCCAAATGCTCTACCAGTGTATGTAACAGGGATGTTAAAAAAAAAAAAAAAAAAAGTAATAATGTAACTGTAAAAAATTTAAGCAGTTACATGGAAACAGGCTGAGGACTCTCCAGGAATGGGGCTATGGGATGGTTTAGGCCGGCCCTGCTTCCGGGGAGCCAGCTACAGGCTCACACTGTGGACTCTGATACAGAGCCGGGAGCAGGGCCAGGAGCCAGTGTGTAACCAAAACTCTTAACGCTCTTACATCCTGAATACGTAGGCCCAGTTATCTTGAGTTCAGGGTGGTTTCACCTACTTGTGTCAGCCCACATAGGAGCAGCATTCTCATGAACTATGCAGCTGACATTCAGCTAGAGAAAAGCAAGGTATTTTTAAGTATGTGCACGAGAGCAAGGAGTATTAAATTTCATAAAAGTTTGGTGTTGTCCCAATGTGGAAATACCTGCAGCCCAGGTGAAGAACGAATTTTTCCAGTAACTACATACATTAGTAGGTACTTGATTTTAATCCCTTTTAGCCTAATCCAGAGACTCTCAACACTTCCGTCTCCTATGTCCATCTCCACCTCACTCCAAGTGTGTTCATTTTTAATGTATAAGGCAACACCTCCTCCCTTTTTTCCCTGTCTATCCTTCCTGAGCAAGCTGTACCCTTCCATACAAACATTCCAATCATGTGTATTATCCCAGCAAGTTTCTGTGATGCCAACAATGTCATAATTGTACTTATTTATTAGCACTTCCAGTTCTTCCTGCTTATTACCCATACTTCTCGCATTTGTATATAGGCATCTAAGATCCTGATTTGACCTTGCCTCCCAGTTTTGCCCTGACCCTCCTTTCTCTCTGCCATTGTAGCCCACGCTCCCTCCCATTTCCGACCCATCTCCCAGGTCTCCATGTTCTCCACTTACCTGTGGGCTTTGCTCACCTGTCCCCGTCGAACCTAGTTTAAAGCCCTCCTCATTAGGTTAGCCATTCTGTATGCAAATAGGGTCTTCCCCCTCCTCGTAAGGTGGACGCCATCCCTGCTAAGCAGTCCTTTCTGGAATAGCATCCCATGGTCGAGGAAGTCAAAACCCTCCTGGCGACACCATCCTCGCAGCCAGGCATTCACCTCCAGGATGCACCTGTCTCTGCCCAGGCCCCTACCTTCGACAGGAAGGATCGAAGAGAATACCACCTGCGCTCCAAACTCCTTCACCCGTACTCCCAGAGCCCTGTAGTCACTCTTGATCCGCTCAGTGTCACACCTCGCAGTATCATTAGTGCCCACATGGATGAGTAGCATGGGGTAGTAGTCAGAGGGCCGGATAATCCTAGACAATGCCTCCATAACATCTCAGATACGGGCCCCCGGCAGACAGCATACCTCCCGAGATGAAATGTCAGGGCAACAGATGGGCGCCTCCGTCCCCCACAGAAGACAGTCTCCGACCACCACTACTCTACGTTTCCTATTCGCAGTGGTGGCAGCAGACCTCCCAGCCTTGGGGGTACGGGGCTTCTCCTCCAAGGAGAATTATTCAAGTCAGAATAATTTTTTTTCAACATCTCAGTTGAAAAAAGTGCTGCATAGTCCTGTCTTTTGTTTCAGCTAGACCAGACTAACACGGCTACATCTCTATTTCAGTTCTCCTAGAATTTTGAAAACAGCTCATTTCAGGTTGATGCCAAATAATGTTTCAAATGATTTTCTGGGACGGCCAGTGCACCAAAAATCAGTTATTTGTATAACTTGAATCTCTTGAAGACATCGGATGCTCTGAGATTTCCATCCCACTGGGGGAAAAAAAGGAAGTTCAGAGGGATGTGAAAGCAAAACATGACAAGGAAAGGATGGGTTGGGAGTTAGATACTGAATATTTTGAACCTGCAAACATATCAGTGCGCATTTGCAGTTTGGTGGGTTTTCTTAGCTTCATAGAGCTAGCAGGACTGTTGGAATCATCTGGTTTGACTTGTTGCATAATATGGGCCATAGCATTTGATCCCTTCTTTTTCGCCTCAGGCCAACAACCTGCGGTTGCACCTTGTTTTTTCCCAGCTGGTTTTCTGAGCCCTAATTTGCTTTCTTAAGAACACTGTAGCCAGAAAGGAGAGGATGAAGCTGCTGAGTACAGCAACAAGCTGCTGTGTGGACATACTGAATCTTTTCTGCAAGTGGCAAAAGGTTTCTTTCAGCCCCTAATTTGCAGTGTCAGAGTAACCCATTATCAAGACGATTAAATTTAAAGAGACTGCAGTAAATGCTAGCATACAGAAGACATCAAGCATCATTAAAATGTAATTGGAAGCAAAGCTTAATGAGGTAAAAGGAAAAAAAAATGCCCAGAATCATTTTAGGTTCTTTTCCTCCCTTCCCTTACTCACTTTGTCTGAGCTAAGAGCTACTGTCTTAAACAATAATAATACTAATAATTTGCTAGAAAATGTATTAGCCGTTCTTTGCAATGGCTAGAAGGCATGTTGAGACTCAGGGGAGTTTCAATCTGAGAGGTCAACAACATCCCAAAGACTGTCAGAGTTTGGAGGTGACCAAGTCTCCTTTTGCTCATCCCGAGCTGACAAATGGAACAAAATGAAAACTGTTTCCTTCAGCAGCTCTTGGTGAGACTCTGTCAGGCCAGGATGGAGCCTGATGTGGCAGGCAAATGAAATGATTACAGAACAGGTAATGGCTGAATAAGCAGGTAGACTGTCTTCCCAGATCCTTAAGGGGTGGTCACGGCAGCGCAGGTGCAGTCTGGTGCATGCACCCCTTGGAGAGGGAGCTGTCTGGTTCATTCCTCATGTGAGGAGTTTGGCAAGACCAAGCTAGGTTTGCACCCAGCTTCCGTTTTGCCTGCGTCGGGGAGGGAGGGTCAGGGAAAGGTACGTACCAGTAAGTGTGGGCGCTCAATGCTCTCAGCCACATACATCTGCACTCGGACGCAGAGGTGCGTGTGCGTCTTTGAGCATCATAGGGCAAACCTTTCCCAACACACCCTTGGCTCTGAGACGCCCCGTCGTAGGCTTTTTTGTTTGCATAAGATCATAAAAACGGTCACACTGGGTCAAACCAAAAGTCCGTCTAGCCAATATCCTGTCTTCCAATAGTGGCCAATGCCAAATGCCTCAGAGGGAGTGAACAGAAAAGGTGACCATCAAGTGATCCCTCCCCTGTCATCCATTCCCAGCTTCAGACAAACAGAGGCTAGGGACACCATTCCTGCCCATCCTGGCTAATAAGTATTGCTGGACCTAACCTCCATGAAGTTATCCCGTTCTTTTTTGAACCCTGTTAAAGTCCTGGCCTTCAGAACATCTCCATGTAGTCGTACTCTCTGTCACTTGATAAAAATTGTACTTCATTACCGTTAAACTTAGTCGCCGTTAAACCTTTTATCCTTCCCCTCTCTGGGGCTTCTTTCCCCCTGCCACTCTGTCTTGTCTGTTTAGATTTAAAGCTGCATGAGCTTTGTAGGGTGCCCAACGCAAGCGGTCCTTGATCTCCGCTTGGGCCTTCTTTGAGTTACCATAATACAAATGATAATAAAACCCGCACCTGGTCTAAACCTTTCCAAAAGAACTGATGCTCTCAGCATCTAAAGCATGGAAGAATTCTGGGATCCCCCTTGGTCTGCTCCATTAAATAGTTTCCTTTCTCCATTTTCTTTTCATTGCAAGTGGCATCTGAGTTTCACTCAACATGGGGAGTGGTTAGTGGAGGACGATATGTAACAGCTGGCCAGCTAGCAGCCTCTTCGGGATCGTTAGTTGGCCACCATGAGAGCAAACAAGCCAATTTCACAAGGTTAAAAAGGATCCCTGCTGTCCTTTAGCAGAAAGGCCAAAGATTTGACTAGGCTTGGAAGCTGAAATCTCCTCTCTCCGTTAGAGTTGGTCTCATTGGCAAAGGGGCGAGCTCTTCTAGGAATAGACAAAAAAAAAATTCCCTACGCCACAATTGTTGAAGCAACACCCTTTCTATCTTCCCCTTAAAGAAAGGAAATAATCACATTTTAAGAGCCGTGCCATGTGGAATTTTGTATCCAGTTTTCAGGTGCCCTTAAGAAATTGCTCTCTTGTAAAACATCAGACACAAGAGAGCTACCCTGCAGTTTTAGTTAGAAAAGTGCCCATCAGAATAACCCTTCCCACTCTCTCCATGTCTTTGAGTCACACCTGCACACTGTCCTGACACAAGATAGTTGTTACTGCTCCTATCCCTGCATAACCAACAAGGCAACAGGAGAGTAAGGTGGGTGGTTCTTAGCTTGCTACTTTAACAACCGCCTTGTCAGCCATGCTGTTGTTGCAGGATCTTTCTTTTTAGTGTGATGGAAGAGCCAGAAGCGAGAGAGCTTGGGTTTTTTCCCCATGTTGAGCTTTACAATGCCAGCAGCTGACTTGTAAACAACCGAGACGCTTTGATTTGAACCATACTGAGCGCTTGACTCTCTTTCTCACTAACAGGACTCACGTGGCTCTCCATTGGACCACCATTTTGAAAGGTTTAGGAGACAGTGTTTTCCCTTCTTTCAATACAGCTTCATGGCTGTAACTGATGACAGAATCAAACTCCTAGGGTGTGTCTAGACTACAGGGTTTTGTCGACAAAAGTGGACTTTTGTCGACAAAACTATACCTGCGTCTACACTACCGCCGAGTTCTGTCGACAGTAAGTCGACAGAATGTGGCAGTTTTGTCGACGGTGGTAAACCTCATTCTACGAGGAATAACGCCTTTTGCCGACAGAGTTCTGTCGACAAAAGGCGCTACTGCATCCACACTGTGCTTTTTCAAAAGAGAGCGTCTAGACTCTCTGTCGAAAAAGCAGCTTGCTTTGTCGACAGAACTGGCTGTAGTCTAGACGCTCTTTGTCAACAGAGGCTTTGTCGACAGTATCTGTCGACAAAGCCTCTGTCGACAAGAGCCTGTAGTCTAGACCAGCAGTTCTCAAACTTTTGGGGCTCCAGAGCCCTTTACATGCGTAAAAATTTATGCGGAGCCCCAGCGGACCACTGATTGTATGTGTTGTACCTATCGATGTTTCCAGTTTGACAACCTCGTGGAGCCCCTGGAGATGTCTTGCAGAGCCCTGGGGCTTCGTGGAGCACAGTTTGAGAAACACTGGTCTAGAGGTACCCCTACTTGGAACATTATTAGTGTCTCTGTTAGCATCTGTATGGTGAGGCGCTTGTTTCTTCTGGGCCTTCGGATTGTTTATCCTCCATCCTCTCCAGTAGTGTTGGGAAATACTCCCTCTAATGTATACTCTTCTGAAGTGAGTGGAATTACACAGTGTTAGAGCTGGTTGTGTGCTGTTTCTTGTTTTTCTCCTGGGGGAAAAAAAGTTCTTTTTCTTTCAAAAACGTACTTTTTCTTATGGAGCATCCATTGAGACATTTTCAGGTTTTTGGGTGAGGGGAGGTTAATAAAAAGAGTCAACGTTATTGAGGAATCGCGATCGTTTCATTGAAACCATAATTTTCAATTGGTGGAAAAATGTTGGTGAAAATATTTTGGCCAAGCCCCAGCATAGAACCTGGCATAGAATTCTCCCCTGTAGATGTATAGATTGGCAGCCCAAGAAGGCAAACTCCCTTTCTCCTAGAAACTGGAATCAGAGGTTTCCCTGCAAATGGACGATGCTTTGAAATAGTGTAGGCGTTCCCGTCCATGAGTACCAGTTAGCAGGTTCCATGGCCTGTTAATGGTATTTATGTTTAAAAGCTGACCAAGAAGCACTGACCCTGGATATCAATACTGGCAATCTAAAGAGAAGTTGTATTGTCCCATCTGGAGTTCTGGGAAGAATTTAAGGGAGAGGTGAGGGGAGAGGGGGGAGAGGTTAGGAGTTAGGCATCACAAAAAAGGGCAATAAAAGATCCATATACATATTATCATAGAAATAGGTTGTCCTGCAGCTGCTCCACTCTAGGTATATGAACAGCTCTGGGATGCTTAGAAACTACTGGACAAGAATAAGCTTATAGCGGGCAAAATGACCATTCATTAACAACGGTATTGCAAAGAAAGGGCTCGCTGAGACAGAACAATTAAAAAGCACCGGGCTTCAATAAAAGGTGACTGAAATTTACATTCTCTTTCTTAGAAGGGCTCTTTCTCCCTTTCTGTCTGGTTTTCTTCTCTCTTTTTGCGGGGATGGTGTTCTAATGCCAGGCTCCCCAGGGCCTGGCGTTAAATCTTCCTCTGAATTAGCATTCCCGTTCCCCGGGGAGGGCAGCGGCAGTGATGACTAAGGGAAAGGGTGATAAATGTTAACAGAAACACTTTTGCAGAGTGCTGATGTTGTGTTTTTAAAACACGCACCTGCACAAAAGATGCAGCGTGAGGGAAATAGCTCCATCTTTAGTGGAGACAAACGCACATGGAGACACGGGCTTATTTAACGGACTTTACAGGAATGACTCCGTGTGGCTTCCCCAGGATGTATGGAAAGTCATGGGGAAAGGAAATGAATGAGTCAGACAGGAAGACTGATCTGGTGGTTTAAACTAGATTGACTTTCCAGCTTTGCCACACATCTCCTGTGTGACCTCGGGCAACTTATTTAGACCCACGTATTTATAAATAGTTAAGTGCCTACCTGCTATTGAAATCAATGGGATTTAGTCACCTAAATACCTTTAAACATCTGGGGGGTGTGTCTAGACTACAGGGTTTTGTCGACAAAAGTGGACTTTTGTCGACAAAACTATATCTGCGTCTACACTACCACTGAGTTCTGTTGACATAACATCGACAGAACTCGGCAGTTTTGTCGACGGCGGTAAACCTCGTTCTACGAGGAATAATGCCTTTTTGTCAACAGAGTTCTGTCAACAGAAGGCGTTATTGCATCTACACTGTCCTTTGCGTCTACACTCTCATGTCGACAAAGCGGCTTGCTTTGTCGACAGAACTGGATGCAGTCTAGACGCTCTTTGTCGACAGAAGCTTTGTCAACGGTATCTGTCGACATAGCCTCTGTCGACAAAAGCCTGTAGTCTAGATGTACCCTGGGAGTCCTTCTCTTTGTGCCTCAGTTTTCCATCCCTGTTGGGGTATGTCTACATAACCGGGCCAAAGTCTGATTAAGATACGTAACTTCAGCTACGTCAATTGTGTAGCTGAAGTCAAAATAGCTTGACTCAGCTGTTGGTGCTGTCTACACAGAAGAAAGTCGATGGAAGAACACTCTTCCTTCAACTTCCCTTACTTCTTGTGAAATGAGGGTGACAGGAATCAGAGTAAGAAGTCCTCCAGCTCACCATTATTTCGAAGTAGAGGCTTGTAGTGTAGACATGCACTCCGTTATTTTGGAATAACGTCAGTTATTCTGCAATTACGCTGCTGTGCAGACATAGCCTTGGGGATAAAAATTTGGGGGGCAGGGAGTGTCTCTTCCCATGCCTATGTACTGCACCAGCGCAATGGGACCTTGATCTCCCTGTAATATAAGTGGTAGGTACTAATAATCTATCCAACACTGGTTTATTTGCAGGTTGCCTTAGTTGGCACCAGCTTAGGTGAAAATTCTAATGCACAGATGACTCCGGTGCACTAAGTGTGGGTGTATGGAACTTGTGCTGGTGGATTTGGAGTTGCTTGAGCATCCACACGACAGTGTAAACATGGGTTTACAATGGCTGGACTGGACCTGACAGCAGTGTTAATAAATAACCTGTTCATACTGCGCTACTCACCGCTTCTGAACTGGGTATGCTGCTTGACCTGTGTCCACACTGCAAAACAATGGAGTGTGGACCCGTGTCACAGTGGGACAATGTCCGTTTGCTCTGCCTCTCCCTGGGGCTGGCTTTTAATTATCTTCCATGGTAGGGCCTGTCTCTCGCGTTGGTCTGGGGCCTCTTTATTCGTTTTGTAAATGGTGGCGATAGTATTTTACATTTTCTTTCACTCTCGGGGAACCCGAAGTGCACAAAAAGTTATAGGCTGTGTGGTCTGGGAAAGATGTTAACCTTGCCCTGTGGGCTGGAGGAGATGCCATGAGGAATTAGAGCAGCTGCAACTAATTCACTAAAATTCTTTGGAGGGGGGGAGTTTTTAGGGGGTGTGGTGATAGCTCTGACACCCTTTAAAGGGGTCTGGCATGTGCTCCCCCACTGTATCTGACGTCTACTTCACTGCCTAGCTTGGAATGGACCAGAACATGCTCAACTGATTTAGTTGGGATTGGTCCTGCTTGGGCAGGGGGCTGGACTTGATGACCTCCTGAGGTCTCTTCCAGCTCTAGGATTCTATGATTCTAACTTTTGCTTGGGCACAGCCTCAGCTCTCCAGCCACTTGGCTGCTGGCCCCTGGTCCAAAAAGGAAAGGACTTTGATCTCTCTCTCCTCTGTATAGTGCGCAGAATCAAACGGCCCTGATCTTGTGATGGTGATGAAAATACAAGGGGAGGAAAACCAGCGGCATGTTGTATTCATAGAGGCGGGCTCACGTCCCAAACTGGGCTTTGGCTCAGGTGTGCCTAAAATCCTGTTTATCTGATGGGGAGGGGGGGCTCTGCCCAAAAGATAGGACCCATTTCCAAACTTGAGGTGCCAGTTCAGATCTGGAAACCCTCCACCAAAGCCGGGTTGCCGGGTGCGGCTTGGAGGTCTCGCTCCATGCGTACAGAACACCCAGGGCCGGCCCACAACATTTTGGCACCTGAGGCGGAGAGCTCAAATGACGCCCCCATGCCACCTTTTCTCCAGCCTGCTTGTTATGCTTCTTCCTCCAGCACAGCACTCCACCATCTCTGTGCAGAGAGAATACATATGCACCAGCAGCAGACACAAATTTCAGGAGACTCTGGGACCTAGTGGTGTGTCCCCTCCTCCCCCCGCCAGTCTGGCACCTGAGGCGGCCGCCTCAGTTCGCCTCATGGTAAGGCCAGCCCTGAGAGCACCTGTCCTCCGAAGATCTCCAAGAGCATTGTGAGGGAGAGGGAGTAGCCACTTTCGCCATCCTACTGGCATCACAAGGTAAAATCTCCGGGTGCCGGCTCTCGCAGCAAGAGAAGACTGGTCACCTGACCCCAGGCTGTATCCACCAGACTGTGCCGCCTTCGATGCGCCAGATCAGCCTCCTGACACGCCGCGCGCAAGAAGTGGCAACCCTCTGCAAACAGCAGTGCACCGAGCCGGCAACGCGACTGGCTCCATCCAGAAAGGAAAGGAGGGGCTGAGGGAGAGAGGCAGAGTCAGAGGCAATGTTTAATTAGGATGCTAATTTCATGACATCATGCCTCTTGGCCTTTATTCCATTAATGAAGCTGAAAGTAGGCCACAAACTACAGGGATTTACTCATCCCTGTTGGGACTGTTATATTTGTCTGTCTGCTTGCATGGAAAATGCAGCATCATTCCCGTTTGTTAAGTTATTCCACAAACATTCACCATCCACTCTCCTCTTCCTGCAGCCTCATTTATACTGCATGCTTAATGCCCTGTATAATTTGCCTCTCTCTGCATACTGATGTAGGGCTAGATATATAGATATATATATATTAAAGAGAAATGGGCAAAGATAATTCAGGGACAGCCAGCTCTGAGTATTTCCCCCTGGGTAAAACTCACTGGGTAAGGGCTGGATCCCAGGTTACCAAGAGCTCCTTAAATAGAAGCATTGAAACAGGATAGCAGCAACATAATGTTAGCTTGATAGATGATATCTGCACCGTGAGAGGAATGCTGAGATTCTTTCAAGTCAAGCCTTCCTTGGACCAAACTTCCAAGACAGTAGATGGGAACTTTCTCTGGACAAATAGTAGCTCTTCTATAGCAAATGTTATCTGTAGGTCTCAATGTGCTTCACAAAGGAGGTCAAATAGCATTATCCTCGTTTGACAGATGGGGAAACTGAGGCAGAGAGGGATGGAGAGACTTGCCCAAGGTCACCTAACAGAGCAGTTAGGTCAGTGTCAGAGCTCAGGATAGAACAGAACCCTCCTCAAGTGTTCTAACCACTAGGCAATAGCACCCTCACACTGCATTGCTGTCTCCTCACAATAAGGGTGAGCGGTGTGAACAACTGAACACCCTTGGGTGGGGCATCTACAGTCGGGACATCTTGGGGATCTGCGAGCATGAATCTCTGCTGCCTGAGCTAAAATGCCCAGCTATGTTCACTCAAAGCTATTGGCAGGCTCGTAAATGTGGTCCAGCCACCAGACCAGGACTTAAAGCCACGCTCTGTAAGCATGCTGGGTGTCTAGTCATTCCAGAGCCCTGCTCAGGACTCTTGTGGTGTATTCACAGATGTGAAAGTCAGGAGAATCACTATAATAATCTAATCTGATCTCCTCCCTAGCACAGGCCAGAGAGTCTCAGCCAGGAATTTCTGACGTGGAAGGAATTGTTGTTCATTAACACTAGAGCTGAGCAACTAAAGCAAGAAAAATATTATTATTTGATTACTTTTTCTCCTGGCTTCTTTTAATAGACTTTTAATTTTATTCTTTCTCCCATGCTAATTACCTTTTTTATGTTCATGTTCCATGAACGGTCATGCCCTTGAGTATTACCGGCAGGAATATTCACGGAAAGAACATTTCAAAGCCACGTGCCTGACCGTCTGTGGAAACTGACTTTGAGACTCTCATGTAAAAATTTGTGTCGCTCACCCAACCGGAGTGCAGAAACAATACCACATGACTTATTGTGACCAATCACAATTAACCCATGTAATCTAAATTTCATATATTCACCAGTAGTCCATAAGGTGAAGAATTTGAAAACTAGTCAACTAGATGTTGATGTTCTTGCGCACCTGCACACTCAGAGTTTGCAGCTAGTGCATGCAAAATGCAGTGATACTTCTCACCTAGCTTTGGTTACTCTTCTGCCCCAGAGATTTCTACGTACTTCCAGCTGGCTTCTGAATGCAATTCAAAGCATTGGTTTACAGAGACTTTAGAATAAAAGAAAATAGAACTGGAAGGGACCTTGAAAGGTCATCAGGTCCAGTCCCCTGCCCCCACGGCAGGACCAAGCACCATCTAGATCATCCCTGATAGATGTTTGTCTAACTAGTTCTTAAATATATCTAATGATGGAGATTCTACAACTTCCCTAGGAAAGTTAAGCCCATTGCTTCTTGTCCTATCATCAGAGGTTAAGAAGAATAATGTTTCTCTCTCTTCCTTGTGACACCCTTTTAGGTACTTAAAAGCTGCTATCACGAGCCCTCTCTGTCTGCTTTTTTCCAAGCTAAACAAACCCAATTCTTTCAGTTGTCCCTTATAGCTCATGTTTTCTAGACCTTGAATCATTTTTTTCTGGCCCCTCTCCAATTTCTCCACATCTTTTCTGAAATGGGATGCCCAGAACTGGACACAATACTCCAAATGAGGCCTAATCAGCGCAGAGTAGAGTGGAAGAATGACTTCTCATGTCTTGCTCACAACACTCCTGTTAATGCCTCTCAGAATCATGTTTGCTTCTTTTTTTTCACACTGTTGACGTAGATCTGTAAACCCCTCTATGGGCTAGGTTTTGTATATCTTAGAGTTGGCCCCTTTCTCGACCTAACTTGACCTCGTAGTTGGGCTCGACTGGGACGTTTGGGCCCGTACCACCAGGTCAGTAGGCCCGACTCAGTGAAAGGCTTGGACTCAGGACAGAGGCCAAGTGTGCAAATTTAGGTGCTAATGAACAACATATCTGGTCACACTCTTACCAGGGCAGTACAAGGGAAGTTGGCACACTTGCGTTGGATTGGTGGAGAAGGGGGAGTTATTTTGTTTGCAAGAGCTAATGTTATTTAAACGGATGGCTGGGACTGTTGTCAAACTCTGTCTGCAGATCAAAACTGAAAGCCCACACCTCTCTTGTTAGGCTAGTTTTGGGGAAACCGCTCTTCTATCTCCAGTTAACAGCAGAGGGTTTTCTCCTGCGCTCTTTCACCCATGTCCTCACGAGGCCTGCGCTTGCTCTCAGTATGCTTCCGAGATCAGTGGAACGTGTATGTGGCTAACCTACTCCAAGAACTCCTGTTGGAGAGGCATGAAGCCCCCTCCATGCCAGTACTCCCCACTACTCGCTTTCTGTCCGTGGGGGTATCCATGTTTATGCTATACATTCTGCCATACTGCCGTTCATTGGGACCGAGCACTCAGGATCCAGAATCCCACATGGGCATGTCTGTCCAGCCAGGCAGAACATTACTGCAAAGTCAACAAGCCAGCCCTTGTGTGCTGTTTTATAAATACATCCTCCAGTCCACGGGGTCAGCAGCCTACGACGTCCCTCTGAAATAAGGGAGCCTGACAAGAGCTCAGCAGATGCCCCGACATCCTGAATCAGGGCTCTGTGAGTCTCCTCTCAGCCGCGGCAGCACATACTGTTCTCGTGGTGCTGTGCCAAGCGACTTCTGGGTCAGTGCTGAGCTGTGGAAATAAGTCGCAGTGGGGGATTGATGACAGAGCTCCTCTGACCTGAGGGAAAGCGGCAGGAGGAAGGCACCAGACGTGGAGACGGGAGCGGGAGGAGAGAATGCTGGAGTGTCGAGAAGTTTAGGGCCTGTAAACCCTCCTCACAGGCTGTCTTCCAGAGAAGGCAAACAGCCTTTAATCTGCTAGAAGAATCCCAATTTGCGTTTGAAAGCATATGTTTGCGTTGGGAATCAAGCAGCCGGCTCTGCGGTGCTTAACTAGTAGGTCAATGGCGCGGCCTGGGAATTCGGTTGATCCGCACAGCCTTAGGTTGTCATGGCAGTAACGAGGAGTGACATTTGCGCCGAGGAAGGAACAGGGATTGTGGGTGCTCTTCAAACTGCTAAGTAGCAGTTTGGCAGAAAAGGACCTGGGGATTACAGTGGATGAGAAGCTGGATATGAGTCAACAGGGTGCCCTTGTAGCCAAGAAGGCTAATGGCATATTGGGGTGCATTAGGAGGAGCATTGCCAGCAGATCCAGAGAAGTGATTATTCCCCTTTATTCGGCTTTGGTGAGGCCACATCTGGAGTATTGTGTCCAGTTCTGGGCCCCCCACTATAGAAAGGTTGTGGACACATTGGAGAGGGTCCAGCGGAGGGCGACAAAAATGCTAAGGGGGCTGGAGCGCATGACCTATGAGGAGAGGCTGAGGGAGTTGGGTTTGTTTAGTCTACAGAAGAGAAGAGTGAGGGGGGATTTGATAGCAGCCTTCAACTTCCTGAAGGGAGGTTCCAAAAAGGCTGGAGAGAGGCTGTTCTTAGTAGTGACGGATGGCAGAAGAAGCAGCAATGGTCTCAAGTTACAGTGGGGGAGGTCTAGGTTGGATATTAGGGAAAACTATTTCACTAGGCGGGTGGTGAAGCACTGGGATGGGTTACCTAGGGAGGGGGTAGAATCTCCATCCCTAGAGGTTTTTAAGTCTCGGCTTGACAAAGCCCTGGCTGGGTTGATTTAATTGGGATTGGTCCTGCCTTGGGCAGGGGGCTGGACTTGCTGACCTCCTGAGGTCTCTTCCAGCTCTATGATTCTATGAAAGCCCCTGGCCCTGTTCCGAGGGCTGGCCTGCTTTCGGGAAGTGCCCCTCCCTTCACCCCTTGACACTGGTTTGATGTGACAGGTGGATGCTTTCTTCAGCGAGGAAGCAAGGCAGGAGGACGCTGACTGGATTCAGGCTCAGCGCATGTGTTGGGGATGGGAGCTGCCTTCCTTTGAAGCATTAGGGGCCGAATGAGAGTCTCTTTGTGCTGTTACACTGGTGCCAATGCGTCCATTCCGCTTTGGTGGCATTTTAGATCCAGTTTTCATTGGTAGAACGTGCTACGCTAAGGGCAGGACAATGAATGAGGCCCTAGGCCTTTGCTATTTCTAAAGGTAGGACACATGGGTTGGTAACTCTACGGTCTATTTTACTATGGTTTTGATGTGGGCCAAATCCAGTGAGGTGCTGGGTGCCCTCAGCTCCTGTTGACTTCAGGGGGATTGGACAGGATCCTGTGTGTTACGGTGACCATATACCAGCTGCCAAATATTTCCTTTGCATCTGACTGACATTTACACTGATTAAGACAAAGCAAACAATCAAGAAAGAACAAATCATAGAATCATAGAATACTAGGACTGGAAGGGACCTCGAGAGGTCATCGAGTCCAGTCCCCTGCCCTCATGGCAGGACCAAATACTGTCTAGACCATCTCTGATAGACATTTATCTAACCTACTCTTAAATATCTCCAGAGATGGAGATTCCACAACCTCCCTAGGCAATTTATTCCAGTGTTTGACTACCCTAACAGTTAGGAACTTTTTCCTAATGTCCAACCTAAACCTCCCTTGCTGCAGTTTAAGCCCATTGCTTCTTGTTCTATCCTCAGAGGCCAAGATGAACAAGTTTTCTCCCTCCTCCTTATGACAAATGTAAGTGCTTGTCCGCATGAGAAAGTAGCGCTGCCTTAAACCTAAGCGGTGCACTCAAATTGGTTTAGTTAAAGTGATGCAAACCTTGGTGTGGATGTTCTTATTTCATAGGCTTGGCTCATTTGGGGTTCGCTTAAAGTTGATAAGGAACATGTTGAGGCAACATTAAAATGCACTGCAGTTAAACAGAACTGAGTGTTTGCAAAGGTATTGGCATCTGTTTAACGAAATGATTTTAAAACCAATTTAAATTAAACCTGTGCAATTTTCTCATCTTGACAAGGCACAAAAGTCCCAAGGAGAGAAGAAGTGGGCTGTGTCCACGAAAGCTCAAGATACCATCTACATGTTTTGTTAGTCTTTAAAGTGCTACCAGAACAGTTTTTGTTTTTTAAGTTTATCCTGTACAGACTAACTCGGTTACCCGCTGAACTTCATAGTGTGTTTGTTACTCACTCCTTCCCTGAGATCTAGACTTGATGCTCAGAAATCCACTCCCCAGCCTCCTCTGACACGCCTGACATTTAAAGGTGCGGTATGCAGGAACCAGCCCCGACACTTACATTGGGTAAGTCACGACACCTTCCGCTACCACTTTCTTACCACCGTTGGAAGTGCGGTTGGGTATTTGTTCTTTATCGCATCTCTCTAAGCACAGCTCAGCACAAAGCAATGCCAAAGGAGATAACTGCTTTGCCCTATGCAGATGGGGAAAGGGAGTTAAGCCCTTTGGTCATTTCAGATCTAAGCCACCTCTGACACCACATTATTTCCTCTTCCCTCATGTAAAGGGATGTTGTGGAAACTCCACTGGAAGGAGACATTAGACCTGCTCACCTGCTTGTCCCCTGATTTTCTCTGAGAACCTCAGAGAGGGAGAGGAGTTGAACCTTTGAAAGGGGGTTGCATGTTCTGTTTGAAACTAGAACCGCTACTCTTGTGAAATGCGTGTGTAATTCCCATACCGGCTGAGTGTGATTTCTGTCCCACGGATTGGCATTGAGACCTCTTACAGAGAGGAATAATGAGTCTTCTCTACAGCCTCAGCTGAGAGCCAGGTGGCTTTTAGCTCACGTGGTAGATGCTCATGCAGTAAGCTCCAGAGGTGTCAGGTTTGGCTCTTCCTGTCGGCATTACAAGCAGAGGCTTTCCACTGGGATGTCTCTGAAGCTCAGGACACACTTCCTCAGCTAGAAGACGTAGGTAACCCATACACCTCATAGGTGTGGTGCACTGTCCCACATAGTGATACTTAGACCACTTACAGAGAGGAGGGATGAGAGACGGCTGGCTTTTAGCTCAGGCTGTAGAGGTTCATGCACTAAGCTCAGAGGTCCAGGGTTCGGTTCCACCTTTCGGCGTTACATGTGAACCCTATGATGAGCCCTTGCTGAGGAGCTTAGGTTAGTTGTATGTACTCATTCCAGTGTGATAGGAGCCAGGTTTCTAGCTCCGCGTTCTGGGGGCTGCAGAGCTAATGCTAAATCTCCTGAGGCTGACTCTAAAGAGTCTAGTCCAAGTCCCACAACTGCCATTTAGGAGACCACAAAGGGAAGAGGATTAATCCCAAGTCTCCAAAGTCCAGTCTTGTCTCCTACTGAGCTTATTAAACGGTGCTGGGGGTTGTTTGTCATGTTCAGCATTATGAAGGGTGGAGTCTGAACTCATCTGCTCCTCTTTCTCACTACATGCAGTAATCGGGGAACAAGAGCTGATGTGCTAAAATTAATGGCAGGTAAATTTAGAATGAATCAAAAGATACACGGCACCATATGCCCATCCCCTGTGGGGATTCACAGCCACAGAAGGTCAGTGAGACAAAAACCTCTGGCTGGATTATGAAAACAGGCTAGCTAATTGTATTACTATCAATAACATTTATAGTTATGGAAGCTGAGATGATGAGGCTAATCAAATCTCATGCTTCAAGGCGCAAGTTGATTGCCTTCAGGGGTCAGGAAGATGATCCTTTTTCTCGTGCACAGACCTAAATGCTGTGTGTACACTTGGCTAATGCTGTGTTTTCACCTTTGTCTGGAGCATCTGACTGCTGACAGCGATTGGAACAAGCTACCAGATCTTGAGGGAAAAATGGTCCAATTTAGCACTGTTGTGCCTGCCTCGTTCTTATGGTTTAGCGCGTTCTCCAACAAACTTCAACATCCCTTTTTGGGGGGCTGGTGCTTCACCCTGAATGACAAAGGTGCACGCAAAGATGTCTCTGAGGCAGAAGAGGAAGAAGCAGAACTAAAGCCTTCTGTTTAGAGTTGGGTGGGGAACTGGTTTCCCATTCCCCAAGGGTTTTCATGATTTCTAAAACCTTTCCCATCCCAAATCAGGATGAAATGCTCCAAAATGTTCACAAATCAAAACCAAACAGCCAGCCCTGAAACCAAAACTAGAACGGGCTGATCAAAACCTATTCGTCAGATCATTTTGCAATATTTCTTTTTTATTACAGCCTCTCTCCAACTTACGAACCGGTTACGGACCAAGCAATTGGTTGTAACTCGGTTTGTTCGTAAGTTGGACCCCATAGAGTTACACGCGACCGTGCTGTTCATAAGCGTGGATTGCGTTCATAACTCGGGGTCCGCCATTTATGACAGTTTTGGTTGTAACTGTGAACAGTCGTAAGTAGACCGTTCGCAACTCGGGGACCGGCTGTATTATTTTGATCGTGTACATGTTAACTAAATATTCACTTGAATTTCAAAAAAGAAAAGCCACTTGGAATCTATGGAACTTTTCATTGGAAGAATGTGGAAACGGGACAGTTTGACCACTTTAAAACTTCTTTCCCCATAATTATTTCAAAACTGGTAAAAAATCTCTTTTTGGGGGGAAGGTTCATTTTGACACACCAGCGTTTTTGGACCTGGAACCTGGTGTCAAGAGAGACCCAACCAGCTTAGTTTCCATTACCTAGCACTGATCCTCATTATGAAAACCAACCGCTCTTCAGTCTCTGCTGCCTCTGCTTTAAAAGCAGAAATGGGCTGGAATTGAGCGTGAGAGGAAAATCAGGGTAGTTTTTTAAGTGAGTTTGGATGTATTGCTTTGACTCAATCTGCTTTGGCTTGTAGGCTACGGAGAGGAGCAGCCTTAAGTTTGCCACTGCCAGGGATGAGTCACCCATCTCTCTCCCCTCCATTACATTTACTCTTGATGATATCTCCTTCTCTCCCCGCCCCTTCCTCTTTCATGTCAGGAGTCAAGGCCTGAACATAAGAACGATCAGGCTGGGTCAGACCAAAGGTTCATCTAGCTCAGTATCATTGTCTTCCAACAGTGGCCAATGCCAGATGCCCCAAAGGGATGCCCTCTGATCCTGTGATCATGTGATCCTCCCGGTGATCCATTTCCAGCCTCTGACAAACAGAGGCTACAGGACACCATTCCTACCCATCCTGGCTAATAGTCATTGATTAACCTAATCTCTATGAATTTATCTAGCTCTTTTTTGAACTCTGTTAAAGTCCTGGTCTTCACAACATCATGTGGCAAGGAGTTCCACAGGTTGATTGTGCACTTCATGAAGAAAAGCTTCCTTTTGTTTGTTTTAAACCTGCTACCTATTAATTTCATTTGGTGATCCCTAGTACTTATGTTATGGGAACAAATAAATAACTTTTCTTTATTCACATTCTCCATACCTGTCATGATTTTATAGACTCCTGTTTTCACCTCCACCCGTTCAACATGCCATGTTTTCTCCTACACTGGGGATTTGCAGCAATGCTGGTGGTTGCAGGGCAGGTACCTACATCTAGACAAGGCATTTTTTTTAAAACAGAAATCAGCAAGGGTGCTTTCCTTTTCCTGGAAAACTCTCAAGACTTTCTCTGGAAGATTAATACCTTCTTCTGCTCCTGCCCTCCCCTCTTTGCATTTTTATCGCTCTGAATGGCCCAACCTTTCCCTCTTAACGCTGCGCTCAAAGGTGATATAAAACCCAGACGGAAGCCCAGAAGGCAGCAGCCAGGTTAGAATTTAGGTTGCGTCCTCTGAGTTCGTTCTCGGAAGACTGCAGGCTTAATTTGTTGTCTGAGCATCTCCTGTATTTATAATAATACCCGCTATTAAACGACAGGCCATTAGCCATAATGCGATTTGCCTATTTATTACATATGATTTTGTGTCTCAGAAGCAACCATGCTCGGACACGATGTGTTCTCCCCCTTTATGTGCACGGAGAGGTAGTTTGAGGCTTTCTGGATTTTTTACTAGGGTGGCTAATGGATGATGGGTAGGGTGAAAATGGGTGCAATGCAGTAAACCTGGAATCCACACTAGGAACCCAGAAGGTCTGCAACACCCGTGCCTCATTAAGAACTCAGAATCTGCTCACTGACTAACCTTGCAGATGAGTTCATGCTCAGTAAAGGAAATTGATTACTTTCCATTGCAATTAACATCTGGTCCTGGGTCAGATCATTAGGATAATTTGTTATAGGGGGAAAAAAACAAGGAAGCTAGCTACAGGGTAATAAAGTTTCTTCTGGATCCAATTAAAGATGCATTCTCTGGCTTACTCTGCCAGACTTCAGCCATCTCTTGGGGATTCTTCAGGGTGAAGAGAAGCATAAGGAGTGGCCCGGGGTGTGGACGTTGGGTGTGTGTAGTGTAGATGCCGTGTAACTTGCCCCTGACTGCAGGATGTGATCAGTGTCGACTGGTGTGCCTGTTGCTTTCTGGAGTTCGGGGGTGATGTAAGGAATCGGTTTGGCGAGGAACGTGGAAGTGAAGGGATGGTGATCCTCAGGGTGGGGAAAGGGCATGTTCTGATATTTTCTTTGGAAGGAGTTTCACGTTGTGTTTCACAAGCCAGCTGTCTCAGAAACTGGAAGGGAAACTTAGTCAAAGCAACGGAGCGTGCCGTGGTTTGAAATGAAACTATGAATCAATCCCTCTCAGAGGATTTCTCAGAATGGGGCCAAACTTTAAACAAACTGAGCCAGAGACTCAGACTTGGAGCATGACCGGCCAAAACCCAATCAAGCCTATGCAAAGCAGGTCTGTATGGTTTTAAGGAAAGTCTCTTTAGGAACTGTGCTGTAGTTAGCAACAATAGCGATCATATTCTTAACAACAACATGTCCAGGGCTGCCGAACACTTCATGGATGTCATTACGCTGTATTCTGTGGCCACTTAGAATTTCATGGTGACAGCGAGACTAGCATCTGGACCTTCCTGTTCCACAAACTCAAGGCCGTTGCTTCACAAAAATAGGCCCCTAGCACTGGAGCTCAATGAAAATCACCATTAGCAGTAGAGGGTCTATGAAACACAGATGGACACTTCAGATTCCTTCCAGGAGAGGGCAGCCTGAGACATCCACACTTTCTAGTCTATTACATCCTCCTTGCTGAAATATGGAGCTCCTTGCCAGAGGAAGTTGTGAAGGCCAGGACTTTAACAGAGTTCAAAAAATAACTAGATAAATTCATGGAGGTTAGGTCTATTAATGGCTATTAGCCAGGAGGGGTAGAAATGGTGTCCCCAGCCTCTGTTTGCCAGAAGCTAGGAATGTGGTCGTCTCATCTCAAAAAATATATACTGGCATTAGAAAAGGTTCAGAGAAGGGCGACTAAAATGATTAGGGGTTTGGAATGGGTCCCATATGAGGAGAGATGAAAGAGACTAGGACTTTTCAGCTTGGAAAAGAGGAGACTAAGGGGGGGATATGATAGAGGTCTATAAAATCATGAGTGGTGTGGAGAAAGTGAATAAGGAAAAGTTATTTACTTGTTCCCATAATATAAAAATGAGGGGCCACCAAATGAAATTAATAGGCAGCAGGTTTAAAACAAATAAAAGGAAGTTCTTCACACAGCGCATAGTCAATCTGTGGAACTCCATGCCAGAGGATGTAGTGAAGGCTAGGATTTTAACAGGGTTCAAAAAAGAGCTAGATAGATTCATGGAGGTTAGGTCCATCAATAGCTATTAGCCAGGATGGGTAAGGAGTAGTGTCCCTAACCTCTGTTCATCAGGGGGTGGAGATGGATGGCAGGAGAGGGATCACTTGATCATTACCTGTTCGGTTCACTCCCTCTGGGGCACCTGGCATTGGCCACTGTCAGCAGACAGGACACTAGGCTAGGTGGACCTTTGGTCTGGCCCAGTACAGCCGTTCTTATGTTCTTATTTCTAATTGGGAAATACCATGTTAAGCTCTATCTGGGTTCTGACACACACCATGTTTATTTCACCTTATTGTAGTTAAAGATGAACAGACAGGTACAGGAAAAATAAGAGCTATTCCTCTCCAAATATTTGTCCAAATCTTGAATCGCAATTCCTTTTACAGGAAGGTCCATGTAATACATTAAAAAAGTATTTGGAATGAATTTTTAGCAAGGCCAACAGCTGATTTGTAAGATTGCTTCTAAATTGGTAATTAAATAACCCATTACCAGGAAAGGGAGGGGTGCCTTGCTTGTCCAGAAGTTAGGGTTGATTAGTAATGGATGGTGGGTTATACCAGGACCGTGGCTTCACTTTGGGATCACTTTGGATGCCACCTAACCCCGCATTATATTTGAACATGAATCACTGCTCCTTGGTCTTTGTTTCCTAAGCCAAAGCTTGACACGTGCAACTATAGGTAGATCTCATTTATTATGGCTTAATTAAAGGCTCGGTGCACAAAGAAGATGCCTCTCTCTTCCTTTTAGCTAGCCAGCACGATCATAATTGTACTGATGTCGGGGCCAGCTTTCTAAGTAGCTCTTGGAAGACACTGTGAGGAAGATCTCAGCAGTTCTGCTGGGAATTCTGCACAACAAAAGTCACATTCATAATTGTAATTAAGAAATGGGATGTGGTTTTTTTTCCTTTGGGCTCCATGGGCAGGTAGGTTGGTTTGTTTTTCTGGTCAAATGCCAGGCCCAAGCATTGCAAGGTTGCAACACGAGGTGTACGGACAGACTGTCCACTGTGATTCAACAAAGAAGGTAGGGTAGTCTAGTGGAGGACAGTTTCGTTCTGACGGCAGAATCTTTACAACCCAGGGTGACGTAAGACACAGACAACGTGTCTCAGGGGTGGTTTCTTGGGCTAGTAGTTAGGAAAACTATTGTTCTAGACTAGAACAAATTTGACATGGAGCGAGTGAGCAAATGAAATATCGAAAGCCCAGGATGAAATATCGAAAGCCCAAAATTTCTCCATATTTTAGAGTGACTTGTTTTAGGAGCAGCTCGCCTTGATGGGTCCGTGCAAGGCTAGCTGTACTCTTGTACTTCTACTTGTGAAACTGGCACTGAACCTTGCACTAGCCAGCAAGAGTACAGCTGGGGATGGCTCCGTCTGCATGAGCTGCCATTTACGCCCTTGGCTGATATGTGGACGTACCCTGAAATAAAGAGAACAGAAGTACACAAAGATGACGCCAGTGTTTCAGATGAATTACATATTGCTGTAATATGTAAATAATGGCACCCTGAGGCCACCTCTATACTAACCTGGATGCTCTGGAGATCGATCTTCTGGCGTTTGATTTAGCGGGTCTAGTAAAGGCCTGCTAAATTGAATGCTGAGGGTGCTCCCATTGGCACCAGTACTCCTACTCCTTGTGAGGAATAAGGAAAGCCAATGGAAGCTTTTCTCCCATCCATCTTCTGCCGTGAGGATGGTGCCAAAGTTCGAATCCAGGTACGTTGACTACAGCTGCACAATTAACGTAGCTGGAGCTGCGTAGCTTAATTTGAACTTCTCCCCTAGTGTAGACCTGGTCTAAGTATATATGTGGGATTATGGCCAACTTGGCATTTTCAGCATGTCTGCCCAACATGGATTACACCTCCCAGCTGCAGTGCACACATACCTAGCATGAACAAGACCCTGCTGCAAGACATCGCCATGTAAACAGACATGAGAGACAAAGTGTGGGATGGGAACAAAAACGGGATATTTACAAATGTGTAGAAAAGTCATCCAGCAAGGAAGACAAGAAGGATTTGGGCTTTGAATTCAATTTGTTTCTATATGAATTCCCCACCTGGTCCTTGGACCTCAGATATTGTTCTCATTTATATTGGTCTAAACCCATTGTTTGCAGTAGGGCATTGATGCATCTTCTCGAAAGGGGAAAGGACAAAGCTGTTCTGATCTCATTCTGAAGGGGTGCAGGAGAAATGAGTCACTGCTCAGATTAGGGTGAGAGTCTGTCTGACTTCTGAAACCTAAAGCTCTTCAGTTGCTGTGGGAGAGATGAGGTTGCTCTCCAGTGTCTCGGGCAGCAGAATCTGGTGATGGTATTGAATTAACCCTTTCCTTAAAGCAGGTAAGCATTGCCCCCCCCCCCCCGCTTCTGCTTCAGGTTTAAATTCAGGAATTGAAATTTAGGAATTGGCGATCGATATTTTTGAAGCAAGGCTATCAAAGGTGGAGCCTCAATAATTAAACTCACCCTCACAGCGCTGAGGGCTCTTTACTCTGTGACTGGAAACTAACATCAAGAGGCTGTCTTCAAACCTGGAGGCTGCCTCTATTTCAAAAAAGGAAGTTGGTGTTATATCGCCAATTCCTAACCTTCCTTGAAAAGGGCAGCAATCCTAGTAAATTAACATAAACATAAAATAAACATAAAATAGCTTAAGAAAAAAACGAAAAGGTGCCGGCTGAGTTAAATATAACAACTCTTAAAATTACATAGACCTCATCTTGTGTATCACCAAACTGTCTGTACTATGGGGCTATATTGACATAATTACGGTATCATCGCCATGTGGCCTGAACCACGTAGTGTAGAAGTGGCCTATAGGGAAGGAAGGGGGCTACTTATTGCTGAGGGAGTATCTGAGGGACAGTGGCTAGACCAGTGTTTCTTAAACCGGTATGCCACGAGGCAGTCAGAGGGGTGCCACGGAGAACGACAGAATCCAAAATGGCCATTTTATTTATTTTATTTTTTTTGCTTAACAAAAAATCCTTGATGTTCCTCATAAAAAAAATTATTGTTTGGTGTTCCTCGGTCTTAAAAAGTTTAAGAAACACTGGGCTAGACTGAGAGAAAGGTTTTCTGTTGACCGAGTCCTATCTGCACTGAGGGTTAACTCAGCATAGGTACCGAGCTCAGTGCTGTGGTTTTTTTCACATCCCTGAGTGACGTGGCTATGTTGCTGTCCCTTTAAGAGTAGGCCATAGACTTACGAGTCTGTCCTCTGAAGTGATCATTTGCAAATGATGCAGCATGCAAATGGAACTGATCCGAATGACACCCATGTGATTCCAAAGTGATCTCTACTTAGTCCAGAAGGCCTGAGTTCTGCTAATACACCTGAGATCAAAATGACGTGTCGGTTCCTTTAAGCCAGCCTCAAGACAGGAAGTGACATCATCTACCCTGCCACATTTAAAGGGGCACTGCCGTGCGTGGCGAGCCCAGAAGGTGACTCCGTTTTGTTCTCCTGCATCTCTTTGTCAAATCCGTCCCACACCTTCTTTCTCTAGGTTTTTTGGGGTACAGAGCCAATAATAGTGTGTTGGGGGTTGGAAAGCAAACAAACCACCAAACGGTGGAAGCCCATCACAGCCCTAAATTAACAAAACCGGGTGTGCAGCCCGCTGTCACAAGTAACGTGCTGCATGCCACTCAGGGCTTGTGAACAACCCTACAAAAACAAACCAGCAGTTGCCACTGAACACTTCTAAGCAGCCAGCCCGGATAAATCAGAGCCCATAGCATGATGCCGGTGAGAAACCCAGCCATAAGAAACCAGTGTGTAAACCCGTGATGACAAAGCAACCCTACAATAATAAATCACTTGGTACAGGTTGGACCTTTTTGATACGGCATCCTCAGGACCCGACTGGTCCCATTCATAAACATATTAAGCCCCATCTAAACCCTACAATGACAAACCTATGCTTGGGCAGAGTTGAAAGGGGAGGGGCAGCATTTCCAAAAGGGAACAGCAGGATATTATATACTCCAAAAAGTCACATAGAAAATTCTTAACAATAACCAAACCACAGAGCGTATACAAAGTGCTGACTTCCCTAGGAGCCACTGTCCTGATTCGGTTTTAACCAGAGTCTTAAGCTTGAAGTGAGTCTGGCATATTTAAGCTGCACCTACATCAGCCAATATACTGTCTGTTTCGTTTTCTGAAACTTGGGATAACTAACTTTATGATAGTGACGCTGAGTAGCCATTAATTCTCATTTCTTTCCGCTATTCCTCAACTCCAGCTTATGAGTTCTTCAATAAAAATCTCCCAAAGTTACCTTGGCGACTCATACGTTTGCCAAGCTGACAGATTTATGACAGTTACATATATAAATATTTATATGCTGCGGCAATGCAATTTTTAAGGGCAGATATACACACTCGCCCGGAGACTCTTCCACAGAGGCAGCACACGCGCTCTCGCACGGCGTACTTATGCACAAGTCTGTGTTTGTGCACATGTGTGTGCACTCAGACACACGCTTCTGTGCTTTAGCAGTCACATGCAAACTACCAAACACCTCAGCACATACGTTACACATTCACGTGCACCAGATTCTCACCCACGCCACAACGTTCGACCGCACACACAACTTTAAAACACATACACAGACTCTCAAATGAACCTACTCAAACATCACCTCCCACCAAAGTACGGTACACAGTCAAGCCAGAACACAGAGAACCTTTGCAGGAAGCATGCATAGATCTTTATAAACATGGGAACACCTGCTGCCCTCCGCAAAGACTCTCCAATAATCTAGCACGTACACGCATAACTTCATGTCCTCAACCCACACACTCAAACAACTTACACACGGTCTCATGCAATATCTCCAGCAAGCTAGAATCACACTCTCACACGAGCCAGGACTTAGTCACGCTTCATACAGTCGCCTACAGGTTTTTATGAATCACATACAGGCAATGTTACAAACACCCAGGGAAAAATTCTCACACAAGACAAGATAGTTTCCCCCCTCCCAACACAGCCCTACTTCCCCCTCTTTCAATTTTACTTTCCCCTTCTGTGGCATCGGCCTAGACTGATGACCAGAGCAAATTCTTAGCCTATAAATTCTGGTGATGAGCTCAGCCGTTTTTTTGTCTGGCAGAATAGATGGTGATGATACAAAATCCAAAGGGAAAGAGAAGGGAGGTGGGGTCATTTATATGTTAACGACAGGAGCAATTTATTGGAGGAGCATGGATCTTTTATTTTCCCGAGGCCCAAGACGTGCTTTATCAGCAGTCATTATCACAGCCATGCTTGTAGGGTACATGCATTGCTTTCCCCCCTATTTGGTTTGAAAGTCTAAAAATAAAGTCATTCTGGTTGCATTAAAAATAGAAATCGCCCTCCCTCCCCCATTCTTCTAGTAGATGCCTCGTCCCATCCTCCTCTCCCCGCGCCCGATTGCTCAGTGTCTGTGTAGCTTACGTATGGGTGTGTTAATAAAACATCACAAGGAAGTTGTGGGAAAGAGACCAAAACCTCAGCTGTGACAACAAAGTGCTTTTCCGCTCCATAGTTACCACTTGGATTCCCTGCCGCTCTTCCTGATCTTGACAAGTGCTAACTTTACCAGCATATACAGAAGGAAGAAAGCAGCAAAAAGGTTATATGAGCATGCAGGGTGTATGCTTTCTCCAGTAAAAGGGACAAACCCATCCTTCTTGTTGCCAGGCCAAATTCCTGCCACATCCCCAAAGGATGCCCTAGAATCCCAGAACTGGAGTATTGAGCTGCTGGGGTGGGAGTGAGGAAGTTGAGTTCAAATCCTAACTTTGCCACAACTTCGAGGAATGGCTAGTGGTAGGCGGCCTTGGCTGAGGTATCCCCAAGTGACTTCTGATTTTAGGTGCCTCTGTTTGGGAGTGCTAGACGGGGAGGCGATGAGATCCCGAACGCCAAAAGAATTCAGTGCAAATCCTGTGAAAATCCAGTGAAAATTCAGCTCCATCATGGATTGTGTTGGGTAGACAAAGCCATTGGCTCTCTTGAAAATGCTAACTTTGACTTCTCTGCGTCTCTTTTCCCCTCTGTATAATGGGAATACACCTCATACCTACTTCCCAGAGGCCTTATAAGGAGTTAATGAATGTGTGTGCAGCCCGGTGAACATGGAAAGTGCTAAGTGCTATTATTTAGTTAGTTTTATTATGAGTAACGATGACTGGGGACTCCCTCGAAACATCAGAACCTCTCCAGTTCTCTGGCTAGTCCGGGCACTTCAGTCAAATCTTCAAGACTGTCTATATCCGCATATTGTTTGCAACATTTTGTTCTCATCTGCCAATGCATTTCAGGGCAATTAAAGGATCAGCAGGTGCTGTAAAATCAGAGGTATTTCTGCCTTGCATGTAAGCAGGAACTACCACGGAATTTGTATAAGAGTTCCTTCCCACCGTTGACAAACCACCTGATTGAAATTTGTAAAGAGTTGGATGTTTGACCCTCGCTTATTTTTGTCCTGAGAATGTTTTCCATTTCTTGTGTGTCCTGGTTGCTTAGGATTGAATTGAAAGCCCTTTGAAGACAATAGAAAGGCTTCTATTGACTTCAGTGAACTTTGGCCCAGGCCTTATTGTACAATGTGGTCTAGCTATCTGTTCTATCTGTATAATTACAGATAGTTGTAACATTACATGTCATCTTTGTATTTTCCTTCTCCTCTTTCCATTAGTGGAGACCTGACAAATCTTTTTTTAAATATTATTGCAATATCAAGCAGCATAGTTTTACTCTAAAACATCCCATGAAACTTCAAACATTTTAATTTACTCTCTATATTAAGAAGAAAGGGATCATGTAAAGAGACAGAAAGTTGAGCCTCAGCTACAAAATTCCAGTTTGGCATCTGAACTTCAAAGTTTATGGTGTCTGTTCAGGTTGAAGTTTCTGTTTCAGATCATGATGGCTGTGAAAGCGAACACCACTAAAATTCTGAGTACAGATCGGATCTAGGGGATTGATTTAGGCCCATCTTGAATAGAGGAATCTGTTAGAGCCAGAGTCTTTCTAGTGGCTGAAAATCTGGGAATAAAGCCGGGTTTGGCTATTCTATTAAGCGCGCCACTATGTTTGCAATGTCCGCATGTGAAATCACTTTCTAGGAATTGAAAATGATGAAGCGCCATGACTGTCCAGCTGTGCTTTTTGAGTGGGAAGTTAAAAAGCAAAATAAATTTGCCAAGTAAGCTTTCCTGTGCCTTTTTTTTTCTTTCTTCAAAATTGTGGGTCTTCAGATACGCCGACAACCATGCTAAAAGAAACCGTGTGTGTGTGTGTGTATCCATTTTGAAGTAGGAACAGAAGTGAGTAGAATCCTTTAGGAATTTATTGCAACTCTGTAATGGATTTTGCTTGTTTTCGGGCCTACTTTTAAAATGTCTAGTAATGTTGTAAAAAAAAAATATCCCCAATGCATATTGCGCAGGATTTAATGTGGAGCTGGAGGAAAATTACTCTGCCTCTTATGCATTAAAAATTCCCAGTGACAGGAGGCTCAAAACATTACAAAAATGTGTTTCTCTCTCTCTCTAATATTTTAGCAGTTCAGTGTAATTCTTGATCATGGTAGCTTTTGATATATTGGAAAGGGGACCTTGAGTATGCGTAAGTATCCTTCTACTATAGCTGTAAGAGGTGCAATCTACAACAGATAATATTATATAAGTATAACAGAGTCTGATGCATAGTAACACAAGGGCAAAGCAGAGCTTACGCTGTGGTGGGTTAATCTCTACAGATTCAAGCCCTATAGCATGTGGGTACAATTCCCTGGTGTAGCTATATTGGTACCAATTTTGCCCCCCACCCCATCCCCATATATGTCACTCTTGTAGCTGGAGGACAGCAGTTTGGGTCTTTTAGATTACATTGCCAGATATTGTAATCTGGCACACACTTGCCCCACACTCATTCCACCCCCACCCCCCCATTGTATTATGCAAAATAAGCATCCAATATTTATTTCAACATACACATCATTGAGGGACTGGTAACCCCATAACGCAGTTGTAGTTTTACGGCAGGTTCACAGATTCTAAGGCCGTCGGAGGGGACCACCTGTAGGACACGGGCAAGAGATGTGCCCCAAAACTATTCCTAGAGCTGAGCTTTTAGAAAAAGAAACCCCCAAGCTTGATTTAAAAATGGTCAGTGATGGATTCTCTGCCAGGATCCTGTGTAAATTGTTCCCGGTGTCTCTCTTTTTGAATCAGCAGGTGTGATGGTGAGGTTGCCAACTTGCTAATCACATAAAACTGAACCTCCTTGCCTTGTTTCCTGCCCTGCCCCATCTCTGAGCCCTTGCCCCACACTCATTCCACCCCCCCCCCCATTGCCTGCACTCCCAAACTCTCATTTTCATTGGGCTGGGGGAAGGGTGTTGGGAGTTGAGGGCCCTGGCTGGGGGTGAGGGGTCAGAGATGAAGGGTTTGGGGTGCAGCAGGGGGCTCCAGGCTGAGGCCAAGGGGGGGCAGGAGGCAGTCACTGGGAGGGAGTTAGGATGCGGGAGGGGGTTCCAATCTGAAGCAAGAGTTTGGGGTGCAGGAATGGGTACAGGCTCTAGCTGGCAGTTCAGCTGTGGGGAAGGGCTGAATTTTGGGGTACAGGAGGAGACTCAGGGCAGGGGGAGGAAGTGTAGGCTCCAAGAGGGAGCTTGAATGTGGGAGGCCTGTCCCATAGGGGTTTGGGGTGCAGCAGGATGGGGTTTAGCATGCTGGCTCTGTGCAGTGCTTACCTCAGGTAGCTCCCAGAAGTGGCTGGCATGTCTGACACGAAGGTATGGGGACTTGCCAGAGGGGCTCGGCGCACTGCTCGTGCCTGCATGCTCCACCCCTGCTGTTCCCCTTGGCTGCAGTTCCTGGCCAATGGGATCTGTGGAGTTGGCATTCGGGGTAGGCGCACTCCTGCACCTCAGAAGCAGACATGCCAGCCACCTCAGGGAGCCGCTGATGACCAGACTTTCAGCGGCCCAGGCAGCAGTGCTGACTGGAGCCTACAGAGTCCCTTTCAACTGGGCAGTCTGGACAAAAACCAGCTGCCTGGCAACCCCGTGGGATGCTCTCAGTCCATTTGTCCAGGGACTAAATATCTGCCACTCCAAATGGCTGGTCTGAGACCCTCAATAAGCAAGCACAGAAGAGAGGCCAGGGATGGAACTGGGCCATCAGCGTTGAATTATCTTATCCTAAGGCCTGCAGTTGGATTCATGTAGGTTGAGACTTGTGCCTGAACAGAGTTGCATTTATGTGATTCAAAGAGTGAAATCTGTCTTCAGGATTGGGGCCCTGAACATAACCCTTCAGAGAGGCAGTGTGGCCTAATGAATAGAGCATTGGACTCTGAATCAGGAAGGTTGGTTTCTATTCCTGCGTCCGCTGGGTGATGTTAGGCGAGGCACTGCACTGCTCTGTGCCTTGTTTTCCCTATCTATACAATGGGCATAATGATCCTTCTTTCTTTGTAAAGTACTTCAACGTCTACCAATAACTTCCTTTCTTTGTACCCTCTCAGGCTTGTGCATGCTGGATACCTTACTCTGGCTTTTAAATTTACATATCTGATGTCGAGGGAAATTTCTCCCTTTCCTTGCTTGTGTTCTTTCAGAGTTCTTCATGCAGCAGTAAGCTACCCAGTGGCAATCCTGTGACTGTGTTAGGAAAACACAACAGCAGCTTTATGATGCAGCAGGAGATGTTGTCCAGGGTGGGGCTATGACTAAGAGAAATGTGATTAAGTCAAGCAAAGACAAAATTAGGCTGACTACCAAGAGAAATTTCTTTCTTGTGTGGAGATCGGTTAGTCTGCAAATGTCAGTGGCCATTCCAAGGGAAGTGGTAGAATCGCATTGCTTGTACTATTTAAACAAGATGGAGAAAATATACTTTCAGTTCTATGTGATGTACTTGAAAGTACGGGACTATCTTTGCACTGATGTGAACTGGAGTGCCGAATTGGAATGGGCAACACATACAAAGCAGTTAGTTGCAGGAGTGCAAAACACATGTGCGATTGCACTGACTTGCGTACCCACTCGTTTTTTGGGTATTTGCCTGGCCGAGTTACTTGATTTGCAAATGCACCCCTGATAACTGCGTGTAAAAATTGGATGTGCAAGACTTTGCTCCCGTTTGGTGGGGTCTGTGCCTATAAATTCCCTGAAAATCGGTCCCAAAAGATCTCTCCCATCTCGAGCTTAGATCATTCTGTTTGCTGAGTAATACATCACCCAGTGCAGGATGATAAAACTGGCTGGGTGTTGAGAGGGAATATCAATTAAATTGGTAAATACAGTGTTGCTAAGTATGGGGTTTTGTTTTTCACCTAAATCTCCGTCTGTGTAGCCACCAGAGTGGAAAACCCTGGAATTCGTTGAGGGCCTTTCTCAGGCTGTGAATGGTAATTGGGTCCTACAGCCACACTCTTTCTGGCTGTTCAAAAGGAAAAAAAAACCCTTGTTGTTTTTGTTATTCTTATGTATTATTAATATTATGAAAATAAACACCTGGGTCAAATTCTGATCTCCGTTCAGAACAAATCCCTACTGAATTCCATAGGATAAAGGTTGAGTTGTGGCCAGAACTTGCCTTTCTGTGAATGCCAAAGACCCCAAGATCCCCAAGACTAACATAATATTCGAGGGAAATAGCATAATCCTATGATTAAATTCCACACTGCAGATTCAAAAAGGCAGAGATTCCCTTCCCAGTTCTGCCCATGATGTGAGTGACAATAATAGCAATAACATATACATCTCGCTCGGCATCAGCAGATCTCAAAGCACTTTACCAAGCGTGTATAATTAACCCCATTTTACAGATGGGAAAATTGAGGCACAGCAAAATGAAGTGCCTTGCCTAAGGTCACCCAGCAGGCCAGTGGCAGAGCCGGGTACACTATGTAGATCCCTTGAGTCCAATGCTTATTCTTCTATGCCACTCTGCCTCCCAGAGGAAAGTTACTTCACCGCTCTGCACCTCAATTTGCCCACCTGGAAAATGGGTCTAATGATTTTTTTTTCCTTGATAACATGCAATGAGACCTATGGGTGAAAAGGCCTCTATAAATGTCTGCTATCTCAATCTCATTTGTTTATCCTTTGTGTTCACAGAAGGGGGCTCTGATTGGGTGCTAAAGGGACACAAGGAACGATGCTTTCATATTCCAGCAGAATCTTGAGAGAGAGGCGCCATACCCAAACCAAGGTTGTGGGTGGGGGGAGTGCAGTGTGAAGGTCTGAAAGGCAGCAACACTGGGAAAGGTCTGACTCCAGTTTACAAATGCACACCCCACCTCCTGGATGCAATCAGCCCCCTCCACTTTTCTCCCACCCGGCAGAAAACTGTCTGTACAAGGGAAGCTCTGATATCCTCACCTGAACTTTACAGCTTGAAGGGGGAGAGGGAAGGAGACGTATTTTTAGCGTTCTGCAGGCTCAGCTCCATCTCAGAGTCTGCCAGTGTGGGTTGGGGGGGGTGGACCTGTTGGCACGGAAATGCCTGATTCATTGGTGTGTCATCTGAGGTTCCCTTTGCTCGCTTTTGGGGGATATTCCAGCCGTGAGCAGCGGCTGACGGGTCCGGGCGTTCTGCCCCCGCTTCAGAAGGGAGTATATTCTCATTTGGATGCTTGAGCAGACACCAAGTGAGGGTTATGTAATTGCACCACTTAGGTCTTCTCTGGCAAGCCCTGACACGAAGCTTTCAACCCAGCTCCTTGGGGACCTGCCTGGGAGGAGCTAATATGGTTTATTCTCGGCTCTTCAGTCCCCGTACTGGCCTCTCAGAGCAGGTGTTGGAGGCTGCCCGAGAGTCCTGAGAGAACCCCTGGAAACAGTTTGTAAGGGCGATTCCAGGCAGCTGGATTCGGGCCTCGCTACCCTGGTGTAAAAGAGGGTGACTCCATTCACCTGATGCTTGGCCATTCCATCCCTGGGCTTGGGACAAGGGCGAAGGGGAAGGCAGGTTTTAAGCTGCCTTTGTGTTTCCCATGTTTAGAGTCTGTATACTCTAGAGATGCCTGCACTGTCCTGTACCTTGTGTTCTCTTCCCACGTCTCTATCATGAGTCCAGGGGCGCAGAGAATACCCATAGAGCGGTGTGCTCTGATTAGATCCAGATACGCCCCTCTTCTGGGGGATGGGGGCAAGGCTGTTGTAAATCCCACAAAGTGGCTAGGGGAGCTGTTCCCGGGGAAGGGTGGATGTTTCCCTCCTTTTTAAGGACCCTCGGTGCTCTCGGAGAGATATAAAAAGTCCCCAGTGTCATTGATAATTGAGCCCAGTAGATCCAGTTCGGTGTAACTGATAGGGACGGTGGGTATACAAACCACCAGGCATAACCCCGCCCACAGAATGCCAACTATAGGTGCACTGGGGGCAGAGTGTCTGCCCTCCCTGTGGTCCGGGGCCCAGGCTGGGGCTGCCCACCCTCCCCATGGTGCTGGGGGAGGGCAGCTTGGCTCCCAGGGGACAGGGCCTAGGCCTCTCCCAGCCCTACCTTCTCCCACTGTCCGTGGTAATTGAGATCAGAATGGGAGAGAGCCATTACACCGTGCCATGCTTTGCACAGGGCCTTTCACAAAGACAGCACCAGGGTCCAAACCTCGGCAGAGTTAAGTGTCACTCTCCTGCTGCTGCCAAGCCTTATGGGGTGGAGGCAGGACCTGCTCCCCCACCCCCCGCCTAGGAAGATGTTATCTGTGAGGTGCGGGCAAGTATGAAAAGGGCGTATTGGTTTAGAGGACAGGCTGTGAGGAAACTGGCTGCAGAGGAGAAGGCTCTCTCCCCAGAGGAGCAGGCAGAGAGCTGGAGGTGGCACCTTGGAAATACAGCACTGTCTGAGCAGATCGCCGAGATCTGCCGAGGGGCGTCCGTGTGGGTGGCTGATGGGGATGACCCTTGTCCATTTCAGAGGCCATTGAGAACAGAAAAGCAGCCAGCTTTCACACAAGCGAGGGGCTGGACCAAGCTAGGTCAGAGTTTCCCCTCCCAGCCAGTAAGGAGCGCAGCATTTCAGCACCCGCCGTGGTCTCTGCAGGGAAAAACACAGCATCACAGTCTCTCTGTAAGTATAGCCTAAGGGTACTACAGTGGGACTCAGCAGTTCATAGCTCTCTGCCACTGGCTTGCTGCGGAACCTTGGGCAAGTCACTATCCACCTCGTGCCTCAGTTTCCTTGTCTGGTTAAAGCGGGGCGGGAATTGCCCTCCTTCATCACGTGCCTTCTATCTAAACTGGAAAGTGCTCACTCGGTGCTGCGGCCGCGTTCACTCCTGCCTCCCAGGTGCACAGCTTTGGCCCAACCCCATCAAATGAACCCGGCGCGAAGAAGAGAAAGGAAGCAGCAGCCCAGTCCAACCTTCCTGAGGTGCTTGCCTGCCCAGGAGCAGCTAGCAAAGTGCAGAAAGCATCATTATTATTATAATTAGCGGTTGCCAGGGGAACAGGGAACAATGAGGGGAGATCTTGGCAGGAAAGTGACAGCTTTTCAATTCCCCTTTAAGGAACTTTAGCTACTTTGCCCTGCATGCTGCTCGGAGAAGGCTCAAGTGTTCACTTCCATATTCTCTCTTGGTCTCACTTACTCCTGCATTAGTATGTGCGGCAGTAATAACAGTAATCATTCTCAAAGGCCAAGTCATCAGACGACAGTTTTCCGGAGACAGACCCGAGAAAGGAAGCGCCTTGATCTCCTGCTTAAGATAATGCCATACCTGGCACACACAGCCCTTGATCACATCAAAGGGGCTCGTCCGGGTAAAATTACAAAGGCATGAAAATGAGCAGGGACCCCTTTGAAGTTAAGACAATTGGCATCATCTTGCTGGTCATTTCTTATGGAGGTGACTCCATCTTTATTAATAATAAAAGGGAGCACTTGGATGGATCCTTTCATCCTAAAAGTGGTTCTTAAGCAGGGACTGATGTGTACCGCACCCCAATGAGGCTAGTCAGTAGCATTAACCCTACTCTAAAGATGGGGAAACTGAGGAAGGGAGGTTATGTAACTTGTCCCGGGCCTTAGTGCAAGTCAGCATGTGAGATGTAATCAAAAAAATCTGTGCAGATCTGGTGCCAACTGTCCTAGCTTTACAACAGAGATGTGCCCCTAGGAGTTCTAGTGCTGTGTTCTAACCACTAGGCAAACATGCACGTTTGTCTCCTATATGTTCCTACCTGGAAAGGTAGGCGGGGGCGGGCGTGGCAGGGAGTATGATTGCAATGTAGTCTGTAATAGAGAAGGTTGGGAAAATTGTGTCAAAATAGTTTTGTACCAGAAAATACCATTTCAATGAAGTCATTTTTTTCATGAAAGTGTATCAATTTCCACAATATTTGGGGATGGGAGAAAAAATGAGAAAAAAAAGTTTTTAAAAACTGTTGAAACTTCCCATGTCGACATTTTTGTATTGAAAAGGTTTGAGTTTTAATTTTGAAATTTCTTTTCTATTAAAACCAAATTAAAAACCAAAAGGTCAAAAACAAAGCATTGGGAATAACCTCTTCTTTCTGATTCAGGTGAGGTTTTACAAAAGGGTCCCAAATTCAGGAGAGCTCTCAGGGGTATGATACCAAGTGCTCAGAGCAAAGTTCTGTATGCAACATTCCCTGCTTCAAACTCCTTCTGAGAGCTAGGCATAAACCCCAGTTGTCTTTTCTCCCAACCCTTTCCTGCTCTAACCACTAGACCACATTCCTTTCTAAAGTTATGAGTAGAACCCAGGTATCCTGACTATCCAGCCAATCTGCTCTAAGCGTTAGAGAGTACTTCCTTCCAGAACCAGCAATTAAAGTGGAAATCAGGGCTTCCAAGGATTCCCTGCCTAAGTGTTAAACTAAACTCTCTTCTTGCCTTTGGACTCCCTCTCCCCCTTACTCTAAATCTGAACTTCTATGCACTAACCAGTCTTTTAGTACAAGGTATAATTACATCCCAGCTAGAAGGCTGCTTTACGAACTTACCAGTTCATTGGCTGGGATCTAGCAAAAACGTGCCACCCACTAATGAAGTAGGGATGTAAAAAAGTGTTCATTGAAGTAAATGTGTAACCGCTGACATGTTCCGTGGTCACACGGTTACATGCGTGAGACAGTCGGCTCTCCGGGAGCTGGTGCCTGCGTTTAAGCCAGCTGCCGGGGAGACACCTGCCCCTCCCACCCCGTGCTGCTCCCTCTGTATCAGCGGGGGGCAGGCAGCTCCGTGGGAGCCAGTACACATGGATAACCAGCTTAAAAGCTCCCTCTATGCCCTCTGCATGAAGGTTAACCAGTGAGCCCTGGCGCATTGATTAACCACGTAAACGGTTACTTTCACATCCCTATAATGAAGTGGGTTTGAATTGTCATGCACACCGAGTGGAACATAGATGGACAATTAAATAAAGACCAACAGAAAACAGCGCACATGCTGTCGTACATATGGGAAGATGGATGAACTTTACCATTTCATCTGAGCATTGTATGCTACAGTAAATACCAGAGGTAATGATATTGACTTTAAGGTTTTACAGCTCCAAATGTCACTTCTGCTCTATCGAGAACTCCTTTTGATGTGATTTACATTCCCCCCTCTTTCCCCGCCTCTAATGCTGCAGAAGGGAGGCTGCTGGAAAGTGGATCTCTCTGGTTGGTTTTCACGTCGCTGGTCCCTGGCAGGGGTTAAAGAACTTACGCTCTGGTCCATTCTCCAGCTTTCATTCTAGTTGTAAATAACCCTGCTCCAGGCTTGGGGTGGGTTAAATGGATCAAGTCTCAGCAGCCTGAAAAAGGAAGTTGGTTGACAAAGGTTGCGGTGCAGAAAGGTCAAGAAAGCATTAGCGGCAATTTCAGCTGACGGAAATCAGCCCAAGGAATTGGAAAGGCTCATAAGCATAACATTTATACGGTTCTCCCAAGCTCTTTACAAGCACTAAGTCATCTGCACAGGGCCTCAGTGGCATAGGCAGCCTTATCCCTCTTTAGCTACAGATGGGTCAGAATTGATCCCAGCCAATTTCTCCTGCGTCTAACATCTGCCTGTTCACCCCAAAAGCTATGAATGGGACACATCCAGCCCACTTAATTAGCATCATTAACAAGGGGTTCTACAATTGACTGGTATTTCTTTTGCTGTGTGTGTGTGTGTGTGTGTGTGTGTGTGTGTGTGTGTGTGTGTGTGTGTATAAAATCTTGGTTTCTATTACTTCCACGCCAACTCATCTGATAAGTGGGTTTTGCCCTCAAAAAATGAGTACAGGATCTTGTGAAAATGATTTTTTCCCGAAAGAACCACATCTAGACAGCAGTTTCACTTTCGTAATATCCATTTTCGAAAGAACACGCAGCCGCCATTATGCAAATGAAGCATGGAGAATTCAAATCCCCACTTCATTTACAATTTCGATCTGTCTAATTTACATCTCTCTTTCGAAAGAGGTGCCACAGGACTACTCTGAGACCCATTGACATGAATGTTTCTGCATTATAAAGTGGGCCCCGACTTCCATAAGGAACTGCACTGAAATCCTGAATTTAAACAATCCTAGATCTTCAGAGAGTTTGGTCTGTCATGTAGACTAGCACCGAAGAAGAAATAGTTTTTTCATCCCATGAAAGTTTTTGAGATTTTGATTGTTTTTCCCATCCTAGAACAGGACACACAGTTAATAAGGGCAAAACCCACTTATCAGATGAGTTGGCGTGGAAGTAATAGAAACCAAGATTTTATATACACACACACACACACACACACACACACACACACAGCAAAAGAAATACCAGTCAATTGTAGAACCCCTTGTTAATGATGCTAATTAAGTGGGCTGGATGTATCCCATTCATAGCTTTTGGGGTGAACAGGCAGATGTTAGACGCAGGAGAAATTGGCTGGGATCAATTCTGACCCATCTGTAGCTAAAGAGGGATCAGGCTGCCTATGCCACTGAGGCCCCGTGCAGATGACTTAGTGCTTGTAAAGAGCTTGGGAGAACCGTATAAATGGATCAGCCACCATGTATCCAGCTGAGAGGAGGTGTCCAAAAAAACCCTGCAGTGATCTTACCTGTCTTCACATCTTCATCCATGATGTGGAAGAGGGAGTAAATAGCCTGGTGATGACATCTGGAGTGGATGCTAAATTAAGCAGAGGCTAAGACAGAAAGTAGCACACAAGAGTGTAGAAAGATTATTAAGATGGCAGAGCGTTTCTCAAAGAGCAGGTTATTTCATAACTGTTCAGTAAGGGGTTTCTTGTGTCTTCGGGTACTGGATAAATCTGGAATCATCAGAAGGTAGCAGACTGGATGGATCACTGCTCTAATCCAGTGTGGCAATTCCTATATTGCTATTATCATGGGGGAAAGCAGGTACAAACGGGTTAGGTCTTTTGCCAGAGGTGCCACAGTGAGCCCATGACAGATTGGGAATAAAATCCTGATTCTCATTTACACTAAGGCCAGGTCTACACTGGAGTAGAAAACCAACGTAAAGTGCACAATTCCAGTTACGACAATTGCATAGCTAGAGTCAACGTCCCCTACATTGATTTTCTAAAGCAGCCCCACAGTGGGAGGTCGATGGGAGAAACACTCCTGTCAACTTCCCTTACTCCTCACGACTGGGAGTAGTAGTGCAGTCAATGGAGGCGCCATCAGCATTCAATTGAGTGGGTCTTTACTAGACCCACTAAATCGAATGCTGGAAAATCGATCGCCGCAACATTGATCTCCATGGCAGTGAAGACAAGCCCTAAGATTCCAACACCACAGTGTTAATGGACCTGAAAGTCAGTTATGTCAGTCACATTATGTGTTAATGCCCCTTTACACTGCCAAAATGGTGTAAATGGGCCAAAGTTTAAATGTGAATCAGGCCCGTTATCTCAGAGTCCTGACTGCCTGTGTCCAGTAGCCAATATTTCCCTCACTGGGGTCCTGCTGAACAGTAATTAACATAGTAGGAAAGGAAATGCATAAAAAATAAGAAACATTTATGTTTTTAATTCAGATGTCTTGTGTAATTTCCCTTTACACGACAGCTTCAACCTATTCGCAATCAAAGCTACTCCAGAATGTCTTGTAGTTAAGGCACTGGGCTCTACCTCAGAAGACCTTGGTTTGATTCCTAGGTCAGCTACAAGTAGTTTGTGTATCTGCTCTGTACCTCAGTTCCCCATCTGTAAAATAACAGCAACCTGTGGAACCCCTTGCCAGAGGATGTTGTGAAGACCAGAACTTTAAAAGGGTTCAAAAAAGAGCTAGATAAAGTCATTGAAAATAGGCCCATTAATGGCTGTTGGCCTGGATGGGTAGGGGTGGCGTCTCTATTTGTCAGGGGCTGGAAATGGATGACAGGGAATGGATCATTTGATGATTACATTCTGTTCACTCCCTCTGGGGCACCTGGAATTGGCTACTGTCAGAAGATCGGACACTGGGCTACATGGACCTTTGGTCTGACCCAGTATGGCTGATCTTATGTCTGTTTGGATGGTGAACATGTTGGGAATGGAGTAACTCTCTTACTATAGGTCTGCACCATGCTAAGCACCATGGGCACTGATTGCAGGCCGGGCTTTTGTTTGCTACCATATAATTCTTGCTGCCTTAGGAACATCTAAGAGAATCTTCTTTTTAAAGAATAAACGTCTCCCTCCTGTTTCTTTCTGTGGATTTGGCCTCCATTTCAACACAGAGTGACCTGGCAGACTAGCCTGGTCTATGCTGCCCCAAAGGGGTGTGGGGGAAGGGGGGATGTGTTTTAATTTACTCAGACATGCCCTCCTTGATTGTGCTGGGTGGCAGCATTAGCCATTTCCTGGCTCCAGTGGTCTGTGCTGGAGTCAGTCTGAAAGGTCAGTCAGAGAGCGGAGGCCAGGTCACCCCAGGGACCCGGCTTGTTGCAACACTGTGTTTAATTACACGCACATTTACTGCCGCCTGTCAGGAGGGAGGCAGGGAGCTTGTCCAGTGGAAAGGTCGGGCGTTGTGTGGTGGCTTCCCCCCAATTGCACAAGGAGGAATGGAAGTGAGATCCTGATCTGGTATCATGAATATAGGGCCTAGACCCCAGCAGGCAGGGTGCATTTGTGTGAGTGGTTCATCTTTAACTCCTTCTCTGGCCTTTCCAGAGAGAGGCGGGACAGAAGTGGATGCTCTTCCAGTTTAGTGGAAATGTAGTGTGCTTCTCAGGTGAACACTAATTGCAACTAAGGAGGTTGCAGAGGAGAGAGGGGGAGGAGGACTCACAAACATGTAAATGACAAAAGTCTTAATCAATGGCTACCCAGCTTCAACTTGGCATCTTCCGCCAGGCGTTCGGATGGCTGATTTGAGGCTGAAAATTGTTCCGACTTTAGGTTTGCTGTTGATGCCCCGCATCACGATACCTGAACGATCCCTGCATTAAAAGGATGTCTTTGGCAGAACAGGGTGAAACACATTCAACCCACCTTTTTTTCCACCCTGCTTGGAAAATTCTATTGCACAATATTGAGTGGATGTACGTTGCTTTAAATAAAACTTCCTTTGGGAAGCTTTCGGGTCTCACGTGGAATTGGTGGTTGAGGGTGAATGAAATGCCCTGCCTCTATTGAAGGACAGAATTATTAATGTTGTATGTAGAGGTTCTGGTTGTGGATGAAGGGCCATGGTGTGGGGACGGTACAATTTCTTTCCCCAAAAGCTACCAATCTCAGACTCGAGTCCTCCAAACACAAAGGTAATAATAAGGTCCTTCTCACCAGAGTACTTGATCACATCACAATCTTTATATAAATGTATCCCAACCATGGTCCTCTGCAGGGCTGTTCTCTGATTCCTTTGGATATGGGGAAACTGAGGCACAAAGTCACACAGGAAGTCTCCGGTGGAGCAGAGATTGGATTCCACTTCTCCAAGTGCTATGTGAGTTCTCTGAACCACTGGAATACTCTTCCTTGGTTACTAACCAGCTCGACTGTACTACCATGAGTCGGCCTAGTGGTGTCCTGCCTGGGACTAATAAACTTTTCTATTTATCTTAAGTGGTAATCTTCTTGGGATCGGGACTCTGTTTTCCTGTATGTTTGTATAGCACCAGGCCCAATGGAGCATCCATCCTGACTGCAGCCTGTGGTCGTCATCAGAATATGAATCATGCTGCTCAATTCCAACTCTAGTTATTTGAGTTATGCCTGCAACTATACACTGATTCATAACAAACACACATTTGATGCCTACTCTTCTTAAATCTTTAAGAACGGCACTACTGGGTCAGATCAAAGTCCCTCTAGCCCAGTGTCCTGTCTTCTGACAGTGGCCAATGCAGGTGCCTCCAGAGGGAATGAACAGAACAGGGAATCATCAAGTGACTACCCATTCCCAGCATCTGTCAAAACTCCTGTGTCTATCCTATTCTTTGTTATAGGCATAGGTCTCTCAATCTATAGTCTACTTAGTTCGAACTAGGGAGGCTAATGAGGGCGACTGAAATTGCTAATGAGCGGGATTTAAATATCCCGCACTTGATTAGCATATTCGTCGTCGCCATTTTTGGAAATTGACTAGCCCGAAGTAACTGCCCATGTCTCACATCGCCGTAGCGTGGCGGGATTCGAGATAAACCCTCAGTTCGAATTAACTGTTGATCCTCGTGGAATGAGGTTTAATCGTTAATTCGAACTAAGGGGTTTATCTCGGAATCCCGCTTCTCTGCCGCATGTAGTCGCGGGCAGTTACTTCGGGCTAGTCAGTTTCCAAAATGGCAACCGGACGGGAATATGCTAATCAAGCGTGGGATATTTAAATCCCGCGCTTCATTAGCAATTTCAGTCACCCTCATTAGCCTCCCTAGTTCGAACTAGGGGGCTAGTGTAGACGTACCCCAAGGGAGTTTGAAACAGCACACAGAACAATGGATCCTATTAGGATCTAAAATTGTGGCTTGATCTGGATTCTGTTCTCCTTATTTCCATTTCTCCTTCCTTCCTCCCAGCCTTTCTCCAGGGCCCGCTTAACCTAAAGTCAGGGTGAAAGTAGAGTGTGTCCAAATGCGGACGTCTGTGTGCCTTCAGGGAGGAGCTCTGAATTCAGAGCTCACTGATACTTTGTATGTCAAAGTGCTTCCCAAAGTGAGATTTGGATTGGGAACCTTCTTGAATTGGCACTTGAGCTCTCAAACGAAAGAAGCTAAAGATCAATGTGGCGTTCTTATGATCGGCGATTAGCCTGTTAAACATGTCCCCTTCTCTTTACTAGGACACATGACAATTCATCAAACGGAAACTGTAACATGGGGTTGTGTTATGCCCTTTCACATACACATCTGAGCACATGTATGAAAATGGCGACAGGGTAGGTTGTAATTATCGAATCTGCCCTAAGTAAGGGACAGAATGTAACTGTGCTGATCACAGCCACAGTTCTTACCTCGCTCTCTCGTAACTCTGTGGAGAGAATAAATTACTTTGTCCCTTTCCCTGGACCACATTACTAAGAACATCCACACTGGGTCAGACCAATGGTCCATCTATCCCAGTATCTTGTTTGCCAACAGTGGCCAATACCAGATGCCCCAGAGGGAGGGAACACAACAAGTAATCCTCACATGATCCCTCCCCTGTCACCCATTTCCAGACAAAGAGAGGCTAGGGACACCATTCCTACCCATCCTGGCTAATAGATTCATGGAGGTTAGATCCATCAATGGCTATCTTGTTCTTTTTTGAACCCTGCAAAAGCAGCGAGGAGTCCTGTGGCACCTTATAGACTAACCGAAGTGTTGGAGCAGTTGTAAAGAGCACTTCGTCAGATGCATGTGACATGCATCTGACGAAGTGGGTCTTTGCCCACGAAAGCTTATGCTCCAACACTTCGGTTAGTCTATAAGGTGCCACAGGACTCCTCGTCGCTTTTGCAGATTCAGACTAACACGGCTACCTCTCTGATTTTTTGAACCCTGTTATTGTCCTAGCCTTCACCACATCCTCTGGCAAGGAGTTCCACAGGTTGTGCGCTGAGTGAAGAAAAACTTCCTTTTGTTTGTTTTAAACCTGCTGCCCATTAATTTCATTTGGTGGCCCCTTGTTCTTATATTGTGGGAATAAGTAAACAACTTTTCCTTATTCACTTTTTACATACCAGTCATGCTATGTCTGGCTGGCCATTTTGGTTCCTTTCCATCCCTCTGCACCCCTTCCTTATCCAGATTCTTGCAACAGGGCTATTGAGTCAGCCCCTGTTCTGCCTTACACAGCTCCACCATCTCCACAAGCGAGTACAGGGAAGTCTTTCTTACTGAGTCAGGACTGGAGCAACCTAGTTTCTTGTGCATATGTGTGTCTGTGTACACACACACGCATGCATATGTTAACGACAACTTCATTCTGGGCACCTCTAGCTGACGCATAGAGATTTATCTCCTCTTTGGTTCGTGATTTGGAGTAAAGGCGCGGAAAGATCACAGGTTCCTTATCCCATTTTTAAGAAAGCCTCGGAAGGTTAAAAAGAAATGTATCAAAGGAAGTGAAAGAAACACACACACGCACACAATGTTCCTCCAGCGCTAAAAGTCAAAGCTGAATTCGATAGTGAGAATTTTTTTTTTAACTGAAACCTCCGATAATTGCCTCACGTTCGTGGGAATGTAAATTACTCTTTTTGGTCTCTATATGGGGAGCAAGGAGATGAATAGGAGTCTAAATTGGTTTTGCTTCCTGTTCCCTGTAGTGGATGCCGGATTAGCCCACTGTGCCTCTTTGCCCTTCCATTTCCTTGAAGACATGGGAAGCCTTCATTTTGCCAGTAGTTACTTACTCATTAAAATGAATCAAACAAGCCAGATTGTAGCAGGCATTTGGAAACCTGCTATCTGTCAAGAATTTTAAATTTAAAATTAACATTGAGTCCTCCTTTAAGACAAAAACCTTGACCTTAAGTTGCGTAGTGATTGGCAAGCGCTCCCCATCCCCTGACTCGATTAACATTTAAATGCCATTTTGTGTGAATATGAGTGGTGCCTTTGGAACAAACAAATTACTAACGTCTTCCTGCAGGAATGGAGCATCAGAGATGCCTTATTAATTTGATGTCTAATTGAAAATTCTTCCCTTATTCCTGGGAGGTCAAAGGGACTGCAGTGGGTGGGTGAGGGATTGGGAAATGGTAACTCATGGCCCTTACAGGTGAGATCACAGTGAATCCATGTTCCTTTATTTTGTTTTAGGGTCAGCACTGAAGAAGTGAGTGGGAGGGAAAGATATTTTGAAAGGGAAGAGCGTGCCGAGGAAAAGACACATATTCAGGATTTGTAGTTCTAGAGAATCTCTTGTGAACCAACGCTGGAGTAGTAATCAGTAGACGTTAATTACACCTCACAGAATGTCGTGCAGTGGATGCACACAATCCAAAAGGGTAAACTGAGGCACTGAGGGGTTAAGTCATTGTCTTGATCACACACCAGATTAGAGACAGAACCAGGAGCAGAGCCCCAGAGTTCTGAGCTGTCAAGGACCCTGCAAAAGACACACTGATTTCCAAGGAGAGCAATGGATTTGTATGTGAATGTGAAAACTGTTTCAGATTCAGATCAAAATCTGGATCCAACCTCCCCCCTTCAGCCTAGTCTTTAATTATAAACCTGTCACCCAAACGTGGCTATTTCACAGTGCCCCAGCCCAGCACTGGGCTGATATATATATATATATATATATAGTCCCTGATCAAGCAAAGTACAGAATCGTGTGCATAATTCTAAGCACGTGTATAATCCTGCTGACTTCATTTAGGCTACAACCACTGAACGTTCTGCAGAAAGTCCTGCACACACTTCAATGCTTTGACCTGTCAGGGCCTTGGTGACTGCAATTTTTATATGTACACCCACACACAAACCCAGTTAATTTAGTGGAAATAATAATCCCCAGGTCCCCATGATTATAATGAACCCAAGCCCTAAATAATGAAAAAATCGTGAGTAATGGTGGCTGAACCTTCAACATGTCTGTTATGTCCAAGTTTGATACATTTCCAATGAGTTTATAGGTGCTCGTGACAGCCAGAGAACTAGGCTCAGTGACTGATGATGTTCTTTCCAGTGCTAGGTTCTTATGTTTGGTTCTGAGAAGTGTCCACAATAATGTTGTGAGTTTAGTGTGGAAGTTTTTATCCTGGCCCCAAAGAGTTCACCGTCGAAACTGAGAAGGCAGGCAAAGTGGTTACGCCTCCAATTCTGCAAACACGTATGCGTAAGCTTTAATGCAGTGTCACTGGAGTCAAGTCAAAAGCCAAACTGGTGCCCAGAGTTTGCAAGATCAGGACCAAAGAGTTGCCCAAGGTTAAACAGAAATGTAACAGAACCCGAATTTTCTAAATCCTAATCTAGGGCCCCATCCCCTCTTCCAAAGTTCTTTCCCTCAGGAATGATGCTGATGTACTTGTATCTTCTTTCCTAATGCGTTTCTTTTATATCCCCAACATTGAGGGGAAACTAGTATTCCTTGCATCTTTGTAGTTTGGAGCCCCTAGAGCCCCTTAAACTTGAAGGGTATTTGAAATCCTGAACCTGCTCTGAGTTTTGTAGGCAAACCCATCTCTAATATTTCCCTGCTCGGCATCCCAGTGAGGGATCTTGGCGGGGAGAGGAGAAAAGAGAATGCTTTGCCAACCAAGGCATTTCTCAGCCAGCACTAATTGTGCAAATGGGGAGGAATGTGTAAGTTGCAAAGGTGCTGCTCAGAGAACAGCAGAATTGTCTGCTATATCGGATAAATAAATATGAATATGCAAATTACAAATGGGCTTCTTTCCTCCCCCCAGGATAATGCCCACGGTCTCCTTCAAAGTACACCAATTTGACTTTGCAAATATGCAAGGTACACAGAGGAATTGTTATATACTGGACCCAGGACTTGTGTTCAGAGCAGGGTTGTTGGTGGTTTTTTTTTTTTTTTTTACTGTCTTGTTAATTCTGTCTATTAGTTGTTGCTTAGTCACTGTACAAAGTAACAATATTCAGAGCAAAGGTTGATGAGTTGTATTATGTTTGCAGCTACTTGACTGCCTCGCCTCTTCCAAGTATTTCTCTCTGCTTCCTCTTGGGAATGCACAGTGGACATTCCCCTGGCTTATGGTTACTTCTGACCCAAATATAGGCATAAAGCTTGTGAGGAAAGATCTGTTCGTGCAAGATTTCCTGCACAGCGATGGTGGGGCAAAACGGTTTGAGTCTCTTAGATGGGTCTGCAGATTTCTGTCTGTCTAAAGTACTTGTATGGCCTCTCTCTCTGTACTACCTGACCACTTGACAGTCTGGAAATGTATTAATCCTTGCACGCCTCTGGGGGTGAGGGCAGTATATTCTCTTCATTTACAGATGGGAAACTGAGGCACAGAGCTGCTAAGGGCCCAACGTTTCATAGACTCATAGAACACTAGAACTGGAAGGGACCTCGAGAGGTCATCGAGTCCAGTTCCCTGCCCTCATGGCAGGACCCAGTACCATCTAGACCATCTCTGATAGATGTCTATCTAACCTGCTCTTAAATATCTCCAGAGTTGGAGATTCCACAACCTTTCTAGGCAATTTATTCCAGTATTTAACCACCCTGACAGTTAGGAAGTTTTTCCTAATGTCCAACCTAAACCTCCCTTGCTGCAGTTTAAGCCCATTGCTTCTTGTCTTATCCGCAGAGGCCAAGGAGAACAATTTTTCTCCCTCCTCTTTGTGACACCCTTTGGCTGCATCTAGACTGGCAAGTTTTTCTGCAAAAGCAGCCGCTTTTGTGGAAAAACTTGCCAGCTGTCTACACTGGCCGCTTGAATTTGCGCAAGAACACTGACGATCTAATGTATGATTGTCAGTGTTCTTGCGCAAATACTATGCTGCTCCCATTCGGGAAAAAGCCCTCTTGCGCAAATGTATTTGCGCAAGAGGGCCAGTGTAGACAGCTCAGGACTGTTTTGCGCAAAAAAGTCCCGATGGCGAAAATGGCGATCGGGGCTTTCTTGCGCAAAACCGCGTCTAGACTGGCACGGATGCTTTTCCGCAAAAAGTGCTTTTTGCGCAAAAGCGTCGTGCCAATCTAGATGCTCTTTTCCGCAAATGCTTTTAACAGAAAAATTTTTCCGTTAAAAGCATTTGCGGAAAATCATGCCAGTCTAGATGTAGCCTTTTAGATACCTGAAATCTGCTATCATGTCTCCTCTCAGTCTCTTCCTTTCCAAACTTTAAAGGTATTTAGGTCTGAATTGCCACTGGTTGAAGGGAATTAGGTGCCTAGATACCTTTAAACACACTTCCTGAGGTCACACAGGCCAGCTGTGGGAATTGAAACCAGGGCTCATAGAATAACCCTGTAAGCACTTTTCCTCAGCACTTTCAAGCGCTCATCTGAATTGAATCCCATCTTCAAGCCTCTTCTTGGCTGCTCATCATTATAGTTCATGGATTTCCATCATTATAGTGTCTGTCTTGTCTAGTGACGTGAGAGTCATTTGCGTGAAGCCCGTGTGTTATCTGTGCCTACCTGGAACGTGATAGGGGCTACGTCTAGACTGCCACTTTTGATTGGAAACGGGTACGCAAATTGTGCTCTGCAATTTACGTCCCTTTTTTTCCAATTCTTTTTTCAGAAGAGGCTTTTCTGAAATTTGGCCAGTGTACACTGGGCCAAATTTTGGAAAAAACTCCTCTTTTGGAAGACCCCTTCCTCCTCATAAAATGAGGAAGATAGTGCTTCCGAAAGAGCGCATCTGCTCTTCTGAAAAAAATTTCAGAAGAGCGGACGCATTCCCTGGACACAGCAGAGTTTTTCCGGGATACCTCTGGTATACCTCTGGTATCCCGGAAAAAGTCAGTAGTCTAGACTTAGCCATGGTGAAACAGTGTAAACTGTAAAGGATTCTGCGTACGTGTAGAGCGCTCACCTGGCTCCCAACATCCTGAACGAAGTATGAATTTCCATATATACTGTCGGTTGGCCCGCCAACGATTATATTATTCTCTTGCGCTCTTGGCCTTGTTTTTTCCATCTGGAGGAGATGGAGGTGACATGGTCAAAGGTGCGTGAGAGATTCAATTTATCACACCGTTCTGCTGTGTATCATGTGGGCTGCAATTTATCACATCGCCACCATAAATCTATACACAAAGAGCCGCACATTTGGTGATAAAGACCCTCCACGGGCTGTAATCAGGACAGAGCATGTTTCTTGTTTTGTTTGGGTTTTTATGAGCTGGATATACGCCGATAGCTCATCCTGCCAAGGAGTGTTGATTTCACCTTTCCGGCAAAATCCAAACAGAATGAGATTCCTTTATTTCTAAGCTGGATGATCTGGAATAATGACTATTTGGAGGCAGACATGGGGCTCGCAGTGAGGAAAAGTCCGATACCGGGGCTAAATCAGTAGCCACGTGTGGGAGAACTCCGTGAGGCAGAATGTCACTGAAGACAGAACTGGAGAAGACGATCTTGCTCATGAGCTTGCCAATGCCCGATCGTTCTCTGATGTATATTTCCCATTGTCCTGTCTGATCCAGCATTCACAGCAATGATGCTTTTCCCATTTCCTCTGGTAGATATGGGCTAATCTAGTTTCCTTTTTTAGGAAATTCTCCCTGATATTCAGCCTAAAAATTGTGTTGCTTATTTCTGCGATCAGCAGCATGTGGACGTTTTATACAAGAGCTGAGGGCACATTGTACTCTGTATCAAATCATCCTTCTGTATCATTCTTACCCAAAAAATACCAGGGTCCTTTAGCACATCCACATGCTTATACCTTTCATGAACCTTTGACAGCTATTAGTGTGGAGGAAGGTAGAACATATGCCACTAAGGTGAATGTTGACTTGATTGAAGTTATTTCAGATTCACCCCAAGGGAATAGGATCCTATTGGGCCCATGTTCAGACACGGGGATCACAAAAGAAAATATAATACGAACTAGAAAATTGGACCTATTTTCCATAGCATTTTTAAACTGTGTGTGTGTGTGTGTGTGTGTGTTGGATTTGGGGCATGGAGTTAAGTACTATTGTTTGGAAGGGGGGGTTGCAAAAAATTATCACTAAAATTATTCAGTGTTTAGTTTTTGAAAATAAAGATGTTGAAAATGTTTTTTTAAAACAAACTCAGAGTTGGGGTTTAGCTATTACCAAATAAAGGAAATGTTGAATAAAACCAAAAAGAATCTGTGAAATATTTACTTAGGGGAAAAGGCAGTTTTTCATCAAAAACCAGCTTTGATGGAAAGTTTTCAAACAACTCTAGGGGGCCTTATGAGATTCTCCGGCATTCCTTCAAAATAGCACGGCTGGAACATCCTACTCATGCTACTGCACTTTTGAGGTTTATAATACATGAAAACAGAGGAGAACATCTGTTTTCAAGGGGCAGAGGGCACATTTTGGGACATGCCATATAAGAGAGGGCAGAGATCTGCTTAACCTCACGTTTGGAGCCAAGGAAAGTTTGGGGCCGGTGAGGGATTTCAAAATGAGTTTGCTTTTATTTAATCACATGCCAAGCATCCTTCATAGTGCTTCAAACAGCTTTCAATAAAAACCAAATAAAATGCATGATAAAATATGGACTCTCAACAAAAATTCAAATGAGCATCCTGGTATAAGCCCATAAATAAAGATTCAGCTTGGGAGACACCCACAAAATACATTTACAAAAGGCTTTTAAACTGATTACAGGGGCTACTTCATGACAATGTACGGATACAATTTCCTGCACAGAGCGGCCAATCAAGGAATAGTAGGTAAAAGCAGTCCAGACTCTGAGTTTGCAAGAACTAGAAAACAAGCAGGCTCTTGTGACAGCTTGCTCCAAGAGATACATCATTGTTAAATCTTAGAGGGAAGGTCAGGTGGATTTGGTTTCTGTATTTCTTTTTTAAAATAAAACAAAGCATTACAAGTTTCAGCATTAGACAACCATCTTTAGGGTGGGGAGGAAAAAAACATTGCTATAGTTATTTCCAACTTTTGCTGTGTGCGTCACAGCAGCAACCTCGCTTATAAAATCTCTACAAGCCAAGCAGAAAAAAAATATGGGAGGGCACAATCCACAAGGCTGCCCTCTTTCATGAGTCCCGTGAAATTTACTGGACTGCTTACATCTCCAGCACTTACAGTCATATCATTAGGTGAAAAACCCTGCTTCGGACAGGCCTCCAGCAGCGTTCCTTCCAATTTTTCCATCCATGAGCAGAATGAATTTTGTTCTGTGTACTGAGGCATGTGGGATGTGCACCACCAGTAGAAACACATGCTGCCGGCTGTGGGGGCTCTGCTAATCAGACGGGCATTTGAATCTCTCCTGGGTGGCCAACTAAACCTTCAGCTGACAGGGAACTTTGGTCCCCAGTCTAGAAACATGACAGTGTGAGAGGTGGGATGTTCAAATGTAAATTTGCAATTGGAATTGCTCCTAAATCTGAAGTGGTTTAGTGAAATCCCAAATCTGGGCATTTGCCCCACTGTGTGTTTTGTGTGTGTGTGTGTGTGTGTGTGTAATATAGCCATGTCCATCCTCATCATTGTAATATTAAGGGGCAAGAGGGTAGTTTTGCACTCTGCCCTGAATCTGGGATAACACGAGGGTGGGCTGCCCCTGGCCCAAACCGGTACTTCGAGAACTACAGCTACTCTGGAAGGAGGAGTAAATTCTTTTGTCTCTTGTGGGGAGCAATTTCTTCTCCTCCCTGCATGCCTTGCCTGCCACTCCAGCTACCAGAGGAAGGGGTGTAGCTAGTGTTTTACAACTCCCCATCTTTCCCCAGTATTGCCTGCTCCTGTGGGAATATGGGCAAAGGAGCCCAACTCTTCCCATTCAGCTGGTGGAGTCATAATCTGAGCAAACCTGAGCAGGGGGTAAAAGGATCTGTATTCCTCTGTGCAGCTGAGTCATGCCAGGGACAGCCTAGCTCCAAGCGGCCAGGTAGTGATCTTTAGATCACTTTAGGCCAGGTAGGAATAAATGGTAAATTTTCAGAATGGAGAGGGGTAACTAGTGGTGTCCCCCAAGGGTCAGTCCTGGGACCAATCCTGTTCAACTTATTCATAAATGATCTGGAGAAAGGGGTAAGCAGTGAGGTGGTAAAGTTTGTGGATGACACTAAACTGTTTAAGATAGTAAAGACAGAAGCAGACTGTGAAGAACTTCAAAAAGATCTCACCAAACTGAGTGATTGGGCAACAAAATGGCAAATGAAATTTAATGTGGATAAGTGTAAAGTAATGCACATTGGAAAAATAACCCCAACTATACGTACAGTATGATGGGGCTAATTTGGCTACGACAAATCAGGAAAGAGATCTTGGAGTTATCGTGGATAGTTCTCTGAAAACTTCACACAGTGCAGCAGCGGTCAAAAAGGCAAATAGGATGCTAGGAATTATTAAGAAAGGGATAGAAAATAAGACACAGAATATCTTACTGCCCCTGTATAAAACTATGGTACGCCCACATCTTGAATACTGTGTACAGTTGTGGTCTCCTCACCTCAAAAAAGATATTTTGGCCTTAGAAAGGGTTCAGAAAAGTGCAACTAAAATGATTAGGGGTTTGGAATGGGTCCCATATGAAGAGAGGCTAAAGCGACTGGGACTTTTCAGTTTAGAAAAGAGGAGACTGGGGGGGGATATGATAGAGGTGTATAAAATCATGAGTGGTGTGGAGAGGGTGAATAAAGAAAAGTTATTTATTAGTTCCCATAATAGAAGAACTAGAGGACACCAAATGAAATTAATGGGTAGCAGGTTTAAAACTAAGTGAAAGTTCTTCTTCACACAGTGCGTAGTCAACCTGTGGAACTCCTTGCCAGAGGAGGCTGTGAAGGCTAGGACTATAACAGAGTTTAAAGAGAAGCTAGATAAATTCATGGAGGTTAGGTCCATAAAAGGCTATTAGCCAGGGGATAGAAATGGTGTCCCTGGCCTCTGTTTGTCAGAGGCTGGAGAGGGATGGCAGGAGACAAATCGCTTGATCATTGTCTTCAGTCCACGCCCTCTGGGGCACCTGGCACTGGCCACTGTCAGCAGACAGGCTACTGGGCTAGATGGACCTATGGTCTGATCTAGTACTGCCATTCTTATGTTCTTATGTAGATCTGATGCTCAAATCCAGGGGGGTAGTTTTGGGGTCTAACACACGGCCCTGCAGATCATCTTTTGAAAAAAAAAAAAAAAAAAAGCATCCCCATTTGGATGCTGGATTTAGATCATGCAATGAGCCAACATTATTTTTGCTCTTTTGTAAGGGCTAGGCTGTGTGTATGGCTTAGAGAGACACAAATCCTGCAGTGGCTACTTTGTTGTTCAAGAGGTGTATGCACATGTAGGTGTGACTCACAGTTGGCCTGTCTCAGCTCATGCAGGCTCGCAGGGTTCAGATTGTGGGTTTGTAAAACAAAACTGCAGTATAGACATTCAGGCACCGGCTTTGGGACCCTGCGTGTGGGGAGGCTATCAGAACTGACGCCCCAGCCTGGATCTGGATGTCCGCACAGCAATTTTTAGCCCCGCAGCTTGAGCATAAATCAGCTGATTCCAGCCAGCTCCAGTTGTGACACCATTCCTTTATCCCTGTGTAGACATACCTTTGGGGGGCTTCTCTGTTCATTGGTTTTTATGTTCCCCTGCAGGATGAGAAATTTCCCAAGTCTCTGCATCATTTGGTTAAGGGAGACAGATATCATTCTAGTTCTCTTTTCGCCGCACCCTGCTCTCCCATTAGCCAATCCAATTATAGAAAATCAAATCACTTGCTAGAGCCAGCCAAATTCAATTACACAGGTACTTCTGGGCAGATTTTGGCAGTGAATAGTTTGCTGGCTTTACCCAGGTTTTTGTCCTTAATAGAATGCTCTCAGCTATTCAGTAGATTTTATTAACCATTCGGCAGATACCTGTTGGATTAAAAAAGTCTCAGAGGGGTAGCTATGTTAGTCTGCAACTTTAAGGTGCCACAGGACTGCTCCTTGTTTTTAGAGACTAATAAATAGATTAGGTATATACATATTATATAAGCTTTGGTGGATAAAACCCACATCATCAGATGTATTGGAGTGGAAATTACAGAATCCAGGGTATATATAACAGCAAAAGCAGTTACCTGTCAGTTCTAGGACCAGTGTTAATGAAGCTAATTAAGTCAGGCTGGATATCTCCCATTCATAGCATTTGATGTGGAAATGCAAATATCAAAGGTGGGGGAAATTGCCTTTGCAATGCATTAACCAGTTAATATATTGCTGGATGTGAATGAACCAGCTTCCTCTGAATGCCTGCAGACCAGTATGGAGAGGTACTAGAACTTCTCCGATAAAATTCTACCTTCAAAAGGTGGTACATAGTAGGCTAATATTCTAAGACGGGTCAGATGGAAAATGGACTTGTGGGTAAAAAGTCAAAAAAGGAAATATTACAACTGAAAACTGAAATTCCTATTCTAAGGTAGTTCAGGTACTTCATGCTCTGGGGTCAGACGGTATTGCTTATGATGCGTCATAGATAACCTTTCTGGTGAAGGTCAATGTTGTATTATGGGAGTTAAAGTCCTTCTGGGGAGCATAGCTCCTAGCAAACAATGCGGACATGATGCAGCCAAACTACAATTCCTCGGGGTGCCTCCATGGCATATCTCAATGGCCATATGTATATTTTTGGCTAACAGGCATACCAAATCAAAATATCTCATGGAAATATACTTTTTGGGGAAAACAATACCAAAACCCCATTTTTATGAAAGGGCATACCAACGCCTAGATAGATTAAATGACTTGGCCAAGGCAACTTGTTGAATCATTGCCAGAGCTGGGAATGCAATGCATATGATAGTTCTGATTTTTCGTCCCTTGCACCAGTCATTAAATACTCCATGGCATGGATCTGATGTGGTGCAAAAGGCAAATGAAGAAACAGTATGTGAACAAATAAAATCTGAGCCTCCTTACAGTTACCAAGTGTTGTCTAAATATTCCATCATATCCTTAAGTCTCTTAGGCAATGTCTACTCTACGCAGAAGATCGATGCTGCCATGATTGATCGTTCGGGGTCGATTTAGCGGATCTAATGAAGGCCTGCTAAATCGAACTCAGAGGGCACACCCACAGTACTCCTGCTCTTCATGAGGAGTAAGGGAAGCTGATGGGAGCATTGGCTCCTGTCAACCTCCTGCTGTGTGGACAGCGATTTAAGATATGTCGACGCCACTACGTAATTAACGTAGACGGAGTTGCGGATCTTAGGTTAACCTTCCACTCTAGTGTAGATCAGGCCTCATAGACTTCAGGTGAAATTATTACCAGCATTGTGTGCTCCCTTAGTCCTGCGATTATATTCATGACGTGGTACAACCTGTCCAGTAAACCGAGAAAGCAGGTCTGTATTGGAAATGAGCCAGAACTGAAATCTTTCCTTCCCTAGTTGAATAATGTGTGTTCCTTACCATTCTAAAAGAACACACTACAACATTCAAACCAGACATTAAACTGAAGTCCTGGTCACTCCTCATGGAAGAACCTTTGGCACATCACGCATATTAGAGGCAGGGTGTTAAGCTTGGTGCCCTGGGCAGTAACTGTAAAAACTGATGTGGGGTCCAGTTTTTCATGGAAATATACAGCCAGAGATAAGACATTTCCCGTCTGTGTTAGTAAATCCATTCGGACTACTAAAAATGCAACACCTCCATCTCCCTTAGTTCTAGTTGGTTCTGGCATTTGTCTTCACTTTTCCTAAATGTCTATGCCATGTTGCTGTGTGCCCTTGAACACTTCCCATGTTCTGCTCCAAGTGTGGCTGCAAATCCGTGTGAACACACTTCAGTCCTAATGGAGCTTCATCTAGGTCAAGAACTCAGCAGAATGAACTGGTAGGGTCAGGGATAGAATAGATAGCAAGGACATCCAGAGTTATAAGAAATGAAAAAGAATAGATCTTTGGAAGGCACATAAGCTTTCCTGCTTCAGCTCAGAAAGCAATGAGGTCCAAGTATGTTATGTTATTCCAGATCTTGATGCTGAGGCTTGTCTTGCAAATTCCATAAAATGAACTGGTAGATTATTGTGCTAGATGGATTACTGGTTTGATCCAGTATCTATCTATCTATCTATCTATCTCCATACACCCCTATCTATCTATCTATCTATCTATCTATCTATCTATCTATCTATCTATCTATCTAAAAGCTACATATACATTTATCTATCGATCATCTACATATAAATCTGTCTGTCATCTACATCTGTCTATTTATCTAGCATCTACGTATACATCTATCTATAATCTACATATGCATCTATCTATCATCTACATATAAATCTATCATCTACATCTGTCTATTTATCTAGCATCTACGTATACATCTATCTATAATCTACATATGCATCTATCTATCATCTACATATAAATCTATCATCTACATCTGTCTATTTATCATCTACATATACATATATCTATCATCTACATCTATCTATTTATCTATCATCTACATATACACCTATCTATCTATCATCTACATATATATCTATCATCTACATCTACATCTATCTGTCTTCTACATATACGTCTATCTATCTGTCTGTCTAATGCATTTTCTATCCATCTATCTGCCTATCTAATGCTCCTCACAGCTAGAAGTCATATAAAAAAGTCCTGGAAAAAAATCAATCCCATTTGAAAGAATCGTTCCGTTCTTTGGAATCGTCTACAATGAAAAGTACTTGTATTAATATGACACTGTAATATCCGCTGGGTTGCCCCGCACAGCCCTGCCATTCATTAATGGACCCCCCGCCCCCGCTCATTCTGAAGCACAACTGCCCTGCCCGGGCTGAGGCTGGGAGGGAATTATTAATTTCAATATGATTATTGCATCCCAGCTCAGGAAAAGTTTGTCTGGGGAAGCGGCGAGGCGGGGATGAGCAGCAGATTGCATTTCAGTGCGAGAAAGTCAAGAGGAGCCATCTGTGAACAAAGGAGACTCTAGACAAGCTGTTGGAGGACACTGCAGACAGCAGTGGAACAATCATTCCTTGGACACAAGATATAGAGGATAGCCTGTGAGTCAAACAGCCGGATATAAATCACACCACTTTTTTTTTCCCTCCCACCAGTCAAACAGTCAGTGTTTTAAAGAAGACTTTGTCATATTTAATAGTGCTGTCAACCTTGCAGTTTTGCTGGCCTGTTAATAAGAAGTCCCAAAATGACATGTTTAACCACTCTGCTCCGGGAGCTGAGCTCAGCAATACAAATCCAAAGCACTGCCAGAGGCCGGGCCGGGGCTGAAACGAACGCCAGCAGAATGTTGAAACGATGGGCTAACATCATGCCTGGGCTGACTCCCGTGTCGGAGAAGCAGAGAAGTGGAGTTCCAACGGGGCGATTCGGGCCCGTCGTGGGCTGGAATTCCTTCTGAGGCACACGGTGGCCCAAGGGAATTCCTTACTCTTGCCTCTTGGTACATTTATGGCTCACATCAGCATAGGAAGGGTCAACGGAGTGGGCAGAGTTGACGTGAATTATCCTTCTGGGGCAAGGCAGCGGGAGCCTTCAGGAGCCATGGCTTGATAGTTTTATTTCTTTCTCCTCCTTATTCCCTCACCTGAAATCTCATCCTCCCCTTTCCCTTACAGCCCCAACCATTCCAACTGCACTATCTGCATCGGGGTGGGCAATAGATCAGCCCGCGGGCCGAACGCAGTTCTCCAGGATTAGCTCCTGCCGGGTAGCCAGACGCTTGCCAGAGCTGTTGGCCGCTCCCGTTAGCCGCAGTTCACCATTCCCAGCCAATGGGAGCTACAAGCAGCCATACCTGCAGATGTGCAGGTAAACAAAGCATCTGGCAGCCAGCCAGGAGCTAACCTTGGTGAACCGTATCTGGCCTGCAGGCGACATAATGCTCCCTCCTGACCTGTATCCTTAATATTGCCAGGAGGACATATTCTTTTCACAACCATCAGGTTAGGTGCATTTGCCCTGATCTGCCTCACTGCAAGAAGTGGGGAAGAAGGGGGGTAGATACAAGCACGCAGAGCAAAGGATCCCCCATCTTAGTACAGGTTGGACCTCCCTGGTCCGGCACCCCAGGTCCTGGATGAGGGATTTTTGCAGCCCAGGGAAAGTCATTTCTGGTCCCCCTGCTGCCAGCTCCTTCCCCACCTTGCCCCCCCATGGGCTTCCTGGCTGCCCCCCTGCAGCCCAGTTGAGCTGTGCACCGGCTCTCGATTCCCTACCCCTGGCAGCCTAGCTGAGCTGGGCGCTGGGCTTCCCTACTCTCCCCCACCCCCCGTGTAGCACTGGGCTCCCAGTCTCTCCCACCCCCTGCAGTGTGCTGGGAGTCTCTGATCTTGGAATATCCATGGTCCTTCTGGACCACAGAAGTTGCCGGACCAGAGAGTTCAGGTCTATTGTGACGCAACCTGTACTATAACAGAAGAAATTAATCGTCACTATTTAAAACCTTATATTTACTGTCACTGCTTATTACAGCAGCATTTGCTAGTGTCCAGCCTGGGAGCAGGCAATCATGTCCGTGACCATAGCGGTAATAAATAGGTAAACATTTCTGTTACGGTAGCATGCCGAAGGCCCACCTGGGATTGGGCTCCCATTGGGCTCGGCACAAAGTCCATTCATAAAAATAATCATGTGCTCTGAAGCATTTACAATGTAAAGACACACAAAAAAGGAAGGGGAGGGGAGAGGGTACGACATAGGAGCAAAGGAATACGGTGATGGTTGGACCCAGCTTTGGTATGTACGTGTGTTATAATTGGATTTTGCTTGATGATTTCATTGGCGGTGGGGGTAGGGAACAGGAAAAAGGAAGGGGAAATGTAATAGTTACAGCTAGGGGAAAGGGTGGGTGTTCTTAAACATATGGGAGACCAACGCAGGCTGACAAAGAACTGTGATCCCTTAGAGAGGCAATGGAGCACGTTTGTTCATGGGAGTGTGGGGGTGGAATCGGCTCCCTTGATAGACAGTCTATGTTGTTGCATCCATTGGCCTATTTAAGCATAAGAGTAGATCAGTGACTATCAAAGTTGATATACTAGCTCAGGGTGTCTCTTCTACAGGAGAGGGAGGAAATCTATTTATCCATCTGTCCATCTATCATACCGCTGTCATCCTTGATACAAGACATTTTCCTGCTGTAGCAGCTCACCAAAACAGACCATTTGCATAGCTAGAGTCCTCCTCCCATCTGGTGGAGAATGACCATCATAGCAACAGATGACTGGACTTTCTCTGTACTAGCTGAGCCCCGCCTCACGGCTGCAATGCAGTGGGTAGAGGGGCAGCAGAGACAGGAGGGTGCAGCGGCGAGGTGGGGCAGGCGAGCGGGCTGCACGGGGGGCGGGTGTTGGGGAGGGCAGAGCACGGGAAGACACGGGGGGCACCGGCCCAGGGGGCTGAGGGAGGGATGGGAGAGCATAGCAGGTAGGGACTTACTGCCATCCTCACCGCTCGCAGCATCTCCCACTTCTTTGTGTCCCCAGGCCCAGCGTGCCACTCGGAGATGTAATTGTGCCGTGGCAGCAGCTGCTCGATGATCCACGAGGCACTGCCCCATACCATGCTCTACTGCCCCTCTTGTCCCCACCTGCCGGACAGGCCGCCCCCAGGGTGCAGGAGCAGCGTGGGGCCCTGGCCCGCGAGCCACATGCCCCAGTGAGCACAGGTCTGCATGGTACCTCTGTGGCCGCCATCTCCCCGATGCACCTGATGGCCAGTTGCTGGGGAGGCGCTGAGCCCCACCCCGAGCCCCCAACAATGGCAGCCCGAGGGGAGGGGCCCCAGCCACGTTCATCTCTTCTCACTCATTCTGGCATTTTCTAGAAACTTCGCAAGCCTTCTCCAATGTTCCCTGTGACAGACGGCGTGATGGACACCTCTCCTTTCATAGTAGTATATATAGATTAAGCAGGAGGAGGAAAGAACTGGAGGTATTTGCACTCCCAGGGCAGTTGGCTTCTTTTTCAAGTGTGCACGTGTGATTTCTCCCCACACATTAGGCCATCTTGCAGAAAAATCTTTCTGTCCAGATGGCCCAAAAGCAAACTCACAGCTGGTTGGGGGCAGAGTAGGCTTTTATTTACTTGTTTTTGTGGCGGGGGGGGGGCGGTTTGTGGGTTTGCGTCATTTAAAACAGTTCACACTCCGGCAGCAGCTCTTCCTTCTTCAGACGTCCTCTTCTGCTTCATCCTTTTGATCCAGGATCATTTTATCTCATGTGAACAAGGGGGGGTTGTCAATGCTATTTAGAGAGGGATTACAGAGCCCCATCTGGTGGATTTGTGAGGTTCTTCGCTCCCCCAGTGCTGGCTTTATTTTTTATTCACAGAGGCGCTGAGCTGCTGAATTATTCATGTGACATGGCACCAGTCGCATCACCAAAGTTTGGCTTCTCTGCCATACAAAGAAGGGCCACATGCACGTCCATTTCATACCCCTTGCCCCTGAAACTGGTCTTCTGAGATCTGGGTCCAAAACAAAACTTCCCTCCTCCCAGCTGGAAGAAGAAGAAAGAATTGTTTCCCAACGCCGCAACCCAAAAATATCACTAGTAAGTGGGGGAGAGAGACATCTGGCAATTCCTTTTGTTCACTGCCCAGCACATGCCTGATCCAACATACAGTGAAGGCAAGAGGATTCTTTCCGTTGATTTCAATGAGCATTTCATCAAACTCCTAAATATGCAGGATTTGTCATACTGGGTTAGACCATTTATCATCTGTCCCTGATGTCTTCCTTTCAGTGGCAAATAAAAATAGAATATGAAATACCCCATCATTCAGCCTAGTATTTGCATAATGCTGTTTGGAGATGTGATGGGGTGGGATTTCTACCTGACCCACACAAGTAATTAGATTTTTACCCAGAAGCATGAGGGTTGAATTTCCTTTCTCACAGCCCACAGTGTTTTGGGCTGCAAAATATCCCTGCTCAGTTCTGTTGTGAAACATTTGGCTTAATATGCACAATGTGTCTGTATTTGTGTCGCTCCTGAAACCTTAACCTTTGCATTTCCTGGCATTTTGTGGCTTCGGATTTGTAACATTAACATTGCATTAACGTAGGGCTTGGCATTTAATATGGATATGTAGTCGTTTGTAAATCAGTTTGCAAAGCACTTTGGGAGCCTTCTGGTTGAAAGGCACTATATGAATGTCAGTCATTATTACTATCATTATTATCATTATAAGTTCATGCGGAGACAAACAGCTATATTAGAATAACATCAGGGGGTAAACTTCCAAAGCAGCGAACAGAGATTTAGCAGGGCACAGGGGTACATGAATGTGCAGCCAATGGAGGTACACATGGCACAACCAGCATGCACCATTTTGGGGGTCAGATCCAGACCTATTAAATAAAACAAAGATCAAGTTCAGCACTAAGACTACCGTCCTTAACCTGCACCTTCGTTTAACAGAGTGGTATGCTACTGCCTCTGTCTTAAGAACAGGAACCACCCATTGGCTAAGCAGGATGGGTGAAGCACAGATTGACAACCTCAAGTTCTGACATTCTTTGCACGGAGCTACCCTTTCGCATTGATGATTGCAATTTAATAACACCCCCTTCCCCTCTAAAAGCAGAGAGGTTTTTATTTTGTCTTCTAAAATCACGTGCGCATGCACATTTTAAAACCCAATTATGACGGAACTGACGGATGAAGTAAGTCAGCGTGAGCAAGTTTCATGGCTGAAATACGAAGTGCCGTAAGCGGCAAAAAAATACTTGGATCTAGATGGCTGGCTTTTTAACATTTCACACAGCATGCCCTCAGTAGGCATATATTTAGTTGTGGGTGCATGCACACACATGAAAACAAACCAGAGGCTTTACCCAGCATTGTCTGGATCCTTAACTCAATTAAGTTTTGTCTTTCTTCATTTAAATTGTTGCTCTGGGGTGGGGCTGGGGAGGAGGGGTCCAGTGGGCAGGCTGCCTTGGGCAGAGAGGACAACCCCAGTCCTCTCTCACTGGAGTAGTTTGGGGCCAGGTGAGAAGCACCTCTCCATGGCCACTGCAGTGGCAGTGGGCACAGTCACGAGAGCGGTGCATTTTCCCCCGGCTGGGGGACAGACAGATACCCAGACAAACAGACACCCAGATGAACTCTCGAAATACATAGTAGAAAGCTGTCCCTTTCTCCACCCCTGCCCCCTGCTGGCCGAATGGGGTTCAAGCTGTCCCAGTCCCCATCTCTAGCCCGTTACTGCCCCCAGGTGGTCATTCTACAGTATAAGTCTCTTCTACCACACTCCTCCCTTTCCATTTTATGAGAATCAATTGAATTCCAGGCACATCCCATTGCTCTGGCACAACCAAACCCTGACCTTACTTTAAGTTATGGCAAGAGGAAGCTGCGTGCCAAATTTGGTCCTAGTTCTTACCATTTAGGCAGAGTTCTTGAACAAACAGACTCAGAGATGATCAGACAGACACACATTTCTAAAATATATAGCACAAAGAAAATATAAAAATAGTGCTTGGATACACATGTATGGCTCACAGTTCATGTGCACAGATAGGGTATGTCTACACTAGCTCGTTAGTTTGAGCTAGGTAGGCAAATGAGGGCAACCGGGGTTGCAAATGAAGCCCGAGATTTAAATATCCCAGGCTTCATTTGCATCTTCCCAGGCGCCGCCAATTTTAAATCCCCCTTAGTCCAAACTCTGTGCCCGCAGAGTAGGTAGTGGAACGAGGTGTACCGGTAGTTCGAATTAGAGATCCTAATTCGAACTACCTGCTCCGTGCCGCGTGTAGCCGGACTAAGGGGGGATTTTAAAATGGCGGTGCCCGGGAAGATGCAAATGAAGCCCGGGATATTTAAATCCCGGGCTTCATTTGCAACCCCGGTTGCCCTCATTTGCCTACCTAGCTCGAACTAACGAGCTAGTGTAGACATACCCATACTTTTTTAACCAGCTCCTTGGCCAAAGGATGTTATTATTTAGTTATAATGTAGCAATCTGCACATAGGTAGTTGGAATTCCTGGGTTTTAATCCCAATTCTTATGTGTCTTCTCTGGCTCGCAGCAAGTCACACAGGCCGACACTTTTCAAGAGTGAGCTCATATTTTCGGTACTAAGTTTAAGACACCTTTGTCCTGATTCTGAGCATGGCTGAGAGCTTGCAACTCCACCAAAAATGTAATGGGACCACTGCATTCTCAGCACCTCTCAAAAATCAGGTCCAAAGCATCTCAGCATGAACATTAAATATTGATGGTCAGGACCAAAGTAGACAATCTATAATCAAAGGACCAAACTGGGTGAATCAAAGGACCACAGTTACTTTTTGAAAATAGGGAGCTCATTAACCTATCTGTGTCTCAGTATTCCCATCTTTAAAATAGGTCCGTAACAGTCCCTTGGTCACAAAGCTGGTGCGCAGAGATATTAGTTAGTATTTGCATCATTGGTTTGAATAAAGAAAAGCATGCAGAAAGGCAAAGCAATCACTGAGGCAATATTGGCAGATGTGTGTTGATAGAGAACTGTATATGAAAATCCAGCTGCAAATCCTAAATGCACCAATTTAGCAAATAACATGCTGTGGTAGTAAGCTTTATGGATTAAGGAACCAACAGGGATTTGGACATGGAATAGAACAAGCCCCTCCAAGGTTCCTATTGGCCATGTATTCCCATTATAATCCTGCTATCTTTACAATATTTTCATGTTGAACTTGAAAAACAACATTTATTTTCCTGTCTGTTTGAGGATCCCTCTGCTGCATTGGGCTTGATTATAATTCAGATGTTAATTGATGAACAGGAGGATGAATCTCTATTTCTTGCAGTTGCATTTCTACTGGGAAGTTTTTAATGAGAAGATGACAATGTTTTGCACCCGCTGATGTTGTCCCAGCTTTCTCATGGGGCTACCTCTGTTATCAATCCCGTGATGCAATCGGTTCCAGAGGCTCTGCTTTTGGTTTTCTTTCTATGTTTCATAAGGCCAACATCTCCATTCACAACTAAATTCTGGTGGGTGGGCAGGAGGAACGTCTCTCATGTGTTTCCCTTTCCATTGTTCCTCTTATTCAGGGAAGGTCTTCTCCAGATTCATTAGTAAACCCTCACTCCATCAGACTTCTCTAGAGCCACTTCTGCCGTGATGAAGTGGGTTGTGCCCACGAAAGCTCATGATACCATCTACATGTTTTGTTAGTCTTTAAGGTGCTACTAGACTATTTGTTGTTTTTTGAGTTTTTCCATAAAAATAAAGTCAGTTCATGTTGACTTCAGAGGTAGATGAGATTAGTTGGTGCTTACTTTGGTGTTATAGACATCTTGTACGGTTGTAGGAGTAAGGGAGAGGAATCCAAATGAGTCATCGTTGGAATTGTGACTTCATATATGTTTGTCAGCACCTAGAATGCACCTAGGCTCCACTCCCTCCTGCATCTCCAGACCTGTTCCTTTTCCTGTATGCTGACATCAGAGCTTAATGTCTCCTGTCAATAACCAGAGGACATCCTATGTGGCAAGGGAGGCTAGGCATTGTAAACCACCCTCCAGATAGCAAGTGAAGTACTTCTCCAACACATAAGCTCTACTCTGCAGCACTCCTCCTGGCTTTCCTTACCTTCTTGTTTTAGCTCTAGCGTATCGCTTTCAGAAAGGCCCCCAGTCTTGTTTCAAAGACCAAAAGTCCCAGAAGTTCCATCTTCTTAAAAAAAAAAGTGCCTTACTACTTCTGTAAGTTTGTCTAGCTGGACCCATGAGGTCTTGTTCTGCCTTTGCTTCCTACACTAAAGAATGCTCTACTGTTCTGATTCTCCTCTCCAGGGAGGTATATAGAGACTGGGAAAAATCATATCTTAACCTCCTCGTTGACGTGCTTCCTCAGTCTTTCTCTGGGAGGTAGGTTTCCCAGGTCTCCCAATATTCTTGCAGCCCTCTCCTGAATGCGTTCCATTTTTTTAACATTCGTTCTGAAGTGTGGATACCAGAACTGATACAAACCCTAATGCAATGGAGTGTCCACCCCCTACGGGACGGGAAGGGGTTAAGATGTCCTGGCAGGCCAGTTAACTCAGCAGGCTGCACTGGGAGAAAGAGCCAGGAGTAGGAAAATAATTGGAAGCATGTACCGTGGTGGAGGACCAGCCAGGGCACGTATGAAGGGGCTGCTTAGAAAGGCTATAGGAAGGTAGGCACCCAGGTAGAGAAGAAGATCCAGCTGTGGTAGGAAGCCATGCAGGCAGGGGCACCAACAGCCTCTGCAAGCCCCTGGGCATCATGGGGAGAGGGCAGCTCCATGCTCCTGGAAGGGCTGAGGCCTCAGTGGACGTGGTTGGGCTGGCAGAGCCAGGCCTCAGTGCCACCTGGAGAGCACCATACCACCCCCTTAGACCTTAGGGTTGCTCAGAGTGATTTAAAAGGCCCAGAGCTCCAGCCACCACTGCTGTCATGGTTACGGTTGGCAGGAGCCTGAGGCCCCATTTGAATTTCTGGGCCCCAGGGCAACTTCCCCATCCTCCCCCTCCATCACAGGCCCAAATCCAGGAAAGGAACAGTGAGAACTAAGCCCAGAAAGCCCAGAACTGCTAAGCTGAAGGTCCCTGGACCGGAACCCAGAGTAGAGGCCAGGCCCAGGCCTCAAGTAGTGGCACCATGGGGCAGTAAAAAAGAGGGCTGTTCAGGGGATTTTGCTACCCAGGAAAGGGGAAACAAGGAGTGACCCAACCAGAGGGCTGAGTTACAAGGAGGATATTGTGGTTCCCGGAGCAAGAGAGGAGCCGCAGACCAGAGAGAGCAACTGAGGGATGTCGGGTCAGGCACCAAATGTTGAGTCTGAAAGCTAATACCCAGAGTGACCGGGAGAAGGTACCCAACCAGTGGTGAGTGGTGCACCCTAGACACCCCCATTTCTGTGATTCTATGAATGGGATGCCCTGTCCCAGTAATAATCACACTAAAGATGTATTCAAAGGTAACAAAATAAACCTCTTTTAACTCAAGCTTTCCTGCTTACACGCCCAGGCCAGCCTTAATCTTCTTAGCCACAACACTGCCCTAGGAGCGCATGTGCAGTGGGTCATCTGTGATGGTCCTTACCTCCTTTTCAGTATCCCAATTCCCTCACCCTACGAGGGCAATCTGAAGTCTTTGTGCATGTCGTTCTTATTGGGTTTTGATTTCCTGCTCGCTGAGTCTTTTTCTCCTCACTTCATTGTGGTGAACACCTGGGATTTTGAGGCCTTCTAGAAAGAGGTATTTCAAGGAGAAAGAGGGTGGAGGCAGATGAAAGATGTTCCAGGGACAGTTGGCTGTGTGGGAGAAAGCATGTATTTTGGGCAGGGAGAAAGGAGGAGAGGGAAAAAACACCATGAGCAATTGGCAGGAGCTAAATCAATTGGGGTTTTGAAGCCAAGGCCAATACCCTCTTGTGTTATTTCCCTCAACATCAACATTCAGCCAGGTCTACACTGCGGAAAAGATCAATGCTGCTGCAATTGATCTTCTGGAGTTTGATTTAGCGGGTCTAGTTAAGACCCGCTGAATCAAACTCAGAGGCGCCCCCCCTCAGTGACTGGTACTTCTGCTCCTGCAAGGAGTAAGGAAAACTGACAGGTGTGTGTGTTGCTGTTGGCCTCCTGCCAATAGAACTGAACAATGCTGTGTGTCTCATGCATCACTAGGACAGCCAGAATGAAGACTTTTTTATATATGGTTATTTATGTGAAATATTTGCACTTCTTTTTTTTTTTTTTAAACTCCTCTCTCACTTTGATTTGAGCTGCTGTTTTCTTTGTCATCACGATGATACTGCTGCCCAGGAGAAATATAAATAAAGTAGCCTCACCATCATCACGCCCACTGCTATTGGTATTAGGATGTGCAGCCAAATCAATCAGCCAGTGACTGCAGTGCATGGCTTCAGGTGATTCAGATGATCTTGTTGCTTAGAAGAATCTTGGAACCTACAGCCATTAGGTGCCACTCGGCAAATGTTGCCTCCGGTTGGAACCTGATGAGAATAGCTCTGAATTGGACTCACCTCAAAGTAGCCCAAAAATGTAGCATGAGAATGTCTATAATGGACCTGATGCAAAGCATGCTGATGTCGGTGGAAGGACTCCCACTGGCATCTGTTGGCTTTGGATCTAGCCCATAATGAAGATTATTTTACCACCTACTATAGCTAGGCATGTTTATTTGTCTGTTCCATATTGCTACCTATTCCAACCAGAGGTCCACCTCAATTTTGGTCCCTATTAGATATCAGAAGGCCTTCTCATTGGCTTCTGTTGGTTATAAAGATTTTGACTTAAGTGATTGATGGATTGACTGAGTTCCCAGAAACGCCTTGTGAAGGTTTGGACAGATATGATGAAGAATGATAGTTCTTCTCTGGACAAGTGTGGTGAGACCAGATCTGTGTGTAGCCATGTGGCCATTTGGTATTGGAAAAAATATTGATGAGAGCTGGTGGAAAGAATGAAGACTTTTTTTCAATGAAAAAATTCCATGTTTTCAATGAAACACATCAGTTCTGATGAAGATTTCTTTCGGAAGTTCTCTGGGTTCCTTGATGAAACTTGTGATCAAAGCCAGGAAGCAGTAGAGACATCTAGAACAGCTTGGCAGTTAGGCAGCTCACAGAACATATACAGAACCAACTTCAATTCCCTGTGTAGGTCAGATCACGAACTCAGATCTTAGTCTCCGGTATCTCAGTGGGAAACCTTAAACACTAAGTTATTGTAGGGTGTGTCTCTTAGTTTTGTGCCTCAAATTAAAAGCAAACGTGGAAACCTCAGCGTTTTCATGGAGTGGATATGTGGTTTGCTACTAGCCCCAAGAATGACAAACTGGAAGAAATTCACAGAAGTGTGAGAAAATGGACTTAATTTAAAGAAAACAAAACAAAACAAAACAAAACAATAGGCTTGCCTCTATTGTATGGCAATGCTGAAAACTCCAGGAACCAGAGAATATGATCAGGGATTGCAAGAAAAAATGTTTCTGAGTGGTTATATGGAACCATAAGACAAATGGGACACGGGGGCTTCCCAAAGATGAGATGTATTTGCCTGTGGAATTGTCTCCCAAAAAAGAGAATGATGAAAACTCAGTCCCATGGATAAATAATGAGAAGTCCTGTGGCACCTTACAGACTAACAGATGTATTGGAGCATAAGCTTTTGCGGGCAAAGACCCACTTTGTGAGGTTCATGTAATGGAAATTCCAGAGGCAGGTATAAATATACAGGCACATGAAAAGAAAGGAGTACCAATCAAGAGGAAGGCCAGAGATAACAAGGTCAATTCAGTCAGAGAGGATGTGGCCCACTTCTAGCAGCTAATGTGGAGGTGTGAACACCAAGAGAAGAGAAACTGTCTCATGGGTCAGTCCTATGGGTCATTCATTAGTGTGCATTTGGAATGAGGATGGGTGTTGTGACCTCGTAAGCCTTCTCTAGCTCTGATTTCGATGAATGGTAGGGTCTCCTGCGAATGAAGGCCAACTCAGTTTTTCCACTACCTTTCCTTATAGAGATATGGCATCAAAGTAGCATGCTCCCCTGCAGAACCTTTGTTCTGATGGGCCACCTCTTTACAAAAGCCAGAAGGTGGGGAGGGGGAGAGATCCTCTTTGGCCTTTGGTTTAATTCAGAGCCCCTGCTCTCTTCCTGGGTGCCGGAATTGTATAGCCTCGTTGGGAGCCAAGATGTAATAGCCTTGTGTGTGATAAATAGCAGCACTAAACGTGCTACAGCAAAGCTTTTCTGTGCTATAATAATTGTATGTGCTGGCGTGTTGCAATATATCTTCACCGGCATGTAGTGATAGCATAAATAGCTGTTTTTAACTATGGGATCAGGACAAGCTAATGCAGTGATTGAGGGAATGTATCCAGCTAAGTGGAGTCTGACTTTGACGGGACGGCTTTCCAGCCCCTCCTACCTTGTTATAGGCATGAGTGATGAAATTCCCTGGGCATTGGTGTCAGAATGCTGCAACTCTTAATGTGGGGGGCAGGTCCTTTGCGGTCCTTGTTTTGCTGAGATCAAAGGCGTTAGGAGAGTTTGCCACAAGGTGTTTGCCACAAAGTGCTGCGTAGTCCTGTCTTTTGTTTCCCAGTCAAGTCACCAAAGAACGGGAAGCAGACAAGGCTGAGAAATCAAATGCTGCAGAGGTTTGTTGACGGGCTACCAAGAGGTGAATGTCTAGGTCCTCACATCAGAGTCACGGCCCTCTGGTGGCTGTTCAAAGCATTGGCAAGCACAGCCCGGTTGCTATGAGATGTCTATCCCGCCACAAAACTCCTCTACAGTGGATCTAGCTGACAATTTTTGCAGAGAAGCTGGGACTGCAGGAACTATGGAATCGAAAGTACTTTCAACGGCTCTTTCCCCCTAGAGATGTTCCCCCAGTGCGACAGAGTTCCTGCTCTCGCTGCCTTTCTTTTCATTTGGAATTCATCTATCCTGAACAAACACAGACGGAACAGGTTGGTGGTATATCGGGGCACCACCCTGATCCTCCAGCTGAGGACTGTTTGAAAAAAATTCCAGGCCGGAAATCAGTGAATTTAGGAGAGGGGTTAAGGGCAGAAGCTCCATTTCTAACACTTTATTGGCAATCAAAGGGAAAATAGTCCTCTTCCCAAGCCATAGAGTTTCAAGTGGAGTCAGTTTAATATATGAGAGTGTGGTTATTAATTATTTGTGTTACAGCAGCACCTGTAGGCCCCATCTGAGACCAGGGCCCTGTCATGCTAGGCATTGTAAAACACATATTGAAGCAGGCCATGCCCCCAAAGAAATGATTCATTACATGCATCTGATGAAGTGGGTCTTTGCCCACGAAAGCTTATGCTCCAATAAATCTGTTAGTCTATAATGTGCCACAGGACTTCTCGTTGTTTATACAGATTCAGACTAACACGGCTACCCCTCTGATACAGGACTACTTGTTGTTTTTAAAGTTACAGACTAACACAGCTACCCCTCTGAGGCTATCTATGTGAGAGAGATGAAATATATATCTGTACAGGGTGTGTGTGTATTAGTGTCGGGAAAATAATTTCCAACAAAATATAGGGTTTTCTGGGTAAAATATATATATATATATATATATATATATATATATATATATATATATATATATGCTGGAAAATGTGTTTTTCAAGGCTCTGGAACTATTTGAATTTGGCAAATAGTTTCATTTTTCTAAAAAACTCTTTTTTGGCCAAAACAGTTGTAATGTTTCATTTCAAATTTTATTTTCAGAAGAACATTGTGTTTTCAAATGTGGCCAAATTAAACAACAACATCACAAAGTCGAGCGCCCAAAGAGAGTTGAATCAAATGAAAGCACTCAGGAAACCTCAAAAGTACATTTGTTTTGAGTTGACCTGAAATGTTTTGGTATATTGGAAATGAAATTTGCTTTGATGAAACTTAAAAAAAAAGTTTTGGTTCAAATCCAACCTTCCCTTCCCCATCCCCCAGATCTTCCGGTTCAGCCTGAAGGAATAAATACATTGAATTTTAAAAAATCCATTATTTGCTCAATTGTAGCATGTGTATGTGTGTACAGAAACACACACAAATGTATGTGTGTTGGTGTTTGTCTGTATTATATAATATAATTTAAAACTGTTCCCGTGAATTGAGAAGTGCACTGTAGCAAACACTGTGTAAAGCAGATTGTGTTGAGGGCAAGTGACCAAAATATGCTGCAGACAAACTGCCACGTGCTTACAATATTTCTAGAGCATGAACAGATCTGTGAGTAAATGGTTTTATTTACACCATGTTCTCCCTTCATATTCATGAGTTCAGTGGCTCTCGGCATGGGTCTGTTTTTCTCTTTCCCGCTCCCCTTTCCAAAGCTAGCTAACTGCAGGTGTTCAAAATTCACAGATTTCTGTTTATTCACAAGCTCGAAAGGAAATGTTGGAAAACAGAAGCTGTTTCTGGCTGCGGATGGTCTCTCTAGTTGTTTGTGGTTTTTGAATACCCCCCCCCTCTTTTTTTTTGTTGGCAGTGAAATCTCTAAACACACAGGCAAAAAAAAAAAAAAAATACTGGAATTCAGCAATTGGGCACTTTCTCTCTGAATTTCACATGCTGATGCAGTTTTGTGCTAGCCAAAAATAGCATCAACAACAACAACAACAAAAGAAGAAGAGAAAAATGTTTAATGCAAATCGCTTGCCAATGATTTCCCCCTCCCCAAAGCAAGAGCATTTACTCTATACTCTAGTGCAGCTGCCTGTTGATCCCCCATGGAGAACTCTGACTAAGGTACCATTTAGAAACAATTTGGCGGATCCATCACATATATTTCTGGCAAATCTTTCCCCCTGTTTCTTCTTTACTGAGAAATTGTGATGGATGAACTTTAGATGCAGGGATTTGCGGCTCAGAAGCATCCATTGGAGGCTTATCTGAAGCTTAGACCACCTCTGAGGATCCTCTTCAGTCTCCCTCAATCTTAGGGAGCTTACTTAGGGTTTTCTGGCTAAAATTTTGGCTCCAATGAAATAGATGGCAAAAAAATCCCATACTTCAGTGTACCAACGCTTTGCCCCATGGTATCAGGTTCTGTCCATCCATGGGATAGTTGTGCTAAGCTTAAGTAGCATGTGACAATATCATCCATCTACCCGTCTCTCCCAATCCACCACTGACTGCTCCTTAGCAAAAGTGTCTAATCTCTCATATAGCTTTAACTTCTGGGGTTGTATTGTAAGTCTCTTTCCCCATTCTCCTCTGTTTATCTCTATCAGAGCCGGAGAATTTTCTGGAAGGGTTGTGAGATGTGTTTGCTTCTATGCTAAACATAGGTAGCTTCATCTTGGTGCTTAATTAGACTGGTACCCACTGAAATCTGCAGCACACAACTCATAGCAGAAGGCTGGGAACTTGAGGCAAACGTGGTTGCCAAAACTTATTTAGAAAAGATGGGGTGGGGAGTCAGATGTCTCAGAAAAGGATCACAGTGAGGGAAGGGAAAGTCAGGGTGGCACATGGCTACTACAACAGATAGCAAGAAAGTGGATAGCTAAAGAAGAGAGCCTACAGAGTCTTCAGAGTTTGGTTCTCCATCCCTGCCCATCCTGACTAATAGTCACTGATGGACCTATCCTCCATGAATTTATCTAGTTCTTTTCTGAATCCTGTTATAGTCTTGGCCCTCACAACATCCTCTGGCAAGCAGTTTCACAAGTTAACTGTGTGTTGTGTGAAGAAATACTTCCTTTTGTTTCTTTTAAACTTGCTGCCTATTAAAGGTAGATCTACATGTATTGTTTTATACCCAGAAACAGAAGTCCCTTCAAATACCACCTCCAGAGAGAGACAATGAATGTAAGTTTGGGTTATGACCATTGGTTGTCTTTGAAATTCATTCACCAACATAAGCACACCCAATTATTTTACACCCCCTCACAAAAATATTCACACCCTGTGCTCATTAGGACAAAGTCTCTTTGGGAGTACTGCTTTTTCCTCTTCTGCTCTTTAGCTACCCACTTTCTTGCTACCCATTGTAGTAGCCACCTGACCTCTGGGATGCTGTTTTCTTGCTATGACTCTACAAATAAAGAACTGGCTCTAAGCTACTGGTTAGTAAATGTGGAAGCAGACAGATGAAGAGAAATCTCAAGGTTATAGTTCACAGAAGTGTTTTGACTCTCAATAGATACCATCCTATCTGTGAAGAGTAAGACGATCCTTTCCTGCTGGCTTTTTATCTGATTTCCAAATATGATTATTGTTTTGCATCCTTGTAGAACCCAGAGACTACATGCCAAGCTCAGAGCCCACTGTGCGTCCACATAAGAGATTCTACAGGTTGAACCTCTCTAGTCCGGCACTCTCTGGTCAGGCAACGTCTGTGGTCCGGCATGATTATAGTTAGCTGCATGTCCACTTATCATGGGAATGGCCAAGTGTTCTGTCCCATAAAGTTGGTTTACAGCCACCAGTCCTGGCTGCCAGTGTTCTGTGCTGTTATTTTGCTCTAATTTACCCCTAAATGTCTTCTAAGAGCCCATTCAGCAGTGGAAGTGTTGGTAAAGCTGCTAGACAATTTGACCACCTGTGATTTGACAAATTCTCTGGTTTTGCACTGGTGAGGTCCCAAGAGTGCTGGACTAGAGAAGTTCAGCCTGTAGGGAAACACATGAATTGATTTGCCCAAAGTCACATAGTGGACAAGTTGCAGGACTGTGCTTAGAACCCACATCTTCTAAATTCTAGCTAAGTACCCTATAGAATCATAGAATATTAGAATTGGAAGGGACCTGGAGAGGTCATCAAATCCAGTCCCCTACCCTCACGGCAGGACCAAGTACTATCTAGAACATCCCTGATAGATGTCTGTCTAACCTGCTCTTAAATATCTCCAGCGATGGAGATTCCACGATATCCTTAAGAAATTTATTCCAGTGTTTAACCACCCTGACAGTTAGGAAATTTTTCCTAATGTCCAACCTAAACCTCCCTTGCCACAATTTCATCCCATTGCTTCTTGTCCTATTATCAGAGGCCACAGAAAACAATTTTTCTCCCTCCTTCTTGTAACACCCTTTTAAGTACTTGAAAAAAATCTGTGAGAAAGAAGCCAAGCAGATCACACTGGTTCCCAGATAATTAATAGATCCCCCAAAGGAAAGAAATAGAGGACAAAATATGACCATAAGAACAGCCAGACTGGGTCAGACCAAAGGTCCATCTAGCCCAGTGTCCTGTCTGCTGACTAGCCAATGCCACATGCCCCAGAGGGAGGAAACACAAAGGGTAATCGTCACATGATCTACCCCATCTCCCACTTCCAGAGAAACTGAGGCTAAGGACACCATTCCTACCCATCCTGGCTAATAGCCATTGATGGACCTAACCTCCATGAATCTAGCTAGCTCTTTTTTGAACCCTGTTAAAGTTCTAGCCTTCACTGCATCCTCTGGCAAGGAGTTCCACAGGTTGACTGCACTGAGTGAAGAAAAACTTCCTTTTGTTTATTTTAAACCTGCTGCCTATTAATTTAATTTGGTGACCGCTAGTTCTTATATTGTGGGAATACATAAATAACTTTTCCTTATTCACTTTGTCTACACCACTCATGATTTTATAGACCTCTATCATATCCCTCCCTTAGTCTCCTCTTTTCTAAGCTGAAAAGTCCAACTCTTTTTAATCTCTCTTCATATGGGACCCGTTCCAAACCCCTCATCATTTTTGTTGCCCTTTTCTGAACCTTTTCCAATCTTTTTTGGAGATGAGGCGACCACAGCTGTATGCATGACTGACAAGGAGGGCAGAGTTGATTTCTGTAGGGTGGGTACAGTATGGTCCTCAGATCCCAGGGTGCACTGACTTTTGTTTAGCATCAAATTTTATTTCTAAGAAAACAAACAGGAGTTGGATTTTGTTTTTCCTATGGAATGAAAGGCCGGCACTTGTTGAACTGCATCATCATCGCTGCCAGGGGGGTATTTGATTTCATGAATCTGATTAAATTATTTGGCTCTGAGTATTTCTTTAATATTGTGTTATAAAATATATTTCTAGTGGCTTCCGTGGTGAAAGCACTTGCTGTACTTTCTTTAAAGCTTGCCTCTTGGGGCTCGGGGAAGAGCCCTTATTAAAGAGTTCAGTGTTAAAAGCCTATAGCTGCAGGAGCATTACTCTGAAACAGCTGAAACCCACTTATACATTTCATAGTGATTAGAGAGGCCTGTAGAGTCTTTCCGGGTAAGAAAGGGTCATCAGTAGAGCTGATCAGGAATGTCACAGTGAAACATTTTTCAGCTGGAAAACGGGGATTCGTTGCAACCAAAACTCTTTGCAGGACCATCCCTCCATCAATGAAACTTGCATTGGGAAAGGTTTGCCTGGTTTGGTACGGATTCCCTGGTGAAGGCGAGAGGAAGAGAATGATATTTATTCCAGAACTGACAACAGCCCAGTGGGCTGGCACAAATTTAAGTTATGGGTAATGCAGATTCAAATCTCTGCTCTGTCTGATTGAGACTAGGAATTTGATGCTCAGTTGCCCCTATAAGAATGGTTATATTTGGTAAGACCAATGGTTCAGTCAGAGAAGATTAGCGTTGGAAGAGACCTCAAGAGCTCATCTAGTCCAACCCCCTGCACAAAGCAGGACCAACCCCAAATACATCATCCCAGGTGGGGCTTTGTCAGTGGTCAGTCCCACAGCTTCAGGGAGAGTATCCAGGGCAGTTGAAGTGATCCACCCTGTATGTACCTTCGGTCCGCCAGAAGTTTAGGGTCACCCTGTGCATGGGTTTGCATCCTTGACCACTCTGGCTAATGCCATTGTTGGACCTAACCTCCCATGAACCTACCTCATTCTTTTTTTAACCCAGTTGTAATTTCAGCAGTCACAATATCTCATGGCAATGAGTTCCACAGGTTAATTGTGCATTGTGTGAAAAAGTACTTCTGTTTGTTTGTGTTCAGCCTGTTGCCTATGAATTTTCTTGGGTGGCCCCCTGGTTTTGGTGTTGTGGGAAAGAATAAATAAAACATATTCACTTTTTCCTTATAGACCTCTCTCACAGTCTGCTTTTGTCATCTGTTTTCTAAGTTTATAACCTTAACCTTTTTAGTCTATACAAGCCATTCCATACCCTTGATCGTCTTTGCCATTCTCTGGACCTCGTCAAATTCCACTATATCCTAATAAATATGGGGCGATCGGAAATGGACAATGTTTGGGTCCACCATGGATTTAAATAGTAGCATTATAATCATTTTCTTGTCCTATTTTCTATCCCTTTCCTCGTAGTTCTTAACATTCTGTTAGCCTTTTTGACCTACTGAGATGAAGTTTGCAGAGAACTGTCCTTGGTGTCTCCAACATCTGTTTCTTGAGTGGTACAGTAGTACCCTATCATTACATCTGTGGAGTTGGGATTAATTTTTCCAGTGTGCATTACTTCGCACTGTCAGTGTGGAATTTCATTTGCCAGTTCTGACCAGTTCACCCAGTTTTGTGCCTCTTAGCGACATTCAAAGCTGACTGCAATCTTGAATAATTTGGTCTCACCTGCAAACTTTGCCACTTTACTACCCACTCTCTTTAACAGATCACTAATGATTATGTTGTACAGCACTGGTCCCAGTGCAGATCCTTGGGAGACCCCCATGGTTTACTTCTCTCCGTTTTGAAAACGGGCTATTTCCTCCTACCTTTTCTATCTAAGCTGCTGCAGGACCATTCGTTGTTTTTAAATCTTTTAGCCAGCTACTGATCCATGAGAGAACCTTCCCTCTTACTTTATGCCTGTGTCCATAAGAGCCATGAGTGCTCTAATCACTGGTCTAGTCTGGATGGATGACTCTCTCATCATCATCTGTCCTCCCCTACCCGCCCTGAAAAACTTTAAAAGATCTTAGCTTTATCCTGATGTGGCCTGAGAAAATATTTGAAATCTCAACTTTTTCACAAGATGAGAGAACCATTGTGGATAGAACAAGAAGCAATGGGCTTAAACTGCAGCAAGGGAGGTATAGGTTGGACATTAGGAAAAACTTCCTAACTGTCAGGGTAGTCAAACACTGGAATAAATTGCCCAGGGAGGTTGTGGAATCCCCATCTCTGGAGATATTTAAGAGAAGGTTAGATAAATGTCTATCAGGGATGGTCTAGACAGTATTTGGTCCTGCCATGGGGGCAGGGGACTGGACTCGATGACCTCTCGAGGTCCCTTCCAGTCCTAGTATTCTATGATTCTATGATTGCTAGCCAGCAGTGATTTCATCAGTAAGAAACCCCTACCTGTAGAGGTTTAGCATATGGTCATTTGATCATAGCCAATATCAAAGTGGGTCTGATTTAAATCCATCTTCTCTGGTATCCTGCAGTGGCAAATACCTTGAATTTGGTCGCTGTTGAAACTTCATTCCGAATATGATGGTAGAACCTAGAGGCCGAAGCTGAGATCAGGGCCTCGTACTAAACGGAGTATAGACATATAGGAAGAGTCAGCCATTCCCCCTGGGGCCTACAGTCTTACTAAACAGGACAGAACAAGGGAGAGGAGAGGAGAGAAGAAGAGAGGAGAGGAATAAAGTGATTTGACACATGGCCTCAGGGATGCTATTTCTTGATATAACTCTACAAATCAAGAACTGACTCAGGCTATGTCTAGACTGCAAGCCTCTTTCGAAAGAGGCTTTTTCAAAAGATACTTTCGAAAAAGCCACTTTCGAAAAAGAGCATCTAAACTACAACCAGTACTTTCGAAAAAGCAAGCCGCTTTCTCGAAAGAGAGCACCCAGGCAGTCTGAATGCTCTCTTTCGAAAAAGCACAGTTTGCAATACATAGCGCCTTTTTCTGAAAGAGCACTTTCGAAAAAAGTCATTATTCCTTGTAAAACGAGCTTTTCCGCGGTTGAAAAAACTTCTTTTGATTTACTTTTGTAAGAGTGAGGCAGCAGTCTAGATGCAGGGGAAGTTTTTTCGAAAAAAGGACACTTTTTTTGGAAAAACCCTGTAGTCTAGACACACCCTCAGTAAGCATCAGTATCCACTGACTGGTCAGCCAGCATCAAAGGAAATGGATGAAGAGAAATGTTGGGGCAGGACAGATGAGTGGCAAAACTGAAAATAAAACACAACTTTTGACTTCCAGTCTGGAATCTTAGCTCATGGGCCACATGCCCTCTCAGTCGGGGGCCTCTATTTTCAATATGAAATCAACACTAATCGCTTTCTCTCTTTATTTAGCTCCTTCTGGTGTTTAGGAAGCATGCCTGGAGGACGTGAGGGTGGGGTTTTCAGAACTGCCTACGTGACTTAGGAACACATGTCATATTTTCCCTAGTAATAGACACCAAACAGGTGAAACCTGGGAGGAGACTCTTATGGCTTCAGGACAGATCAAGATACAGCTTTGCCCTTTTGGACCTAGGGGCCATGACCTGGAGCCCACCAGAGCCAATGAAAAGGTTTCAATGGGCTTTAGATCAGCCCCTTCCTGAAAAGCCAGGCCACAACCTCCAAGGCTACGTCTACACTGCTGGAGAGGAGAGTCATTTCCCTGCTTGTGTGTGCATCATGGCCGCTTGAGGAGAACACGCTGGAGTCTAAATAACAGTAAAGCCACTGCCAGGCCAAGTACCCACCTGCCTGAACCTCATGGGTACGTACGTAACTGGGCTGTGACTGCCTGTGTTGTCATGGCTACGCTGCCACATATACATGGAGCTAGCCCAAGAATGAGTGCACAAACAGAGAGTCGCACTCCCTGCCCGGTGGTGTAGACTTAGCCACTAAACGGTCCATCCATAATACTTCTGTCTCTGAGGGAGAGAGGAAAAGACACCTGTCTCTCGCCCACATTTCATGCGAGGTCAGGAGATGCTCCTTCTTCTGCCTCTGTGTGGGAACGCTCTGTCGTGCTTGTCAAATCTTGCTGGTAACTCATAAACGGCAGCGCTTCTCCAAGAGCGATACATAATGTGTATAAATGCATACAATAATCGTTAGGAGCGACTCCGCCGTCTGCTGCCGGTTGGCAAGATAAATGACGTTAATCAACAGGATGCCTTCAGAACTTTTGGGGAATCATTTGTTATGCTAATTGGGCCACTTAAAGTAAACTGTCAATGAGCAGAGATCTTTGACAGTTTGGAGGAGATGCGGGGCTAATTAGTCAGCATATGCCAACACCTCTCCCCTTTCCCAATGTTAATAATATTAATGAGAGGAGATCCTGGTGCTCGCCTGACCAGGCCACAGAAGAGAGGGATAGGTAGCGAAAGACTGATCTATTTGTGGAGCGGAAGTTTCTCGCTGTGTCAGGTACAACACCCCAGTTGAGAAGGTCAAACACACAGAGATCTTGCAAGAATTGTGTTGCATCCCTTAGGTTACTGGGACTCTTAATTAATACCAGTAAATACAGTTTCTGCTCTTGGTTATCTGTGCAAATTGAGAGTAACTCCAGTGACTCTGAATTCACTCTAAACAAAACTGAAATCAGAATTTGGCCCTCAGCTTAAAATACAGAATGCATTGGCTAGCCCTCAGTCTAAACTAACATCTCAAAAAAGATATATTGGCATTATGAAAGGTTCAGAAAAGGGCAACAAAAACAGAATGGGTGCCATATGAAGGGAGGTTAAAAAAACTTGGACTTTTTAGCATAGAAAAGAGGAGACTAACGAGGGACACGATAGAGGTGTATAAAATCATAATGTTTGTGGGAAAAGTGAATAAGGAAAAGTTATTTATTTGTGCCCATAATATAAGAACTAGGGGTCACCAAATGAAATTAATAGGCAGCAGGATTAAAACAAACAAAAGGAAGGTTTTCTTCATGCAGCTCAGAGTCAACCTGTGGAACTCCTTGCCAGAAGATGTTGTGAAGACCAGGACTTTAACAGGGTTCAAAAAAGAATTAGATAAATTTATGGAGGTTAGGGTCCATCAATAGGTATTAGCCAGGATGGGTAGGAATGGTGTCCCTAGCCTCTGTTTGTCTGGAAATGGGTGACAGGAGATGGATCATGTGGTGATAGCTCCGAGACTGCATGAGGGGTGTAGTAAGTTGAGGGTCAGTAACATGGAGTCAGCAGGCCTGAACAGAGGCCTGTAAAATGAAAAGAGCAACAGGCCTGGAATCTAGTGAGCAAAACTTTGGTTCAGTAACACAGCAACACAGGAGCGAAGAAAGAGGCCCTAGTGATAACTGTGTGAGCAGGTAAGTTAAGACATAGGGAGGCACCAGGTACAGACTGTAAGCCAAAAGGGAGTAGCAAAAAATCTTAGTAAGGAATGTCTCAGTACAAAGACTCCCTAGAAACTATGCACATACCAATTTGGGTTTAAAACCGGGTCAAAATTAACAGGATAAAAGATAGAAGGTAAGCCCCCCTCCCATAAGGTGAGGGGTGGTAACTAGGCAACAAAGGGTGGCAACCAGGTATGTAAAGAAGGGATGTAAGTTGTTTGGCTTAGGCGGATTGGGACCTGGGGCCAAAGCCAGAGCCTGAGTGCATCATGGCTCAGGTTACAGGCTCTCTGTGTGGGTCTGAAGCCTTTGGCTTCACCTTTGGGCCCCCAGCCCAGAGAAGTGCGACGTGGGCTTTGCCCCCCACATCTAGAGTGGTGGGGCCCTCACAGGTGAAACTTCATTCCCCCATCCTGGACTTGTGTTGTCAGAAGGAGATCACGGTGCAATGAAGTTTGAGAATCCCTGCCTTAGATAGAACAAGACCTTCCACTCCACCCAGAAGATGAACTGAATCCGAACTTTGACTGGGTTTGCAAAAGTTAAGTACAGCTCTTTTTTTTAATTCACGTTTCTACATTTCAAGCCCCTTTCGCTGTCCCTGTTTTTCAGTCAGGACAAGAATTAGAAATACTAGCACAATGAGACAGAGACTTTCCTTCACTTCCTGTCCTAAACGGCTCAGTGAAAGGATAGGAACCAATCTTGCTCCCACTGATTTCAATTAGAAGCGGTTTAATTTCACCCTGAAGTGGTGGATGAGAAACGATTCCAATATTATAGCAAGCCTCCCTGTTGCGAAGGTTGAATTAATAAAATCTCACCTTTTAAACTTTCTTTTTTTACTTCAAATTCCCATTCATGGCGGAATTCTCCCGAAGGATTGAGAACAGAACATGAGTCACATTTGATGTATGCCAGTCCTGAAAAGAAAGCAATGCCCTTTTCCTAATATTCCCGTCCGTAGCTTAGCAAACCAGTCTTGAGATGGAGGGTCGTAAGCTAGTGTCAATCAGGGTAGCTCAGGGTTTCTCAAGTGTCATTGCACCGTGAGCCCCTTTTGACAACAAAAATTACTACATGACCCCAGGATGGGAGGGAACGAAGGCTGAGCCTATGAGAGCCCTTCCATCCTGGATGGGGGCAGCCACAGCCCAAGTCCTGCTGCCCTGGGCAGGGGTCCCAGAGCTGAACCAAGGGCTTTAGCCCCAGACAGAGCACCTGCAACCTGAGCCTTGCTACCCAGGACTGGAGTAAAAGCCTGACTCCCACTACCCAGGGCCCTCGAGCTTCTCATGCTTTGGCCCTGGGCCCCAGCAAGTCTAAGCCAGCCCTGGCGACCCCATTAAAACAGGGTTGCAACCCATTTGGGGGTCCTGACCCCCTGTTTGAGAGCCGCTGGACTGGCTCCTTTGACGTTTGGGCTCTTTTACACCAGGAGAAGATCTGACCCGGGAAACATCAAGGTTACCTGGTTGTTTTGTTTTGATTTTTACATTGTATTAAAATCCTTTAAAACAAGAGCTCAGTTTGAAGAAACTTGGTTTCTCTGCTTATACAGTTACAAGTGTTCAAAGCACACACCCAGGGTTTACACTTGTCAGTAATATGGCGGGGGGGGGGGGCTTAAAATGACTTTTTTCCCCCAAAATGACACTAGGAAACATGAACACTTGAAGTTAATAAAAAAATCTGTGCCACCGTTCAATAGCTTTATCTGCTTATCTAATGGCCTGTATATCCATCGCATTTACATTTAAAAGGATTAATCATATTGGTGTTCACATTTCTTTCTTTCCATCTCATGCACACAGACACACACCTACTTCATACATGTGTATTAAGGCCACAATTTCAAGCCTCTGTATCTATATTTAGGCTTCTAAAGGTTAAAAAAAAAAAATGTAAGTACCTATGTGACACAGTAACCTACCAGCCATTCATTTTCACCGGCTAGGTCACGTAAGTGCCTTTTAAAATGCAAACATTAAATCCATCATTAGGCATCAAAGTCAAAGTGGCCTCGTTTCACAGGGACTGATCACCTCCGCCTCCTGCGAAGTCAAAGAAACCGCACCTCTGAAGATCTAGTCTCCTTTATTCAGGTGCCTAACTATAGAGTTAGCAGCCAAACTTTAGCTCCTGAGATAGGAAAATGCTAGTCTTAGCCTCTAAGGCATTAAGAGCATTGTTAGTCGTCATAAGCCTGAGCTAAAACCCACTGAAGTCATACACTGGGCTGTATGGCCCCAGTCTGTGCAATAAGCCACATTTCCAAAGAGAAACATAGTCCCCTGTCAGACAAACATGATTGCTTCTAAGTTATAGTCACCAGGAGTGATTTCTGCCTGTGTGGCCGTTCCTGAGGCAGTTCTCGTCCCGTTAGCTCGGGTACCGATAGTTGTGAAACTGCGGCAGCTTGCGCTTCGGAATGGGTGGTCATCCTGACTAATTACCCAGAGTTCCAGGTGGGCATCTACAGCCTGTTCTGAAGTTTTGCTTGCTACTGGTACCTGAGCTAACTAGAGTAAAGAGAGCACAGGTGCATCTGCAGGAGCAGCCATCACTCCCCATGGTTGCAAAGTAGACGTATCCTTAGAGGACACTTGTGCAAGTGGTTTCTCTTAGGCCACGTCTCCACTTACTGGAGGATCGATGCTCTGACGATCAATCTTCTGGGATTCGATTTAGCAGGTCTGGTTAAGACTCTCTAAATCGAACATGGCGGGCACCCCCATCAGTACCAGTACTCTTCGCGGCAAACCTTTCCTAGCAAAACCAGGGTTCAGATTTTGTCACAAACGTGCAAATCAGGCCAGCATCACTAGGAATTCCCCGCAGGCTCCCTTTGACACTGGGCTTGAGGGAGCCTATGACATGAATTTTGAGGCTGATGTAATTTTGGGTCCGTGAGCATTACAGATACCCCTTTGTGCCTGAACTACAGAGGTTGTCAATCTGTTTTAGCCCCTCTCGGCTCTTTAGCTTAAGCCAGTGTTTCTGAAAGTCTTCCATGGAATCACTCTCAGAAACACATTAACTGGCCACCCCGGTTTGTTTATTTACTGGCACCGCGGACGCGGAGCCTTGCAGCTCCCGTGGCTCCATTTCGTCCTTTGCAGCCAATGGGAGCCGCAGGAAGCTGCGTGGGCTGGGCCACCACTTCCAGTGGCTCCCCTTAGCTGCAAAGGATGAAACAGAGCCAATGGGAGCCACGAGGCTTCATAGCCGCGGCGCCGGTAAATAAACAAACCGGGACGGCCAGTTAATGTGTTTCTGAAAGTGATTCCACAGAACACTTTCAGAAATACTAGCTTAAGCTATAGAAGAGTGTGGATTTAGCTCTGAAGGTCCACAGTTCAGTCCTGGTGTATTGGCCAAGATGGCATTGTTCACTGGAGTAATGTCAAGTTCGCCTGGCCTACTCAGGTTTTCCATGAAATGGGTGGAAGTTTAACAGCATCATACACCTCTGCCCCTTTAGGTGACCTGTCTTGAGAACCTGTGTGTGATCTGGCACAAGAAGAAAGCCTAATCCAAACCATTTTTGGATGACTTCAGAAGAGCTGTTTCACCACCGAGGTGGAACCAGTTCTTACCATCACTGGCCCATTTGATGCACCCTTCCTCAAAATGGTGGGCCACAGCTTCGCTTGGTATTGCTTCCATTAAACCCTTCCTCTGGGGGAGCTTGAAGCCAACTTCCCTTCCACACTGTCTTCAGTTGATTTGGGGATTGCCGGATGAAAATGGGTGAGGCCAGGTTTTGTTGATGTTTTCGTGCAGTGCAAAGAGTTTAGAGTCAAACATTGGAGGCAAAACAGGTTGGGCTGCCTGTGAATTGGAGGGATCTTTCCCAAATACACTTTTTTAACTGGACTCCTTTAATCTTCGATTAGAAATAGGGGCGTGCCTTGAACTTTGAGTGAGCTTGGACACCAAATCCAGATGTCCCACTCACCCTTATTTCTGTAAGAGCCCAAATCAAAACCCAAGCTTTGCGTGTGCGGGGGAGGACTTGAAATCCAGTTTTGCTGCCCTACCCTGTCATAGTTTCCTGTGCTGGTTTCTAGCTACAGGGCTCCCTTCCAAACATACTGTTTGCTTTAGGGGTGGTTTCTCTCTCTCCAGATGAAAATTCCAAACAGTTTGCTTCATTCATTTAGGATGGTCTACACTAGGCGATAAGTTCGAATTAAGATACAAAGCTTCAGCTCCATTAATTGTGTAGCTTGAGTGGAAGTATCTTAAATAGAATTTTGGCTCCGTCCACACGGGGGGAAGTCAAGGGGAGCACTCGTAGGAGCAGGACTACCAGCATTGATGGGAGTGCCCTCTCAGTTCGAATTAGTGTGTCTTCACTAGACCCACTAATTCGAACCCCCGTAGATTGACGTTGGCTGTTTCAATCTTATCTGCAGTGTAGACATGGCCTCAGACTCTAACCCTCAAATACAGCTCATAAATATTTTACCCAGAATATAGACCCCTGTGATGATCTGAGTAACACATTGGGACCAGATGATTTATTCATGAGGCGCTCACGTACACATTCAAACACACATGAACACTCACACGCCTACCGAAATCCATACACTCATGTCTCTGTAAACAGTCTCCCATGAAGACGCACGCACTGACCTGTTCGCTCGACCTCTGCTTGGGCAAGGCACCTATCGAGGAAACAGTCGCACAACCATACACCCTTGACACGGCGACTGAAATGCCAGCTGCCTTAGAAGTTTCACAAAGAGCAGGCAAACGAGTCAACAGTCCTGGCCAAGATCACATCATTAATCATCTATTAGCCGAGCCTGTGCTCTCCTGCCACCTGTCACTTTGTAATGCATGCAAATTGCTCCAAGAGTAACATTTCCGGCCTGACATTTCAAGGGCCAGAGCTGGGCTCATCCCAGTCTTTGTGTGAGGGATGCAAGGGAAACAAAGGAACAAGTACGGAGGATGCTGGTGATCGATTGAGAAAATAGAGGAGGAAATAGTCAAACAACTGGTAAAAGTTCAAGAGAGTTACACAGAGAACGTTAGCATTGCTTCTTGCTTTTTTAAGTCCTCTTACAACATTTGTTAAGAATTAGATCCCAGCAATAGAAAAATATATCCCTGTTACGGTTTTTAAAAAAGAGTGAGCGTGTTTCTGTTACATTGTATATCATTACTAGCTAAAAGTGCCAGTCCTGGTTCACAGCCCCATTTTGCTAGATGTTGTACCACAAACAAAACAAGAAGACTGCCCCTTCCCAGAGAGTTTACAATTTTAGAGTAGAGACTGTTGATAGTCAGAAAGATGGAGGAGGACAAGGAGATGGTGGTGGTGGTCATCAAAGGTTCTGAGAGTCCAACTGGACCGTTCCATCCATTCTGTTCGGTTTTTCAGGGCAGGAACGTCTATAGCACCCAATCAAGTTCCTTAGAAATGTATGGATCTCACACATACATACACATACACCATACATTCTACAGGACTTTTCTTTCTCTTATGGAAATAAAAAAAAACAAGCCCATGTACTGCTTGGTATTCCCAGTCTGCAATGGAAACGATACTTTGGGGGGAAACGAAAGGAAGGAAAATTAGAAGAGGGCCATGTCTCCCCAACCATGCATCAGTTTTCTATGACACCCCCATCCCTGTAGTATCTGAACATCTTCCATAGATGGAAGGGGTTGCATGGCAGGCTTCTAGAGGGAATTATAAATCTTATGCTCACTCCTTTCCCAATTGTAGAGTGGCTTTGCATGGCCATACGTGCATGGGGTGTGCTTACATGGGAAGCATATATGTCTTCTTCCACCTCATCCCTTTTTTTATCCTTCCTGGTTTTTCTCCCATCCTTGTTCCTGCTTATCCTCCTCCCTTCCTCTGGGCTCCAGTCAGCAAAGCAATTACACCCTGGCTTACGTCGATACCTAGTAAAGTAGTTAAGACCATGTGTAAGTCCAATGGAAGCCAGTGAAAGGTAGGCAAATGCCGGAAGTTTAACAGGTGGCTGTTTAAAGAGTAATTTAATTCTGCTGGAAATCTTCATCAACAAGGAGAGTAGTCATGCTCTGGATTATGCCCACCAACACTAGTGGAGTCACAGTCTATCAGGGAAGGTAGAATTTATCCTCATTTGCATAGAAAGTGACAGAATATTGAGGAATACTCTGAGGCAGACAATCAGCACCAGATTTCAGTCCCTGGCAGTTCTTTCAATGGCAGGCAAGGGTAGAAAAATCCTTTCACATTCTTCACCCCTTCCCCACTGATAATGCAGTGATGAATCAGCTTTATTCTTTAATTCCTTTGCTGTTAGGGCGTCTGGAATAGGTTAGGTCTGGGTAGGGATTAACCCTGACAGATCCCATCTCTGGATTTCAAATTAAGGCTGGGGTGTCAGTGGGAAAGGGAGCCATTCCAGCCAGTCAATCTCCAGGCTATTCATTTTTCAGAAGAACTTGATTATTATTTATTTCTATAAACAAACTCTAGATCATGGAGGCAATTAACCCTGCTTCTGATTTGGGAGCCCTTCTGATATTATCTCTCTGAGAGAGCTTAGCGGCTGCATTCCGGCTACATGGAGAGGCAGAGAATGTCTGCTTTAAATCTGAAGTTTTTTCCCCTTTCCTGGGGTTTGAACTCAGTCTTTGGTGAATAGTAAATCCTTCCTTGAAGTGTGGGGTTTGCAAAGGAAAAAGTGTTTCCTTGCAGCCCAGGTATAGTTCTGATTTGTGGGTCATGGGCAAATAGAATGGGGGGAAAATGAGATAAAAATTAAATCTTGTACTGGACAAGAGAGAAAGTGAGATGAGAAGAAGACACGGAGAAAGAAGACAACAAGAAAAAGAAAAAAGAGAGAAAGTAGAGATAGGGAAGAATGATCTGGGAAAAGGGGGGATGCTAAAAGAAAGAAAGAAAGAAAGAAAGAAAGAAAGAAAACTGATTCATTTTTCTAGGACAGGTCATTTCTAATAGAATGAGCAGAGAGCCTTTTTGTGTTGTTCTTAGGTGAGTTCTGCAACCAGCCAGCCTCTGACAGGTAAATAAGACTGCCTAATTGGTCCCTGGTTTAAGAATGGGAATATCGAGCAGAGCCTGTACCTTCTGAATTGGGATCTTATCCAATTTCTGGTCCTAGCAGATGTGATCTCTTCAGGGTTCCGCTGTAATGATAAATTGAAACATCCAAATGCTGCTTTCCCAAGTCCCCACGCCCAGCGTTGTGAGCGGAGGACGAGGGTCTGATCAAGTTTCCTTCCGAAATGACAAATTGTGATTTCCAAAAACATGATTGAGTCCATTTGCAAGCCTAACAGGTGCAGAGGCCTGGGGAAGGTTGGGTGAAGGCGGGGAGGCATGTTCCAAGGTCACCAGAGCTTGGAGGACTCCACTCTGGAAGTCAAGATCTGCTCCGCGGAGAAAGCCTGATGTGCACGTCGAGTCAGAAACCCTGTAAATCAAGGTGACACTTGCAAACACTTCATTAATAATTAATACGTGATTAATGAAAATTGTTTTTGAGCAGATAAGTTGCTCGAAGACACCTTAGAGCGTGGTTGAGGGAGACATGGATAAATATTTGCATGTGTGTGGGTTTCGAAGCGCTTCGTAAGGGGCTCTCCAGTTTCAGGTGCCGCAGGTGAGCGAGACATCGTAGCATCGTTTGTTTTCAGGATCCCTTTCTGTCAGTCACGCATTAATTATTGTTAAGAAAATATTTGCACGTGTTGCCCTCCATCTCGGGTCTCGGCTGAGCACAGAGAGGGACAAAAGGAGAAGGAGGAAGTGATCTGTGCCTGCTTTCCTCTTCTTACCTTAGAAACAGTGGGGCCAGATTCTGAGATGTTGTAAGGCAGGGGTTGGGAACCTCAGGCCCGGGGGCCAGATGCAGCCCCCCAGCTAGCCTGGATCTGGCCCCTGAGGCTCAGGGCTTCTTCCCAGCGTTGGGGAGTCTGTGCTGATGCTCTAGCCTCTCCTCCCCCTATTGCTCCACCACAAAGCTGGAGCACACAAAATCTACTAGCCTGGGCCCTGCTAGGCTTTGGTGTGCGAGGGGAATGTGGTGAGGGTCTTTCTCCTTTTCAGTCAGAGGCTTCTCGCTTTATTTCTCGCTTGTGTGCGGCCCTTGACTGACTTTTCTGGGGGTCAGCGGCCCCCGACCCAAAAAAGGTTCCCCGCCCCTGAGTGATCAGCTCTCTGTGGACTACATGGGTTTACACCCGCTGAGCAGCTGCGGGGTTTTGTGTCATGGGGCAGGGAGGAGGGTCTGTAGCAGCAACTCTCCATGGCTTTGGGTTCCGTCACCGATCTTCCACGGGGCTCTGCTTTTCTGGCGAGCGGCTCACGCTGGACCCTTACGCCCCCTGTGGGAGGAAGGGGGGAGGGTGTGTATCCACAGTGCACAGAGCAGGAACTGGGGTGCAGAGCGATGTACGGTTTGTGTGCACTGGAGCCGGAGGCCTCATCTCTGATGGCACTGGCATGCTGAGAAGAGGCGTGTAGCAGCAGCAGGACAGCTGAGCCGCTTATACTGAATTCAAAAGTAGGAATGATAATAATGGTCTTTCTACTTCTCCAGCTGTAAGAAGAAAAGTCTAGTGAGCATCTGGGTTTTGCTGTGGCAGGATGGGTGTGTTGCTGGGTGGGGGGAAGGGTAATGATGGCGGCGGGAGGGTATGCTTATGTTAGTGGGAGCACAGCTTGGTGATCATGTTGCTAGTCTGGGACTCTTGCCTGCTGGGTTCAATTCCATGCTCCTTTACAGACATCCTCTATGCCTATGTGCCAGTCACCCAATGCCTCAGTTTCCCCCGCTGACACGTGGGGACTAATAGCATTGCCCCATGTGGGTGGGGGGTGTGCTCAGAGACTAGGACAGTGTGACACATACGTGTCTTAGATAGAGAATGGTTGTGTCTTTGTGGTGTGACAGATGCGGGTGTGGGGGACTTCTCTAGCTTTATCTCTGTGAAGAATGTATTCATGGAAAGCTACATCCAGAGGTGAGTTTTGCATCTATTCATGGGCACAGTGAGTGTCGCAGAGAAAATACACAGAAAAGGCAGTGAGGTTTCACAGAATCATAGAATAATAGGCCTGGAAAGGACCTCGAGAGGACATCGAGTCCAGTCCCCTGCCCTCATGGCAGGACCCAATACTGTCTAGACCATCCCTGATAGACATTTATCTAACCTACTCTTAAATATCTCCAGAGATGGGGATTCCACAACCTCCCTGGGCAATTTATTCCAGTGTTTAACCACCCTGACAAGTAGGAAGTTTTTCCTAATGTCCAACCTAAACCTTCCTTGCTGCAGTTCTATCTTCCCATTGCTTCATGTTCTATCTTCAGAGGCCAGGAAGAACAATTTTTCTCCCTCCTCCGTGTGATACCCTTTTAGATACCTGAAAACCGCTATCATGTCCCCCCTCAATCTTCTCTTTTCCAAACTGAACAAGCCCAATTCTTTCAGTCTTCCTTCATAGATCATGTTCTCTAGACCTTTAATCATTCTTATTGCTCTTCTCTGGACCTTCTCCAATTTCTCCACATCTTTCTTGAAATGTGGTGCCCAGAACTGGACATAATACTCCAACTGAGGCCTAATCAGCGCAGAGTAGAGCGGAAGAATGACTTCTCCTGTCTTGCTCACAACACACCTGTTAATGCATCCCAGAATCATGTTTGGTTTTTTTTGCAACAGCATCACACTGTTGACTCATATTTAGCTTGTGGTCCACTATAACCCCTAGATCCTTTTCTGCCTTACTCCTTCCTAGATAGTCGCTTCCCATTATGTATGTGTGAAATTGATTGTTCCTTCCTAAGTGGAGCACTTTGCATTTGTCCTTATTAAACTTCATCCTATTTACCTCAGTCCATTTCTCCGATTTGTCCAGGTCATTTTGAATTATGACCCTGTACTCCAAAGCAGTTGCAAACCCTCCCAGCTTGGTATCATCTGCAAACTTAATAAGCGTCCTCTATGCTGATATTTAAATAGTTGATGAAGATATTGAACAGAACCGGTCCCAAAACAGACCCCTGCGGAACCCCGCTTGTTATATCTTTCCAGCAGGATTGTGAACTGTTAACCTTTCTCAGAGAGTAGTTATTATCCAGCCAGTTATGCACCCACCTTATAGTAGCCCCATCTAAGGTGTATTTGCCTAGTTCATTGATAAGAATATCATGCGAGACTGTATCAAACGCCTTACTAAAGTCTAGGTATACCACGTCCACCACTTCTCCCTTATCCACAAGACTCGTTATCCTATCAAAGAAAGCTATCAGATTGGTTTGACATGATTTGTTCTTTACAAATCCATGGTGGCTGCTCCCTGTCATAGCAGGGCAGTGGTTAAGATGCCGCAAAAAGCTGAGGGAGTCCTGTAGATTCCTGAGGCCTCTTTATTCCCTACGAAAGCCAAATAGAAATGCACCACACCTTGTAGCTGTGTCTCCTTAACCTCCGACCTTTTGCTAAACACGTGGCATCAATCCTGCAGGAGACCAGATCTTCACACACACACACACACACACACACACACACACACACATACTTTTTAGGGGCACGGTTGTGCATTTTTCATGCTCTATGGGTGTGGAGTATCAAAAATCAGCTGTGGTGTTGTGAATGTTTTCCTCTTCTCGCCTGGCCTCTTTTCCCCTGTCTGTTCTTTTCAATGACAGTGGAAAATGTTGTTTCCTTGTAGGATCTATCTATCTATCTATCTATCTATCTATCTATCTATCTGTCATCAGGCACTGTGGGCCAGAGCAAGAGCCACGGTGATGTAGGAACATGAGAAGGCGCTGTAATACGGGTCCAGGAGGAGTTGTATATGCTGTAATGCCAGGCCCGGGTGATGGGGGATGCACTGTGATATGGAGTCAGAGGGAGGCGCTGTGTTGCAGGTTGACAAGGCGCTGTTTGACGGTACCATGGGAAGCATGGCTTAGTCAGAACTGTTATCTAAGTGAAATTCTGTTTACACCTGGCTTTTCTACAGCCCCATCATAGGCTCTTCATTATGGCAGCTCCTGCTATAATTAAACTCTTCCTTGAATGAGATGCTAAATCCAGGCTGCAAGGGAGGTTCAATGAGAATTTTTTCCTGTGCCAGGAGACTTCTTTTCCTTTTTCTGACCCCCGTTCCTCCCCTCCCCACCCAAAACCTGAAGCCTTGGTGTGAGGTGTCTTTCAGTAGCCTCAGTGTGTTTGCAGGGAGTTAATCTGCATCTCGGATGATTAGCGAGGTGTATTTTTAGCCTGGTGGAATCTGGGAGTGATGAAGGGAAATGGGGAGGGGGGAGCTTTTTGTGGCTGGTGAGGATGTGCTAGCCTGATAATCCCCAGAAAGGAGCAGAAGGCCAGATGTGTCAGTGGATTTAACCCTTCCGTGGATTTCCCTTCGAGGATCTTAAAGTGCTTTTCAGACAACAGGGCCTATTGCTGTTACCACTTTTGAAAAGCACAGTTCTGCTGCTGGCAGTGCCGGGGGCAGCTTCTGTGAAGGGGCCTGTGACAGATGGAGTCTCCTCAGGGATGGTGAGCAGAAAGAGGGCACGCTCCCCCTTGTCCCAGCCATCTCCCTCCCCCCCCATCATACTGCTGACACAAGTAATCCCCAAACATTGGCAAACCAGAGACCGTATCCCCAGCTTGGTGTAAATCAGCAGAGTGTCCCTGGGCTGCTGCCGTTTGACACCAGCGGAGGGTTTGGCCCAGTGAGTGCTGGGACAGATTGCGCGCCTGGCGCATCGTGGATTCTAATCCCATTTGCGTCAGTGACTCACCTCAGACAGATTTGCAGCTCCCCAGGTGGGAAACCGGCCTCACTGGAGAGCTATGGGGATTCTCAGGTGTCTGGCCAGGACTTGGAAGAGTCAGGGCACTGTATGTCCATGCAGATAATTCTTCTTACCTGACAAGTCCTGCCAGGGAAATTAATTAAGGGTAAAATGTTTAAAAGTGCTGGAGTCCTATTTTCAAAAGTGACACGGCCACTTAGAAGTCTAAGCCTCGTTGAAAGTCAGTGAAACTCCAGTTCAGAAAACTCTGCTTTCAGATAGGTTACCAGGGAAACCATATTTAAAGATTAGGGCAAATTTTCTCAAAGCCTCCAAGTGGCTCGGGAGACAGAAATTTTACTCGAGTAGACTGAGGGGCAATCAGACAAGGGAAAAGGCAGAAGCCCTGTTGTTTCGAACTAGACTGACCTAGGCAGTAGACATCATACAGGCAGGAAAAATCCTATGCAGATTTAAGGGGGAGAAACATTCTGACTAAATAGTGGATTTTTGTCCTTAGTCCTTCCAACAATGGGCTGAAGCCTGTACTGAATTCAGGCTCACCGACAGGGTCGGACAAAGGAGGTAATGTTGAGGCAGTGCTAAGGGCAGGGGTAGCATGCCACAGTCCAAGGGGCAGTGAGGGCTTGCTGCCCTGGGCCCGCCCCTTTTGTCTGAGGCTCCGCCCCTTCCAGGGCATGGAGCCAGGACCCCCCACCTGAGGTCAATGTGGTTGCCTGGATTTAACGAGGGGCAGAATTAGTTCCCTGGTCTTTGGTGGGAAATCAGTGGGAGTTTTGCCTGAGAAAGGAGTTAAGAACTGCAGGAGCACTTTATAAATGCTAATGAATTAAGACTTCCCAATTTCTCCCACCTCTGGGAGGTGACCATTTTTATTTCTGTTTTACACAATGAGACACTAAGTTTCAGAGAAATTAAGGCCCCAATTTTCAAACGTGGATGTTTAAAGGTATACACTTAAGCCCCCAATTAATCGATCAATATGGCCTAGTGTCTGAACAGAGGCCAGTGTTGGTTTGTGAAGTCAGGTGGATAGTGGCCGTGCTGGAAATATAACTACGGCCCTAAAGATTTTAAAAATATTTATCACAGAAACAAAGAAAATTAGGATTGGAAGATACCTCAGAAGTTCTTCTAGGCCAACCCCCTGCTCAAAGTAATCTCAACCCCAACTAAATCATTCTAGGCAGGACTTTGTCAAGCTGGGCTTCAAAAGCACGGATGGAGATTCCACCACCTCCCTAGGGAACCCATCCCAGTGCCTCACCATCCCCCTAGTGAAATAGTTTTTTCCTAATATCCACCCTAGACCTCCCCCACTGCAACTTGAGACCATTGCTCCTTGTTCCGTCATCTGCCACCAGTGAGAACAACCTCCCTCCATCCTCTTTGGAACCCCCCTTCAGGTAGTTGAAGGCAGCTATCAAATTCCTTCTAATTTGTCTCTTCAGCAGACTAAATAAGCCCAGTTCCCTCAGCCTCTGCACATAAGTCACGTTCCTCAGCCCTGTAATCATTGTTTTTGCCCTCTGCTGGACTCTCTCCAATGTGTCACATCCTTTCTGTAGGGGACCCCCAAACCGGACGCAGTACTCCAGTTGTGGCCTCACCAGTGCCAAATAGAGGAGAATAATCACTTCCCTCAATCTGCTGGCAATGTTCTGACTAATAAAAACAACAAGGAGTCTGGTGGCACTTTGAAGACTAACAAATTTATGAGGGCATAAGCTTCCGTGAGTTGGAGCTCATCTCGTCAGATGCCTGAAGTGGGAAAAAAAATCAGATGGCAGGGATACAGAGATGGGAGCTGATTTCTTCACTTCATGCGTCTGATGAAGTTAGCTGCAACTCACAAAAGCTTATGCCCTCATAAATGTGATAGTCTTTAAGGTGCCACCGGGCTCCTTGTTGCTTTTGCTGAAACAGACTAACACGACTGTCTCTCTGAAACTTGGCTCCTACTAATGCAGCCCAGTGGGCTGTTAGCCTTCTTGGCAAGGCTTCATTCATTCTGGTGCCTCCATTTTTGGAGGCCCAAGTGGAGTCAATTTAAAGAGGACCCAAATTCCAGAGAGAGGGTGTTCAGCACTTTTCTGAAGATCAGAACCTGGTACCCAACATCAAGTCATTTAAAAAAATAGGCATAATATTGCAGACTCCCTCAGCTCAGGTGTGTCCATTATACCACAATCTCTCATTATGATGCCTACTGTGGGTTTTGAGTAAGCCCCCATGTCCTCTCCAGCCCTCAAGAACAACCTTCATTTAACCATCATAATTTTGTGGCATAATTTTACCATCTCAGTAATGAAATTCTGGCACCCCATGATTCCCAGACATGTTCATTAAAAGGCATGTTTGTTTGTTTTCCCTCTAATGCATTTGTGTGTGTGTGTATAAATACATGTATACACAGAGACATTTTCACACACACACCACTGCAACAACATCCAAACTGCCTCTTCTCATGGCTGAGTATTTTCTGTGTCAAGTTCAAACTGAAATTCGAGACGTGGCTCCAATGTTTCGGTTCTTCGGCAGGGTGCTGCTGCTGGAGTGTTTGCACAAGCAGTGCGTTGTGGCGCAGGGAATGAGGGGCTGTCAGCAAAAAGGCCTCATGCTAATCTTCCCCTTCAAGATGGGGCCCTTTCGGAAGCCTGTTTTAATATTCATGGTCGTTAGGTAAATAGTCTCTGAGCCTGGCTGTCAGTTTCTGCAAATGTGGCTGTCTCACCGAGCTACTGCACATTTATCAGTGAGTAAACAGTGACAGGAGTAGGGGGATTAAGGAATTAAATTAGTGTGTAGCCACTCTCCTTCTTGAGTTTTTGGCATTGCCGCGTGTGTGTTTTGTTCAAAGAAGTTTAGAAAAAAAAATCACACATGCGCACGTGTACACACACATACACGTGAAACCTTTGGATGTCCCTTTCTCTCTCAGGATGGGATCTGATCCAAAGGAGATCATTATAGTCAGAATTCAGCAAGCAATAGGAAAGGACCGCAATAAATGTGCAGATGTCAAGCCAGGTTGCCTGTTTTCCTCCTGGTCCCCTGAAAGTTCTCCGGCTGGGTTTCCCAACTGAACGGCACTGCAACAGTGGAATGAACAAGCACTTTCCTTCTGTAATAGTTTCCCCCTCCCCTTCCGCTCCTCACAGGTCTTAGACTATGCCACCTACCTAGCAAAGATCAGATTGCAAGCCGGATATGCAAGTGGACGCAGGAATGCCATCGTCTTGTTAGCATGTTCAAGCATCCACATACTCCATGGTCCACTCCACTTTCTTTTTCAGAGGAAGGTGAGAGTTTAGTCAATTTTTGGAACAAAACCCATGAGAATTCTAAATCACACCAATTAGATCTGGATAGGGTCAGCTGGGTCCCATCTAGCCCATCTATCATCAGCCTATGCAGTAGTGTTGTTTCCTACCATATATCCTGTGTGTTCCTAGAGAGCATGGGGTTTTGCCATGCACTTTAAATAACACAAAGGCCCTGCCAATCAATGACCCAAACCAATGGTCCCCAATGGACAGTTTGGGATTCCACCATGGGTAGTGTTTCTGCATCAGCTTTAGCCTTTTGGGTGTTCAGCACCATGGACAGAGCATGTCTTTCAAGAGGCTCTCTCATATGGAGAGCATAAAATGGGAAAGTGGAAAAAAATTAACTCTTCCTTAGCCATCCCAGTGTATATCTTAGTCTGCGCTAAGCTAATCAATGGGCACGTATGTGATTGGAGATGGATTAGCAGCTTTCTCTTTCTGCAGCCTACGGAGTTTGATTTACATCTGCTGCTGCTGTTTTCCAGCGCTCTATTTCCTTAGCTTCATTACTGCCCTGCAGAGCTGTGCAAACCACTCACATCAACTTCTGAAATACTTTTCGCAGTTCTCAGTGCCTTATGCTCCAGGCTAGGGGATAGACTCCGTAGCTGAAGTTGGCTTGCCTTAAGCTGTGCTTGGTTGTATCCCCACGGCGGGAGGCTGATGGAAACAAACGCTACTGTCATCTTACTTACACCTCACAAAAGGAGTACTAGATGCCGGCAAGGGTGCCCTCACTAAATCAAACTCCAGAAAATTGATTGCGGCAGCGGCGATCTACCTTACGGTGTAGACAAGGCCTTAGTGTTTACAATGTCTGGACTCCAGTTCATTTCAGTAGATGGAGTATTTGATAATCTCCTTGTGGGCATGAGTGGCGGATTAGGTCATTCAATTAATGCTCCGTTGATTAGTTGCAAGCATAGAGGTATCAGTGGTTTCCATTTGGCCTCTGAACCTTCTTGCAGGGGATGATGTGATGGGAACTATGCACCATCCCATCTGGAAGACATAGGAAGAAGGACAACCCTTAAGAATATTGGGGTGGGAGGGTCTCTTAACAAGTTGTGGAGGATGGATATCGATGGGGTATCGGGAGTAGGGGGCATTTATGAATTCCAAACTCCCAGAAAACCTGAAATGGCTGAATAAAGTGCTGTGAAACCCACCAAAACCCAGTGTTGGGTGATGTTGTACAGTTCTGATATCCAGATGCTTGAGGGGAAAGAAGAGTAACCTAAAATGGAAGGTACCACTTGCTTCACCCACAGACTCCCATTCAGTTGTATTCGCATTTTAGGCCCAACTGCATCTGGGATTTCCACAGTAGCTGGGAAATGAAGCTGCCAGCCTGAAGCAGCTGCTAGGGTCCACCGCATCGCTGTGCAAAAGCGAACTCTGCGGCTGCCGCGGTGGTGTAAAGTCCTCTAAGCCATGCATGGTGCTCCCTGCCTAGTATATCTCCCTCCTGATGGCACGTCTCATATCAGCGAATGCACATGGACGCCACCCGCCTGGGAAAGCAGTCAGAGCACATGCTCCCAGGAAAATGCTGACCGATTCCGTGGCCCCTGTTCCCACGGGTTTGTTCAAAGGGGAAGTCCAAAACAGCTCGTACAAACCCTGTGGCTTTTCCTTATTTCTTCCCCTCCACTCTCATGTCGGATGGAATAATCGCTTGATATGTTCATCCCTCTTTTACTTTGTGTTGTAGGGCATGTTCCTTATTGTTGTCAGAGCTATCGGTGTCTCTGTGACGGCCCCATAGACTGACAGGTTTCCCCATGTGGGTGGGATGCTTTTATTTGGTGGCTTGGCTTGGGAGCACATGGGGATCTTTTTACAGAAGTGCAGTTGTGAGCCCCACTTTGCACTCCCACAGGTCAGGAAGGGGGAGAAGGAGAAGGGAGGAGAGAAGGGAATCAAATATCAATAGGCTGCTGCTGCTGTTGGAATGTAAAGGGGTGGCAAACAGTGTTCTTTGTAAGTTGAGGACTTGTGTGGCTCCCCAGGAGAGATTCAAAGGCCACCCAGCTGATTAGCAGAGGGCCCGCAGCATGTGTGTCTACTGGTGGTGCACATGCACACATGCCTCAGTGCACATAACAAAATTGATTCTGCACATGGGTGGGGAAAAAATAGAGGGAACATTGGTGGGGAGTAGGAGATTCTGTTTTCCCCAAATGCCACCAGCTTTCCTGGCATAGAGACTCCTTCAGTAGGAGTCCAGAGTTTGTCCTGTCCTTCCTCTGGGCACAAGCTCCCTGGGGAAAGGTGTTTGGATTGCAGAACTTGCAGATCCCCTGAGGCAAGGCCATGTGTGGGGAGCCATGTTGTCCACGTCTGCCACAGACTCCCTACCCTGAAGCCGTTCCAGCATTCAGTGGAATGAGGCGCACTAATGCTCACATGGTCAGCCTTCGGCCATGTTCCTGAAGGGCTGAGTGGAGCATGAGATCCATCACCCCTTTCTCCATCCTGCAACGGTGATCTGCTGGTCTCCTCCCCACCCTCCAAGATGGTTACAGAAGAGCAGGCCCTTACGAAGCAAGCTCTCCTTTCCATACAATGGAGAGGCGGAATGGGCTGCTAAATTGGCTGTCGTGATACTAGGGCATAGGGATGTTAAGGAATCTCCATCACAGGAGATATTTAAGAGCAGGTTGGATAGATGCCCATCAGGGATGGTCTAGACGGTGCTTGGTCCTTCCATGAGGGCAGGGGACTGGACTTGATGACCTCTCGAGGTCCCTTCTAGTTCTAGTGTTCTTTGATTTGATATATCTGTCCTTCTTCATGACAGTCTGTGCCTTAGACCTGGGGATTATGTGCATGCACAGTCCCCCTCTGAAGTTTCTCATAAGGTGTCCATGGCTCTTGGAAGGTTAATTAGAGCTGCGCTAGAGTCCGGACACTAAAAACCAAGCCGAGCAACATGTGTGTGGTGCTGTGACCTGCACAAAAATGCAGGCTGATGCTGGACCTTAGGGTTGGCTCTTCATGGAGGTACTTGAGAGAAAACAGATCACTGGCATAATCAGCATTATGATGAAGGGGTTTCTTTGCTTCCAGCAATGTAATATTGTAACCTAACCCAGGCAGCATGACTCAGCCACCTCCTGTGTGTTTGCAGCCAGGTGTGCAGGGAGGGGAGGGGGGCGGGGGCAGAAGCACCCCCTTGAAACTAAACTGAAGTGGGTTTTGTGGTTGTAGTGGCTGTGTCTCTCCTGGAAATGGCACGTCTGTGGTTTCTCCCAGGCGGAACAATGCTGTGTAATGCATTATGGGCCCGGCTGCCTCTTATTTAGCGATCACGAGCTAATGAAGGCACAATAGAGATATTGATGCTGCTGCTAAAATTTCAGCTTTGGATTGCAACTCGCTAAATGGAGCAGAGGAGCTAGGGATGAAGGGTTGGCTTAACGCCTTCCTGCCCACCCCAACACCCACACACTCACTAAAATGCAGCTAAGCAGAGGGCCACTGGGAAATTGCAAAGACACTGAAAGAATGCCCTGGGTTCTGGATTTATAATTTCATTGGAAGTGTCCTATATTAGTCTTGATGAAATCAAAGCGCTTACCCCCTAGGCAGGCCTTGATCCTAAAATTGAACCTCCTGGAACTAGAGCGAGCCTTCATTGAAGGAGGTGAGACCAGGGACTTGGGTCACTGCACCAGTGAGTTGCTCCACACCATCTAGTCTACGGAGTAGACCTGGGCAACATTTTTTGGTGCGTTTGTCAAGAAATGCATTTTGCAGGGCCCTGAAACGATTCACAAGAAACTATTCATTTTGTTCTCCAGATGAGGCTTTGTGTGGGGAAATGCCACTTGGAAGGGACTTTTGAAACATCTCGTACAACCCTCATGGGCAACGATCCCATTTTCCTTCCACTGAGGAAACAAAGAAACACATAAGCTTTGTTTCTGAACGAACTCTCCCCCACCCCAGTCCCTGAAACAAAAAAATATTTCTTTGCTCAGCTCTGTGTGCCAGTGAGGGTGTGTCTACACTGCACCCTTAGCTTGAAATAAGATACACAATTTGCGCTATGCAAATTGCGAATCTTATTTTGATTCTATTTCGAAATAGGCTATTTCGAAATTTGGCGTCTACACAGCACCAAATTTTGAAATAACACACTATTTCAAGACATCCCTTATCCCTCATGGAACAAGGTTTATAGGGTTGCCAAAATAGCACATCTGCTATATTTTGCAATAGCGGATGCGTTCAAAAGATGTGGGGTAGCTATTTTGGGATACTTCGAAATAGCCTTGCTGTGTAGACGTACCCTGAGTGTGCTTTGCAGGACAGCGGCCCCACAACTCAGAGCTACTCCTGCATGTGGAGCTCCGGTTCAGATTCCCTGGTCACACAGGTCTAGTTACACTAGCGCCGATTGAGCGAGCTTGCTACAGCTGTGTTGCCCTGGTAGTGCAGGCGGAGGTGAACAAAGGCACAGGCTAACCACCTTGGCAACACACACCTACGTGAATACACCCTCGTGAGCTGGGAATCACACCCTCAGCTCCAAACATAGATGTAGCCTTAGGTGTAATGATAACAGGGATAGGCATAGTCATGTTAGCTATAATCTTCCTAGGGCAGGTCACGCTAGCTACGCAAGTGTAAGTCTGACAAGGACCCTGGGTATGAACTAAAGTTGCTGGACCATGCCAGGATCCATTCTGCCATGTCATCATTGCTATGTAGAGAAAAGCTTACCCACAACCCAAGCTGTCCCTCACATGCCAGGCGGGCAGACCTACGAGTGACCACACGACCAACACTGGTGCAACAAGCAGGGCTATCTTAGCAGACTGATTGGATTAGCAGTCCAGGAGTTGTAAATCAATTGCCTGCATCCCCAATGTACTACTAGCTCCAGGATAGCAGCGCTTGAACTTCAAACACAACTACGTCTATAATCCAAGACAGAGGAGCATTAGCTTAAAGCACCACTTAACCCGGGCGAACAATTTCTGTGTGTGGAGGGGTGTCGCACTTAACTCGGGCCAATGATTTCTGTGTGTGGAGGGGTGTCGTACTTAACTCGGGCCAACGATTTCTGCGTGTGGAGGGGTGTCGGGTTAGGGACAACACTTGTGTTATATCTTGCCTTTAATGAAGGTAAACCCTTTGTGTAGGTATGGGAAATAGCCTGACTAGAACCTTAGTAGAAAACAAATCTGGATTTTTGCCTCTGGTGCATTAATAAATTAGAAAGAAAAAACAACTGTATACCGAGGGATGGGCACATTTCCAAAAGACTCTGGCTTGGGGAATCTTTTCTACTTTATTCCCTCGGAAACCAGATGGAGTTTGCCAACCTTTCTTTCCTGTAATTTAGCTGCTTCTGAGCTTGCTGCAATTGAAAAATATGTCTCCCTAACTAAAGAGGGAACTCTGTGTACTGTCTATGGATTGGTAGAAACCCCGACCTCTTTGTATAATTTATAGACACTGAGATCTGGTAATTGGTAGGATAGATAAGATTTGGATGGATGGACAGGTAAGTACTATGGGTATTTTTTCTTTCACATTTTTCTTTCTTCGCTCTGACACCTTTCACAGTCTCTGTCTTTCATCCTGCCTCATTTTTCACCCTGTTGTTTTTGTGTGTTTCCCCTCTCGGTTCCTTTGTTCACCGCCTCTCTTAATCAGAACGTGAACTCAGTCACATGAGAGTTGAAATTTTCAAGCCCGTGATGTTTTTGTGGCTCTGAAATTAGGCAGAAGAATTTTCCCTGCCATCTCAGCTCATGAAGAGGTCTTGTAGATTTCACAGGATAACAAGCCATAAAGCGCTCTTCCCACGGAATAGGCCTGACACAGAATTTGTAGGAGACAGGGCTGCTTTTGCCTGTGTTGTTCCTGTTACAGCATCATCGCAGCAAAGATAAAACACAGAGTGACAATGCAAGGAGCACAATGTTTTGACTGCAAGGCATAGTCTGACAAGTGGCCAGATGATAGAAATTGGAACCGAGGCACCTGGAATTTAAGGTGCCTAGATGCCAGGGGGATCAGAGGGAGAACTAACAATAGGCAGATGGCTGGAGAGATCTCAACCCTTCTTTTGTGCTAATTCCCAGCCCTGTGACTATGCTGGGAAAAACCTGGGCTCTTACCCTGCTTCTGAGCTGAGATGTAACAGGCCGGGGCTGTAGGTAGGGGCTTCCCTGGATATGGGCCGGATAGTGACTTCAGGCACAGCCTGGAGTAATGGGTGAGGTGTAACTAGCACCACTCCAAGAGCGGTCTCAGGATCCCCTGTGCATGTTAGGATGCATTAGGAGGAGCATTGCCAGCAGATCCAGGGAAGTGATCATTCCCCTTTATTCAGCATTGGTGAGGCCACATCTGGAGTATTGCATCCACTTCTGGGCCCTCCATTACAGAAAGGATGTGGACGCATTGGAGAGAGTCCAGCAGAGGGCAACAAAAATGATGAGGGGGCTGGAGCACATGATTTACGAGGTGAGGCTGAGGGATTTGGGCTTATTTAGTCTACAGAAGAGAAGAGCGAGGGGAGATTTGATAGCAGCCTGCAACTACCTGAATGGGGGTTCCAACGAGGAAGGAGAGAGGCTGTTCTCAGTAGTAACAGATGGCAGAACGAGGAGCAACGGTCTCAAGTTGCAGTGGGGGAGGTCTAGGTTGGATATTAGGAAAAACTATTTCACTAGAGGGTGGTGAAGCACTGGAATGGGTTACCTAGGGAGGGGGTGGAATCTCCATCCCTAGAGGTTTTTTAAGTCCTGGTTTGACAAAGCCCTGGCTGGGATGATTTAGTTGGGGTTGGTCCTGCTTTGGCAGGGGATGACCTGAGTTCTCTTCCAAACCGATGATTCTATGAAGGTCACAAATCTTTCCCTGCTTTCTCTTAGGTATTCACTCCTGGTTTATACCTGAGAACGGCCAGACTGGGTCAGACCACATGTTCATCTAGCCCAGTGTCCTGTCTTCCGACAGTGGCCAATGCCAGATGCCCCAAAGGGAGTGAACAGAACAGGGAATCATCAAGTGATCCCTCCCCTGTCATCCATTTCCAGCCCCTGACACTGGCTAGGGACACCATTCCTACCCATCCTGGCTAATAGCCCTTGAAGGACCTAACCTCCATGAATGTATCTAGCTCTTTCTTGAACCTACTAAAATCCTGCTCTTCACAACATCCTCTGTAGCAGATGACGATAGCTCAGCAACTAAGAGTTCAGGCCTGGAGCTGAGCCAAGACTCCTGCTGGTGGGTGCCTATCACTCACACACCTGAGTCCAAGATCCAGGTAGTCCCACAGCCCTCCTGGACTCCTCTGCATTCCAGCTTCTTTTGTCAGCAGCAGTCCTGGAGTAAGGGAGGATTGCTCCTGGAAGCAGGGACTGCAGGTGCAGAGATCACCACCCCAAGCACCCACTTGTATCCCAACAGGACTTGTCCCTCTTTCAAATCTCATGGCACTCATCAGAATGAAGGAACGCAGCGCATTTTGCAGCTTCGTTTCGGGAAAAAATCATATCCACTTGCAAATTCCAAATTTCCTTCTCTAGTCATGGGCTGGTGGCATGAACTGATGAGGTGTAGGGGTCAGGGGGTAGGGGCAAGAGACAAAGGGGAGGTTGAACGGCAACAAAGTGGGCAGCGCTTCCGAAGCACTGTTTGCCCACGTGACGGCAACTTACGACATAACAAGCCCTGTGGTGCCCGTGTCCCTGCAAACATTTACTCTTTGGATTAAGCCTCGTTTCATTTTACTTTTGCATTTGGTTTCTTTCCCCAGCCCGTCTTGGAGCCCCGTGGGCTGCAGACATGAGGAATCGCAGCCATCCCTCCTCACTGAAGTGGAACCGTGAAAATTGCATTTCTCTCATTCTCCTCTTGCTGTCCCGAAGGGAGGGGGTGGACAACGGAGCCTTCCTCCCTGAGCTGTTATTGTAAAGGCCTATCTCGTTCCCCAGGCTGTGATGAACGGCACTGGGGGGAAGTGAATGGGATGTCACCCAAAGTCTCTGTCTCCCCCTTCCTCTCCAGTCTCATTTTCACTGTGTTATTTTCAGTCTCACTAGGGAATCTGATCCCAGGTATATTACTTAACTGAAAGGATCAGAATAGCCATGGTCAGTCATCTCCTCATGGGATCAACTCCCGGCTTTCCTTTTCCTTTTCCTATTTCTTTTTCCTTTCCTCCGACATATTTTAATGTTGGAAGGGAGGTGCTGGTTGTCATTCTGGATTTCTGGTTTTGTACAATAAATCTATCTGTCCGTCAGTCTAACCTAACCCAATCTCATCTTCCTACTTCCCTACCCAACCACTCTTTCTCTTTCTCCTATGTCCATCTGCGCCTGTGTATTTTTCATAGAGTCATAGAACACTAGAATTGGAAGGGACTTCAAGAGGTCATCGAGCGCAGTCCCCGGCCCTCATGGCAGGACCCAGTACTGTCTAGACCATCCCTGATAGATGTTTATCTAACCTGCTCTTAAATGGAGATGGAGATGAAGATTCCACAACCTTCCTAGGCAACTTATTCCAGTGTTTCACCACCCTGACAGTTAGGAAGTTTTTCCTAATGTCCAACCTAAACCTCACATGCTGCAGTTTAAGCCCATTGCTTCTTGTTCTACCCTCAGAGGCCAAGGAGAACAATTTTTCTCCCTTCTCCTTGTGACACCCTTTTAAATACCTGAAATGTCCTCTGTACCTCTCTCTGTGTCTCTCTATTCTAATCTAATCTGATCTATTGCCCATCCTTTCTCTATCTCGTGCCCATCTACACCTATGTATTTCTCCTCTGCTGTACCTCCAGTAGGGCTTAAGCCCTGAAAACATCATTTAAGAGCAATCACCATTGCTGTCCAAGAACTGGGTATTTTCTCCATCTCTCTATCACCCTTCCCCAGCCCCCGGGTAGCTTCTTGCAGGAAGGGGATAATCTTGCTGACCATTTCTTAGTCGCCTTTCCCTTGGAAAGTGTTGTGCTTTCAATTGTACTCTGAACACGGAAGGGGTGGAGGACACAGGCTTGTTCTAATCTCCTGTGGCAGGGAGTAGAAAGAGATTATCGCTGTGCATTTAAGTCCCATGACCGTGGAAGGATCAGCCTCCACCCTCCCTGCACTCAAATCTCCGGATTCCACAAGGCAGAGTTGCGTTTAGTGGCTTGGTCTTATTTGTAGCTTGGGGGAGTCACGGGGCTGATGATATTTCATTCAAATAAGCACTGCTTAGTGGAACTGTCCTCACACGTGCCTTCCACTGTGGAGCAGTCCCTGTACTGCCGAATACGAGACAGGCTGTCACAGGCAGCAAACCGTGGATTTCACTCCCGCCGCTAAGACGTATTTCAGAACAAGCAAACCCTGAGCCGTGCATCGTGCTCTAAAGCCGTCAGGGCGCTGACAGTGTGGCAGTTAAGCCGTGTGGCAATTAGGAGGGCTTAATTTCTGCCCCATTAATTTCCATCTCCCTGCAGTGAAGAAGTTTACATAATAGCACCCGGCTGTGAAGGGTTTGTTTTTTCAATCTGTATTGTTTCTAACAACGTAACCAGGTAAATGCCTTGATAGGCTAGACCACACCGCCAAGATAGCATTACTAATTTGATTATGTCGCTGTGACATTATTAACCCACTCAACCATCCTTGGGATGCTTAGCTGCATCCTGAATTATAGACTACATTGCCTTCCCCACACCTATCTCAGGATTGTCCATCTCTCTAATCTGTCATCCTCTGGTACTACAGTATTCCACAACAATCGCCTCTCACCGTTCTTTTCAAAGGGCGGGTCGCAGCCCTGTACTAGGTGGTGGAGTGCCAGCTCCTGGGTCACTCTGCTGTGGGGTGAGCAGGTGTCTAAGAAAGGCTTCTTCCTTGTCCTGGCACCGCGGGCCACATTGCACCCCAGAAGTGGTCCAGCTCCTGTGGGGGGGACCACAGGCCTCCATGCACTGCTCTTCCCCTGAACTCCAGCTCCACACTCCCATTGGCTGGTTTCCGGCCAATGGGAGCTGGGGAGGAAGGGGCCTGTGTGTGAGAGCAGTGCCCGGAGCTGCTTGAACACCTCTGCCTGGGACTCAGACCAGGACAGGTGGGAAGCAGCCTTAGAATCCCCGCTGCTTTGCTGACCATGAGTTGCTGGAGGTACGTCCGTGCCCAACCCAGCACCCCTATTCCTTGCCCCAGCCCTGACCCCCCTCCTGTACCCCAAAACCCTCATTCTCAGCCCCACCCCGGAGCTCACACTCTAGATAAAAGACATAATTCTGTTGCGTCATGGGTGTTAACAATTTTCTTCTATGCAGTTGTGAGGAAAAAAGTTTGAAAACCACTGGTCTATAATACTCTACCTTCCTACCAGCTGGCTAAGTGTCCTTTCCATCTCTCTCTATCTAATCCCATCATGTCCCTCACCATGGTTCTGGGTGTGTTCTTTGGTGTTTGGCTTTCTCAAGGGAAGTGTTAGAAGCTTCATACCCAGCCCCCATTAAGCACGGCCAGTTATTTCACTGTGGCTCTGCCACCCTATCTTTGCTGATTGTCTCTGTCTATCTCTCATCATTACTTTACTATTATTTATGTATGATACTGTAGTGCCAAGGAGTCCTGGCTTGGACCCAGGCCCCATTGTGCTGGGTGCTATAGAAACATAGAACACAAAAAGATGGTCCCTACCACAAAGGGCTTTCAGTCACACAGTAAGACAAAAGACAATGGGCAGAGCAGGCTGGAACAATTTGTATAGTGGGCAAACTGAGAGCCATTGAACCAGACTGTAAACCCTGCATGCGATGGAAGCCACTTCAAGCCAAGGGGAGCTACCCAGCACCCCGAGTTCCAGCACCTGTGACATCAGGTGGAGACCTACATGGGGATGCAAAGATTCAGTGAGATGATATTGCTCAGCACGAAAGTCGGTGGTCTCAGCAGCCTAACCATGGTCAGAGATTAATATGCTATGGTTTTAAGTGTTTTGGGGGCAGGGCAGGTTTTTACTTTAGGTATGTACAGCTCCGAGCACAGTGAGGTTCAGATCCTTGATTGAGGCTCTCTTGGTGCTATTGCAATACAGTGAACATATAACAATGAATAACATTAAAATAATGTAGCACAAGAAAATATCTGATAGGGAACAAGCTGGCATTGATTCCTTGGGGCACTGAAGAGGTGACCTACAAGGTGTCTAATTCCATTATGCTATGCTAATGATAGATAGATAGATAGATTTGTGCACCTGTCTGTGAGTCCGTCTGTCTGTCTGCGAGTCCATTTCTTCAAGAACCCCTCCTAAATAGTAAGAGCTAGGACCACTACATTCGGTATGCAGTTTCCTCTTCTCCTAACTCAAAGCACTGTCAGGGTTTGGTTGTGCCAGGAAAATGGGAAGAGCCTGGAATTCGATTGTTTTCCATTACATGGAAAGGGAGGGGACACAGAGAGGAGGGATGCAATATTCACAGTGACCACTGGGGGCAGGGAAAGCAGGGGACAGCTATACTTCAGAGTGACCACGGGGGGAGCAGCCACACCACTAAGAGAGTGGCCAGTTGGGGCTGGGGCTCGCCATTTTGTCTGCCACTAGATTGAGTAAGTTGCCTCCCCTCCCCCTGCACCAAACCCTTCCCAACCTCAGCCCTTGGCCGCAGCGCCGGGGGAGAGGGAGAAAGGCAGTCCAGCTGGGCACAGAGGGGGGGAGAAGGCCCTTGCCAGCCAGAGGCTGGGGGGAGAAGGCCCCTGCCAACTGGGGGTATCGGGGGGGGGGAGAAAAACCATCACTTGCTGAAGCAGGGAGGAGAGAAAGCACCCCCCTGAGCCCCTCCTTAACCCCCACTCCCACCCTGATTCCTGCACCCCCACATCCCATGCATCCTGTCCCCCTCCCCATCCTCAAGGCCCTGCCTTGTCTCCTTCACTCCCCACACCGCCAGCCCCATGCCTTGAAGGGCAACGCCGGGGAGGTCTTCTAGTAATTGATAAACAGGGTGGCTTTTTTGCACACCCTCTCCAACCAGGGTCCAAAAAGTAAATAGCACATTCGCCATTTGTCATTTCTTTGTTCAGGAGCGCCCCACAAAGAGCAGCTCCGATGATCAGAAAGGGCAAAGATGCTCATGTTTAAGGGAGATGGGGAGCTGCCGCCTTTCTTCCAAAAGCAGGCAGATTCTCACGGGCGCTGGGTCTGCGTTTTGTCTCGTTTGCAGGATGTCGGGAGGGATCCGCTGTGGTTCCATCCCTGCACTAGTTTGTAACAATGGGAGGTGCTCACCAAAGAGACTTGATTATACTATTTACCAAAATGCACCAGCGTACCTCACATTACAATAGCGGCCCAGTGATGCTGATGAGTGCAGCCAGCTCTTCAAGGCTTCAGGGAAAGTCAAGTAGGGGGTTGATTTTTCCTTATTTTTTCCCCCTTTAGGCCATTAGTTGCCATAACAACCAAATGCATTTTGTTGTTGTTGTTGTTTCCGTACTGTCGCAGTGTCCCGTGATTTTGCAAATAGAGCGCTTTGAAAAAATGTAGTCTACCCCACACTCACCGCAACATACGCACAAGCAAAGACAGCAGGGGGGCTTGGGACAAACACACAGATAGACGTACACTCTCCGCCTCCACACCAGGCTACAGACATGCCCCCCGCTTACCACTCAGCACGTTGAAACATGGGTGCACCCCACCCAGCCGCACACAGCACCCCTCCACGGACATGCACAGTGTACGCACTGGCAGAAACAGCCAACCGTAACACAGAGGTGCTTACATATTTGTGACCTATCACAAAAGAGGCACAGGACACACGCCACTATGTCCCCAAAACAACAAAATAGATAACACACAACTTTCCCCTGATATATTTTCCTTTTACTAAACCCCACACAAACTCCCCACAACCCACAGACACACTAACACACGGTACTCGTGACATACAAATGCCTTACACACCGGATCTATACACACCGGCCATTTAGGCTAATACACCACACAAAGACACACAACTTAGCTCCTCTCTCTCGCACCCACAAACACACCACATGCAGGGCACGCAGGTGTGTCCATTTTATGCCGGAGTACCCCACCAAGCTGCACTACCCACACACAAGAAGCTCATATGCAACACTCACACAAAGAAGGCAAAAAGAAGAGGGATGGATTGAAGGAAAACAGCTCACGAAACAGCGTGTTTGTTCCCTGTTGGGCTCTGAATTCTTGGAAATGTTAAATAAGAGTTAACAAGGTGAGACTATCAACAGAAGGGGCAGTGGATGTACTGAAAGCATCTCGCAAGCACCTGTCCCCTTTGCGAGGAGGCATAGATCAGCTTCTAGGGTGCTCTCCTTCATTCTTGGGGGTGAAAAAAATTACAGCACAGGCTCTGAGTTTAATTGCTCTATAATGCCATCTTGTGGCTTTTTGACTCATGCATCTAATCATTCTCTGTTTGTCACATTACTCTCCAAATGAGGCAATTATCATGCAATCTGCACACTAAAAAAATAGGAGAAAGAGGGAAGGCGATATTCGGGGAGAGGGGGAGTTTTCTTTAGCTACCATTGTTAAGCAGTGCATAGGTGACGTTCAGTAAAGAGCCTCGATTATACTATTTGCCAGAATTTACCAGACACAAAGCACAGCTTACGAAAGCTGGACAGGAAATGGCTTTTCCCATCTGCTGAACAGTTTTGAGATTTTGAACAAGAAATGCCTATCCCAAATTGGGATGAAAAGTGGAAATCTTGAGAATTTTCACACACTGAAAATCCTACTCCCTCCCCCCAAAAAATTAGTTCATTTTGAAAAGTTTAGTTTTGTTTCAAAATGAACTATTTCAATGTTGACTAGTTGTTTATGTATAATTAGCTTGCATTTCAAAACAGTCCTTTTGAACCTCTACGCTATCATTTTTCAATTGGAAAACGTAAAAAAGGGCAATTTAGAACCCTTTGTAAATTTCCTACACTTATTTTGGAATCCAGCCATTTGTGAAAATCAACTAGCCCTTTCCTGTGACATTTTGGTTTGGGATGGCGAGGCTTCTTTCAAGAAAGAAAAAAAGAATGTTGTTGAAAAATTCCAGCCAGTTCTAGCACCAACCTCCTCAGACCCTCCAAAAGGAATTATGCGGTCAACAGGAATACAACCCCAGACAAATGAGGTGGTGATGGGTTTGTTGTGACTGTTGCGTTTTATGAAACACTGGTCTTTGAAATATTATCTCTTTAGTGGCAGCGGCTTTGCTTTCCTGTGAGATGAAAAAGCAGTGAAATTGTTTTCTACAAGTTTGTCTATGGACAAGTGATTGCATTGCAAGTCAGGTGTGAATCTGCTGCACATCAGCTTACGGTGCAAAGACAGTGTCCTGAAAGCACTGCTTTGCCTGCTGGTACTTCAACATGTCCTATGCTAAGCTATGTCCCAGACCTGTAGCATGCAAAGTTACTGGGTACCACACCGGTGCAATCTAGATTCACACCCTGGCTGGCATTACAGCCACTCCCAGTGTAGAATGGAAGCGGCAGCACCTCATTCTGGTTTCACTTGCGCTGCTATAAATCGGAAGCAGCTCGGTTGAAATGAGTGTGTTGTCCCCTGTGTAATCCAGGTGATCCAGGCTCTGAATGTGCAGGACCTTTGTGCTAGGTAGAGCGGTGCAAATAATGGATGGTAGTGTTCACTGGTAGTTCCAAAAGCTAAAATTCATTTTAGGTCAAACCAAAAGGATTTCTTTTACTTTTCAAGAGTGAGCAAAATAGTGTTCAGATGTTGAGCTTTTCTCCTGTTGTTTACTTAATTTGCTGAATAAAATGAAAGGAAATTTTGAAACAGAAGGATAGGATCATTTGTGTTTCACATCGGTTCCAACTTAGATCCCCTGGATCTAAACCTGCAAAGGGTCAGATCTATACCCAGAAGCACCCCCTATACCCTTTCCCAGTTTGGAAGTGACTGATCCCACAAGACCAGCTTTTCTCATAAAAACGCAGGAACGGCCATACTGGGTCAGACCAAAGGTCCATCTAGCCCAGTATCCTGTCAGCCGACAGTGGCCATTGCCAGATGCCCCAGAGGGAGGAATCACAACAGGTAATCCTCACGTGATCCCTCCCCTGTCTCCTGCTTCCAGAGAAACAGAGGCTAGGAACACCATTCCTACCCATCCTGGCTAATAGCCATTGATGGAGCTAACCTCCATGAATCTATCTAGCTCTTTTTTGAACCCTGTCAAAGTTCTAGCCTTCACCACATCCTCTGGCAAGGAGTTCCACAGGTTGACTATGCGCTGAGTGAAAAAAACCTTCCTTTTGTTTGTTTTAAACCTGATGCCTATTAATTTCATCTGGTGACCCCTAGTTCTCATATTGTGGGAATAAGTAAATAACTTTTCCTTATTCACTTTTTCCATACCAGTCATGATTTTATAGACCTCTATCATATGCCCCCTTAGTCTCCTCTTTTCTAAGCTGAAAAGTCCAAGTCTTTTTAATCTCTCTTCGTATGGGACCAGTTCCAAACCCGTTCTCATGAGATTTCAGGTCGTGGCAGTCTCATGAACCCAGCTTACCTGGCGAGATGGCTCTGGTCTGAGCTGGTGGCAATTTTGAAAGACACCATTCAGAGCCAAAACCTTGTGAGAACAGTTTGGGAAGAATTCTCAGTCCTGACTCAGCCTGAGGCTGGAACTGCAGCTAACCTAAATCCATACCTCTAATTAATAATAATAATAATTAATAAATATTTTGTTGGCATTAAATACAAATTATGCAACTAGGAAGGGAATAGGAAGCATGCAAACAGCACCCCGTCATTTACTCCATATTCAGACAGGACTCCTTTTAAAATGCCTTGGCTATGTCCTGTTCTCCGTTGCACCAATAGATGCTCAAAGATACTCTACACTTCTGCAGAGTTACTGTAGGTCTATACCGCTGTCCCAGTGGCCTTTTTCCTACAGTCAAGGCTGCAGGAATGGGCCCAGATGTTACTGAAAACCAGCTGGTGTCCCGTTGTCTTCCTCTGACTCTGGGCCAAGTCTTTGTTCCACACATCAACAAACTCTGTTAAAGAAACGCAACCGATTGCTTTAAAATGATTACAGAGCAACAAAGCTTGCCTGGGGAAGTGCCCAGAGAAGTTGCAGGCATAACCCTTAACCTGACGCACATTGGTGCAATGTAGCCTAGGGTCACATTTAAAGAAACGCCCCCTTTTTTGCTGCTGTTCTAAAGAAAGCAATGGAATATTTCAGAGGCATCTAATACACCTCTAATGAGGAAAAATGGCTCATTTATCTACTTTGCATCATAATAAAACATACCCAGCCACTGGCCATTTTTTAGAACAGTTTTGTTTTCTCCATGGGTAGAAACCTGGCATGAGCAGCAAATTACCTGTGAATTACCTGCACAGTGGCCAAGAACCCTATTTACCACCTGTACCTAAATTCGTTGCAGGGAGCTTGGCACCTCTCCAGCGAGAACACACATCAAGGACAAAATCATTTATAGGGGAGTGCTAGTCATAGCTGTCGCGCTCTCTTGTTTGCAGCTGGGAGAGGCTACGGTGGGGAAAGCAAACACAGCCGGCGAAGCACTAGGCCATGCAAGCAGCAGCAGCAGCAACAGAAGCAAGTTTTTAGTGCATGTCTTGTGTGGATCTTGGTGTGGCTTTTACTGGGAGCCTGTTCAAAGCTTGAATGAAAGGCAAAAGCAACCAAAGCACACTTAATAAAGAAGAAAAAGTACCTTGAAGCTTAGGGACAAGGGAAGAGGGGTAGGACGGAAACTGATGCAGGTAAGAGATGGCTGAACCAGATAGGACGAATCAGAGACCTAAACGTCTTAGTGTCAGAAAAGAAATGCTGGCATAGGAGGAGCTCTACCCTCTAGTGCATGGTGTCGTGAGTCACCAGGCACTTGAACACACATATCATGCGCATGAGACTATACATGTCATGCCCCCAAGAGATTCAGACCCTACCGTCACCATCCAGTTCAGATCCTAGGCTACGTCTAGACTTCAGACTTCTTCCGAAAGAGAGTGTCCGCACTGCAAAAGCGCATCGAAAAAGCGATCTGCTTTTTCGAAAGAAAGCGTTCACACTGAATGGACTCTATCTCACATTTAAACTGTGATTGCTATGGATGGTATGGTCACCAGGGCACCTGTGCTTTTTCCTCTTTCCTCTTCTTCCGAAAGAACTCCTTCTTCCCCATCCACACATGCCTTTTTCCAAAAGAGCTGTTTCGCAGAAAGGCTTCTTTCTCGTAGAATGAGGATTACCAATGCCAGAAAAACCTCTCTGTTCTTTCAGTTTTCTTATGGAAGAACACAATTGCAGTGTGGATGTTCCTCAAGTTTTGTCGGAAAAACGGTCTTTTTTCCGACAAAACTCTGTAGTGTAGACATATCCCTAGTTGAGAACCCAAACCTTTGTTCTACCGGTGGGCCAAATCCAAACTCCCTGAGTTGAGACTGAGTGCAATGCATTGGGGACAGGGACTGAATGTGCGTATGGTACGGTTGCCTCCTACTGGATGGTTTCTGCACTGCTACACTGTGTGATAGCCCCTCTATTGATTGTGGAGATCATCCGCCTGCTGAGAAGCTATGGATGTTGGCTTCTAACGCAGAGGCGTCTGACCTGCCTCTGGGCGGTTCCACGCGTATGAAAGAGTAATAGCTACAAAGTCTGGTGTGGTGCTGGATTTCATATGACACAATATTGCTGAAAGTGTGTACCGCGTCTATCCCATTTGTCTACTTTATACTACAACAGGGTGCCCACCAAACTCACTTAAAGACCCAGCTCAGCTTCACATGGCGTCTTCTCTGAAACCCTCTCCCCCCAAGTATGGCCCACTGATAAAATGGATGCCAGTGTGGAATTCATTATGATCTGAGTGTGGGAATTCAGAGGAGGGGGAAAGGTTAGGAGGACTGAAACGAACAGGAATGAACAGTTCTCCCCCTGCCTCACCCTGGTGCAAAGCAGGAATGAAAGGCAGATTTCATAGGCGCGTGTATAGCCCACACATCTTCTAGGTGTGGGGAACTGTCCCATCTAGTGACTCTGATACCACTTCCAGGGAGAAGAATGGGTCCGGTCTGGATAGCCTTAGCGGGCGGCCAGCTGGCTTTTAGCCAGAAAGGAAGGCCACACTGAGAGAGCGGGGAGGAAAACAGAGACGGGAGGGAGACGGTACAGAGGAAGGTCCAGGGAGGATTTACAGACAAATCCAAGAGCTTTGCAAGGGACTCAGCAAAGAACAGGGAGCACTTCAGGTGCCGTGAGGGGAAGGCCAGGTTACAAGAAGCAGGAGGTAGGAGAAGGAAGTTGAGACTGAAGAGGAGAGGCAGGAAGGGTTGATCATGGTCAGGAGCTGCCTAAGGAGACAGTGAGATGTTTATAAGCAACAGAGGAGAGGTGGGATCGGTTGAGCTGTGTTCGAACAGGGGAAAGGCAATGGGAGAAGATGAAGTGCATCTGCTGAAGTCTCATGATGTGTCATTATGTCCTGGGGCAAATGAGTTAAACAGACGAAACATGGAGAAGGGAGGAGAATATATGGATACAGTCCCCTGGAGTTGCTGTCCTGGTCTGTCTCCCTCCCACCTTGTCCCAGGTCCACATTTCCCTGAGCATGGCATGGGAATGCTCTCACTTCATCACCCACGAGGACATGTTCGGAGCTTGTGCCGCCGAGGAGGAGGGAGTGCATGACCCAAGCAAGTACAGCTGTAGATCTGCATGCATTCACGCATGTATGTACATGTACTTCTCCTCCAAGAGCTCCATGCCTTCTTAGAGGCATACATGGCTGGCAACATCATGCAAACAAATGCTCTCATACCCCACCCTCTCTCCATATTTCAATCTCTCTGATTTGTGTCTCTTCTTTTGCTTTCTCTTTCCTCCCTTTTCCTTTACTATGTGCTTTTTTTCTTGTGTTCTTTCTTTTGTTCTTCTTTCTTTCCTTCCCCTCTCCCCCAGTCTGTGGGTTCATTTTTCTTTTCTTTCATTCATTCTTTCATTCATTTGTTCCTCACTCTTCTCCTGTATCTGTTTAGAGCAAATTTTCAAATCTATAAACCCATTACAGCCAAGAGCCGGTGCTCTCGGCCTGCAGATGTGGCCAGTCCCAGAGTCCAATAACAGGACTTATTTGGAAAAAAACATTATCAGTAATGTGTAAAAGGGTTGGCTTGAGGGTAAAATTTATCATCATTACCCTAATATCATCTCAAGCCTCGGCTGTAGCAGCAGCTAAAGAAGACACCGGAGCTTAATTCAGTCAGTGCGGGGAAAGAGAGATAGAGGATGGGAAGTATGATTTATGACGGAAATCAATGCAATCATAATACTTTATGCTTGTACAATTGGGCTGTTCCAATAGTGCTCCTGGATGGCATAGGTGACTTTCTGCCCAAAAAACTGTAGCAAGATAAGGGAGAAAGGGGGGGTGCAGTGGGATTGGACCCCAATTTGGGATATGGATGGTGGCACATTCTGGTTGGGGTGGCCTGTCTACTCTCCGGTCCTGACAGTGAGACATCATGCACCTCTTCGAGTCTGAGTCTACAGGACAATTTGGGGATGTTCTCCTGCCCCCTGCTGAAGGAGTAGTGAAGATAGGAAACCTTAAACTGATTTTAGTAGGAAGAGAAAGTTCCCGAAGGGAGCAGGATTCCCAATAGAAAGGTGAAAGAAACATTGGGAGGGGTGGTCCTGTGTGGATTCAGGTTTAAATCTAGACCAGTGTTTCTCAAACTGTGCGCCGCGGAGCCCCAGGGCTCCGCGAGACATCTCCAGGGGCTCCGCGAGGTTGACAAGCTGGAAACATCAATAGGTACAACACATACAATCAGTGGACCGCTGGGGCTCCGCATAAATTTTTACACATGTAAAGGGCTCCGGAGCCCAAAAAGTTTGAGAACCGCTGATCTAGACTATCTCGCTGAAATCAGGAGAGTTATCTCAGTGATGATTCAGATGAGCTCATCAGTCTCATTTAGGGATCAGCAAACATCAGAAGGCTTGGAGATTTGGGTTCTGGTTCCTAAAAACAGAGATGATGCTTCTACCTCTGTACCTGGACCTTTCGGTCCTGCAAAATCGGGCTGTTTGCACTAGCAAACGTGCAGAGCCTGTGCGTAGATGTTGCAAAACTCCATGCACGGTTTGATCATTTAAGCCTCCGTGCAAGAAACATGCCTTGCTGAGGTCTCTCCCACATTTTTCATGCATGATCCTTGTAGCTTGCAGATGTGTACCTTGCACTTCTGCTGATATGGATGGAAATGTCACCACAGTTCTTCCTGCAGCTAATGAGGCAGGGAATGCTAGCAAATACCCTTCCGTATGGTGTTTTGCCGCTAGCACTGCTGGACAGAAGTGGGAAATGTGGAGTCTCTGAGGGAAAATGAAAAAAAATAGTTATAACTCGTATCAAGCCCATAGCATGGGAGGTACATTAAAGACAGAGCTTGTGATTCAATGAAGGTCAGGGAGGAGAAATCACTCTTTCACACCTAGAAATGGCCAAAAAATTGTCACCAAAACTGTTTTTTTTTTAATGAAAAAATGGCTTTTCAAGCTGAAAAAAAATTCACAGGAAATTTGTGTTTCCTTTGAAGAAGTCTGATTTTTCAATGAAAAAATCAAAATCAGAAAACTGATTTTTAAGTTTTGTCTTTTCATAGAAATAAACACAAGGATGAGTTTGGGAAGGGGCCTTTTGAAACTTCCAGGGTTAAGGGGCATTTTTCACCCAGCTCTGTCTAGACTACTTTTTTTTTTTTTAAGTTTGGGCCAGTTGGAGTTTTGACCAACAGATTGTGAGGGGAACAAGGGGCGAAAGGTAGTTCAGACAAATCAGTTCACTAGAACCGCTCAATAAAAATCAGCTCTCTTTTCTTATAGCCACATATAGAGCTAGGTCTTTTTTTTTTGAAAAGCCACATAGTGAGAATTGCTTTCCTGTATGAATTGCCTTTTGCTTTTCCATGGCAGGTGTAGGGCAGAGAAAAGGAAGAGGTCCATCTAAATTCTTCCTTTTTGCAGGACTGTCTTGCTGTTTAGATTCATATACAATGCTCAAACAATGCCTTAGGATTTGCGCTCTAATGCCATTGGTTAAAGGTGCTAGAATACATTCATTGATTCGTAGATTTTAATGCCAGAAGAGACCATTGTGTTCATATAGTCTTTCCTCCTGCATAACACAGACCACAGAATTGCGCTGAATAATTGCTATATCAAGCCTGTTAGGACCTGAAAAAAACCAGAGCTCCCCAAGAAATTATGAAGTGGACACACCAAGATGTCTCTTACTGTCTCTCTCCCAGTCCCTAGGAGTATGTCTACACTACAGAGGAAGATCAAAGCTGCCGCTGTCGATCTTCCAAGGTTTGAATTAGTGATCTAGTTAAGACAGCTAATTTGAAGTAAGGCGTAACCCTGCTTTCACAAGGAGTAAGGGAAGTTGAAGGAAGAGTGTTCTTCCTTCGACTTCCTGCAGTGTAGACAGCGCCAAAACCCAATTTAAGCTACTTTGACTTCAGCTATGCAATTAACGTAGCTGAAGTTGCGTATCTTAATTTGACTTTGTCCCGTAGTGTAGACGTACCCTACCAGTCTTCGTGGCCTGGATTTGAGTTATATATTTTCTGTTGCCCTTGGACAAAATGGGAGAGAACTATCTTGGGCAAGTACCACTATCTTATGCGGCTGCTACGGGGCAAGTACTTCAGAAGCAAGTAGGGTTCTTTTCAGGTTGCTCTGTTTGGATATGAATGGCTGTGCCGAAAGATCAGATGGGTTTTCAGCTGGAATGGGATACAGCCAAGTAGTCAGTCTGGGGTGCAATCCAGGATAGACAGAACAGAACAGATGGAATTGAATAAGTCTGCTCTTCTCTCTCTATCGGGGAGCAACTCCACCGGGATTGCATCATTTCCATCAATGCTCCAGCGGAGCAGAAAATGTTCTAGCTTTGACAGAATTCTGAGGTGATTTTTTGCCCCATCCTCACAACAGGGCTATTAAGATAGGGCTTCCCAACAAGCAAGGAGCAGTGCTCAAAAATATGCAACAGATTTACTACTGCAGGAGCGGGGCTTACCTCTAAGGTCTTTGTGCTTGGCTTGCAGGAGTGCCATGATACTCAACTTATAAAGGATGTATATATTGCGCTGGTTGATGAGGTAAAAGAAAGGGGGAGAGGCCATGACATTCTTTTCCACTGTATCCCCCGGTCCTTGGGGGTCAGTGTTGGATGGAACTCAGTGAAGGTGAAGAACCTGTTTCCCTCTCCCAAACTGACATATTTAGCTGAACTCTACAGGAGCTGGACCTTGGTCAGTCACTTGGTTTTTCCCTTTTGGGGCCCTTGTTCTCTCATTTCAGGGACTGCGTGATGGTTTCAGTCCTGCAAAGTTTCTTCTCTCCCTGATCCCCAATAGATGCAAGTTTCTGTCTTTGTCTCTCTGTGTGTGTCTCTCTCTCTTACACACACACACACACACACACACACACACTGCTGCAAGGAAGTGGTGCCTGAAAAATTCAAAGCAATCTGGGCTGTCTTTTTAGATGATGAATGAAGACCCTGTAGACAGATCCATTGTTTGCCCTCCCCTTTCTTTATCCTAAGCCTCTTTATTTACTTTGTGTACCGTGGCAATTCTGGCATTTTGCTATATTTGTTGTATTTGGAAAAATTAATAACAAATATAAAATGAAGGAAAACTAAACCCCTGTTTCCCAGAGAGATCTACTCTTGCACATGGATGTTTTTTGGACTTGCCAGGTGCATTCACAAATGGCGCCATCACCTTAAGGAACTCCAGCTCGCCGTCACCTTGCCTCTAGAAAACTTTGGCTGTGGCTCCGGGCACACTGTGGAGAAAGAGGTCGAAGAAACGAATCCAGAAAATGGATGCACACTGCACCCATACATACATGAAAAATGCACCACAATGCACACCACACACAACGCAAATATACCTCACCTAGAACGCAAAGTAGTATATATGCACCGCACATGTTACCACATTTAAACACCATGGATGGAGAAGCGCCACATAAAAATGCACATGCCAACACCCTCAATCTTTCTGTCCTGCATGCTTGCATGTGTGTACAAACACACACACACACACACACACACACACACACACACGAATGTTACCAGAAGTTCCTCAGCAGACTAGAGGGGGAAGCAATCCTATTATACAGCCTGACTGATGAGAAATTTTTAAGTACAGTCCATAGCTGTCACTCGAGAGCTCAGGGAGTAGGCCTCTGCGGATCTGAGAGTTAATCAGTAATTCATGGACAGGGGATGAAAACCTCCACTGTTAAGGATCAAATCTCAGCACTAATTTCTTAACTTATCAAGAGAAATATTCCAAGTGCTTGCCCAGACAGCTGAATGGCATTTTATTTACTGTCCTATAACTTTACATTGACTGAAAAGCCATTGTGTGTCCTGCTTGCTCCATGGTACCGTCGGCACGAGTTGGTTTGATTTGGGTGCCGAACAAACCGCATGCTGGTAATCTAACTGAGGGTTTTGAAAGAGCAGATTCCCTCTGTCGGTGGTCCAGAGAGCTGCCCCTTGTTACTCACGCAGCTGGTGATGTGTGATATTATTTCTTAGTGCGTGTATTACCACAGCACCCAGCACCCCAAGGTCTAAACACACTCAAAGGAGTTGAGAGCCACTGGAAAAGGTGGGGGGCTGAGTTTGTGCTCACGTAAGGGGTGGGTCTTGAGGCAGAAGGGGTGAGGTAGGGGGCAGCCCCCAGTCCTTAAAGCCATTCAGAGCACAGTGCGCACCACGCTGGTGGTTTTTTAAAGGTCCCAGGCCTCTGGGTGTCATGGCAATGGCAGTAGCATTGGTGTCAGCTGGGCCCTTTGGAAACCCTGGACTCAGGGGAGTTTCCCCCCCCCCCCCCGGCCCCAGCGGCAGGCCTGGGCACAGTACAAACACCGAACAAAAAGACACAGATCCCTTCCCCTGAGAGCTTACAATCGAAGCACAAGACGAGACAATAGATGGATACAGACGGACAGGTGAGTACGAGGAAGCAATCACAGTATCGTCCTAGACGGGGGGAATCTCTGCACACCAGCAGCCTGGTCATTGTCAGGCTGGGGGGTTCTTGTGGGCATCACAACAAAGGAAAGGTTTGAGAAGATGGGCAATGTGGCAGCTTGGCTGATGTATCGGGAGGTGGGGGGGGGGAGATGGTACCTCCCCAGTGGGAGGAGCAGCATTCACAAAGCGGCACTATCAGAGACACAATATTGCCAGGCTAGGAGCCTGCATAGCCAGGAAAGTGGTACTGGGTTTCTGAGCCTTTTGTTTGTATGTCACCAGTTTTCTGGACAGATTCTAGCTCAACAAAACCATTGGGTGTGGGACAGGGATTACGGGGGGAGGTCTCCAGCCCGCGTGGTGCAGACTAGATGATCAGAGAGGTCCCTTCTGCCTGAAAAGAGGTGAATCCAGCCAGCGTGGGATACCACTGGCATCCAATTGCTCTTTGTTGCCCTACGTCAAGTTAACGAATGGCTTCCTAGGTATCACCCCACAAAACCACCCCTACAGGTGGCAGTAGGTGAGGATTCTTGTTGGCTTCCCAGCCAAAAGAGGAAGCCGAAACAGCCACGAGAGCCCCAATAGTGTTACCTCTTTGGAGGTTAACGTTGAGATCTGCCAGCCAGGAGAAGCGTGGGGAGACTTGCATCTTCCTGTTGATTAATGGAGAGCTTCAATCCCCCGGGCCATCAATCCAGCATCTTTCACTAATAAGAAAGTCATTACAAACGTACCCCATAAATCCCGGTTATTAATTGTTGGCTCCTGTACAGCATGTGGCACAAACACCGAGCTGGATTTTACAAGTGGCTTTCAAGCAGCGGGGTACGTCTAATCTACAGAGTCTGTGCCGACTGAAAAACAACCAGGAGTCCTGTGGCGCCTTAAAGACAAATACGCTGATTTGGGCCTAAACTTTCGTGGGCTGGAGCCTGCTTTGTGAGAGGCATGACTATGACAACAGAGGCCACTGGTGTGCACCCAGAATACACAAATGGAAGGAGTCATTCTGCCCCGTGTAGGAATGTTTGGAGCAAACAAAAGAAACCCTCTTTTGCTGGTGTAGCTGCCCCTTCCCAGGATATTTCTCAGTCCCTCCCTGACGTAGTTATTCCAATCTCAGTTTTAAGTGTCGCCCAAGCCTCAGAGCCCTACCGTCGCTCCGGGAATAGCCCTGTATGATGCCCACAAGGCGAGGGGATGTGATGAGGGGATTTTTATTTTCTTTTTTAAAGGCTTGCCGCGTAAGACATTATCTGCAGGCTACGTTGTGTGCCGGTTTTAACGACAGTGCTCTTAATAAGCCCCGACAGCGAACCAGGGCAAGAACAGACGCAAGTTGTTTCAGGCGACTTCTGTCAAGCCCACGGTAATGCAGCAGGACTAGTGGCAGTCCTCTCCATATTGCAGGGAGCAAGTCGCCCGCAGATGAAGTGCTCTGGGCATTGCAGCGGGTCCTTGATGTGCCAGAACAGACATGCGGAATGCATCATTATCAGCAGCTTTCCTCTCTGCCCATCCGGCTCCAGCCTAGGGCGGAGGGGGGAGAAGGGGAATGGGGTTAGGGAGGTGGCATGCTGTTGATTTTCACTCTGCAGGCGTCTATTGGAGGCCCAAGCTGAAGGCTTCCTTCCCCTCTTTGTACATGTCACCTTCTCTCTTCTGCCAATGGAATCGGACATGCCTTTAATGTCGGAAGTGTTCACGGTGCGCCAATGGGAAGATAACATTGTGAGCCCTTGAGCCATTAACATCATCGGTTCCATCAAGGGCCATCAAGTCAAGGCGCGAGGCAGACTTAAAAGGGCAGGATTTGCTGTCCCCGGAGACAACACATTTATTTCTATCGGTACCGTCACTGAAACTGCCACTTCCGATCAGAGCCTCAAGCCTGTTATTCTGACACACGGGACTGCTGCTTGCAATACCTTGGTCATCTCCACACCGTGTTTGATGGAAGGGCTGTTGGACCATGGTCTGGGACAGCAGTGCTGGGTAAAATCCACCCTCTTCCCCTGCAGACTTTCACTCCAGTTGGACCAGTTTGGACTGACAATGCTGAAATGTTGCATGGCCCATTTTCCCCAAAGTGTTGGGCTGTGTTTGTGCCACTCCAGGAAACCTGCACCCAGATGGGCCACCCTCTCTTGGGTGTCCCCTTCACAGGGTGTCCTTAGGGGGTGTCAATCCGCAGTAGTGACTTTTATACTGCCTCCTGCTTATGACCACTGGCATAATGGGCATGGCTAAGAGTTCTTCATCCCAGTCAGCCAAAACAAACCGAATTGGCCCTTGGCAGCCAGTGTAAACCAGAGCAGCCATTTGTAGTGTGGGCTGGCTCGGCCCCAAAGCTAGGGCTTATAAAAATGGTTTAAAGGACCCCTCCCGCCCCTCCTCCCGAACTACACTGGCTGCTTCTCGGCCACAGCAAAGGATCTAGACCAGTATTTGCCACCCAATTGGAAAATGCAACTTCCTGAACAAGAGCCTGTCCCTGTGAGACTTCCGGTCAAATTTGTCTGCTCCAGAGGTTGAAGCACTAACCTGAGAGTCAGGAGCCCTCTGTTCTTTTCCCAGCTCTGCCACTGGCTTGCTAGGTGGCCACGGGCAACTAAATTCCCCTCTTCTTCTCCTCACTTCTTATCTATTTGCATCGTTGACCCTTTAGGGCAGGAGCAGTCTGGCTCTCTTGACGTGCACAGGGCCTAGCATAATGGGTCCTTCATTCCCACCAAAATATTTCCATGCTACCGTAATGATTGTAATAGCACGGCAGAGGGGTCTCTTCCCGTCCATTCTGCTGTGCAGCTCCAAGAGCATTGGCATTCTTCACCAGCCAGGCACAGGAGCTATGCAATCTTGACATGCATCCCTCTGCCTGACATGAAACATGCCCCCCACCCTCTGACAATCCCAGCTCCAGGCATATCCGCCCTGGCCCTGTCAGTTTTTTGACAGTGCTCCCCAATTCTGGCCTGTATCTCCCCTACTTTTCCAGGCACAACTCTGTCCAGACCTGTATCACCCTCGCTCTACCACTTCCCCGGACTCTCACGGCTCTGTCAGAAGTCTCTCTGGAGACGTGCATGGTGCTTCTTTGGGTGCTGTTCATCTCTCCGGTTGGGTGTCTCAGCAGAACCCAGCTGATGAAATTCCTCAACAGACCTGGTTTTCCCCACACCCTGCAGTCCCCTCTAGGAGCAGTCAGTGTGGGAACCCTGCTCTGACTATGAGTTTTATGCAGCCATCAGTCGCCTCTCAAGGTTGTCCTCTCCTCCCCTACCTCCAGCCTGAACCCACAGCTCAGAAGGAAAGGAAGCCAGTGTGGTGCCATCTCCCAAAGCAAACAAACCTAGAGCAAAAACAAAAGAATCCGCATGCAGTCTCCAGCTTTTCCCCCTGCTTGTTCTCATTTCATTCCTTGCAGGGACTTGCTGTAGCTTTCCCTGAGTTTCTTCTTGCCCTGTCAATGAAAATGCTGCATTAAACAGGAGTCTGAAATAGCCTCTCTCCTCCATGCTGTTTTTATGAAGTGTATAAAATAACTTAATCAGACACATACCGAGAATCACACACACACACCTGAGATGAAAGTGCCTGGCGTTCATAAAGAAAGATATAGTGCTAGTGGCATTTCACACTGAGGTGCCCTGGGACCATCACATGTCTTGATGAGACCAAGAGAGCTCAATAGACTTTCTAAACCTAATTAGTACTTAATGATCTGGAGAGACACGGATGTCCATCACCTCTGCTTCTGCCCCTCCGTTCTTCCTCAAATTCTTAATTAACCTTTAAGGAGATGATGTGCTGATGAGTTTCCTAGGATATCTCATTGATTTCTTTCATACACACCCGCGTACGCGCACACACATAAAAGAGTCTCTTGTAAAACTCACAACCCTGGTGTGTTCCATGCAACGGTCATGCTGATCAATGTTCATTAATGAAGCGGTACCTTGAAAATTGTTAATTGATGGCAATGTACACAACGTTGTCTGGAATTTAACCTTATTCATCATTTAAGCATGTTGGAAGCTAGCGCGTGGTGTTAGTTAAGAGCTCAAGAACAATGCTGGATCATTCTGCAGTGGATTTGGGGGGAGAAAAAATCATAGGAGCAAAGGCCAAAAAAAGGCTGTGATTAAATTAAAAAGAGAGAGAGAGAGAGAGAGAGAGAGAGCAAAAAAGTAAGAGAAAATCGAGCCAAAGTCAGTCTCGTTTTCAAGATGACTCACTTTGTGCTGATAATGAAATAAAAATTTGCTCGTGAGCTTATGTAATATTTTACTTTTGTGTCATATTTAATCAACTCTGAGTTTTAACAAGCCAAGAAGAAGGGGGGGGAGCTGTTAGGAATGGAGTGAAAACAGATTAATAAGTTTTGAAAAGTTAATAGCCAAGTTTTCAGATTAAAAAAAAATCAATGTTGGTAGCTGAATTCACCAGGGGGAAGATGACAAATGGAGAATGCCTTACTTAAAGTTCATTTAATAACAATCTAAATACGTGGCGGCAATGTAGGATGTGAGGCTAACAGCTGCATTTTTTTCAGGCTTCTTGCCTTCTCTCGCTCTCGTTTCTGTGGCTGTTTGTTCTAGGAGCTACATCCTCAGTGGCTGCTAACTTGTCTAGGTCATTTAATCCATTACCACCGAGTCACCCAATTTTGAAAGTATTTATCCCCTCATAAGGGGGGGCAGGGCCCTCTTCCCATTGTACAGATGAGGAACTGAGACAAAGAACAGCTGCATGACGTGGTTCAAGGTGATGCAAGACCCATGCAGTGGAGCAGGGATGTAAATCAAGGTCTCCCTATGCCTAGGCAAGTGTCTTACCCACTGGACCATCTTTTCCAGAACCATACAGAGCTGCCACTTCAATGTCTTGTAGCTACCTATGACTTTGTGGTGATTTATATTAGAGTACGGAGGGGCCTCACCGTGTTCCACTCTGGGCAGACTCTTCACAAGAGCAGGTCTTGCCCTGATGAATTTACAGCCTTCATAGACAAGTGGGCGGGAAAAGGAGATAAGAAGCAAAGTAGCTTCCTTGAGTTCCAATAGCAAGCCACTGGCTGATACTGGAATAGAGCCCATGTCCTCAGAGACCCAGCCCAAGGCCCTATCCGCAGCTGAGCCTTATGAACAGGGCCTCTGCTGAGTACCCATAAACCCGATTGGGGGGTGACAGCAACTGGAGACCTGCATTTCTTCTCTGGATCAGGCCTCTAGGAAAGACCTCGGCTCCTTGGATTTAGGAGACAACGTCTCACCATTGTGGAACAAGCTTGGGAACTCGTTTGATGGCCCCCAGGCCAAGAGCTGTTCTCTGAGGTTGTGCGACAGTGCAAACTGGCTCGGGTCCAAACATTCATACCGAACTCTCCAACAGTGAACCCCCCTATTTCAGAACCTGACCCTGGCCTGATTTCAATAGGGTTTGTGGAGGCCCAGTATTTCAGATCAGGATTTTGGACTGGGAAGTCTCAGGACTTTAATTTGAAAATGTTGGCCGCCGTGTATTATCGGGGGATGGGCACGTGGCTTAAAAAAAAAATCTTAGAAACGTTTCTCGTCATGCTCCATTTCCTCCTTCCCCTCCCCCCCCCCCACATTTTCCTCTTCTTTTTTTATCCAATCTATCGCCAAAGCCCTAAGATCGTTTGGCAGGGTCCATGTAACAACTTTCCAAGCCCCGCACAATTCAACAGCATTTAAGCAATGAAAGAGCCATAGCATATATTGTACTTACTGCTGGTGCCCTTAAACACTGGCTGCTTTCCAGTATTTATCTTATTCCCCTTACTTGCCAGGTAGGACTCTCTCAAATAACATGGGACTGGCTGTGCTGGGAAACCACAACTGTTTAACGCCGTCTTTCCAAAAACACAGGTCTCAAGTAAACGCAACTTCAATGTTGTATTAGTGCAATTGCTTCATTGGTTGTTCTTTATTTCTATCCTGCTAAGTCACATTAGGACAATAACTGTGGTCCGCTTTTACTTTGCTTCGTGTAGAGTTCAGAAGGACCATGGGGACACACGTAATAAAGAAACTGCCCCTGCCCCATGGACTGTCATTTTGTTCTGTGTTTGCACAGCTCCTCGCACCATAGGATCCTGGCCCAGGACTGGAGTTTCTGTCTGAGCACTGTGATAAGACAAATAAGAAATGATGGTGTGATGTAGTGGGGACGTGCTGTCTGCTCTATAACCCAGTGTGGTATGGTGGTGCCTTGCTGGTTGCTGGGCTTGGGCAGTGGGTGACCTCCACTGGTGGCTATTTGTAGCCCAACAGGACAGCGGATGAGTCACTAGGCAAGGGTCTCACAACCTGTCCGACTGGTTGCCTCCCAGGGAGAGAGACAAAGGGAGGAAGGGGGAGACCAACCCCTGTCTGGGGCACAGGGCTGGAAGAGAGTCAGTTTCTGTCTGGAATCATGGAGGAAGCAGCCTAAGCAAGGGGGCCTGGGATTTTGGGGCCCAGTCTCCCCCATCTCAAGGTGGGCTGAGGCATCCTAGGCCTGGCCCTGTAACTAGATTACATCTGTGCTGTGCTGCATCTTTGGAGAAGCAATAAACTCCCTCAATCCTACTGGCTGGCAGAGTCTGTTCGTGCCACTACAGGGGTGCAGGAGTCGGGGGAACCCCGACACGTCGTCACAATGGTGCTAATGGAGCCCTAATTAGGCAGCTTTTCCCTATGCAGCACCATACTTCACTGGGACCGAAACACCTGAATTTAAGCAGGTGTCTAAGTGCTTGGTTCAACAGGGATGGAATTAAGTACATCATGAAGTGGAGCCGTGGATCCTGTTCTTACTTGAGCACGAGACATGAGACTCCAGGTGTTTGTGTAACCCACACACCTGCTGGGTGTGGTTCACTGGCCCATGTAGTGGCACTTAGACTATTAAGGCCTGGTCTACACTAGGACCTTAGTCCAAAATATCCCCCCTGATCGAATATGAAGTGATGCTTCCACACTACTAAGCCTGTTATTCCAGAATAAGGCGCCATGGAATTTGAACTCTGTACTCCTGCTTTTCATGAGGAATAACACTATTCCTGAACTTGTAAGTCCAAAATAACGTTAGTGTGGACACTCTGGTGCTGCTAATTGGAATTAATGTGCTTCAGAAGGCCTCCCACAGCTCCTCCAAGTGCTTCCTGGGGCTCTGAGTCCGAGGTAGGGCGTCCATATTAACCGAGCCTGCCTCGGATTACATTTGATTCTTCCCCATAGTGAGGATGTGGTAGTTCGAATTTGTAAAATCGGGTGCCCAGAAGCTGTACTTAGTAAATTCAAAATGATCTCCTAGTGTAGACACTGCCTTACACAGAGAAAGAATGAGTCTGTGCTACAGCCATAGCTGAGCGCCAGCTGTCTTTTACCTCAAGCTGTAGAGGTTCATGCACTAAGCGGCAGAGGTCCCAGGTTCGGTTCCACATGTCAGCATTACAGCTGGAGCTGCCTAAGTTTTGTCAGTGAGGAGATCAGGGTAAAAGAGCTTTGTGAAAGCAGGAGAAAGGCAGTGATTGCAATTGGCACATGATGGAGAACAGCTGGTCTGGTGGCTAAGGCACTGGGTTGGGACTCAGGAGAACTGGATTCACTTCCCATTGCTGCTAGCACTGCATTAGGCAAGTCATCTAAACACCCGGGGCCTCAGTTTCCCTCTCTGCAAAATAGACATAAGAATGCTTTCCTGCCTGAGAGGGAGGGTAAATCCATGAATGCCTGTGAATTGCTCCAATACTGCTGTAGTGGGAATGGAATAAAAAATGGGAAGTTTTTCCCAGCGGAGGGTACCATGGTGAGAAGGGGATAAAGGGAACAGTAAGGAAAGATAAGAGGACCTATGGTCAGGGGAGCCAAGGACTGGGTCATCAAGTTCAGGAACTCGGCTACTGCCAGGGGTGTGAGATGAGGTAAGAAAGCAGACAGGTGGGTGGGGATTGTGCTGTCCAGAATGCTAACAGAGAGAATACGAAGTGTGGGATTGTGCTTCTGGCTTGAATTACACTAACAAGTACAAGTTCAGCAAATTAGTGCCTGTCACCCTACTGGTGACAGTGTGAAATCCTCATAGAATTCACCCCTGGTAACTGATGCCTTACCGGAGTTATCCAAGGCTTTTGGAGAATCTGCATGTGCGTAGCGTTCCCTGTTTGGTAATCCAGGCCTTGCATGGCATCTGGGCCTGGTCTGCTGATACCACACTGGCAAGCCTGCTCACCTGGGAAGCCAGTATGCAGAATTGAAAACTCAAACACCGAACTGAAAGCTCCTTTCACTTCCCATTGCACAAGACAACGGCAGCTGCAGTATCTGACAAATTGGAGACAAGCCATGTCCAGGTGCCGTTCCTTTCTCCTACCCCATTCAACCGCCTCCTGTTATGGTCCCTGCAGAGGAAGGTGGGGAGCTCAAAATCTGAGATTCATTTTGTTTTTTAACCATTAGCATTCTGCCTTGTTTGAGCCAGCTCAGTATTTAGAAAGCTGTTTGTGTTGCACAGCTCCCGGCACTAGGGGTTAATTTGTATTTATTTATTTCATGAGCTCAGCGGCACGATGTTTATGAAAGATGATCAGTGTCAGGCAGGTTTTCACTCTGGAAAGATTTAGGGCCAAGATTCTCCTCTGTAAAAAGAGGCACTGGAATATTGTAGACTAGAAACGGGGCTTGCCCATGGCGGGGGGGAGGTTGGTAGCTGTGGGTCTGTGCTCTGAGCGGCAGCTCTCATCTCAACATTACCGACTGTTTGAGTAAAATAGCACAATGACTTTGTCTGGGGGAGGGGGCATGCGCTTGTGGTCTGCTCTGAAAGAGCCACAGGATCTGTAGCTGCAAGGGGTCTTATGCGCATGCGCCGCAAAAGAGAGGTTTGTATGTAGGGTGATAGTTAAGACATTCTGTGCGCTCAAGAATATGCAGCATGTGCCATCCGCATTCTAGAACAAATGTTGTTGAGCGCCGCAGATAGCTTCCGTTGTCCAACTCTTGGTGGGGGGAGCAGGGGTACATCACAAGTGGCAGTATGGTCTTAAAAAGGATGGAGTGCTGGCTGAGGAATCAGAAGATGTGGGTTCAATTCCTGGCTCAGCCGCTGACCTGCTGCATGACTCAGACCAAGTCACATCACCTCTTTGTGCCTCTCTTTCCCATGACATTAGACTCTATGGTCTGTGTAGCAGGACCTGTCTCAGGCTAGGTGAGTACACCCCTAGCACAAGAGGCGGGGCTGGTCGTGGTTGTCTTATCCACCACTGTCATGCAATTAATAGGAATTCAGATGGGATGCCAGTGACAAGGCCCTCACATAGGACATCTCTCAGTGTTAGGCGTGTGGGGGGGCCCTAAATCTGATGAGGTAGGATTCTAACCCACAACCTCCTACCCTCAGGGCAAGAGGGCAACTTGAATGTCTCGAAGCCAGTGGGCATGCTTGGCAAAAGGGAATGCTTATAGCTGGATTCTCTTCTGTGCTTTGCATAGTTTGATGCAAGAGAGGAGAAAAAGCAGATCCAGGTACTGGTTCCTGAACCAATTTAGCCCACTCTGCTATGCCTCAGAACACCCATTCCTTCTCCATCATAGGCTTTGCACAGTGGCCTGGACCAGGACATCTGCATCCAACAGGAGTGAGTTCCTCCCTGATGGGGAAATTCCTTTCTTCTCAGTCGTAACCAATTTCCAGGCCTCTTTCTACCATGAGTGGTGCAAAGAGAACAGAATCTGATCAGCAAATCTGTCCCTTCACTTATTCTGCCTGAGCATGTGGCTAGCTCTTTCCCCATTCCCTTAGTACTTGTCTCACTTCTACTACTCAATCACCCTACCTCCATCCCAAATGCACACTCTTACAGTCAGCACCACCAATATGCATTTGCCATCAACTGTATCCCCACTGTTCCCCTGTTCTTCAATCTCCAACTCAGCAAAGCAACCCTATTCAGCCAGCCAAGTATGGGCTTAACAATAAGCATGTGCTTAAGTGGTTGGCTGAATCAGGGTCATAGGCTATAAGTTATGTGGGGCAAGGGCTGTTTCACTTCTGGTTTGAGCCTCGCACACTAGGAACCAGATTGTGATTAGTAATTGTGATTCTAATAATCTGTACATGGTCACCGTAGAAAGAGAAGCATTAAAGAGCAGGTTAACTGTAATGTAGAAGAGGGTTTCTTCTCCATCTTCCCTGTGATTAAGCTTAAGGCAACCGGTGTATTGGAGCCCAGAATGTATGTTGATTCAATTCCCGGTCCTCATCTCACAGCTCCTCTGGAACCAGAGCATTTGTTGAACTGGAAGAGAACAGTCATTACAAATGCTAGTCATTAACGGTATGAACTTTCATATTCACCTGCCACGGCGGCGGGCGCGATTCAACAATGTCATTCCCCAAGCACCGCCGGTTGGGTTTTAATGACATTGTTCTATTAAAGCTGTTCAAATCAACCATTTGAGAGCCGTCTGGCTGCTGTAGTCAAAAAAATAATAATACTTTGACCTTGACGTCCTCGTCCGTCTCTCCGTCCTAGGCCTGTTTGGAGGCAATTATTCATACCGTATACATCCTGTATATTAGCTGCTGCTCCTCCTGCTTCTACAGCAGTTACAGGAGCAATAGAACTTCACTGGGTTCCTTCATGCTGCCGTGGAACCAACCAGCTTTATTCAGCGCTGAGAATATACAGAGACGGTACTTTGCAAATGCTTAGCTTATATGAGATTTTTCTTAGCACTTTGCGCCTGGTAGCACTGGACAGTCAACTGTTTTGCCATAAAGTTTAAGAGACCGTGAATCATCAAGTTTGGCCGCCTGTAGGTCACAGGCCACTAACCACCCCTACATCAAAATTGAATCGATACGTTGCAGCCCATAGGGAACTAAACTGTTGCCGCCAATCCCTGAGAATCATGCAACGGCAGGGAGTCAATGCAGTGAGATAAGGCCAGATGTTCCCCGCAAGTGAGCCGTGCTTCCAAGGATGGTGACAAAGCCCAAGTCCTCTGCCCATCTAAGCCAAGGAGGAAAATCCCTTCCTGGCCCAGAAGATGGCAGTGAGTTAGATGCTAAGGATATGAGTCAGATCCACCAGCCAAGCAGCTGAAAGATAATTCTAAGTACCATCTCCAAGCACTGGCCCACCAGATGGGTTTATGGGCAAAATCAATCATACGAGTAGCTGCCAAGCCACCAACTACCATTTCATCACCTGGAGCAAATGTAGCTTGTCTACAAAAATGAAACAATGAAATGGGCCAAACCTTGAAGCCATTTGCCTGCCCATGCAGTCATCTGTCTATGTAATGCCATTCCCTTGGTATCTAGTTGCTAAGCATAGGATCTATAAGCCTCAACATTGACACAGCAGAACCATGTTCTCTCCTCCACTCTTAGGGAGCTTATAACCCTTTCTCCCTCTTCCCAGTCACTGCCTAGGAAAGAGAAATGGATAGTGCTTAAGGAGGAAGGAGACCAGTTCATCCCAGTCTCTTCACAGAGAAATTCCATTGAACTTTATTCAGGGTTCCCACAAACTCTTCATCCATAGGGTGAGGCTGCCTTAATACTTGTGGATGCCAGTATTGTAGAAGTGGCTTGGGACAGATGTGGTGCTTTAAGCATATTGGTCATAGCCCTTTAAGAGGGCCCGAGAATACAAGGCCAAATCCTTAATCAACCCTTGGGTCCAGTGTGAATGGGAGGTCAGCCTGAGTAAGAAAGGACTTTTTCCAATAATATCTATCAACCGGGACTTAAATCTAAATAGCAACATAAAGGCAGTGTGTCTGGATCAGTAAAAAAGTGTAAGTTATTCCACCTAGAATGGTCAGAGTATTTTTTCTATGAAAAATTTTGACAAAATGATGGGTTTTTTAATTTCCTTTGGAATATTTTTTTTAACTTTCCAGTAAAAACTCAAAATGGAAACATTTCCATTTGGAAATGCCACCCCAGCATCTTGTGAGTGTTGCAGTTTGGATTATTCATGTTCTCATTGTCCTCGGATAGCTGGACTCCCTGACTGGACAGCATTGCCATGACATATCAAGGTCTCTCTTCTTGGGAAAGAGAGGCAGTGCCTCATGGGAGACACTGGGCATGATGTCGCATGGGTGAGCCCAACTCATAAAGGAGAATGGAACTGTGAAGATCTTGCACCTCCTTTGAGGAACCAAGGTGACACCTATCCCTGGAAATATTTATATTTGGCGGCATTTGGTTTGTAACCCAAACAACCCAGTTTTTCCCCAGAAAGCATACACTTTTTTGCAAAACCATTTAATTTAGTCAAAAACTCACATTTATGCCAAAAAAAAGCATTTGAGTGGAAAATGTATGAATTCTAATGTTCCACATGATTGAAATTACTGAGCAGCAAGGAAATAGGTACAGTGGCATGGCAACCTTCCTTCAGAGAGCCCTGTTGTTCCTTGTGAGGAACGGTCCTGTTAGCACCAAGTGACAGGGATTCAGTACCCACTCTGACACGTTCCATGCTGGGGTTTTGCTTTTTGATCCTCAAGCCCAGCCAGGTTTTCATTCCTGAGTCTCTAGTCCCACCACAATATGTGTCCTGTCTGATACTTGATCCTTTTTCTCCAGTTGCAGCCTCTGCTCTGTGAGAAACCATGAAACTGCCTCTCAGCAGAGGCTACCAAGAAAGGACCATTTTGTACCAGTTAAGATATTGGCTTTTATAATGTAGACACCTACCTTAGCAGACACTGGACTGAGACCCATCCACTTTGCTCTCACGTTGCCTTACATCAAGAAGGTAATCATTTTTAATCAGTTCCAACTAGCCTCCAGCCACCTTGTCTCCTGTTACTATCCTCTTGGCAAGCTAGTGCTTTACTGCTTCAAGACCTGTCTCTAGTGTGTTCCTAACCACTCAAAACCGATTGCAGACTTTTCCCCTCTGCCTGCAAATGGGGATGCTTTGCACACGTGAACACCAAAAGCCCCTCTGCTGCAAGTAAGAGAGTTGGGATAAAATAGTCGCTAAACCACATATTTTATGTATTTTCTTTTACTTTAGCTATCTCACCAGAACATGGTGAGTAATACTCACCCGCTATTAGGATGGACGTACAATGATCTTCCCTTTATATAGCCTTTTCCATCCAGATGGTCCACCTCTTCTAAGTACTTTGTAACTTCAGTAGTTGATTGTTCAAACTCTATATATCCCCTGTAGCTATCCATTTGTTTGCATCTCTCACAAGCTATAGAACTTTTCCCTTACTACTGAAAAGCTACTACCTCTGAGCTGGGACATGGCTGATGGTTAACGCACACAACCATGCTAAGTAACAACTTCCTAAATCATTTTCCCACTTGGACTGACTTGTGAGTTCTTTGATGTAAGGGTTATTATTGCTTACTCTGTCATGTACAGTACCTAACACAGTGAGGCACTAGGGCCTTATTACCAGAGGCATGGTTTCCCAGTGCCTGATAGAAAACAACTGGGAGTCGCTTGACATAAGTTCTCTATCCATCTTTGCCATAAGTAAACTTGACCGCTTTGTTCATTGTTTGTGTTGTCGTAGTACCTAGACCTCCCCCAGGAAGAGAATCAGGGCCCCATTATGCTAGTACAGCCGGTCCCCGAGTTGCGAACGGTCAGCTTACGACCATTCGCAGTTACGACCGAAGCTGTCATAAATGGCGGACCCCGAGTTACGAACGTGATCCACGCTTATGAACAGAGCGGTCGCATGAAACTCTATGGGGTCCGACTTACGAACAAACTGAGTTACGGCCAACTGCTTGGTCTGTAACCGGTTCATAAGTCGGAGAGAGGCTGTATTGTACAAACACATAACTATGAGATAGTGTCTAAGCTGACTAACTTACAATCTAAGTACATAATGAGACGAAAGGTAGACGTGGGCAGTGTTGTTGTAGACATGTTGGTCCCAGGATGTTCAAAACACAAGGTAAATGAGGTATGAGGTAATATTTTGCATTGGACCAATGAGAGAGTCTGAGAGGGACAGAGCTGTTCTTCAGGTTTGGGCCCGAAGAAGTTCTCTGAGTTGTACAAAACGTAGTCTCTCTCATTAAGGGTATGTCTACACTTGACTCCTCCTTCGAGGGAGGAATGCAAATGTAGACATCCGAAATTGCAAATGAAGCAGGGATTTAAATATCCCGTGCTTCATTTGCATAATCGCAGAATGCCGCTTTTCCACAATAGCGCTATTTCGGGACATCAAACTCGGTCCCCGCGGGGTTATTTCGAGAGAAAACCCTTCCCTCGAAATAACCCTTACTCCTCAAAAAATGAAATCAAAATGGCAAAATGTGAAAATATCAAAGTAGGTTTTTTTTTATTATCTTCTGACTTTTTTTCCCCTTACAACTTACACAGGTTGGAAAAACTGTCATGATTTTGTAAAACATTTGGCTGTCGGGACTCTACATTTTTTTGCTCACAAAAATGTTTTGGATGAAAAATATTACCTTCTTTCATCTGGACTGCGATTTTCTGTCTCATCCATAAGATACAGCAAGTCAGAAATCTCTTGACTCTGATCTATAAATGAGACAACAATCCAAATCCATCCTCCAACCTGCCTCCTTTTAAAATTAAAAAAAACCCCAAACAACCTAAAGAAAAGATGCATTATTACCTATAATTATCATATTATTTGCTCTTATTGTGCAGTCTGTTTTGGAACAGATGGAAATCCAATTAGCTTTGTTATGCCTTCAGCCGCTAGATGAAACATTCATTTCAGGACCACTCATTGCCTCGGCTCAATAGGTTGGGATAAAGAAATATTTTTGTGGGACTTGGTGTTTGAGATGGTTTGTCACAGAACTTTTTTTTTTTTTCTCCTCATGAAAGGACATTGCTGGCTGCTAAGCAACAGAGTAGCCGTGTTTTCTATCCAGGGACGACAGTCCTCATCAGACAGGCTTTCAGCTGAGAGTAATTCTATTAATTAGGGCTGCAGCAAACTTCCCCCTTCAGCTTTCTCCCTCCCCTTCTTTCTTCTCTTGCAGCTATTACTATTTTTAATTAATGTGCCAAAATGTTGTCTCCTAACTAAAGCCAGGAATGAGAAACACAAAAGAAAAGCAATGGGGAAAGAGGACCAGGTCACTTGCCAAAGAGATGACTCCTTTGGCTAACACTTTAAGGGAAATTCAGATTTGCTCATCATTTCCTTCAGGATAATTGCTCCTAACCTGGGGAAGGAGTCCAGGTTGGTTTTTAATGGAGTCATGGCTATAGAGCTAGAAACAGACCCACTACGAATCTAACAGCAACAGGCAGTTCTGTGGCTAATATCACAATGCTGTCCTTTTTTCTTTTCTTTTCTTTTCTTTTCTTTTCTTTTCTTTTCTTTTCTTTTCTTTTCTTTTCTTTTCAAATGATTATAGAACCTTAGACTCTGAGTTCACCTCTGCTTCTATGTATTCATCTCTCTGTCTCTACCGTGCTTACCAGCATGATATTTCTCCTCAAAAATATAAATCTTCTGGTTTTGAAAGCACTTTTTCCTGGCTGTAAAATGGGTTTACATAGCAGAGAAGGGTCCATGTTGTAAAGTGCAGATCCAGACTTCCATTTAAAAGGGGCATAAAGATGCTGGGTTTAAAACCCATTCTGCTTTCACAGTACTGTGCACCTTACAGCGCTTTGAAACATTTCTTTCATTTAACTCTCAGCACGGTATTACGAAGTTGGTGAATTTTATGATTCCCAGCATGGTAAGGTATAGAGAGGCAGTGCTGGGTTTCCATGCTGGATCTAGATTTTGAATATAGGAGTCAAACTTCTAGACATAGTATTTTGTGGAAGCATTTTTTTCAATAAAACTGGATTTTTAAGCAAAATGACAGATTAGGCAGAGCATTTTAATTTTTGTCAAAAAATCACTGGGTTTCGAAGAAATAACATATTTCTTTTAAATAAAAGTGTCTTTTCTCACTAACAATAAAGAGTGGCTTTGTCCAAAATCCATAATTTTTGCCCCAAATATAATTTTAATTTAAAATGTATTCATTTTTGCCTTGCAGTATCAGACTTTTGTTGAAAGACCCAAGATTGTTTCTCTTCCTCTTGAAGAATGTCTGTGAGAATTTTAAAAAATAACAGAAATTCACTCAAGAAATGATTGCCATTAGTCAAATAGCTTGAGTTCTTGACTCCCATTGATGTGCATTAGGTAATACCTTCTTAAATGGAACCCACTCACTTTACTTTCAAGTGAGGGAAATAGACATGAAGAACAGATAATCAAAATATCTTCATCCAAGTCTCTCAAACTGATTCACAGAAGCAGTGAACTCATAATTGTATAGTAAATCGTGCACTGTTTGATGTTTCTCCTAAAGCTCCTAACTCTGGCGTCATGTGATTGTGTAAGAACGCCAAATCAGCTGATAAAGTGGATTTTACCCACGAAAACGTACGCCCTAATAAATCTGTTAGTCTCTAAAGGAAACGTCTACACAGCAGCGTTCTTTTGGAAAAACTGACGTAATTTTGAAATAACAAAAGCACATCTACACAACAAGCCATTTTTTCGAAATAATGTCGAGATGGAGGACTTCTTACTCTGACTCCTGTAATTCTCAATACATGAGAGTAAAGGAAGTCGAAGGAAGAGTGTTCCTTCCTTGTTGTTTTTATAGAACAATAAGACAGTTCCCCCAAAGAAACTTTTATGAACAGATCACTGTTTCTTCAGGCACTTTATTTATTCTGAAGTATTCAATGCATTTTCTTTCCCTTTTCGCCAAATTTCTAATTCTGTGGCTTGCTCTCTTTGCAAATTCACTATTCAATCTGTGTTGTTTAGCTGTGATTGGCGAGTTAAGGCAAATGGCATTGTTCCTGTTTCCTGACAGGATAAGCAGATACATGCATGTGTGCAAATGTAAGATGGCTTTCTTTCACACTCACAGAGGTGACTTTGAAATTTGATGAACGTGGTTGATGCTAGAACACCATTTTCTGAGTGTTCATGGGAAGTGAACAAAAAGGGAGCATGAACATGGGTGAAGGAACATTTATTTACAAATTTGCTCACTTCTACTGAATAGAGGATTTTCCCCCCAACCTTTCAGTGTTATATATTCTAGCTGTGCCCTGTTAAACAGCTGTGCTGTGTTGCACCCCAGAAGTGGCTGCATTTCTGGAATGCATGTGTTAGGTCTAACAAAAAGCTGTGAGATCCTGTGGAATAGGATTGGCTTTGTGTACATATAAGTTACAATGATTTGAGTGTATTTATGTGAGGATCGGTACCTATCACTTATTTATTTATTTTAACAACAGCCCCCCCACACACACCCCCGCACAGAGAATGGCAGAAACATTCCTGATGTGGTACCTTGCAGGGCGGGTTGAATATTCTTTAGTGTGGGGCATTTGCAAATGTTACAGTTGCATTCACAGACTTTGCCAAACTACTCCAAACCTCGGGGTTTAAAAAAAAAATCCAATCAAGGGAATTTAATATATTTGTTAATTATTTGTATCTAAAAGGGGGCTTTTGCCACATATTTCACCAGAAACCCATTCCCGGCTAAGTCGTGTCACTGAAGATGTAAGGGCCTATGCTTTTCCTAATGAAGGTAACAAGTTCTAACCCCGTTAATCTATGACAGGCATCACTATATTGTTATGAGAATTTTTCACTCTCCCTCTTTCGTCTCTGTTATTCACCCACTTTTTGATTTTCACTGTCTTGTTCTTGCTTCAATTTTTGACATATTTTCCCGCTGCATCGTTTTTTCGCTTCTGCAGTTTCTCCCAAATGTAACATGAACACAATCATGTTTGGGTCAAACTTTCACATCCACAATACTCAAGAAGATTTGCAATAAAACTAGACGTGCCCTACGCACACACTAATCCTTCGGTGCCCTTAGGATCTCCAGTGTTAGCACACTTAACTACAGCCCCCGTGTTAGCACAATTAACTGCACAGCTAGCCAGATGAATCTTGCTCTCTAATCGCAAAGCATCTTTTTTTTTTCTGGTGAGTGCCTGGCCTGTTATCTTAGAGGTGAAGTAAATAAAGATACATGGGGCCCTTATATAAGCCCCACACACGCTTTCCTATTATTGATGTGTGATTGAACGTGTTGTCTAGCAGAGGAAAAGTCGTGGTGATAACAAGCCCACCGCTGGCTTCGGTAATTTCGAGCTGGTTCGTTAGCGCGCATCCCTGGCTCGAAGTCTGTTTTTGATTGTGGTGGGTTGAATCATTTCTCTCACCTCCTAAACAAGAGAAAGGGGGGGAAGGGGTTGGCCATATAAGGCCATTTCCTCTAGCTGTCTTGTAGTTTTTCCTGGACAAACCCGTCACCACCACCCCTTCCTGCTGCTGCCACCTCAGTTTTTATTTTGGGTTAATAAGTGGGCTGATTATCAAAGCCGATGACCCGGGGCTGGGGGGGAGACAAACAAAGGCAAAATGATCAGAAGCAGCAAGTTTTGTCCTTTTGCAATGAGACCTGACTAAGGAGCAGAGGGAGGCAGGTGGGAAGTCCAGGTCAGGGAACCAGATGGGTTAGAATCATAGAATACTAGGACTGGAAGGGACCTCGAGAGGTCATCGAGTCCAGTCCCCTGCCCTCATGGCAGGACCCAGTACTGTCTAGATCATCCCTGATAGACATTTATCTAACCTACTCTTAAATATCTCCACAGATGGAGATTCCACAACCTCCCTGGGCAATTTATTCCAGTGTCTAACTACCCTGACAGTTAGGAACTTTTTCCTAATGTCCAACCTAAACCTCCCTTGCTGCAGTTTAAGCCCATTGCTTCTTGTTCTATCCTCAGAGGCCAAGATGAACAAGTTTTCTCCCTCCTCCTTATGACACCCTTTTAGATACCTGAAAACGGCTATCATGTCCCCCCTCAGTCTTCTCTTTTCAAAACTAAACACACCCAATTCTTTCAGCCTTTCTTCATAGGTCATGTTCTCTAGACCTTTAATCATTCTTGTTGCTCTTCTCTGGACCCTCTCCAATTTCTCCACATCTTTCTTGAAATGCGGTGCCCAGAACTGGACACAATACTCCAACTGAGGCCTAACCAGCGCAGAGTAGAGCGGAAGAATGATGTCTCGTGTGTTGCTCATAACACACCTGTTAATGCAGCCCAGAATCATGTTTGCTTTTTTTGCAACAGCATCACACTGCTGACTCATATTCAGCTTGTGGTCCACTATAACCCTTAGATCCCCTTCTGCCGTACTCCTTCCTAGACAGTCGCTTCCCAGCAGGCTGGCAGAGAGCTCCACTTCCTGATTCCTAGCTAGGGCTGCAGGAAGGAAGGGAGGGCAGACGAGGATGGGAAAGAACAGAGCAGCACCCCTCCCCCCCAAAGAAATGGGCAATAATAACTGAAGGTTAGAAAAGCTTCCTCCTCGTTCAGAAGCGAATGGCATGCTCAGTCTGAGTGCTAGCCACATTCTCGGTGCTGTACAAAATGCAGAAGGGAGTCACTCGGCCGTAGACATGAAGCGCTATCTCATGCAGCTGACCTCACGGTGTCACTGCTAGCTCTCTGGGCACTGACTCTGCCTACACTGGGGTCAAGTATCTGAGATGGCCCCTTGGCCCTGACCTTGTACACCAGGGGTGGGGAACCGTGTTTAGGTCGGGGTCTGCTGACCCACAGAAAAATCAGTTGGGGGCTGCACACAAGTGAGAAGCAAAAAAAAAAAAAACCCAAAAAACAAAACAAAAACAAACCCTCACAGACGTGGCCCCTGACTGAGGAACTCCCACATTTTCCTCACGCACAAGAGCCTACGGGGCCCAGGCTAGTAAATTGTTGTGTTCCAGCCCCGCAGTGGAGTGGCGAAGGGGCTGGAGCATCAATGTCGACTCCCCAATGGTGTGGGGTGGGGGGGGAAAACATTAGCCTCAGAGGCCAGCTCCAGAGAAGCCGCTTATGTTCCCCATCCCTGCTGCAAACACACGTGAGTAGAGGGGTTCTGTTCGGTGTGCATCAGGGTCTGCAGGGTTGGAAATATATTCAGTATGTCTGCACTGCAAAAACAGAACAAAACAAAACAAAAACAAGTGAGTCCTTCACTGACGTGAACTCTCCCACATCAGCTAATTTGTCTTCACATGGCAGTGGAGATGCGGCAACTTGACTTTTGCCTGGGTGAGAGTTTTAGCTGGGTGGATGGGTAGGAAAGGTCATATTTTAACAATGTTGTGCAGAAAGAATCTGCCAGCTTTAGACACAGCCTGACTTGTGAGGATCTAGTAAAAAGTCCCAGGTTAGGGACTTTGTCCACGGTGATTGAGAAAGAAGGTGAAGGGAAGCACGGGGGCAGCGGAGAAGATAATAGCTTTAAGATCATAAGAACGGCCGTACTGGGTCAGACCAAAGGTCTATCTAGCCCAGTATCCTGTCTGCCGACAGTGGTCAATACCAAATGCCCCAGACGGAGGGAAGACAACAGGTAATTATCACGTGATCCCTCTCCTGTTGCAAACAAACAGAGGCTAGAGACACCATTCCTACCCATCCTAGCTAGTAGCCATTGATGGACCAGATAAACAGAGGCTAGGGACTCCATTCCTACCCATCCTGGCTAATAGCCATTGATGGACCTAACCTCCATGACTCTATCTAGCTCTTTTTTGAACCTTGTTAAAGTCCTAGTCTTCTCCACATCCTCTGGCAAGGAGTTCCCCAGGTTGACTGTGTGCTGAGTGAAGAAAAGCTTCCTTTTGTTTGTTTTGAACCTGCTGCCTATTCATTTCATTTGTTGACCCCTACTTCTTATATTGTGGGAATAAGTAAATAACTTTTCCTTAGCCCAAGAGCGGGAGCTTATTTTCTAACTTTTATCTACAACCATGAGAGCTAGTGAGATTTTCATCACATGACTCCAGGCGCTGATGCTGAAAGAAACACACCAACTATCATAAGGCTCACAATCAAACTGTGAGAGAGGGCAGATCCACAGTCTAGTCACTGTACAGACACAGGTGCACTACGGACAGAGGTTTCCAAAAGCCCCAATAAATGACTGAAGTTTACTGTCCCAAACTGCCCCATTTGGGTGTAGACCTCTGGTCTAGAAATCCTTGATGTCCATGTCTCTGAGGTTGTCTCTAAATGGGTTTATGGTGCAGCTTGTCCCAGGATACCTCCAGCCTTTTCTTTTTTCAGGGCAAACTTTGCAGTGAGACAAATTAAGGGTAGCTTGTCACTTGGAATGGATTGTCCCTTGGCCAGTGTAGCTATGGCACCCCAGTACACTAGTGCAGATGCATAGCTATGCTGGCTGTGGGTTCACGCCCCCTCTCCAGTGCGGTCGCTATGCCACCAAAACTTTGTAGTGTGAACTAAACCTTTATGTCAGAACTTGGTGTTTTTTTCCCAGCATGTACTTTGCTGTTCTTAATCTTCCATGGGAGATTATATAAGACACTCAATGAACCAAAGGACGTTTATTGGGAATACGACGACAACATCTTAAAAGGCAATAAAGTGAAGAAGCTCTGAACTGTTATTCCCAGCCTCTAGTTGTAATAAGTGCTCTGTGCATTGAGGAAACATAAATGAGCTTCCACACTAATGCAAGTCTTAAGAAAAGTAAGTTTAAAGACACAGCTGTTGCTATTGTTGTTTTAAAGCAATTTCATTTGACAAATTACTTCCGAGTGACACCATCCATGGCCAGAACAAACTACCTTAACCCTTTGTGACCCACAGCTGGTGTGTTATGTTGGCAGGCTGGGAATTTTTGTTATACACCTGTGTAATTGTAACCCACACACCTAGTGTGGGTACTGAGCAATGCAAGTGGTACCTAGACCACAGCAACAGTTAAGATCCAGAGACCTCTATAGCAGGGACTGGGAGCCAGCTGGCTTTTAGCTCAGAGGGTAGAGGCTCCTATACTCAGCTCCAGAGGTCCCAGATTCAAATCTGCTTGGTGGTGGTTACATAATGACTTACTGATCTTTAATATTGCAGCAATTAGAGCAGCACTTAGGCCTTGTCTTCACTCCGAGGAAGAATGACGCTGCTACAATCGATTTTCTGGAGTTTGACTGAGTGAGTCTAGTTAAGACTCACTAAATCGAATTCAGAGGGTGCCCCTCAGGTGCGGTACTCTTGCTCTTGAGAGGAGTAAAGGAAGTCTAGTTAAGACTTGCTAAATCGAATTCAGAGGGTGCCCCTCAGGTGGCTGGTACTCTTGCTCTTGCGAGGGGTAAGGGAAGCTGATGGAAATATTTGCTCCCATCACCTTCCCACTCTGGGGACTGCTCCAAACTCAGCTTAAGGTAAGCCGACTCCAGCTATGTATTCTACGTAGTTGGAGTTGCATACCGTAAGCTGAGCGTCTGGGTCTAGTGTAGACCTGGCCTATGAGGTCTAAGCTGAAATCAAGGTTCTTTTCTAGTCAAGGCCATAGAAAGAGATGATCTGGAAGAGTTTACAATTAGAGCTAGTCTGCTGATTGTGTTGATCTGTTTTTGATGGAAATGTGGTTTCTACACAATCAAAATTTTCTGCAGGGAAATTTTGATTTTCTCAACAATTTTTTACTTGCCTTTGGGAAAACAGAAACTGCTGATTTAGTTTCTGGTCAGATCACCCCTATTTGAAGCCTTTCCATTTGTTGGATGGAATTGAAATGTGTTGCTTTTAGTTACCTCATCATTAATCTGTCTCTGCCTGATCTGCTGCCCGGTTCCCCCATCCTTGTGTGTTTTTATATTGTCTTCTTTCCATTCTTTATCCCCTGTAATTAGTTTTATTCTGGGGTCTGTGGCTTCTCCCTTTCTTTGAAAAAGAGGACATTGTTATCAGACCAGAACACAAACAAGGCTGGATGCTTCCTGGGGTGTTGAAGTTCTCCCCCCTACTCTCCTAGGCTACGTCTAGACTGCAGCCCTCTGTCGACAGAGGGATGCAAATCAAGCACATCAAAATTGCTAATGAAGCAAGGATTTAAATATCCCGTGCTTCATTAGCATAAATATGGCTGCCGCTTTTTTTTTAAACGGCGCTTTTTCGAAAAAAACCCGGCAGTCTAGACGTGGATCTGTTGAAAATAAACCCTTTTTTGACAGATCCTGTAAACCTCATTGTTTGAGGAATACAGGATCTGTCAAAAAAGGGTTTATTTTCGACAGATCCGTGTGTAGACTGCCGTTTTTTTCGAAAAAACTCCGTTTCGAAAAAAAGCAGCGGCCATGTTTATGCTAATGAAGCGCGGGATATTTAAATCCCTGCTTCATTACCAATTTTGACGTGCTTGATTTGCATCCCTCTTTCGACATAGGGATGCAGTCTAGATGTAGACCTATTGTCTGATCTCCCCTGGCTGGGCTACATCTCCCATGTTACACCATCACCTCCCAGCTGGCTGAATTGCTATGGCACATCTTTGTAGTCACAACACTGCAGTGCATCCTGGAACCTACCATCTGGTCGCATTGTCTGGTGCATAGAGGAGACATGAACCCAGTTTCCTCTTCTGTAAAACACGCCTGTGCCATATGAATAGTTGCCAACCTCACCTGGGATTTATTTGTTAACCTGGAGATCCTTAAATTCGTGCATGCTATTACCTAATTCCACTGGACACCCACCTGGGGTTACACTTATATGGATTTATTCAGTGCCACTCTTGGATCAAGCGAGAAGGGAATGGAACTCCTCCTTGGACACTCACTCACGCACGCAACGAGCTGCGTAGAGAGGGCAGAAGAAGCCAAGCATGGTGGGTCCAGTGTGTCTGCCTGCAGTCACTAATCCGGGCTGGCGAGCTGATCGGACGAGCCAGGATCTGCATGCTGCCTTCTCTTTATTGAGCTTGGAGGCCCCGTCATGTACACTGAGTTCTTTCCCTGTGTCCATCACCGAGAGGCCCCGCCCAGCTTTCATTCTCCTCATGCGGGGTCGCGGCTTTCCCGTGCACAAGCCATTGTTACTGCAGTTCACCCTTCTCTCTGTATACGGACTCACTCAGGTGGCTGCTGCAGAGTTTTAGAATAGTTCACTTAATGGCTATGGGGGACCCCAAATTCAGCAGGTTGATGGGTTAGTGCAGGACAGTCTGCCCTGGGCTACACTAGGGAGTTATTTTGAAATACCCCCCGCCTCTTATTTTGAAATAATAAGTGGAGCATCTACACTTCCAAGCCTGTTATTTTGAAATAAAGGGCAGGTTATTTCGAAATCTGCACTACTGCTTTCCTCAGAGAATAACGCTCATTTTGAAATAGTTATTTCGAAATAGTAGTAGTGTGGATGCTACACTGCTAATATTTTGCAATAACTACTCCCCGGAGTAATTCAAAGTAATTATTTCCCAGTGCTTCCTGGGACTCTAAGTTGAGGTAGCGCATCCACATTAATGGAGCCTGCCTCAGACTCATTTAGAGGCTCCCCCATAATGGGGACACGTTATTTTGATTTTGCTATTTCAGGAGTTATTATTTTGAATTTAGTTATTTCGAAATAATTTCCTAGTGTAGACAGGCCCTTTGGGTTTTTCCTGTTACCAAGTATACGCTGTCTTCCTCCCTGAATTAAACCTAACAGAGGGAAGCCCTAATGCTGATAGCCCTTGTCTCTCATAATCTTTCTTCAACTGAATAGCCCAAACACACACACATGAAAGGAGATCAGACACACTCTAATTATACTATCCTCCTCATCACCATAGGGAATGGTGTATGAACTAGAGAGTTAGAAACATCAGAACACAAGAATGGCCATACTGGGTCAGACCAAAGGTCCATCTATCCAAGTATCCTGTCTGCCAACAATGGCCAATGCCAGATGCCCCAGAGGAAGGGATCACAACAGGTAATCCTCACGTGATCCCTCCACTGTCACCCACTTCCAAAGAAACAAAGGTTAGGGTCACCATTCCTACCCATCCAGACTAATAGCCATTGATGGACCTAACCTACATGAATCTATCTAGTTCTTTTTTGAACCCTGTTAAAGTTCTAGCCTTCACCACATCCTCTGGCCAGGAGTTCCACAGGTTGACTGTGTGCGAAGTGAAGAAAAACTTCCTTTTGTTTGTTTTAAACCTGCTGCCTATTTATGCAGAACAGAACAGATAAACCCTGCCTTGTTCCATCAGCATCACCAGCACTCTCTGACTACTTGATTACACCATACCTTCTTTGGGACAGGTGCTGGGTCTGGTTATATGTTTGCACAACTCCCAGGACTATGGGTCCCCGGCTGGGTTACCAAGAAACATCATTCCCCACAAGCTAGCAGTTCCTGCCCATCCTCACAAGTCACAGAAGCCTCCCAAGCTATGCAGCAGGGGAGAGAACCAGGGATGTGTAGTGGTTAGTGGGAGAGACTGGACCCCAGAACACCAGCTTACTTTCCCCAGCTTTCATAGAATCCTAGAACACTAGAACTGGAAGGGACCTGGAGAGATCATCAAGTCCAGTCCCCTGCCCTCACAGCAGGACCAAGCACCATCTAGATCATCCCAGATAGATGTCTATCCAACCTGCTCTTAAATATCTCCAGTGATGGAAATTCCACAACCTCCCTAGGCAATTTATTCCAGTGTTTAACCACCCTGACAGTTAGGAAGTTTTTCCTCATGTCCAACCTAAACCTCCCTTGCTGCAATTTAAGCCCATTGCTTCTTGTCCTATCATCAGAGGCCAAGGAGAACAATTTTTCTCCCTCCTCCGTGTGATACCCTTTTAGGTGGTTGAAAACCGCCATCATGTCCCCTCTCAGTCTTCTCTTTTCCAAACTAAACAAGCCCAATTCCTTCAGTCTTCCCTCAAAGCTCATGTTTTCTAGACCTTTAATCATTTTTGTTGCTCTTCTCTGGAACCTCTCCAATTTCTCCACATATTTCTTGAAATGCGATGCCCAGAACAGGACACAGTACTCCAAATGCCTCTCCCCTGCCTTGTGTTTCCTCTGCTGTGTGAATATGAGCCACTTAGTCTTTGTGCCTCAGTTTCCCTTTTTTTCAATACAGGCTTGTGCCGAATAGTTACCCCCATCACCTGGGCTTTAGTAATAAACTCTGAAATCAGTAACTGCATCATTCATTAAGCAATGGGTCATCATCACAACCGACCCTTCGCAGAACGAATCACATTCCCAGGGCAATGAAGAGTATGATGCCCTGATGAATGTTAAATACAGTGTTTGCTTGGCACTGGCTTGGTCACTGTTGGGCAGCCACGGCTGAGGGCCAGCTTCACCCCCGGAGAACGCCTGTCTAATGGGCAAGCCAAGTCAATCCATCATTTGTCCCAGTGAAATCTTGGGAGTTTTCACGTTCAGGCTAATGCAGGCCATCTTCATGTCAGGCTTAGCACACTCCTATTATCCATCCTGCTCCACCGTGATTTATCTCAATTAAATGCTCCTTTGTAACTCATACTGCATACGACAAAGTTACTTACTCCTGGGCAAGCTGGAGCCGATGCTGTGTTTGGACAGAGGAGGCAGTGAGATGTCTATCTAGCATTTTGCATGGATTATACTAGTGGGTGAGATTTTTGAAAGTGTTCAGCCAAATGCCTAAGACTGATCCCACTGAAATCAATGGGAAGTTTCCATTAATGTCAATGGGAGGAGAGATCTAGATCTCCAAAAGTGCTTAAATGCCTAATTCTCATTGTAATTAATGGGTGGCTAAATACATGGAGGATCAAGGCCTAAGTGAAAATCCCACCCCGTATAAACCATTAAATGTATCAATGTCCAAATTTGCAGAAGAGACCTGGCTGCCTCTGAAAATCGGGCAAATGTGTGCCTATACAATGCCTTGCGTGCATATCACATGATGTATATATAAAAAGCTTTTTTATTATATGCAGTAGGTTGTCAGTAAGAAGTTGATTCTAAAGCACATTTTCCCTCAAGGATCCTAGAGCAGACCTGAATTGGAAAAGGTTTTTTCAAACCCAAGAAATGTTTTTTAATTTCAAAAAAATTTCTTGTTTTTAATGAGGATGAAACCTCAAAGTCTGACTTTTTTTGCAAACCAAAATCTTCAAAACATTCAGGTTGGGTCAACCGAAGCCTTTTGATGGCATAATGTTTTGTTTTGATTTGATCCTTATTTGATTGATTGATATTTACCGTACATTCACTGAAATTTGTACATGAAAAGTTGTTTCCACCAACAAAAATATTTTCTGTTAGAAAGTGACAAAGCAGGGGGGGAGGGGGCCGGGCGGGCGCGACACTTTAAAAACTTTCTCTTCCCCAAAAAATGTTTGAAATGAGAAGTCTGTTGAAACCACCAGCCATTCCCAGTGAACCATTTTGGGTTTGACAAATCAGCAATTTTTGAGGAGAAACACTTCATCAAAAAATTCCCAACTCATTTTATCATTAAGTGCTTTCCAAATGTACATTAATGAAGCCTTACAACTTCTGTGAGGGTGATTAATATTATTTTATTCCCATTTTACAGAGGGGTAAAATGACAGCTAGCAAGCTAGTTCTCCCAGTAAACAGGTAATACACTCAGGGATGAAACCCAAGAGGCCTGACTTGCAGTACAGTACTCTAACCATTAGCCCACACTTCCACTCTCTCACGTACAAGACTGTTGTATATTACATGTGCTGCCCTCTGCACTCTGATAAGCTTCCCGGTAGATGGGAAATGCTCCTTTTTACTTAGGGAAATAATGACAGTGGCGAGCATTGGTTGGGGGTGGGGTGGATTGGAGGCGAGTTAATTAATTTCAGGTTTTTTAATCTCTTTTCTTTTCTACAAAACCATAAAACAAAAATTCTGTGTAAGCCAGAACATGTACCTCCAGTAATCGAAAGAGAGGCTAGGATCTGACTAATAGATATTACGTTCCATTATATGGTCTTGAAGTCAATAAACATTAGGTTACCTTCATGCAGTGAAAAAAGACCAGATTTATTAAAAAATCTTATCTGGAGGGCTTGCATTTCAATGGGATGTGAATTTGCATATTTTAACAATAACCTCCCATCATTCTGTCTGATCTGTGCTCAGTTGGCCATCCAGATCACTTTATCTTGAATAGATTATCACTGGTTTAATAAACCCTTCATAATATGCAGGTATAACAATGGTACTTCATTGGATAAAGGAGGTATTAAAGTTCTTTTTCTGGAAATAGGGGTGGCCCAGCTAGTGATTAACTTTATACCTTTGTACATTCTTGTGCTGAATACACGATTAAAGGCGAGTGTTCCCGTTATTCACACTCAAAACCCAATGGTTCTTCAGGAGCCCTTTTAACTCCTTATTGCCCACACTGGCTAGAGACACCAGGAGGAATGCAGGAGTTGATCAAGCCAAGTGTATCATGTCAGTAGCCAAGAGCTGATGCTTCAGAGGACTGCAACATATCTCTCCCTTTTTCTTAATCCCACTTGTCTAGTCAATTGTGCTGTGCTATTCCATGGAGAGTAGAGGGGATTTCTCATGAAGGAAATATCTTCAACTGATGCCTTATCCTCCCTACGTTCAGCTAATGCCAGCTCCTGCCCTGGAGAAGCTAATGATGGCTGCCCAGCTGCTCATGGGTAGGACTCAAACCCTCTTCCAGGCAGACAGTGGGCAGATTTCCATGCAGATGGCTCAGGGCAGGTCTACACTAGACCTGGAAGGTCGGTTTATGATATGCATCTCCAGAACATAGCTGGAGTCAGCTTACCTTAAGCCGAGCTTGGTGCCGGCCCTACTGTGGGAGGCCGATGGGAACAAATGCTCCCGTTGGCTTCCTTTGCTCCTCACAACTGTGAGGAATACAGACACCGGCTGGAGCTGCTCTCAGTGTTTGATTAACAGGTCTATAGTAGACCTGCTAAATCAAACACAGGAACGTCAATCTCCGGCATGGCGAGTGAAGACGTGCCCTCAGTGGGTTTGTTGGATATTGTTGCTGCAGATATTTAACCATGCAATTATTATTTTGTTCGTTGCTCAATTTTGTTTCTTTAAGAAAGGTTCCATTTTTAAGTGCCTGTAGCTTATTAGAAAGGAGGTGAGCTGTGCTTCCCCTCTTGCTAATCCTGCTAAGCTACTGTACCTTCTCCATCTTTCTTCCTTTCTGTGGACAAGCTGTGTTTGTGCTTGCTTTTCCAAAGCTTCCTTCACGAGCTCTTCGCTCCTCCAGGGCCAACTCACCAGTGTGCTGCCTTTCATTAGGAGCACCCTGTGGCTAGTGAATAATTGAAAGTTATTGACCTAAAATAACCTGGTATTATGGACCATCAATGATTTAGTTAAACACACACAGCATCTCCAGTGAGTGAGCTGAATCTTGAATTCCCATTGTCAAGCATCCATCAGATGGAGCTAGTCATAGGGGGAAACGGGCAATACGTCCAGGTATGGAGTTCAAGAGTTCATCATAGCAACACTTCTGTTAATGCCCAAGTAAGATTCTTTTGGGGAAATAAGCCAACTATTTGGAGTAAGTGGTCTGAACTTTTACCCAGCCGCCCATGTGAGCTCACACCTTCTTTGAACTTTGGAAGAATTCATAGTCATAGATTTTTAAGGCCGTGGGAGACCACAGTGATTATCTAGGCTGACCTGCATTACACACGCCATAGAACCAAGAATGCCTTTCTCCAGTCCAATAAGCAGTAGAGTGCATCTTTTAGGAGAAAGATCCAAAGCTGGCCTCACATGTGGAAAAGTTGTCTTCAGCCATTCTGGGAGCAGGAAATACTAGCTCCTGAGCAGAAAGCTTGTTCTCACACGTACATCCTACCTAAAGCCCCGTTGATTGGATCTACCAACACAGACACCTGCGAATCCTTGTGGAACCCACGTGGCTTTGACTATTTCTGTGGAGCTCTGCATTGGTCTGGGCTAGTCAGTGTATAAGCATCCAAATGGGGAGCTGTTCAGCTGGGCCAGACTTCTTGAACTTAACATGAGCCCGACCACAAGAGAGAGGTGCCATATCCCTCCATACTTTGGCAAATAGAAATGTTGGGTCCATCTTTCAACAATCTAAACTTTGGTGGGCTCATTAATATTCATCTATCAGCACTCCACAACAGCAGTGCAGTAGCTAGTGTGACTATACAGACTTGAACTTGCTAGTTTATGCTCCTTAGTCCAGTCCATCATATCCATCTACAGGTCGAACTTCACTAGTCCTACACCTTCAGGACCTGACCAGGTGCCGAACCAGAGAATTTGCCAGACCACGCGAGGTCAATATTGTCTCGCAGCATTACCAACACTTCCACTGCTTGCTGGGCTTTTAGAGGACATTTAGGGGCACATTAGAGCCAAATAACAGCACAGAACACAAAGCCAGGACTGGTGGCTGTAAACAAACTTAATGGGACCACGGAAAACTTGACCACACACAAAATAAGTGGACACCCGGCTAACTCAAATCATGCCGGATCAGAGAGTGCCAGACTCGAGAGGTTCAACCTGTACAATTGTAAGTGACAAACGTTTTCAAAATGACTCCTCGCTTAATCCTTTCTTCCACTCTGTAAAATGGATGATTACACTGGCATTATCTGTGTCTAGATACCTTGGATTTATAGAGCTTCTAATAAATATAAATTCCCCTATGCGTACATCCCATTTAATCAAAACCTTGCTTGTTTAAGCAGTCTGTTTTATTACATTACCTACTTCGGAAACCCATTAACTCACTTAGAAGAAGCAACTCTGTAGTCTTGAGCACCTGAGGTGTAATATTCCAGCAGTATATATTATGCAGAGTATGTTGTTTTATAATAACTGAGTGCTTGCATAGCGCTTGCCAACTCCATAGCCCTATACAAATGCTATCTAACTAACCCTCTCCACGCCCTGTGAGGTAAGAATCAGTAGCCCCAGTTTACATCAGGGGAAACAAAGGCAGCGAGATGACCGTAGAGTCTAGATTTTAAAAAAAACCCAATAACCAGACAGTGGACAGATTTTTAAATATTTGAAATCCGCGGTGAGGGACAAATTTTCAAAAGATTTTAGCTAAACTAAAACCAGATTTTCGGGAATGCCCAGAGCCCAGCAATTCCTATTAGGACATCTGTGTGACAACACTCACATGGCGCGCTTTTCTTCAATCTGACCACGTGTTTTGGTCCCTAAATGAGACCTTGTAGAATTCTCACAGAAACAGGCAATTGGTGTCTCATGCTGAGTGCCCTCAAAGGGTTCATTAGCAATTGGGGCCTCACGCTTTTACCCATTGGTAGAAGTGTGGTGAACAACCATCCCATAAGGCTTGTCCATAAGAACGGCCATATTGGGTCAGACCAAAGGTCCAGCTAGCCCAGTATCCTGTCTTTCAGCTTGGCCAATGCCAGGTGCCCCAAAGGGAGTGAACAGAACAAAGAATTATCATATGATCGCTCCCCTGTCATCCATTTCCAGCCCCTGACAAACAGAGGCTAGGGACACCATTCCGACCCACCCTGGCTAATAGCCATTGAAGGATTTCATTGCTTACTATTTGACAATCCTCTTTATGAATGCTACACATTATTGCTAACAGTATTTTAGTAACAAAAAAAAATAACTGTCTGGAATGGTATGTTCCATTCCCGAGACTTATGCTCATCTGTCTCCGTCAAATTAGCGTAGCTATTAGCAACCCCTGAGAATGCTTCTTTGGTTTGTTTCCTTGGCAAATAAGGCATCGCAAACAACTATGGCACTGACTACATAATCTTAAAATAAGGAGAAAGGATATAAAAAAATAACGGCTTTACTTTCATTTGCAGCATCTGGCCTGCTTTTATGCTTCTGCTGAATTTTAGCATCAGTGAGTTGATGTCAGGAAGATTGGACCCTGCACTGAAGGCGTATTTGATCTTTTCAAAAAAATCACATAGGTGTGTTTTATAAAACAATAGGAGTTAAAATATTTCCATAATTTAATATTCAGTAAAAACAGCTTTGGGGGCAGTTTTTTGAGTTAGAACCCCTAAACTCTGTGGGGTCTTATAAAGTGAAACTGATTGTAAATGGAAAATAAAACCAATCAGCCTAGAATCCCTGTCCAACCTAAGTGGAAACAAACAAAAATAGCCAAGTCCAAGCATGCTAAAAGCATAAGATTGCCTTAAAAATTCAGAATAATTTTAAAATATAAATATTGTGGGTCTTTTATTTGCCTTGAAGGGTTGAAGCTTTTTGAGTTTGTTTTCAAGCTCATTTCTGCAACCAAGAAGGCTAGGGACTTTTCTGTTTAAATGAAAGCTGAGATTTTCAGGTCATCACTTGATTTCAGAAGCTCAGGCGTTAAGAAACAAACCAGATACCATGACTATCATGTTAAAATCATAAGCATTAGCAACGCTGAAAATCCTTGTAAATATACCCTGGTTAGGCTTAAAGGAGGTTGTCACAAAACACACAGTCAACCTGTGGAACTCCTTGCCAGAGGACGTTGTGAAGAGCAGGAGTTTACCATGGTTCAAAAAAGAATTAGATAAATTTAATGGTCCATCAATACTTATTAGTCAGGATGGGTAGGAATGGTGTCCCTAGCCTCTGTTTGCCAGAAGCTGTGAATGGACCTCTTCATGATTACCTGTTATGTTCATTCCTTCAAGAGCACTTGGCATTGGCCACCATCAGAAGACAGGTATACTGGGCTAGATGGACCTATGGTCTGACCTAATATGGCCTTTCTTATGTTTCTATATTCGTATAATTATACTCAAGTTAGTTCTGGTCATGATCTCTTTCACCCCAGTTTTACCCTAGTAAACGTAGCTACCCTGAATCTACACTGGCATATGGGCAATGGGCAATAAGCAGCCCGCAGCTCAGATGTAATTCACCAGGGCTAGCCCCCAGCGGGCTGCTGAATACTCGATTTACTTATGCATCGGTAGATACGATCGCTCACAGCTCCCATTGGCTGCAGTTCATTGTTTCTGACCAATGGGAGCTGCAGGAAGTGGCGCTAGCTGGGACACCACTTCCCACAGTTCCCATTGGCTGGAAGTGTTAAACTGCAGCCAATGGGAGCTGCACGTGGCTGTACCTGTGAATGCACAGATATATAAAGCATCTGGTGGCCCACAAAGGACGCATCCTGGCGAAACCATGTCAACCCCACAGATCACTTATTGCCCACTCTTGGCATATATAGAATCAGGCGCAGATTTTCAGAAGCACAGACAGTGTACTAAGCTGTTTTGGAAATCTCCCTGTACATTTGGGCACTCACAGGGATTGACAGATGCTGCGAAAGAAAATAAATATGATATTTTAACACGGGTCAATTTAAAAGGGTGAGTCTTCTATAGGTTTTTCTGAGAGAGTGAGTTCTCTCCAGCCAGGTTCTCTTTCAAACATTATGCTGTGTGTTCTCCATCAAGTCCTCTTAGCTGCTGTTTCGAGCAACGCTGATGCACGGTGGGTCTCATTCGCCCCTGTGCTGGTTCAAACTCATTGACTTCGGCTGGAGTTACTTCTGGTTCATGTGAGAGAAGAGGCAGACCTTGTGAGTTCAGATATGTGCCATTAAAAGGTTAATGGCTGATACTGCCTGAAAGTTTATTGTTGAACTTTTAGTGTCTCTTTGATCAAATGCCAGGGCAAAATATACATATATGGACTGCCAATGAGTTTTCTCTTCTTGATGAGATTTCATCCAGTTATCTATCCCAGCATTACTCCAGGGTATCACCGGAGATTAAAATGTTATACAAGGAAGCTAATGGGTTGAGCCAGTGACCTAGTGAGAAGCCAGTGGGAGTTAGGGAGAAGGGAGTAAATAACACGGAGCGCTCGGCTCCTATGCTCAGGCGTCTGGCGGATTCCGGCCATTAGCAGACATGGACAGGTGAACCTTTACACCAAATCAATCATCATATTTATTCTAATTGTATCGTAATAGTCCCCCAGGAGCTCAGTTCAAATGAGCTTGACATTATTAAAATTTTAATGCCCAGTTTTCATAGCTGAATGAATATTTAAAGGGTATGTCCTGGGTTTAAGTTATGATGATGAAGAAATTAATGGAATGTCTTGTTTAATGCATTGGTACATGTTGATGCAAAGGTGGTGTTCAGAAAAAAAAAAGGAAGGCAGGCAATGTTTGGTTATAGTTAGGCAGAAGAGGGAAGCATCCGTGATGCGTTAATCTTGGGATTAAGAGGCAAGCTGTCACTGACATTCCTAGAAGAAATATTTTTTCTTTAGGAGGGAAAATGGGGCAAGGCCACAGACAAGCAGCAGAGTCAGCCCTGCAAGTAACAAATCAGAAAAAAAATCCCCAATCGCTTTGAAATACCTGTCCATTTGTTTGGCACAACAGAATCATTAGCCTGCAGTCGTAAACTCTAGGGCAGGTTCGAAGAGCCTCCATGTTCCTCAGCTGGGGTGTCTGTTTACCCAGATCAGCTTTGAAGGATGGTCTAATCGATCCAGGATATCATCACGATAGTAAGTCTGGTATAGTTAATTATCAAAACACAGCACCTGATGTGTTAGAGTGGTGCAAATAGCAAATAGCTCCTCAAGATCAATGGGACTGATCCCCAGTTGATGTAAATCGACATCGCTCTATTGACTTTACTGGAGCTATGCCAGTCTACCTTGGTCCCACATCGACTGAGATCAGGATATGTTACAGTGGACTTTGCTGAGCTTTTTAAAACCTTCCCCGTCCTTAATTCCCTCCCCAACGCAAGAAAGAAGCATTTAGGTTGGGTTGGTGGCATTCGTGTGACAAAGGCACCTATGACTCTATAAAGTGGAAGCAAATATCCCCCATTCCATGGACACGGGTTGGGTTTAAACTGGCAGCCTCAATAAACATTTCCATCCTGCAAGAGATGAGGAAATTCAAGTTACCGCTCCAAGTGCTTCCATGGTCAGGATCGGATATTTCGTAAGAATAATATTTGCCTGTTTTACTGCTAACACCTCCAATAACCAGAAGCCTGATGCAGTGCTTGGCTAAGGGCTTTGTCCGGGCGCAGTTCAACTGGTTTAATTTGAGGCATGATTTGAAATAACAGAGTAATAGGCTGTGAAGATGCTTATTTCAGTTCAAACCAGGTTTTAGTTTCAGTTTAGCCAAAGTCAGTTAGGCCTTGTGTGAGAAAGTTTCCCCGGTACAACGAAAGGTGTGATTTTCATTCACAGCTTGCGTCCACCTCCTAGATCCAACACGCTAGCCACTAGCCAACAATCGGTCTCACTTTGTAATTAGCTCTGACACTGATGACCTTTTCTGGACCTGAAGAAGAGCTCCGTGAAGCTCGAACGCTTGCCTTGTACACCACCAGAGTTCGTTCCGATAAAAGTTATTTCATCACCCACCTTGTCTTGCTCACATGTGGCTATTTGGTTGTTTGACTGGCTAGTTGGCTCACAAAAATATTTACATTTTCAGAATAATGGGTCTGGTTCGCTATAGCAGTAGCCGCTATTGCGGCTACTGCTTCAGACCTGGTTGGACACCACGGTCCTAGATGCTGTGGGTGGGTGGGAATTACAAAAGTGCCATGTACCCAGCCATGCCACCTATGCCAGGAGGTGGTGTACATCAACCAAAGATTCCTTTGTGTCATGGGAATGGTTAGCTGCCCACTAGTGGTACCCGTGGTACTTCTTGAGGTCTTCAAACAACCACTCAACTTCACCCAGATCGATTTCAGAAGCAATATCCCCATACACCACGACACAACTCAGAGTGACACTAGACCTTGCCAAACCACAGATGCAAAATTTGCTGATCTCCACTGCTATGACAATCAGTATCCACCACAACTCCCCTTTCAAGGGGAGACCTCTCCCAGCAGGTATTGTACCTCATCCAGAGCAGCAAATATCCCAACAGCAACTATTTGGGTGAAACCAGACACTTGGCTACCCTCTCGAAGGAACTCGGACAGAAAAATGATAAAAAACAAAACACACGCACCTCTCTTCACATGCCTTTGCTTTACGTGTGTGTCACTTTAGTAATACCGATAGGAAAAAACTCATATGAATGGAAAACAGCAGAATCAGGCAACCTGCATGTAGGCAACAGTAAACAAAGTGTCTCATGGGCCGCATGTAGAACCTCAATGGGCTGCAGGTTGCCCACCATTGGTCTCAATGGTGGTTGGTCCTGCCATGAGTTCAGGGGACAGGACTTGATGATCTTTCGAGGTTCCATCCACTTCTATAAGTCTAGAGGTCTATGATTTTAGTACCCAGCGGCTACCATTTTTCACAAAACAATCATTCCATCTCTGATCTGACCATCCTCATCCTCTACGGAAACTTACAGCACACCTTCAACTGGCAAGTTTGGGAGCTTCACTTCATATCTCTACTAGACACTAAAAACCATGGACTCAGCAGAAATATTGGTTTTTATGAGTCTTCATAACACTGTGTTGCCCACTACCTTCCCATGTCCTACGACAATGGAGATGGTAATTAACCACTTAATCTGAAATGATCTCCTGGAACATGTGTTTAGCCATTCTACTAAACAATCGGTCTCACCTTGTAATTAGCTCTGACCCTCTGATGACCTTTTCTGGGCCTGAAGAAGAGCTCCATGGAGCTCAAACGCTTGCACGCCAACAGAAGTTGGTCCGATAAAAGTTACTTCATTGCCCACCTTGTCTTTTTCACGTAGGATCTGGCTGCATTGAGCAGCCAGAGGTGGTAAAGGCTGCTCCAATAGATGTACCTGTTCTGGGTGTGTCCTAGCTCAGAAAAGATCGAAGTGAGGATGGTGCGGCGTAAGCATCAACACACATACTGCCAGCAGTGCTAGCCTCCCAAAAGACGTGAAAAGGCACAGGGGGAGACTCGGGTCATGGAACTAGCCTGGTGTAAGGAGAGCATATTTTGCTAAAAGGACAGGTGCATTGAATGAGCTCCCAGGAGGATGTCAGCTGAGTTAAAGCAATGCAGCTGCTTCTTTAGGTATACCAATGGGGAGAATAGGATTTTACTTACCAAGTCTAGCCCTGCGTGAAATTGACTAATTAATTTACACGACTGTAAATGCATGGCTCTTTGTTAAGCAGTGTGTCCGTGCAAAACACTCACACTTGGGTGAGGGGTTTGGCAGTGCTTCTGATCTTAGTGGCCTGCACTGACAGCCACGAGCAGGGAAGGGCTAACCCTACAGGGCGGAGGATGAGGGCCAAGGTCTCACTCAATGCGTCTCTGAAGTCAGGGAGAGTTTTGCCTGCAGAGTTGGGCTGGAGCTGCTGACCCAGAAGTGGATTCACCCTTTGGTGTTGGCGTCAGAAGCAGAGAGAGAGAATGCTTATAAAATGAAACACGCTGTTAGAAGGTGGCCAGGCACAAGGGTCATGCAAACTATGGCTCTGGCGAGAAAAGCATAGAACAAATGAAGTTGACCATCTGTGCTGTCAGACTCCTAAAAGGAATGGGGTTTCGTAAAGAGCCTGATCCCACAGTCCCTAACTCCCTGAGTCCTAGCATCAGACTCCAAGCAACTGCTGGCCTGTGTGCGCATTGTCAGAATCCGACCTTACGTCGTTCAAGCCAGGTAACTACCCTACAGTGAGGATTTTTTACAGTGTGATCTGTAGGCTTGGCTCTTGCGGAGGAGGATTTGCATATAAAATAGCAGCTTGTTCAGTGACCAGCACTCGTGAAACAAAGCTGGTGCTGTCCCTCTTGCTCTGAAAAATAAGACTTTATTGTTCTGGGCATCCTGTGGGACGTTCCTCGGAAGGGGCTTAATCCTGCCAGGCTTAATCCTGCCAGGATTAAGGGGCTTAATCCTGAGGTGCTGGGTGCTTTCCAAATGCTCACTGGCATCATTTGAGAGCTGACGCGCTCAACGCTTGAGTTCCAGAATCTTAGCATCCCAAGGAACAAACAGTAGCACGTTTTGAATGGTAAAGGCTTTATACGGGATTCTACTAACCACATCAACAAGTATTGTATTAACCACATCTAATACAGCTCCAAACACTACTCAGTTAATCAATTTGGGATTTCTAGCCACAGGTTTCTGTGCATGAACCCGCCCTGAACTGAAGGGCCCTCTAGGTTCATCTATATACACGAGACAGGTGGTAAGATGAATCGATAGTGAGATGGATGGATTATAATGTGTTTTATATGATATATAGAAAATACTCTTGGCGAGCAGGGATGGCCAGTAGCAATCATTCTCCGAGGTAAGGCTCCAGAGCATTGAGTGATTTGTAAAGGTCAAACCCTTCAAGATATTTTTTTCCCTATCTCATGCAATCCCATTTCAGATCTTCTCATCTATTTGTGTACACGTCTCTGACACACGTCTCTTCTGGGAGGGAAAAGGAATTAAGAGCCCATGCTAGACAGATACGGTTTGGGCTAAAATAATCTCAGAAACATTCTTCCTGACCAGCACTCCCCTACAAGATGCTGCCGTGGTATTTTCCATAACTTGTTTAGCCCATTGCTTTTCCCTGTTGTTTAATTAACTAGGGCCTGCTCGAGCGGTTTTATTTTGCATGCAAGTCTCCAGACCCTCACCTGTGTATGGGAAGGCTGCTGGTGTGGGCAGGCTGCTTTTTCCAATGCTGTTGGAGTTATCTCCCCTCCTCCCTCATTTAGTTGCAGCTAATAGATCAGAAAAATGAGGGCCCAATCCTCAGCGGGTGGAAATTGATGTCGCTCTGTCAATTTCACGAGAATTCCAGCAGTTCGCACCTCCTGATACTAAATCTGGTTTGTGCAAAAAGAAAAAGGGGTGACTTGAACCCGCTATCCCTGACAGCAGGTTTACACTACAGGTTGAACCTCTCTAGTCCAGCACTCTCTGGTCTGGCAACATCCATAGTCCGGCATGATTTGAGTTAGTCGGGTGTCCACTTAGCATGGGTGTGGCCAAGTTTCCCGCAGTCCCATAAAGTTTGCTTACAGCCACCAGTCCTGGCTCTCAATGTTCTGTGCTGTTACTTAGCTTTAATTTGCCCCTCAGTGTCTTCTGAGAGCCCAGCAAGCAGTGGAAGTGTTGATAATGCTGCTAGACAATATTGATCTCCCGTGGTCTGGGAAATTCTCTGGTTTGGCATGGGTCAGGTCCTGAGGGTGCCAGACTAGAAAGGTTCAACCTGTACGGTAATTCCTTTCACTTCAGTGGAGTTGCTCTTGACTTGCTGGCGTACATCAGAATCAGGCACAGAACTTTGCAATCAGATATGAAAAACAGTAAAATTGTAAGTGAATTTCCAGCCCTTTCCAACCCTGACATGAATACAGTTTACATATCCTTAGTGCCTTTAATCCTGAAAGATCACACAGTAGCTGTTGGGCCCAATGTTACCAGCACTCATCAGTGTGAGTAACTTGACTCTCAGTGAACACCCCAATTCTTGGGAAATTGCCTTGAGATCTTTAATAACCACAAGTGATTTGTAGAGTAGCAACACAACCTCTTGCATAGCGCTTTTCATTGGTAGATCTCAAAGTTCTTCACAACCGTTACTCTATGTCTCCTTGCCACACCCCTGAAAGGTAGGGCTGCATCATTATTCTCACTTTGGAACTGAGGCACATGGAGGCAAAGTGACTTGCCCATAGTCACATAAATAGTCAGTGGCAGAACAGGGAATTCAACCTGGGCCTCACTGTTAACAATGAACCTACACCCATAAAGCATTTGTCAATACATGGTTGCCATGGGAGAGCACGTCATGCCTTATTAGTGGCTGTGGCATTTGTTTAGCGCTGTCTTAGGCCAGTTCTGCACTATGGGAGAAAGTCATAGCCGGAGTCGTACATTAGCTCAACTGACCGTGTCCTCTCCACTGCGATGTTGGGGATATTGAAGGGAGAAACTCTCCTGTCGACTTCCCTTACTCCTTGTGATGTAGTGGAATATTGGGATCGACAGGGACACCATCAGCAGTCAACTTAGCAGATTCTTACTAGACCAGATAAATCAAACCCTGAGAGATAGATTTCCAGCTCTCTGCGTAAGTGAAGACAAGCCTTCAGAAGGCAGAGGGCCACCTGCTGAACCATCATTCACCTCTTATGGCACCTGAGTGCTCTTGGAGACCTCTCAAAAAGGCAGGATCCAAAGCTAATTGGAGCCAATGGGAATCTTTCCATCCATCTCGGTGGACTCAGGATCAGATCACAAACACTGGCCTGGCTTGACCGTACTATGCTGTGCGGCCCAGACTGTGTAACTTTCTGCCTACATCTGTCTGTCCTGCGCCCTTCTACTCAGTCTTTATCGTGATGTGCATTCACCTAGCTCCAAGTCTCCATGCAATGGATATCCTGAGTTGCAAGTTCTCCTAACGGTTCAGAGGTGGTCAGAGGTGTCTGGAGAGGACAGAGCTAGCTGCATTGAGGTGGTGCAATCTGCATTAATTGAGGCTGCATTGGGGAGCTAATTCTTCTAGAGCAAAACAAGCAGCCAATTTCCACTTGGCGCACCTACTTTTGGCATGGGAGTGGATACTTGGGCACAGGAAATTATCGCGCCTACCTCCTGTGTAGCACTTTTAATCAGGAGGTCTGAAAGGGCTTTTCCATGGAGACCAGTTGCACTATCCCCATTTGACATAGAAGGAAACTGAGGCACAGAGCAGTAAGACATGTCTTGCCCAGCAGACTAGTTGGAGACCTGGGAATTTCCTGAGCCACACTGCCTCCCTCTGAGCCTAATGGGATATGGAGAATGAAAATTTTCCCTCCTAGGTGTAAAAGCGAAGTTTTGGGCAGGAAAGTGAGCAGGTAGAAGAGGCAGCTTCTTACTCATCCGATCTGCTCCCCAGGCACCTTCAGACCTTAACTAGTGTCTGAAAATCTTTGAGCGATGTTAAAGGTCACAAGGGAGCACAGAAATAATCTCGGACGTCCTGCACAATGCAGGGCCTACTCATCCAGCCAGAGATGTCTGCCTTGAGTCCAACAACTTAGCCCTGCACTGCTGGTTATCCAGCTGGTGGAGACGCAGGGCTGGGCGAGGGAGCTGGCGTCTATCTTGTCTCATGTATGGACAGTGTAATTATTAATTCAATTCCAATGCTCTTCTGATTCTCCCCTTCCTTTCCTTTCCTTGTGCTCATCACCCTTGCTCCTTGCGTCCTGCCTCAAACCCATTCTGCATCTGCTTGGGGGCTGTCTTTTTTCTTCTGTGTTTGTACAGCCCCTACTGCACTGGGGTCTCCGACCCAACTGAGGCTTCTGGGACCAGCATGGCACTAGAAAGATGAATGAATGAGGGACTGAGCTGAAGAAGAGGGTGGTAGTGGGAGAGAGAGGGAGAAGGAAAAAGGAGAGAGATGGAATCAGTGAGAAATCAGCTGTCTCTCTCTTTTCCACCTTCCAGTCCCAGGCGATCCTTCTACCTGCTCTAAATTAATTTCAAAGCCAGAGAGAGCAGAAAGGGGAGTGGGATGGGGCGGGGGGGAGAAGAACCTTAAAAAAAATCACAAGGCAGAGAAGCGTCTGTCCCCTGTCTAATTCCTGCACTGGCCTGTAGCTGATGGTGCTGTGAAATATACAGCAGCAAGCTCTGACATTTCATTTCTGCAGAGAATTGAAAAAGGGCTTGCTGTAATTCATCGCTTCTTGTAACTCAAACCCTTTCTGACAGGAGTACCTGCACTGTCTTTTAACAGTGGCACCGCTGCGGCTGTAATTGGACATGAAAAATGATGTCGTGTTTGTACGTGCAGGGGAGAATCAGCTGGGGGCTGGGTGGGGCACGGCGCGGGCTACAGTGGGCTGGTTCGGGCTGGTATTTACGGTATCAGCAAGAGTGATGTGGGGGATGGGAATGGCGGGGCGGGGGGGATCTACACAGAGGCCCAGGTGTGCGAAGATGTTAGTAACACCTGCAGTGCAATCTTTTGGTTGGGACGGAAGCTGCAAAGTGCAAAGGATCATGGGAGACAGGAAGTGTTACTCAGAGTGGTACCAGGGGGGAGGTTATTTGTATGAGCCATGTGAAAACTTCCAAATCACCCACCCGCTTATTGACATGGTTTTATATATAAAAGGGCCCAACACTTGCCTCCTGGAATGGGACCGGATCAAAAAGGCACAGAAGTCATGAAACAGCGGCACTTCTAGAAGTCCCGATACAGGTGGGGAAACTGAGGCATGGGGCACTGCCATGACTTGCCTGAGGACAAATCAGGGGCAGAGCTGGGAATACACGTTGGGTTCCCTGCCTGGAGAAAGTGCTGGGAATTAAGCCTGCAATAAGGAGCATTGCACTGTGAGCTAACAGCAGCCTGTATTATGCCGGAGTCCAGAAGCAATGCCTCTGGATGTGGAAAGATAGACAAGGGATTATAAAGATTGCTTCAGGCCCTTGCTTCCCACTGCCAACCTGGCCTGAGCGTGGCCAGCCAGGGCTCTCTGTTCCAGCACTATCCATGGTCCTGCTGAACCACAGATGTTGCCGCATCAGAGTCTCGAATTTTAGAAGTTCAACCTGCACAACAAAGCCCTTTCATGACATTACTGCAGAGTAGGTGCCTAGAGCAGCTGTGGGGTCAGACTCATAGATCACTGGGGGCTTTCAGGCCTTAAACTGTTCATCTGTAAAATGGGCACAAAAGCACTTGCTCTGATTCCGGGGAATAGGGCGAGGGGCTGTACACTGAAGACTGAGAGACACTCAGATGCTGCAGTGTGGGGAGCGAGCCGTGTAAGTACCCAAAACAGACAAATCCTAAATGGTCCTTTCTTGCCTTAAAATCAATGAATCGGGTCCTGAAAAGGGAGCCCTTCTACCCTTGAAAGATGTAGCTGAATGAGTTTGGGATAAATCCATGTGTTTACCAGGCTCTGGTGAATTCACTGGTGAAATTAAATAATAGAGTCAGCCCATCAGGAATCATTGAGAGTGAAGAGTCACAAACACCGCTGTAAACTATAGCACAGAACGCGACCCTGCATGGGCAAAGGCAAAATAGGCTAATAGTGTAAACAGGCTGTTGCGTCTCTAATTCCTGTGGTGCAGCAATTCTGTAAAGGCTGCAGTGCCGTGTCATTAGAACGTAAGAATGGCTGCACTGGGTCAGACCAGTGGTTAATATGTAGCTGGTTTGAAACAAACAAAAGGAATTATTTCTTCATGCAACACATAGTCAACCTGTGGAACTCCTTGCCATAGGATGTTGTGAAGGCCAGGACTTTAACAGGGTTCAAAGAAGAACTAGATACATTAATGGAGGTTAGGTCCACCAGTGGCTATTAGCCAGGATGGGTAGGAATGGTGTCCCTAGCCTCTGTCGGAGGCTGGGAATGGGCGAGAGGAGAGGCAATTACATAGGACTAAATTAAGCAGTGCCTTTCCCCTTATCTGTTCCGGGATATGTTGCTCCAAGATGCGGTCATTTATGGTGTCTAGACATTTCATCTCTGCATCCATTCCACAGATGATATGCACCCAGGCAACATGGCGATGGTTGAAATCTCCTGCTATTGCATTTTCTGGCTTGGTAGCCTCTTTAACCTCCCCAAGCACTTCACAATTATTGTCACCCTCCTGGTCAGGTGGCCGGTAGGATATTCCTACTACTATATAATCCCGTTGTTCAAACATGGATTTTGCATCCCTTGAAATTCTATGGTCCAGTTGGAATCACTGAAGGTTTTCACTTTCGGTGACATATGTTTCCTTTCGCACCCAGTGCCTCTCCCCACCCAGTGCAACCTACTCTTGTCATTACTGTTGCCTGTTGTATCGATATGCTTATTTCATGCCGGGCACTCAAGTTTATCCATCTTGGTATTTAAACTGCTAGTGTTTGTATATAAGCCCTTCTATGTTTTGTCAGTCAGCCGTTGCTTGCCTTCCTGTGTTATAGTTCAGTGGCACCTTTGTGTGTGATTGTTCCTCACTGGCTCCTATCTGTTCTTTGCCAGCTTCGTTCTCTCAGTCAGAAAAGGCAACGATAAATTGCATAGCCAGCATGACTGTGGAACTCCTTGCCAGAGGATGTGGTGAAGGCTAGAACTTTAACAGGGTTCACAAAAGATCTAGATAGATTCATGGAGATTAGGTCTATCAATGGCTATTAGCCAGGCTGGGTAGGAATGGTTCCCTAGCCTCTGTTTGTCTGGAAATGGGAGACAGGAACGGGATCCCATGAGGATTCCCTGTTCTGTTCACTCCCTCTGGGGCATCTGGCATTGGCCACTGTCGGCAGACAGGACACTGGGCTAAATGGACCTTTGGTCTGACCCAGTATGGTCATTCTTATGTTCTCTGTTTTCTCCTGTGCTGGACGTTGGTTTTTCTGCAGTTCAGCACAGTGAATTCCATGTTGAAATCTCATGTTTGATTAGGAGACAGAATTCCCTGCCCCTGTGCCCCCTGCTGGCCTGGATCTGGTAGGAAGCAGGATGCATTCAATGGATTTTTGCCTGGGAGGTGGACATGATCAATAAACACAGTAGCACCTGCCCGGGATGTTTGGAGAGAGATGGAGAGGGTGAAACCGAACCTGGATCTCCTCTGTGTCTTTGAAGGGAGATGTGTTAGGCTAGTGAGATGCCTATGGGCCTGCTAGCACCGTATCCCTACCTCCAATGTTATGCTGATTACCCAGGGGTATCAATCCAGTCATTTTGGCAGTGTTACTCCACACTCACGCTAGTGTAAGTGGGTGGCAAACCAGACTCATTCAGATCCTGCTGGATTCAGATCCCCGCTGAAGGCTCCCAGCTCATGCCCATCTTGAGCACAGGCTAAATGGAAGTGTGGGCTCAGAACATCAGACCAGGCTTCCAGGCACAGACCCACTCCTGCTGTAACCCGAGGGCACTGGGATATGAGCCGACAGGGCTTCAGGATCTCCCCTGAAGAGCACCTCCCCACTCCAGGCCCTGGGTATCCCCTGCATGTGAAGTAAAGCCACCGGACCCCATGGAAGATGCGCCAGGTGGCCCCACAGAGTGCCCTGGGGGGATGGACATGCTCTGGCTGTCTCCTCTGGGTCCTCCCCCTCCCAAAGCACAGGTGGGAGGCTGCATAAGTTAGTAAGGCTGATTTAACACACTCTTCCCTTTGCATTCCATGGGCATCTCTCCTTTGGCGGGTTCCGTAGACAGCTGGGCCCATGTGCTAGCTGTGAGCGGATTCCATGTTTCTAAAACTGAATTGGCTCTCTTGTAAGAGAACTTTTTATGGAGGTAATGCAAATGCAGTAAGCATTCTAGCCATGCCCCCACAGACTGGCTTCCTGGGGCCACCGGAGGCCTATGCTCCTTCCTTCAGGTTCATTCCAGGTTGCTACTACTCAGAGAACCTGGGAATCCGTCTCCTGAAGGCCCCATGCAAAGCCAACCAGCAAGTCAGAGGCAAGGGGGCTCCATGAGGATGCCTCTTGCCGCTGGTAGACCCCCTTGTGATCCATGGATTGGGATCAGGACTCTGGCTTCCTCCCCAGGAAAGTGCCCTCTTCCCAAATGGAAACTGCGTAGGAAACTCTGAGGAGTACAATTTTCTGAATTCCCTTTCCTCGGAGCAGGCAACTCCTGCCCCTCTGCCTTGATTCCCCCGCCTCTTCCCCAAAGCTGCCTCCCTGCCCCCAGACTTTCTTCACAAGCAGGAAGTTTTATGGATGGAGAGAGGAAGCTTAATTATTTCCCTCTCAATGTGTCTCCATATAATTGGTGTCTTTCATGTCAAGATGATCTCAATTTGTATTATGGGCTCTGTGAACACAGCACTTTCTCTTTGGTCTATAAAGAAATTGTCAAGTGCATAAATCATAATGCACACTAAATTACACTAGCCTTTTACTTATTCATTTCCCCAGTTTTTTCCCCTCCACTGGATGCTTCTTCCCTCCCTCTTCCCTCTACCCACTGCCTCTTCTCTCTCCCTCCTTTTCCCTTCTCACCAGCCCTGTTGGATTGCCTGTTTTCAGAAAGAAGTGACAACTGATATCAGTTTCCCTCGGCATTCTCTGGGACTCTGGCTATCTCCCCACACTCCTTGTGTAACCCACACACCTAGGCTACGTCTACACTGCAGAGTTTTTGCGCAAAAACTCACGGAGCGTCCACACTACAAGCGCGTTTTTGTACAAGAAAAAGTACAGTAGATCGTCAGAAGACAGGGCTTTTGCACAGGAGTTATTCCTCTTTCTACGAGGAATAAACCTTTTTGCACAAGAGCTCTTGTGCAAAAAGGTTTGTGTGGACGGACAACAGGGGTTTCTTGTGCAAGAAACCCCTGTCGGAAAAAGCTAAGATGCTCTAATGGTCATTCTGTGAATGGCCATCAGAGCTTTCTTGCGCAAGAGCGTCCATGGCAGTGTGGATGCTCTCTTGCACAAAAGCACATGGCAGTGCTTGTGCAAGAAGCCTGCAGTGTAGACGTAGCCCTAGTGTGGGTCACTGACCCGTGTAGTTGTGCTTAGAACACTTACAGCGAGAGATAAGAACAAGGGAGCTCTACAGTCTAAGCTGAGAGCCAGCTGGCTTTATAGCTTAAGCTGTAGAGGCTCCTACACTAAGCTCCAGAGGTCCCACATTCACATCCACCCGGTGGCAGTTCCACTTGTAGTTGATCACATCAGACCCTTCCTCTAGGGCAGTGGTTCCCAAACTTTTCGGCATCACGCCCCGTTTTGATTTTTGAGAAACCCTCATGCCCGCTCCCCCCAAAAAATAGCAGCAAAACTTGTTGAGCAAAAAAAAAAAAAAGGCTGCCCTTTAGAGAGCAGAGCAGGCATTGCCCTTTTAAGGCAGCCATTTTGAAGTCTACCGGACGCTCCATCCTCCCCTGAATTTTTTTACCGGATGGACTGGGCTCTTTCTTGGGGGGTTGAGAGGGTGGATTGATGGGGGGGCTGGGTCACTTCACACCCCCTCCGGGGGGGCGTGCCCCCCAGTTTGGGAACCTATGCTCTAGGGCAATGAATAGGAGTTTTCTCTCGAGCTGTCCTGGCTCTCCATGGGCCCCGCAGCTGAACTCGAAGTCTTTCTTTATAGCCCCCTACCTGAGATGTGTCACTGATGTTGTGTAATGCACTGTTTGATCCGGTCTTCCTCTAGTGGCTGGCCCCACAGACTGGAACAAATTCCTCCCCTTCAAGCCAGTCTGGTACTGCTGAAATAGTAGCGGCTTGTGATTTTGCTGTTGAAGTCCATCCCAGCTAATATGCCCTGATGTCAGTGAATGTGCCATGGGTCATTACAACTCCAAAACTATAGACTGGTAAATGACAGAGTAAACCCACATGGCCAAATTCTGCTGCTGGTTGTGCTGGTTCCAATCCCCTGACTTCACTGAGCATCAGGTTGGACAGATATTGTCCTCGAGGGTCCAGAGCCACTGAGGCTACGTCTACACTGCAGCCTTTGTTGGCAGAGACAATGCAAATTAAGCACTCATTAGCATTTCTCGCGCTCTCATTTGCATAGTCTCTTTCGATCCATTTTGAGGTAGAGGTTTTCGCACACAAAAACCGCAGTGTAGACGGGGCTAAAAACCCTTTTGTGCAAGATCCTGTATACCTACTTTTTTGAGGAATAAGGGCTCTTGCACAAAAGGGGGGGTTTTTTGCACTAAATGGCCCCATCTACACTGCATTTTTTTGTGCAAAAACCTCTTCTGCAAAACTGGATCGGAAGAGACTATGCAAATGAGAGTGCAAGAAATGCTAATGAGCACTTCATTTGCATTGTCTCTGCCAACAAAGGCTGCATTGTAGACGTAGCCTGAGCTTCAAGTCAGACCTCTCTTCTGGTGAACGTGAGTGTGATAATACCGGTAGTCTCTTTCTGTCTAAGTACATTCCCCCCTTGAGACAACAATGTGGCAGGATCCTCCAGGCCTTCCATCATGTTAACCTACTTGTCAGCCACTTTGATAGCTTTCTAATACTAAACATGTTTGCGGAGCAATTAGAGTAAATCAAGACCGTTCTGAAATACTTCCCAAAAGTGGGGCGAAAAAAGCCAACTTTGCTGTACAACCGAGATTAGCCAAAAATAACGGGGGAGTGAGTCAGCCCAGCTGGACCGCAGGGTAAAAGCGGGCCAGGGAAGGTTAGAGGAAAGGACTGTGGACCTCCTAGGTACATAACTAGTCAAGTCACAGGTGGGGAGAGTGGCAAGAATAAGAACATTAGTCATACAAGATACAAACAAAAGAGCGTGCTGCATAGCCCTTATTACAAGAGCAGGTGGTTTGCCATGCACATGTGTGATGCTGGCATGTTCTCTCTCGCTGTGCCTCACTCTTTGCAAGAGAGGAAGGAAGTGGCAGAGGCCGTTGTTTGCAGCAAAGCCTCTAGAAGGAATCCGGGCCATTCCCGAAATCCTCCTTTGTTCTCCCTGAGAGCAAAAAGCTGCCCTAGCAGTTCTGCTACTGTCAAAGCATGTTGTTCTGACGGCTCAGGTGGAGGGCGGGCAGAAGTCACCTCAGCCCTCCCTTGGGTCTCCGGCATTACTGCTTCCCCCAGCCACACAGTTGTTGGCCCCTGGTTGGGAAGTAAGGGGGTGAAGTTCCCTGCTCCGTCTCCCCTCTCCAGTCCCTATTAGTTCCTTCTCTTCACTGTTCTGCATTCTTGTTGCCTGCTCCTACCTAGCTACTATGACCCTCCCTTCCCCCTGAGGTGGCTGCATTTAACTGGTGGTTGGGATCATTCCTGGGTAGAGACTTTTTATCTAGGTTCAATACTGAAAAATATTGTGGGGAGAGGCGGGACAGGCCGTTGAGAGGACGAGCTGTGTTGAATCCCTCTAGAACGCTAAAGGGAGATGCACCTTCCGGGTGTGGCTCGCTGTCCCATGAAGTGGCCCTTAGAGCTCATTCAGGGAGAGAGAATGAGTTTGCTCCACAGCCTAGCTTTATAGTTCGTGCGGTAGAGGCTCATGCATGAGGCTCCAGAGGTCCCAGGTTCGGTTCTTCCTGTTGGCGTTATGCAAGCACTCTCCCGTGTCCATCACCTCTCCCTAAGAGCAGACATAACTGGCCAAAGTGAACAGTGCTTGTTTCTGTTCCTCTTGAGTCCTGAATGGGTCCTGGGCTGCTGGCTAGTTGGTGCCCAGCTCCAAACTTTTCAGTGGCCAAGATACCCACAGCTGGTCGACGTAGACCTCAACAGAGTGACACCAACTAACATCAGCTGGGCGATCTGGCCTTGTGTGTGTCATTCGTGGCTGGTTTGTTGCTTGCCAGCTGCTTTGCACATGCAGAGAACGCCGTTGTTCATTGTGCTTCTCTTTTTGTTTTCTCTGCAGATGAACAGACCGATCCAGGTGAAGCCAGCGGACAGCGAAAGCCGAGGAGGTAGTTGACTGCATTGCTCTCAGCCACTGTGCTAAGTATAATTGTTGTCTCTGGCTTCTCTCAGGCAATGCGCTGATCAATTAGCAACGTAATCACTGCCAAAGAAATTCCCTCTGCAGCAAAGATTCTCTTTATTAAATCTCCGTTACTTCGTCTCACTTTCCTCATATTCAATTATTATTTGATTTTAAAAGGCAGGCAGGTGCCAGCGACTGCCTGGGAAACAAATAACTGCCTTGTTAAGAAATGAAACATCAGACGCTGACTTATCAAAGTTTCACCGCTTTGGCAGCCACTGATCAGTTGCAGATGGGGCGTTGCCATTAGGCCAAACAGCAGTGATGTTTAGTTGGGTTAGAACCAGGTGGGAGTTTCTCTGCATCTCCAGCCCTTGTGTTTCCCTCTGATGATGAAACACGGATTGAAGCGTCTCTGCCTTTGGAGAAAGCACCTGTACCCGGAAAGCCTGATGAATAAGCCCTAGAAGTAGGGTTGCCAGATAATTTCACAAAAAATCCTGAACATGTCAGGAAAAAAATTGGTTGGGGAAAAAAAAAAAACAGGGGACCAAAGTTGTTGAGCAAAAACAACATCAAAAAAGGTCACTGTGCCTTGAAAGAATGTCCCCACCGGCCTTCCATTCGAGAAAAACAGGACATTTCGGACATTTTACATGGCCGGTATTTTCTGGAGGTTTTTTTTACCGGGCAGGGGTCACAAATGCTGGACCGTCGAGGTGAAAACCGGACACCTGGCAACCCTCTTCTCAGTGGCTCAGCTTCTCTGGGTCTGCACACAAGTAACTGAGCTCAAAATCTGCCCCTCCTGTTTCCATATGCTTAGAGAGCTAGCTGTTGATGCCTCTTCTTTAGTGACTACCCAGTGGGATCACCCCAAATGGTTTGCCTCCATTCGGTGGTTTTCAAACAAAATTGTATTGGAAAACTCAGAGATGCTTCACTGACTTTCCCTAAAACTGGAAGGTGTTTGTCAGATGTGGTCCCAGAACCGATTTAATTGTGCACAGGTTTATGTGGCCAACGACTCTTTCTTATTCAGTATTATTTATGTATCAGAATCTATGGTGTGGGTATATCTCCCTGTTTCTATTTACCTGGTGGTTTCTTCCTACTCCAGTCAAATCCTTTCCTACTCCTTCAATTGAAATAAGAGGTTGGTATTGTTGGTCACCCAACCAACAAGGGTGGTGGTGTCAAGGACGACTTGCCTAGTGCAAGCTAGTGCTTATAGAAGCAACCGCAGAACCTGAATAAGACAGAGTTTCTATCCGTAATAATCTGATTCTTCTCTGTGTACAAACTCTTTGAACCCTTTTATCGTGCATGTGCATTCATCTTCCTATGGTCAATGGTTGAATTATCCAACCTCACGCACTTAAAGGGAGTACAGCAAATCACAACGAAAGAACAGAAGTTACATTCTGTTTCGTCAATGCATTGGCATTCCAGTGCTTTGACTGAATATAACCAGTGGCTGAAATTCACCAATGGCTGGATTCAACTGGAAAGCATAGAGCAGGGGTGGCCGGGGGCCACTGACCCACAGAAAAATCAGTCAGGGGCTGCACAGAGGTGAGAAGCTGATAAGCCCCCCTCCCCGTGGCCCCTGAATGAGAAGGAGAAAGACACTGCCCACATTCCCCTCGCACACCAGATCCTACAGGAGCTCAGCCCAGTAGATTGTGTGCGCCAGCCCCATAAAGGAGTAGTAGGGGGAATGGAGAGCCAGTGCAGGCTCCCCAGTGTTGGAGGGGGCTGAGCGTTGGGGGCTGTATCCAGGCAAGCCGAGGGCCACATCTGGCCCTTGGGCCTAAGGTTCCCACCCGGCATAGAGGAAGACCTGGCGTTACGTAAAGGTGGAACAGGTGGGTTGATAGAGGTTCCGAACGATTGATTATTGGGGGTAACTGGGTAGGACAGGGGGTTGCTGGAATAGCTCCTCTACTGTGTAATCAAGGCAGAGAGAAATCTCGCACTGTGTGAGTCCGAGGTGCTACCCATATAAATAAAAGCAGGTTTGGGGAATGGCACATCCCAAGGGTATCGGTTAGGAATGCTTGTGTCATGGTTTCTCCTTTACGCAAATCCTCCACTTTTCAGCAGAGCCATGTTGACTGACGCTCTCTGAAGACCCGGGCCCATATTTCTGTGCGAATCAGCAGGCCCAGGGCCCTGGTCAAGCCAAGACCTCTCAGGTCCACTCCTCGCAGACAGCTGGGCCCAGCAGCGCCTTCCAGCCACCATGACAGCCTATGTGCAGGGGTGGTCTTTTGTCTGCTTAATTAGACACAACCAACAATAATAATTAGGCCAGCCAGTTTGCTTCGTGCTTCTGCAGGGCATGTGTCTCCAAATCACTCTCTTGTATGCCGAGAGCTAATAGCAGACACACGCCTGATGTCCTAGACTGGGTTGTAAGCCTCTCCTGCCAGCTGCAGCTGCTTTCAGGAAGGTGGGTTGGAACTGCAAAACACATCGGTGGCTGTTTGAATCATCTTTACCCCTCACACCGACAAGAGCCTCCCTGCTGTATTTTAGCTAATGATCGCCCCTCTCCCGCCCACAACCCTTGTTGATCGCATCCCGCGGCAGTGCTCCTAAGACAGGACCCAGGCTGGTTCATTTGGCATTGACATGAAAGCCACGTTGTCTGAATTCCCCGCGGACAGGCTGCTTCTGGGCGCGCGAAGTTGCAGGACAGCATGACTCAAGGGCAACTATGGGAAAAAAGAACAATTGGCACCCGGGGGAGGCATTGTATGGAAACGTACGTTTCTTGTGAGCCCACTGGTTACAGCAGAAAGAGCCAGGAGAATGCTAAAGAGGAGGCCGTGTATGTTAGGAGCACATCAAAAGACATCATTAGGGCTGCAAGATAAAGGTCAGCTTCGGCAACAAAGAAACTTAAGTTGTAGTTATTATACACAGCACCTGTCTCATGTGTGGGGAGGAAAGGGACTGGCTCTAACCCACAGCTGTAGAGCAAAAGCCTCCGGCTTCCCCCAGATCCACCACACATGTGCCATTCCTTTTGCCCCTGCCTCTGGGGAACTGTTTGGTGCCCTGGAATCATGTTACAGGGAGAACCAAGCGGTGTTTACCAGGCAGTTCACTGGGAAGCGTTTACTGAAAACTATCCCTGTGAAATGGGGCTTGTTCTCTGCAATGATGGACTCATGAGTTTCAATTACATAAGAAGCTCCAGATTTTCCCCAAATCTTCACCCCAAAATTGAAACAAATTTGAACTGAGAATCGACTCTGAGGGTATGTCTAGACTACATGCCTCTGCTGGCAGAGGCATGTAAATTAGACTATCCAACATAGTCAATGAAGTGGGGATTTAAATATTCCCCTCTTCATTAAAATAAAAATGGCCGCCACGCTGTGCCGGCTCAGCTGATCGTCGGCACAACATGACAGTCAAGACGCGGACTGGTCGACAAGGAAAGCCTTTGCTGACCGATCCTGAAAACCTCGTTTCATGAGGCATAAGGGATCGGTCGGCAAAGGCTTTCCTTTTCAACCGAGCCGCGTCTTGACTGCCGTGTTGTGCCAACAATCAGCTGAGCCAGCACAGTGCGGCGGCCATTTTTATTTTAATGAAGCAAGGGATATTTAAATCCCCGCTTCATTGACTATGTCAGGTAGTCTAATTTACATGCCTCTTGCAGCAGAGGCGTGTAGTCTAGACATACCCTGAGAGAGGAAGAAGTCAGGTTTTATCTTGTTTTCCTTGGTTTCAATGTGTTTAGAAGTCTCCTCTTACAATATGTTGGCATCTGGTTTGGAAGATGACAGCACTTTTCCATACTCTTCATTAGCCTAAGTGCCCATTGCATGAGAAATGATTGATTTTTTAATTGTATTTTTCTTGGGAGCGCAATGGTTTAAATTAGAGGGGGAAACCTGTTTTGTAAATTTCACAAGAGTTCTAAGAAAGTCTTGAAATTCAGAATTTAATAGAATCTCTATTGAATTCTTAAGGATGGTTCAGAGGACTCATTGGAAGGTTGTCATTTGATTACATTCTCTGTAAGGGTTTTACTAGGGTAAAATCAATACGTCTCTATGGGAAATCAGCAGGGCTGGACATTATTCTAGAAACCTAGCACAAACCCTTGGCTTCATGAGAAGTCAATTGCAAAACTCCCCTGGATGGCAGGGTTGGCAGAGTTTCACCCCTACAGGAGAGATTGTAATAGGAAATGATCCTCTTAGCTTGCATTGCTGTCTATAGAAAGGTTATAATGCCGTGATAACTTCCATCAGGGGTGTGTGCAGAAATTGAACTTGGACCCATTTTGGGGGGGCATGTTCTGAGCAGCCCTCCTCCTGCCCCCTGGCAGAAGCTCACTTCCTCCTCCCAAGCCCCAGCAGAAACCTCCCTCCATCTGTCTCCCCAGCTCCAGCAGAAGTTTGCCCTTCCTTCCCCCACCCCACATCCCTGGGGCTGCAGGAGTTCTGACGATTATTCGGGAGACTGGCCTCTGTCTCCCCCCTCCCCATGCATAGGCACCCTGAATTTGATCATTGTGAAAACATCCCTCTTGAAGTGTTAGCAATTCTATTCATTCTTCCGGGACTTTTCCATCAGGTCAGAAGACTTTGGCTCCCAGGCCCATCCTCGGGCCTGCATAAAACGCGAAAAGTTTACCAAACCTCAGGCAAGGTTTTAGCTTTAGGGAGTGATTTGGAGCAAAAGTTTTGAACCAGTTCTCATTGTAACCTGACCATCCTCCTATCTCTTGCATTAGCTAGAAACTTTGGCAGCAGCACTTGATGTGAACTTGGGATAAAGCCAGCCTCTAGATTCCCCGGGCTTGTATTGGCCTCAAGATTTTTAAACACAAGGGACCCTTCTTCCACTCCAGTTGCTCTGTTAGTGATGTGTAGATGGATTCTTCCCTCCCAGAGCAACGGAGAGGATCCATAAAGGAGGATATGCAAAGAGATAGATACACAATGTGATAACACTGACCCCATGCTAATCCCTGAATGAAAACACCCTGGGAGTGGTGTCAAGAGATCTCCTGGGCCTTATGTAAGATTCACTGAAAATTGCTAGACTAAGCAAAACCAAAAGCATGTTAAATAAAGTCCAAAGGTGGTTGAGAGTTGAAAGGTAGCAATGTCCTGCAGAGAGGGATTAGAGGGGTTTTGCAAGACGGTCTCCATTTAATTCCATTACAGTGCCTTCTGCACGTAAAGCTTCACTGAACAAACGCCTCTCTATGTCTCTCCCACTGGCTTTTCTGCATGAAGGAGGTGACGGTGGCGGCTGTCAAGTTGTGATTGGCGTGCATTTCTGATGACTTGCAGGATTTCGTTATTTGGGGGAGGCAGCTGCCCCTCGAATCAGAATGGTCTCCCTGTAACCACTGGCTGGAAAATAGAGGGGCAGGGAGGTAGATTCCTTTCCATCAAATCGTTTTGAAGCAGCCTGGATAGGAAACTATTTCGTTTTCCTGGTACTTGAATCATAGAACCCTCGGGTTGGCAGAGACCTCAGGAGCTTATCGAGTCCAGCCCCTGCCCAAAGCAGGACCAACCCCAACAAAATCGTCCCAGCCAGGGCTTTGTCAAACCAGGACTTTAAAACTTCTAGGGATGAGATTCTGCTTCCTCCCCAGGGAACCCATTCCAGTACTTCCCCACCCTCCTAGGGAAATAGTTTTTCCTAATATCCAATCTAGACCTCCCCACTGCAACTTGAGACCATTGCTCCTTGTTCTGTCATCTGCCACCACTGAGAACAGCCTCTCTCCCTCCTCTTTGGACCCCCCTTCAGGAAGTTGAAGGTTGCTATCAAATCCCCCCTCACTCTTCGCTTCTGTAGCCTAAATAAGCCCAAATCCCTCAGCCTCTCCTTGTAGATCATGTGCTCCAGCCCCCTCATTATTTTTGGTTCTGCTTCATCCTAGTTCTTTGGGTAAGATACCTTTACAGCTACCCATAGTGCCATGCTCACTCAAGGTGAGCAGGACATTTGTGAGTGTGCTGGTGGAATACTGCCATGACAGTAAAGAATAATTTGCATTTGTCCAGGTGATTTCACTCATGGACCTGATTGCCCACTTCTCGCCTACCGACTCCTTTCTTAGAATGACCACTCCCTCTTCACACACCCCACCCCCGACTCATGCAGAGCTTTATGGGAGAAAAGGGAAGCACTGAGAGGAGAGCCAGGGAATCACACTTGTTATGCACAGCGAGGGAGATCTAAGCTCAGCCAGTCTGAAGGGCATAATGGGAGTTGTTGTTAATTCTCATGGCACTGCCATGAGCTCACACAAAGTCCTTTTTTCACAAAGGGAAACTGAGGCATGGGGCTTGACTTGCCCAAGTCCATCCAATGAATTAGGGCCTCCCTCTCTCTTGTTCTAACCACTAGACATGACTTCCACCGAGGAACCAGTTACTGTCGCTTTGTATAGGGATGAAGAACTGTCAGTAGTTCTGGTAATAGCTCTTTTTGTCACCCACATGCTGTCGGGTCTTGGGCACGTAACTTCCCACTAAATGAGGGGAGAGGTAGATATGTTGGAGGGTAGGGATAGGGTCTAGCACAAGGGTGGGCAAATTCTGGCCCGCACGCCGGATCCAGTCCACGCGGTTAGTCCCTGGTGGGTCTCCACCCCTATGTTTACCTGTGCCTCTGCACCCAGGCCACCATACTTCCCTCCTCTCACATTGGCCATGAATGGCGATTCGCAGCCAACCAGAGCTGCGATCCTGTGATACCGGCATAGGCGCAGGTAAACACAGTGGCTGTGTCTAGACTGGCATGATTTTGCGGAAATGCTTTTAACGGAAAAGTTTTTCCGTTAAAAGTATTTCCGCAAAAGCGCGTCTAGATTGGCACGAATGCTTTTGCGCAAAAAGTGCTTTTGCTCAAAAGCATCCGTGGCCAGTCTAGATGTGATTTTGCGCAAGAAAGCCCCGATCACCATTTTCGCCATCGGGGCTTTTTTGCGCAAAACAGTCCTCCCCTGTCTACACTGGCCCTCTTGCGCAAATGCATTTGCGCAAGAGGGCTTATCCCTGAGCAGGAGCATCACAGTATTTGCGCAAGAACACTGACAATCTTACATTAGATCGTCAGTGTTCTTGCACAAATTCAAGCGGCCAGTGTAGACAGCTGGCAAGTTTTTGCGGAAAAGCAGCTGCTTTTGCGCAAAATCTTGCCAGTCTAGATGCACCCTGGGGCTACGGCCTGCCAGGGTCTAACCCTGGGGGCTGCTGTTTTTTTATTGCCCAGCCCTGGTCCAGACTGACCTAGACACATTGGAGGTTTGGGCCAAAAGAAATCTGATGAGGTTCAACAAGGACAAGTGCAGAACTCTGCACTTGGGACAGAAGAATCCCAAGCACTGTTACAGGCTGGGGACTGACTGGCTAAGCTTTTTTTTTTTTCTACAGTGTTTTGGGGGTTAGATTCAATGACCTCCTAAGGTATCTTCCAACCCTCTGATTCTATGATCTGTGGCCTCAATTTTCCCAGGATCCACATACAAGTTATATCCATTTAAACAAAATCTCCTTGACTCTCTTACACTATGGCTATGTCTACACTACTGGCTTTTGCCAGCAGAGAGTATGCTAATGAAGTGCTCATTAGCAACTTCTCGCACTTCATTTGCATAATCTCTGCCCGAGGCTTTTTTCACGAAAGGTTTTTGTGCAAGAACTCGCAATGTAGACAGATCTGTTTTGCTCAAAAAAAACCTTTTTGCGCAAGATCCTTATGCTTCAAAAACCTCTTGTGCAAAAAACCTCCGGCAGAGACTATGCAAATGAAGCACGAGAAGTTGCTAATGAGCGCTTCATTAGCATACTCTCAGCCGGCAAAAGCCGACAGTGTAGACGTAGCCTCTGAGTTGAAAGGTACCAGTTGTGTTAGTGAACGGCATCTGCTTTCTCCCATATATCTCCTGCTCCTGACACTTTCCCCAAATCAGGATTTCTCGCAAAACGGAGGGAAAAAAAAGAAAGGGACGAACCCAAACTGCTATCTGTTATTTGCATATTGAGAACTAAGCAGTTACAGGGTGCTGAGATGCAGTATCACTGCACGATGGGGAGAAAACAAGATCAGGAAAAGTCTGTTTAAAGATAATCTAATAGTCTTCTGAACAGTGCAGTGGGATGAAGGGAGAAGCTAATATAATGATGCTAGGCTCCCGGAGCGATCCTGTGCCAAGCCGCATTTGCGGGGCACAGTGGGGACAGCACTAAAGAGGATTGTGGCAGAGCTGTGTTACTCTGCAGAGAGCATGTTTAAATCCAGAGCCCGGCTCTTGGTGGCTGGCAGCTGTTGAGTGCCGTGATGACACACGGCGTTTTTCAGTCACGTGACTCCCCTCGTGTTTCACAAAGGAGGTACGGAGAGGCTAAGTGACTTGCCCACGCCACCCCAAAGGCATGCGTACTCGGCAATTGAGAGATGTGAGGACACCCCATGTAGACAGACCCAAACTAGTTTGATTTAGTGAGACCAAAATGAGCTCAATGAACAGCAGTGAAACTGTGGCTGTGTGTGTCTATGTACCCAGGAGCCCAGGTGGGCAGGGTGAGCCCAGGTAGCCCCCTATGCTGCCGCAGCATCACTGCTATGGCTACTAGATCAGAAATAGCAGTGGTGTGTCTCCATGTGCTTCCATCACACCTCCCAGATGCAATGTAGACAAAGGTAGGACCAGGGTTAGACCTTACATTGCTTGATCAGCCCACTAGAAAAAGATTGAAACTTCTGGTTCTGAAACCCACTGAAATCAGAGGGAATCTTTCCTTCAATGGCATTGAGTGATGGAGTAGACCCGCTTTACCGGAGAGAAGTTAGAGATTGTGTGCTATTTTCCCTGCAACGTTAACATAAGCCTGACCCGACTTTCCATTTTGCACAGAAATTGTTTCTAATGGCACATGTAGCTTTCCATGGGACTTAGATTAAGGTCAGTGGGCAACAAACATCTCCCTTCTTGATGTAAAAATCTAAGATCCTCGGGCCGGGGAAGGAGCTTTCACTCAAGAAGCAGGATCAGATTCTCAAAACCGAGCTAAACACAAGAGCAAGCAGGTACCCGTGTATGCAAGTTATTCAGTTGGCTCCGGATGTCTCTTGATGATTCTTTTCTGGGCTGCCACTGGTACCTCGCTGTCCCTTAAAATGTCATGGCTGAGAGAGCAGGCCCTGGAAAACGTTGCCTGCAGAGCTCCTGTCTTTTGATGCATTGCTTGGATTAGTGTGATGGTCCGTGCATTGCATTCCACTCGCCTCTCAAGCTACATCTTGTGGTCACGGCAGTTTTATTCATAGGAGTGCATTCAATCACCACTGAAATTGATAGATTCCTACCAATGGGAATGGGATCAGACCCATAGACCATAATTTTCTGGTATATCAAAGTTGCGTGTACTAAGGAGTATATATTTTTTTACCAAATATTAAAAGAGTAAAAAGAATTTCCATGTATTGTAAGCTTTTTCAGGGGATGCATAGGGTATGTCTTCACTGCAATTAGACACTCATGGCTAGACCTTGTCACTGGAGGAAGAAGGAACGAAGGGGCTGTTTTATTGTGGTTCAGACATTTGGGTTCAAGCGGCAGCCCAAACTCCATCTTGTTGCATCCTAGGGCCCCAACTCCAGCCCAAGCATGACCATCGACACTGCAATTAAAAAGGCCCTTAGCTCAAACCCTGCAAGCCCAAGCCAGCCGGCGTGAGTGAGCTGTGAGTTTTTAACTGCAGTGTGTACATACCCTTGCTCTGCCTAGAAGAACTTGAGGAGGCAGCATTGTCCAATGTATCACGTGCTTAAGAGACCTAGATCCTATTCCCAGCCCTTCCACTCACTTGCTCACTTGACCTCCCATCCTTTGTATTACTTCTCTATTTAGATCAGGGGTGAAGAACCTAAGGCCCAAAGCCCGGATGCAGCCCCCAGCTTGCCTGGATCCAGCCCCCAAGACTTGGAGCTCCCTCCCCCCCGGGCCATGTTAGTGAGAGTTTGGTTCCTTCTCACTTGTGTGCGGCCCCCAACCGGTTTTTCTGTGAGACAGCGGCCCCCAACCCAAAAAAGGTTCCCCACCCCTAATAATTTTTGATGAGTAGAGACTGCCTCAGACTTCATGTGTGCACAGCTCCCAGCACTATGGGGTCAGCTGATGAGTCTAGGGCCAGGTCTACATTACGGGAGACCGCCAACCTAAAATATACAACTCCCGCCATGAATCAATGAACCTTAGGTTGAATTTCTGCGGTGTCCCCACTGCGGGACATTGACAAGAGAAATTCTTCCATTGACTTCCCTTACTCCAGTAGAGTACCAGAGTCAATGGGGGCGCCATCAGCAGTCAATGTAGCGGGTCTTTCCTAGACTCACTAAATCGAACTCCGGGAACTCAATCTCCAGAGCGTCAATCTCAGGGTAAATGAAGACAATCCCGAGGTGTTGCCATAATACAAATCAGAAGGAAAATAAGGTGCATGTGACTAGGCCATAGGGGCTGTGAATGGCCAGCCTTTCAGATATGCCGAGCAATGAGAGCCAGCGATTCATACAGTGACATTTGTGGTCTTTTTAACAACAGGACAATAGCTAACTACCGGGAGGGGGTTGGGGAGGAAGGGAGGGAATAAAGGTTCAAGTGAAAAAAAATTAACTTTCTAAAATTCCACCTCTGTACACACAACTTGAGATCATAGCTGAACTTGGGGACACATTACAATCCTGGTAACTTTGTAATGTAAAGGTTGCTTGTCAATGAGTTATTATACAGCATTAATAATGCATTTATAGACATGTTCCCCAATTAATTTTCAAAGTATTTATGGCACAGACCAGTTAGACTACATTAGTATAATCACTCCTTGTGCGTTAACTTTATTGCCAGGGCTTCGCTCATCATTCTAATTGGCTTGTTATTACACAGAGATGTAATAACCCCTCTCTGTATAGTTGTTTATAGCACATCAATAGCAAACACATTCCCTTTATTGGAAGTGATGTGTGTTTTATTATCATATAGCCCAATAAGTGCAATCCGCATAGATGAACGAGGCTGCTAATGAATTGGCTCCCTAAACAGCTGAAAAAGCAAACCTGTTATTACATATTTTGCTATCTGAGATATAATTGTAATTATGGTTGTAGCAGCCTTCCTTTCAATATCAAAAGGCACAGTGGAAGTTTTATTTTATTTTTTTTTCTTTCAGTGCTCAAGAGAGAGGTCTTGTCTCTTGCTCAAAATTTACCAATACAAGACTATGGTTAGAATTTTCAAAGCATCTTCATAGGAATTGGGTCATTTAGAAACAAACAAGATATAGATAGATAGATAGATACCGTTAAGGTATTCTTTTATACCTATACAAGAGGTACTGTATTATACCTGTACAAGAGATATTATTTCCACAGTGAGGACTAGAATACAGGATCTCTCATCCCCAAAATGCAACTTGTTAGTTGAGCTGAAGGAGAATCTGTTAGCTTTAATAGCATTGAGGCTCCTTTGTGGCTCACAAGGTTCAGGAACGAGACGGTTAAAAAAAACCCCTATATTTAAAAGATGACCAAATGCTGTTTTTCTTTTGTGTATTATTTATTTTGGAGTAGCTATTTTACAGTAAATCTATTTTTGGTTCACCTGAGACTTAATTTTTTTTTCTGAGCATGAATATGGAACACGGAGAACTCTCCCTTCTGCAAATAAACTGAATACATTCATTAAAATAGGAACAATTTAGAAACAGCAGCATATTTGCTGAAAAAGTCAACTTTTTGCACTGAAAAAAGTTTTAGGTAATGAATGCCCCATATCTGCCCGCAGGTTTTTGTAATGTCAGTCCTCAGGGGCCATATTCATGCCCAAAAGACTCACTAATCATTGCCGATAATATTGTTCAATTTATGCAAAGCAAACTTTGTGTGCCTTCTTAGAGAACAAACAGGTTTGATAGTGGGCAGATTTCTGATAAGTGACACAGCAGAGGTGGTGGAGTTTGTGCCAATCCAAAGGTGATGGAAAGCAGTTCCATCGTTTGGTTTCCCTCCCACCCAAAAGGACATCCTAGCATCCAGAATGACAATCCATTTTGAGGCTGGATCCATGTTTTTAAAAAAGTACCACCAAGCAAAGCAAAGCGTTAATTATGGGGCACTAATTCCTTCAGAAAGCTCTAGTGACTACATGCAAAGCACTCTTGCTTCTCTCCCGCAGTTGCTACCACCAGGCCCCCACAACTGAATGATAGCTCCTATCATTTGTTGATGCTTGGATTTGATTCTGCTCGTAATCCGTGTTTCCTCCTTGGCAGATATATGGTTTCCCTTAACCTCCCCTGGAAACTTGCCTTGTCTATGCTACAGAGCCTTTGCCAGTATAGCTTTGCCAGCAGAGCCCCCTAGTGGAGATGGGGTGTAAGCTGACAGGAACAGGTCTGTTGCCATAGCTACACCACTTCCCCAAACAACATTATCTAAGTGGACAGAAGCTCTCCTATAGGCCTGATTGTGGCCATATGGGGACCTATAGGCCTGATTGTGACGCCCCCTATGTTGGCTAGGGGGTGTGATTTTTTCACACTCTTCTCCAACACAAAAGTACCAGCAAAACATTGTCATGCTGTCTAAGCCTCAGAGCCAATGTCTTACTTACCGAAGTAGCAGGTGCTTTGGGCATGCTCTGGAAGCACCATCCTGTTCCTGGCTGGGTAGGTTTGTAGACGATGTGAGTTTAACACAGACATCATTAAAGAAGGGCCTGAGTCCAGACCCCAAATCTGAAAGTACCACCCTGGCTTCATGCCGATGGTTATGTCTCCCTCTAGTGCCTTGCTTCCGTGACTCTAAAGACTGATAGTCACAGCCACAAAAGTTACTCCCAGTCCTCAAGTACTCAGAAGCATGTGGTTTTGGACCCTCATTCAGTAAGATATTTAAGCGTGGGCCTGACTTAGGCACCTGAGTAGTCTCACCGAAGTCAAGTCAATGAGCATAAGAACATAGGAACGGCCATACTTGGTGAGACCAAAGGTCCATTTAGCTCAGTATCCTGTCTGCCCACAATGGCCAATGCCAGGTGCCCCCAGAGGGAATGAACACAACAGGGAGTCATCAAGCAATCCCACCCCAATCATCCATTCCCAGCCTCTGACAAACGGAGGCTAGAGATACCATTCCTACCCATCCTGGATAATAGCCCTTTGTGGACCCATCCTCCATGAATTTATCTAGCTCTTTTTTTAACCCTGTTGAAGTCCTGGCCTTCACAACATCATCTGGCAAGGAGTTCCACAGGTTGACTGTGTGTTGAAAGAAGAAGTACTTCCTTTTGGGGTTTTTTAAAACCTGATACCTATTAATTTCATTTGGTGACCCCTACTTCTTATGTTATGGGAACAAGTAAGTAACTTTTCCTTGTTCACTTTCTCCACACCAATCATGATTTCACTGACCTCTATCAACCCATCCCCCCTTAGTCTCCTCTTTTCTAAGTCAAAAAGTCCCAGTCTTTTTAATTTCTCTTCATATGGCAATTGTTCCAAACCCCTAATAATTTTGTTGCCCTTTTCTAAACTCTTTCCAATTCTAAGATAACTTTGTTTGATGGAACTATTCCTATGTTATGGTTAGGCATATGCTGGAGAACTTTGCAAAAGTGGGCCCTTGATGAGGAATACTTGGGTTTGCTCCATGCTATTGTTCTGATATTCAGGCCATTAAAAGATGAACTTTAGTTCTTAGAATCATAGAATCATAGAACTGGAAGGGACCTCGAGAGATCATCAAGTTCAGTCCCCTGCCCTCACGGCAGGACCAAGCACCATCTAGATCATCCCTGATCGATGTCTGTCTAACATGCTCTTAAATATCTCTAGAGATGGAGATTCCACAACCTCCCTAAGCAATTGATTCCACCCTGACAGTTAGGATGTTTTTCCTAATGTCCAACCTAAACCTCCCTTGCTGCAGCTTAAGCCCATTGCTTCTTGTCTTATCCCCAGAGGCCAAGGAGAACAATTTCCCCCTCCTCTCTGTGACACCCTTTTAGATACCTGAAACTGCTATCATGTCCCTTTCTCAGTCTTCTCTTTTCTAAACTAAACAAGCCCAATTCCTTCAGCCTTCCCTCGTAGCTCCTGTTTTCTAGAGCTTTAAATCATTTTTGTTGCTCTTCTCTGGACCTTCTCCAATTTCTCCACATCTTTCTTCATAGCAGCCATTTGCGTGGGTCCAATCCCTTAGCTTTCTTAGGTGATCCACATTCTTTATTAAAAGTGCATTTTCATATGGCACAGACACCAGATGTCTGAACCATACTCAGTGCCCTCTGTCGTTTGCAAAGAGATTTAGAATTGATCAATTTAAAATAAGACCATCTCAGTCCTCCGCTCTTAGAGCTGGCTAAACAGGCAGTGGGTGTTTGATGATGGAAGAGTCTTTCCCCTGAGCTACAAATGACAGATACATGTTCAGATAATAGATTACAGGATCGGAATTTATAACAAGTTTTGAGATTCACAAAGCGTCATAGGGCCTGCACTGCAGATCTCAGTTGCTCTATGTTCAGCAGAGTGTATGTGAACTCATTTTGGTCTGAAGTAAATGGGATGATGTTCAATAAGGACAAATGCAAAGTACTGCACTTAGAGAGGGACAATCCATTTCACTTATACAAAATAGGAAGTAACTGTCTAGACCTGGGTTTTTCAAATTTGAATTGTCGAGCCGCCAGAATAAATTGCTGGCAGGCCTGCACTGCTTTGTTTACTTAACATGTCCATAGCCATGGAGCCTCACAGCTCCCATTGGCTGGAAACAGTGAACTGCAGCCAATGGGAGCAAAAGTCTCCCTGGCTAGAGAGACAGGCCCACCAGTTGCTTACCTTGGTGACCCCACAATCCAAGTTTGAAAAATCTGATGTAGACTGTGCTGAAAGGGATCTGGGGTCAGAGTGGACCACAAGCTAAATGTGAGTCAACAGTATCACACTGTTACAAAAAAAAGCAAATAGCATTCTGGGAGGCATTAACAGGAGTGTTGTGAGCAAGACACAAGAAGTAATTCTTCCTCTCTACTCTGCACTGATTAGGCCTCAGCTGGAGTACTGTGTCCACTTCTGGGCACAACATTGCAGGAAAGATGTGGAGAAATTGGAGAAGGTCCAAAGAAGAACAACAAAAGTGATTAAAGGTCTAGAAAACATGATCCATGAGGGAAGACTGAAAGAATTGGACTTGTTTAGTTTAGAAAAGAGAAGACTGAGAGGGGGCATGGTAGCAGTTTTCAAGCACCTAAAAGAATGTTACAAGGAAGAGGGAGAAAAATTGTTCTCCTTGGCTTCTGAGGATAGGAGAAAACTCAATGGGCTTAAATTGCAGCGAGGAAGATTTAGGTTGGACATTAGGAAATACCTCCTAGCTGTTAACATGGTTAAGCACTGGAATACATTGTCTAGGGAGGTTATGGAATCTCCATCACTGGAGATATTTAAGAGTCGGTTTGATAAACATCTATCAGGGATTGTCTAGATGGTCCGTGGTCCTGCCGTGAGGGCAGGGGACTGGACTTGATGACTCTCGAGGTCCCTACCAGTTCTATGATTCTATGACGAGATTTTTAGACTGTAGCCCTCCTAGCTTCTTGGTAAATTGGATAGCACTATGAGCATCATGTGCTACTTTCATCCAAAGGCAGTCCAGGCATTTCAGATATCAGATAGGCTGGGAATCATGACACCTGGTTTCTTATTACTGCTTGTGTCTCAGGCATGCTGGGAGCCACTGTTCCAGTGGCTCAGTGTCCCCAATGATGCTGCTTTTTGTAAGGTGTTTTGAGATCTGCAAATGATGCACAGCTTTCAAAAGCGGGTAGGGAATAAGCTAGGTTAGCCTTAACGACTAAGGGGTGAACTTACCCATTCTTGCTGCCAGTACAAGTTAATTGAGTGAGTTAGGTCTCATTAGAGACATTGAGTTTTTGACTCATGAAATCACATATTGTTCCCCTGTATTTTTTATAAAGCACCTTGCACTACCCAAGCTGAAAAGATCCTACTAATCATAGTTTCTGCTCACTATGAATGGTTTTATTTACTGATGTGTCATTTTTGCATCCCATTCAGTCTGGACAATGAAAGTAAACTGGTCAATTTCTCGTTAAAGTCAGTTGCCATTTTTTGTTCCATTATTTTTAGCGTCTTACCCCACTAGGCTACACTGAAAGTGCAAAATCACAGTAACTCCAGTGGGAGCTGCTGCTGGTGTAGCTAAGTGGAACTACTCTGATAAGTAAAAAACTTAAAAAACAATGAATAGTCTAGTAGCTTCTTAAAGACTAACAAAACATGTAGACGGTATCATGAGCTTTCGTGGGCACAACCCACTTCCTCAGATGACACACGGAAGCTCATGATACCATCTACATGTTTTGTTAGTCTTTAAGTTGCTACTAGACTATTCGTTGTTTTTTAAGTTTTTCCTGTTACAGACTAACTCAGCTACCCCTCTGAAGCAGATAAGTAAAGATATTCATATGCATCAGGTCAGGAGTGAGTCCTTAGTGGTGTTTCTTTTTTCCCCTTTTTTTTAATTGGAATGTTGAATGCATTTTGTAGGAATGAATGACCTGCACAGTTCCTCCTGCCCATGAAAATGTTGTCTGACTGGTAATTAATTCCTCAACTCTTTATTTTATCCATCTCATGAGTCATTGCAGACTGGCCAGATGCATTGATTATAAACCACAAACACTGAAGCTTGCAAGTAGCCATTCAATTAAGTTGAAATTATGCTGCACAATGTAAAACACATTTGATTTGTTTCTCCTGGTGCTCATTATTTTATTTTATTTTAAGTATGGATAACAAGGACAAGGGATGGGAGACCAGCCCAGGAATCCCAGCCAGATGGAATGAAAATGATGTGATTTAAATAAGGCTTCATTAGAGATGAGTCTAAACCAGTGTTTCTTAACATGGTCTGGGAAACCATGTTGAGAAACCTGTTATATGGCCGGGCCAGTTTGTTTACTTACCGGTGCTGCGACTACGGAGCCTCGTGGCTCCTATGGGCTCCGTTTCGCCGTTTGCAGCCAAGGGAAACCGTGGGAAGCAGCGGGCCAACCCATGCTGCTTCCCATGGCTCCCCTGGGATGCAAATGGTGAAAGGGAGCTAGTAGGAGTTGCGAGGCTCTGTGACCGCGGCACCAGTAAGTAAACAAAGCGGCGCGGCCGGTTAACAGGTTTCTCAAAGTGGTTTTATGGACCACTTTGAGAAACATTGATCTAAACCCAAGCTCTGGATTGGAATTATTGTTATATGTTATTTGTATTGCAGTAATGTCCAGCAGCCTCAGCCATGGAACAGGATTCCATGGTTCTAGGTGCTATGTACAATCATAGAACAAAAAACATCATCCTTTCCCTAAAGATCTTACAGTCTAAGTCTAAGGAAAGAAACAATACGTAGATACAGCTGAGGGAGCACAAAGAGACAATATGACAGGAACAGCCAGTAGGAGAGGCTGTGGTCTCAACACACACTAGCTACCTAACCTTTGTTGAGTTTTTGTAGATGCCATGGCAAAGGAGGATTTAAGAACGGCTGTGAAGGAAGATAATAAGGTAGAGTCATGGATATTTACAGGGAGTTCCACTCAAGTGTGAGGACTGGAGCAGCTGGAGAGAAGGCACAAGGTGTGAGAACACCCTAAAACTGTGGGGAAGCTCAGATCCTGATCCAAATGTGGTTGTTTTCCCATTTCTGTGATATGCTGAATTTATCCCTCTCCCCTAGAATTTTTGGATCAATTTCTTGAGCTAAACTTGTGGCTAAAGACCCATCTCTGGACATGACAGGAAACTTGATTTTTGATTCAGGATGATAGGGAGACTGGTTTTGCGTCAGGCAAGAACTGAGTGAGAGCTTCTGCCCCCACCAGGCCTGAATCAAAATGTTTCTTTGAACAGCAGTTTGGTTTCGTCCACATTTGTGTTCACATGACACTGTGCTTTCTGCTCTTGGCCAGGACTGTAAGTGGAAGGGTCAGAACATTTCTATTCTCTGTATTTCTAGCTGGACTGGTGGAACATGACATCTGTAGGTCAGAGTTTCTCAGCATCCAGTCCCTGAGATCTCTCTGACACAGTTTGGAAAGCAAGCAAGCTGGGCCCTGGTATCAAAAAAGTTGAGAAATGCTGTGGTAGAGCTAGTCCAGTGTTTCTTAAACGTTTTAAGACCGAGGAACACCAAACAATATTTTTTTATGAGAAACACAAAGGATTTTTTGTTGAGCAAAAAAAAAAAAAAAGGTTGGGGGAAAGTTATTGAGGGGAAAAAAAAGTCGTCTGCCCCTTTAAGGGTGGCCATTTTGAATTCTGTTGTTCTCTGCAGCACACCTCCCACAGTTTAAGAAACACTGATCTAGTCATACCTCCTGCATGACATAGTCAAACTTGCATTTGACTAAAGCATAAAGAAATCTAGCCAGAAAACTACTCTTGTGGAGTTTCTTGCTCCACTAGGAGATCAAAACAAGTTTGGATGGACTATTTCGCTAATTGTTTTTCTCACACTCATCACATCTAGCCCATATTTTGATTAAATTTTATTGCTGAAACATGTATAACATTTAAAGCTGTATCATTTTTTCCCTTAAAATCTTCATTTTGGTCAAAGTTTGTCCTGGTTAACATAAAACAAACAAACAAATGAACCAAAAAGCCCAAACGACAACAAAATATGTTGTCACTGAAAATAGGGAGTTTTCAGTGTAAATATTCAGGTTTGGGGTTCAGTGGTCATTCAAAATGTTCGGTATTTAATTTGAAAAAATGTGAATGCTTTATAGAAAGTGCTCCTCCATAAACAACCTTTATTTTCATTTGCAGTTTTTCATCAAATAAGCAAAAATGATTTTCCAGGGGAAATTTAAAACCCAAGATTATTCAGAAGTTCCTGTGAAAAATATTTGGTGTTTTCCCACCAGCCCTTTGTCCTTACCATCTGACAATCTTAAGGACTTTACAGACACTGGTGAATTAAATGCCCCAATACTCTTGCATGGTAGGGAAGGGACGTATTATTCCCATTTTATAGATAGGAAAACTAAGGCACAGAAAGATTACGGGACCTCTCTATGATTACACAGGAAATCTATGGGCAGATCAGAAAATATATCCCAGATCTCTTGTCTCCCACTCTTCTGCCTTCACATAGAATAATTCTTTTGTCCGCCTCCCCCCACAAAATGGCACTGTTGTGACACAAAGAGAAATGACACCTTCTTGGCACAATGAGAGTATTTTAAATTGTTGAACAGACAATGTAAAGACAAGTATGTATTTGCCAAGCAAATCAGCAAGATTTTTTATTCTCTGTTCTCTATGAGTCTTCTGACTCCAGCTGCAGAAGGTGGTGGAAACTTATGAAAAATAAGAATATAATAAAGGACAGATTGGGTCAGACCAAAGGTCCATCGAGCCCAGTATCCTGTCTTCTGACAGTGGCCAATGCCAGGTGCCTCAGAAGTAGGGAATCATCAAATGATCTCACCCCTTTCACCTATTCCCAGCCTCTGTCATCGGCAAGGGACACCATTCCTACCCATCCTGGCTAATAGCCATTGATGGACCTATCCTGCATGAATGTATCTAGTTCTTTTTGAACCCTGTTAAAGTCTTGGCCTTCACAACATCTATGGCTGATGCACGATCATAAGTGATCTTGGCTTTGTAGCGCAATAGCACTTCCAAACCGATCAAGAGTATGTATTGTAGCAGTAGAAGTGTCTGGTGTGGGTTGTTGTGTTAAAACTAACCTGGCCAAAGCATCAGAAAATGCACTGTTAGGAAATAACCCCCTGTGAGGATATGGGAACTGACAGAGTCTTTTCCACGTGTAATACTTGTGATTTTTATGAGTCTCCATTCATAGAGCAACTCCACTGACCCTTGATCTCTAGACCTGCGTGCATCAGTTAATGCAGTTCATTCTGCACGCTCAAAAGCTAGCACCCCCGATGTGCTCTCCCCCTCTCCACTTGCCAATGACAACGTCTGTGCAGTGCTTTTCCTCCCTCCCAGAAGGTTTATTTACAAACTCAGCAGAGACAGTTGTGCTGTCCCCGTCCCCTCCCACTGGAATTTTTGGCCAAGACTAGCTAGAGTCAGAAAGGAACCCTGGTGACAAAATGGTGAATCGCATTGGGCTCTACCTGGCCATCTAACCGGGAATGCTTTCATCTCTTAAACATTAGCCACACATTGACCTTTAACAACATCACAAGCCTTCACTCTCACTAACACGTTGTATTTTTCCTTGGGGAAGGAGTTTGTCGCTAAAGGTTGGAATCAGCAGTGGATCGTGGGGCTGGCGATGCTATTCAATTGCCCTGACTGATTTAGGATCCGTTTCTTTCTAGCATTTTTTTTTACTCTCAAATCTAAAAAAAAGCAGTGACCAGGCTGGCAGTGACATGTGATTAATAGATTGCACCTTTAGAAAGGAGTTAGCAGAAGGGGATTAGCTTTGCAGCCTATTATTTATTAATTAAAGCCAGACACCCTATTTATACCAATGCTGATGACATTAATCCATGCTCGGGCCTTGGGAGTCCTAGCGTCGTAAAGATTTTGATTAAGCTGTTGCATATCCTGGTGCTATTCTTACCTTTCTACATCTCCTTCCCTTTGCTCTGATGACCTAGTGTTTCGGGAACTTCTGGTGGACTTCAGAGATCTAAATGCAAGTCCCCAGTCCAACAGACTTCCTGTGGGACTGTCGGTAAATTGCTCGGTTTCTCTGCCCCTCAATTCTCACCCTGAAAAAAAGGGAACTTTCCTAACTCATAGGAGTGTTGTAAGGACTCTGAGGTGCTCTAGGAATGGGAACCACATGAGTGCCTTAGACAGACAAACTTAGAATCATAGAATCATAGAGCCCTAGAACTGGAAGGGACCTCGAGAGGTCATCGAGTCCAATCCCCTGCCCTCACAGCAGGACCAAGTACCGTTTACATCCCTGACAGGTGTCTATCCAACCTGCTCTTAAATATCTCCAGTGATGGAGATTCCACAACCTCGCTAGGTAATTGATTGCAGTGTTTAAGCACCCTGACAGTTAGAAAGTTTTTCCTAATGTCCAACCTAAACCTCCTTTGCTGCAGTTTAAACCCATTGCTTCTTGTCCTGTCCTCAGTTGCCAAGGAAAGCAATTTCCCCTCCTCTTTCTTTCAGATACTTGAAAATTGAGTGACCCTCTCTCTATCCTTCTCTCTACTTTGTATACAGACAACTTAGCCTCCCTGATTCATGCCAGATTGCTCTCAGAGATGTACCCAAAATCCATTTCATCTGGGACAGGGAAATCCAGCTCAGGAGATATCAGAATTTTTTTTTTTTTTGCATGAGTGCAAGATGTCTCACAAAAGAGGCACTTCTTGACCTCAAGCAGAGAGTGGAGGGACCAGAGAAATGGATGCAATGTGGCTGAGAACCCATCAGTGTGAATGTGCTTTGCATTGTGATTGATGAAGGCCCATGTGTTGCTACTGTCTGCAGAATGATGCCTGGGCAGTACTGCCACAGCAGGAGACTGGACTTGATGGACCAGCAGCTCCCTTCTCGTCCCATGTACTTGTGAAGTGTTGTCTGTACATTAGTACAGCACCTGGTGCTGGTTGAGGATTCTAGGTGCTCTTGTAAAAGACATGATAAATAATAACAGGAAGGGGGAAAGAAAGGGAAAGGCAACAATATTAAGGCCAAGTCCTTGTTGTCCTGTTGAGGGACTCAGAAGGCATGGATGCTGCTGGATGGGTCTAAGAGAAGACGGATAGGACTATTGAAAATGGATCCACAAAGCTTGGATCTGGTTCTGAGCTGGGACTTTGGACACCCCAAGTTTCAGTGACTTGGGGTTTTGGTTCAGACCTCTCTAACACAAGAACACACAAACTAGCCATCGATTACATGATACTTATGGACTGCCATTCACATGTGACTGTTTGTCCTGCTGTCCTATATGGTGGCTAGAAATTCCTGGCATAATGAGGGTGATTTAGCTTTTTTTGTGCTCCTATCCAGGTCTAATTTTAAGATATAACAGAAAAAGGGGGTGACTTTCCAACCATTTCACCCACCCCTTCCTGTTTTGTACTGTAATTATGATGGAACACAGCTGTCAATTTTAGGATCCAGGCCTGGAGGCAAACTTTCCCCAGATTTGAGGCTGTTTAGATCTGTTTTTTTTTTTTTTCTTTCAGACTGTTGTAAAGCTGGAAATGGAGGTTATGAGCAATTTCCCAGTATTCCAAGGCAATTCAGATCTACAGTTTGCTTTTCGGCCCGTCTCCAGTCAACACATTAGTTTCTGAACGTGAAAAGAAAGAGTCATTTTCCTTGGCATATTCTTCTCTGGGTGTGGAATGTGTTGATACGGTGGTAACGCTTCAGGACAAAGATTGTATTGTGTTGTGTTAATGGATAGAAATGCCACAGTAGCTGCCATTAGCATCAGTGGAATGGAAAGGGGAATGCAGATGCCAAGATGCGCACGTTTCTGTTTCTTGGATGTTGGTTAATTCAGGGTTTTTAGAGGCAATTATGATTGAAAATCCATAGCTGGAGTTTGTAACTAAGAGAGGAATAAAATCGCTCATGGGCTTTGCTGTAGTTCACTTTGTTCCCAGTGTCGATCAGTGAAAAGGCAGGATGCTAAAATGTACCGGCTCTTAATACAACCCACATTGTGAGAAGCAGGCCCTTCTCGCTCAGTGGTGTGGCCTAGGAGGCAAATGCCTCCTGCGGATTTTTAAAAGGGGTCCCTTATCTATAGCGTGCAGATGCAACTCAGGGAGAACCAGATTGTTTTCTTTCTCCAAACTGCAGTCATGGGTGATGGTTGGGGAGTGGAGGAATGTCAACAGGTTGATTATGGTTTCAACCTGATCCTGGTCTATGAGTTAGAGCAACCTAGTGACTGCTCTAATATATGTTGGGTTTGTGATCAGCTGGTGCAGATGAATTGACACGTCATTCTTCCCCAACAATGCCCTTGGCTTGGAAGGAGGGTGTTTGCATAGGAGGCGGCTTTGCTGGGTTTATGTCAACAGATAATTCCCAGTGGCTGAATGGAATTTTCTGGTACCCATTTTCAGTCAGATCATCCCATAGGAACAGGCCACACTGGATCAGACCAAAGGTCCATCTAGCCCAGTGTCCTGTCTTCTGACAGTGTCCAATGCCAGGTGCCCCAGAGGGAATGGACAGAGCAGGTAACCATCAAGTGGCCTCCCCTGTGACCCATTCCCAGTTTCTGGGGTTGAGAATCTGGACCACAGACTACAGACCATGTTTCATGATCATCCAAGTATCTTTGTATTAGACATGGTAGCTTGCAATCTGCATGGGCTGTTGCAATTTACAAGCTCCGATAAATCTGTTAGTCTATAAGGGTATGTCTACACTAGCCCCCTAGTTCGAACTAGGGAGGCTAATGTAGGCATTCAAAGTTGCAAATGAAGCCCGGAATTTAAATATCCCAGGCTTTATTTGCATCTTCCGTCGATCGCCATTTTGAAATTTCACTAGTCCGGACTAACTGCCGACTACACGGCAGGAGCGGTAGTTCGAATTAAAGCCTAATTCTACCGTTATTCCTCCTGCAATGAGGTTTAATGGTAGTTGAATTAGGCTTTAATTGAACTACCGGCTCCTGCCACGCAGCAGCGGCAGTTAGTCCGACTAGAGAAATTTCAAAATGGCGCATCGATAGGATGATGCAATAAAGCCCGGGATATTTAAATCCTGGGCTTCATTTGCAACTTCGAATGCCTACATTAGCCTCCCTAGTTTGAACTAGGGGGCTAGTGTGCACATACCCTAAGGTAACACTTCTGTTAATGCATCCCAGAATCATGTTTGCTTTTTTTGCAACAGTGTCACACTGTTGATTCATATTTAGTTTGTGGTGCACCATGACCCCTAGATTCCTTTCTGCAGTACTCCTTCCTAGACAGTCATTTCCCATTCTGTATGTGTGAAACTGATTGTACTCCAGGAGTATACCCCAGTCCAACACTTGCGTGATTTTATTTGAAAGGAGCTGCATGCTGACCACCAGACAGCTGTACACAATGTACAGTGCATTTCTAGAACTGCAGGTAGGACAGATATAACTGATAGGTTAGTGATGACACTGGGAAATAATAATACTTAGCACTTTTCCAGCATATCTCACACCCATTAGTAAAAAATATAGGACAATCAAAAATCAAGCCAGCAAACAAAACTCTAAACTATATCTCAGGCAAATATATAGGCCTGAATCCTGCATTATCATCACTAATACTCCTAGCACTAAAAAAACAATGAGTAGTCCTAGAGCACCTTAGAGACCAATTGGGGGGGGGGAAGGGGGAATGAGCAGAATGGTGAGAGAAGGGGGAACCCTCACAATTTATAACAGAAAAAGAAGGGGGGGGGGGAAGTACCTGTCAGTTGTAGTGCCAGTGCTAATGAGGCTAATTGAGTGGGCTGGAAGGGCCCCATTAGCTTCTGATGTCAATTGGGTGTTGAATGTAAGGAAAGCGGGTTTTATAATGGCCCATCCTAGCCATGTCTCCTTTAGGAAACTGTCAGTGTAGCAGAAGAAGACCTCTGCACTACCATTGCGAGGGAAATAATGCTGAACAGGCGCCGGGCCCAATCCTGAGCTCCACTGAGCGACGAGACGCTGTCACCGCTAGTGAGCTAGTGACAGTCTCTCTGGACGGCTGCTGTGGAAATGCTGAACAGCACGCATGCAGCTGCCTGGTGGGCACAAAAGGCATTCGCTCAGGCCAGCTAGGATCCCATAAACGCACACTGGGTTGAGTCGCATCCCTTCAAAGCTCCTTTTGAAGGCTTGGTTTTTCTTTTTTCACCTCCAGCACCAAAATGCCAGCAGGCTTCAGAACAGTAAATACCCTGCAGCGCAAACACGAGCTTGCTTCAGAGAAATTATTCAGCGCCTTGAAGCCTTAGCCTTGCCCTTTAAAATGAAGGGCATGCTTAGGAAAAGCACTTCTCCGCTTCTGAGGCTTTGCTATCAACACGTTCGCAGTCGTGGGCACCCTGGGCCGTGACGGCCTCAGCTCAGCAGGGCCAGTCTTTGGAAAGGAGACCTCTAAATCCTACAGTCTGGATTGACTGGATGTCATTGGAGATGTCATTGGAGTATCACTTCCACACAGAGGTGTGTGGGGGACTGCTGTGCTAGTAGAGGTGCTAACTGTCTGGTGCAACATCCCACCAGTAAAAATCCCGTGGCACTTTTTGAGTAGAAGTGGTTATTATGGCAAAATTCCACTATAAGTTTCCTTCTGGTTCCTCATAGTTTTCACTGGAGATTGGACTAAATTCTCAGCTGTTGTAAACAGAGTCATCTCCACTGGCTTCTACAGTGCTCCAACCAGCAGGAATTTTGGCCCGCTTGTTTTCTTCTTCACTTCCTGTCCCAAACCAAGGGGCAGTGTCACTGTATAACATTGAATAGCTGTTGCAACCCAGGGTACATCCAGAATACAGAGCTTTTCCGGGATACCAGCGGTATCCCGGAATAGCTCTACCACATCCAAGGAACGTGTCTGCTTTTCTGAAAAAAATTTCGGAAAAGCAGACGCGTTTTTTCGGCATCCCTGGAAACCTCATTTTGCGAAGAAGAAGGGATGTTCCAAAATAGGGTTTTTCCAAGATTTAGTCCCGTGTAGATGGGCAAAATGTCAGAAAAGCTTCTTTTGGAAGAAAAGCGGAAAAAGATACGCAAATTGCGGTTTTTCCTACTTTTCTTTGTAGTGTAGACATAGCCACAGAGGCGGCTGTTTTTCAGCAGTGGATGAAGAGATGCATCTGTTGGAGAATGGAAGTACTATTAGAGCCTTGAGTTTAAAGGTGCCACTAACTGTAGAAGATATACCTTATCTTTATGTCATGTTAGCATCAGAGCTTTGCCCTGAATAAAGAAAATTGCCCTCCCTATTATGGAATCAGATTCAAAGATGTCTTCATTCTATTAACATGCTCCAGCATCTACTCTGCATAGTAAGATGAGGAGGCCTGAGATATGGATCACAGGCCTCGTATAAGGTAGTATAAGGCCTGAGGCCTAGTATAAGGCCTGAGGCCTAGGAGCAATGGGCAACACTTTGCTCAAATAAAGCAAAAGATAAGCTGTGAGCCGGAAGCAGGCTTTGCTAATAGAATTTAGTATAAACACGGTTAAGGGCACAAAGCACTAAAGGGTGCCAGGCACAGAAAATAAGCATTCCGAAAGGTCATAAAAGAACACTTTGTGAATAAACTTCTCGGTACCAACTGCCTCCCTACAAATAACAGACATATACCAACCCAGTTTCAGGACAGGGTCTAAACTGACAGCATGATCGATCGAGATTGAACCCCCTTGTATGAGGTAATGGGTGGTATCTAAGCAACAAGAGGTGGCAACCTGAGATGTCAGGTGTGATGTGTAAGTTGTTTGTACCTGCGTATAAAAGTGTACCCCAAAGAGTTGCCTTTGTCCGACTGAGGGGGCAGGGTCTTTTTCCAGGCATTGACTGAGTCTGTCCATTGTCAGGGGGTACATATGCACAGTGATTCGGTAGAGTCTACCGACAGCTGTTATTGTACTTTAACAATAAACCTGGCTGGGTACTTTTGAGCCTTATCTGATCGTGTGCTCTTTAGGGGCTCTCTCGGAGTCTGCCGTGATGGCTATTTGCGCAAGTCAGCACAACACACAGGGGAAGCACACGCACACAGCCAAACGGTTTTCATCATAGATGGAGCAGGAGACCTGTCAGGACACCACACCAGTGAATTCTGACTACTACCCCATGAAACTTCATACTCCATCTGTCCTTTTGCTTCGGTAGTTCCGAGACTTGTCATGCAGAACCTGAGCATTTGTGCCATTATTCTCAGAGTGCGGGCAGCACATTCTGAAGTGGCCTTCGAAAATCCAAATATGTGACACTCTATGTAAGCACCAGAGGAATGGAGCTTCATCTTTAATTCTGAAATGGCTGTGCTTTTCCACACAGACGTCAAATGCCTACTATAACGGAATGTGTGTGCATGAGCGTATGGAAGTGTAGACAATGTAGAGTTTCATATATGGTATGCAACCTATGGGTGAAGCTCTCTGTCAGAGTTTTTTGATGTAGAGCTGATATACCTTGGCTACAAACCTTAGAAAATCAGTGGAGTTAAAAAAAATACCCTATTCTTTCAAGGACAGCATGGAATGACAACTGGAAAACGCCCATGCATTGGCACCAGCACCACTGTAGCTAGTATTTCAGTGAGTGGCTACTAGAAACCAAGGTCAAGTCAGTGTTATTGCTTTTCATGAATATTAGAAAATGGATTTTTCTTATTCTTTCTTTACCCGTGTCTTAAAAGAGAATATTTGTGGTTACAATTTGGAATCACACCATGATCTCTCCTGAATAAAAAGTCAGTTTTTTTCCTCTCTTTGTATAAAACCCTCATAGTTTTATTGTGTATATATTTGAACATGTGGGTGAGTGGGTGGGTGCGAATGAGTGTGTTTTCTCCATTTTCATACCTCTCTGTTGCTGTTAAAAAAATCAATGGCGTTTTTTTCCAGATTCCTACCATATTACTGTTCTCTTTCTTTCTTTCTTTCTTTCTTTCTTTCTTTCTTTCTTTCTTTCTTTCTTTCTTTCTTTCTTTCTTTCTTTCTTTCTTTCTTTCTTTCTTTCTTTCTTTCTTTCTTTCTTTCTTTCCATTACCATCTAGGTGCCATAATAAAAAGCAAATGAAGGGAGAGTTGGGTTTTATTGTTTTCAGTTACATTGAAGTAACTAACTAGTAAGTTTTAAAAAGTCACTCTGGATTTACCCATGGGCAAATCAGAGCAGAATCCAGTATCTAGACTCCAGCCAGAGAAGTTTACTTGTGTCAGACCTCTGGCCTGAAGGTATAGAGGGTAAGGAGTTCTCTTTATGAACAAGAGAAAAGAAGACAGACACTCAATAGGGGAAGGAGATCTCTGCCATCATCTCTAAGTGAAATGGCTGTGGAGAGGGTTCATTTGCATACGCTTTCTACCCATAAATCCTCCAGGTGACATTCTGAGCAATCACCGTAACTGTACATGAACTGGTGAGGGCAGTGGACCTGAACCAGGAAGGGAAGCAGGGGAAAGGTTCCCTCTCTTGTGTCCTACACCACGGCCCTGTTGGCGAGGCCTGCTCAAGAGTCTGACTCCATTGATCCCTCACCACTGAAGACCTTGAGAAAAGAGATGTAGCAAAAGTCAGTCCCCAGTGAGAGATTACACAGAGGTGGGTGTTTGGCCGGAGACACTGCTCAGATGGTTCTTTCCTGAAGTCACAGAAAGCAGCAACAGAGTTGAGTGACCTCTGGGAAAGGCTCTCTGCCCAGCCCCAGGAAAGCTGAAATCAACGGGACTGGGAACGGGGAGAAGGTGAAAACCTCGGGACCTAGCTGGGCACCATTTCTTCTAGTGGCTGAAGGTAGGACTCCAAACCATGAGAAGGGTATAGTGGAGGAAGAAGGGGAGCTATGAAAAGGACATTTGTTTATCAGGCATCCGCTCCAGCAAGAAAGAACCAAGCTAATGGGCTGCTGCCCAGCATTACTCATTATTCATTTAAATGGATTGTGTCTCTCTTTTCCCAAGCTGATTTTGTGTCCCCGTGTCCTATAATAGTGTCTCTCCTTCTTTCCTATGTGGACTTTGCGCTTGCAAGAGGGGAAGTTTTGCCTATTAAAGGTGCCCGGGGAGGATTTTTTCTAGGTTTCTGGGTGAAGCTCAAGACAGTAGTGTTTGTTAATTTTAAGAGGATCCCCTACTGATTTAACCCTCAGCCCTTGTTATTGCTGAGAACATCTGGCAGAGGGTTTCTAGTTGCATGGTTTTGTTTAACTCGTTAATTAACATCAGCTGGTAATGCAGCTCCACAAGGAGGATTGTTCCTAAGGAATCTGATGGCTAGACCTTGAAGTATAGAAAGGGTAGTCCATAATGACCCCAAGCATGTGGGTGCATTGATTAGATTAAAGTCCTGTGATATTCTAGAGGTCCTGAATCCTGTGAAACCACTGAAAGTGATGGTGAGAAAATTACCCAAACATTTTTGGAGGGAGGGGGGAAGAAGTGGTATTTAGGGAGATCAGTTCCCATTTAATGCAGTTTTTTCCATCCCTAACTGTTGCATCCATTCTTCAGACACAGAGAAAGAACGTTGGACTTGGCATGGGATACAGCTTAAACCATCTACCATCCTACCCTTCTCAGGTCTAACAAGTCTGATAGCAGCTTCTACAATGTGTGGTATGTGTCTCTTGATAATAATCATGCAGTAAATGAGTCAAATACATCTATTATTTAGAGCTCAGATGATAACACTCTTATTCACCTTGGCCTTGTCTACACTAGCAATGTAAGTTGATCTTAGTTCTGCTAGTTAAGTATGTAATGTATATAACTGAAGTTCATGTAACTTACATCGACTTAACTCTGAGTCTACAAAGCACTATGTCAACGGCAGGCACTCTTCTGTCAACATAGCTTCCACCTTTCATTGAGGTGCATTAATTAATTCGACAGGCAAGTGCTTTCCCGTCGACTTAGCACATCTTCCCCAGACATGCTAAATCCATGCTGGCAGTGCTGATTTAGTTCATAGTGCAGTCACAGAAGTAGACAACGGCCCTGACTTGTACCTTCATCTAGAAGTAATGTCATTGATTTTAAAGGGACTACTTTCAATGTGAGTAGGACATCCCAAACTGGCCCTTGTAGGCACAGCCCTTTAACTCATGTGATAGGGACGCTCGCTTTTTGTGCCAGAGGTCTCTGGTGATGACATGCAATGGAGGTCATTACACTTGCAGAAGACTATGTCTGTCTTGAGGTTCTCCTGGTTCATTAAGAATGTAATTGCACTGTGACTCAGAAATAATCCTTCCTAGTCTTCTGTCTCTAGAATCTCTGCTTAGAATCAGCAGGAGGTCGCTGAACTGTGCCAAGATTAGCTTACTGAAGTGAATGGTGTTGTCTTGATCTGTTTTTCACCTTCGAGACAGAGATTTGAGCTACAAAATTGAGAGGCAGACTCAGAAATTGCGGGGTGGAGAGGGCTGGGGCCATTGCTGCTCATTGCAATAGGGACACAAGAGGTATTGTTTGCATTTCCTGATTGGATGGTTTTGTAGTTAACCAAGTACATACAGTGATTTGTGAAATTTATGGTCAAAAACATGCCATGATGTTTGCTTTTGGCAAATATTCCAGATTAAAATGTACATTTTTGTGTGAGGGAAGAGCTTGAATGTTCATGGGAAATGAACACGAAAGGCTTGCAGAAATCCTTGATGTGAAATTCATTTTTGAAAGTGTATCGATAGGCACAGGCAGTTTCCCCTCTCTCTGCTTACTCAGGTCTAGATTTGATCATGGTATTCACAGAAAGGGGCCCAAGCTAGATCAATGAAACTGAACCTTCTTGCATTCTGGGAAAATCTGGATTCAAAGCAGTCCTGAATCCAAGATATATGACATATGCCTGCCACTAAAGCAGGTCAAAATGGAATGCCAGATCTGAGTGACTTCAGACTAGAGGAGGAATTCACATTCCCAGACTGAATCTATATTCACCTTATTCCATTCTCACACTAGTTTTATACCCATTAACTCCACTGTAATCATGGTAAAGAGATGTGAACAGGCCCAGCCTTAGGGCAAAGCGAGCAAGGTGGTTGCCTTGGGCCCTGCGCCTTCACCACCCCGCGCTGCCCAGCGTCCGCCCGGCCGCTCGCTCGCTGCCCTGGCTGGGAGCTGCCTGGCCATGCAATGCAACCAACCACAACATGCCGCCTGGGCCCCGCAAACTCTTTGGCCAGGCCTGGATGTCAATTCAGAAGCATGCCTCATGGCGTTTACCCAGGGCGAGATGGATATATGTTTTAGTGGGGGTAGGGAGAAGTGCCGGTAGTGCTTAGATTTATTTAAAGTTATTGTATCTTATTCGACTACATAGTATTTTAGATTATTTATCATTAAGACATTCAGAGGCCATCAGGAATGGGCTACCTACAAATTAAAATACATTATTGTGAATAATAATGACTCTTTCCGCCTGGTCTAGCTTCCAGTTCCTATTATTTTGTAGGACTCAAAGAGAGACTTTCACTCCGGGGGGAAAATATTTGTTATCTGATTCAGATGTCCACCGGAAACATCCTAATCTTTGTGTCCTAGCAGGGATGAGCCTGAGGCACAATTGGATCTGAATAAACCACAACCCACCCATAGTTCAGAGAAGTAGGTTCCCCTCAATTATGTGCAAGAAGGTCTGGATTTTGTATTGTGTATATTGTCATGGCATAGGAAATTATAGTCTTCCTCATGCAGGAGGTGTTTATTGAAGAAAATCACTGCAGACAAACAAGTCTGTTTCCTCACAATTTGAATTCAAACTTTGTCTCCCTTGTTTACCAGAAGCCACTCCCTGTCTGGATCGCTGTATAATATAGGGAGACATGCAGTGACTTAACTATGTACTACAAGTAAACCTTTCATTGCCAGGATATTGGCCGATGCCGTCCCCAACGAATAATCCATAGAACAGCAATGGGCAACTTAGGCTAGCGAGTAGGCCGCGTGACTGGCCCTCCTTCGCCTCAGTGACCTGCAAGATTGTTGTAAGCCAGACGGTCTGCCAGGGCAGGGTAGTTTTGCTAACTGTGCTTGCGTGCCTAGAATTTGCAGGGTGGATGGGTTGAACAGCACTTTGATTGGAATCAGAGGGAGCGCCTGGCTCTGATGGTCAATGTTGTGTGCAATTGGCATGCACCTCACTTCACGTACCCTTGTTTTATATGTGTGTCACTTTAGTAATACCGTCTGCTGGACACCAGCAGAATCTGGCCACCCACTGCATGGACAATGGTATGATATCACGTGGGCCACACTTAGACACCCAGTGAACCACAGGCTGTCCACTACTGCCGTAGAACCTTCCGCAGAGGGGTTCCTATCTCCCAAAGAGTGGGGGTTGTTCTAGTGTGTAAAAGAGGGGAGAGAAGTGTCTGCTTAATAGAAGGGATGGAAGCGATGGACCCTCTAGCATTTGAGTCATTTCCTAATTGGACTGCAGAATATAAGGGATCATTTTGGACTGGCTGAGGAGAGTGAGCGTACGGGCTACAAGATGAACTAATATGTCTTTTCTTTCGCTAATTGCTTTGATTCAGTAAAAGGAAATGGGATAAGGCCAGTGCAGCTGGAGAGCGGGGAAACCCACTGATGGGGAGGGTTAACACTTGTCACTCTTAATCATCCTGTTAGAATCCTCTGACACATGGGCTATAAAGGATCCAGACACAGACAGCTCGTGCAATTCTATTTTTCCCCATTGGCACAATCTCTTTATGACTTTTTGTGTTAATTAGCTCTTCTGCTCCACTCCTCAGCCGCACGAAATCTGTGATGATTGTCATCGAAGGAGCAGAGACAGGGACTTGCGCTGGCCCCAGTGACTTTGCTGTTCTTCAAAAGTCTGTGGCTTTCTAGGCAGCAGCCTTCTTGTTATCCGGGGGCAAATAGAGGCATTGCTTCATGTAGGATAGACGCGTTCTCTCTTTGGACCTGAGCCTGGAAGTACTGAATCCCACGGAAACAGGGCGTCTGTCTCTGTATGTTGAAGGAGGAAAAAATTGGCCCAACTAAGTAAATATAATGAATGACATAAAAATAGACAGGACAGGGATCAGTTGTTTCCAGGAGTTACTCCAGCACTTCAGGCTACAACGCACAAGGAGCAATGGGCTTAAACTGTAGCAAAATTCAAGGTAACTATTCAAAAAAAATACTGCTGTTAGAAGAATCTGGGCAACAGGAAAAGCTCCCATGGCAAAATGCAGAATCACTTTCTAAGGAGATACTCTATTCTGGACTGGACAGCTACACCTCAGGGAGATGTAGGCAGGATACATAAAAGCCAACACAATGGGATTGCAGGTTGTCCTGGCCTATTAGCACCTTCCTGGCTAGAGCTGGTCAGAAAAAAATGGTTTTTTTTCCCGTGGGAAAAATTACAGATTTTTTAGCCACAACTCAAAAGCCAAAAGACAGAGCATTTCAGTTAGGAACTACAGTCCCACTGGCAGTTTTGAGGGTTGCGGTCTCTTGCCTTCGTTCTCCTTTATGCACTTGCTTCCTAACCAGGCTTACATCGCCCACAAAGCCAGATGGTCTCCCATATTGCTGAGCCATGGTGTCTCATGGAAGAACCTGGCCAGGATGTAGAGCGAGAGATGTAGTCGTGCTGGGAAACAGAGTCCATAAAGCAGACAAGGAGCACAAGACACCTGAAATGCAACTTCTGTGAGACACTGTGTCATTTTCAAACCATTTTTTTTTTTAAGTTTCCAGCTGATATTTCTCAGGGGGGAGGAGCATTCGGGAGGGGGAGGGGAAGTTGATGAAAAGTTGAAAATTTCCACGGAAAACAGACACTTTCTTTTGGGAAAAAATAAATTGCAAAATCCAACTTTTCATCCCAAACCATTTTCAACAGAACATTTTCAACCAGTCCTAGTCCTGTCCTGCTGGGAGAAGGGGAACAGGTCCCTGTATTACAAGAACTCAATGTTATTCAGTGGACATCTTCTCCAGGCTCCCAGGGATGTTGCACTGACAGGACTAAAGGAATTCACTGGACTGATTCCATTATTATTTGCATTATCGTAGCATTCAAGATTGGGGCCCTATTCTGCACGATGGTCTACGGGCATATGCTAAGAGACCTCCTGCCCAGAGGATTTTATGATCTGAATACGTAAGTTAGAAAAGAATGGTTGAAAAGAAAGCTGATCGCCTTGATTTACAGATCGGGAATGGAGCGCTAGGGAGATCACAAAGACCTGATGTTCAGATTACTATGCCTTGGCAAGTCTCACGGATTTCAGTTGGACTTTTGGCTGTTCAAGAGCACCTTAAACTTAAAAAACAACAAAAGGTCTGGTAGCACTTTATAGACTAACAAAACATGTAGATGGTATCATGAGCTTTTGTGGGCACAACCCACTTCTTCAGATGACCAGAGTTCACCTTGACATTGTTGACTGGAAAAAACAGGGGAGCAGGAAAATGCTGTTTCAACAAAACTAACTTCAATTTTCAATGAAAATTCAGTGTACAGACTCTCAGTATACCTTTGCTACAGGTTTTATTTTATTTTATTTTATTTTGCTTCCTTTCTAGTAGGAAAAAATTCCACTCTTATCAGGTGTCCTCCTTTTTCCCAAGTAGAAAGAAAATTTGTTGTTTTTTCATGTGCCAGCGCTATTTTCCTAAGAAAACTAAGCATAATTTTTCGGTGATTTTTTTAAAAGTCATCTCCCACCCAGTTTTTCCTTCTTTTCTAAATTTGATATTAAATATACTTCCCTTTTGTTGTGCAGCTTTGGGAAATACTTCTGCACATCTCTGGGCCAGAGGAATCTGCCTAAGGTCCCAAAGGGAGGCTGGGGAAGAACTAGGAAGTGAATCCTGGGCCTTTCTCACAGTCATCCCTAATATTATTAAACCACAAGACTCAGTTTACCTTACTTAAACCATGCCTTTTAGAAAAAGAAAGAAGTAGTGATAACCTATTGAATTAACATCCACAATACAGCTATGAGCAAGCAGGCGGGGGGGGGGAGGCGGGGGAGAAACAACCTACAGCAACTTCTCTCAGTCCCTAACCAACACTCAGGCAAAGATTATTAAGAAATAATCTATTGTGTAGTAATGACAAACATTTCACACCTCGCGTGGCAGAAGCAATAAATCCCATTGATTCCTCCAAGGCAATTTACAATTAAACACTGATTTGCAAAAAAATAAATAAATAAAAGCGAACTAAATTCATTACCCCCCGCCCCCTCCACTGGCGAATCAAAGCAATTGGAGCAGAATTGAGAATAATTACTAGATGTGTGTCTTGGCGCTCAAACCGGCGCCAGTTATTTACAACCGCCAGTGATGTTCCTTATTTATTCCGCCTACTGGCCTAATGTCTATTACCATTCCGTTTTCTGTTATTTAATCATCACCCGCTGAAAAATGAAGTCTTCCTGTTTTGGGGGGTGGAGTGGGAATTAAACCCAAACAAAGCCCATAGATCCAGAGCGGCACATTGTTTGGGGCACATCACACTCCATCAAGATGAGTGCTGCCTTCAGCGTACTGGCCTTTTACACATGTGCAGTCGATTTGATGCTCCCTTAACTCCCAGTACAATGAATATATGGTTCCTCCTCTGCCCCCACTCTAGTGCATCTCCTCTGTGGCAGATATTTTGGGATGGAAATTGACCTGCAATCTTAAGCATTAAGAGGGTTTGACTCGCCCCCTACGGACCCAAAGTAAGTCATAAAGTTGCACTGCCTGGAGTCGTGTACAAACACAGAGAAGTGTTTCCAGGTGAAAAGACCTATGGAGGCTGATTTTTTGGTTGGCTGGTTCTTTCCAGTCCCATTTGGAATCAGGGTACTCTCTGCTTTCATTGGAGAAAAGGACAAGAAGTGGGGGAATATTACCCGGAGGAACTGATATTAAAATGGGGATAGATGTACTAGGACATCTAATCTGTCCCCTAGCCCAGTATATTATATTACATATTCTGGGGTTTAAATGTGCCACTCAGTGGAACCTCCACCATCTTCCTTAATGCGTGTGCTACACACAATGGAGCAGTTTTTTCCTGATATCCACCCTAAGGAAAAGAGGAAGAGAGCTACTGATTAGGTTGGACATTAGGAAAAACTTCCTAACAGTGTTTAAGCACAGGGTTAGGGTTAGGTTTAGGGTTAGGGTTAGGGTTAGGGTGTGGTTAAACTGGAATAAGTTGCCTAGGGAGGTTGTGGAAACTCCTTCTCTGGAGATATTTAATAGCAGGTTACATAGACATCTATCAGGGATGGTCTAGATGGTACTGGGTCCTGCCATGAAAGCAGGTGACTGGACTCGATGACCTCTCCAGGTCCCTTCCAGTTCTATGATTCTCTGATTCTCTGATTTATATTCATGGAGGGCCAGGCCGTAACGTCTTGAGTGAAGATGCCAAATGGGAAAGAGCTGGAAGATCAGGAGAGTAGACAAGGAGGGGACATAGAACACGTAGTTTTTGAAGATGAAATTATTGCACCTCTTCTTCCTTCAGGTGAGGAGAAGAAACTGGAAACTCAGTCAAGGGGAATAGACCCAGTCCCACAAATGGGCCGGACACCCCCCCCCCCCCGCATGGGCATAGCTCCATTGACTTCACTGGAACTGCGCCACATGTTTCTGCTAAGCATTGGATCCAATGCTAGGGTATGATGGTTAGAGCTCTGCAAATCCACAGATACCGCTTTATAGCTGCAGGTATCCGCATCCACCTCCATGGATATCCGTGGCTCATTTTTGCAGATACAGATATGACTGAGGATACAAACGTTGTGTCTAGAACTCTGCAAATGTGTAGCTATCCGCTTTATACCCATGGGTATCTGCGTCCGCGGCTATGGATATGGATATTCGGGGCTCCTGCTTGCAGATATGGGAAACAAGGGGATAGTTCTCAAGATAGCTGCTAGCCTCTAGGGGCTCATCTAGACTACAGGGAATGGTCAAAAGAAGATATGCAAATTCCGTGGAAATCTGCATATCTTCTTCCGATCGCAAAGTGAAAGTAATTAAGAAGTGGCTTTTTCGGCGAATCCCCACCCCTTGTCGAAAAGCCGCATGAACCTCCTTTTTTGAGGAAGAGCGGCTTTTCAATGAAGGGGGCGGTTCGCCAAAAAAGCCGCGTCTTAATTACTTTCTCTTTCGAAAGGTCCACTTTCGGAAGTGTGATCGGAAGAAGATATGCAAATTCCCACTGAATTTGCATATCCTCTTTCGACCATTCTGCATAGTCTAGATACACCCTAGGCGTTATTCTCCATTTGTCTCAGACATTAAAGGTCCCATGCTTATTTTCACAAGTATGTTAACCCTAGAGTCTTGGCCAAATCCTAATTCCATTCACTGCATTCTCCCACCTAAATTTTCCCTTTGTGTTTTCAGTTGGAGAGAGCATTTTTTAATTTCAAGTCCTAAATTGGCACATACAAGTATTGTAGTGCATTGTTAACTAGGTAGCTCCACTCCACTCCAGAGCCAGCTGCATTTCCAGGGGGAACAGTTGGCACTTATTTCTCCAGCCCACAGTGCCATGCCTTGGTACAATACTGAGCTGGAAGGACAGTGGTGAAATAGGAGCCGTGTTATTTTGCTGGTTAATTATTTGCACTTTCGGTCAAGCGACCCTAACTATTTTTAGTTCCTCATCAAAACCAAAAACTGAACTGAAATGGACTGGGATGGAAAGGTGGTCCCTGGGTCACTCTCCGGATTGTGTTTCACAAGATGCAATCTTCCTCGATTTCCAAAACCAATTTTCTCCCATCATCTTGTAAACGTAGAGGTCATCCCATGAAATGTGATAGCTCGCCAGCTTTTGTAAAGGAATGTGCCCTTCCCCGGGAAAAGCGGGTTCATTAAATCATAGAGCTCATCAGATTGCTGAAGCTTTGATTGGCTGACGGCCAAAGCCAAGAAGGGCTGAGTGTCACCATTGAAACAATACGCTGGAATGTCTAGGGCTAAGAGAGGGCATTTGAGTCACAATGTGATCCAATAGTTACAGGAATCTGAGATGTGGGGTACATGGTTGCTTTATTTTCCCATCAGGGAGAACAAGAGAAAGGAAATATTCAGCAAGCCAGCCCTGAATTTCCCAATCTTGCATTCTGGATCACCACTTCATTATTAAGTATCATCTACTGTATTATTTAATGATATACCTTTCTACTTGCATAATTTCTTCCTACTTCCGCATGATCCCAAAGCGCTTTGCAAACGACGAGCCAGACTGTCTTCCTTCCCATACTACTGAATTGCAGCCACCTCTGAAGTGGAACACAGCAGCTGTGTGAAACATTCAAAAAAGAGCCTATTGAATGCTGTTTCCGACCCCAGAGGCAGACAGGGTCCATGCTCTGGACCGAAAGGCAAGGGAACTGGGCTCTAGCAAAGAGTTTCCTGTGATTTCTAGAGAGAGATTTGAAAAGTTGAGTTTTCAAATGTAAAATGTAAAATGTAGTGGCTACCCTTCCATCTCTGGCTCAGGCTAAGCTTGGTGACTTGGATGCATACGTTCGGCTTTGGGATGGTTCACGAAACCCCACGTTCTGTCTGGCGAGACGTGTGCGAGTGGGAATCAAAGATTAAACCTGGGCAGTCCATTGCTACAGAACCTCCTGGGAGCCAAACCTGCTCTTTCGCCCCACTCGAGGGGCAGTTTCTGCGAGCACTTAAACAAGTGGCTCACAGGACTAATGCAAACATCACCATTGACTTCAACAGGGCTACACACATGAGTTAAAGCTAAATACATGCACAAGCATGTGGGGCCTTGGCAGTAATTAGTTCATGGCCCTGAGGGTAGCACCCTGACAGATGCATCACCATTCTCATTCTGCAAGCCCTTGGAGGTCTAATTTTTAAACTTTTCCCTTCTTCTCTCAAATGAGCAGGCTTGGCAGAATTGGATTTTTTTTTTATCATTTGGATTGAAACTACTGGTTTCATGTTAATAATCTTTTTCGGTTTTGATTGGTATAAACTTTCACCGGTTCAGAAATTCCAAAGGGCATCAGACATGGGGGAGGGTCACACCATAATTATTTAATGGCCGTGGCTGCTGAGACTTGAGAAGGCAAAGCTCTATAACGGCTAAAACATAGATGGTCAATATCACATCAAAAGGCGCAGCCTTAAATCAGACTCTAATGAGTCCTCAGGCGTCCTTTTTCTTCTCTGTAAATTTCCATGATCGTGAATGGAAAGATTGTTTCCCATCGGTTTGTATGTGTGCAGTGAAATCGCTGTTTACCACCATGTAGCAATTAAAAGCGACTGCTTCCACGTCTATACACGGGTCATTCCCCCGAGGGTTTGATTTTGTCCATATGGTAAAAAGCGAGAATGAATCTGGGTTTCAGGAATCTGAAATGCCATCCTGGTGTATTTTATACCACCACCCATCACCGTAGTGCAAGGGTGGGGAACCTCAGGCCCGGGGGGCCAGATGTGTCCCCCAACTTGCCTGGATCCAGGCCTCGAGGATTAGGGGTCCCCCCAGTATTGGGGAGACAGTGCTGGTGCACCAACCCCCCCTTTCCTGCCACCCCACTGCGGGGCTGGAGCACACAACATCTACTGGGCTGGGTCCCCTTAGGCTCTGGTGTGTGAGAGGAATATGTGACTGTCTTTTTCCTTCTCAGTCAGAGGCCACATCACTGAGGGTTTGTGGAGTTTGTTTTGGTTTGTTTCGGGGGGGGGTTGCTTTTGTTTTTTAGGTTCTTTATTTGTTTGTTTGTTTTTGTTTTGCTTCTCACTTGTGTGTGGCCCCCAACTGATTTTTCTGTGGGTCAGTGACCCCCATCCCCAAAAAAGTTTCCCCACCCCTGCCGTAGTGTCTGAACGCAGTGTCTCAGCACTCGGAGAAAAGACATTGTTGATCAAAATACACTGCATTACATACACATATATTTAGCATGAAACACACGTACTATGCATTAATATAGCATTAATATAGTCCAAAGTAGGCTGTACCTTTATTATAACCCTGTTCCGTTATGCTAAGTATCCCAGAATCCTCTGCAGGAGCTGAAGTAACCTTTGGCTTCTATAGATAAGAAACTTCAGTATTTGCATATAATTGAATCTTCCTAGCAACAGAAAAAGAGTTATCCTCCCAATCCTGTTTATTGTTGTACAGGCCTAACTGTCTTTTAGTATCTCAGCTGCATGTACTCAGAGCTAAAATAAGAAACAGAACAAGAAGTTAGGGAACTGGGACAAATGTATGGGTTTGATTTTAGTGAGATGTGTAACTTGTAAAATCATGCCATTAATACCAGCTAATAGCTTAGGGAATGCACTTTTTTTGCATAAGGTGACTGTAATATTGCTGCATGGGGTTGCTTGTTAGAGATTGCATGGAGCCTTTTCCCTGTCCCGTATTAATGAACCTGACTGGCGCTGGTTATTTGATCTCCTGAGTATATTCCATAACAGACCCAAGTGTGGCCAAGCAATTGATTGCACAATTTATCAACAGCTTTCTCGTGAGAGTCCCTCGCCAGACCGAAAGCAGGAAGTTTCTAGGGCAGCCTAGACTCAGAGACTCCCATTCCAATTCGCAGGCCCTAGAGGTTTGGCGGTCTCAGACGAACAGCCTAACTTTAGGCTGCTCCGGTGAGGCAAACCGATGGTCCTGCATCCATTTTCCCTTCCTCACAGGCCATAAGGAACAGTCGGCTTTGGCCAAGAGCTCACTGAATGGTCTCAGAGCTCTCTTCCAGTGCCACCTGCCACAGCTTTAGAATAGAGTAACATTATGAAAAAATGCTTGCTTGAAATTATTCACATATTTGGGAGAGGGGGGCCTGAATCTCATTTTCTATAAACATCTCCACACAGATACAGCCTCTTAGAAAGATGAGGGGAAAGCGCCCTCCTTCCCCCCCTCAGATTACAAATGCACCGACATTTGCTACTCGGTTCACCTATGACAGCAGACATGGACTGAAGGACACGATTTCATCAGCCAAAACAAGGACTTTCCGACGTGCAATAGATATTCCTTTGTTTTCATTCTGCTAATCCCTTTAAACCAGTGTATTGAGCTTCCACTTTATAAACATCCTGCCGAGCGGAGCACAAATACTGACTCACCTCCGTCAGGAATAGCAACAGCAGCTGTGCGCATCTTGTTCGGCATTTATTTTTTTCCCCCCTTCTGTTTTTTGTGGAACATTGTAGGCTGTGCTGTGTTTTGGGACACCCCTCCCCACCAGGAAGAGTTCAGAAAGGGCACTGGGTTTTCCACCCAAAGAAAGTAAATTCCTTCATGGACATCGTGCAGGGGTGTCCCCATTTTGCATGCCAGAAGTCTGGCACCAACGTCCATATCTAGGCACTTCTGTGAATGCTGGGATTCCTAGAGGTGTCAATTGCCCATGACAAACTTGTTCAACGGGTCTTGTATCCCTCCTCTAATGGCGGCTTTAGAGGATAACAGTCTCTCACTGCTGCCAGCCAGTGGAGTTACCCTTTTCCACCACGCGGTAGAAGTGGGCACTAGAGGTCCAAGTTTCACACCCAGTTATGACTTGGTGTAGGGGGTTGTCATCCACCCATCTACTTCAGGATCTCACTCATTAGATTAAATGAGAGCAGTGGGTCTCAGTGTGAGAGTCAGGCCACTCACGTTTGTGCTTAAATATGCACCGGTTGAACCTCTCTAGTCCAGCACTCTCTGGTCCGGCAACATCCGTGGTCCAGAATGACTTTAGTTAGCAGGCTGTCCGCTTATCATGGGGGTGGCCAAGTTCCCCGTGGTCCCATAAAGTTTGTTTACAGCCACTAGTCCTGGCTCTCAGTGTTCTGTGCTGTTATTTATGTACACCTAAATGTCTTCTAAAAGCCCAAATATAAGCAGTGGAAGTGTTGATAATGCTGCTAGACAATACTGACCTCCTATGGTCCTGTAAATTCTATGGTTCGGCACTGGTCAGATCCTGAGAATGCCTGGTTGGGGAGGTTCAATCTGTATGTAAGCCCCTAGCTTTAGACAGCCACATTTGAAAACTTGAGCTGAAAGAATTAAATTTCACTAACCAATGAATTCATCATTTAAAGATGGGAAACTGAGGCACAGAAAGGATAACTGGCCTAAGCAACCCTGTTGAGGATGAGAGATAGCTCTGTCCTTTGGTTCCATGAGCAATCTCAGTCTCTCCCTTGCTGGGTTACTGGTCATGGCTAATTGTGCCAAGGACATCCCCGAGCGAGAAGAGGGGAGAACATTAAACTCCGTCTCCAAATAGCAAAGCCCAAACATGCCCTTCCAGATTGCACGTGGGTTTGGAAAAAATTTTCCTGCGCCCACTCTGTTGAGTAACTCAAAGCCCCACACCTGTCTCCTGCTCTCCTATGCAGACTTCAGGCATTTGGGAGAATATTGATTGTGGAAAATAAGAGTTAATCTGCAGAGACAGACACACACACACAAATAAAGTGTGTTTGAGTTTAAAAAGAAAAAGTTAGCACTGTCCTATTGAACTATTGACAAGGCTGTCACAAATATCTCCTTGTCTCACTGTAAATAAACAAGCTTAGTGCTGTTATTTTAGAATAAAAGGCTGGAATAGGTTTTGTATTGACTTTCTAATACCCACTCCAGGGTTGGAAGAGGAAAATTAAAGATAATAAAGTAAAAGTGCAAACCAGAAAAGTGGAGGCAGCTGGCGCATAGTAAAGTACAAGCCCTAGTGCTCTCTGGCCGGTGTCAGGCACCAGTTGTACTACATGGCACAGGCTGGCATCAGAGAGAAGGATTTAAGGCTGCCAGTCAGTCCCAGTCTGTGTCTGGAATGAAGACAGCCTCAGCAGGACCCCACTCGGGAATGATTCACAGCCCAGTGCTCATGTCCTGTCCGCGCTGGACAGCTGGGTGGCATTTGTAAGCCAGTCAAAGGGATGTTGTTGATTTAGTTGAAGAGACCCAGCCCAATGGGTGCTCCTTCTTGGTACGGTAAAATGGGCCTTTCCTGCCCTCCCCCCGTGCCCAGCTCCGGCAGAGATGTAGCTGGCAGTGTGAGTTCTGTGCAGTGCTCTAACTACTTATATCTCCATAGCATGCCACCAGGTCTGGTCCCAAACTCTCCTTGTTTCTCCTCCTGGAGAGTGCATCCACTGCCTCTGCAGAGGTCAATCTGCTTACCAAAAGACACCATCTCCTTACGGTCTCGGCCAAAAGGCGCCTCCTCCATATGGTACCCCCACAAGCCGCCCTGCTGTCTTCATACACCTCTTCCAAAAGCTCTTCCTCCAGCTTCTTCTAAAAGCCCTCAGGCACTTTCCTGGATCCTTTTGTGACTTAGTGTCTTCAAGAGACTGGCCCACTAATTCCTTCCAAGCGTATCCCACACTGGGGAGAGGAAGCTGCTAATATCCTTGTCCCAGTTCTCAGTCGGATTCACCACGTTACTCCCAGGAAGGCTTCTGATCCGCCAATCCCAGGATGCATTGGTGCAACAGAAAGGTGGTGCTAGGCAGGAGGCCTGCAGTCAGGGGCCTGCCCGTGTTGCACACCTACAATGGTTACTGAAACACCGGGGCTACAGCTACACTATGGCATTTTTGCAGAAGAGGAAATGCAAATGAAGCACTCATTTGCAAATCTCGTGCTCTCATTTGCATATTCTCTTCCGATCCTTTTTGCGGAACAGATTTTTGCGAAAAAACCCGCAGTGTAGACGGGGCCATTTTTTGAAAAAAAAACAAAAAAAAAACCCTTTTGCGCAAGATCCTGTAAACCTCATTTTTTGAGGAATAAGGGATCTCGCATAAAAGGGTTTTTTTTGCAAAAAATGGCCCCGTCTACAGTGCGTTTTTTTTCGCAAAAACCTCTTCTGCAAAAAGGATTGGAAGAGAATATGCAAATGAGCATGCGAGATTTGCAAATGAGTGCTTCATTTGCATTTCCTCTTCCACAAAAATGCCATAATGTAGACGTAGCCTGGATAAAACAAGGGAAGGCGGCCCTACAAATAGGCCTGTGAAGAGACGGACCTGACGGCATTTTTATTTATTGAGCATTTGTAACCACCACTGGGCCGCTTTGAATGTGGTCCTCAGTGTAGAAACCTCTACCGCCTGAGCTATAAAGCCAGCTGGCTCTCAGCTTAGGCTGTAGAGCCCCCTTGTTCTTATCTCTCGCTGTAAGGCTACGTCTACACTAGCCCCCCTAGTTCAAACTATGGAAGCTAATGAGGGCGACCGAAATTGCTAATGAAGCGCGGGATTTAAATATCCCGCGCTTGATTAGCATATTTCCAGCCGTTCGCCATTTTGGAAACTGACTAGCCCGAGGTAACTGCCCGTGTCTACACGCGGCAGAGAAGCGGGATTCCGAGCTAAACCCCTTAGTTCAAATTAACTGTTAAACCTCATTCCACGAGGAGTAACAGTTAATTCGAACCAAGGGGTTTAGCTCGGAATCCCGCTTCTCTGCCATGTGTAGACGTGGGCAGTTACTTCGGGCTAGTCAGTTTCCAAAATGGCGACCGGTCAGAAATATGCTAATCAAGCACGGGATATTTAAATCCCGTGCTTCATTAGCAATTTTGGTCGCCCTCATTAGCCTCCCTAGTTTGAACTAGGGGGCTAGCGTAGACGTACCCTTAGTGGTCTAAGTGCCACTACATGGGACAGTGAACCACACTAGGTGTGTACATTTATCGATTAGAAGGCCAGAAGACACCAGTGGGACCATCTAGTCCGACCTTCCGGAATGTTCCTCTCTACACAATAAAGATAACCGTTTGACCTGGGATTTTCCGAGGCCCCTCTGGGACTTAGCCATCCAACTGCTGTTGAAAGTCCCTGGGACGGGGGCAGCTCCTTCCTCTAAACTCCTTTGAGAAGCCCAGGCAACATCGCTCTCTGTTGTGGGTAGACAGCTCACAAAGGTCCTGACTGTAGCATTGCCTGTGAAGCAATGTAAACTCATGCTCCCTGCAGCACTGAGGTAAAAGTGTGTTAGCACAACAAACAGGGATTATTTGAGGACGGTAATAATAATAATACACCAAAGGGCGGGGGGATGGGAAGCATTCACAGCAGGCCATTTTTGCTGGCCTGAAATCACACACCAGGGTTGATAAGATGGGTACTGGAGAGAGTATTGATTTGACTCTTTTAGTTTACACTTAAGGCTTAATGAGTTTTTTGCTTCTGGACTGATTTTATACTCAGCCCCCACCGGGTGTCTTTACCACCAGTTTGTCAACGTATTTTGTCCCGAGTCCTGGGACTACTTGGAATGGCATTAAGTTCCCAGTCAGAAGAAAGGGTGGTGGTTTGGGATTCTTTTCCCCTCTCGCCTCCTCCAGAGTGTTGTGCCTCATCTTAATCCCACCACCAAATACGGGCCTTTTAAATTCAATTAAAGTCAATGAAAAAACAACAAGAAGTCCAGTGATACCTTAGAGGCTAATGAAAATATAGAGGCTGATGAAGTGGGTTTTACCCCTGAAAGCTCATGATTTTAGATATTTTGGTTAGTCTCCAAGGGTGTGTCTACACAGCAAAGTTATTTCGGAATAACGCCTATTCCAAAATAGCTATTTAGAAATTAGGTGCATGGAGACGCTCCACTGCTGCGATTTCGAAATAGTCTCTCACCAGGGCCATTCTAAGTTATTTTTCCTGGGGCTCTAAATCGAGATAGCACGTCTACATTAGGGAAGCCTGCCTCGGACTCATTTTGAGGCTTCTCTGCAGTGTAGATGTGCTATTTCAAAATAAGCTATTTCGGAATAACTATTTCGGAATAGCTTATTCCAAAATAATTATGCAGTGTAAACGTAGCCTCAGGTGCCACAGGACTTCTTGTTGTTTTTAAAGTAACAGACTAACACGGCAATCCTCTGAGATTTTTAAAGCCAGTGAAATTCCTCTACAAGAGATTTTGTTTTTGTTTTGCAAATGTAAAACAAAAAACAGCCTCATGACTTCCATGCTCACATGTAACACATCCACACCCACACTTGGAATTGTTTGGTATTATTATTTGTGTTATAGTAGCATCTAGTGGGTGTATCTGAGGGTGGAGAACCCTCATGCAAGGTGCTGTATATATCCATAGAAGGAGACAACTCCTATCCTGAAGAGCTTACAATCTGAATAGGCAAGGCAAGAGTGTAAACAAAAGCACTCAACAAAAGATGTAAAGTGACATGCCCAGGGGCATAATGTAGATCAGTAGCAGGGTCAGGAATAGACCCTTGAGTCTCCATCTAGACCACGCTACCTCCCTTAGCGCAAATACATCTAAACATATATATTATTTTATCCAGCTTCATGGACTAGCTTTCTTATACCTCAGTTCCTAACCACTGGCAAGCATGGACCAATATTTGTTCTTCAAGCTTTTATCACTGAGACTCAGAGTTTTGTACCCATATCCTAACCCGGTTAATGCCGTTTTATTTTGTATAGCATCTGCTATACACACTGAATCCCCCAAATCCTAGGGTGAAAGCAGAGAAGGTTAGATTTGAAAACAGATGGAGATTTAACCATGTAGAGAGCACAGAGAGGCCCTGGGTCTGGATCTGGTTCCAAACTGTCCCAACGTTCAGGATTTGGACCGCACAGACATAAGCTGGAGCTGTGATCTCAGCTGTGAATGCAGAATCTGGATTCGGATCCAGGTTTTTGGTCTGGCGCCAGCGTCTAGCACAACGATGTTATACGGCAGGGCTGATCCAGATGGCAGGAGATGCACAGGAAGAGGCACTAGCAGTCACATTTGAAAAAATGGCACAAGGGAAGGACAGGAGGCTGGTGGTAAGCACGTGGGAAGGGGCTGGCTGAGGAATGGGGAGAGACAGGGGCCTTGACTGTCAGGCATGCTGGAGGAGATCAGTGGAGCCGGGCCCCCTCACCTTGCCCAGGGGACCGTGTAGGCTGTCAGCTCCCCTGACTGGAACTAGGGGCTCTGGGGGTGCAGCGTCTCCCCCAGCTTAAAGTGGTTTCCATCATCTACAGGGTTTACAGTTTGGGATAATGGCTCTCAGTGCTCCCCACCCCCCAAAAATTATTCCAGCCTCTGTGATTGGTGGGTGCTCTTCCACAGTTATTGGGGTTTCCGCTGGACGGAGTCTAGTTAACCCGACAGATTCAGTGACTGGCCATTGCTAGGGCTTGCAGATGGCTCTGTCAGCGACACAAGGATGGGGAGAAAAGAGTAGTGATACCAGCAGGTCAGATCAGGATTCTTCCGGGGAGGATTCCCATCCCATCCTGCAAGCTTGCTTCTACGGGTTGGACCTCCCTTGACCAGCACCCTCGGGACCTAGCTGGTCCCGAACGAGAGGACTTGCCAGAGCAGGGGAGGTCCTTCTCCTCATGGCCCATGTTGCCACCACGCTAGGACTCCAGCCTGGCCCCACTGCTGCCCCTGCCCTCCAGAGCTCTCAAGCTGCTGCTGGGGCCGGAACGCTGTGGCCAGAGCTCCGCAGCCGGGACCGGAGCTCCACAGCTGGGGCCGAGGCTGAAACTCCATGGCTGGGACCAGAGCGCCACAGCTGGTGCCGGAGAGCTGGAACCAGAGCTCCATGGCTGGGGTCAGGGCTCTCTGGCTGCCATGGGGCTGAGCCTGGAGCTCCCTGGCCGCTGGAGCCAGAATGGGGCTGGAGCTCCCTGCCGTGCTGCCCACCCCCACCCCATGACACGGCTCCTGGCTAAGTCGCCGGTCCCCCCTGCCACTAGGTTGTACCTCCCTGTTCCTGGGCTCCGTGTTCCAGGAACATGCATGCTTTGTGGGGGCTGGACTTGATGGCCGTCTGAGGTCTCTTCCAGCTCTATGGTTCTATGATTCTATGTTGCTGGACCAGAGAGTCCTGGTTAAGGGAGGTACAGCCTGTAGCAATTTCTCCAACTGCTGGCATGCTCCCCATAGGCCATTGGCCCTCCTCCGCATAACCTGGGTTAGGAAGAAGCAGGAGAGAGGGGGACGGGAGGCCAGACCAGTGGGATTCAACAATACAACCCTGTAGCAATGGGAGAGGCAGAGGCAGGCAAAACCACCCCTTGCCCTCGGCCAGCGAGGCCCCTCAGCACATGGCATGGGGACCTTCCATGGGGGAGCGTTCACTCTGGCCAGTGGGGCATGGGTGACCCGTGGTAGCCCCCCTGTGCTCCCACCAAAATTTTAATTGCTGAATGGGGTACCCCCTCATGCTCCCTCCCTCGCCCTGCAGGCACCTGTCACCTGTGTCTGGGCTCCTGAAGGTTCCCTGTTGTCCTTCTCACTCCAACCCAGAAATCCCTACATCCTGCGTTTGTTTAATCGGTCGGATGAGGCGATCACAAGCCAGGAGATAGGACAAGGCTGTTTTGCTTAAAAAAAAAAAAAAAAAAGTTTCTCTTATAGGCTGAATGGAAAGGGATGAGGGTAGTGGAATGTATCAGCTTCAGCAAGAAGTGAAATATCTCCTTGGGGTAAGGAGATGCCAGTGTGTGCGATTTAAAAAAAAATGATTACAAATTGAACTGGCCCCCACTTGTCATCAGCGCTTTAAGAATGGATCGGAGTCAAATTTTCCTCACGGTGTGGGTAAGGAAGAAGCATGAGGAACTGGAATTTTATACCCAGTGACTCTTTTTTTTAAATCAGGGCAAAGCCATCTTCTCCAAAAAGCCACGATGCGGCTTTATCTGCCTCACGTCCCATCTGTCCTCTCCAGAACAGGTGGCTGTCAGGAGGAGTTTGATCCCAGACTCCCTGCGTGGCGCACACGTCACACTATTAAAAAAAGAATCCCAAATGCTGAGAGCTGCTCCGTAAGTGGCGAGCTGCTTACGAAGGGCAGATCTGAGGCTGCCTGGGGTTGCCAAGGAGCGCTGAGGACGTCAGCGCTTTGGAGGCCAGCGTTGCTGCGACGCGGTGGCATTTGCGCCGTCACTGAAATCGTGGGACCAACCCAAGCGCCCCAGGGAGTTAAACGCCTTGTGAGCCCTGGCTGGAATGTTCTGGAATGTTCTGGATCTGCAAAGCACGAAAGCCTGGCTATGAATAATTCCTGGGGGAAGAGCATTGTACAGTAGGTTGACGTCTCTGTGTGTGTGTGTGTGTGTGTGTGTGTGTGCGTGCATTCTACTCTCAGATCTGCCACAGGCTCACTGGACTGGGGGCGAATCACTTACGTGTTCAGTGACTCAGTTTCCCTGAACGTGAAGCTCTGAGGATACTATTCTGAACTTAGCTCAGAGGGATGTGTGGAGCATTGGCGGGTTACATTTCTGCTAAGGGCTTTCAGATAGACAGCTCTGTAAGATTTTGCATCACCATCAGATCCAGAAGGGAGAAGTTTGCAGTTCAACCTTCCCGGGCAATTCTTTGCTTTTCTCCTTTTCTCTCCACACGTAAGCCCTGATTTCGCCACCTTGACTTTCGAGTGTAACCCTGGCTCACGGTCCTAATCTCATTGGGTGCCCTGGGAAAGCTCATGTCACTTTGGACAACTTGAGCCAAGTGCGGTTTGTAGGATCAGACTCTCCAAAGCCGGAGTCGATATGGGTCCTATTGGCAGGTGCTGCATGCTCTTTACGAAGAGTCATCCCCTTCCTCCAGTTCCCTTCTGCTTTTCTGTGGTGGCTGTTACCCAAGAAAAACAAAAGGTCCCATGGAACTTAACAAAAGAAATGTCACCTCACTGTCTTTGTCAGTGTCCCGCCCCTCTCTGCAACACAGGGCTGACATCCGGCACTGAAGGTCCGGGGGCTGCCAACTTCTACTACACACATAGCTTGACTGTGCCCTCCATCCAAGCAGGAATTATTTCGGAGATAGTCCCACGCCTTGTAGGGGTAGGTCAGACTAGATCATCCCGGTGGCCCATTGTGGTCCTAGACTCTATGAATCCATATGCACACAATGTGCACAAGTATGCACACACACACAACGTGCACACGTGTGTGCACACAACGTGCACACACACAACATGCACAATGTGCACATGTGCATGCACACACAACATACATGCATGTGCACACACAGTGTGCACACACATGCACACACACAATGTGCATGCACACATGTGCACACACAATGTGCACACACATGCACACACATAACGTGCACACATAGAACATGCACAAGTGTGTGTGCACACAACATACATGTGTGTGCGCACACAATGTGCACACACATGCACACACACACAACGTGCACACACGCACTCCATCAGTGTATTCCAGTGTAGCAATCTCTCAGAACAGTTGCGTAGCCACCGCCTCCTACTGGAAGGGGCCATCCTAGGAACTCATTGTTCTCCAATGGAATCGCGGAGCCTGCTGCAGGAAGGAATTGGAAGGCTCCGAGATGGTAGGAGATCTGTTTGCACTGGCAGCCTTTCCCCCAAATTTCTGCTGCTGCTCCAGGGTCTGGCTGGCTGTCTTACCGCTTTCCGGATGGGGTTCCCTATTGCATTCGCTGCTCCAGCAGCCCGAATAGTGAGCGTGTCAGTGTGCTTCCCTCCCGGCATTATTGTCAGGAATTTGGACATGCATGAGCTCCCTGCTGGACTTCCCCTCCTCAGAGTCAGCCCCGCTGCCCAGCTGCATCACTGCCATTGTGTATGCAACACAGAAACTTGGTGCTGTGCAGGGCTTCGGATCCAGCCGCTGGGCCCGGCCGTCAGTCGCTCATCTGAGTGGGAGAAGAGCCGGTGGCATCAAGGCAGCTGGGAAGCGACTATGTTTAAATACCTCAGCACATGCTTTCTTCCCCTGACGCTGATTCAAATCCCCTCTAACCCTCGGAGCCATTAATACGGTGAGTGCGCCGCATGTGGGCGCCACCAGATCTGACTGCTCCACACAATTGGCTGGTAAATAATTTAGCACCGGTTTTTGCCTGGCGTGGGGCTGGAAAGAACCACGCGGGAAAGAGCTGGTCTGCTTTCTGGGGCTGGGGATGGAGCAGGGAAGGGACGGAAACCGCACAGTGGAGTGGAAGCTGCCATTTGACACGCAGCAATTTCATACCCACCCTCCTCAGCAAAAGGATGTTCCTTTGTGGGGTGGGAAATTGCCAAAGGCCAGGAAGCATGAAAAGGATACAGTCTCCCATATGGTCCTGCATGTGCAAATGAGGCTAGAATAAACATTTCCTCTAAATCAAATACCCCTTTTCAAACAAATCAGAGTAAAATGGTGTAGCTCTTTCTTTCCAGCATTGTGGATCTCTGCCCTGCTTAGGTTCATCCAGACCAGGCTATGTCTAGACTGCAGGCTTCTTTCGGAAGAAGCTTTTCCAGAAGAGATCTTCCGACAAAACTTCTTCTGAAAGAGAGCGTCCACACTGCAAAAGCGCATCAAAAAAGCAATCTGCTTTTTCGACAGAGAGCGTCCACACAGAATGGACGCTCTCTCGCATGTAAGCTGTGATTGCTATGGACGGTATGACCACCAGGGCACCTGTGCTTTTTCCTCTTTCCTCTTCTTGCGAAGGAACTCCCTCTTCCCTGCCCACACACGCCTTTTTCCGAAAGAGCTCTTTCGGAAAAAGGCTTCTTCCTCGTAGAAAGAGGTTTACTGATGTCAGGAAAACCCCCTCAGTTCTTTCAATTTTTTTTTTTCAAAAGGACGCAATTGCAGTGTGGATGTAATTGATGTTTTTTCAGAAAAATGGCGGTGTTTCCGGAAAAACTCTGTAGTATAGCAAGAAAAGGCACTTCTGTCTCTGGGGCCATGGGCAGTGAGGAAGCCAGAATTTCGGTCCAAAAGCCAGACCTAACCAGTGATACCGGAACAATTTTGAGAGTGGAGGGGCTCGGCTGTTCCCCCCCCCACACACACACACACCTCTATCCATGCCCCTCACTGTCCTGGGCTACAGCCACAGCTGGGGCCAGCTGCAGAGCCTTGGATATGGGGCTGGCAGCCAGGAATCTGGGGCAGGCAGTGGAGCCTCTGGGACCAGCAGCTGAGACCCCCCCCCCAGCTGTGGGCTGGTGGCTGGGACCCCAATCTGGAACCAGCGGTGGAGATTCCGGACCCAGACCCTGGGGGTGCTGCAGCACCCCTGCACCTCTACTTCCCATGCCTGGGGGCCTACGTGGGCTGGATATGAGTCCAAGCTTTAAGATGCATCTTTGAATGGGCCCAGAATCCTGTTCCCGTTGAGGTTCGTGTGCTGCTAATTATATGGGAACTGCTGGCTTCCCCAGTGTACATGCATGCAGCTAGCATCATAGAGGGATGAAATTGACCATGGTGCAGATGGCAAGCACTAGGTCATATGCCCCATCAGTCCCATGACAAGGGTTAGGGGCTTCATCGACCACGTGCTAACCCTCAGCACCGGGCTTAGTTTCACCCGCCAGAGAAATGTTAGCAGGATCCAGATTCTTTTCCCGGCCCAGGAAATAGTTCTTAGGGCAATTAACAACCTCACTAGGGGGTTGGGAGGCTCGGTTCAAATGTCTCTGGAAAACCGCTTGGGGATCCTCATGAGCTATGGGCATAGGGTTGCCAGCTCTAATATGTAAAAAATGGACACTCCAGAAGGAGTGCCAGAAACTCCCCCATCTGCCTCTTCCCCCTGAAGCCCCGACCCCATTTGCCTCTTCCCCCTGAAGCCCCACCCCTGCCCTGCCTCCTTCCCCTGAGGCCACGCCCCATCTGTCTCTGCCCCCTGAAGCTCCGCCCCTGCCCTGCCTCTTTCCCCTGAGGCCACGCCCCATTTGCCTCTTCCCCTGAAGCCCCACCCCTGCCCTGCCTCCTTCCCCTGAGGCCACGCCCCATCTGTCTCTGCCCCCTGAAGCTCCGCCCCTGCCCTGCCTCTTTCCCCTGAGGTCACGCCCCCATTTGCTCCTCTTCCCCCCTTCCTTTTGTCACTCACTGCTCTTCCCCTCTACCCTTCTATCCACTGACCGGGTTGGGAAGGATTCGCCTATGGAGCTCAGGCTGAGAGCTGCAGCCAGGAGACAGCGTCAGCTCAGTAGGGGCTGCCACAGAGGATAAGACAATGCCACCCCACACCAAGCAACTGGCCTTTGTGTGTCTGACCAGTAGATTAGCCTGAACTCTGCTGGTCCCCTTTTCGGCCGGACTCCTGGCCACCCTCGGTGCAGATCCCAGATAAATCAGGACTCAAGGAGGTGGATGCGCTGGCATCTGCCACACAGAAGTTCTGGACTCAGAGATGACTCAGTGAAGGTCTGCGATCTGTGTGCTTCCAGAGGTCAGGCAATATTATCACACTCGTCCTTTTGGGCCTTAAATCACAAATCAGTGCCTGGCACCTGCAGCGCCTGGCATTTCAAAGGGGTGGTGCAGCCTTTTGTGACCTTTGCTCTGCTTCGGGGTGCCGGTTCCTATTAGTAGAATTCAGTTCTGTGTTTGTGGTGGCACCAGGGTATGGTCCTGAGAGGGTCTAGCCCCATAGAAGCTCTAAGTCATTGGGTGACACTTTTAATTTCCTTGCTCTTCTTTGCACTCCTGTACTACCTTTCCGTGGAGGTTGTAAGATGCTTTATAATGTGTTACAGACTCCTGGTCCCCTGTGACTCAATATCCATTTCATGGAAGGATAAAAAGAAAGCTGATGAGGTTCAACAAGGACAAATACAGAGTCCTGCACTTGGGATGGAAGAATCCCAAGCACTGTTACAGGCTGGGACCGACTAGCCAAGCAGCAGTTTAGCAGAAAAAGACTTGGGGATTACGGTGGATGAGAAGCTGGATATGAGTCAACAGTGTGCCCTGGTAGCCAAGAAGGCTAATGGCATATTTGGGTTGCATTTGGAGGAGCATTGCCAGCAGATCTAGAGAAGTGATTATTCCCCTTTATTCAGCTCTAGTGAGGCCACATCTGCAGTATTATGTCCAATTCTGGGCTTCCCGCTACAGAAAGGATGTGGACACCCTGGAGAAAGTCCAGCAAAGGGCAACAAAAAGGATTCGGGGCTGGAGCACATGACTTATGAGGAGAGGCTGAGGGATTTGGGCTTATTTAGTCTACAGAAGAGAAGAGTGAGGGGGGATTTGATAACCCCTGCCTGAAGGGGAGTTCCAAAGAGGATGGAGAGAGGCTGTTCTCAGTGGTGACAGATGGCAGATCAAGGCAATGGTCTCAAGTTGCAGTGGGGGAGGCCTAGACTGGATATTAGGAAAAACTATTTTATTAGGGAGGTGGTGGAATCTCCATCCCTAGAGGTTTTTAAGTCCTGGCTTGACAAAGCCCTGGCTGGGATGACTTTGTTGGGGTTGGCCCTGCTTTGGGCAGGGGATTGTACTCAAGGACCTCCTGAGGTCTCTTCCAGCCCTATGATTCTATGAACACAAGGCATAGAGAAGTTCAGGGCAAAACGTTTACACTTAGGTACTTAAAGATAAGCCCCTAAATCAATATTTATGTATCTAAATCAGTGGTGCTGACATTTCAGACAGGACCAGAAAGGTTTGAAGGTTTTCCTGGGAGCAAGTCGTCCATAGTGCTTTGCAGTTACACAAAAGGTGTTCAGCGAAGAATGGAATTTGAATGTGCAGTAACCCTTAACATGAGTACGGAATCCAATGCTTGGAGGGAGTAAAAATCGGTCAGGAATAATATTTGTGAAACTTGTGGAAATGATCTCAAATAGCTTTTCCACACACACTAACATAATCATTTTAAGGTTCACTAATGCAAGACTCAAAGAAGGAAAGGTTGGATGTTCTACTGGGAGTCTAACTTTCCTGTTATATACCCTTCCCTCTCCTATCCCTACAGGGTGTCAAGGTATTATGATTTTGGAGAGTTACACCCATTAATGCTCCAAGACAGAAAGTTATTCATCCCGCATTTCTCACCAAAGTTATGTTGATGGAATTAGAGGAATGACAGGAACACTTCTCTGGCAAGTGGTCATTATTTATATATTAAACATCAGCTAGTCCAGGAGGCTAAAGAGGGTAGGAGGTTTGAAAGTGTCCAGGTGAAGATGGAATAATCAGGGACAAAGCAGGTGAAATGTACGTAGGCACATGTAGGATATAATGTATCATGTCTGTGTAAATTCTCATGCGGTTTGGTGCAAATCTGAGCTGTCTTCAGGTTCACAATGCCTCACTTAAATCCTGGACACATTATAGCTTCACACTGTGGTTTGGAATCATGTCTTTTCTGGGTTGGTCCTCTGTGCTGGAGAGAGAGAGAGAGACAGAGATACACTCACCTGTTTACACCTGAAACTGAGACACGTTACAGGCAGGTCTGTGCTGTGCCAGCGTAGCCCATCTGGTGAAGAAGCTCTATGCCAACAGGAGAGCTCTCTCCTGTTGCCATAATTATGCCACTTTCACAAGAAGCGGTAGCTAGGGCAGTGGGAAAACGTCTTAGGTCACTGTAGCTTCCGTTGCTCGGGAGGGTGTCTTTTTCACACCCCTGAGAGGTGTAAGTAAGATTGACTTAGGTGGTAGAGTCGACCTGCCCTGAAATACCATCAGTAAGACTACTCTCGCTACCCAGATAATTAAATGACCCCATCTGTCTCCATAGTAACCGAGTACCTATGAATCCATAAACTCAACTAGGCAGATTTCAACTTGACATAAGCGTGTATATTTCTATGGGAGACACTGGAGCAGGATTTAAACTTGATCTTTCAGATAGAGCCCTGGACTGGGACTCTAATGCTTTGGGTACTGTTCCTGGCTCTGCCGCTGATGGGCCGCATGGCCTTAGTCAAGTCATTCACTGCCCTGTGTCTGTTTCCCATCCTTCCCTTTGTCCTGTCTGATTAGACTGAATCTTCTGTAGAGTAGGGACTTGGACTCCCTGAATGTGCAGCCCCTAGTGCAAAGCGGTGCCGATCCCAGACTGGAACCTTATTTATACTCTTTGTGCTAGCAGGAGGGAGAGTGAGAGTCAAAAGGAAGGAGCTCACTATTAAAGTTCCAAGAAGGTTTTTTTGATGGGGGTTAAGCCAATCACCCACAAGCTTAGTGAATGCCTCCAGTTAGTCCTGTCGGCACCTGTGGTGAAGTGGCTCCTGGCCAGAAGGAGTGGAGCTAAGCCATGGTAAGCAGACAGAAGCAGAGCTCAGTTGGAGGAGACACGACTGTGGCTAAGAGAGGCCCAGGGTTAGGGTAACAGACAAAGCAAAGTCAGAAGGGACTGTGCACTACTGGGGCACTGAATGCTCCTGCAAAGGAAGTCCTGAGATAGGGTTTTGCCCCTACCTAGAGAGGACTAGAGTAGCCCAGAGGGTCAGCCAACTTCTCCAGACTCTTTTGGATTGTTTGTGATTCAGTCCCGGGAAATCCTGCACTTGTTGCATTTGGAGCCCGAGTAAAATTGCAGAATCCCCCCCAGGCCTGGTGCACCCTGGGAGGAGTCTGACTTTGCGATTTGAGCACGAGGATGAACCACCGGGAGGGAAAGCCATAGAAAGAAAACTCAACACGCCGCTTCCCAGAGCCACCCCTGCCTTCCCCCTCCACCCTCCTCTCTGAAATCCATCCAAAGAAGCCAGCCACGGTGAACGCTAAAATACTAGCTCCCCAACAAGGGTCACCAACAAGCCAACACCATGAGTGGTCTGCGGTATGAAGAGAAAGGAGAAGGGTGAAGCGCCGTCCATGAGTGAAGGCCTTGTGTGGGGGAAAGGCTTAGCAGCCCCACTGAGAAGACTGCACTTCATTCTCCACGGTCTGCCCTTTGGAAATCTCAGCTCCATAGCATTTGCTTTTTCAATCAGCGACTCTCATGTTGGCTCTTTGGGTGTGTCTAGACTACAGGGTTTTGTCGACAAAAGTGGACTTTTGTCGACAAAACTATACCTGCGTCTACACTACCGCTGAGTTCTGTTGACATAACGTCGACAGAACACGGCAGTTTTGTCGACGGTAGTGAACCTCATTCTACGAGGAATAATGCCTTTTGTCGACAGAGTTCTGTCGACAGAAGGCGTTATTGCATCTACACTGTCCTTTGTGTCTACACTCTCATGTCGACAAAGCAGCTTGCTTTGTCGACAGAACTGGATGCAGTCTAGACGCTCTTTGTCGACAGAAGCTTTGTCGACAAAGCCTCTGTCAACAAAAGCCTGTAGTCTAGACGTACCCTTTCTGCATTTGGCTGGGCCAGCACTTAAATGAAACCCCTTTGAGGTCAGAGCTCCAGACCTTTGAAGTTGCTCCTCTCTCCTGCCCCTACTGCTATTTCCTTGCCTGTTCTCCTGCCCTTTTCCCAGCAAATCCCACCTACCCACCTTTTTTTTATTCGGTAACACCTCCAGTAAGTCTATCCGTTTCAAATGATTGCTCCCCGAGACAGATGTTTGGTGAGTCATTTCGCTGCACGAAGTTCCTCAGACAGTTTGCTTTTCCACCTCCTGTTCATTTAAAGGATCTTTGGAGGCTTATTTTTCCTTTTCAAAATGTCTTTAACTGCCGAGCGCTCGCTCCCACTGGGCAGACTAATGATGTTGGACACAATATGTGTGAACATCTCTTTAGAGGCTATCTCCCGTCGGCAACGTTCTTGCCTATAAAATCATTGTTTATTTAGTCCTTAGGCCCAGGAACCATCTGCAGTCCCCTTGGCTCCTGTTGTTTTTAAAGTCCTATTAAGTTTCCCCCTTTCTCCTCAGAGCATTATTTTATTTCTAAACAGCCACCGACAACTTCCTGTCAACGCGGCTTCTGCGAGGCAAATTAGAGATGACAGTTTCATTCTTTTGACGGTGGCAGGCTTGCATCCAACGTTATTTAATGTGAAAACAACTGTTGTTTGTTTGAAAAAAAAATAAAATAAAAAGAAGAGAACGGGGAGGAAAGCCCAGGGACCTAGCGTTGAGAAGCCCACGCAACCTCACAGTGTGGGTTGGCAGGGCCTCCTTTAGGGTCATGACGGAAGACAATCAATGAGTGCTGACTGTGTCATTCCCAATCTGCGTTCCTCTGGCAGAGGCTGGAAATTTGTGGGGGTGGGGAGTTGCCTTTTTTCTTCCCACCCATTTTTTTTTTCCTGCTGAACAAGCGTTTACTGCTCAGTGAGAGGTTCCAAATTCAGAGCACGGCATGAAGGAGGGAACAGATCGCGCCCTGGATTGAGCCGCCATAAATCTGACGGGAATCTGTTTATTCCCATGAATTGACTGAGGTCAACATGAGGGGCAGGTGAGAGACTTCTGCAGTGAGAAGCAGTCAGAACACCAGGTTAGAGGGCCTCCATGGAGTTCCCTAGTAGCTCCCACTCCACATCCTATGGTGCTGGAGCCATGAGGGAGTCCGAGCCCTACCAGCCCCTGATGCTACGTCTACACTACAGGTATTTGTCGGCAGAGAGTATGCTAATGAAGTGCTCATTAGCATTTGTCGCACTGTCAAATATCTCTGCCTATGCTTTTTGCGCAAAACCAAGCAATGTAGATGGGTCTGTTTTGTGCAAAAAAACCCTTTTGTGCAAGATCCCTTATGCCTCAAAAAAGGAGGGACAAGCAGTGTAGACGCAGCCTGAGATACCTTTCCGCCACTGTGAAACGGCATCCCCTGAGCATCTGGGTTTAGTAGCAAGGTCTGGATGGGCCCTGTGCAGCATTCTCCCTGGCAGGCTGGGGAAGAAGGGAAGAGTGCAGCTTGCTGGAGCTGTTGCCTTCAGCAGCATCTTTCTAGGATGGGAAAGGGTGGAGGAGCCAGTCCCAACGTGGTGTCCAGGGGGAACAGGGAGCTGGACAGCACTGCAGAGAGGATTAGTGTGTCATCTCCCCAGGATCCAGGACACTTAGGCTACGGCTACACTGTAGCCTTCTTCCGGAAAAGCTTATGCGAATGAAGCATGGCGTGGAATATCGCCGCACTTCATTTGCATAATTAATTAGCAGATGCTTTTGCGGAAGAGGCTTTTGCGCAAAAAGGAGCTGTGTAGACGGCTCCTTTTTGCAAAACCCCCCTCTTGCACAAGAGCCGTTCTTCCTGAAAAAAATGAGGAAGAACGGCTCTTGCACAAGAGTTTTTTTGCGCACAGAGGCTCTGTGTAGACTGCTCCTTCTTGTGCAAAAACTGCTCCTAATTAATTATGCAAATGAAGCACAGCAATATTCTAATCCATGCTTCATTTGCATAGGCTTTTCCGGAAGAAGCCATAGCCTTAGGTGTGTCTACACTGCCCACTACGCCCATGGTCTGACTCTGGTTTGAGTCCAAGCACCCTAACATCCACACACACTGTCATTTTGCAGTGTGGACACAGACCTGAGTCAGAAGGTCTGTTTAGCGCAGGATGGGTGCGTTAACACAGCTCTGAGAGCCAGGTTTATAAGGCAGAGTGAATGTTCGGGCATGGGCTTGGAAACACGGAGTCTGAGTCCCACAGAGCCAGATTTCCAAAGCTGTGTAGACACATCAATGGAGGCCTCATCCCTGCCGCTCTTAAGCTCTCCCGTTGAGCCAAGGAAACTGGGAAATCAACCCCTCTGTCTTTTCCCAGAGCATTCTCTCCCCTGGTGGGGTTGCTTTATTCTGAGAGGCAGTCCCTGTTTTCATGAGAGTGCCGGCTTTATTAACAGATTCCTCTGCTTTTCTGGAAAGTGTTTGTAACGCTGACAGGGAGAGTCAAACCTGCATGAGCCTCTCCCGTAGGTGCTAAAAGCCAGCTGCCTGGTAACTAAGGGCACGGCTACATGTTATTTTGAAGTAGCAAGCTGAGCGTCCACACAGCAGGTCCATTATGCTGAGATTATTTCGAAATAACAGGCTTCTTATTCTGGAAGAATAAACCCTCATGTCACGATGAATAACGCCTATTCCGAAATAGGGGCCGTGTGGACGCGCCACTGCTGCTATTTCGAAATAGCTCCTCCCCAGGGCCATTCAGAATAATGACTCCCAGTGCTTCCAGGGGCTCTACATCGAGGTAGTGCATCCACATTAGGGGAACCTGCCTGGGACTGATTTTGAGGCTTCCCTGCTGTGCGGACACGCTAGTTCGAAATAGTGATTGCGGGAGTTATTATTCCGAAATAACTTATTTTGGAATGCCCTTGTAGTGTAGACGGCCCCTGAGGCTGTAGAGCAGACTCATTATTCTCTTTGGAAGTGGTCTTGGTGCCACTAGACAGGACAGCGCCCACACCCAGCAGGTGTGTGGGTTACAAGTTTGCGCTCGTTATTCACGAAGGACAGTCGTTAAAATCCACTGGCGACAGGGAGGGCCTGGGCTGGAGTTGGTGCTCATCTGAAAAGACGTGCGAAGGGAGATGGTCACCGCGAAGGCCCTGCCCCACCTCCAAAGAGAGAGACAGGGTAGAGGAATGGCTCTTCTGTGGAGCCGTGGCGTGACTGAGCATTGCCCCTTAGTGTGTGCCTCCTTCCCTTCCCGGTCTGTCTGCATTGTCTGTTTAGATTGTCAGCTGGGACTGTGTCTTACCTCTCCGTGCATGTAGTGTCCGGCCAAACAGGGTCCTGATCTGAGAGGGAGTCTATGGGGGCTACCGTCACACATGGTGATCCTTTTGACTCTTCTCTTCTAAAACGAACACTTTCGCCAAATCAACACAAGAGTGTTTTTTTCTATCATCGAACAGGCAGTTTTCAGTAAACAAGGCTTTGGAGGGAGACCCAGCGTATGGAGGGAAGTGATTATTCCATCTATGTGGCACTGGGGAAGCCACATCTGGAGTATTGTGTCCCATTGGGGGGGCCCCACGACAGAAAGGATGTGGACAAATTGGAGCGAGTCCAGTGGAGGGTAATGAAAATGATGCGGGGGCTGGGGTACATGACCTATGAGGAGAGGCTGAGGGAATTGGGCTTGTTTAGTCTACAGAAGAGAAGAGTGAGAGGGGATTTGAGAGCAACCTTCAACTTCCTGAAGGTGGGTTCCAGAGAGGCTGTTCTCAGTGGTGACAGGTGACAAAATGAAGAGCAATGATCTCAGGTTGCAGTGGGGAGGTCTAGGTTGGATATTAGGAAAAACTATTTCCCTAGGAGGGTGGGGAAGCGCTGGGTTGGGTTCCCTAGGGAGAGGGTGGAATCTCCATCCCTAGAGGTTTTTAAGTCCCAGCTTGACAAAGTCCTGGCTGGGATGATTTAATTGAGATTGGTCCCGCTTTTAGATGACCTCCTGAGGTCTCTTCCAACCCTAGGATTCTCTGATTCTTACCCTAATTTGCTGATTCTATGAAAAAATTCACCCAGCACTAATGGCTAAAGCTGAGGACTGGGAATCAGAAAATCTGGGTTCTAGGCTTGGCTCTGCCACACGGCCCTGAACAGAATAGAAGAGGCAACCTCTATGATCTTAGGCAAGGTGACTTAACCTGCGCTGTGCCTCAGTTTCCCCATTTGTAAACTGGGTGTAACAACACTTCCTTAATTGTCATAGGTGTTCTGTGACTTTATTTTTTAATGTTTGTTAAGCCTTTTGAGAGCTTGGGTAGAAGACAGTTCTCAGTTGGAATGTATATTATTAATAATTCTAAAGTGTATAACCCCCACTTTGGAATAACGTTGTAACAAGTGTCAGGACATGAGGATAAGGATTTGTAACTTTAACTCTACCCTCTTCTTAGTAAGCATCACAATGCAGAGCTTCGAGCAGAACTCAGCTGGTGTAAATAGCGCATTGTATTGTCTCCGCACCGGTATAGTAAAAGGGCATTGAAGGTTATGATGATAGGTACCATTTGGAATACTGACCCGAGACTGTCTCTTAGATGATACAATACATCTTTATACAATTGTCTCTACAAACATCAATGCACAAACCTATTGTCTTCCAAACGTCTTTGTTTCCTTCTGCACTTACATTAGTTTACCCTGGTTTTGATGAAATCTATCGTTATTGATTTACAGAATTTATCTTCTCCCTATGGTTTGTAATAATCTAGGCTCTTCCCAGGTAGGTTGAGTATTTGCATAGCAAGGCAACCTTACTTAGGGGAATATGGCAAGTCCATTACTTCAAAGCTCATTTAGCTGTACACTTGGGTGGCCTATGTACACCAGTACATTTTCAGTATCATTTTATGTTGCTGCTCTACTTAATTGGCTGTGTACTATTCTATTCTGTATAAGGCCTTATAGCATCCTCATTACTGCAGTGTCTGAGTCATGTTCATTGCGCAAGATGACTAACTTCAGTCATGTGTAATTCATTCTCCTCTCCTCTCTTGGAATGGAAGGTGGCAAGGTTTGTGATAGTCCCTGTTTCCAGAGGTGGCATGTTCCACAGACCCACATGAAGCCCAGAGGAAATCCTAGCTCCTCTCACGAACCTGAGTTGCTCCAGAGTTTGACAAGGTGGGTCAGAGCCTCTAACTCTACCAGAGGAAAGCATTAGCTCCCATAGATCATAGGAGACCTTCAGAGCAGTCATCTATGTCAGATGCATGCTGATCAAGGACTACAAGAGCAGGCTTCCTCTGCTGTGCTTCTTAGCAGATCTGGAGACTCCTGGCCCAGTCGGGCAGCCCCAGAAGGCCAGAAATGGGGGGAAGCTTTGGGAAAGAGGAAGGGGAGTCTATGGAATTGCTGTGCAAAATGGTAGGTGCCAAGAGGTTACGAATGGCCCCATCACCCATTCTGTATTTTCAGTAGTTCAGTTGTAAATCATGCAAAGGAATTGCTATTTTTATTATCGGGTTACCCAGAGGCCTCAGCTGAGATCCGTCGTCTTCTCATAGGTGCTCTGCACACACATAAAGAGAGACGAGTCTCAAAGGGGGTTGCTGTGTTAGTCTAGTTAGTTATATCTGTTAGTTATATCTGTAAAAACAACAAGGAGTCTTGTGGCACAATGAAGTTTAACAGATTTATTTGGGCATAAGTTTTCATGGGCAAACACCCATCTAACAAAGTTGGGTTTTGTCATGAAAGCTTACACCCAAATAACTCAGTTAGTCTTTAAAGGTGCCACAGGATACCTGGTTTTTATAAGGAGAGACCATTCTTGCCTTTTTGAAGAGCTTAAAATTAGAAGGGCACATAGCGATTTTTTTTTTTTTTATTTTTTTTTTTTTTTTTTTGGTTCACTGGCAATTCCAAAGAAAAACATTAAAAAATAGTTTTTGGTAAAATGGAATGTTCTGTTTCTATTCTCGGCATTTTTTTAAATGGATGGAACAGGGACACTGAGACATTCAATGAAAAATGAATTAACCAAAATGAACAGAAATTTCAACATGAAAAGCAATTTTGGATAGAAAAAAAGCAAAACCTTCTGAACATCTATAAATGAAATATTTTGAAAGTTTTTTTCTGACTTTTTTTTGTCTTTTTTTTAATCAAAACAATTCAGCAAAATTGACAGAGATTCACACAGGCTACGTCTATATTGGCAAGATTTTGTGCAAATACTGTTTAACGCAAAGTTTTTGCGTTAGAGTATTTGAGTAAGAGAGCGTCTACACTGGCATGTGCCTTTGCGCAAAAGATGTGCTTTTGTGCAAAAGCATCCATGCCAGTGTAGACGCTCTCTTGCGCAAGAAAGCTCCGATGGCCATTTTAAACATCGGGCTTTCTTGCGCAAGGAATTTATGTTGCCTGTCTACACTGGCCTCTTGCGCAAGAACAGTTGCACAAGAGGGCTTATCCCTGAGCGGGAGCGTCAGAGTATTTGCGCAAGAAGCACTGATTTTATACATTAGAACGTCAGTGCTCTTGCACAAGTACTTGCAGCCAGTGTAGACAGGTGGCAAGATTTTGCGCAAAAGTGGCCTCTTTTGCGCAAAATCTTGCCAATGTAGACGTAGCCACAATGTTTCAGTGTTGCCAAATCTGTATTTTTTGGTGGGAAAAAAAGTTTCAGTCAAAAAGTTTTGCCCAGTTCTGTTTCTGGTCTAAGCAGACAAAAATTAGGACGGGAAGTAGAGGGGAAACCACAGTCTGAATTCAGCACAGCAGGTCAGTGATAAAGATGAGAAGCTCGGACCCCCCGACTCGTTAGCTGGTACCAGTATCTTGTATTCTACACTGCTTCTCAGGGAGTTCTGAAAAGCTGATTAAGTTTTGTGTTCTCTTATCTGTTCATACAACTATGTAACCCAGCCAGTTCTGGACAGGCTGCCTAGAAGAACCTGCCTACTGGGGCTGAGGTTCACTTCTATTTTTTTTTTACAATAATAATGAGCTGTAGCCTCATTGTTACGATTGGTTATTGAAAGAAAATTGCTGTGCTCCTGGGGGTGGGGGAATCCTGCATTCCTTATTCATTTTGTGTAATCTTGACCTGAATAATCCCATTGAAGTGTGTTTTTAAGAGGGCCCTAAATAATACAGTCATAAGCCTGAAAGGGACCTTGAGTGGTCATCTAGTCCAGTCCCTTGCCCTCATGTGGGCAGATTAGGGGTCTTGTGGGTTAGATCAGGATATCTGGATTGGTGCGGCAGAGATAGTGAGAAGAGATTCAGTTAGGAGGAGGGGGAGAGGTGTTTTTGCCATGAAATTGCACAGTGAATCAGAGTTGCATCAAAAATTGGATCATTTTTGGTTTCACTGCCTCGGGGGAGGATGGTGCAATGGATAGAGTGCAAGTCTAGGACAGGGGAGAATTGGGTTAAATCTTCTGCTCTCCCCAGAGCAGATAAACAGGATGAAGTTTAATAAGGACAAATGCAAAGTGCTCCACTTAGGAAGGAACAATCCGTTTCACACACACAGAATGTCTAGGAAGGAATACGGCAGAAAGGGATCTAGGGGTCATAGTGGACCACAAGCTAAATATGAGTCAACAGTGTGACACTGTTGCAAAAAAAAGCAAACATGACTCTGGGATGCTTTAACTGGCGTGTCGTGAGCAAGACACGAGACGTCTTCCTTCCATTCCACTCTGTGCTGATTAGGCCTCAGTTGGAGTGTTGTGTCCAGTTCTGGGCACCACATTTCAAGAAAGATGTGGAGAAATTGGAAAGAGTCCAGAGAAGAGCTACAAAAATGATGAAAGGTCTAGAAAACATGGTCTATGAGGGAAGACTGAAAGAACTGGGCTTGTTTAGTTTGGAAAAGAGAAGACTGAGAAGGAGACATGATGGCAGTTTTCAAGTACCTAAAGGGTGTTACAAGGAGGCGGGGAAAACATTGTTCTCCTTGACCTCTGATGATAGGACAAGAAGCAATGGGATTAGATTGCAGCAAGGGAGGTTTAGGTTGGACATTAGGAAAAACTTTTTAACTGTCAGTGTGGTTAAACACTGGAATAAATTGCCTAAGGAGGTTGTGGCATCTCCATCATTACAGATATTTAAGAGCAGGTTAGACAGGCATCTACCAGGGATGGTCTAGACAGTGCTTGGTCCTGCTGTGAGGGCAGGGGACTGGACTCGATGACCACTCATGGTCCCTTCCAGTTCTAGTGTTCTATGATTCTATGATCCACCCTGTGCAGAACCTTGCCTCAGTTCACCATCTGTAAAATGGGGCTAATTGTCTCTACCTCTCGGGGGCCAGGATAAATCCATTACCAATGGTGAGGTTGTCAGTTATGATGGCAACAGGAAATAAGTACACATCTATGCGAGAGAGACACTGCAGTTTTGTAAGTAGTGGCCGCTGCACCTGCCATTGGGGAAGACGTCCTGTGGGACAATGCACTGCCAAACAATGTCCTGCTGTGGGGATCCGTGATGTGAGACTGTTCCACCAGGCTGACGACTGGTTGGCGTGCCCTCAGACAAGCTTCTCTGGGTGTGAAAGCTGCCTCCATGCGCCACAACCAGTTGTTTCTTTTGCACAGCGTATCTGTGTGGGGAAATTACTTAGAGCCGAACAATTGAACCGAGACAGTAGTTGGATGTGACTACAATTAAAACAGAAGGGCTCATAGAGGTAGGAATGAAATTCCAGCTTGCAGAGTCCATGGAGAACACAGCATTTTGTATCCACAGAGGCAGGCATACATTATAAATACATCTGTAGCTACTGGGATAGGTGTGAAAATGTAATTAACTACAAATCTGTGGAGTTTAAATGGAATTTTAGTTGTTTCTTTTTTTTTCCCCTTTCTTTTTTCCCAGCGCCCCTCTCCCTTCCTATTAAGTTAAGTTTAGACTTGCGCTTCTTCTAACTCCCACTGGCCCAGTGTAATTTAGCAAAGGTTGTTCCAGTAGAATTTGAAATTAATAATTTCAAATAGGCAAATCAATGATATTTAAAAAGCTCCCTCTTGTGTGTTTGCACAATCTGCACAGGTATAAAAGCTAATCACATCTTGCTAGGGAAGAACATTTCTCATAGGTTTTAAGCAGCGTTTGGCAGATTGGGTGGGGGGAGGGAGCCTGGGGCTTCATTTGAAGTGTGTGTGATTTAATATTTCTCATTAATTTAGTGTCCATGAAAAGTAACGATCTGTTTAACAAGAGGGAGGCATCAGCAACACTCTCAAAAGGTCACATGCTTTGGCGTATCTATGACAACATCCTCAATTAGACGAGAGGGGCCTAAAAGGAAAAACTGTCAAATGAGGGCACCGGGGGGGGGTGGGGGTGGGGGGACATGGTTAATAACAAGGTTTGAAAGGAGAGTGATAGTCGGAACTGGCTGTCTGGTTGGGGCACGTTTTCTATTTATCCACAAGGCCGGAACAACGTGTAAAAGCTTCCTTCTCATTGTCCTTGCCCATCCTTCTCCAGTCACGACCCACCTCTAAGCACTCAGTCTTGGTGGCTTTTCTTCTGCCAGGACCACCACGCAGAGATGAGATGGCTGTTCTGTGGTAGACCACTGGCCACAGGGCCGCCCGGTGGGGGCAAGAGGGGCAATTTGCCGCAGGCCCCGGGCCCCACAGGGGCCCCCATGAGAATGTCTGAAGTCTGAGGTCTGAGACAGGGAGCGCCAGGAAGGGGCCTCCGAAATTGCTTTGCCCCAGGCCCCCTGAATCCTCTGGGTGGCCCTGACTGGCCATTGGAACCCACCCGGAGACCATCCCTTCATTTCCAGCATGCCACCGTGTACCCTTCCGGTAATAATGGCTTCTGGTTCCAGATCCCATGTGCCAATATGGGTTACTCTGTGTGCATCTGAGAAACCCCTTTGATGTCCATGGGGCTTCTGATGTGTATAAAATTATCAGCTGCCATAGCAACCCCATAGCTGGGCTGGATCAAAAAAACTTAGCTAGGATTACAAGACTCCATATATCCTTGCCAATATCTTTATCCATCCCGTGTAAACCACATACACCGACAAAAATAAAAGTCCCAGTTGTGTAGCAGCTGTCGATTGATAGATTCCCTATCGACTTCATTGGAGCTCTTGCAGTTTATACTCCCTGCGGGATCTGGCTACAAATCACTGTGTGATCTCATTAAACCTTTGTTTCTTTTTTATATTTTAAATAAACAAAATGGGAAATTTCTGTTTGGAATTGCTGCAAAAGACACGATCCTTGCATCTTTCCGCAGGCCCTCATTTTGTCTCTGATCCTACACCCACTGAAATCTTGACTTCTGTTTGAACCCTCTAGCTTGATGAGAAATTCCATCCCACAGAGCCCATGGTGTTATCTCACTTTGAATCATTATGAAGTACAGTACACCCAATTTATGGTGACTTTGGCTGAAAGTTACTTTTGTGCTTCATCATGTGAATATTTTACTTCCATTTTTCATCCTCCATCCAGCAGGCCACATTCAAGTCAATGTGACTACTCAGGTCACAGTTGTGGTTAAAATGCTTTGAAGAATGGGTGCCTTATTAGAGCCCCTGACTTTGGTTTTGGTCCTGAGTGGAATCTCACCAAACGTATGGAAGTTTTCTTTTGTCTGTGGAAAATAATGACTTTCCCTTCAGAAGAGTTCCATTTATTCTGACATCAGGAATGCAGAATCACGAAACTGGAGTAATTAAAAATAACCTGCCTAGAAAGTGGGGACCCTTTACATCCTCACTTCTTGGCAATATTCCTTTTTGAGCATCAGTTTGGATCACATATCCCCTCTCTTGGTCCTGTGGAACTATAATGGGATTCTTGATCACCCAAAGTGTATCCATAGTCTTTTGCTTTGAGTCTTTTAAGCAGTTTCATCAGCTGGGAGAGGGGGTCTGATGTCTAGAACAGAGCGTAAGAGTTGCCACATTGGAACAGCCCCAGTGGTTCACAAAATCCATTATCTTGACCCTGATATTGTCCAAGACTAGATACTTCAAGAAGACAGAAACCTGCACAGAGAATCTTGCTCATAGAAGGAGTTTCTTCATAAGAACATAAGAATGGCCATACTGGGTCAGACCAAAGGTCCATCCAGCCTGGTATCCTGCCTGCCGACAGTGGCCAATGCCAGGTGTCCCAGAGGGAGTGAACCGACAGGTAACGATCAAACGATCTCTTAGTGGCTGGCTTGAGGGTTTCTATCTCATATATGTTAATAACAGTGGCCCATATAAATGTGTAATCATTTCCTAAAATTCTGCTAAGCTCTTGGCCTCAATATCTTGTGGCAATGAGTTCCAAACTTTGATGATACTGCAGGTAAACAAGTATTCTTGCCATCCACTACAGGGCACCATTTATTCACTTTTTCCCTCCTGTGCTTTCAGCATTCAAAGTGTCCTGTTTAGCCAGCCCTGCCTAATCTGTAGAAGAAAGGACAGCTGTTCGTGCTCTAATATGCTTTTTAAAAAGTTCCAAGAAGGAGGAAGTCTCTGACATTTGTATTCTCCTTGCAGCATCTCTTAATAATTTAATTCCCATTAGAAGTGCCTGTGTTGTAGGGGGAAAAGATTTATAGAGAGATTTCACTCCAGGTTGGGTTTTTGTCTTTCTGTGTTTTCTTGGCATTTATCATGCATGTTTTAATTTGGATCTGAGTCTTGCTACCATCTGGTCATTATTGCAAAGAAATATTCATTTTCTCTGAGTGACATAGGCTTCATTCATCATGGAACTAGCTGATTGCCCCTCGTTTTTTTTTTCCCTTTACTTGAAATGAAGTCGAAAGTTACTTCGCACTGAGTGTAACATGGTTCGGTGAAGTTTCCAAAGTTAACAGCATCCAGGACTTGTGCACTGCAAAAATGACAGCCCTGCTCATTTCCCTCTCTCTGGGTGGGGTTCAGTGTTCCCTATAATCTGAGTGCTTGGGTGGCCCCCCAGCAGAGATTCAAATGCCGCACAGCTGATTCACAGAGCCCCCACAGCTGGCAGCATGTGTTTCAATTGGTGGTGCACACCTGCACATGCTGCAAATTTATTCCACACATGGATGGAAAAAATGTGAAGGAACATTGGGGGGCATATCCCCGTACCAGCACAGAGTTTCTTTTGCAGCGCCAATTGCTGCATTGGGGACTGAAGCAAAAAGGGCAAGCTAGAGATTATCTAATGACCAAATTCCCCTTCCAATATTTAGCCACAAAATGCTGCCAAAGGCCAAATGAAACCCAGAGGATAGAGCCAAAGGTGGTTCTCACCTGCACTGGTGGAAGCTAAAAGATGTTGGCCCAGAGAGTTGTATGAAAATTCTCTGCAGCTGGTCTTGGATGCAGAACGGAACCATCTCACAAGCTCCCTGCTCTTGAAGCTACTAGGAGTTCTTCATGCAGGTTCAAGCCAGGAACTGTAGCGACAATTAGGTGGTGTCACTTTCCAACCGTGTTAGCCCAGTCCCCTTCTCTGCGTAAGAGCTTTTGTTTTGTGCATGCTGTTACCCAGAGTAGATGTGGGGCTCAGAACTGCCTTTAGACCCATGGGACATGTGCAGCTGCACAGGAATGCATCCATCCTACCCTTCATCAATAAATTGCTTTCTGCTGCTCTCTTCTCCCAAGGGGATGATTCCAGGTCCCTGGACAAAGTTGGTTAATCTTGATGGTCCTACTGACCAATCTGTTGGTCAGAGCTATGCCCGTTCTTTGCAGGTGATCCTGACAACACCAGATTCTTGCAGAAATGGGGAAGAGATACTGTAGTCCGTCATAGAATCATAGAATCCAAGGGCTGGAAGAGACCTCAGGAGTCATCAAGTCCAGCCCCCTGCCTAAAGCAGGACCAATCCCAACTCAATCATCCCAACCAGGACTTTGTCAAGCTGGGATTTGAAAACCTCTAGGGATGGAGATTCCACCATGTCCCTAGGTAATCCCTTCCAATGCTTCACCACCCTCCTAGTGAAATAGTTTTTCCTAATATCCAACCTAGACCTCCCCCACTAAAACTTGAGACCATTGCTCCTTGTTCTGCCATCTGTTACTACTGAGAACCGCCTCTCTCCACCCTCTTCGGAACCTCCCTTGAGGGAGTTGAAGGCTGCTATCAAATCCCCCCTCACTCTTTTCTCCTGTAGACTAAATAAGCCAAAATCCCTCAGCCTCTCCTTGTAAGTCATGTGCTCCAGCCCCTTAATCATTTTAGTTGCCCTCCGCTGGACTTTCTCCAATGCGTCCACATCCTTTCTCTAATGGGGGGGCAGTCCAGAACTGGACGCAATACTCCAAATGTGGCCTCACCAGTGCCAAACAAAAGGGACTAATCACTTCTCTAGATCTGCTGGCAATGCTCCTCCTAATGTACACAACATTTAGAGCCAGGAATGCTGAATGAAAGCAAGGGTCAGATTCAGAATTTCTGTGTAAGATGCTACTAGATAGACCAGTGGTTCTCCACCCGGGATACGCAGAGGATTTCCGAAGGGTATATCAACTCACCTAGAGAGTTTGCCCAGTTGTGGGGGGCATCAGGCTGAGATGGGAAACAACGAGGTGGGGGGACTCAGGCAGGAAGTGCTGAGGTGGGAGGATATATCAACTCACCTAGAGAGTTTGCCCAGTTTGAAAACAGGCATCATAAAAAGCACAAGCGAAGTCAGGACAAACTAAAATTTCATACAATGACTTGTTGAAAGTGCTCTATATACTGCACACTGAAATGTAAGAGCCATATTTATGTTGCAGTTGATTTATAATTATATTGTAAAAATGAGACAGTCAGCTAGTTTTCAGTAATAGAGTGCGGGGACACATTTGTATGTTTAAGTCTGATTTTGTCAGCAAGTTGTTTTTAATTGAGGTGAAATTGGTGGTGTTCAAGCCACATCAGACTCCTCAAAGGGGCACTGGAGTCAGGAAAGATTGAGAGCCACTGGGTTAGACGACCAACCTGGATCCTCTTCCATTCATACAGATGCCCTTGATCTACCTACACCCTCATTATTGATATATCAGGGAAGCTAATTGTTAGCTACTCTAACTTAAACTCACTTATCTATCGACAGAGCAGGAGCCAGTAGATCTGTGGGAAGCCAAGCGAAAACTATGAGTAGGGCTTGACCTACATTATTTTATACATCGCCTCTTGACCGCTGGCTTGTTAACAGGATAGAAGATGGAGGGAGGAAGAGTTTTGCCTTCACCAGCAGGGGTCATTGTTGCCATGGCAATCTGCTTATACTCTGGTGAATTCTACTCCATCATGAGCCTGCTGGGAGGACAACAGAACAGCATGGTTCATTTCTGAGCTTCCGTTCCAGGGCTGCTTTCAACAAGTCATCGCCCGTATGAAATTTTAGTTTGTCCTGACTTCGCTTGCGCTTTTTATGACACCTGTTTTCAAACTGGGCAAACTTTCTAAGTGAGTTGATACACCCTTGGGAAATCCTCTGTGTACCCCTGGTGGAGAGCCACTGGTCTAACTTGTACCATCTTACACAGAACTTCTGAATCTGGCCCTTGTTTTCAAGTTAGAAAGCCCAGTTCTTCTTCCGGCAAAAGTTTTGGAAGAGATAGAGACACAAGGTGCGTGTCTTTGCTGAAAGGGAACGCTGAGCCCTCTTTGGTGGAGTGCAGGCTTGCACAATAAAGCAGCTTAAAGAGTCCATTGTGGATCAAGAGTTACCTTAACACCAATCCCTCCTCACACATCCCTTGAGCTGGGGCTGCCTCGCATTCACAATGCTTCTACCTCAGGGTCATTTCATTGCCTTCTGTGGAGCTGCTCCTGAGGTAAGTCAGAGCCAAACCATGGCCATGACATCCAGGCAAACAGAAGGGCACCCGATTCATCCAGTGAAATAGTGGGCAGAGAGAAGAGGGAGGTCAGAGGAAGTCCCAGATATTGTCAGTGCTCTGAGAGAAAATCTGTCTTTCACCTGCAGTGATCACACCAGGTTGTTTTTCTGGAATTCATTTTGTGACTGTGTCTGCCTGAAGAACATCTGCTCCCTCAAATCCAGACTGTCTATTGGAATAAATTACCAATATCGGGCAGCAGCCCATTATGAATAGCTGGAATCTCCAGTTTAATGATACTGAGGCTAGCAGCTAGCATTCCTCCCAGGCCTTTGTCGCTTTTATTCGGTTTTATTCTTGTTATTCTTTTCTGTTTTCTCTTCGAATCTGAGTATCATCACATGATTTTTGCTATGGCTCTTGGCTCCAGGAAAAAAAAAAGCCATTAGTATCCTATAAATCAAAAAGAAAAATTACCTCCCCAAACTTAAAAGACTCCCCTGAGTGTTTTGCTATTATTACCTGTGCAAGGTTGCACACGTGGCTTCAGAAACATCTCCCTCCATCAGGAATCATCAGGTAGCAAGATTGCTCACTTCCACGCAAGAGACAAGTTTTATTAACTTCCTTTTCAGCATATACCCTCGTAGTTAATGATGCAGTACACCTTTGAGGTGTCTTAATGTAGGCCGTTTATCAAAAACTGCAACTGCGTATAAATAGGACTATGTTCTTTCAATATGATAAATCCCAGCTAGTATGGGGATGTTCTACATCTCTCTCTTAAGTACAATAGCTTCCTCTAATTGCATGTTTTGACTTTCATAGCAAGTTCTGACAAATGTCCTTCTGCTACAGGTCCCCTCCCCTATGCACGTATGTACACTTATGCCCAAGAGAAAAGTAAGTGTTAAGCATGTCCTTGTTCATTCTTCAGTTTAGCAAAGTTTGTAAGCACGTTCTAAAGTCCCCTTGAATTCAACAGGACTTAAGCAGATAATAAAGTTCAGCACATGCTTTAAACGCTTTCCTGAATTTGGGCCCATCAGCTCAATGAACGTAAGTGGTGGAATGCCCATCAGCATGTACGGTATAGAACAGGGTCCCAGTGACTTGATTCTGCTGCCTTTATTCCACCCGAGTAGTGCATATGTGTACAGCTGCTCAGGAATTTCTGAGTGAAACATTTTTTACCCCAAAATGCCCGTTGTTCCAAGGCAAAGCGATTTGTGACTCAGCAGCAGGTTAGATGAAACACCCTACTTAATACGTTGTTCTTAACTAATAGTTTAGAGTGTGTCAAAACCTCCCCTCTCAACATGGTTGAACCAGACAGCTTCTGATAATTATGTTAAAATGATGTTTCATTTAGAAATGTTAGTAAATTTACTCTACAATAAGGTTTTATATGGAACAGGGGAGTCAAAATCAAAATGAAACATTTGGCAAGTACCAGGATGAAACATTTTGATTGACCTAAACTAAAACATCATTGTTTATCTTTTCCACTTTTGAAGATAGGAGATTTTAGATTTGAGGTGGGAAAAATTCTTCTGGGATGGAAAGAAAGTTTCCTACCCACCCAGCCCTACTTATATATCAAGTCCTTTGATCAGCTCAGTAAGGCCACGTCTACACAGCAAGGCTAAAGCCAAAATAAGCTAGACCACTTGAATTTCGTCAATTGTGTAAATATGTTAATTACATAAAGTATGCGCTGAAGGTGAAATGTGACGTCTTAGGACCAAGTTCTACAATTCAGACCAAAAATAGACCCATACTAGATTTTATTGAGGAAGAAAAAAAAAACAGCTGAGTATGGAGTTCAAATCATGCTAGAGGGGAAAATATTAAAAAGTGGGGAAACAGTAAAAAATGTTTAATAAACTGGTTTTGCTTTAGTTAATTCAAAAATTTGGGAAAAATGCTTCCATCGTGACAAGACTGCATTGCACCAAATTGAAAAATTCTGGTGTAAGTCTCACATTTCCCCCTTCTGCGGTGTGTGTTTTATAGTGCCCTTATGCATCACAGTGCATACTTGTGATTGTAGAATGGAAGTTCTTAAATACTTAAAGTTAAGCAAGGTGGTAAGTGTTTGGTTGAACAGGGATGGAGTGAAGTATCTGCTTAAAGTCAAGCATGTGCTTAAGGCTGTGATTTCCAACAAAGCCCAACAGAGATAGGCACCAATTTCCCGCTGTACTAATTCTTCTGAGATCCCTGGAAAATTCTTGGCTAAGTGCTTTGTGGAATCATGGCTAATATACTGAAGGAAAAGCACAAGAAGGGGATCACCAGTTATTTCACAAAAAGTCTTGACTAAATTTGAATTTAGGGCTGCACTGATTTTTAGAACAATATTGCTAAATCCTTGATGAATCTCTTAGAGCCTGATCTAAAGTTGAATGAAATCTACAGAAGGGATTGCATGGCTCTGGATCAGGTCTTTACCAAATTGCAGTCCATTAAAAATATCATAACCAAAAGATTCCTGAAGTGGTTTAGTGAATCAACAGGTGAATTCTGAACTCACTGTAGGAATTTAACCCATCGTTAAAGAAATTGACACAGAAAGTTCAAGTGATAACAAAACTGAAATTTACAGACATTCTGAAATATTCCCCAAGTTGTACATGGCTATCTTTTGTTTGTTTATTTATTTGTTTGGTTTTGCAGAGGAGAGGGTGTTCTCTGTGTACTGTTTATTCCATGCTAAATGTAATACATCTTGAGGATGTAGCAAATTGTTAGAATACAAGTCTTTCTTTCTTTCTTTCTTTCTTTCTTTCTTTCTTTCTTTCTTTCTTTCTTTCTTTCTTTCACAAATGTGGGAGGCTTTAGTGTAAAAATGGCTTTTAGGAATATCACACTCAGTTTTCTTTATGGTAAATTTATAAAAAGGATGTTCTTTGTCAATGTCTGAGAGATTTATTTATTGAATCTCACTTTTGAAACTGGTGATATTGATTGTTTCAAGAGGTTGCCTTAAAGGAAGAGAAAAAAACCCCAAACAAACCAAGAATGAAAAGAAATGACCATGCTGTTATCAATTACTTCATAATGAGATGTGAGTGGAGAATTTTAAACATTATTCCAAGCATTACTGTGGAATAAACAATATGTTTACTGGAAATTATACTCCAGTGATGAATGGTATGGTTTAAAATGCAGTCTGCACTAATGGGCAGTCTCTCTAAATGGCTAAAGCACACATTTCAAACCATATTTTTAAAAAATGAAAACAAAATTTGCTGTTTATGCCACAGACAGAAATTAATGAATCATTTTTGCAAGTCTGAAACAAGAAATATCCCAAACCGTACAAAAATATTTCAAGCATAACATTATTTGCTGTTATTTTGCCCCATTCCCTCCCACTTGATCCCCTCTTCCGTCTCTGGCTTTCTCAGCATGGATTCAGTGGAAATAACTTTGACACCAGCTTCCCCTTCATTCATCCACCCACTCACATTTACCAATCCACTCACCCTCACACCATCCCCAACACACACCCTCATGTCGAATAGAGAACTGAACATTAGTCACAGCAGTTTCTAGCAATGACAGACAGTAATTTACCATTTTATTGTGATTCAGTACCTTGGACAGAGGCACACACTGCCTGTCATGCTGTGTTCATCACCGACTGTGGAAACAAGCATTGCTGTCAAATAGTAGAGCTCCTATAATGAGGACACCTAGGTATAACATAAAAGATTCCCAGGCAAAGGACTTCTTTTGTAGGGCTTAAAACCTCTAAAGCAGGATGAGCTAGTTAAAGAATGAAAAACTTTACAAGTGATGCAGTCAGATATTTTTGTCTTGCATCTGTTTCGTGTACCAGTAATGGTATCAATAGCACAATATGTAAACCTTTGTATGGGAAAGGCAAGGTGATCTATTTGCATTATGCAGTTGTGTTGCAGAGAAAAGCTAAAATGGGATTGGGAAGACGGGGGAGAGAAAATCCTACCTATCAGCAACGCTGTTGGATCATCTCTAATGAGATTTTGGGTTATTTTCATTTGTCTTCATTCCTAGCCAGCATGACTCTGCAGGGCATTTTTTCATAAAGAGAAAGCTAGAGGTGGGCCAGCAGGTTATTTCATGCACGTCCTGCCAAAACCAGCTGCCATGGGGAAGAAAGTTGACACCTGAGTTCAGATTAATCCTGCTCTCCGACTTAATTGGAAATAATGGACCTGATCCTCAACTAATATAAACTGACATAGGATCATTATCTTCAATGGTACTAAACCAATTTATGTCCACTGATGATATGGTCCACTGTATATATAGTATGCACATATTTTGGCTTCATATTTATCTAGCTATCTATCATACCTATGGGAATCTAAGTTCTCCAAAGTATAGGTTTATCCTCTAAAATCAAAGATTCTTTTAGGTATGTAGCCTCATTCAGTAAAGGTCTGAAGACTGCCCTGAAGGGAAGATTTGAGTGCATACATGAAAAAACTCATCTGATCTGCCAGTGCTGGCCAAACCTCTCATACTGCCCATGGAATTCAGACCACCGCCGTGCTATAAAGGTGCTGAGATCTGGTAGACCATGCTGGCCCAGACTTTCAAAGTGTAGAAGGCCTTTCCCAAACCAATTGCCACCATAGATGCAGTTCACCCTGTTAGGGTTTATCAGCATGGGATTGCAGACTGGCATGTTATAACTCTGTGAGTGTGTGTGCATGCATGCATGTATGTATGTAGGTCATACTCTTGCATGCAGGGTATAAAAGGCCTAACAAGTCTCTTCCATCTCAAGTTTCCATGGTAATATAGAGGCTCTGTGAATAAACCATTGCACAGTTTTCATTGACCAAAGTGGAAAAAAACTTGGTGTTTGCTACATATAAGATTTTCCAAACCTTCTGGTTTTCACCAGAAATCAGACCATTTATGCAATAGCGTGTGGTAAAGAATGGTGCTTTTAGTACCTGTCATTTCAGAACCATGGACAGCAGAATTGTATGACTAGTTGGCTGAAAGTATTTCTGGATGGAAGTTATACCATATTCTTTTTATGCTTCCTGATTTGCACAATAATGTAAGTATGCACAAGATCATCTGTTCATTATATCAACATTTATGCAATCTTAGACATAGTGCTATAGAAATCTGTCTCCCAACAGTCTGGCATCTCATTTGCAGGCAAGATTATGTTTTCTTTTAAGAAGAGCTGGAAACATAATCCCGTTATTGGTACCAATGTTGAAGGAAGCAAATATTCTAATAAAGATGATTGAAAGTATTTGCAAGTTGAGGAGCTCTTGAACTTTTTATTGTCAATATCATGTATATGTTTAAATATTAGTGAAGCTAAATGGATTGGGTTCCTTTGAGGATGTGTGAGGCATAAATACAACCCTTCTGTTAGTCTTATTAAACTTTCATTTACCATACTAGAAACTGTAAACACCTGATGATTGTAGCTTAAGATACCTAGGTAACAATTATCAATGTTTTGCTTTATCATTACTTGGATCTATTAAACAGTCATTTGTCAGTTTCCCTTCCCTTACTCTTTTCCATACATAAGAAAGAAAAAACAATATGTGAAATTGAAAAATGGTGCTCACTGAGGGGTTTAAAGACATTGAAATTTGAAATATATTTTAAAGGTCAATTTCAACAGTAATTATGTTATAATGGTGAAGCTCTTAGAGAATGTGAAACACAAGATTAATATGTTACCAGATGGAAAGTGACAGAAGCCTCCATCTTTGTGTGTGTGTGTGTGTGTGTGTGTGTGTGTACCATAGTGTTTGTAAGTGAAACTTCAGAGCATTGTATCAGAACAGTTTGTACAAGTACAGATGCAATCTCTTATCCTTTGCATGAGTATAGGACTTCCACTGATATCGGTGAGAGTGTGAATTAAGTATGTCCACTGTTGTTAGCCGAGGATAGGGATTCAAGATCATTGTTATTTTTATGATGATTAATTTGAATTATAGCACTCTTAGAGGCTCCAGTGAAGACCATGTGCTAGGTACTCAGAGACACACAGTAAAGCCAATGGAACTGCTTGTGATTAAAGTTAAGCAAATGCTTAAGTGATTTGCCAGGTCAGACCTATACAGACAAAGGGAGAACTATTGTCCCCATTTTTACAGATGGGGACAGAGGTGCAGTAATATTAAATTACTTGCTCAAGGTTATACGGATTGAAGAGCGTCTATGGTAGCGTAGGAAGTGAATTGTGATTTTTTGGATTCTCAGTCCAGAGCCTTAGCCACAAGATAATCATTTATCTATTGGTTTTATTTCCAGCTCAGCCAATGTCTCACATGGCCCTAGGACTGTCATTTAACCTTTCTGTGCCCCAATTTACTCATCCATAAAACTGAAGGTAATACCGTTGCTCTGCTACCTCGCGTGGTTGTTTTCAGGCTTAATTGGTGTTTACGAACTGCCTTTTGATCCTTTTATAAAAATTGTTAGGTAAGCACAAAGTGTTATGAGAACTGACTCCAAATGACTGCCTGTTGTACTCTTTCTTCTCACATGAAATCCAGTGTGTGAAAGAAACCCACCACCACCCCCCAAACGAGATTATTTAAAAACGTAGGTGGGGGGTTTCAGCAGCTCTTAATGATGATCGACACCATCCTCTGGTCTTAACTCCTTTAGGTTCCTTTGAGAATCCCAACCTTACCACAGGAGAGAGCTCCCATTTCAAACATGTACTGTGTGCTCTAACTGTAATGGATTCTGTAAGACGCCCGACCACAATGGCTAACCCAAAGCACAATAATAAACCAGAACATGGGGTATATTAAGAAAATATCATCACGTCCCATACTATAGCATCAATATTGTGCTTATACTATTAATTAAATGTCTGTAACTGAAATCATTTATAACAGAGACGGAGGAGTCCAGTAGTCTATTAGAGAACTCAGCTTGTTTTGTTCCAGAAGGATTAGACAGAGACTTATTACCTGATGAAAGTCTGAAATGTTGCTGGCTTGGAAATGTTTCTTTCCAGGATGGCTGTACAGTGCTAATGAACGTGTTATACAGTGTAGATTATGAGAGGAGTACAGTTTGTCTCCACTCTTTTCTGACATATTTCCCATACAAATTAGAATAAAAGCTCTTACTTGTATCCTAATAAAAGAATAATACACAACTTTGCAATGATCCCGTCAAACCTCACATTTTACAAATGCTAACTGCTCGCTGGGTGTTCAGAGGGATTTAAAGCTGATGAAAACCGTGATGTAAAGCCAGTGATCTGGATTCTCGGCTGACATAAACCGATGTAGCTCCATTGACTTCAATGGACCATTGCCAATTTATGCCTACTGGCAATCTGGCTGCATCTCTGTTAATATTCATAGAGCAAGTCACTGCGAACTTTCTCCTTACTCCTCCAATGTCTTGCCACAATCCCAAACCCCCATTGGGGCTGAACAAATCCTCAGTTTCCATGGGCCCATCAAAACTTGGCCTCTCAACCATAAGAGCCCAAAGGAGATGAAGCTGTTGCCAATTATCTTGTGAGAATTAGGGAAGTGTTGTTACACCCAGTTTACAAGTGGGGAAACTGAGGCACTGAGTAGGTAAGTGAACTTTCCTAAAGTCATAGAGGTTACCGCTTCTATTCTGTGCAGACCCTGTGACAGAGCCAAACCAAGAATCCAGATTTTCTGATTCCCAATTCTCAGCTTTAGCCACTAGTGCTAGGTGAAATTTTCATAGAATCATAGACTCATAGATTAGGGTTAGACTCATAGAATCCAAGGGTTGGAAGAGACCTCAGGAGGTCATTGAGTCCAACCCCCTGCCCAAAGCAGGGCCAACCCCCAACTAAATCATCCCAGGACTTAAAAACCTCTAGGGATGGAGAGTCCACCACCTTCCTAGGGAACCCATTCCAGTGCTTGTCACCATTCTCCTAGTGACATAGGTTTTTCTAGAAGCCAACCTAGACCTTCCCTACTGCAACTTGAAACCACTGCTTCCCTTTCTGTCATCCGTCACTATCCACTTTTAATGGGATCCTGGGAAAGATCCCAGACACATCCCACACAGGGTATCAAACGGTCACCAGATAGTATCAGAGGGGTAGCCGTGTTAGTCTGGATCTGCAAAAGTGACAAGGAGTCCTGTGGCACCTTATAGACTAACAGATGTATTGGAGCATAAGCTTTCGTGGGCAAAGACCCACTTCGTCAGATGCATGTAGTGGAAATTTCCAGAGGCAGGTATAAATATGGAGGCCAGAATAAGGCTAGAGATTACAAGGTTAATTCAGTCAGGGAGGGTGAGGCCCACTTCTAGCAGCTGATCTGGAGGTGTGAACACCAAGGGTATGTCTAGACTACATCCCTCTGTTGCCAGAGGGATGTAAATTAGACATACCGAAATTGCTAATGAAGTGGGGATTTAAATATCCTGTGCTTCATTAGAATAAAAATGGCCACTGCTTTTTGCCGACGCAGCAATTTGCCGGCAAAAAGCAGCAGCCTGGATGGGGATCAGTTGACAAGGAAAGCCTTTTCCGACTGATCCTGTAAACCTCATTGCACGAGGCATAAGGGATCGGTCAGAAAAGGCTTTCCTTGTCAACCGATCCCCGTCCAGACTGCCACTTTTTGCCGGCAAATTGCTGCGTTGGCAAAAAGCGGCAGCCATTTTTATTCTAATGAAGCGCGGGATATTTAAATCTCCGCTTCATTAGCAATTTCGGTATGTCTAATTTACATCCCTCTGGCAACAGAGGGATGTAGTCTAGACATTCCCCAAAAGAGGAGAAACTGCTTTTGTAGTTGGCTAGCCATTCACACTCTTTGTTTAATCCTAAAGTGATGGTGTCAATTTTGCAGATGAACTGGAGCTCAGCAGTTTCTCTTTGAAGTCTGGTCTTGAAGTTTTTTTGTTGCAGGATGGCTACCTTTAAATCTGCTACAGTGTGTACAGGGAGATTGAAGTGTTCTCCTACAGGTTTTTGTGTATTGCCATTCCTAATATCTGATTTGTGTCTATTTATTCTTTTACGTAGGGACTGTCCAGTTTGGCCGATGTATATGGCAGAGGGGCATTGCTGACACATGATGGCATATATTACATAGGTCGATGTGCAGATGAATGAACCAGTGATGGTGTAGTTGATCTGGTTAGGTCCTGTGATGGTGTCTCTGGTGTAGATATGTGGGCAGAGTTGGCACCGAGGTTTGTTGCATGGATTGGTTCCTGAGTTAGTGACCAGGTAGTGACAGCTTTCGGTCCCTGCCAGCTTGTGATGTTCAGACTCCATTCCCATTTGTTCCTTTCCCACATGGGAGTCTTTCTGGGAAGCATTTCTGCCTCTTGGGGTTCTGCCTCCTCCTTTCTCACCTTTCTCAAGGCCCTATATTAGTCTTTATCCAACAGACTGAACGGAGTTTCAATTGGAATGCATCAACTTTGCTGCTAAATTGGCCAGAAGGATCTCAGTCAAAACAAAAGTGGGCCTTTATGCTACTGCGACTGCCAGGAGCTAAGGAATCTGCCCTCTATTTCCCCCAGGTCCTGTGGTGTTGTGGCTGTTGATGATTTCATAAGCATCACAGCTGGGCATTGCCCCTCCAGCATCTCCCGATCACACTCAAAGGATCTCCCAGTATTGTGCATTAAAGGTTGGGCCCCGCAGGGTAAGCCAAAAGCTGGGTCATCTATTTTGTTATGACATTCCCACTACTTCAATTTTGTCTATAAAGGGCAAATGGTAAATCATCGTCTTGGGAGTTAATGGAGCATTACTTCAGAGGGAGGGGAAGGAACGAGCAAAAGAGTTTTAGAAGAGTCTGATTATCTTATCCGGTTGAAATTCTCCTTCCACTCACCTGCCTGGCATTCTTGGTCACCTTGCTTTTATTCCTGCAGCTCCATCTATATGTTACTTATTAGAGCACTTGTGCTTTTGCTTTTGCAATTTCAGATCCAGGCTTCTGCTTGTAGCAATGTTTTGCACTTCTCTGCACACACCCATAAACTCTTTGGAGTCATGAATTAACGATGCCTCACAACACCCAGGTGGTTTTAGGTCATCAGAGGCACAACATGGCCAAGCAGTTGAATATCAACTCAGTACAAAGCATGAAACCCAGGTCTCCTTACTTTCCATTCTCTGCACTGAGGCTTTGAGTCCACTGAATCACCTACCAGAGGAAGAGCAGTGAATTAGAGCATTTATTTTATCTAATCTAATCTAATCTAATCTAATCTAATCTAATCTAATCTAATCTAACACTAGTCACCCATGTCTTATCCAAGTTAATACACTGGCTTTGTGAGCTCCTCAGTGGACTTCTTGTAGTCTTCTGCTCTCATCTTCCCCCATGTCTAGGAGTCGCCAGTTGGTGGCATGGAAGATGGCAATGGATTGCAGATGTAGACGGCCTTCTGATAATGATGGCACCAGGGTTCTTTCAGGCACCCGTTGACCAGACGCTGGTTTCATGGGCAGCATTTGGGAGGCTCTCTGGGTGGTGCCGAACAATGTAGCTCAGTGTTCTCTTCCATTGCCACACTTTGAGGTTCTACCCCTGCAGGTTCCCGGCAGCTGATCAGCCTTTGTGATCCTCTAGCTGTAGGATCCAGCAGAGCCTCTTTTGCCAATAGTAAAGAAACAGGAGGAGAATTGCTGTGTTTGGACATCATTCTGGTGTAGAGCTGAGTCTGATGGAAGGTGCATAACCATGCTGATTCTCCCAATGTTGAACTGCTTCCCAAAGCAACCTCAGCAAGCAATCCCCCCCTGCTGCAAGAACATTGGGTATCTTAACCCTTTCTCTGGCAGGGAGAATGTATTGGAATTAGGTGCCTATACACCACATCCCTATTGATTTTAGGTACTTAACATGACTCTCAGTATCATGCTGTCCGTGTGCCTCACAGCCCCAAATATGTTTCTCATCAGAACATGCTCTTCTTTCCATTTTCAGGATGAGGAACAGAGTGACTAAGGGCATGTCCACACAGGACTCTAAGTCCAGGTTCAGATTTAGGTTTAGCTAACGCCCCACATCTGTCCACACACAAATTAGTTTGCTGCAGCTCAGCAAGGACTCAAGACCTGGGTCCTAGGACCCTACTCATAGCTGGGGTCAGATCCTGAGTCCTGCTGAGACTTGGGTCCATGCCCAGTCACTTGGCAGTGTGAACGCATATCAAGCGGCAGAGCCAAGGTGGAATGTCTTCATAGCAAGTGTGGAGATGCTAGCGCGGCTGTGAGACCTGGGTCTAGGACCTGCAGTGTGGTTACAATGAAGGGCTTGGAAGCCCTGAATCCACAAGTCTGAGGACAGAAGACCTGCCATGCACACACAGCCTATGTGACTTATCCAAGGAAGTTTGTGTCAGAGGAAAGGCTGGAAGCCAGGTATCTCAAACGCAGGGCCATTCTTCATGGCAATGTCTTGGGATTGCGGGGGAAGGGGCAGTGATTAATGCATCCTGGATCGTCCCACATTTGTCTCTCTATTATCCGTTTGTTTCCAATTGCGATCCTTTCCCCTTCAGCTCCTCACCTAATTAATAAGTGTATCATCCTCTCCAATGGCCTCTAAGTGCATTCAAACTGTCAGTGGGATTTTTTTGGCATGGTTAAAGGTCTACTCTTCCAAACATTAAAAGATAAATAAAATCAACCCAGACAAGGTTCTTTTGCATCCCTCATTTCCAACACCCTTTTTGCAAAGCCCTAAGACGCTTGATCGTGTTTTTCTCTCTCCCCTCTCCCACGGCTAACAAAAATAAAATACATTTTCGAATCAAGATAAAGCCATCAAAGAACTAACTAAACATGATTAGAAAGGACCTCTCCTTAATGGGAAAAAAATCATGATTTAGACCTGGCTGCTTTCCAAATATCCCTGTGCAATCAACCAAAGAAACACATTTTAGAAAACAGAATTGTAAAAGTAACTTTGAAGAATTGGTTGCCATAGGAACAGATCTGTAAATACTTAACTGCAAACATTAAGTGACACAGTGATATTCGAGAACCCAGAATGCCTTAAAAGGATGGTAAATTTCACGCGGCTCTTTAAATAATCAACTCAGCTGGGCTTTGATTTTTTTTTCTGTTATTTTTTGTCTTTTTTTTCACACCATTCAGTACAATTGCATCCCTGTTCTCAGGCATGTGTGATAATAGAAATGCCAGAACTGTTTTATAAGAGAGAGGCCTGATATTTTATAGCACAGGGGAGCACCAAAATGTGGGCTAAAGGCAGCCTGTAGAGTTAGAAAAACACAGCCTAGAGTCCCCCTCTCTGTGTAGCTACAGGCTCAGGAGAAAGCTTGATTGTGACGTTTCATTGCAAATAACACTTCAACCACTAGCAATTTCTTGTCATCTCTCATGGAAGAATGAGGTTCAAGGAAATAATAGAGCATCATGGGGTGCAACAGGCATTTGCTGCTCTTTGTTAGAGGCCGCAGTACATGGGCACACCCCATGTTATGAAACTCTCTTTCTGAAGGGGAAGACCAGTGAGCTCAGACCGAGAGGCCTCCCAGGATCAACAGTTCTTCTCTTCCAAAACAGGTGCTCCAAAGCAGCATATCCTCCAATAGGGGCCAGCAAAGACCTGCATCCCACAGAATCACAGGCGTGGGAGGTGTCACATAAAAATCATATGTGGGTCCTGCAGCTTAGCAGGCCTGGGATGGAAGTTTCCATCCCTGCTGTACCCAGCTTAGCATCGCCTGGGACCCTGCAAGCCCAAACAGCAGCTGGGCTTTATCAGCTTTAAGCCATGCCTTGAGCTGGGAAATTACTGAGCAGTAAACAAGTTTGACCTCGGTCTCAGCTCATAAGAGTGATAAGAATGGTGTTGAGCCAGGTACGTGCACACCCGGTAAACAACTGTAGTATAGCTAGTGTAGGGAGTCCCGTGCCCACTGAGTCTCACCAGGGACCTAGACCTCAAAGGGTGCCCTGGATCCCCCCAGCTGGAGCCACGTCCACTGTGGCCTGGTGTGAGGTAACCGGAATGGGACTCCCCACAGAATTAAGGGCGCAAGCATTTCCAAGTGCCTGTTACTCTTTTATGCATTGCACTTCCTGTACTTATTGGCGTATTACTTTGCAGTAGCTGTGTAACCATCTGGCAGTATTAAGCCTGTAATAGTAGTGACGTAGTGAGTTTAATAAAAGCAACTATCTATCCCTAATCGACTCTGTCGTGAAGCGAATCCACAATCCTGTTGGGCCCTGCCCCTGTGAGTTGTCAGGAGGGACCCGGAGAGCTCATTTAGTCTAGTGCTCTGCACTCATAGCGGTATGATCCATCACACAGGGTTAGGAACCATTTCAAATTAAACAACTATATGCAGTCATATAGGTCCAAATCCTAGGGTATGTCTAGACTACATGGCTCTGTCAATGGAGCCATGTAGATGAGTTTACTAGACATAGCAAAATGAAGCGGTGATTTAAATAATCATGGTACGAGGCATACCAGAGTGGTCGACAAAGGCATCCCTTGTTGACTGCGGTGCGTCTAGACTGCCCCGCTGTGCCGATCAGCTGATCATCGGCACAGCGCGGCGGCCATTTTGATGTAAATGAAGTGGCGATTATTTAAATCACCGCTTCATTTTGCTATGTCTAGTAAACTCATCTACATGGCTCCGTCGATGGAGCCATGTAGTCTAGACATACCCCTAGTGTCCTCACTCAGTGAAAATGAGGTTCTTGCTCAGCCTGTCTTCTCATTGGCTTCCATGTGACTTTTATCTGCAATCATGAAGGAGCAAGGTCCAATGTGAGGTTTTGGGTCATACCCTTCCAATTTGGTGTCAGATACTTCCAGTATCTCGATATAGCACTGCAGTGTAGACGTAGCCAGCACTGACGCCCAGGTCAAGTAGTACCTCATATCGGCAGCATGTAACCTCCTTATACAGAGAGCAGCACAAAGCTTGGATTAAGTGGGTGGAGTTAAAGGGGCTGGTTTTAGCCCCCGAAGCCTAAGTCATACAGGACCTGGCTACCCAAAAGACACTTCTCTCTCCATGCAGCATGACTCCCCTTTTAATCAGCAAAGTCACTTGAGATGGTGTCCCCACCAGACACAAGTGTGCTGCCTGCCAGACCTTCTGTGGGATGAGTCCTTGATTCTTATCCATCCCTGCTCTGCCAAGAGTCCAGATGTGCTAACCTTCTGGGCATGCGACAAACATCCATATTTTCTCCCCAGCACTAAGGGAGGATGAGACAGTGATAGGCACAGGGCTGGAAGAGTGAGGGCTAGTTTAGCTGGGGGCGGGGGCATCTCATGGAGTCAAGAATCGCCATTGTTAAATATGGAATCCCGTAAGTGCACCAAAATGGTGGTGTTTGTAGAACTGTCTCCATTGTCTTCCTCTCCTGGAATCCTACAAATATGGATTTGGCCAGTTATTGAACTACCCCTGCACCTGAGCTATGTGGAGGTTGTTACTTCCTTTGAGGAGGGAAAGGAGTGTTCTCAAATGGTGTCCGGATGCTTTTGGGCAAGGGGGTGCGATTGTATTGGACTGTGTGCTGCACGCCAGCACTCAGATTTGCACACCGAATCCCTGCTGCTGGGGAACAACCAGCTGGCATTTGCAAACATGAATTTAGCTACTGTTCTAGAAAGACCTTTAATAACCTGCTTGTTTTCATCCTATTGGTGGGTTTTGAGGTCTTCTCTTCCCTGTGGGCTGGCTGCAGTATGCCACTGAAAGCTGAGTTCTGTTATCCTTTAAGCGGATTTTTCTGCCCATCTTAGGAAGAGAAGGGAAGAGGGGGCAAAAGTAGTAGAGGCCAGGAAGGCAAAAGGGAAGAGGCCAAAAGAAAAAAAATAGAATAATAAAACTTCTGATCTCTACAGTTATCATCTTTGGCTTAAACATCTTACTCTGTAAAAGTCTAGCCAAGTGCAGGGAATTCTGTTCTCTTTCTTTGGGGTTACTGGATTAAACAGAAAAACATAGATAGAGGAATAAGGTAAGCCATAGATAAGTTAGTGATCAATTTTTTAAGACACATTAATCTGGAATGGTTGAAAAGTTCTAAGCATCTGTCTGTCTCTCTCTCACATACACACACATACACCCAATCTATGTCTAGATTGCAGGCTTCTTTCAGAAGAAGCTTTTCCGGAAGAGATCTTCCAAAAAAACTTCTTCTGTAAGAGAGCGTCCGCACTGTGAAAGCGCATCGAAAAAGCAATCTGCTTTTTCGGAAGATAGCAATGACACTGACTGGATGCTAGATCACATTTAAACTGTGATTACTATGAATGGAGTGGCCACCAGGGCACCTGTGCTTTTTCCTCTTTCCTCTTCTTTCGAAAGAACTTCCTCTTCCCCGTCCACACACACTTTTTTCCTAAAGAGCTCTTTCGGAAAAAGGCTTCTTCCTCATAGAAAGAGGTTTACCAATGTCGGAAAAACCCCTCAGTTATTTTGATTTTTTTTCAAAAGAATGTGATTGCAGTGTGGACGTAAGTGAAGTTTTTTCGGAAAAATGGCCGTTTTTCTGAAAAAAGTCTGTAGTGTAGACATACCCATAGAGAGAGAATTTGGAAGCTACTGTATGACTGGGCACCATTTTACAGAACTCTGATCTGAAGGAACAAGTAGTCCTGAGGCATGTCTGCACTAGGAAACTATTTCCAAAATACTAACATTGATTTAATAAGTCCCAAAATAACAAAATCAAACTAGTGTGTCCTCACAACAGGGAAGCCTCGAAATTATTCTGAGGCAGGCTCCATAAAAGTGAATGCGCTACCTCAACTTAGACCTCCAGGAAACACTGGGGAGTGATTAGTTCAAATTACTCTGGGGAGTCATTATTTCAAAATAGTGGCACGGGACTGTCCACGCTACCAATAGTTTGAAATAACTGTTTTGAAATTAGCACTATTCCTCGAGGAAAGGAGGAGTAAAGATGTCAAAATAAGCAGCCCGTTATTTCAAAATAATGGGCTTGGTAGTGTGTAGTGTTTGCACTAAGGTGGGGTTATTTCAAAATAAAGTCCTAGTGTAGCCCAGGGCTTAAAGACTAATGAATATAGATATATAGATATATATTTTATTTGTTTGTTTGTTTGTTTGTTTATATAATATCATGAGCTTTTGTGGGCAAAACCCACTTATTCAGATGAGGAGATCCACTTTCTCTCTCACATACACACACACACAGAGAGAGAGAGAGAGAGAGAGAGAGAGAGAGAACGAGCAGATTTGGAAGCTATTGTATGACTGGACAGCATTTTACAGAATTCTATCTGATCCAAAGGAATGAGTAGTCCTGTGGCACCTTAGGCTATGTCTACACTGCGGCGCTATTTCAAGATACTGGAAGTATCCCAAAATAGCTATTCCGTGTCTTTTCAGCATGCCCGTTATTTCAAAATATAATGGGCTTGCTATTCCGACGTCCCTGTAAACCTCATTCCACGAGGAGTAAGGAATGTTTCGGAATAGCAATTTATTTTGAAATAAGTGTGGTGTAGACAGCGCTGAATCTTGAAATAAGCTATTTCAAAATTGACTAGAAGTAAGCTATGCAATTTGCATAGCTCAAATTGCATAGCTTATTTTGAGCTACGGGTACAGTGTAGACGCACCCTTAGAGACTAACACAATCTGAAGGAATGAATTATTTGTGGGAAATACACAACTATCTCGTGAGAGTAAGAAGGGGAAAATTGTCCCCATATATACACACAGTCCCACCCTTTTATTACTGTGGCAGGCAGATCAGGTGTAGGAGATACAGGCTGGGTGGGGGGTAGCTATTATTTACAAAATCAACAATGTTGTCATCCTTGGTATGACGGTGATGTGTGTGTGGTAGGGGATGGGGTAGCATCTCAGTTCACTTTATCACAGCCTGGACTCTCGCCTTGTCACTCGACGCTTGCCATGAATCTAAAAAGAGGTTGGCCTTAATAACTTCACACAAGCACTGCACTGCCAGTGGCTTTAGAGATGGGTGACAGCAAGCAAGGAATGATAATGAGTTGCTGCAAAAGCCTTCATCGCACACATTACAGTTATTTTCCTCTGAGACCGGGTGCCTTGCAACACGTGTGGTATTTCAGTTCAGGAGCTGAGGGGAGGAATGAAAAGGCCGCTGCTTCTTTCCCCATTTTTTTTGGCCATCAGAGCACTAATTTTCCTAGTGGAAACAATATACGCTCAGCCAAGAACGTATCTGGCTTCTCTGCAACTTGGGGGAGAGAGAGAGCGGAAGTAGTGTTGATAGGCTCGAATCTGAGAACCTGGGGTCTTGCTAAAACTCTTTTTTTTTAACCAGCATATATCTAGCCATTTTCCTCTCCGCATAGACGCTACATCCCATTGTTTGCTTCAGGAGTCACTTTTAATATTAGTGAAGCTTCATTGTCAATGGGGTCTCTGAGGAGAAGCTAACCAAAGCATCTTCCAAAGGATAGATGCCCACCAACTGTTGATCCTAGTGTTTATCATAGGGTTTTGTACTGATATGTGGTTGCCCTCCATACACTACCTATAGCATGAGGACAAGGTTGATGGGTTTTGCTTTTGGGTTCCTGGTTAGTTCAAAGCCATGTGCCATTTAAATTTATACCTCAAAGAAGGAGGAGTTCATATCTCAAGTCAAGTGCAAGCACATAATCTGGTCACATGATGGTGTTTATATTTTATCAAATTGCCAGTGGTCTTGATCGCCTCATGGCAAATTCCAGTGGGTCGCCCTCCCTGTGATGCCCCTGGTAACCTCTGTCAGTTCCATTGGACATGCTCTGTGGATACTTTCTCATAAAAAGAGCTTTCCACGATGGATGTGAGAATAACGTGGTGGCCATGTTGGAACTAGCCTATTGTGGAGATTGTAGCTGGATCCAGCAGACAATTCCTTCTCCTGAGGTGAATGGTAGTTCAAAAAACGGGACAGGTGTAATAAATGTTGCCAGTATGTTGCCTCAGCACCATGTGAAATGAGAACTACTGATGTAATCTGAAGTTCTAGGAAGCACACTTTTCTTCTTCCCCCATGGGCCCAATCCTAAGTCTACTGAAGTAAATGAGAAGATTCCCTTTGATTTTGTCTAAAAACGACAAGAGTGAGGGGGGATTTGAGAGCAGCCTTCAACTACCTGAAGGGGGGTTCCAAAGAGGAAAGAGCGAGGATGTTCTCAGTGGTGACTGATGACAAAACGAGGATCAAAGGTCTCACGTTGCAGTGGGGGAGGTCTAGGTTGAATATTAGGAAAAACTATTTCCCTAGGAAGCACTGGGATGGGTTACCTAGGGAGGTGATGGAATCTCCATCCCTAGAGGTGTTTAAGTCCTGGCTTGACAAAGCCCTGGCTGAGATGATTTAGTTGGGATTGATCTTGCTTTTAGCAGGCGATTGGACTCGATGACTCCTGAGGTCTCTTCCAACCCTATGATTCTATGATCCTGCAATTCAGTGGATTTTGGATCAAACCCTGTATGGGCAAAATGGTCACCTAGTCGTTGCTACGTGAGTCCAGGAGTCAGGAGTTCTAATCCCAGCCTCCAATATTGACTTGCCATGTGATTCCGAGTGAGTGGCTCAATGTAACTGTCCCTCAGTGATCATCTGTAAAATGGGGAAAGTCTTAAGACACCTGCCTCAGATACTTTATTTCTTGTTCAATATTTTACAACCTTATTAATGATCACACTCTTGCTGTTTGCTTTCTATTGGGATCAACCAAAACTCTTATTGACACATGGTGGAATGACTTCCGTTGTAATGACTTGCTCTTAAATGGGAGGAAGAATGCCGGGGTAGTTTAAGTCCAGGTTAAATCAGGTGAACTTGGTTGGATTCCTGTTGGTGCCACCAGTTGTCTTTGTGAATTTGGATTAATCTCTCTCTGAGGGTATGTCTAGACTACATTTTTTTTTTTCAGAAAAACTGCCCTTTTTTCTAAAAAGCTTCACCTGCGTCCACACTGCAATCGTGTTCTTTCGAAATTAAATAAAAAAAACGCAGGGGTTTTTTCAACATTGGTAAACCTCAAATTACAAGGAAGAATGCCTTTTTTGAAAGAGCTCTTTCGAAAAAAGGCATGTGTGGATGCAGAATAGGGACATTTTTTGAAAGAAGAGGCAGTCGAAAAAAGCACAGGTGCCCTGGTGGCCATTCTGTGAATAACAATCAGGGCTTTCTTTTGAGAGAGCGTCCATGCAGTCTGGACACTCTCTTCAGAAAAAGCATATTGCTCTTTCGATCCGGTTTTGAGGTGTGGACACTCTCTTTCAAAAGATCTCTTTTGAAAAAGCTTCTTTCAAAAGAAGCCTGCAGTCTAGACATACCCTGATTTAGTTTCTCCATATGGACCTGGGGCTAACACTGCCCTACTTCTGTGGGGGGTTGCCTGCTGAAAAATGACAGATGTTTATGAAGTGATCTGAAATATATGGCACTATAGGAGCAGGAGGTATTATTAAAGCAGTGGAATGTTCAGAAAAGGAGTGAAAATCGGTACATTCCCACCAGTACTGTCTGATCCCGTGCATCTTTGTGTCACAGCTGATTATTTACTGGTGAGAAAAGGTTGGTTTCCCTGTTGGCACTGCAGAATCCATTCAGCTAAACAGCTATTGCCACACTTCCAATCTAGAACATTCCAAAATATGAGTTCCAAGCAGCTCCAGACACTATGACTGCTTTCGAATCTCTCCGCTGATTTTTGTTGTCCTACAAGCTCCTTTTCCTCATTTTTTTTAAACTTTTTTTCTCCCGTTGCCCCGGGAACGACCACCTGCTGTCATGTGCAGAACGGCCGCCATGACTTTGGTAGAAGCAGAATCATTCGCTGTGATGGTTTCAAAAAGTGAAGTGGACTCCATTCTGCTGAGCACAACGCAATTATCAGGAAAGTTCCCAAGACAGCAACTTTATTATTACCAATGACGTACAAGGCAGCAAGAGCTCAGTTTAGCTGTCAGATCACAGGTGGATTCTGCAGGGTTGGCAGTTAGGAAAATAAACTTTTAATTTGTAAATAGAAAAAATTGTGCGTAAGCACCATTGACTGATGGTAACTACCGTATGGAACCCACAATTTCACTGTAATAGTGGCATTTTCTTGCACTTCAAGCCAAATTCAGAGATGTGCCTAAGACCTTATGCCCAGGAAGCTTACACTGGTGAGTTAAATTGATTTAATTAAACTAGTGTAAATCTCTACCCAGACATTCTTATTTCCATAGGAGTGGCTTAGTTCAGTTTAGTTTAAACCTGTTCCTAAACAACGTAAGCGAACGAGAAATAAGAGCATGTGCACATCCCTTTGGTTTGACTCACTCCATTTTTAATAGACTTGAGCTATGACCAGAACTTCAGCCCAATATTTTGACATTTGTTTTTATCTTGAATGAGAAGAAAGCATCAGACTATGGAAACTTTTAATAGAAAGAAAAAGTTCCAAAAAATAGTGATTCCGAATTTTTTTTAAACACTTCATGTTGACATTTTCCATTTAGCCAAAATGTTTAAACATTCCCAATAGAACCATTGAATTTGAGTCAGTTTGACATTAAACAGAAACTGTTCAATTGCCATGGTGCTTCACCTGTATTTTGGGCAGGGAGTCCAGTCTGTAGACAAGAAAGCGGGTGTGATGCTGCTTGACTATATAACTCCCATGAGAAATGGAAGATAACAATGAATTTTTGTGGGAAAATTGCGTTTTCATAACTCCCATGAGAAATGGAAGATAACAATGAATTTTTCTGGGAAAATTGCATGTTCATTGCACTTTTTCATTGTTGCTGAACTTCTTGAACAGAAAGTTTGGAGCGAAAATGTCCAATTTTAAAATATAGTCAGAGTTTTCAAGCTGTAGGAAAAATCCTACTTCAAGGGGGAAACCATTTGTAGTGAAACCAATATTGCTTCTCACCAAAACAAAACAATATTTAAAATGGAAAACAAAGCATTTTGTGCAATATTTGGAAGAACACCAAACTTGTGGAAAGTGTATGCCTTTTTTTCAACTCGCTCTTCCAATTACACTTCCATGGAAAAGCTCCTCTCTTTTGTCTAGCCTGCATTAGGGTATGAACAGTGCATGTGAGGGAGCATGACTCTTCGTGCTACTGAATTGATTATTATTACTAATTAAATGCAGGAGTAATTATGAATGCAATCCCCAGGCTGGAGTGAATTTAATGACTAGCTACTCTGGCTACTTGAGTCAGAGCCCCTGAATAAGTCCTGTTGTAAAAAAAAAAACTCATTTAGGGTTCCAAAATAGCTTTTGGGTGAGGAGGGGAAAAGGAAAGAAGGGGAGTAGATATTTCTCTTCACACAAGAGTCCAGACAGAAGTAGAGATGGCTTTGCTTTCCCAAAACTGTCCCTGCGCAATTGCATATGTAAATTACACCGTCGGCTGTGCTTGAAATGCATTAGTCACCCTTGATCTGCACTTCATACCCCACTTCAGGAAAAGCAGAGAGGCTAAACTTTATGACTGGTGGGTCCTTGACTCGCTAGCAGAAGAGAAATCAGATGGGAGATGAAGAACTGCAGCTGTCACGCTGAGCATCACCTTATTTCTTGAGCATGAGGATCCTTTCTCCCTTCCTCCCCGTTCATTGTCAAATAGCAGCCCAGGGTCTCAGGTGATGCACTGGAGGAGAAGTGACAGGTAGCCCCCAGCCAGCTTGGGGGTTCGGACTATACAATTCCTGCTTTCTGCAACAGGCCGACTTCAAAGCAAACCCGAGCAGCAATGAGGGGGAGCAGGGTGGGAGGGGAAGGGGAAACAAGGGTGAGTCTACCATCTTGGACATGTGGTTGTAATGGTACAGGGAGGAGGTGTATGGTGACTCAGAAGATTCACATGGTAGATCGGCCAGGGTGAGCTGATTGTGGGGATGGGATCTGTGAGAGGTGTGTGAGGAAGGCTGCGGGTTGAGTGTGCGTGTGGGATGCAGAAAGAGAGAAATGTGCTGTATGAGGGGTATTGCGGCAAGTTGGTAGAGTGTCCTGTGATAATGGGTGTGTATGGGACGAGGCATGTGTGTCAAGGGTTGATGTGGACCGTGTAGTCTGGATCGGTGGGGGATGTGGGAAGGAACATGAGTGTAAGTGGCCTCAGTTGGAGTACTGTGTCCAGTTCTGGGCACCACATTTCAAGAAAGATGTGGAGAAATTGGAGAAGGTCCAGAGAAGAGCAACAAGAATGATTAAAGGTCTAGAGAACATGCCCTCTGAAGGGAGACTGAAAGAATTGGGCTTGTTTAGTTTGGAAAAGAGATGATTGAGAGGGGACATGAGAGCAGTTTTCAAGTATCTAAAATGGTGTCACAAAGAGGAGGGAGAAAAATTGTTCTTCCTGGCCTCTGAGGATAGGACAAGAAGCAATGGGCTTAAACTGCAGCAAGGAAGGTTTAGGTTGGACATTAGGAAAAAGTTCCTAACTGTCAGGGTGGTGAAACACTGGAATAAATTGCCCAGGGAGGTTGTGGAATCTCCATCTCTGGAGATATTTAAGAGTAGGTTAGATAAATGTCTGTCAGGGATGGTACTGGGTCCTGCCATGAGGGCAGGGGACTGGACTCGATGACATCTCAAGGTCCCTACCAGTCCTAGTATTCTATGATTCTATGAGATGAAGGTCCATGACTGTGTCTAAGCAGCCTCTCTGAGAAGTGTGAGGGTATCTGCTCTACACCCAAGTTCCTGCCCCTTCCCATCATCCCTCCCCCAAGACCCCATCGGCAGTGGGTGAAGACACCCTGAGGGGGGTGGATGAGACGCTCCAACCTTGGATGAAAGCCATGCTCAACTAAGTCCTGGTCGTGCTTTGTTTTCGGAGGCTGAGGCACCTTTGGGTGATGGGAACTAGGTAGCTACGAAAACACCCACCCTCATGCCACAGGGCCAGGCGAAGCAGCAGCGAAAGCCGAGCTCTTGTATGAATTTGACAGTGCAGCGGCTACAGTCCTGTACAAGAGAAGCCCGTATTGATGTCACAGATATGAATTTCAGGATTTTCCTTCTCCAAGAGCAACAGGCAAGGAAACAAGAAAGATTTTGGTGACACCTCAACTCCCGCTCCCTAAAGAGGGAGAAAAATATCAGATGCAGGAATGTCAAGGAAACCTCAGACTGCTCCCGCCCTTCCCTCGGAGAATGTCTCCCTCAAGTTTGTGTTGTGTACAGAACGAAGAGGCCTCGCTGCAATGAAAACCCATTAAATTCTCCCTGTCGTGGATTTATTTAACACCTTGATTTACCAGCAATGGTGAGAGCTGATGGTCCATATTGACGCCATTGTTAGCTAATAGCAAAGGACTCTCATGCTTCAAGGCATAAATTCTCATGCATGGGGTCAGGAGGGAATTTCTCCCTGCCTTAATAGAGATCCAGATTATAAGGGCAGGGTTGATGTGTCACCTTGTTAGGAAGCTCTTGCTTCTTGTTCAGACAGGCTGAACCAATGTGATCCTCTCTGGCACGGCCAAACCTGTTTCACTTATTTTCCTAATGACATCTCTTTCACTGCAATAAACTGGACCACCGAGGTAGCAACCTGAAAAAAAAAATCTCTGGGATAAAAGGCCCTGTCTGTTGCATTTTAATATATTTTTTCCTTTGATAGTCTGTACCCTGCCCTCGCAGAGGGACGGATAGAGTAAGCCAGATTCAGATTGAAGTTGTGCTGGTGTAAATGCGGGGTCCATAATGGAATTCCTTCAGATTTGACACCAGGAGCAGAATCTGGCCCAGTAAGTCTTTTTCATCGTTAGCCATTCTGACCCTGCTAGCTATATTTGTAATGCGCTGTGCAATAGGCTTAGTGGACTGCATCTTGATGGTTTGCATTGTTTCCTACAGACAATGCAAAGGGAGCTATTACGGGGGAGGTGTCTTGGATGTCAAAGATAAACCACCATATCTGGGGTACTGAAACCTAGTTACACTTCCCCGATTTGGCTGGCAGCTTGGTATCGTATGGGTTTCCACATCTCCGAGCCCACAGCACGCTGAGGTTGCTTTAGAAGAGGCTAGTTCTAAAAAGAAAAAAAAAAAGCTCCCCCCACCACCTCCTCGCTTGCATGAATGCTCCTCAAATTGGAAGTGGCAGATGGCACTGAAATGAATGGATTTGACATTGAAGTAGTCTGTCTTTTTTATTTCCAAGAGGAGTTTAGAGAATGCAAAGTCCCACCGATTGCATTCAAGTCTTGGCACAGTCAGAGCGGAGTAGGGACAGGGACAGGGGACAGGTCTGGGGGACAGAGGGGATCAAGCATCCTTCTGGGAGGCATTAGCAGGAGGGCTGTAAGCAAAACACGAGAAGCAATTCCTCCACCCTGCCCCATGCCCTCTGTAATATCCTGTCCAGTGCTGATCACCCCATTTTGCAGGAAAGATGTGGACAAATTGGAAAAAGTCCAGAGAAGAGCAGCAAAAATGAGCAAAGGTCTAGAAAACATGACCTATGAGGCAGGAGTGAAAAAATTGGTTCGGGGGGTAGCCGAGATAGTCTGTAACAGAAAAAACTTAAAAAACAACAAATAGTCTGGTAGTACTTTAAAGGCTAACAAACCATGAAGATGGTATCATGAGTTTTCATGGGTACAACCCACTTCTTCAGATGACCAGAGTGCTGGACATCCAACACTGTGGTCATCTGAAGAAGTGGGCTGTGCCCACGAAAGCTCATGATACCTTCTACATGTTTTGTTAGCCTTTAAAGTGCTACCGGACTATTTGTTGTTTTTTAAGTTTTTCCTGAAAAAAACTGGGTTTGTTTAGTCTGGAAAAGAGAAGACTAAGCAGGGACATAACAGTTTTGAAGTACATAAAAGTTTGTTATAAGGAGGAGGGAGGAGAATTGTTCTCCTTAATCGTTGAGGATAGGACAAGAAAGCAATGGGCGTAAATGGCAGCAATGGCAAATTTTATACTGGCCATTAGGAAAAACATGTTAACCATGAGGGGGTAAAGCACTGAAATGAACTGGTCAGGGAGAGTGTGGAACTTCCCTCTTTGGAGATGTTTAAGTGCAGATTAGACGAACACCTGTCAGGGACAGTGTTCCCTGTAAACTGCGTGGTTGTGCGGCCGCTCAGAAGAAATTCAAATGCCACCCACCCGATTAGCAGAGCACCCATAGCTAGGTTTTGTGTTTCTATTGGTGGTGCACGTTCACACATGGCTTGGTGCACATAAACAATTGATTCTGCACCTGGATGGAAAAGATCAGAGGGAACATTTGTCAGGGATAGTCCAGATGGTGCTTGGTCCTGGCATGAGTGCAGGGGACTGGACTAGATGACCTCCCGAGGTCCTGTCCAATCCTATAATTCTGTGATTCTATAAGTGATTGGGTGGGGGTATTGTGGTAGCTATGGAGTCCCCCTTCCCCAACTCCCAGATTCTTTCTGAAAGTTACAGTTGCCAAGCTAGGCCCATTGAAACCAATAGGAGTGTAAACCAGGAGGCAAATATATCAGATGGGGAAGGTAAAATAAAACCAAACCACAGCTCTGTCCCAGGCCCTTTTCTCTGGACTGGCTTTCTTGGGGCAAAAAGATTGAAAGCAACTCAGACTTGCTCCCAGTCATCAGCTGCCTTTCCAGCTTTCAAACACCTGAGGGGAGAGTCCACATGCTCCTTTCCTGGGAGCTCTTCTGCAGCCACTCTCGCTGTGTGTTTATAACAGCAGGTTGAAAACAAACAAAAGGAAGTTTTTCTTCACGCAGCGCACAGTCAACCTGTGGAACTCCTTGCCAGGGGATGCTGTAAGGACTAGATTTTAACAGGGTTCAAAAAAGAACTAGATAGATTCATGGAGGTTAGGTCCATCAATGGCTATTAGCCAGGAAGGGTAGGAATGGTGTCCCTAGCCTCTTTTTGTCTGGAAATGGGTGACCAGAGAGGGATCACGTGACGATTACCTGTTGTGTTCCCTCCCTTTGGGGCATTTGGCATTGGCCACTCTTGGCAGACAGGACACTGGGCTAGATGGACCTTTGGTCTGACCCAGTCTGGCCATTCTCATGTTCTTATGATAGGCAGGGAAGATGGACTCTCCTTGTAACCTTTCACATGCCGAGGTTGAAGGAGCACCATTGTGCTTTCCCACACAAGGAGCACTGCCATTGGTCTGAACAGGATCTGGACGTGTTCTGCAGGGTGTTGAGGTGCTGCACCACAGAGCCTGGCTTGTCAGCCCTTCTGGTACTTCATTCTAGACGACATAAAAATGACCAGGGAAATGGCCAACAATATTGCTCACCCCAGGTGTTCAAATGCCACACGACAGGCCTCCCTGAAAGTCATCAAAGTGACATAAAGCCTTTTAAAAAGAATACATTTGGTTTGCCTCATCTTCACGCCTTGGTGTTTGAGCCATCGGGGGACGGGGCAGGGGGGGCACTCAGTTAATCTTTTCAATATTATCTCTGCAAACCCCAGAGCCGCCGACTTCTTTTCTCTTCCTTCGTTCACTGACAGCTGAGAGTGTCACCCCCGATGACAGTGGTATAACTCCCAAACATCCAGAGACTCACCAGAAGGTCATCAGAGTTGGCATCCCCAGCTCTATCTCTGGTTTAGTTGGCTTCCTTGACGTGAACAGGTAGACGTTTAAAGAAAAAATAAAGTTAGAGGAGGGGCAAGAATCAACCCATCACTGCCAATGGGACAATTGCAGAGAATTGGTGGATAGGGGGCACAGGGACACAAGGGGTGCCCAAGCAGTCATGGAAGGGTTGTTGTAGGATATGTGACCTGAGGGTCGGTTTTGGTACTGCACTTGCTCCCAGAGGTCATGTCTGACAGCAGAAAGGTTCCTGGAACTCAGGTTTGGCGCCATGTGCAGTCACAAAGTGATGGGCGTGACTTTACGTAGCTCTAACCCAGCAATTTTCAAACTATGGGTTGGGTCATGACCCGGGGTGGTGGAATGTCAGGGGCTGGGTCTCCTTGCTTCAGGGGGATCAGGTGACCAGTGGGGGGGCTAAGGCAGCAACCTGCCTGCCTTGGCACCACAGACTGCACTGCGCCCCAGAAGTGGCCGGCAACAGGCCCAGCTCCTAGGTGTGGGGTGGGTGGAGCGCACAGGTCTCCATGCACTGCCCCTACACTGAGCACTAGTTCTGCACTGCCATTGGCTGGGAACCTGCTACTGGCTGCTTCTTGGGCACAGCATGATCTGCGGTGCCAGGAAAGGCAGGAAGCTGCCTTAGCACCCCATTGACTGGGAGCCGCTTGAGGTAAGCCCTCCTCCCACAACCCTGATCCCCCCCCCAACGCTGGAGCCCCCTCCTACACGCCAAAGCTCTCCTCCTCAGCCCCACCCCGGAGCCCACATTCTAGTCAAATTACGCTGAGTCGCGGCATCAACGCTTTTCTTCAACTGGGTCATGAGAAAAAAAAGTTTGAAACCCCCTGCTCTAACCGCCATGTACAAGTTATTTCGTTTGCTTTCTACATATTGTGAAAGGCAGCGACGGCTGAATGAACACTGCACTCTTCCCAAACAGAAGGACTTTTTTTCCCATTTACAAGCGCCAAAAAAGACAGCCAGGGAGCAAAGCCAAAGCCTATGGGGGAACTGAAGCGAAGAACCCTCCGAGAGGGCCCATGGCTTAAGAAAGACCTTTTGAATGATCAATTCCCTGACGTTGTTCATTGATTTTTCCCCCTGGTTCTCCCTTATCTTTCCTTCCCTGTTGATATCTCTTTAATTGATTCCTGATTGCAGATTACACCGGTGACAAACTCTTATTTGTTGAACAATGGTCCAGGCATCCTCCCTGCCGCCCCGGGAAATGCATGCTGGTCTTGATAATTTCAGAGGGTTGCAAATGAACAAACTGTCCAGAGCTTAAGATGAGACTGGCGAGAACTGGTAGAAAACTAACAAAACAGTCTGGGCAGAGGTCTTCTCCCAGCAACTACCTTGTTTACATGCCCTTTCCTTTGTCGTCCTAGGAAAATCTGCGTCCTGTAAGAATTGCCATGCAGTTGAAGTGGCAACTGAGTTCGGAATATGCTTTTGGACTCATTATCCGCTCCAGCTCTGTTTGCAATGCTTAACACATCAATTATTTAAATTAAACTAACTGCATACATTATTCAATTTTTTTTTCTTATCTCCGACAGACACCACAGAAAATTCGGTGCTAGCCAGGTTATGCCTCCCTGCCAGTGCCAGTCTGGTCAGAGAGAATCAATAAAACATTACCCCATCCAGTGCCAAGTCTTCTTCCTTTGGGTGCACACGATTCTGCTCTCACACGCAGCGGGAATCAGAAGTGATTCTACCGAAGAGGAGGAAGGGAGAGCATACAAAGGATGGCTAACTTAGAACCTGTGCAAAATGACCCCTTTAAATGCCAAATATTCTTCCTTTGGATGCCCAAGGAGGCATCCTCCGAAATCACTTGGAATCCCACGTCTTGCATCTTAGGGCAGAGTTTATTCCCACGTAGTGAATGAGTCGAGAAGAATTTTCATGGAGCCTTTCTGGCTTCCTAGTTCCATTGTCACTCGACCTGTGTGAGTTGACAGCAGTAGAGGCTGATCCCCGCTCTTTGCAGGGAGAGATATTACTAGGAGCACAAGGAAGGCCTGTTCTCTATTGTCTACTTCCTGATCATCAGTTGCCTTTCTAGTTCTCAGGTCTGAGGCTACGCATACACTACAAGGTTTTTGCGCAGCTGTTTTTGCGAAAAAACCCATGGAGCGTCCACATCTCAAGCGTGTTTTTGCGCAAGTAAATTACAGTAAATCAAAAGAACAGAGGGTTTTTTTGCAGTGTAGGTATTCCTCTTTCTATGAGGAATAACTCCTTTTCGCGCAAGAGTTCTTTCACAAAAAGGTGTGTGGGGACAGGCAACGGGGATTTTGCACAAAAAGAGCCAATCGAAAAAAACACAGGTGTTCTGGTGGCTATTCTGTGAATAGCAATCAGAGCTTTCTTTCGAGAGAGCGTCCATGAAGTCTGGACGCTCTCTTGCGCAAAAGCACATTGCTTTGGCGATGCGCTTTTGGTGTGGACGCGCTCTTGCGCAAGAAGTTTTTGCGGAAAATCTCTTCTGCAAAAAGCTTCTTGCGCAAGAAGCCTGCAGTGTAGACGTAGCCTGAAGGCGCCTGTATGGAATTGCCTGGAGGTCTGATTGTGAGCGAGAGAGAGATTGGTTCAAATTTAACACAAGAACATCAGAACAGCCAGGGTTCATCAGTCCCTCCCGACCGTTCGCCTATCTTTCGACGTGGCGTTAGCTACATGCATCAGAGGAAATGAACAGAACAGGGCAATTTATCAAGTGATCCATCCCCGCCATTCTGTCCCATGTTCGGAACGTCGCTAATATAATAAATAAAGTCTCCTTCTGGTCTCCGGATGATGCCTTTGTTTACTTCCATTGTTTTTGAAGTGCCCAAAAGATGTCTCATTGAAAACACTTGCCAGACTGGGCCATCAGGTCATGCCTTCTTCATATCCTGGATGCCATTGTGTTGGCATCAGGGGAGCCAATTAATTTTGCAATCCTTCAGGCTCACCCTAGCCATCCATACAAAGCTAACAAACAGAGGAGGCAAGAACAGAGCTCTCTGTTTCAGCATTATCATAGTTATCAGGCATAGGTACTTACCCAGGTACAGAGCGCAAGGTGCCTGGGTCCAAAGTGAAGCTACATATTATAGTTTGCAGGATAAACAGATCATCAAGAAGGCGGCTCTCGTGGAGTGAGAGGTCATGTACAAGTGATTGAAATCAGACAATGAGAGCAGTGTGGACAGTTCTCTCCATTTTATTGCAGATTTAACAGGAGCGGATGTGGTTAATCTCTGGAACTCCTTGCCAGAGGATGTGGGGAAGGCTAGGACTTTAACAGGGTTCAAAAAAGAGCTAGACAGATTCATGGAGGTTGAGTCATGGAATCATCTGTCTATTTGAGAGCCTTTTTTGTTTTTGAAGGAAAGTTTCCAGGCCTCGTGTGTGTTGAAAAACTAGAAACCACAAACCCCGACGTCTCAAACACCGGAAGGCAAATCAAGCAACCCGGAAGTTATTGTTTTTAAAACTCTGGTGATTTTTAAGCGATTTCTATGATTTTGGGGTGGGAGCTGACTCTGGATTTTTCACATTGTGGCAATAAGATAAGGATGGCACAAGAAATGTTACAGTCCTCTTTCCTTCTTAGACTATCAGGAAAATACATTGTGTGTGCATTGGGGTGGGGCCACTTTTCATGGTGGGTGTGCTGAAAGCTGGCCCCTTTCCCCCTCCGCGACCTAGAGGTGGAGATGGCACCAGGAGCGGAACCCTGCAGCCAGCAGCCAGGACGCTGGGTGGGGAGTCATCAGCTAGGACCCATGTGTGGAACCTGCAGGTGGGACCCTGATCACAGGGCTGGCAGCAGAGTTCCCACACCCTGGTTCCCGCGCCCCTATATGTGTGTGTGCACCTGTCAATTGTGTGTGTGTGTGTGTGTGTGTGTGTGTGTGTAGCCAGAATACCTTTGATAAGGCTGTACTACTGCCTTTCCCACTGGTCTGTACAGGCCAGATAAACATAGTCATTCTGGTGGTATTGTATTTACTTCTTTCTCATTCGCTTTGTTTCTTTTATTTCACTTTAGGGGACCAGACTGAAATTGACATTCCCCCCCCTTCCCCTCTGCCTTTGCAAGCCTCCTCCTTTCTCGGTGCTGGGTCTCTGGGCGCTCGGTTCAGCCAGACAGTGGAATGGACTGGCTGTAAATAGTGTGCTGATAAATTGAGTAGATAACACAGCCTTGGTCAGGCTTACCCCAGTGCACAGAGTAATCAAAAGGCTCTTCTGCCTTGGAAAGGTCATCGGATTGACAAGGGGGGGAGCAGGCATCTTTTGCAAGATGTCTGTCACCGAACACCGCGTACCTGGGAGGTCTGGAGTGAATGTTCCCATTCATGCCTCCTACTCTCTTCTCTTACCCCCTCGGGTGTCTTCATTTCTCTGCGGCTAAGCCCTGTCCAAGCCGGTGAGACTCTCTGGCGTAAGAGACGCCTGAGTAATGATGCAGCCGCTCTCTGAAAGGGATAGAAAATAAGACACAGAATATCTTACTGCCCCTGTATAAAACTATGGTACGCCCACATCTTGAATACTGTGTACAGATGTGGTCGCCTCACCTCAAATAAGATATTTTGGCCTTGGAAAGGGTTCAGAAACGGGCAACTAAAATGATTAGGGGTTTGGAACGGGTCCCATATGAAGAGAGGCTAAAGCGACTGGGACTTTTCAGTTTAGAAAAGAGGAGACTAAGGGGGGATATGATAGAGGTTTATAAAATCATGAGTGGTGTGGAGAGGGTGAATAAAGAAAAGTTATTTATTAGTTCCCATAATAGAAGAACTAGAGGACACCAAATGAAATTAATGGGTAGCAGGTTTAAAACTAATAAGCAAAAGTTCTTCACAAATCATGTAGTCAACATGTGGAACTCCTTGCCAGAGGATGCTGTGAAGGCTAGGACTATAACAGAGTTTAAAGAGAAGCTAGATAATTTCATGGAGGTTAGGTCCATAAAAGGCTATTAGCCAAGGGATAGAAATGGTGTCCCTGGCCTCTGTTTGTCAGAGGCTGGAGATGCATGGCACAAGACAAATCGCTTGATCATTGTCTTCGGTCCACCCCCTCTGGGGCGCCTGGTGCTGGCCACTGTCGGCAGACAGGCTACTGGGCTAGATGGACCTTTGGTCTGACCCAGTACGGCCATTCTTATGTTCTTATGTAAACTGTCGGTGTTTTCCTGGGTCAAACGGAGAATCGGGGTATAACTGTGCTGAGTTGTAGGGCCTCCTTTTGGGCCCTTTTCAGCAAGTACTGCACAAACCGCGGCCTCCTTCTGCTTCGTTAGGAGGCTCTTGTGGGAGTGAAGGGAAGGCATGGGACTGCTACGGGTGCAAGACTTTCCCTGACTTCTTTAGAGCTCAGAGGCAGGGCGAGAAGTCTAATGGATGGTAGATAAGCCACCCTCGAGGGTACTCACAGAGCTCTTTGCCGTATACATTCATCGTATATGGGACGCCAGGCCACAAACACCTGGGCTGCTCCATTCACTTGGTGCCTCACCTTAGCGGTGATAATGTGCGAATGGAACATCGAAACTTAGAAGACTCTTCTCACTTGCTTCTGCACAGACGTCCTCACAGAAACCTGCAGCAGAAAGGTCTCCCCGTTCCAGAATCCCTGCCCCATTGTCCCTTCGGAGCAATTAAAGAGGATGCCCGATATCTTACAAGCTGCTGAGCCAGTGAAGGGCAGGACACTCTACTCACCCAAAATCAAAGGCTGATTTTAAAATCTGTCAGGCCTTATCTGGGCTTGAATTTGCATTTGGGTCGTGACACTTGTTAATTGATTGCCAATCGCCAGGTGTTACCCCAAGATGGACAATTCAAGTGTAGGCCAGGCCTAAGCGAACACATGGGTGTGACTTCTCCCTGCTGATTTAGGGGGTATCTGGAGTTTGGAACTGGAAGGGTAGCGTGAAACTCAACAGAAAGTAACGAGATGCACTAACCCATTGTTGCTTGGTTAGGAACAACCGCTCCCACAAAGAGGTTAAAGGAGGGTGTCCCATCTGTCTGTCTGCTCATCTGTTTTATGGATGCTGCCTACATGTTGCAGAATATTAGAACAAGCAGCCTCTGTTAAGTAAAGGCCCTATCGCATGCCCTGGAAATACTGGAGAGATCTAAAACGCGGCTGCATAGGATGGGCGATCAATAGATTTTCACTGTCTCTCCTTGAGTTGGAGGGTGGATGAACTGTCATGCTTGTTTAATGCTGGTTGAACCTCTCTAGTCCAGGACTGTCTGGTCCAGCCACATCCGTGGTCCGGCATGATTTTAGTTAGCAAGGTGACTACTTATCATGGGTGTGGCCAAGTTTCACGTGGTCCCATAATGTTTGTGTACAGCCCCCAGTCCTGGCTCTCAGGGTTCTGGGCTGTTGTTTAGCTCCAATTTACCCCTCCATGTCTTCTAAGAGCCCAGCAACCAGTGGAAGTGTTGGTAATGCTGCTAGACAATATTGACCTCCCGTGGTTCGGCAAATTCTCTGGTTCGGCACGGGTCAGGTCCCGAGGGTGCCTTACTAGAGAGGTTCAACCTGTAGCTGGTAACAGCAGTGCTGTTGGCCTGTCACCAGCAAAACTGTGAAATTCTGATAATGCCTTGATATCTCAAGGTGGGATTCAGGGAGTGTTGCTCCTTCACATTAGGAACTGGCATGTGCAGGATCATCAGTTGGGTGCCTTGTGTCGTTTTCAGTAGCTCCAAATTTGAAGGGACACGGATTTGGATACCGCAGCCAGAAGGGAATTGCAGGGAACTGGCCTGAAATGAAATGGTTTATATTCACTGTGGAAATGTGAAGCCTTGGGGAGCTGAGAACGTGCTGGCTTTGGGTAGCCTCATTAAGCCCAAAGATAGCCCTAGGTGGAGAGTATCTAACGCATTTATGCTACAGCTGGAGGGGGGACGTGTCTCACATCCCAGGTCTGCAGCCTTTACCTGGGCCAGTTGTGTGGCAAGATTTATGCTCTTTAAAGATGCTGATCCCCATCCAGTTCTGACTCGGGTCAGATAGCGTGTGTCATCTGGTCGGAATCTCTCTCCAAACACACTACAGATCCTTCCTAATTGCCAAGCCCCCCGGTGACGGAGCCCAGCATTTCAAGCAGCCATTTAATAACAGGCACAAAGCAACCATGGTTGCTGGGACTTTTCAGCTTAAAAGAAAGGAGACTAAGTGAGGGACATGATAGAGATCTATCAAATCATGACGGCTGTGGAGAAAGTGAGTAAGGAAAAGTTATTTACTTATTCCTGTATCATAAGAACGAGGGGCCACCAAATGAAATTAATAGGTAGCAAGTTTGACGCAAACAAAAGGAAGTTTTTCTCCATGCAGCGCACAGTCAACCTGTGGAACTCCTTGCCAGAGGATGTTGTGAAGACCAGGACTTTAACAGGGTTCCAAAAAGAACTAGATGAATTGATGGAGGTTAGGTCCATCAATGGCTATTAGCCAGGACGGGTAGGAATGGTGTCCCTAGCCTCAGTTTGTCAGAGGCTGGAAATGGGTGATAGAAGAGGGATCACTTGATGGTTACCTGTTGCGTTCCCTCCCTCTGGGGCATCTGGAATTGGTCACTGTCGGCAGACAGGATACTGAGCTACTTGGACCTTTGGTCTGACCCAGCCTGGCCATTCTTAATGTGATATTTGCTCCATGTTCAGAAGTGAGGAAAGAATCCAGGTCAGTCAGGGTCTTCAGGTACTTCTGGAATGTAAAGAATGGGCTCGGCCTATTCCCTCAGCTGCCTCCCTCGCCATGAAATAACAGCTGCCTTCTCCCTGCAGAACCCTGAGGTTTGGTTTAGTGGAAACGCCACTTGCCCTCATTCTGAAATAAGAACCCCCCGCTCCCTCCTTAGTGACCTAGCCCAGGACTTCTCCATAAGTAAAATTATTTCACTCACACTTACCAGGAGTCACTGATCTCTAAATGACTATGGGAAGAAAACAGAGCCCTTTGTGCCTGACCCTGACCTCAGCCTTGTCCAATGGGCAGGAACCGGGTAATGCATTTGGCTCCGGTTGCAAAGCCAGTCGGGGTTACAAACATGATTTTCATAATTGGGCTTTAACATACATAGAAACCACCCAGCAGCAATAATGGCTCTGCTCCCGAAGTGCCTTGAGATGGAGGAGAACGGCTCCTCTGAAGTGTTAAGAATCCCAGCACATTTATCTTAATAACTTTTATTACAGCCTGCCAGTTTAAACCTAATGACTAATTTATTGTATAAAATACCAGCAATATATTTTTTGATTTTGCTAATTAATTATCTCAGACAAAGGTGATATTTATAAAACTGCCCAGAAATGGTATGTGCATTAAAATTGCCTTGCAGCAGGAGATGAAATTATTACTAATATGGGATCAAATTATTACTGTATTGACTTAGTTACTTTATTACTTTGTAATGGATTTCTTCATTATTTTCCCCAGGATTGTAGCATTTGTGATTGCATTAAAGTCTGTTAATCTATGCAAATATCATTAGGAGCTACTAAGAACCCCGGCAACTTTCCTCGGTTTCAAGGAATGCACTAAGTACTTTCTACTTTGTTCTGTTCTGTTCGTGGGGCAGGATTGGCTCAGTGTCCGCATGCTTGGGACAGTGGGTGGGTTGAAATGCCTTATTAGGGAGGAAGGATGGTTGCATGGTTCAGATGCTGATATGGGATGGGGCTCATTTGTGACCTGGAATGAGCTAAATTTTCAAAAGTGGTCTCTAGTTTGGAATAGCCACCTTGACACAGTTTGGTCCTCCATGCCAGAGATGCTGAGAAGCCACACTCATGAAAGCTAAACCGATCACTCTGGGTATCTAAAATCAGTGGCCACTTTGGAAAATGTTGGTCCTCATCTCTCCGTGGCTTGCTTCCCCATCTGGGAAATGGGTCTAATCACAGCTCCCTGCTTCACAGAAGGCTTTGTGGGGATTCACGCTTTGGAGGCACTTGTATATTATAGCAGTAGGGCAACAGAGACAGAAAGGGTGAGGGTGAATCCATGAGGCTAAATTATTATTTACACCCAAAACACAGACTAAAGTCTGAAACTTTGTTGTGTTTTTTTTTTAAATATATATATATAATTCTTTATCACTTATGGATTTGGCCAGGAACAGAAAGAGAAGTATTAAAACACTGCAAGAAAGGTTAATCTCAGGAGAATTTCAGGGGTGGACAAAATTAAAAAAAAAAAACCCAGAAAGGGATAGACTGCTCAGTAAGAAAACCTGTTCTTGTCAGATCTCCAGGGCAGACTTGAGAACAAAGGATCTTTGTTTGAGATTCAAGATAAACACCTCTCCATTTTTTCCGGTTCAGATTCAGAAGAGGCTGGCAGAATGAGTCTTATCTGATGGACATTTGGTCAGCAACTTGTATTTTTATAAAAAAACGGACACTAAGCACAACAGATCATGATCTGCCCCAGTATGGCAGCTCTGATGTCCTTATATGACATTGGGTGATGAGTTGCTTCTGTCCAGTTTGCAGAGAAATGTTCATTCCACATAAAACCTCCTTCAATGGCCCTTCACTAGCACACCTGGAACTGAATGAGCATGAAGACCCGGGGGGGGAGGGAGAGCGGGTTGTTAGAGACACTGGTGAGGACGGAGAATGAGAGAAACTTGAATTAATGCTAGCAGACTGTACATGGCTGGAGCTAGGATTCCAATTTCTATCTGCCAGTTTTCAGCAACACTAAATAACCATGGATGGATGGATGGATGGATGGGTAGAGGGACAAAAATAGTATCTATCTATGTATCTATCTATGTATCTATTATTTGAGATTAGTCTATTTTCCAGTGTTTAGATATCAAGGTTATAGGCAACTTTGTAGATAGACACACTTAGGAGAAAACCAAGCAACATGGAAATGTATGCAAATGCATGAAATTGTATCTGAAGTGGAATTCTGCACCATGGCTCACATCTAAAGGGTTACGGTCTCCCTGTCTTTTATTGATGATATAGATCAATAGTTTTTTTTCTAGACCCACGCAATCCAGAATGCTCTTTTCAGCTGTTGTTGCATTGTTCCGTGCTCCCAAAGGGCCACCATGTTGTTTCTAAGTGGCTCCTGCCGCCTTATATTCAAATTGACCTTAAAAAAATTGATGAAGTCCAATTATGAGAACAACTGAACTCTCTGTGCACTTGTTTTGCTCTGTCGGTGCACGCACCAAAGCCAAGAGGTAGGCAGGTTTAGAAAATGCTGAAGGCTTTCTTTTTTCACAGAAAACCGTGTTATGAACTATACACAGTCAGGGCCAGGTTAAGGTAGTGACAAGAGATTCCACAGCTTTGGGGGCGTTACTGAAACTTTTATTATCTGGGTTGAGGGGGAAGGAGGAATTAATAAATATATCTTTCCAAAGCATGCATAAAAAACAGCTGGTGTGAAATTCAGAGCGGCCATGGCCTCTCCAATGGAGTTGGATGAGCCATTTGCACCTCTGTAAATGGATTAACAAAATGTGATTGTTTGGGGTTTGGCTGTCAATCTGCATTTGGCTCCGAGAGGGTAATTTCAACGCGCAACGTGTTAAAAAGTAATTCCATAGATTGCGGCAGGCTTGGACCCTGTGAAACTTTCAGCTTTTGCTGATGAGCTGACCTTGTTTTCTTATATAAAATACTCCCTGAGCAGTGCTTTGGAAGCAAAAGAGTCATTCTAATAGGGGGTACTTCTAATCGTGGGTAGAGGAGAAACCTGTCTTTCAGAAGACGAATGGCTATCATTCAGGATTGCAAAGAGGGGGAAGATGATGATAATAAATTGCAATAGCTGGTGCAAGGTGTTATTTATTATTTATATGACCACAGCACTGAAAAACTCTGACCCAAGCCCCCTGTGAGTTGGGCTCTGTACAAACACAGAACAAAAAGATGGCTTAGAAGTTCGGATAATGCTGATCTTGAGCTATCTGTGGTTATCCTCCAAACACTTTAAAAATATCAGTTCATTAATCCTTTGCATGTATAAATGCTCTGCAACCAAGGATCTCAAAGCACTTTGCACAGACAATTAATTATGCATCCCTCTCGTCTTATTTTGTCATGTTACAGAGGGAGAAGGTTGGGAGAGGTGTATAATAATTAATTGTTTGGGAAACTGCTTTGAAACCCTTGGATGATAGAGCCCCTATAGATGCAAAGTTTGGGTCAATTGAGAATGAAGAGCTTTGTTCCCTGCTCTGCCACGGATTTCCTGTGAAACCTCGGGTGTCTCACTTAACCTTTCTGTGCTTCCATTCCCCATCTGTAAAATGGGGGTAAGAGCATTGCTCTGCCACAAAGTGCTGTTGGGAAGATGAATGCATTCAAAACTGTGACATGCTGTGATAACTGCTGATGAAAACTGGGGTAGAAAAGCTAGGTATTATTAGTGAGGAGCATTTTCATGATATCACAGTGAGTCAGCTGCAGACTCAGAAGGATAACACAAGACTCCCTGTTTCTCAATTTCTCTATCTATGGTTTTCCATTCTACCCATCATTGTAGTCTCTAGGTGCTCTGTCTTCTAGACAGCCTTTGCTGCTGGGAGAGAAAGATGATTCAATTGATAGGGGTAGCCATTTCTTTCCTGTATGTTTTGCAAGCCAGGGTTCCAATTCTGCAATCAGATTGAACCCTTCTGGCCCTTACATAAGAACACAAGAATGGCCATGCTTGGTCAGACCAAAGGTCCATCTAGTCCAGTATCCTGTCTTCCAACAGTGGCCAGTGCCAGATGCTCCAGAGGAAGTGAACAGAACAGGGAATCCTCACGTGATCCCTCCCGTCACCCATTTCCAGACAAACAGAGGCTAGCGACACCATTCCTACCCATCCTGACTAATAGCCATTGATGGACCTAACCTCCATGAACATATCTAGTTCCTTTTAAAACACTGTTAAATTCCTGGTCTTCACAGGAGGCAAAGGTTGTACTGCTCTAGCAAGTTCCCCTGGCTGTCTGCCACCGCCAGCTGGCAAACCTAACCTCCTGCTCTAGCAGTGTTAAACCTGCAGCCTATTAATTTCATTTGTAGACCTCTTACCATATCCCTCAGGGTACTTCTACACTAGCCCCCTAGTTCGAACTTGGGAGGCTAATGAGGGTGACTCCTCATGGAATGAGGTTTAACTGTTAATTCGAACTAAGGGGTTTAGCTTGGAATCCTGCTTCTCTGCCGCGTGTAGACGCAGGCAGTTACTTTGGGCTAGTCAGTTTCCAAAATGGCGACCGGCCGGGATTATACTAATGAAGTGCGGGATATTTAAATCCTGCGCTTCATTAGCAATTTCAGTCACCCTCATTAGCCTCCCTAGTTCAAACTAGGGGGCTAGTGTAGACGTATCCTTAGTCTCCTCTTTCTAAGCTAAAAAGTCCCAGCCTTTTTAATCTTTTTAATCAGTCTTCAGCAGAGCTTCTCATGGGTCCCATGTGTCCCGGTCCATATTGACAGCAAATTGCCACTCCCTGTTGCTATAGATTCATAGGGTCTTCAAGAGGTCATCAAGTCCAGTCCCCTGCCCTCAAGACAGGACCAAGCACTGTAGATCATCCTTGATAGATGTCTATCTAATCTGCTCTTAAACATCTCCAGTGATGGAGATTCTACAACCTCCCTAGGCAATTTATTCCAGTGTTTCACCACCCTGACAGGTAGGAAGTTTTCCCTAATGTCCAACCTAAACCTTGATTCAGTTTAAGCCCATTGTTTCTTGTCCTATCCTCAGAGACCAAAGAGAACAATTTTTCTCCCTCCTCTTTGTAACACCCTTTTAGATACCTCTCAGTCTTCTCTTTTCCAAACTGAACAAACCCAATTCTCTCAGTCTTCCCTCATAGCTCATGTTTTCTAGGCCTTCAGTAATTTTTGTTGCTCTTCTCTGGACCTTCTCCAGTTTCTCCACATCTTTCTTGAAATGTGGTGCCCAGTATTGGACACAATACTCCAATTGAGGCCTACAAAGATTGAGGCTATAAAAGATTCTGCTGTAGCTGTTAGTTCAACTTGGGGTCTCAAGTGTCAACTCACTTGGGGTCTCAAGTATCAACTCAGGGTGGCAAACAGAGAACATGCATATTCCTTTCTTTAAAAGCGAGGGATTGTCCAAGCACCATGCTCAGAGTGTCCCTAGCTGCTGTTTGCCGGAAGCTGGGTGTGGACAACAGGGGATGGATCACTCCATGATTCCCTGTTCTGTTCATTCCCTCTGGAGCATCTGGCATTGGCCACTGTTGGAAGACAGGCCACCTGGTTAGATGGACCTTTGGTCTGACCCAGTGTGGCTGTTCTTAAAAGAGTTAATTGGTGCCCATTGTCTGTTAACAATTTGGCATTGAAATGTGCAAGTGACATAAGGAGCAAATGCATGTCAACTATTTGCAAGAAATCACCTGATTTGGGGCCATCTCAGCCACCACAGGCAGGAGGAATAGAAAGTGCCTGTGGGAGTATCTCCATCGTCCTCCATCACTGCTTCAAGCAGGAATGGAAAGAAGAACAGGCCCCCTTCCCCCGCCCCTTGGTTTGGAAACCGTAGAATCATAGAATACGAGAACCGGAATGGACCTCATCAAGTCCAGTCCCCTGCCCTCATGGCAGGACCAAGCACTGTCTAAACCATCCCTGACAGGTGTCTGTCTAATCTGATCTTAAATATCTCCAGAGATGGGGATTCCACAACCTCCCTATGCAATTTATTCCAGTGTTTAACCACCCTGACAGTTAGGAAGTTTTTCCTAATGTCCAACCTAAACCTCCCCTGCTGCAGTTTAAGCCCATTGCTTCTTGTTCTATCCTCAGAGGCCAAGGAGAACAATTTCCCTCCTCCTCCCTGTGACACACTTTTAGATACCTGAAAACCACTATCATGTCCCCTCTCGCTCTTCACTTTTCCAAACTAAACAAGCCCAATTTCTTCAGCTTTGCCTCATAACTCATGTTCTCTAGACCTTGCATCATTTTGGCTGCTCTCCCCTGGACCTTCTCCAATTTCTCCACATTTTTCTTGAAGTGTGGTGCCCAGAACTGGACACAGTACTCCAACGGAGGCCTAATCAGCGCAGAGCAGAGCGGAAGAATGACTTCTCGTGTCATTTAACTTCTGAGCCGGTTAAATTAAACTGGGGACTGATCAGAGCACAGAACAAATGCACTGCTGCCCCTCATGTCCATTTATCCTGTGGCGAGAGCTCTCCTTCCTCCTCCAGTCCCCTTTTTTCCAGTTCTCCTGCTTCATCTGACTCAGAGGACACCAGGGCTAAGTCTACACTCGCGGCTTCTTGCGCAAGTACGGCTGTTCTTGCGCAAGAATCTGCAGAGTATCCACACTGCCCACCCGCTCCTGCGCAAGGAAAATTACAGTACGGCGTGTTAAGAGAGGGCTCCTTGCACAAGAGCTGTGCTCTTTTTTATGAGGTGTAAGCCCTCTTGCGCAGGAGCTCTTGTGCAAGCGGGCAGTGTGGACGCTCTGCAGGGATTTCTCGCGCAAGAAAGCCCTATGGCTAAATTGGCCATCAGAGCTTTCTTGCGCAAGAGAGCATCCACACTGCCATGGGTGCTCTTGCGCAAAAGCACAGTGCACACATGGCAGTGTGGACGTTTTCTTGCGCAAGACTTCTTGCACAAGAACCCTTGCGCAAGATGTTCTTGCGCAAGAAGCCGCCAGTGTAGACATAGCCCAGGGGTCCAGTCATGTGTGCAGGGTGCAGCTCTTCTATGGAACGCCAGCTCAAACCCCGGGGGATTTTAGTTCTGGGCTCTGCTGGATTTAAATCCTTCCACACCATGGGTTGGAGGAAACGTAACCTCAATCTAGATGTCATCCAGGGCATCTAGGAAAGGACGGGAGCTACATTTTAGCCCAATAGGTCTGTCCTCAGGCTGAGTTTGCATCCATTTAGCTCAGTGGTTTTCAATTTTTTTTTCTCATGACCTAGTTGAAGAAAATTGTTGATGCCGCGACCCAGCGTAATTTGACTGGAGTGTGGGCTCCGAGGTGGGGCTGAGGAGGAGAGCTTTGGGGTGCAGGAGGGAGCTCTGCCTTTGGGGATGGGGCAGGGCTGGGGCAGGAGGCGCTTACCTCGAGCGGCTCCCAGTCAACGGGGGTGCTACGGCAGCTTCCTGCCTTTCCTGGCACCGCAGACCATGCGGCATCCCAGAAGCAGCCAGCCGCAGGTTCCCAGCCAATGGCAGTGTGGAGCGAGTGCTCAGGACAGGGGCATGGAGCCCTGTGCGCTTCCACCATCTCTCCGCCCCCCCCCGCCACCTAGGAGCCGGGCCTGCTGTCAGCTGCTTCTGGGCTCAGCACAGTCTGCAATGCCAGCACAGTCAGGGAGCTGCCTTAGCCCCCCCCCCACTGCTCACCTGATCCCCCTGCAGCAAGGAGACCCCGTGCCCGACATCCCACCTGTCGTTTGCAAACCGCTGGTTTAACAGGTACTGTGACTTTAAACCAGTTTAGTTAAACTGCTGCGAAAGGCTGCGGAGAACACCAGTTTCCACCTGGCTTAATTCACTTTACCTGCAGTCCATTTAGGGGCAGGTTCACACTAAGCCAACGCCAATGTCCACGCAGGGCTTTGCCCCGGTTTCGCTCACCCGGTTTAACTGAGCGAACGAAACGGGACTGAGTACGAATCAGAGCACAGACAATGGTTTTCTAATGCTGCTACCTGCACAGTCCTCTCGGTTCCAAGCACTGAGGCAGGGCCAGATCCTCAATGGGTGCAAATTGGCATCTCTCCATTGGAAGTCAATGGAGCGACACTAATTTACACCAGCTGAGGACCTGGCGGAGTTGTACTGTGGTGATGATCTGCATTGCCTAGCTTCATTGAATCCCTTGCCTGCAATGTACACACGGCTTAACTTCATGCCAGACGTCTTTGCATTGTCTGAATACTAATTGTGCTCCTAGGCAGCCGCTTATATTAAAATTAATACTTAATATAAAAAATAGAGATAATTGAACTGACCCAAAATAACCTCTCTCCTTATGTCTTAAGCATTTCGGTTTTAGCCCAAATCTCTTTTACTGCAGTGGCTTATGTTGTGCCACAAGCAAATGCAAAGAGCAATTAAACATTTAACGTGATTGTAAGGAAAAGAGAAAAAGCGGCTGTTTAATGCATCCAGGAAAAAGGAAACCAGCCCCCAGGATCTAATGCCAGAGCTAGGGATGGATCGGTTCCGTTCAAGAGCTTTGTTTACCCGGGATCTGGTAAAACATTTTGAAAAGCAAAATACTCGCTTTGCTGAGCTTCTTAACAGGATTTTCAAACAAGCCTAATGCCATGAAGCTGCCGGGTGGATACAGATACTGCAGCTAGAGACCAAACAATGTGAGTTTCACACTTCCTTTGTGCTCCTTACTGTAGAGGGTTACCTGAAGACATTTGAAATCCGCCTCTGAAAGAACTTGCACATCTGTAAGCTCTTACCCCTTAAGAAAAAAAAATCTTCAATCCATAGCAAGTCTGTAATGAAATTCTTTTTCCTTCTCTCTGACTGCTTTCTTTTCTTCCTGACACATGATGAAAAGATTGTAAAGATTGTAAATGTTCTTTCTTTCTTTCTTTCTGTGTCTACACTGCAGATCCTGTCACCACAGCTAGGTTGGTCGGGGTGTGAAGAGGGGCGATCCCTGATGTACATAGCCATCTTGACAGAACCCTTCCACCCCATGTAAACACAATTATGCTGGTAAAGCGGCACCGTTACTGATATAACTTGTTTCCTCTCTTTGGAGGTAGTTTTACTAGCCTGGTGCAAAGCACGGCTTTGTCAGGATAGCTGCAACCGAGTGCTCTGCCAGTGTATCGTACCAGTTTCCTGTCTGGTACAGGGCTCCTATTGCAGACACAGCCTGAGAGTGATAGATGTAACCCTAGATAGATGGATGGTATCTCTTTACGAAGGCTTATTCAGAATCTCTGGACAATCAGCTGTTGCTACCCACCACAAGCCTTTAAAGACTTAAGAGACTTTAAAAGTGGCAAGCAAAGAAAAATACATTTTAAACTTGATGTATCAATTTGTCATCAACTGATTCCTTATGGACTTAAACCAGAGTTAAATAGATTGAAGAGCATCCACACAGGACTTTGCATAGGTTTATTATTATTATTATTATTATTATCATTATCATCATCCAGGCTGAACCTCTCTAGTCCGGTACTCTCTGGTCCAGCAATATCCATGGTCCGGCATGATTTTTGTTTGTCCACTTATCATGGGTGTGGCCAAGTTTCCCACAGTGCCATAAAGTTTATTTACAACCACCATTCCTAGCTCTCCATGTTCTGTGCTGTCATTTAGCTCTAATTTTCCCCTAAATATCTTCTAAGAGCTCAGTCAGCAGTGGAAGTGTTGGTAATGCTGCTAGACAATATTGACCTCCCATGATTCGGGAAATTCTCTGGTTCGGCACCGGTCAGGTCCCCAGGGTGTTGGACTACAGAGGTTCAACCTAGGCAAAGATCAGAACCTGTTTGTGCAGGGGCTGTACAAACACAGAACAAAGAGATGGCCCCTGCCCCAAAGAGTCTGCAGTCTAAATATGTGACTGGAGATGACAGATGGCTAGCCTAGAGACACAGGGAGGAGAAGGAAGCAATGAGGCAGTATTGCCCAGTGTGACTAGCCATTGCCACTTGGATTCAATCCACAACTTTAGCTCAGCCAGTGCATCTTTCGTGTGCTCACAAATCCCACCATGTACATCTCAAGCGGAAAAACTGAGTGACTGACGTGGGCGGGGGGTTCTGAGACAGGCCGGCTCACCTCCTTTGTGTCTTAGGAATACCTAGTGACTTCAGAGGCCACCAAGTATTTTGGAGACAGAGAACAGCACTTCTAGCTCGAGGGAAAAAAAAAAGGCCTGGTAGCTCCCAATATACATTTTCTGAATACCTCCATATGGCTTCCCCTTGCGGAACCAAAGCAGATCAGAGCTGATATTTTTAAGGTTAAAAATTAAAATGTATTTTAGAACTGTGCAACAGGCCCTCTTTGTGCTACTTATATCACTGTAGCACCTAGAGACCTCCACCCTGGGCCTCATACATGGGCAGTGGTAGAGCCCTCCTCCCCTTTGGGGGGGCTAGCAGTTTGGCCCATCCCTTCTGCACAAGGCTCCACCCTCTCCTGCCAGAGCCCCTAAACTCCACATGCTCCCCTGCACAGTAGTTGAGCCCCCCGCCCCTTTGGGGAGGGGTAGCAGATTAGCCCCACCCCTTCTGCACAAGGCTCCACCCTCTCCTGCCAGAGCCCCAAATCTCCACATGCTCCCTAGCGCAGTGGTTGAGCCCCCCGCCCCTTTGGGGAGGGGTAGCAGATTAGCCCCACCCCTTCTGCACAAGGCTCCACCCTCTCCTGCCAGAGCCCCAAATCTCCACATGCTCCCTAGCGCAGTGGTTGAGCCCCCCGCCCCTTTGGGGAGGGGTAGCAGGTTGGCCCACCCCTTCTGCACAAGGCTCCATCCTCTCCTGCCAGAGCCCCAAATCTCCACACGCTCCCCTGAACAGCGAGAGGAGTTCTCAGCCTCCTCCCCACAGTGGCCAGAGGATCCCCAAGACACCCCCCCAGCTGGAGGAAGCCTGTCCCATCCACCCCAGCTGTGCCGGTTGGCCCAATGCCAGTCTGTTGATAGCCTCATGGCCTAGCACCAGGCCTGCCCCACTGCTCCCGTGAAGGCACAAGCTCCAGACCACCAACTACAGCTGAGCCCACCGGCTTCAGGGGAGAGAGGGAGGGAGGGCAGGGACTGGGGGCAGAACATGGCCAGAGCCTGAGTTGGGGAAGGGACCCATTGCCCAGGGCCCCTTCGTGGGAAACCATTCATGCTTTGAAGAACACACAAACAGGCGAGGCAGACAAAAGACGGGAGGCGAAGAGCCAGAGCCTCAGGCCAGAGCCAATAAGAAAACGCAGCTCCCCTGAGTCATCCCAGTCCAGCCCCTGTCTTTTGGCCACATTACAACCCACGGCAGCAAAAACTAGGCACCGTCCCATTGCTTTAAAAATTGCCCCACTGGCCACCGTTAAGGACCACGGTCTGTAGCGTTGCTCAGATCTTACTTAGACAGAACTCCCGCTGAAATCAATGGGAAATATATCCATATAAGAATTGTTGGCATTCATCACAACAGAACCCACACGCATGTCTATGGCACAATTAGTCTCTCAATTTGCCTGCTAGTGTTTATTCTTAGACGGCAATATGAGACACGACGCTGCATTTTGTCGGCTACACTGTGCCACTAATACAATAAGGGTCTAATATATTAATGAATAAGGATCTGTAATATGCTAATATTTCTGCATTACATTAATATTCTATTAGATTAATGCATTATTATGCTAATAGGGTCTATTAAAAATGCAAAATATAATTATGCTCTCTGTATGGATCTTGTAGTGAAATCTCATTCTTGCCCTAGCCTCTGTGTGTGGGTGTGGGGGGGGAGGGTGCGTTCTGGAGGATTCACTAGACACGTACACCGGATATTTTCCCCTACTAAATCAAGATGTGGCTTACACTGCCCATGTGAAATAGGTTAAGAGAGCCCAGTGGATAAGTGCCCCATCTTTTAAAGTCTTAGTGGCCCAGGGCTATTCCACTTAAGGCCCAGATCAGGCCCTTCCTTCCATGCAGAAGCAGCTGTGCCATTGACTTTGATGGGCACAATATCAACAACCAAACATCCATGGACCAAAGGTAGCACAGGACTCACCCCATAGCTACAACACTAATAGGTCCCACTGCTCCTTGGTCATTGGCAGGTGCACAAGGAAGCCAGATTGTTGAATTGGACCTTTGGTTAGATCCACCCTCTCTCTCTTCAAGCTGGAGAGTTGAGGCCAGTTAGCACCATTTGAGTTTTCTGGGAGCGGACAAAGCCCACCCACTTCTAAAGGTCCAGTCTTACAGGGGAACCACGGGGCCCGGGACTCAACTGATTACTTGGGACAACTAATGACAAACCTCAGGGGTGCAGATCATAGGTTTAAAATGAGGGAACCGGAAGGGGACAAGGAGCTGAGAACCTCAGACAGCGCCCACTGCTCCTCGAAGCTGTCAATTGAGCCAGCGGACACCGCCCAGAGGAACTCAGCCTGGATGCGTGACACGAGGGAGGAGTGGAAATAGGCCCCACAGTCACAGAGCACTCCTCGTCCAGCGTCCTCCTCCTGGTGTGGCAGGTGGTGGCCTTCGCCAGGGTGAGGAGGAGGTTGACAAGAAGGTCTTGCGACTCTGTGGGGCCATGGATGGGGTATGCGTAAAGGAAAAGAGGTGGGGGAAAGTGCATCAAGAGGTTGTAACCTGGCGCACTTAAGGCAGATGTGTGCTAGCGTAACCCACACACCTAGGCTATGTCTACACTTGCGGCTTCTTGCGCAAGTAATATGCAAATGAGGCTAAGCGTGGAATGTGGCCAAGCCTCATTTGCATACCTAATGAGCCACCATTTTTTTCAGAAGAGGCTCTTTCAGAAGAAGGAGCGCTCACGCGCCAGGGAGTTTTCTTGCGCAATGCCGTTCTTCCTCTCAAGTAATAGGTGTAACGGACATTGCGCAAGAGGGTTTTTCTTGCACAAGAAGGGGCAGTGTAGATGCTCCTTCTTGCGCAAGAGCCTCTTCTGAAAAAAATGGTGGCTCATTAGGTATGCAAATGAGGCTTGGCGATATTCCACGCTTAGCCTCATTTGCATATTACTTGCGCAAGAAGCCGCGAGTGTAGACATAGTCCCAGTGTGGGTCACTGTCCCATGCAGTGGCACTTAGACCACAGCAACAGCTAAGATCAAGAGACCTCTACAGCATGGGTTGGGAGGCAGTTGGCTTTTAGCTCAAAGGGTAGAGGCTCTATACTAAGCTCCAGAGGTCCCAGGTTCAAATCCACCTGGTGGTGGTTACACTAGGTTCTCCTTCACACTGCAGAAGGGGCAGGTGTCGGGGTCAGGGGTGAACTGCACCAGGCACACACACCTGGGCTCATGGCTCCGTGGAGGAACCACTCCCCGATGGAATGAGGGTGGAATATGCACTGGCCCACCGGGGTTCCGCACCCTCGCCAGGCTTCAGGTAGTCCTGCCACTTGGTGTCGGGGTGGGACATGAGGGGGTGGAAATGGAGTAGGGGGAGCATGAGCGTGTGTGCAGTGGGTCCCTGGGCGTGGTGCGGAGGCAGACCGGCTGCAGTATCCTGTTGCATTTGCCATATGGCCTCTTCTCAGTGGATAAACAGGGAGCTTCCGCCTCTGGAACAGTCCGCTCATGTCCTTCAGCAATGCAAATTAAACATTTAAATATGGGGGGGAGTCTGAGAGAATCTGAAGCCCACACATATGGCCAGGGGACGAAGCCAAAACCTTCAGTGCCACTTAAGCAGAGACAATTAACGCTCAGCTCCTCAGCAGGGGTAAATTGTCCTCGTTCCCTTGATTTCAGTGGCGCTGAGTCTCGGCCCCCTGGAGGCTACCAGAAGAGACATGCCGTCCTCCCCCCACTGCTGCCAAGGGGCGCAGGAAGAACTCGGCACCGTGTAGCATGGAGCCCTCTCTGACTCCCGAGAGGTCGTTCGCAAAGTGCCGCCAGCCCTTACGCATGCCCGTGTGCGCTCCTGAATAATGGAGTCTGAATGAGGGGTCTCCTGGAGTTCTTTACATTGCAGCTAAATGCTCACTTGATTGCTTTTAGATGAGCCAATTAAGAATGAAAAGGGAAAGTGAACAGCGTGGTTTTTTTTTTTTTAAATAGCCCGGTCTGCCAAGATTATGAAGCAGGCGCTCAAAACCGAATGATGAATATTCCACTTTTGCATCTCTTAGAAAAGGTTCCGTGGGTGGGAGGCCGAGGGGTTGTTCTGCGTTCTCCCTGTCATCCGAACTGTCTGCCTTGGTCTTGCTTCCATGCATTGTGGTCGTAAGATGCCCGTGGTTTGGCTGGTAGAGCCACGTACCAAACAAGAGACTCCGTCTGCAAGATCACATGGCAGTTAGGCTCAAAAAGCCTCCGCGGATGGCGATCACGCACCATCTTTTATTAAAGTGCCTCGTTACTTGCGTAGCTCTGGGGGCTTGCTTCATATTCAACGAGCAAAGACAGAGCTGCACAAAATTTCCATTCAAGAGACCAGGGACCAGATGAAATTTCCCTTCATTCTCTTTTCATTATATAACAGAAACGGGGGCCTTGCTGACAAAGGCGTGTGAACCTGAGGCCCCTTGGAAAGTCTGAGGTGACCCTGGTGTAATGTTTCTGAACGGGGGGGTGAGTGACATCTGTGGCTACCCCCCACAAAAGATAAAGAAATGTTAGGACTAGTACCTACAGGAGCTCTCCTTTAACTCAAGTAGTAGAGGCCTAGGAATTGAGAATAGAAGAACAAGAGTCCCAGCGCGAGTTCCTCATGGGATGGGTTTTGCCTGATATCTTCATTTGGTTTTATCGGATCCAGCTGAGCGCTGAGTGAATCTGGGACCAAGTTTCAAGCAAAATTGTACCAAGTCTGATATTTTCATTTCAGGGACCATTTCTGTTAGTTCCCTTCAGTGCAAGGTCCAGTTTAATCCACTCCCAAATGATATTTTTGTACAAAATGGCACTGAAATGGCTATTTCCTCAGAGAAAATACTAGCCTTTGACTTTCCTTCTCATTTTCTTGACGAGCACACTTTGCTCTGAAACAAGTCTTTCTTTTTAATGCCAAAAATGTGAAAATAATGGTGTATTTTTTACAAAAATGAGTTCACTTTTGGATTTGCAAAAACCCTAGATTTTCCAATAGCACTTGGCTTAAAGAAAAAAACCAAATAGTCTAGCAGCACCTTAAAGACTAACAAAACACGTAGATGGTATCATGAGCTTTCGTGGGTACAACCCACTTCTTCAGATGACACTTGGTTTTTAGACAGCCTTTTAACAAACTCCATTTGTAGTTCTAAAAAATCCTTGTGCTCTCAAAATCCCTGTAGAAACTATGGATTGAACCTTAGATGGTGTAAATCAGCTTAGAAACCCTGAAGTTCAATGGAGCTAGGTGAATTTATATCAGGTGGGGATCTAGCCCACAATCGGGATTAAAAATGACAGAAAGCTTTCCTGGGTTTGTTTTCTTTTAGGAAGAAAACGCTTTTCTCAGCCTGCGATTGGCCAGTGATTTGTTTTTTCCTTATGGAAGGGCACTGTTAGGCAAAGCACAGACATCGGAAAAGATGAGGAAGCTAATCCAAAGGGAAAGGTTCAGGCTGCCTAAGGGTATGGCTAGACCATAAGTTTTTGTCGGAAAACGGTACACAATATGCGCTCCGCATTTTGGGTACCTTTTTCCGATTCTTTTGTCGGAAGAGGCTTTTCCAACATTTGGCCCATCTAGACTGGGCCAAATGTCGGAAAAAACCCTCTTTCAGCAGCCCCCTTCTTCCTCATAGAACGAGGAATACAGAGGCTCCCAAAGTTTGCGTCTTTGCCCTTCCACAAAAAAAAAGCGGAAGAGCAAACGTTCCCTGGATGCAGCGGAGTTTTTTAAGGTCTCCGAAACCCCCCCGCAATATAGCCGTACCCAAAGTGAGCAATCTGCCCGTGCTGTCATTGAGCAAGTCCATACAAATAAAGGGGGTTTGCTGGGGAAATCCATCCTCAGGTTTCTGTAGAGACTCTCAGGTTACATTTGCATGGAAGAAAGGGGTTTAAAAATAAAGACGAGGCTGGTTTCCTTTTAAGACCAGCCCTGCAAACTGCCACCCACCAAGTCATCTTGGCAATAAACTCTTTTGATGAGCGAGGAAAACATTCCCTCGCTTTAATGATCAACATCAGAGTAAGAGATGGGTACCCAGGCCTTGTGTCTGGGCTGGTAAAATAGCGTGATGGCTTTATAATGTGACGTTCGACCCTTCTTGCTTTCCACTTAAGCCACTTAAAGACTGTGTGTGCTTTTGGCAAGTGCAAGTGGGAAAAGATTGGATAACTCCTAGCACACTACTGCATGTGTGCCATTGTGTGGAGAGTGCCCGGGGCGCCTTTGGTGACCTAGACACATGAAACATCCTCAGGAATGATGCTGTGGCTCACAAATGATTATTATTACTCGACGGTGCGCCACTCTGTTCAAAATGGAGCGAGGGTCCCGTCTTGCTAGCCTGGGACTTGCTGTGGCATGCTGCTTCCTTTCGGTGGCTGCCCTGTGCTCCCTCTTGACGTACGTTGGGCCCTCTCCTGCTCTTCTGGGCGGTGACATGACATTCTGTGCTCCCTTCCTGGACATCTTGTCACAGCGTGGGATGGGAGATGCACAAAGCTACCCATCTCTGCCTCAGTGTGCCTTGATGAACATGTCTTGGCTCCTTCCCCATCTGGTTCCATGGGATGGTATGGGGCTTGGGTTGGCTACAAGACATAGTCCCCCCCTCAGAAGGACCGGGGCTAGAATGTAGGAGACAGACTCATCATCTCGGTGACAGAGATGCTGGGGAGGTGTTATGAACTCTTGTCATGAAGTCTGTGGCAAGTGAGTCTGCTTTCCCTGGCAGGGACTATCCGCAGGGGAGTACGCCGCAAGCACAGTGCTCAGGAGGAATCTCAGCTGTACCCGGCTCCCCATTATTATGAATCTTGATCTATTCATTTATTCCTCTCTCTGGCTACATCTAGACTACACGCCTTTTTCGAAAGAGGCTTTTTCGAAAGATACTTTCGAAATAGCCTCTTTCGAAAAAGAGCGTCTAGACTACAATAAGTACTTTCAAAAAAGCAAGCCATGTTTTCAAAAGAGAGCACCCTGGCAGTCTGGATGCTCTCTCTCGAAAAAGCACAGTTTGCATTCCATAGCGGCCTTTTTCGAAAGAGAACTTTCGAAAAAAGGCGCTATTCCTTGTACAACCAGGTTTTCCACGGTCGACAAAACTGCCGCGTTCTTTTGATTTACTGTCGACAGAACGCGGCGGCAGTCTAGACACAGGTAAAGATTTTTCAAAAAAAAGATTTTGAAAGATTTTTCAAAAAAAAAAAAAGGATTTCGAAAAATCCCTGTAGTCTAGACACACCCTCTCTGTGTGGCTTGTTGTATGCTGACGGTGGGCTCGGGGCCATGAGTCAGGCACAAGCGGAAGACAGTCAGTGGCCCAAAGCAGTGTTTCTCAACCTTTTTTTTTATGAAGTACCCCTTTAAAAAAAAGTTATAAGTACCTCCAGTACCTACAGTTGTCAGACACACACATTTTTTTTCTACCGTTGCAACACATTTATTTAAACAACTTAATCATAGCCAGGTTGGCAATGACATTTTTGGGTGTAAAAAGTACAAAAGTACAAAAAGAATAAAGCGCTGTAAGACTTAAAACAAAAATTCAGTTTTCTACAAATTTCAGTTGTGTTGACGTACTCCCCAGACTTCTCTCAAGTACCCCAAGGGTACTCGTGCCACTGGTTGAGAAACACTGGCCCAAAGCATATAAAGCCTGATCTAAAAGTCCTTGTGAAATATACTAGGCTCCCGGGGGGGGGAGGGGTTGAGTTTGCTGCTGCCTCTCCCTTTGAGGCAGCGGGGTTAAAAGACATAACCTGTATACAAAGAAGAAAGCAGGATTTGGAATCATGGGGCATGTTATGAAAACTCCACAAACGACAATGCCCTCCCCAGAATGCTGTCTTTTGATGGAGACACAGTTTTGGGCTCTTTCTCTGACTTGTTCTTTCTCCCACCTCAGTCCAGGTGCAAAAAAACCAGGCAAAGTCAGATGCCTAAATCTCTTCATGCAAACAGAGAACCGGCGGTTTAATTAAAAACAGGAGGCAGAATCGCAAGCCGCCATCCTAACACACACATACCCCCACTCACTGCACGGGTTCATTCCTGGGTGAAGCTGGCCAGGGCCAATGTGGAGCCAAAGGCTTTGCAGGAGAAAGTGTTTTGCAGGAGCAAGCAAACAAGCAAGAAAGAACAAGCCAGTCAGCGTAAACCTAGCAGCAGTTTTGACTTAGCCTGTTGCTTCCTAACTAGGGTGTGTCTACACAGCAGTGTTATTTCAGAATAACGGCCATTATTCTGAAATAATGCGAGCGTCTACATGGCAATTCCATTATTTCGAATTTATTTCAAAATAATGGATGGCTTAAACGTCTGTAAACCTCATTCCACGAGGAATAACGCCTCTTCCAAAATAGCTATTTTGGAATAGCAGTAGCATGGATGCTCCACTGCTGCTCTTTCGAAATACCTCCTCCCCAGGGCCATTCTAAAAAATGACTCCCCAGTGCCTCCTGTGGCTCTAAATCGAGGTAGCTCGTCCACCTTAAGGAAGCCTGCCTCGGGCTAATTTTGCATCTTCCTTGTAGTGTAGTCACGCTAGTTCGAAATAAGCTACTTTGGAGTATTTCTTCCAGAATAGCTTATTTTGAAATAAGCGTGCAGTGTAGACATACCCTTAGGCTGTGTCTACATTGGGCCACTTATTCCGGAAAAGCAGCCGCTTTTCTGGAATAAGCTGTGAGCTGTCTACACTAGCCCCTTGAATTTCCGGAAAAGCACTGACAATCTACTGTAAGAAATCAGCTGCTTTTCCAGAAAAACTATGCTGCTCCCACTCGGGCAAAACTGTTCCGGAAAAGGGCCAGTGTAGACAGCCCAGCAGTATTTTCCTCAAAAAAGCCCCGATCGCGAAAATGACGATCGGGGCTTTTTTCCGGAAAAGCGCGTCTACATTGGCCACGGACGCTTTTCCGGAAAAAGGGCTTTTCCGGAAAAGCATCCTGTCAATGTAGACGCTCTTTTTCCGGAAATACTTATAACGGAAAACTGTTCCGTTTTAAGCATTTCCGGAAAATCATGCCAGTGTAGACACAGCCTTAGTGTTTATTCATCTTTAATTTGACTGGTCTTCTTTCCCAAATGAAGGGAAAGCTTTGTGTTCCTGCAAGGAGGATAGCCCAGAGTCTTCATCTTCCTTTGTCCGTCACAAGCTGTCCATCTTTCTTTCCTGCTGTCTGAACTGATTGCCAACGTCTTTTCTTGTATTTGTTTGCTGATATGGCTTTTCTCTGTCTCTTTCTCACTCTCCATCTCCTTCAGTTTATTTTCTTTCTTCATGTGCACGCTCTTTCTTTCCCTCTGTCACCTGCTTTCAGCTCTTTCCCTCTTCTGTCCTCTGTGGATCACCCAGCTATTCAAGGAGCTGACCAAGGCCATAGCTGTCTGGGGAGGGACCAGTTCCACCCTCAGCATCGGCAGGGGGAGTCTCAACCCCTCTGACAACCATGCAGGGATCCATCCCAGAGGGCAATGGGTCTCTGGAGTGGTGCTGGCCCCGAGATGTGCACAAAAAACACTTTTAAACAGGAAGAAAGATTAGGGACCAAAAACGATCACTGGGAAATGAGAGTCTCCGCAAGAGGAGTAAACGACAGTGTCCATCTCTCAGCCCCAGTCCATCTGAGGTGACACCGATCAGGTATTATTCAAAGGGAAAGATCATGCGATGGCTAAGGAGCATCGTGTGATTTTCTGTAGCCAGGTGAGTGGAGGAGAAATACTCCATCTTGGAGGCAGTATTTATCCATGCATCAACATCACGATTTTTCTCCCCTCTCCCCACCTCAGCTGTGACAAGTGCCTCTCTCCCCTGCGTTTCTTTTTCCACATCCAGAAGATCCTTAAAACCGGCGCCTCGATTCTGCAGAAGTTTTATCGCCTCTGCTCAGATTACCCATCCATCCCCCCCATTAGAGGAGTAAACTTCTAATGAAATATTTTGCACATCCCTACTGCTGCATTACATCCCACCAGCCAGGCCTTGACAGGCCGCATCAGTCAATAACGATGCAATATTAAAGGGTAATGACACAGCCACGCGGCGTAATGAGAGAAAGCAATTTCTCTCACTATTTAGCCATTTACCAATCGATTGGATGTGAAGCCGTCAGGCTGAAAACACAGGGAGTGGGTTGAGACCGAGCGGAGCCGACGCTCATCCCGGGAACGCTGTGAGTTCTGCTCGGCTGCCTGACAGAAACAGCGTGAGGGAAGGCGCTGAGGTAAATACCGCTCAGAGTCTGAAGAGAGATGAGGGCAGATGGAAAAACTTGGAGTGAGGACTATGGGGATGGGGAAGAATCCTGGAGAATGGGCCTTGCCTTCAGGGCATCTCTTATCCTACCTTCCGCTTGTGGGATCCAGCTCCATCCTGGGGGCAGGAGACTTGAGCCCACCCCAGACAAATGCCCTATCCCCTAGTCCACAGGAGAACCCAACCCACTACCTTACCTTCAGGGTGCCCCTTATCCCGCCTTCGACTTACAGGATCCAGCTCCATCCTAGGGAAAGAAAGAAAATAAGGTTGATTTTGTACCAGTCCACAGACATAGGGCAGCGGATGAAAAACAATGCGGGCATGTCTACACTAGGAAAGTATTTCAAAATAACTTATTTTGAAGTAATAACTCCCGAAATAACTATTTTGAAAGAGCACGTCCATACTACAGGGAAGCCTCAAAATTAATCCAAGCCAGTATCCAGTAGGCTACGTCTACACTACAATGCTATTTTGGCATACTGGAGTATCCCGGAATAGCTATCCCGTGTCTTCACAGCAAGCCCGATATTTTGAAATATAACGGGCTCGCTCTTCCGACATCCCTATAAACCTCATTCCACGAGGAGTAAGGGACATTTTGGAATAGCGGGTTATTTCGACATTTGGTGTGGTGTAGAATCAATTTCGAGCTACGGTGAAGCGTAGACGCACCTTTAGTGTGGACATGCTGCCTCGACTTAGAGCCCCAGGAAGCACTGGGGAGTAATTAGTTCGAATTACTCTAGGGAGTCATTATTTCCAAACAGCAGTGGAGCATCCACACTACTGCTATTTTCAAATAACTATTTCGAAAGAAGCATTAATCCTCATGGAAAGCAGGAGTCATTTCAAAATAACGGGCTTGGTAGTGCGGACGCTCTGCTAGTTATTTCAAAAGAAGGGGGGTTATTTTGAAATCACTCCCTAGAGTAGATGAGGGCTGTGAGATTCCTTTCTGCAGTGTAAATAATGTTGTCACCTCCATTTACATGATTGGCCATAAGAGCGGTGTTTTCAAAACCCTTGTCTCCCCGTGGGTCTCAACGCACTTTACCGCCATTCGTTCATTCTCACAAGTCCACCCCATGGCTAGGAAAGTACGGACTGAATTTTTCAGAAAGAGCAAGGGTGGCACAGAGCAAGAAATGGCAGTTTCAGGACCAGAATCCCAGCCAGGGGACTCTGTTGCCATCTTTGAAAATGGAGGCAACCCCGAGTCTGACAAAAAGGCATGTCTGAGGCGGGGTGGGGAACCTTTCTTGGGTCGGGGGCCACTGCCCCATAGAAAAATCAGTCAGGGGCCGCACACAAGTGAGAAGCAAAAAACAAAACAAAACCGAAAAACCCTCACTGACAATGGCCCCAGCACGGGCTCCCCTATGCTGTGGGGGGAGCCCCGAGCCTTGGGGATAGATCCAGGCAAGTGGGAGGCCGGATCCAGCCCCCAGGCCTTAGGTTACCCACTCCTCTGGAGAGAAGAGCTGATTGAAAAATGGCTCGCTTTTCTTTTCGGTGGAGAAAATCATCCCTTTTTTCTTTGAAAATTTCCAACTGAGAGCAGGCCTAGGGGAGGGTTAAACTGGGGTTCAGGTGACCTGAATTCTGTTGCCAGATCTGCACTGCCTCAGTTTCCCTGTCTGGAAAATGGAGCTAATACGTCTTCCAACATGCTGTGAGACCCGCTGCTGGGGAGTGCTGTTTAAGAGCAGGCTTTATTGGTTTTGGATCTGGGGAAATTGGGTCAATCCATCATCACAGAAAGATGCCACTTGCAAAATGTGGGCCCCGCCGATTATGATGTTGTTCTGTTTTACCTCTGTGTGCTAAGCATGCCCAGCCTGTGTACAAGGATACGCAGGCAAGTCTCTGACCTGGGTCACTTGCACTTGAAATGATCTTTTATTTTGAATTGGCCCAGAATTTGGATCCGGGGTTTTGATTCCAGCTTGTTTCCAGCTGCAAGAGCTCACCCTGGATGGAAAATGGTTTGAAACGGCTATACAGGGCGCACGGTGCTCCAAAGGGCCGGGGTGGTGGGAATGGGGGAAATACCAGAGCTTAGCCCATGACCTGTGTCAGAGGCAGACAACCCCTTAAAGCAGAGCCCAGCTGCTCAATGAAATCGCAATGGAGCACTCGGCAGGGGGCGAGACAGCAGGGGGGAAGTGGGCTGCGGCTGGTAAATGCCCCGGGGGGGAGTGGAGTGTCAGCAGAGGAGCGCAAGGTGAGAGCATGGAGAGAATAGGAGGGGGGTGCCTGTTTGTATTTTCTTTGCTCTGAGCTGCTTAGAGGAGTAATCCAGAGACTGCCAAGTGTAAATCCTGCACAAGTGGCGGGGATTATTGCAGCTGGAAGGGTTCTGAGAGATTTGAACCTCCGGGCTTCACATCAGTGGCAGGAGGGGAGAGGAGGGGAGTCAAGAGGGCAACCTGCCCTGAGAGGACCCAATCCAAAGCCATGGGAATCTTTCCGCAGGTTTCAACGAGTGATGGATCAGGCCCTAATGAAGCAGCATCTGCGGAGGCAGCTGACACGGCCGTCTGGCCTCTCTGGAATTGCGTTGACTCTGAGTTCCCATCCCAAGAGCGGTCAGGATCCTCCCTTAACAATCTCCTAGGTCTACCACCTTGCCAAGGCCGGGCCTAGGGGAGCTTTCCTGTATGGCAGCTCAATCCAGCAGCAATGCCAAGACTCCCATTGCTTTCAGTGGGAGCCGGATTCCTTACGGGATTCCATGGCCTGTTCGTGTCAATCCTCCACGCGGGCGAGACCAGCTGTTCCGAGCCTTCGTTCTTAGTCACTTCAGTGCAGAGGTAGCCTGGCTGTTGCCCCTGAACACTCCTCACGCTCTCCAATGCAAGGGATGGCTGTTGCCCCTGAACACTCCTCACGCTCTCCAATGCAAGGGATGGCTGTTGCCCCTGAACACTCCTCACGCTCTCCAATGCAAGGGATGGCTGTTGCCCCTGAACACTCCTCACGCTCTCCAATGCAAGGGATGGCTGTTGCCCCTGAACACTCCCCACTGTGGCCCCTAGATCCCTCTGTGCAGGATGCCTTCCTAGACAGTCACCTCCCGTTCTGTATGTGTGAAAAGGATTGTTCCGTCCTAAGGACGGTACTTTGCATTTGTCCTCACTGACCGTCATCCTTTTTACCTCAGACCATGTCTCCCGTTCGTCCAGATCATTTTGAATTTTCTTCGTATCCTCCGAAGCACTCCCAGCCCCTCCCAGCTTGGTATCATCCACAGACATTATTAGCGTACTCTTTAGGCCATGATCGTGGGTGAAGATGGTTGGTCCCCAAACTGATCTCTGTGGAACCCCATGCATTATGCCCTTCCAGCGTGATTGTGAACCATTGAGAAATAGATGCGAGCCCTCTATTCCCAAGAGTAGTTGGGAGGGGTTAACAGAGGGCTAAAGGAAGTCTGTCTATGAAATGATGATGGGTTCTACTCCCAACTGGCATTTTTTTTCTTTTACTTCAGCTATATCCCCTTGAAGCAGCAATAAAAAGAACATGCCTATACTGTACTACTCTAGTCCAAGAAGACCAAAAAGGGAAACTGATCTGTGCACAGTCTAGCTCAATGAAGTCCAATCGCCCTTTAGCTGCACTGTATTACACATCTCTCTATATATATAAAACGTTTTGCCTGCCGGGCGACAGGATGATGTCATCAAGTCATTAGCATCAAACAGACTCTCTCAGCGAAGCGAAAGTGGACCGAGAGAGGGAAGTAGATGAGTGTAGTGAGCAGAGGGTGAAGCCCCCTAATAATTAATAATCTTCATTAGTGAAAGAGGAAGAACATAAGAACATAAGAACGGCCGTACTGGGTCAGACCAAAGGTCCATCTAGCCCAGTAGCCTGTCTGCCAACAGTGGCCAGCACCAGGTGCCCCAGAGAGAGTAGACCGAAGACAATGATCAAGCGATTTGTCTCCTGCCATCCCTCTCCAGCCTCTGACAAACAGAGGCCAAGGACACCATTTCTATCCCCTGGCTAATAGCCTTTTATGGACCTAACCTCCATGAAATTATCTAGCTTCTCTTTAAACTCTGTTATAGTCCTAGCCTTCACAGCCTCCTCTGGCAAGGAGTTCCACAGGTTGACTACATGCTGTGTGAAGAAGAACTTTCTTTTATTAGTTTTAACCCTGCTACCCATTGACTTCATTTGGTGTCCTCTAGTTCTTCTATTGTGGGAAGGATGCCTTTGTGGTTATAGCTCAAGTCCCAGGACTCTTCCTGTGCCTGACTTTGGACAGGCCATTTAGGAGCAGACCTTCAGCTGGTGGAAGTTGTCTAACTCTGCTCCAATCTCAGTGTGAATCTGTAACTGTAAAATCAACACGCAGTCCTGTGGCATCTTTGGCCATGTCTACACTAGGAAACTATTTTGAAATGACTAAATTCAACTTAATAACTCCTGATTTAACAAATTCGAACTAGCGTGTCCACACTACAGGGAAGCATTGAAATCAGCCCAAGGCAGGCTCTGTTAATGTGGATGGGCTACCTTGGACTTAGAGCCCCAGGAAGCACTGTGGAGTAAATAGTCTGAATGACTCTGGGGAGTAGTTATTTCAAAATAGTGGCACCGGAGCATCCACACTACCGTTATTTCGAAATAACTATTTCAGAATTAGCGTTACTCCTGATGAAAAGCAGGAGTACAGATTTTGATTTAAGAGGCCCATTATTTCAAAATAACGGGTTTGGTAGTGTGGGTACTCTGCTTATATATTCGACTTAAGAGAGATTATTTCTAAATAAAGTCTTCATGTGGCCCAGAGCTTAGAGACTAACAAATATATTAGGTCATGAAGTTTTATGGGTAAAACCCACTTCATCCAATGAGTTGGAGTCTGTGGTATATATAACAGAAAAATAAGTTACCTGTCAATTGTAGGACCCGTGTAAATGAAGCTAATTAAGTCAGGGTGGATGTGTCTCATTCATAGCATTTGATGTGGAGAAGTGAATAACAAAGGCGGGGAAGTTGCCTTTGTAGTGGTTTAACCAGTTAAGATCTTTATTCAAGCCTAAGTTGATACTGTTGAACTTGTAAATGAACTCCAGTTCAGCTGTCTCCCTCTGTAATCAGGTCATAAAATTATTTTGCAGAAGGATGGCTGCTTTTAAATCCATTATTCAATGTCCCACTAGGGAGATCAAAATGTTCCCCTACAGGTTTATGTGTCTTACCATCCCTGATGTCTGATTTGTGTCCATTTATCCTTTGGTGCAGAGACTGTCCAGATTGGCTAATATACACGGCATTGCCGGTACCTGATGGCATATAACATGTTAGTGGATGGGCAGGCGCATGAGCCCTGATGTTGTGGCTCATGTGATTAGCTCCTGCAATCGTGTCACTTGTATAGATGTGTAAATGGAGCTGGCAAGGGGGGTTATTGCAGGGATAGGTTCCTGGGTGAGTGTATCTGTGGGATGGGGTGTGGCTGCTGGGAAGTATTTGCTTCCATTTGGGGGGCTGTCTACCTCATTAAAATTTACACCAGCTGAGGATTTGCCTCCTGGCCTCTCTGAGCCTCAGTGTTCCACCTGTAAAACGGGAGAAATAAGGAATTTTGGGGGCAGGGATTGTCTCTTCCTGACTTTATAGCACCTGGAACCCTGGTCATAGAGATGAGCAGTATGATGGTGTATTCCAGGTACCCCCACTATACTGAATATACGACTGACCGTCCAGGATATTCACTGTCCAGGCCAAGTGAGATAAAAACTGAACAAGGAGCCCCGAAGTGTTGTTTACAACGCTTCCGTTTCTTCATCACTGCGGAGATTATTAGCAACACCAATAAGGACACTTTAAAATATAGTCTCTTGGGCTCCTTTTCAGACTTTTGCGCATGTCTCGGGCCTGGGAGCCTCACCAATGTATCACCAGCTGAAGCAAAGCATTCAAGCAAGTTTCACACTAAATAGGACAAATTCTGCCCTTTTTTACTGTTCGTTCTTTCTTTTGCTCCAGGCAGACTTGTTAGTCCTTCAAATGGATTTCCTTTCCCTGCTCATGGTGCTTATAATCCATTCCCCTTCCCCCACTCCCCACTCTGATGGTTTTCTCAATATGTTGGGAGCGTCCTTTTTTTTTTTTTTTAAAGCAGCCCTAGATTGTCTCCTTGAGCACTAAGGACAAACTGGCAATAATTTATGTTATAGCGCAATATGAAAAAAATACATTACACTATAAATTATAATATGAAGGGTGAAATGCCAGGAAATATGCCAAATGCTGGTGGAAATCCCATTAGACAACAGAGTTCTATTGCAAAAGCGTTCCCCACTGAAATCGTAGGAGGCTTGCATAAAGCTGTTGGGGAGGGCGGGAAGGGAGATATAATGTAACAGATAAAATGTATAATCAGTCAACTGGAGATATGAAATTTTTACAAATGCCTAAAAAGAAAGGTGACTTCCATTTAGAGCTATAGCAATTTCAGATTTGGTCACTTGGGATATTGTAATGCTGGCTCCAACTTGAGTGGGAAAAAAGTCTGCAATGCAAGTGAGGTGCAGAAGTCGGGGAAGAGAGCAAATGTTGCATAGAATTGTAGAAGATCAGGGTTAGAATCATAGAACCTCTGGTGAGGCCACATCTGGAGTGTGTGTCCAGTTCTGGGCCCCCCACTATGGAAAGGATGTGGATGCACTGGAGAAGATCTAGCAGAGTGCAACAAAAATGATTAGGGGGCTGGAGCACATAACCTATGAGGAGGGGCTGAGGGATCTGGGTTTGTTTAGTCTGAAGAAGAGAAGAGTGAGGGGGGATTTGATAGCAGCCTTCAACTTCCTGAAGGGAGGTTCCAAAGAGGATGGAGAGAGGCTGTTCTCAGTAGTGACGGATGGCAGAACAAGAAGCAATGGGCTCAAGTTACAGTGGGGAAGGTCTAGGTTGGATATTAGGAAAAACTATTTCACTAGGAGAGTGGTGAAGCACTGGAATGGGTTACCTAGGGAGGGGGTGGAATCTCCATCCCTGGAGGTGTTTAAGTCTCAGCTTGACAAAGCCCTGGGCTGGGCTGATTTGATTGGGATCGGTCCTGCCTTGGGCAGGAGGCTGGACTTGATGACCTCCTGAGGTCTCTTCCAGCTCTATGATTCTATGATTCCATTATTCTAACCACAGGGTTGGCAGAGACCTCAGGAGGCCATTAAGTCCAACACCCTGCTCATAGAAGGACCAACTAAACCCCAACTAAATCACCCCAGCCAGGGATTTGTCAAGCTGGGACTTAAACACCTCTAGGGATGGAGATTCCACCACCTCGCTAGGAACCCCTCTCTTCATCCTCTTTGGAATCTCCCTTCAGGTAGCTGATGGCTGCTCTCAAATCCCCCCTCACTCTTCTCTTCTGTTGACTAAATGAGCATGGGGGCCTGGCTGGCTTCTGGTATTTCATCGTGATGGGAGATTCCATTCCCGCTGGGGCAGCCATCTTGCATGACCCAACCCATTGCTGTAGGCCCTCTGATTCCTGGGAAGCAATAGCATGTGTCGTGGATCCCACATGAGAACAGAGTGGGGCGGGGGGAGGCACTGGGCAGGAAAGTGTCCCAGCTTGGATTCTGCTGGGATTCAGTCGTTGGTATGTGTGGAGCCAAACATTTGCCTAGGATCGTTTTAGAAATAAGAACTTTTAGGATGGGGTTAATTTGATGTAGTATCATCATCACTATCATCATCAGGGCTATTTATTAATTTGCTGGAGGTGCCCAAAGTGTATCTAGTTGACTTACATAAAAGTCTTCCCTTGTTGTTCCCCTTCTTCCGACCTCTGCCCATGCATCTGTTCCTATTTCTGAGATCTTTGTGTGAGGAGCACAAGCTGATGTAGAAGAGTGCCTTTCAGCCTTGGTTGGCGGACACATGCTATCTCCGCTTGACCATGTGCGCTGAAAATAGCAGCATGGACCTAGTACAGAGCTACTCACCATGTGGCCTACGGGCCGCATGCGGTCTGCAGCCCTTTTGTTTGTGGCCTGCAGTGAGGTTTGGGTTTACATGGGCCTCAACACGTGGTGGGAGCCAAAACAAAAAGTAGTCAATATAATGTTCTTCCGCTGATATGTGTTTTAGTAGTTAAATTCCTGGATAGTCATTGCTTATTAAAAGTGCTGTCATATGGGTGGATATCGGGTAACTATTGCATTTTATTAATATCAGCAGAACTGACTTAAATGGGGCCTATGTGTTGTGTAGTCTTGCCTTAATCTTTGTATTCATGCCTGTCAGTGTGAAAGAAGCTATTTGCATATATTTGCATATATATGCAACCACACTTAAGTTGTAGCCCTCAGCATGTGTGGTGAGTATCATTGTGGCCCCCCGGAGCTTCCAAAGTTGAGTAGCTCTGACCTACTGGCATGGGTGGGGCTGTATGGGCCAGCTGCCGACTCCTTGGTGCAAGCTCAGGGAGCGAATCTGAGCTACCATGCGGGCTGCTCATACTGCAACATCCACACCGCTATTTTTAACATGCTAGTGCCAGTCTGTTTACCTGGGATGCATAAGAACATAAGAACGGCCATAGTGGGTCAGACCAAGGGTCCATCTAGTCCAGTGTCTGGTCTTCCAACAGTGGCCAATGCCAGATGCCCCCGAGGGAGTGAACAGAACGGAACCATCAGGTGGTCCCTCCCCTGTCCCAGCATGCTCCCAGCTGCAGGGTAAATATATCCACCAAAGTTTGAGATGCTCAGTTGAACCCACATTCTATATAAGCCTCCATGTGGAACCACATAGGGTATTGTAGATGCTACCCTAAGTAATAATAAGTCGTAGTATTAATGTAGCAACCGCAGTATGTATGGAAATTCCAAGCACAAAAGAAGCATGAACCCTCCCACAAGGCGCTCACAGCCTGAAAAACAAAAGAAGTTAAAAGAATACAGTATAGAAGTGTGACTGTTTTGCTAACCAATTGACAGATGCCAAGCAGGTAAACTCTACTCAAGTGCAGCCCTTGCGTGAAATAATGTCCATGAGCAAGTTTCTTGTTGGGACCACTACTAAGGTGGAACCCACATGGATCTGAACCTTCACCCAGAACTTTAACCCAGTCCAATCTGAGTTTACTGGAGAAGTTGGGATCCATTCTGGATGTTGTTGCTGTTGTTGTTTTATGTATTATTGCATTAAATTATATAACACAATGTCTTTTGTGTAAAAGAGAGCATTCTCCGGAGGGACTCAGAATGAAAAAATGTCTATTTTCCCATAACTAAATAGGGATGTGTCTGAATCTGTGTGTGTGTGTGTGTGTGTGTGTGTGTGTGTGTGTGTGTGTACTTTTTGCTACAAAAAAAATCTGCAACAACCCAATCAATGGAGAGAAAAGCAGCTTTGAGCACCTTATTGAACTGGCCTACAGAAAAAACTAGGGAGCTCCAAGCCCAAACAAGTCCCCGATAAGATGTGAAATCCAATGGAAAAAATCATTTAGAGAGAACAACGGAGAAGCTGATTTTGCTCTAGTTTTACAGGTTGGTTCAATAAAGGTGTCTGAACTCTCCTTTCTGTGAAATTCTAAAGAAGGGTCATTTAATTAATACATATATCTGGACGAATAAAAACAGAAAAAACCTAAAACACAGATTATATTTCATGTTCGGCATTCCAGCTTTTGGATCTATCTATCTATGGCTATGTCTAGACTGCAAGCCTCTTTCGAAAGAGGCTTTTTCGAAAAAGAGCGTCTAGACTACAACCAGTACTTTCAAAAAAACAAGCCGCTTTTTCGAAAGAGAGCACCCTGGCAGTCTGGATGCTCTCTTTCAAAAAAGCACGGTTTGCATTCCATAGCGCCTTTTTTCGAAAGAGCACTTTTGAAAAAAGGTGTTATTCCTCATAAAACGAGGTTTTCCGCGGTCGAAAAAACTGCTGCGTTCTTTCAATTTACTTTCGGAAGAACGCAGCAGCAGTCTAGACACACCCTGTCTATCTATCTATCTATCCTCCTACCTTCTGCGTATTTCCTTTCTTATTTCTCGTTGTAGTTGTATGTGCAATGAATAAATAATGGCAACAAATATGGAATCATAGAGAAAAGAGACACATTTAAGGCATTGCTTACATGTGTGCGCTCTTGCTCTCTCTTTCTTTCTCTCTCTTGCTCAATCTCTTTCTCTCTTTGTTTTCTTCCTGAGTTCTTCTTAGTCCCATACTGTCTGTGTTTCTAACATGGTCCTCATGATTTTACAGGATGATCATCTATGGTACAAACACATCTGTGCACAGGGTGTAATCTCTTCTCCCTCAGTGTGTTTAAACCATATGCAAGACTCATTCCAAGGTCACTTGCGACAGTGGGAATCCAAGACAAGTTGGTGGAGCGACTCTGGATTTCTACTGGCTTCACTGGGCATGTCTACACAGCAGGGCTAAAGTTGAATTAAGTGACACAACTTCAGCTACATCAATTCCGTACCTGGAGCCAAAATAGCTTAATTTGGCTTTCAGCGATGTCTACACAGCAGGAAGTCAAAAGGAAGAGCCCTCTTCCTTCAACTTCCCTTACACCTCGAGAGATGAGGGTTACAGGCATCAGAGTAAGAAGTCCTCCAGCTCAACATTATTTTGAAATAACGGCTTGTTGTGTAAAAGTGCACTTTGTTATTTCGGAATAACATTAGTTATTCCGAAATAATGCTGCTGTATAGACATAGCCACTGTGTTTTACGCATCTGTGTTTCTTACCCATGGGGCAATTCCACTGACCTCTTCTGGAGGTGTGTCTACATTGTAATCAGAAATGGGACTGCAGCTTGGAGAGCCATGGGCATTAACCTCGCAAGCGCAGGTAGAAACTACAGTGAAGATACAGCAGCATGGGCCCCAGTGAAGGCTAGAAACAAAAGTGTTCCACACGGGTTTGGGCCAGCTCCAATTAAACCTATGCCACCAGGCCTTCCCTGCTGCTTTTACCCACACTGGCTACATTCAAACTCGCACAGCTCTGCCTACCTCAGCTGCAGTTCCACCTTCAACTGCAGTGGAGCCATAACCAAAAAAAAAAAAAAACCCATTGTGCCTCAGTTTCCCCAACTGTACAATTAAAAGTCCAGATAGTAGTATGAGATGCTCAGAGGGAAGGCATCACACAGGTGCGAAGTATTATTCTCATGCCAACCAAAGGAAGAGTCTGTAAAGACAGGTGCACTATAAACAGGATAAACAGCCCAAGGGCATCGCTTGTAAGATGCATGGCACAAGAACAGTATCTTCTGGGCATTGGCATGACCATGGAGCCTTGGATTTTGGATGTCACCTCTGACACCTCTGGTGCTACAATAGCTAGACGTTAATGCTTTCTTCTCCATCTGTAGCATCTCTATTACTGCAGGTTTGCAACCACTGTGTCTCATTCTACATGAGCCTCTGCTAACCTCTCCTTTTGATCCACCCAAGACATCACATCATTCATCCAAGAGCTTTTTCTCTCTGACTCATGCTATTCTGCCTTCCATTTTCCCTTCCAGTGCCCATGAGCATGTGTTGTCCACTGAACCATGCAAAATGTGCCCTGCAAATCCAGTCTTTCCTTTTGTACAATCTCTGACTAGCATTTGCTGAGTTCCAGTCATCTTCAATACGTCTGGGTTGGTTGCCTGGTCTAGCTGTACTATGTGCAGAATTCTTCTATATTTTTTTTATTGGAATTAGGAGTAGGGTACTGGCCCGAGGACTGTTCTCAGCTCTGCAAGATGCTGGGACTAGATAATCGGAGATGCCTCCCTCGATATTTGCCCTGTCCTTTTCATTCCCTCTGAAGCATCTGCACTTGGCCACTGTCAGAAGACAGGATATTGCTCATGGGTCTGACCCAGTACAGCCATTCTTCTGTTCACTGAGTGGCCTTGGGTTGCTTTGGGCTTGGTTTTCAAAAGCATATTAGATGCGGAGATCTTCTAAAAATCTTCCTGTGACAGTGAAGGACTTGGAAATCTGGTTCTTGATTTCCTAGTTCCTCAGTTTCTCATCCATACAATCAGAGGAGAGCATTTGCTTTCTGTGTTTGGTTTAGCTACATTAAAAGTTGTTAGTGGGACGTTTGTCTCTTGGTTATGACGCCATGCTGTACCAATGTAACCCCCACACCTACCAGGTGCGGTTCACTGTCCTGCGGAGTGGCACTTAGACCACTTACAGAGAGAAAGAGCTAGTCTGCTCTACAGCTTTAGCAAAGATCCTTTTAGCTCAAGCTATAGGGACTCACGCATTAGGCTCCCAAGGTCCCAGGTTTGATTCCGCCTGTTGGTGCTACACCAAGCATAGTGGGGCCACGATTTTAATAGGTGCCTCTAGCAGCTACTCTAATGCACATAATAGCAATACACTGCAGTGTATTAGACTCCAGTTACATCCCTTTTAAATGGTTTGTGTACAACACAAACCAGTGAGAGTAGCAATAGGCAGGTAGGTTGGCATGGTGTGTTTTTCTCTATTTAGTAACATGCTTATTTGCAATTTTTTTCACATTGTTTAGTATGTAAAGAGCAAAAGGCACCAGAGTAGAGAGGGGGTATTTCCATTTTCTCATCCTAAAAGTGAATGTCAGGGCAGGAATTTCACTGGCAGGGGGCAAAAGGGGGTTAATAGGAAACTTTTCAGTGTGCAAGAGAGCAGAATAAGCTTTCATTCTCTCTGTAGCAAAGCAGGGGAGAAGAGTTTTCTTTCCCCTCAAATGCAGCCTGGCTCAAAGAAACGGGGAGAATACGTCTCTTTTTTCATGTTTTTTCCCAAATATCACTCCTGCTTGTCACAATGGGCCTGTGTTCTTATATCGGGCAAACATGTCACTGTGTATTTGATAAATCCATCTTCCTCTTGTCATTGTCACTGAGAAGCTGAGATGATGAGATTATGAATCAGTAAAAGCGCTGCATTTATGAATTTTCATAGGCTCTAAGTCCTCTTTAATGGAAAGTGGCGCCCGGAAAAAGCGTACTATTTTTAAAAATGTGTGTGTGTGTGTGTGTGTGTGTGTGTGTGCATACACATGCCACAAGCATACAGTATGTACACAGACCAGAGCACCACATGGCAAAAATCAGAATTGTACCAGTTTACACTAGCAGAAGATCTGGACCTAAGTGTATGTGTGTGTGTGTGTGTGTGTGTGTGTGTGTGTACACATGTCACAAGCATACAGTATGTACACAGACCAGAGCACCACATGGCAAAAATCAGAATTGTACCAGTTTACACTAGCAGAAGATCTGGACCTAAATATGTGTGTGTGTGTGTACATATGCCACAAGCATACAGTATGTAGACAGACCAGAGCACCACATGGCAAAAATCAGAATTGTACCAGTTTACATTAGCAGAAGATCTGGACCTAAACGTGTGTGTGTGAGAGAGAGAGAGAGAGAGATTATATATCTATATCTATATCTTTATCTATATCTGCCCAATTCTCATTTACTCTAAAAGCCCTTTGCACCATTCTGACAACATAAAGGGATCATTCAGTGCGTTCAAATGTCTTTTTAATGTACATATATTGATCTCATACTTATCCTGAGCATTCCCCATATATAATTTTGAAATGTTTGTAAGTTAGTTCAATCAAATGACCCCTCTTGTTCCTTTATTTTTGGCTTCCAAATATACTAGTTATGTCTCAGTGAGAAATGCATCCATGCCAAATTTCAAAGGGCAGTTGTGTGGTGTACCGAACAGTGTGTTAAAACTCTCCCTTTAAATTTCAGAGCGTTTGTTTTTTTTCCTGGTCCTTGCACTAGGGATTCAGGGAAATGTGTGATCTGGGCCAACCACCCATCAGTCAGTACATAGCTAGCCTAGTAAGGTGGGGTGAGCTGTGCTTCTTTCTGCCTTTCAGAGCAGCCTGCTTTACCTGTCTCTCTCTGTTTGTGGGTTCTTGTGTGCTATCATTCAGAATTCTAAGAAATGAAATGTTACATTGGCATCTTCCAACAAGAGTATTTATGCATGTATTGAGCTATTTGTGTAAATGCAGTGAACATAACAAGTTCTTTTCCCTGTATCCCTCTCTAATTAGGGTATGTCTAGACTACAGAGCTTTTCCGGGATACTGAAGGTATCCTGGAAAAGCTCTGTTGCATCCAAGGAATGCATCTGCTTTTCTGAAAAAAATTTGGAAAAGCAGACGTGGTTTTTTGGCATCCCTGTAAACCTCATTTTACGAGGAAGAAGGAATATTCTTAAAGAGGTTTTTTTTCCAACAGTTGGCCCAGTGTAGACGGGCCAACTGTCGGAAAAGCCTCTTTCAGAAGAAAAGTGGAAAAAAATATGCAATTTGCGTATCTTTTTCCAATAGATCTTTGTAGTCTAGAAACAGGCTAAAAGAATGGTCATCAGCTTTCAAATGTATTGAAAAAATGTTTCAATTGATCTAAGCCAAAAAAAAAATCTGATTTTTGGGTCACACAAACATTGGCCTCCATTTGGAGCAAACACATTTTTATGAAATCTCAAAGGATATTTGCAATGTGGGTAAACTATTTCTCACCCAGCTCTACTCAGTACCTCACTGGAGCACTCAGGACCTTGCAGGATCATGCTCCAAGCATGGAAAGTAATGATGGAAAAGAGGCCTTTTTAGAATGTTTTGTATGTGAGAGACCAGGGGGTTAGAATGGAAACTGTTCTCAGTCTGAACAGAACTGAACATGGCTGCAGTTTTCACAAGTGCCAATGTGACTTAAGAGCACAACTTTGACTTTCCATGAGAATTGTACGTCTATGGCCTTGTCGACACATAGACATTGTCTTGCTTTACCTGGCATCGTTAAAGCAGTACAAACCCATTTATAAATGTAGTTAATATAGTTATATAGTATAAATGTAGTTAATATAGTATCGCATGTTCCCATAAAGGAAGGGAAATAAGCTGTATCAACATAAGGGACCTTGATATCCATATAACCATATTGGTAAATTATACATAAGGCCCCTATATAACTATATTGTTGAAAAAAATCACACTCCTAGCCAAGAGTTGCCCTGGCATTTAAAAGAAAAGTGTGTACTGACAATGTCATAGGCACTTTAAAATACCCTATGTGTATACATACTCTCTCTCTCTCTCTTTCACACACACACACACACACACACACACACTCAAAAAGGGAGCTTAACTGTATCAGCCAATAGGGTTCTTACCCTGTGTATGTGTATGTGTGTTTATTTGTGTCAGCAATGTTGTGTTCCCAGCGGCTGGAGGTGAATGCCGTGTTTAACCAAACGATCTCATGAGGGGGTCAGTTTCATGACCCCACTCGATTTGGCCGCCTTCTGCTGTCTCCCCTCCTCTCAGACTGCAGCACGGTCTATTATTTCTCTGCTCCTCTGTTGTGCTTTCTCCCATGTGTCGTTTGAAGCCAGCTCCCGGTTCTCACACTGCAAGTGGTGCTGACTCAAGTTATGTGAGTCTTCAGCAGCCCAGGGACCAAAACTAGCTCTCGGGGTGTGTCCACACTGCAATCAAAGACCTGCAGCACAACCACAGCTGGCCCAGATTGGCTGACTTGGGCTCGCCGGCTGCAGGGCTAAAAAAATACAATTTGGGTTCGGGCTGAAACCCAGACTCGGAATCCCCATGCGGAGGATGTCTCTCAAAACCCAGGCTCCCACCGGGGCTGGACCATCAAGGCCTGCAAAGCTGAGTCAGCTGACCCGGGCTCTCAGACTCAGTGCTACGGGTTATTTACTGGTAGCAGTAGAGACATCTCCTCAGAGGCCCTATTAGGCTGGCACAAGCAGGCAGTGCAGAGCTGCGAACCTACCTGACTGTGTGTGCACAGAGACTTACTCAATTAGGACCAGCTTGCTAGCTCCTGAATTCTAGTGACCCAGTTTACACACATAACAATAGCCAGGGACGGTAGCTGTGCTGGAAATTTGATTACCATTAGCTGGACTGGACACCTATGTGTCTAGGGCTAATTTAGTACAAATCTGCCTGGATTCCATGGATCTGTACTGAGAGCAGCTAGCCCGTGACACCACACATTCTAGCCCATGCTACCACACCTACACTACTGTTTTTAGCACAGTTGCTCAAGGCCAGCTCTTGTGAGTGTGTCTACCCAAGACAGGAATCACACCCAAAGCTTCGTGGGCAGCCATATGAGTCTTGGCGGAATTCTGCAATTTTACCATGGCTCCAGATGCAACAATTGCAGAATTCCCCCAGGACTAAGCCTTTGAGCATAGAAGGAATTTTCAGAGCATTTATAAGGAAATCCGTTAATTGGTTTGAGTTAAAATTAATTAAAAACTGTCTTTTAAGAAATTTAGCATCTGTGTTAGTCTTTCCTGTGTCCCAAATGATCGTAATAACAGAGTAACACAGACTTCAATCTTTCCATATAGTTAAAATTAATTTTGTTCTTGTGCACAGGCTACACTTGAAGAAGTTAGGATACAATTAAGCTAACTTATTAAAAATGGTTCTAGCTAATTACCATGACTATATATGCGACAAACAGGAGGTCAATAGCTCATTTAACTCTTCAGTAAGGTTGTGGAATGAGCAAAGGTATCTCAACAAACCATAACCTTTCTTCTAAAGCTAATTTGCATGCAACAATTCTGTTGACTGTAATGCCTTGATAATATGAGGCAGATGGGACATGTTTCAAGAGTTCTCATTGGTAGTTTACCTAGCCAACATTCATTGCTTTTTAAACACTGCCGACTTGCTACTATTGCTGCCTTAGCTCTACAGTGCATTGATGTAGCATTACCAGAAAAAACTAAAACAAGAGGGTCTTAAAGCAAAAAGACACTGAGATTCATGGACTGGACTCTCCCTGCCCTTTATATAACACTGATCTTACTACCAAATTGAAGACCAGTTTTACCAGGACAGGTCAGCTTCTTTGCACTGCTCCGATAATAAAAAGCAGTTGCAAACCCACCCTTAAGAGGTGGTATGCTCTAGTTGCTTGCTGGTCAGCTGATATAGCAGCGAATTTCTCCTGAAAAGATGACATCATTGGCAAAACTATCCCAGGCTTCAGTAGAGTGAGAATTTCACCCTGCAAATCTTCAAAACATTAGAAATAGTGTACAGTAACATTCTCTTTAAGTTTCTTCAGAGGTGTTAATGAGCAAACATTTTACTTCAAAAGACAAACAAACAAGGAAATTCCAAGACACAACCACATTTGCTAAAGAGGAGGGTATATATCAGTAACTGTATGGTAAAAACATTACAGGAATGTTATATTACAAACCCAAACATTATATATCCAGGACTAGATCACCCGTAATCCCTTCTGATCTTGGAATTTAGGTATCTATGCAATTCAAAGTTAAGGTTACACTTAAATCCAAATTTGTTGTCATGGAAATACACAATTAAGATGCCAAACAACTTTAAGTCTGCCTTGTAACTCAAACAGCCTTAATTTTGCCATGTGGTGTCGCCATGCGAGGCAGAGGGATGTGGAAGAAGAAAACAAACATGTTTTTTAAAGAATTAGTTTAATATGGGATTATTAATATTCCACATATTTTAATCATAGAGTTATTGCTTGTTGTCATTAGAGAAAGTTTATGTTGTTTGGTGCTTTTAATGTGCATGTCCAGTCGGGATAGTTATAACATCCCTGTGATGATTTGAAACTTTGTGATTGATAAATATTCTCAACTTTAACTCCATTTTAAAGCTCTCTTTGCCTGCATTTTTTTTTTTTTTTTTTTTTTTTTTGCTGTGAATTGTTTATATAGTTGCTGATGTCCACTTGTGAGAGTATGTCTACACTGCAGAGTTTTTCCAGAAAACGGCAGTTTTTCCGGAAAAACAATACTTACAGCCACACTGCTATTGCGTTCTTTCGACAGAAAGTCAAAAGAATGGAGGGGTTTTTCCGACGGCGGTAAACCTCATTCTACGAGGAACAAGCCTTTTTTCCAAAAAAGTTTTTTCCGAAAAAGGCATGTGTGGACGCGGAAGAGAGTGTTTTTTCCAAATAAGAGGCCTCCAGAAAAAAGCACAGGTGCCCTGGTGGCCACTCAGTCCACAGTAATCACAGTTGAAATGCGAGATAGCGTCCAATCAATGTGGATGCTATCTTTTGAGAAAGCACATCGCTTTTTCGTTGCACTTTTGGGCTGTGTCTACATTGGCACCCTTTTTCGGAAAAGGGATGCTAATGAGACCAGTCGCAATTGCAAATCGCGATTTAAATATCCCCGCGGTATTTGCATTTACATGCGCTTTTTCGGCTCGGGCTTTGCCGGCAAAAAGCGCCAGTCTAGACGGATCTTGCGGAAAATAAACCCTTTTCCGCAAGATCTCTTATGCCTACTTGAAAGTACTTGAAAGTAGGCATAAGAGATCTTGCGGAAAAGGGTTTATTTTCCGCAAGATCCCGTCAGACTGGCGCTTTTGCCGGCAAAAAGCGGCAGCCATGTAATACAAATACCGCGGGGATATTTAAATCCCCATTTGCAATTGCGACTGGTCTCATTAGCATCCCTTTTCCGAAAAAGGGTGCCAATGTAGACACAGCCTTGCTGTGTAGACCCTCTCTTTCTAAAGAAGTTTTTCCAGAAGATCTCTTCTGGAAAAGCTTCTTCTGAAAGAAGCCTGCAGTCTAGATGTAACCTGAGTTAGCTGCATTTAATGGTGCAGCAGAGACGCCGTATAGATATAGATTCCAACTCACCCTCTTCTGAAATGCACCTACCTCTGGGGTGAAAAACAGCTTTTTTTAATACCACACAGCAAGGAAGAATAGCTTCCCACACTGACACAGATTCCCACTTATCTGGACCAGGGGACTGGGAAGCCAACGGCACATATTATAAATGGCAACCTGTCGGTTTTATCCTTACTCATACACAGCCAGAATACAGTCACTCCTACTGAGTCGTTCCCCTCTCCCCCTCCACACTTGTGGCACGCCCCTCACTGTGCATGCATTTCCAGTGTGCCTCTCCCCTCCTATATTTTACATTCAGGGCCTGTCTCAATTTCACATTCAGGCTCTGTTTGCAGGAGATCCATCCATGGGCTCAGCTGTTTCACAAACAGACCTAATAGCAGGAGTGTGCACGTTGGGTAATAGCAGAGCAGATTGAGCGATCCTGTCCCGGGAGTTCATATATTTTTATACACTCGTAGGGCACACATCATTCTGCTATGACAATGAGGCTAAGTCAAGTATCTCGGGAATGCAAAAGGAGGGATTACAATACTGTCCCCTAACTCATTTTCAGGATGCTTTTTGCTTTCTCTTCACCGGGCTAATCTGCTTTGTACTAAATTCCCCCAAATTGTGGCTTGTATTCTCCCATCCCTCCCAGGCTTCTCTCCCGCCTTCCCAAGATGCACTCAGGCGGAGATAAAACCAAGGCGTGTGTTAAGCATCAAGGAAAGTTAAGGACATGCGTTTCGGGAGCAGCATTCGCATTCCTAGCAAGTGAGGTTTAAAAATGGCTAGGTTAATCTTTTTTTTTTTTCTCCCAAAGCCATGTCACATTATCAAGTGAAATAAAACTGACAAAGAATGTCATATGGAAGCAGAAGGCTTTCTTGTTTGCTGCTTTAATATTACCATTTTTCTTTCTTTTCCCTCGGTGCTAGAAAATGAGAGTCAAACTCTGCCCTCAGATGCAGCCACAGGGCTGCCAACCGTTTCAACAGAAGCTGTGCATGCTCATTCTGGAAAGAGGGTTTGTTTGGGCTTTTTGTTTAATCTTCCTTTCACACTTTGCACCTGAAAGATGATTTGCATCCGTTTAATGACACTGTTGCAGTATTACTAACTTCATGTATTCAGCAATCAGGAGTCAGGCTGCGTCGGTTCATAGGAGTGGCTTAAAAATCATGAGATTTTTAAAAAAATAATACATCTGGGATTCTTTTTGGTTTTGCTTTCCATTTTTCTAAATATTCCCCACCACCGGTAAGTTTCAATTTCTCTCTGAAATTTCAAGGGCTAGCAATTGATTTAGAACAAAGAAAGCTGAGATTCTCAGATAATCCTATGACTCGGGGAGCCGGGGTTTTAAAAAACACTGATTATTACGGGGTGGGGAAACTTTTTTAGGTCGGGTGCTGCTGACCCACAGAAAAATCAGATGAGGACTGCACACAGGTGAGAAGCAAACAAACAAACAAACAAACAAACAAACCCTCACTGATGTAGCCCTTGACTGAGGCTATGTCTACACTACACTGTTTTTCTGGAAAAAACGACACAAATTGCAAACCGCAATTTGCGTAGCTTTTTCCGCTTCTTTTTTCGGAAGAGGCTTTTCTGACATTTGGCCCAGCTACACTGGGCCAAATGTCGGGAAAAAACTTTTTCCGAACATCCCTTCTTCCTCGTAAAACGAGGTTTACTGGGATACCGAAAAAGCGCATCTGCTCTTCCGAAAAAAATTCGGACTTGCAGACACATTCCCTTGACGCGGCAGAGTTTTTCCGGGATCCGTGCAGTATCCCGGAAAAACTCTGCAGTGTAGACATAGCCTGAGAAGGAGAAAGACACTCCCCACTTTCCAGAGTCTAGGGGTGCCCAGGCTAGTAGCTATTGTGTGCTCCAGTCCTGCAGTGGGGCAGAAGGGGGGCTAGATTTCTAGCACAGGCTCCCCGATGCTGGTGGGTGTAGCCCTGAGCCTTGGGGGCCTGATCCAGGCAAGCTGGGGGCTGCATCCAGACCCCGGGCCTGAGAGTCCCCTCCCCTGGATTATGATGACATATGGTTTAAGAAAGCTGGCCAATGCAAAAAAAGCAGCACACTTCCTGATGTGTGAATTAATATTACATTGATGTAGCGTCTTACATCTAGAAGATCCCCATAGTTAGTGTGCTGGAGACTATATAGAAAGGAAGGAGTTTTCCCAAGTCTGTAATTCAACCACCTTGAGAGAGTAGCCAGCATCAATTTTAATGACTCACGGCAAGACTTGACAACGGTCTCTAATCAGCTGAGGTAAATCAGTGAACGTATTCGAACAACCCTGATCGACACCATTTGAGGGTCTGGCCGGGGGACACAAGACCATTATTGTGCCTGGTTGAAACTAAATTCATATCGTAGTGGGCCGAATTCCTCCTCTGCATTTGAATCTCTTTAATAATAATATAGATGGAGGACTAGAAAATGGGTCGTGAGGCAAAATCATTTTTCTTCACAAGGGCGTTGTGAAGCTTCCCACTCTCCTGTCTGTAATGCATCAGGGAGGCACTTAATTATCCAAAAGCAAGGCTGAAAGGACTCCTCAGTTCACACAAAGGGCCAAGAAAATTTGGTCTTCGTCTAGATTAGATGTTGGTGCAGGGTTCCGGATCGAAGCCAAACCTGGATTTAAGGAAAGGGCTTCCAGGCAGGGTGTGACATCACTGAACTCTCAAATTTGCAGCGATTTCATGAGCTCATGGGAGCAACCTCCTGAGATCAGCTCTTCTCAGATTTGTGCCCCTCTGGGCAAATGGGAATATAGGCCTTTGGGTCATTTTTGTTTCTCTCGTTTATTTGTATTTTAGGACTCATCTTAGACTCATGGTTGGCCACTAGAAGAGGCAGGAGAAGGCAACGCCTTCCCATCTTGCCTGCCCGGCCCCACCCTCTCTTCAGCCTTCCCCCTCAGGACTAGGCTCCAACCTCCCTCATGCTCCCCCGTGCTCCAGCTGAAGCTGGGGAAGGCTGGGGCCATGCCCTGCCCACCCTCCCTCAGCCCCTTCATGTACCAGCTGGGGCTGAGGGAGCTTGGAAGTGCATTCCACTTGCGCACCTCTCTGTGCTCCAGCTGGGGCAGGTGCTGGAGCAGGAAAGACTAGGGCCGCCCACCTTCACTCCCCACCCCCATCCTTGTGCATGCCCTCCCCGCATCCCCCACCCATCCTCAGGCTGGGGCCACACACTGTCCGCTGAGGGAGGGGTGGCCTGCCCCTACAGTGGAGGGCCCTTGTCTCCCATGGGGCCCTGGGCAGCAGGGGCAGGGCCTCACCAGAAGGGGCAGGGCTGAGGGCTTGCCTCCCCCAGTACTAGGTTCACTCACTGCCCATGTCTGGGTGCTTTGTTCTACCGTTGACCCAAACCGTAAGGATAAGTATGGCTCAGGGCACATGAATGCAAATTCCCTTCCTTCCCAGTCCCCTCAGAATGAAGTAGTAGTTTGTTTCACTAGCAATAAGTGAAGGGGCAGGCCAGCCGGAGAGGTAGGAAAGAGAGATTTATTAAGAGTGATGAGAGGCCAGTGTTACATGCTAAATCTCTACGGCTTACCCTGAAGACGACAGACCCTGGCTTGTGATCCTGAGCCTCTGGCATTACACAAAACTAATCCCCTCGTGAGACCTGACCCTCTTTCCCATCCCGCTGCATGGTTCAGAATTGGCAAGGCCAGACTTGCACCGGGATTTGGCCCTCTCTAGCCAGGGTGAGTCTGTCTCACCCCCACCACATCTAGGCAGCTCGGCTGCTTGTATCTGCGCGCTGTGGGTTGCCATTTGGTCGGATGCCGCAAAGATTGATGTGCATTCTGTACCGCGTCTGTACTTTCCCCTGACTGCTAATGCCTCCGCTACAGCACGACGGCATGGGATGAATTAAAGCCCCCGTTCCGCTAACTTGTTTTTCTTTTTGTAAGATCATCCGACTTCATTTACTAAATCAGAAGTGACAGGCAGGGATTTCATCATGGCTTTGCAGCCGTTCATTCACTCGCTCCCTCCATTTTGCAACGTGTGGTTATGCTGCACGGAGTCCACAATGACTCCATCCCCTACCCCCATGATCCCAAACCTTCCACACGAATACCTGGGCCCGTTTCAGACACGCCGAGGAAGCGTTCCAAAGAGAGCGGTGCTATTATAGCTACAGTGCCTGTTGACTGGGTTGGGGGGAGAGGATGGAGGGAATGAGGTGTGAGGATGCAGGAGATTTGCAGTGTTACTGGAGCGGTCCTGAGCAGGATAATCATGTGGGGGCAAATCTATCCCTTCCTCAAAGCGCTAGTTGCTATATAGTCTCTGGGCACAGCAACTGACACACAAGGGAATCTGACTCCCAAAAACACACTCAGGACTTGGATGCTCATTACACCCTCTAAAATGCCCCCAGATCCAATGGCACAAGACGGGGAAAGACTGAAAGCCGCCCATGTGGGTACCGCCGCCCCACCCCCGCAAAAGCTAGTCTGAAACTGGGGAGATGTTAGGATGCTGGGGAATGAGTTGGGTTATTGGGGGGAGGGGACTGAATATTGAGACCAGAGTTGGTCCCCAGCATCCAAAATCAGAATCAGACTTTGAAACCGAATGGGCTGCCCGAAGCTGGGTTCAGACTTTGGTAGAGGGAGGAGCTGACCCAGGCCTGGAGTCTGTGTTCTGAAATGTAGGCTCGTCTCTAATCAAGGCCACCAAGCATGGATGTGACTCAGACCATGTCTTGCTCCCTGGTGAAAGCATGTTATAAAGAGAGCAGTTCATGGGTTGCACAGGGGGAGGGATAGCTCAGTGGTTTGAGCATTGGCCTACTAAGCCTAGCATTGTGAGTTTAATCCTTGAGGGGGCCATTTAGGGTCTGGGGTATATCTGTCAGGGGTGGTACCTGGTCCTGCTGTGAAGCCAGGGAACTGGACTTGATGACCTTTCAAGGTTCCTTCCAGTTCTGTGAGATAGGTATATCTCCATATATTATTGTAGAAGACAGAACAGGTAGCCATGGGCAGGCATACATGTAAATTCACAAATGGGGAAAAGCGTAGAAGCTTCTGAGCAAAGGAATAAAATGCCAAGGGAAGGGGGAGAATCACAGTCAGTGGATTTGTTCAAGGCTGGCCAGGACACCAGCTTGTCAGAAGAGGCGGGAAGCATGCATTATGCCACTGCATAGAGCAGCGGCTTTCAGACTCTTTTTCTCATGGCCCAGTGGAAGAAAATTGTTGTTGCTCGTGACCTGACATAATTTGACTGGAGTGTGGGCTCCAGAGTGGGGCTGAGGAGGACAGCTTTGGGGTGCAGGAGGAGACTCTTGCGGGGTGAGTCGGGGCTGAGGCAGGAGGGGCTTACCTTGAGCGGCTCCTGTCAGTGGCGCAGCGGGGGGTTGGGGAGGGACTAACGCAGCTTCCAGCCTGCCCTGGCACCACAGACCGTGCTGCACCCCAGAAGCAGCCACCAGCGGGTTCCCAGCCAATGAGAGTGTGGAGCTAGTGCTCAGGACAGGGGCAGGAGGCAGAGTCCTGTGCGCCCTTCTCCCCACACATACCTAGGAGCCGGGCCTGCTGCCGGCCACTTCTGAGGTGCAGTGGAGTCTGCAGTGCCAGGACAGGCAGGGAGCCGCCTTAGCGCCCCCACTGGTCACCTGACCCCCTGCAGCAACGAGACCCAGTGCCTGACGTCCCACCACCCAGTACTGGGTTGCGACCCCTAGTTTGAAAACCACCAGCAGAAAGGAAGGACTATCGGCTAGACCAGTGGTCCCCAACCTTTTGGGACTGCCGGGCGCCCGGGGGCGGCACCACGCATGCGCCATGCACCCGGGGTGGGGGCCGTATATGCGCCGGGTGCCCGGGGCCCGGGGTGCAAGAATGGCTCGGGCCGGCCCTGGTCACTAGGTGAGCGCACATAAATGCTCCGGTGGGCACCATGGCACCCACAGGCACCGCGTTGGGGACCACTGAGCTAGACACTTAACTAGCAGATCCATTTTACCATATAAACCTCTAACTTTGCCTAATCCCTTCCCCTACACAGGTCTCCCTGCCTCCTTGTGCAGCTGTCCATATCCAAAAACCTCTGAATTTACTACAAGGGGAAAAAAAATGGAGCCCAAGTGCCATTAATAGGATCTATGGCAGCGTTCTGTAATACATCAGTCCTACTTATAACATAATAGCCATATAACTCATACAACACTCCAGCTCATGTGAAGCATGGAGGTCTACATTACGCAGGGGAGGAATAAGCAACACAGTCACATATCCTGTAGCTGGATAAGATTACAACACAAGCAGCCAGCTTGTCATGCCTTAACTGCTAAAGGAAAGTACAAGGCGGGCGAGGTAATATCGTTTATTGGACCAGCCTTTGAGCAACACAGAGCTCTTCTTCGGGGAAGTACAAGGTACAGAGCGAATTCAATATGATTAAAGATAGGCCATATTCCTTATAGGAGAGCTACAGAGAGTCAGTAAATACGTGTGTGTGTTTCAGAGACAGTGTGTCTGTGTTTTTAATTGGCAATAATTGTTGGCTGCCTCAGCAGAGAAAGAACTAAACTCGCCATAAAATCTAAATTCCTTTTTGGCCCTGGAGATGGCCCCATCAGGTCAAGGAGGGAGAGATGACTGGACGTTGTGGTACTGAAGGCGAAAGAGCTCTGCTATGAAATTGAAAATCACATTGTATAAAAACCCATGAGCGTAACTATCAGTTACTGGGCGACACCATGATTCAAATCTGGATCAATCTTTGCTCCTACCCAAGGCTCAGAAGGCTTTCAGATTAGGGATTCTGCTTCCCAGTGTTACAGAGATAGGTATAAACTTTGGAGTTAGGCTCCACACTTGGATTAATACCCAAGCTCTTGTCCAGCTTGGATTCAGAGTGCCATTTCATGCCACTTACAGAACTGGGACCAAGTTGTGAAGTTTGCATCAGAATCTGGATACAAATTTGATGCCCTCAGTGGCTGGACCCAGCATTCAGCTTTGGGTCTGATTATCATTATTGCTACTGTTCTTATTATCATTATATTTGGGGATTATATTGGGCCAGGCTGCCCCTCCCCAATTAGTCACATGCCCCTGTAGAGTTACTGGTTCACTTAGTTCCTTGAAAATCAATGGAACTAGCTACTTACGTAAGTATTGCCAAGGTGAGGGATGAATTCACCAGCTGGCTCTACATTTTTAAGTTAAGGTTTGAATTCAGAGTCATTTGTTTCTTCTGTCAAAGGTGATGGACCTTACAAGTAGTTCTGAACTTTAGAAAGCATGGCCTCAGTTCAAACAAGCTGCAAGAGTCACTGAAACTTGGTGTCTGGGCTCTTAGTTTCATAGTTTCTAAGGCCAAAAGGAACCACCATGGTCATCTATCCAGCCCTCCTGTGTAGCTCTAGCCATAGGCCTTGCCATAATTGACATGGAACAGATTTGTTAGAACAACATCTCTTCTTGATTTTAACATTTCCAGTACTGGGAAATCCACCACAGCCCTTAGTAAGTTGTTTCAGTGGGTAATTACCAGCTCTGTTAAACAACGGCTTCCTTATTTCTAATCTGCATCTGTCTAGCCTCAATGTTCAGCCATTGGAATCCTGTTATAAACGTTTGTCTGCTATATTGTCAAATGTTAGTTCCCGATGTAGGTACTCATAGGCTATGTCTACATTGCAGGCTTCTTGTGCAAGAACTGTTTTGCACAAGAGATTCTGCGCAAAAATTCTTGCGCAAGAGCGCATCCACACTTTCATGTGCTTTTGCGCAAGAGCGTCCATGGCAGTATGAACGCTCTCTTGCACAAGAAAGCTCTGGTGGCCATTTTAGCCATAGGGGTTTCTTGTGCAAGAAACTCCTGTTGCCCGTCCACACTGCCTTCTTGCGCAAGAGGGCTTATTCCTCATGGGGAAAGGAATAACTCTTGCACAGGAAGCCCTCTGTTCTGACGCTTTACTGTAAATTTACTTGCGCAAGAACGCACGTGCAGTGTAGATGCTCCGCCAAGTTTTTGCACAAGAAAGTCTGTTCTTGTGCAAAAAGCCTGCAGTGTAGAAGTAGCCATGGAGTATGATGAAACCACCCCTTCGTTTTCTCTTTGATAGACTACACACATTGGTGACAAGTATTAGAAGGGTAGCCATGTTAGTCTGAATCTGCATAAACAACGTGAAGTCTTGTGGCACCTCATAGACTAACAGATTTATTGGAGCATAAGCTTTCGTGGGCAAAGACCTGCTTCATCAGATGCATGTCATTCATCTGATGAAGTGGGTCTTTGCCCACAAAAGCTTATGCGCCAATAAATCTGTTAGTGTACAAGGTCCCAAACTCTTCTCGTTGTTTACACACATTGGGTACATCCACACAACACGTTATTTTGGAATACATCACGTTATTCTGAAATAACGTAGTGCATGTCTACACTGCCAGCCTTTATTTTGAAATGATGTCAAGCTGGAGGTCTTCTTACTCTGACTCCTGTAACCCTCATTTTATGAGGCATAAGGAAAGTCAGAGGAAGAATGCTCTTCCTTCGACTTCCTGCTGTGTAGACAGCGCCAAAAGCCGAATGAAGCTATTTCGACTTCAGCTACGCAATTGACGTAGCTCAAATTGCATAGCTTAATGCGACTTTAGCTCTGCTGTGTAGAAGTACCCATTGAGCCCCTGGAATTGATCCCTCTACAGCATGTTTTCCGGTCTTTAATTGTTCTCATGGCTCTTTGCTGACCCCTTTTCCAAGGATTCAGCATCCGCCTGGAAGTGTGAATGCCAGAACGGGACACAGTATTTCGGCAGCATTTGTACCATTGACAGATACAGAAGCAGTATAACTTCTCTAATCCTGTTCACCTAAGCTCTCAAGGCTGGAGATCTCTTGAGCAGGTTCCCTCTTTAATTTGTGGCCATCGAGGTCATTGCGTTCAATTCAGGGGTCTGGGCTATACCCGAGATCAGATTGGGGATGTAATGGGCCTTTCTGGCCTTGGAATCTATCAAAATCCCTGGGTTATTTCCCCGTAGGTTCAGGAATTTTACCCGCTGGATGTAACCAAGAAGCATAGACGTGCGCAAAAATGATAAATAACTGTTAAAACAGAGTATCAGAACATTTGGAAAAGGTTAGTTCTAGCTTTCATTGAACACTCAAAAGTTCTAGTCTATGTTATAGAATTTCAGAGTGCACCCATGTGGTTACAGCCCCCTGACAACGCGGAGTGGTAGTTGCCATGGGTACCCTTGGTTCTATTCAATGTCTTCATGAGTGATTTGGATAATAGCATGGAAAGGGCACTTACAACGTTTGCAGATAATAGCGGGAAGGGAGGGGTTGCAAGGGCTTTAGAGGACAGGATCAGAGCTCAGAAGGATCTTGCCAAACTGGAGAAATGGTCTGAAGTAAATAGGAGAAAAGTCAATAAGGACAAATGCAAAGTACTACGATTAAGATTGGAATAATCAGTTGCATACATGCAAAATGGGAATTGATGGCCTTGGAAGGCATAATGCAGAAAAAGATCTGGGGGTTATATTTAGAGCATGGCGCAAATACAAAATTTGTATCCACATCTGTATCCGCAAAAATGAGCTGCGGATAGCTGCGACCCTATCTGTGGATGCAGATACCCGCGGATTTGAAGCGGATACCTGTGGATTTGCAGGGCTCTAGTTACAGTGGGTCACAAACTAAATGAGTCAACAGTGTAATACTGTTGCAAAGAAAGTGAACATCATTCTGCAGTCTATCAGCTGCCGTGTTGAAAGCAAGACACGAGAAGTAATTCTTCCGCTCCATTTGGCACTGATAAGACCTCAACTGGAATATTCCATCCAGTTCTGGGCACTGCATTTCGGGAAAGATGTGAACAAATTGGGGAAAGTCCAGAGGAGAGCAACAAAAATGATTTAAGGTCTAGAAAACATGACCTACAAGGAAAGATTGTAAAATCTGAGTTTAAGTCCAGAGAAGAGGTGATTGAGGGTGGACATGATAACAGTTTTCAGGTACATAAAATGTTACCACAAAGAGGAGGGTAATAAATTGTTCTCCTTAACTACTAAGAGTTGGCTTAACTTGAAACTAGGGAGATTTAGTTGAGATATTAGGAACAGCTTCCTAACTGTGAGGGCTGTTAAACACTGGAACAGATTACCTATGGAGTCTGTGGAATCTCCATCAGTGGAGGTTTTTAAGAACAAGTGAGACAAACACCTGTCAGAGATAGTCTAGATACTACTAGTCTTCCTTCTGTGCAGGGGGCTGAATTAGAAGTCTTATGAAGTTTCCACCTAGTTCTACATTTCTCAGATTTCTATGACCCTTGTTATGTACAGGGTGCATGCATTTGCAGAAGAGTTGATACATCCACTGCAGAATCACCCTCTAAAGGTAGTCCAGATGAATGAATACACAGGGGGAAAAATGATCAGTCACTCTTATCATTCATGCCCAATCTGAAAGGAGGAGGGGAAAATATCCTTAGGAACTGGGGAGAGAAATCAAGGGGGGTAAACAAGGTGCATGCAGTTCCATTATGCTGTATGGGATGGGGGGATGGGAGAAAAGAAAGAGGGGGGTCATGGTTATCAGGGGATAATTGCACCCATAGGGAAATTAGAAGATACAAGGAGCCGCAGATCTTCTCTGCTGTCCCAGGAGGGTGATTAATTGGTGATAACTACACCCCTGGAGTTGCCTTATTGCCTTTATGAAGTCCTTAGGTGGGTTTTTTTATTTATAAATGAAATATTTAAGCGCCTGACTTTGAGCGCCAGGATTTGCTAGTTAGTGCCGGCTTCAGCCACGAGGTGCTGAGATAAAAGATTAATCAAAGGCAGAGGATCAGCCCACCCCTTTGGAATGCTGAGTAGCCAATCACGGAGCTGCTCATGAGACAACCCCCCTTCCCCATGGGTGTGGCTCTCTGCTTTGCTTGCCACCGTTGTCTTGTAGATTTGGTCTCACTCTGTTTTTCTTCAGTTTGCCTACACATCTGCCGGGGTGACCTGCACAGAGCGTGATCCAAGTATAAAACAAAGTGCCGGAGTGGAAGGAACCTGTGCATTGCCTTTAACTGAAGTGCAGTTGTTACCCTTGGTTGAGCAGTTGGATGTATAGACTGTACTTAACATCTGTGTCTTTAAAACCCAGTATCAGCTCTTATAAATGTAGGGAAAGGTTATCTGTGTAAAAAAAAGGCACAGGACTATCTCAGGGTACGTCTACACAAGCCCCCTAATTCGAACTAGGGAGGCTAATGAGGGTGACCGAAATTGCAAATGAAGCGCGGGGTTTAAATATCCCGCGCTTCATTAGCATGTTCCCGGCCAGTCGCCATTTTGGAAATTGACTAGCTTGGAGTAACTGCCCGCGTCTATACGCGGCAGTGAAACGGGAGTTTGAAGTAAAGCCCTTAACTCGAATTAGCTGTTAAACCTCATTCCACGAGGAATAACAGCTAATTCGAGTTAGGGCTTTACTTCGAACTCCCGTTTCACTGCCGCGTGTAGACGTGGGCAGTTACTCCGGCTAGTCAATTTCCAAAATGGCGACTGGCCGGGAACATGCTAATGAAGCGCGGGATATTTAAATCCCGTGCTTCATTTGCAATTTCGGTCACCCTCATTAGTCCCCCTAGTTCAAACTAGGGGGCTAATGTAGATGTACCCTCAGTCTCCCTACCCCTAAGGTGAGTGGAAAGACTCCTGTTTTCCTCATAGTCTTTAGGATCAGACCTTTCATAAATAACCCCTTGACTCCTTGTAGCCACACTGCTACCCCACATGAACTACCAGACAGGACCTCCATAAATGCCCCTTTTCTTTCTCTTCCGAAAGAGAACTTGTCCAAAAGACTTACTGCTTGCAATAGTTTGGGAAAGGTTGAGATCGACTGGTTAGTGCTGTGATTTATAATCCGAACTCCCGGGTTCGGTTCCCCACTCAGATGCCGACTTGATGGGTCACCTCCTAGAAATCCCTGGAGGCCAGTTTTTCCCAAGGTATTTAGGCATGGAAGACAGAGAGAGGCGCCTTGTGGAATTTTCAGATCTGCACCTACAGTACCTAAATGCCTCTTGAAAATCTGGCCCTTGACCTCAGTTGGCCCGTCTCTAAAATGGGAATGAAGCCCCTCCCCACGCACGCGTAGCCCAAGATTTCCAAAAGTGACGTGTGATTTGGACAGTCTAGTTTGAGATACTATCAAGGGACCTGATTCCCAGAAGGGGAGATCTTGTCACGTCAGGAAAACCAGGCCCCTTTTAGACACCTCAAGTTGGACACCTGAAATGACTTGCCACTTCCGAGCATCCCGGCCTCTTATTTCCTTGCCGATTGCAAAAGCATCCTGAGATGTGCAGAAAAAAGGCCCTATAAGAAAGCCAATGATCATGAATGGCCGCTCCACGGCAGCAATCCAGGGCCCTCGGCACTTAGCTCATCATTCAGCTGAATGGGACCCGTCAAGAGATGCAGCAAACGAGGTCGGGAAAGGAGCTAGTTTGGAAACACACAAGTTCATTCCAATAAGCTCTCTATCTATCTCCTGTCTGAATTTCCCTCCCTTGCACCTCTGATGCTCAATTTGGAAGGTAAGTAAACACATTTGCTCCTTTCCCGGCTCCATGTGGGTTGGGAGCTTTATTTGGCTGCATTTTTTTTTAATCACAAATATATTTTCTCTCATTCCCGATGCCAAAAGAAAACAATCAGCAGGCGCTCGGAACGGCTTGAAATCTTGTGCTATCTGGTTAGATGAGATTTCCTTCTTTCTTGCTCTTTCTCCCTTCCTCTCTTTCTCCTATGATACAGTTAAGAAGCCTAATAACCTCTTTTTCCTGCCAGATACCATCATGCAATTGCAAATACTATTGTTTTCTTTAGGCAGATGGTGATTCTGGTCCTTTAATCCTCTCTCTAAACTCATTAGAAAACCTGGCCTCAGACCAAGCCTTAAAAAGGAAAAAAGCACGGGGCGGGGGGAGAGGAGAAATGGATACTAAGGTGGTGAGGCTAGTATAAGGCTCTGAATAGGAGGGGAGAGGAACTCTATTATTCTCCATTTGGTTTTGTAACTGGGATTTTTCACTCTCTGAGGTCTGCGTCTTTCCCCGCTGCTCCCACCATCCTTTGGGTCACTATGTAGACGTGAGTGCATGCGTGTCATCAAAGGCATCTCCGCTTGCTTCACGCTGTGCCTGGCATGTGATATGAGCCCAGGACGGGACTGGCCAGCATCCAAGCCCAGGCCCCTAGGATCTGGCTTTGCTCTCTGTTGATAAGGGCGGCGCTGCATGTCTCTGCCTGAGCAGTGTGAAGGACTCTGCTGGGCGGTTCTAAGTAGGATGGGGTGCAGGGGGGTGTTTAGCACCCTTAGGCCAAGCCACCCATGTGGGTCAGCCCAGCACTATAGAGCCATGAGGCAGCACAGGGACTGTTCAATTCCAGTTCTCAGACAGGGTGTAATTGGCTCTGGAACAAGGGGGCAGTTGCACCCCCAAGCAAAGATTTTGGTTTCCCCCCTGCAGTCTTTTCACAGGTTTAATTTCCCTACTTCTCCCCCACACTTTTCAGGATCATCACATACAATATTCTATACGCTGACACAACTTTGTACCAGTGTTCCCTAGAAGCTGCCCCCACCCCCCGGCCCCGCTGATTAGCCAAGCACCCACAGCTAGGTTTGGTGTTTCTGTTGGTGGCGCGTGTTTGCACATGTGTTGGTGCACATAACAAAATTATTCCACACATAGATGGAAAAAATCCGCACATACATGGAAAAGCTTAGAAGGTGCATTGACCACAACCCTTTTTTTTTCCTGAAATGACTCCTCTGTGCTCAGATCAAACACCTTGCGTGACTTCAGGACTGGGGCCACAGCTCCCTGGCCACTATCGTGGCCAGAGCTGCGTGGCTGGGCTGGAGGTCCATGGCCGCAGCTACTTAGCCACTGCAGGCACCCTGCTATTGCCAGCCACTGGGGCCAGATCTCCCCAAGGCTCGGCCCCCATCCCCCGACATGGGGCTCCCAGCTGTGTCACCCACCCCACCCTCCGTCACACACCTGCCCCACAGCCAGACTCCCTATGCCTGGGCTCTGTAGTCCAGGAACATCCGTGGTCCTGCCGGACCACAGATGTTGCTGGACCAGAGTCCTGGTTAAGGGAGGTACAACCTGTATGATGACGTGTCAGAGCCCCATTGTGGTGGCAACTGTACAGCCCAGTAATAAAGGCTCCAGTCCTTCCCCCCCGAGAGCATACACAAATGGGATGGATGAAATGAACAAAAGTTTAGGAGGAAAATAGAAACGTGGGTCGTTGCTTCCCTTCCCAAAGCCAGACAGCAGCGATTTGCAAGCATCAAAGCAGAGGGAGGATTTAATTCAGGTTTTGTTGCATCAGGAGGCTCTCTGCAGAGATCGAGGAGATTTTAATTCCCTTGCGTGCAGGATGATCAAATTAGCGAGGTGGTTTCCACTGTCACAGACAGGAGATCTCACTTGACTGACCAAAGGTCTGAGCCACTGCAGCACATCCTCTCTTCCTTCCCCGACACATTTGGCTTTGTATCTTTACGAAGGGCAGATTTATGAACAGATGGTCTGAAAATTCTAGCCGCCGCACTGGGAGAAGTTCTGTTTTGTAACCTGGGTGCCGTGGAATAACACTGAGTTCCTGCCAAAAGACATTCCTGCAGTGTAACAAAATGGTATGTTGGGTGGTATGTTCAATACAGCTGAGCTTTCCCCGAACTGAAGTCACCAAGAGTTTTTATTCATTCACTCCAAGGGGAGCCGACTTTGGTCAATGTGGGAAAATCCTGCCATAAAGGCCACAAAGTCTTCTCTAAGTCATAGAATCATAGAACCATAGAGCTGGAAGAGACCTCAGAAGGTCATCAAGTCCAGCCCTCTGCCCTAGGCAGGACCAATCCCAACTAAAACAAGTCCTACTAGAAGGGAATGATTCTACCACACATCCAATCTGAAGGGGAGAGAGATTCAGGATTTTAGTATTCGGTGTTCAGGAGGAGTGCAACATGATTCTGGGATGCATTAACAGGAGCGTTGTGAGCAAGACACGAGAAGTCATTCTTCCGCTCTACTCTGCGCTGGTTAGGCCTCAGCTGGAGTATTATGTCCACATTTCAAGAAAGATGTGGAGAAATTGGAGAAGGTCCAGAGAAGAGCAACAAAAATGATTAAAGGTCTAGAGAACATGAGCTATGAAAGAACTAGGTATGTTTAGTCTGGAAAAGAGGAGACTGAGAAGGGACATGAGAGCAGCTTTCAAGTACCTAAAAGGGTGTTCCAAGAAGGAGGGAGAAAAATTGTTCTCCTTGGCCTCTGATGATACGACAAGAAGCAATGGGCTTAAACTGCAGCAAGGGAGGTTTAGGTTGGACATTAAGAAAAAGTTCCTAACTGTCAGGGTGGTTAAACACTAGAATAAATTGCCTAGGGGAGGTTGTGGAATCTCCATCACAGCAGATATTTAAGAGCAGGTTATACAGACAACTATCAGCGATGATCTAGCCGGTGCTTGGTCCTGCCGTGAGGACAGTGGACTGGACTTGATGATCTCTCAAGGTCCCTTCCCATTCTAGTATTGTATGATTCTATGATTTTGGAGGAATAAAACAAAAAGGGGGGGGGGGCTAAAAACACCAATCATTGCACTTTTCTTCCTTCTCTGTCCTGCAGTATGTGTGGGGTGGGGACTGGAAAAATCCAGCTTTTGATAAGGTCAAACTCAATGTGTTTTATGTTCTCTTCCCCTCATGCTTCTGAATAGCTGTTCCATTTTCATTTAAGATCTCAGTATGCTAGGATAACTCAGATCACCCTCCACCCACTCCAACCATGTAAGATGATAGATCTCTCTTGTTATCCTAGCCATACAGATTTCTACCCAAAATGCTTACTGCTATAGTCAGCCACCCAATCAAGCTCCAGTAGGAGAAGGAAGTGCTTTTCGATCAGCCTAGTGTCTTTATTGACAAAGCTGTCTCGATTTAGGCAAAAGCATTAGCAGTACTCGGCACTATTCAAATTATTTTCAAAATAATCTTGGCAGATTCCTGTATCCAGAACGTCACCACCAGTTGCATATCCTGGTTCACTGTCTCAGGAGCGAATGGGCACTAACCAGAACCCAATCTGTGCAAACTCACAAGAAATAAATTGTGATAAAAAATATAGAGACTTCCAGAGGAAAATATTTTATGTTTTTCTAGTTTGGGGATACACTCTAGGGTGGGGGAGGAGAACCTTAGGCCCAGGGGCCAGATGTGGCCCCTGGATTAACTGGATCCAGCTCCCAAGGCTCAGGGACACCCCACATTTAGCACTGGGGAGAGTTCGCTGGTGCTCCAGTCCCCCGACTGTACTACTGCAGGCCCGGAGCACACAAAATCTACCAGGCTGGACCCCCCTAGGCTCTGGTGGCCAAGGGGAATGTGGGGAGTGTCTTTCTCCTCCGTTGGGGGCCACATCAGTGAGGGGAGAGGTAGCTTCTCACTTGTGTGCAGCCCCTGATTGATTTTTCTGTAGGTCAGTAGCCCCTGACCCAAAAAGATTCCCCGCCCCTGCTTTAGGGAATCATTCTGCTTTGGAGGAGGAATGAATCAGATGGCGCATAACAGAGTAGGACAGGAATTTCCCACAAGAGTTTTTTCATCAGAAAATGCTATTTATCGAAAACAAAACTGCAAGACAATATCGGATTTGCTGAATCTCCCCGTTTGGATGTTTTTGACCCAGACGTTTTGAAATGGTCAAAACGTCCCATTTTGACCTTTTCAGAATGAAGCATTTTAATTTTCTTCTTCAAAGCCAGGGTTTGTTGTAAAGTTTAGTTTGTTCTAAAGAACTTTATTATTATTCTGAAGAACAATAAAAAGTGTTAGCCAATTGCAGAGATCAAAATCAAAACCATCGCGGAGAAATTATCCACACACAACGTTTTGCTTGATCCAGTCAAAAGGTTTTGGACTTACCAGTTCATGAAAATGGATGAGATTTCGACTGATCTGAGACAGGAATTTTTTTCAAAACCATTTCCCACCCCTTTTTCACCCCTAGTGTGTCTGGATCTTTTTGACAGTTCCCAGAAAACTCCCAGAGCAGGGTGGTTGGTATTCAGAACACTTCTTATGATCCACCCCTTTCAACAAATAGCTGGCAGGGCATTACAAGCAGGCAATGTTCTGCTTTCCTAGAGGATAAAAGTTCCCATTGACAATGAAGTCCCTTTGACTGCATCAGTATTAGCAGCTTCACTGAAAAAAACCCCAGTTCTTTGTGGAAAAATGTCTCTTCAAGAATGTTTCACTTCTTCCGGCTAGCCAGTTTTGTACGTTACATCGATGCACTTCTGTTGAGGAGCATGAATGACAGGGACCAAACATGGGAATTGTGTCTGGAGAATGGCAACAGCTAAATATAGAGCTGGACTAGTGGAAGGCCAAGCCTGTTTGCTCATGCTTGACTTGTGATCCAGGTAAGCTGGAAGCTTTTCAATGTAGCGTAGAGACCAATACAGGAACCATTTGTCCGCTCCCCCCTCAAAGACTCTATGGTGTAATCTTTCTCCTCTTAATGCAGAGTCTGGGAACTGAGCTGCAAATGAGTCTTGGTTTATTCTTTCTGGCTGTGTCTACACTGGCATGATTTTCCGGAAATGCTTAAAACGGAACAGTTTTCCGTTATAAGTATTTCCGGAAAAAGAGCGTCTACATTGGCAGGATGCTTTTCCGGAAAAGCCCTTTTTCCGGAAAAGCGTCCGTGGCCAATGTAGATGCGCTTTTCCGGAAAAAAGCCCCAATCGTCATTTTCGCGATCGGGGCTTTTTTGCGGAAAAGACTGCTGGGCTGTCTACACTGGCCCTTTTCCGGAACAGTTTTCCAGAAAAAGGACTTTTGCCCGAGCGGGAGCAGAATAGTTTTTCCGGAAAAGCAGCTGATTTCTTACAGTAGATCGTCAGTGCTTTTCCGGAAATTCAAGGGGCCAGTGTAGACAGCTCACAGCTTATTCCGGAAAAGCGGCTGCTTTTCCGGAATAAGTGGCCCAGTGTAGACACAGCCTCTTAGTGTAACCCACACACCTTCTGGGTGTGGCGTACTGGCCATGTAATAGCACTGAGACCACTTACAGAGAGAGAAAACGAGGGTACCTCTAGACTTTGTATATCTTCTTCCGATCCTGTTTTCGGAAGAGTTTTTTGGGGAAAAAAAAGCAGTCTAGACGCGGTTCTTTAAAAAAAAACACCCATTTTCGAAAGAACCCTTCTTCCTAAAAAAATAAGGTGTACAGGTTTCTTTCAAGACAGGGTTTTTTTTCCGAAAGAACCACGTCTAGGCTGCTTTTTTTTTTTTTTTTTTTTTAACTCTTCCGAAAACGGGATCAGAAGAAGGTATGCAAATTCGCACCGAATTTGCATATCTTCTTTCAAAAGCAGCGGGCAACCTAGGTGTGCCCTGAGTTTGCTCACCAGCATTAGCTTAGAGCCAGCTGGCTACTAACTCAAACTGTGGAGGCTCATGCATTAAGCTCCAGAGGTCCCAGGTTCAGTTCCTCCTGTTGGTGCTACATTAGCAATAAGGGCCTGTCTTTGTCACTTGAGAGTTTTCAGAATTAAACATACCACTCAAGACAGAATTCCAGGTAATCCATGGCTAGTGAATTAGGAGCCTTAATATCTTAGGGCATGTCTACACTAGGAAATTATTTTGAAATAACTAAATTTGAAATAATAACTCCCAGAATAACTATTTTGAAATAAGCTTATTCCCTGAGGAAAGCAGGAGTACAGATTTTGAAATAACCAGCCCGTTATTTCGAAATTACGGGTTTGGTAGTGTGGACGCTATGCTTATTATTTCGAAATAAGAGTGCGGGTTTTTTTCAAAATAGCTCCCTAATGTAGACCACAGCTCATTAGAGTTCTGGCCAGTGTGAAGAGTTCTGGCCAGTTAAAAAGCTTAAGACCTTTCTCAGATACAATGTAGCAGTTAAATTTCAGACATGGAACAATAGAATCCAAGGCAAATGCTGGAGCTAACCTTTGGAATGGGAAAACTAATTTGGTGATGCTTCACATTTGGTCTTCTCCATGACCATGCCAGGTGCTGAGTGGGATCAGACCACCTCTTAGGTGTTCAATGCCTTCTGTGGAAGTCAGCGTCCAAAGCGCTCACCATCTCGCAGGAAGCTCTCAACATGTTGCAGGATCATGCCCCTAAGTGAGACATGGATAAATCTTGCTTTGAACACTACCAGAGGCAAGATATGCCATGTTTGATGACCCAAGTGTAGGAACCAGCCTGGCAGACCCTTCTCTCTTCCTCTCTCTGACTTGAGTAAGAAATTTCATAATGCTGTTCTCCAGGTCCTCAACCAGCCACCAGCCCAAACCTGGAATACAGTGTGTGATAAAGGCTTAAAAGGAGGGACACACACACACACAGACAAAACTTACAATTCATGTGGGTTTCCTTCCTGCAGCATAACTCACTTTTCCATGTAGCCTGGGCTATATGGTTCTGTATTTCTCTAGTCAATATTTCTGTACAGTAAAGGTAGTGGCAGTGTTAAAATTTGTGTAGCACGTAAACTACTTTGGTCCAGAAAAAAAGCAATAATACCTCTCAAAATGAAGGTCACTGGTGATCCGTGTCATTAGCTATGATCCTGACAACCTCAGCATCCTATAATAATACCCCCCTTTGTATTTTTCTATAGCTGTGTGGAAAATGTGGCCACCTATTTTTGCGTTTGGAATCATGGCGGACTATTTAACCACAAGTGAGTTACTTGAGTTACTTGAGTTACTTGAGTTACTGTCTGGGTGAAAATTGTGCATGTGTGTGTGTGTGTTAGCATACACACATGCATGCACACACACACTTTAAAAAAAAAAAGGAAAAAGCGGCATAACATTGGCTGCACTCCAAATCATGTTGAACATGCCACCTGGAAGAAACAGAGACATCTGGAAAATCATTCCACAATCTCTGAGGAAATTACAGGAGAAATGCAGGATGATTGGAAGACCAGCCCTTTGTGGAATTCTTTCTTTATCAGCCAATTTCATTTTAAATTCATTTTTTATTTTTTTTTCCTAAGTAACATATGCTCAGGACTTTAATAAGAAATCTTTGGGCTCGGGGAGGGTGTATGTGTGTTATTTATTTATTTTCTTTGCAAAGGGAAAGAGTTTTGAAAAGTTTTGAAGGAAATGAGAGAACGGGAAGGAAGGAAGGAAGGAAATATTTCTTCTGAATATTTTTCTGCTGGTGGAAAAAAAAGATTTTCAGAGGCAAATGTGGTATGTTTTGCTAGTTTGGTGATGCATTCAGTCTAGGGAATCATAGAATCCTAGGGCTGGAAGAGACCTCAGGAGGTCATTGAGTCCAGCCCCCTGCCCAAAGCATTCTGCTTTGGAAGAGGAATGAACTAGATGGTCTAAACCAGTGGTTGTCACAGTGTGGTCTGAGGTCCACTAGTGGTCCGTGACCATCTTGCAGGTGGGCCGCAGGCTTGGGACTCGTCCTCCTCCCTTTCCCCACAAGGCTAGAGCACCAATGCGGGCTCCCCGCTGTGAGGAACAGGGAGAGCCCTGAACTTTGCGGGCCGGATCCAACTTGGGGGGGAGAGGAAGTGACTCCACACTCTGTCACTCCCCTTCCCTCCAGCCCAGACCTCCATCCGACCACACCTCCTCCCTCATCCCACTCCTGCACCCTCCCTTCTGCCCAGACCTTGCACCCTCACCTCCTCCTGAACCAATTTTTGTCATAGGTGATTGGCTGGTGGTCCACGGAAAGATTTACGTTGAGCATGGTGAGCCATGGGCCAAAACGTTTGAGAACCACTGGTGTAAACTAATAACCAAGCGGGTCAGGAATGTTCTGAGGATGCCTTTTTTGGTCAGGAAATGCTATTTATGAAAAACAAACCTATCTATCTAGATAGATACAGTGGCCCAGGGCAATAAATCCTTCCCCCCTGCCCGGCCACATAAGACTAACCTGGACTGCAGCCACTCTGAGCACAGAAGAAGGGCTACTTGGCTGATACTCCCCTCTGCAAATGTGTGAGCAGGGGCAAAATGGGGCCTAGCAGAGATATGCTATGCAGGAACCTGGCAGTGAGCAGAACCTGTCTCCACCCCTCCTGCAATGGGCTGACTACCCCAGGGCTGTGTGGGGCTCGTGGTAGAGCCCTTTGGAGGAAGAGGGCTTTAGCTGGATGCTAGGCCATGCCTCATACTCAGGACCAATCTGTTCTGTTCCGATTCTTATCCTCTGCCCAGCGCGACTGCATTTGAGCGCCCCAATCTAGACCCTCCATAATTGTTTATAGGCAGGAAAGCAAGTCGGAGATATGTACGCAATTGGCCCCAATCCTTCATGCGTGTCAGCATAAATCACCTCTGAAGTCAACGGTGTAATGGTGAACGCAGGCCGGGCCCTGTCGCTTCATCCAAATCCAGTGCTCTTTCGTGTGGTGTTTTCTTAGTTAAGGGGCTAGCTGCAAGAGTGCGAGGGGGAGGGGAGCGGGAAGACGGACGTAATCCCTGATTCGTAAACATCTTGAGCTTTTGGAAGCTTTTCAGCAACTGCTCTTCTGGCAAAATATTTCTGAGCCCGCCACCTGCAATATGGTTTTCTTTGTTTGTTAGCGTAAGCTCCAAAGATGAGCAGATACAGGTGGAAGCTTAGAGCCTCCCCCCCGCCACCCGCCTCGCCGTGTGGGTTTTAATCCTAATCTGTATCCACCAAGACGCGGGGCTTCTTTAGCGCGCAGACCACATGATACCGAGGCCCGCTGAGGAGAAACGATGAGCTTGGATTCCATAATCAATCGCTGAGAAATTCATTAGTGCCAGCACGGACCTTCTGTGCAAGAGGAGGAGTCCCACGGCCCTGACTGATTCAGATGAGCCTCATGAACAGCCGTTCTCTTCCATTACACAGGGCGCTTTTCTTTGCCTAGGCACACACCATGATAAGCCTTTGTCTCAAGGAAGAAAAAGCCCAGGGGCTCAATGTTGGAGCATTTTTCTTCACTACCGACTGCCTTTCTCAGATTGCCTTTTTTCCGTTGTCTTTCAGATGAGACATAAAACAGACGTCCCAACCCTTCCGTGGTCATGAAAGATCCCATGGCCTTTTTCAGGAAGGGGTATCTTCCACTTCCTGCCATTGGATTGTGTAACCCCTTTCTCTGTTGGAGGGAAAACCCCGTTGCTAAATATTTGTTCCTCATCTTCATACTCTAATCAAGTCACCCTTTAACCATCTCTTTGTTAAGCTAGATAGTGTGACAGACCAAGGTAGCTGGCTACGGGAGCCTGGTGGAGGGCAAATAGACAGGAAACTGGGTGAATAGTTTTCTGTTCCCTGAGTGAACTGGCCCAGGTACTGCTGCCACATAATTAAGGCAGGCAGGCACCTGGGGCCAATGAAGAGCTTGCCCGAAACAGCAGGCTAATCAGGGCACCTGCAGCCCATGAAAGCCTGCTGGGGCCAATTTAAAAGGCTTTCCCTCAGGAAGGGCAGACAGAAATCCAAGGACTGAGGGGGAGGAGGTGCTCTGAGAGAACTAAGAACCGGGAGTGTGGAAGAAGGCTTTGGAGGTGCAGGAAGGATTTCCCAGGTAGTAGGGAGAAGTTTTTTTGGGGGGGAGGGGGATTATTTGGGGAAGAGGCCCAGGAAAAGGCTGCAAGACTGGGAGTGGAGGAAATACTGCCAGTTGCCACTGCCTTGGAGTCCTTGGGCTGGAACCCAGAGTAGTGGGTGGGCCTGGGTTCCCGCCAACCCTCTCCACACCACTACAGAGTCTGTTCCTGAGAGGGGGGACCAGGACTGTGGAGGGGGTTCACCCCAAACTATGGACTAGTCTAGCCATTGATGAGAAGGGCTTAGTAGGCTATGACCTTTGCCTCTAGTAAAGAACCAGAGCTTGTGTGGAGGGTCACAGTGAGCCTCGGGACCAGAGCTTTGCCTCAAGAGATTGAGATCCTTGAGTCTATCACTATCCGGTAGATTTTCTAACCTTTGAAATTCTCTGAGCCCTCTGCAATTTATTAATACCCCTCTTGAACTGTGGGAACCAAAACTGGGCATGGTATTTCAGCCGTGGTCACACCAGTGCCCAATATAGAGGTAAAACTTCTCTACTCCTATTGGAGACTCCGCTGTTTATGCATCTCAGGATTTCATTGGCTCTTTGGGGCATGACATCATACTGGGAGCTTGGGCCCAACCAATTAGCCACTATGATCCCCAGTTTTTGTTCAGAGTCACTGCTTCATAGGATTGGTTGCACATGCCCAGCAGTGCCTGGAGAGAACAACGATGGACAGATTTAGGACAAAACTGAAAAGTAGGTGCCTAAATTTGAGCTGCTAATTCTGTATGTAGGCACCTACATAAGCAGCTGTATTTTCAAAAATGCTGAAGATTCAGAGGTTGCCATTGCTTTGATAAATTACTGAGGGGTAAGCAACATTTAAAAAAAATCAGAGATGAGATTTGCAGAAGCACATGGGTCTTAGACGCACAAGTGCCGGTGACTGGTGTTCTGAAGACATTTTGAAAATACCAGTTTATTTTGTAATGGAACTTGTAAAAGTGCATGTGTGACTTCGGAGCACAGGTCTCACTGAATGTCAAAGTTACTTACACTTTAAGCCATTTAAATGCTATGGAAAATTCTGCCCTAGATGTCTAAATATGGAAATGGCTATATTCCGGTAGGAGCATCAGCTCAATTTCCCCCTGTGAGGTTGGTTCTGGGCTGTATTCTTCACTACCTTTTGTACAGTGTGGCTGTGTCTACACTGGCACCCTTTTTCGGAAAAGGGATGCTAATGAGACACAGCGCAATTGCAAATCCGCGGGGGATTTAAATATCCCCCGTGGCATTTGCATGAACATGGCTGCCGCTTTTTTCCGGCTCGGGGTTTTGCCGGAGAAAAGCGCCAGTCTAGATGCGATCTTGCGGAAAATAAACCCTTTTCCTCAAGATCTCTTGAAAAGTAGGAATTCCTACTTGAAAGTAGGAATAAGAGATCTTGCGGAAAAGGGTTTATTTTCCGCAAGATCGCGTCTAGACTGGCGCTTTTCTCTGGCAAAACCCCGAGCCGGAAAAAAGCGGCAGCCATGTTCATGCAAATGCCGCGGGGGATATTTAAATCCCCCACGGATTTGCAATTGCGCTGTGTCTCATTAGCATCCCTTTTCCCAAAAAGGGTGCCAGTGTAGACACAGCCTGTGAGTTTGTAGATAGGTAGAATAGATACAAAGAGTAAAATACACTGGGATATCTCTGGAAGACAGGTAATAGAGGTGGGACCTACCTGGTCCAGAACCCTTGGGACCTGAGTGGTTCTGAGCCAAGTTGTTTTCCAGACCAGGGAAGGTCAGGGTTTCCTTCCTGGCCATCAGCCCCACTTTGGAGCATGAACCCCAGACACTGGGCTCCGCTCCCAGCCCTGGCTGGAGCAGCACTCCCCACCACCAGCCCCGCTATTCTGAAATGTCCCTTACTCCTCATGGAACGAGGTTGGCAGGGATGTTGGAATAGCGAGTCCATTATATTTCGAAATAACGGGTTTGCTCAAAAGATGCAAAATAGCTATTTCAGGATACCAGAAAGTATCCCGCAATAGCTCTGCAGCGTAGACATAGCCTCGCAGTCCATATCATCAGTGCATCTTTTCTGACAGTCTCTGTAAGGTGCCAGCCTCTGTACCTGCCACCGGATCCATTCAAGGATGGTGGAAAGATCATTCCATTGGGCTTTGGAGTAGGCCTGAGGTAAATTCAAGCCTGCATCCATAGCTGACTTACATTGACTTCCCACCGAGCAATCTACGGCACATTTGGCAGCAAAACCCAGGGAATAGTAATGAACTTGTCCAAATGCTCATCGTTCATAGGAATTTCTTCAAAATGGCATTGGGGTCTCAACCTCACACACAGGTTTTCGAGGGGTTCTTTGGCATACATCAAGCATGGAGGTCTTATCTGAGATACACTGGAATTTGTTTCTGGGTAGTTCCTTTCTTCAAAGCTTTGAGGAGGCTGGACAGGTTGGGAAAATATGCCAGTCTTTAGATGCTGAAATATTCGCCTCCATACCATCTGGAATATGAGAAGCTGCTTTACAGAACTAGAGAATAATGGCTGGGACAATAGAGCTTGGAGTGCTTTTGAAAAATGCCATGGGACATTTTATCTTCCAGCTGGTGAGCCTACGGTGACAAGCAGAGGGAAGCTGGCTTTCCTCTGCTCCGAACCCATTTAACATAAGACTGGTCACCATGGCGTGCATTCCTTTTGATAAAGCTCTTTTCTTCTCTCCCTCTTCCTTGACCTTGCCATTCAGCTCCCTGTGAAGTACTGTGAAAGCAGCTGTTGTCTCTTTCATTTAATTTGTAAATACACTCCCAGAGGGCTGGAGTTGCACATGTAAGCCGGAGAGTCTACCACAGTGTCGGTGATCAGAGCCGAAGTTACAAACACCCGTTCATGCCCCCTGGGAAAGGCCCTTCATCCTTAGAGAAGTGTGCCCCCTGTACACCAGCTGGCTTATGGCCAAACAGAGAGAGAGAGAAAAAAAATGGCCTTGCGACATTTCTCCAGATGTGGGGAGTACGGGTGTGTTTCCTTGTGACGCCTGTGTCATCCCACACACCATGGGCCCAATGCAACTCCTTCCCCACCGCATCGCTGACTGAAGTCAGGAGAGTTACACCAGGGGCAAATTCAACTCAGTGCGTTTTACATGGAATAGGCATCTCATGGGTATGTAAACTATTTGCTCGGGAGTGGAGGGTCTTTGCAGATGGATAACGTGTGTAATGAATAACTCAGAGCTAAAGCCTGAGGTTCTGGGTTTGGTTTTCACTCCGTTCTTGCAGAGGCAAAATTCTCCCTAATTTAAAAGGGAGTTCTCCCCAAGTAAGGCCTGGGTCAATGCCTCAGATTTTGACCCATTATTAGTCATTATCATGATTTGTATTATGCTGCTACATCCTGAGAAGCTGAGCAGCCCCCAAATCCCACTGATTTCAGCAGCAATTGCAGAGTCTCTGCATCTTTCAGGATGTGGCAGGCAGCTTGTCTGTCTCTGCCATAGAGATGGCTTATCCAGCAACCGAGTGAGCTTGTTCCTGAGCATCTCTGCCCTCTGCTTGCCTTCAAGCCTGGCTAAAAAAAAACCATCTTCACTGGCCAGGCACAGGTATGGAAACTATGGAGGAATGTGCCAGGGTTTTGTCTATTAAATAGCTCGTCACTAGCAGAATTCAGGATCCAGGATCTTTCTTCCACAATTTGATCTGAGGAAGTGGGTCTGGCCCACAAAAGCTCACCACCTAATAAACCATCTTCTTAGTCTTTAAAGTGCTGCATAGTCCTGTCTTTTGTTTCAGCAAGACCAGACTAACACGGCTACATCTCTATTACTTTCCTGTGAGAGGCAGCCTAAGAGACAGCAGAGTTCGGTTGTCAAATCTCAGGATGAGTGAGAGGCATTAGAAGTTAGGGTACAAGTGTAAAATGAGCCTATTTCTTTGGAAATAATCGATCGGAAATACATATAGAACCTCATAGACTTTTTTTCTGGCTATAGGCACTCTTTCTTAAGGACACATAACTAATAAGTCTTTACATGCAAGTTCATCCCAGTTATAACATTTTTAGTCAGTAAAGTTATTGCGGGAATAAATCATACTGGAAGGGACCTTGAGAGGTCATCAAGCCCAGTCCCCTCCCCTCACGGCAGGACCAAGCGCTGTCTAGATCATCCCTGACAGATGTTTCTCTAACCTGCTCTTAAATATCTCCAGAGATGGAGATTCCACAATCTCCCTGGGCAATTTATTCCAGTGTTTAACCACCCTGACGATTTTTTCCTAAAGTCCAACCTAAATCTCCCTTGCTGCAATTTAAGCCCATTGCTCCTTGTCCTATCCTCAGAGGTTAAGGAGAATAATTTTCCTCCCTCCTCCTTGTAACACCTGTTTAGGTACTTGAAAGCTGCTATCAGCTTTCAAGCACCTGGAAGAGAGAATAGCGATCAGGGCTAGTTATCAAGGGCAAGTCATGTCTGACCAACCTCATTGCCTTCTATGATGAGGTAACTGGCTCTGTGGATATGGAAAAGTCGGAGGATGTGATATACCTTGACTTCAGCAAAGCTTTTGATATGGTCTCCCACAATATTCTTGCCAGCAAGTTAAGGAAGTATGGACTGGATAAATGGACTGTAGAGTGGATAGAAAGCTGGCTAGATTGTTGGGCTCAATGGGTAGTGATCAATAGCTTGATGTCTGGTTGGCGATCTCTTTCTAGCAGAGTGCCCCAAGGATCGGTTCTAGGACCAGTTTTGTTCAACATCTATTAATGACCTGGATGAGGGGATGGATTGCACCCTCAGCAAGTCCACAAATGACACTAAGCTAGGGGGAGAGGTAGATACGTTGGAGGGCAGGGATAGGGTTCAGAGTGACCTGGTCAGATTAGAGGATTGGGCCAAAAGAAATCTGATGAGGTTCAACAAGGACAAGTGCAGAGTCCTGCACTTGGGACGGAAGAATCCCAAGCATTGTTACAGGCTGGGGACTGAGTGGCTAAGTAGCAGTTCTGCAGAAAAGGACCTGGGGATTACAGTGGATGAGAAACTGGGTATAAGTCAACAGTGAGCCCTTATAGCCAGGAAGGCTAACGGCATATTAGGGTGCATTAGGAGGAGCATTGCCAGCAGATTTAGAGAAGTGATTATTCCCCTTTATTCAGCACTGGTGAGGCCACATCTGGAGTATTGTGTCCAATTCTGCTCCCCTTCCCCACTATAGAAAGAATGTGGACACATTGGAGAGGGTCCAACCAAGGGCAGAAAAATTATTAGGGGGCTGGAGCACATGACCTATAAGGAGAGGCTGAGGGATTTGGGCTTGTTTAGTCTGCAGAAGAAAAGAGTGAGGGGGGATTTGATAGCAGCCTTTAACTACCTAAAGGGACGTTCCAAAGAGGATGGAGAAAGGCTGTTCTCAGTAGTGACGGATGGCAAAACAAGGAGCAATGGTCTCAAGTTGCAGTGTGGGAGGTCTAGGTTGGATATTAGGAAAAGCTATTTCCCTAGGAGGGTGGTGAAGCACTGGGATGGGTTCCCTAGGGAGGTGGTAGAATCTCCATCCCTAGAGGTTTCTAAGTCCCAGCTTGACAAATCTCTGGCTGGGATGATTTAGTTGGGATTGGTCCTACTTTGGGCAGGGGGTTGGACTCGATGACTCCTGAGGTCTCTTCCAGCCCTAGTGATTCTATGTCCCCTCTCAGTCTTCTCTTTTCCAGACTAACCATACCCAGCTCTTTCAATCCTCCCTCACAGGTCATGTTTTGTAGACCTTTAATCATTTTTGTTGCTCTTCTCTGGACCTTCCCCAATTTCTCCCCATCTTTCCTGAAATGTGGTCCCTTCATTCATTAGCCTTGTGCTACCAAGTTGATTGAAGTACTTTATTCTTATCCCTATTTGGTACATGGAGAAGCTGACACAAAGAGATGGAGAACAACCTGCTAAAGTCAGACAGCTGCCTTGTAATCACAGCTGGTTATAGAACTCAGGAGTTCTAGCCCCAAACTGGCTCCATTAAACCCCACTCACTCTGACGTTCATTGCCCATCTCACCTCAAAAGCACGTCACCTGTGATTTTTTTCTGAACTCTGTGGATCCAGGATACACTGGGGAATCGCTATTGACTTCAGAGGAGCTAGGGTGATCTCCACCAGCTAAGAATTGTGCCATGAGACCTTCATGTCCTCTCACACCAATAACACATGTACATTATGGTAGGCAGATGCCATGGTGATGGGCCCTTCTATAGTGGTGATGGGGGGTCAGAACACAGACTCCGTTCTTTCCGACTGTTCTAAATGGGTTGAATGGCCTCATGAAGGTTAATCCTTAAGCCTTGTTTTAAAACACCGTAGAATGATCAAGGAAGCTTGAAACCCTCCTTGATCATTTTTGGACTCATCTGAGTTCTTCCAACGGGCTCTGTGCACGGCTATTTACACTTTCCTCTTTCTCCTCCCTCCCCGCCCCCGGCCCCGCCCTGCCTCTGCCTTGCCAAGAATTTCCTCCACTCTTGTTGTTATTTGTGAAGCATGAAGAGAGTGATGACAAGCGAGGGATGTCGTTAAACCATGCCGAGAGGAGATGTCATCCGCCAGGCAAACATCTTCCTGACACTCCACTTTCAAATGATTTCAGAAACTGCACTCCGATGATTTCAGGTTGGGTAGGCCTGTCAGCACTGAAGGGGCCCAGGTCTGTGCCTGGGTGCAGGAGACAGAGTGGTCTCTCGTCAGTCAGCTGCTACACACATACACACACGCACACATGCACACACCTGATTATTTTCCTGCCAGCCCAACTCAGATATCCTTGAAAGGCTGCGGGGAGACTCCAAACTTTAGCTGGGAGTGAAAGCTTTAACATTTAGAGGTTTCTTATGTAATGCAAATGAACCAGAGAAGTGGAAGGCATCCCAAATGCCACTCAATGCATTTATAAAAAGATAAGGTGAATGTGTCCTAGGCTACCATATCAATTCATTACCAAGTGTCAAGTCAGAGCCTGGAAGCTTGATTGGTTGATGAAATCACATGACCTAAGTGTTATCTTGCAAGAACACACAAAATTATTACGCTTGAGCAGCCAGGATGTATAAATATACTGACAATTTTCTACTAATCAACCAGTTAAAGTCCAGGATTTCTTTGTTTCCCTTTATAATAAAAGCATTTTTATCTAATTTATAATGCAAGGGATTTTGCCACTTAATATATTTATATTATTTACCCTAATATCTATTTGAAGTGCTTTGTTTATGTATTATTCATTTGATCTTTGTTTTCGGTCTCCATTGTTAACCTCAAATGCAATTTTAATAGCCTCCGGGTCAGAGATCAAGGAAAAAGGCACTTTGATGCTGTGTTAATTCATTGACAAAAGGACGGGGAAGTTTGCACGAATGAGAAAGCTTTTAAAAGCACAGTTTCAAATCAGCACCCCAACTTGTGTCGGCAAAATTTTAATGCAGAACAAAAAAGAAAAAGCCACAACCCCTTTTGGTTTGTGTTGGTAGTGAGTTGGATGTTCAGGTATAATTCCGTATTTCTTTTGAACAGCACTGGAGAAGAAAATGTACTGATATTGATAGTCTGCACTTAGGGCAAAAGCCAGCATCCACTGAGGTCTATGGAAGGAACCTTGTGACTTCAGTGTGCATTGAATAAGGTTGTTAGTAGGGCTGTCGATTAACTGAAGTTAACTCACACAATTAATTCAAACAAATTAATCTCAATATTTGAAAATTGTGGTTAATCACAGTTTGGATGGCCCTCTTAAAAATAGAATATCAACTGAAATGTATTACATATTTTGGATGTTTTCTACATTTTTATATACGTTGATTTTCATTGCAACACAATACAAAGTGTACAGTGCTCATTTGATTGTATTTTCTTACAGATATTTGCACTGTAAAAAAAGATAAAAGAAACCGTATTTTCTCAGTTTGCCTCATACCAATATTGTAGTGCAATCTCTTTAGTGGGAAAGTGCAATTTACAAATGTCGGTTTTTATTTATTTATTTGTTTGTTTATTTATTGTTACATAACTGCACTCAAAAGCAAAATATTGTAAAACTTTAGAGCCTACCAAGCCACTCAATCCTATTTCTTGTTCCAGTAATCATTAAAGCACGGGTGGGGAACCTTTTTTAGTCGGGGGCCACTGACCCACAGAAAAATCAGTCGCATCTGGTCCCCGGGCCTTATGTTCCTCACCCCTGCATTAGAGAAACAAGGTTTTTTACATTTATGTGAGATAATGCTGCCTGCGTCTTATTTGCAGCAGGTCTCTGAATGGCACTTTTGTAACTGGCATTGCAAAGGTATTCTACATTTGTAAGTTCAGCTTTCATGATTGTACTACCGTACTTCTATTGGGGGAATTGAAAATATGATTTATTTTATTTTTTGTAGAGCAAATATTTGTAATAAAAAGCAATGTAAAGTGAGTATGATACACTTTGCATTCTGTGTTGTAAGTTAAAATGATATATCTGAACATGTAGAAACATCCAAAATATTTAAATAAATGGTATTCTATTATTGACTAACAGTTCAATTAATCACAATTCATTTTTGTAAAAACAACAAGAAGTCCTGTGGCACCTTATAGACTAACAGATGTATTGGAGCATAAGCTTTCGTGGGCAAAGACCCACTTCGTCAGATGCATGTAGTGGAAATTCCAGAGGCAGGTATAAATACACAGGCACATGAACAGAAAGGAGTACCAATCAAGCAATGGATTTTTCACCTTCAGTCCATTTTTTAATTATTTTTTGGTAATCACTTGACAGCCCTAGTCTTTAGGGGACATTCCGTTGGAGAATCTCATCTGGACCATTCCCATGAGTAAAGTTAAGAAGTGCATAGAGGTTTGTAGGATCATGGACTTAATTGGTGAATGACACATCGGGCCAGCGATGGGCAACCTAGGCTAGTGAGTGCGCCGCATGAGTAGCCTTCCCTTCATCTCAGTGGGACGCAAGAGTGTAGTAACCAAAATGTTATCCAGGGATAGGGTAGTTTTGCTCCTTGCGCTTGCGTGTCTAGAATTTGTGGGGTGTGCCGATGGAACTTTAGCAGCATGTGGACTGGATGCAGAAGGAGCTCATGACTCTCATGGCCAATATTGTGTGCAAACCTCACTCCACATGCCCTGGCTTTACGTGTGTGTCACTTTAGTAAAACCGGTAGGAAAAACGTTGCATATGGCAACCGGTGGAATCTGTCAACCCTGTGCATGGGCCATACATAGAGCGCCAATGCAGCCCCAAGCTACAGGTTACTCTCCCCCCTGCATGGGGCACTATAATTGATGTTTTCTACCAGGCTTGTCTGGCCCATTGAGCAGTGAAGGGCAACCAGGACATTACATGCCAGATGTGTGTAATATGCTGCTTTTGTGTGGCTTGTCAGGAACAACACATGATAACAACCTACTACTGCTACCAGCTAATGGAGTTACTGAAATATCAGACACCGAGGTGTTTGGTGCTGCTGGAAAGAACTCAGGGTCCATTCCCCCAACCGCTATTTTATTTTATGTTTTGCTAGATTCACCTGGTATATTTTGGCAGCAACTGAGGAGTTTAAAAAAAAAAAAAAAAAGCGTGGGAATTTTATTTCAGCCTTGTCAAATTCTTGTGGATGTTCCCAGTGCTTCTAGATAACAGCACAGGTGCAGAGCTCTTACCGCTGAGCAAATATGCTTGGCCACGAGGAGAGCGTCTGTGGTCTGTGGAGGAAGGAGTGAATGTAGCAAACAGTGCTGACTTGAGCATCCAACTGCTGCCCACTGGAATGTTGGCATGGGCAGGGAGTGGAAGTAGAAAGTGATCAAAGAAAAAGAGCCTTGAAAGTGGCAGGCAGTACCTCTACCTAGAGTTAATTCTGTCAGATAACTCACAAAGTTCTGCTTTAATGAACATCGCTCTCCGGTCGCCATGAGATGAGACGCTGCTAGGAGGGAGGTAGAGGGTCCAAAAATAACGTGGTGAAGACAGAGGCTGCTGAGAAGCAGCAGCTGCAGCCATCCTATAGAGAGCACATTTATATCAATGAACCCACGAGTCAACCATCCAAGATCAGGTTACCCTGGTGACTAGCATGCCAATAACACCTGGGACATCTGTAGAAGAGTCTATGCCACAGAATGGAAAAAAGAAGGACATGAAAAGTAACTGATGCATCTCACATTTCAAAGAGAACCCTAGCAGGGGCTGGTGAAAATGAATGACTGTACAGTGCTGGTAACAACAGTGGGTGATGTCGTGCCTTTTTTTTTTCTTTTCTTGCTTTCTCCTTCTCCTGCCTGTTTCTCTCTCACACACACAAACCACCACAGAATCTATTCCCCTTGAATTTAAAAATTGAGTCTTTTCATTGGCTTGGAACCAGTGCTTCAATGCAGAGGGTGTGTTTCCTCTAAATTAATCAGTGGCACCGGAGTAGGGTTGTACCTCAGATGATACGGTTTATCATGGGGGGGGGGCATGTTTCTGTTTGGTGGCATAAAAGTTTCCTCAGGAGAATTACTGGCAGTTTTGGTGATTTTTCTCTGCCCAGAAGTGAATTATTCTCAGAAATATGAGTCAACAGTGTGACACTGTTGCAAAAAAAAGCAAACATGATTCTGGGATGCATTAATAGGGGTGTTGTGCGCAAGACACGAGAAGTCATTCTTCCACTCTACTCTGAGCTGATTAGACCTCAGTTCGAGTATTATATCCAGTTCTGGACACAACATTTCAAGAAAGATGTGGGGAAATTGGAGAAGATCCAGAGAAGAGCAACAGAAAGGCTTAAAGGTTTAGAAAATGTGAGCTATGAGGGAAGACTGAAAGAACTGGATTTGTTTGTTTAAGAGCAGGTTAGACAGACACCAGTCAGAGATGATCTAGACCATGCTTGATCTTACCGTGAGGGCAGGGGACTGCGCTTGAAGACCTCTTGTGGTCCCTTCCCCCTGGTCTACACTAGGGGATAAGTTCAAACAACTTCAGCTGCGTTAATTGCATAGCAGAAGTTGAAGTATCTTTACTCGAATTTTGGCACCGTCCACACTGCGGGAAGTCAAAGGCAGAAAACTTTCCCTTTGACTTCCCTTACTCCTCATGGAAGCAGGCATCGGTGGGAATGCCCTCTCAGTTTGAATTAGCATGTGTTCACTAGACCTGCTCATTCGAACTCTGGAAGATCGACGGCAGGTGCTTTGATATGATCTGTAGTGTAGACATGGCCTTCTAGTTCTAGTATTCTATGATTTGAAGTCTAGCTATTGAGTTGATCTGGAGGTTCTCATTGAACTCAAATTGTGAATTCTTGTGGTCTCAGGGCCAAAGGTCCAGACTTCTGTTCCCTTTGGAGTATGTGTGCAGCCTGGCTGAGGGTTAACTCTGTTTAAGTCTGTGACTCATTGCCCACCTGAAACAAGAATGGGAATATATGAAACCCATGGTGCAGCTATTCTAGTACCCAATCATTCAGAGTAGTTGGTACCAGATGTTTCAGAAGTTCATGGATAATGAACTGTAGGGGAAGGATCTTACTGACCCTTTTGGAAAACTCTGACTAAAAACAAAAATTATATTCAAGCCGTGTTGCTTAACCATCCAGAGATGTTGTTTGAACATCTGTAATGTACTGCCAGCTGGTTTAACTTAGAACAGAAATTCACAAAGAGTCAGTAAGTAGCTGATGTTTGGCTCCATTGATTTCTGCACTAAAGAACTTCTTAACAGATGGACAAAGCTCAAAAGGCTTAGGGGAGAGATGGTGCTGAAGCAAACCACTTGTATTCAAACACCTTCAGACTACAGAATCTGAATTCAAACCTGGAAAACAAAGCCCATCCTGGCTTCAAAATTCATGTCCAGTTCAGTTAACCACATAAAAGTTTAGAGGTGGAATCCTGGCCCAGTGTAAGTCAATAGGAGATTTTTCTTTGACTTCTCTGGGGCCTGAATTTCCCCCAGATGTATATCTAAACTATCAGACGTCTGCCAAATTGGGAGGGAAACAATGTGAGAAATAGCTTCCTCACCAGATTTCTGATGTTTCCTGTCTCATCAGAAAAAACATAGGCAGATTGTCTTAGGCACCATTGGTCACCATCCCAAGGCCAACTTTTGTCTGCAATGGTATCTAAAATTACCATGCCTTCCCCCCACCTACACTCAGGACAGCAGCAAAGACAATGTATGGTCCTCTACTGGCAACAATTATCATATTAATGGAACCTGATGTATCTCAGCTATTTTAGTTCCAGTGGTCCCATGGAATTTCAGAACCTCAATAAACTATCTAGCTCTGAAAATGGATGGAGAGCAGAATAGGCCAGAAAAAAAGGCAGTGGAGGGTGTGGAGCAAAACAGAAGCTTCCCTCAAAGAGAGCATATTGTTAAAAATGTAATGTTCCATTTACAAAAAGATTAAAAATTGACTCCCCCCTAGAAAGGGAGGTTGGGTTATTTTAACTGGTTCACCTAGCCCTCTAGTTCTGACTAGTTAATGGAAATGATAACAGGAGTGAAAGATGAAAGGAGAAAAGAAAGTCAGCAGAGCTTTGAGGTTCTGACTGAATAGGGATCTTTTCCCTTTCTCTCGATATCTGCCCCTTGCCTAAGTTGGAAAAGTGTGTGACTGCATGTGGTGAAGATATCCTGCTGAGTTGGAAGGGAGATGGGGGAGAGGGGAAGGAGAAACAGAAAGAAAAAGAAAAAAAAAAAGAAATTAGCCTGTTAGTGCCAGTTGGATGTGACAACTCTTTGAATATGGATGAAGCCTACAAGAGCGATGATCTGCCAGCAGTAGTTGTTACCAAGGAAGTAAGTGATACTGAAGGTTAAAGGTCACCTGTCTTGCACGCTAATGAAGGAATTCTAGGAGACAGAGCATTTCCATCTGATTAATACAAGGCTGTAATTCATGTCCCTCCCATCCCCACATCTTATCCACTCTTCTTTTCAAAATGATACCGAGGTTACCATAAGTGGGTTGTGAAAGAGCACTTCCTAGGAAGAGATTCTCCCATTGTAGTTGTTATTTTTCCCAGTAACTTGTGCCACTTTTACCATCAGAAAGTCAGAAAGGAAAAACAACTCAACATCTTCACTCCCTGAAGACATCCTTCTAGTTGTGCTCTTTGCTCAAAGTCAATTCTAATTTCCAGCATGTCAGGGAAATAGTTGTCATAGTTAGAACAGGTTGGTCAAACCAGCATGTATCAACATACATCTGTGGAGAGGGGCAGCATACAATCCTTTATCCTTAAAGATAAAGAGTATGTGTCGGCAAATACAAGGAAAATAACCCAGAAGTTCTCAGTACACTCTCTGCAGATAGGGGCCACTGGGAGCATGATGTGCGGAAGTCAGAGTTCAGGATGAGCAAGGTCTGAGCATATCTACATTCTGGGGAAGGTAGACGCTGCCGTGACTGATAGTCCAGAGTTTGAGTTAGCAGGTCTGGTTAAGACCCACTAAATCGAACTCAGAGGCCACCTCCATCAGCAGCCAGTACTCCTGCTCCTGTGAGGCGTGAAGGAAGCCAATGGGAATGTTTGCTCCTCTCAACTTCCTGCTGTGAGGATGGTGGGGAAACTAGAATCAAGGTAGGTCAACACCAACTATGTAATTAACACAGCTGGAGTTGCATATCTTGAATCAATCTTCCCCTTTAGAGTAGACCTGGCTAAGAGGACATTATAGACTTATAGAAGAGTAGGACTGGAAAGGCCTTCAGTAGTTCATCTAGTCCTGTCCCCTGCATTCATAGCTGCCCTTTAGGGTTCCATCCTGCTCCCACTGAAGTTAATGAAGACAAGAATGCGTCTTTGATGGGCAGTATCTTTTAGGCAGGCAAAACTCTCAGTGAAGTTGGTGCAGACAGCAAAATCAGTGCAGGCAAGCGACTGCACCTTAGTGAATCTAAGAGAACTTAATTGGTGACCCAATGGGACCTAGATAGCAGGACTGCACTTGTCTCCGCTGAAAATCATCATTCTTCTCAAGAACAGACTCTCGGCTAGTATAAATCAGTGTAATTCCACACAAACAACGACTCCCTATGGCAGTTTAAAGACTAACCAATTTATTTGGGCATAAGCTTTTGTGGGTAAAAAACACTCCATCGAATGCTTCTGATGAAGTGGGTTTTACCCACCAAAGCTTATGCCCAAATAAATCGGTTAGTCTCCGAGGCCTGGTCTACATTAGGGGATTCATTCGAATTAAGATACAAAACTCCAGCTACGTTAATTGCATAACTTGAGTCAAAGTATCTTAACTTGAATTTTGGCACTGCGGGAGGTTGACGGGAGCACACTCTCCCTTTAACTTCCCTTACTCCTCACAGGAGCAGGACTATCGGCATTGATGGGAGCGCCCTCTCAGTTCAAATTAGCGGGTCTTCACTAGCTCCAGTAATTCGAACCCTGGAAGATCGACTGCAGCTGCTTCAATCTTATCTGTAGTGTAGACATGGCATAAGGTGCCATGGGACTCCTGGTTGTTTTTACAGACACAGACTAACACGGCGACCTCTACGGACGTCCATGGTTCTAAATGTAGTATTTATGTGAGGATCAAATCTACATATTTGATGGGAAGGCCAATGGCTTTGACTGGCTTCTGTGCCACCAGTATGAGTATTTATCCAGCATAAGAACATAAGAACATCAGAACGGCCATAGTGGGTCAGACCAAAGGTCTATCTAGCCCAGTGTCCTGGCTGCCAACAGCAGCCAATACCAGATGGTCCAGAGGGAAGGATCACAACAGGTAATCCTCGTGTGATCCCTCCCCGTCACCCACCTCCAGAGAAACAGGCTAGGGATACCATTCCTACCCACCCCGGTTAATAGCCATTGATGGACCTAACCTCCATGAATGTGATTCAAACATGTCCATGAGCATGTCCAAATGTGATTCAAACAGTCCATGAGGGTCCATAAAGGGCAGAACCTGGTGAGTCCGCATGGATTTCACTGCCGACTCATGCTCAATAGGTTTCAATTGGCGATGAGGATTAAGTGCTTTCCCCGTACTGAAATAGAGAGATGCTGGAAACTTTTCCACTGTCGAGCTATTGCTCAAAAACTTTGCTAGCCCATCAATAGATACTGCACAGTTGAGAAAAGAGGCATATGCCGAGCACAGTAGTCCCAGGGTAACAACTGTCCATGGATAGTGAAGGGGCTGTAATGATCTGATACATTTATCCCAGAGTGCTGTGAATCAAATGATCTTCCCTAGCTCCCTTTGAAAGAGAAAGATGCTTAAAATCCCTTCTCCTATCCCAAGTTGACTCAAAGGAGCTCTGTGCTTTTCTGCTGCAGCTGGGTATAATTTAATCTCCTTGTACAACATTTTATTGGGCCCGCACTTTCAAAGATACTGTAGCAGAATTTATTAACAGAATTTACACTCTGCTGGCGTGAAGACTTGGCTCACCCCTCTGATACAGGCAGATGCTGGAACACGGTTAGCTCCTGCGTTTGGAAAATGATTTGATCTGTTGTGACTATTTTTCTGCCCCTTTTCGGTGTGTGTGCTTATGTAAGTATGCATATTGACATGTATATCCCAAGTAGGCTGATTTATCACTGTATTTCAAGGGCCTTATAAGAACAATCGGGAGTGCGATTGTGTGTGGAACAGTTCTGCTTATGATTGTACATCTAGCCGGAAGTAACGTGATTCTGTGCGCAAAGCGGGTATTTGTGTGTGTAAATGGCCCGTTTCTGTGTACAGGAGACATCTTCTGCTTGCAGAAGTTACACGTGCAGTGTGCTGCCGGGCACCTGACATTTAGGAACTCGGGTCCTAATTTCCTGTGCAGCACCCTGAGAAGTTTGAAGAAAGAAATGTATAAAATAATTGGTATTATTAATACTGAAACCGAAACCAAATCCCCCTCCAAACGCCTCCCCCGACAGAGTCATATCAAGGCTGCTTGCTCTTCCCTCTCCTATCCCTGTCAGGGAGAGAGAGCAAAGTGCACAGCTTGTCTGTCCCCTGCGCTCCCTAGCCAGAGTGAGGAATGCAGCAAACTGGGCACTTTCCCCTCACTCCTTGACGAAGGGGAACAGCCAGCGACGAAGGGGAACAGCCTACGAATGCGGGGGGGGGCGTAATTTGCCTCCCCTCCCTGCCCTCTGTAAAGGGTACCTGGAGGGTAGGAGGCTCAGGACTGAGGCAATCCCAGATGGGGGAGATGGCAACCCCCAGCCAGCCCTTTTCACCTGTCTGGTGATTCTGTCTCTTTTCTGTATGGTTTTATGAGAAGCAATCCCATTCTGGGAACATCCCATTTTCCTGGCACAACCAAAACCTTATGTTGCTTTAAGTTATGAAATGTGGTGGTCCTCACTCTTACCGCTTAGGACGAGTTCTTGAACAAACAGACAAACAAACAGATAGACAAACTCTCTCAAATATACAGTAGATTGTTTCTGCATAGGCATAGTACTTAGACACAGACACAGGACTGAATTCTGCCACCCTTACTCACACTGAGTAATACCTTACCCCCACGAAAGGGCCTGTTGAAATCAATGGCATTTCTCGATAACTAATATCTGCTCCATAGATGAGTTCCGGTATCAGAATGTGGCGCATGGGTTTTTGAAACTCTCGAGCACCTCTAGCTCCCAATGAAAATTGTAGATGCTTTGCCCCCTTTTAAGATCAGGCATGTAGATTGATCAGGCGTGAAGGTAGATGATAGATAGATGTGCAGAAGATGAAGATCACTGCGGACAGTTCTATTTATCAGTTTATGTCCACACACAAGGCTACAATTTGTCACAACAGATGGGACCAATGATCCATCCAGTCCAGTATCTTGCCTCCAGCAGTGGTCTAGGCCTGGTGCTTAAGAACAATGAGATAACCCACCCATAGAGCACCCGGGCAACTGTGCAGTGATGAAGATAGTGGGAGGAATTCCATCCTCATGCCCTGACGATACACACAAAGATGAACACCTGGGCCAGGCCCTCGTCTGGCGTAGATCATGATTGCTCATGCAGTTATGTTGATGTACGCCAGCTGATGGTTCATCTCTCTCTTATTTTTTAGAGAGCAAAACCTCTTCATCCTCATTGGTCTGTTATGCAGAATGAGACTCTTCTCCCCCAGCACATCCAGAGCCAACTTGTTTGTCTGGATGACTCTTAACTAAAGTCTCCTTGGGAAGTTTTGATCTCCACACATTTGTAAAGGGAGACGGTGATTCAGTTTGCTGGGATTAGGCAGACAGGTGAATGCTGTAAATTTGGATTTCTCGACTGTTGTCCCAAGAGTCCCTAAATTGGCCCTTTCTTGGGAAAACAAGCTGGCCATTCAGGGGTTCCGTTTCCCAGTTCCATCGCCCTTTCAAACAAAGGCATTTCCACACAGAGCGTTTCCTTCCCCGAGACACTCTTCAGCCCCGGCATTGGGGATTTGCATCTGTAAAAAGGACAGCGAGAAGGAGACAGCCAGGCTAAGCTTTTGTATCTGTCACCGGTGCTGTATTTTTTTGACCCTCACCTGTGCAGCCTGAGACAAAACAAAAGCGCTTTCCTCCCGACAACCGTCCCCCTTTGCCCCCCTTAATCTAGCCGGAAATTCAAAGCCATGCTCTCCCTCCGCTAGCAATAAAAATCCTGGCTTAGCTAACCACAACCACAACAAAAAATATGTAACCGCACGAGGGCTAGGGAAGGAGCAACGTCTGTTTTAATTAAAAAGCGACTTCCATTGATTTTTTTTTTAAAGGAGACAGAAAATGTTTGGTCCCGCCCCAGTGTAGTGCGCGTGTGAGTGTGTGTACGCGCCCGCTGTGAGCTCCAAATAAGCCTCTGATCATCTGATTGCTGTCAAGGAAAATGGAATAATTGACTCGATTTTGTATTTTTGCAAACACGGGTGTGGGAGGAGGGCTGGACTTCTGGGCGACAAGGCACAATAGAAATGTCAGCAAAACCGGGGAGGGCGAGAGGGAGGTGAAAATAAACACAAAATCCCAGCTGGGGAAGAAAACCAACGCTCAGTGCCCAGGAGCTGGAAGGGCAAAGTGCACAGGCCCCAGATGGGGGGGAAACGCCACACAAGCTGCTCCAAACCATCCTCCCCCAGAGTGTGTAACAATCACAAGCACTTTCCCCTATCAAAATTGCACTAAAGCACACATACATGCTTGTGAACTACTGTCCACCAGGAGACCTCACGTCTCCTCTTTCGAGTGGGACAAAAATACACAGCGAGGTCCGTCAAGAGAAAGATGGTCCAGTGGCCTCAATCCCCACAAGCTGCCTACATGGCCATAGAAATGACTTCGATTCTCAGTGCCTCAGTTCCCCCATCTGTACAATGGGGATAAGAGGACAGCCCTCTGGACAGGGGCACTGTGTGATTCTCAGGCACTTCTGGATGACTGTTGACTTCTGCTTTTCTGTCAAATTCTGGTCAATTTATTCTTGTTTTGTGCTCCTCACTCACTCCCACTGGACTTTGTCTGTTTCATCCACTTGTTGCAGCCTGTCTGTCATATGCATTGTGAGTTCCCTGGGGCAGTGACTGACTATGCAGCGCCTAGCACCATGCAGCCCTGAGCCTTCATGGGAGTCTATATCGACTACAGCTATAGAAATAATAAAGGATCGGGGTCTAATCCAAAGTCAGTTGGATCTCTTTTGTTGACTCCTTTGAGCTTTGGAACAGGCTTCAGTGAACAGCCAGCAACATTTGTCAACGTCTACACAAGTCTTAGGTCTACTCTTAGATGTGATGTTGTATCCTACACACCTACTGGGGTGGCACTGAGACCACTTAGGCTATGTCTACACTGGCGTCTTCTTGCGCAAGAACATCTTGCGCAAGGGTTCTTGTGCAAGAAGTCTTGCACAAGAAAACGTCCACACTGCCATGTGCACGCTGTGCTTTTGCACAACAGCGCCCATGGCAGTGTGGACACTCTCTCCATTTTAGCCATAGGGCTTTCTTGCACAAGAAATCCCTGATGAGCGTCCACACTGCCCTCTTGCACAAGAGCTCCTGCGCAAGAGGGCTTAAACCTGTTAAAAAAGAGTGTAGCTCTTGCGCAAGGAGCCATCTCTTACTATGCCGTACTGTAAATTTCCTTGCACAAGAGCAGGTGGGCAGTGTAGACTCTGAGGATTCTTGCACAAGAACGGCCGTACTTGCGCAATAACCCGCCAGTGTAGACATAGCCTTACGGAGGAAGAGGGTGAGTTTTCTCTACCTCCTTAGCTGAGCGCCAGCTGGCTTTTAGCTCAAGCAGCAGAGGCTCGTGCACAAAGCTCCGTGGGGCCCAGGTTCGGTTCCACCTGTCTGCATTACAGTATCGTAAGTAGAACGTCTGAGAGGTAGTATTTGCTGGTGGAACGAACAGCACTTTGTCCGAGCTCATCTTTGCAAATTCTTCGGAAGACATCTTTTTTCAGAGGGAATTGTACACCACAACAAAGCTGGGCGTTGGGGAAAGAGTGAGGGGACAGGTTGTTTAAAGAAGAAATTTGGACATAAGCATCGATAGAAAATGGAATCAATGCCTTCAGTGCTGGAAACAGCAATATTTACGTGTTAAATTCATTTCCTACTATGGATGGATGTTATCGGTTTGAATTGCTTAAGACAATAGTACCCATTGGCTGTTTAGCAGCCTATGTCAAATGAGTTGGTGAGCATAGTCCATTTCCTACTAGCTATGTGTCATCATCACAAATGCCCACCCACCATTAAGCTTACAGTCTGCATTCAAAGTCCTGGTGTACACTAGAGCGGAAGGTCAACTTAACACGTGCAACTCAAGCCGTGTGAATTGCATAGCTGGAGTCAAGGTATCTTCAATCGCCATCCACACAGGGGGAAGTCAACAGGAGCAAAACATTCCCATCGGCTTCCCTTATTCCTTGTGAGGAGCAGGAGTACCAGCACTGACGGGGGTGCCCTCTGAGTTTGATTTAGTGGGTCTTCACTAGACTTGCTAAATCGAAACCCGTAAGATCGACCGTAGTAGTGTTGATCTTCCGCGTCATGTAGACATGGCCAAAGAGATTGAATTTACCTCTCACACGCATCCCATGGGCCGCCCTGACAAAAGGGTAGTATTAAGGTCTCGTATATTTCTGTTCCTAGGGCTGTATCTTTTCTGTGGGTGAGTAGAGGACTTTGATCTTCAGGACTGCCAATCCAGCTCTTTTCGAGAGCCCCCATCTCTGGAAGGACACAAAGACATATGCCTTCCAGAGAAGACATCTTTACTTGTGAGACATTAAAACCTTTTGTTTCCCACTGCAAAATCCCCAGCAACACCTTTGGTGACTCATCACCAGAATTTTGTCGTCAAAATAATTTATTCTTGGGCTCCCACTCGAGGGGCTTCTTACTAACTAGTGACATGAAAGCGGCCAAAGCTTTAGTGTAGAAACCAGAGCGAGAGAATCCATCCCGGGCGATGCCGACTCTCTATTGGTTAATTACCTCCCCTTCGTACTCGGCTAGCACATCCATGAGTGAGTGCACACGTGTGCCATCTGTGTTAATACATATGTATGTGTCTTTTTACATATCAGTTCTATAGGGCTCAGCAACATCAAAAGGAACCTGGCTAATCAGAGCAGAAGATAGAAAAGATCAAACAGAATATCTTTTAAACAGATCTGAGCAGCTTAATTTTCATCCAATGTTACTGCAGGAGCTTTTCCTTCCTCCCTTCTTAACTTCCATGAGTTTCTTTGATCTGTTTTGATGTCTTTTTCAGCTCCTCTTTCTAAAATAATTCTTTTTAAAATCTTTTTTTCCCCTTTCCTTTCCCCCAAAGTCATGACAGCGTCTATGGGTAAGAAATTAGCTATATCCAATACCCCAGCCCCCTTCCCCAATTTCTTCACGCTCCTGTTCGGCTGAGAAACCTCTCTCTTCGGGGGAGAGGGATGAAAGCAAATGAGCACTGAATGCACCAAATTGCTGCCGTGTCCTGGATTTTCCTCCTTGTTGCTGCAGAGTCCTCTTCGGTTTTTTTGTATGGGGCTTCGTTTGAGGCGAATGGTCCTCTGTCGGCCACTAAACTCTTTCACAGAGACAGGGCAAGGTTGATTTCACCCCTTAGTTGCCTTTTTGCATTGATCACAAGGCAGGCATCAGCATCAGGGCGCCTGGGTTCCAATTATGTTTCTGCTGCAGCCTCGCCAAGCTCCCCAAATGCTCCATGCCTCACTTTCTCCATTTGTACATCTGGTGAATTGACACTGAGTTGGGTGAAAATCCGAGGGCCCCGAGCGGATGCTGTGCACTGTTTGCACGCGACTCCAACACCTGTGCCACAGGAGGGAGGAAATCAGTGTTACTCAGAGCATATCAGCCAATAGGGCAGGAAACCTCGGGCCAGAATTGTGACAGTTCCAGCCCTTGTCTGCCCTGTGTTCAGGTTCTAAGAAGGGTTAAGTTGTGTGAAGGGCCTGGTACATCAGGGTTGAATTTTATCTGGAATGAAAATGGATTTGCATCACACATTTGTTCTGCTCGGGCTGGAAAACAGTCTCTCTGGCCCTTCTCTCTGGTGCTTCGAGGGTTTTAGGAGGGTTCTGGATTGTGGGTGGAAGGGTGCTCATCCGTGTTCCCTGTCAGCTGGGTGCTTGTGTAGCCATTCGGGAGAGATTCAAATGCCCCCTTAGATGATGAGCGGAGTGCCCACAGCCAGGTTTCTTTTGTTTCTGTGGGTGGTACACATTTCACACATGCCTTGGTGCGCATAAAAAATATTCTGCACACAGATGGAAAAGATTAAGGGAACATTGGTGCCCATTATCCCACGCTGAAGCCCGAACCAGTCTCCCATAGCCTAATTATTAACAGTCACTCCCATCACTCTCTTCAGTCCCTGCTATACCACCCTACTCCACTCTTCTGCCCTTACCTTAGTCCAGGGGTGGCCAACCCATTAAACGAAGAGAGCCGAAACAGCGGCGGAAAAAATATGAAGAGCCGCACCAGAATTTTTTTTGAGCAGTTTTTGTTAAGGAAAAAAAAAAAAAGACACTGCCCCTTTAAAAGACAAGGCTTTTTGGCCCCATCAGGCTTCTGTCGGCCGCTGCCATCTTGGTGACGCCATTTTGAATCACCTCAGTGGACAGCTCCCCAGCCCCGGTGAGCACAGGGGACTGGGGGCTGTTTCTAGGGGCGCAGGGGTGGTTTCATGAGCCGTGGGGGGAGGCTTCACAAGCTGCACTTTAAGGGGCAAAGAGCCGCATGCAGTTCGCGAGTTGCGGATTGCCCACTCCTGCCTTAGTCTATCCATGACACTTGGTTGGGGGGGAGGAGAGTGAATTGTCATTCGTACTCCTCCCTTCCCCCTTCCCCCCCATCAAAAGCAGTGGAAAAGAGACAGAACCATGTGGATGGAGCCAGGTAGAATTCCACTGGGAAATGCCAAAGCTTGTACATCCCCCTGGCCCTATCTCCCCCGCCCCGTGTACACCTCTCATGTCCCCCCGGTTGCACACCAAGGTTTAAACCTGCTTTCACTATTATCATTATAAATGGCAGCAGGCTTCCATGAGCCTCTTTGCCTGCAAAAAATATCTCTGCAGAACCACCGGGCACCCTCTCTGTGGTATACAGCTGCTGCAAGAGAAAGCTAACCAAAATCGATTGGGCAAAATTGGGTTGAATTTATGTGGTGGTTTGTTAGCGGAATGGCAGTCAGCTGGGGACTGAGCAGAGGAGGCCGGCATCCTTTTCCTCTGGCCCTCGCGTGGGCTCCAGGCCTGGTCTGCTGGAGCACAAAGCTCTTGTTTCATCCATTAAGCTCCCTCCTCGCTGCTCCATCTTCCCCGCTGCAAACCGGGAGGGCCGTAGCCACGTTAGCTCCAGCTCTGTGCTCCCAATTAATATGATTTCAGCCTCCCCGAGTGTACTCGGAGCTGAGATAAAGTGTGGGATGTGTAAAGGCTGCCTGCGCACACAACCATGCACACAGCACTTGCGCGCACGGCGCGATTCTAGCAGCACACGTCGGAGAGTTGGTCGGTGACAAAGAGAAAAACGGAACCATTAAAGCCCAGATTTTTCATACTGAAACGGCCCTGCAGATTGCAAATCTATTTTCCGGCATTCCAACTCCAACCAAAATACTACTCCTGATAATTGCAGTTCTCAGGCTTTTCAAGTAATTTTTTTTTTTTTTATCCAGCAGCCTCCCACGAAGTACAAAGCCATCTCACGCCTGTCAGCCCAGCTGGGCTGTGCTCAGTCCGAGACACGGGGTGCCGGAAATTTAATCCTGAAATTTCCCAAATCTAATCGAAATGGCACAAGCCATGATTAATAATTCACCACTTTATTACTGATACGATGCCTCGGACCATCACAGCATCTGAATAATTGATTCGCCAAGAGGGGCGAGACAGCCTCTCCAAAAGTGGGGAAAAGTTTGACCGGAGAGTTTCCGAGGGAAGCTGTCTAAATGCCTTTAAATAGTTGGAGCCTCAGTCTCTGGCATTCGCTCTGTTTCGGAGGACGATCCAGGAAAAGGGAAGTTTTATACCCACCCATCACAGTAGATGTAGAATCAGAGTAGAAATAGACCTAGAGAGAAAGCTTTCTACTCAGCCTCTGCCACACACATAGGATAGCTACAGAAAAGGACATAGACATTAAAATATACACTCAACCAGCCAGGCAGACAATCTCGCCGGGCTCCTTGACAAGTTGGGAGGGAGGACTGCTCTGCACCCTCAGAAGGGACAAGGCCTCAGGTGAAAAGGGGGGTGGAGCTGGGGCTAGGCAGCCCTCAGCACGGCCGAGAGAACCCCACACCTCCCCCAGACAGCCCTGAGTACTGCCCGGTAGCATCCAGCAGGGATTTAAAGAGCCCAGGGCTCCAGCCGCTGCTGCTGCTGCAGTAGCATGGGCCCTGTTGTCTCACTGAGCCCGGGGGCAGTTGCCCCCCGCCCTGTCTGCAGACCTGCACTCGCTCTCCCACGATCTCCAAGGGCATGTGCACACTCTGAACTGCAGGAGCGAATTTCAACGTTAGCAGACCCACCGAGGCCAGCGGTGATGGAACTGGGGTGCTCAAAATAGAGCGCAGCTAGAATGAGGTGGGCGGGGCTACTTTCCTGACTAAGTCCCCAGTATCTCAGACAGGATTGTACTTGGGTGACTAGCCCCTCCCATCGCCCGCAGGATCAGAGCGACACTGGTTTAGAGCACATGTGGGCGTATCTCTTCGACCTGGAATTACGTGGAGTGGAGAGGTACCGCACTGAAGCCAGTGGGAGTTATTTGTCCTCTGTTGGATTGATGGGAGCTGATTCCCGTGAAAATCAATGAAAATTTTTCAGTTGACTTTAGTGGTAACTTGACTGGACCCAACATTGGCACACGGAATAGCTGTACTCTTGGGATCGGAAATACAACTTTCTTTTCTCTCTGGCTTTTCTCAGTATTGTCTTTTTTTTCTGCCTTTCCTTCCCTCCCTCCTCCAGCTCAAAGTCCAGACATATCCTGAGAGACCATGGGAGAAGGGGAACTGTTGGGTTTGGTGGCTTTTCTTCCAAGGAAGCCATGAAAATGCTTTGTCCTGTCATTGGTTCATGTGTGTTCATGCTTCCCAGAGTCTCATATAGATTTGGGGGTCCCATGGAAAAAGCAAAGCAAAATACCAAGTGACACAAAGAGCAGGTCCAGATCCAAAGCCCCTAAAAAGTGCAGGAATGCTTGGAACCTCTCAGATCATTGTGGAGTCCATGGAACCAGATCCCAGCTTAGAGTTTAAAGCCGGAAGAGACCCTCAGCTTAGCTAGTCTAGCAAGAAAAACTTCCTGACTGTCAGGGAGGTTAAACACAGGAATAAATTGCCTGGGGAGGTTGTGGAATCTCCATCATTGGAGATATTTAAGTGCAGGTTAGTCAGACACATGTCAGGGGTGATCTAGATGGTGCTTGGTCCTGCCATGAAGGCAGGGGACTGGACTCGATGACCTCTCGAGGTCCCTTCCAGTTCTAGGATTCTAGGATTATGTGATTCTAGTCTGACCTGCTGTATGTCATAGGCCACTAAATCCTAGCCCTTGGATTCAAGGTTTCAGGAGGGAAGTCTCTAGAACAAGAAGCAATGGGCTTAAATTGCAGGAAAGGAAGTTTAGGTTGGACATGAGGAAAAACTCCCTAATTCTCAGGGTGGTTAAACACTGGAATAAATTGCCTAGGGGGGCTATGGAACCTCTATCACTGGAGACTTTTAAGAGTATGTTAGATAGACATCTATCAGGGATGATCTAGATCAGGGCTACTCAACTTTGGAAGTCCCATGGGACACAATGATACTCACAGCACATGCCAAGGGATACAACTTTAGTGTGGTTGCATATACATGCAAATATGCATGCAAATAGCTTCTTTCACACTGACAGGCATGAATACAAAGATTAAGCTTTAAACCATGGCCCAGGACCCAAACGTTGTCAGTGTGAGCCAGTCAGCACCTCTCAGAGTCTGCCCACAAGGCTAAGCTGCCAACACTTCCCACAATGCCCCGGTGCTCCTAGCATCTCCTCCCTGGAGGCTAGAAATGCCGACACCCTGTACCCGTCAGTTCCAGCCAGCCCGTCCGCTTGCGTCTTTCAATGCTCACCCCACCTTGGAAGACACCTGGCCATTGTGGAGCGTGTTCCCAGTGGAAGCCATGTTCAAATGATCCCACCCACTGGCTGCATGTTGAGCCTCACGTAAACCCAAACTGCCCTGCGGGCCACAAACAAAGAGGCCACGGGCCGCATGTTGAGTAGCCCTGATCTAGATGGTGCTTGGTCCTGTCTCGGGTGCAGGGGAATAGACGAGAAGACCTCTCGAGGCCCCTTCCAGTCCTGTGATTCTCTGAGTCTAGTGAAAAATCTTCCTAGTTGTGCATGATTTTCAACCAGTACCATAATTCTCCTTTGTGTATCATTTCATCTCTCTGTGTTTCCGTTCCTCTTTCTGTGGAACAGGGAGGAGATCACGAGACCTATCTTTGTAAAGCACCTTCAGACCTTAGAATGAAAAGCACTGAAAAAGTGCCAGAAACTATAAATATCATGATGATCTCAATATGGGTTTGGATTTAGGATAGCCCCACATAAGTGTATTTTTTCAGCATCAGTGGAATCTTAGCCATGTAAATTTGAATGGAAACCATGACATTAATAACACAAGCAATGCTTTGAAAATTATACGGGAGAGCTAACATTTCCTTAACCCTTTAACTTCTTCCAAATGTGTACGGGGAACACAGGTTAGTCAGTAACAAGCATAGTTCCTATATAGTTTTGAAAAGTCTCCTGGGACACAGAGACAACTTCTGGAGATTTAACACATCCAGCACTTGGGATTTTCCTAGAAAAATTGGAGGATTGGGCCAAAAGAAATCTGATGAGGTTCAACAAGGACAAATGCAGAGTCCTGCACTTGGGACGGAAGAATCCCAAGCACAGTTACAGGCTGGGAACCAAATGGCTAAGCAGCAATTCAGGAGAAAATGACCTGGGGGTTACAGTGGATGAGAAGTCGGGTATGAGTCAACAGTGTGCCCTTGTAGCCAAGAAAGCTAACGGCATATTAGGGTGCATTAGTGGCAGGGATGGCCTTACCGTGAACTGAGGCGGCCGCCTCAGGTGCCAGACTGTGGGGGGTACCACTAGGACCTAGAGAATTGAGACCTTTCAAAGTTTTGGCCCAAGTGAGGGAGCATGGGGGCATCATTTGAGCTCCCCACCTCAGGTGCCAAAATGTTGTGGGCCAGCCCTGATTAGGGGGAACATTTCCAGCAGATCTAGAGAAGTGATTATTCCAGATGTGGCACTGGTGAGGCCACATCTGAAGTATTGCATCCAATTCTGCCCCCCTTCCCCATTACAGAAAGGACACATAGGAGAAAGTCCAGCAGAGGGCAACAAAAATAATTAGCACATGACTTATGAGGAGAGGCTGAGGGATTTGCGCGTATTTAGTCTACAGAAGAGAAGAGTGAGGGGGGATTTGATAGCAGCCTTCAACTTTCTGAAAGGGGGTTCCAAAGAGGATGGAGAGAGGCTGTTCTCAGTAGTGACGGATGGCAGAACAAGGAGCAATGGTCTCAAGTTACAGTGGAGGAGGTCTAGGTTGGATATTAGGAAGAACTATTTCCCTAGGAGGGTGGTGAAGCACTGAAATGGGTTCCCTAGGAAAGGGGTGAAATCTCCATTCCTAGAGATTTTTAAGACCTGGCTTGACAAACCCTGGCTGGATGATTTAGTTGGGATTGGTCCTGCTTTGGGCAGGAGGTTGGACTTGATGACCTCCTGAGGTCTCTTTGAACCCTAGGATTCTCTAAACGGCCACAGCTTTGCGACTACCCAGAAACTAGACTTTGTTTTTGCCAGTGTCCAGTTTATTTCAATAAGAAGGACGGTGCCCATAAGACAGCAGCAAAGGAGGCAGCTAGCCGTTCAGGAGTTAACATAATTGGAATTGGGTTGTGTGTTTATTTATTTATTTTCCTTTGGGTGGTTAAATAGAAAGCCAGCCCGGCTGCCTTATTACTATCATTGTGCTGAGATATTACATTAAAGGAGTTTAGGGTTTCAAATTGAATGTCAAATATAATATCGCCCTGGAAGCTTGAAGTGTGCAGCTGAGCTGCTCAGCTCCGGAGGGCGAAGGCCGTTAATGCGGCTGTCCAATAGCATGCAAACCGAACACTCTTCCCTTCAGCCCAGTGAGTTTTTCCTCAGATGCGCCCTGAAACTTATGAGGGGCGAAAGAAAAGAACTGATGGATGTCAGCCACTGAGGAAAACGGAGTTAGTGTAACAAATTGATTGTGGAGAAATTGATGGGAGCGCAGTATCACTTCAGCGTCAGCATGCGATCATAACAAATCGACCCTTTGTCACTTCAAACTGGAGCAGGCATTGCGGTGGCACAGGACGGGGAGGGGGAATAGCCTTCATTTGCTTTGGTGGGAAAGTTTCTAGTTGGAAAATGAGGCATGGGAGTTGCCTTGGGAATGGATAAGGCAGGATCACAATTTACCTTGAATTCTTCATTATTTTCCTCTTCTGCTCTGATTTTTTCCCCTCAATAAACACCTGATAAGAGTAGCTCAGATGAAAGGGATGGTCCCTGACAGTTATTTCAAAAGGATTTTACCATGTGTTTTTCACGTCCAAAGAGCTGGTGGGCAGTTCAGAGAGCAACTTGCAAAGGAGACCAGATTGGCCTGGTGTAAGGAGCTGTTACAGTGCAGCGTTCGAGGCTTAACCCTTCAGTCTTCTGTTTGCTCCAAGATTTGGGGTGGGTGAAAACTAAATGATCTTCAGCTCCCACAAGTCCTTTGGCTTCTGTGGAGTTGTGCCCGTTTTTACCAAGTGGAATTTATGCTTAGCTCTCCAGCAAGACACAATCACTTCTTAAGTGGCAGGAAACTTGACTCATGCTGCAGTTCTCCACAAGCCCCATTCTCTCGTCACCCTGGAATGGCAGATCACAAGCGCAGGGCATTTCTGCTTCTCCTGGAGAGTAGGAATTCCTGTTTTCGTGGGTGTGCCTTGCGGTCCTGATAGTTGGCCACTGGAATGAAAAAGGAGATGCAGGTTCTCCGATCTCTTCAAGGACCTTTGGCTCATGTAGTACATCTTCTGCTCGTGCACCATGAGGTGCCCAGTTCGAGATGCAGCTGAGGTGAATGTTGGGAAGATAGAGGCTGCAAAGTGAGTCCAGCCACCAAGTGGAACTGAGGTAAAAAGAATTTCATAAGCCTTTACTCACGTCCGGCCACCGACTGGCAAACAGAGCAGAACAGACATCTTCCAGTTCACCGGAGGATTGGTGGTCCATCTCCTCTCCAATGCCACAACTCAGCTGATTTGAGTCCAGGCTGAGGTACACTGTAGCACATTTCTAAATCACAGGCATCAAAGTGCTTTGCTGTATGGGTGTGAATTGCTGATTCAGGTCCACCGAGGACAAAAGACTGTCGAATCATTCAAAGAGAATGCTGGAATGCCGGGAGGTGTTTTACCAGTGTCAGAAAGGCAGGCGTGTGTCTAAAACAGGTGGATACATAATACAACCCAGTGATAAAATGAAACCATTTCCAGTGGGCAGCTCATTATATGTGACAGGAAAGTCATGGAACAGTTCCAGAAATACAGTGTCTTTTGTTCTTCTACCTCAACCGCAGCCTTGCATGCCAATGAAGGAAGGTGACTACTTTAGCTGATGCTGTGTTTGCTCCCTGTGTTGCATGTTATACTGGAAAAGAATTAAGAACAAAAAAACCCACCCAACCCAATAGGGTTAAGTTTGCATTTTATAGCCCTGTTGGGAAATAGCATGGCAGGAGCAGCTCACTCATCTACAGACGCATTATATTTCGTGACAAACTATGGTGCGTTCAGAACATCCATCAATCATGGAGATAATTTTCCATCTCATCAATTATGCAAATTAAACCACAAAAACTATGTTCAAAGCATAGGAAGGGCCTGACATAAACTCAGGAAAGCAAGGCAACGGGGAGCTGAATTTGAAATCTCACCTTCCCTTCACCCACGTGTGCATGGTACTGCAGTAGACGTGGCATGCATGGGCCGTGGGGATGAGTCTGTGTTCACAGTCCTGCGCGCACACAAGTCTTCAGCAAAAAGTCCCTCGAGGTCCCTTCCAGTTCTAGTATTCTGTGATTCTATGAAACTTGCACACAAAGCAAACCGCCTCCATAACAGCACGGGGAACACAACTGAAGATGTTTTGCTCCAAAACGTCTGCCAACTGAAATTGTCCCTTCACTGCCAGTCACGGTAGTATTCGGCCTTTTATCCATTGTAGGCCAGAGAATAAAATAATTGCAAACACTTTGGCATATGCAAAGCAGAAGGCAGAGTACAGAGGTACTTCTAGCTCCTTCTGCCCAATGACCAGGGGACGTCCTCATTCTTTCAGAAAGTCCTCTCCCACCGCGGGACACAATGGCATTAATTAAATCATTTGGAATGCAGAGGGCAACATGACAGGAAAGCCTAAGATTTTGAATCACTTTCGCTCTCAAAGCCATTGGCTGCTAACCATTAATATGTCATCAAGGTAAAGCCCATTGAAGCTATAAATCACCTTGCTTCAGAGTACAAACAAACCACTGACTGATGGAGTTAGATAGAAACTTCTAGTGTAAGTTTATTGCATCGGTCTCCACTTCCGGTTTCATTGCACCTTCCTCTGAAGGACGTGGTGTGACCACAGTCAGGACAGGATATTGGACGAACAGGAGCTTGATTCAATATGGCAATTCCTATTTTCTATTCCGTTTTGCTTGGTGACACCTGAGATTTCCTCCAGTACGCACAGGAATTTGCCTATCCAATCAATGACAGAATGCAGTCATTTCAGCCAGCGCGTACAGAATGAGCAAGAATGAGCAAAATAAAATAGGCAGAGGCTGAAATTTCTCCCAGTTACAAATGCAGTTTCTTGACAGAAAGAATTAAAGATTTTCCTAAGTCAATGGAATGGACTTGAGATACAGGATTTTCCTTTGCTAAAATCAAGCAATTTTCCCTTTGCTTAAATTTGTTTATCTATCTATCCCCACACACCCTATCTAGCTAGCTAGCTATCTCCACACACCCTATCTATCTATCTATTTATTCTGCCTAAGCATGGGGAGTGGTCAGCAAGACGTCACTGCTCCCCAGCAATGGGGGGGCTTCTGGAGGTGTGGCCTGCCAAGTCGAAACAGCTGTTACATCTGCTGCGTATGTTACATCTGCTGCGTATGCGACATGTGGCTGTCGCAGTCGGTGCTGTGTTGGGGGTTATGCCACTCTCTGAATTGCGGGAGGCCTCTCTGCTGTTGAATGGGAAAAGGGACATTTGAGTTCCTCCCTTCTGTGCACCTTTGAGCCCAGGGCTCCTGGTTGCTGTTCAGAAACCATGCAGGTACGTGTTGTCCTAGGATGTGGACTTGGGGACATCCACCTACTAAGGTCTGCACAGCAGCATGCACAGGTATCTTGTGTGCCAAGGAAATTTCCTGCGTTCTTACTGACAGCATTGCCACCCCAGTGCCTGGCATTTAATTTGGTCGCAATCATTGGCTAGTCTCCCACGGACTTCAGTGGACTTTGGGTCAGGCCCCAGTGGCTCAGCCCGAGCCATGGCCAGCAGCCCAACTTTCACAAAGTTTTCTTGAAATCATAGCCGCTGGGAGTTGAGAGCCCCACATGGTGCGGTTAGCCAGAGAGCCACTTGTGAAGTGAATTTGCTGGAGCTCAGGCTTGGTCTATCTATCTATCTATCTTGACAAGCATGCAAGACACAAAAGCCATCACTATGTGGCAGTTTTGCCTGCCGTCCCAATGAGGAGACGAAGGTGTGAATCACCCTGCCAGAAAGATAGTGAACCTTCCATGCCCAGATGATTTGATTGGTCTGTCTAACTGTCCATCTAGGTTCATATATTTCCCTCTTCCCCAGAGCATCCTGAGGCAGGTTATTTGAGCAGTATGAGGAAGTCCTCTCTGCCACTGTAGAAAATCTTCAGTCTCCTACCCAAACAGTAACCTCACATGCATGCAAAAATAAAAAAAGGGAAGGAAGTTGCTGGCTGCATGAATATCCCAGCTATGCTGGAGTACCGGGGTGGTTTAGGGAGTAGGAGCATTTACAGCCTTTTGATTCCCTCTCTTCTGACACCACTTGGTACTTTCATCTGCTTGTTTGAATGACACAAAAGCTTTATTTTGGCTGCTTCCAGGCCATGAGAATCCTGCCTGGAGTTCATTGAATGCAAGAGGCAGAGAGCTGGAACCGTTACTGGGCCCAGTATAAACATATGATGATACAGAAAGAAAAAAAAGTTAATATATTTTGTGTGGAAATAAAATCTCCTGAGACAAACTGCTGTAGCTACTGCCTACCAGAAAAGGGGGCTAATTTATAACATTTACAAAACATGCAAGTAACCTTTGGAATGGTTTCCAGTAGACACATTGATTCAATAGCATTACTTCCTCCTTCCTTCCCTTTTCTCACACACATTCCTCCCATTTAAAAGGGTTGTACCTCTTACCAACTTACCCCATGTGGTCATAGAGTCACAGAACACTAGAACTGGAAGGAACCTCGAGAGATCACCAAGTCCAGTCCCCTGTCCTTACAGCAGGACCAAGCACCGTCTAGATCATCCCTGGCAGATATCTATTCAGCCTGCTCTTAAAATTCATCGATTTTAAAGTCAGAAGAAATCATTCTGGTCCTCTAGTCTCAGCTGTTCTGTGACACGAGCCATTGAATCTCACCCAATGAGTGCTCTGGCAAGCCAAAGACTTGTGGTCGAGGGAGAGGGTGTCTTTGCTAAAGTCATCCAAACATCTTCCCCAGGCCAGCACAATGGACCAAATTACTCTGTAGCTTTAAGTTCATTGATGTACCTGGGGCTGACAGCACAGTGGACTTGGCCAAACTGGCAAGAGCAGGTTCGGTAAAGGAACCCAAAAGCCCAGTTGATGAGGATGTGGTTAACGTACCTGACTTTGGATTCTGAGAAAAATGGGTACCATTGTCTAGCCTTTTAGGCCACATTTAGCATTAACACCTCTACCGAGATGAACATCTTTCAGCCTGTTGCATCTGTCCGGTACCTCTGATGCAGCAATACAAGCTGGAGTTCTGATGAGTAGATATAATGTATTAAAGGATCAAGGCTAGATTTTCTTTCTCCTCTTTCCAATATTAGATAAAGAATTCTCTATCAAACAACCCCAACTGTTTTGTTGATAGCAGCCAAATGCAGCGCTTAACGTGTCTGTTATGTCCGAAGGGATGTAGGAGAGCAGAGGGCATAAAGCTAGAGTCTTTCAGAGAATCTCATCTTCCCTGCTTTTCTAGATTCCCATAAATCTGCTTGTCTCTGTCTTGGGTATTTTAGAGATTATTGCCCAGGTGACATGCATAGCTTTCCAGACCTGAGTGCGTTAAATTCACCCTGCAGTTCTGCTCCATTGTCACTGTTTTCATTTGGCTTGATTGTTCCCAGTGCAACAGCAGCCCACACGTTTCCGAGGGATTATGGCAGATATGGCTTGAGAGTTCAGGGTTTTTTAATCAATTTACAGCGGCGATGTTAAGATCTACAATTCAGACGTGTGCGGATGGAATCTCCCGAAATGTAATTTGTTGAAAGTTCATTTCTAAGCCCTCTTGCGGGGCACGCACAGAGATGAAACATCTTGTAGCAAGCCCTGTAGGATGCTCAGATGAAAAGGAACAGCTGTAGGTCTTATTTTGTTCTGGTTTAGTTGAGGGTTGCTTTGCACACCATTCCGTACGCTGCATCAGTTGTAAGTACCTGAGGTAAAAGTGGTTTTGGTTTAAACTTACTTCTTGCAGAGAGATATAAAACAGGCTATAGGACTGTAAAGGATGATTCATCCATATATTGGTGTGGTGAGGCCTTATTTAGAAGACTGTCTGGGCCTCTGCAATGGAGGCAACTCAGAGGAAAGTAGCCAAAAAAAAGCAAAAGGAAAGCACAGGAAGGATGCAAAGACAAGTATTTATCACTTGTGCAAACAATGACTCATGTGGGCACCTGATAAGCATCTAAGTATTTGAAGGGCATATAAATTGGAGGTGTAACATTATTATGCTGGGCCAACCAGACCATAACAAGGAGAATTCAGAAAGCAAAGGAATGACTATAGGGAAAGGTGAAATCTTTTTGATGATAGTAGAATGGTTCTTCAAATGATGTGGCAGAAACCCCATTGATTGTGTTTGATTTGAAATTGGACTGAACAGAAAAAAAACCTAATTGTCCTAGTAGGACAATCTGGCCTTGCAGTTTCAGCTGGGCCATGTAATTCTAGTGGGTTTTAGGGATGGATAGTGGACGTGGACTGCGGAATTGATAGCCACTGGTTTTGTTTGGACTTCACTGGGTGCTCTGTTTCGCATGAAACCAACAGCTTGGATCTAGGGAAAATGTGATTTTTATTTAAGCAATCGGGGTCCTGCTGGCAGAGGCAGCCTGCCCTGGTCTGTTCCATCCTCGGTTGTCACAAACCCCACCTTCCAAAGGGACGTGAACCTTGTGTCTCTGCAACTGCATCGTGTCTGAGCAAAGGCTGCTGGCCATGGCTGGGTCATCATTTGCCATGGGCGCAAGTCTGATTTTTGAGCAGTGCTAGGCAAAAAGAAAACGTGACAGTGATGAAGCTTAACGTGAATTCACTTCCCCTAGCGAAGGGGGTTTTACCCATGAAAGCTGGCGCCCAAATAAATCTGTTAGGTTTAAGGTGCCGCAGGACTCCTCATTATTTTTCCCCTAACGCCAGGTGCTCCAAGAGCTCCAAGCATGTTGCAAATAATAAAGCACCATAGTCTGCCCTGTACAAACTGCACATTTTATGGCCTTTGATACTATGTGCTGCCCGCTCTTGTGTATTGCTTACCACGAATCCAAGTATTATTATTGCAATTGCAACGGGAACCCCCCTGTGCTAAGTTCTGTACCCCCCAAAGATAGTCCCTGACCCAAAGCCTTTCACACATTCTATATGGTGAGAGGCAACAAGTGGGCAGGAAAAAGTTATGAGAGGATTATGATCAGCGTGATAAGCACCAGGCTGTGCTCAGGCATAAGGTATCCCACTCAATACAGGAGTAACGGGCTGGAGTGTACTGGCCTATGACATAGACGGAGTCAGACTAGAGGATATAATGTTCCCTTCTGGCCTTAAACTCTATGAATCTATGAAAAGCAACAGTCACATCTTATTAGCTGCCTAACCATTAGCGTGAATGATAGTGTGCGTGCATGTGTGTGTGTGTATTTGAGCCATTTCTACATCCCCTCTCCTTAGTGGATGGTATTTGCTTTCTCTGAAGCCGTCGCTGGATATTTTATCAATCCATATTATGTAGACATTATTGAGAGCGGCATAACAAGAAGCAATGGCTTGAATCTTAAAAAGGAAATCTTTAGGTTAAACATTAGTTAAAACACATACACCTTAATGATAAGGCCAGTTAGGCATAGGAATGGTCGGTTTAAAGGGGTGGTTGAGGTCAGGGCCAACTTATCCACTAGGCATAGTAGGCACAGCGCCTAGGGCCCACGATACTTTTAGGGGCCCGCAAAAATGTTTTAATTTCTTTTAAAATCAGAAGAAAAAAAATGAACTTTTAGGGTCAAAGAAAATGTTTTAATTTTTTTCTCACATCAGAAAAAAATGAAACTTTTAGGGCCCACGAAAATGTATTACATTTTGCCTAAAACAGAAAAAAAATAAAATGTTGAAGTATTTAAAGTTATATCAAAAATAATTTTTAATATTTTTTTTTTATGGAGGAAGGGGCCACGAAGGCAAAAGTGCCTAGGGCCCACGAAAGTCATAATGCGGCCCTGGTTGAGGTGCCTTCACTAGAGGGGTTTTCAAAGAAAATTTTACAAAATAATTGTGGAAGAAGAATAAAGGAAACTCCTGCTTCCCTTTCAGGTGCATAATGCATACACATAAACGTGCACTGTAGGATTATGTACAGCCCTGGAGATGTTTTTAGTTTCCTGCTTGGCCATTTCAAAGATCTTGTATGCTGCATGCAAACTTAAGTTTGCCCTGGTCTACACTAGGGCTTTATTTCGAAATAACCCACCGGAGGTCGAATTAATAAGCGGAGCGTCCACACTGCCAAAGCTGTTATTTCAAAAGAACGGGCTGCTTATTTTGAAATCTGTACGCCTGCTTTCCTCAGGGAATAATGCTCATTTCGAAATAGCGGTCGTGTGGATGCTCCAGTGCTGCTATTTCGAAGTAATGACTCCCGGTGTCATTTGAACTCATTACTCCCCAGTGCTTCCTGGGGCTCTAAGTCAGGTAGCACATCCACATTAACGGAGCCTGCCTTGGACTAATTTTGAGGCTTGTCCGTAGTGAGGACATGCTATTTCGATGTAGTTATTTCAGGAGTTATTGAATTGATTTTAGTTATTTCGAAAAGTTTCCTAGTGTAGACATGCCCTTGGCATCCACTGCATTGAGTATGTATATATGGCGTTGCGTAAGCCTTAGTTGACATGAGTAATTGACTATGGATGTGGCCTTGTTTCTTGAGAGACACAATGGATCAGCAGGCTGGAGACACAATGTGTTAGCTAAAGTAAGGGGGAATGCGCAGGGAATCGTTGACATTGGACAAAATAAAAGCCAGGAACATAAGATGAGGCAAAGAGTAAATCATGCCTGGGCAGTGCCTGCTGCGCAGGGATTGGTTCTGACAAAGTGACGAAGCCAATCCCAAAACGTACGGTGCCATATATAGTAAATGCAGCATAGTGTAAGGGTATAGAAAGGAAGAGATTTGCTGTGTAACTTTGGACATGTGGTATACACCTACCTCAGTTGCTCGGCTTTATGTGACGAGATTGGCCTTGGACTGAGTTCTTGGAGAACCAAGTGGAGGAGGCCTCCGGGGAAACCCAACACATTCTTAGTGACAGAATTTCAGGTCTCAGTCCAACCCTCGCTTAAGTACTCCTTACTCATGCAGAAGTGTCATTAAAATTAATAGTGAGAAAGGACAATGTGTGAGCACATGAGTGTATTGAAGACCAAGGCCATTATGTTTCATGGACTAGGGACTAGGGACATGGACTAGGGAAACTCTTTGCTGTACTCAATTTTGAGCAAGTTTCTTCTTCCAGTCCTCAGCTGGGTTGGTCACAGCTCATTGAAGGTCTGTCTACACCACATTCAAAAGTGGGTTGGCAAATCCTCTCTAGCTTTAATCTAGCTAGCACCGCTGAAAATAGTAGTGAAGACAAGGCGACACAGATCCTGGCAGAAGCTAGGAAGCCAAGTACATATCCACAGCTCCAACTGGGCTCTCCCATGTCTTCACTGCTATTTTTAGCTGCACTAACTGGATTAAAGCCAGTGGAGGTGGGCCAGCCGGTGCTGCGGTCACACCTCCAACTGCCGTGCAATCGTGCAAGATGCTGATCTTTCTAGTCCCTGATCCATCAAAGCACTTAAGCCCATGCTTACCTTTGAACATGAGCTCTCCCACTGACTTCAAAGTGAAAGTAACCTTTTGTGTTATCGGGCCCTAATGCATTTATCAATACGTGACTAAATGAAGCTGTCAAGTCCAATTGTATCCTAAATCCATTGGCTTCCATACTTTCCCCATTTGCTCCATACACATCATTCCAGGAGGGAAAATACATTTCATATAAAAATTGCTATTCGTAAAAGACATCATTATACCACCAGGCTTTGTCACCATTAAAGTTTAGGTCTTATTTAAAGTATTTAGGTCTTATTCCTATAACGAGGTGGTTGGAGGAAGACAGAGGCTAGATGGGCCCACGTCATGGTGGTTGGGTGTGGGTATAAATTGCTGCTGGCCATAGAATCATAGGGATGGACAAGATCTCAGGAGCTCATCAAGTCCAACGCCCTGCCCAAGGCAGGACCGACCTCAACTCAATCATCCCAGCCAGGGCTTTGTCAAGCCAGGACTTAAAATCCTCTAGGGATGGAGATTCCACCCCCTCCCTAGGGAACCCATCCCAGTGCTTCACCACCCTCCTAGGGAAATAATCTTTTCTAATATCCAACCTAGACCTCCCCCGCTGCAACACGAGACCATTGCTCCTCTTTCTGTCATCTGCCACCACAGAGAACAGCCTCTCTCCATCCTCTTTGGAACCCCACTTCAGATAGTTGAAGGCTGCTATCAAATCCCCCCTCACTCTTCTCTTCGGGAGACTAAATGAGCCCAAATCCCTCAGCCTCTCAAGTCATGTGCTCCAGCCCCCTAATCATTTTTGTTGCACCCCCATTGGACTTTTTCCAGTGCATCCACATCCTTTCTATAAAGGTTGGCCCAGAATTGGATGCAATACTCCAGATGTGGCCTAACCAGTGCCAAATAAAGGGGAATAATCACTTCCCTAGATCTGCTGGCAGTGCTCCTACTAATGATCTGTGCCCTTCTTTAATAGGCAAGGGAGAGGAAGCGACAGTGGGACATTCATTGTGAAAGCAGACAGGGTTGTCAACAGCACTCAGCAGTGCTGGCCTCACTCTACTCCCATTGAAGTTCACAAAGTTTTACCATTGGCGTCAAAGGAATCAGAGGCAGGCTTTGGGAAATCACACCCAGCGATAGCATTAAAAGGATGGATCAGAGAGACGATGGAGACAAAGACGGACATTTGCCTACTTACCATTGCTCTTCCCAAGCAAAATCAACCCCCTTCCCTGGACAGTAGATGGACAGTACAGATGTTTTTGTCACTTCCCCAGTCATATTTCCCAACAAGGTAGGCCTAGCATGCAAGGGGAGTCTGAGGCCAGGAGCTCATAAACTGTTTCACGCTGACTTTCTTGGTAAAGGGGAAATAAAGGAGCCAAAAATAGCTCAATGATTGCCCCAGTGCTCAGCTGTCCATCTTCTCTCTCTCTCTCTCTCTCTCTTTCTGAATATAAAATTGGTCTACACAAAAATGGCTGCCCCAGGGGAAGGGAAATCTATCTATCCTCACACACCTTTCTGTTTTGCTCATGAGCAAGAGAGAGAATGAAAATAGCAGGGCCTGAATCTCCTTCCCCTCTTGGCAGGAGCGAGAGGAGGACATTTTGTAGCCTGCACTTTTTCTTCCCATCCATTGTGGATCAGTGAGTTCCAAGTTAGTGGAAGGTGCTGAACTCACAATCCTGGAGACAGAAGACGTCTACTGATCCACAACGTGGGCAGTGACCGTGTGAGCTCCCCCATGCTGCTCCCGGCCCTTCTGTCTTTGACAATCTCCTCTAGGGTGAGGTAAGGAGAGCAGGATAGTTCTTTACCCATTGTGCCCTTGGCTTCTATATTGAGAATGTCCGTTATGGGAATGGGCCTTTTGAGACTGTGGAGAGTATTCATCTAGGAGCCGAATTCTTCTTACGGTGGCACGCGTACAGCCCTGGCGACCGAAGTCAGTCAAGCAGTGTGCTTTTGGCAGGAGTCCATTTTTCCCATTCCCTCTATTACAAGCTCCCTATGCACTGTCAGAGGAGGTCAACGTAGACCCATGTTGTTCCCTGTGCTCCCCTGCATGGAGGGAGCTGGCAGGATTTGGCACTGCCTTGTACAGCTGTCACCTGCCTAATTAACTAGGTGACATTATGGAAAATGCATTTTTAAATAGCACAAAATTGGCTCTCTTAAAAGAGCTTCGCTCCATGGAACATTTCAGTGGCGCTGGTGCAAATGCAGAGGAACACCGCTGAGGTCGGTGGGGCGGGCTTTGCATTGCCACGGGGGCACCTAAGCTCAGAATTTTGGCCCTAAGGGTAAAATAAGGGTACGAGTGAAATATGAAAAGCTGTGGATGAGGGTTTAATGGCTCTGTGTCTGCACAGAGTCACAGTAGAACTGGAAGGGACCTCAAGAGGTCATCAAGTCCAGTCCCCTGCCCTCATGGCAGGACCAAGCACCAGCTAGCTCATCCCTCATAGATATCTGTCTAGCCTATTTTTAATTATCTCCAATGATGGCGATTCCACAACCTCCCTAGGCAATTTATTCCGGTGTTTAACCACCCTGACAGGAAGTTTTTTCCTAATGTTCAACCTAAACCTCCCGTGCTGCAATTTAAGAAGCATGTACCAGCTTAGATTCTCTGATGATGGGCCCCATAGATAGAAATGTGTAGGACAGATAGATAGATGACTCTCTCTTTCTGTTACACCATCTATAAAACCTGGAGGATGAAAATATTGCCTGTTTTCTCTGGGGTGTTGTGAGGATAATAGAATAATGCCTTGGACAGGAAGTGAAGAACTTTGAAGTGGGAAATTCCAACCAGATTAGTGACCGTCTTTTACACTATGTAATGTTGTCTGACAATCCGCTAATCCTGTAGACCAGCCAGAAGGCCCTTGGTCATTAAGCCATCCATCTGCTCTCATGTGAACATACTTTCACATTTGGGGACTCCCACAAGTTGGTAGAAAAGTTTCAAAATGTAGATGAAATTTTTCATTGGCATTTGGAATTTTAACGAAACAATGGTGACTTTTCTGAGGCTATTTTCACAACATTGTTGACCCTTTTTTGACCAGCTCTGTGCTAGGGCTGAGGGGAAAAAAGCAGGCCCGTGAAGAGTGAACTTTTATCCTCCCAGCTTTCCACCCTACGCACCTGGTTCAAGTCCCTCAGTCAAGTCAAGTAGCACACAAGCAATCAGCGGGAAAACAAATTTGATTGTGGGAAACGGGCGTCACACATCAAAAGAAGCTGCGCGAGAAAAGGGGAGGATTTCTGAATGAATCCTGTTTCCTGCTTCCTGGAACTGTTCTTTGGGTTTTTCCCCCAAATAATATCTTTTAAAAACAGTTATACAGTGAGCTTCTTCTGCAGGCACTTCTGATGGAAACAATGGCTTGGCCCCATTGTGCAAATCAGGTTCTTAGCAAGGGAAAGGGAATTTTAAAGGCAATATCTGCCTGTGCATGGTGTTCCCATGAGTCTCCTGGGAGAGCTGCTAAATTGACATGTCTTTCTGTCTTCAAGGGTCTGTGTCAACTCAGAGGGTTCTGTACTGAACAGTGTGGCTCTGTCTACATTAGTGAGTTCTTGTGCAAGAAAGGCCGTTCTTCCGCAGAGCGTCCACACTGCCCGCCCGCTCTTGCGCAAGAAGATTTACAGTAAAGCGTGATAAGAGAGGGCTTCTTGCACAAGAGCTACACTCTTTCCTAACAAGTGTAAGCTTTGTTGCGCAAGAGCTCTTGCGCAAGAGGGCAGTGTGGACACACGTCAGGGGTTTCTTGCGCAAGAAAGCCCTATGGCTAAAATGGCCATCAGAGCTTTCTTGCTCAAGAGAGCATCCACACTGCCATGGATGCTCTTGTGCAAAAGCACATGGCCGTGTGGACGTGTTCTTGCGCAATAGTTCTTGCACAAGAACCCTTGTGCAAGATGTTCTTGCACAAGAAGCCGCCAGTGTAGACATAGCCAGAGTGTACAATACACATAGCCACAGAGAGTGGGAGCAGGGATGTGACTGGGTGGGTGGGTGGATGGATGGATGGATGGATGGAGGGATAGACATCTTTAAGTTAAATTCTTTTTCCCATTTTCTCTGCTACTCTGGCCTATCCCACTCACTGACAAGTGGGAAAGTTGGATATGTTTTATTGGACTAACAATGAAGCGCCCCTGCACTTTGTGCAGGTATTGGCAGGGGACTCTTTTTTGGGCCCTAAACTGTGTCTTTCTGTTGGCCTCAATAAGAGATGCTGCTACCTCTCCAATGAGCTGGGAACTACGGGCAGAGGCGGCTGCATCTGCTCCATGGGAGAGACAGCAGCAAAAGCAGCGACTCAGCCTGCAGCACCCCGGCCTCGCCCCAGGATTGTAGAACCCAGCCTTCCTGCGCCAGTCGCTGCCACGCGGGGAAGGGGCCTTGCAGCCCCATGTGACTGAGCAAGCCAGTACGTCCTGGCAAAAATATGGGAGAGCATATGACCCCCAGTGGTCACCTTTGGCTCCTGCCCAGCAGAGTGGGGGAATCTGGGCTTCAGCTGGGGCAGGCCAGAAGCCCAAACTCCGGCCCCAGGCACGCCCTGGCTCTCGAGTGTCTGAAGATTTTCCTCCGCAGCTTGGGTGGGCGGGAAATGTGGCCCCGCCTGGTTCGCCCCGTGGTTCGTCGTGATTAACCATCACTCCCGGTGGACCAGCAGCCCGGAAGTGTTTGGTCCCGTACAGCTCAACCTTGCCCCTTTCTCTGCTTCCAGCCAAGGCCCCCCGTGAAGGAGAACCATTCCAGTTCCGATGCACAGGATCCTCACACCCTGGTTCCCTGCACCTCTCCCCAGCCTGAGAGGCAGACACAGGGATGTGCTGTGGCAAGTGAGGAAGGTCCAGGTTGGATATTTCCCTAGGATGGGGTGAAGCACTGGGAGGGGTTCCCTAGGGAGGGGGTTGAATCTCCATCCCTAGAGGATTTGGAGTCTCGGCTTGACAAAGCCCTGGCTGGGATGATTGAGTTGGGGTTGGTCCTGCTTTGGGCAGGGGGCTGGACTCGGTGACTCCTGAGGTCCCTTCCAGCCCTAGGATTCTATAAGTGCAAATGCTCTTCCTTGACCTCCATCTCTTGGCTATTTGGCCCCCAGCACCAGTCATAGGTGCTGGAACTAAGATTGTGAGGGGTGTTGCAACACACACACACACACACACACGGCTTGAGGCAGTTTCCATTACATACACACTCAGAGTTTGGTTCAATGCCTCTCCGCACGCCCCCACATAATAATTGGGCCAAGATGCCCAGTTCAGCCAGTACCGTTATGCCAAGCATGGGGTGGATTGTCTCAAGAGGGAAAGATTCCTACCTTCCCTGCCTCTGCAGAACCCCCCTGTTTGTTGCCCAGCGTGGGACAGGGCTGTCCGATCCAGCATTCGCAGACACAAGGCAAAGAGTTGCTTTACATTGCAAAACTCTTCCTCTCCTGCACCAAACCTCCGATGGGAAGGTCTCGATGTTTATTCATCAGAATCACTGTAGATATTTTCTTCATCGGCAGACTCAGGACTTTAAGCAAAACCCATCCATCATGACTGGGAAGAGTGTGGCTGGGGGAGCTTTTCACCTTCATGGATTTTTTTTCCTCCCTCCATCTCACCTTATTCACGTTTAAATGGATAGAAATTCATCTTTCTCTCCGAAGAGCCGGTTGGCTGCAACGCGCTCGGTGCTTAACCAAGCCGCTCGTGTTGGGAGCATTTTTCAGGCTCTCTGTCTCTCCCATCCCCGGGGACCCCTCGACTGACATCTCTTCTCATTTTTATGTTTGACACCTCAAAAAACAGCCTAAACGAATGGGCCCTATTTGTAAAAGAAAAGCAACTTTTCTCAACGCCAAAACCTACCTCTCCCCAGGAGAGGAATGAATCCTTCCCGAAACTTTCTTTCCCACCAGTTTCCGCAGGAGGGATGTATGGCATCGGCTGTATTAGTATGGAGGGATGTTTGCAGGACAGATAGATAAATGGGCATGGATCGATACCTGGGTGTGTGCGGCTTATATTCTGTTTAATTGCTCTTTCCTCTGCAGACCGCAGAGGAAGGGATACAACTTGTAAAGTGGTCAGCTTTGAAGGGAGACGGTGTGATATGCATATTGCAAATACACTGTGTGTGTGTCTGTCTCAGTGAGAGGGAGACTGCCCCCTACTGGAGGGAATCAAAGCTCGTCAAATGCAGGTCACAGAACTTTGTTTGCTAACGGTCGGTGGATAGTCTGCTCTTACACGTACGCTGGCTGAAGAGTTCCCATGCTTCCTGTGGAGTGTGGGACGGAGCTGTATACAAGCGAGGTTTCTCTTTAGGTCCAGCTATACTCAAATACCAGTATTGATATTTCCTATTAAAAAAGAAACCCTCTATTCCCAGGTCTGACCTGCTGGGTGCACGGTTGCATGGCTATCCTGGCAAGTATCTAGGGTGAGGTCCCACATCCTCCTCTCAGCTGGCAGCTGGCCCATCACACCTTTGTTGTTCTCTAAAAGCTGACTGCTTCACAGACTGACATCACTTGGTTCCAAGAGGGAGCTGCATCCTGCATAAAGGGAAAAACCAGCTTGTGGCAATGCTAATGTAATCACCAGCAAGTGGATTTGAACTTGGGACTTCTGGAGCTTAACGTAGGAGTGTCTACAGCTAGAGCTATAAAGCCAGCTGGCTATAAACTAACACTGTAGAGCTCCCTTGTTCTTATCTCTCGCTGTACGTGGGCTAAGTGTCACAACTTGGGACAGTGACGCACACTAGTAGGGTACGTTTAGACTGCGGCGCTATTTCGGGATACCGGAAGTATCCTGAAATAGCAACACCGCATCTTTAAACACGCCCGCTATTTCCCGAAATAGCAGGCGCGCTATTCTGGAGTCCCTGTAACCCTCGTTCCACGAGGGTTACGGGATTTGTCTGAATAGTGCCTTGTTTTAAAATGTGGTGCTGTCTACACAGCACCAAATTTCAAAATAAGCTCTTTCAACCTAGACTCGGAATAATCAACGCAATTTGTGTAGCGCAAATTGCGTAGCTCATTCCGACTACCAGCCTCTTTCGAAAGAGGCTTTTTCAAAAGATACTTTCGGAAAAGCCTCTTTTGAAAAAAAAGCGTCTAGACTTCAACCAGTACTTTCGAAAAAGCAAGACGCTTTTTCGAAAGAGAGCACCCAAGGCAGTCTGGATGCTCTCTTTCGAAAAAGCACAGTTTGCATTACATAGTGCCTTTTTTTGAAAGAGCACTTTCCAAAAAAGGTGTTATTCCTCGTGAAACGAGGTTTTCCACGGTCAAAAAAACTGCCACGTTCTTTTGATTTACTTTTGAAAGAACGTGGCAGCAGTCTAGATGCAGGGGAATTTTTTTTTTTTTAAAGACCACTTTTTTCGAAAAAAAACCCCTGTAGTCTAGACACACCCTGTATGGGGATTACATTTAGAATCCTGGAAAGACTCCTTCGCTCCTCTCACCGAAGAAGGAACTTTATTAGCGGACGGAAACCAGCGTGATTGCTAATGCTACCCCGTCTTGCTCTCTTGGCTTCCCTCCCTTGAACCTTCCCCGGGGCCAGCTCCCTGCATTACAGTTTTAAAGTGACAGTCGGAATCACAGAGACCTGCTCGCTTTACCTTATAGTGAACTCTTCAAACACAGCTTGTTTCTTTTCTGGGACTGCACAATACCTGCACAATGAGCCCTGATTCTGGCCTGATTCTGGCTGCAGGATGAAGGAGTTCAATGAGGGGAATATATGTGAACCCCCACAAACTAATAAGCTGTCCGGTCTAGTGTAATCCATTATTCCCCATAGATAAGTGGGTAGGACAGAGCAGAGGGGCTAATCACTCGATTCCTCTTTCTACAAGGTGACGAGCATGGAATGAATGGGAGGGATGGGTTTTCTCTAGAATTATAAATTCAACCATTAACACTTCTTTATTCAGTGTTCCATCCAACCCTCCCCACATGCAGGATCGGCCTTTCAGAGGCCCAAAGGGCAGCTGGTCATCAAACTGAGTTAGGCACTTCAGTGCCATTTGTGTCTTTTAACAGAGCTCCTTGGCCCCCAGATACATGTAAGACAACCCTCAAACCGCCCCTCTTTCGCTGTTATCGAAAGGCAATCACTTTGGTTTCCTCCCGCGCAATTTGACTATAGAAAAGCTTCCCAACCATGGAGCATCCCCTTGAACGGCAGGCAGATCAAAACTGACGACAGGGTTTTTTTAAGGCCAGCTATTACCCCAATCGATTTTTGGCCTCGAGGCACCGGACAATACTCCGAGGTAGTTTTTACATGCGGCTGGGACACGGACGTTTCAGTTTGCAACGATTCATGGGAACAAGCGTCGCTGCTGGGTTTTTTCATCCATCTCCAATTTTCCTGCAGGTCGGTGGGGATGAGTTTCTGAGGCTGGGGCATAAAGCATAAAGCATCTGCCCCCACCTTTCCATAATGCAGAATTGCACAGTTACAGAGGTCACCCCTGCAAAGCAAGTGTTTCCTATGCTGTGCCTCAGGTGTGGGAAAGCTGTGGCAACAAAGGGAATCTTGTCAATCACTGTTAAAAATGGAGTAATTCATGGTGTATTGTGTGGAGACTTCCTCATTCCTTTGAGCATTGATCCCACTAGACAGGAAGGTGGGGCGATTGGTGCATAGCTGAGGCCACGTCTATACTTACTGTGCCAGAGATTGATCTCCTGGCGTTCAATGGAGCAGGTCTAGATAACCCCCACTAAATCAAATGCTGAGGGCTTCTCCGGCTGGTGCTGATACTCTTGGCAGTCACCAGGAGTAAGGGAAGCTGATGGGTGCATTTGCTCCCAACAGCCTCCTCTGAAAGATGATGCCAAGCTCTGTGTAAGGTACTTTATGTAGCTGGAGTTGCATACCTTAACTCGAACTTCCAGGTCTAGTGTAGACCTGGCCTGAGACATTGCAGAAACCTAAGTGAGGCCAGGTCTACACCAGTGAAGAAAATTGATGCAAGATACTCAACTCCAGCTACGTGAATTGCGTAAGTGGAATCCATGAAGCTTGCAATTATTTTCTGGGACGGCCCCACAGGAGGAGGTCAATGGGAGAAACATTCCCGTCGACTTCCCATACTCCTCCCAACGGTGAGTAGTTCCAGGGTCAATGAGGATACACTCAGCATTCAATTTAGTGGGTCTTTATCAGACCCTCTAAATCAAATGTTGGAAGATTGACCTCTGGAGCATTGATCTTCCCAGAAGTATATTTATGTCCTGACTTAGGTGAATGTTTCACCATAGTTCTCATATATTTTAGAACTGAATATGAAAGAGATGTCTGCAGCTGGTGTAAATCAAAATTTGTTGCGGGTGACAGTCCTTCATACCAACTGTGAGTCTCCCTTGGCATCTCAATTCTGAGCCTCTGACCTGGGCGTAGCTTGCATTTGCAGTACTAATCCATACCCGGTCACGTGGGCCTTTTCACATCAAAGAGATGAGTATACCAATTGCCCTGTGGAATGCCCAAACGGCACTATGCAAATTCTGTAAACTGAGAGCAAATGTCTTTCTTAAGTCCAGGAGGAAGTGCAAGAAAATCCTATTTGCTGACGTGCAAAAGGCTTTGTAAACCAGAGCCCTCAGCCTGAAATCGCTTGATTTGTGGATCCTGGCGATTAAGTTGAACTGAATGACATGCAAAGCTGGCAGTTGAGATAAAGAATAACTCCAGGCCAGGGAAGGGAGGCAGCTACGGTCTGAAAACAAAGGCTGCTGCTAATCTTGCACTCATCATCTTTGAACAGCTAATGCTGAAGTACAGGTTAGACTTAGCTGATGCCTTCAGATTGCCGGACTCCATGTTGTCTTTTGTCTCCGCCACACTCATTTTGATTCTGTGGCTGGCATTCCCCTCCTCAATCCATTCCTGTCCCCGGAGGCGAAGAGAGACTGTTTCATCCCAACAGAGTCTTTTTGCCCTATATATGAATTGCTTAAAGAGGCAGAGAATTCCTTTCAAACTGCTGAAAGTTTGCTGGTGGAGCCCACTGGCCTGGCTCATCACGGTCTCTGACTCCCAGCCCTTCCCTCTCTCTCCTCCGCCTTGGGTTGAATCCAGATGGGCTTTTGGAAAACTCCCCCCTCAAACTCTGGCTGCAAAACGTCTAGCGCGCCCTGCCCAAACCATGAGATGGCGGCACGGGAACGGAAAGGTGCCGTCCCAGTTGCCCCGGCAACGAGGCCTGTGGCTGTGGTATGGAGGAATGATTGTGGTAGATGGGGAGTCCAGAGAAAGGGATTTAATTCCTGACTCTGCCTGCGGGGGCTCAGGCGAGCTGCTTAATCTCTGTTCAATTCCCTACCTGTAGGATGGAAATAATAATATTTCCATCCTCCCACCATTTCTCTGTTTTGTCTATTTAGTCTGTAACCCGGGCATGGGGAACATAAGGCCCAGGGGTCGGATGCACGAAGTGGGTCTTTGCCCACGAAAGCTTATGCTCCAATACGTCTGTTAGTCTATAAAGTGCTACAGGACTCCTCGTCGCTTTTGCAGATCCAGACTAACATGGCTACCCCTCAGATACTTGATTAATCGACTAGTCTCTTCCCCCCTTGCTGCCTCTATCACAAAGAGGCAGCAAGGGGGAAAGAGAGGGGAGGTGCTGGGGGAAGTCTCCTGCTGACCCTGGGCTCCACGTGGCATTTCAATCTTTGAAATGCCTTGCTGGGGCTCTTGTACATTTCAAAGGCGGAATGCACGCTGGTCCCTATCAACTAATCGAATAGTCGATGGAAATCCCATTGACTATTCGATTAGTGAATTCATCGATATTTAACATCCCTCATCGTCAGCTGAGGAGGCAAGGCAGTTTGGGAAATGACCCAAGACCGTAGTGTTTCCTTGCTCCCAGAGCACCAACTGGGAGGCCTGTTTGTGGGTGGTATGGCTAGGTACATTTGCAGGAATCTGTCCCTGGAAGGATAGTATGTGGACTGGGCCGCATTGAAGTGGCATTTGAAGAGTATGCAAAGGTCAGCAGTTGCAGGTTAAAAACTATTCCTGGCTCGCAAGGTTGGTGTGTTACGGATCAGAGGGAGATTTCTCTGGGGATTTGGAGCAATTGAAAAGATCGACTTCCTCTCTATCGAGAAGTTTTAATAAGGCTGAAAATGAAACGCTCTCCTCCTCTCTCTCTCTCTCTCCCCGCCTTTTTCAGCAGCGGAGATCCAAAGCGCCCCCCTGTAGTTTCAATAATTCAAACTTCAGCTTTATTCAGCCCAATTGGCCTGAAATTCACCTGCACAAGTTCACAAGGCTAAATGGAATTCAGAACAAACGCCTCTTGTTTCCAAACTCATGTATAATGCAGCGAGGGAACTTTGCTCAAAACGCAGCTGCAGCTTACTGCTAAATTCACGACGCTCCAAAAGGGAAAGCCGTGGCAAGGGGAAAATGGACAGTGCAGCAAAAAGAGGCAGGGGTAGGAGGAAAAAGAGCAAAGATACTGAGAGAGTGTACTGGCAAGTGTAGGCCGGAGACAAATTCTACTTCTTCCTCTTCTTCATCATAATTTATTATCCATTGTTGTATGGTAGGATTAGACGCACTAGTCATCAGCTGTACCTCCTTGTGGAAAGCACTGTGGAAACTCATGCTGAAAGTCCATGTGTCCAACAACTGACAGTTTAAATCTATGGGGAACATGGGAAGGTAGGCACAGGGAGAGGAAGTGGTATTCTGAATGTCACAGTCCATCTAGGGAGAATGAAAATCAGCACAACACATCTTCTTGCAGTCCCCTCAGCAAACATTTCACACCAGCAACATATCCACTAGACCAGGGTGGGCAACTTATGGCCCATGGGCCAGATCCAGCCTACCAACCCACTGGATTGGACTCATGGGCTACCCCTCCAGGACCCTCAGACACAGAAGCAGCCCCATGCCGCTTTAAGTGACTGGCTGCTCCTTGTGGCTTTCTGCTTTGGGTACCTGATAGAGGCTTCCCACCCTGACCCTATCCCTGAGCAAAATCTCTCAGCTCTCATTGGCTGGAAACCAACCGATAGGAGCTGAGAGACTGTACTGGGGGGTGTAGACAGTCCACGAAGCCTCCTACTTCTCCCGGTGCCTGGAACAGAGAGCCACAGAGAGCAGCCATTTTGAGCGGTCTGGGGCTGCTGGCAGGCAGGGAGCCTGTCTCAGGGTCTCACGGCTGCTGGATTAGGGATGCCTAGGTAATCACCTCCCAGCCAGAGTCTGCTCCTGGCACCCTACCCCCTCCCTGCACCCCAACTCTATGCCCCAGACCGCCACCAAAGGTCACCACACAAACCTTCTGGACTCCCTCCTCCCCTAGGTCATAACTCCCTCCCAGACCCTGCGCTCCCTCCTACATCCCTCCCCCAGGCCAGACTCCTTTCCTGCACCCATACCTCTTCCCTGGCCTTCCACCGCAATCCCCTGCCCAAGGGCACAATCCCCTCCTTCACCAAATTCCCTCTCAGATGCCACCCCCTCTCCTGCAGCCCCCAGTCCCATACCCTGAGCTCTCTTCTGCACCCAACCTCCATCCAAGACCCCGCAGCCACTCCATAGAAAAGTGATGCCCTTGACCACTTCCCAAAATCTTGGAGTGCCCCCCATCAAAAATGATTGCCCCTCCCTGCTCAAGACTCACTTCAAGTCACTTAGAGTCCCCCAGACTTACAGAGACTCTGACCAACACACCAAACTCCAGCCAGACATATTTGGTCCACATTCTGCAGCCCCCGTGTAACTCTAGCAGAATGCCACTCAGTTTCTCTGGGAATTTGACCTATGAAAGGACTGGGTAAGGTCTGTGGAATTTGTCCCTTGAGTTACCCTCTCACTGGAATCTGCAAATCCCACAGACATTCGTCATGTAAATGATTCCCTTCCTACCCACGATGGCTCCTGCAGCGCTCCACTCCATAGCCAAAAATGGAGGGAGGTGCCCGCTACCTTAGTACTTCTGTAGTGGGAACAGTCAGTCCATTTAGGGTCTGATCCAAATGACAGCAGGAGACAGTCCTATGTGTTCATGCTCCCATTGAAGTCAATGGGAATCTTTCTACTGACTTAGGGGGTATTGGGTCAGACCCGTAGAACTTCGAACATTCATTACAAGATGCCACCACTTTATGCAATAATATGCCAGCAGCCTCCATATAACATCAGTCATGCTTTACAATCCTTGTAATAGCTACACCCATCCTCCCTTATCTTCTGGCCCATTTGTCTTAGGAGTCAGACACTAACAAAGAACTAGGTTGTTATCGATTCGGTACAGAACGTGTCGAATTGTTAAACCTACTCATGAATTCCACTACTGAGCTGAGATCTCAAATAGATCTTTCTTTCTTTCTTTCTTTCTTTCTTTCTTTCTTTCTTTCTAGACTGCGAGGATCTATCGGAAAAAGATACACAAAATGCGCTCCGCATTTTGTGTATCTTTTTCCGATATTTTTGTTGGAAGAGGCTTTTCTGAAATTTGGCCCGTCTAGACTGGGCCAAATTTCAGAAAAACCTCCTCTTTCGAAAGCCCCCTTCTTCCTTGTGGAACGAGGAATACAGGGGCTTCCGAATGAGTGTGTTTGCTCTTCCGCAAAAAAAAAGTGGAAGAGCAAACGTGTTCCCTGGACGCAGCGGAGTTTTTTCAGGATACCAGAGGTATCCCGAAACACACCCCACAGTCTAGCCATACTCTTTCTTTCTTTCTTTCTTTCTTCTATGTTGTTACTTTTTAAGCATTTGATTTCATCTGTCAGTTTTCTGGACAAAATTAACTCATATGTATTGAATGGCCATTTCTAAGTGATAACTACTTAGAGAGGAATCGTACCTTTTATTTGAAGGATCCCAAGGAATTGTATTAGACATATACATATAAAAAAGAAAAACCTCCCTAAAAAGAAAGATAATGTTGCAAAGTGAGCATTGATAAATTAGGCAAAGCTAGAATTAAGGTGACTCTAGTAATTTTGCCCACATGTATGTCTCCGTTATCATACAGACTTTAAGCACATAACATTTTCCCATACTGATTAGACTGTTGGTTATAGACAAAAAGGCAAGCATTTAGATTGCATACATTCATTCTGAAAGGCATAGGTATCTCAGACTGGGCACCCCAAACGAGTGGTTAACTCTAAAAAATCTTGCAGGGTTACATGGCCATGTAGTCCCAGGCTCCAGGATTAGAACCTATAGAAATCCAGTTTGTAGGAATTTTTTTCACCCATGCTTTGTAGTGCGGTCTCAAATGCTGATCGCATTTGCAAATTTGTTAGGTAGGTTGGGGCAGGCGAGTGAGAGACTGTGCTTAGCAGTAGAAAGCCGCTGAACAATGAAGACAAACACGGCAGAGTTTGTTTAATGTAAACTTGTGAGCACCCAGAATGCTGCATTTATGCTTTTTCATGGAACATTCTCTCTCTCTTTCCTGCAACATTTGCTGCATTACAGTTAATGGAATTTATGAGAATGACTTGTAATTCTCCAGAACTGCCTTGTGCGGTCATTTTAGCTGGCGCAACGTGAATTATGCAATAGCCCATTGCCTTAATTAAAACAAATTGCGTTTACTGTATCAGTCTGTACTATAAATCACTCCCCAGTGCCCTTCTTCCAGGGTTCTACATGGCCTGTTCTTGAGAAATGTTGACAGCAGCCTCCATTACCACAAACATTTTTGAGCATTTTTTTTAATATCCTTTCCCGCTTTACACGGCTTTGAGCTCCCTGCCTGGAGATACAAAACAAACCCCCTCCAAGGCGTAACAGCGGAGTAGCATGAAATAGATTCCCCTTTGCTCTCCTTTTTCTTGTAACATGCACAGCTGTAGAGAGTCACGTTGAGGTGATACAGTTTATTAATTGCCATGATGGGGATCACCAAAGGACGAGCAGAAATCTAATTGTTTGCAAAGTTTGAAGGTTCCGGGGATCCCTCACACCAGGCGCCACCATTCAAGGGGACAACGAAGCAAACAGATTATTAGTCCTTTGTGTCACTCTTGTTTAATAAAGAGAGTGACCGTTGGGTATTTAAGTTCATTTAAGCTCAGAGAAGCTTAAAAGGAAGTGTTAAATACGCCATCTCATAGTACAGAATGGAGTAAGCTAGATTCTCATTTAGGACTTAATCCAAAGCCCACAGAAGTTAGGGGAAAGACTTTCTCTACTCCACTGGGCTTTGGAAAAGGCCCTTATGACTACAGTTCAGCAAAGCATTTAAGTTCCACTTGTTTAAAATTAAGCACGTTCTTGGCAATACGTTGAGGAGGGAGTTGGCTAAGTACATGTTCAAGAAGCTTGCTTAGTGTGACCAGCAGTGGCGGCCCGTCAATATAGGTGAACTAGGCGGTCAGCTAGGGCGCCAAGATAAACGGCCGTTGAGGGCTTTGGAGGCGGGGGCGCCAATCGCACGCCGATCGCACATTTCGCCTAGGGCTCCAGTTGCCGGCAACTTGTCTAGGGCTGCTCCTGGTGACCAGACTTTCCCCATCCCCACCCGCAGGGCCAACCCAAGTAGGGTTGCCAGTGGATGTGTTCCTAGAGGTTTCATCACATGACATAATCTTTAATTAAAGATTCATGTATCATCCCTGGAAACTCCGGAACAATTCTGGAGGGTTGGCAACCCAAGGCCTCCCTACCTCCCACCGCTGTGGGGCTGGGCTGAGGTCCTCCTTCTCCCAGGGCTAGTCCCAACCCCCTGCCCCCACCATCTACCTGGGGGGGGGTCTGTCCTCCAAGCCCATCTGTTGCCAGCCTGGTCATCTGAGGCCACCTGCCCATGCATGCGACTGATCATCTGAGTCCCATACCCGTGTATGGGGCTGCCCGAGGCTGCTTTCTCATTCACCTGCATGGTGCCACCCAAGACCTCCTCTCTTCCAGCTGTGTGGGGCAGGCAGCTGGCTGACGCTGCTCTCCCTAGCCCTCCCTCCAGAGCAGGGTTGGTGTTGCCACTCACTCCCCCAGCACATTCCTCCCCACCAGGGGCCCAACCCCACTTTTTTGACAAAACTCGACTATTTGCTCTTGACAGCTGATCAGTTGGCAAGAGCATATGGGACAAATGTCCAGTTTGGTCAAAGAAATCAGGATGGCCAGAACTGGGCCTAAAAAAGGTACTGTCCTGGCAAAACAGGATGCACGGTCACCCTAACCATGCAGAACACGGGTCTTGATTCCCAGTATGTAGGTTTAGGGCTTCAACCGTGTCATATTTATGCTATTGTAAGTCATAGAATCATAGAACGCTAGAAATGGAAGGGACCTCGAGAGGTCATCGAGTCCCATCCCCTGCCCTCACGGCAGGACCAAGCACCATCTAGATCATCCCTGATAGATGTCTATCTAACCTGCTCTTAAATATCTCCAGTGATGGAGATTCCACAACCTCCCTAAGCAAAAAGGCTTAGAAGACCACCCATGCCCTACTCCCCCTGCCAAGTGGCATGGAAGGGTATGTCTACACAGCAAAGTTATTTCGAAATAACAGCCGTTATTTCGAAATAACTTTCCTAGCATCTACACAAGCCAACTGCTATTTCAAAATTAATTTGAAATAGCGGAGGGCTTATTTTGAAATTGGTAAACCTCATTCCACGAGGAATAGCGCCAATTTCAAAATTGCTGTTTTGAAATAAGTGCTGTGTAGACGCTTATTTCGAAATAGGGGGCCTCCAGTCCTTCCCAGGGTGCCCTGCTGGCCGCCCTGACCACAAGGTAACTTCTGACCTGATGCCCTGCCGGAACCAGTTCCGGCTGGCCTTAAATGTGATTCAGCGTCCAATCAGTGTGGACGCGCTATTTCGAAATAGCAAAAAGCTATTTTGAAATGCGTTTTGTGTGTAGACGCATTATTTCGAAATAAGATATTTCGAAATAACGCTGTAGTGTAGACATATCCGAAGGGACTGTCAGGAGTGAGATCAATGAAGAGGGCCTCCACTGAACGCAGCCTAACTCCACAGGATAATACTAAAGTCTTGTCTTTGTGGAGTTGCAATGCATAGCAAATCCACCTGAGAGTCAGTGGTGCCCCAGCTCACCACACACTACCTGGCTATAGAGCCCTGCTTCCGCCCCTGGGAAGAGCTGCAATGCATTTGATATATTGGCTTTTCAGCTGGCAATACATCAAATTGCACTACCGAACTTTTAGTGTCCATAAAGACAGTGAGTGCATGGCCATTTATTGGCTTGCCACACATTAGCCCTCGGTGTAGCCAAGCCCATAGGATGGGCTAAAGCAAATCCATTTAGAAGCTCTAGTGAACATCTTTTGCAGGATCCACTTAACTCTCGCTGTTGTTTTGAAGGCTGGATGTTTTACAAAACTTTATGAGCCAAGGCGATCATTCTGTGTCTTCAAGGATTTGGCAACTCAGGTTATTTGAAAGTGGCTGAAACCCTATCATACATAACATCAGCAGCAGGGTCATGGAACATAAAATCAGCCCCTGATGTCTGATTGAAAGTCTGCTAAAGCTAACAGAAAGAGATCCGATCAATGGGGCTTTGGATCAAGCTCACGGCGTCTAACCGAAACGGAATAAATCTTTATGTTTATTTTCCTCTTAGAATCATAGAATCCTAGGGCTGGAAGAGACCTCAGGAAGTCACCAAGTCCAACCCCCTGCCCAAAACAGGACCAGCCCCAACTAAGTCATCCCAACCAGGGCTTTGTTAAGCCAGGACTTTAAAACCTCAGGGCTGTGTCTACACTGCACCCCTTTTCCGGAAAAGGGATGCAGATGAGACAAGGCGGAATTGCAAATGAAGCGGGGATTTAAATTTTCCCGCTCCATTTGCATGAATATAGCCGTGCTCGAGTTGACGAAAGCGCCAGTCTGACGTTAGCGTTTTTGCGAAATAAAGCCTTTATTCCTCTTAAAATCAGGAATAAGGGATCTTTCGAAAAGGCTTTATTTTCCACAAGAGCCACGCGTCTAGACTGGCGCTTTTTTCCGTCAAAGCTCCGAGCCGCAAAAAAGCGGCAGCCATGTTTATACAAATGAAGCGGGGAAAATTTAAATCCCCGCTTCATTTGCAATTCCGACTTGTCTCATCTGCATCCCTTTTCTGGAAAAGGGGTGCAGTGTAGAAACAGCCCTAGAGATGGAGATTCCACCACATCCCTAGGGAACCCATCCCAGTACTTTACCCCCTCCTAGGGAAATAGTTTTTCCTAATATCCAACCTAGACCTCCCCACTGTAACTTGAGCCCATTGCTCCTTGTTCAGTCATCTGTCACCACCGAGAACAGCCTCTCTCCAGCCTCTTTGGAACCCCCTTTTAGGTGGTTGAAGGCTGCTATCAAATCCCCCCTCACTCTTCTCTTCTGTCGACTAAACAAACCCAAATCCCTTAGCCTCTCCTCATGTATTTGCTTGATAGTTACAAAATCATAAAGCAGACAGGACTTTCAGCAGGCATGATAATGTCTGCACACTTGTTCTGAAGATTAACTGGCTTAACCACTGGGATGATAAACATGTCAATATGTGTTTTCTTTGCTTAAAAATGAAATGAGGAGGTGATTGGAAATGTCAGAGTTTCACCTATTCCTGTAGTCAATCAGCCAAAATAAACTGGGTGATTATTATTATCGAATATGTTATTTGAAAGCAGACAAGCTGAAAAATTCTTAAACACGTTTAGAACATTTCAGAAATATCTGTATTGCTTTTGCCTCCAGATTTGATTATTCTTGTGTCATACTTGATGACTTTGTTTATTAAATACCAAAAAAATACATTGATTGATGCCGTGTGGTGGATAGAATGTTAAATGCGGGAAAGTCAGGACATCCAAAGCAACAGACCCGACAGCACAGTGTGATGTATTTTTACATTTGTGTCTACTGTAGGAGGATATTTTCCATATCTGACTAATATGATCCTGTGGCCAGTCTATTGGTGCCTATCATGGCTAACTTTTTTATTTCTCAACCAATTTTTATCACATTGAGTATGCATATCTTGCTAAGGCCTCTGCCCATGCTAAGCATGTGGTTTGCAATCCAAACAATGTCTGAGTTTCCTGAGCACGAAAATCAGTTCAAAAGTGGCCAAAGAGATTATCTTCCAACTTTCCAAAGAGATTCACTTTTGGACTGTGAATAAGAAAGCGTGAGAAAATTTCAGCCCCCAAAGGTAATCTGGGGGGGAAAGTGATAAACCCATGAAAACAACAGCTTATAATGAAAGTGTCATCTCACCTCACTGCACTGAATGGGCACCGTAAAACATGATTGAAGGAGTTTAGAGATATTGCTAATGGCTTCGACATAAGGAGGGTGGCTATAAAAGATGAGAGGATACATGGCTAAAACTGCCCACTGCAAATCTCTGAAGAGCGTCTAACCAGTCAGGCATGCAGGAAAAGGGTGGTTGCTACCCAGACTGCTCGTGCAAATCTGCTAAGACAGAGGGACCTTCTGGACCTTCAGGATTTGACTTCCTTTGAATGTAGTGCCGTTTTTTTCAGGTTTGAAAAGTTTCCTATCCAGTGCATATGAGGAGGGGATGTTGGCTAGTAGGTAGAGTAGAAGACTTGATTTCTGGGAGCCAGGACCACTGGGTACCACCCCTGGCTCTGACGGATAATGTGGTCTACTGGTTAGACAAGGACCCTAGGAATAAGGACTCCTGGATTCTTTTCCTAGCCCTGCAGCTGAGTTTCTGTGTTACTGTAGGCAAGACTCTTTGCATCTCTATCTAGCCTTTGTTAAAATGGGTATAAATAAAGCTCTACCTGACTCAGTTGAGGTATTTTGTGGCTTAATTAACATTTTCAAAATCCTAGAACCTCTGAAAGCTATTGCATAATTGTACGGGACCAGCAGCAGCTGCATACAATTACTTACCTATTTTACGACGTCTGCCCCTTCTGACCAATACAGTGAGAGGAATGGGAGTCATTTTATTCAGGGTCAAACGAGAAGCTTTCCTGAGCACATTTATGGTACGTCTACACTGCACAGTTATTTTGGAATAAATTATTCTGGAATAGTTATTCCGAAAAAGCTTATTTCAAAATAGCACATCTACACTTGCAGGGAAGCTTCAAAATTAGTCCAAGGCAGGCTTCCCTAATGTAGACATGCTATCTTGATTTAGAGCCCCAGGAGGAATAACTTAGAATGGCCCTGGTGAGGGGCTATTTCGAAATAGCAGCAGTGGAATGTCTACACACACCTTATTTCAAAATAGCTATTTTGGAATAGGTGTTATCCTTCCTAGAATGAGGTTTACAGAAGTCAGAATAAGCCATCTGTTATTTCAAAATTATTTTGAAATAATGGAATGGCTGTGTAGCTGCTCACATAGTTATTTCAGAATAACAGCTGTTATTCTGAAATAACTTTGCTGTGTAGACACACCCTTAGTTAGCACTAGAGAATTTAAGTTCTGATCTGGAGCTACCTTTTGAATGTCTTATGGTTCAGAGCATGTTCTAGCCATGGAATTAATAGGAAAGAATCAAAGAAAAAGTGTATTTTTCCTACCTCTCTCCAAGGAGTTTTATTTAAATAGGAATAATAATATGGAAAACAATCTGATTCCTAAAGCAACTCCCTCTGTTTCACTGTAGAACTTCTGCTTAGAATGTTTCTCAGCCTCTCCTCTTGACTGACTGCCTTCTAGAGCGTTAAAGAAACTGTACATAAACCCATGGTTTGGACTTGCAATGTTCCAGGTTGGTCAAATAGGTTCCATGCCATCTAACAGTACCTGAGAACCACTCTTCTCCCTGAGCACTCTTGTTAAATATTGTCATCCAGAACCAATCCCTTCCTTTGCTCAGACCCCTAGCACCAAGAACATAAGAATGACCATACTGGGTCAGACCAAAGGTCCATCTAGCCCAGTATCCTGTCTGCTGACAGTGGCCAATACCAGATGCCCCATAGGGAGGGAACACAACAGGTAATCCTCATATGATCCCTCTCCTGTCAACCATTTCCAGACAAACTGGGCCATGGAGTCAGTATGGCCAACCTGAAGCATTCCAAAGTCATGAACCAGGTCTCCAAAAATCATGTGGGCTTGTGGTTTAATAATGGATTTTGGGAGGAGGAAGTTTGTCTGTCTTCTGCTTTCAGGAGTCTTTGCGGGCATGTATACAACCCTTTCTTCTGGCAACAACTAGGGTTAGAAACCTATATATATTTCTTTTTGATGAAAGCTGAGATTCTCATGTCATTCTATGATTCCGGGAGCTGAGGCTTCAAAGAAACCTCAGCTGTCCCAAGACTTTTGATACAACCCCCAGAGCTGGTGACAACTCTGCAGATGACTTTCTGTGTTACAGCAGGCAAGACTCCTTGTATCTCAGTCTAACGTTCTCTAAAATGGGTATAAATAATGTTCTCCCCGTGTGTCCTATCAACTGTTCTCCCCAGCCATACCTCTCATCCTAAGTCAATCAATTCCTCATTTCTCGTAGTATTGCATATACCCGTTCCACCACTACCTCCTCCTCGGCTCCTTCCTCCTCGTCTTCTTGCTAAAATGGCAGGAGATGCCTCACTCCAGAAAAGGCGACTCAGCTGAGAACCAGATATCTCCTTGCAGCCTGGACTTCATTGTGGGTGCTTGTGAGGGGGCAGGGTATAACACACACTTCTGTGGTCAGTATCACTCATGGGCGGGCTTTGGCCTCTCTCTCTCTGTCTAGTGTGCTGGTGTTTACGACTTGCAAGCTAAGGCAAGTCATTGATTCAGGAACCTGGGCACTTAGACAGGAAACAGAGGAGGTGGACAGGAAGCATGTGATAGACTATTCTTGCACACCCTCTTCCTTGTTTACTGTAAGCATCCCCAAGGGGGCTTCTGCTTTGCTCATGCTCCAGCGTCTGGAACTCAGTCTGCTTCATGCTCCTTCAAAGACTATCTTGCTGCCATCCTGGCCTAGCCCAAGTTCTCAGGCAGCTCTCCTGGGGGTGCAAGTAGGAGACTGTTGAGTGCATAGAATTCCACACCAAGCAGTAGGTGGTGTTAACCCCCGGAGAGATCCTAGTTGTGGATTTTCTGAGGACAGGTCAACTGAAGGTGAGTCTACAACAAAAGTAGATGTGAGGAAATCTATCTGACTAATTATCTTTACTGCGCCCACAATTTCTGATTCTTGAGTTAGCTCCCCATAACCACCCCCCTTTCCTCTTGCCATCTCCTTCCTGTGACATGATTGTGTCTCTAAGGTTACATCTACACTGCAACGCTATTTCAGGGTACCAGAGTATCCTGAAATAACTATCCCGTGTCTTCACAGCAAGCCCATTATTTCAAAGTATAACGGTCTCTCTATTCCGACAACCCTGTAAACCTCATTCCACAAGGAGGAAGGGACATTTCAGAATAGCGGGTTATTTTGAAATTTGGCACTGTGCAGACAGCGCCAAATTACAAAATAAGCTATTTTGAAATAAGATTGAAATAAGATATGCAATTTGCATGTCTTATTTCGAGCTACAGTGCAGTGTAGATGCACCAGAATGGAAAGATGCTCTATAAGGCTACATCTACACTGCAGCACTATTTTGGGATACCAAAATAGCTATTTTATGTCTTTTGAGAATGCCTGTTCTTTTGAAATGTCACAGGTGCACTATTCTGACATCCCTGTAAACCTCATTCCACGAGGAGTAAGGGACGTTTCGGAATAGCGATGTATTTTGAAATAAGCGCTGTGTAGACAGTACCAAATTTTGGAATAAGCTATTTTGAAATGGACTCAAAATTGCGTAGCTTATTTTCAGCTATGGGTGCGGTGTAGATGCACCCTAAGATATTTTTCCCAGACTGCATTGAGAGTTGTTGAGAGAGTTGAGGCTACATTTCCTGAGCCAGTGCAAGGCCCTGACCATAAAGCTACACTTCTGTTTGCTTCTTCTGCCTTTTTCACCTCAAAATGGCCTCTTTGTCTCACAGGGTACGTCTACACTTGCTCCCTAGTTCGAACTAGGGATGCAAATGTAGGCGACCAAAATTGCTAATGAAGCAGAGATTTAAATATCCCACGCATCATTAGCATGATCTCGCTGGCGCGTTACTCAGCTCAACAGCTGTTTCAAAAGTGAAAGTGAGTGCTGGGACGCGTTAGTTCGAACCAAGGGGTTAAAATGAGGAGTAACGTTAGTTCAAACCAAGGGGTTTAGTTCAAACTAACGCACCCCAGCGTGCACTTTCACTTTCGAAACAGCTGTTGGGCGGAGTAACGCGCCGGCGAGATCATGCTAATGAAGCGCGGGATATTTAAATCCCCGCTTCGTTAGCAATTTCAGTTGCCTACATTTGCATCCCTAGGTCAAACTAGGGAGCAAGTGTAGACGTACCCACAGTGATTAATGCAGCAGCCAGTTTGGTCATCACAAAGTACAACTTCTGGTCCAGGTCCAACAGCCAGGCAGGTGAACTGATATAGGTGGCCAAGATCCTGATTTCTAGCAAGTGTTTTTCCTCATCCCCTTGTTTATCTTTCCTCATGCCTTCAGCCTTCCTTCTCCTACCACCTGAAATCCTCATCGCTCAGATGTGACCCTTGATCTCTTCACAGCTCTCTCTGGCTCTGAAGTGTCCAGAGATCACCTCTCACTGCCATCTGGAGATTTGTGTTATGAAGATTCTGTGCTTGTATCAGTCTCCGTTTCATGTCCCTGTCACTTCCCATCGTGTTACTGTAGTGAAGGGGTCAGTAGAAGTTCAGATGGTGTCCTCCACCATGACACAGACGCAGCCTCTCACGATTTGTTGGGGGATGGCAGCGGTGCACTGTTCACGGAAAGGTAGCCTTGAACGACTGACTAACAATTGGAGGTGACCGAGACGTACAACTTACTGCTCAGGAACAATGTGACAAGCTTCATCTTTCTTTACTGCCCGGCTCTGAGGTTAGGGAGGGTTATAAGCATATTGGTGGGAGGGGATAAAGGAGACCATTATATGAAGTCATCTACATGCTTTGTTCTTGTTTGCTTTTCTTTTTTGCCATTCTTCTTCCTTTCCTGCTTCGTCCTACTGACTTTCAGTGGACCACAGGCATGGAACACCATAGGGAGCAGAATTTGCCTTCTATTCTGATGAGTAAATATTGCCCATCATTTTATTCTAGATTAGGAAAGTCAGTGCTTAAAATGTAAGATGGTCGGGGAGGAGGAATGCCATATTTTAGGACATTCCAGCAGATTTCCTCCCTGCTGCATTTAATTTCAGACTAAAATGTGCATTGCATATGCACGCATACACTACATATATCCGTATACATGTATATTCTTAACATGGGTTAGAGCCAATCTGCTCTATCTTTGTAATAATTCCAGCAGAGGGTAGTAAAAAATTCAGGCTAGAAGGATTTGCAGTGGGGGTCAAAGGCTCGACCACATAGGAAATTGAGATTAAGCCCGCGGGTGTTAATGGGCATGTCTACACTGCAATTAAAGACCAGCAGTTGACTCAGGCTCACAGGGCGCGGACTCACAATGCTATTTTGTTGCGGTGTCAATTTCTGGACCCCGCAAGGTGGGTTTGGGAAATAACACCCTCTGGGGTAGACGGGGCAATGATCTGTGAGCACCCACAGGCCAACGTCCCGAGAAAGGCCATCACACAGTTCACTGACACAGAGGCGCTTCTGCGCACAGCCTGGCTGATAACGCTGGGCAAAGCTGAGGAGGTTTTCAAAACAATGTGGCTGTGTCTACATTGGCACCCTTTTCCGGAAAAGGGATGCTAATGAGACAAGTCGGAATTGCAAATGCAGCGGGGATTTAAATTTTCCCAGCGGCATTTGCATGAACATCTGCCGCTTTTTTCGGCTTGGGCTTTGGCTGACGAAAGCGCCAGTCGACGCTGGCTCTTGCGAAAATAAAGCCTTTTCGGAAGATCCCTTATTCCTCTTAAAATCAGGAATAAGGGATCTTCCGGAAAAGGCTTTATTTTCCGCAAGAGCCAGACTGGCGCTTTTTCCACAAAGCCCCGAGCCGGAAAAAGCGCAGCCATGTTCATGCAAATGCCGCGGGGAAAATTTAAATCCCCGCTGCATTTGCAATTCCGACTTGTCTCATTAGCATCCCTTTTCCGGAAAAGGGTGCCAATGTAGACACAGCCTGTGAGAGCAGAATTCCAGGTGAGGATTTGTTTGTCAGCAGATTGACAGTAAGAGCCGAGATTTCAGCTAAATGGAAAATTGACCTGTTTTGTTTTAGAGAGACACACAGAGGTCTGCATTATTACCATGCTCCACTCCTGGAAAAAAAACATGCAATGATTAATCAGTGTCCACATGGGATCTCAGAGTTGTCGCTCTGTCACGTGCCATGCTCCTGTGAAAAACTTCACAGCCATTGCAGGAATAGAACCCTAATCTGCCCATCCACACACAGTACAGCCCTCTGCCATTTGAATGTAAGGAAATCGCCATTGGACAATAGCCATATAGGTCCCATGACACATGCCATTGAATAGTTTGGATTCTGTGCAGGAGTGTGGCGCAAATACACACTAGGCATGGCCCCACCTGGGACCTCCCGGCAGTATAGTAATTACAGCTGGGCAAATAAATGATTTTTTGAGTCAGTGGCCAAACCAAAAAATGAAAAACCAAAGTGGATTGCAGGATGAACCAAAACAGCAGCATTTTGGCTTTCGCAGTGAACCCAAAGTGGTTGCCACTAGTGTTCTCTGTAAACTGAGCCTTACAACCATTCAGGAGAGATTTCAATGCTGCCTAGCTGAGTAGCAGAGAACCCATCGGTACATTGTTTGTTTCTACTGGTGGTGCACATTCACACATGCCTTGGTGGACCTGGATGGAAAAATCTGTACCTGGATGGAAAAGATGATCAGGGAACACTGGTTGCCATTAATTGAGCTGCCAAGTAGGCAGCGTGACATTAGCATCTATCACAAGACACATCTACCTGCTTCTTGGTAACACACAGATTTGACATTTACCAGTGACGAGCCCAGTCACATGCCTGCAACACGGCCATGCTGAAAGCTGGAAAACCAGACACACTCTTGCAACTTCAGCTTCCCAAAGGAAGGCCCCAGAGATGAACAGCAAGTTGCTGCAAATGCATGTGACTTAGGAGAAGGCTCTGGTGCATGGAGAGCCTGACAAAAGGTAGGCAGAGAGACATGCAGACCTATCAGTGGATGGATGGGTAAGACATGGAAGACACCTTAGAGTAGTGGTCCCTGCCTGTAGGACACGTTCCCCCTAGAGGGGTGTGGAGGAACATTAGGTGTGGAGGAAGGAGGACCCAAGTTAGCCTGCATGGTGGAGTGATAGGGAGTGTTACCCAGCCCCGGTCTGCTCTCCCTCCTGTCCCCAGCTCCACTGCAGCTCTGGGCCCCCCTCCAACCACAGCCTTGCTCCCAGCCATGGCTCCACTCCCAGCTCCTGCCCACATGGTCTTCCCAGTCCTGACTCTGGCCCAGTTCCCGGCCACAGCTCCACTCCCAGCCCCCAGTTCCTGACCACAGCTCTGGCCCCGATCCCAGCCCTAATTCCCCACCATGGCTTTGGGTGGGGGAGGGGAGCTGTGTGCAGACTAGGTAAGGAGGTGAGTGAAAAAGTTTGGGGACAACTGCCTTAGAAAGTCAGTGTGTGCAAGCAATCACTGTTATGTCACCTGTTAACCCTATGTCACCAGGGGCATGTCTACGCTAACCAGAAGATCGATCTTCTGGCATTCGATTTAGCAGGTCTAGTATAGACCTCTAAATCGAGCACTGAGGGCCGCTCCTGACAGATCTGGCATTCCTCGTTTTGCAAAGAGTAAGGGAAGCCGACGAGAGCGTTTGCTCCCATCGGCCTCCCACAGTGTGGATGCCACCAAGGCTCGGCATTTTGCGTAGCTGGAGTTGCGTACCGTAAGCCAACCTTCCTGGGCTTGTGTAGACCAAAACTCAGAGCTCTATTAAAGATATCCAGGGGCCATCTCTCTATCCCGACTTGTTCTAGTATTGCTAAACCAGATTTAAACCATTTCTAGGAGTCCTGCTTGCAGACGCAGGGACTTATGGGGAGTTGGGTGTCATCAACACACCTTTTTCCACTTCCAAATAGACTTTACAGCCTATCCCCAAATACCTCTCACTCTGGCTGCTTTGATCAGGGATTTTACATCTTTCTGGTTGCTACTATTCCTTTGCCTGTCTCCGTCTCAGCCAGTGTGCCCGCACCTCAATCTCTTGGGCCTCGTTGTCCATACCAGCCCATCTCTGTGTGGACCCTCAATGCCATTATGCATCAAGCAACCCTTTCAAGCTATGACCTATTGATTATATACTTCATTAGCAATGATGAAATCCCAGCACGAGGTGTATTATTTGTGTGTTGTACTTTATTATTTCATTTCATCATTAGTAGATGCATCTATACTTCATTTCGGTAGCACTCACCTTCTTGAAAGGAATGACAGGTCTTGTTCCACAGGGGTGTGACCAACGTCAGCAAAGAGTAATCCAGAGTCCTAAAAACATCACTGAAAAATTTGAAGTTACGGTTGATTCTACAAACATTGTGATTCTACAGATCACCATGGGTATGACTACACAGCACAGTTATTTCGGGAAACCGGAGGTATCCCAAAATAGCTTCCCCATGTCTTTTGAATGCATCCACTATTTCGAAATATAGTGGACGTGCTATTTTGCCATCCCAGTAAACCTCATTCTAAGAGGAGTAAGGGATGGCTTGGAATAGCACTTTATTTCAAAATGTGGTGCTGTGTAGACAGCACCAAATAACAAAATAAGCTATTTTGAAATAGACTCAAAATAAGACGCGTATCTTATTTTGAGTTTCAGGTGCTGTGTAGATGCACCCCATGTAATTTTACTCACCCATGTCAATTTACTCACATATGGAATCCCACTAAAGTTAACAGTGAGTAGTGTTACATGTGTACGGAGGTGTTTATAGGAACAGAGTCTAAATCGAGGACATGTGTGTCTTTCTAAGCATCTACCTTTCAACTGTCTGAATGGACAAAAGCATCCGGACACCAGCTGCACATGAGCTCCTGTTATGACACTGTTGCCAAAATAGTAAAAGGCATTTTGAGATGCATAAAGAGCGGAATCTCGAGTAGGAGTGAAGTGTTATTTTACCTCTTTATTTGTCACTGGTGCAGCCTTTTGCTGGAATCCGCAGCCAGTTCTGGTGCCCACAGTTCAAGAAGGATGGTGATAAACTGAAGTGTGTTTGGAGAAGAGCCACGTGAATTTACAAAAGATTAGAAAAACTTGCTTTATAAAAATAGGGAGAGGGTGCTCCCATTAGCTCTGGTAGTGCTGGTCATCATGAGGAGCAAGGGAAGTCAATGGGAGCGTTTGCTCTCATCAACCTCCCACTGAGTAGATGGCCCAAAAACATGATTTAAGATACATTGACTCCAGCAACGTAATTAAAGTAGCTGGAGTTGTGTATCTTAAGTCAACTTTCCCCTTTAGTGTAGACCAGGTCTCAGAGAGCTACATATGTGGCCCACCATGTTAAATAGCTTGGGAACCACTAGTAGAGAGAGAGAAGAGACTGCAAATGCATGTGTAAGTATAGATCGGTGGATGGATATATCATTTATATAGTACCATAAATACAAATACCAACCTCTTTTTTTTCTAGCCCTCCTCCCACGTACCCTAAGTATGAATAATGCAAAGACAAAGCGAGCTGCATTTTTATGGACATCGTTGCTCTCAGCAGTTAGGAATAATGGTTGTCTAATTGTAGTGCTTTATTGTGTGCTGTGTCAAAGCGTGGGCGAGTAATTGCAATCATCAAAACCCTTTCAGAGTGTGTGCAAAACCCTGACCCTTGATCACCTGCCATCAAACCTATCTTAGCCACCACACCAGTCTTCTCTGGGCAGAGGAGCTAAGCTGAATGTGTTTCAAGGTTGAGCCTGGGAGTTTGAAGGGGGGCTTTTTATTTAGCGATGTGCACACTGTCATTTTCCTGAGAGCTAATTTAGGTGCCAGACATTTAAAAAAATTATACAAAATAACATGGTAACCAGCAACTAAAGAAAAAATTGATTCTCATGGGGCGCGGAGAGTTCCAATTTGAATGTCTACCCATTAAAATCCTAAGAAGAAAGACAGGAAGGAAGGAAGGAAGAGAACCTGGGGTACGTGGCAACTGTTTTGTTTTGTTTTTTTCAATTGCTACTGTTGAGATGAAGGAGAGAATGGTTTCAGAATGCAAGCAGGATTGATTGCCTTTAACGTCATCCTATTTCTATTTTTATATATTAATGTAAGCATCCCGACTTGCTGAGTGCTTACCGAACAATACAAACTGAGTGCATGTACTTTGATGGGGGCTCGCTGAGTTACGTCTACACTGCAGCGCTATTTCAGGATACCGGAGTATCCCGAAATAGCTATCCTGTGTCTTCACAGCAAGCCCGTTATTTCAGGCTTGCTATTCCGACGTCCCTGTAAACCTCATTCTAGGAGGAGTAAGAGATGTTTCAGAATAGCGCTTTATTTCAAAATTTGGCGCTGTGTAGACGAAATTTGGCACTGGGTAGACGAAATAAGCTATGCCGAAATAGCATTGAAATAAGATACACCATAGGTAGAGGGCAAGGGACTGGACTCGATAACCTCTCGAGGTCCCTTCCAGTTCTACTGTTCTATGATTCTATGATTTGCATAGCTCCAATTGTGTATCTTATTTCGAGTTACAGTGCAGTGTAGACGCATCCTGAGGAATCAAGGAAACGCCGTAAGAAAATAGGAGCTTTGTTTCTTGTATTGCTTTGAATTCTCAGCCTGACAGTGTCTGATTGGAGCGGTGTTTTCCAAACATCCGTTCACACTCCAACAGTCCTGTCCGTGTAGGGCTATCTAGGTGTAGTCTTAGTCTACATTCGTGCGGCCCGTCGGTCTAAGTTATGCAACTTCATCTACATTATTCATGTAACTGAAGTCGATGTACTTAGACCTACTTACCGTGGTGTCTTCACTGTGGAAAGTCGACAGCTGATGATCTCCCGTCAGCTCTGCCTACACTTCTCATTCTGGTGGAGAACAGGAACTGACAGGAGACCACTTGATGGTTGATTTATTTCTTCTGTACTAGACATGATAAATCAATCCCTGCTGGATCAATCATTGCTCATTGATCTGGTGTGTAGGGAAGACATGCCCATAGAGTGCTATAAATGCTATCTATCTATCGATCGATCTATCGATCTATCTATCTATCTGTTGAGCGCTCTGTCAATCTATCTATCTATCTATCTGAAATGGAGAATGTGGGAAAGATTTATCAGTACATCAGAGATGACCTGCACAACTCACTCATGGCTGTATCTTTGGGAGCAATGCAACCATGCCCATCTGGAATAAAATCTCTATCTACAGAGCATTATGTATGTTGTCCACAGAGGCAGATCGGAGGGTGAGTGAATGTATAGTTAAGCCCACCCTGAAACTTTGATCCCTCATCTAAACTCTTGCAAAGCCTCGACTCGAGTTTTTGTTTAGGACAGATTTTATCACATGTGACCTTAGAAGAATCTGGTGGTATTTCAGACCCACAAGCAGACCACCTCACCCCAGATTCAGCATCTGCCTTTCTTTTGCATTTGCTTTCAGAAAGGCCTGATGTTCACGGCTGGCAAACCCAGGTGGGCCAGGACATATGTGTCTGCTCAGATTTTTGTAATGAGGAGCTCTCTTAGACTGTGTAATTAGCCTCCTGAGGGAAGTGGTGGAAGCCCTATCATGTGGTTGAAATCAAGCAGAAAGAAATGTAGGCTGGGATATTGGGAATAATGTCCTAATGGTGAAATGTATCAGACTGTGGAGGAGTATCCCGAGGGAAGTGGCAGTAACTTCATTATCGGAATTTAAAATGAGAATGGACAAAACACTTAGGAATGTTCAGTAGGAAACAGTCCTGCCTAGGCAGGGAGAGGACTTTGTTTCCTCAGAGATGCTTTCCTTCTCTGATGTTGATGATTCACTTCTCTCCTACACCCCATCCCGTTCCCCACCATAAACCTGACTCATTTTCTAGAGTTGGGCATTAAGAAGACGACTACGGATGCATTTTACAAGGCCTCAGCATAATACCATAGAGAGATGGTAAATGCCAGATTGCAAACCAATAGATGGTCCAGATTTCCTGAGGGAAATTTAACACAGCCACTGAGGGTCTTAGTTATCCATGCCGCTATGGGGTAGTGGCCTGAACATTGGGTTAGGCACCTGGAAATTAGAGTTCTCCTCTTGATTCTGCCACCAATTGGCTGTGCAACTGTGGCCAAGTCACTTAGGACCCTGCTAGCCCTGAAGTCAGTGGAAGGACTCCCATTGGCTTCGACAGACAACTAAAGAAATCCTTTCCACCTCGGTTACCATGGAGAGTGATGCCTGCCTGGCTGTTCTGGTGTGCTTTGCCATCGTTTGCTGAAAAAAAAAGTATAAGTCACATTATCAGAAAGAGTGGGCACGCCCCACTAGACTATACCTGCCTGCGGCAGGGTTGGAATACATTGTCTTTGGAGGAATAGTGGCTATTGGTTTGTAATCCCATCATTCACCATCTTCCCAAAAGCCTGGTATGTATGCATCCAACGTGCTGCCAGAAGACTTGTGTCTTCATTATTTTTCCTACCGTAGCACCTTGGACCCTAGTCATGGACTAGAATCTCATTGTGCCTGGAGCTGTACAAACACAACAAAAGACAGCCCCACCACAAAGAGCTCACCATCTATATAGAACAGGGGTGGGCAGTAAGACAGCAGTGGTTCACCAGGCTCACTCATAGCTCCCATTGGCCATGAACAGCGATCCTCGGCCAACGGGAGCTACAAGCACCCGTACCTGCAGAGGCACAGGTAAACACAGCATCGTTGGCCCGCTAGAGGCTAACCCTGGTGAACTGGGTCTGGCCCGTGGACCGGTGTTTGCCCACCACTGGTCTAGAAGGACGAGAGACACCAGATGGATGCAGACAGACAGACAGATGGGAGAGTGCAAGGAAACAATGAGCCAGTTGCCAACTGCTACCAGCAGCAGTATTCCCAGGTATGAAAGGTCTCACCTTGACTGCTTGCTTCCCCCTCCAAGCCATCTGATGGGACCCAGCCTCTTGAAAACTCAACCCCTCCACGCTCCCTGAAACAGCAGCAGCTGGAAGGGAAATAACAGTAAAATTCTATGGCTGTAATAAAACGCATTAGCCATCTGAACACTCATTTCAATCAAATAATGCAGCCCATTCATATTTAAACAGGAAATATTGTTTAATGTTTATGGTAATGATCAAATCAAATTTTAAAAATTAAACATGAAATTAAACATTAAAGCGAGGTTCCAACATTTGGCACATGGGCCGCCAATGCCAACGCGCTGCTCTGTGCTGCGGGAGCCAGCGCCTGAAATGAGAGGGGGCCTGACCGCATTGCTGCTCTGACCTCTTTGTCACCCAGCGGGGCATGACAGCTAGGGATTGCCAGGACCGGGGGCTTTCAGGATTGCAAAAACTGAGCTGTCGGAGCAACCAAAGCTGCTCCGGGCTGGGTGGTAGGTCGACAATTATCCAGAGCTATGGAAGTCCCTCTTCTCCAACCTCCCCGACAGGCGCCTATGCTCGTAGGCAGAGCCATGATAAAGGAATGAACCACTGGGAGGTGAGAGGTATGGGGGATAGCAACCTAAACTATTTCTGAGGTGGGAGACGCAGTCAAATTAGAAAGCAGCTAACTGGGATATGTCTTTTGGTTCAATGAAAGGCCGCTGGTATCTTTAGTCATCAAAATACAGCGGACTTCTACTTCTTGGAAAGTCCAACTGAGGGAAAACAATCTATGTCATAGGGTATAAGACCAGAAGGGGCATATCATTGGTCTGACTTACTGTATGCCACAGGCCATTATATTTCACCCAGATTACCCCGATATTGAGCCCAAAGACTAAGGCCAAGTCTACACTACACCTGGACTATTGGCTTAAGATACACAACCCCAGCTCCGTAGAATACATAGCTGGAATCTGTTTACCTTAAGCTGAGCTTGGTGGCATCCCCACAGTGGGAGACCAATGGGAGTGACTGCAAGAAGTACAGGCACCAGCCAGAGCTGCTCTCAGTGATCGATTTATGAGTCTATACTAGACCTGCTAAATCGAACAGCAGAATGTCAGTCTCCAGCGCAGCAAGTGAAGATGTGCTCTTAGTTAATCAAAAGCACTAGGTCCTCAGGAAAAGTGTGCCACAGGCTTACAAGAGGAGCCTGAAGTGTCATCGGTCCCTAAGTCTCTTGCGATGGCAGGGAATTGTTGAGGTGGGATATGCCCAAACAATGCAAAGGAAGGCAAAAAACCTCCACAGTCTCTACCAATCTAACTGGTCAGAGTGGATTTTTTCCTGAGCTTAAATCTGGAGCTCAGTTAGACCCCAAGCATGTAAGCAAGACACACCAACCAGGACACTGAGAAAGGGGATTCACTGCACTCCTTGCACACCAATCCACCCCAGGCAGTATCCCATTTTGGGGCTGATGCTTTGGAGGAAGTCATTCCCAAGCCCCAATACACGATTATATATCAAAAAAAATTACATTCTGCCCCTTGCAGGAAACTGGAGCCATTTCTTTAAGCTATATTGACCTCAGTGACACAGTGCTAATTTATACCATTAGAGGATTTGGCCCTGTGCTTTTCCAGGTATTTAAAGCCCAGCAATGTTCACCCAACCATTGTTTATGAGAAGATGAGCCAGAGTCCCAAACTATGAGAGTGTGCCTGAACTTCCCCAGAGTTCTGGGATGCTTGGATCTAGTGTTCTCGTTTGCATCCATGTCTAGTTTATGAGAGATTAAGTAAAGAGCAATGTCCAAGTCATACTGAAGATGGGAGCTGTGGGGACAGAATGGAATTGCCCGTGTTCGCATTTGTGAAAGACATGAGGACTAACAATTGCACCAACGTCCATCATCTAGAATGATCACAAGCACTCAGAGCATGGGTTTTATACCAGACTAAATTCTGATCTCAGTGTAAACCTAGATTCATAGGGGCTTCCTCCTCCTTTCAAGTACACCCATGTAAATCTGAAGTGACTCCATTGACACGAGGCCTTGTTGTGCTCCCCTTGTACCTAAGCACCTCCACTTGAAGTCAGAGGAGTTCCTTTAGGTTTACATTGCTATATGAAATACTGGAGTCAGACCCATTGTGTCTAGGTTTGCCTCAGCATGAGATGAGAATTTAGCTAATCCCTGATTGTGCCATATGTCCACTTTTAGGGCCTCTTCAATGGGCAACATTGTTCATCTTCCAGGGCGTGTATACACTAGGCAGAAAACCGATGCTCCAGAGGTCAATCTTCTGGCATTCAATGTAGCAGATCAAGTATGGAGCCATACATCGAACACTGAAGGTAGCTTGGGCCTTCGGCTGGTATTCCTCCTTTCGTGAGGAGTAAGGGAAGCCAATGGGAACAGTTGCTCCCATGGGTTTCCATTGTGTGGACGGCGCGGAAATGTGATTTAAGATATGTCGACTCCAGCTATGTAATTAACAGCTTATTTCAATCTTCCACTGTACTGTAAACCCAGGCCCCAGAGCCATGTACAAATTCACCTGTGGTTTGTAGGCTGTCCAGAAGGGTAGCCCCTTTTGCTCAGCTAGTTTGATCTTTCTGGGATCCTGTTGCTGGTGGAGATTAATTTAAAATTAGCACTGCTTCAGTCCTCCATCAAATTACATTTTGCTCTTAAAAATGCTCCCTTGCAATTAGAGTCAATTCTTCCTTCTTTGGTAGGCTGCCTGCCTCCACTTATGGTTGAAGCAGCACACACAGAAACTCTTTCTTTTCTTTTTCCTTTTTCTGTGGTATTTTTTTTTTCTCCCCAACAAGACAGAATAAATTAGCTGGGAGCCTACAGCAAAATGGTGAGATTTATCTTAACCTGTGACTACCGCGCTCATCCTTGTACCATGCACTTTAAATTGGATTGGGATCCTGTAAGAGGCTGTCAAGGATTCCGTTTGTTCTGCTTGACATACAGATGTACAATTGGTAAAACTGCATCTTATCTTAGTAATTGTCTACAGTGCTAAGTCTGTACCTACTTATTGACTTCAAAAGTCAGGTCTCATCTGTGCTGCCTCCTGATCCCGCGTCATCCTGCCAGTCCCAGCGCTATTCATGCAGCTTTCCGTTCAGCTTCCTTTGCTAAACCATCACCCCCCGGTTTCAAGGTTTACTTTGGGCTTGGATTTTTTTTTAATCAAATCCATTGGTTTTATTGAACATGTGTTTATTTATTCTGTTGGGTGAATGTTTAAACTGATTTTCTTATGGTTGCCGCTGCTGTTGAATTTAGAATGATAGAATCCTAGAATCCTAGAATTTGAAGGAACCTCGAGAGGTCATCGAGTCCAGTCCCCTGCCCTCACGGCAGGATCAAGCACAGTCCAGATCATCCCTGAGAGATAGGGTAGATAGATAGATAGGATTTGGTTTTGTCTAGAAGAGCTATCTTGGGCATTAGAACTGACTACCATTGTCTGAAATCTGCTAAAAAATAAACGTAGAGGGGTTTTCTTTTAATTTTATTTGGGGGGCAAAACTAAATAAATACAAGCACAGGAGATTAATGTACTTTTAAAACGTGGTTGTATAAAATATACAAGGAATGAAATTCCTATCCATCTTTCTACCTATCTAATCTATCTGCATAGTACCTCAGCATCTTTTAATACATGTATGGGTTAATAATGGTGAGCCTGAAATTTTTTTTACTCAGCTGCTTATCTGAAGTCTCTGCATTGTTTAGTTTTCAGACACGGGCTGTGAGTAGAACTGGTCAGAAAATGGCATTCTTTTTCTGACAGAAACTTTAGAAGAAAATATATATATAAACGCATTCTCAGAAGAAAAGGTTTTCGGGTTTTGGTCCAATAAGTCAATTTTTTTTTGTGAAAAGCAGATACTTTCCATGAAATATTTCTGTTGAAAATCAGCTGTGATGAACATTTTTGGACCAGCCATAGCTGTGAGTCTCTTGACACAAGACTCTGATTTCAGATTTCTGGGACTGCCTTCTTTTCTGAGACATGTTTTCAGAGAGGCTGGGAACATCATAAGGCCAAACATATTCAACGTATTGCTGCTTCTCTGTTCCTTGTCCCCACTGGAAATGGGAAACGCAGACACCCCTGAATGTGAAAAATAATGAAAAACACATTTCAAGAACCTTGGGGAAAGGGTTGATTTGCATTTACTCTGAGTCTTGGGAAGAAATTTGCAGCGTTTCCCATCTTCCTTATTCAAACTGCTTTGCATGTGTTGGGAAAAGCTCTAAACTAAACTGTAATGCATCTGGCAGAACTCAGTGGCTGTAGGGATATAATACGGGTCTAGTCCTGCTCCAACTGAACCCTACCTGCAAAACTCCTTTTGGAGTTGAATGGAAGTAGGATTGTACCCTGTTTGTTCTTCAGAAACAGCAGAAAGTTACTTAGCCATCAGATTGGTTTCTCAATAACATTATGCAGGCCCCAGTCCTGTTGCTGCTGAAGACATTGTCAAACTGACCACCGAGTTCAGTGCAATCAGGGTATGTCTGATAAATATTAAGAAATCACTGGTGTGCATATTCATCACTAGAAGATTTCCCCAGCATTGCTCGGGTCCTTAACTCGATTAATTTTTGTTTTTCTTCATTTGAATCATTGCCCTGGGGTGGGGCAGGAGAAGAGGGGTTCAGTAGGCAGGCTGCCCTAGGGAGGGAGGACTACCCCAGCCCTCTCTCACTGAAGAAGCTTGGGGCCAGGTGAGAAGTGCCTCTCTATGGCTTTGTCTACACTACGAGTTTTTGCCGGAAGAGGCAATGCAAATGAAGCACTGATTAGCATTTTGTCACGCTTCATTTGCATAATCTGTTCCGAGCCGTTTTTGCGCAAAAACAAGCAGGCATAAGGATCTCCTGGAAAGGCATGAGGATCTTGCGCAAAAAGGGTTTTTTTGCGCAAAACGGCCACAGCCACACTGCTTGGTTTTGCACAAAACCAGCTTGGAATAGATTATGCAAATGAAGCGCGACAAAATGCTAATCAGCACTTCATTTGCATTGCCTCTTCCGGCAAAAACTTGCGGTGTAGACAAAGCCGCTGACTGCGTAGGTCCAGCGGGAACAGCCAGGGGAGGATGCATGTCCCCTGGCTGGGGCAGGGCCAGGTTCATCTGTCCCCTTGCACTCCCCAGCCATAGTGGGGAATGCAGCAAACTGTGCACTTTCCCATCACTCCCTGACAAAGGGGAACAGCCAACAATGTTCCCGTACTAATGGGGGGAAGCTGCAGCTTCCCCTTCTCCCTCCTCCCCCCACAGCCTCCCTAAAGGGCATCTGGGCGGTGGTAGGCTCAGGCTGGGGTGGTTCCAAATGGGGTGATGAGAGCGCCCCCAGCCAGTCTTTCACCTGCCTGGTGATTCTGTATGTTTTCTCTATGGTTTTATGCATCTGCATGGGTGGGGGAGCTTCAGCCCCCGTCCCCCGCACAACCAAACTTTGATCTTGCTTTAAGTTATGATAAGAGGAAACTGTCTACCCAATTTGGTGGTCCTAGCTCTTTAGGCAGAATTTTTGAACAGACAGACGGACGGACGGACGGACGGACAGACTCGCTCATTCACAGACAAACTCTCTCAACTACATAGTAGACAAAGGCATGAAAAGCCATTTCCCCTCCCCTGTAAGTTGGGATGACAGCCCATAACAGTGTTGCAAAGAACCGCTGGGGCTAGATGCATTATGTCAACCAGTCAAAAGTTAAGATGACACTTGAAGCAAGGGCTTGATATGATAGATCCTTTATTGATGCCCAGAAAGATTGGACACCATGGACCATGGTACTGGTTAGAATGATAGGATGGATCCATCGTTCCATGACAGGTACCTAAGATATCTATGGCTAAGTCGCCAGCCCTATTTTAGCAAAAAGTCCAGTGGTATCTTTGATGGCTGTAAATAGTCAGCCCCTCTGATTTTGTCTCATGCAAAACAGAGTATCTCTGTAATATAGCTGGCCTGTGTGCTTCCTTTGCCGTATTCATTCTGATTTGTCACTGGGAAAGTGCTGCTGTCTTTCAGTAGATCTTTTCCTGTGGTCAGATTTCAGAATGTCAGAGTTTGCTTTACAATGAAATGAGTCTATAATGGTGGGAAGGACCTACATAGCTACAGTACCAAATGCCTGGTCCATGCCTTTTGTCTGGAAATGGGTGACCGGGGAGAGATTACGTGAGGATTACCTGTTGTGATCCCTCCCTCTGGGGCATCTGGTATTGGCCACTGTCGGCAGACAGGATACTGGGCTGAATGGACCGTGGGTCTGACCCAGTCTGGCTGTTCTGATGTTCATAAAGGTGGTCACTTGGGTAGATGCAGGTCTGAGGTTGGCTGCTAGAGCAAGAGTTGTGTTTGTGTGTCAAGTGCTGTTTCTCAAAGGCAATCTTTTTGCAGGGCTTTCCAATATGACTTTGGTTGTTTGCAGATGATTTATGATTTTTATTTTTGTATTTTTTTTAATTCTTAGCGGGCTCCCTGGGCGCCCATAACAATGGGGCAAGCAACACAGGTCCGCACTGTTACAGTGTTTCTCTTTGCAAGTAAGTCCCTGCAAATATTGCGAATCCCCCTCAGGGCACTGGCATCTTTCTAACCTCAGGAAGCAGTGGCAAGGAAGGGAATTCATTATGCTGCAGACAGTGAGGCTGAAGCACTGTTGCTTGACTTTTGAGGGTACATATTTCCCCTCACTTGGGTTCGTCCTCCCCCATCTTCTTTAGAGAGATGTATTGAAAGATAACCGGGCAAAAAGGGCGTGTGGTGGATGCCGGGACCTTGAACGGCAGCTTAGCAGCAGGGGCCCATCCTTCAGAGGGATAATATACAGGAGAGAGCAAATGGACGAGTTTTGCTTTCACATGTTCACACACATCTCTTTTTGGCTTTGGTAGGGATCTCTCTGAAGGTGTACCAAAGAGCTGAATTTTAAAATGTCTATATTCAAAGACAACGAGTAGTCCTGTGGCACCTTGGAGACTAACAAAAAATATTTATCAGATCACGAGCTTTCGTGGGTTAAACCCACTTCATCAGACCATTTCAGTATTGGTGGAGAATTTGCACACCAGAAAGTTGAGGACTCAGTCCTGAAAGAGAAATCCCAACGAGTTTTAAGGGTCTCTTCCCTTTGCCCTTGAAAGTCTAAATCGAAAGACAAATGTTGCCCTTCGTGCAAACCTAAGGACTTCCAAATGAAGGGCCAATAAAGACCAATATCGGTGGGGTTTGGGGGCGTAACTGAAAACAGAGCTGACCAATTGTCATCTCTGTACATCCAACCCACCTCTGAACTAGGGCTGAACCACTGGGCTGGGATGAAAGAACCGTCTCAACCCTTTGCCCAAAGCCTGAAATGAGCTTTTAAGGTTCTAAAAGTTTCCTTATAATTGAGTTTGCTTAATGGAACCCATGTTCACCTCTGTCCTTCCAGTACGCCACCAAGCGAGGAAGCAGAAATGCCAAATTTTTCTTATACAGCCTGATCCAACACCCATTGAAGAAAACAGATTAGGCCCAGAGTGTTTCCAGCATGTCCCTATGTGGATACATGGTAAATCTCCTGACACAATGTGTCCTTGTAGGCTTTGCTGCCCGATTTCCAAATCCAGTAGGACTAGCCATAGGGATTAGGTCAGTTTTCCCAACTGAAGTCTGTCCATGTCAAGTTAATGGCAGAATTGGGGGTTTTAGTATCTTCCTACGTTAAAAGACCCTTGTGAACACCAGAGGAGCAAAACAAATCAGAAGGAAAGGAAGGAAGGAATATTTGTTAAATAACAATGAAAAATCAGTACATAGTGTTAAATAATTATCTGAAACTCATGTACACAGACACCATGGTGATGGGCTACGCATAAGGACTAGATCAGACTAAACCAGAAACTGTAATTATCTGAGTAGTTAATTTAAAGAAAACCCATTTCAATGTCCCTTTAAATCTTTAGATACCAAACCCTGAGGGCTTGTCTACACTACGGAGAAGATCAACCCTCTGGAGGTTGATCTTCTAGCATTCAATTTAGCAGGTCTAGTGAAGACCTGCTAATTTGAACTGAGAGGGTGCTCCTGTAGATGCCGGTAGTCCTGCTCCTCACGAGGAGTAAGGGAAGCGTTCGCTACAGTCAACCTCCCACTGCATGGACGGTGCAAAAATGCAATCTAAGATATGTTGACTCCAGCTACATAATTAATGTAGCTGGAGTTGCATATCATAAGTCGACTTTCCCCTTTAGTGTAGACTAGGCCAGAGAAAAAGAGAGAGAGAGAGAGGTTTATAAATACTCTGAGAACCTCAGATGAAAGGTACCACCATATAAACATCACATTTGATTATTACATTGGGGTGAGGGCAGGCATTCCTCATGGAATTCTCTACTCTGAAAATACAAGCTACTCTACTGTACATAAACATTTCCTCTGAATATTGCCCATGTTTGTCAGATGTCATTCCCTATTGCTCATTGCCATTTACATGTTGGCAAGTTGACTTTTACTAAGGTAGGAGTAGGTTAAAGATTTCAGATTTAATGCCGGAGGCAGCCTTCCACGCTCAGCTTTCTCAATTTCACCCCACACTGACATTATATCAAACTGTGTTTCTACCCAGTGGGGACAGCCTCCGATTATTTACAAAATACAACACGGACGTCAGACTAAATGAAGGCGAAAGATGTGCAGGCGGCGTGAGCGCTGTCCGCACCTTTCTAAGGACTGCTTATTAAGGAAACAGTCCTTTTAAGCAGTACTCTTTGTCATGAAAATTAGACACTTGGGATATGATCTGACCTGACACTTAACAACATTTATTGATCAGATTCCTCCAGTAATAACAATGCTAATACCAATTAACAATTAATAACACATAATAGTGTGCACAAATATTGTGTCATCTCGTCAAAGAGCAAAATCCTTTACAAAAATCCATCCCTAAAGGTGTTTAAGTCCCGGCTTGACAAACCTCTGGCTGGGATGATTTAGTTGGGGTTGGTCCTGCTTTGGGCAGGGGGTTGGACTCAGTGACCTCCTGAGATCTCTTCCAGCCCTAGGATTCTACGAGTCTATGATAGGTGGGCCCCTGAACACTTCATTCCTCATTGTGTCCTTACTTTGCCCTGGTCAACCCTAGAACTTTATTTTGAAATAACTCCCTCCCCCAAGGTCGAATTTATAAGCAGAGCATCCACACTACCAAGCCCGTTATTTTGCAATAACGGGCCATGGAAATCAAAATCTTCACTCCTGCTTTCCATCAGGAGTCACGCTAATTCTGAAATAGTTATTTTGAAACCACAGTAGAGTGGCCGGGCCGCTATTTTGAAATAACCACTCCCCAGAGTAATTCACACTAATTACTCTCCAGTGCTTCCTGGGGCTCTAAGTCCGAGGTAGCACGTTGACATTAACGGTGCCTGCCTCAGACTAATTTCAAGGCTTTCCCATAGTGTGGGCATGCTGATTCAATTTTGTTAAACTGGGAGTTAAGTCGAATTTACTAATTTCAAAATAGTTTCCCAGTGAAGACATGGCCTATTAGAATTGAATAAGGGATCATGGTCTGGGGGCTTAGCTCAGAGGCCTGGCAGTCAGTCCCACTGGGTTCTAGTCCAAATGCTGCCATTAATTTGATGTGTGAAAGTAGGGAAATGTTTTCACTGCTCTTTGACTTAGCGTCCCCAACCGTAAAATGAGAATAATTATATTTACACTTAGAGATGATTTTAGATTTTTTTTTGTCAAAATAAGCTCTTTTGAAGGAACTTTAATGCTGTGTGGATGCACATTGATTTTGATTAAATGTCCCACAAAAGAAAAACGTACTGAAATGGAGGGGAAAAATGGGCATTTCCATTTCATGAGAAATTTTGAGAATATTTGGTTTTCTTCTGAGTCAGAACTGAAACTTTGACATTTCCTGTGAAATGGAAATTCTATGTCAACCAACTCTACTAACAGCACCTATTTCATAGAGTTCTGAGGCCTAATTATCCTATATCTATATTTACAAAGTCTTTTGAGCTCATCGGGTGGAAACTTCTGTGTAAGTGCAAAGTATTCTTACCATTAAGTATGTTGAAAACTCCAACGCTGCAGAATTATCTAGACTTTCACTGTTTAGAATCATTTAGCCCTCAGGCTATGGATTTCCTTTGTAGGTGAACAGGAGAATACAGCATTAACGGTAGAATAATTCACCATTAATATTTTGTTGTGATTAGTTTTGCCTCATGCATGATCTGCAAGCATACTGGAGTGTCCTCAAATGTATTAATGTTCAGATGTTTATTATCTGATACATGTAGGGGCAGGAGAGGATTTTTAAAAAAACTCTATCAATTTTATTGTGCATAAAGGATTGTGGTTACTTGATATGGCTACTCAAGCTCTGTTTGTTCACAGTGATTAGTTAGTTAAGACACAAGCGATTTTATCTATACTCTGACTGAATGAAATCAATCACCTCCAGCCAGAATACATATGCAAACAAATGATTACCCATGTGCCTTATGCATTGTGAGTACAGGTTGGACCTTTCTAGTCCGGCACCCCTGGGACCTGACCAGTGCCAAACCAGAGAATTGGCCAAGCCATGGGAGGTCGATATTGTCTAGCAGCATTACCAATACTTCCACTGCTTCCTGGGCTCTTAGAAGACATTTAGGGGTAAATTAGAGCTAAATAACAGCACAGAACACTGAGAATCAGGACTGGTGGCTGTAAATAAACTTTATGGGACCACAGGAAACTTGGCCACACCCATGATAAGTAGACATCTGGCTAACTAAAATCATGCCGGACCACGGATGTTGCCAGGCCACAGAGTGCCGGACTAGAGAGGTTCAACGTGTACTTCTGTTGGCGTAAATCAGCTGAGGATTGCTACCATGAATGCAACCTTGAAATTCCCTGTCTGTGAACAATCTTGCCACTAGAGCACCATCGCATGTAAGTTTGGTGGTAGCGAACCCAAACAGACTGTGATATAATGAGTCTCAGCTTTCATATAACACTTTGTATCTGTAGATCTCAAAGTGCATTACAAAGCTGGTCAGTGTTATTAGCCCCATCTCACAGATGGGGAAACTGAGAGGCAAAGTGACTTATCCATAGTGATCCAATGGTGGAGCCAAAAATAGATCTGCTGTCTAAAGTCCCCGTGCAGCATAAAATCCTCTAAACCACATCTCTTTGAAATAAAGCTCCTTGAAATATTCAACCATGAAGTACCTGTTCATTATTTTTTGATTTACACATCTATCACTGCTTAAGAGGAGGAACCCCATTCTGGTGACTTGTCTTGCCCAGGCAAGAAAAGTAACCCTGCACAGCAGCAACAAATGGGCATTTGAGGGCTCAGTCTAGTTTCATGACGAAGATGAATATTGGCCTATTTGAAATATTGACCAGTTGCACCCAGATGGCTCTTTCAAGCCAATATTAACTAATCTGGTCTAGCAACAGGAGCTTCACAGTATCCGTAAACTAGTTTCACAGAATCCTAAGAGTTAGAGAGAGAAAACCTTATTGGCAGCCCATCCCGATCCATCTCCTTGTTCCTTACTGTAGAGTGTCTAGTGTAGTCATTTCTCTCTAAAAGTCTCAGACAATGGCGTGTCCACCACTCGCTTTCTGGGACAATCCCACCATGTGATACATCAAGTGTCTTTCAGCCTAAGATTTTCCTTTCTTAATTTCACCCCATTATGCCTAATTTTGGACCCATGGCCCATACTAGTCAATTCCTCCCTGACATAGCTGCAGATGGTTACCACATTCCCACTGGAATGCTTCCAAACTATGGTTCTTCCTTCCTTCTACTAGGTCTTCCCAATCCCTTATTTCCATTTGTATTAGACTTATATTTATACTCACACATACACAATACATACACACACACATGAATGCATGTATGTAGTCTGTGTGTTTGTGCGTACACATAAAAACCATTGACTTGCAATGGAACTTCATCTGCATACACCAACTAAGGATCTGACCCATTATATGCATAAAGAGAGAGAGAGAGAGAGAGAATCTATATTGGGGATTAGGTGGAAAGAATTCTCTTGCTTCTTTCTGGCCATCTGATGGTCCTTAAGGCACTTGTCATCACGCATTAATTTTTCTTATTCTGCCTCAGCTCATTCCTTTTTGTCTTAAATGCCATATTACAAAATGTTACAAGGACCCCTGTCTCTCGGCATACCCACAATTCACCTGGGCATGTAGGGAAGCATGCCATGATCCATCCTGACAGATGTCAACAAGCATCTCATCAGGGGCTCAGCTGTGTCATCCCCAATGATATTGTGCGGCCAGCTCACTCCTTGGCTACATTTCACTCTCTCCTGCCTTCAGGGGAGGTGGGCAGGGCTATGCTAATTGGTTCTGACCCTCCACGATCGGGACGGGGGAGGGGAGGAATTGTCAGCACCCCGCACAATGTGGCAGATCTGGCCAATCAACACTGGAATGTTGCAACATGCTTAATTCCTTAGAGTGCATTTATGGCATGGCAGATGTCCTGGGGTAGGTCTTCTTGAGGCTGTATCTTGGACCACCTGGGACAGATTTGTCACCCTGCTGTGAGTGGTAAATTTGAGCTTATTTCTAATAAGAGCATTTGCAATGTTATTGCTGTTGCTTTCCTTTTTAAACAAAGAAACAAACCAATCTTTTCCTTCTGGCCCCTGTTGTGCCGTTTCTTTCTATTGCATTCAGTGTGACATGTTGGGATATGCAGCTGTGTTTTTACTGGAGGCATCAAACACTTGGAACACTGAGGCCAGGTCTACGCTGGTGGGGAAAATCAATGCAAGGTACGAAACTCCTGTTACGTGAATTGCTTAGCTGGAGTCGCCAAACCTTGCATCGATTTTCTGGGATGGCCCCACAGTGGGAGGGCGATGGGAGAAACTGTGTGGTTGACTTCCCTTTTTCCTCGTGATAGCAAGGAGTATTGCAGTTGTTGGGGATGCCCTCAGCGTTCGATTTAGCAGGTCTTTACTAGACCCGCTAAATCGAACCCTGGAGAGTCGATCCTCTGGTAAGTGGAGACATGGCCTGAGACCACAAGAGGTGCAGTCTATGTGGGTGCCCCTGAACTACTCAGCAGTCCTGTGGGTGCATAATACCTACATGCAGCTGGAGACCTCAGCATCTCTGAGAATGCTCAGCAGCTCCCCAGACATGTCCTATTTAGGGGCCTCTGGAAGGCTTAGGTGAACCTCATGGCTCAGACAGGAAAATGAAAACTCAAATCTTTTAAATATTTAAGATTTTTTTTCATTTGGGGATTTCACTGACAGTATGAGTAGACATCAAATTCCCTGCATTGTCATCAGCCGACCAAATATTGGCAGACGTGCTCACTCTTTTTTTAGGACTTGCTCTCAGTCTTTGGAATGGAAGTGATGTCTTAAAAGTTCACATGGTCAATCAAAGTGCAATTAGAGAACCCAGGATGTCTGAAATCATTAACCCACCTAAGAAGCAGCAGTTCAAGATGTCCCGCCCACAGAGAAAACCCCAGCTTTCTAAGTAGCTGCAGGATGGACAACTATGAATTAGGCATGAGTGAGCTGTCAAACCTGTCTGGATAAATTCAGAGTTGATAGGAACCTTCACCTGAAACTCAAAATGAACCTTTCCTGAGGTTTGAAAGAGTTCACATGGCTTTTCCCATCCAATAACCACTTTCCATTTACTCATGTACCTGCACTTCCGGCTTCCCACCAGCAGAATATTGTGTAAGAGGCTTTTCACATCATAACCACAGGGAAAGTCATGCGGTAGCAAGATTTCCCCCTCTGCTTGCATACTTTGCTAGTCATGGGTCATTTGGCATCTCCTCTTGGAATGAACCTGACTCTTCAGCTCTCCATTACAGTCAGGACCATGGATGATATGTGAGTGAACGTGGACCAACATGATGCCAACACAGGTGCCATCTGGTCTCATCAAAACCTTAGGAAAGAAACACTGTAAGAGCCTGTCCCAGTTTATGTTGCCCCTGTATATATAGCCCAAAATTGCTCTGGTGCAGTGGAAAAGCAGGAATGAAAACAGCAGAACAGGTCTCATCAACCCCTTTTCTTTCTTTCTTTCTTTCTTTCTTTCTTTCTTTCTTTCTTTCTTTCTTTCTTTCTTTCTTTTTCTTTCAGCACTGCAAGGCTATTTTGGGACACTGGAGGTATCCTGAAATAGCTACCCTGAGTCTACACAAGCCGGCCATTATTTGGAAATATTTTTGACATAATGCGCTATTTCACCATCCCGGTAAATCTCATTGCACAAGGGATAAGGAATGGCTCGAAATAGCACGTTATTTCAAAATTTGGCACTGTGTAGACCCGACAAATTTCAAAACAAGCTATTTCAAAATAAAATCGAAATAAGATACACAATTTGCATAGCACAAATTGCATAGCTTATTTCAAGTTTAAGGTACAGTGTAGACGCACTCAGAATTAGCATGAAACTCTTTGTTTGTTTGTTCTTGACGCTAGGAGAAGTACAGCATGGGCGGTCACCCTGCTCCCCTGGTGCATTGCCCTTCTTTTTGCTTGGCTGGTACCTAGCTCACCAAAACACCTGGTGGCGGAGCCATGTAATTAGATCCCTTTTCAAGCCATGCGGGTTCTGTTGGACTGTGGGAAAACTTGGCAAGATAAATGGTGGTGGGCCCATTTCCTTAGCGGATGAAACACCTACACTGCATCATATCTGTGCTCCATCTAAACCAGTGACCTGTCTCTGATGGTAGCCAGTACCGAATGCTTTGGAGGAAAGTGCAGGGAAATCCAGCCGTAGACAATGATGGAATAACCTGCCCACAGAGGAATTTCCTTGCTAGCCTCCATTAATTACAGGTTGGCTTTCATCCTGCTGCCACAGGACTTATATCCCTGCCCAAATGCTTCTCTTTTTAACCACTAGTGTTGTCATTTTGGTTCTCCTCGATATCCATATAAAGGACTTACCCTTTTTTATTTGGAGCTTATGGGAAGCCATCACACAGGGGGTCCAGGAGGCCGGGATACGTTTGATCAAGTGTGTTGCATTCCTATGTTCCATTAGTCAATTGGGACAAAGGCGAGGGGTGATTTTTACGACATGGTTATCAAAGGGACCCAAACAAATAGTGGCAGAGTTCCTCTGAGCAGCCTAGATTCACACACACACACACACACACACACACACACACACACACACACACACACACACACAAGCAAGGGCTTCGGTGCAGGGAGACTGAAGAGCTGTCAGGGCTGTGTCACAGTGAAGGCATCCCATCAGCTGGAGGGGGAGCTTAGCTTCCCTGGGACTTGGCTGGTGAATCAGACAGATGACTGACAGGGGTTAAAAGCTTCCTGCTTGCTTTCCCGCGCTGCCTGCTGCGTGGGAAAGAGACGCCTGTCCCTCACACTGAAGGTGTTCTCAGACTGCAAAGCATTTGGATGGAAACACTCTGCTGACTATATTGGGCCATCACAGCCTTTGACAATAACTGAACCTAGTCCCCCAAGTTCCTGGCAGATCAGACTGATCACAAGGCAGCTTCAGTCCCACAGGACCATGTGCTAACACGGCCAAAAAGCCCCATTAGTTAACATCACAATGGGGAGATGTGTCAGATGGAGCCCAGGGCCTCTGCTTAGTCACGGAACAGCCCACCCCAGCCCTGACAATGCGGAGAAAGGTCCCTTGACCCATCCCATCTCTGGCCTCTCAATGGAGACCTCCAAGCGAGGGGGCCTCTCTCTACTAACTTGAGTGAAAGCTTCCGCAATGGGCACCCCTCTCCAGTAGGAACTGGACCAAGATCTCCTTTCCAGTAGGTGGCACTGCCACAACACCCACAGTAGTAGGGTGGGCTCTTCAAAGGAGCCAAGGGGAGTTAGGAGCACAAAGTCCTCCTGAATGTCACCCGTGTTCCTAAGTCGCTTGGGTGCTTTTGGAAAAATTCGGTCCTTAATTAATAATAAAGACGGATTTTCCAGGGTCCCTACGAGAGGGAGCTGCCCAACTTCTCTTGACACTGGGGTACATAATCCCCCTGAGGGCCTGTGAAAATAGCAAGCAATAACAACAATTCCGTATACTGCTGGCCTGGCCGGCTTTTCACCCGTTTGGTATCCAGGTGGGAAAAACCTTGTTCCATTCACTCCTGGCAGCATCCAATACTGCCATATCATCCAAGGGTAGGACAAGGAATTGCCTTAGAATGATAGAATCCCAGGGCTGGAAGAGACCTCAGGAGTCATCGAGTCCAGCCCTCTGCCCAAGGCAGGACCAACCCGAACTCAATCATCCCTGCCAGGGACTTAAAAACCTCTAGGGATGGAGATTCCACCACTTCCCTAGGTAACCCATCCCAGTGCTTCACCCCTTCCTAGGGAAATAGTTCTTCCTAATAGCCAACCTAGACCTCCCCCACAGCAACTTGATACCATTGCTCCTTGTTCTGTCATCTGTCACCACTGAGAACAGCCTCTCTACAGCCTTTTTGGAACCCACTTTCAGGAAGTTGAAAGCTGCTATCAAATCCCCCCTCACTCCTCTCTTCTGCAGACTAAACAAGCCCAAATCCCTCAGTCTTTCCACATAGGACATGTGCTCCAGCCCCCTCATCATTTTGGTCGCCCTCCGCTGGACTCTTTCCAGCGTCCACATCCTTTCTGTAGTGGGGGGCCCAGAACTGGATGCAATACTCCTGTCTGGATCAGGCCAGATGTCCAGCGTTTGCAGGATCCTGCCCACAAATAGCTGCTTCTGTGCAAAAAAAATTCATTTTAGGGTGGCGGCCGTAGAATCCCCCAAACTCAGGAAGGTCTCCTTGGTGCACTGAGCCCCAACCACAGTGCTCAGCTATCACCGGGATGAGCATGGTAGGGAAGGAGCTCAGACTCCATTGTCGATCCCCTGAGCTTTCCACCCTCCCCGCGTCATTACTTAAATGTCTCAATGCCTGAAAATAATTGCTCCCAGGAAATGGCATTGCAATAACAATGAGCGCACGGCCTGATTCCCTTTATCGGGCCAGCAGTAAATGAACGGCCCCACGGGCTGGCTCCCGGGTCCAGTCGTGAGCCTCCTGCCTGGCGGTGCCATTAACGATGGCCCTTTCCCACGCGCGGGGTGGCAGGGCTTCGTGGGGTCGCTCCGTCTCCCGGAACTGCGGGCTGAGTTTTGCTCACTAATGATGCCTTTGCCAAGGGAATACAGGTGCCGTTCAATCGTGCGTGCCCTAATGGTGTGTAGGACCCATTGAGTGTGATTAAATGGGTTTCACTTGGGCTCCAACACAACATTAGAAACATTTTCACACTTTGCAAGGCAAAACATTCAATTAAGGGAGCAGACACAGGCGATGAATAAACATTATATTTCCATGTTCTCTTGGATTGACTCATTCCATTGGTTCCTTCTAATAAATAACATCCAGCCAGACTCCACAGGACTCCGCACTGATTTTCGTGTATTACTGGAGCGCTGGGTGGCGGTGGGTTTTTTAACCTCTCCTTTTATTTAAAATGCTCCGGATTTTGGATTCAATTTCTTTGCTTCCTATTTATGATTGTTTCCTTGAAATAGGAACTTCAAGTAGGGTGATAAATGGATGGAAAGGTTGTCGTTTCACTGTCGCATCTGCGGCTGTGCCCTTTGCATCAAGGCTGTTTTGCAAACCTAAAGCAGCGGATTGCAGTAGATATTAATCAGACTGAAGAGCTAGGACATGAGGAGGACATTACCGATTACACATATAGGTTGAACCTCTCTAGTCCGGCACCCTGGGGACCTGACCAGTTCCGTACCAGAGAATTTTCCAGACCACAGGAAGTCAATATCGTCTAGCAGCTTTACCGACACTTCCACTGCTCACTGGGCTCTTAGAAAACAGTTAGGGGTAAATCAGAGCTAAATAAGAGCACAGAAGACTGAGAGCCAGAAATGGTGGCTGTAAACAAACTTTATGGGACTGCAGAAGACTTGGTCATACCTATGCTAAGTAGGCATCTGGCTAACTCAAATCATGCCAGACCACGGATGTTTTCAGACCAGAGAGTACCAGACTAGAGAGGTTCAACCTGTATTACAAATGTGGGATCAGCAATGAGGCAGTTTAGAGATCTACCCCCAGATGCAACTAAGAGCAATGGGCTACCATTAAGCCAGGGAAAATTAGGCTTTATCAAGCCGGGTCTTAAAACCTTCTAGGTATGGAGAGTCCACCTCCTGACTAGAGAACCCATTCCAGTGTTTCACCCCCTCCAGGGATATGTATGTCCCTGTTCATACAGCACTAAACACACTTGCTGCACAATTATTATGTTTTTATTTGAAGAAGGTCCTTGGTGGACTCGGTGCTCCACAAAGCAAGAAGCAAGAAACAGCCCCTCTCCAATACAGTTTACATCCCGAAGCCCTGGTGTGAAATCCTGGCCCTGTTGAAGTCCTTGGGAATTTTGCATTCACTTGACCAGACCCAGGATTTCACCCCCGATCCTTCTCCCATTCTACTCAATGACAAAAAAATCACCATTGGCTTGAGTAAAGCAGGATTACAGCCTGAAGGCTGAGCCTTGCCAAGGCTTATGGGATCGGGGCCTAAAGGCAGGCCTGTATGATGTTTTGCATGTCACCTGGAGAAGTGGGGTTGTTGAGTGCACTAGGAAGATGTCCAAAGACCCTACGCTGTCTTGCTATCCAGCCTTGCACTCAAGGTAACATCAACCAGGGTCCTTAACAGCCCTGCGCACCTGTCCCTTGCCTGAACAGAGATTTTACCACTGACGGTACCGCTACACAGCGCACGTAAACACACCACTCTAAAGCTGAGGTAATCGGAAGGTGAGCAGGGAGTGCCCTAATTCCATAATCACTAGCTGGTAGAGGTTTGCAAGGGACAGCCCTCTCAAACAGCCCTACCTCTGCCACGCCAATATGAATGTGCCCCGCACTTAAAGACATTTCAAATGGCTCAAATGGGAGATAATCTGAGCCTTGCTCCCTCCTCCCGCATGCCACCATAAAAGCTGCTATGAATCACGTTTCTCTGGTGTGTCTCTTATCTCTACTAGTGGGGGTATGTCTAGACTACAAGCCTCTTTTGAAAGAGGCTTTTTCGAAAGAGCTCTTTCGAAAAAGCCAGTAGAAAGAGATCGTCTAGACAGCCACAAAGGTTTCGAAAAAGCAATCTGCGTTGAAAATCTGCTTTTTCGAAAGAGAGCACCCAGGAAATCTGGACGCTCTCTTTCGAAAAAGCTCTGTTTGCGGTCAAGAATGCCTTTTTCCAAAAGAGCTCTTCCGAAAAAAAAGTGTTCTTCCTGGTAAAAGTAGGTTTACCAATTTCGGAAAAAACCGCCGCATTCGTTCGATTGAATTTTGAAAGGACACTACAGCAGTCTAGATGCAGGTGACTTTTTTTTCGAAAAAAGGCCACTTTTTAAAAAAAAACTCAGTAGTCTAGACGCCCTGAGAGACTGGTGTCAGCGTCCAGCTTTCCAACCGCTTCCCACACACACGCGGGCCTGTGGGTTTCTCTGTCAAAGGAGCGCCTTGCCCAGTTCAGGAGCCTCAGCAAAGTTTTCCCAGCTGCTATCGCATTGTGATGTGCGGAAAGAACTTACAGGGCTCTTAATGGCTGCTGTTGAACGTGCGCTCCTTTCAGTCGGAAGGTCCCCAAAGCGTCTGCCACAAACCACCCCAGTAGCCAACCCCTGGCCACCGAGGAATGTCACAGCTGTCGCTCTGCTCCATGCTGCAGCAATTGCAACTTCATAGCAACGGCAGGGGACAGAACTCAGCCCCGCCAGCCCCGAAAGCACCACGTTCCTTTCTGCACGCATGAAAGGAGAATCCCCATTCACTCTTTCCTGCCCACGTTTTAGGACACATCGTGGAGCAGGCTGAGGCTAGCCAGAATTGAGGGCTAGCCAGGGCATTACTTGTAACAGCCTAGCAAATGCACCCGGCGTTGCTCGAATCCTTAGCTGTGGTAATGGCATTTTTTAATTAAAAGGAAAATGCACACACCTTATTTAAGTGATGGGGCTCAGGGCAGGGGGTGGGGTGCAGAAGTCAGGGGATGGGAGGTGGAAGAACTGAGGGTAGTGGGCTCAGGGCAGGGCTCTGCGAGACCGGGGGGTGCAGGAGGCAGAACAGGAGGGTGTGTGTGTGGGGGACTCAGAGCAGGGAATGGAAGGTGCAGGAGTCAAGGCAGGTGGTGTGTGGTGGGCTTGGGGCAGAGGGTAGGGGAGCAGGAGAGAGGGCAAGAGGCTAGGAGGCTTGGGGGACTCAGGGCACAGGATTTGGTAGCGGGGCTCGGGGCAGGGAGTGGGAATGCAGAAGTTAGGGCTGGGGGTTGGGTGTGGGGGCTGGAGTCAGGGCAGGCAGTGTGGGCTCAGGGCAAGGGGAGAGAGGTGGGGGCTCAGGTTAGGGGGTGGGGCGCAGGATTGAAGGTGGGAGGCTCAGGGCAGGGGGCTGGGAGGATGTGGGGAGGGCTCACTACCATGGCAGGGAGGGTAGTACTGCTCTGGCGATGTCTCCTCCTGTGGGATGCTGAGGCTCCAGGGGCCAGCCCCCACATTCAGCTGCTTTCCCGCAGTTGGCCTGGTGGGGACAAGGCTCTGGGGGGCCAGTCCCAGCCTCCAGCTGCACCCTCTCTCCCCGGCCTCTAGCCTGTTTGGGCAGGGGATCACTTTCCCAGTCCAGTGGCTGGCAACATGGAGCTCTGTCCCCAGCTGACCCATCTCTTGATGGTGCAGCTGCCCTCCAGTGGTCACTCTGTAGTACAGCTGTCCCTCCAATCAGCCCCTTCCCTTTCCATGTTATGGAAAACACTCCCATTCCAGGCACATCCTGCTTTCTGGCCCAACCAAACCCTCACATTGCTTTAAGTTAGACTAAGAGGAAGCTGCCTACCCAATTTGGTGCTCTTAGCTCTTACTCGTTTAGGAGGCGTTCTTGAACAGACGTGCAGGCGGGCAGATGGCCTCACACACAGACAGATGCCCAAACTCTCTACAATATAGAGAGAGATAAACTCCCGTATTGCAGGATCATTTCACTCAAGGCCAAACTGAGGCCACTGTTTAGCTAGATCATAGCAGCTATTCAGCCGGACCCAGTAATGCTACAAAGTAGCTCAGCTTTAGCCAGGCAGATTAAAACCGTATCCAAGTAAAACTGCTCCAAAGGAATTTCAGGAAGGCCGGATCACCCATTTGGAATTTGGTCAAGCACTTCGGGTAACACCGTTTGTCTGTCTACCCCTTGGTCCATGCAGGCGTCCCATCGTAAATAGCATTTGAACACTCCTCCTCTTAGGAAAAGTGCATCTTGGACACGTAGTCAGGACTGTGACTTTTCCTTTCCTTGAGAAAACAGATTCTGTTTTATTTAGTGCCATAGACAGCACCCACCACTCGGATATTGAGCTACTGGTGCCCACTAATTGCCCGTGATCTGCAGTTTTGTGCCAAATGCCCCATCTGGATGGACCACCCTGGTAAAGACATCTCCTGGTGTAATGACTTCCCCTCTCCACTCCAAGGCTTTCAGGGAGGGTCCCCAAACTCTGGAGCTGCGCCAGCTTAGCTGTGAGAACAACACTGGAGTGGAAGTTTCACAGCTTGGGGTGAGATCGAACGCAGTTCCTCACTTCCACCTCTCCTACCATACAGGAGAAGGGAGCAAAATAAATATAGCCCCGACTGCCCGTTCCTTTAGATTTAAGCCCAGGAAGAAGTCAACGAACTGTAATTTATGAGCTGTCACTGCTTGAAAAATTCCTTTTGACACCGTGTTTCCAGTTACTGCAGCCTGTCCTGCAAAGCGCCGCCGCAGTTCTGTTAGGGGGCCTTCTGGGAAGCAGCACAAATGGCAGAGGGCGATGGGGTTTTCATTCCTTCCTCTCTCGATCATTCCATCTTCCCTGCCTCGGCAGGGAGGAAAATCAGCCTCAGACAGGGGCACCAGCCCTGCGACTGGCAGAATAGCTGCCACGATCCATCTAAACAGTGGTTGCATTTGGTCCTGAGTGAAATGATCCTGGGACATGGGAGTTTATCTATACATATATACTGTAGAGAGTTTGGGCATCTGTCTGTCTGTGCATCCGTCCGTCTGCGAGTCTGTTTGTTCAAGAACTCCTCTTAAACTGTAAGAGCTAGGACCACCAAATTGGGTAGGCAGCTTCCTCTTATTCTAACCTAAAGCAAGGGTGGGGTTTGGTTGTGCCAGAAAGCAGGATGTGCCTGGAATGGGACTGTTTTCCATAACATGAAAAGGGAAGGGGCTGATTGGAGGGACAGCTGTACTGCAGAGTGACCACTGGAGGGCGGCTGCACCGGCAAGAGACGGGCCAGCTAGGGACAGAGCTCCATGTTGCCAGCCACCGGACTGGGAAAGTGTCCCCTGCCCAAACAGATCGGAGGCTGGGGAAGGGGGAGCAGTGCAGTGGGAGCTGGGGCCAACCCCAGAGCTCTGTCCCCCCATCCCGGTCAGCTGCAGGCATAGCATTCTTTAGCAGCACACAGCACCCTGCAGGATTGAACCTTGATCTCGACTAAACTGTGTAGCATGCTCAGGAATAGAGGGCAGGTCTCTCTCTGTCCTATTGGTTGGTTCATTCTACCCCATGTGGGACACTCACCATGGTGGCAACATACCTTATGGAGGGCAGTGTTTCAGTCCACGTGACATCTGTTTAATGAAGCTCAGCTACCGCTCAGACCTAGCTGATGAATCTCTCCCCACCCCCTTTGCTCTGCTGAAAAGCGAATCGGAGCATTTGATGGCTCCTAGGGGCTTTCACTGGAGGTACAGGCTTGGATCATTTCTCCTCTCTGCTAAACCCTCCTCCCCGTTTGTTCTGCAGACGGCAGCTCCGGGTTCCCGGGGGATGAAATTAACCAGCATTACGATCTCAGAGGAGGGGGGCGCATTTGGGAACAAGGGGGTGGCATTTTAACTGTGAATCTTAAGGATTGCCTATCAGACCCTGTCTCGTGCCCACTCGCTGCCACAGGTCCACAGCCTGCTGTGACACAGCAACCAGGCAGTTCTCGGGTGACACTTTATGAGGGGCCATCATGCTCCTGACAACTCCAGCTTGAACTGAAAATGTTTCAGCCACCTGAATCCAGCTCGGAGTTCACACGGAGTCCAACTCTTTTTCTAATCACTTGGGGAGAGAGGAGGGAGGAGTCATCTAAAAACAAATGTCATTTAGCTTTTTATTTCCATCGCTGTATTTATCTTACACGCACAATTGCGCTGTAATTTGGGTGGTTGTTGGAGGGTTTTTTTTCCAAGTCTTGATGTTGTTCTTACAGCCCATAAACCTGTTTACTGTCTAGTCACTGCAGTACGCACTGTGCACGGCAGTCAGGTAGTCGCAGCCTGGCACAGCATGCAGCCACATGCCGCAGGGCTCCCCTCACATACACCTCTCAGATGGGGCTCAATCATGAGCCCCAGACCCGACGCCCCTCCCCAATCAGCTGAGGCCAGATGCAGCGAAGCCAAAAGCCACCATGTTTCCAGACGTTTTCTGTGATGGCTCACGGTAGGGAAGATCAGGAATCTCAGGAGAAACCAGGTTCTTGTGGGAACGCCAGAGCACCCAATTTCCATGATCCAAGTGTGTCCCAAAAAGTGTTAGAGGGTTGCTGAGAGAGCTGTTTTTGTGGATACAGACTAGGAGTCCTGTGGCACCTTAGAGACTAACTGATTGATTAGGGCATTGGCTTTTGTGGGTAAACTCCTCGTTGATTTTATTCCAAAAAGTGTTGAATAAACCACTGCAATGCTGGCTGTTTGCATTTCCGCTGTAATTCGAGTAATTCTCTCAGTACCTCATGTTGACACTCACCATGCGTTTGCAGTTCCGGTGGTGTGTGGAGTACAGACTCTTCTCACCCCTCCAGCACAGGGGTAAATAACAGCGTAGACTAGTGATTTCCAAAGTCAGGCATGGGGTCATCTTGCTGCAGGGTGACCAGGTGACCAGCAGGGGGTGCTAAGGCAGCTTCCTGGCATTGCAGACCGCGCCGGGCCCTGGACGCGGACAGCAGCAGGCCCACTCCTAGGCGGAGGCGAGTCGCCAACACTCACAAGATAAAAAGCAAAACAAGCCCGCCCCGTTTCAAACCCAGCCCAATGTGAGCTCCGCCCATTTGTGCTTGGCAATGCCTGGCGGCAAGCCAGGAACCTGCCAGTGGCTGTGTGGAGACAGAGCTTGGGGCAGGGACAGCGTGCAGAGCTGGACTTGGTGCTGGCCACTTCCAGGGTGCAGTGTGGTCCCCTGTGCCACACAAGCAGGAAGCCTACTTCACCATCCCTGGCCGGGAACCACAGGAAGTAAACCTGTGCCTCCAACGATCGCCAGTCCCATCCCTGAGTCCCCCCAAACCCAGAAACCTCTCTTGCACCCTACACACCTCATCCCCAGACCATCCCAGAGCCTGCACCCCTCGCCTCAGCCAGAGACCCCGCCCACAGACCGAACCCCTCTGCCCCGCCCCAGCCTGCACCCAAACCCCTCATCTCTGCCACCCACACCCCAGCGCCCCTCCAGGGAAAGCTTTCACCCCCTGCGCCCTCAACCCCTCCTCCCTGAGGCCCCACCCTGGAGCCTATGTAACCCACACACCTAGTGTGGTTCACTGTCCCATGCAGTGGTGCCTAGACCACAGCAACAGCTAAGATCAAGAGACCTTTCCAGCACAGGCTAGGAGGCAGCTGGCTTTTAGCTCAGAGGATAGATCTTATACTCAGCTCCAGAGGTCCCAGGTTCAAATCTGTCTGGTGGCAGTTACATCTGCACTCTAGCCAAAAGCTATAATTATGCTGGGTCACCAGCATCAACAATTGTCTTCAACTGGGTCATGAGGAAAACCGTCTGGACACCGCTAGCATAGGGGCTGAGTAGCCTAGAATGGCGCGCATGCCTGCTCGCAGAGCGTAGACACCGCGTGTCTCCCTGGGCCTCCCAGATGCCAATCCTGCTCCATTTTAGCACGGGAGCGCAGTGTCCTGCTGCCTGCTCACTCCCAGCGCCGCTCCCCATGGCTGGAGCCTTTCCTGGCCGCATGGAGCTCTCCATGGCAGTGACCCGCGCAGAAGCCGCCAGCCTCTCCCAGCAAAATGCAGTGCCATGTACAATGCCTGGACTCTACCTGCCACCTTAAGGGGTGCCACAGCATCAGCGGCTCCAGTGATTGGTGCAGGATAGGCCACACCAGGGAAGGCAGAATAGTGGATGAGTTAGAGCAGGAGGATCGGGAGTCAGGATGTCTCGTTTCTGCTCCGGCTCCAGCCCGGCTCCGGCTCCGGCTCCTGCTGCCGTGACCTCGCCATTGCTGCTTACTCTTGCTCAGTGCCTCAGGTTTTGAAACTGTAAATTAGGGATAAGAGATGCTCAGGGGAGCTGTGCAGTTTAATTTGTTAATATCCGAAAAGCAGCCTTGAATGAAAGATGCTACAGAAGGCAGAATATTAATAGTAACACAGTATTGCGGTATGGTATATCAGTGAGGGGGGCATGTGGAAAGGGTCAAGAGTTTGGTTCAAATTAGGGAAAGTCGTAAACAAATGCCTAGATGTGGGGATCCATTTAGGCCTTAAAGTCTATTAATCCTGATGAGTTGTTATGGGCAATGCTTATTTATCATGTGATCTGCCTCCTGATAGGGCAGATCATTAGAGAGGCCAAGTAGCAATGGGATTAAATGGCAGCAAGGGAGGTATAGGTTGGACATTAGGAAAAACTTCCTACCTGTCAGGGTGGTGAAACACTGGACTAAATTGCCTGGGGAGGTTGTGGAATCTCCATCACTGGAGATATTCAAGAGCAGATTGGACAGACATCTATCAGGGTTGGTCTAGACCAGGGCTTCTCAACACATGGCCCGTGGACCATATGTGGCCCGCCACCTGTTTGTTTGCAGCCTGCGGGGCAGTTTGGGTTTACATGGGGCTCAACACACAGATTGTGGGTGGGATCCTTTGAACATGGCCTCCACTGGGAACACGCTCCACAGCAGCAAGGCATCTCCCAGGCGGGGTGAGCATTGAAAGACGCAAGCGGATGGGCTGGCTGGAACAGATGGGTACAGGGTGTTGGCGTTTCTAGCCCCCAGGGAGGAGATGCCAGGAGCACCGGGGCATTGTGGGAAGTGCTAAATTAAATTAAAAATATAAATTAATGGAGGTTGCCTATCTCCTAGAACTCAAAGGACCTTGCAAGGTCATTGAGTCCAGTCCCCTGCCTTCACAGCAGGACCAAGTACCATCCCTGACAAATTTTTGCCCCAAATGGCCTCCACAAAGATTGAGCTTACAACCCTGGGTTTAGCAGGCCAATGCTCAAACCACTGAGCTATCCCTCCCCCCCAAGTGGTATGTTTTTATGCCCCCCCCCATCAGTGTGAAATAAGCTATTTGCATATGTCTTTGCATATATAATCAACCACACTTAAGTTGCAGCCCTGGGCATGTGCTGTGATTATCATTGGGGCCCCCGGGGCTTCCCAAGTTAGAGTAGCCCCAATCTAGACAGTTCTTGGTCCTGCCGTGAGGGCAGGGGACTGGCCTTGATGACCTCTCGAGGTCCCTTCCAGTTCTAGGATTCCCCAGAGGGAGGGTGCCGAGACCACAGGCTGACTCTCTGTGTCAGTGTTATTGCTGGCTGTCCCACAGAGACGCATGTTGCTGCCAGGCACCCAGAGACTTTGGAAACAGAAGGAAAAACTATGTAGCACTTTCAAGACTAACAAGATGGTTTAATAGGTGATGAGCTTTCCAAAGCTATTAAACCATCTTGAAAGTGCTACAAAGTTTTTCCGTTTGTTTTAGCAAGATCAGACTAACACGGCTACCTCTCTATTACTTTGCAAACAGAGCGAGAGTTACAGTGTCCCTGTCTCTCAGCCTGCTCAGGACCAAAAGGTGGGAAATGGAGAACACACAGCCCCGGGAGCTTTCTAGCGCAGACGAGGGAGCACTGTAAAATGACCCCTTTTCCCCAGGGGTGTGTCTGAGTTGTACCTGCGGGCTGTTTGCTGACAAAACAAAGATGCGGCTTTCTGCAGCACTGCCGCAGCCGGGGCGCTTTCAGGACACGAGAGCTGGACTCTTGTCTGGGCGACCCCCTTCCCAGAGCATCGTCAGCTCAGACCTTTCTGAGCGGAGACGATGTGAGAGGTGGAAAGAGCCCTGCAGGGCCAGGGTGAGTCTGCGTGGCTTGTGATGCTCTGGCAGATAGAAACAGGCAGCGTCAGACTCCACTCGAGCGAGCTGAGATTGTGGCTTTGATCAGGCACCTCACGGCGGCCGGGTGAATGTGGCGCTTTTTACACATCCTGGCCCGGCTGGGGACCTATTGGCGGGAGCAATAATTTCACCAGTACAAGCGTCATTAGGTCAGATCACCCACAGGGATCTTGGTGGGACGCCAATTTGCACCAGCAGAGGATGTAGCCCATTGACGTCAATGGCCCGCCACTGATTTACACCAGCTGGGGATCTGGCCCATTAACTTTAATGGTATTACACCAATTTACACCCTTGGAGGGTGTGACGTGAGTTCAGCATTTCTAGAGTAACATTTGCGACAGCAAAAGTCAGCGCACATGGGATGGGAGGCAATCGGGTTGCAAAGGTGTTTTGCTCCTTGTAGTCAGCATGGCTGCTGTTGCAGGGACGGGGCACATGGAGAAAATCAGCTGGGAACGGGAGAGGGAAATTCCTCCCTCGTGCATACAGTCCCAGCCTGCTGCTAAGACTGCTGCTGCTAACAGGAGATTCGTTCTGCAGGCTCCCTGGGCCCCAACTGTAAAATTAAATGTGGGCTTGGAGGATGAGCTCGGATGTCCGCACGGCTTCTCCCCAGCTACACATCTGCATTGCCATCATCGCTGCAGCCCTTTCCTCTGCACCCCCCACCTCAACGCCTCGGCACTTTTACCCAGCCAGGCACCTTGTACAAGACCTGAGAGTCAGAGCCACATGAGCGGGCGCTGTCTGGGTGCGGCAGATCTTATTCAAAGATACATTCCTCCATCCCAAGATCACTATGAGCATCTTGTCCAGTGGCTCGTGTGTCCCTCGGGGTACACAAAGTTCTTCCAGGGAGTACCTCGACTCATCTAGCTACAGTAAAACTCCAATTGTCCGGCATCCAGTGGTCCGGCACTCCCGATAGTCCAGCACCAACTGGAACCCGGAAGTGCTCCAGCCAGCCGGACAATTGAAGCTGCTAGCGTGGAACAGCTCAGCGAGGGGCGAACCCGCTGCCATTTTGCAGGAAGGCAGGGGAAAGCCCTGCGCCACCGCCGAGAGTTTCCGGGAGGGGAGAGGGCTCCCCACCTCCCAGACTGCAGTAGTTATCGCCGAGCAGGGGGGTGAGGGGCGGCGCTGCGGGACCAACCCGGCAGCACCCCAACTGCTCTGCTCCGCCGCTTGTCCGCCACTCAACAGTTTCAGCAGCAGCAGCGGCGGACTTGGGGAAGCGGTGGAGAAGAGCAGCTGGGGTGCTGCTGGGCACCAAGCAGGGGAGGTGAGGGGCAGCGCTGCGGGACCAACCCGGCAGCACCCCAGCTGCTCTACTCCGCCGCTTCCCCAAGTCCGCCGCTGCTGCTGCTGAAACTGACGAACGGCAGACAAGCGGTGGAGCAGAGCAGCTGGGGTGCTGCCGGGTTGGTCCCGCAGCGCCGCCCCTCACCCCCCTGCTCGGCGATAACTACTGCAGTCTGGGGGGTGGGGAGCCCGCTCCCCTCCCAGAAACTCGCAGTGGCGGCGTGGGGCTTCCCCCTCCGTCTTGCAAAATGGTGGAGGGTTCGCCGCTCCATTCCCCGCCCACCCCCCAGACGCAGTGCGGGTCCCGTCAGACCTGTCACAGCCCCCTGCCGGAGTACCTTCCGATACTCTGGCATATCTGATAATCCGGCACCACCTAGGTCCCAAAGGTGCCAGATTATCCAAAGTCTACTGTATTTGCCTGGATTCACAACAGGCCACATAAAAAGCACTAGCAAAGCCAGGACAAACTAAAATGTCATACAAACAAGGACTTGTTTTATACTGCTCTCTATATAACATGCACTGACATGTAAGTGGAATATTTACATTCAGTTTGGTGTATTTTATAATTATGTGGTTAAAAATGAGAAAGTAAGCAAATTTTTCAGTAATAGGGCATTGTGATACTTTGTATTGTTATGTCTGATTTTGTAAGCGAGTAGATTTTAAGTGAGGTGAAACTTGGGGCACACAAGACAAATCAGACTCCCAAAGGAGGGTACAGTAATCTGGAAAGGTGGAGAACCCCTGGTCTAATCTGATCTTCTGTATCACAGAAGCCACAGAACTTCCGGCAAAGAATTCCTAGAACGGGTCTTTTCTGTGCTCCCTGGATCATAGGCTCACAGGGACCTTTGAACATTAAAATCTATCCATCTCCATAGAGCTGGTAGGAAAATGGATTGTCTATCTCACAAAGAAATTGTGAGACTTTGAAATTGTCACTAAATAACATTTTTTAAAAATAGTTTCACATCAATCAAAAATGTTTCATTTAGATTTTAACGTTTAATGTAAAAGCAAGAGTGAAAAAGAAGTCATTTCCAAACCAAACATTTTGTTCCAAAAATGTCAAAACAGGACATTTTGACATTTTCAGGATTTTTGTGTGTTTGATGGATTTCAGCTTTTGTTCCCTACCCAAAATTTCATCGAGACTGATACTCTGCAGTGAAAAAACACAGTTCTCTCTCAGAAAAAGCATTTTCCAACAGGAAACTTTCAACCAAAATTTTCCAAGCAGTTCTACCACTTATCCACTAACTAAGGCCAGCTCTACACTAGCGGAGAAAGTCGACCAAAAATACGCAACTCTGGCTACATGACTAGCGCAGCTTGAGTTGACATGCCTTAGGTCAAATTTCTCTGGCATCCCCACTGTGGGAGATCAGGAAAAATTCTCCCATTCACTTCCCTTACTCCTCACAACCCAATGGAGTATCAGAGTCGACGAGGATGTGATCGACGGTCGATTTAGCAGGTCCTTACTAGACTCACTAAATCGAACCCTGGGAGATAGATCTCTGAAGCTTTGATCTCCCGGTAAGAGAAGATAAGCCCTAAGCATACTCCTATAAAGGCAGCTCTCTTTTGTGTCAAACACTCTCATAATAGCTCATTTCTCCCTCATATAACTCGCCTGTGAAAGTCTGTGCACTCGGCTGTTAGGAACAGCAGCACCAGGGCTAAGCTGTCTTGGCAGAGAAAGGCCTGTTTATGAACTCTTCTTTACTGCCGGAATAGCTCCCTCTCATCTTCACCTTTCTTAAAGGTTAACCTCATTTCCCTCTATTAGTTGGTTTTAGCGAATGCCATTTGGCGCGGCAGTTAGAGAGCTCTGTCAGTGACTGGAAATGACGGTGGCATTTAAAGCTGGTTGTGAGGGAGAAGAAGGAAATCATCTTTAATAAAATGGTCGTGGGTGAGGAGGATGCTAAGTAGCATAAAAAAAAAATTCCTAGCAAAAGTCGAATCAGAGCAGTCGAGTTAATGGGAACGATCTGCCCTGAGCATAGGAACCGTTCCAATCCAGGAGGGGTGTGGAATGGACACAGCAGGCCCTCAGAACCACTAGCCTGGTCCTAAACCTACTGCAGCATAGGGGTGTTTCCATTCCCCCTGCCCCAGGCAGTGTGGTCTCTAGTGTGATCTCACTCCAGAAGGATTCCACTGGGTCTCCTGTGCGTGATTTCTCTCAGTAAAACCCCACTGTGCCATCCCTGACTTGCTAGTTGCGTTTGAGAGGCCGAAGGCTGTTAGTCTTGGGTTGGGTTTGCTTGTTTGTGCGTCTCAGGAAGAGGTCTGTGATGCTAAAACCACATCTCCTCGGTGGGCGGGCTTTATCCAGGCTTCTGGACCTAACTCCAAGGGGAAGAGCAGAGCTGTCTTTCACGCCGGTTCCTTGACACGTTGACAACATCCGTGCAAGAGACAAGCACACATGCCACTCCCGAAGCTGTGCCTGGAACACTCACAGGTGGACCTGAATCTGGGACCTTTGTACATGAGCCTCTACAGCTTGAGCTAAAAGCCACCTGGTGCTCAGCTAAGCCTGTAGAGGAAACTCATTCTCTCTCTGTAAGTGCCACCCCATGGGCCAGTGAGTGGGTTACATGCCCACTCATGATGTCAATAGTATTGCTCATGGGGAAAAGCCCTGCTATCCTTTCCCTTCCTACTCTGTGGCCTCAAACAACACCCCGGCATGGGTGCTATACACGAGGGAGGCTATACAAGTAGGGAAGGGTGGAGCAGAGACATTATCAGCTATAATTACGATAGCAACTCTTGTAAGCTAAGGGTCTGATCCAAGGCACAGTGGGAGTTTTTCCATTGATTTCAATGCACTTTGGTTCCAGGCCTGAGTCTCTGATGTTATTTCAACTGCTGATATAACATCCCTTGGATAGGCTGTTGCTTTTCCTAGGTACTCTCAGAGTATGTGCGTACGTTGGTCCAAGTTCTTTCTTCATGCCATCCCACTTATTCCATGGGTCATTTGAAGCATTAGTCAAAAAAGTTTGACTAAATGGTTTTCCATCAGAAAGAAAGACTTGAAAAATAGCTCCATGTGGCCCCAGAGCTTCTTTCTTTCACCAACAAAGTTTGCTTGATGAAAGATAATACCTCATCCATTTTGGGTATGTCTAGACTACATGCCTCTGCCGACAGAGGCACATAAAATAGGCTACCTGACATAGTCAATGAAGCGGGGATTTAAATATCTCCGGCTCCATTAAAATAAAAATGGCCGCCGCGCTGTGCTGGCTCAGCTGATCATCGGCACAGCGCGGCAGTCAAGACACGGATCAGTCGATAGGGGAAGCCTTTGTCATCCGCTCCCTTATGCCTCGTGAAATGCTTCCCGTGTCAACCAATCCGCGTCTTGACTCGCACGCTGTGCCGACGATCAGCTGAGCTGGCACAGCGTGGCGGCCATTTTTATTTTAATGAAGCCGGGGATATTTAAGTCCCCACTTCATTGACTATGTCAGGTAGCCTATTTTACGTGCCTCTGTTGGCAGAGGCATGTAGTCTAGACATACCCAAAATGGATGAGGTATTATCTTTCATCAAGCGACTGTTGGTGAAGAAAGCTCTGAAATACATGAAACTAATATTTTGAAAATATTTTGTTTTCACGAGGTGGAAATGTTTAGCGTCGACTTTATGGTGCGATTCATAGAGTTCTGGCTTTTATAGTATACTAAATATTAATTTTACTAATTTTATCTATTTATAATGTATTATGTTTAATATTTTATGTTATATGACCATGTTTCTAGTTTACCAAAATAAATGCTTTTGCCTTTTGAAAACAAAATGTGTGAACATAATCAAAATGAAATGATTTGACATTGTCAAAACAAAACATTGTTGATGTTTCCAAATTGAAATCTTTGGGAATTTTTATTCCCTACGGCTATGGCTAGACAGCGGGGCTATTTCAGGATACCAGAAGTAACCCAAAATAGCAATTCCACATCTTTAAACATGCCCATTATTTCTAAATATATTTCAAAATAATGGGTGTGCTATTCCAACATTCCTATAACCCTCAGTCCACGCGGGTTAAGGGACTTGTCAGAATAGTGCTTTATTTTGAAATTTGGTGCTGTGTAGATGCACCCTATAAACTATTTTGAAATTACCTCAAAATAAGCTATGCAATTCGAAGTATGGGTGCTGTATAGACGCACCCTAAAATACATTGGAAATTTGACCTTTTGTACCTATTCTAAGTGAGAATGAATTTAGAAACGTTGAAATTCACAAAAAAGAGAAATTCTGTTTTTCAGTCATCTGGAGATGTTGGATTGCACTGGTGTAAAGGAGGGCAATGAAAGAAAGGCACACAGGGTGAAAAATGGGCATAGGTAGTAAATCCGATAGTTTAGAATACAAAGCAAACCAATGTAGTGTTAGAAAAGGAGTTTAGCAGCCTAAGAACATAAGAACGGCCATAGCGGGTCAGACCAAAGGTCCATCTAGCCCAGTATCTTGTCTTCTGACAGTCGCCGATGCCAGATGCCCCAGAGGGAGTGAACAGAAAAGGGAATCATCAAGTGATCCCTCTCCTGTCATCCATTTTCAGCACCTGACAAACAGAGGCTAGGGACACCATTCCTACCCCTTCTTGCTAATAAGTATTGATGGACCTAACCTCCTTAAATTTATCTAGTTCTTTTTGAACTGTGTTAAAATCCTAGTCTTCACAACATCCTGTGGCAAGGAGTTCCACAAGTTGACTATGTGCTGCTTGAAGAAAAACTTCCTTTTTTTGTTTTTTTTTAAATCTGCTGCCTAATTCTGCCCTCATTTACAAAGATAAAATTTCAATGGATTTCTAAGCAAGAGCTGAGAGGAAGAATGTTTGAGACAGTGAATCAGCTCTCTGGGTTCTATTCCCAGCTTTGCCACTGCCGGGTTACAAAGTCCTTTTATCGTCCTGTGTGACAGCTCCCTATCTGTAAAAGGGGGGGAAATAATACTTCTTTTGTGTGTCTTTTCTTACACTTTAAGCTCCTTAGAATAGCACCTGTCTCTGTGTGTGTATGTACAGAGCCCAGCCCAATGGAGGCCTGATCTCGGGCCATCTAGGCGTTATCCTGACACAAATGATGCTGGGAACTTTGGTAGAAGTGGCACCTCTGTCAATGAAATCACCACTGGGCCCTGAGTCATTTTATGCAGGAAAGCTGTTATTTAAAATGATGAGATGTGCTGCTCTGTTTATTTTGTTCTCTTTTTTCCTTCTTCGTCGTCGTCTTCTTCTTTGTTTGTAGATGTAGAGAGAGAGGGAGCGGGTGAGTTTATAAAAGCGAGGGAGAAAGGAGTGGCAGCATTTTCTGGAGCTCTTTAATGACATTCTGTATAATTTGAAAGTGGGGAGGGGGGGCGAAAAAAGGGAATTAGCAAAAAAACTGGCAAAAGAAAAGTGGAATGTGGAGAGAAGCGTGTGGATGAATTTTAATGCAATCAGAAAGCTGTAATAATGGTAATAAAGGAATATATTCAGACGTCAAGAGAGGGAGAAGGGAACAGGACCCGCGACGCCAGAATTTAAATTAGACATAGGCGTATAATTCTCTCTTTTTTTTCTTCCCTTTCTTCAAATGAAGGAAATGGAATTTTTAAGCACAGCGAAAGAGGGGATTAACAATTGGCAGGTTTTCAGCCCTTTGTCTTTTGGCGAATCCCATTTAATCACCGTCTTTAATATTAAGGAGGCTGCAGCCAGGCAGGGCTGTCTCAGGCTTGGGGGGAAAGGGATGATATACAGAGGAAAAGAGAGATAACACTTAGGTGTAGGCGATTGTGAGGAAGTGTTTCAATTACTTCCACTGAAGTCTTTAAAAACTGAAGTTTAATTTGATCTGAAATGTCGTCCCAGCTCCTGCAAGAGAAAATATGTCCTTTTCCTCCCTTTCATGTCCGTGCCGGTGATTCTCAGAGATCAAGGCTGGAGTGGTGCAATAGATTCAGATCCTGGCTTCTGGAGAGGATTTCCAACTCTCCAGGTCACCTGCAAGATGAGTTTCGGGATTGAAACTTATTTCCTTGACATACCAGCCATCGCCCCAATGACCCTTCAAAGTTTGTCAAGAATCTTTTCAGGTTTGCACGGAGCAAGCGTGAAATCTGAACTGCCTTTTAGCTTCCGTCCAAGCTATCTGCGACACCAGTGCAAAAGAGTGTAAGAATTCAGCTGCGCTAAATTCATCGCATCCATGTTCTATATCAGAACATATATCATTGGATAGTTAAAGCTGCAATGGCTTGATCTCTCTGGGTATGTCTACACTGCAGAGTTTTTCCGGAAAAACTACACTTACGTCCACACTGCTATTGTGTTCTTTCAACAGAAAGCCGAAAGAACGGAGGGGGTTTTCCGACAATGGTAGACCTCTTTCTACGAGGAAGAAGCCTTTTTCCAAAAAAACCTTTTTGGAAAAAGGCGTGTGTGGATGTGGAAGAGGGTGTTTTTTTGAAAGAAGAGGCCTCCAGGAAAAAGCACAGGTACCCTGATGGCCACTCCATCCACAGTAATCACAACTGAAATGCGAGATAGCGTCCAATCAACGTGGATGTTATCTTTCGAAAAAGCACATTGCTCTTTTGTTGCGCTTTTTCTAGGTAGACGTTCTCTTTCTAAAAAAGGTTTTTCAGAAGAGCTCTTTCAGAAAAGCTTCTTCCGAAAGAAGCCTGCAGTCTAGACATAACCTCTGATTGGGAAATCAGGTTGTGTTATATCTGGGAATGGTGAACAGACCCTGACAAATAAAAATACTGAGCCTACAACTTTTTTAAGAGAGTCATTAAAAGTTTTGTAGTAAGAAAAAAATATCATATATATAGTAGCCCAGTGTCTGTGCGTCTGTAACGCTGATGTACACGGCCACGCACCCTGTCCGTGTACGTCAGCTCCCCACCCCTCTTCCCCTCCCTCCCTGGCGACTCGGCCGAGTGCTGCGCCGCTCAGCTGGGCCACGGCAGGGAGCAAGTGGCGGCAAGTGACCTTTTGGGGTCCACGCTCCCCATGCATGGGGGCGTGGACCTAACGGCCGCTGCCACCGCTCTCCTGCTGCGGCCCAGCTGAGTGGCGCTGGCGCTGTGCCGCTCAGCTGAGCCCGGTGGGGGAAGCGGCGATGATCATACACGGCCAGGGGGCGGGGCCGTGTACATCACCGCCCCCCTTACGCCCTCCTGCCGTGGCGCTGAGTGGTGCACCCCTCTGCCGGGCTGCCGCGGAAGAGGGGAAGGAGGGGCGGTGACGTAGACAGCCCCGCCCACTGGCCGTGTACGTCACCGCCCCACCCCACGTCCCCCACGGCGGCCCGGCTGAGCGTGCAACACTCAGCCGAGCCGCCACGGAGGGAGGGAAAGGGGGGTTGGGCGGTGACATACACGGACAGGGGGTGGGGCCGTGTACAACACCGCCCCCCCTTCTCCTCCCCCACCGGGGCCCGGCTGAGGGGTGCAGCACTCAGTCCAGCCACCACGGCAGGAGGGGAAGGGGGCGGGGTGGTGATGTACACAGCCAGGGGACCGGGCCGTGTACATCACCGCCCCCCCTTCCCCTCCCGCTGTGGCGCTCAACTGAGTGCGGCGCCCCTCAGTCGGGCCACCGGGGAAGCCAGCAGCGCAAGGGGCCGTTTGGGCTCCCCCGCGGCGGGAGGGGAAGGGGGCAGGGCGGTGACGTACCCGGTCCCGCCCCCTGGCCGTGTACGTCACCGCCCCTCCCCCCTTCCTCGCGGCAGCCCAGCTGAGCAGGCAGCACTCAGACGAGCACCACAGCGGGAGGGAAGGGGGGTGGGGAGAGACGGAGGGGAGAGAGAGGCAGGAGGAGGAGGAGAAGAGAAAGAAAGAGATGGAGAGAGAGGCAGGAGGAGGAGGAGAGCTGAGAGAGAGGGGGGAGGCAGTAGGAGGAGGGAGAGAGGGAGACACGGAGCGTGAGAGCTCAGGAGAGAAGACCTGAAAATCCCGTCTTATGACAGGCTAATTGGCTTGTATATATATAGTTGCACACATCACTTCTACAATGTTCACATGTTCTTTTGTGTTTGCCTCCCGTGAATATCCCAGTGAACTAGTTCATCGGTAGGGATGGATATGGAAAAGTGGACTGTAGGCAAATGCTGCAGACGCTTCAAAAAAAAAATTGGTTCTAACAACCAGAAACCTGATTCAAAGTACATGGGTGGGAAGAAAAACAGGACACAGGATCTCCATATTGAATAAAAAATCAGATCAGATTTTGAATACTGAATATTCAACAAAAAGCTGAGCACCGAGAGCCATTCACAGAAATTGTATAACTGACAATTTCAGGGTACATCTATACTTCACACTTATAGTTATTCTGAAATTGTTTATTTCGAAATAGCACATCTACACTTCAGGGAAGACTCAAAAGTAGTCCAAGGCAGGTTTCCCTAATGTAGACATGCTATTTTGATTTAGAGCCCGAGGAGGCGCTGGGGAGGAATAACTTAGAATGGCCCGAGGAGGGGCTATTTTGAAATAATAGCAGTGGAGTATCTACACACACCTTATTTCGAAATAGCTATTTCAGAATAGGCATTATTCCTCGCATAATGAGGTTTAGAGATTTCTGAATAAGCCGTCTGTTATTTCAAAATTATTTCAAAATAACAGAATGGCTGTGTAGACACTCGCATTGTTATTTCGAAATAACGCCAGTTATCTCAAAATAACGGTGCAGTGTAGATGCACCCTCAGATAAGGAATAAACAAGGGAGAATCCTGTTCTGTTTGTGGACAATTCAGAAAAGGGGAAACAGTGTTTCACTCTATTGTGAGGGAACCTACAGGGAATAGAATTGAAGTTCAGCTTAAAAAAATATTCTTTTGATCTATTTTTTCCATCTCTACACTAAATACCTGGATGGCCATAAAGAAACTTGTCCTTTGAGGCCTATGTTTAGAATTGCACCTCTTAACTTCAAGGCAAATACCAGCAGCAATCTCTAGACCAGGGCAACATTTGTCGGACAAATCATTTATTTGCTAAAAAAATGCAGTTTGGACCGGAAACTATTTGCAAATTTGACACAAATAGTTTTGGACACTCACAAAATGGCTGGAGGAGGATGTGGAGGGAAGTGTGTTTCCTTTTGTTTCCCCAACCAATAATCTTTAGCCCAGTGCTCAGGAACTCACTAGGGATGTTGGAGTCTAAGTTCAAAACCTCGTTTTGGATCAGCCCTGAACTGGACTTTTTTTATTCAGTAAAAAATGCCCCTCCCCCCCAAAAAAAATCTGATATGGTTCAACTTGAACTAATTCTTTGTTTCCAAATTAGCAGAACTGCCACCAAACTCAGAAGTTTGTTATCCCTTCCTCTCCCCAATTCTGTTGATTACCTTGGGGCAGGAGAGGCAATGTTCCTGTTAAAAGGGTGTTTCACTGATTGCAGGAGTGATGAAATGTGCTAAGTCTGACTGCTCTGGAGGTCAAAATCTTCTGTTGATTCCTAATAAAAAGGCTAAGTGTCACCCCCTTTCCACGTTTTGACTGGTGAGAGCACTTGTAGGAGTGAGAGCAGAACGCTTTCTCCAATGCCCAAATAATCTGTGTCCCTCTCTTCTGACACTTCCGAGAAAGACGCCAGCTAAGGTCAGCCGGGGCAGAGTTGCTTTGGCATACACAGAGCTACCTGACTGAAGCGACCTCTTGTTTTGCCTAAGTCAGACTCTGGATAATTATTGAGATCATCCAGTGGGAGTCATTGTGGGTGCAACTTACTGTAAGCCAGGAATGGGATATTGACGTGAAAGTAACTAATTAGATTGCCCATTCCAGGCGCGCCATGAAAATAGCACGGTGCTGTCAGAGCAAGGGGTCATGGTGATATGATCCAAGTGCCAGAAGAAATGACAGCTGCAATCCCGAGGCAAAGCAAGGTTGCTGGGGAGATTGGCCACTGCGTTTATTACGGCGGGGTGGAGGGGCTGCTGATTTCAGGAGGCTGAAGGCCGCTCCGAGAAGACACGCTGCACTTCTGACGGAGCCTGCCCAGCAGCTGAGAAGGAGTAAACACATGATCCTGTTGTTACTAGAGGGCACCCCGACCTGGAACCTCACCTCAAGCCCAGATGGTCTCTGGACTGAAATCTCCAGGTTCAAACTCAGTTGCGAGGTTTTGGATTGAAGTGAAGGCAAAGCTGGAAAAGGGCCTATTCTGGAGCAGGTCCTGCAAGTGAGCTACTGAGGCAAGTTACTGGTCAATATCAGCCTGTTCTGAGCTATCAGGGCCTTAACCTCAAGTTGAAGATCCCTGGGACACCTTTGCGGACCACTTGGTGGCTATGGGTTGTGAATGATGCATCAGCACAGACACTCAAGGATCTTTTCCCATGTGTCACTCTGAGGTCAGCACTTGGTCCCAGCCCTCCCAGGGGAGTTAGGCATTTAGCTATCTGTAAGAAGCTGGGCTTTGCTACCGGTGATTGCACAAGGCTTTTCACAAAGGGCCGGAGCCTTCCTTGATTCATCTCGGCTATACATCCTTTGACTCTGATCCTTGAGTGGTACTGGGAGAGCAATAGCAAATAGCTCACCACAAGCCCGCCCTTCCTCCTTAATAAGAATAATGAAACACACACAGGTTGTGTGACAAGTCAGTGGCAAACCTCAGGTGTTGCCTGTAAGCTGTGCTTTTATGTGGCCACTCAGGAGAGAGTCAGTGCCACCCCGTTGATTAGCACAGCACGCATAGCGGGTGTGTTTGCTGCTATGGGTGGTGCACGTTCACACATGCCTTGGTGCACATAAAAATTATTCCACACATGGATGGAAAAAATTAGAGGGGACATTGCCTGATTCCCAGACCTGACAGAGGAGAAAGAGGTTCTCAGGTTCAGGCAAAGATGTAGGCCATTTCATCGACTGCCTCTTTCTTTTGGCAATGCCCTTGGTGATTACTTCATAGGAGTTCTCTGGTTTTGTACAGCATGGCCAGGGGCCCTGTAAAATTCAGGACTCAGGGTGCAATTACACAGTTACAAAAAAAAAACTTGCAAAAGAAGTTTTTCGGGGGGGGGGCCTGGGGACTAGGTTGCTTGCAGGAAGAAGGATCTATTCTTCTCTCCTTGGGAGAATTAAAGCCCACACCTCTGCTTATGCTCATTTGCTCTTGTCCTGAGCACACAGCTGTTTGGATTAGTTGTTATTCTCTCTGGCCCCGGTGTCTCTGAAGCTTCTGTCTCCAGCAACAGGAGACTGGCATTTGTGCAATCATAACTCCTAACGTATAGGATAGAAAGAGTCTGTTAAGTAGAACCGAAAGGGAGAAGGGGGAAGAGTTACCCCCAAGGAAACAGTTCCAGTTGAAATGTGACTCGGGTTCCCAAACACCTTTCAATGAGCAGGTGAATTCAGCACACATTTTAAAGCCTGCTGCAGAATTAGCCCCGAGGGTGTTTTTGGTTGAAGGGGGCTAGGCAGGAAGAGGGTAAATTTCATTCTTGTTGCTTTGCGTGAAGCGGTGGTGGAGATGGGACTTTCTGTCCTAATTTTCGAAACAGCTCCATTTTCCAAGGTTCATGTGTTTTTCAGCAAGGTACCACGGAGAAGTTAATTAGCTAATTTACAATTAGCTGCAACCGAATTCGTAATTGCTTCCCCTGTGGAAAGGGGCATAATCCACATCCCGAAGCCATAGGACTGCTGTGAAAATGGCAGTAGAAGCCTGCGGCTCGGACCACAGGAACTGCCCTGCTTTTAGCCCACTGAGCTGCCTGATTAGCAAATGCGGGATGGGGGGAAGAGAGATTTGGAGGTACTCCTAGGCAAAGTCACAAGGTGAGGGATAGAGCCTGAGCCAGCAAATTCAGATTCAGAACAGGAGCAGTTCCAAACTTTCCCAAAGTTTGAGGACTTCAGTAGCCCGGATCTGGAGTTCCCTCCCTATGCCTTGGCCCATGCTAGACACTACCTCTGTTCTGAGAGCTAACACGGCTTACAGGCTAGTTTTGCTTCCTGGGGTGTAACCCAGAGGTTCCCAAACTGGCTTGAGGATCACTCATGATCTGCAGGGAACCGTACAGCTAGTTGGCTCATCCCTATGACTCTAGCTTTGCCTCCTGCTTTCCAGCTGCTGCTGGTGGCCTGGAGGTCGCTGGCTGCAGGGAACAAAGAGAGAACCTGGCCTTGTGTTAGCAGCTGCCAAGGAGAGCAAAACAGGGGCTGTCCTAATATGCAGGAGGGTTGGAAGGAAGCAGAGCGAGGGGCTGGCAGCATCAGAGAAGGTAGTGAGACAAACAGGAATGAATAATGCGAATAAGGAAATAATGAATAGCTGGATGTATAGCCCAAAGGAAGGCATGCAGCTGGCTTAGCCCTGAATGTTAGAAAGTCAGCAGTCGCCTTATCACATTTCCTCACGTTATGTGCCTTTGGCAGGGTCTGAAAAGGTATGTAGTATACCTGCCTATCGCATCACACTTGCACATATGTATTGTATCTGCCTAGAACATACACACATGCACTTCTGTAGTGTACCTGCCTAGAGCATACACAAATATCTGCATTGTACCTAGCAATAGCATACACACACACACATTTTGTATTGTATCTGCCTATAGAATACACACATACCTGTTTTGTTCCTGCCTATAGAATGTACACACATCTGCATTGTACCTGTCTACAGCATACACACACACATCTGTTTTACCTGCCTATAGAATACACATACATCTGCATTGTACCTGCCTATCCATACACACACACACATCTGCATTGTACCTGCCTATGCACACACACACACACAGAGACATCTGCATTGTACCTTCCTACAGCATACACACACACATCTGTTTTTTACCTGCCTATAGAATACACACACATCTGCATTGTACCTGCCTATGCATACACACACACACACATCTGCATTGTACCTGCCTATGCATATAAACACACACATATCTGCATTGTACCTGCCTATAGCATACACACACACACCTGCATAGTACCTGCCTATGCATATACACACACACATCTGCATTGTACCTGCCTATGCATACATACACACATCTGTTTTCTACCTGCCTATAGCATACACACACACACAGCAGTATTATACCTACCTATAACATACATACACACACAGCAGTATTATACCTACCTATAACATACACACACACGCATGTGTATTGTACCTGCTCATCGCATAGTCACAAACATCTATGGTACCTGCCTATAGAATTACACACAACACACACACACACACACACACACACACACACACAATCTACTCACCTATATGATATGCCCTGGCAATAAGTGTGTTACACAGATATATAAACTCACAGCTTGTCAGCCCAAAAGATTCTGTGACGACTATCTCTGTCCTCCTACATGACAGGCCACAGAAGCCAGCTAGATCTCTCTCTGTTATGGAGCCACTGGTTGCAACTTCACAGATGAGGCAGGAGTCAGTTTTTTTCATTCTGACAGAACAGGGGGTCAACTGTTGTTTAGTATGAAGAATACATGCAGAGAGAGAGAACTAGCTAGCTCTGTGTGTGCATGTGTGTGTGTGTGTGTGTATGATTTTCCCCCAGGTCCTTCACAATCTCTGCCAGTATCATGCATATCCTTTGGTCCCCAGAGAGTAAAGCATCCTGCATCTTCTTGTCCCTTCCGCCTCTTGAATTGGCACTTCCCCCCCACCCGACACTCAGTGTACAACGTTCCATCATTGCACCTTTCTCGCCTGCCGTCTCCTTCCCCCGGGCCCGTCTGACACTTCTGTCTTGTGCTGGGCATGGAAATAGAACATTTAAATACAAATGGAACAGGGAATAATTTAACCCCTATTCACACCAAGGGAGGTGCCAGGCCTTCATATAAACACAGCCCGGGAGATTTACAGACACTGTATATTTAGCTAACAAGGGACATTTCTACACTCATGTGGATAGGAAATGTAGGCTACATGTGATTACTCTATGGAGAAGGACAGTGGCCTTGTGGTTAATTTATATTTTAATTTATTCAACAACTACAGTAATGCCTAGAGACCAACCAAGGTTGGGGCCTTATGTTGCTAGGTGCTGTACAAACAAAGAGCCCTAGCCAGTCCCTGCCCCCAAAGATTTGCACTCTAAATAGACAAGGCAGATGCAGACTAAGGGAAAGGGTCAATCAACAGAGTAGCTGCCGCTGGTGAATCAGAGCAATCAATGTGGTGGCTGAAAATGGCCTGTCAGGGAAGAGCGTTAGATAGAAGGGGATCAGCTAAACAGAAAGACAAAGGGAAGGGAAAGGAGTAAGGGGAACAAAACTGGCTGAAAGTGGGTGAGGTGCAGAGTAAGGCTGAGGTAGTGAGACCACAAGAGTGAGGGCAGGAAAAGGAGGCTGGAGAAAACAGCACAGCGTGGGGGAATCACAGTCAAAAGTAGAGAAAATAGAATCCTAGACCATCTAGATCATCCCTGAGAGACGTTTCTCTAACCCAGTGTTAGAAATTCCTAGTGTTTGTCACTGCCAGCTTTGTTCCTGTTGAGGATGCCTAAGAAGGGAAGGAAGCAGACTGGCTCTCAGATTTCAGTTCAGGCTTTTTCCACTGGCAGCTTTTACTTGTAGACTGAACTTAATTGATCTGAAATCACTGAGACATAATAACCAGGGGGCTCAGTGGAGCTGTTTGCAGGGAATCACTTTTCAGAGCCTAACCCCCCTCCCCTTTCTGCAGCTCGGTCAAGGGGGGGTAATGCTCTCAACCTGCTTCAACGAGCTGTTGGGAGAGTGAAGTTGCCCGTGTTTGCAAAGCGCTTGGAAGGGGACAAGTTCAGAGTCTGGGGACTTCGGAGACTTGCATGGCCCATTCCAGAGACACATGGCAGAATGAAATTCAGATCCTAGTCTGGAAACTAACACCCTCCCTCCCCCACCCCACTCCTGTTCCAGAGTGGTTCGATCCAGGGGCGTGGGCCAAGTCCATGCCCCGGCTTGACCATTTGATGCCTCTCCCTTTCTGTTGAACTTCCATGGGGCTGACATTGCCTTTCCCTTCCAGCTGCTAACTGCAGCAGCAAAATCAGCATGATCTAAAGGTTGGGCCAGTTACCCAGTGCAGTTCAGTCTCATCACCGGATGCTTTGGAAGCGTCTCCAACCGAGAGCGTATCTAGCATCCATTCATCCCCGTGCACAACACACCGTGTCCAACGCCATCCCTCTTCATTCTGCTCTGCCGGCCTGATGGCCTCACGCGTGCTCTCGCAGACATATTTGATGAAGTTGAGTCCAGTTGCCATGGCGCTCGGCGTGTCAGCCTTTTGTTTGGAACTTGGCAAAGCATCTCGGGCATGGGCAGTGTGAAAGGTTCAGTGTAAGCTCATTAGTGGATTATGGGGCTGTCATTTCAGTCGCATGCAAATGAATCCAGGTGCAAGTCGAGATCGGGAACCCGCGGAATGTTCCCAGCTGCTGCCGGGCGCCTCTTCTCTGCCCCTTCAGTGCACAGGATGCATTATATAACTTAGCAACAAGGTTGCTTGCAGGTCCAGAATGCAAAGAGCAAACATGCTGGTTGGTTAAAAGACCAGCTCGGAGCCAGTGGTTAAAGCGACTTATTTCACTAGCCGGTTGTGTGACCACATAAGTGTCTGAGACAGCAGTTGCCATAAGTCACTGTTATAAAAAACTCTAGGCAAAGATTTTTCAAACATGATTTGCAGTGTCCAAAATTGAGCCTAGTTTTCAGGGAGGCAGGTACTCAGGACTTTCTGAAAATCAACCTCTGGGGAAGATCAACGTTGACGCGATCAATCTTCCAGAGTTTGATTTAGCGGGTCTTTACTAAATCAAACTCAGAAGGCACCCCCAAAAGTGGCCAGTACTCCTGCTCCCTGTCAGCCTCCCGCTGTGGAGACGGCAGGGAAACTTGAATCAAGGGACGTCGACTCCAGTTACGTAATTAACAAAGCTGGAGTTGCGTATCTTAATTTGACCTTCCCCTTTAGTGTAGACCTGGCCTATGGTGAAGCACATTAGCCCCCCAAACCACAAGCCGCTTTTGAAAAATCTTGGCCCTAAAGCCATGGGTAAGTGAACAGAGAGCTCAGTCCAGTGACTGGTCGTCACGTGGCCACCTGGTGGACAAGTTGCAAAACTGCCAATAATGGGCACCTTTGCTCGCTGTCTTCAGTGAGACGGGGATGTCTGAATGTCAGGGAAAGGGGAGCAGAGCCAAAAAGAAATGGTTTGCGTAACATAGCCGGATTTACACTTTGCATAAATGAAACTAGGCAAAGTGGTCTCAGGCCTTTTGCTGGTATTATAACATTGGTTAGGGGTGTGAATTTTGCCTGCCACATCAATACTGGCAGATGTCCTGCAAAAGCACTGTTTTGCCAATATTAGCTGCGTCACCAGAAGGAGGGTTTGCGCAAGCTTTTTCTCTAGTGGAGGCTTGGTTTCAGTTGTGCTCAAAGGTCTCTTTTTCCCTGCACCTCACCTCCATCTGGGGCATCAGACCCCAGGCGGAAACTCTTCTACGATTGAATCTTTCCCCTCCTTCCTGTGCCCACCGAATGGTTAGGAAATATTCCTTCATTGACAGATATATGCAACCCCCATCCCAGAGATGTGACCAAGGGAGATGCCGGAAGCCTCTTGGACTCATAGAGCCATAGAGAACATTTAATATTTAGTCCATTCCTTGCCATTGGAGGATTAAATGACTCAATTACTCAAACAAATGGTCCGGACAAAGCACTGAAAAAAGTACATTGGGAAATCCGGCACTGCACTCACTGATCTTTCTGGCTTCTATGTGCATGGTTCACAGCAGATCTGGTTAAGACGTCATCAGCACTGTCGCTTTAGTCTGTGAGTTGTCCGTTACTTTAGCCATTTCAGCTGAGATGGAGAAAAAAAGAAAGGGCTGAGATAATTCAGGGTGCTGTGTTCCTACCATGTCAGCGTGGCTACTCCACGAATGATGGTGTAAAAACAGGCCATCCTCCTACTCTCGCTATCTGTGCATTTTCCGTAGCCAGAATGGAAACGTAGGGTTGTGGGTTCTTGGTTGAGCAGGCTCACCCTGGTGGGACGGGACCGGGCTGTAATCCACTGCATGAACAATGAGGCTGTGTCTAGAAAAACTTTTCCGTTAAAAGCATTTGCGGAAAATCATGCCAGTCTAGACATAGCCTGAGCGTTTGCTTGGTTCTTAGGGTAATTTGCTAATTGACACATGACTCGTGAGTATGTCAACATTGACCAAGCCAGCGTAAGAGAAGCAGTTTGCCGAAATCAGCTGTGTTCTCAGCCAGAAAAGGGCTTTCCTAAGGGGGCATTCTGATGCAGTTCGGGTCATTAAAATGCACATTTAAAAAAAAAGTCAACAGGTTTATTTATTTACTAACATACATTTATTCAAATTGGTTTCATCTGTTCTGTAAACTGCTTTGAGAAAAAAACCCATCTTGGTTCACACATATTTACATAGTATTTAATGCATGATGAGTTAGACATTTATGAATCATGTGTAAAGGGCCTATTTACATATACAATGTAAACTATGTAAAGGTCTTTTCCTCCTCTTCATGCAGTAGTATTGTATAAGGGCTGCCAGGCACAATGCTATGAATAGAAATCCGTTCTAACAGGGGATCCAGTGGCCACTGAAATCCCTGCGAGTTTTTCAGTTGACTTTGGTGGCCATTGGATTGGGCCCTGTTTTCAAGCGATTTGCCAGGGTTTATTACTTTGAAGCTAAAACTTTCCATAGTTAGGTGGCATCCAGGGGTGGCCTGTGACTATAGGCCGACTCGGCCGTCACCTAGGGCGCCGCCTTCAACGAGGCGCCCGTTGATGACGTCACGCCATTGATGGCCGTGCAGGTGGGGGTGCCGATTGCGCGTTCCGCCTGGGGCGCCAGCTGCCGCAGCCCACCTCAGGCCACCCCTGTCTATGGGTACATCTACGCTGCAATGCTGTTTCGAAATAACTAGAGCTATTCTGAAATAACAGTCTGCCTCTACACAGCAGGCAGTTATTTCGAAATAATGTCAAAATACTGTCAAGCTGGAGGACTTCTTACTCCGACTCCTGTAACCCTCATTGGACAAGAAGTAAGGGAATCAGAGGAAGAGTGCTCTATTTCAAAATAAGTGCTGTGTAGATGCTCCCTATTTTGAAATAAGCTATTCCGAAATAATCTACACAATTGACATAGCTCAATTTGTGAAGCTTATTTCAAGTTAAACCCTGCAGTGTAGACACGCCCTACATTAGGAGCTTTTTACCAAGATAGATATAACAATATGTTATATTGTTTAGTCTGCAGAAGCGAAGAGTGAGGGGGGATTTGATAGCAGCCTTCAACTTCCTGAAGGGAGGTTCCAAAGAGGATGGAGAAAGGCTGTTCTCGGTAGTGACAGATGGCAGAACAAGGAGCAATGGTCTCAAGTTGTGGTGGGAGAGGTCCAGGTTGGATATTAGGAAAAACTATTTCACCAGGAGGGTAGTGAAGCACTGGAATGGGTTACCTAGGGAAGTAGTGGAGTCTCCATCCCTAGAGGTGTTTAAGTCTCGGCTTGACAAAGCCCTGGCTGGGTTGATTTAGTTGGGATTGGTCCTGCCTAGAGCAGGGGGCTGGACTTGATGACCTTCTGAGATCTCTTCCAGCTCTATGATTCTATGAATATAGTATTGTGATAAAGTGCTTCTAGTGTGGACCTTGCTTATACAGTTAAAGCAGTGCTTTTACTGGCGTTGTTTAATTCCACACATATACCGCACCCAAGCCAAACGAGCTATACTAGAAAAAGTGCAATTTTCCCTATATAACTGCATCTACATTAGGAGTATCTGTAACCCTCACACCTACTGGATGTGGTGCAGTGTTCCATCTAGTGGCCCTGAGATCACTGACAGAGAGAATAAAGACTCCTCTCTACAGCTGTAGCTGAGAGCCAGCTGGCTTTTTGCTCATGCACTAAGCTCCAGAGGTCCCAGGTTTGCTTCTGCCTGTTGGTGTGACAGAGGTATAGTTGTGTTGGTCAGGGACCAAACCTGACTGACATGCCTGTGGTGTAAATGTAACCCACACACCTCTTGAGGTGTTGTTCTGTCCAGTGTGCCTACCGACAGGCAAAACAAGCAGCTGCGTAGGACACCACAAAAACTGGGGCCCCAACGTTCATGGTGCCCTATGCAGCCACATGCTGCCTATGGGCTCTGGCCGGCCTTAGCTCCATCCCCCCAGTTCTCCCCCCCACTCAGCACTGGTCTGGCAGCCTCCCCGTCCCCTCCCAAAGCCACTCACCAGGAGACCATGCAACTCCACTCCAGGTTGCCAACTCTCCCAGGCCAGACAGACAGGACATCACTACAGTCAATGGTGTCTGGCCTGGGAGAGTTGGCTACCCCTTTCCCCCACAGCTTCGGCATCCTTCCCCCGGTGGAAGGGGGTGGTACTGGTGCTGGTTTGCATAGGGCACCAGCAACCAGTAGGGACATTCCCGGATCTGTCCCGTCTAGTGGCACAGAGACTGCTTTGAGAGTTCTGTTCTATGTCCTTCGCGAAGGGCCAGGTGGCTTTTAGTTCATGCAGTAGACGCTTGTGCGTTTCTCTCCAGAGATCTCAGGCTTAATCCCGGCCTGCCAACAACTTGGGCCTGTCAGTGTTACATACACAAAGCCTTGCCATCAGCCCAAAGGTAAATACAATGCTTGCCGTTAAAACCTCAGCATCTACGCCTAGTGCAGTCAGAGCTAGCCATGAGTCTCCCACTGGCTGAGACGGGACACACCTGTGCTAACTCAGTTACGCGTCGTGGTCAGTTTGGGTTTTACATGGTGAACCAGCTCAAGTTTGGAAATGTTGGGGCAAAATCCATTTAGCTGTCTTGCCTCAGTTGGCCTTCAAAAAATAGTTTGCACGCATATTTGTCTGTGTGTCTATGCAGAGGTCAGTGCGCGCATGGGAACGTGTTTCTATATAACGTGAGTGTGAACATTTATATGTGTTTAGATAAGACAAAAATCTCCATTTACAAGCCAGGGCTTCCAGTCCATGTAATTACTTCCCCTGGCTGCTTTAAATCAAAGACCATTTCAAAACAGAGCCGCTTCTGTTAAACTTAATTATTTTCTCCTGCAGCTTATAGGGTAAAGTGGTGGCTACTAAAAAGGGCACTTCTTAATTGAAGGTTGGTTCTAAATGCCATCCTTGTATGCATTCCCTTTGAGTGGCAGTCTGGAAAATACCAGAGTTTTATTTCCGGGGAGTCGTCTGCAGAGACTGAGCAGAGAGCACTGACTCATGAGGCTTGGGGCATATATATTCTAAGGTGACTAATTGGTCGGCGGTGCCTTGATTTTCAAGTCCACACAACGCTTGCCGTTTAATATGATGATCGGCACTTCCTGAAAACAAGGCCTCTTTGGCTACGTCTAGACTGCAAGCCTCTTTCAAAAGAGGTTTTTTTGAAAGTATCTTTCGAACGTATCTTCCAAAAAAGCCTAGTTCGAAAAAGAGCGCCTAGACAACAAGAAGATTTTTCGAAAAAGCAGCTCACTTTTTTGAAAGAGAGTTTAGATGCTCTCTTTTGAAAAAGCCCTGTTTTCATGCAATAGCGCCTTTTTTCGAAAGATGACTTTCGAAAAAAGGCATTAGTCCTCGTAGAATGAGGTTTACCGCCGTCTACAAAACAGGCATGTTCTTTCGATTTACTGGAGACAGAACGCGGTGGTAGTCTAGACGCAGGTACAGTTTTTTCGAAAAAAGGCCACTTTTTTCGACAAAAAACCCTGTAGTCTAGACACACCCTTTAAGGCGTAGTCTAGACACACCCTTTAAAGCGTTTCCAGCTTGGCATCCCCAAATCCCTTGCCACTTCTGAAAATGTTTACCTTAGGGAGGGAGAGGGGGGGGCGTGTTCCAGTGCCGGATTTAAGCACAAGCTAAGTAAACTACAGTTTAGGGCCTCAGATTATGAGGGGCCTCGAAATACAAAAAAATTATCAGTTTTTTTGTTGCATCCTTGCCTATGTACTATATATAGACAAATCGAAACCTTCCTTCTTTCCATTTTCATTGTCCTTTCTGTTAGAATAAGACACATTTTTTGGTAGTTCTATGGGGCCTCCTAAACTTGACATGGTTTAGGGCCTCTGCATGTCTTAATCCGGCCCTGGGCACTTCCCTCCCGCCTCGGTCTTTTGTATGTTGCGTGGAGTCACGTTGGTTTTCACACTCCTCCTGAAATATGGTAAGCATCTCTTTATTTTGTTCCAGAAGATAGAAAACTCTTTGTGGGCATGCTCAACAAGCAGCAGTCAGAAGACGACGTGCGCAGGCTATTCGAGGCATTTGGGAACATCGAGGAGTGCACAATCCTCCGGGGACCCGATGGCAACAGCAAAGGTGAGACGGATCGTGACGTACAGTGCTATTGCCCCTTCAACCAGCTCCAGCCCCCGAGTCTGTACAGAAGTATCCAGTAGACTCAGTGACTAGATTAATGACAACTCGGGTGCATATTGGATCCTCTCATTGGGAAAGGAAGGACTCCCAGCAGGAGTGGGGGAAGGACTCCAGGTAGAAATAGCTGGGAGAGGCTGCTGGATGCAGAGCATGCTAAAAGAAGCGCTAGAGCTAAGAATGAACTGTTGTGTTGAGAGTCCATGGATTCACTGGGGAACTTGGAGGCTTGTTTGAACTTGTTTGTTATTAGACCAGCCCCAGGCTGGGGTGTTATTAGCCAGGGGAAAGCCTTAGTGGATTAGTTCCAGGAACCTCCAGGGGAAACTGAGGCAGGGTGGCTGCAGAGCTCCGCTTGGTCACAAAGAGGCAAACTGAAGACAGCAATTCAGCAATAGCTGGGAAATAAAATTTCAAAACAAAATATCTTTTACCTCCAAAATTGGGAGGTGCTTTATTGTGTCCCTCCCTCCGCCTGAGAAAAGCCGGGTAACTTTTGACCAAACAAAAATATTCCATGATCAATGAGCCAATTGTTTCAACTAGCTGTGCGATGCAGACCAGTATTGGACTCTGACTTTGGTTTCTTCTTTGATGTTTGGACATTTAAAAAGAGAATTTCCTCCAGTGACTCCAAGCAGTGGCCCAGGAGACAGAATAGTGCAGCTGCACCTACAACCCACGTTTCTAAACCCCATCCTTTGCTTTTCCTAACTGGAAATGGTAGATACCCCATGACATAAAGCTGGCATGGGCAAAGTGGAGAAAAATGTCCCAAAGGAAGCCTATGATCTTGCATTTGTTCCCAGAAGAATGGACTAGATGATCCCATGGACCAAATAACTTTCGCAGCAACACACAGACCCACCATTCCAAACAAATAGGAATCGGCACTAGTAAGAGAGGTCATTAAACATGCACAAGGGCCATTTTGCACATGCAGATGCTCACTAACTCGCACAACTGCAGGGTAACAAATGAGCATACATTTTTGCGCGTGCACCCTTTGCACACGGATGTGCCTTAGTGGTATTTGCCACCTCCAATTTCAAAGATCTGACATCCAGTTTCACAGCCAAAAACTTAACATGTGAAAATTGGCCTCGTTGAACAGCCTAGCCAGTTGTTGGCACTTTTGAGGCTGTACTTACCCCAGGACATGTGCAGCAGGGGTGGTACACTTCTTGAGGCATGGCACATCACAGCCATTTCTCCAGGATCAGCATTTGAACAAGGATTTTCCACCTCATGCCAGGGTCATTCATCCCGGCATTTCCTAGAAAAGTATCTTCACTTTGAACAGGACGCCCTCCTCTCTTGACAGTGAAATGCATCCATTAAATAGGGATCGGTGTGTAATATTTCATCAAGTATGCTGGCAGGTGCGAAGAAGATACCAGCTCTGCCGTTGCAGTTCATATGTCACCAGCTATTTTGACATGTGACATCGGTGGGCATATTTTCGCAACACAGAGACAGAGGACCCTAACCACAGTGACACATTTGAGAATGACACTGATGTGCCCAGAAAGTCACTGTCAGCCAGCAAAGACGGTTCGTCTTCCGACAGGCCCCAGCGCACCACGGTGGTGGGACACAGCAGAGGTGGTAGAGCACAGGGACTGTGCAATATACTCTCAGCTCCGGAGGTGTGAGTCTGGGAAAGGCTAACGCCCAGAGCAGGAATTGGATGGTAGCGCTGTAAGGTAGCAAACATGGAGATAGAACGGGAGGGTTTCTCCATAGCAGAGGCCCTCCGCTTTCTCCCAGCCACATCCCCTCTGAGCCTCCTACTTTTTAAGGGCATGTTGAAATTAATGGGATTCTAAGATTTTTAAGAGCAGGTTAGGCAGACATCTGTCAGGGATGGTCTAGACAGTGCTGGGTCCTGCCGTGAGGGCAGGGGACTGGACTGGATGACCTCTCGAGGTCCCTTCAGTTCTAGGATTCTATGATTCTATCCACTGAACTGAATGTCTGTTGAATCTGGTTGTTATTCTATGGGGCTCCCTTTCCAGCTTTCTCACAGCCCCATGAGATGTCTCACTGCTCCCCCTGTTACTCACTATGGAAGTAGCCTGGTGGTAGCAAAAGAAAAAACACACACACTCACACAAACACACACACTTTTTTGCCCTTTGTACTGACCCATTGTCAATTACAGCTTCATCTCCAGAAAGGCTGGGACTTAAGAACATAACAGCTGCCCTCCAGGGTGAGAACAATGGTCCATCTAGCCCGTGTCCTGTCTCCCACAGAGGCCAATGCCTGAACTTCAGGGGGAATGTACAGAACAGGGCGATGGGGGAGAGATCCATTCCGTCTTCCCCCTCCCGGCAACTGGCAGGCAGTTAGAGGTTGAAAGTTGCCCTGATTCCCAACCATCTGAGCTAATAGCCATTGATGGACCTACCCGCCATGAACTTCCCTAGTTCATGTTTACACCCAGTTATACTTTCGGCCATCACCACATACTGTGGCAGTGAGTTCTACAGGTTACTTGTGTGTGCACGATAAGATATTTCCTTGGTCTCCCTCTGTCTTTGTACATCCCCTGTCTGTTCTCTTTGATCCTGCCGTTGGTCTATCTCCGTAAAGCCAATTAAATGAATGCAATGCTGGTGAATGGGGCTGGACAGACAGAGCAGAAACAGAATCCACTGCACACCCGCCTCCCTGCTATTCTGCTACTGTCTTCCCAGGAAGGACCAGACTGTAGGGCAGTGGGCCCCAAACTGTGGAGCACTGAAGGAATATTCGGGGGGAGGTCCGGCGGGGTCCAGACCAACCTCCATGGCGCACGACCCAGCCCCACTCTGCCCCCAGTTTTGCTCTTGCCCCAGCCTCAGACCAGGGCTAGGGTTCTGTTCCTGGCCCTGGCCCGAGCCCTGCCCCCAGTTGTGGCCCCAGCCTTGGCTTTGTTATCCCTGCCCATGTCTCCCAGCCCTGGAGCAAGTCCCCACTCCCAGCTCTGGCCTGGGGAATTGGTGGCGGGACAGGGGTAAGGAGGTCATGACCCTGAAAAGTTGGGCACCACTGCTCCAGGGATTAGAGGTAGCCCAGTCCGTGCAGGTTTATCCATTAGCATTAACCTGACTCCCACCAAATTACTTCTCCGAGTTATGCACACAGCAGTCAGATGGCCAAACACCCCGCATTTTAGACTCCCGTTTAGAAGTCCCTCTCTAATCAGGAATGCACTTAAATACATGGGCCAGATTTCTAAAAGTGTTTAGGGGCCAAGCTCCTATTGAAATCAGTGAGAGGGAAAAAAGCGGAAGAACGGCTCTTGCGCAAAAGCCTCTTGCGCAAAAACAGAGCCTCATTAATTATGCAAATGAGGCGGGGCAATATTCCACGCTTCGCCTCATTTGTATATTTTTTTGCTCAACAGAGAGCAGTGTAGACATAGCCTGAATGAATTGGGTTTTTTGAGGAAAAAACAAGAACATTCTCACCAATGTTCCATGTAATCATTTCCATCCACGTGCAGAATAATGTTTTGTGCACCAAGGCATGTGTGAATGTGCACCACCTGTAAAAACAAAAAACTTAGCTGTGTGCACTCTGCCAATCAACTAGAAGGCACTTACGTCCTGAGCAGCTGCACAAGCACACAGCTTACAGGGAACACTGGACTTTCTCTCAATCGCTCCCCTACTCCTAGTTCTGAAGACTCAACCTGATATTACAAGAACAGACAGAAGACCAAGGTTGATTGTCTCAGACATGGCTTTTCTGCCCTTAACCCAGTGCTATTCCAATGTTTTCAATGATAAAGATCATAGAATTGGAGGTGGGGAGTATAGAGGAACAGACAGATGCCAACTCCTGCATTTTAAATCTTGGAAAGTTTGGTGCTTTTCTTAAAGCTCCGGATCCTGAAATCACGAGGATCTCGGGTTTCACTATTTGAAAACAAGTTGGTCTCTAGTTTCCTCCCGGCTCAGATGTCATCTAGGTGCTCAAAGCTTAGCCAGCAAAATGAACCTCACATTTATTATTTTTAAATATTATTATCTAAGCCAGTCTTATGCTTTTTTGAATGTGTGAGGTTAGCAGTACTGCACAGACTTGGGAGACATCCCCTCTTCCATCAAAAGTTCCAAAGGTTTTTAATGGCTCATGAAACATCAGAACTAATCAATTATATGGGATTGTGTCGTCCTCTCAAGGGCTGGAGTCCCACAATGCATGGAACACCAAAACACCTAAAGTAACTTCCCATTGCTCCGACAGTAGGAGCTCCTGGCTGCAGAGAGGTCCAAGCAGCCATGCAATTTGGTATGACTGATGTCTGCAAAGCTAATTGCACAAGGCGATCACTAGCGGCAAATGCCCAAAGGACACCTCACAGTGGAACTGGCTGGAAATTTTCACACATTCGAAATAAATTGGCTTAAAATTCTGTGACATTCTGCATGTTGAAACGTTGCCTTCCATTGTTTGCCCAGGGGAAGTTCACAGGCTTGTTATGTTAGAGAGCTTTTTAGGGTGAGTTAATTGAGGAACTTGGGGATGAAATGGAACACAGAGGAAGTTTCTTCTGGAATTCAAGAAAAATAGTTCTTGACAATATACGCCAATGGGGAAAGGCCTCTGAAGAAAGTATGAGAAGGCTCACTGGTAAAGCTATAGAATTGTGGGACATATGGAACCCATGAGAATAGGCAGTAGGGGTATGTCTACACCGCATGGCTATTTCGAAGTAAGCACATCTACACTGCAGGGAAGCCTCAAAATGAGTCTGAGGCAGGCTCCCCTAATGTACAGGGCTCGACAAATGCGCTTATCTACTCGCCCGTGGCGAGTAGATTTCAGCCGGTCGCCCCGTTCACCGGCAGTCCACGCATGCGCAGTGCAGGTCTCGCGCATGCGCGGTGCAGGGCTGGCGAGTGGTTTTCGCCGCGATCGTCGAGCCCTGCTAATGTAGACGTGCTATCTTGATTTAGAGCCCCAGGAGGCACTGGGGAGGAATAACTTAGAATGGGCCTGGGGACGGCTACTTTGAAATAGCAGCAGTGGAGCATCTACACACGCCTTATTTTGAAATAGCTATTTTGGAATAGGCGTGATTCCTCGTAGAATGAGGTTTACAGATTTCGGAATACGCTGTCCGTTATTTTGAAATTATTTCAGAATAACAGAATGGCTGTGTAGACGCTCATAAGAACATAAGAACATAAGAACGGCCGTACTGGGTCAGACCAAAGGTCCATCTAGCCCAGTAGCCTGTCTGCCGACAGTGGCCAGCACCAGGTGCCCCAGAGAGGGTGGACCGAAGACAATGATCAAGCGATTTGTCTCCTGCCATCCCTCTCCAGCCTCTGACAAACAGAGGCCAGGGACACCATTTCTATCCCCTGGCTAATAGCCTTTTATGGACCTAACCTCCATGAAATTATCATCATTTCTATCCCCTGGCTAATAGCCTTTTATGGACCTAACCTCCATGAAATTATCTAGCTTCTCTTTAAACTCTGTTATAGTCCTAGCCTTCACAGCCTCCTCTGGCAAGGAGTTCCACAGGTTGACTATGCGCTGTGTGAAGAAGAACTTTCTTTTATTAGTTTTAAACCTGCTACCCATTAATTTCATTTGGTGTCCTCTAGTTCTTCTATTATGGGAACTAATAAATAACTTTTCTTTATTCGCACTCTCCACACCACTCATGATTTTATAGACCTCTATCATATCCCCCCTCAGTCTCCTCTTTTCTAAACTGGAAAGTCCCAGTCGTTTTAACCTCTCTTCATATGGGACCCGTTCCAAACCCCTGATCATTTTAGTTGCCCTTTTCTGAACCCTTTCCAAGGCCAAAATATCTTTTTTGAGGTGAGGAGACCACATCTGTACACAATATTCAAGATTGCGCTCACATTGTTTTTCGAAATAACGCCAGTTATCTCAAAATGACGGTGAAGTGTAGATGCACCCAAGGGCATGTAGTGGTTTCCTATGATCACAGGGGACTGGACTCAGTCCTATGTCACCCTTGGGATCTCTCATGACTTGTGAGGCAGGGCAGGGTTGTTGCCCCCATTTTACAGATGAGGAACTGAGGCAGAGTGACACTAAGTGACATGCCCAAAGTTACACAAGGAGTCTGAGTACAGCAGGGGACAGAATCTAGGTTTCCCAAGAATGACAGTGCTTTTCTCCCGCGCGGTTTGTTTTGTTGAGGGATGGGAAAGGAGTGTTTTCTGCCCGTTGCTTTACTAAGCGGCGTTGGTAAGTTTATGGGGAGAAAACTGAAAAATCGCTTCAGTTGCAGCATGCTTGGAGAGGCCAAAGGAAAAGGTGACATGCTGGCCATTCCATTCATCGGTTTTGACGGGCGGTGGATGAATACCACCGATCAAAATTGTCTCCGTTTCAATTTTCCGTTTCAATTTTTCATCAAACTTTTGACCAGAACAAAAAGGTTGGGAGTCTTTTTTCACACAAATACTTGTGGAAAATTTCAGCCCTGCCTGTGACCAGCTCTAGCATTGGTAGAAAAATGTCAATAAAAGAAGTCATGCACGTTTTGCATTTCGATAGGGGGGAGAAAATGTGAGCAATTCTCCACATTTTTGGGGTAGGAGGGGGCATATTTTTCAGCTAACTATATTATATAAAGTGGGGGGGGGAGCCAGCCAGATTGTAAGGAAACCAACTCCACACTTCATGATCTTCTGAGGTTAAACACTCCATTAATTGGAAAACCCAGTGGGGACTAAGCGAAAGCAGGAAATTCAAGTGCCCCTCTGCACCCATCCGGAGTGGGAAAGGATAAAAAATAACGACAAAGGAATCAAACCTCAGTCATAATAAAAGCAATAATCACTGAGATCAGTTAGCAGCTGGTTCCAAAGAGCACACAGCCCTAGAGAATTATTTTCTACTACTCTATTTTCTACTACTACACTCTCTCTCTCTCTCTCGCTCTCTCTCTTTTTTTTTTACAATTTCATTATAAGGCTGAGCATGAGTGGCAGCTCCATATTGCTAACCAGTTTAATTATTAGCCCGAGTGAGCTGACGCCTCAGCCTTGCTTTTCAAAAAGCTATTTGGGATCAATACTGAGCCCTGACAGAGTTAATATTACGAGTTTCCATTTGCGGGTGCTATTTACGGAAGCGGCGCAGGTCCTGATTTACACACACAGAGCAGTCAGCCAGCAGGGAAGCTAAGGGCAGCTGTCTTATCTTACGAGACAGTGAGATGTGGGGCAGAGCTAGCAGGAACGCCAGGTAAGCGGCTACTCTGCCTGCCAGAGGCCAATGCGATGCATCTCACTGGAAGAACTAGTCATTTCATGACATAGTCATTCTCATGGTGTTTTCTTCTTCTCAGGCAGGGGTGGGGAACCGGGTCGGGGGCCGCTGACCCACAGAAAAATCAGTTCGGGGGCCACACACTGCATAAGTGAGATGCAAAACCAAAAAAACCCCTCACTGATATGGACCCCAGCTGAGAAGCAGAAAGACGCTCCCCACATTCCTCTCCCACACCAGAGCCTGGGGGGGAGGCAGGCTAGTAGATTTCGTGTGCTCCAGCCCCACGGTGGGGCAGCGGGGAGGGGGGGGGCTGGGGCACCACCATGGACTTACCAATGCTAGGGAGGCCCTGAGCCTCGGGGGCCGGAGCCAGGCAAACAGTGGGCCGTTCTAAGGCCGTGTCTAGAGTAGGATTTTGGCTGTCTCCCCCTAGGGATAAAGGGATTAGAAAAGACAGCGGTAGTTTTAACACGTGTTGGTGGGTCAAGGTCATCAAGGGAGCCTTGGCTTCATCTCACCCAGCTCAGAACATGTCCAAGAATACCCTGCCCCGCTCACACGAAGCTGCTGAGGAGCGTACGTGAGCGACAAGGTGCCAACGTGCCTTCTGGCCTAGCTCAGACAAGGCCCAGCCGGACCACCTCAGCGTGCATGGGCAACTCTCAATGGGCAGCAGAAAGGTCCACATGGACAGTTATGTGCAGTGAGCTAGTGGGCTCACCCCTCCACCTTCTGCCCGCCACGTGACAGAGGGGGCCTCCGATTGGAAGGTTTGGGTGTTTGCCTCAGACTCAGCTCCGGCTTCACTTCAACACTGATTTTTTTGGTGTGACCTTGAGCGTGATCCTTATTTTCTCTGGGCCTCGGGGTCACATCGGTCAATGCTATCTGATTTGATAATGCTCATCTTCTCTGTTTAGAGCACCTCCTCCCCATCTGGGGAATGGACTGAGTCTTCCTAAGTGTTAGGGGGCCAAGAGACTTGCTGGGCCCCCGGGCAAGGTTGGCGCCACACTCCAGAAAGAGGCGGGCCTTGAGTGGAAAGGCAGGGCTGGCACCTCATCACGACCTGGAGGGTGCTCCACCGGACCCCCAGTCCTCAGCCGGCCCTGAGAGCCCCCCGCAGCACTCTGCCCAACGGTCTGGCAGCACTTTAAACGATTCTTGAATCGCCAGACCCAGGGGCAACTGCCCTCTTTCCGATACCCCTATCAAGGGGCCTTGTACAGTGTACAGCACTCGTCTCATTGGCCCAGCCCAGCTCTGGACTCTCTCTAGGCGCTACAGGAACACAAATAATCACTGTATTGGACCCTTTTCGCCTTCCCATCCCTATGCAGATCATCAACTTATTTAGTTTGATGTCATGATTTTAGACACTCCCACATATGATGTCTGTTGCGATGTTGCCTGCTTTTGCACTCTGCGTATTTTGCTCCCTTTGGCAAAGAGTACACAATGCTGGGTGCTGAGTGAAGGTAGGGCTGGGGGCGGTAAGTCCCAGCCCCGCCCCCAGCCCTGCCCCCAGCCCCCCTTCTGCCCTGGGCCCACCCCCAGCACCACGGGGAGGTGAGGTGGCACATGGCCCCAGCCTCCCCAGCCCAGAAGCACTGGGGAGGGCAGGCGCTGGGGGCAGCAACACTCCACCCCCAGTAAGCCTATAGCCTGCCTATGATACCCACCACCCCTGACACACTGGTTTCCCCAGAGTCCCTGCATGTTATTCCATTTCTTCCCCACTACCAATCCAGGATGAGCTGTCCCACCAGAAGTGCTGCTGCTGTCCCCCATCTGATGAGGTGTATCTTGTGCTTGTGGCTGTTGTCTAGTCTAGTCTATGCTACGCTATTCTGAGTGGTTTCGTATACGGCTGAAACACTTGGAACCAGATCCTCAGGTGGATTAAATCATGGTAGCTCCACTGAAGTCACCAGCGAAGGAGCTGGCCCTACATTTTCAAGGGGTGAATGGTTTTTGGGTGCCTCCCTCTGAGTACTGGACGTGCCTACACACAAATCCACCACTCAACTCCCAAACCCAGATAGAAGAGACTTAGTAGTGGCCACTGTGGGAAGACAGGATATTGGGCTAGATGGACCTTTGGTCTGGCCCAGTCTGGCCGTTTTTATGTTTTTATGACCTCTGACTGCCTTAGTGCAACTCTACGTGCATTGTGTGTCCTCGCTGTGGCTCCCCTCGGTGTGGCAGGATGTGGCAGTCCATCACTCCAGGGAATGGCTCTCTCGCTCAAGTGGTAGCGACACTTGCTATTGAGCTCTGGCACTCCAAGGCTTTGTAGCTGGTGTTGGCCAAGATGGCGGCCATCCCCATCTCCTGCTCTCCCCCCTCATGTCAAAAGTCATCATGACAAAGCTCTTTGGGACAGAGATCAGCACTGACGAGTTGTATGGGGTGGTGCCCATGTGTGGCACTCGACAAATAGCCAACAGTTTGTGTAGCTAGGAGAGCCATGTGGGTTTTGAACAGAGTAAATCTCTTTCACAGGGCTGGACGCGGCTGCCCATGTAAGATGCCTGCTGCTTTCAGGAGCTCTGTTTTTGAAAACCCTTCTCTTTCCTCTCCTTCCTCTCGCAGGGTGTGCGTTTGTGAAATACTCCTCGCACGCAGAGGCCCAAGCAGCCATCAATGCCTTGCATGGAAGCCAGACAATGCCGGTGAGTAGGGGGCTAATGGAGGAGAACACCTTATGGGTCTATTCTGCCCTGCTAGCTGGGGCTGAAGACGGGGAGAGGGGAAGAAGGGTGGATGATTTATTGGTGCTTTCTGAATCCTCTTCCAGAAGAAATGGAATGCAGCTGAGGCGTGTGGGGCCTCAGGTTTGTTTAGCTATTCATTGAAAAGGCCAGGATGGCACGGATGTAGTTTCACATACATGCGAGCTCAAGAGATGCTGTGTCCCGTAACCGGTAGTGATAGGGTTTTGATTGTCTTCAAAGACACCTGGTCACAAATGTGAAACCAGCTGGGCCAGATTTATCCCAGAGGTAATGCCACTAGTTGCACAGGGATGATTCAAGTTTTTGCCAGGGTTTAAATGTTTTTTCTTGGCCAAGGAAAAATTGTCTGTCGGGGGAACTATGAGGAACTTTTTTGGGGCTCAGCAGAGAAAAGCAGACAAACATGATGAACGCAGAATTTAGAGCCAAGCTGCACTCTGATTTGCTCCTTCATGCAACCTCAAAAAAGTGCATAACTAGGCAAAATGCAGCTCTTATTCTCACCTCTGAAGTTCAGTTAAAATAGTTGTGAAACCTCTTAGTTTACATCTACACAACAGTCCAGATGGATGCTCTGAGGTCAATCCATTGGTGGTTGATTTAGTGGGTCTAGTTAAGACCCACCAAATTGACCAAAAATTGCTCTCCTGTCAACTCTGTTACTCTACAACCAGTGAGAAGAGTAAGGGAAATCGATGGGAGAGTTTCTCCCAGGCCATGTCTACACTACAGATAAGATCAAAGCAGCTGCAATTGATCTTCTTTGGTTCAAATTAGCAGGTCTAGTGAAGACCCGTTAATTCGAACTGAGAGGCTGTTCCCGTTGCTGCCGGTAGTCCTGCTCCTCACAAGGAGTAAGGAAAGGTGAAGGGAGAGTGTGATCCCTTCGACTTCCTGCAGAGTGGATGGCGTCAAAATTTAAGTTAAGATACTTCTACTTAAGCTATGCAATTAACGTAGCTGAAGTTGCGTATCTTAATTTGAACTTATCTCGTAGTGTAGACCAGACCCCATTGACCTCCCATGATGCAGAGCCAGCGGTAACTCAACTTAAGGTATGTTGATTCCAGCTACATTTTTCACATAGCTGGAATTGAGTACCTCAGGTCAACTTTCTGCAGTAGTGTAGATGTAGCCTTAGGGGGTCTTCTTGGCCATCAACCTAAGATAATGCCATTTGCACAAACTACCAATAAGTCTGAGACTCCAGCCTGATATTTGGAGGAAACATGGAAGGCTTGTTTTTCTCTTTCACATACACTCAAGCTTGGTCTACCCTAGGACATTAGTCCAAAATTAGCCCACTAGGTCGATTTTGTAAGTGATGCGTCCACACTGCCAAGCCTGTTATTCTGGAATAAGGGGCTGTGGATTTTAGATTCTGTAGTCCTGCTTTTCACAAGGAGTAAAGCTGTTCCTGAAGTTGTAAGTCTGAAATAACGTTAGTGTAGATGCTCCACTGCTGCTAATTTGAACTAATTAGAGTGCTTCCTGGGGTTCTGAGTCTGAGGAAGGCTGTTAATGTGGACACATTACCTTGGACTACATACGATTTTTCCCCGTTGTGAGGACACGGAACTTTGAATTTGCAAAATGAGCAGGCTGCAGTTTGGCCAGGGCCGCAGCATTATCACTCCTGCTCTTACCAAAGGTGAAAAATAGTCATTACTGACCCCACCAGTTAGAGCATTTGGTCTGGTTCTTTGTGAGAGCAGGGCCAATAAAGCGACTCAGCTGTGTCAGGTCCGGCTGTGATGCTCTGCTCGGGACCCACAGAACCGCAAGCCTTGCGTTACCCCCCTCTGCCTCAGCAAGGGGAGCGTTGCCGGGGCTTAGACGATGTGACAGCTCCTTGCCACACCAGTGTGTCCATCTCTCCAGCAAATTCCTCAGGACTGTACCAGTCTTTACCTTGCTTCACAGGTAGCCAGCTGTGAATCCCTGCTCCCAAGTTCCCCGCTGATGTGTCATGGCAGCGTTCAGTGCAGACACTCACTGGACACTCACAGAAATTGCTACGTTTGCTGCCTCACAGAGGCAGTACACACTCAGGCAGTTGACTTAGCTAAGGACTCTCTCTTCCTTTCACGATAACGGCGCCGCAGTGGTCTAGAGCCAAACTAAGAACAAGTTTATTAATCAGAATAGAGATTGCGCAATACCAACCAAAATCACAGAAAAAAATAGGTACCAGCAAAACAAGATGCTCTTTCTACTAGTGCCTACAACTCAGTCCTAGCAAGTTCTGTCTTTCCCTAAACTGCTTCCTCGTTCACAGCATCTCCAGCTTTTCCTGGCAGAAAGATCCGACATTCACAGGGGTTGTTTAAGGCAGTCGTTTTCAAACTACGGGTCGCGACTGGGTCGTGGAATATCGGGCGGTGGGTCTCCTTGCTGCAGGGGCATCAGGTGAGCAGTGGGGGTGCTAAGGCAGCTGCCTGCCTATCCTGGCACCACAGACTGCGCTGCGCCCCAGAAGCGGCCGGCAACAGACCCGGCTCCTATGTGGGGGGATGGGGAGAGCACACAGGGCTCCTCCCCCTGCCGCTGCCCTGAGCACTAGCTCCGCCCTCCCATTGGCTGGGAACCTGCCGCTGGCTGCTTCTGGGTGCAACCTGGTCTGCGGGGCCAGGAGAGGCAGGAGGCCTCTCTTAGCACCCCCGCTGCACCGTTGGCCGGGAACCACTCAAGGCAAGCCCCTCCTGGCTAAGCTCTAACCCTCCCACAGCCAGAGCCCCCCTCCTATACTCCAAAGATCTCACCCTCAGCCCCACCCCAGAGCCCACACTCCAGTCAAATTATGCTGGGTCGCGGCATCAACGATTTTCAACTGGGTCATGAGAAAAAAAGTTTGAAAACTGCTGGTTTCAGGGGTTCTCTCTCCTGCTTTCTGAAGACCAAAGGACCTTTGAAGTGCATCTCTAGAAAAGGCTTTTTCTTCCCTGCTGCTTGTGCAGGGGCAATGCTGTCTGCTTCCTTCTCTAGTCTATTTAGCTTCTCTGGTTGGCGTAATTGCTTGGTTTGCCTTCGATATAAATGTGCTCCGGCCTCACCTTGCTCAATATGCCTTGGAGACACAGGCAAAGAGGCAAAACGACATTCCTTTCTCGAGGACAGACCTGGGTCTCCTCTGCCTCCAGCAGGTACACAGAAGTCTTCAAACACCACCCGTATCTCCACTGTTGTGATGACATGTATGACTGTTGTGTTGCCAGTTTTTATATCATGCCTTATAGGACACTCTTTGGATAGTTACTCTAACAATGGGGTATTGAGTGAGCCCTTTGCCTGTTGGCACAAAGCAATGTGTAGGGTCGCGCCAGTCCCTTTGTTTTTTAGAACCGGTTCAGGAAAGTATTTAAGTGCTTGTCTAAATCAAAGTCAGTGAGCCCTACTCCACCTGCTGTCAGTTTATGATGGACCTCGGTCAATCTGGTCCAGGATTGAAGGTGGTGGTGAGCAACCCTCGGCTCGAGGATCGCATGCAGCCCATCAGGATTTTGCATGCGGCGCGCGAGATGTTTTGTTAACCATTGCCCATGAGCAGGGTGGCCAAATTCTGCTGGTTTCCATCTGCGTAGTTTTTCTCCTACTGATATTGACACACACTAAGGCCAGGTCACCACTAAACCCAGAAGCTTGGCTTAAGGTATGCAACTCCAGCTACATACAATACATAGCAAGAGTTGGCTTACCTTAAGCCGAGCTTCGAGGCATCCCCACAGTGGGAGTAGGATGCTAGCAAACACTCCCGTCAGCTTCCTTTACTCCTCGCAAAAGGAGGAGTACCAGATGCTGGCAGGGGAGGGGGTGCTCTCTGAGTTCGATTCAGCGGGTCTTAACTAGACTCGCTAAATTGAACTCCGGAAGATCGATGTGGGCAGCAGCAGTGATCTTCATTTTAGTGTAGACAAAGCCTAAAAGCAAGGGTTGATTGCACACAACATTGACTGTGAGAGCCATGCCCACCCCCAGCATTCAAAGTTGTGCTACGGTTCACTCGGCACACCTCGCAAATTCTAGGTACATACGCGCAGTTACCAAAACTGTCCTGTCCCGGGAGACCATCTTGGTTACGACAATCTTGTGGCCCACTGAGGTGAAGGAGGGCCACTCACATGGCCTTCTTACTTGGCTTGGTTCCCATTACCATTAAGGCTAGGCAGGCTTGTCCGGATGCAAGGCCCGCTCAGAGCTGTCCCTGTGGTTCAACCCGTTTAAAGGGTTCTTGCCTCTCCTCATGTACAACCAACAGGGCATCCATCATCATTCTTGTCAGGTCTCGGGTCGCTCATTCTTGCAGCCGGCTCTTGTCTCTCCACAGCTGCCAGGGTTATTGCTCCGCTGTGACTTCCTGTTCACACAACATATGCTGCCTAATAGTTTCAAAGGCAACTTTCTTTTGTGAAAGTTTTTTTTTTAACCTTTTCCTTGGATACAAGCCTGGCTGCCATTCATCCACACGCATGGATTTTTTTTTTCCTTAGAGAGCCCAGTAGTGGTGCAGGCAACAGCGGTATGAAAGCACCGTTCTTTGCTCCAAAGCAGCTGATTCAGGGAATTACTGCCTGTAAGTCCTTTGCTTCTGTATGGAGTCAACAGTTTCAACCACACCTGTTGACGGATGCTGCTTTTATGGCTTCTTTTACCACAGCCTCTGAGCACCTCACAATCTGTTGCTGCATTTATTTTACTGACTCTAAACCCTTTCATTCTCTAGGATGCCAACAGTTTCATCCAGGTTTCTCTGTCTGTGGTATTGTTGAGGCCCCCTTTAGCCTGGGTTCGATGGCTTCTGTCACTCTGCCCTTTCCCGGTTCTCCTCCTACCTCTCTTCTTTCTCCCTCAGCGGAGGCTCCTCATTCCCTTCTGTGAGGGCCCCACAAAGCCCAGGCCTTAACCCCCTTCTCTTTTCCCTCCATCCCGTCTCCTTCCACAAACACACATTCACCTGCCAGTTCCAGACTGACTGCCCCTCTTGACACCAGGCCTGTCTGCTTTTGTCTAAACTCAAATGTCTGCCTGTGTTTCTCACATGTCCTTGTAGATGTCTAGTGTCAGCAGAAGCTCACGATGGCCTAAAACAGTGTCCTTGAGCTTTTTGCTCCTTCCTGTCCCACGACTTCCTTCCTTGGGCAATACCAACTTCCTGCTGGTCCCTTGGACCTGTTACCTGCCCAGTTGGGCCTCGCTAGTTCCTCACAACCAGACTGTGTCTAATTCCCAAAGATTCCTTGTGCGTAATGTGTCTAAGATATGGACTTCCTTAGATCCATCCCCTCACTTAACACTTTCACCCGGGCCCTCATAAGCTCATGTCTCGATTACGACAAAAGCCATCTTGCTCATGCTGCTGCAAAGATCATTTTCCTACCCCGTCATTTGTGGCCACATCCCCTCTCTCACTGAGTAACTCCACTTGTTCCCGCTTCCCTGTGGCATCAAGAATAAATGACTTGTCTTCACTTTCAAGGTCCATTGCAAACTACTGCCACCCTACAAACCATCTCCTGTTATCAAAATGTCAGCTTCCACCTCAGGTCAACCTTGAAGCCAACCTCCATCACCCACCTGTTACATTCTCAAACAAGCATCTTTGTTTTTCTTCCCCTGCTGCCCCCACACACTTGGGAGCGGCAGCATAAACATGCATAGTGTGACCTCATTATCCTCCTTCATATGCCTCCTCAAAACTCACCTTTGCCATGACAACGGTCAGGCTGTGGGTGCACAGAGACCACTGTCTGTCATGCTGACCAATATTGTTGCACTGTTTCCATGTGCTCCTGCTTCAGCCTGTCTTTATGAGTCTGTTTGCTCTTGTCTTATACTTAGATGGTGGGCCATTTGGGACCGGGTCAGTCTTTTTGTTCTGTGTCTGGACTCGCCTAGCACAATGGGGACTTGGTCATGGGCTCTCACGCTGAGTGTCTCCCCTGGCAACCACCTCATCCACCTCAAGCTCTTTGTTATTCCTTTTAGGGCCCTGCAGCAGGTCTGGGCAAAATATGGCCCACAGGCCAGATCCAGCCTGCCAAGCCACCAGATCTGGCCTATGGATGCTGAGGGGAGCCCCAAGAAGGCTTAGACTTAGCTTGCCCCACCCGCACACCGCTCAGAAACACGGCTGCAGGCCGGTTTCACTTTCAAAACTGAGCCCAGAGGGGAGGGGGGAAAGCTTTCGGAGCCACTCCCACCCCCGGCACAATCCCATTGGCTGGCTTCTGGCCAGAAACTTGACAATGGGAGCTGCTTGTTTCAATAACAGGCAGCCACGAAGCACAAGGAGCTCGTAGTTATTCACAGGGCACGTGGCTGCCGCCTGTGCAAGGGCGGGGCAGGCAGGGAGACTGATTCAGGAACAGGCTGCTGGCTGGTATGTCTCCTGGCCAGACTCTGGCTCTGGCACCACAGCCCCTCCCTTCCCCAAACCTCTACCCCCCACTTCTGCCCCCCTATTCCATATACCCAAATCCTCTGCCCCCCTCCTGTACCCATACTTCCTCCCAGATCTGGCCCCCCAGTCTCCTGCCCCAGATCATAGTCCCCTCCTGCCCTAGCTTACAACCCAAACCTCTGCACCCCAGTCCAGTGCCCCAGGTCACAATTGCCTCCTTCGCCCAAATTCCCTCCTTTACCCCAATCTCCCTTCTGCACCTAACCTCCGTCCCATGCCCCGCACCTCCTCCATTAATATCATGGAAGAGTGCAGCCCTCGGCCATTTTCCAAATTCTTGGAGTGGCCTCCCATCCAAAATTATTGCCTTCCTCTACCCTACAGAAACTCTTCTATTCTCTACTAACCATCTCTCAGATCTCATCACATTGCCCCCCCTCCGTATTCTAACAATTCTTCTGTGCCCCCGCCTTTATTCATAGAGTGATAGACCGTACGGCGGCCATTGTGATAATCTAATCAGACCACCTGTATAGAACAGGCCTTCCCTGACTGGTGGTTGAACTAGACCATCTCCTTTCATCTGTCTATGGAAGGCCCTCCCCATATGACTCAGTAAAATCACTACACGTCTGGCTGACAATTTTCCATCAATGCTGGTTTTTGACAGAAAGTTGGAGGATTTTTACTATACTGTTATCAGAACTGTAGTGTCTAGGAGCTGTTGTCACAGCCTAGGGCCTGAACTCTGTGCGCTGAACCAAGACAGAACAAAAAGACAGCCCCTGCCCCAAGGAACTGACAAGGAAAGAAAAATTGTCCTTTCAGCTGTACTTTGAAGAAGAACCTCTTCTTCCCAGAAACATTCAACTTTTCCTCACAAGAAGTTGGTTGGTAAAGGAATCATTTTCATCATGAAAACTTTCTCTTTGGGTCGGGGTGGGGAGGTGCTGACAAAGTAAATTTGTTCTTTTGAAAATTAAAACAGTTTTCAACCACCTCTGTTCAGCACCTGTGTTCCTCCAGATTCTTCCTCAGTACTCCCTCTCTCCAAGGAAGGCCATGGGAAATTACCAGTTGCTTATGACTAGGTTGACAGCCATAAGAACATAAGAACATAAAAACGGCCATACTGGGTCAGACCAATGGTCCATCCAACCCAGTGTCCTGTCTTCCAACAGTGGCCAATGCCAGGTGCCCCAAAGGGATTGAACAGAACAGGGAATCTTCAAGCGATCCCTCTCCTGTCACCAATTCCCAGCCTCTGACAGAGGCAAGGGATACCATTCTTACCCCCCCTGGCTAATATGATCATAGAATCATAGAACCATAGAGCTGGAAGAGACCTCAGGAGGTCATCAAGTCCAGTCCCCTGCCAAAGGCAGGAACAATCCCAATTAAATCAACCCGGCCAGGGCTTTGTCAAGCCAAGACTTAAACACCTCTAGGGATGGAGACTCCACTACTTACCTAGGTAACCCATTCCAGTGCTTCACCACCCTCCTAGGGAAATAGTTTTTCCTAATATCCAACCTGGACCTCTCCCACCACAACTTGAGACCATTGTTCCTTGTTTGCCATCCGTCACTACTGTGAACAGCCTTTCTCCAGCCTCTTTGGAACCTCCCTTCAGGAAGTTGAAGGTTGCTATCAAATCCCCCCTCACTCTTCTCTTTTGCAGACTAAATAGACCCAACTTCCTCAGCCTCTCCTCGTAGGTCATATGCTCCAGCCCCCTAATGATTTTGGTTGCCCTCCGCTGGACCCTCTCCAATGCATCCACATCCTTCCTGTAATTGAGGGCCCAGAACTGGACACAATACTCCAGATGTGGCCTCACCAGAGCCGAGTAAAGAGGAATAATCACATATCTGGATTGACTGGCAATGCTCCTCTTAATGCAACCTAATATGCCATTGGCCTTCTTGGCTACAAGGGCACACTGTTGACTCATGTCCAGCTTCTCATCCACTGTAATCCCCAGGTCCTTTTCTACAGAACTGCTACTTAGCCAGTTGGTCCCCAGCCTGTAACAATGCTTGGGATTCTTCCGTCCCAAGTGCAGGACTCTACACTTGTCCTTGTTGAACCTCATCAGATTTCTTGTGGCCCAATCCTCCAATTTGTCTAAGTCACTCTGGACTCTATCCCTGCCCTCCAGCGTATCTACCTCTTGATGGATCTAACCTCCATGAATTTATCTAGTTCTTTCTTGAATCCTGTTAAAGTCCTGGTCTTCACAACCTCCTCTGGCAAAGAGTTCCACAGGTTGACTGCGCTGTGTGAAGAAAATCTTCCTTTTGTTTGTTTTAAACCTGCTACCTATTAATTTCAGTTGAGATTTCTGCTATGGATTTTATTTACTTGAGTTTTTTAAACAACCAGAAAAGTATTGATTCAGCAACATAAGACACATATCCTACTGCTCTTTGCCCCAGCCATGACCCTGAAAATCCGGAGGTCTTCCTAGCTTTTCCTGTATTTAGTAACCCAGAAAAGCAGCTGTTTTGCTGCCTGCACTCAACATTGGGAACTCTCTCTTCCTGCTGGAATAGATTTTGTAGCTCTTCACACTGGTGGGATGAAAACTCTGGATCAAACCACCTAGGTTTTGTTAGTCTTGAAGGTGCTGCTAGATGATTCTTTTTTTTTTTTTTTAACTATTTATTAGTGTAATATATTCATGCTGCACCTGGGGCTGTCAAGGTGGTCAGGTTCTCGCACTCAGTTGCCAACTGGCACTTCATGGGGAGAGTGGTGATAGAATGCAGACTCCCGCTCCTCCACACTGGTTTCTACACGGGAATGAAATGGAGTCACTGTGTTACTTGTTGGCGGCTGAGGGCCCCCAGCTGAATGATTCTGCCTCCGACCAGTAGAGGGCAGTGATACAAAAACCATACTAACCTGTACCATACAGTATTATTACTATTGTTTTTTATTATCCATTCCCGTAGTGCCGCTAACCTGTCCCGTCCTTAAAGCTGAACAAACATAGGCTGAGACCGTTCCAAAAAGGGGGACAAACAGCTGTTCTCGTCATAACACAGCATAACAGAGAAACATTCAGCCCAGTTTGAGACGGGGGTAAAGGCAGAGAAAAGATCTAGGGATTACAGTGAATGAAAAGCTGGATATGAGTCCAGAGTGAGCCCTTGTAGCCAAGAAGGCTAATGGCATATTGGGGTGCGTTAGTAGAAGTATTGCCGGCAGATCTAGGGAAGTGATAATTCCCCTTTATTTGCCACTGGTGCGGCCACATCTGGAGTATTGCATCCAATTCTGGGGCCCCCCATTACAGAAAGGATGTGGACGCATGGGTGAAAGTCCAGTGGAGGGCAACAGAAAGGATTAGGGGCTAGAGCACATGACTTACGAGGATAAGCTGAGGGATTTGGGTTTGTTTATTATGAAGAAGAGAAGAGTGAGGGGGGATTTGAGAGCAGCCTTCAACTTCCTGAAGGGAGGTTCCAAAGAGGATGGAGAAAGGCTGTTCTCAGTAGTGACGGATGGCAGAACAAGGAGCAATAGGCTCAAGTTACAGTGGGGAAGGTCTAGATTGGATATTAGGAAAAACTATTTTACTAGGATGATGGTGAAGCACTGGAATGGGTTACCTAGGGAGGTGGTGGAATCTCCATCCCTAGAGGTTTTTAAGTCTCGGCTTGACAAAGCCCTGGCTGGGTTGATTTAGTTGGGATTGGTCCTGCCTTGGCAGGGGGCTGGACTTGATGACTTCCTGAGGTCTCTCCCAGCTCTATGATTCTATGACTTACGAGGAGAGGCTGAAGGATTTGGGCTTCTTTAGTCTACAGCAGAGTGATGGGGGGATTTGAGAGCAGCCTTCAACTACCTGAAGGGAGGTTCCAAAGAGGCTGGAGAGAGGCTGTTCTCAGTGGTGACAGGTGGCAGAAAAAGGAGCAATGGTCTCCAGTTGCAGTGGGGGAGGTTGAGGTTGGATATTAGGAAAAACGATTTCACCAGGAAGGTGGGGAAGCAGGTGGTAGAATCTCCATCTATAGAGACAAAGCCCTGGCTGGGATGATTGAGTTGAGGTTGGTCCTGCCTTGGGCAGGGGGCTGGACTCGATGACCTCCCGAGGTCTCTTCCAACCCTAGGATTCTATGCAAGACTACAGGAGAGACGGAAGGGCTGGGGGAGGAGATGGACAGGCAGAGGAGAAGAAACCAGCCTCTGTGGTCCTGATGAAGTTGTATCTTGTGCAGCTCACATGCCCGGCAGTGGGGAAGCTACTCTGATTGTGCCAAAGTGCTGAGCAGGCAGAAACTCCCCAGGGGGAGTGGCGTGGCGGCTGCGGTGCGCCGGGCCCCACAATGCCAGAGATCAGCTGAGGTATTTTTAACAATTATTTTGATATAAACAGCTCTGTACTTGAGAAGCTCCATGTAAATGGGAAGCAGTGGGGCTTGTAATTAGGTTTGTGTACACTTTCATAAATTGCTGGGAAACATCAAAGCCGTGATAGAAGGCTGTGGTGCACTTTATTTCCTTCTTCTGTTCTGCTGTTAATTGAACGGTTGATGTGTGGCTAGGCAGCGCTGGCTTCATGGAGGACTATTTACAGACCCGCTGACAGCTGCACTGTGAAAATTAACAGGAACAGAGCAGCCTCTGTCACAGCTTTTCCCAGAAGGGACTCACTTCAGATTGGATCATTTCTTTCATAGGAGAAACTTTCCTTGTCTTCTTCCCCTCCTCCCCCGCATCCCTCCGCCACTGATGTGCACACACATGGCAGGCTCCAAGCCACCTCCTGCTTCTTCCTTTTTTTAAAGGCAGGGGTGTCATTTCCTGCAAACTGGGAGAGCATTTGACCCAAGCCCAAACCCTGCCATATTCCATTCATGCCAGGCAGATTCCTCCATGGGAAGTCAATGGAGCTACTTTCCCAAGTCATTTTGCCGGGTGCATGCAGCCTCGAGGGATGTGTGTGTCCCCTGAAAGCGGTGAGTTTGTGCAGCCACTCAGGAGAGACTCCAATGCTGCTGAACTGAGGACCTGTCTAGCAGCATGCGCACAGCTAGGTTTTGTGTTTCTCCCGGTGGTGCACATTCGCTCGTGCCTTGGTGCACTTAAAAAATTCATTCTGCACATGGATGCAAAAACTCCGCATGTGGATGGAGAAGATTAGAGGGAACATTGGATGCGTCCTGTTGCTTCAGATGCCAAGAGATGTTCTGACTTTCGTGGGAGCAGCGTTGGATCCACCCTACAGACTCCTTCTTCACAACGAGACTCCGATGGCGTCTCCCGACTGCTGTGGTAACTGCAAAGGGGCCTCAGCTAAGCCGCGGCCTCTTTGTGCTGGGTGCTGGGCAGACTCTGCAGATGAGAGCCCCGTTCTCTCTCAAATTCCTGAGAAATCATTCCAAAGGAAAGTTTTGTTGAAACTGATTAAGTTCTCACAAAAAGCTTCAGCTTTGAAGAATCAGCATTTTTCTGGCAATAACATTTGGTGGAAACCCCCCCAGCCAGCTGCCTGTCTTCACCAGCCTCCTTTGGCTATCAAAAGTTACCACAACCCAAAATGGAGGGGTCAATTTTCCCTCGGCCATCAAGCCCCAAGAGGGAATAGACCTTCACAGTTTGGCCCACCTCATTACTGCTACCACCACCACTTGATTCCCCTCCTTTGGCCAGAGGTGCCGGTAGCACCCCGGCAATAATATCCATTACGTCCTATAATAAAATAAAATAAAATCCCAGGGCAACGTTCCCTCCCTTCCCCATTGTTTCATAAATGAACTAATAAATCAGATGTTTCTAGGCCCCGGAACAGAACGCCAGGCAGCCCGGCTGCCTGACAGGGGGTATGAATCATGCCGGCACTGAAGATGGCCTTTTGGGGCATAAGCACTCAACTGAGCTGCATTTCCTCTCTAGTCACATCTTCATAGCAGTGCAGGCATCTGGCAGGACAGCGAAGAGGCCCAGGGGAGTTGATCGGCTTCAGTTGCAGTCTTTCTCTCTCTTTCTTCCCTTCAAACTGTTCTGCGCTGCAGAATTCATTACCTCCAAATGGGCTAAGAGGGATAAGCGATAGTGAGTCTCACATCCTTGCTCTAGACAAAAGGAGCTAATTGGCGCTATCATGTCCTTTTATGGTTCCAAAGGGAGGAAGGAACTAAATCAACAGGAGGAAGTGGCTGGGGGGGCCGGGAGGGAAGAAAGACGTAGCAGCTGAACCTCGTAGAGGTCTCGGCGTCGTCAGAAGGATGCCCCACGAGGTATTCCAGCCTCAACACCTGTCTCTTGTGAATGAAATTGGAACCTAGGAGGGCTGCAATAATTTCCAGGCACTGACCTTTCCTCAGGATCACAGTCTTTGTCAACCTATGGCCCTGGAGACTTCAAACATTCCCCCTCTTGGAGGGCGGATTCCTGGCCCAACAGAGAGGATTGCATTGGATAACCCTGAGATCCTGTATTCTTCCTTTGGACGAGGAGGAATGGCAGTCCCAGGACTGGATCTTGATCAGGCTGATGGTTTCCTGTTCCTTTCTTCCACTTCTTTCTCACTGGGGTCCTGATCCAAAGCCAGTGGGATCGTTGCATGGGCTTTCGATCAGGTTTGAATCACTATAAAAGCTTCTACCATTTCCCTTGAATGTCTGTCTTCCAGCCAGCTCACCCTTAAAGAAGGATATCTTCACTGTCTAGAATGAAGAAGTCCCTGTGGAATATCTTTAGGAGTGAACAACCCCCTTTCCTGTAGCCTACACACCTACGCTAAAGGAATCGGCATGTGCTTCCCCATTCCAGAACACCTTTAGGGTACGTCTAGACTACAGGCTTCTGTCAACAAAGAGCAGCTAGACTACATCCAGTTCTGTCGACAAAGCAAGCCGCTTTGTTGACATGAGAGAGTGTGGATGCAAAGGACAGTGTAGATGCAATAACACCTTCTGTCGACAGAACTCTGTCGACAAAAAGGCATTATTCCTCATAGAATGAGGTTTACCGCCATCGACAAAACTGCCGAGTTCTGTCAACATTATGTCGACAGAACTTGGCGGTAGTGTAGACGCCGGTATAGTTTTGTCGACAAAAGTCCACTTTTGTCGACAAAACCCTGTAGTATAGACACACCCTTAGTTTAGATGACTTGACTAGTTTTGTCCAAAGTGGTCACATGAAGACCGAAGTAATTTTTAAAGGTGGAGGATGTGGTCAGATCACAATACCAGCTTTTGGATTAAACCAAGAGCCTCACAATGTGTGGTTGTGAAGGGTCCCATTGTATTTTTTGCAAAATTGGGTTAACCCAGGTGTCCCCGCTAAATTCCAATGACTCCTTCTATGGCTCCAAAGGGAGGAAGGAACTAAACAACAGGAGGAAGTGGAGGGGGTTCCTCAAAGCCTCTGGCAGTTTCACTCATTTCCTGCCCTCAACTCTAGCATGGTGGTGTGGTTCACTGTTCAACCGCTGCCACGTTTCACTCATCGATTCATAGATTTCAAGGCCAGAAGAGATAATTGTGGTCATCTATTGTGACCTATTCAATAGCCAGGGCCCGAGACCTTCCCCAATTAGAAAAACGTCCAGTCTTGATTTAAAAATCGTCAGTGACGGAGAATCTACCACAACCCTTGGTAAATTATTCCCATGGTTAATCACCCTCCCCATGAAAAATTGATGCCTCGTTCCCAGTTGTTTCAGACTCAATGGAAGTGAAGTCTTTTGCATAGAAAGAGTCAGATTCCCAGCTTCTTGAAATCAGCCTCACTCCATCAAAGTAAATGGAGCTATGCTGTTTTTACACCAGCTGAGCATATAGCGCCATATTGCCGTCACCTTGTGTGCCTCAGTTTCCCTGTAAGTAAAATGGGAAATGATAATGCCAAGGCAATGTAAGATTAATTAACAGAGTGAGGGCTGTCCAGAGTTTTGAGATCCTCAGATGGAAAGTGCTGGGGAAGTACAAAGACTTGTTATCATTTAGGCTATCAGAGAGAAGCATCTAATGTAGAATGATACGTCATAAAAGTGATTTGTAATACACTTTAATGTGCAGTATATTTATAACTAAATAATGGTATTGAAGTATTCCTTATCCCATGCAATACTCCATGTTTAAACCAAGCCATCGGCAAAGTGTGTGTCACCCTAGTTTACTGGCCCTGCTTTAACTTTTGTTTCTTTCTAAAAATCATTCCAGTCTAATCGACCAAAGTTCTTAAACCAAACCATCACTTTGCTACCTCAGTGGCAGTGCTGGAATATCCTAGGGGTCTATTCCTAGCTGAGCCGTAGACCTGCTACTTGAATTTAGACAATTCACTTCACTTATCAGTGATTATGCCCTATCCCATTTTTGTCCTTCTGGCCTGTTTAGACTGCAGGTCAGAGATGGTCTCTTGCCAAGTGTTTGTACTGTGCCAAATGCAAAGGGTCCTGATCTTAGCTGGGTTTCCCATAATATACATAATACAGCTGATCAAAAAATGTGTCCAAGATTTTTTTTTCCATACAAAATGGCTTTGTTGTACTACTAAGGTTTATTTTCACAGACAGCATCCATATTCCTTTTTAAAAAAATCAGATTTTCATTGAAAAAATTTTAAAAAATCAGTCAAAAAGGGAAAAAAAGAAGCAAATTAATTGGGGGGGGGAGGTTTCAGTATTGCTATGAAAACCCAATAAAGTTAAATAAAATCGGGGGGGGTGTCTTTTTTTGCCAAACTTCTTCATGAAAAAAAAATGTCACCGTGTCACGAACAATAATGCTTGCCTTTCAGTAGCACATGAAGTGATGTGCATGGCTCTGGCCTGTGTGGAATTTATTATAAATCAACTGAGCCATAAAATCCAGTTCTGGATTACGATCCAAATTTTCCCCAGTGTTAAGTTATTTGGACTTGGGGTTTTGATTCGAGGGCCATCTCTAAAATCTGAGGCAGGACCAGATTAAGAGTTGCTGAGGCCCTAAATTATGTCAAGTTTAAGAGGCCCCACAGCATTATTTAAAAAATGTGCATTATTCTAATAGAAAGGACAATTAAAATAAAAATAATAAAGTGTTATAGTTCCATGCATATATACCAGTACATAGGTGAGGATGCAACTACAAACTAGGAATTTTTTTGTATTGAGAGGCCCCACATAATCTGAGGCCCTAAAATGTAGCTTGTGCATAAATCCGACACTGATCTGAGGTAAATATCTAGATATTACCAGTTACAATCTGGTGCAGTTTCTCCACTAGTTAATGCTTCAGTTACCCTGCAGGAAGTAATTACTTTAGCTCAGAGTGCTACAAACTCACAAGTGTGTTGTGGGGGAGTAAGACCTAAATCAAGCATCTTCTCCAAATAAATTACAACTCAGGAGACCTGTGGATGGAAATACCTGCAGCTACTATCTCTGCTTAGACATTCCCTTACCACGGGAGTAGCATTATCAAAGGCCTCTGTCACTCTAGTGCTGGATGAATGTCTCCTGTTCCCTTCTGTCTCTGTCACCCATGGCACGAACACGTCTAAACTTTAACGGTAAAGTTAAATCGCTCTGTGTGGCTTCCTTCCCACTCATCTTTCAGATGAGACATGAAATTGAAGCCTGAATATGAGAAAGAAAAAAACCCATGTCAGATTTTACAAGAGCTGGGTTGTTAGTTCTGCTGTCCTGGCCTAATTCCAATTTGTGTAATTACATTCACCCTATCTAACGTTCCCTGTCCTCTGCAAGGTCTAATTGGTTACAGTGTTCTTTTTTACTTCCTGTCCTAAACTTCAAGGATATCCGAGTGTCTGTACAAACTGGTGCCAGATGTTCAGCTAATGTAATAGAGCATCCTGGATTTCAGTGGATCTACACAGATTTACATCAGCCGCCATAGCCCTGTTTTCTGTCTTGGCATGCAGCTTCTCCCATTGTCAGTCAGTGCTTAACTTCAGGCATATTGGTTTCGATGTCTTGCCCTTCATGGCAAATCAGTTTCACAGCTGGGCATAGAATTCCAAGCCAAAATTTGTCAAGGTTAGGCACCTAATTTCAGATTGTGGCCTCTAAATAAGTAGCCTGATTTTCAAAAATGTCTAACACCCAGCTGGGCTGAGATTTCAGAAGGACTCTCATTGAATGTGGGTGCCTAATTTCCTTAGATACATTTAAATCCCAGCCTCGGAGCCTAACTTGAAGCAGCCAGAAACTCTTGACTCCCCTGATCTAACCAGTAATAGAGATGTAGCTGTGTTAGTCTGATCTTGCTGAAACAAAAGAAAGGACTATGCAGCACTTTAAAGACTAACAAGATGGTTTAATAGGTGATGAGCTTTCGTGGGCCAGACAAAACTAACCACTCACTAACCAGTGAGCTGACCCCATTCATACCAGATAAAGACCACAATTCAGCAAAGCACAAAAGCGCATGCTTAACTCCAGTGGGTCTCCTCAGACAATTAACGTTAAGCATGGGCTTAAATGCTTTGCTGAATCCAGGCTGCAATTCATGAGTTTATAAAAATGATCGAAATATTACCAAGATGCATCACTGAGCCTAGAGGTCCTTATGCTTACAGGTCCTACCAAACATATATATATATGAAGTATTGTACTTTACAGGGCCATAATTGCTCATGACTTTGTCATTGAATATTGTGCTAGAAGACATAGGTTTACCTAGAGCAGTACAGTATTATTTGGTCTTCTGTAAAGTTTATGCTTAATTTCTGTATACACTCCATTTGGAGGACCATAGCTAATTGGAAGCATGCCAGACATCGAGGGGAAAGATTTGTTTTCTTGCCCTTTTAATGAAATATCAATGGATGGCTATTTTATTTTTAGTTGAATATGAAATTTCACAAGCAACCTGTCAAGCATCCGTTTTCAAGAACGACTTTATTTCACACGTCAAGACAGGCTGGGAAATTAGGTTTTTTTTTCCCCCCACCAAGGACTCTGATTAGGGATTACAAAGTGAGTGTAGTGGAGGGGGTTTTTTACCTCCATTTTTTTCCCCTCACAGCACTGAGCCGCAGAATATCTGCCTGTGGTAAGGGGCACAATATATTACCAACGGCACCAGGGGAAACAAACAAGGAGAGTCATGTTAAGTAGACTTGTCAGGTTAGGAATGACTGGGAAAGAATAGCTACCTCTTCTATGGTGTGTCTCAGCAGTAGATCTCATAGCATTTTACAAAGGAAGTCAGGAGGAAAGGAGACAGGCCCCAATTTTAGCTAGCCTGTCACACAGGAAAAGTAAGGAACTACCTCATGCTCGCTGGGGGCCTGGTTCGAAACCAATGGAAATCAGTGGCTTCCATAAGCTGTGGATCAGGCCCATGTGTCTCTTCCTTGTGGTTCAACATTCTCCCCTCACCACAGCATGAGGGAGCTTTGTGGGGAATAACCAGACAAGGAGATGAGGTTGAAGGCAGGAGGTCCGGCTATGATCCTTCTGGCTTTAAAAGCAATTAATCCATGAGGTGCAGAAATAATTAAGCCTTCCCCATCTGGAATGTACAGCTGCTTTCAGCCTTGGATCTCAAAGCACTTTTCACACATTAATGATTTAAGTCTCATAAACTCAATTTGGGCTCTGGAAGGAGCCCAATCCCATGAAGTCCAAAGGGAACTTGACTGTAGATAAGAGTATTCATGGGTCCACTTCTAGTATCCTCATTTTGCAAAGGAGTTGGGCCAGAGTCTCAGCGGGTAGCCATGCCAGCTTACACCAACTCCATTTTTAACTGTCTTGGGAAGTGATCTCTGTTTCCACATGCTGGCCCTATGGAATTTTGCACCCACATCCATTGTGAATCTGTCCTATTTAATGATCTTCATGATGCCACATGATGAATTAGAGGCAGGTGCTGGGGATGAGGTGTCGTTTTATGCTTAGTGAATGAGCCTGTAATTTAGAATAGTTGGGTTCAATTCCTGAACCTGCCACATGTAAACTGTAAGGCCTTGCCTATGCTAACACCCACGACCACCCCAATGATGTAATCTACGCAACTTCTGAAGTGTCTTCTGTGAGGTAAGGTCGACTCCAGCTACTCTTCTCATCCTGGTAGAGTATCGGTGTACACGGCAGAGCACTCGGAGATTGATTTATCATGTCTAAGAAGATACAATAAATCGGTTCCCGATGGATCGATCGCTGAAGCATCGCTCCACCGTGTAGTGAAAACAAGCCCTCAGCCATCTAAGTCTTCTGGATCTCAGTTCCTCATCTATAAAATAGAGATAACAACAGTCATCAGTGCTCTCTCTCCATCTTGGGTTTTTAAAGTGTAAATTCTCAATGGTAGGGACTGTCTCTTGCTGGTGTACATACAGCACCTAGCACCCTGAAGTGCTGATGTCATTTGAAACGTCTAAACACTACTTGTAATACTGCTACTAATAACATTACCAAGGACTCCAGACTTCCAGGCCTTTTCTCTAACCACTTGTCCAGCTCCCTCCCTTTCACACAGTAACCACTGTTACTTATTTCACAGTGGAATCCTTGTGGAAAATTCCCGGTGGCATTGACTTTGTTCTTTATGCGGATTAAAAGCAAAGCCCAGCTGTGGTGGTGGAGAAGATTTGCCAACTAACCATCCCTTGCTGCCAAGGTCTTGCCAGCCTGGACAAGCATTAGATACTTGAATACTGCATACAGATGTGGCCTCCTCATCTCAAAAAAGATATCCTGGCATTAGAAACAGTTCAGAGAAGGGCAACTAAAATGATTAGGGATTTGGAACGGGTCCCATATGAGGAGAGATTAAAGAGACTGGGACTTTTCAGCTTGGAAAAGAGGAGACAAAGGGGGGATATGATAGAGGTCTATAAAATCATGAGTGGTGTGGAGAAAGTGAATAAGGAAAAGTTATTTACTTGTTCCCATACTATAAGAACTAGAGGCCACCAAGTGAAATTAATGGCAGCAAGTTTAAAACAAATAAAAGGAAGTTCTTCTTCATGCAGTGCATAGTCAATCTGTGGAACTCCTTGCCTGAGGAGGTTGTGAAGACTACGACTATAACAGGGTTTAAAAGAGAACTAGATAAATTCATGGAGGTTAAGTCCATAAATGGCTATTAGCCAGTATGGGTAAGGAATGGTGTGCCTAGCCTCTGTTTGTCAGAGGGTGGAGATGGATGGCAGGAGAGAGATCGCTTGATCATTAACTATTCGATTCACTCCCCCTGGGACACCTGGCATTGGCCACTGTCAGCAGACAGGGTACTGGGCTGGATGGACCTTTGGTCTGACCCAGTATGTCCATTCTTATGTTCTTATATTTCAGATGAAGGCCTCATTTTTCCCCACCACCCACAACAGTTCACAAGGACAGTTAGTTCTCAGCATTAACAGAATTCAAAACGGCTGAATAAATAGAGGCGTAGATGCCAAGTTACTCTGGGTTACAAACGAAGCAACAACAATGGAGAGCAAGTCTCCTTTGCATTGCATGGCATTTGTCGCGTATAATTCTAGGGATAAAGTCCACGCTATATTTTTCAAATGTTCTGTGTGTGAAGAGCTGCAGCTAAGGAGCCATTTGCAGTGCCCACGGTCAACTTAATTGGTTGTATAAAACCAACTGTACTGCACATTCTTGAGTGCTCACTACTGGCACATTGTCTCGTAACGATATTTGCATATATATGATATATATTTGCATATATAGAGACATCTCTGTATTACAGAGCAATCTTGTAACATGCCTCTTCTTTTTGGCTGCAGACAGCAGACTTCCTTCCCTTCAAAATTTGGGCTTTGTTATACAGGCCGCCCTCACTACAAGTCCAAGATATGTTCCAAAAAACTTGGACTTATAGCGAAACAACTGAAACTGACTGCCATTTGCATAAATTGGGTGGGGGTTTTTTTGCGCACGACTTAAGAACGGGGAATGAGAGGACTTATAACGCATCAGTTCCTATAAGCGTCAATGACTTTATTAAGGAACAAATGTATACTGGGGCGACTTATAGCGGGGACATTCTTCCTTTACCAAATCCACCACTATTGATAGATTGGGGTGTTTAATTATAACATAAGAACAGCCATACTGGGTCAGACCACAGGTCCATCTACCCTACTATCCTGTCTTCCGACAGTGGCCAATGCTTACTACCCCCACAGGGAATGAACAGAACAGGGAATCATCAAGCAATCCCACCCCTACCACGCATTCCCAGACTCTGGCAAACTGAGGTTAGGGACTCCATTCCTACCCATCCTGGCAAATAGCCATTGATGAACCTATCCTCCATGAATTTATCTAGTTCTTTTTTGAACCCTGTTAAGGGCCTGGTCTTCACAACATCCTGTGGCAAGGAGTTCCACAAGTTGACTGTGTGTTGTGCGAAGAAAAACTTTCATTTGTTTTAAACCTGCTGCCTATTAATTTCATTTGGTAGCCCCTAGTTCTTATGTTATGGGAACAAGTAAATAAGCTTTCCTTATTCACTTTCTCCATGCCAGTCACTATTTTATAGACCTCTAGCATATCTATCATATGCCCCCATAGTCTCTCTTTTCTAAGCTGAAAAGTCCCAGTCTTTTTAATTGTTTTGGGGAGGGGGTTGTTAGTTTGTTTGGGGTGGGGGTTGTATTATGGTAGTACCTAAAGGAACATGCCAAGATGAGGACTAGCTGTACTAGACTGATCAAACACATAGTTCCAAAGCCTGAAGAGACAGGACAAAAAATGGTTTGTGGGCATGGGGAAAAGACATCCGGAGAGCTGAAGTGATTTGATCGAGGTCTAATCTTGCCTCCTGTCCACTCCCAGTTTAGTATCCTCTCCACTAGACCACTCTGCTCTTTGAGACATGTCCCAAGAGGTGACGATAATTCCCTTTACTCAGCTTCCAAATCATGGGTCCTTTAAAACTGCGTTCTTCCTTGGCTGACCCAGCCCTGCTGTGTTAAGATTCAGAGCCACGCTGTGACACCTAGCCTCCCCTGGTCCAAAGCCTCTCCAGCAGGGCTGCAAATAGGTTCCGATCATTAGATCCAGGTTACCAAACAGTCTCTTGGATCAGGGGTTAATTAAACAACCGTTGAAATCTAATTAAGGATTGGTCCGGGTGATAATTAGCAGGAAATGTATGCATTAAAATATTCATTTGTCAATGAGCTGCAATTAAGAGTGTGATTTGGGGAAGGATCAATAGCTACAACACGTGATTTAAAAAAAAAAAGAGAAGTTGCCCAACCTTGAGCAGAAACTCTGGTGAATGTGGATTTTATTCTGCTTTGCTCTCTTAATAACTCCTGGATTCCACGCTCCCTCCTTGAGTAGGGCATTCATCTCTCGCTCCCTTTGTTTTGCTAAGCCATTTGTTTCACTCCCTTGTTCTTCACCACATTGTTCAAGTGGGTTATAGATTTATTAGCCAGAGGCAGAGAGGGAGAGAGAGTGACAGGGCAAAAAGAAAGATTCTTCACCAATGAAAATCGCTTCCCATGCTACTAATCCCGGGGACCATCGCTCATTGTGTGGCCTCAGACTGGTTTCTTTAGCAATTACATTCCTCTGCTATTTATTCCTTACAAGGAGCTGCAGAAGGCGTTGCATATGCATATATGCTGGGGCGCCTACTGACTTATCTATTATGTATTTATTTGTATTATCGTACTGTCTAGGAAGCACAGATCAGGGTCTTCTTGTGCTGGGCGTTGGACGTGCATTACTAAAGTATTCTATGAAGACATTGCTAACGAGCAGCAAAGCAACGCTGCCTGCAGTAGAATGAATATTATTGGTGGGAGGGGGAAGAAAGCGAGTTAACTGTATTCCTCCTTTTCCGTAAGGGTGCATGTATGCTATAGGTTGAACCTCTCTAGTCCAGCACTCTCGGGACCTGACCGGTGCCAAACCAGAGAATTTGCCAAACCTGGGGAGATCAATATTGTTTAGCGGCATTTCCAACACTACCACTGCTTACTGGGCTCTTAGAAGACATGTAAGGGTAAATTAGAGCTAAATAACAGCACAGACCACTGACAGCCAGGACTGGTGGCTGTAAACAAACTTTAAGGGACCACGGGAAACGTGGCCACACCCATGGAAAGTGGACATCCGGTTAACTCGAATCATGCCGTACCACAGATGTTGCCAGACCAGAGAGTGCCGGACTAGAGAGGTTCAACCTTGTAGAACAATTTGTGCCCATGTTGCAGCACTAGCCAGTAGCAATGCCACCATTCTGGTGCCAAACGGATGCTCCCACTTGAGCAGGTCAGACATGTTCTGAGGGAACGGCTTTGCTGGAACTGACGTTTCCGTGGCAATGGGTCGCTTTCGATGGAAGCCAGGTGCGTGGCCCATAGAGGCCTGCCTGGTTTCCTGACAGCTTACCTGCCTTCTCAGGCTCCCGGCCTGACTCTGCCGTAGGCCGATTCTCCAAGCAGCAGGCTGCCAAACTTCCCCCCTCCCTTGGCAGCTGGCTCCTCAGCTACCTGCGTGGCTTGAGTCCTGGAAAAATCCTGCTTTGGCTCTTCTGTAACTAGATTTTTTTTTCCTGATCTTTCCCTCCCGCAAAACGTTTGAGGGTTTGACCTTTCACCCCGATCCAGAAGGAATTTTTTTTCACAAATTCAACCCGTTCCATGGGAGGGAAATGAGACCTGCCATCCAGGTCTAGCTACCACCTGAGTAGCTGCGCCATGCTGGCTTGTTAGTGCACACAGGGGCCAAGGCAAGGCCCCCAATGCGGGGTAAAGAGAGCAACTGCCCCGGGGCCTGGTGATTTAAACTGCTGCCCCTGCCACCTCCATCACGGTAGCTGCCGAGGCCCCGGGCCCTTTGAATCTCCACCAGAGCCCAAAGTGGCGCTGAAGGGCTGGCAGGGGAGGCTCCCAGTCCCACCCCTTCCACCTGAGGCTCTGCCCCTTCCAGGGGGCCCAAAACTGGCTCCCCCCCCCCAGGTCTGACAAAATCTCTTGCTAGCCCTGGGCCCAACTTGTTAACATTGCTGCTACCATCGATACCACTACAAAGTGCTGCCTGTTGCTGGAATCACAGGACTAAGGGCCAAGGGTCCAGGTGAATCAAAGCCAGCTTCTTGTGCCACTAAGACACCACAGGGAGCGCCATGGACCTTCCCCCATTTCACAGTTGATTGCTGCCTGTCAGTCTTCGGCTAGGATGCTCTGGGTTTGCTCCTTTGGATAGAGCATCCAGGCCTTAGGGGTGAGAAGAAAACATAGTCCCATGGAGGGAGCAGGTGGAAGGAAGTCTAGTTGCATGATCCGTTTGGATTTGCATGACTTAAAAAGGCATATTAATGACCAGCTGCAATTATGACGCATGTGTTACACATGCTTACCAAAAAGTCCCATGCATTAGCTGCTCTGTAGTTCTGTTAAATATCAATGTGCCAACTCTCTCCTAAGCCCAGCTGGGTGAGATTTTCCAAAGTGCTTGGAGGTGACTTATCAGAACAGGGTCACTCCCTGGTTCTCCTTGCTGAGAACGCCCGTTGCGCCAAACGAGCTTTCGTGCAGCTTTCCTAACTGCAGCTAACAAACTCTGCACTCACAGCAGGGTTTGTCATCCCCTGACCTCCTCTGGGGTCACCTCTCCCCTTCCTATAGTTCTCCAGAGAGATGGAAACTCAGATGCACTTATCACCGCTCCGTCTCATGCCGCATGAGGCTTAAATAGCTGCGGGGTGTGTGTGTGTGAAAAGTGCTAAGGTCTGGATCCAAAGTTCACCAGCATTTCCCTACCAGACACAGGCGTAAAAATACTGTGTTCAGCAATTGGGGGGAGCGAGGGACCCACCAGCAGGATCAGGCAAGGATAGAACTAACCTACTGCGCTATAGGTACAATACATCAGGCTGGATGCACCGCAGAAGTTAGTCAGGTTGTACCTCCCTTAACCACGACTCTCTGGTCCGACAAGATCCGTGGTCCGGCACGATAGAGCCCAGATAGAGGGAGGTCTGGCCACAGGGCAGGAGTGCAGTAGGGGGAGCCCTGTGTCAGGACAGGTGGAGGAATGGGCAGCACCGTGGGGAGTTTGGACCCCAGTGACTGGGCAGTAGTCGGGGGGAGTTCCGGCCCCGGTGGCAGCCAGGGAGCTCTGGCCCGGGGAGTCACAGTCGGGCAGGCAGCAGTGGGGCCAGGCTGGAGCCCTAGGTGTGGGGCAGCAGTTCAGCACCAGCCATGAGGGGAGAGACCTCCCAGTCCAGAAAATCCCCTCATTTAAGACCGGTCAGGTCCCAAGGGTGCTGGACCAGGGCAGTCCAACCTGTAGCCTCTCTGTTTGGATGCCTGCACTCCAGGGAGGGCTAACAGACCTGTAGTTTCGCTCGGGGGAGAAGAACAAGCTCTACCCCTTGGCGGAGGGTATGTAACCTGGCACAAGGAAGGGAGGAGCTGAGAGAAGAATGAGAGTTGGGCAGATGGCTCACTCCTCCTCCCCTCATGGTACAGGTTCCTTTTCCTCTTAGCTGCTGCTCTCCCCAGCCTGCTGCAGGGGGACTGAACGCTCATGGGAGGCCGTCCAGGGATGTGCTGTCTTCAAACTCACTAGCGCGGAGTCTCCGCCAGCCTCTGCAGCATGTGCAGGTGGGTTCCGCCGGGCACTCCTGGGAAAACACCCCAATGGTGTTCCTTGTGTTTCCCTTCCTGCAGGGGGCTTCCTCGAGCCTGGTGGTGAAGTTCGCAGACACGGACAAGGAGCGCACAATGCGGCGCATGCAGCAAATGGCAGGACAGATGGGCATGTTCAACCCGATGGCTATCCAGTTCGGAGCCTACGGCGCCTACGCACAGGCAGTAAGTAGCGGTACCATTCTCTGCATGTAGAGGAGAACTGGGGGAGCTCAGACACTGGGACACCTGGCAGGAGGAAAGAGGAAGGCAAGGAAAGAAACATTTAACGAAGCCTTCGTTAAACTGGCTCTGCGGAGACAGGTCAGGCACAAGTTCGAGCCACTGACCCATGCAGCCTGCTATCGGCTGGTACATTTCCCAGACAGGTTCTTCCAGGTCTGACCAAACGACAGCCAGCCACACGGGCTGTCCAAACCCTAACCCTATGTCCAAACCCTAACCACCAACGCCAGACACCACAACTTGTCAAGGGTTTGGATAAAATGGGACCTGAATCCAATTCCATCTCAGTTATTTAGTTTCGTATCACTCACATCTGACCCTGTTTCAGGAAATGGTCTAGACAGTACTTGGTCCTGCTATGAGGGCAGGGGACTGGACTCGATGACCTCTCGAGGTCCCTTCCAGTCCTAGTATTCTATGATTCTATGAAACAGGAACCATTCCGGGTTTTGCCCCATAGCCTTCCCAAGCTGTAAACCCCACACTGAACTGGATAGACCGGTGGGATGGCTCTCACATCTATTCCACCGGGCCCAGGTTTTCTGCAGTGTTTTCCCATTCTTTTGCCAGCCCCCATGTTCAAGCACCCAAACGCAGTGTTTCGTGTAGAAAATGGTGGTCTTGGTCTTTTGCAGCTTCAGGGTCGGCAAAGCATGTTGCGTGCTACACACACATACATGTATGTGTGTGCACACGCATGGTCCCTCCCCCAAGGAACTTAGATCTGGGTCAGACAGAGGCAAAACGGTTGAGGGCAAAAAGTACCCAGGAGCTGAGCTCGTGATTTGGACTCCTGGTCCATCGAGTCTCGCACTGTCTCTGACAGCGGCTGTTACCAGATGTTTCCGAGGAAGGGGTAAGAACCCTGCTGCAGACAGATGTAAACATGACTGGTGATTCTGGGGGCTTCAGCGTGGGGTGGTCCCAGGAGCAATGCGCATACGGAACAGCACAGATCTCTTTAGCTACTTAGCTAGCCCTCCTGCCCATTGCTTGGCTGTCTTCAATGGCTTTGATCCTTACACTCGGAGGTCGGGGGGGCTAGTCTTCCCATTTCCTAGAAGGGGAACACAGGCAGAGAGAGACCGGGGTGTGCCCAAAGTTATATCTAGAGGCTGTGACTGAGTCAGCAGTTCAAAGCAGACATATGGGCATCCTTTCCTCGTACCCCACCCACTACACCATGCTTCCCACCCTATCAACTGCCTCTAGTACGTTGGCAGCCCCCTGCCATGACTTCTCATCCTCCCTCTTTTGGAGGGAGGGACTAAGAAGTTTCCACCCTCTCCTAAGTGTTCTCAACCCAACTGAACCCCTGGTAAGTCACGCATGCCCTGCTCTGTATCCAATTGCCTTCTCCTTCGGAGAATTGCCTCCCCTCTCTTCTCTTGCTCAGTCCCCGGCACGTGTGCCGGGATAAGTTTGTGGGGACGTATCCTATCGCGAGGGTCCGTGCCAGATACGGACTGGCTACGGCGCTTGCTTATACACACCGTGACCATCCTAAAACCCTTTAATGTGCTGTCACGTATGGCGAAGGTTAGCTTTCAATAAAATATTTTCCACGCTGCACCTTGTGGCACAACAGTGTAATACAGTTCAGCATTCCATCGCATCTCTCCTTTTCTGTTCTACTCTCCGGCCAATGATAGGATCACGTTATCATTGACGTCCAGGACATGTCAGTCCATTAAGTGTCTCTGAATCATATTGGTTTTCTAATTACATGACCCGAATGCACAACAACTTGGTCATCTGGTTGTCCCTTAGTTGCAATGACTGGCTGTAGTCAGCCTTCTTGCTCTACATAAGAATGGCCAGACTGAGCCAGACCAAAGGTCCAGCTAGCTCAGTATCTTGTTTTTCCACAGTGGCCAATGCCAGGTGCCCCAGACAGAGTGAACAGAACAGGGAATCATCACATGATCCCTCCCCTGTCACCCATTCTCAACTTCTGACAGAGGCTAGGGACACCATTCCTACCCATCCTGGCTAATTGTCATTGATGGACCTAACCTCCATGAATGTATCTAGTTCTTTTTTGAACCCTGTTAAAGTTCTGGTCTTCACAACATCCTCTGGCAAGGAGTTCCACAGGTTGACTGTGTGTTGTATGAAGAAATACTTCCTTTTGTTTGCTTTAAACCTGCTACCTATCAATTTCATTTGGTGTCCCCCTAATTCTTGTGTTATGGGAGCACGTAACTACATTTTCCTTACCTACTTTCTTCACACTGGTCATGATTTTATAAACTTCTATCATACCTCAGTTTCCTCTTTTCATAGCTGAAAAGACCCAGTGTTGTTAATCTCTACTCATATGGCAGCCATTCCAAATCCCTAAGCATTTTTGTTGACCTCTTCTGAACTTTTTCCAATGCCAATATACCTTTTTTGAGATAAGCTGACCACATCTGTACGCAGTATTCAAGATGTGGGCGTACCATGGATTGATAGAGAGGCAATAAGATATTCTCTGTCTTATTCTCTCTCCCTTTTTTAATTATCCCCAATATTCTGTTTGCTTTTAGACTGCCATGGTACCTGGTGTGGATGTTTTCAGCGAGCCATCCACAATGACTCCAAGATCTCTCTCAAGTGATAATAGCTAATTTAGTCCCCATCCTTTTCTACATATATTTGGGATGAAGTTTTCCAATGTGCATTACTTCGCATTTATTAACATTAATATTAATCTGCCATTTTGTGAGGTCCTTTTGAAGCTCTTCACAGTCTTCTTTGGACTTCACTATCTTGAGCAGTTTAGTATCATCGGCAAACTATGCCACCTCACTCTTTACCCCATTTTTCAGATCATTTATGAATCTATTGAATAGGATTGGTCCCAGTACAGACCCCTCTGGGACACCACTAGTTACCTCTCTCCATTCTGAAAACTGACCATTTATTCCTACCCTTTGTTTCCTATCTTTTAACCAGTTATCAGTCCATGGGAGAACCTTCCCTCTTATCCCATGACAGCTTATTCTGCATCTGCCATCTATAGACCTTGCTCTGTTGATTCTTTTTTTCTGGAGAATAACTGTAGATGTTGACGGTTTCTGTTGAGCTCTCCACTGTCGGTCTTAATCACATTATCTGGGCGCTTGAATTCCTTTTCTTTACAACAGCTGAAGTTGTCTATCCTTTTTCTCCATCCAGTTTGACATGTACACAGTCACCAGGTTTCAGACCCAACAGTTCTCTGAATGATGTCTGTTGTAAAAGTGTTCATGAGCTCTTTTAGCCTTCTTATCCAATTTGGCTGCTTTCTGCATGTCTGGCCACTTTAGAGAGAGATTTTTGCACCACGTTGAAAGAGTAGTTCTGGGTTGTGTTCCCATCGAGAGTTATTTTGAACTATATTGAGTGGCTGGTATTGGTGTTGATCTGTAGTTGAGAAGAGCAAGCCATGGTCTTCCTGCTGTAGGACTGTCTTGGTTGTCTTTACAACTCTCTCAATCTGTCCATTCACTTGTGGATAATGTGGGCTCCAAGGTGTATTATCGAAATCATATTTCATTCAGAATGACTTAAATTCTACTGCAGGAAATTGTGGTCTGTTGTCTGTCACTAGTTGGTCTGAAATATTGAAAGGAGCAAAAGTGCACTTTAGTTTCTCAATTATACGTCAACGTGTTTTTTTTCTTCCAATACTTTATTTCTATATACCTGGAAAAGTAGTGGTACTCCCACCAGGTAATCTTCAAAAGCAAAAGCTCCCAAAGGGTGCGATGAATGTAATCAGGTTAGCACTTTCTTTGGTTTAAGGAATTTGCCAGAATCTACTGAAGCATTGAACTCGGAAAATACTGTAACTCCATTCATTTTGGGAGGCAGTCGTCCAAAGTTGGGAGGTTATAGGGGTTTTTTCCCCACAGTCTTTTAAGATCCATACAGGTTTGTATTTTTCCATTTTTCTATTTCACTGGTACCACTGGGGCACATCACACTGTAGGCTCAGAAATTTTCTCAATTCTGCCAGTCCAATATATTCTCCTTAAGTCCTATGAAGTAATGGGATAGTAATCCTGTGAGGCGTGCGTACGCTCTGTGGTTCAGCGTTGTCTCTTACAGTGATTTGTATTGGATCGCCTTTCAGAAGTGTCCATTTTAAAGTCAATAGTCTTGCCACAAATAGTCAGTTTCACTCTGCAGGCAAGCTTTATGTCATCGTAAGTGATAGACCCCTGAAAAAAAAGGGTCTTGATTGTCTGTAATACGAGTCAACTTGCTGACTGCTTTGGTGCCGCAAACAGCTGCAAAATGTCCATATTTCATGCATTAGTTATGCAGCTGTGTGCCTCTGGCTGAACATGCATCATCTCTTGGGATATAACTTTTTCCACACCTTGTGCATGTCGGCTGGAATTTGTCCCTCTTTGCCTGAGCATTCCTCTCTCCTTGCCTCGGGGGCTTTATGATAATGACTTTTAACAGTCAACTCACTGTTTACAGTTTCTAAACTAGAGTCAGGTTTTTCAAGATTGCCAGGTTGCTCTAGGTGCTGTTGTCTCTCCAGTTCGGGCTTCTTTGCTCTCAGTATACCTGTGGTGAGGGTTAAATCTCTCCTCAGTTGTAGCTGCTGCGAAAGGGTTTATCTGTTAACCTCCGACCTCTCCCTAATATTTTCTTGGTTTGCTTTCCCAAAATCACTGTTTTCAGCCAGCGTAGGCAGACCTCTAATAAAACATTCAGCTTTTCCCCCTGGCTCTTGAATTCTCTGGTGGAAACACCACAACCAGGCAGAACAGGTTCATAGTCCGGCCCAGTCCCTTTTTCAGAGTGAGGCAACAACCAATCCAGGGGCTCAGGCCTGCATTCAGGCCGAGCAAAGAGTCAGTAGGCCCAGGCCCTAGTTCATGGCAGGGCAGCAAACAGTTCAAGTGAGCTCGGCCTATGCTCAGGCTGAGCAGCAGCCGGGTCTCCTGGCTCTGGCAGAGAGCTGATGCATGAAGGCGTTTGGTCCAGGAATGGGAGCGGGGGAAGGTCCAACGCAGGCTCAGTGGGTACCAAGGCTGCAATACACAGACTCATTCACTGGCTTTGCTTCAGCCAGACCAGGGTCATCTACCCCTGGGCTACTTCCTTACTCTCCCTCTGGGCATATCTGGCTTGGTACCAGCTCCTCTGGGGCTTCAGGGAACGTAGCCTCTGGCAGGTCCTGGGGCTGGGATCGGCAGTGGTCCTGGCCAGTCCCCGCTTCCTGGAGGTGCATGCCAGCCTCTCACCTCAGGAACTCGAGGGAGGCGTCAGCGGTTGGCACTCAACTGGGCTCTCAGCTCCAGCCTTTATAATTCCGGCCCCACCCCTCTGCTTCCTGGGGGCGGGGTAGGCTTGCTCAGGCCCTGCCCACCCAGTACATTGGGGTGGTCTTCCCCTTCCTGGTCAGAAGGGAGCCAAGCTGCCTCACTACACTGTGCAAAATCCACACCCCTGAGCAGTGCAGTCACCCTGACCTAACTGCCCGGTGCAGGGCGGTTCTCCATAGCGGGGTTTCTCTGTTTTACACACCGTCAGTGGTGGCCCGTCAATACAGGCGAACTAGGTGTCGCCGAGGGCGCCAAGATAAACAGCCGTTGAGGGCTTTGGAGGCGGGGGCGCTGATCGTGCGTTTCGCCTAGGGCGCCAGTTGCCGGCAGCTCGTCTAGGGCCGCTCCTGCACACAGTGCCTCCGAATGCAGAACAAAGTGACCCACTTTAGCTTTCTAAAAACATCCTGGAAGCCCCAAGAAATGGCCCCCGCCTCACCTCAGGACTGCACAGCTGCTCTTTCTCATTCCTCCCCCATCAAGCGAACTCCCCTTTTCTGCCCCATCTCCTGTTTGCTTCATTCCCTAGTTGTTATGAGAGGAGAGACTCAGCCACCCTTCCCAGGTCCTCTCCCCACATGAATGAAGCCCCTTCCCCCAGCCTGGCTGCATGGATCCAGCCTCTCAGTCTGCAAGGGAGAGCACTGATCCTCCATGCGGCCAGGCCACAGGGAGGACAAGCTGTGTCCAACACCTTGGGGCATCCCAGCTGGCAGGTGCTGCCTTAGTGCCCCCTTGTGTACAGGTATCAGCGGGGGAACAGACCTGCAAGGAGAAGCACCTCTATGGGTGCATCTAGACAGCACCCTTCTGTCGGAATAAGCGACGCAATTTGCGCTACACAAACTGCGGAGCTTATTCTGCGTCTAAGTCGAAAGAGCTCATTTTGAAATTTGGCGCTGTGTAGACAGTGCCAAATTTCAAAATAAGGCACTATTCCGATAAATCCCTTAACCCTCGTGGAACAAAGGTTACAGGGATGCCGGAATAGCACGCCCATTATTTTGGGAAATAGCGGGCACATTTAAAGACGCGGCGTTGCTATTTCGGGATACTTCTGGTATCCCGAAATAGCGCCGCAGTCTAGACGTACCCTAAGGGCTGACAGGCAGAGAGATTCAATTGTTACTTCCCAAAGCAAGTCAAAGCAGAACCATTTCCTTTCTTTCTTTCTTTCTTTCTCTTTTTCTTTCTTTCTTTCTCTTTTCTTTCTTTCTTTCTTTCCTCCAACCCAGACTTTCTCTCTCTCCCTCCCTCCCTGAAAACATTCCATTGCCTTGTATTGGGCAAAGCCTGCCAAGCAGAAGCGTGGATAATTTCAGAGGTGACCAAATCCTGCTGTAACTCTCTTGGCTGCAGCAGGAGTGGAATCTATATTTATACCAGGGTTGCTGCAACAGACAATGCCCATGCTCAGAGGTTCATCTTAAATTTGCCTTGCCGCAGGTGTAAAGGGACTGGAGGGATGATTGAGTCCCTCTGGATTTACATCAGCGTACCTGACAGCGGAGTCTGGCCCTTTACTTTTAACAGCAAGCATTCCCTTAGATCCATTTTCCCCCTGTAGCAAGCCAAGGAAATTAGGCTGGGAAGACGCTTGAGTGAGGATTTATCTCTAAAGAAAGAGGAAGATTTACTGAGCCTCCTCCTGCTTGCACCCAATGGATGTTTTTCCATCTACTTCAGAGGGAGTAGAATTGGGTCTGGCCCTCTTTTTCTGGTAAATAAGTTCCGGAGGTGAGGAGGGATACGTTTTTTAACTCAGCCCCTCAGCTCTGACAAGCTGGTGACACCAATTACCCGGGGACTTCCGAGCTGTCTGAGTGACAGGATCACATTTCTGTGTGGTGTCTGCATATCCGAGAGTCGCTGGGAGCCCGTCTCTCAATCAGCTGAGCCATCTCTGCCTCTCTCTATCTGTTTCATCGCCGCATCGCACACAAAAGAAAGAGAGCGACGTGCTCAGGCTGGGAGGTGTCCCGTCGGTCCTGGTTCATCCACATCGGACTGCCAGCTCTTAGATACTAGGGTGATTGGCACCTTAGAAATACCAGCCAGAGAGATGGAGAGAGCGATAAGAGAGAAGGGGGATTTTTCGTCTGGTGTGAAGATGCTAGGTACATTTAAGAGCTCAGCCTGCTGCCTGGATGGAAGGCTCCAGCTAAAATAAAAAGAAGCTTGGCCTAAAATGTCCGGCACGCCGGGGACAGGGGATCATTCCCCAGCTCCGCCACCTACTCCCAGTGTGGCCTTGGTCAAATCATTTAATCACACTTTATTCCTCATTTCTCCCAGCCACAAAATGGTGATGATAATCCTTATTCAGCTTGTAAGGCCCTTGGGTTAGGGACAGCACCGTGCGGCCACCATCTTGGTGGGGGGCCAGTAGATGCTACCACCAACAATATTAATGCCTCAGTGGGTCTGGATAAGGGTCTGGAGACTGACGTTATACCCGCAGCCTTGCCTCCTTGCGATGCCATTGGAGGTGAACCTTGGGCCTTGTTCTGCGCTCTCGAAAAAATGGGAGATTTTGCACTGGCTTCAAGGGAGTTGGCTTAGGTCCCTTTGGAGAGTCTTCTGAAGGGTCAAGGGAAGTGAGACACATCACTGAGCCAGACTGCCCCCTTTCTGTGCCCGCTGAGCTGGGACGTGAAGGTTCCAGCTCTCTTCCACACCTGGCTTTTGTGTCCCAGTCCTCATGGGGCATCGGGCAAGGGCATGACCGTGGAGCTGGTCCTAATGACGCAGACATCCTTGTCACTCCAGGGACAGAAAGTTGCATCAGCCTCTCTTTGCTAACAATATCATAAGAGCCAAGTGTCACCGCTTGACAAAATCTTTTACTCCACAGACCTCTTGGGTGTTTGTGTCCCACCTGAATCTTCTCACCCCATTTAACCACCCCTCTCCCCATTAATGGGAAATTATTTATTTTATTTGATACTTCAGCAGCATGCACACTGTGCCACATCTAAGCCATCTGTAATAGAAATTAGCCTATTAAATGCACTACTAGAGATTCAGTCCAGATTAGCTACCATACCAGTGTTTGTTTAGCTCTTATTTGTCTCAGTTAAGAAGAAGCTAAGTCCTTAGTGATCCCCATATACTGCTGCCCCCCACCAAGCAGATCGGAAATAATTTGGGTCAACCAGAAAGGGCAGGAAAGACGTCTGGGACAATACAGAAAAGCCAGCACAAAAAGAGGGAGCCCCTGGAGGGTGACAGCTAGAGATTACATTATTTATTTTAAAAAGTATATATATTTAAAATGAGAACAAAGCCATCTATCAAGTTTGCATAAAAATGACACATGAGTATTTGTCCTAGCTAAATTCCAGACCAGAGTCATAACCAGATTTTGCAGCACAGACAAAGCGTGGGTTTACAGGCTAAGAATGGCACTAGGGCAAGGCAGGGTACTTTGATTTTGCTGCTTCATCTTAGGTGAGTCATTTACTGTCAGTGACTCCCAGTTCCCCAAATCGCCCATCACCCAGGACTGCAGAGATTTCAGCCGGCTGCGGACCGCGCAGTGTGAGGGAAAAAAGCACCGCTAGACCTTTTAGCCCTTTGATTTGGAAGCTCAGGTCCCGCCCAGGTGAACGAAAGGAGAATCATGTCTAAGAGTGTCAGATCCATGACGCGACCTGGGTGAATAACGAGGGGGAAATGATTCCATCGACTTTTATTTCAAAAGACTTTGTGAAATGATTCAGTTAGAATATTCACTCATTATTCTGCTAGCTCTAAGGACGGGGGAAACCTGTCTAATATATATATATCACAAAAATGGGTGGAATTATTTGATTAATTGTATTTGGATAGCTTCAGGGGGTAGCTGAGTTAGTCTGTACTTGTATTTGGCCAGCCCTGCCTACGTCACACAGTTCTGCCATTCTAATTCCCTCCAGCAGAGGGAACCGATCTGTGGGCATAAACACTAGCTAGATCCTGACGGTATTTACCTGCCTCCCTGGCTCCCTCATAGGGGTGCCGCGTGGGTTACCGGTACTTAGTGAAGTGTTTATGTAGCACTTTGGAGGTGGTTAGTGCTAGCTGGGAGCAAAAGAATAAGAACACGGAGCAAGCAAAATGTTGGGCCATGCTAGATAATAATATGTGTATGTCTTGATCCTCTGCTATGCTTTTCCGTAGCTCTCTTCCCTTTGTCAATTTCCACGTTGGCTAAGAAGGACTTTTTGTGTGACTTTGGGCCAGGCATTCAGTCTCTGTGTGCCTTGGCTCCCCACCTGGAAAACAGGGATAATAATACTTCCTTTCTCTCACTCTCTGTCTGTCGCGTCTGTTTTGTAAGCTCTTTGGGCCAGGCGCTGCCTCTCACTGTAGGCTTATGCAGTACTTTGCATAATAAAGCCATGATCCCAGCGGTAGCTTGTAGGTGCTATTGTATTACAAATAATTCATAGTAATCAGCCACGTTTATGCAGTGCATTAGTGAGGGGGCTCTGTGCAGGCCATAACAGAACCCTGGCAGACCGGTCGGAGAATGTGTTACGAAATCTAGCTGGCTTCTGCAAAAAGCATCTTTTAACTCAGACAAATCCCAACCAATTTTCACCAGGCCACCTGCAAGGTGTAGTGCAACCTAGGAACTCTCACTGTCCGATTTCAAGTGTCTGCCATCTACCACCGTCAAGCTAGGGGAGTTCAGACTAAGTTGTGAACTGTTATGGTATCCTGGAAGAGTGTATTATTGCAGCCACCTTCATTCTTGATTATGTCATCACCCTCTTGGTATGTGCCGTGTGGTTGTAGCCATGTCGGTCCCAGGATATTTGAGAGAAAAGGAAGGCGAGGTCATAGCTTTTATTGGACCAACTTCTGTTTGGGAGAGGCTATTGCCTCACCCATCTTGTCTCTCTGTGGCCATATGTGGGTCACTTTTTCACTTCAAATTAAGATACACAACTCCAGCCACATTAATTACGTAGCTGGCATCAATGTACCTTAATTTGAGTTTCTTTGCAGTCTCCACAGTGGGAGGTTGACAGGAGCAAATACTCCTGTCAGCTTCCTTTACTCCTCGCGAGGAGCAGGAGTACTGACGCCAAGAGGGGCACTCTCTGAGTTTGATTTAGAGGGTCTTTACTAGACCCACTAAATCGAACTCCGGAAGATCGACCCCCACAGCAGCGATCTTCTGTGTAGTGAAGACATGGCCTGAACCATCAGTTGGCTCAGTGGTTCTTGAAAAATTGGCTCCTGGACGGAGAACAACCCTGCCAGATTTCAGCCAAGAAAGCTAAATAAAAGTGATAAACCAGTGAATAGAAAAGAAATGTTTGTGCAGCCTCCTCTGGGAGATTGCTTTGCCCATAGTAATTCACTGGGCGGAGGAAAGGTTTCAACTGGCATAAGAGGCAGCCATCACTGGATTGAAATCACAGGAACTGCTTAACAGCAGCCAGCAATAGGATAGGAAGGGAGGAGGAACCATGTAGGAAATTTAAGTTATCATTCATTATGATTACTATTTATTTGCATAGTCACAGGAACTAGGAGCTCCAGTCATGGCCCAAACCCGCATTGTGCCAGGCGCTGTACAAACATGGAACAGACACCCTTTGCCCCACAGAGCATAGCCCAAGTATAAGACAAGGGACAAGGCCTGCCAAGCCTCTGGTAGGCATCAGAGCAATGGAGAGTTTCAAGGACAGATTTGAAGGTAGACAGTGGGTTAGTTTTGTGGCTGTTAAGGGGCAGCTTTTCCCAAGCCTGAGGGGCAGGCCTGGGGGAGCTTTCCTAGCTTTGCTGCAGTGCTGTCGATACCCAGAGCACACTGGAGTAAGGGACTGTGTAGGAACCTGAATCCTGGAAGTGTGGGCTTGCGTGAAATGGAAGCCAAGGTTCCTAGGACCCTCTGCACTTCTGGAGCCACCAATTATCCAGGAGCCTTGGCGTTTGCGATCCCAGGTAGAATTTCATTGAGACCGTCTGCCAATGAAACAATTGCTTGCAGGAGTTTTTTGCCAGAATTTCCCATCCAGAGGGAAATTTCAACATTTCGACTTTTTCTTCTGACATGAACCTTTTATTTTTCCATTTTTTTCTATGGAAGGGACATTCCCGCTGTCCCCGTCTTCTGATCGGAGCATGTCACAATCTTCAGTGCATTTCTCCTCCCGGCCACCCTCTAGAGACAGGGCAAGGTTATAGTCTCCATCACATAGGTAGGGAACTAAGGCACAGAGAGACTTAGGCCTTGTCTGCACTTAAATTCAGATCAACCTAGCTATGTGGCTCTGTGAAAAATTCAGATCGACCTAGCTATGTGGCTCTGTGTAGCTAGGACTACAGAAGAAGCCTTTTGCCTCTCGAAGAGATGGATTACCTACCTCAATGTCTGTATCGGCCATGTCTGCACAGCTGCATTGGCCACAGCTGTGCGGACATTGCATTAAGTGACTTGCCCAAGGTCACAGTGGCCATCTGTGGCATTGCAGAAACGTGAACGCAGCCCTTCTGAGTACTAGATGAGGGCTCCAACCACTGGACCACCCTACTTCTCTAAATATGAGTTAAATGTAACCAGCTCTCTTCCCATTCTACACCACCACCACTGCAGCCGTGCAGACACTGTTACACGACCATGCCACTACAATCGGTGGGAGCGTAGGATGTCCATGGGGTATTTAACCATAATCGGCAGGTGAGGAGCCCCTCAGTGTTCACACGAGTGCAGAGAGGAAAATGCCATTTGTGTCTGTGGACAGGTGTAACAGGGATAGAAGAATAATAGTATGCTGCAAAATTCTACATGCCTCAACCTGGCACTGTATCATGCCACCACACATGCATTTCCCACTGCGCACGTGTGAGCCTGTTGACAAGCCAAGAGCGAGTCAGGAGATCATTTTGAACCCCCATAATGTTTGAAACAACTGTGAACAGCTCTTGGACATGTCAGGAATTGCAACAAGAGGTTACGTCCTACAGTCAGTTCGATGTAGCACAGAATGTGCTGTTCTCAAACAACTAACGTGCAGCAAGCATAACAGGAATTGTGGTTGAAACACCGTGACTCGTCATTGCATTATGGTAGCAGCAAGATTGTCATTGGTCTAAAAGTTGGACAATCCAGATAAGACAAAGGAAGGATCATTGTCTCCCTTTTACAGATGGGGAACTGAGACCCAATGAGGTTAAATGACTTGACCAAGGTCATTTATGGTGTGTGTGGCAGAGTTCCAGTGTAGAGAGTGACTGCAGAGTCACAGTCCAGTGTCTTAACCAGGATTATGAGCAAATGTTATTATACCTCCCTCATAGGTCACCAGTAGTATAAGAACCAGAAACCTTCAGCACCAAAACAAAAGAGGAGACTAAGGGGGTATATGAGAGAGGCCTATAAAATCATGACAGGTATGGAGAAAGTGAATAAGGAAAAGTTATTTACTTGTTCCCATAACATAAAAACTAGGGGTCATCAAATGAAATTAATAGGTAACAGGTTTAAAATAAACAAAAGGAAGGTTTTTTTTTTACACAGCACATAGTCAACCTGTGGAACTCCTTGCCAGAGGATGTTGTGAAGACCAGGACTTTAACAGGGTTCAAAAACTAGATGCATTCATGGAAGGTAGATCCATCAATACTTATTAGCCAGGATGGGTAGGAATGATGTCCCTATCTTCTGTCTGTCAGAGGCTGGAAATAGGTGACAGGAAAGGGATCATTTGATGATTCCCTGTTCTGTTCACTCCTTCTGGGGCACCTAACATTGGCCACTGTCGGCAGACAGGACACTGGGCTAGATGGACCTTTGGTCTGATCCAGTCTGGCCGTTCTTATGTTCTTATGTTCTGAAAGCTGTATCATTCAAGGAGAGGATTTAGCCCCAGGAGCTGAAACCAATGGTAGACTGTTAGCCTCTCTGCAGACAAACCACTGCAAACACTTTACACATATGTCACAAAAAGTATTCCCAGCCCTGACATACTTCGGAGACCTAAGGGGAACATCTAATGCAGCCGGCGAGAGCCAACCTAGACTCAGCTCCCCTCCAGCCCTTGAGACGCTCCTTACCTCTGAGAAATATTAATTTGATCAGCAGTATTAAGCAGAGCCTGGACCTCAGCCATCACTTACATAACCAGCCATGGAGCAAGCTCTGTCCTCAGCCAGCCAAAAGTATAAATATCCAGCCCGGGAAATGAGCTATGGGTCAGTAGACACCCAAAGGTAGAGTCAATCCATGTTTAAAGATGGATGCGTTCCCTCTCCCTCTTTCACTTTATTGGAGTACTTAATAAAATCACCTGCTCAGCGCCTGATCTGGAGAATAAATCCAATTGATGCCGACTAACAAATTTGCTCCTTAAAGGGGACTGGCATTGTGCTGCAATATAAAAAGCTTGTCTAATCATTCCATCAGTAATTACAAAGAAGAATAAATCACTAATTAAAATGTGAAAGTGTTTTACGCAGTATATAATAAGGAAGAGTAATTAACAATCAAAAGGGAAGCCTCCACCTGGACCCTGAGATGCAAGAAATAATAATATTCAGGTCTCAGACAGCACTTTTACTCAGGCACTTTGACTGAGGCAGGAAAGTGTCATTATCTCCATTGTACAGCAGAGGAAACTAAGGCACGGAGACTTGAAATGGCTTGCCAAGGTCACACAGCAGAGCTGGGACTGCTTAGCTCCTAGGTCACAGTTTATCCACTGGATAAGGCTGCCTCTGCATTTGAACGCCGGGAACGCACTTGCAACATTGAAAAGTGATCGCTATTATATTTTTATGTTTATGGTTAATTTAGCAGCGACTTAATTGTTAAATTTACCAATAAACAATAAGGGCCGGATTAAGACATGCTGAGAGCCTAAGCAATTTCAAGTGTAAAAGGCCCCATCATATTACCCAAAAATAAAAGTGTATTATTCTAACAGAAAGGACACTGAAAATACAGATTGAACCTCTCTAGTCTGGCACTCTCAGGACCTAACTGGTTCTGGACCACAGGAGTTCAATATTGTCTAGGAGCATTACTAACACTTCCACTGCTGACTGGGCACTTAGAAGACATTTAGGGGTAAATTAAAGCTAAATAACAGCACAGAACACTGAGAGCCAAGACTGGTGGCTGTAAACAAACTTTATGGGACCGCAGGAAACTTGGCCACACCCATAAGTGGACATCCTGCTAACTAACATCATGCCAGACCATGGATGTTTCCGGACTAAAGAGTTCTGGATTAGAGAGGTTCAACCTGTAGAAATAACAAAGTTTTCTACTTGCATATATACTGGTATATTGGTGAGGATGCAACTAAAATCTAGTCATTTTTTTGTATTAAAGCTTCCCTTGCAATGGCTTTGAAAGGGTCCTTCCTTTCCAATGCGGAGTTGTATGGCCAATGTGCTAAACGACATCATCAGAGTGTGACGTTTTGCTAGAGAAGGCAAGAAAAGAGCAAGCTGAGTCAGGAGGGCCTCCCATAGCTCTGGAGAGAGTGAAGCAGAGAGATATTGCTAAATACAAGAGGCCTGGATTTGCCCTGCCCGGCCCCTTGTGTTCTCATTTACACCTGTGAAGAGTGAAAGTAAAATGCTGCCCAAATCAAAATTCTCCTCTTAAGTCACCTGAATAGTAGCAATTGACATGCATTTTTGCGCTCCCGCTCCATAAGAGAACATGAACAGCGCAAGGGGAGACCCAGCTCATTGTGAGAATCAATGACTAGACCTGGTTGGGAACTTGTGTTTCCATCCCGTGGGGAATTCTGTCATGTTGGGGGCCAAAATCATTCCAAATCAGAGCACAAAGCCAACATGTCCCACAAAACGAAAATCTGAATAATGGCTAGGGGCCATTGAAAAATGGCATTTCAATAATATTTTGTTTTGACTTATCACTTTGATTCAGTTTGTTTAGACTTGTATATTATATGAAAATATTAACTATAACATATGTTTCATAGGTAATATTAACTGTCATGCATATACTAGAATATTAAATAAAAATCACATAGGAGTCTAAACAAAATGAATCAAAATTGGTAAACCAAAGCCCTATCAAAAATTCATCTGAATTGACAGGTTGCCATGATATATTTCTATTTCAATTAGGCTGAGTGTTTCAATGGAAAACTGGCTTATCACAAAATTTTTGATCAGCTCCAATGATGACTATGTAAATTCTTACCTATTGACAGACAAACAGCTACATAGATACATGGGGTGTATAGTGATAGATAGATAGATAGATAGATGTTTCCTTTAAAATGACTGGGTCATGGTGGCAGAGTGAACGAGTGGCGGAACAGAGACTACAATGCTTTACTCCCCATCCTGTGGTTTTCCTAGGTCATACATGTACTTCGCTGACTTAGGACCAATGAAAGTTTTCCCATCTCATACCCGTAGCAAGATGTGTCCCATCCATGGCCCACAGATACTGGTTGAAAACCTTCAAATTGCGTTGTCTGGTGTGTTGCCGGTGGCTTTTTTAGGCTTTGGACAAAGGGAAGAGTAGCACAGAGCCAGGCTGGTGACAGAGAGAACCCCTCAGACCAAAAAGGAGCAAGGCATGAGTTGAGCTGCAGAACGCCACAGGTAGCACTGGCAGATGGACAGTCAGGCAGGTCCAATGGAAAAGCCGGTAGGATAGAAAAGCCCACGTGCCCGGTTTGTGACCGCAGCATCTCCTCTCCGGAGTTGCCCGGCTGGTGAACGCGTGATATTTTTTCCCTGTTCTCTTTGTTCCAGCTGATGCAGCAGCAGGCAGCGATTATGGCATCCGTGGCGCAAGGGGGCTACCTGAATCCCATGGCGGCCTTCGCAGCAGCCCAGATGCAGCAGATGGCGGCGCTGAACATGAACGGCCTCGCTGCTGCTCCCATGACACCCACCTCAGGTAAGGAGCCAGCAGGGCAGCACCAAACCCAGGTGGCACAGGAAGAGTCGGGGGCTGAGGGATGGGAGGAGGGGTTCCCAGGCAAAGTTGGCCATCCTAGAGAGCAGAGAGACACATGGGCCCAGAGGGTAGCAGGAAAGGCATTCTCCACAGAAAGGCCTGATTGTCCTGTGGGCGGCAAGGAATCACCCTGTCAACTCATAGGCCCAGGGCCTGACAGGGTTGTAGATTCGCTTCAAGACAGAGTCGATTAGGGATCGCTGTTTTTATTAATCTCACTACGTCACGACTGTTAATACTGCCAGATGGTTACACAGCTACTGCAAAGTGGCTGATCAACGAGCACAGGCAGAACAATGCATAAGAGAGTAACAGGCACTTGGGAATGCTTACCGTATTTTAGCGCATATAACCCGCGGGTTGCACAGTTTTACAAACCCTGCAACCCCCCCACCCCGCGGGGTATACTCGAGTGCGGGGTATACAATATTTTTTTTACTCACCTGGTGAGTTCCTGAGGAGCCACCAGCCTCCAGACTCCGGGCGGGGGAGCGCTTATCCCCCTGGTTCCTGCGCAGCTGCAGGAAGGGGCAGGGGAGCGCTCATCCCCCGGTTCCTGCCAGCTGCAGGAACCAGGGGGATGAGCGCTCCCCCGCCCAGAGACTGGAAGCTGGCGGCTGTGCAGGAACCAGGGGGGGTTAGTGCCCGCAGGAACTGGGGCCTTTAGGCTGGCTAATTCCACCCCCATACCCTCCCCCGGCACTGTAAATTAACTAATATACCCCGGCACAGTTTGAAAGAAAAGTCTTGTATACCCTGCGGGTTATACTTGTGCACGGGGTATACAAGATTTTTTTACTCAATTCAGAAAAACCGCGGGGTATAGTCGGGTGTGGGGTATATTCGGGTGCGGGGTATATTTGCTAAAATACGGTACACCCCTTCAGTCTGCGGGGAGTCCCGTTCCTGTCACCTCGCACCAAGCCACAGTGGACATGGCTCCAGCTGGAGGAATCCTGGGCACCCTCCAAGGTCTAGGTCCCTGGTGAGACTCACCGGCACAGGACTCCCAGTGATCTTATACTTTAGGGCTGCGTCTAGACTGGCATAATTTTCCGCAAATTCTTTTAACGGAAAAGTTTTTTCGTTAAAAGCATTTGCAGAAAAGAGCGTCTAGATTGGCACAGATGCTTTTGCGCAAAAAGTGCTTTTGCGCAAAAGCATCCGTGGCCAGTCTAGGCGCGATTTTACAAGAAAGCCCGATCGCCATTTTCGCCATCAGGGCTTTTTTGCGCAAAACAGTTCTTCCCTGTCTACACTGGCCCCCTTGCGCAAGTATTCTTGCGCAAGAGGGCTTTTTCCCGAGCGGGAGGCGTCAAAAGTATTTGCGCAAGAAGCACTGATTTTGTACATTACAAAGTCAGTGCTCTTGCGCAAATTCAAGCGGCCAGTGTAGACAGCTGGTAAGTTTTTGCGCAAAAGCAGCTGCTTTTGCGCAAAATCTTGCCAGTCTAGACGCACCCTAGCTGTTTACAAAGTGTCCGCGAGCTGGCCCAATGCCACTCTCAACGTTCCCACAGGGCTGAGAACCAAGGTCATGTTATTTATCCCATATGCCGTTCTTAGCTAGCAAGCCATAGGGAGTTGTGGCTGATGAAGGCCGTCTAATAAAGAACACCCGGTACCTTCACCAGCAGGGCTCATGGCTGGCCTAGAGGAATACAAATTTAACCCCGGCACACCTACATATGGCTTTTTATGTGATACACCCCTCTCAGCTCCACCGAAAGCTGAGGTAAATGAGAAAGGGTGGCATCACTCTCAGGTCTGGAGTCGCAGTCAATTCTGAATTTGCCCACATTTTTGCGCACACTCTCCTGTGGTATTTTGGTCTAGAGGGAGCCCTGAGCCACGGGTGTTTGGGTTCTGGAGCTCAGGTCTCTACTGCTGAGGAAGAGGGGGTGGAAGGCTTCGATTTGAGGCCCTGCTCTGCCAGGAAAGTCCAAGGCACCTTTGTCGGGCCATAGGCAAGGAACCGTCCTCTTGCTCAGCTGGCGCTGCTGCTTCTCTTTGAGGTTGTCAGGGAAGCCCCACCACAGAAGCTCTGACCACTAGAACCACAGCAGGTTGGGTTTGGCCTGGCTCAATGGAAGCCAGGAGCAGTGCCAGCACATGGGGTAGACTGGGAAAAACCAGAGAAAAGACCCCACACACCCTGCTCCGCTGTGTTCCAGGAGACTGGACCGGTAAAGAAATATGCCAAAGGGCAGCACTCATTAGCAGGGGAGGTCTGACAACAAAGGAGTCAGCACAGGAAGCTGGCAATGGTCAACAAGCCAGATCTTCCAGTCCAGCCAGATAGCTTCAAGACCCCTTCTGTGGGCCTTTTGGATATCCTGGCCAGAATGGTGAGGGCCACCATTTTTCAAAGAAAGGGAACGAAGGCAGCCGGCCCCATCCTAAGCAGCACTGAGCACTTTTCATTTCCCGTTGACTTTAGCAGGTGCTCTCGGGAATCAGTGCCTCTGAGAAGCAGGCTGCTGGTTTAGGTGGGCTTAGATACCTATAGCTAAGTGTAAAAATATTGGCCTCAAGCTTTTTCTGTGCCTCAGTTCCCTAGACGTGTGAATGGAGCTCAGACTCAGTGTGGTTGTCCGGGGGTGTTGTGAGTCTGGATTCATGTTTGTAAAGGGCGTCAGGAGAGAGATGCTATCGATAGGGCAGGGTGTGCTAGGAGAGAGAGCTATCCAGAGGTGAAAGGAAATGGGGGGGCACATGTAGGAGCTGCAGGAGCGGAGTGAGATGAGAGCAAATGGGGAGGGTGCTAGTACAGGGATTATATCGAACAGTGTTTCATGGAGGGAACAGTCTGGGGAGACGGGGGCCAGTTCATAATCTCTTAAGCAGCACTCCCCATGGAGCCGCTTCCTCTGGCAAATCAGTTATCCCTGGTCTTCTCTCCCTCAGGTCTGGGCTGCAACTGCCCTGACTCTGGTGCTGCAGCTTCTTGTGTAGTCGTTCCTGTCCTCTGATTGGCTGGTTTCTTCCCAACCCCTCTAGCTGACCTGGAGGACTTCTCTATGGCCCTTTCTAGCCGCAGGGAGTGGTCTACCCCATTATAGGCTGTGAGTAGTATAAAGAGGGTGTGAGCAGAAAGGGGACAGGAGGGGCATGACCTACTTTGTGCTGAGTGCATCAGCCTTATATTGAGGGCATCAGGTGGAGCAGAATCAGAGGATCTAAAAAATTGGAATCTAGATTTCACACACACATTGGTGTGAAACTGCTCCTCTGTGGAGGTGGGTGAGGCTCATCTCTGGGTAAAACTTTTCCTTTTCAAAGTGCTGAATAAATGTTAGCCAATCCAGTCTCACGACAGCCATGGGAAGAAGGGGAAACTGAGGCAGAGAATTTAAGGGGTAAATGGAGGCTTTCAGCTGCACCCATATTAAGCAGGAAGTGTGCAAGGATGCTGCTGCAGAGGCTTGCTACCTAGCAGGAAGTCTGGCTAGGTCAGTCACAGTTCTCCTGAGGCTTTTTTGAAGCATGTGGTATAAAAAAAAATGGACTTGCCCATGAACTAATAAAAAGAAAATCCATTATTCACCCAACTTTGTTCCACAGTGCCCACCATGTTCCCGCAATCTCTGTGTGCGCTTGTTAAGGCCATTCTTGCATCGTTTTTTAATTTGACTTTAAAATCGCCCTCTTCATTTTTTTTAAATGTCCCATGAACCTTGCTCCATCCTCTCTCCCAGAGTTGGATCTGAATTAGGAGGGCAGTTAAGTTCAGTTGAGGAAGAGGGCTACAAAAAGGTGTCAGTTGGGGCTTGTCTAGGCTATGGTTTTAAACAGGGTCAGACTGAGTGACTCCGGTGTGAAAAGGCTTGTGTTTTCACAATAGCCTGCCACCCCCCATTTATTAGGCATTCTGGACGTCACTTTTAGGCTAGCGACTGAATCTGGCATTTTGCCTCTGCTCATTGCTCTGCCACTCTCCTTCTTGCGATGCTGGTTCTGGCCTCGTTAAGATGCCGAAGCAAAACTTCAAGGGCAGCTTGCGTAACTCACAAAGCTGCTCTCTTTGCTGTTCTGCCTACCCCCACCACATCTCATCAGAAACTTCTCTCCCCACCCGGGCACAAAAATCCCATGCAATCAGCAGCACAGCACAGCTTCTTGGCACCATACCAAGAAGTTTCCTTCAAAGGCTGGACACATTGGCCTTTGAGAGCATTGCCAGGCAGCGGAGAGACAGGGTACTTCACTGAGGTCTCCAGAAGGAGTGTGCACAGACCAGATTGTGAAATCAGAAGGTGTTTGGGGGACTTGGCTTTGTGTCCATAGACTTACAAGACTGGAGGGGACCCTACAGGTCAGCGAGTCCAGCCAACCCCATCACTCAATCTCATTCATAAAGTTTCCAAACTCCATCTTAAAACCAGTTTGGTTGCTTGCCCCCATTGCCCCTACAGTGAGTCACTTCCAGAACCTCATTCTTCTGATGGTTAGAAACTTTCTTCTAACCCCCAGCTGTCATTTACCCAAGTGGCTAGTTTATCGCCCTTTGGTTTTGGGCCAACAAGATCCTTTGTCTCTTTCTACCCTGGTATTTACCCAGGAAGTATTTATAATAGACAATCAGAGCCCATCTTAGCCTTCTTTTTGCTAGGCTAAACAAGCTACTGTCTTTGTCTCCTGATGTCAGACAGGCCCATCTCCATCACCCTGATTTGCCTATTAGCCCTTTTCTGCATCTGTTCCAGTCTGCATTCGTCTTTCCAGACATCGCTGGTGGGAAATCAGCAGTCTCCCTTTGCCTCCTTGCAGATGATCATTATCCAGAATAGATCTGCTTGGGAATGACATTCCCTGGAAAGTTTGGAGGGAAGTGACACTGGTTTTGTTTGGTCTGTAATATTCAGGAGGGTTGTTTTTCAATTACATTAAAATTTTCATTTGAATTCAACTTGATTTGAATCAAAACTTTTTTGTTGTTGTTTCCACTCCCTTTTTCCTCTCCTCCCCCTGGAAAAAAGAAGGGGGGAAGGAAACTGAAATCTGAATATCTTTCATTTCAATTTGAATCAGATTGATTCAAAATTATTTCTTTTTTCATTTTGAGGAAAAATCTGATCATTCTGACCTCTACCCAACTGGAGAGGAAGGCTTGTCCACTGATTAGGCCACAACCCTAGACCTTGAAAGACCAGCGTTCAATTCCCTGCTCTTCCACAAGCTTCCAGCATGATTTTGGGATGTCACTTGTGCCTCAGTTTTCCATCTGTACAATGGGCACACTACCACTGTCCTCCTCTTAAGGAATGAGGAAACTATACATTAAAGATTAAGAGGTGCTCAGATATTTTGGTAATGGCAGCCAGATAAAGTATCTAGATAGACCCAAAAAAATGCTCAGAAGGATTTATATATAATTTGAAAAGCCACTTTTAAATGTAAACTTTTGACCATCTCTCACTGTAACAGGGCTAGTCACAGGCACGGTAGCTTGCGAGATGCCCTGATTCATAGAGGCATCATCCTCAGATGGCATTTCCTCTGCCAGCTGCCATATCGGCCCAGTGTATTCACAGCAATTACAGCCAGGGGAACATAATGACTGGCTTGTGCCCTGAGTGCTTCAGCTTTTATTAGCAAAAGCTTTTATGTTTTCAAAGATACCAACAGTCTTCAGCTCCCATTGACTTCCACGAACACTGCAGGTGCAGTCTGAAATCTAGGCCAAAGTGTAGGATCGGTTTAATGTTCTCCAGGGCTTTCCTGGGGGGGTGGGAGAAAGGGGCAAGTAGAAGGAGGTGAGGACACCCAGCAGGGTTGGGAATTTCCTTTTTCTATCCAGTAACTCAGACACCAACTCGCTGCTCACGAGCGCCCCTTTGTGGCCGAGGGTGAGTGTTTACGAGCTCCATCGCTCTGACTGGCTCTAGGAGTGGAGGTGTCCCAGATGGCCTTTCTGGTTGGTCACATAAGAACGGCCATCCTGGGTCAGACCAAAGGTCCATCTAGCCCAGTGTCCTGTCTGCCAACAGTGGCCAATGCCAGGTGCCCCAGAGGGAGTGAACAGAACACGGAACCCTCACATGATCCCTCCCCTGTCACCCATTTCCATCCTTTGACAGAGGCTAGAGACACCATTCCTACCTGGGACCAGGCTTCTTCTTACCCACCTTTTTTGCAGCTACCAGAGGCTTAGGGGGTCTGCCCACTCCTCTGTGAGTAGAAATTACCCACTAAGTATCACTGCTGTCCACTGCTACCTCACTCCCTGGTCCACTTCCTCAAGAAGCTGCTCCGTCCAGCCCTCTCAGGGCTTTGAGGTCAAGTTCTCACTGCATCCTGTCCAGATTCTGCAATTTGTTGTCATCTATCACGGCCGGTCTCCAGCCGTTGGGTTTCAACCAGGTCTGAAGTCCAGCTCACACTCAGAGCTGCCTGAGGTGCCACTGTCTTCCCAGTCAATCCCTGGACCTGACTGAGTAAAGCTCCAGTGAGGAACTGGTAGGCCCTAGCCCAGCAGCTTCTTTTATACTAGCTTGCTAGGCCCTGATTGGCTGCAGCAGAAGCAGCCACTCTAGTTTACCAGGAGGACCTATCTTCTGCTCTTTTCTCTGCAGCGGGGTGCAGCAAGGCCACCAGCCTCTAGCAGCAGGCTTGGGGCCTAGTCTACCCTGTCACAAAACTGTTGTACCAATTCCCCTGCAGAAAAGGACTTGGGGATTACAGTGGATGAGAAGCTGGATATGAGTCAACAGTGTGCCCTTGTAGCCAAGAAGGCTAATGGCATATTGGGGTGCATTAGGAGGAGCATTGCCAGCAGATCCAGAGAAGTGATTATTCCCCTTTATTCGGCTCTGGTGAGGCCACATCTAGAATATTGTGTCCAGTTCTGGGGCCCCCATTATAAAAAGGATGTGGACGCATTGGAGAGGGTCCAGCGGAGAGCAACCAAAATGATTAGGGGGCTGGAGCGCATGATCTATGAGGAGAGACTGAAGGACTTGGGTTTGTTTAGTCTGCAGAAAAGAAGAGTGAGGTGGGATTTGAGAGCAGCCTTCAACTTCCTGACGGGAGATTCCAAAGAGGATGGAGAAAGGCTGTTCACAGTAGTGACGGATGGTAGAACAAGGAGCAATGGTCTCAAGTTGTGGTGGGAGAGGTCTAGGTTGGAGATTAGGAAAAACTATTTCCCTACGGGGTGGTGAAGCCCTGGGATGGGTTACTTAGGGAGGTGGTGGAATCTCCATCCCTAGAGGTTTTTAAGTCTCGGCTTGACAAAGCTCTAGCCAGGTTGATTTAGTTGGGATTGGTCCTGCCTTGGGCAGGGGGCTGGACTTGATGACCTCCTGAGGTCTCTTCCAGCCCTAGGATTCTATGATTCTATCTCCAAGGCACCAAGCAATCCGGCACTGCCCTGAAAGCACTGCACAAAGGATTCTGGGATGCACCCAAATCTGAACAACTGATCGGCAAGGGCCGAGGCGAGGAAGCCCCGCCCTGATCTGTCACCACAGGAAAGCTGGGGCTGCCGGCGGGCTAGCTAGGCTTCAGAATGACATTGAGTGACTAGGCCATAGCACGGCCTCCAAGCAGCAGCCTGTCCCTGTGTGAGCTGGCCCTTTAAAAGGCACGAGGGCTTAGCTGCACCTGTTTTGGAAGTCCTCTAACGAGGAGTTATGGGACCTACATCCTGGCCGGCCTGCTGGGGGATTAAAATTGGGGAGAGAAGCGAGGCAGCTGGAGGCTGGTAGCGGTCGGTGAGTCTGTGCCCCCTTCCTGACTGGAGCATGAAGGGGCGTGCTGTTTGAGGCTATACTAGGGTGTGCAATCTCGGAAGAAGGGAGAAGACAAGAGACCTAAGTCACCTCAGCATTTGTCTGCCAAACTTCCTGGGCCTTTGAGGATCCACTGGCTCCCACAAGCCCTCACATCTCCATCTGGGGACAACGCCAGCAAGTATTGATTCAGCCTTCTTACCTATCTCTCCCCTTTCTTCTCTTGTTATAGAAAAAAAAATCTCCTTCCACGCTGGCTTATGGAAAGCTGAGGAAATGCTTGACTTAGAAATCTTACCCCCTGCATTTCAAACGATATGTTTGCACAACGGTAAATATCTAAACAACGCCTCGATGGAGCTACTGCAAATCCAAATAGAAAAGTGGCTTAATGATATCTGGACCCTTTAAACCCGCTGCTGACAAGATTATCATATTTGCATTAGCTAGATTTGTTTTGTGTTGGCGGGAGAAGGGAGAGCGTGAAGGAGCAAGCGCCTGGAATTCAAATGCTCTCAGGGCCAGAAAAGCTTTGAGTCCATCCAGTGGGGTGCAAGTGGTCCAGACACAAAAGAACACAGGCTCTTTTGCATATCAATAAGTCTTGGAGATTAATGAGTTTTGCAACTTAGGTGTGTAATTACCAATATAACAGTCAAATGCTTGGGCTGCCATGATACATAGTATATGAAGTACATCCCTATACCACCTCGCTCCAAGTAGCTGGAATGTTGTAAGCCCTTGAGAAGATATTTCCAACTGTGGTGGCTAGTCCGCGATGGTGTTACTGCAAATTTCACACTGAATATGTGTCTCCATTCATGAAAACCCTATAAAACCATTCATAGAACCCTATTTAACCATTCATAGAACCATTCATAGAATCATAGAAACATAGGGCTGCAAGGTGTCTCAAGATGTCATCAAGTCCAGCCCCTTGGACTGAGGCATGACCAAGAAAACCTAGGCCATCTCATGAAACTGTCCGTTCATGAATACCAATTCATATTCCTTTGTGAAAAATCTAGCTTTGGAAATATCCCTATGCACTAACACAGCGTTATGTATCCAGCACAAAACTTGCCAATCGGAAATGCAGAGAATGAATTTCACCTCCATGAAGGTAGTCAAGTTGCCAGGATGTAATACAGGACCTACTACATGCATTATCTGTGCGGCTGTCATTATTAGTAGGGTCTGGGCAGCCTGGGGAACTGTTGTACCCATTTAGATGGAATAATTTGGTCCATAGACTCAAAAGTGTTCACATGATGCTGAAGCTGTCTGACATTAAACAGTTTTAAACTATATTTGTGGGTCGGTACATGAAGATCTCAGTCTGCTTAGAACTATGGCAAATACCCCATTAAACATCCTTTTAACTTTTTCTTAAAGATACAGAAAAGAAGGTGAAACAGTTAATGCATTTGAAATATAAAGTATTAAGGAAGGCTTTCTTTTTAACATCATCCCTTGTTCCTTTTCTCTTTAGCTGGGGAGAGTCTATAAAGGCAAAATCTCTTGTTTGACAGTCTGTTAGATGTTTGCAGTGTTGTTGTAGCTGTGTTGGTCCCAGGATATTAGAGACGAGGTGGATGAGGTAATATCTTTTATTGGACTAACTGTTGTTGGTGAAAGAGACAAGCTTTTGTACTGCACAGAGCGCTGCAGAAGATCTCCATGTAAGCTCAAAAGCTTGTCTCTTTCATCAGCTGAAGTTGGTCCAATAAAAGATATCTCCCCCACCTCATCTGTCTCATCTCTTAGAGGATAATACCTGCCTTTTTGGCAAAAAAAAGAGAAAAAGTGAGTTGAGTTGAGCAGGAGCAATGTTGTAGCTGTCTCTTTTCAATCCTGCTTCCGAGAAGACAATGCAAGGCAAGCACTCACGAAAAGGGAAAGAAGAGAACATCAAAGAGAGAAAATTCAACTTCTGTCTCTGGTGTTGGCTTTCATTTGAAACCTCAGGGCTTGTCTCCACTTACCGGGAGACTGACGCTGCAGAGATTGATCTTGCGGAGTTTGATTTAGTGGGTCTAGGAAGGATCTGCTAAATCAACCACTGATCGTGCCCCTGTCAACTCTGGCATTCCACTGGATTGAGAGGAGTAAAGGAAGTTGACGGGAGATTTTCTCCCGTCAACTTCCCGCCGGGGGATGCTGCAGAAATTTGACCTAAGGTACGTCAACTCCCGCTACATTATTCACGTAACTGGAGCTGTGAATCTTAGGTCAGCTTTCTCCCCTTGTGTAGGCCTGGCCTCACTGCTAAAAAATACAGGTGCACCATGTGGTCTTCTTAGCCATTCGGAGGCCTGGCAAACTTGTACCAACATCGGGCTTAGGGCATTGCATTTAACATCCTCTTTCTGATCCTAGGCTTACAGCAGTGTTGCAAAATCTACAGTCTTGACAGCTATGCCAGACACTTATTAGAGAGAGGGCAAAAGGAGGCTAAGAGAGAAGAAGGAGAAGGAAAAGGTCATTTGGGAAGTGGGGGCTGACAAAGCATCAAATGCCAGGTTGTGCTCAGGATTCAGCTGCAGCCGGTGGAGGGGATATTATCATCTGAGTCCCTCTCTGGCCTCGTCTGGTCATGTCCATGTTCAGGATTAGGATGAAGAAGGGCTGGTGTCCTGGGTGATGGTGGGAATGGCAGTCAGAAAATTTCTTAGCAGCTCTAATTATCCTCATTTATTATCTGCATTATGGCTACTGTGCAGACACGTAATCCTGACACACACAGGTTACAGTTTGAATAGACCAGGCAGACAAAAGCTGGGGAGGAAAACAGAGACGTACCTCTAGCCATCTGCTGCAGTGCTGGGCAGCCTGCGGGCCACATGCGACCCATGTGAGCCCCACGAGACATTTTCTTTACCGCTGCCCACACAAAGGCTACCTCCAGACTGCATCCCTCTGTCGGCAGAGGGATGCAAATCAAGCACTTCAAAAGTGCAAATGAGCCCGGGATTTAAATATCCCGGGCTTAATTTGCATACTCACGTTCAGGCACTGTGCCAATCACGTGCCCTTTCGAAAGTGAAAGTAAGTCTAGCAGCAGCTCTGCCGACAGTGGGGAGCTTTTTCGGCAGATCCTGTACTCCTGTACTCCTCCTAACCCTAACCCTAACCCTAACCCTAACTCCTTATTTTTGAGGAGTACAGGATCTGCCGAAAAAGCTCTGCACTGTCTGGCTAGACTTTACTTTCACTTTTGAAAGGGCGCGTGATCGGCACAGCGCCTGAACGTGAGTATGCAAATTAAGCCTGGGATATTTAAATCCCGGGCTCATTTGCACTTTCGAAGTGCCTAATCTACATCCTCTGTCAGCAGAAGGGTATAGTTTAGACACACCCAAAGATTTGCCGGATTCTGCTGGGTTTTGTCCATGTCGCTTTTTTCCCCAGCGATATTACAAAAGCACGCTCCCTCTGCATCCAATCAAAGCGCTGCTACGGTTCAGTCAGCAGCCCCTGCAAATTCTAGGTACGCAAGCGCAATTAGTAAACCTATCCTCCCCCCGGAGACTGTCTTGGTTATGACAATCTTCTGGCCCACCGAGATGAAAGAGGGCCACTCACGCAGCCCAGTCACTGATCTACTGTCATATGTACCCCTCCATCTAGTTTTCTGTCTGCAGTGGTAGAAAACTCGGTAGCAGTGCTCCATCTTGATCCAACTGGCCTTGGACTGTATGTGACTTCCAGGCCACCCCTGGATCACTGTGCTGTACAGAATTTGCCGTTTATTCCTCCCTCCACCCCAACCTCTCTATGGTGTGTTCCATGTGAGTTTTGTCTCTTTCACTGCACCTGTGTAATCACAGCGAAATAGATCGAAAGGTAGGACCAGCTCCTCAGCGGGTGTAAAGTGGTTTCCTCCCACTTTCATCCGTGGCACCTCGCCGACTTACTTCAGCTAGGGATCCGGCCCCACTGGGTTTCTGCAAAAGAAAATGAAAGAATTGAGGGGAATAAACCTCCCAAAAAAAAATCCTCCCTTCAATGTTAAGGAATACAGATGACATGTCCTATGCAAATAGAAAAGAGATCAGTAAAAGCAACTGAAATGCTAACTAGCCTCTGTGACATTCAGCCTGGTGATGTGCGCAAAGGGTATTGGCCTTGCACCTCACAATGTCACCTCTTGCTCCCTGGGCCCGCTTAGGGCATAGAGGGAATTTCTCCAGGCCAGCACCGTCGGACGCAATGGGGAAGCGGCAACGTGTCTGGTCTGGGAAGGCACTGAAATAGCATCCACTGTGACAGAGTGACGGCTTCGTGTCTGCACACCAGCCGATGTTAGAAGAGGGCAGTTCCCGAGTGTATCTGCTCTCCTCAGGCCTCGAGCCAGTGAGGCACGGGTGCACATGGCTGCAATGAAGCGGGGTGCAGGCATTGTTGGATTAGGCCCCGTGGACCATTTTCAGCAATATTCGGCAGAAGCCATTCCTACCCAAGCTGTCCCATTTGCCTGTGATAAAAGCCATGCGTTGTCGAGGGCTTAGGAAAAATGGTGCCCGGGGCAAACTTCTGTTTTGGGGCCCCTGGTCCCTGTGAGCCTAGCACCACCCATTTCCCCTGGCACCCATGGGCTCCCCAAGCCTTTCACCTCATCCTGTGCCCCCTTTACCACCCCTGCATTGTTCCCCCTTTGCCCCAACCTCTGCACAGTGCCCCCTTCATCCCAACTCCAGCACCTTCCTCTCACCTGTACCCCCATCCCTGCACTTCCAGTGTGGCCCACCACACTGCGCCCCTGCCCCGTACCTTCCACCCCCTTTTCTCAGCAAAACCCATGCCCGCCTTCCCTGCACCCTCTGGCTATGGTGCCCTGGGCATGGGCCCTGTTTGCCCAGCCCTACGGCCGGCCCCTGATGTGCCCCATAGGGACAAGTGGCCGAGGAATTCATTCACTTAAATAAAACCATGTTTTCACATGCCCAGTGAGGGAGGGAGAAACACAACTTGTTCCTGGAGAGAAAGCCCAACTCAGTGTCCAGCCAGCTCCGGAAAAGGCTCCCTTGCCCCTGGGAAGCATCTTGAAAATACCTGGCACCTGGACAAGCGGATCCTTTCCAGAAGCGAAAGGAAAATTGCTCTTCAGAAATATTTCCAGCTAGAAGATTTACCTGCCATTACTTGGGTCATTCAAGGCCTGTGGCTGGAGGTGTGGGTGTGCAGGAGCCAGGGCTGGGGTGTAAGGAGGGGTTCAGGGCAGGGGTTATCGGGGGGGTGCAGGAGTCAGAGTTGCGAGGTGAGGAGGGGCTCAGGGAAGGGGGTGTGGGTGCAGGGGTCACAGAAGGGGATGGGGGATCAGGGCAAGGGTGGGGTACCGGAGTCAGGGCATGGGGGTGGGAGATGTGTGGGGGCTCAGGTGTAGGGATGGGAGTGTCCAGTGACTGCTCCCCAACTCAAGCCCAGAGCAACAGGCCCCGCACAGCTTGGCTGCTGGCTGCTCCTCAGAGCCAACCCAGGGCAGCTGGGGTCATGCTGCCTGGCCACCCGCTGCTCCCTGTGACCGGCCCAGGGTGACAGGGAGCTGCCGGCTGCTCCCCAGGGACTAGCCAGAGCGACAGAGTCCACGCTACCCAGTTGCTGGCTGCTCTCCAAGGCTGGGTGCTTGCTGCCCTCTTGTGGTCATTTGGGAGTATAACTGTCCCTGCTATCAGAGCCCTCCCTGTTTGTGAGAAGCAATCCTATTCCGGGCACATGCCTCGGTTTTCCCTCCCACCCTTTGTCAGTCATGTCTATGTATTCTGTGTCTGTGCTGTGCCTGCCACCTCGGTGCCCAGTCTCAGCTGAGACCTCTAAGCACTGCCTTAATAAAATACAGGGAAAATTAGATTCTGTTAGAGCTACTTATTCCCATTTACTGCTGTGTAAGACCATCTACACTGGTGCAAATTGCATGTGGCACGTGAGTTAAAGCCTCTTACATGCCATTAGAGTCACTGGCCTAATTCAAATATAATATATTTAATAAAAATTTGGGCTTTCAAGTGATTAAAAAAATTATTCACACTTAATTGCACAATTAATTGCTCTCTTAAACAATAATTGAATGCCATTCATTTAACTATTTTGGATGCTTTCTACATGTTCAAGTATACTGATTTCAATTACAGTACAGAATACAAAATGTAGCATGCTCAGTTTATATTTATTTGTATGGCAAATATTTACACTATAAACATAAAAGAAACAATATTTTTCAATTCACCTAATACAACTACTGCAATGCAATCTCTTTAGCATGAAAATCGAATTTACAAATTTTGAATTAAGTACCCAAAAATCCTGCTTTCACAAATAAAACAACATAAAACTTTGGAGCCTACAAGTCTACTCAGTCCTACTTCACATTCAGTCAATCACTCAGACAAACAAGTGGTTACAATTTGCAGGAGATAATGCTGCCCAATCAATGTCACCTGAAAGCGAGAGAAGGCAGTCATGTGGCACTGCTGTAGCTTGTGTCACAAGATGTTTATGTGACAGAGGTGCTAAGCATTCATATGTTCCTTCATGCTTCAACCACCATCCCTGAGGACATGCGTGCATGCTGATGATAGGTTCTGCTCAATAACAATCCAAAGCAGAGCTGACCAGAGCATCTTCATTTTCATCATCTGTGCCATATGCCACCAGCAGGTTGATTTTCTTTCCTGGTGGTTTGGGTTCTATAGTCTCCATGTCAGAGTGTTGCTCTTTTAAGACTTCTGAAAACATGTTCTAGACCTTTTCAGATTTTGGATGATACTTGAGATTCTTATACTGTGGGTCACATGCTGTAGCTATTTTTAGAAATCTCACATTCACTCTTTCTTTGCATTTTGTAATCTCTGCTGTGAAAGTGTTCTTAAAATGAGCCACATGTGCTAGGTCATCATCCGAGACTGCTATAACATGAAATATATGGCAGAATGCAGGTAAAACAGAACAGGAGACATACAGTTCTCCCACTGAGGAGTTCAGTCACACATTTAATTAACGCATATTTTTTAAACAAACATCATCAACATGGAAGCATGTTATCTGGAATGGTGGCTGAAGCATGAAGGGGTGTATGTATGTTTAACATATCTGGCATATAAATACCTTGCAATGCCAGCTACACAAGTGCAATGCAAACACCTGTTCTCATTTCCAAGGTGACACCGTAAATAAGAAGCCGGCAGTGGTATTTCCTGTAAATGTAAACTAACTTGTTTGTGTTAGTGATTGACTGAAGAAGAAGTAGGACTGAGTGGACTTGTAGGCTCTAAAGCAGGAGTGGGCAATCATTTTTGGAGGGAGGCCACGCCAAGATTTTGGAAAGTGGTCAAGGACCACACTTTTTTGTGGAGGAGGTAAGGGGTCTAGGATAGTGTAGAAGGGTGCATGGAGTAAGGGACTGGGGTGCAGGGGACAGTGTGAGGTCTGAGAGAGAGTTTGGGTGAAGGAGAGGGTTGTGACCTGGGTCAGGGGATTGGGGAGTAGAGTCCAGGAGAAAGTATGGATATAGGAGAGGATTCTGGCCTGGGAGAGGGATATAGAGGGGTACAGTGTCTTGGAGGGAGTTGTGTCCTGGGCAGGGGGGTGCAGAGGGTTTGGATGGTGACCTGGAAGAGGCAGCTGGGATGTGGGAAGGGTTGGGGTGCCAGAGGTAGGATCTTGCTGGGAGGCACTTACCTAAGCGTCTCCCAGCCAGCAGCTCTGCAGCACCCCAAGGCAGGCTGGGCTCCCTACCTGCTGCAGCCCCAGACTGCTTGAAAATACAGGCTGTTCCCTCCATGTGGCTCTCAGCTCCAGGAGGGGGAAGAGGCTTGCACTCCCCCCATCCTCAGGCCAATCTCTCAGCTGGTTGTTACCATCTAAGAGTAGCTGAGGATTGGGCTGGAGGCAGGGTGGTCACACAAAACCTCCTCCTCCCTCCAAAGCAGAGAGGTACATGGAACAGCCCTGCACTTAAAACAGCAGCTGTTGTGTGCCTGACGGTCCCGGCAGGATGTCCATGGACCACATCCGGTGGCATCTTGCCCACCCCCGCTCTAAAGCTATACATTCTTTTGTTTTGGAGTGCAGTTATGAAACAAAAAATCTACATTTGTGAGTTACACTTTCATGATAAAGAGATTGCACTTGTACGAGGTTACTTGAAAATACCATTTCTTTTGTTTATCATTTTACAGTGCAAATCTTTCTAATGCTGTACTCTTTGTATTCGGTGTCATAATTTGAAAATATAGAAAAACATCCCAAAATCCTGAATACATTTAAATTACTATTCTATTGTTTAACATTGTGATTGACAGCTTAATTCAAAATATATACTGCAGTTCAAAAGGCATTAATTTGGGGATGTTCTCTGGCATGTGCTAAACAGGAGCCAGACTTGATATTCTAATGGTCCCTTCTGACCTTGGAATCGATGGATCCACTCAAAGGGTGGGGTGAATGACACATTAAGAGGGTGTGGAGTGGAGCAGTAGCCATGTCGGTCCCAGGATAGTAGAGAGGCCAGGTGGGTGAGGTAATGTCTTTTACTGGACCAACTTCTGCTGGTGAGAGAGACAAGTTTCTGAGTCCCACAGAGCCCTTCTTCAGAGGTATAAGATATTACCTCACCCACCTCAAATGGGTATGAGTCTCAGTAAGTCTGGATGGTCTTTCCTGGAGGAAGTTACATGTCGGGTGGTTGGGGAAGAGGCTAGCTGCTGAAGTTTAGACTCCTCCCGGACTTCCTTAGGTCCTGGGATTTCTAAAGCTAAATGTATGAGCTAAAAGCCAGATGGCCCTTAGCTAAGGCTGAGGAGCAAACTCATTAATCTCTCTAAGTGGTCTCAGTGTCACTAAGATGGGACAACACCACAGCCAGGAGGTGTGTAGGTTACAGAAAGAAGAGATGAGAACAGCATTAAATTACGAGATTAAATCTCAGCAGAGTTGACCTGGTTTTACGTAGGTGTTGGGTTCATCACTGCCATGCATACTTTGCTAACATACAGAGCATGCTAGACTCTCCCCTGAATTTAGCCAGAACCGCAAGATGCATGTCAGAGTTGGGTCAAACTGCACCAATGAATAGCTGCCCTTGTGCGGGGAGCTGTTGTAATGCTACAAACCAGAGCTGTTATTTTTTTCCTGCTGGGACTCGCCATCTACTCAGTGTATTTTGAAACTGCTAGTTCAGAGGCAGGGCATGTGATAGCCGAACCCTCAGGCCAGTCCTTGGAAGGCTCACATCTCCGAGAGTAAAACCAGATTGAGACGAGCTGCTCTATGAAGGTGGAACACAGAGTCCCTTTGGGGCCAAACCATGTTTAAGAAAGAAATGCCAATAAATTTGCCAATAAATGAGGCCAGATCGTTGCGCCACTGCAGCTGTCAGTTGACACCAACGTGGCCTGATCTCTGGAGGAAAAGCCCACTCCTGGGGTTAAGCTAGCTGGGGCAACTCTTTCTCATGTCAGGTGCTCGCCAACATGAGCAACTGTTGCACCGTCTTATGGTCCGTTGCATTGTGCGATTGGCGTGAGCTTTACTCATGTTGCTCCCTCGAGGTGTCCCCTGGGTGTGCAGTAACCGGGTTTGCTGGAGGGGGGTTCCTCGCAACGGAATTCCTCCTCCTAAGGCTGAGGGTTTTTTGTCTCTCTACTTCCTTCCTCTAGGGGGAAGCACACCTCCTGGCATCACTGCACCGGCTGTGCCTAGCATCCCGTCCCCCATCGGGGTGAATGGCTTCACTGGCCTCCCTCCGCAGGCTAATGGGCAGCCCGCAGCAGAAGCCGTGTTCGCTAATGGCATCCATCCTTACCCAGGTAAGCCAAACTGCCCTGACTCTCAGACCCAGTAGGTTTCCCTCCTGTTGAGACTGGCTAATATTGAGAACTTGATCTGATACGTCCTTGCTTTCCGAGCAATAATATCCTGCTCCAGCATGTTTCTCTCTGCCATGGATGTAATACAACAGGTTTCTGGGGGCACCGCTGACAGGGTCAAATCAGGGTGAATTATTTAAAGACAAGGCTACTTAAAGCCCTAGACTGGGGGGTCCTCCACGATAATGCACTGAACCCTAGCCCCTAGACATCCTAGCTTCTCCAGCACCACTCCTGACACAGACGAGAGGTTCTGAAAACCAATCTCACCAAATCCAAGCAGGTTGTTCCAATCCCAAAAGACCAGCCACATTCCCAGCTCAATTTATACCTCAGATCTTACCCTAAGAGCATGCTGTGCCAATCCTTTAGAATCTAAAATCGAAAGAAAGAAAGAAAGAAAGAAAGAAAGAAGGTTGAGAGTAAAATTTTAAGGAAATTAAAGTACATACACCCATGCAAAGTTCTTGTAACAGAGATGATATAATCTGCTGTTTTATAAATCTCTGGAATACATCCTTTATAGGGACGGGTCATCAGTCCTTCTGGGCTCAATTTATAGCAAAGATGCTTCAGAAGTAATGACTTGGAACAAACACAAAGATGGAGGAACCTCCAGGGCCCTCTTTATACCCTTATCCATGTGAAGGGAATTCCACTGTTCTCCTTGTATCTAAGTACCTCCCAAAATGAAGTTTATCACATGAGCAGGTCACCTGTCCATACAAAACTCGGCGCTTTTTTGGGTAGCTTGTTGGTCTGAATGTTCACAGCAAAGTTCCTCAGATGTGGATTGGTGCCCCTTGAGGTGCATTGTCAATCAAGTGCTGCTCTTCCCTTGACTAGCAGGCCTTTCGCAATAGGCGGGCGAAGCCTGTTGTTAATCTCCCAGAAGCAAACATGTGAAATACAAGTGCAGACCAATTCTCATAAATATAAAAAGGATACATACATGTGAACAGTATAAACAGAACAAGCAAATAATCAGCTTTCAACAAGACACCTCACTTGGCCCACTTTGTGCACGATGTGGTGCAGACACACAACGGTGGTTGCAACAATGCTTTGCATGTTGATATCAGAATCCAATAACATCACAGCTGGACACTAAGGTCATGAGATCTTGCCTGGTAAGCAGGCCCCATGCATGTGTGTGTCCCCCTTGCACTGACGTGCGGCCCAAGTCAAGCTGACATGGTGCATGTCTGGCAGCTCTCCCAGGTGTACCAAAAGGGGACTTGTTCCTGGCTGATTTTGTAGGAACTGTGTTGAGGCTGGCTCCGTTGCAGGTTATCAGTTACGTTCTTGCCATCCACACTTCTGGGTCTCCTCGAGGAATACAGTTCTGGGCAGAAGAGAAACTGTGTAAGGAGAACACTGGGGGAGTCTGTCTTTACGGGACAGGATGGTATTGATGCTCAGAGCTTGCCTGTCCTGTGCCTCTTGGTTGCAACCAGCAGTGGCCTACACAAGGCCTGTCACTTGATGGTTAGGTGCCGTTCACTGACCTATTGGCCATGTCCCTGGTCAACTCACTTAACAGCCCCGGAGACTGAAGTCCTTTATGCATCCACACAACAGGTCCAGTGCCACACCACAAATATGGCTCAACTCAGGACTAGAGAAACTGCCTCTAGGACTGGGAGATAAGATGAGTTTTCATAGGCATTCAATATCCGGCCTATTTGGAATAACAGACACAATGGGCACCAGTTATGAGGCGATGTTTTCTTCAGATTTTGGCAGTCTGTGGTGAATGGGAGATATTAAGTGCAATTATATATATGTAGCTGATTAGGCACAACCATGGCTGTAATCACCAACGATGCAGCATTGTCTCAGAAGACCCACGTGAGTGCCCAGATTTCTCTGAGGTGCAGTTATCTCACCATAACCATCCATCCCTCCTCAAGCTGCATGTTTGCTGGGAAGACATTTCTTGCCGTTTTACAGACAATGAAAAAAATGATTTAAATAAATGTTACTAATTAACGCTAACCACCAGCTGGTGAAGGAACGTTTTACCCTGGAGCATTGGGCGATTAATCTAGCCCATTAGAAAGTTGAGCACCCAGTCAGTACTTCAGCCAACGAGCTCGCCTCACACAACTCGAAAAGCACTCCTTCCATTTCAACCATCCCCCTGTAGTAGGTGAGCGTAGCCTCACTGGGAACTTTACGGATATACGGGGAGGGTTGGGGGAGGGGAAGTCTTAGGAGATAGACGCAGAGCTGAGCAGATCATAAGTTTAGTGGCTGGACTGAAAAATCCAAAAAATGTTTTTATTTTGGGTCAAATGAACATGTTTGGAGTTTCATTTCATTCTTTTTTTCTGATTTTGCTCATGTACACACACACCCTTTTGTGGTTGTTTTTCAGCTTTTTAAATCAAGCTGCCTTTTGAAACACAGTGTCATTCTGAAATAGTGTGGTTAGGTGATCTAGCCAGCAAACGGCTAATTTTAGCTGGTCTGTGTATTTATGTGGTTCTAACATGGTCATGTTTGGAGAAGGAAAAGCCTTTTCATAGAATCATAGAATACTAGGACTGGAAGGGACCTCGAGAGGTCATCGAGTCCAGTCCCCTGCCCTCATGGCAGGACCAAATACTGTCTAGACCATCCCTGATAGACATTTATCTAACCTATTCTTAAATATCTCCAGAGATGGAGATTCCACAACCTCCCTGGGCAATTTATTCCAGTGTCTGACTACCCTGACAGTTAGGAACTTTTTCCTAATGTCCAACCTGAACCTCCCTTGCTGCAGTTTAAGCCCATTCATTGCTTCTTGTTCTATCCCCAGAGGCCAAGATGAACAAGTTTTCTCCCTCCTCCTTATGACACCCTTTTAGATATCTAAAAACTGCTATCATGTCCCCCCTCAATCTTCTCTTTTCTAAACTAAACAAACCCAATTCCTTCAGACTTCCCTCATAGGTCATGTTCTCTAGACCTTTAATCATTCTCGTTGCTCTTTTTGTATGCATGAAATCTCTCTGACTCCAGATCTTGTTCCCAAGCCCTAGAAAAAGTACTGAAGGTTTCCAGGTTGGGTTATGGTCTTGACTGAGTAAAATCTGGCATCTGACCAATTCTGTATGAATTTGGGGGCTTATTCAAACCCTCAAACTGAAGCCCAAGTTCTGTGAATCCAGGCAAAGCAACCCGGAGAAGGTCCAGAGAAGAGCAACAAGAATGATTAAAGATCTAGAGAACGTGACCTATGAAGGAAGACTGAAAGAATTGGGCTTGTTTAGTTTGGAAAGGAGAAGACTGAGGGTACGTCTACACTAGCCCCCTAGTTCGAACTAGGGAGGCTAATGAGGGTGACCGGAATTGCAAATGAAGCACGGGATTTAAATATCCTGCGCTTCATTAGCATGTCCCCGGACGGTCGCCATTTTGGAAATTGACTAGCCCGGAGTAACTGCCCGCATCTACACGCGGCAGTGAAACGGGAGTTCGAAGTAAAGCCCTAACTCGAATTAGCTGTTATTCCTCTTCTGGAATTAGGTTAACTCACATTTAGTTATGATTCCTGGTTGTACTGAGTGAAATTCACCCTTGTTTAACTTCGGTAATTTGACTAATGAGTTGATTATGCCTACTGAATTATTAATGCTAAGGGGGTCCATTCCTACCAACATTCCCCAAGCTAGTCCAACTGGTCCTAACAAAGAAGGTTTGCAGGATCAGGCCCTTGAGATCAATTCTGTCAGAACTGCTTTGTGGCGGGTTTTTATTAATATTGTCTTATTCCAGATAGCTGTGGCAGGACAAGAATTCCTTTCAAATCTGAATCTGTACTGCTTCTCTAACCCTGGCCTCTGGCTACTTTGAAAAAATAGATTTTTAATTACTTTACCTGGGAAAACACATAGCTCATGATAAGGAAAAATAGTTTTCTGGAACTTAACCACTTTCACAAAATCCAAACCTTTACATTTAGATCTGGTCAAAACTTTTCGACAAAACATTTTGTGTCAGAGAAAGCCCATTTGTCAAAAATGAAACATTTCATGGAAACATATGATTAAAGGTCTAGAAAACTTGACCTACAAGGGAAAACTGAAAGAACTGGGTTTGTTTAGTTTAGAAAAGAGAAGACTGAGAAGGCGAGATGATAGCATCTTTTAAGTACCTAAAAGGATGTTACAAGGAGGAAGGAGAAAAATTGTTCTTCTTGACCTCTGATGATAGGACGAGAAGTAATAGGCTTAAATCACAGCAAGGGAAGTTTAGGTTGGACATTAGGAAAAACTTCTTGTCAGGGTGGTTAAACACTGGAATAAATTGCTTGGGGAGGTTGTGGAATCTCCATCATTGGAGATATTTAAGAGCAGGTTGGACAGACATCAGTCAGGGATGATGGTGCTTGGTCCTGCCATGAAGGCAGGAGACTGGACTTGATGACCTCTCAGGTCCCTTCCAATTCTAATATTCTATGTCGATGAAACTTTCATCAGGAAGGATTTCTCAGCACCAGTATGGAAATTCTGGTCAAATCAGGAGCGGGAGAGGGATTTTTATTAAAATATTTCAGGTCTGAGTTTAATTCCAATGTGGAAAGAAATCACATTCCAAAACCCCATTTTTCCTGAAACTGACTTCTCCTTTTCCCACCTATTTAAAATATGAATATACTCTTGGCTAGAAACCCAAGTCACTCCCAGGCTGGCCAATCCCAGCTAGTGAGAAGCAACCTGCAAACAATATGATTAGGAAAACCTTTGGCCCCTATCTGTGCTGTGGGCTCCTCTTTGTTGTGGAAGATGCAGGCTATTGCCAATCAGCTTGGGTGCAGCTCTGCTTTCATTGAAGACAACCAGAAGTTTTGCTATAGATCTCAAGGGGTCCAAGCCTAGCCTATAATTTTCAGTGTTTCTTCTCCCAACTTGAGATGGGCCCAGAGCACAAGCATGGATGCAAGCATTCCCGAAGTAGGATTGATTTCTTTTATTATGATTCCAGCTTCTTCTCTGCACCTATCTCTGGCTCAGGGACAATTCCAAACGGTAGTCATTGCCACGCGGTATTATTGAGACTAAGAGCTTAGCCGAATTCAAAAAGGATTAGACGCTTATATGGATAATGAGAACATCTACGGTTATATTAGAGTGGATAAAAATGTATAAAGACACAAACTCTCATGCTTTATAATAGGAGCCAATGGCCTGGGGAAAGGAAGAAACATTCAGCGTTCAGCAGCTTATTCTATCTCCATTATGAGATATTTTGCACCCTCCTCTGAAATATCTGATATTGGCCCTGACTTATACTCTTGGGGCTCTGTGCTTCTATACACCACAATCGGTATTAAATATTAAAACCGGGTTTGTCACCACTTCTACATCCATAGATCGCACAGGGAGAAAAATAGGGATGTACACAGCCGCAAATAACATCTCCCCTCTCAGCTCCCACCAGCCTCCAGTTTGCAGCGCAAGCCTGGCACAAAAATGTCCAAGAACACGTATTAGTATTTATTTATTTACACCCACCCACACACAGTGCTTTGTGACCCAATTCAGCTCCCAGTTATGCTTCTGTAAATGCTGAATAATTCCATGGTGGGTTTGTACCATGGTAACATTTGGCAGAATTTGACCCTTTGCCTACCTTACATGAAAATAGCACAACATAGCTCATCAGCTATATTTAGATACATGTGGTTTGGAGTGTCAGAATGAATGTAAATTCCATTAGATAGACAGACTGCATATATCTATCTATCTATCTATCTATCATAATATACCCCCTTTTTCTTTCTCTATCTCTCTATTTATCTATCACTATATACCCCCTCTTTCTTTCTTTCTTTCTTTCAATACATAAACTATTCTAACATTCCACCAAAACTCCACAATTTTTGTAAGATAAAGGCAGGATGGCATCATATCATTTTCTTCCCTTTATCGTGTGTTGAATTTTTTTGGTTCCTGTATGAAATAAGCACTTCAAAACCAAAACCCAAAGCACCCAGTCACAGCAGGTGCAACACACACATCTGAAGAGAGATCTTTTCTTTTTTTTTTCCCTTACTCCTTTCCCACATCCTCTTCCCCGGGGCAGGCAGAGGACATGACCCCAATATCATTCAAGTTCAGGGCGAACTTTTGAACCCACCACCTTTGAGAGGGTTTTGAAATTCGGCAACATGAGTGCTCCCGTCGCTGCTTGTCGAGTGAGTGTCCTGCGCTCCAGAGCCTTCCGCGGCACGGCACTGCACTGCGCTGTTGTGACCGAGCAACGGAGCCACTGCAGATCTGTCTGTCGCAGGCAAGCTGGCCTTGCCTTCACACCCGCCAGACCTGGCCAGAACTCACTGGGCTGAGGGTCTCTCTCCGTCTGTCCAGGGCACAAATATTTTCCTTCCCTTCACACTAGAGTAAGGCCATTAGGGGAATTATGCTACTTTATCTGCCGGCCCTTTGGCCTGTCGCCGTCTCGGTACAGAGCCCCATTGAACATGGCAGGGTGTCATAACATATAGAAGGAGCAAACGCCTAATCCTTTGTGCCACGAGATTGTGAGGCATGTCACAGCAACCCCGGACTGGTCACCGGCTCCGCTTCACAGTAGTGACGGGCTGTACTTACTCGGCGCGGCCACGTTCCAGCTGAGAGGATGGCCGAGAGCTCAGTGCTTCATTTACAGGTGTGCATGAGATGTAATAAAAAAGACACTGACCACTTTCTGGGCTAGGCCGGGGGGGTTCAAACTTCCTTGCTCACGGCCCAGTTGAAGAAAATTGGTGATGCCCTCGACCCCGTCTTTTGGCTAGAGTGAAGGCTATGGGGTGGGGCCAGGATGGGGTTGGTGTGGTGGGGAGGAGAGGGCTCCATGTGGGTGTGCCAGCTCTGGGGTGGGATAGGATGAGGGTTTTGGTGTATAATAGGGGGTTCTAGGCTGGGGGCAGGGCAGAGGGTTCAGGGTGTGAGGAAGCTCTGGGCTGGAGCAGGAGTGGGGGTGCGTTTCAGAGTGGGTACAGGCCCCATCTGAGGATGCAGGCTCTGCAGTGGGATGGAGATGAAGTGTTTGCAGAGTAGGAGGGGGCTCAGGGATGGAGGAGGGGGTTGGTGCTCAGGGTTTGGGCCTGGTCTTTCCTCTGTCAGCTCCCAGTTAGCAGTGTAGCAGGGGTCCTAAGGCAGCTTCCTGCCTGTCCTGGCACCGCGCCCCGGGAGCGGCCAGCAGCAGGTCTGGTTCCTAGGCAGAGGCGCACAAGTGGCTCTGCGCACTACTTTTGCCCACAGGCACCGATCCCCAGAGCCGACGCACAGCGTGGAGGCCATGCAGAGAACCCCTTCCAGCCCTGCCTAGGAGCAGGACCAGCTGCTGGCTGCTTCTGGGGCACAGCGGGATCTGCAGGGCCAGGACAGGCTGGAAGCCTGCCTAGCAATCCCCACTAGGCACCTTCCGTGACCCAGCACTGGGTCCCAACCCTTCGTTTGAAAACCACTGGCTAGATTCTGTTCTCCAATGCACCACTAACAGCCTGCGCCGCTGGTGGGATTATTCTGCATTTATACCTCATTGCGGACAGCAGAAGTTGGCCTTAGGTAGCTATCATTTATCCCGTTCCTTGGGGTACGTCTAAACTACAGGATTTTGTCGACAAAAGTGGCCTTTTGTCGACAAAACTATACCTGCATCTACACTACCTCCGAGTTCTGTCGACATAACGTCGACAGAACTCGGCAGTTTTGTCGACGGCTGTAAACCTCATTCTATGAGGAATAACGCCTTTTGTCGACAGAGTTCTGTCAACAGAAGGCGTTATTGCATCGACACTGTCCTTTGCGTCCACACTCTCATGTCGACAAAGCGGCTTGCTTTGTCGACAGAACTGGATGTAGTCTAGGTGCTCTTTGTCAACAGAAGGTTTGTCAACAGTATCTGTCGACAAAACTTCTGTCGACAAAAGCCTGTAGTCTAGACGTACCCTTGGTGGCTAATAGCTCCGCAGCATACGATAAAACCAGACAGGTCCTGTTCACTCACGAGTCCTCATGGACAAATGCGGTGTCCCTGTTAAAAATGGGGTTGAGGCTTCTGAACCCCAGAGGGGATTTTGAAAATTTTGTCACAGGCCTCTTGTCCCCACTTCTGGATGGTAAAACGATACAGCATTCCAAGCGGTCCACTTCCTAGAAGCATGCACACAGCCCTGAGCCTACCTGGAACTGAGGGCTTCTAGTGAAAGCAATAAAAGTTTTTGTGCTCGAGAGCGGAAGGGGAAGTTACAGACCCGTGAATTATTCAGATGAGCCCTTCTGACACATTGTTACCGAGCCAGATAGAGGTTGTTGTTATTGTTTACACTACAGTTGAATGAGAGCCAGTGGGGATAGAAATCAGGAACGTTGTCTGTAGGAATACATGCTCACCCCATCTGAGGCAAAGGAGACTCTCCAAGTGTGAGGTCTGGGGGTTCACCCAGGCCAGTAAGGGGTTCAGTCACCATCTGCTTTGTAACCCTGGGTGTCTTGCAGCTAGAACCATAGAATCATAAAACTGGAAGGAACCTTGAGAGGTCATCGAGTCCAGTCCCCTGCCCTACCGGCAGGACTAAGCACCATCTTGCTCATCCCTGATAGATGTCTATACAACCTGCTCTTAAATATCTCCAGTGATGGAGACTCCACAATCTTCCTAGGCAATTTTTTCCAGTGCTTAACCACCCTGATAGTTAGGAAGTTTTTCCTAATGTCCAACCTAAATTGCCTTTGCAATTTAAGCCCATTGCTTCTTGTCCTATCCTCAGAGGTTAAGGAGAATAATTTTTCTTCCTTCTCCTTGTGACACTCTTTTAGGGTGCAGCTTTGGTACACACCTCTGACCCTAAATGCCTGCCAGCAATCCACAAGCCTCACCCTGTCTTTGCCCAACGGGAGTCACTCTGGACACGCTGATCTTAGCTCTGGATCCACCCCAAAATCATCCTACTACAGGGGCCAGACCTTCTCCCTGGGCCCTCCCAGAGAAAGATGCTGCCTCTCCAGAGACAGTGAAACATTCCAACCTGTCAGCTTCCTAGAAGCACACACAGTTACTGAATTTATCCCGCACTGCTTATTCCTAATGAAAGCAGCACACATTTATTAACAAAAGAGCATGGATCAAGTGATACCAGCTACAAGGGCTAAAGGCAAAGGTGGTTACGAATAAACGAAACCACATCGTTAAAAGTCTAAAACGTGGACTAGCAAGACACGGTCTTTGTTCAAGATGGCTCTTCACCCCCACCATCTCTTTTCTGGCTTTTTTCTGCCAGAACCCATCACAGTGATCAAATCACTTTGGTTTCTTAAAGTGTAGGGAAAAGATGCTCTCTCCCTCTGTCCCTTCTATTCCCAAAGGATTTTTTCCTAAAAGTCAGGAAGGCCTCCTGGGTATTCAGTCTCCTATCTCTTTCTCTGGAGTGCTGGAGTCATCTCAGTTCTTTGTCTTTTAAGTGCAATCTCAGGATACCCCCTCTGGTTTCGCTTGATCGCTTTGTTTATTGCTGATATGTCAGTTGAGGGAAAACAACTTTTTTTTTTAATCTAGAACTAACTTGTTTATCTTTTTTACCCAGGCTAAGCTGTCTGACCTTAAACATGTTCTAGTAACATTACACAGAGAGCGTTTACAGCTTCACGTGTAACCTTGTTACATTTATTTCACCATGATATAGCTGACTAGTGTGGTGTTAGTTTTCAGGTGCTATCTCACAAGGCATAGCGTGTACAGATATTATTACACCAGTGCGTAAGGTGTGTGAATACATGGGTTCCTCTGGTCTCCTCGTGATTGATGGACGCATTAGTGGTGACAGGGAATGTTTTTAAAACCATCATGTGGTGGGATTTCTACACCTTAATGCCTAAGGCGGCTTTGAAAAGCTCCACCCACATGCTGCATGGGCCTCCAGCCACTAGAAGGCAATATGGTTTCACGCCCCTGAACTGGACTGATGTTACATCCCATGGTCTAGAGCAGGGGTGGGGAACCTAAGGCCCGGGAGCCAAATGTGGCCCCCCTCCCCAGCTCTGGGATGCCCATGCTGATGCTCCAGCCCCCCCATTCTCCCGTTGTCCCACTGCAGAGCTGGAGCACACAAAATCTGCTAGCCTGCCCCCCTCAAGGGGCTTTAGTGTGTGAGAGGGGAATGTGGAAAATTTCTCTCTCTCATTCAGGGGCCACTGACTGATTTTTCTGTGGGTCAGTGGCCCCCGACCCAAGAAATGTTCCCTACCCCCGATCTAGAGCATGGTTCCCAACATGTCAGCCACGGACCCTTGGTGGTCCACGACAGTACTGCAGGGGGTCTGTGGACAGCTTAAAAATAAGGATCAGGCCCACCTTTTCTTTTCTTTTCTTTTCTTTTCTTTTCTTTTCTTTCTTTCTCCCCAGGGTGGGTGGGAGGGGGTCCGTGAAATTTTAATAGCTTGAAAAGGGGCCCATATGCTCAAAAAGGTTGGGAACCCCTGATCTAAAGCAATGTAGTGCAGTTCCTATTCTCTCGCAAATGGCTCTGGAGAAAAGAGGTAGCTGCTGATACGGCAGAAGGTAGGACAGGCTGCCAGTCTTTCATTAGGGGGGCGAGCCTCGGGGTGTCAAACCAATTGGCTGGAAGTGGAAACCAGACGGCTTCAGCCTGGAAATACAGCATACATTTTTGACAGAGAAGGTAATTAACCTTGGAGCCATTTAGCAAGGGTCATGGTGGATTCTCCATGAGTGACAAATTTTGAAACAAGATCAGAAGCTTTTCTAAAAGCTCTGCTCCGGGAATTATTTGGGGGAAGTTCTAGGGCCCGTGACGTACAGGAGGTCGGATTAGGGGAGCGCTGTGGTCCCTTCTGGCCTTAGAATCTGTCAGTCTCTGAATTCACGAAAGCCACATGGCACAATGAAAGCAACATAAAACGCCTGCTGGGTTAACCTCACAGTCACTAGTGTCACCAGCGCACAGGCCACCCCGTGGCATGGGGGAAAGAGAGTGGAAATCCAGTGTAACACTCCAGCAGGATTTCTTTGGGGGGCTTGTGATGAGCCTGCCAGTATCGCCACGCGGGGTCAGGGTGTCAAGGCTTGCACCATTTGTGCTTCCTTCAGTCCCACCGTTGATCACAGGCACTTTCAGACCTGTCTCGGGAGAATGCAGGGGAGATCACACTGCCAACATTTTACCCACGATCATCTTGCACCCTCCTCGAAAGCCCATTCAAGAGGTTGTGAGGACCAGGACTTTAAAAAAAGAACTAGATATATTCACAGGAGTTAGGTCCATTAATGCTTATTAGCCAGGATGGGCAAGAATGGTGTCCCTAGCCTCTGTTTGTCAGGGGCTGGGGATGGATGACTGGAGAGGGATCACTGGATGATAACCTGTTCTGTTCACTTCCTCTGGGGCGCTTGGCATTGGCCACTGTCAGCAGACAGGACACTGGGCGAGATGGACCTTTGGTCTGACCCAGCCTGGCCATTCTTATGTTCTTAAGATGCTGATAAAATCACTTCCCCGGACCGTCACTCGATGTCACTGCCCTCTTTAAGTCCTGCCCCTAGCTCCCCCATCTTCCACGGCATGAAACACACACTTCAGCTACATCTACACTGGCAGCTTCTTGAGCGAGAACTCTTTTGCAGAAGAGTTCTTGTGCAAAAACTCTTCCACAAGAGCGCGTCTCCACTGGCATATGCTTTTGCGTAAAAGATGTGCTTTTGCACAAGAGCGTCCATGGCAGCGTAGACGCTTTCTTCCGCAAGAAAGCTCTGATGGCCATTTGAACCAGAGGGGCTTCTTGCACAAGAAATTCATGTTGCCTGTCTACACTGCCCTCTTCTGGAAGAGCTCTTGCTCAAGAGGGCTTATTCCTCGTGGGGAGAGGAATAACTCTTCCGGAAGAAGCCCTGTTTTACAACGCTGTACTGTAAATTTACTTCTGGAAGAACGCACGTGCAGTGTAGATAGCCGGCATATTTTTGCGGAAGAACGGCTGTTCTTCCGCAAGAAGCTGCCATTGTAGACATAGCCTTCTAGCCCTCGCTTTCAAAGCCCTTTATTGTGTGGTTCCACACATCCATTCGCGTATCCCATTGCACAGCTGATTCCCCACTGGGCTCTGCCTTCTACGCTTCCCCTCTGGGCTCCCAGGTGCTCCTCCCCACGCCACCCCATACACGTGGGAAAGGCCCCCGGTTAGAGTCTGGAAAGAGCCCTCACCTTGTCCTCCTGCCAGTCCCGCATCGGCATTCTCGTCATCCATGATGCACACAGGAAGTTGCTGCCTAATAAAGGCTAGGCAGGTGGCAGGCTGTGCTCACGGCTCCTGATGGGTTCAGATCTGCACCCATCCTGGGATGTCGGATTCCTTCTCTCCCACCCTGTGCCCAGGCCAGCCGCGTGTCTCATCCCCCCGTCAACTCCTTAGGTGTGTTGCTGCAGCCAGCAGCAGCCCTCCGCAAGGGGGCCAGGACTCACCAGACTCATGCTAAAAACAGCTGTGTGGACAGGGCTTTCAGTTGGAGCTTGGGCTCTGAAGGGCTCCCCACCTCCCAGGTCTTCAGAACCCAAGCTCCTGCCCGATCCACCATGCCATCGTTCGCACTGTAGCACAAGCCCCTCTAGCCCGTGTCTGTCGGCCCACACTCCGAGGCTCGCTGCCGGGGGCTGGGTGGAGACACACCCTGGCGTTGGCTCTCGGTTTGTACAGCACCTTGCTCAAGAGAGCCTCCAACTGGCTAGCCTCTGGGAGCTCCCGCAGTACAGATATCTCTCAAATCAATGAGAATAGGTCAGGAGACTGGGCCCTAGATGTGGCTTTGCTGGGTGACCTTGGATAAGACTCTTCAGATACCCATGCCTCTGTTTCCCTTGTGTTTGTTTAGCCTGGCAGTGCTTTGGGGCTCCCGATGTGCTTGCACCTCACAGCGGAGCCCTGATCTCAGTTGGGACATGTAGGGTTTGTCCTAATATGAACAGAGAGTAAAGAAGACGATGCCAGAGGCAAGTTCTATTAATTTAGAGCAGGGGGGGGACCTCCTGCCCCTTTGCTCTTCTACTCTGAATATACATGAAATGTAGGGCTCCGGCCACGGCCCTGTGGCTAGAGACGGGGATTCTCAGCTCTGCAGGAGAGAAACCAAAAGACCAGGTCCCCTGAGTCTCCTGAGAAGTGTCTCATTGTGGAGGGCAGGGATGACGGGGTGGCATAGCTTGGACAGCATGGCGCCCAGCCCCTCTAAAGCTAAACGCGAAAAAAGAAGCACAGGATCAGTCGCTGTTTTCCTGCCGGATCAGCACATTCTTTCTGTTATTGCAGTTATTGTTGTGTCTGAATACCTAATTAATTACAACAGTAAACGCCGGCTTCTTTAATCACAGCATCAGCTGTCCTAATCAATCTTAATAATATGGAATCCGTACTATGGCACCCATGAATTTTAATCTACATAAATTTCTTAAGGCCTCTCGCAAGCTTGTTGTACGAAATGATATAATTATGGATATAGATTAGGGCTGCAGAGAGTGATTTAAATTGGATTTAAGGAGAAGGTGACTGGAGTCCTCCCACTCATTTATTTATTTATTTAGTTTGATCCTGACCTTGCAGAGGGTTTGCCTTTTGGTATTATTTTATTTCCTCCTAAACTGAAAAAAAAAAAACAGATAACATTGCAGCTGGCTTTTCTGAGCCAACCTCCCTACACTCTTCTGTTCCCAACCCCAAATACACACAGTAGTCACTCCCTCTAGAACATAGCTGGAGTCATCATTCCTTAAGCCAAACTTTGCTGCTATTTCCACAGTGGGAGGTCGACGGGAGAAACATTCCCATCGACTTCCCTTACTCCTCATGATAGCGAGGAGTAATGTGGTTGACAGGAGCACCCTCAGCATTTGATTTAGCGGGTCTTTGCTAGACCCACTAAATCAAACGGCGGAAGATCGACTGCCGCAGCATCGATCTTCCTGTTAGTATAGACATGATTTAGTCAGATTCCTACAGAGCTGTATAAAAGGTCCCAAAGCTATGGCCTGAGGCAATAGTACCTCATAATATAGATAAGGATTGATAGTGCAAAATGCAGAAAAATGGATGGAATGAAATGAATTCCTTGCGCTGGGATGCAAGGCAGAGAATGGAGAGATCAGAGAGTAAGTTGCCTTAGAGACTTCCACCGAAGTGAAATCGCTGGCTCTGGTTGGGTGCTCAGCAATGCAGCTGGGGGAATTCTTTCTTGACAAATAGTAAATTCATTGAAAAAATGATTTTTTCAGGGCAACAAAATGCTTCGTCAATTCAGATCGAATTCAGCAAATAGTTTCAACCCAAAACAGAATGGGATTTATTTAGAAAATCAAAACTATTCAGTTTAGCCCTATAAAAATGAAACATTTTTTACTTTTCCATTTCATTTAGATATGTAGCTAATTTATATCAACCTCCCAGAAAAGGGTGGCAAAAAGCAAACAAAAAACACCCCAAATGAAACAAAGGGAGTGGGTCATTTGGGGTGAAACAATGTCTCATCCCTCTCAAGCCAATTTTTTTTTTTCAGTTTTGTTTTTCATATTGTGGAAAAAACCAAAAAAAAAGTTTCATTTTGAACTTTTTTTTCACGTTTTTCAATTCAGTCCCTGGACTGAAAAAAAACCAATTTTGCCAAGCACCTAGCAGGTTCAAAGACCCCACTTAAATCAAACTGAATAACATTCACTTGGCTACCTGTACGCTGCATGTATTTAAACCTGAGCTGGGACAGTAAAACTACAGCACTGGACATCAGAGTCCGATCCAAAGCCTACTGAAAAGAGTGGAGCAACTTACTTTTACCTCAGTGGGAGCGGGACCAGACCCTAATCTTCATCATCTCAGCTACCCCAATGTAACTCTCTAGTGACTTCAGGTCAACTCCTACTGAGTTACTCTGATATATAGAGGTACGTCTACACTGCACGGCTATTTTGGGATATCTTGAAATAGTTACCCCGTGTCTACACTAACTGCCCGTTATTTCAAAATATTTTTCGACATAACGGGCACGCTATTTCGGCATCCTGGTAACCCTCGTTCCACGAGGGTTAAGGGATGGCTCAAAATAGTATGTTATTTCGAAATTTGGCACTGTGTAGATGCGCCAAATTTCAAAATAAGCTATTTTGAAGTAGATTCAAAATAAGATATGCAATTTGCACAGCGCAAATTGCGTATCTTATTTCGAGTTTAGGGTGCTGTGTAGACGCATCCTCGGAGAACAGAAGCCAGCCTTTTTTCTATGTGTTCAGTTTAACCTTTTAGTTCCCAGACACTGGCTAACCTGCAGCTGTCGTGTTTCTCCAGGAGGAATGGGGTATTTATTACATCTTTTTCAAAGCACAGTTTTCCCTTAATTTCTTGTTCAGAAAACATATTAGGTTCTGTAAGCCACTTGTTCCTAGGAAAGCTAAATATCAGGCCTGAAAGCAGCTGTGTCCCTTTAAAAAGCCGATAAACATTACAGCAGTATGAAAGTTTCCTGACATTAATTTTAAAGTATTGGGATTTCATGCTGACTTTGGAAAGTCATCTCTGGGGTTGGTTTGGGGTTGTTGGGGTTTTTTGTTTTGTTTTGTTGGGTGGGTTTTTTTGGAGGGGTGGATGTTTGGCATTGGATAGAAGATTCAGAAAGTGACATTAATGGATCTACTTTCTTTGAAGGACTTGGGAGTCGTTTCTTGACTTCTGCCTCATGAATAAGTGCTGCCTTCGTTAAATTTATATTTATGGTCGTAAAGTAGGTCATTGGCTTGCTTTATGTCTCCAGGTTTTTGGAAGGTCATCTGCCATGGTCACCTTGTGTCATCTTGGCCAGGATCATCTTGTAGCTAAGCAGGACTTTTCCCGTAGAGATATGGAAATGACCAAATTAATATCGAGGCAATCTCTTTGCCTCAATCTCTTGCCCTGAGCTGCCAGCCAAAGTTACTATTAACATCTGTGTGCACGGTGCACCTTTCTCTTGCATTGACTGGGCCAGATCCTTCAGCCTGAAGCCACCTGAGCTATGCTCATGCACAGCGTCTGAGGACCGCAGAGCTAACGCAATCTCTGCTAGCGACCTCTGCCTTTTGAAATCTACTGTAAACAGTGGCCTCTCTCCCATTCTAACTGACATCATCATCCAGAGCCTCACCGTGTGACACCAGCTGGGACACCCTTGCACATCGGCAGAGTGGGTGTGAGATCAGTGTTAGTCTGATGGCAAGGGTGTTTGATTGAAAGTGTGTCCAAATTAGACATCTGTGTGCAGCATCTTTGAATTTGGCCTATCATGTTCCAGTGCTGTCAGGCCAACACCTGGCCCCATGCTAACTTCAGCTTCAGTTAGTTTTGGAAGCAGAAGACAAAGCTACAGAAAAGAGAAGTGGGTCACTACACAGAAAGGCAAGGGAGGGAAATGCCACAAATTAGTAGAACTGCTCCATTACCACCACTGAACCCTGCCAGTACTAAAGAATGCTGGATACCCAGAGATTAGCCCCTCTAAAATGTGGATTATGTGTTAATAGTGAGTAATAAAACCAATTCCTGCACACAGTCCTATGCTAGCACACAGAAATTAATTCAGACACCCCGCTCATTTTGAACTTTAGCTAGAGATATGAGCCACACCCCAGTCAAAACCCAGGATCAGAATTCAACCAAACATGGCAAAAATTTGAATCTGCATCTGAATTGGGTGGCTGAGGCCCATGTTCAATTTTAACTCCTGTTTCATTTCATTCACAGGTAAACTGAATGTGACAGGGTCCGGTCATAGGGGTACAGGAGAGTGGCTTAAGGGACGTATATTAGTCTTAGATTGAGTAAGTCCCGGTTCTCAGGGTAAACTAACAAAGGCTAATTTAGAACCAGCAGGAACTTGCCAGAACCAATCAGGCCAATTTAAGTCACGTGGAGCCAAGTAGGAGGTTTCCAGAATCAAGTGAGTCAGATGAGTCAGAACACCTGGGGCCAATGAAGAACCAGTTGAGACTGGTTAAAAAGGGCTCCCTTTCTGGTAGCTCAGGCTATGTCTAGACTACCCCGAAGTTCCGAGAGAGGATATGCAAATTCCGCAGGAATTTGCATATCTTCTTCCGATCTCACTTTCGAAAGCAGAGCTTTTGAAAGTGAAAGTAGTCGGGACGCGTTTTTTTTGGCATCGTCCCCCTTTTTCGAAAAGCCGCTCTTCCTCAAAAAATGAGGTTTATGCAGCTTTTCGCAAAAGGGAGGGGTTGCCACAAAAAAAACGCTTTTGAAAGCGAGATTGGAAGAAGACATGAAAATTCCCACGGAATTTGCATATCCTCTTTCGGAACTTCGGCGTAGTCTAGACAAGCCCTCTGAGTGCACGAGGCGTTTGAGGAGAGACGGAGCTGTGGAGAGTCTGAGGGGAGAAAGTGAAAGCAGGTACCAGGAGGAAGAACCTGAGGTAAAGAAGGTGCTGGGAAATGCTGTGGGGAAGTGGCCGAAGGATTTGTAGCTGTCACGCAGCTGTTACCAGAGATATTACAGACAGCTGCTATTACAAGGTCCCTGGGCAGGAACCCGGATTAGAGGGCAGACCCAGTCCCCCACTCCTCCCCACCACCAATTCCCCTTTCCAGTACTAGAAAGAAACTGGCCTCAGTACTGGTCTTTGTCCTGCCCAGTATCACTTGGAGAGGCCACAGAGACTATGAAGTTTGGTTTCCCACCTTTTTCCCATGCTGGCCACTGATGAGAGTAGCTCAGCAAACAGCCAGCTGGTGTCTAAATTGCGGTCCGCTTTGAGCCTCTGAGGCAAGTCATCTGCCTGACAGTGCAGGACCCACCACGGCTGAGGAGGAACTTTGTCGCACGAGACACAAGCTGGCTGCGGCCCTCATTAACCCAGCGTGGCTCTGTCTCCCTCTAGTGCCACGTCGGGGCTGAGAGCTTTATGAAATTGCTACCACTTTTGAGCTAAGGAAGTGGGGGCCCTTCCGTTCAAGCACTAGAAGCTTTCAGATCCAGCGGTCCGAGGTTCAGTCCCCATGGATTAGGATGCAGCAAGCGATATCGTTGCACTACCGCTCTTCAGCCTCATGGTTGTTTCCAAGGGGCTTCAGCAGGGAATGAAGTGCAGACTGAACCTTTCCAATCCGGAACTCTCTGGTCCGGCAACATCCGTGGTCCGGCATGATTTTAGTTAGCTGGCTGTCCACTTATTATGGGTGTGGCTAAATGTCCCACAGGCCCGTAAAGTTTGTTTACAGCCACCCGTCCTGGCTCTGAGTGTTCTGTGCTGTTATTTAGCTCTAATGTATCCCTAAATGTCTTTTAAGAGCCCAGTCAGCAAGGCAAGTGCTTCTAATGCTGCCAGACAATATTCACCTCCCGTGGTCTGGCAAATTCTCTTGTTCAACACCAGTCAGGTCCCAAGGGTGCCAAACTAGAGAGGTTCAACCTGTAGTGAATTAAGACGGTTTTTCTGGTTCCCAGAGCCTCAAGCTCCTGGAATGTTGTCTCTAAGCAAGTGTGGCGATTCGGGGTGTCACCTCTATCCCTGACCCCATTCCCTGGCTGGCAGGTCTGTACAGAGAGTCTGGGTCTGAGCTTAAGGTGAGGTGCCAGCAGCAAGGTGAAAGCACTAGAATCCTTTATCTTCCTTGCCTATCGGTGACATCGCCGGGGCCTAATGCAAAGCCTACTGAAATCAATAGAGGCACTTGCCATTGACTTCAATGGGCTTCGGGCTAGGGAGGGAGCTATGTCCCCGATACAAGTGAGAAACCCACAGCTGGAGGATTAGATAACACCCAGGCTAGCAAGTCGCCTGAAGGCGGAGGAAAATTACGAGCTCTAAAAGCTTTGCGTGGGAGGGACCGGAGCTGCATTCCAGGGCCTGTAGTTCCAAACCCTTTCAATAAAACATTTGGCTGTTTTTAATATTTAATCTTAAAAGGTTAAAAGTAATTTAAAATTAAGTTCCCTGAGCTGATGGCCTTGGCCCTGAGGCTAAGAAAATGGTTTATAGGCAATGTGGGCTTCCCGCAGATGCTGGAGGCAGACCAAGGAATCTGGGTTCTCAGGATGCCTGCTTTTCTTCCTAGCTTTGCCACTGAGCGGCTGTGTGGTAGTGGACAAAGTCTGATTGTCAGAGTTGATGAGGAGCTTCCGTAGGGGCTGCCAGCACTTGTCACATCTGCCAAGCCGGCCATCATGGGCCTCTCTGGGCCTCAGGCGCCAGATGAAAGCTGGGCAGAGAAAAGATCATTCCATATAGCTGTGGATTCTTTGTGAAAGGGGATGGAACCGTGGGGTCCCTGGCCAGCTGTCCTGGTTCCACAAAACCTAGAAGCTCCAGGGTCCCCGTCTAGGGAAGCCTACATAGACTGGCACCATCTTTGCAACATGTTTTCTATTTTGCTTCGTTCACAAATTTGGACAAAAGATGTTTCTCGAGAATGTTTCCACGTGGCAGTAGTCCAACATGTATCCCGCTCACCGGCGGGGGGCGAGGGTGCTGTTAGTAGCACCTTGAGTTTTTCCCATGGTCACTGGGAGGTGGCACCTCGCATGCAAGGTGTGGATTCAGCCCTATCTGGAAAATGTACCCATTTCACATATCGATAATCTCAGGCACGTCTATGTTAAGGGCATTTCTGCGTGGCACCGTTAGCCCATCTGATCGTTGCCTGCCACAGAGCATTCAGGCTAACCTAGCCCAGGTGCGAGCATCTCCACCGCTAAGCCTCCCTTCACAACTGTATCTTCATTGTTTCTCGCTCATCCTGCATGTACCTGAGAGCATAGACCTTGCTTCTTTGCGCTGAAACTCTCCAAGATTCTTTCCTCAGCAATTACAGAAGAACTCGTTCCCTTAGGGGGAATTGTGGGAAGACACTGCAGGACAATCAGCACTCGGTGATCTTCCCGGAACCCTCATTGCAAACCTGTCAATGAGGAGATCTGGTAGACCTCCATTATGGTTAATAACTTTCTTTCACACGTCAGCTAAAATCACATGGAAAGGGTGACACATAGGATGGATACAACCCGGTTCTTACAGACCCTTGGAGTTTTGGGAGAGCTCTGTAGCTGTCCTATCGCAGATTGAGTGTCTTTCCTTAGCCTTGTCAAGGGCAACGGTGTCCTTGTTCCAGCCTAACCTGATGGTTCAAAGCATAAGTTAGCATGTTCTTGAAGGTTGTAGATGGGTGGGCAAAAATGTGTGTAGGAGCACAGCATAAGACCATAGTGTGGTGATGTAAGCCCAGGGTTCAAAGTCAGCCTCAAGCCTAACATTCATTCCATCTACACATACATTGTGCTAACCTGTATCTCAGACCCAGAGTCCCAGGGCATCACAGGGTCAAGCTAGAACCTAACGGTTCCCACCCTATTGCTTTGCAGTGTAGACACAGCCCGGCTGGACTTGTGCCCTGGGAGTCCACCAACAGAATCCCACGAGCTGGTGTTCTTTGTCCTCTGGACACATAGTGTGGTGGATGGTCATGTTTTCCCACACCGCACCATGCACCAAGAGCCAGAGTGGACACATTTTGGGAGGGCACGAGGAAGTCTGAGATGTGGCTGGTTAAACTTGGGCCCACACAATCCAGCTGGAGCCCCCAGCTGGGACCCAGGGCTCAGCAATTCCTAACCTGAGCTTAGAAATGAGTGTAAATGCTCAAGTCCTGGGTTATCAAACCTGGGCCGGCTAATTCAAGTTCTACTAACTCTGGCCTGCCATCTCAGTGAAGACACATCCTATGAGATTCATTCTCCGCTTGTCCATGGCAGAGCTGGCTCCCATAAACCTTGACATCCGCTCTACGCATTCACTCGCATGACCCATTCCCATCCGCAATGTCCGCTTTGGCAGCCCCACCAGCCAAAAGAGGCCCTTCAAACTAACTCTGAAAGCTGTCCAGAGTTGGTTTCTGCCTTTGAAGATCTGTGCAACTTGCCTCTTCCCTTGTCCCAAACCCTGGTGAGGCAAGTCAACTAGGAGACCTGGTAGACCTCCATCATGGTTAATAACATTCTTTGAGCTAAAATCGGATGGGAAGGATGACACATGGGGAAGCTACACAGCCTGCAAGAGCCAGGTTGCATCCCTCCCTATCACACGTACCATTTCTTTCCTTAGCCTTAGCAAGGGCAACCAGCCTTTCTTGCTAGACCTCCACATCAGCTGCACCATCTGAGTCCTTGCCTCCAGCCACGCCTCCATTCTCAGAGAAAGAAGACAGGAGAGGGGGAAAGGCACTCCTCCCTAAGGGATCATCTTAAAAGTACAAAGCCTGGCAGGGCTACGTAAATGTAAAACTGTGCAGCACCAATAAATACAAATTAAACTCATAACAAGAAGTGAAATATTAGGGCCAAGGTGACATTTGGACTGGAGGTTCAGTCAAGCTTTGCTTTAAATATTTTATGGCTGCAGATAAAGAAAGAGCTTAGCCAACATTTTTTTTTCATCAACCAGAGGGAAAAAGGGAAAAAAAAAATCCTACCAGCTCTGGCTGTACTTGAACTAAACTTCAAAGTTTCACAAAAACAAACACTTTTAGGAGAGCAGGAGGGAGGTTTGTGTAGAAAGAAAATGCACTTTGAAGCCAGGAAGGTGACTAAGAGGCTTACACAGAGATTGGCTGCTTCCTCTTCCTAAAACTGTCAACCAACCCTGGTATGCCCTTTGAAACAGCTGCCGTATTCTGCCATAGAGGTGGCTGCCTTTGCACAGAGGGTTAAGACAGGTTTTGTAAAGGGCACAAGGAGACTTTTAGGGATGAAAGGCGTTTTTGTTCTCCTCTGTTTCTCATCTGTCTGCCTTTGTTCACCCTTTGTTCTATGCTAAAATGTTAAGCTTCTTGGAGCAGGGACAGTCTTGTTGTGCTGGGTTTGTACAGTGCCTGGCACAGTGAGGTCCTGAGGTGCTACATAAATAGCAGTGATAAAAAGTTGGATAACTTTTAGTTAGAGATGGGCACAAGCACCAAAGCTGTGTCTAGAGTTCATGAGGATTTGGCCCCAAGCATCTAGGTCAGGGGTGGGCAATAATTTTTAATGGGAGGGTCACTCCAAGATTTTGGCAAGTGGTCAAGGGCTGCATTTCTATGGAGGGGTTGCGGGGTCTATGGAGAGATTGGGTGTGGAAGGGAGCTCGGGGCAGAGGACTAGGATGCGGGGTGAAATCTGAGAGGGCGTTTGGGTGAAGGAGGGGGTTGTGATCTGAGGCAGAGGCTTGGGGGGCAGGGTCCATGTGGAGGTATGGGTCCAGAATAGGATTCTGGCATGGGGAGGGGATTTAGGAGGGGGAACAGGGTCTGGGAGGGAGTTGTGACCTGGTAGAAAGGGGTACAGAGGGTTTGGGTGGTGGCCAGGGGCAGAAAAGATGGGGAGAGGTGCCAGAGGCAGGCTCTGTCTGGGAAGCGCTTACCTAGGCAGCTCCCAGCCAGCAGCCCTGCAGGAATCTGAGCTGCAGTCGCAGGCTGCTCCACATACCTCTGCTCTGGGTTTGGGGGGATGGGAGGAGGACGCGTCATACGCTGTCCCTGCCCTCAGCAAAATTTCTCAGCCCCTTTTGGTCAGAAACTGGCCAGTGGGAGCTGAGAGATTTTGCTGGGGGCCAGGACAGTGCGTGAAGCCTCCCTCCTCCCTCCCCGGCGTCCAGAGCACAGAGCAGCAAGCCTTTAAAGCGGCTGCAGCTGCTCTCTGCCTAAGAGTCCCAATGAGGTGGCTTCAGGTTTGATCTGGTGGCTTTGTGGGCCGAATCCAGCCTGCTGGCCGCCTCTTGCCCACCCTTAAGTTCAGGGCTTTCTCTAGTGCTGATTATTACAAGGAAAATAATGACTTGTCTTCCAAATCCCGGCTCTTCCTGTCATTCACACCTTCTGCCTCCCATGTCCAACTCCTCAGTCCGACATGTGCATTGTACGTAAGAAAAATTAAAGGCACTCATCAAGTCCTGGGTTCTTGCCTCAGCGCACTATGCCCGCAGCATCCATCTTGTGACCGATACGGTTGGGTAACATCCAAGCTACAGCTCACAAATGAAGGAGAGGCCTGGTTCTGAAGTCCCTGTCTTTCTTGGCTTTTTCTGTTTTTACTGTGTGCCTCTCCACGTCCGGGAGAGGAATGAGAGACGTTCCAGAGGGGAAGGGAGACAGGTTTGTCCCGTGACGATGTGGGGGTGCAGCTGAGTGCAAGAACATTTGATGTGTGCAGCGGTGCTGCTAACTAGATAAAACAGGCATGCGTGAGGTCACCTTTTGCCAGGCAGTGCAAGGTGGAAGTCCCAACGTCCCACAGGGTGGGTTCTCATGGTAGGAGTGGGAAATAGCAGAAGTCTCCAGAGAAAATGAATAGTCGTGTGGCACCTACACAGCACCCTAAACTCAAAATAAGATACGCAGTTTGCTCTACGCAAATTGCGTATCTTATTTGGAATCTATTTTGAAATAGCTTATTTTGACATTTGGTGCATCTACATAGCACCAAATTTCAAAATAACATGCTGTTTTGGGACCTCCTTTAACCCTTGTGGAACAAGGGTTACCGGGATGCCAAAATAGCGTACCCGTTATTTCGTAAAATATTTTGAAATATGGGCGACATGTTAAGATGCGGGGTAGCTCTTTCGGGACCTTCCATAAGGGTAGTGTAGACGTGCCCTTAGAACTTAACAAATGTATGGCTATAGTATCATGAGCATTTGTGGGCAAAACCCATTTCTTTAAACGCGCTTGAGTGGAGAAAAAAGGGGGGACTCTCAGAATAAGAAGAAAATAAGAAAAAAATTGCCTGTCAGTTGTCATCCCGGTGCTAATGAGGCTAATTGAATAGGCCAGACGTGTCCCATACTTAGCTTTTGATGTCAGTCGGGTGTTGACTTTGAGGAGAGCTGGTGTTCTGTTAACCAATTCAAGTCTGTTCAGGCAAAGTAGATGGTGTCCAATTTGCATATCAAGTCTCTGATGAGAAGTTCATCCCATTTTCAGGACCCAGCATCTGTTCAGCTCTGTTTCATTTCAGTTCCTTTCCCTCCCTCCCACAACCCATCCCCAGGGATGTGCTTGATGACCTCTACACCCTGAAACCATAGGTTCACATCTGACCAGGGCTGACAAGCCCCTTCTTCATTCATGGGCAGGAAAAGCGAGCCTTGTGTACTGTGTTGTATGGGGTGCATGTCCCAGACCTTTTCTGTAGGTTTTTCTCTCCAGGTTCATCCATCCTGCCCCCAAACCACTTGAGCAGAAAAAAAAGCCAGTGGAAGTGTGGTATTTTAATGCCTTTATCCCCTCTCTCTCTCTTTTCTGTCTCCACAGCACAGAGCCCCACTGCGGCAGACCCCTTGCAGCAAGCCTACGCTGGAGTGCAGCAGTACGCAGGTCGTTAGTATTAACACTTTCTCCCAATAAACCTTTCATGTCCCCAAAGCCTTTAATCTCTGAACATGCCTGAGGGAATGGGGGAGGGGAGGAAGGGAGCCATTCCCAGGGGCCGCACCATGAAATTCATATGTTAAACTTGAAATTCCTCCCAAAACAAAACAGACAGACCTGGCTTCGGTTTTACGGCCCAATCCTGCTCTTCTTGACTCCAAAAGGAGCTGGATCCGGTCCTTACATTAGTGCAGATTTACACCGCTGTGAGAGCAAAATCGGGCCTGTAAGCCCCACAGCTGCCTGCTTTCCATGCTTGCTATACAAATGTCTCCCTTGCCCAGCGGCCGGAGGAGGGTGCCAAAGGCAGAGCCTCACACAACCTCTCCCAACCTTTCCCCCATGAGACACTGGTTTCAATTTCCCAGCAGCTTCCCGACGAGTCCAGCCCCTGCTCCCCCGTCATGCCAGCATCCGTGCAGGTTGGCTCCTTTGAAGCTGACGGACTGACACGAGCCGGCATAACCGGGTGCGGAGTGTATTCGACGGCCCCTCGTGAGGTGACCCGTGTTACCACCCTGAGGAAGCCGCAACCCCGAAGTCATTATTTCCTGTGGCAACTGGAGCGGTCGCAAGCTGCCGCTGAGGAATGGCTATTATCTCATGTCAAGGCTGTATCTGGGAACTTAATTTAATTCTCCATGTAAGGCTTCATTTGCTGGTGTTTTAGTTATTGTCATTTATGGCTCGTGAAGTCTGATGGATGGGCGGCAGCTCAACCCTTTGAGCTGTTAATTAACCCCTCAGCACACATGTGTACCCTTTCCCTCTCTCTCTGGGGCTCCGGCAGCCCTGACGCCGTGTTGCCGAGAGCCCGGCATGTAATCCGCTGGCTGTGCTACCAAATGGCTCCCCTTGCCCCTCCAGTGGGGAGCTGAGTGTGGCAAAAATTGTTCCTCAGCTAGTCACTGCTTCCACGTGGGGGAGGGGAGTAGGTGCGAGCCAGTCTTCGGTCTGAGCGTGTAAGAGGATCAGAATGAGTGTGCGAGAGACCATCGGGGGTGTAGCGGCATGAGTGTGAATGTGTTGGTGTGATAACGAGTAGTCCTGTGGCACCTTAGAGACTCACAAAAATATCATGATCTTCCATGAGCAAAACCCACTTCCTCAGATAAGCGGGAAGCACAGGGAGAGTGTGCGTGTGTGTGTTTGTGTGAGAGTCCATGCATGAGTCTCTCTCCATAGGAAGGGTATTTCAGTGGCCCCAGTGTCAGCTGGTTTACCCAAACGGGGGCCCCATCACCATGGCAACATAACACACAAAAAGGACAAAATGAGGTCCCCAAAGCCGGAGCCATGGTTGTGCGGTGTGAAGTCAGCCTGGGTTCCCTGAGACTCCTTTGTGACTGAACCTTTCCCCGGCCAAGCTGCTCTTGTCTGTGTAGGTGAAAAACCCCATCCAGCAACCACCTTCCCTGTGGGAGGAAGCCCTCAGCCCCAGATCTCCACCCTAGATCCGCCCCACAAGTGTGTGAACCCAGCCCCTTCCCTTTCGGTGGCTGACATCCACTGATCGGACAGCAGGAAGAGCTTGAAGTGATGTGATCATGTGGCAGACACTGGGAGGCACGTTCCCCAAAGTCCCCTAGCCAGCCTGCCTCCACGCTGCTGGGTATCCAGTAAATCCGTGCCATAGTCTAAGGTGCCTTCGCCAGCCGCACCTCATGAGCCAATCTAAAACCGACCCATCCATTGTCTCTCGCTCACAGACCATAAGAACGGCCAGACTAGGTCAGACCAAAGGTCCATCTGGCCCAGTGTCCTGTCTGCCCACAGTGGCCAATGCCAGATGCCCCAGAGGGAGCGAACAGAACAGGGAATCATCACATGATCCCGCCCCTGTTGCCCATTCCCAGCCACTGGCAAACAGAGGCTAGGGCCACCATCCCTGCCCATCCTGGCTCATAAGCATGAATGGACCTTACCTCCATGAATTTATCTGGCTTTTTTCTTTTAAGGCTGTTAAAGTCCTGCAGCCCATCATCCTGGAAGCGGGTGTCTGTAGGGACTGCAAAGCAAAACCTGTAGTGGGAGACTTCAGCCACCAGAACCGGCTGTAGTGGGAGATGGGTCATGTCAAGGGCAGGCCAGGGAGAGACAAGGCGGGGCAGAGTCTTCTTAAAGAACCGCCACCTGATGGCTAGAATCTGTCCCTCCTTCTCAGCCTGGCATTCTCAGGCTTGCCCCCTGCTGTCCAACCCTAGAAAAGTATGGTGCGCTCTACCCGCAATTCACTTTCTATAGGTTAAAGCCATGGTAGATTCATTTATGCTTTAACAATGAAATACAGTCCATCCTCTGGATATACAGCTCCCTCTGCCATGCCACATTGTGCAGCAATTCCTTCCCGCCATGTGCCTCCCTGCACACACACACACACACACACCTCCCAATGGAGTCAGCAATCGCCACGTAGGTCAAAATTCAGAGGCATCTTTATGTGCATCTTGTCCCACTGCCCAGGGGTCTAGAGATGTCTCACATGGGCTGTGATGCAACACTGGGTCCCCTACATGTGATCCGCTACTGGAGACTTCAAGGGTAACCTGAGTGTATGTTAGTGTCTCCAAGAAGCCATGGGCTTAAATTGCAGCAAGGGAAGTTTAGGTTGGACATTAGGAAAAAACTTCCTAACTGTCAGGGTGGTTAAACACTGGAATAAATTGCCTCGGGAAGTTGTGGAATCTCCATCACTAGAGATATTTCAGAGCAGGTTAGATAGGCATCTATCAGGGATGATCTAAATGGTGCTTGGTCCTGCCATGAGGGCTGGGGACTGGAGCTGATGACCTCTCGAGGTCCCTTCCAGTTGTAGGATTCTATGATCTGGCAAGCGAGAAGACGTATAATACCTACCAGTGCTTGAGACAGGAGGAATTGGGTAATGTCTGTAGTGTGTGAGAGGACCATCACATTAAACATGCTGCAGAAGGGCCTTGTTTGTTTGGGAGTTCTTCAGGGCAGGATGTTGCCTTTTATTTGCCTGTTAAGCAAATAACCAATCTGAGACTCACGGTTATAAATCCAGAAATCCACCTGTCCATTCCTGAATCAAATGAAGGGCTGCATCCTTAACTCCGTTGACCTTAACAGGGTTCCACCGCTTTCCACAAGCTGAGGACCTGGCCGCTGTTAAGTCCAAGTGATTATCAGTGCCCATAGCAAAGAACTCACAAACCTGCCAGAGCCTGACATCATAACCTGCACTGTGTTATCCTTGCCATTTGGACACATGCGTCTCCCCCATGTGGCTATTGCTACCAAAAATGTCTGGGAGGAGTATAAATACAGCTTTGTGTGGTTATTGGGATGAAAGATCTTGACACTCCTTGGCTGAAATCTTCCTATCTTTCTTCTCTCCCCTTCTTTCTCCTATAGCTGCTTATCCTGCTGCTTATGGTCAGATTAGCCAAGCGTTTCCACAGCCACCTCCCATGATCCCCCAGCAACAGAGAGAAGGTAAGTAAACAGGCAGTTCTCTGTTCCACACCTAGCAAGTCACCCTTATTGCACTGTATTCACCTCGCCCCGGTTACACAGAGCCCAGAAAATGCTTCCTCACTTTGGATCCAGCCTCCATCCGCTGTGTAACATCAACAGGCGTTACTGGTAATCTGGGGAAACTTCCATGCTTGTGGGAGACATGTTTAGGTCCGCTCTGGGCTGCGGCCACTAGAGGGCAACATAATTCAGAAGGTTTGATGACGTTGCGTTCAGTAGCGGCCAGCTGGTTGAAAAAAGCGTTCCTTGAAAAGTCCGGTTTCTCCAAATCAGAACGCTTCATGGGCATGCGCCATGCTGGCCATTTTTTTTCCAATGGGGAAAAATTGACACATTTCATTTCAGTGGTGTCAGAACCGTTCATTTCAAATGCTGTTGTTTTGATTCATTCCATGTCAACTTGCATACTACATTAAAATGTTAATTTAAATATTTCATTCTCTATATTACATTTAACCTTACATACAACATACCCCATTGGATACTTCAACGTCATAGGAAATCAAAACAAAACTAATCAAAATGACAGTAGCAAAATGAAACATTCTGATGGTCCCACACGTAAGGTTCTTTGGAATGTTCTTTTCATGACAAAATTTGAAATGGATTCATTTGGGGTGTGGGGGAGACATTGCAATCCGGCAGGCTGAACTATATGCAGTTTCCACTCTGCATGCCCTACAAGTGGAATTTATATGAGAAGAGGAGGTTTTCATACTGAAGAAAATATTGGCATGCAATATGGAATCCATTCATCTGCCAGCTATATTCTATTGCTTTCCCTTTTGCCTGGATCATGGCTATCTCTGCTCAAAGTGTGGCGATGGTCATAACAGTGACTGTATAAATGCCAATGTCTCTACTCCCTGATGAATTGATTCTCCTCTCGCTTACACTGAAGTAAATTAAGAATAAGAACATAAGAACGGCCATATTGGGACAGACCAAAGGCCCATCTAGCCCAGTATCCTGTCTGCAGATTGTGGTCGATGCCAGATGCCCCAAAGGGAGTGAACAGAACAGGGAATCATCAATTGATCCCTCCCCTGCCATCTGTTTCCAGCCTCTGAAAACAGAGGGACACCATTCCGAGCCAGCGCAGCTCTGAGAGAGTGAAGTTGATTCTGTCCTGCCTTCTAGGTTAGCATTAGCACTACCATGCCAGTCATCTAACCAACTTGCAGCCCCACTGAATTCACTGGGAAAGACTGGGGTATACAGTCTCAGGTAGTAGTCACAGAATCATAGAAATAAAGGGCTGGAAGGGTCTTTGAGGGACCATCTAATCCAGCCCCCTGTGCTGAAACCATCCCTGACAGGTGTTCTTGAAAGCCTCCAATGACAGGATATCCTCCACCTCCCTTGAATGCCTATTCCAGACCTTAACTACCCAGAAAGTTTCCTTAATGTTCAACCTAAATCTTGCTTGCTGCAGATTAAGCCCATTATATCTTGTCCTACCTTCAGTGGACACAGAGAATAATTAATCTCTGTCCTCTTTATAACACCCCTTAACAGATTTGAAGACAGTTAGCAGTTCCTCTGCCGCTGTCCCCTGGTCTGGTTTTTCTCAAGACAAAACATGCCCTCTTTTTTTTTTTAACCTTTCCTCATAGATCAGGTTTCCTAAAGCTTCTATCAGTGTTGTCTTCAAGTCGTCATTGTCAAGTCTCAAGTCGAGTCTCGAGTCCCTAAAGTCACTTTTGAGTCAAGTCCCAAGTCGAGTCTCAAGTCTTAATTTAAAAAATGTCAAGTCACTTTTGTACAAGCCATCAATATCTGCATTTTCAGACAATTTTTTCACCAAGTCGATTTAACAAAATTAGCAAGTCTCAAGTCACAAACAATGAACCTGAGTCAAGTCTCAAGTCGAGTCACCTAGACGACTTAAGTCGGACTCGAGTTCAAGTCGTGGGACTCGAGTCAAGAACTCTGGCTTCTATCGTTGTTGCTCTCCTCTGGACTCTCCAATTTATCCACATCTTTCCTAAGGTGTGGTGCTCAGGGCTAGACACAGACTCCAAATGGAACTTCACCAGTCTGAGTAGAGCCAGACAATTATCTCCCATGACTTACCTAGGACAATCCTTACCCAGACTGATATTAGCCTTCTTAGCCACAGCCTCCGATGTTGACCTCTATTCAATCTGCAGTCTACTGTAAATGCCAGGTACTTTTCAGCAGTCCTACAGCCCTACCAGTTGTTCCCCATTTTGCATTTGTACACTTGCCATTCCCTTCCTATGTGCAGCGCTGTGCACTGATGTTCATTGCATTTCATCTTGTTGATTCCAGACTAGTCACCCCATTTGTCAAGCTCATTTTGAATTCTAATCTTGTCCTCCAAATTAGTAGCAATCCATCCCAGCTCGGTATCATCTGCAAATATAACAAGCAGATCCTTCAAGCCACTATCCAAGTCATGAATGAAAATATTGGCTAGTACAGGACCTAGGACAGAAGCCTGCGGGGTTCCATGAGATGTACCCTCCCCACTATGACAGGGAGACATTGACAGCTACTCTTTGGCCCTAAACTCTTAGCACAACTACCCAGCTCTCCATGAGCACATGAGTTCAGTGCTCTTCTCACTGTATTGGCTCCCCACCTAACTCAAGGTCTTTGTCCTAATGTTCATAGCCCTGCGTGACATTGGCCCTGATTAATGGATCTGCTCTCTCTCTCTCACCATGACCCTGATTTCCCATAACAGCTAGCTACTTTCCATTGAAACCTTCAAATTCTTGACTAATAAGGAAACTCATGATTACAGGAGACTGAACTTCCCTAGCTGCTGGGCCTAGACTATGGAACTCACTGACACAAGAGATGAAAGAGACTCTGGGTTTAGTGGCATTCAGAAGTAAATACAGAACTCTTTTTTTGGGTTTAGTTTTCAGTACATTCCTCTTGCTCCCTCCCACATCCTGACTGCTCAGTTTCACAGTCAAAGGAGAGCGAGATTGTTATCTCTTTAACAACAAGGAAGAGGTTAACTGCTACTTGTGACAGAAGACATATAGATGAATGGGTAGATAGACAGATAAAAAATGGCTTGTCACCTGAATTCTGATTGCCACATCATTATTGCTGGTAACGGCATAACAAGCCAAATGATCCCAGCTGGGTGTTTGGGTTTTTTTTTGTTTTGTTTTGTTTTTTTCAGTTTGCAGGGCTGGCAATTAGAAAAGACTCTTTTGACGTGAGAACTGAGCAAATTGGATCTGATTCACTGAGATGGAATCAGTGAGGGCAGGGGACTGGACTAGAAGACCTCTCGAGGTCCCTTCCAGTCCAACGATCCGATGATTCAATGCAGAACGCCACAACCATGGTTCGGAACATGGTGGTGCTTTAAGCAGAAGCTTTACTTCTTCCATCTTCCCCTTTTGTGATTAATCCCACAGTAGAGTCAGACAAAGCTGATTTTAGGCTGAACTTAGATAGGTTTCCTCTCTGTGGGTTAGGGATGTTAACTTTAGTTTAATCGACTAATTGATGGATTTTCCATCATCTAGTCAATTAGATAATAAGCGGAGGAGCTGCAGCAAGGTTAGCTCCCGGCCCCAGCTCTTAATACATTTAAAAGGCTGACGCGCAGCGGAGGGGACCCACTGCGAGCCCGGACAGCTGATTCCCGGCTCACTCTGGGTTCTCCCCCCGCCCTCCCCACTGTGCTTTAGCCTTTTAAATGTATTAAGAACCTGCCAGCTTTATATACATTTAAAAGCCTGAAGTGCAGCATGGGGGGGAACCCGGCGAACCAAGCCAGCTGCTTCCCGGCTCGCACCAGATCCCCCCACTACACTTCTGATTTTTAAATGTATTAAAAGCCAGCAGGCTCTTAATATATTTAAAAAGCAGAGGTGCAGCATCTGGGACTAGGCGCAAGCCAGGAATCAGTTGATTCCTGGCTCACACCTGGTCCCCACTACCCCTCTGACTTCCCTGCCCCCTGTGGAGACGGTGCTGGGGGGAACCAACTTTTAAGTCGGCTCCTTTCAACACCGGTTCCCTGTTCCCCGCCCCCCTTGCTGCGGCTTTTGCTTATCGGATACTTGACTAGACAACTAGTCGGTTACATCCCTACTGTGGGTCCAACTTTCAAACCTGGGAAAGGCTAAAGTGTAGGATGTTTCGACCAACCCTAACCCTAACGCTAACACTAACCCTAACCCGCTTCGACCATTTCTGCGCTTTCATAGGTTTAGCTAGGTCAAATTACAGTAGCATAGGATTCCTTCTCATGTACAATATATCCAAGATGCCAGGAAATGCATCTGTCCATACTGTTGTCATGGGGCTTTTGCCACCCCTTGCAAGTAGCCAAGAGGTATACCTCCATCTCACACTTGGGAAACATTTGTACATTCCTGAGCAAATAGAGCTTGTAGATCAGTGGTCCCCAACGAGGTGCCTGCCGGGACATTTATGTGCGCCGAGTGACCAGGGCTGGCGCAAGCCATTCTTGCACCCCGGGCCCCGGGCCGGCGGCGCATGCGCGGCCCCTGCCCCAGGCGCGCAGCGCATGCGCAGTGCCAGCCCCGGGCACGCAGCGCATGCGCGGCCCTACCCCCGGATGCGCAGCGCGTGAGCGGCCCTGCCCCCGGGTGCCCAGAAACCCCAAAAGTTTGGGGACCACTGTTGTAGATGAATAGATTTTTCAATTTGGTGGCCAAACTGAAAAAAAATGCCAAAAACCCCCCACAAAAATCCAATTCAATTTAAACTAAAATAATTTTCTTTTTTTTTTTCATCAAATCAACACCCAAAAATATATTTCCAGTTGGGCTGAAACATTTCAAGTTGAATCGAAATACATTTTTGTTTTTATTAGGTTTTTCAATTGATTTCAAGTTGACATTTTTGGTTGACTCCAAATGAATTTTTTTTTTTTAAAATTGGCCATATTAGAAACCAAAATGCCATTTTGAAACAACAAGTAGCAACGAAATGTTTGAAAACAAAAAAGCTAAACCATGTGGTTTTGACTCTTTCCACACACAAAAATTCAGGCAAAGCTATGCTGTCAAATTTGACCAATGCATTTATTTTCAAAACTCAGTTGGAATTTTTGGGTGAAAAGTCTCAGAGGGGTAGACGTGTTAGTCTGTATCTGCAAAAACCATGAGGAGTCAGGTGGTACCTTAGCCCTGGTCTACACTAGGACTTTATTTTGAAATAATCCCCCCAAAGTTGAATTTAGAAGCAGAGCATCCACACTACCAAGCCCATTATTTTGAAATAATTATTTTGAAATAACAGGCTGCGGAATTCAAAATCTCTAGTCCTGCTTTTCATCAGGAGTATCGCTAATTCCAAAATAGTTATTTTGAAATAGCCGTAGTATGGCTACTCCGGTGCTGCTATTTCAAAATAACTACTCCCCAAATAATTACTCTCCAGCACTTCTTGGGGCTCTAAGTTTGAGAGAGCATATTCACATTAACAGAGCCTGCCTTGGACTACTTTCGAGGCTTCCCCATAGTGTGGACATCCTAGTTCAATTTTGTTAAATTGTGAGTTATTAAGTCAAATGTAGTAATTTTGAAATAATTTTCTAGTGTAGACATGGCCTTAGAAACTAACAGATTTATTAGGGTGTAAACCCATGAAATCTTAAGCCGTAATTAATCTGTTAGTCTCTAGGGTGCCACAGGACTCCTCGTTGTTTTTGGAATGTTTTGTTGCTCATCTCTACAATAAACTCTCATTGAATTGAACTGAATTGCATCTGCCCTTCCTGGAGCCTGAACAACAGTCACTAGAAAGGGAGGGCGTGACCTGAAGAAGGTACAGATGTAGGGTAAATCTTTGTATGAATTAGGGGGGTCACTTGGGTTCAAAAGTAATTTAGCTAAGCAGATGACCGGGAGCCTAATTAGTTAATTACCCCGATGCACTGGCATCCCCCCATATGGAGTAATCTCCGCAGCCACCTCGCAACCTCTAGGAAATGCATGGAATGCAAGGGATCAGCTGGTTCCTTCCTGACAGTCCTTTCAGCAAATTAGCAGGGAAAATTGTGCTTAGCAAATATTCATTAGGGCTTCATTTTCCATTAATCCAAAAGGAAATGCGGAGAGCCTGTGACTTCAATCATGCTGAGGACCAGGAATTTTAATGAGCTTTAAATGGGCATCTGTCAGAATCCTGACTTCACCGTACTTATCCTGCCAGCCAGGGGAATGAGTAATGGCCAATAAAAGGTGGGAGCGCCCAGGCGAACTCCCCTCCCTAACAGGAAAGGCAAAGTTGTAATTTGCTGTGTTATGACACTATAATTATGCCCTGATGAAGAAAGTGAGAGCATTAAAAGCCTTTTCTTTCCCCCACTTCATCCTGTGCTCCAGCAGTAAATGCTATCAAACCTGCTTTGTTGGGGTAGGTAGGTGCATAGTAGTGCTAAAGGGGGGGACACAAAGGTCTCCCCCCTCACTCCATGTGTCTCTCACAATCAGGATTGGGGGCACATCTGTGTGCTAAGTGAACATCCCCAAAGGAATTGACGCTCCCATGCACTGGCCAGCAAAACGTAGCTATAAAATTTGTATCGGCATCCGTAGGTGCCAAAATGAGCCGCGGCTATAAGCATTCATATATGCAGATGAAGAGACCCATGGACATAAAGCGGATATCCGTGGATTTGCAGGGCTCTACGTATGTTCTTAAGAACAGAGCAGGGCAAAGACCAGAAATTCCATTTCACCGATGGGTTTGGGATTGTGACATTTGTTTCCGTTCCGAATCAGAACCAAACCTGAACATTTCCAAATTATCCATGGAAAGATAATGTCAAACGCAGCTCATCGGAGGTTGACTGAAATGTTCCATTTCAACAAAACTGAAATGTCTTGATGGATTCAAAATGAAATTGTCCGTTTTGTTTCCATTTGGATTTGTTTGTTCTATAATATACAATACAGCATATTACATACATTGAAAAGAAAAGTTGTGTGGAAAGGGAAAATCAGAAATCTTTCATTCCAAATATGCCAACAGGATGTTTCAACACTGTTGGAGCATCTCCCTCCTCTTTTTTTTAAACAAAAATTTCAGCAAAATCCATGTGATTCTGCAAAGTACTTTCATTTTGACAGAATTGCATTTTCCAGCACAAAGCTGCCCTATCGACATTTTCTCAACCAGCTCCAGGTTACAGACAACCGCATGCTGTAAAACGCCGCAGGAACTTTTGCTTTAGCACAGAGGTCCCCAAAGTGTGGGGCAGGCCAGAGGAACATTCAGGGGGAGGCTCCGGCTGCATGCAAGAGCAGGGGTTGGGGGGAAAGCTTGGCTCATGAGGGCAGGGACTGGGTAGAAGGGCTTGCCTCCCCCAGCTCTACCTTCACCCACCACCCACGGGTATGGGGGGTGCAACCCTGAAAAGATTGGATACCACTGTTCTAGCACCTATTGCACCCCCCAAAAATGAATGGCAAATCCCTGCCTGAAAGCAACATGTAGAATATGCATTCCTGTATTGGGGTGTTTGTCCATCTTTCTCTGCCAAACTTGCCCTCTTCAGGGTGGACTTCAGGGTTTCGGCCCTAGCCAGGTGCTGTCTGAGTTTGGGCAGAGAGGCTAGTGGCTGAATGTGGAATTCCACATGTCTGTGTGTCTGTCCCCACTCACCGATCGCCTCAGGAGCTGTTTGAGAAAGAGGATGGAGCTTTTGCCTGAAAACACCAGGGAGGGAGGGGAAGCATTCAGAGTGGTCGAAAGATTAATGAGATTAAACAAAGCAAAGACAAAATGATCTGAATGCCAGGAAATGCTTCTTTCTTTCCGTCTCCATACATCCCACTCTGCCTAGCTACCTAGCTTTCAGGTCTATACTAATGCCATCACTGCTCACCTGGTAGGCTGCTTAGATCAGCATGAAATGTCCTGGTCTTCTCCCTTTGGTGGTCATAAGAATCTCAGCTTGGGAGAAGGATTTTTTTCCAGTGAGAGTAGGCCGCCAGACGGCAAGGAAGTTTAATGGCAAGATCTTAGCAGTGTCCTAAAGGAAGCGGCAGAAATCCACATTTCTTGATGTGTTTAAAATACAGACTGTACAAAACTACTGCTAGGGCATGTCTCTACGAGGAAACAATTTCGACATAACTAAAATCGATTTAGTAACTCCCAAAATAACAAAATTGAAATAGCCTATCCTCACTACGGGGAAGCCTCAACATTAGTCCGAGGCAGGCTCCATTAATGCGGACGTGCTACCTCAACGTAGAGCCCCAGGAAGCACTGGGGAGTAATCAGTTCGAATGACTCTGGGGAGTCGTTATTTCTAAATTGCAGCAGCAGCACGTCCACAAGACCGCTATTTCAAAACAACTATTTCAAAATGTGCATTATTCCTCAAGAAAAGCAGGAGTAAAGATTTTGAAATAAGCAGCCCGTTGTTTCGAAATAACGGCCTTGGTAGTGTGGACGCTCCACTTATTAACTCAACCTAAGGCGGGGTTATTTCGATATAAAGCCCTAACGTAGACCAGGGCCTAGAGAATTATCTAATCCAGCAGAAGGTTGCTGATAGAACACAGAGGAGTCTCCAACCTTATTATTTCTTCCTTCCCCAATTATTCTATATTTAAATCTCCTCCCCTCTTCTCTTTCCCATCTCATCTGCAGGACCAGAGGGCTGTAACCTGTTTATCTACCATCTGCCCCAGGAGTTTGGGGATGCTGAGCTGATGCAGATGTTCCTGCCTTTCGGTAATGTCATCTCCTCGAAAGTGTTTGTGGATCGGGCGACAAACCAAAGTAAATGCTTTGGTGGGTAAAGATAACAAAACAATTAGATTCATCCAGGAAAGGGCTTTCTCTGAACACTTTGCCTTTCGAACTGCTTTCTCTTTGCTTAAGTGTTTTGATTTCTCGATTTACTTCTGTCGATACTTTTTTCTCCCTCCCCTGCCTCCCCTGAATCGTCTCATGCTCAGAATTGTGTGCACTGCCGAGAGACAACGGTTTGGAAGGTTGCTAGCGAGTGGCTACTCCAGCTGCTGGCTAAAGGGAAGAAAAATCCCACCTGCTGGGTGGCACTGGAAAAATAAAGCATTTGGAGAGAAGCTGGTGGGGTCGGGAGCTGGGGGTTTGGCAGTGGGGTTGGTGAAGGTAGAAAGTACAATGCCTGCATGGGAGGAAAATAAGGCAATGGGAGAAAAGAACGGCTCTTGAGGCCAGGTCAAGATCTGGCCTCCTGAGTGTAATCCAGAGAGGTCTATTTCAGGGCTCTATCAACAGGCAGACCATATGTGAGATCTCATTTTGAACCCCACATCCATCTTCAGCCTTCAACGCCCTGAAGGGGGGTTGCGATGAGGCTGGAGAGAGGCTGTTCTCAGTGGGGGCAGGTGGCAGAACGAGGAGCAACGGTCTCAAGTTGTGGTGGGGGAGGTCTGGGTTAGATATTAGGAAAAACTATTTCCCTAGGCGGGTGGGGAAGCGCTGGGATGGGTTCCCTAGGGAGGGGGTGGAATCTCCTTCCCTAGAGATTTTGAAGTCCTGGCGTGATCAAGCCCTGGCTGGGATGATGGAGTTGGGGTTGGTCCTGCCTTGGGCAGAGGGTTGGACTCGATGCCTCCTGAGGTCTCTTCCAATCCCGTGATTCTATGATCTCAAATGCTGACAATGCAGCTGTGAATGTCACACTCCAGTGCTGTTGTGGAATGTGTGTTTGTGGGGGAGGAGTGGGGGGGTGGGGAGAGACACCTGTCCTCTTTCACCCATGTATCTCTCCTCATCTGTTCCCCTTCCTCCAAATCGCACTTTCCATAGGTGGTGGGTGTCTCTTAGCGTGCACTTTCCCTCTGCTGTCCGTGGAATCTGCCAGGTGGCTCCCTGCCGTCACTCACTCTTTGCACACACACCCCCCCTCTACACTCAGCTTCTGGGGGATCCCTCCACACTTCAGACTTGTAGTTGGTTGTGATGCTGCTGTCAATCCCCATGCCTCCCTGGCCCGTGCCTTCCCTTGCCTCCACCGCCTCCTCCCCCCCCTCTCCTCCCCCCCCAGACAACCCTGCTCACAGCTCTTGGCCGGTTTCTCACTGGAAATCAGCGCCATGCTGCGAGCTGCCAGCCAGCATGGGCTGACATAGCCACCGAAAGCTCCTGGCCCCAACAGCCCCTGGTCTGGGTGGTTCTTCCTCTCCATGCCAATAGCGTGTGAACGGGACTGCACGGAGGGGACTGTTCTTAGCCAGCAATCGCCAGTTTCATGCCATTCTGAGCTCTCCAGCTCTGGGGCACTGAAAGTGCAGGACTCGTCTTGGAGGAGGACTTCGGATAAGCCTTAGCCGTGTGACTCGGTCCCAGCTCCCTCTGGTTTTACAGCCCCGGTGCCCAAACAGGAGAACCAGCCTAATTCTAGGTGGCAGTGATAGATAATGCATGGAAACTTGGGACAGTCAAGTTGGAGCAGGCCCACCGATGTGGGGGGGAGAGGGGCAAAAGGACTCCAGCCACTGCTACTGCCTACTGTCCTTTAAATCACCCCGGAGCTCCACACTAGGCACTCCAGGGGGAGCACACTGTGGTCTGGGCAGTGCTGACGGCTGCCTCAGCCCCACCCCTTGCACTAGAGACCCCACCCCTTCCGGGACCAGGAGCTGCCCCCTCACACACACACCTTGCCTAGGGGCCTGTGAAGGCTGTCGGTGCCCCTGAGTTGGTCATCAAGCCATTCTATATAGAGACATCATGGCCCTGGCTCTCCCCCTACTGACCCAGATGTAAAGCAGAACGATCCATTGACCATGAAGGTGGGACAGTGGCGTAAGTAAGATGGGAATCAGGACTAGTGCAGGGGGAGGATCATCTGGGGGCCTAGAGGGCTGAGTTTAGGTTTCTCTGCATTCTCATCCCAACTCTAACCCATCCCTTGGTTTATTTCCTGTTTTCAGTGACCCTAGAGCTGGGCCATTCAACATTTTTTTGTAACAGAACATTGCTTTTCCTACAGAAAGTGTCCAGTTGTGATTGAAAAAGTCTTGGTTTTCTGACAGATTTCACTTTTCAGATGCCAAAAAACAACCCTCCCTCCCCCCAAATCCATGTGTGTGTTTAGTTTTATTTTATGGGTTTGTTTTTTCCAGCAAAAGCCCAAAAACTTTTGGAGAAAAATATTGTTGTCATGGGAGCAAAACCCACTTCCCAAACAGCAGTACTGACTTGCTGAGATCTGGCCCTTTTGCCGTTTTTACATGTGCTAAGTAAATAGCAAATCACCAAGCCTTTCTTCCCCTGTAAGTCCCCCTGTTATAGGCCTGAGGGGGGGGGGAGAAAAAACACTCTGTCGGGTCTCCTGCTACCAGCTACAATGATGGATAAAATGTGTGTGTAGCTACACAAGACACAATGAATTACATGAGGCCTTTGGACTTCACCTTTTGGACTGAAAGTTCTGAATTCTCCAATTTGTTTGCCTAGAGCAGCTGAAGGCAGTTGCTTTACCTGATTTGTGCAGCAACTACAAGGTAGGGTGCACAAGTACCTTTGTGCGTGTCATGAAGAACAAGGCATCGGTTACCACCCTTATTTCTCATTTTCTGGCCTATTACCCAAGTGAGAGAGTGAGCGAGCAAGAAAACGATGTGCTCAGAAAAGAACAGGTTATGGTCTTGAGCAGTGTTCCTGGTAAGCTGTCTGCTTGGGCGGCCACCCAGGAGAGAGAGATTGAAATGCCACCCAGCTGATTAGCAGAGCACCCACAGCCGGCAACATGTGTTTCTACTGGTGGTGCACATGCCTCAGTGCACATCAAATTTATTCTGCACTTGAATGGAAAAAATTAGAGGGAACGTTGTTCTCAAAGGTTGGTGCATTCACCATTAAGTGGCCTCTGGACTTCATAGCATATCTAGGGAATGAGTGATTGAAATGCGGTGCACTCACCTCTCACAAGCATCCCCTTTCTCATGGGCCTGAACTCTCCTCCAGCTCTAGCCAGGAACTGATCTCACTCTGCTGTAGCCCTGCAGCTCTTCTTATACTAGCCTGCTCGACCCCAATTGGGTGCTTCCCACACAGCCACTCTAGGCAGGCTGGAGGACCTCTCTACTGCCCTTTTCTGGGGCAGGATGTTGCAAGGCTGTGAGGCCTCCAGCAGGGGCCTTCTGGACTTAGTCCCCCCCATCACAGGGCTATAGGAAACAGTAGCAATCATGTCTGTGCAATGCAGATTCTACCCAGCCTGCAGGCTTCATGCAGACTAAGGGGGGGAGAGTTTGTTTTTGTTTTGCTTTGGTTTTTGGTCTTTTATGCTGCACCCAACTCTGAAGGCACTTTGGCTGCCCCAATCCTCCTATGGATGAGAGGGACCCGGGGATTATGGGGGCTTGGTGCAGGGCCACAGCAGGGGTTATCCCCCCTGCATTCACCGCACAGGCGGCAGGAGCCAGAGAGGCCCGGCAGCCCTGATCCACTCTGCTCCATCCTGCCACCCTGTCCCATCCCGCTGTGCTCGGCTCCTCAGTGCCAGTGGGAAGTGGAGCACCCTGGCCCCAGGACGCTCCAATCGCTGCAGAGAACCAGGACGCAGCGGGCCAGGAGAGGGCATCACGGCGGGCAGGGTGGAGCAGGCTGCCAGGCTGCGCCAGCTCCCATCGTCTATTTGTGGGGGTGGTGGGGCGACCCCTGCTGCCACCACACCAGCCCCCCCATCTCCGTAATACCCTGGGCCAAGTTGCTTGGGGAAGGGGCAAAGGGCAGAGCAGAGGTGGGGCTTGGAAAGGGTGGGTCAGGATAGGGCCTGCAGCATGGGGGGTTGCTCAGGACGCCGTGTCCCCCCCTCAGGATGGCCTTGTCTGGAGGCCAGAGGTCACCATGCTAGTGCGAGGGCTAGGTTTACCTTAATGTTACACATGCACACAGGTACAGCCCAACTGTATGAAAGACTCAACAGACACATCCCAGCTCCTCCTGTGCTGTAGCCTTAGGACATGGCATCAAGGCAGGTTACTGTGTCATCTACCCCGATCCTTTTGATAGTCCACAAACACAAGGTGTAGAAACAGAGCAACAAATAACCCTGCCTAGGTGCACTTGGAGGAAAGAGGGAATGTGGAGAAACATGCCTGGAGCAAATTCTCAGCCCACTCTTATTTGCAAGGTGGGTGGCGATAAAAAGGTGTGTTCAGCAGCGAATGTTACTGAGAAGGTTAGTCGGGCACTCACTGGAAAAGGATTTCTTTGTAGCTATAAGGGTAGGAAAGATGGTTAATCTTTTGTGGAAGCCAGTGGTCCATACGTGGGGAAAACTGAATCATAGAGGGTGTGTCTAGACTACAGAGTTTTTTCCAAAAAAGTGGCCTTTTTTCCAAAAAACTTCTCCTGCGTCTAGACTGCTGCCACGTTCTTTCGAAAGTAAATCAAAAGAACACAGCAGTTTTTTTGACCGTGGAAAACCTCGTTTTATGAGGAAAAATGCCTTTTTTCAAAAGTGCTCTTTCAAAAAAAGGTGCTATGTAATGCAAACTTGCTTTTTCGAAAGAGAGCATCCAGACTACCTGGGTGCTCTCTTTCAAAAAAGCGGCTCGCTTTTTCGAAAGTACTTGCTGTTGTCTAGACGCTCACTTTCAAAAGAGGCTTTTTCGAAAGACTCTTTCGAAAAAGCCTCTTTTGAAAGAGGTTTGTAGTCTAGACATACCCGGGAGTGCTGGTCAGAAACAGGTGTGAGTTGTCTTGGTCCATGGTTATAAATGCCTAGTACAATCTAGGCAGTCCTCACAAGACGGAGAATTTGCTTCCATGCTTATAGTGTTGCATATGATTAGGAATGTCTGCACTTTCCTTTTTTAAAGTTTAGTTGTCATAGTTACAGAGAAAAGCTTGAAAACATGACCGCAGAAGGCAGAATACAAAAAGAATTCAAGTGTTATTCTTTAAAGTGTAATGATTTTAAGCCAGTCTCTTGATTTTTGAATGTTTGGGGTTAGCAGGGCTGCTCATTGCTAATTTGCAAGTTTGCTGTTATGCAGATATGGGAGTAGTGAGTATTTAAATACAATAATTAGAAATGGTTGAAAATGACATTTATTTCACACAGAATTTTTTTATAAGGCACATCTACACGGCAGGGCTAAAGCCAAAATAAGCTACGGAACTTGAGCTTCGTCAATTGTGTAGCTTAAGTCGAAATAGCTTATTTCGGCTTTTGGCGCTGTCTACACAGCAGGAAGCCCGAGAAAGAACACTCTTCCTCCAATTTCCTTACTCCTCGTTAAATGAGGGTTACAGGAGTCAGAGTAAGAAGTCATCCAGCTCGACATTATTTTGACATTACGTCGAAATAACTATTTGTAGTGTAGACACGGACTATGTTATTTCAGAATTACTGCTGGGTAGATGTACCCATACTTCCTGAGATTTTTTTTTTTTTTTCATCAAAAGAATCCAAAACATTTTTGGTTTTCAAAAACACTTTCTAGTGAAAGAAAGAAAGAAAGAAAGAAAGAAAGAAAGAAAGAAAGAAAGAAAGAAATTTATGCCCAAAACAGATATTTTACTTAAAATCAAAATGAAAAATTAAACTTTCACCTTCATTTCCATGCTGATATGTTGATTTATCTTCATATCTCAGCCTTGCATACTTCATGCCCTCTTTTTTTACTCTGTGTTTTTACAAGCCATAGAGTAGCTGTGCAGAGGATTTAATGTTATAGTTCAGGATCCTATGCCCAGCACTCGTGTTTCTCCATAGTATCCACTTGCATAGAATTGCAGCAGCCTTCTGCTCTTTACCATGCACCATGCAAAAACATGCGCTCAAGTTGGAGTAGTATTTTGCCAGCAGGAATCTAGAGTTCCATACGAGATCATCCATCAGTTCTTTTTTTACCTTACCCCTCCAAACTTCTTATGTTGCAATAGAGAGGAGACCTTTCCCTGTGAATGCGGAGGTTCTCATATCTCCACTTTTATAATAAAAATATGATTCTGTTGGGACCAGATCAAACTAGTAGTAATAAATACTCAGAGCTTATATGACAAAAATGTCCTCTCTCAGTATGGTCCAAAAATTTGACCAAAGATTTTTTTTAAACGTTGCAGGGGGAAAAATGGCCTGTTTTTAACCTGTTTATAAAATGGCTAAACTTTTGTCAAAAAGTCAACATGCTGATGATTTTTAATGAAAATTTTCAAAAGATTCAACTTTTTTTTTTCATTTCTCAACCAGCACTAGTTATCGTTGCTGTAAGATTGTGCAGCATTTTGCACAAGCCTTGGCACGGAAGAGGCAACTCTGTCATCATCTGTATGATTATCATCTGTATGCAGCCCTAGAAAGAGGCACAGTGATGTGTAGGATGTAAATGAAATTACCAATGAACTTACTGTCTGCTCCCCAAGTAGCTTGGAACTTCACAGCAGTGTGCCCACTAAGCTGTGCGCCGGGTGACCATCCAGGAGAGATTCGGGTGCCACCGATCTGATTCGCACAGCTGCCCAGAGCCAGCAGCCTGTGTTTGTATTGGTGGTGCACATCTTCACATGCCTTGGTGCATATAATAAAATTGATTCTACACATGGATGGAAAAAAATTAGAGGGAAGATTGCTTCACAGAGCAGTGCGCCGGCAAGGCGGAGTGGGTACCTATGATGGGAGTAGCATTTGGGTCATTGGGAACTTCTTTTTTTTCTAGGGCAATTGGTAAAAATTAAATGAGAGGGTTCTCCGAATGTTAGACGTAGGCTGGCAGAAAGGACACCTTTGGGAATAGGGAGAGGAGACAGTGCGAAGCAGGGAACAATTGTCCAACAGCTGGCATGGATCTTAGCTGATCAGAGGTGAGCCAGGGTTCATTCAGGCCATTGGACCTTGTTCTACAAGCTGTGGGTTTAGAATAGGATTTCATTCAGGGAAGTCCTATGGCTTGTGTTGCAGAAGGGGTCAGACTAAATGATCATAGTGGACCCTCTTGGGATTGTAGCCTATGGCACAGAAACACTAGCCTGCTGTTGACACCTTTTCCCTAGATGCACAGAAACTGGAGGTTGACACGCCCTGAGGTTGCCTCACCCAGCTGAACAATCCACCTCCCCCAGGGTGTCAGTGCTTAGCTTACTTTCTTCAGCACCGAGGCCTGAAGGCACAAAGGCGTTAGGTGCCTAAACCCTTGTTTTAAGCACCCAAGTCCCAGTTTCAGGACCATGGCGATGCACAAAACTCCCACTGAAATCCTGTAGGTGCCTCCTAGTTGCCACCTAAGTTTTGATTGTGAAAGTTCATTAAGCACCCGTGTTTCTGCTTCTGAGCACGAACCCAGCCACATCCCACCCAAGAGCGATTCACAAATGGGGGAGAAATAGACGTTTCGCTACTTACCAAGCCAGGCCCCTCGGGCAAGGTTACACTAAACACCCGAGGTGAATCAGAGGGGCAGGAGGAAGACTTTAAAAGGTTGCAGAGGGTGTCAGGCAAGGAGGGGTTGCAAGTGCTTTGGAGGGCAGGGTTAGAATTCACACTGATTTCGACAAGCGGGAGAAATGGTCTGAACTAGGGATGTAAAATATCGATTAATTGGCTCATTGAATAGTCGATGCAATTTGTATCGACTATTCGATAAGGGCACCTCCGCCTTTAAAGTGCAGCAACAGCCCCAGGACTGTTGCTACACTTCAAAGACAAAAGCGCTGTGGAAAGCACGGGGCCAACAGGGGACTCAAGCAGACCCCCGCTAGCCTCGTGCTCCCGTGGCGTTTCAGAGCGGCAGCGCCACATGGAGCCCGGGCTCCATGTGACGCTGCCACTTTGAAACCCTGCGGGGAGCCCAGTGTCAGGCTCCACGTGGTGTTTCAAAGTGACAGCGCTGCATGGAGCCCGGGATCAGTGGGGGAGTTCCCAGATGACCCAAGGCTCCATGCGGCGCTGCTGCTTTGAAACGCCACATGCAGCCCGGGACCAGCTGTGGACTCCCAGCTAGCCCCGGGCTGCATGTGGCATTTCAAAGTGGCAGACTCCAGGCTCTACGCAGCACTGCCGCTTTGAAATACCTCATGCAGCCCCGGACCAGCTGGGGACTCCCAACTGGCCCAAGGTTGCACGCGGCATTTCAAAGCAGCAGCACCACACGGAGCCCAGGGTCTTGCCCCAGGCTCCACACAGCGCTGCCGCTTTGAAGCTCCCCCCCCTTTCCCACTCCTTGCTGCCTCTTTCTGATAGAGGCAGCAAGGTTGGGAGGAAAGAGACTAGTCAACTAGCGTGTTGACTATTCGATAAGCATTTGCTTATTGGATAGTCAACTAGTGGAGTAGTCGTTCACATCCCTAGTCTGAAATCAATAGGATAAAATTCAATAAGCACCAATGCAAAGGACTCATCTCAGAAACTGAACAAATCCAAAACGGGAACTGACGGCTTAGGAAGGAGTACTGCAGAAAGGGATCTGGGGGTCATAGTGAACCACAGACCAAATGAGTCAACAGTGTGACATTGCTTCAAAAACCACAAACCTCATTCTGGGCTGTATCAGAAGGAGTGCTGAAACAAGGCACAAAAAGTAATTGTTTCGCTCTGCTCCATGCTTATAAAGCCTCATCTGGGGTATTGTGTCCCGTTCTGGTACCACACTTTGGGAAAGATAGGGACAAATAGAAATCAGAGGAGAACAACACAAATTATTAAATGTCTACACTGGTTAAAAAAAAGTTGTTATTTTTGTTTTAGTCTGGAGAAGAGAAGACTGGGGGGGGGCATGATAACTTTTCAAGTATGTAAAAGACTGTTATAAAGAGGAGTGTGATAAATTGTTCTCCTTATCCACTGAGCACAGGACAAGAAGTAATGGGCTTAACTTGAAGCAAGGGAGATTTAGGTGAGACATTAGGAAAAACTTCCTAACTGTCAGGATAGTTAAGCACTGGAACAAATTACCTAGAGGAGGTTGCAGAATCTCTGTCATTGGAGCTTTTTAAGAACAGGTTAGACAAACACCTGTCAGGGATGATCTAAATCATACTTAGTCCTGCCTGGTGCAGGGGACTGGATTCGATGACCTAGTGAGGTCACTTTCTGTCCTATGTTTCAATAACATTTATCTGAGTGGTTCGATGACTCAGGGTATGGAAGACCCCAGTTCAAATCCTGCCTCCACCTAAGCAGGAAGAAGAGATTGAAACAGGGATCTGCTATAATTCCAGTCATTAGTGGGGGAGGTCTAGGTTGGATATTAGGAAAACCTATTTCACTAGGAGGGTGGGGAAGCACTGGGAATGGGTTACCTAGGGAAGTGGCAGAATCCCTAGAGGCTTTTAAGTCCTGTCTTGACAAAGCCCTGGCTGAGATGATTTAGGGTACGTCTACACTTGCTCCCTAGTTCGAGCTAGAGATTCAAATGTAGCCGACCGAAATTGCTAATGAAGCAGGGATTTAAATATCCCACGCTTCATTAGCATAATCTCTCCCGTGCATTATTCCGCTCAACAGCTGATTCGAACCGGGAAGTGCGCTCCAGGACACGTTAGTTCGAATCAAACCCCTTGGTTCAAACTAATGTTACTCCTCAAAAAAGGCTCGAACTAGGGAGCAAGTGTAGACGTACCCTTAGAGACAGTAGGCCACACTTACAGGTTGGGGACTCTATCCCTGGGAAGCAGTGACCCTGAGAAAGCTTTGGGGGTCATGTCATGGAGTATAAGGCCAAAAGGGCACCAAAAGGGAGCAGAAAGTCACCTGGTGTGGCCTCTTGTGTATGTACCAGGCCACCAACCCCACCCAGCAGCTGTACTCTAAACCCTGCAGCCAAAGGTGGTGATGAATATGAACTGCCCGGGGGATACAATGGGCAAAAAGGTTAATACAACCCTGGGATGCTGAAAGAGGGAAATCAGAAGTTGAAGGAGATAAGTTACTTTGCTTCTGTACTAGGCACTGGTGTGACCACTGCTGGAATATAGTGTCCATTTCTGGTGCTCACAATCCAGCAAGGATGTTGATGAATGGGAGAGGTTCAGGGAAGAGCCCCATGAGGGTTTAAAGGATTAGAATAGCTAGTGATATAGTGACAGAGAGGAGGGCTCAATCTCTTAAGTTTAGCAAAGAGACAGGTAAGAGGTGACTGGAGTACATTCGGAAAGTACCTATAGGGAACCAAATATAAGATAATGGGCGCTGCAGTCAACCCGAGAAAAGCTAACACAATCCAATGGCTGGAAGATGAAGCTAGACAAATTCAGACTGGACATAAGGTGTCCATTTTTGAGAGTGAAAGTAATTAACCATAGGAGCAGTTTACTGAGACTCATGGTGGATTCTCTGTCACTAAACCAATGAGGAGCCCTGTGGCACCTTAGAGACTAACATTTATTACGGAATAAGCTTTTGTGAGTAAAACAAAAAGCTTATGCCCTAATAAATCTGTTAGAGGAATTCTGCACTGCACGGCTATTTTGAAATAAGCTATTCTGGAATAGCTTATTTGAAATAGCACGTCTACACTGCAGGGAAGCCTCAAAATTAGACTGAGGCAGGCTTCCCTAATGTAGACATGCTATCTCGATTTAGAGCCCCAGGCGGCACTGGGGAGTAATAACTTAGAATGGCCCTGGTGAGGGGCTATTTCGAAATAGCAGCAGTGGAGCATCTACACATGCCTTATTTCGAAAAGGCTATTTCAGAATAGGTGTTGTTCCTCATAGAATGAGGTTTACAGATTTCTGAATAAGCCGTCCATTATTTTGAAATTATTTTGAAATAACGGAATGGCTGTGTAGACGCTCACATCATTATTTCAAAATAATGCTAGTTATCTCAAAATAGCGGTGCAGTGTAGGCACACCCTCAGTCTCTAAAATGCCACAGGACTCCTCATCGGTTTTGCAGATACAGACGAACACAGCGACCCCTCTGAGAATTTTCACTGTCACTCGGAATTTTTAAACCATCATTGGAGGCTTTTCTAAAAGGTCTGCTCTAGGGATATTTTTCAGGGAACTCTGGCCTGGGTTCTTCAAGAGGTCAGACTAGATGACCACAATGCTCCAGTCTGGCCTTGAATCTCCCAGTCTGGATGAGAGTGGCAGAATCACTCTCGTGTTTGTGTTCGCTTTCTCTCTCGTGCTGCCAAAGAATCATTTGGCCAATTATCGACACATAGACTCAGGGGCACACAGGCCGTGTGGATATGTATTTCCTTATATTGATATATGTACGTATGTGTGGCAGGGGAGAGTATATATGCCAAGATGCTGTATGGTTGGTATGTAGTACATACTGGCCCCTCTCAAAAAGTTGATTCTAGTTCCAAAGTTATGATTGGTTTTACTGGCAATTCCCCCTTTTCAGTGCCTGGAATATTTAATATTTAATACCCAATGCATGTTCATATATTTTAATGATTAGTACAGATAGCAGCTCCACCCGTCAGTGATGCTATATCTTGATTTTATACTTAACGTGTTGTCTTGTATGTCATTACGGTTGTGGATCTGATTCTGGAGGTTAGCAAGGAGATAAGTCCTGCCTGTATAGACTGGATTTGGCCCTTGCAGTGTCCCAGTCATTCCCTGTATGTCTAGAAGTGAGTACCACAACTGGTGGCAGCAGCTTCTGGATGTCAAAAGCACTTTTGCTTGAGAAGGAATTGGCCGGTCATGCAGGTGGAACAAGAATGGGTGAGAGATGGTGTCAGAGGGCTTCCCCACTCCAGGAGATGGCTTGAGTGAAGGAGAACCCTGTAAGGCGGCATCTGGAACTGACCCTGAGTAGAGAGGCATATGCCCAGTGGCAAGTCAGGAGAGGTCCGTATGTGAAATGCCAGCTTGGAAATGAGTTAGCAGCGTAACTCCGTAACCTGCTGGTGAAGGAGGATAACGTCCCAGGTAAACCCATGGACTAGATTGCATGCAGAGTTCAAAATGGGGCACAGAAATTAGAGTTTCCTAAAAGGTAACCGCTGCTAGTTCCCAGCCTCCTTTATACCAAATGCAGCACTTCAAAAAATGATAGCCAGTGAAGTGTCTACAAAATTGGAGGAGACCTACGTGCAAATTACTCAGAGGTGACCCATGGGTCAGAAGATGGAGACTGTTTCCCAAGTGGGTCCCAAACCAGATGACATTTGCAGATGATGCTGAGGAGACAGATTTGCCCAGGAAGTGAGAAACCACATCAGGGAAACTAGAAGTTGCTGAAATAGAAGGGCCACCACCAGCAACTATTATAATGGCCAATGTGAAGACCTGGAGGCATCGACAGCTAGAAAAACCACAATGCTGTTGGACTCAGGATCTGAGATGAGTCTGATCCAGAATGAACACTCAGTGCTGAGGGGAAAGGGGAAGAAAATTTGCACTGCAGGAGTTAAATTAGCCACTAATGATCATCGGCCACTGCTGAAATCATGAGAAACCCAGCTCCCTCTGAATTTGGGGTCTATGCATCCTAAGTGGATATTTTGTTGTGTTGACCAATATTTCTAGAGCTGTTGTACTGGGAGTGGATTTCATCTAAGAGCATCACAAGAAGTCCTGGGGTATTCATCGAACACACTTGAACCTGGACAATATTCAGATACCCCTGAAGGATCTGAGTAGGAGCAAGTGTGCAACTTTTGGGGCCTTAGAGGTGACACCGCCATGCATACAGGATGACAGAGATGAACTGCTCCCAGTGGTCTCTCAGAATAAAGTTGTGGTGAAGCTAGGTCATCATGCAATAATACGCCTAAGCATAAAGGACTGCTGCAATGAATCTGTAGCAGCACTGAAGATATAAATATCCAGCCGGGATGGCTGAGTAGCAGAAGTCTGTTTCAAGCTGAACCAAAGAGGAAGTTCTGGGTAGGACCAATTAATGTGATTGGCCGGGAAGTTCAGCTAGTGAAAAATCAGACAGGGGACAGTGTCCAATGTAGGTAGTGTCTCAATGGGCTTCAGAGAGTTGGAGATCAAGAGCCGTGAAGCAGCCCAGTCGTTAAAAGACCTGGGCGTTGACTTGGGAAAAGCCGCCATAGAAGGCAGTGAAAGGAAGCAATTAGAACAGCTGCTGAGACAGCACAACACTGGACGGGGAGAGTGGACCAGAGAGTGTTCCTATGAGCTAGCCTGCACGTTGGATTACCCCGGTATATCAGGTCACAGTGAAAGAAGAGCTACATTGCATGGTGGAGAATGGTCTGACTGAGCAATCTACATCACTTGCCACATCCCCAGTTGTAACTGTGAAAAAGCCAAAAGGAGGCTTGAGGTTATGCATCAACTACCGGAGACTTCATCCGCAGATGGTTCCAGAGAGCCACCTGCATCCTCACATAGCAGACACTCTAGATAAAATGGGAGGAGGAAAATATTTTAGTAGTTCTGATGTGGTACATGGATACCATCCGATCAAAGTGACACTTTGCCCTGGTCTACACTAGGGCTTTATTTCAAAATTACCCCCCTTAGGTCGAATTAATAAGTGGAACATCCACACTACCAAGCCCGTTATTTCAGAATAATGGGCCGCTTATTTTGAAATCTGTACTCCTGCTTTCCTCAAGGAATAATGCTAATTCTGAAATAGTGATTTCAAAATAGCGGTAGTGTGGACACGCTCGTGCTGCTATTTTGAAATACCTACTTCCCAGATTCATTCGAACTAGTTACTCCCCTGTGCTCCCTGGGGCTCTAAGTCGAGGTAGCACATCCACATTAATGGAGTCTGCCTCAGACTAATGTTGAGGCTTCCCTGAAGAGAGGACATGCTATTTCGATGTTGTTATTTCGGGAGTTATTAAATCGATTTTACATGCCTTTTAGGATCTAGAAAAAATCTGTCTCTGTGACTCCCTATGAACCGTTTCAATTGTGCAGAATGACTTTTGGATTCACGGAGGCACCAGACGTGTCAGAGAATAGTAAATAATCTAACCCAAATTTTGAGAATTGAGGACATCCCCACATGATTTCATTTGTTTCTCTACATGGGAGGTACCTCTGGTAGGAGTGGAAAGAGTTCTAAAACTTTTTAAGGAGTCAGGATTGAAATGTGTGCAATCCAGAGGCACTGAGAAACGGGAGAGTGAAGTCTGCTCTGTAGCCTTAGCTAAAAACCAGCTGGCTTTTAGCGTGTGCTGTTGAAGCACATGGCTTTAGCCCCAAAGGTCACAGGTTCAATCCCTCCTGCTGATGACCAACCTGGCTCTACACATGCAGAAAACCAATGTCTGTGTGCAAGGAGTCACATCACCTTCCTAGAACATATAGTCCGTGAGAATGGATTGGAGCTCCAGTCCCAAAAATGTACTGTGATAAAGGATTGGAAGGTTCCTACAGTCTTGGAAGATGTACTGAGTTTGTAGTCTACTGCAGCTTCTTTGAGAGATTTGTAAAAATAATTTGCACAGCAGACAGCACCCTTATGCAAACTAAGTAAAAGCAATTTGGTCCTTTGATGGACGAAAACTAGAAAACGTTTGAATCACCAAAGGAAGGACTTTGTGATCCATCGCTTAAATTCCCAGATCTATCCCAGCAATTCATTGTAACTTGTGATGCCTCAAAGCCTGCTATCAGATTGGCACTTGAACTAATTGATGTGCTTCGTAGGCACAGAGTGGTAGCTTGTGGAGGTTGCAGGTTAAATAAGAGGAAAATCAAGTATTCAGCCATAGAGCTAGAGTGTCTGGAAATTGTGGACTTCCCGTCGGTACAGAATTAAAAGTGTACACAGACCACAGGGCCATGCAATGGCTCCTTACAAAGCACACTCAAGAGGGACATCTGGGGAAGTGGACTTACAAACTGTCTGCATACATGTTCATCAGTCACCATTGCCCTGGTAAGCAAAGTGTGGTTGCGGATACTCTCAGCTGCGTGAGGGCAACAAGAATCAACTGCTCTTGTGTGCAGAACTGGCAGGAATGGTCTAAGGAGCCCGTGTTGTGTTCAATGTTCCCCTCGATCTACTGAAGGAAATCCAGACTGGAGAGAGTCAACATGGTTCAGGAATATTATCCATTGAACTCACCACCAGCTTGCTAAGGTGTGAAGGTAAGAGGATTGTCTATAGAGGCAAGTTTATAGAGAATGGCACGGGAGTGTCTTCATGCAAACAAAACATCAAGCCACCTGGGAAGACACTAAGCCAGGTATCTGACAAATGTTTTTGGATGACAGCAGAAGTTAGGGACTGAGTTCTTTACTGATCAACCTGTCAAGGAAGGAAATTGCCAGCAAGATGAGGAAGAACTCCCTCAGGGGATATATCCCGACCCCGTAACCCCTGGGAATTCATACAGATTGACTTGGAAAATTCCCTGCCAGTAACAGCAGCTAGAAATCAGTATTTGCCAGTAGTGTTGAACGCCTTCTCAAAGTATGTGATGGCCCAACCACTGAACGCTAAAAAGACTGGTTACACAGATTAAACATCCTGAGCACGTGTGTTATGTTACAGCCCTGAATTACATGACGACATGCTATTTGTTGCACAGAACTCCTGCCTCCTTCCCGGCACAGACACGGCAGTTACAATAACAAATGCAGAGATGGTCATGCTCTGGACGAACGTTTTAGCAGCAGAGACAGAGAGAAGCGGATAGATGTTGGCAATACTAATGAGGACAACATGAGAGAAATTAGCGAGAGGATACGGATGGAGCAGCAGAACACATTAGTACTCTGGGGTGTAAAATAAAGACACGGACAAATTAGAAACATAGGAATTGCCAGAGCAGGTCCTCCCAGGGATCCATCTTGTCCAGTAGCCTGCCTCTGAGCGTGACCAGCATCAGATACGCCAGCCCACGGAAGAACAACAGGTTGAATCTTCCTTGTCCAGCACCCTCAGGAGCTGACCTGTCCCATATGAGGGATTTTGGTGGACCAGGAGAGGTCAGATCTGCCACTCTGCTACTGCCCTGCCCCCAGCCCTGGACCAACCCACAGGCTCTCCTGGTCCGCCAGATGTGCAGAGCCAAGCCACCAGCCCTCCACCGAGACTCTCTGGTCCTGGAACTTCTGTGGACATGCTGGACCATGGATGTTGCCAGACCAAGGAGTCCCAGTTTACAGAGGTTCAGCCTGTACTTTCCTAACTCCTCTCTCTTATTATTATTTATTTGTATTTCTGTAGTGCCTAGGAGTCCCATTTATGGCCCAGGGTCCCATTGTGTTAGAAACATAGGACAGAAAGACAGCCCCTGTCCCACAGAAGTTAGGTCTAGACTTATGGCCTGAATAGGGTGACCAGACAGCAAGTGTGAAACATTGGGACAGGAAGTGGCGTGTAATAGGTTGCTATATAAGACAAACTACCCAAATATTGGGATTGTACCTATAAAATTGAGACATCTGGTCACCTTAGCCTTGAAACAGGAGAGTTTAGTTCTCTAGATTTTATCCCTCTTCTATATATCGATGGAGTCTGTTATGATCCATAGGAATGGCTAATGCTGTTTTGAATCTTACTAAGTTCAGTACCCTGTGGCAATGAGTTTGATTATTCACTGTGAAAGTTTCATAGTTTTTAAATGGACCATTACGAAGTCTTACTCTGCAAAACACAGGCCTAAACATCTCACCCAGTGACTCCTGTGAGTAGCCCAACTTGTGGTCAAACTGAAGCATATCTTTTACAAAGACTACCAGTCTTTCATGACTCCAAAAGATGGAGACTCCGTTACATCCCTTGGTAATCTGTTTCCATGGTCAGTCATTCTTCTTGTGAAACGTCTGCCTCTTATTTCCAATTTGGAATCTTCTGACTTCCCTTTCCACACGTGAGTCTGCTAGGCTCAAAATCCCCTCAGTGAGTTAGTAGCCTAGGGTATGTCTACACTTGCAGCCTATTTCGGAATAGGTCTGCAAATGTAGGCATTCGGAATTGCAAATCAAGCACGGGATTTAAACATCCCGCACTTGATTTGCATCTTCCCGGCCGGGCGCCATTTTTAAATTTACAAGTCCAGAATAACTGCCCGCGTCTACACGCGGCAGTGAAACGGGTGTTCAAAATAAAGCCCTAGTTCGAACTACCTGTTAGAAAAAAAATGAATGCACATTAGAAAAAAAATGAATGCATATCTGCTTATCTCTAGTTTGGCAAAGCTCCATTAGTTTCTCATTTTAAGGCATGTTTTCCATGATATGAGTCATCCTCGTAGCTTTTCTTTGTGGCCCTTTTCCATGCTATGAGTCATCCTCATAACTTTTCTTTGTGGCCCTTTTCCATGCTATGAGTCATCCTCTTAGCTTTTCTTTGTGGCCCTTTTCCATGCTATGAGTCATCCTCGTAGTTTTTCTTTGAGGCCCTTCCCTGAAATTGTGGGAGCATAAGGTAAAAGTACAGAGGGAGGCGAGGACACAATGGCAGCTGGAAAGCCAATTTCTGGAGTGGGACAGGAGGATGGAAAGCCACAGCTGAAAATACTGAAGGACCAGAGAGCAAGGTGAGAGGCAGACCAGGAGAGCACAGAATCATGGAAGGAGGGGAAGCAAAGCCGATGAGATTGGCTGGCTATGTTGAAGGTACCAGAGCAAGCACGGACATTAAGAACAGAGACTGTATCTAGGAAAATCCCAGTTGGCATTGGCGACTGGTGAGGACAGTTTTGGAAGAGGGGAGGCCGTGCGTGCCAGACTGCATGGGGAAAGCGCCAGAGAAGAAGGGAGTAGACAGCACTCTGGAAGACCTGGGAAAAAAGTAACAGCACAAGATATTAAGCAGGCAGGACGGGGAGGCTGATACTAGAGCAGGTTTGTCAGCAGAAGGAAGAGATCAGTTAAAGGTAGAAGAGAGAAAAGGAGTTCAAAGTGAAGTGAAGAGGCACTGGAGCACAGGGGACAGTTTGAGGGTGCTAAGTGCTAATATCACAGGGTATGTCTACACTAGCTCGTTAGTTCGAGCTAGGTAGGCAAATGAGGGCAACCGGAGTTGCAAATGAAGCCCGGGATTTAAATATCCCGGGCTTCATTTGCATGTTGCCGGGCGCCACCATTTTTAAATCCTCCTTAGTCCGAACTAACTGCCCGTGGCAGTTAAATGTTAATTCGAACTAACTCCTTAGTTCGAATTAACTGTTACTCATTCCACGAGGAGTAACAGTTAATTCGAACTAAGGAGTTAGTGTAGACATACCCACATTGTTTAAGAGCAGGTTAAGTCAGGGATGGTCTAGCTGGTACTTTGTCCTGCCTTGAAGGCAGGCGACTGGACTAGATGGCCTCTAGATGTCCCTGCCAGTCCTACAATTCTACGCTTCTATGAACAAAATATAACTGCAGTTGAGGAGGGAGAGGCATGGGTAGCATGGTGAGGTGGAACAAGGGCTGGGATGGCAGGGGGAGATGCCAGGTGTAGCTGAGATGTTGGGGCAGATTTGCAGGTGGTGGGGAGAATTGGCGGGGTCACAAGGGAAACAGGAATAATATTGAGATATTGAGCTTGCCAGACTTTACCTTTAACTTGCTTTCAGATTTCCTTACCAGTGGCCCATCCCGTCCCTTTTTCTCTGCAGCCCACCCGTCCCAGGGTCTGCAAACTGAGAGAGGTCCCAGACTCTGCTCCCCACCCCCCAGACCTTTGGGCCACCATCTCCTTGTGGTGTTTCAGCCACCTCTTCTGCGTCTGTGCTTCCTCTGGGAGTAAAGATTGCAACAATTCACATGGCAAGACGAGGGGGGGGCAGGCAACCCTATAGCCACCTAGGTGCCTCTCGGACCATAACACATGCATGAAGCAGGATCCCACCAAGAGGGAAATTTGGGGTGCAGCACCTGCTGTGACCTCAATTCCATTACTTGGCCAGTCCCCTGCCCCCCCCTTAGGAAAATTCTGGTTGCGCCCCTGCCTGTGGGGTTAACACCCTCTTCCCTGGAGCATGCTGGCCTTGGAACCTCGAACCTAGAGGTTTCCAGGGCTGATTTTCCGATGTCCGCATGAGCCACGAGTGACGGGCGCCTCCACAAATCAACTTCTCAGCGTGTCGGCTCAGATCCCCCAAACCAAGACACCAGGGGTGACATGGGTGGCCATGGGGGGTGCATGCCCCCCCAAGCATCATGGACAGGAGGAGCAAGAGGCCAGCCACAGCAGCTGGGGGGGGACCTGGCACCCACACCAGGGGTCCGCCCGCCAGCCCGCACTCACTGGCAGCCGTGGGGAAAGCGGAGCAACACAGCCCCAGCTTCCTCCGCTCTCCCGGCCACATTGCTCAGGGGAGGGGCAGGACACATGCCCGCCCTTCCCCGCACTCACCGGCAGGAAGCGGAGCAACCAGGCCGGGAGAGCAGCGCACACTGGGGTCACGCTCTTTTGTGTCCCCTGCCACTGTCATTGAGTGGGGGGGGAGGGCGCCCTGGCATCACTAGTCCCCCCGGGCATGACCAGGGTGGGGAGAGGCCGTCCCTGGAGGATTGTCCCGTGTGCCCCCTCACCAGTCGCCCCGAGAGAACACACCTGAAAATGCCGGCTGGGGAGCCAGCCAACAGCCCCGCTGAGCATGGTGCGCCTTGTGTGGCCCTCCGGCCCTCGCCCTAGCCGGATGGGAGAATGCCCTGGATGTCCAGGGGAAGGCTGCCTGGGAGCCCGATGTTGGGATGAGGCAGGAGCCACTGCTCTGAGTGGGACTTGGGGGCCTGCCAAAGGGACCGAAGGGACGATTCTGAGGGCAGAGCAGGAAACAGGGGCCGCAGGTGACACCTGCCTGCCAAAAGGCCCCAACCAGCAGCTCTGAAGGGACGTTGCTTACAGGTCTGAGGTGCGGGGGCTCTTTTTCTGTCGCCCGCTCAAAATTTGCATTCAGGTTCCATCCCTGAGCACTAGGCGGGGGGGTGTTTTGAACCAAAGGGAAGGGAACGGCCTCCCTTTGCTAGGGAGTGGACTGTGTAAATGCACCGAAAACTTACTGCACCCCTCTGATGCCCACAGCACTGCAGTTGGTCAGGGGACGTGTCCGAGGGAGGGGTGGCTGGGGAGAGGAGCAGTCGAAGTGTTAGGGCTGTGAGCCACTATTCATTTACAAACTATAATGAATGTGATGTTTAGATTAATTTCTGATGCACTCTCAAAGGTGCACGGAAAGCATTTTTCCTTTATTATAATGTTGATTGCTTATTGGGGAGATAAATCTAGCTGTCAGTTATGCACTGACTTACCAAAACTTTCAGACCGAGCAAGCATGTATACACAAGGAACAGATGTTTGCAGCTCTCCCGTTAAAGGGACAGCGTTACCTTTTCCCAGTAGCTACTATTAAGGAAAATCTATACACTATGGCTATGTCTACACTACAAGATTTTTGCGCAAAACCACCTGTGTGAGCGTCCACACCTCAAGCACGTTTTCGTACAAGAAAATCTACAGTCAATCAACAGAACAGAGGGCTTTTTGCGGTGCATAACAAAGCATAACTCCTTTTTGTGCTACAGCTCTTGCACAAAAAGGCGTGTGTGGACGCTCCACAGGGGTTTCTTGCGCAAAAAGAGACTATCCAATAAAGCACAGGTGCTCCAGAGCTCTCTTGCACAAAGGCACATCACAAAAGTGATGCGCTTTGAGGTGTGAACGTGCTTTTGCCCAAGAAGGTTTTGCACAAGATCTCTTCCGCAAAAGACTTCTTGCGCAAAAACCCTCCAGTGTAGATGAAGCCTATAAGGAGGACTTTTACTTTCTTTTGTAGCTTATGATCTAATTACAAGGGAAGACAGAAACAGAATCATGGGTGTTGGCTTTTGGTTTTGTCGACGCATGCTTTTGAAGAGGTGTCTGTTGGTGGAGGAGCCTATGCCAGTGTTGCAGGAGGCTATTTTCAGCGAATTTATACACTCCTTTCATATTCAAGTTATTGAATTTGTCTAATCATTGTTATCTTTACTATTTTAAGAGTGATTCAGTCGTTTATGAACTACATAATTACATTATCATGAATCACTGTACATTAAAATTATCAGAATCACCTACAAGCTTCTTCACTAATGTCCCGACATGTCTCATTGGAGACATGATGTCTCACTGGAGCTCTCCGGATGAAAGAGTCAGCAGTCTTATTTACACCTAGGTTCCCTGGTATTGCTTTGATGTACGTTAAGGACAGCTACATGAGTCAGTTGCTCAGTCCTAGGGGTGTGAAGGTTTAACCAGTTAACCAGTAAGCCTCATCCTTAACGGGGGAGGCTTATTAATTAAGGTAACTGGTGTGGCTGGAGCTCCAACCTTTTGGGAGGCTCACCGCAGACAGGGGCTGCTCCAGGTGCCCAGCTGGAGCAGCCTCTGTCTATGGCAGGTCAGGCCACCCTGCAGGAAGGGGCTGCTTTGGCCAGGCTGGACCAGCTCCTGTCTGCGGCGGGAGGTGGGGAAGTGGGGGTGTTCCAGCCCAGCAGAGTGCAGGGGGACCACTCGAGTGCAGCTCCCTGCTCATCCCCATTGAATAGGTTAACCCAGGGGGTCTCAAACTTTGTGATACCATGACCACCCTCTAAGTTGTTCGTGACCCCCCGGGAGTTCGGGCCCCACAGTTTGAGAAACGCAGGGTTAACAGGTTAAACAATATATTTAACCGGCTAGCCAATCTCTAATGTGTCCTGTTGATCACTGGAGATCATTTTTCAGGGTATGTCTACACTGCTTTTAGTGGCAGAGCTGCGTGGACACGGCCATGTCGCTAAACGTCCAACAGTGTCAACACAGTGGGCACTTTTGCCAACAAAAAACTTCCACCCCCTAGGCGGGGTGCTTGCTTTGTCCCAGGCTGCGGACAAAGCACTATTCACACTAGTACTTGCTGCAGCAATTTTTTTGTCATTGGGGGTGGTGGGTTTAAACACCTGGGAATGATGAAACTTAGTCACTCAATTGCAAGCGTAGACAAAGCCTAAGTCTTGTGTGGGTGGGGAATGAGTTCAGGAGGATGCAGGCACGGTGAGAAGGGTTCTTCCACAAATGACTCCAAGAGCTCTTTCTTGACAGCTAATTTAGGCACCATCGTTCGGTGGGTATCCCGGGGATTCTTTTTGGCCATGTCCATTGCTTTGCATTTAACACTGACATTTACCTGCCATTTCCTTGCTGCGAGAGCCCTTTGCAGTCTGTTTTGGACTGAATTGTGTCTCATCTGCAAACTTTGCCACCTCACTGTTCACCCCTTTTCCCAGATCACTTACAAGTCTGTTGACTAGGACTGGTTTAGCCCCTTGAGGCAGTGCCAATATTTACCCCACTCCTTTCTGAAAATGGACCATTTATTCCTACTCTTTGATTCCTACCTTTAACTGGAGTGCGTGGGAATGTTTTCAGGACCATCTAAGGAGCCTTAATTTGATTTAATGGCCAGCCCTTTGTTATCGTAATTCCGCTACCTCTGTTTCTAAACAAACTCTCTGCCCCCAGAACTCATCACTCTTCACGCTCAAGCTCTGATTCTGAGGTGCTAAGCACATATTTTTTCCCATGGTTGTCGGGCTTAAGAACCCAAGGAGTTGGTGCCTATGAACAAAATATTTTTCTCTTTGTTTCTATTTCGGTCTAGACAGAGAAATGATAGACACCTTAATCTGTATGTAAAGTCCATATGCAAAATAACGGTCGATGACATTTATATATTTGTGTACACGGACATACATACCCACACATGCATTTACATGTCTTTACTTAATATGTAATTACACAAGATCAGTGGCTCTCAACGAGGGATACATGTCCCCCTAGGGGTACGCAAGCGGTCTTCCCAGGGGTACATCAACTCATCTAGTTATTTACCTAGTTTTCCAACAAAAAGCACTAGCGAAGTCAGTGCAAACCCAAATTTCACACAGTGACTTGTTTATATGTCTCTGTCCCCTAGACACAGAAATGCAAGTACAATATTTACATTCCAATTGATTTATTTTATAATTATGTGGCAAAGATGAGAACATAATTAATTTGTCAGCAATACCATGCTGGGGCACTTTCGTATTTTTATGTGTGATTTTTGTAAGCCCGTCATTTTGAAGTGAGATGAAACGTGGGGGGTAAACAGGACAACTCTGACTCCTGAAAGGGGTACGGTAGTGTGGAAAGGCCAAGAGCCACGGCAGTAAGGGGACTCATGGCCACAGGGTATGTTTGGAGCCACAAGAGCTCAGTGAGAGTCAAAAAGGGATTGGTCATTTACATGGGTAACGAACATGCCAGCCACATTACACCAGTTAACTTTAAAAAGAGCGTTTTTCCACAGAACCCCTGTTTCATTCCATGCCAGGTTAGTTACTGAGCAGCTGTTCAATACTTCGTTCATCCCCTTTGTCCACTGTGAGGCCCTCGGCCTCGTTAACAAAGTTCCCCTTAAGCTGCTTGGCCGCGCAGCCACGCAGCTTCCCAGTAAGCCCCGTGCAGGGGCTCGAGGCTGCTACAGGGAGAGATGTCTCTCCCAAGCCCCAGGGCTGCAGCGGCTGGGGCAGTTCTGGGCTGGGGCCGGAGAGGAAGAGGCCAGCACAGCAGGTCTGACTTCTAGGTGGGAGGCCATGGGGCTCCGCGTGTTGCCGCCGCTGCTGACCAGAAGCACCCATGAAAACCCAAACTTCAGTCCCCCTGCCCCACCCTGTGCCCTCCCAACTGAGCGCCACCCCAAACTTCTCATCCCCACCCCCACCCCAAAGACCACGCCCCCATCCCAGAGCCGTACCCGCTCCTGTTCCCCAGCTACGGCCCAGAACCCATTCCTCCTCCTGCACCCCAACCCCCAGTCCTGAAACACTCCCCAAACCTGGAGCCCCCTCTTGCATCCCCAGGCCCACCCCAGAGCCTCTCACCCCTTCCTGCATCTCAAGCTCCTGCCTCAGCCCACAGTCCCCTCCAGATCCTCTGTCCTACCCTTCCCCCCCTTCCCCGGCTGGAGCCTGCACCCCAAACTCCTCATCCCCAGCCCCGATCCAGAGTCCACACCCCCAGGCAGCACCCTCACCCCTTCCACACCCCAACTACCTGCCCAAACCCAGAGCCCCCATGTAAAGCTGGGCTCCCCATTTAGAGCTCTCACCCCGATCCCTCGGCCCCACCCCCGCCATACACCATCCAAGCGTGGAATGACTTTTGTTATGTGATATATCGCCTCCGTATTGGTGCACATAACAAAAGTCATTCCCCACGTGGACATCAAAAATGAGAGGGACCACTGTTTATGAACTGCCCGCTATCTGAGCCCCGCTCCAAAGACAACATTCTTAATTTCTTCATGGGCTTTTCTGTGGCCCTCGTCGCTACTGGCTCTGACTGCATCACGAACATTAATGAATGTATCTTCACTAAGCCTCTGACATGAGGGGTTTGCCGCCTCCTTTTACACACAGGGAGCTGAAGCATTAAGGTCAAAAAATAGCCATCCATTTGGAATGCCCACTTTGAGGCACCTAAGATTTCAGTTTTCAGAGTCCTCAGCACTGCAGAGCACTTTCTATGTTCAGAGCACGGCTCCCATTGACTTCAGCTGCAAGTGTGAATGCTCAGCACATCTGCAAACTGGAATCCAGAGGGCCAGGTTGGGCACCCCGAAAATGGGGCACTAAATGATTAGTGACAACCTGTGACAAGTTTGGTTTATGTGACTTACCCAGCATCTCACAGGAACTCTGTGCCAGGCACAAGGACCCAGTTCATCAGAGTAACATTGCTTTCCGGCCCTCTTTTCACTTCTTGCACTCCTCTGCCACATTCACGACCCATCGTCCAACTTCTTACAGACCAGAGTCTCCTTCGCTAAACTCCTAATTCATTGTGCACTCTGAATGAATCAAAAATAATATGTAATCGTGTAATTAAACACCATATCATAATACATACAAACACAGGAAACAAATCCTAACTCTGGCATTTCCTGAATTTGGTGGGCTTGACATACAGCTGTGTGTGTAAGAGAGAGAGAGAATTCCTACATTTTTAAAAAAGCAAACTGAAAAACAACCCCAGAAATGCCGTCATGTGGCATCTTACAGATGCCTGTAACAAAGTGTACTAGGTTTGGAGGCCTCGCGGCCCTGCCTCACCCTGCCTCAGAACAGAGCAGTGAGAAGTCTTCCAAGCATTCTAGAGTGCCTGCAGAGGAGTGGCCAATCAGAGGGGCTGATGGAGCAGCCAATCAGAGGCCAGAATGGCCTGATAAAAGTCAAGCAGCAGAGCAGAGCCTTCAGTTGCTGTGTGGAACCTGACAAGGGAGGAAGGGGCTGCCTGGCTGGATAAATGCACAGCAGGACCATGGACAGCTCACCACAGAGCTTTAGGGGGCAGCGGAGTTAGTCTGTTACAGAAAAAATAACAAATGGTCTGGTAGCACTTTATAGACTAACGAAACATGTAGATGGTATCATGAGCTTTTGTTGGCACAGCCCACTTCTTCACATGACCAGAGTTATGAGTTGGGGATATGAAAACTCGAAATAAATAGGCAAGGGGAAGGGGAGTGGGGAGAGAAAGAAAAACGGAGGGGGGTGGGAGACAGAGCATCATTAACTATTGTTCACCAGACAGAACTGAGCCCAGGGAAGGCTGCCAGAGACCAGTTGCTTGGCTGGTTGGATAGAATAGCAGCAGAACCATGAAAAGTTCGGTGTAGGCAAGCTGAGCTCAGGGACTGAGTGCAGAAGCTGGCCAGATCAGACATGGGTACCGAGATGGGCCTGGCTGGTCTAGTTGCAGACTGAACCTAGGGAGGGCTACTGAAAAGAACATGAGCGAAGGGTACTGAGATGGGGCCTAGCTGGGAACTTGAAGAAGGCAGTGTCTCTGGGAAGATCCATACCAGGACTGTGATACGAACTTGGGACTGCATACACTGGAAGGGGAGACAACATATGTAACTTGACTGGAGTGCTGAGCTGCTGAAGACCTGCCAAGAGAATCGTTGTCCGGTGGGGGCAGGGAGGGCACTCACGAGAGATGCGTGCTGCCCCACTGAAAGAGCTAAAACCAAAAGCAGGCTCACACCCATGCAACCAAAAGGGGCCGTCCCATGAAAGGCTGTGATTTCAGGCATGTCAGCCAGAGAAAGGGGGTGCTAGCAAGAGGTGAGTGCCAACCCCATTACAGCACCCACTTGGCTCATCAGCAGGGTCAGAACTTTTAAATCCACTGCATCGATCTCTGCTACTTCAGCTAACAGAGTCACTGATAACACCAGTAGGCTGTTATCCACTAGAGAGCTCTGAGACACACACTTTGCCAATGGGTATCATGGATATCTCCTGATAACTGAGGAATGAAGAGACGAGTGGTCAGCATTAGCAGCTAAGGAGGGAGTGGAGCATGCCCAGGGAGGATGGAATCTTCAGAGATCTCAGCTGCTCAATTTGATGTCTCCACGGAGCATGTGCAAACTGAGATTAATCAAAGGTTTGACCAAATGTGGGCACATTTTCACAGGGACAACGCAAGGCACATCCCTGACACAAAATCCGCGCTCTTGACAGATGTCAAGTCAATGCTCCACGTTATGGGAGTGGTAGCAAGTCCCAAAGAAAGAGTTGGCAGGTTTTTTTAAACTCCCAAAAACAAAGTATTTTGCTCTGGCCTTTTTTCTCAGAACATGAGTGCTTTAGTGGAGAGCTGTTACTTTACAATAGGGACGAGTGGCTACAGCCTTGAGTTAAAGGTGCAATTGCCTATTCACTGTATACTGTTAGGGCTTGATCCACCGCTGGTGTAAATTGACCAAGCGCTACTGAAGGCAATAAAACTATACAGTCTTGCATCGGATGAGGATCTGGCCTTTAGCACCTGAGCCTGGGGGCGTCTATCATTACACAAAGAGAGAGGCCAGAAGACCCATGTTTCCAACTTCTGCTTGTCAGTCAATAGCTTTGGGGCAGTAGGACTAATTTAGGTTTTGGCAGGTGAACCCGATGTGACTAATTAGATCATGTATGGGCGCATTTATATACGTGTGAATTATCGGTCATGTTGTGGAGGACGTTACCTAGGACCCTCTGCATTGTTCCGAAGAATGTTAGGGGACTTTGAGTGCCACTTACGGAACCCCCCAGTCATCTCCATCTCGTCCCCTCGGATCAATAGACACAGTATTTTCCTCGGGGACTAAGGATCAATACTTTGAGCAAAGGGTGCATCCTGCAAATCTCTTTGCCCAGTGCTGTTTCCGCTATCTTTGGCTCTAGATGGGAGAATACGTTTATGTTTAAGCAGGAAACGGAATGAATGTAGTCCCGGTCTGTCACCGATGAGCTGACCCAAAGCCCACTGTAGTGAAAAGATGCCTAGCGACTTCAGTGTGCTTCGGGCCGGTCCTGGGCACACACGTCCCTCCGGTACTCAGGCTTTATCACACAGAGGCTCTTTTGGGACAGCATACTAATGCCTGGTCCATGGATGTATATCTGCAGCTGTGCTATGACGTAAGAGAAGGCAAGCTTCCATTGATACTTACTAAGGAAGAAACACACATCTTCCTGTCCGTTGCAGCTCTCTGAGAGCAAAGCAGTTGTCATTCGGCACTCAAAGGATGGAATCTAACTACAGCAGGTTGGATCAGGGATGGGTGTGGATTATTGGGGGACTTTTCTGTTTGGGGTTCTATTTCTTCCCCTCTTCCCATCTCTCCCATTGGTACTAAATGAATTTCAGTGTCAACAGAGAATCTCTTGAGCCCAAAAGCAAGATCATTTTAAAATTCCAAATGGTTCATTGCCTGTTACAGGGATTTTTTTCTCGTCAATTACACGTTTAGCATTAATTGCTGTGCTTCACACGGTGACCTCCATGTAGAATTATTTATTGGGCTGGAAAGTTTCACTGAAAGCTATTAATCAATATTCTTAGCTTCTGAGCAGAAACTTTTACACTATGCCCCACCAAGCAACTTAGAGCCTTTTTAATCCATTTAAGTGATGCCCTAATTTGTCAGTAATGAAGCACAAGGCAATTGGATAAAAACGGGGAGCTCTCCTATAGCCAATGATCAGCATCTAGCGTAGCCTTGTGTCAAGAATTTGTTTTGATATTTCACTGACTTTTTAATGCCCATGAAAACATTTAAGAGTCTCTGTGGAGCAGTCAGTGAAAACTAGAACCCCTTTTTAGCCTAGTTATAACTGCAACCTTAATTAATTTTTTCTTGCTATTGTGTATTAATGTCTTTTATGTATTTATTACCATTATTTATTAATCAGGAAGCAGTGCCCCATCCCCGTGGTGTCTTATTGCACTTTGGAGTGCAGCATTAGGGTGCTTATAGGGTACTAGCTATTAGGGACCACTTACAGGATTAGATGTCTTATTGATCTGCTTGGGCATGGGAAAAACCATATTCTTATTTAGACTCTTCTCCAATTTCCCAGAAATCCGGTAGCGCTGGTGCGAAACGAGCATGGACATAGATGGAGGCAAAGCTAGGAATTCAATCAGATGGATGGAGACAGGTGGTAGGAGCCACAGCGCCTACTGGCAGCTTGATACTGCGCTACTCCAAGAAAGCAAACTCACCTGTGGTTTCAGCAGAGCCCTTATGCACAGCCTTCATTTTAAGCATGTGCTTATGTCCCATTCACATTAAAAATAGGGTTGTGTCGAAATGCTCAGCTGAATGAGGGTGGACTTAAGCACATGCTGAGCACGTTGTTGAAGCACAGCCTTAAACACTAGCCACAGCGGGTAAAAAGGGTTGCAGAGAGCTTGTGCTTTCACGTAGCAAGTCAAACTCCTTTTGCTGATCTTAGTATAGACCAGAGATTTTCGAAGTGCAAGTCATACCCCAGTACTGGGTTGCAGAAAGTCAGGCACTGCGTCTCCCTGCTGTAGGGTGACAAGGTGACCAGTGGGGGGGGGGGTGCTAAGACAGCTTCCTGCATGTCCTGCCCTGGAATTGGTCAGCAGCAAGCCCAGCTCCTAGGTGGAGGCAAGTTGCCAACTTTCACAAGATAAAAAAAGCAAAACAAGCCAATAGATGAAGCCAATCCTAGTTCAAATCATGCCCAAAATTTTTCAAATCACTCTGTCCATCTTTGCTCTTGTCAAAAGATAGACTTATGCTGAGTCATGGGCATCAATGATTTTCTTCAACTGGGCCGCGAGAAAAAAAGTTTGAAAATCGCTGCTATAGGCTGATCTGAGTATAGATACTGACCTCCACTGGAATGACCAGCCACCTCTCGGGTAAGCGCATATTATTCCTGATTGGTGAGATTTCTCAGAGAAGGGTAGACATCTGCTCTCTTGGGCATGGTGAGCCATGTGATGCTCCGTGTGTAATGCAAATGTGCATATTAGTCAGGCTTGGAGAAAATTGGTAATCACGCCACCACTATGCTGAGATTTCATTGTTATAATCATCCGTATCAGCTCGCTGGTTCTTCTGGCTCTTGTTATATTAGTGATGATCCTGGCCAAGAACCCTGTATCCAAAGTTCACAGTTGGGGAGAGGGCTCTTGCTTTGTCATCTGAACTTGTCCACATTTAGGGAAAGTTCAGGAGGTTCTGATCCGGTGTTGAATCCAAACCTCATGACTTGAACATGCGTCTGAATGGTCTTCTCCTACCAGGCAAGCTAGTAGCTCCAACATAGCAGAGTTTGCCCTATAAGAGAAGAACAAGAGGCTGTAGAAAGAAATCTTCCTCCTGACTTGTACCATCAAAATTCAGTGTCATCTGCTAGAGGCAGGATTTTCTAACATCATCGTAATAGGACCACTTCTTAGAGAGAGTGTCTGGCGAACATCTCTCCTGCATGGGCCACTTCCCATCCAATTTGTGATCACGCTATACCCACGTGGCAAACCAAAACCATTGCATACATGGGAACGTGATAGTAGGAAGATGTTCATCTCATTCTAACTCTCCCTTGTGCACTAAGCATTTTGACCGTTTGAAAAAAGTGAATCGCACTCTCTACTTTTACTGTTCACTCCATCTCCCTGTCTTCTCTGTGTCTCAGCTGAAACACATTGAAGAGCCATTGCCATGGGATCAGTCAGGCCTAGCCTCTCATTGGTCCACAGCCCACACTTTAGAACCCTCTGTTTTGAGACACTGGCATCTGTTATAAATGACACCATTAAACACTATGCCAACTTATGCCATGGCAACGGGCAAGAGCCATTGTGCTTAGGTTCCTCCATGGCAGGCAGATAGACTGAGTGTAGGGGCAAAAGCAGGGGTGGGCAATAATTTTTAAAAGGGGGCCACCCCAGAAGGGGCGGGGCCTTGGGCGGAAGGGGCAGGGCCAGGAGACTTCTTGTGCTCCCCCCAACACCCTGATTGGCCTGGGGGTGGGATAGTGTCAGGGTGGCCGCAGACCGGACCCAGGGCCGCATTACGACTTTCGTGGGCCCTATGCACTTTTGCTTCGTGGGCCCCTCCCACACTAATAATATCAATATTAAAAATTATTTTTAATATAACTTTAAATACTTCAACATTTTATTTTTTTTCTGTTTTAGGCAAAATTTAATAGATTTTCGTGGGCCCTAAAAGTTTCATTTTTTTCTGATGTGAGAAAAAAATTAAAACATTTTCTTTGACCCTAAAAGTTCATTTTTTTTCTTCTGATTTTAAAAGAAATTAAAACATTTTCGTGGGCCCCTAAAAGTATCGTGGGCCCTAGGCACTGTGCCTAATGGATAAGTCAGCCCTGGCCGGACCCAGTGGCTTGGTGGGCCAGATCCAGCCCATGGAGGGCCGTTTGCCCACCCCTAGGCAAAAGAGACCCTTTTGATCATGATGCGTGACAAAAGAACTCTGTAGGTCAAAGAAATCAATATTTTCTCTATCAGGCTCATAACTTCTGTTTGTGCCATAGCACACCTTGTAGAACAACAAAGACTTCAAGGAATGGAGAACCCACTGCATACTGAGATAATTTGTTCTAATGAGTTATTACCCTCAGAATTAAGAAATTGTGCCTCTCTTGCAGTCCAAACTTTTCTAACGTCAGCTTCCTCATAGTGGAGCTTTCTCCAAGTCCTTTCTGTGCTAGAGTAAAGCAGACTTCTACCAATTGAAATCTCTTTTCCATGTCGGTATTTGTAGACTGCGGTCAAGTCACCTCTTACCCTTCTCTAGGATACATTAAAGAGACTTAGCATTGTAAGTCCTTTTTCAGAGTCATTGCTTTACTGGTTACAGTCCCTCACTTTACAACTGCGACCTACTCTCTTTGTTCTTTACATTTGGCGGTGATCAAAGGCATGTTGTTCAAAGGGCACCTACCTTATGACATGATCCAGGCTGGTCTGTGTAGCAGACCTGCCCCCAACATTATGTACCACTTCGCTAATTTTTGTGTCATCTGCAGAGTATGCCTGCCTTGGTTTTATATTTTTTCCAGCTCATTGATAAAGGCATTGAATTAGCATTGGGCCTAGAATGAATCCGTTCGGACCCTACTAGAATCACCCTCATTGGCCAGCAACTCCCCATGTACAATTACTTTTTAGGGTCTTTCAGTTAACTGGAGTTTAATCGTAAGACGCGCCATACCGGGTCACACCCAAGCTCCAGCTAGCCCAGTAGTGTAGCCAGGGCCAGATGCCTCAGAAGGAATGAACAGAACATGGTAAATATTGAGTGATCCATCCCATCATCCTATCCTGCTTTTGCAGTCAAAAGTTTAAGGACACCCGGCGCCTGGGTTGTGTCCCTGCCTATCTTGGCCAATAGCCATTGATGGACAAACCTTCCATGAAATTATCTTGTTCTTTTGTTAACCTAATTATGCTTTGGGCCTTACAACATTGCCTGACAATGAGTTACAATGGCTGACTATGTGTTATGAGAAGAAATACTTTGTTTTAAACCTGCTGCCTATTCATTTCATTGGGAGACCCCTGGTTCTTGTGTTATGTGAAGGAGTAAATAATGTTGCTCTTTTCACTTTCTCCTCACCAGTCATAATTTTAGAGACCTCTATTGTATGTCATTTTAGTTGTCTCTTTAATGTCGGTGGCTTTTACTTTGATGTTATGAAGGCCAGGACTTCAACAGGGTTCAAAAAGAACTAGATAAATTAATCAATGGCTATTAGCCAGGATGGGTAGGAATGGTGTCCCTAGCCTCTGTCTGTCAGAAGTTGGGAATGGACAACAGGGGTGGGATTGCTTGATGATTCCCTGTTCTGTTCACTCCCTCTGGGGTACTTGGCATTGGCCGCTGTTGGAAGACAGGACACTGGGCTGGATGGACCTTTGGTCTGACCCAGGATGGCTGCTCTTATGTTCTTAGTGCTATTTTTTATCTGAGTGCTTTATAGAAGTCTGAATATATTAGGTCAATACAATTGCCTTTATCAATTAAACATGGGCTCTCATGAAAAAAGGCATGTTTGTTTCATTACACTTTTTTCCCATAAAACCATGCTGATGAACATTCATTATGCTATTGCCTTATAATTCTTTACTGACTACCTTCCATATCAGCCTTTCCATGGTTTTGCCTTATATCAGTGTCCAGCTAACCGTCCTATAGTTTCCTAGGTCCTCTTGTTAGTCGTTTTAAATATTGGCTCATCCTTAGCTCTTTCTCAATCCACTAAGACTTCCCCAGTGTGGCAAGATTTGTTAACAATCAAAGCTACTGGTTTAGAGTGTGCCTTGGCCACTTCTTTTAATACTCTTACATGTAAGTTATCTGGTCCTACAGATTTAAACATGTTTAATGTTAACCATGGCTGTACAGTCTCCTTCATAACTGAAGGAAGAGAGATAGATTTTATTATCACTGGCAGATATGAATATATCATCCTGCATATTTCCAAATACAGAATAAAAAATATTTCTTATTTATCTGTCACACCAAGAGATGGTAAAACATCAGCACAAGGTTAAATATTCCAAAAGTCATCCAAGTCCATTAGACACTGGAAAACAGCCGAAATGATGTCCTTGGTCTTCAGACATACTCCATTACTGAGGATTTCAGTAGCCATAAATCACATTACAATACAATACAATACAATACCTTCCAAAACACGTGTACATTATAGTGCTACTTTCATACAAACCATATCCTGAAATTCTCTACAGAGCTAAACAATTGCAGGACAGTAACTAGTGCATGGTTTAAAGAACATGGCAAGGTAAAGACCTTGCAAAATAATTAAATGAAAGCCTTGATTCATCGATAGGACTAATAAACGAGGGAAGAGAGAAATTAAGAGGCAACAGCCTGGGTGTATATAAAAGAGATGAGAAATGAAAAGGGCTGAGGTCATGAGGAGGTGGAGGGGGCAGGCTATAGAGGAGCAGGCTCTGACACAAGAAGCTGTTTTGAGGCAGACGGTTTCCTCCCCCACAGAAAATGCTTCCCACTTCGGCGCCTCACAGTTTGGTGGCGTTAGCAATCACAGCAAGGCAGGTTCTAAGACAGACCAAGGGCAACGCGATGCACTTTATCCCCAGTAGGTGGGCCAGCAGCCAGGCAATTGCCTGTTATTATTATTCATTAATTATTATTTACTTTTTGTAAAGAGCTGTCAGCACATTAGGAGCTGCATATCTTCTCTCAGGGCACATTGTACCCTAAACAGGGCGTTTTGATGCAGGGCACGGCATAGGCATCTCCTGATAGCACCGCCCCCTGGTGCCCTCCCAAAATCCTAATTGCTAAATTTGGTGCCGCCTCATGCCCCCTTCCTGTCCACTTGTGTTCCTGCCTACAGCATGTGAGACAGTGAAGGCCATTCCTGGAGCCAAATGCTTCCAAAGAACAACAGAAGGAATCAGCTCTGCTGAGAGACTTAGGATACGTCTACACTGCAGGGCTTAACTCAAAATAAGCTATGCATATTGAGCTAAGTCTATTGCATATCTTATTTTGAAATAACTTATTTCGAAATAGGGGAGCGTCCACACAGTGCTTATTTCAATATAGAGCACTCTTCTTCCGACTTCCCTTATTCCTCATACAATGAGGGTTACAGGAGTCGGAGTAAGAAGTCCTTCAGCTTGACAGGATTTCAACACTATTTCAAAATAACTGCCTGCTGTGTGGATGTGGACTTAGGGTGGGTATGTCTACACTAGCTCGTTAGTTCGAGCTAGGTAGGCAAATGAGGGCAAGCGGAGTTGCAAATGAAGCCCGGGATTTAAATATCCCAGGCTTCATTTGCATGTTCCCGGGCGCCGCCATTTTTAAATCCCCCTTAGTCCGAACTCCGTGCCCATGGCTACATGCGGCACGGAGTAGGTAGTTCAAATTAGAGATCCTAATTCGAACTACCGGTACTCCTCATTCCATAAAAAGTGACCTTTTTTTGAAAAAACGTCCCCTGCGTCTAGATTGCTGCCGCATTCTTTTGAAAATAAATCGAAAGAACGCGGCAGTTTTTTTGAACGTGGAAAACCTCGTTTTACGAGGAAGAATGCCTTTTTTCGAAAGCGTTCTTTCAAAAAAAGGCGCTATGTAATGCAAACTGTGCTTTCTCAAAAGAGAGCATCCAGACTGCCTGGGTGCTCTCTTTCGAAAAAGCGGGCTCGCTTTTTCGAAAGTACTGGCTGTAGTCAAGACGCTCTCTTTCGAAAGAGGCTTGTAGTCTAGAGGTACCCTTAGTTATTTTGGAATAGTGTTGCAGTGTAGACGTACCCTTAGACATGTTCTGCAGTTTTCTCCTCTGCTCCCTTCCCACCTCATGCAAGTGCATTTCATGTGAGTGGCAAGAGCGCCAAACCCTGGAGACTGAAGTCCGCTTTTAGCCACAGACCAGACATAGCCTGAGCAACGACAAGTCTGAGCATCCTTCCCCTGCCCATGTCACCCTGACAATGTTCCCACTCTGTCCTGGAAGGCGTGAGGTCAGTCACGCTCCAGACCCATTCTGTCCTCAGCTTCTCTGCTGAGCGCTCTAGCAATGAGACTGCTTTGGGCTCCAGCTTATCTCTAAGAGTGACTGGGTGATGCCTCGTTGTTTGCACTGTGGCATAGCTGTTGAGCTTGAGCCTCCTCTGCGCAGTCGCTGGGCCGGAAGCTGAGAGGATCGCGTGTGTCAGAGAGCCAGCTGCGATGGTCACCACAGTATCCAGCCTAGTAGAAGACATGACACGTAAGAACAGCCGTAGGCAAGCAAGAGGCTCATTTGCATGTAGATGCATATGCCGGAGGCAGTATCTCCTCACACTACATGTTCTCCTTGCACCCTGCCACCAGAGAAGCGAGCACACAAGACTTGCCATACCACCAAGACTTGCCATACCACCATACCACAGAGGCCCCCCATTTCCTCAGGGGCCAGTCAGCACCTCACAAGGACCTGCAGAATCAAGCTGAAGTGTTTTGGGGTACAAACCATCCATCAAGTGCATCTCTGAAACTGAGGGAGGATCTGCTCTTCCCCTTTCTCTCCACCCCCATCTTGGGTGCTTTAAATGGAAGAGCAACCAAAGAGCAACCTTCTCAGCGCCCCACGGTTATGCAGCCCATCCAGGACCGTGCATCTGTGGTGGGAAAGACATGCAGAGCTCTGAGAGCACTTAAGAATTGCAGCTTCCTGCAGCCTGAAGCAACAGCCAGGGGAAGAAACGGAGAATGGGGAAACCCCCATTCCCAACATTATCTTGTCTTTGGAGCTGTCCACTGTTCATGTCATAGTCAGGAGAAGTCGTGGACTTGGTAGCAGACACTTTTTTGGAAGTGCAAGGCAGAACTAGGGCACATGGATCAGAGTTCACGTCTTGCTCCCTGTCAGAACCCAGGGACTCTAATGAACCCGACAGTGGACCAATTTTGCTGAGGAATCCCGGTCCCATGTCACTTGAGGTACATTGTGCATCCGCTAAGAAAAAGTGCAGAGCTAGGGAGATTTGATGCCCCAACCTGCAGTCATAGCAAATTTCGAGCTCCTTTACTACCTTGGTAAATCATTTATTAGAGCAGCCTTTTTACATAATCCCTGAAAAAAAACATAAAATAGATTTATCACAAAATCCTGTCCTCCTACCAACCATCTACACACTGGTACATATATTCCTCTGGTTATTAATTAACTGATGCGCAGAAACAGCTTCAAGCTTTTTAACCTCTCCTTCTCTCTCTTTGTCCTTCAAGAGGGTAGGCCACGCGGGGGGACATTAAACATGGGGGTGCTAACAGAATGTGTGGTGCATTAAAGTTGTGCATTAAAGCCAACAGCAGCTGACCCCAAATTAAAGACTTTCGGTAAAACATTTAAGGCTATGTCTACACTGCAGGCTTCTTGCGCAAGAACTGTTTTGCAGAAGAGTTCTTGTGCAAAAAATCTCCCACAAGAGCGCGTCCACACTACCATGTGCTTTTGCACAAGAGATGTGCTTTTGCGCAAGAGCATCCATGGCAGTGTGGACGCTCTCTTCCACAAGAAAGCTCTGATGGCCATTTTAACCATCGGGGCTTCTTGCACAAGAAATTCATGTTGCCTGTCTACACTGCCCTCTTGTGGAAGAGCTCTTGCGCAAGAGGCCTTAGTCCTCGTGGGGAGAGGAATAAATCTGCCGGAAGAAGCCCTGCTTTCCGACTCTATACTCTAAATTTACTTGAGCAAGAACGCGCGTGCAGTGTAGACAGCCGGCAAGTTTTTGTGCAAGAACATCTGTTCTTGCGCAAGAAGCATGTAATGTATAGACAGCCTTAAGGTATATTTTTGTGCCAAATTCTCCTCTTAGGGCCTGTCTACACTTCAGAATTATTTCAAAATAACTAAAATCAAAATAATAACTCCCGAAATAACTACTTGGAAATAAGCTTATTGCCCACGGAAAGCAGGAGTACAGATTTCAAAATAACCAGCCCCGTTATTTCAAAATAATGGGCTTGGTAGTGCAGACGTACCACTTACTATTTCAAAATAAGGGGGGTTATTTCAAAATAACTCCCTAGTGTAGAACAGGGCTTAGCGATGCCAGTTTAAAAGTGGAGTAGCGCCGTTGACGTTGGTGGAGTTACTCTGGTTTGCCCCTGGAATAACGGAGTGCCAACTGTTGTTCATTGTCATCCTGCTTGCAAGGTCTCCTTAGAAGGAAAAAGGTACAAGGTGGTAGTTATCTAATCCGATGGCAGGCATCTGACTTGAAGAGAAAAGGATGTGACAGTGTAGCCATTGCTGTCCATCAATTGATCACCTAGCACTGTGGCATAGAGACCTCAGGAGGTCTTCGAATCCAACCCCCGCCTAAAATCAGGACCAATCCCAACTCAATCATCCCAGCCAGGGCTTTGTGAAGCCAGGACTTAAAAACCTCTAGAGATGGAGATTCCACCACCTCCCTAGTTAAGGCATTGTAGTGCTTCACCACCTTCCTAGGAAATAGTTTTTCCTACTATCCAGCCTAGACCTCCCCCACTGCAACTTGAGACCATTGCTCCTCATTTTGTCATCGGTCACTAATGAGAACAGCCACTCTCCATCCTCTTTGGAACCCCCCTTCGGGTAGTTAAAGGCTATCAACTCCCCCCTCACTCTTCTCTTCTGTATGCTAAATAAGTCCAAATCCCTCAGCCTCTCCACATAAGTCATGTGCTCCAGCCCCCTCGTCATTTTTGTTGCCTTCTGCTGGACTCTCTCCAATGTGTCCACACCCTTTCTGTAATAGAGGGCCCAGAATTGGATGCAATGTTCCAGATGTGGCCTCACCAATGCCGAATAAAAGGGAATAATCACTTCCCTACATTTGCTGGCAATGCTTCTCCTAATGCAACTCAGTTCAAATACAGCATCTCAGCTACTTGGAGCCTTACCAGCACGCAAAACATCCCCATGGAAATAATAAAGGGTGTGTAGATCTGAGTGCATCCACATCTCCCAAGCATATCCTGCCATACACAGTCAAAATTTTCACCTTCAAACTGGAGACATTGGATCTCCCCCCATGGGCATTTCCACACCTGCTGCTGGTCAGCAGGTCATATGTCATGTCATACTCTGACGTGCCAATGGAAAATTGGGACAGTTGACGAAAGGACATTCTAAAGAGCCTAAGCCTGGCCCAAGCCACAGACTCAATAGCAAAGAGCATCCAGGTACTGCTCCCTTCTTTTTTTTCCCCCCTGTGGTCTCCATGAAACATGGTGGGTGACCACGTTTTCTATCATCTTTGGACATGCCACCTGCCATAGGGTGATATTCCTGCACAGAACCATCACCCTTACAAGTCTACCATAAGAGCTACAGCTTGGTAACTCCAGCATACGTCTGTGAGCTTGTCCAGGCCAGAAAAACGTTCAGTGGAATAACTGCATCAGTATAGTTACCCAGTGTAAAGCCCTAGTATATGTATACTGGTGCAAAGCAGATCCTGCTACAGACAGGGCCTGCTTCTGCAGAAAAGCAGCACAATAGAGCACATGGCTGACATGCAACTGGAGTTCCTTGTATTCGTCTGAGAGTGTGATTAAGTTCTCACACGTGGCACCGCCATCAGGAGTACCCAACCTAGACATCCACTAATGAACGCCTTTCTAACATTGTGACATAATCCCTGGAACTGTGGTGTCCAACCTGCTAGCCATGCAGCTATTTGGCTGGTGAGTGTGGCTAGTTGGCTATAGTAGTAGCCACTATATTATTTACATTTTTAGAATATGGCTAGGTCACTATAGTGGCTACTGCTTCAGAACTGATTGGACAATCCTAGAAAGATGGGTCCTGGGCTGTGGAAATGGTGGGCACCTCGTGTTTTGCAAGGGAGCTAGCTAAGAAGATGGAACCCCCGTTCAGACGTAGGTCAACGCATGACATTGGTAGTTCCCCAGCTCAAACCAGCCCATCTCTGAATGAGACATTGGTCTTGTCATGGCTGGAGTAAGAGCATTAAGAGCCTAGAGGAGAGTTTGGGGGAGAAAGCCACTCTTATTAAGAGCTACATTCAAAGATATGGGCCAAGTGAATAGGAACATCAACTTAGGGACCTAGGGAGGTCCCAGAGCCAGTTCCTGCTCCATTGCAGTCATTGGGAGCAACATAAGGGCCATATTGAGTGACACATCAGTCAACCAATCCAACACAATCTAGGCTCATCACATTATCAGAGCTCTTCTTGGTTGGCCTGTAATCTCAGAGTCAGGATAACTGTTGTCTACTAATATCCAAGAGCTGATTGACTCTTCCATGAGTTTCCCCTACCATTGTGCTCAGTTTTCTGCCAAGAACATGAGAACTAATATGAGGGGCAAGCAAAGCTCTGTGCTCCCTTCTTCACCCCTGCAATGCTAGAACCTCCTCCTCTGTGTCGTGCTCTTCTGACTATGCCACAAAGCGCTGACTACTGAATTCAGGGAGGAAGGAAAGGAGGGGGAGCACAGGTTACTTCCCTGTGCTGACCCCTCACGGCCACTGGAAAATGTGACTGCCCCATTCATTTAGGGTCTCATCTCACTTTGGGCATGTCTAAACTAGGAAACTTTCGAAATACCTAAAATCGATTTAATAGCTCCCAAAATAACAAAATCAAAATAGCATGTCCACACTACGGGGAAGCCTCAAAATTAGTCCGAGGCAAGCTCTGTTAATGTGGACGCACTCCCTCAACACAGAACCCCAGGAAGCACTGGGGAGTAATTCGTTCAAATTAATCTGGGGAGTCGCTATTTTGAAATAGCAGCACCCGAGCGTCCACACGACCGCTATTTCAAAATCACTATTTCAGAATTAGAGTTATTCCTCGAGGAAAGCAGGAGTGCAGATTTTGAAATAAGCGTCCCATTATTTCAAAATAATGGGCTTGGTAGTGCAGGCACTCCACTTAATAATTCGATCTAAGGGAGGGGTTATTTCAAAATAAAGCCGTAGTGTAGACCAGGGCTTTGATGTAACCTTTAAATTCATTCGTTTCATGGCTGCTCACAGAACTGCATTAACAGCCAACGACGCACGCGCGTGTGTGTGACCTGTAGCTAGACAATGCTTAGATCAGAGGTGACACACTGAGGAGTAACTATAAACCTACGGAGGTGCAAGGGGGCAAATCACATTCCATTGCACTGTTGGGGCAGGCGGGTATCTGTTAGAACCCCATTAGCTTTCGGGGGTTCTAACACTGCCTCTCTGCCTCACCCTATTTATCAGCAGACCCTAGATTCCCAGAGAGAGTTTGTGCTGCCAGATCCCGGGAGGGGGACGATCACAGAGAACGAAACGGTTTTGTCTGAAGCACAGGCTGTTGCTCCATCACGTCCATGCCCAGGCCAGAGGGAGGTTGCCATCACACGAGGATGCTCACTGCTAGAGCATAAGGGGTGTGCCTCACATGTTGAGAAGGCCTCCTGTTTCTCCAGACACCAGTCACCAGCTAAAGGCAGATCCGCAAGGGGGGCAGTGCTTCCAGCCATCTGCTTTCGAAGCCCAGGTCTCTAAGGCTGGAGCTAGAGTAGGATGCCAAGCAGTAGCTAGTCCCATTAGCATCTGTGTTGTTATAATGGCCTCCAGCCACTGGGGACGAAGGGGGCAGACCTCGGTGACAAGCTCCACAATCTCCCATTTCAAAGTAATAAGACTCCATTCCAAGTATGCCATCTAAGCTGGCTGCTCCAGCATCCCCTGGACTCGTCGGGCCAGCTGCATCACTGCCAACAGGGTGGGAAACTCACCTGCCCCCACTTGTCTGTCCCAAAGTGTCAGCTGAGATGAAGGGGTGTGTCCTCTGCCCCTTATGATTACCCCATTCGTATGTCCAGCCACTCAGGGCGATCCCACCCCCGTGAGCTCCGCATGCCTGCCAAGCGCAGTGCAGTCTAGAGGCTGTGCAAAACAACCTGAGCGACTCATGAATCCCCCTAGGGAGGTGCAGGAGTTTGCCTCCTTTGAGGGGTGAATAAGAGTCTACTACAGCAACTGGTTAATGGAGCTTCTCCTTCACCTCAAGTGGTAACTGCTCACGCTTTTAGTGGTGATGGTCTAGGGTCCAAGCCATCTCAGGTGGGCATGGGATGGTCATTGGGTTTCCTCCGTATTTACTTTGCCGTTATAAGCAAATAGGTATGTCTATATCAAGTTCCCTCATTCATAACTGCAGCGAAGAGAAGGCGCCGCAGAGAAGATATGAGGGAAACATCGACGGTGGTAGACAATTTGCCCCGGCTTTGGGAGAGGGAGACACACACAGAATAAATGCCTTGAAAACACCCCATTATATGCGCTAACTCCCAGTCGGAGCTGGCGTAGCCTCAGAGCTGCATGCCTTCATACTAGGGTGCAAACCCTCGGGACCCTGGATTCTGTGTGGTGTAATGTCTGGCACTTGCTTTCGGGTCAGACACCATGATTCGTAAAGACCCACCCCGTTGGCAACCATCCTCCCCTCACCCGCCTCCCTGGTCCTTTCCTGCCTTCCCGCCCCATGTTCATTCTCAGTGGTCTTGCATGTAGCGCTGCCGGCCCCTTCGGTTCATTAAACCCCGCGCCTTGCCTCATGTCTTGACAGGATTTGTGAGCTTTGACAACCCCGCCAGCGCCCAGGCTGCCATCCAGGCGATGAATGGTTTCCAGATTGGCATGAAGAGGCTGAAGGTGCAGCTGAAGAGGCCGAAGGATGCTAACCGCCCCTATTGAGGAGTTGTGGGAACTGCCGGATACACATGACTAGCACAGGTAACTGCCCGGGGGAGGGGACGTCACCTGTTGAGTCCGTGTTGTGGACCCTAAAGATTACCTCTGCGATTCTCCGGCTTCTATCTTTTCCACTGGGTCTCTGGCTAGAGCCACACTGCCACACACACCTGCACACAAAACAAGAACCAGTCGTGTGCGCATTTTGGTAGACAGAGAGGCAGAGAGAGGTTTAATGTAGGCGGAGCCAAATTCCCTCATTCCACTGGCATCACGCCACTGTGCTGAGTCTTCCTGACCACTAGGGAGGATGGCAGCTGTTCCGGTCACCTGCTTAGCCATAGAAAGGTGTCTGAGGCCAAAGAAGACTTGTCATTAAGAGGTGGGAACCAAGCTGTGGCTTAATTCCAAACAATTGGACTTGTCCAACATATACAGTGGAAGCTCCATGTAGAAACGTCCAGCATTTTCCATTCTTCGTATGGTATAGTTCATATCCAGTTTTGTCTCAGCATGACAAATCTCTGCCAATAGGACTCCTGGACACCTAAATACCCCCTAATTTCTTCCTTCGTGAATTAGAGACATGGATAAAGGAATTCAAGCTCCTGTCCTCACTCTACTGCTGTTAATTTCTTACTCACATACAACTCCCACCGAGGCCAAAGGGAGCTTTGCTGGAGAGAGGACTCAGGAGGAGCCTAAATTGTTTGCCATTGGAAAGAGGCTAACTTAGTACTCTGAGAGAATTTCTCAATACATACAACAGTGCCAAAAAGATCAGCATGACTCACTTGCTTTGTTGGAATTTAAGCCTGCCCTTGCCGGCAGCAAAATAGAGTCTAGGATTTGGGTAACATTTTCGAAAAGTCCTCATGTGTCCTAACTCCAAAAGCCACATAGGTTCTGTCTACAGTGCGTCGGGGTCTGGGCTTGCGGATGGTCCTGTTCCAAGCCTGTCCATCGGCATCCACTCTGCATTGTAAATTTGGATTTGCCACGTGCCACTTTCGCACCTCCATGTGGCCCCAAGTGGACCTTCAAATGGGCTTCGTGGCTTGAGCACTGTCCACTCAGGCACGGACCCAAGTCTCAGCAGGACTAAGGTTCTGGACTGTCCCTCAGAAGGGGGAATGGACGAGGGGCTTGGCCTCAAACCTGAGTGTACAGAGCTCAAGCCATGGAGCCAATCAGGAGGTCTGCTTGGGGCAGTGTGGAGTCAGCTGACTTAGGCTCATGGGGTTTGAGAGGCGAGGCTCCACATTTCTGTGTAGACATTCAGGCTTGGGCAGGAGCCTGAGCTCTGGGCCCCTGTGAGAGTGGGGGTGGGGTTCCAGCCTGAGCCCCAGTGTCTACACGGCAAGTTTGGAACCCCACAGCCTGAGTGAGCCTGAGTCAGTGACCCCAGCCAACCCCCGCCATACCCCTCATGTGCAGTGTAGCCGTACCACTAGGGACTTAGAGCTTCTAGTGGGACTTCAGCGTCTAAGACCAAGATGCTCAGAGTTATTTAGGCATGTCATTCTATTGATTTATGTCAGGGGCAGTTAGGCACCTAAATACGCTGGAGGATCGGGGCCTTTGATGCGCTGTGAAAATGGGAAGTAGGATCCTACGTCATTTAGGCGCTTCTGAAAATATCCCTCTCCCAGCGGGTTCTCAGCTCCAATGCAACGGGATGGCATTCCCATTTAATCACATCTGGATAGGTGGCGCAGAAGCAGCCAGCACGGTGCTGGAGTGGTAGAACACCGGTATTTTCTGCTCACTTCAGTCCCGTGTAGCGTAGTGGTATGGAGACATCACTGGTGATAGTTCAGTACCTACCTTCAAAGGCCACTGGCATCCCTTTCCAAAAAAGGGTGTGACACAGTGTGTGGGATTGCAAGTTACAGGGAGTCAGCGTAGGGCAAGGAAGAAACCATTGTCCTCCGTCTGGTGAGTGGATATTGCTCTTCGTCCTAATGACCGTCCATAAGTCCTTCCAGTTCCTCTCCCGCTGTTCTCAGAATGTTACGCATTGCATGGTTTCCCCAGTAAATAGTTCCAAGGAAAATATATATGGATGAGTGGTTTATTATGGATGTGAAGCTGTTAAAGCTGTACATGCGTTTCTGTTAGAAGGCCAGGACCCAAGATGTATTTGAACTGCAAGGGTCAGTTGGGTTTCCAAATTTTTCCAGCATTGGAGCTTGGGAATCTAAGTTGTTGATTCAAGTCATCATAGAGATAGGGGTCAGCTATCAATTGTCCAGATGTGACCTTTCCCAATCCTCCAGGCTGTTCTAATCCCAGTTTCCCATCTTTAATTGATAAGTAGAGCATCACTAAAAATATCTTATTCTAGGCATCACAGCAAAACTCTGCTCCCTCAAGAATCAATGCATAAGAACAAAAGAGCAGCCACACTGGGTCAGAGAAAGTATCCATCTAGCCCCTTCTGACATGGCCAATGCCAGGTGCCCCAGAGGGAATGAACGAGGGATGTTAAATTTAGATTAATTGGCTAATCGAATAGTCAATGCAATTTGCATCGACTATTTGATTAGTCAATAAGGGCACCTCCGCCTTTGAAGTGTAGCAACAGCCCCAGCACTGTTGCTACACTTCCAAGGCGAAAGTGCTGGGAGGAGCATGGGGCCAGGGGGGTATTCAAGCAGTCCCCGCTGGTCCCGTGCTGCCTGCGACGTTTCAACGTGGTAGCGCCGCATGGAGCCCGGGGTTCGCGGGGACCCTGAGTCCCCAGCTGACCCCAGGCTCCATGCAGCACTGCCGCTTTGAAACGCCACGGGGAGCCTGGCGTCAGATTCCACATGGCATTTCAAAGTGGCAGCGCCACGTGGAACCCACGGTCAGCGGGGGAGTCCCCAGCTCACACCTGTCTCCATGCGGCATTGCCACTTTGAAGCACCCTTTCCTCTCCCCCCCCCTTGCTGCCTCTTTCTGATAGAGGCAGCAAGGGGGGGGGGAGCGACTAGTCGTTCCCATCCCTAGAATGAACAGAATACACTGGAGGCTAGACAAAGGTTAAGAAACTCGCCCTCCATAAATTAGTTGAACATGTTAATTTCACACAGGTCATTTGAATCGCTCAGGGGATAATGGGTCGAGAAAGATGCAGTCTCCGTAACCTAGTATCTCCTTTGTATCTGATTGTATAAAAAGGATTCTCAAAGTATTCTTCCACCCATTTTGAAAAAAAGACCTCTTTTCTCTTCCTTGCTTATGACAAGGCCTCTGAGAAGCTTGAAACTGAACTATGTTTCCACATCCAAATGCTTTTTTGCTTCATCACTGCGCACATGCTGGCTTCTTATTTCAGGTGCTGGGGTCATGCATGCTAATTTCTTACACAGGTTATAACTGTGAAGGAGAGATTGTCAGTTGGATCAAAGAGATTTCGGAGCACACGTTCCACAGAGTTTGGAAAATCTCTCACTGAATTCTGAGCTGGGCCCGCTGCCTTAGAATTGTAGGCTTGTTCTTGTTTGTAGTTATACAGGTTGAACCTCTCTAGGCCGGCACTCTCTGGTCTGGCTACATCCGTGGTATGAGATGATTTTAGATACCCAGATGCCCACTAATCATGGGTGTGGCCAAGTTTCCTGTGGTCCCATAACGGTTGTTTACAGCCACCGGTCCTGGTTCTCAGTGTTCTGTGCTGTTATTTAGCTCTAATTTACCCCTCCATGTCTTCTCAAACCTCACTATGCAGTGGAAGAGTTGGTAATGCCGCTAGACAAGTATCAGAGGGGTAGCTGTGTTAGTCTGAATCTGCAAGAACAACGAGAAGTGCTGTGGCACCTTATAGACTAACAGATTTATTGGAGCATAAGCTTTCGTGGGCAAAGACCCACTTCGTCAGATACGTCGGATGAAGTGGGTCTTTGCCCACGAAAGCTTATGCTCCAATAAATCTGTTAGTCTATAAGGTGCCACAGGACTTCTCGTTGTTCTTAGACCATATTGAGTCCCCATGGTCCACCAAATTCTCTGGTTCGGCACCGGTCAGGTGCTGAGGGTGCTGGACTAGAGAGGTGCAACCTGTAGGTGAATCATGAGCCCTGGGCAACACACACTGGTTTGTTATTGTAGGGTTGCTCTTAAGCACTGGGTTGTACACACTGGTTTATCATGATAAAACTGACCATGAGAGCTGAGTCGCATACACTGACTTGTTATAAGAGGGCCTGAGTAGGGCTAGTGGGTTTTAATAATGCATTGTACAAAAAGTTATTGGTCATGACAAAAAAGATGTCTTTAGAACTTATTTTCTGCCTTGGCTTGTGCCGCACAGAAGCAACAGTTCTGCATCGATGCTTTAGCCTCCCACACAGTCCGGGTCTTACCTGGACTTCTGTCAGGTTTTTCAGTAACACTGAGTCAGCAGTTCACATCCAATCTATCCCACCCTCTGCCTAAGGCACCTAGAATGTGCTGTACCTAGCCCGGGGGGGAAGGGCTGATCCTGATTGGATGCCACCTTAAACAAACAAGCCGTCGTTCTTATCGCCTTGCTCCTCGGTGTCGAGGTGGAAAAAGTTGCTGGCCAGCCTCCCTTGTAGCAGGGGAAGTTTGCATTGGCCAGCGCTGCACTTGCAATTTTGCACCTCCGGAGGAGGAAATATGGGAGCAAGATGCGAGTGATTGCACCTTGATCTGCCTCACGTGCAGGCCGGGTTGACCTGCGTGGGGCACAGGTGGAAAGGAAGGCTGGCTTTCTGGGAACAGGGTCCCTTGTGGGCATGGAAGAAGTGCATCTTGGGGAGGGGTTGGGATGGAACGAAAGTGGTCGCCCGGCAAATTAGAACTGGGATTACAGGTGAGGTCAGAGGCATTCAGACCCTGGTTTAGGCCCATTTCTGCTCCATAAGAACGGCCAGACTGGGTCAGACCAAAGGTCCATCTAGCCCAGTGTCCTGTCTGCCGTCAGTGGCCAATGCCAGGTGCCCCAGAAGGAGTGAACAGAACAGGGAATCATCAAGTGATCCCTCTCCTCTCACCCATTCCCAGCCCATGACAAACAGAGGCTAGGGACACCATCCTACCCATCCTGGCTAATAGCCATTGATGGACCTAACCTCCATGAATGTATCCAGCTCTTTCTTGAACCCTGTCAAAGTCCTGGTCTTCACCACATCCAGAGGAATGCAGAGGTACCATCAGGTAGGCATGCAGCTCAAACGCTGCCACGACAATAAGATTCCTAATACCATTCATGCCTCGGCGTGGGAAGTAGGGATGTGGGGGCCAATGCGGCACCCCATATTTTACACTCAGCTTCCCCATGCCCAGAGGCCAGCACTGATGCCAACCCGCCAGCCCCGCAACCTGGCCTCTGGGCAGCCTCTCCAGGGTCCTGCCAGCCCCAAGGGTCCTGCCGTCCGGGGTCCGCAGCCACCTCTAGCTGTGGCTAAGTTGCCAACTCTCCCAGACCAGATGCCCTTTGTGGTAATGTCATCCGGCCTGGGAGAGTTGACAACTCTGGGTGTGACCCCGGCCTGGGGCACAAACAGGTGCAGAGGAAGGTGCAGCCCAGCACCCCCCGCCTAAAAATAGTTCCAGTGCCACTGCATGCATGATGGGAGCCATAAAAGGCAGGCAGGCAGGCAGGGACCTGATAGCTAGCTGTGTACACAGCTAGAAACTGCAATGTTGGGAGGTAACCAACTCACTGAATGGGCAGAATATTAGATACTAGCCTAGGTAATGGGTTTTTTCCAGACTCAATTCATCAAGACACTACATTTTACACCTAGCTTTAAGCACACAGGTCATCTCATTGGCTCCAGTACTGTTACTCGAGCCTAAAATTAGGCACATGCTTAAAAGCCTTTCTGAATTGGTGCCTTCCCAAGGGGCACATTTTGTTTTGTTGGACTCCTTAACAAAAGTTAGGAGGTTGCCTGCAGAACTGTGAGCCACAGCCCACCGGATACGATGCTACACCAGAATCTTTTCTTATCCCCCTCCCAAAAAAACCCCTCTCCTCATTCAGTTAATTTCAATTCTGGATTCATGTCGTAATTTCCCTTTGAGGACCCAAAATCAGCGTAGGCCATGTTGCTTTGATGTTGTTTGTGTTTCTCACCAGTGCTCTAAAAATTGCAGTCAAACACTAAAAAAAACCCCACAACCAAAAAAACCAAACAAAAAAACCCTGCTGTGATGTAGCAGATAAGCTCACAAGCTGCAGTGAGCAAAGCCCAGAAGGGTTCAGATGGCAGAACACTTCCAAAATGGCTGCCTTCTGCTCTCTCATTTCTTTCTAATTACAGAGGTTGTACCAAACGGGGAGGGGGGAGAAAGAAAAGAGGATCCTTTGAGGCCAAAATCAATATATTCTATTACAAAACTCCCCTAAGCAATGGGAGGCAGAGGTAGATACTGTGTCTGTCAGATAGTAAATGCATGAAATAATGATAAAAAAGGCAGTGGAATCCACTGCTCACATAGGTGCCCATTCTTAGGAGAACCAGGATACCATAGATTACCACAAAATCATAAGCATAAATTACAGTACCTAAGGTACAAGAACATAACTCTCTAGAAAGCACTGCCGGCACATTGAGAGCAATGCCCACTTCACAGCCATGGACATGTGGATGCACACTAGCCCCATCCTTACCTCCCTTTGCCCTACCCCGCCATAGTAAGTTAAGAGAAATTATTATAGTTCAAACTGCCTAGAGTCAGGGTTGTCATAAGAACAGCCATATTGGGTCAGACCAATGGCCCATTTAGCCCAGTATCCTGTCTTCTGACAGTGACCAATGCCAAATGTGCCAGAAGGAGTGAACAGAACAGGGAATCATCACGTGATCCCTCTCCTGTCGTCCATCACGTGATCCCTCTCCTGTCCTGTCCTGACAAACAGAAGCTAGGGACACCATTCCTACCCATCCTGGCTAATAGCCATTGATGGACCTAACCTCCATGAATTTATCTACTTCTTTTTTTAAATCCTGTTAAAGTCCTGGTCTTCACAACATCCTCTGGCAAGGAGTTCCACATGTTGACTGTGCACTGCATGAAGAAAAACTTCCTTTTGTTTGTTTTAAACCTGCTACCTATCCCATCTCTCATAACTGTGTCACAAATCTCATAGTAGTTGGTGTTACATAAAGGCCCAGCTCCAGGAGTCCTGTGATTATGTGAGAATCTCCATTTTGGGGGGTGGGTTGGTTGAGGGTTGTATCTTTTTAAGTACATTTCTATCCCTCATAGTTGCATAGCAAAGCTAGGAACCTTGATCAGCATGTACCTTATAGGCTAAGGAAGCTGAAAGCAAAAGGAAAAATATCTAAAATGTGTCATTTTTAAACTGATGATTTTAGAGGCCTGAGCTGTAATTTTTTATCACTTGAAGTTAGCAATACAGGAGTCCACAGATGAGATCAGAGTCCACTTGTGCTAGGCTCTGTACAAATACATAGTTCCTGTCCCGACGCGCTTACAATCTAAATAGACAAGACATTTGTCTATTGTCTATTGTCTATGGTGAGAAAGGAAGTTTTGATACACCCCATAGTATACCCATAGTATACCCATCACCCTACAAGGTACGCCCATTGGACCTGCCATATCTCAATGTACAGACAGAGACTGTCTCGCTTAAGTCACCGGCAATTTTTAAAGGACAGCACGTCCCTCTTGTGAAGAAGGATTTTATTGTACATTTCTTTCTGTAGGACATTTTACATGTTACCAAGCTTTGGAGTTTTTTGTAACTCACCCTCAGTCAAACATTATTTACCACCTTATACCCTCCTCTGCTGGGAATATTAATAATGCCAAAGATGAAGAGGGTTTGATTAGAGTAGGCCAGCCAGGAGAAATGCCATGACACCCAGCAAAGGTAAATGTAGACGAAGTAGCAAGAAAAAACTTACTTACACTGATACCATTTTTGCTGTGGAGTAATCTCCCAAGGGAAGTGGGAAAGACCTCATCAACAAAGCCTTGATAAATGCACTGTCAAGATAATTCCTGCCCTGACTGACATACCAGCGAACATACAGATGGCTGGGGGCCGGGTCAGAACAGAGATGACCCTCGCAAATATTTGTCGATGTCTAGTTTGATGCAGAAGCCATGAAATACTGGGAGCTGGAGCTGAGCAAAAAAGTGAAGGGCAGACAGCAGAGAATTTCAACAGCTTGCCAAAAAAACCCTCCCCATAAACATGGCCGCCGCTTTTTTTTGAAACGGCTTTTTTTTAAAAAACGGCAGTCTAGATCATTTTTTGAGGAATACAGGATCTGTCAAAAAAGGCTTTATTTTCGACAGATCCGCATCTAGACTGCCATTTTTTTTTAAAAACTCCGTTTCGAAAAAAAGCATCGGCGATGTTTATCCCGTGCCTCATTAGCATAAACATCGCCAACGCTTTTTTTCAAAGCCAAGGGTTTTTTTTTTTAAAAATGGCAGTCTAGATGCGGATCTGTTGAAAATAAAGCCTTTTTCAACAGATCCTGTAAACCTCATTTTTTGAGGAATACAGGATCTGTCGAAAAAGGCTTTATTTTCAACAGATCTGCATCTAAACTGCCATTTTTTTAAAAAAACCCTCCGTTTCGAAAAAAAGCGGTGGCGATGTTTATGCTAATGAGGTGTGGGATAGTTAAATCCCTGCTTCATTAGCAATTTCGATGTGCTTTATTTGCATCCCTCTGTCGACAGAAGGATGCAGTCTAGACGTAGCCTAAATGTCCCCAGTGATGAGACACTGTACCACTTCCTTTGAGAGACTATTCCACCCTCTCACTGATCTTCCTGTTGTTAAAATGTTAATCTTGATCATCAGCCTAACTCTAACCCTATCTGTACCTCAGTACAATGTAATCTCATAACTTGTACTTCTACCTCCCAGGGCCACGCTAACAATTTCTTTCCCTGCCATACAGACTGTTATCATCTCCATCCCTTACACGTCATTTAGGGTTTACCTAAATTAAAGATTGTTGCACTGGTGTGACTATGTTGATGCAGTAGCTCCCGTCCAAATGCAGTTGAGCAAAAAAGTGCTCAAATCAATGCAGCTTCATTCAGAAAGACCACATATTGAGCATTGGAAAAACCACAGATCAACCAAAAATGTTTCCAAGAATTCCTTCCCCTTTATAATTCCAGTAATAACCAGAATTCAATATTCTCTCCCAGTGTGTTTGCAAGCCAGACTCTGGTCAGCGCACGAGCGCCTGAAAAATGAGGGACTGATTTTCTTTGTTTTAATGATCTAAGGTGCTAGCAAAACTGGAAAAGAAATGTGTTTTCTTTTTTGACCTATCATTTTTTAACCCAGCTGTCCTTTCAAATTACTAATCACTTTATTATTTTAAAATACTAATTTCTGTTTTGCGAGCTGCAGTTTCAATACCAATGGAAGCAAAATTCCATTTTCGTAATTATCGTGGTTATAGTAAGATTGGCACACAATATAATGCACTGATGGAAAACTACAATAATTAATTGCTGCATTCACTCAAAAATTACAATCAGTAATTACAGCGTCAAGGCTTAATTCCTTACAGCAATATTTGGAACTTGTTCCTCTTAAAAACAGGGGAGCTATTCAGGAGCATTGTTGTGTTTGCATCTAAATGAGCCCAGGTAGGTTGCTAAAGCATCCACATTGTTTGTCTTGGGAATGCTAGGACAACACAAAGCAACACAACAAACATGTTATTGTATTTTATTTTATTGAGAGTTCTTCATTAAAAACTGTGTCCTTAAATGTTTCCATAGTAGATAATACAGTTATTCCAGAGGTAAGTAATAGATATAAGACCAGCTTCCCAGTTCTCACCCTCTTGTGATCCAATTGGCACTGATACTCTGAAGTAACCTCTCTGGGGCTTGTTACTATATTTCACTACTGGTCACCCCTTCTGAGGCGGGCAACGTCAAGTGACATTGGGCAAGGGTCTTGCTATAGGCGAGTTACTCTTAACAAACTTTCAACAACAGCCACAAAACCACAACGATGATGGCTCTCCGAGGGTGTTCAGTCCCAGCCAAGTGACTGAGGAAATTCATCCTTATTCTCACACGGGCCACAACTTGTAATATTGCCTGCAAGTGGAGCGATCATCTGCATGAATTGAACACAGAGCTCCTAGATCAAAACAATATGAGCTTCTCTTGCCTCGGGTGACAGAACGGATCCATTCATTCAACAGCAGAAACAAATTTATAACCCTTTCACAAAACAGGAGGGTTGTGAGCAAGATACGGTGAAGTCATTCTTCTGCTCTATTCTACGCTGATAAGGCCTCAACTAGAGTAGTATGTCTAATTCTGGGCACCACATTTCAAGAAAGATGTGGAGAAATTGGAGAAGGTCCAGAGAAGAGTAACAAGAATGATGAAAGGTCTACAGAACATGAGCTATGGGGGAAGACTGAAAAAATTGGGCTTGTTTCGTTTAGAAAAGAGAAGACTAAGAGGGGACATGGCAGCGGTTTTCAAGTAGCTAAAAGAGTGTTACAAGGAGGAGGGAGAAAAATTGTTCTCCTTGGCCTCTGAGGATAGGACAAGAAGCAATGGGCTTAAACTACAGCAAGGGAGGTTTAGGTTGGACATTAGGAAAAACTTCCTATCAGGGTGGTTAAGTACTGGAATAAATTACCTAGGGAGATTGTGGAGTCTCCATTGCTGGAGATATTTAAGAGCAGGTTGGACAGACATCGATCAGGGATGATCTAGAAGGTGCTGGCTCCTGTCGTGAGGGCAGGGGACTGGACTCGATGACCTCTTGAGGTCCCTTCCATTTCTAGTGTTCTTTGAGTCTATGTGACCCACCCATGAGAAGGTGTAAGCAAGAAAGGGGGTCAATCTGTGAATTTGCCAAGGTGCCCATTCGATTTTAAAGCTGAAATCTCACACACAGTCTATAACAGAATCCAACAGGCTAACTCCTTTTTATTCAGTCCAGGAAGCATTCACTTACTTCTCTCACACTGGCGTCTTTCCAGGTCAGCTTTTAACCAGAATAGTATTTCCCAAATCAGAATACTTGCCTATTCTTAACCAGCCAACAGTTTATTTATTCACCTAGAAGCCACATGAGTATATAACCAACAGTTCACCCCTCAAATGTAGACATAACCAGAGGTTTATACATATGCAAATTAGGGATGTGAAAAAGCGGGGCATTCTGGTCCATGTGTAACCGCTGAAACATGTCAGTGCAGAGTGGGGGGCGGTGGGCGGGCAGGCGGCTCCGCGGGAGCCAGTGCTCACATGGAGCCAGCATTTAAGCACTGACTTGTTGGGAGCCGTCTGCCCCGCTCCCCATGCTGCTGCCTCTGATACGGGTTCCCTACAAGCATCAGCTCCCACCTACTCCCCAACCCCAGTGCTGCTTCTTCTGTATCAGAGGCAGCAGCACAAGGGAGAACTTGTACGTAACTATGAATGATAACCAATGAGCCCAGACTCATAGGTTAACCAGGTACACTATTCACATCCCTAATGCAAATCATGAGAGATTCTTGCTTTGGTGATTAACAATATCCTCCACTAGCCATATTTTTTCTATAATGGGGTAGGGACTACACAAAGTTGGCTGATCCCTTCGAAAACTATCCCACCTTTTCTTATTGCCTTTAATGGTGGTTCCTATTTTGGGATTGACAGAAGTGAATAGCTTTTCTAATATTTTTATTTTACGGGCCAGAAGGAATAATTGATTATTAACCATTTAAGGCATATCAGTTCCATAGATCCCTTACAAGGAGAACAAAGACACGCTTAGCTAGTGCATGAGAGTTAATAGCATGGGGGGAAACAAAGAGGTACAAGCAAGGGAGAAGAAAGATGCTTTCAGCTGAGATTTGAAATGGGATAGAAAGCCAGTGTGGTGGGGTCATACAGAAGCTACAGAGGAGAAAGCTCTTCCACCAACTAAAGCAAGATTAGATGGGAGGTCAAAAGGCCAGTGCTAGACAAACAGAGAGGGCAGAAAGAGAAACAAGAGGCAAGGTGCATGAGGAAGGAAGGGCTTATCAACAGAACTACAGTTCAGTGACCAGCAACAGAAAGTAACCATATATCCAAGAAGGATGTGTCTATACTGCACCATTATTTCGAGATAACAAGCATTATTTGGAAATAATGCGAGCGTCTACACAGCCATTCCATTATTTCGAAATGATTTCAAAATAATGGACGGCTAATCTGTGAACCTCATTCTACAAGGAATAACGCCTATTCTGGAATAGCTTATTTCGAAATAAGCATGCAGTGTAGACATACCCGAAGACACCTGTGAAGACTGAACCTAAGAAAGGATTGAAGTCAGGAAAAACTTAAAAAACAATAAATCATCTTGTAGCACTTAAAGACTAACAAAACATGTATGTGGGAACAAACAAGAGCTCTAGTGACACTGATCAAGAGCTAGCCCCTCGTGTGTTATCAGAAGCTGGAGTCAGAGATGGCATCCAGGTTATACCATGAATGGAAGAAACTCCTACAAGCATGGAGCTTGGTACTGGAGCTGCTATTTCACTTATTTCTCCATCAACCAATCTCCAGACTGTGTCACAAGTTCCCTTAGAAAAGAACCCTCATGGTTTTGAAGACTCATGCTGGAGAAAGGGATACGACAGGTGAAGATACAACTAGATGCACAGTCAATCATTTTACCCTTGTATGTGATTGAAGGGAAGTAGCCACCATTATTTGGCAGGTTTTAGCCAGGTGAATTGGATCAGAGCCATCACAAAAGCACGGCCAAATCTGTAAAAATACTGAACAAGCATGCCAAAGTTTTTGGAAATGGGCTGGAACAGACGAGCAACATGTCAGCGAAGCTCGCTGGTGTCTGACGTTCAGTCAAAATATTGCAAGTCCCACATTATGACTTATGCACTGACGTTTCTGGAAGAAGTGGCTTTGGACCGCTGAGTGGCCATCGGAGTCTTCACATAGGGTTCACATAGTTAACAGGCAACACCCATCATACCAGTGACCAAGAAGGAGGGGTCATTCCAAATTTGTGGCTATTTCAAAGTGATGTTGAATCCCGTCTTACGTGCAGATCAATATCCACTACGTCGTATTGAAGATTGTTTGCTCCTCTTAACCGTGCACAGCGGTTCAAGTAAATTGGATTTGCTCCATGCTTGCCTACAAATGGGAGATCGATCCAGCATCTCATAGATATCTCCCAATCGCCATGCCAAAAGGCTGATTTTGTTACAACAGATTGCCTTTCAAAGTATCCTCACATCGCCCCTGGCATGTTCCAGAAAGTCATGGATCCAATTTTGAAGGGACTGAATGGACGTCAGTGCTACTTGGATAGCATCCTTCTTCAAGAGGATCATCTTCAAAATGCGATCCTGTCTTGCAGCAGTTAGAAGACCATAGACTGAGAATACATCAGACGAATGTGTTTTTCAAATCTTGAACACCTGGGAGGTGTAATTGATGCCCTGGGTTTAAGGAAATCACCAGAGAAAGAGAAGGCTTTCTTCAAGTGCCATCACCAGTTACGTTGTTTCTTATCTATAATCGTGATTTTCTGCATAATCTGGTGACAGTATCGGCACCTTTACTTGGACTCTTATTAGCAAAGAAAAAATAGAAATGCACTAAAAAGCAGGACCAGATTTCCCATTGGGCACAGTAGGCGTGTGCCTAACGGCACCTACAAATTAAAAGTGGGTTAAAAGTTTTATTTTTTAAAGAAAACACAAAGGTCAACTGTAAGTGGGGGAGCTAACGATACTGTGCCTAAGGGCACATAACTTGTAAATCCAAGCCCTGCTGAAGAGTATGAACGTGCATTTTTAGGAGGCCAAGAAATTGTAGACATCAGCTGTAACTCAGAAGCATTTCAATGCTTCTCTACCATTGCAGCTGGCTTGTGGTGCTTCACCATATGGTGTGGGTGGGATTCTTTCCCACATATCTCCTAATGACATGGAAAAGTCAATTGTCTTTACATCATGAACACTCAAAATTCCTGAGAAGAATTCTACACAAATAGAGCAAGAAGCTCTGTTAGCCTTATCTTCAGAATTTGAAAGATGCATACCTATGTGGTAGACATTTTACCTTGCTGACAGAGCCCATTACTTTCCATTTTTGAATGGAATCATGGAATTCCATCACTAACTGCTGCTTGTATTCAACAAGGGGCACTACTATTTCCAAGTCATTCCTATACTATTCGGTCCCATAAAAGGACTCAGCACAGGAATGGGTGATAGGCTACCATGCCGACCCTGCCAAAGTTTTTGTTGACCCAAAGAAACTTCAGGCAAAGTGTTCTATCTAAATTTGATGGATAGCTTACCCATCACTAGCACGGACATCAACAAAGAAGCTGCTACGTATGATGTACCTGTGAAGGTACAGGCTGCCGTGTTGGATCAAAAGAAATCCCGTTCACACAATGTGTGTCACGTCAACATGAGTGCTCTTGACTCACAGTTGCATCTCGAGGGGAATGTGAGCGATCATTCTGCAGTCACTTCAATCTCAGGGTTTGGAAGGTCTTCATAAGGTTATCATGGCAGTACCTCAATAAAGGCCCTAGCCCAGAGTCATGTCTGATAGCCGGAGAGTGACAAGGACGTTGAGAGGACAGTTTAAGTGTCAGCAAATTCAGCATAATTCAGCCCCAGCTCAACAACACCCTTGGTCATGGCCTTAAATTCCTTGGACATGTATTCATATAGGCATTGCTGTACCTTTGGAAGGTGATATGCTTTTGGTTGTAGTAAGTGCCCAATGAAAATTCCCAGAAGTTTTCAGAATGACTTCTACTACAGCTGCTATTGGACAGCTGCGTACCTTGTTTACCCAGTTTGTTTTACTGTTACCATGGGTGAGTGACTATAGGCCTCAATTCTGTTCTGAAGAATTTAAGAGACTTCAAAAGGAATTAGCACATATGCTCAGCTCCACACTGTCCTACAAACAGGCTAGTGGAATGCTTTGTATGAACACATCACATGGCTTAGAAGCGAGCAAGCCTATTCTGAGTCATCAGCAGAAATTGGACAATTTCTTTTTCTTGTTTACAGGAACACACCACATGCTACCACCTCGGAGTCACCTGCATCTCTTTTCAAGAAAGGGTGTTTACACACCTGTTGGGACCTGCTACATCCTGATGTTGTCTCATGGGTAGCCAAATTCCAAGCTAGGCAAACTGATTGTTTATTCCGAAATAGCTATTTAGAAATAAGGTGTGTGTAGACGCTCCACTGCTGCTATTTCGAAATAGCCCCTCACCGGGGTCATTCTACGTTATTCCTTCCCCATGCCTCCTGGGACTCTAAATCAAGATAGCACGTCTACATTAGGGAAGCCTGCCTCGGACTCATTTTGAGTCTTCCCTGCAGTGTAGATGTGCTATTTCGAAATAAGCTATTTCAGAATAACTATGCTGGAATAGCTTATTTCAAAATAAGCTTGCAGTCTAGCCATACCCTGAGAGAACTTGTAAAGTGAAAAGGAGCGGTTTCATTCATGGTAAAACTAACCAATGGTATTGCCTGGAAATAATGTATGGACCAGTTGCATCCTCGACTGATACCGGAGTCTGGGCATGTTCCAGTAAGATTTTCCTTTCCTCCAACTGAACCTCCTTCTGTTACAACTCTTAATTTTGATGACCTGGTGCAAGAAAATTGGTATCAGATCCAGTTGATTTCTGACCAGCAACTGCTCCTGTTGCTGATGACACTGCTCATCCCCACATTTTCCCAAGAGAGTGAGAAAAATCAGCTATGTGCTTGAAATTAAAAATTGTTTAGTGAGTGAGTTGCTATTCCAGGGCAGAATAATCCCTTGCAATTTAAGAGTCTGCAGTAGTCTACCTGCAACTTTTACTAGGGGCCTAGAGTGCTCCGTGTTAGCCACATAAGCGATACTATCTATGTATTTAGAAAGTTTTTAAAGTAGGATGTCGGAATTTGATATCCTGTCCCTTTAGAAGTTTGAGCATGCTCCCCTTCCCAGTGAAAAGCCTAACTTGCATGTTCAGTCTTGTTACCAGAACAAGAAATCCACCACAGCAGATGGTTTATAGGTCCAGCAGTTCCTTTGTCTATCTCCTTCTCCGCTGGTTCCAGAAACAGAGCAGTCTCTCCATCACAGACACTCTTTGTGTGGTATTGACAATACATGTTCAGGTCAATGCTTTGGCCCTAAAGAAAAGTGAGTTAGCAGGGACAGCAATGCGGCCAGCCTGAAACTCATCATAACATCAAAGTTTAAAGGACCTCAGCTCCACTCATGACTTACACTGCTCAGGTCAATTCTACAGCACATTTTGGCTGGCTGAAAATGGCCAGGTCTTATTATGGCTGTCAGGAAGTTCTGCAGGACCATACCGTATAGTATATGGTGGGAGCTAGTCGAACCCTGCATGGGACTGTTTTTATAATCCTGTCCCCAGCCCACCCACTCCTGCTATGGTTTTTTTGCCTTTTTATCCCTCTCCCACCCACAAAAACCATAGATGCCACAAATCCCACAAGACCGATTCTCCCAGTACTAACAAAATACCACACTTGGTTAATATACATAAACAGAATTCCGACACAATTTTACCACAAATCTTTAACTCCTGCTATAATAGACATGTAAAATAATGCTTTAACTCCTGCTATAATAGACATCAAATCTCTTTCTATCCCTTGCTTAAAGTATTAAGACCTTTATTTAAACAAAAAAAAAAAAAACTTTGCTGAAATTCCATTTATCATAGAATCGTAGAACGCTAGAACTGGAAGGGACCTCGAGAGGTTATCGAGTCCAGTCCCCTACCCTGATGGCAGGACCAAGCACCGTCTAGATCAGCGGTTCCCAACCTTTTCCAGATGGGGACCCATTTTGACAATTCAGGAAGACATGGTGACGCAAGGCAATTCAAAAATGGGGGAGGAGAAGGGGCAGAGCCACCTGGGGAGACACTTGGTGACCCATTTGAAATGTAATGGCAACCCATATTTGGGTTCCAACTCATAGGTTGGGAAACCCTGGTCTAGATCATCCCTGATCAATGTCTATCTAACCTGCTCTTAATTATCTCCAGAGATGGAGATTCCACAACCTCCCTAGGCAATTTATTCCACTGTTTAACCATCCTGACAGGAAGTTTTTCCTAATGTCCAACCTAAACCTCCCTTGCTGCAGTTTAAGCCCATTGCTTCTTGTCCTATCCGCAGAGGCCAAGGAGAACAATTTTTCTCCCTCCTCCTTGTGACACCCTTTTTCTTGCAAATTACTGCAATCTGGGTGGGGAGGGGGGTTGCCCACCCAATCCTGCTGGCAAAAGAGTGTGTTTTACCTGGTCCCAGTATTATGGCAGCAGATCCTTCCAGACCCACAAGATCTCAGTCCTGCTGTAGGTCCATCCTTGCTAGTGCTTAAAAAGTAACTGTAAAGGAAAGGATAACAATTGCCCTGAAATTCACTCCGCCCTGAGAACGGTCACAAATCTTAATACAATGATGCAGCAAAGGCTCCATCAGTGTGAGCCCCTTCAACCGATGCCCTTGTGATTTTGGAAGGCACACACAATCAGTTGCACTAAAGCATTGTTTCTCATTCGGTCTGTGGCTTCCAGTGGTGTATCAAATGCCATAATTGCATGTTTGAATTATTCATGGGCACGGAAACTTTGGCTGCAGACAAAAGACTATCAAACCTCCTCGGCTCTGAAGTGTTTGATTCCGCTCCGAAAGCTTCAGGTGTTGAACAAGGTTTCAGGGATTTCTTCCCTCTTGCCCCACAATGACAGATGTGGAAAAGGCATCTTTTATGTCAAGTGAGTCGGTTCTTCCACTCAGCTGAGTTTTGCCCACCTGCCTCGTAAGGCTGGCTCAAACGGGGAGCCGGTGGTGGGAGGGGCAGCTGTTAAGTAGCGCCCAACTTAGAAGCACAATGTGTAAAAGCAGAGCGCCTGTTCCTTGAAAAGTGACCATGTTCTCAGTAAATTGGCAGTTCCCCAGAGTCAATGGGAATGCCGACAATGGAGCTACACCACTTTACACCAGCTGAGGCCCAATTTGGCCCAAGGGTCATTTCAATTCTAAATTGAAATGGGTGCGTTCGTTATTTACGAGAGGTCACTGGGGTGTTACATCAGCGTTCTGGCTAGTCCCTGGGCTTTCCAGAACATCTCTGCAGTGACAAGTTTGCAGTTTGATCGATTCTTGTGATGGAGTGAAACACACTTTTCATAGCACTGAGGTACCAATGTCCAACGTGTGAGTTCTGTGCTTGGGCATCCATGGAGGTGCCCCGAGGGTTGTGATAAGACACTCAGATGGCAATTCCTGGAAACTGTAGGGTTTTTCCTCCTATTGCTAGTATAGGACCAAGCCAATGCAATTAGATTTTCCCCCACCAGGCTGTGCACATGCTCACACACACCATAAATCTCCACAGGGCCTAGCAAAGCTGTGGTGGACATTTATCAGCTGTCTTGTGTTTTACCCCAGTATTTGAATCACTCATTTTAAAAAAACCCAAAACTTCTCCCCTGGGGAGTTCAGGCCCAGAATTTTTCAAGGCCAGCCCAACCTTGCTAAAATCATGCCAGCAATCATGTGATTGGTATAGCAAGCTTTAAAATTGTAAGGCCTGACTCAACGCCCAAATAAGCCAACAGACATTGTGCCACTGCATTCAGTGAGGTTTGGATCAGGTCATCTGACTGTTGCTGTAGAATTCTGTAAAAAAAAAAAAAATTTTTTTTTAAGTCGGAGGTTCCCCCCAAAAAGAAAGAGACTAAAATATTCTTGATTTTTTAAGCACGGTCAAACAGAATGGGGCAGATACCAAGACAATCTGTTTCCCCTGCAAACCATGGGCTGCAAGTCCATTAAAATTTAACTCAGGTGCTGGATAAAAAAATGTCCCTCCCAACGCCAGGAAGCACGTCACTCATGTTGAGACCTTGCATTTCATGGTCGTCTGAGAAATACAATAAACACGTGCTTTTCATGCTTTTTTGTTTTCTCCTCTGTGCATCCTCCTTGCATGTCACCCAGTGCTGTTTTGTGGCAGATTGTATGTCAGGGTGGGAGAAACAGGAAAAAAAAGCCCCTTTGCTCTCCCCTTTTTCCCCACGTTTTGGAAATTAGCTTTTGGGAAGTACATTTTTTAAAAGTCTGTAGTATTCCAAACAGGGGACTTCACTCTTCAAAGACAGGGTGACTGTTTGGTCTTATGATAATCTGGATGTTCTTTAACATAGGGGTTGCTGTACCAGATGGACGAATGGTTCACGTCCTCCAGTAACTGATTCCCAACAGTAGCCGGTACAAGAGAGAGGAAGGGGCATCACACCATACAGTGTGCAGTTATAGGGTAATCTGTCCCCTCGGGAAAGTTTCCTGCTCACCTTAGTGCCAGATGTTGTTCCTGTTCTATGATGGGTAGGACGCCACCAAATTCACGGCTCTGAAAAATGTGTCACAGACTCTGATATCAGGTCTCCCCTTGTGAAATCTAGTCTTTTGTGTGGTTTTCCCCTATACTGTACAGCTTTCATGGGAGAGATGAGTGTTTCTCAAACTGGGGGGGATCCTGACCCAAAAGGGAGTTGCAGGAGCACCTAAGATTATTTTAGGTGGAGTCACAGCATTGCCACCGTCACTTCTGCGATGCCTGCAGAGCTAGGTGGCCAGAGGTGGTGGTTGGTGGCCAGGCACCCAACTCTGAAGACAGCAGTCCACCAACAGCAGTGGCGTAGACATAAGGGTGTCTCATACCATGCCACCCTTACTTCTGTGCTGCTGCTTTTAGAGCTGAGTGACTGGGGAGTCCTGGCTGCAGGCAGCAGTGCAGAGGGGAGGGTGGCAACACCATACCCGACCATCCTTACGTCTGCTCTCCAGCCGCTGCTCTCCAGTTGCCCAGTTCTGAAGGCAGCGCTGCTGCCAGCCGCAGCACAGATGTAAGGGCAGCAGCACCGCAACCCCCCATCAACAGCTTTGTGACCCCCCCCACAGTGAAACTTCCGTCTTAAATAGCTAAAATCATGAAATTTACGAATTTTAAAATCCTATGATCCTGAGATTGATCAAAATGGACCATGCGTTTGGTAGGGTCCTATTGATATGGGTTGCCTGTGATAGCAGGGAACTAGACTCCATGGCCAGGACGTCCTTTCCAGATCTGTGGTCCAATCTAGGGAATTAAATATCTGCTGGTTTGCCTTTAGAGCTTTTGTAATTGAGCATCCTCATGGGTTTGTTTTTTTCTTAGTACTCGCTTTGGAAAATTTGGTGCCACCACACTTGTATGTGGTACCTTTCCTCTCTCACTACTGCTCAACGGCATTCCATGGTGATCCTTGTTATATAGACACGCCAGGGTGGTGACTTCTTGAACCAATTCCTGTGTGTGGCTTAGAACGAAACTGAGGAGAATCGCTCCACCTACTGCTCTAGGATTAACTGGTCTGAATAGCAACCATTGAAGGTGTCGGTCTACACTGGGTTTGATCATCATGGGTATGTCTACATTACAGCGTTATTTTGAAATATCTCATTTCGAAATAGTTAATTCGAAATAGCGTATTTCGAAATAACGCATCCACACACAAAATGCATTTCAAACTAGTGTTTTTCTATTTCAAAATAGTGCGTCCACACTGAGTGGACATTGAATCGCATTTAAGGCTGGTTGGAACCAGTTCCGGCAGGGCATCAGGTCAGAAGTTACCTTGTGGCCAGGGCGGGCCAGCAGGGCAGCCTGGGAAGGGCTGGAGGCCCCCTATTTAGAAATAAGCATCTACACAGTGCTTATTTCGAAATAGCAATTTCAAAATTGGCGCTATTCCTCATGGAATGAGGTTTACCAATTTCAAAATAAGCCCTCTGCTATTTCGAATTAATTTCGAAATAACAGAATGGCTGTGTAGACGCTAGGAAAGTTATTTTGCAATACCTTTGCTGTGTAGACATACCTCATGGGTATAAATCAGCCTGTAATGGAGCTATGCTGATTTACACCAGCTGATGACCTGTTCTGGAATATTTCTAAACCTGTTCCTGTTTGTGATGGGGTGGAGTAATCCCAAAGGCCCCCTGCTGGTGATTTTAGGATTCTGCCAGAACTATCCCAAGAAGGGAACAACAGAGGTCCTCCAAGCAGGCTAGAGTGCCTGCAGTGGAAGTAGCCAATCAGGGCCCGGCAGGGCCATATAAAAGGAGCTGCAGCACAGTAGTTAGTTGCTGCTTGCAGCTGGAGAAGAAAGGACAGCCTGGAAGAGCAACAGGGCCATGCACAGCTCAGTGTGGGCAGGGACTAGGGGGAGCAAGATGCTCCTGGCTGTCTGCTAGGACTAAGACAGAGACAGCTTGTTAGCAGGGAGCATGGGAGCTCCTGCCTGGCTGCAGAGACTGAATAGGAAGTATGGTTGAGGAGGGCCACAGGAAGATAGCTTCTCCAGGGAGGCAGCCCTGAGGAGATAGCCACATCTGAGGGCTGGACTACATAAAGAACAAAGAGGGCTAGAAAGAGAAAGCCCCCAATGGACTGTAGGCCCCAGAAGAGCTCTGGTGTGGTTAACATGCAGTGTGCGACTCAGCCAGAGCACTATGCTACTGAAAAAACCTGCCTGAGAACCACAGAACTGAGAACTAAAGGACACTGGCCAACCAGAGGGGGGGACTTGTAAGAGGTGCTTGCCGACTCTGTTGCATCATTGGACCAGTTTAGATGCAGATATTTGAAGTCACCCATGCGTATGCGTTAGTGCACTTCACTGCCTGTTGGATCTCTGTCGCCGTCTGTGACATCCTTTGGTGGAGCGTATTTGTTCTTTATAAATTGGGCTTTGTGTTTAGATTAGCTAGAACTCCTGAACACAGAATCATAGAACACTAGAACGGGAAGGGACCTTGAGAGGTCATCAAGACCAGTCCCCTGCCCTCACGGCAGGACCCAGGACTGTCTAGATCATCCCTGATAGGTGTCTCTCCAACCTGCTATTAAATATCTCCAGAGATGGAGATTCCACAACCTCCCTAGGCAATTTATTCCAGTGTTTAACCACCCTGGACAAAAAGTTTCATAAAATCATAGGACTGGAAGATACCTCGAGAGGTCATCAAGTCCAGACCCCTGCCCTCACGGCAGGACCAAGCAATAACATCTGAAAACGTAGACCTGGCGCATGTCCACATGGAAGATTTCGGAGGGACTTTGTCTCCTTTTATTAAAATGGAACAATACACCTTTACAACATGGAGCTGTTCTAAGCAACGCCCCTTTGCTTTCCCCAGTTAATTTGATGAGGAGTAGAGGTAGAAGGAAGGACTCTTACAAATAGGCATGCCTGTCTTCTCTGGGATCAGTGTGAAGGAGAATGGGCGGGGGGCTATTTATTTTGATTGCTGTGTTACACATTAGAACAGTGGTTCCCAAACTTTTCGGCATCACACCCCCTTTTTGATTTTTCAGAAACCCTCATGCCCCAAAAAAATACCAGCAAAACGTGTTGAGCAAAAAAAAAAAAAGACTGATCAGGTCCCAGAACAGGAATTGCTCTTTTAAGGTGGCCATTTTGAAGTCTGCCCAAGCTGCAGGAGCCCGAGCAGACAGACAGACCAGGCTCTTTCTTGGGAGGGAGGGGGAATTGAAGGGGGGGACTGGGGTCCCCCCCGGAATTTCGTCATGCCCCCCCAGTTTAGGAACCCATGCATTAGAATAAGTGCTATGTGCCCTGACAAAGGAGAAGCTGAATCTGACTGAGGGGGCGCCTGGTTAGCGCATGAACGACAGTGTTGATACATGGGCCAAAGGCAAGCCAGGGTTTTACTGTCTGGCAAAACAATCAGGCATCAAATGCATCGTGTGTCTTTCTTGTGGTGCGGTACCTGGAATAGCAGCCAGGGCGCGACGGCCACACCACGATGCCAAAATCGGACGTGGGTGCCAAAGCGGGCGCCAGCCGCGGGTGGTCACGCCGGAGGCGAGCTGTCCGTGCGCGTGCGTGTGTGTGTGTGTTGGGTGCCCCAGAGTGGCAGGGATCCGTTCCTGCTCAGAATAATCCAATTGACTGAAATGATTCATATTAGCGAGCCCATCTGTCTGAGGCCCGAGCAGAACCCCGGTGTTAGTTTAATAAATGACGTTCATTAAGCGCTGCTGAAAATATAATCTGGAGAGACGGATGGGGTGAACGGAGCAAAGAATGAGCAAAAGGAGTGGGCAATTATCAGATGTCATTTGTTCCACCGCTCCAGTGGAATCGGGGCTTGTTTGCTGAAATCTTAATTTCATTTCGCTGAGGCGGACTCCAGCCGAGAGGCGCAGGCTGTCACTCTGACTGCTATGTCTCAGACCCCGGCGGAGAACAGGGCATTCTTCTTTTTTCTCATTTGGGAAAGACGAGCTCCGGGTGAGGCGGACAAAAGAGGGTTGTGGGAAGATGCCTCCACCACAGAGGTCACCCAGGTCCTTAGCCTGGTTTCAGCTCAAACGGCCTCACCTCCACGCACAAAAAAACGTGTGATCTGAGGCTGGAGATGCCTTAAACCTTGACTTGCTGATCAGGCTGGAGATATGGGTTAGAAACTTAGGCAATATTCTAAGAAACTTAGGCAGCCGCCCAGGAGAGATTCGGGTGTTGCCCAGCTAATTAGCAGAGCACACACAGCCAGCAGCATGTTTTTCTACTGGTGGTGCACATGCATTGGTGCACATAATAAAATTTATTCCACACACAAGTGGAAAAATTCGAAGGAACATTGGTGTGACTGTGACGTTGCTTTCACGCAGGCTGGAACCTACCCACTGTGCAGAGAGAACACAGGTGGCCTCACACAATTATCCAATGTCTCCACAGACGGACAAATTCCCCTGCTAGACAAATTCACTCACAATTGAGAACACTGCCTGGGAACAAAGCCTACAGCATCTCAGTGTGAAACACTATGGGCTCTACCCCAGACACACCTGGCTGGGACCAGAAATAGTGAGGACTCAGTAATGCACATAGGGCTTTCCTGGTGGAACAGTCACACCCGGGCTAGGCTCCCCTTCTGATTTGGCCGTATGTGCCCTGGTCTAACACCTGCACTCTGAGCAGGACACTGGCCAATGCCAGGTGCCCCAGAGGGAGTGAACAGAACAGGGAATCCTCATGTGATCCCTCTCCTGTAACCCATTTCCAGACAAACAGAGGCTAGGGACACCATTCCTACCCATCCTGGCTAATAGCCATTGATGGATCTAACCTCCATGAATGTATCTAGTTCTTTTTTGAATCTCGTTAAAATCCTGGTCTTCACAACATCCTGTGGCAGGGCGTTCCACAGGTTGTCTGTGCGCTGTGTGAAGAAAAACTTCTTTTTGTTTGTTTTCAACCTGCTACTTATGCGCCCTATGAGCATGTGTAATACAGAGCAGAGAGTCACTACAGACTCTACGAGCCATTTCTAGTCTCCCTGTTACAGCGATCGGGCTGCAGTACGATCACAGGTACAGCCCAAACACTAGGGCTGTGTCTAGACTGGCAAGTTTTTCTGCAAAAGCAGGTGCTTTTGCGGAAAAACTTGCCAGCTGTCTACACTGGTCGCATGAATTTGCAAGAACACTGACTTTGTAATGTACAAAATCAGTGCTTCTTGCGCAAATACAATGACGCCTCCCATTCAGTAAAGCCCTCTTGCGCAAATGCTTTGCACAAGAGGGCCAGTGTAGACAACCCAGAATTGTTTTGCGCAAAAAGCCCCGATGGCTAAAATGGCGATCGGGCTTTCTTAAAGCTGTAGATTGGCACGGACGCTTTTCTGCAAAAGTGCTTTTGCGCAAAGCGTCGTGCCAATCTAGACGCTCTTTTCGCAAATGCTTTTAACGGAACAACTTTTCCGTTAAAAGCATTTGAGGAAAATCATGCCAGTCTAGACGTAGCCTAGGGCTCAAGGGAGCAAACCCTGCTGCAAACACACCCAGTACTTAGTTTCCAGCTTGGCAAATCGCTTCCCATTCTTGCCCACACACCTTGCTTTGAAATGGTGAAACCCGAGGCCACACTCTTAGCTGAGAGCAAGGCCTCCCCCGTTCCTGGCCAGCTGGCGAGCTTTGCCGGAGGACTGATGGGCCATTCTCGAGCATGCCCAGAGCTATTCGAATGCGCTTTGGCGTGTTCCAGAGCAGTGCAGGCGAAGGCTTTTATAGCGGTGGACTGGCAGGGCAGCGCTCCAGTCCCAAACAGTCAGGGAAAATAAAACAGGAGAATGGAAGAGAAGGGAAACTGTGACCTCCTACGCTTCCGGGGTTGATTAGTTTGCTGGTGTCAGGCACCTTTTCTTGTTCAGGGCCGGCTAGCTGGGAAGCAGTTTTTCTCCCCCTTCCTTTTTAATCTGGCTCCTGTATTCCCATGAGGGAAGGGGGAGGGGCGATAACTGGCTTTCTGTAGGTCTAGTAAAGGAGCTAATAAGCTCGTACGCCAGCAGCGAGGCTGCGGCTAGTCCCTGCCGAATTCCCTTGGTACAGCTGAGGCAGTGGGCTGGAGCAAGCGCTTTCAGAGGCTGCTCTGTTCTGTCACATGAGTGGTTCCTGCCAGAGAGTAGATCCATTGGGGTTACAAAGAAGTAAAACGGTACCTCCGCCCATTTCCCGCGGGACTTGCTCCTCAGTAGCCGAAAAGCTCACAGGGTGATTTTGCTCTCTGGGAACTCCTCCAGACAGCGACCGCGCAGGAGAACCACACAGCCACCAGTCACAGTCCGCAGGTCATGGAGTGGATGTAGGGTTAGGCCCAGATCCGTTCTAGGGGCCAAACACCCATTGAAATCAATAGGCGTTGGGTGCCTACATGCCTTTATCTCTAGTCGCTCTGGGCCTCAAGATACTAGCACAGCTCTACCTCTTGGGGCGGTTCAAGGGCAAATACAGTAAAGGACATGGGAGGTTGTGGAAGCTCCATCACTGGAGATATGCAAGAGCAGGCTGGACAGACATCTATCAGGGATGATCTAGATGGGCCTTGGTCCGACCGTGAGGGCAGGGACTGGACTTGATGCAATGGTGGAGTTTTGAGAGAGCGGGGAATGGGGGGCAGCAGCCAGACACACGGGGATGCAGCTTGCTTTTCTTCCGTTCCCGTGATGATGAGCACGCGAACGGAAAGTACTTGGATTCCATGCAGGTCTCTCATTCCTGGCTGGTGAAGGGACAGAGCAGAGGTGTAAATCATAGAATGCAAGTACTTTCCCCTCGCTCCCTTATCGGCAGGGGCACGGCTGCTGCCCCTCCCCGCCCCCTTGCTCTCCCGAAATGCTGCCCCCTACTCCATGACCTCTCGAGGTCCCTTCCCGTTCTAGTGTTCTGTGATTCTCTGATACTCCAATAATGTGGTTATGGGCACCAGATAAGTATCAAGGATAGCTCAGTACAGTTACCCAGGTCAATAAGTGTGTCTGGCTTCAGACCCAAATTCATTAGCATTTGGAAAGAGATGGGGATGGAAGGTGCATGAAGCATGAAGGCTTCTTGGTATAGTCTTCTCCAGCCCACGCCACCGCCTCCTTGGTGAATGATTGTGTTTCAGACACATGGCAGAACAGGGGTGGGGAGCTTTGTTTTCTTGTGGTTTTAATCAACAAATACATACAGCTTAATAATTAACAGGCTCATTGAGCCAGCTCACACTTTCCTCCATTCGCGATATTTGGGGCCCTACGTTTCGCCTCGTGCGTTGGCGTTTTAGTGCAATTAAAATGAAGGAAGAAATATTTTAGTTCAGTGCACTCTGCGCCTGGAAGGTGAAATAAAGCGGCAGGCAAATTTTTTAAAAAAAATCAGACGCTGTAATGGGATGTTGCAAGAGCTTGCTCCGGGCTAGGTGATGGTTTGGGGGCACTGCACCACTGACCAAACCTTGGGCAGCTTGGGTTTGGGTGCTCAGCGAATTCCCATCCGCTGGTTCCCATTGTATCTCAGAGGCCCCGGCGTGAGACACAATGGCAGCGAAGCAGGTAGTGAGTGCATGTTCCATGCCTAGCCCTGCCACATGGCAAAGTCACTCAGTTAAGAGTCCACTGCTCCCTGCTCAGAGAGTCAGGGGTCAGGGACCTAATCTGTATCGGGTGCCTTGAAATCCTCGGAGCCGTAAAGACGCAACATCTCTGCCTCCCCTTTAGCTACAACAGAAAATCATAGAATCATAGAGCTGGAAGAGACCTCAGGAGGTCATCAAGTCCAGCCCCCTGCCCAAGGCAAGACCAATCCCAACCCCAACTAAATCAACCCAGCCAGGGCTTTGTCAAGCCGAGACTTAAACACCTCTAGGGATGGAGATTCCACCCCCTCCCTAGGTAACCCAGTCCAGTGCTTCACCACCCTCCCCGTGAAATAGTTTTTCCTAATCTCCAACCTAGACCTTCCCCACTGTAACTTGAGACCATTGCTCCTAGTTCTGCCATCCATCACTACTGAGAACAGCCTCTCTCCATCCTCTTTGGAACCCCGCTTCAGGAAGTTGAAGGCTGCTCTCAAATCCCCCCTCACATATGAATGTGGCAGGCCTGGCCCTGGTGTCAATCCAGAACTAACAACTCGAGAGCAGGTACGGGGTTTCCCAATTAGCACTGCTGCGCAAGCATCTGCAATTTTATTTTCATTAAAATGTTGTCATGGTGCTTGGGAGCCAGTCAGCTTCCCAACGCTGCCCTGAGCTCCCAGCCTAGACCTCCAGTAACAAAGACGCCCGGTTAGGTGCGGTGAAGCAGTTTCTACATTTCCTGTCCGGCCTCGTATGCAGGAGCCGTGAAGGCAGCCGTTGTCCTGGGACCAAACTCTCTGTTTGCCGTGAGACACAAAAGCAGAACCGTCCCTCCCCCCACCCCCCAGGCTGATGTTAAAGCTCCATGGTACAGTGCAAAACTAGGAGCCGTTTCAGCCTGCGTGACACAGGCTCCAACGGCGAAGGCCACGCGTGACCAGCTGCCTGCCTCCCAGTTACTCCATGGCCATCCACTGAGACAGTCCACACCGCCGCGGCAGCACCTTTTGCCGGGAGGGGCAGTGCTCAGGCTGAGCCCAGAGACACGACGGTTTCTGTGGGCCGGGAGTGAGCAGCGTCTGTGGCGCGCTGGGGGAGTGATGACGCACTACGTTGACACGCATGCTCCCTTCCACGTCGACCAGTTGTGTTTGAGGCTGGGAATTCTGGCGGCATGAGGGGACATCATGTCAGGCCATCCCCTAGTGATTTCCTCGTGGAAAGAAGTGTAACAGTTAATTCGAACTAAGGACTTAGTTCGAATTAACGTTTGACTGCCGCTTGTAGCCGCGGGCAGTTAGTCCGGACTAGTGGGATCTAAAAATGGCGCCCGGACGGGAAGATGCAAATAAAGCCCGGGATATTTAAATCCTGGGCTTCATTTTCAAGTTCGAATGCCTACATTAGCCTCCCTAGTTCGAACTAGGGGGCTAGTGTAGACATACCCAGTGGGACTTAAAAATCTCTAGGGATGGCGATTGCACCACATCCCTAAGTAACCCATTTCAGTGCTTCACCACCCTCCTAGGGAAATAGTTTTCCCTAATATCCAACCTAGCCCTCCCCCCACAACTGTTATTTTTCCAGTCTGGCTGTACCTGTGCCATGGTCTGTTTCTCTATGGCACCAGCCAGGAAACAAACTTTCTCTTCCACAAAATGTTCGAAAATTGTTGTCACCCACAGCAAAACAAGAGGAGAGTTCCCGCCGCGCCGCAGTCCTGCGCTGTGCTGAAAGATGGTGTTTCAAAGCAAAAAGCTACCCCCTGGGAGCCACAGCCAGAGGGGCAGCTGAGGAGCCAGACATGTAGATGCAACAACTGGGCCACACCCAACCTGGGAGCTGGGCCTCTCATGCTTCCCCGACTCCAAGGCCAGCTTGTTTCGTGGGCTGGCCCTGTCCCCAGTCGCTCGCTTCCCAGCTCACCCAACTCTCAGAAATGCGGGAGCCAAGGCCCAAATGCCCCAGGAGCCAGCCAGCCTGGGAAGCCAGCGGACCCAGACGTCTGGCAGCCTTGAGGTCCAACGCTATCTGTGTGGAGAGCTGCCCTGGTGCCGCAGACCCAGGGTCTCCAGCAGCCCAACTGGCAGGCTGTGTAGGAGACGGGCAGTTTTTTGATGGACTCCTGTCTGTGTTCCATGTACACATCATCTCTATTTGTATCCTGGTCCTTTGGGTCCTTAATTTGTTCAAAACGATGCTTCTGTCAAGAACCTGTTGTGTTTTAAACCCTGGCCTCACAGACAAGCACGGGCGATGCGCGAGCATCCACTGTTGTCTGCTGAAAATGGCCCCTCACCATGACACTACTTAGCACTGGTTTTGGTAAGCCTACGCCACACGGGCCTGTCCCCGCTTAGCCACTCCTGCTCTTGCCCCTGACCCCAGCAGGTCGCTGTTCTAGGGCTTGGGTCAAGCCACACCTCAGCTGCTTTTCCCTCAGCAGCAAGACGGGGCATGGTGCACAGCTGACCTGTTTGAGCAGAGGTTGTGTGGGGCAGGGCATGGGGGCGGTGAGGGTGAAGTAGGACACAAGAGCCAGAAAGAACTGGCCATAAAGGAGAGAGAAATTGCTACGGAAATGCCGAGACAAACCGAACACGTGCCCCGATAGGCAACGAGCGTGTGAAATAAAACACACACCGACTGCCCCCAGGTGCAACAGCTATAAAGACCTGTCCCGCTGCAGAAAATGAAACTCTTCCCCTGCCCCCACTTGAATGTGCAACAGACCAGAGTTGGGTTGGTTTGTTTTCTCTTCGTGGCAATATTTTACAACTACCATAAGAACATGAAAACGGCCAGACTGGGTCTGCCTTAAGGTCCATCTAGCCCAGCGTCCTGTCTTCCAACAGTGGCCAATGTTAGATGCCCCCAAGGGGAATGAACAGAACAGGGAATCAGCAAGTGATTCCTCCCCTGTCACCAATTCCCAGCCTGACAAACAGAGGCTAGGGACACAATTCCTACCCATCCAAGCTAATAGCCATTGATGGACCTAACCTCCATGAATTTCTCTAGATTTCTGAACCTTGTTAAAGTCCTGGCCTTCACAACATCCTCTGGCAAGGAGTTCCACAGGTTGACTGTGCGCTGGTGATCAATATTTGCATAGACCGTGTTTGTGGGTGTGGTATGGCCACAGCACTCTCTTTCATACACACACGGCCCCCATCTCCCACAGCTATGCGATTGCAATGTAGGATTGGGGGCAGACACATGCGACTGGGGATGTGCAGCTGGGTGTATGGTGTTTAGCCGGGTGCTGATAGGATGGTATGGTGGGGTATAAACATTTTTGCAGCAGTGCTTGGGACAGGCATATTTCTAATACTGGGCCATAGCTAATAGCCTGGTGGCAGCCATGGGGCCTTACCAGTTTGGTAGGGGAGATGCTATCAGCTTATGAGTCAGTTCCAGGGAGGGGACCGAGCAAAAGAAGCAGGTGAGAAGTTTGTCTGAGGTGGAGACCAACAGGGAGAAGGCGAGAGATGGGGCAGGAGCAGAGGAGACAGGCAGGGCAGTTACGAAAGACACTGGAAGCACAAAGCAATGAAATGAGTGGAGCTAGCGGAGGGTCAGAACAAACCGTTCGCTACACTAGCCCCAAGCAGGCGCTGCCTCTGAATGCAATCCCTCCCCTGCACTGGGAATGACCCAATCAACCTGAACAGCATAGTGCACGGCCTGATCTTCCGTAAACAGTAAACTCTGTCTCTCTCTGTACAGCGCCTGGCGCGCAGGGCCCCAATCTTGGCCACAAAGAGTGATTAGTAACAAGAACGAGCCTTCTCCCATGAAGTCAGTGGGGCTGTTGCTCTTGACTCAAAAGAGCACAGGTCATACCGCTGGGTTCAAGAACAGTCCACACGAGAGGACATGGTCCTACGACAGAGTTACTGCCGAGGGTAGCTCTGCAAGAGGAACAAAACCGGTGCATTGAGGGGAGTGACATGCTGGCAGGGGCTTGGCCCTTTGAAGGCCCATCTGTGACGGCGCATTGCGGTTTTCCCGTCTCCTGCACCCCCGTAATGGCACGGACAGACTCCACCAGCCAGTAGAATAGAGGGAGTTTATTGCTTCTCCAGGATACAGCACAGCACAGATGTCATCTGGTTACAGGAACCGGGCCTAGGATGCCTCAGCCCCCCCCTTGAGATGGGGGAGACTGGGCCCCTAAATTCCAGCCCCTTTCCCTAGGCTGTCTCCTCCATGATCCCAGACAGAAACTAACTCACTCACTTCCAGCCCTGCCCCCCAGCCAGGGCTCCACTCCCCTTCTTCCCATTATTCTGCTCCATGGGAGATACCTGTCTGACGAGTTTCCAAGCCACCTTGCATAATGACTCATCCCCTGCCCTGCTGGGCCGTGCTGCAGACAGCAGCCAGTGGAGGTCACTCACAACCCACTGCCCAGCATAGCAACCAGCAAGGTACCCCCCACTACGTCACACCATCCCAGAGAGTAAGACGTGCAGAATGCTTGGGCGCTACTGCCGGGCTGAAAGAAGTTGGGAGGGGAGGTAGGAATGTCCGGACACACGAGAATTCCTCGATCACATTTTACAACCTGCTGCCTTTACGCAGGGAACGTTCCCAGCGAGTCGAACGTAACACCCACAGCGAGTGCCCCTCGCTCTCTGGAACGGCAGGGCAAGCCGTCTCAGAGCCTCCTTCCCGGGTTGCACGCTGGGACAGGTGCATGCTGGGACAGGGCTTGAGACATTTTGTGTGGGCCCTGTGTGGACTCCGCCCAGGTGACAGTCTCCCAGTGCCGAGCATTTCCAGTGTGCCTAACGTCACCGTGTCGGGAATTGTAAATCCACCCTCCTCACGCCTTTCCTCCCCCCGCCCCCAGTCTGCTGTGGAATCACCCACTTAAATCCCAAGCCAACCCCATCCCTCACTGCTGCCTGGAGAGGGACATGCCTTCCTCTCTCTCCCAAGCAGGGGGTTCAGGCTAGCGCACTCTGGGGCGGCTGTAACTGCCGTTCAGCCCGTGCGTGTTGCTTTTCCTCTAGGCCAAGGGCAGTGTGCTGCCATGGCCCATGCAGCTCCTCCAAAGCAGCGTACACATAGTCCAGGCTAGCGAGAGAACGTGTAAAACAATAAGGCTGTGTCTAGACTGGCATGATTTTGCGCAAAAGCAGCTGCTTTTGCGCAAAATCTTGCCGCCTGTCTACACTGGTCGCTGAGATTTGCGCAAGAACACTGACTTTGTAATGTACAAAATCAGTGGTTCTTGCAAGAATACTCCGACGCCTCCGCTCAGGATAAGCCCTCTTGCGCAAGTATTCTTGCGCAAGAGGGCCAGTGTAGACAGCCACGCATTTTTCTTGAAGAAAGCCCGATGGCTAAAATGGCCATCGGGCGCTTTCTTAAGAGAGCGCCTACACTGGCACGGATGCTTTTGCGCAAAAAGCAAATCTTGCGCAAAGGCACATGCCAGTCTAGACGCTCTCTTGCGCAAATACTTTTAACAGAAAAACTTTTCCGTTAAAAGTATTTGCGCAAAATCATGCCAGTCTAGACGCAACCTAAGAGGCTCTAACTGCGTGGAACTCCCTCATATCAGCAGTCACCCTGACAGGTTCTAATCCTGCCAGCCTTCCTTAGAGTTGTATCCTGCCAGGATCAAAGGGAAGGCCTCTTCTTTCCATCCAAGGTGGGCCTTTCATACCTTGCCGTGATTCCTCGGCTTGTGGTACCAGCTAGCACCAGCACGTGCAAATCACCCCGGGGAATAGTATGTTGCTAGGGCACTTTGCAATCCCTGAGGGGACCGCCATGTTCGTCTGTAACCTCAAAAACAGCGAGTGGTCCTGTGGCACCTAGGAACTAATAAAAATAGATGGTTTCATGAGCAAAACCCACTTCCTCAGAGGAACATGAGTGGGGGGAAAATAATGCTAAATAATAGCCAAATCAAAATTGGCTCCTGGCAAGTGAATCTTAGCATCAGGTTCTACCAGAACAGGGTGTGGTTCTCGTTCTGTGCCCTCAGGGCCTTCGCAGGTACGGTTTTTCCTTCTCCAGCTCTCCCCAGGATGGGCTGCGTGCCAGTGTCTCTCAAGGATGGTCTCTCTTGGCCAGAGATCACTTGCTTATAAGCCACATACCAGGCCGGTGATTTCCCTTTCGGGGCAGTATGGGAAGTGGCTTTTTTTCCACTCCGGCTCATCTGAAGAAGTGGGTTTTGCCCACAGAAGCTCGAGGTACCATCTATATTTTTGTTAGTCTCCAAGGTGCCACCGGACTACTCGTCCTTTTACAAGCCCAGGGCTTGTGGTAATCCCTTCTCGTCATGGAGTAGATCTCAGCCCTTAACCCAGAACGTTCTGACGTGTGATACAATGTGATCTCCAGAGATCCTGCCTATGACTGGAAGAACTGTCACACCATCTCATGCCAGCTTGCTACAGGGGGCATGAATTTTACCTAATAGCGAGGCTGTGGTCAATAAAGCACAGACAATGGCCGTCCTCAAAAGTTGTCCAGTGGTGCCTTCGATGAGATGTGTCCGCTCTTGCTCTCTTCTCCACAAAGAGAGCCGAGGGTCCCTGTTGGAATCATGTACAGGTTGAACCTCTCTAGTCCAGAACTCTCTGGTCCGGCAATTTCCGTGGTCCAGCATGATGTTAGCTAGTTGGATGTCCACTTTTCATGGGTGTGGCCAAGTTTCCTGAGGTCCTGCAAAGTTTGTTTATAGCCACCAGACCTGGCTCTCCGTGCTTTGTGCTGTTATTTAGCTCTAATTTACCCCTCAATGTCTTCTAACAGCCCAGGAAGCAGTGGAAGTGTTGGTGACGCTGCTAGACAATATTGACCTCCTGCGGTCCAGCAAATTCTCTGGTTCAGAACCAGTCAGGTCCCAAGGGTGCCGGACTAGAGAGGTTCAACCTGTACAGTCCAACTGCGTCCCAGAGCCCTGATTAGAGACAGTCTCCGTCACTAGGGACTCAGCAGTCGATGAGAACCTTGCCAAAGGAACTGCGGTAACAGACCTCACCACAGAGGCATGACTCTTAGCCTGTTGCATAGAGGCTCCATCTCGGCATCCTCTGAGCTGTGTTGTACAATCCCTCCTTGGAGCCAGTCTCCAAGGACGCATGGGCTGGGCTCCCCTTTTGCTTTATAAACTAACGCTCCCCCGTCCCAAAGGCCCCGTTTCTGTATCAGGCTGTAGCGCCGTCTCCATCACCCTAACATCTTCATTCACCACCGGGACGGCTCGAGGTTAGCCCGAACCCCCGGCTTTTCCCTGCTCCCAGAGAAGCGAAGCTGCTTTTTAACTAGATTTGGTTGATTTTTATTTGACTGCATTTGTCTCCGTTTTGTTTTGTTTTGTTTTCCCAGTGAGTGTTACTCATTTCTGTATGTACAGGTGTGCGTATACATATGTGCAAATACGTATGTATACAGAGATATATTTGTTGTCACGTTCACAATGTCTGAGAGGTTAGCCTAAAGGCAGAGGGGGTCTGCACTCAACACTCCAACGCTGACCCTCCCCCCCACTTGCCGCCATTTTTGCCGATTCCAGGCCGGGGGGAGTGTAACCCTATGGGCCCCAGTTATCAGACACAACACGGGGGTGGCAATTATTGGCCCAGCTGCAGTGGCCACATGAGACCTGTACAGAGCCTGGCACTCCAAGTACCTTGCTCTGTGCCATCTCTTTCACCAACCCAAACTGGGCCAAGCCAAAGGATTGCCCCTCCCCCCAGGTCTCGCTGAGGGTGAGGGGAAATGGCTCCACTAACATGCTGGGCTGCAGGGTAATCTTGGGCAGGCCAAGCCCAGGAGAGGAGCAGGCCCTGAACTGTTCTTCAGAGTGACAGTCCAGCCCCTGCTGCTTGTGGGAAGCGTTGGGCCATCCCGTTCCCCTCTGCCCAGCACCTTTGGTCGACAAAAGGAGAGCTAAGAGCCAGCCCTGTGCTCCTGGCTCTGCAGCACGTCCTCTCCCGGTCGGTGTTACTCGCCATCTAGGTGCAAGGCCAAGGCATAAGGCAATTCCTTACAGCTTTGTACTCCTCTGATGTGCACCAGAATTCACAAGCTGCCCGGCGCTGACTTTTCCACGGGGACTGTGGGGCATGAGCAATAACAGCCTGACTACCATCCCCAGGTGGCGAGGCCTCGTGCGCCGGCAATGCCAAGAGGCACATTACAGTGCCACCCTCTCTTCCTGGACTGGAAACTGATTTGAGCCAAAATCCTGTCTCCACCTGGGAGCATAAATTCACTTCTATACCAGGCCTCGGCCAGACACTGGCTGGGAAAACGCCACCATTCAGAGTCAGACTTTGAACACGCACGAGCCAAGGGGTTTGTTTTGCTTATGGGAGTGACACGGACGAGGTAAATTGATCGACGGCGCTTGACCGTGCTGGCACAGCGACCAGAGTCCAGCTCCTGAAGCCAAATCCAGCGTTCAGAGCCTGGCTGTAGGGCAGGGCCATCTCTAGTCTGGATCACATGATCCCTCCCGCTTGCCAGCACACACCGTTGGCTTTGAAGAAAAAAGCCTCTGTAAAGAATCTGGCCGTGTGCATGACTTCAGCACAAGAGTGGAAGGCAGGGTCCTTGAGACAAGCCAATGTGCGGCAAAATGCCAGTCCTGTGCAGTGACTTTTCAGGGATCGACACGCTGGTGAGAAATCAGGCTGCCTCTGGGATAAGACGCAAACACTTGACATGCCGTCCTCCCAGCTATTGGCTGAGGCCACCTGACGCTTCTGTGCGTGCAGTGACTTTTAGGGACTTGATCTTTGCAGGGCTCCTTCAGACTAAGCCCAGCGGGCACACGAAAGGCAGTTTTGTCTGTCAGGGCTGCGAGGGTATGGGAAGTCTGGGGCATTTTGCCCGAGGGAGAACTGTGGCCTGTGGGCGGGTTGGGTGTTTTTAGGCCATATCCAACCGACAAGGGAGTAAATCCCCTTATTTAAACGACGCGGCTTTGGGTTTGTTCCGATCAGCCAAGCCGTGCGCGTCTCCTTCACATGCCACATCAGCTGTGCTGCCGTCCCGAGCATCTCATCATTAAAGAGACAGACAGCAACAGACACCAGCTGCCTTTTCTCAGTAACCAAAGCAGCCCCTTCTCTTCTTTTACTCCACTCCCTCGTTAGCTTTTTGGACACAGAGAATCTGATCCGGAGGCCCACGGGAGTCAACAGAAAGATTCCACTGGGCTGTGGATCGAACACTTTGCAAAGAGCAGCTTCCCAGGAGCTGGGGGAGGGGGGCCCCCACACGGCGAAAGATGGTTTGCACAAAACCACTACAGTTGGCAGCAAATGTATTTTGCAGACGCAAAGCGACGTGTACGTGCTCCCATCCATTCAGTGCATGCTCTTCTCAGCAGCCACTGCATAATGTTATGTGACTGTTCACTGTTGTTCATGTGTCCACATAAACCGTGTGTAATATGTCTCTGTCCCCTGCTAGGCCTCCTCCATTATTTTTTCCTCTTTCCTTTCATTCTTCTTTGTCGTTTTTATCGTTTAATTGCAAGTATTCTCACTAGAGCTTTTTGACTGATGCTGTGTTTGGTACTTTTTTATTATTACTATTATTATTTTATCTATATCTTCTCCCCCCCCCCACCTTTCCCTTTTTCCACACTATATATAAATATATATATATAAAAAAATCTTTTCTTCTTTTGTCATTCAATCAAATTCCAACAAAACCAACCAAGAGCCAGTCAAATCCACCACAGTCTCGAGCTGAGCTAGGAAAAAAGTTCACGTAATGACATGAAAGTGGAGAATACAGTCCCCCAGTCCGTAAGTTCAAATCAACTCGAAGTTGAGAGTGTGACGTAATGGCGTCATGTAACAAGCTAAGAATTGGTTGCATGACATGCCGTCAAGTTTCGTGCAGGTGCCGTGATTGATTGAAGCATTTTTCTTGGATGTTGTATCAGTTGATGATTGGCCAGTCATGATCACATGTGCCTTTTTTGACTTTGTGCTGCCACAATTTTTTGCTGTGCTCATTTTCGTTTTGTTTGGTGCTTGCAGTGGTTTCTTTATTTGTTGTTTAATTTCTCGTCAGCGTTTTATGCTTCTTTAGATGTCACATAGAAGGAAAAAAAAAGATGGATTCCTAAATCTTTAGAAAATGGGATTGTTATTAACTGTACAATATTTTAGAAAAAAATGAAAAAAATGAAAAAAGACAATGTGTGGATGATTTTTTTGCACTTGAAAAATATTGTGATGTTATTTTATTTTTTCCGGAGAATTGGGGGCCTTTTTCAATTGACACTTTTTTTTCCCTTAGGATATTTCAAATCACTCGCCAAAATTTAAAACAAGTATCAATAGTAACGGTAGTTTAAAAACGATAGCTATCCAAACAAAAAGCAACCTAGAGAAAAGCCGGCAGCTTCGTGTGTGCCTTGTCAAGAATTCCTAATTCTCAGTTTCCACATTACAGCCACTCCTGACAAATTATTTGTTTGGGGTAAGGGAGGGATTGTGGAGGGGAAAAAATAATCCTGATCAAAAAAGCAAAATGCATCTTTTTGTTTACAACTGAAAAAGGGTCCTTGACGAGTGTTTTATTTATTTTTTATTCTATTATTATTTTTGGTGTTGTAATTGTTTAGACTGCTGTGTACGGTTTGCTGTTTGTTGAACCAACAGTGTGAAAAACCTGCCAGCATGGATTGATATTCCGCATGACACTTTTCCACCAGAGTGGACCTTTTGCAGTTTCTAAGTTTCTTGATGTAATAAATCACCGAGTGTATAAGAAGAACCTGCTTGCTAGACAGAGATAAGAGCTAATCCGTAATGATTAAGCATCCTACTTAAATGTCAAGTCTAGTCGGATCATGATTAAATTTTTTTAAATAACTTTTTATTTAAGAAATGTTAGCTTTACTTTTTTTTTTTTTTCCAAAAGTTCATTCCACCTGATTTTTTTTTTTAACCTCCCATAAGTTGCCTGTTCAAAGTGTTACTTTCTGACATTTATAAAGGAATATGCATTAATGGCAGCTATTTCTCCTTGGAAAGTCCATGTCTCATCATATACAGCACACAGTTAAATTTTGGAGCAATTTTTTTCTAGATGCTTCACACGCTAGAAAATCCAACCAAGCAAGATTGTGATCTGGCTTTGTACAGTGGCCCTTAAAAGAAAAAATATATGTCTATACATATATATGAGTGTGTATATATATATATTTATATATATATATAGTTCAGTGATTGTTAAAAATGCAGATGGAGCAATTGTATTTTTCTTTATCATGATCTTGACTGCCTTGCTCGTTTTGGGTGTGACCCATTCCCAGTGAAGTCCTGGAGTATCTTTCCACTGACTTCAGTGGGAGCAGTCCTCAAAAACAAACTCCAATGCAAGCGTCCCATCCTGCTTCCTTTGACTTTGAGGGGGGGAAAACACATTCACTTTGGCAGGGAATTGGTCCCAAAGAACAGGCTTTTTTTTTAATTTTTTTTTTTTAGGCATTTTTTAAAAATTTGTTTACGTTGCCTTTTTAGTTTAATTTGCAAAATCTTCTTCGTTTTTTTAGGGCAGCAGCGGAATGGGCCACATTTAGGAAATATATATATACATATATATATTTTAGAAAAACAGGAACTGTTGGATTACACCTTTGACATATCAGCAAATATCAGTCAAGCTGAAGACTTCAGACTTATTCTCTCTTTGATTGTTTAGACTGTAACATTTCTTCAAGAAAAGTATCACGTCTGCTGACTTCGAAGGACACGCGCTGGAAACAAACAAAAGAAATAAATAAAATCAGAGCAGGAACAAGATCAACCAGGATTTCTGAAGAGACATTGATCTCACCACAGCGGCTTTTCTCCAAACAGGAAACGCAAACCTGGATACGGACAAAGGAGTGCCTGTGTGCCATCAAGGATGCTGCTACCATGTTGACACCATGGTAACGATCACTAAGCATCTTTATCTGTCATTCCTTAGCTATATAGGGACCAAAGGACAAAACTTTTTATCGCAGACTTGTAGCTGTATGTAAAATATGGAAGTTCTTTGCTTTTCTCTGAGCTGTTCCTAAAACAGTTTTTGAGAGCAATTATATGAAATATGTAAAAAAAAAATAAAAAAAAATGCTTAAATGCTTTTAAAATGGCAAGATAATAGTTCTTTGATACTTTGGGAGGTTCTTTGGTTATACATTAATTAGAGACTATGAAACTTTCATATGGTTTTCTGTATAATACGTAAGGATCGCACTGCTAAAAGCAGGTAAGATGTTGTCTGTGAAAAGCAAAAAAAGAAGTAAAGTAAGTAAATAAAAAGGCATAGCAAAGAGAAAAGAAAGATGGTTGATAGTAAAAAAAACAAAAACAAAAAAGGTTTGTAAATGCTTCTAACTCTCCCCGTTTAAAATCCTAATAGTTGTACAGAATTTAAAAAAAGAAAAACTTTAAAATACCTATATAATAGAAAAAAAATTAGACAACAAAAAAGCAAAAAAAAAAACTACATAGAACTTAGCGTTAATGCTAAAAACAAAGATGTTGTAGAACTGTAATTTTTGTAGAGTTTAGACTGAGCATAAATTCCTACTCTCTGCCAACTGCTGTTGGATGCTGTTATTTATCGAGGAGAAAAAAGGAGAGAAATGGCTATTTTGGCAGCTTTTTTAACTGCAAGCATTCCAGCTATTAAAAAAATAAACAAACAAAACTCGATTCTTGTAGACAATGCAAATGGGAAACAAAACAGCTTTCTTTTTATCAGATGTAGTTCTAACTTGAACAACAAAACACAGCTATATGCTTCATGTCTTCATGATCTGCTGTCCGCAAATTCCCATCATCCTATGCTTCAGTAGCTTCCATATTTGCTCTAGAAACCTTCAGGGCAAGGGGTTAGCCTAGGACCTTAATCTTAAAAAAGAAAAAAAAAATCACATAAAAAAATAAAAATAAAAAATAACATAAAAACAATCTCTTTGAAGAATTTCTGAAACTGTTTACAAGGAATTTTGAAAAACAGGGGGATGTTTAAAAAAAAAAGATGCTGGCTCTGTTTTTCTGTAAATAAATTTGCATATTTTGTAGGACTTTTAATTGTAATGATAGAGAAAAAAACAAGGAAAACTATTTAATGAAAGCACGATATTTATCTTTGGTAAATGACTTTAGAGCAGTTAAAAAAATAAGACATTGCTTTAAAAAAACAGAATCAGAAAAAAACAATGAATTATTTAAGAACACATATATTTTAAAGTATATCATATTTATTATAATTTATTGCCACTGTATTCAGACTTGATTTGCATCACTATTTTTAGTTGAATTAAGAAGTGTATAATAATTATTTCTGATTATTTAAATCTTAAGTTCGTTTTAGCTGGTTTGGGGGGAGTTTTTTGGTTTGTTTTTTAAATACCAATGTTATCGTTATCTTGGCCTTTTTTTAAACACCTTTTTGGGTCTGATCTTACTGCCCTTACTCTGGCAAAACTCCCATTGGGTGACAGCGGGCGTTTCATCTGAGTAAGGACAGCAGAAAGCAGCCCACAGCCACGCCGTACAGATGTGTAATACAGCTGCAGTTCCAAACAACTGCTCATTCACTCTCAATTCCCTAAAACTCCTTGTAATCTTCTGTAATTATTGAATGACGCTTTCCAGCTTAGCCCTAAATAAAGCACAGTTTAAAAAAAAAAAGCCATGTTCTTTACTTCTTGATGGCTTTCCTTAATGTGTTTGCTTTGAGTACAAATGAATCTATTTCGACTCTTTCATTAATATACATTGTTTGAGCATCAGAACAAATCCCTTTGTTATATAAAACATCTCTCATTGGATTGAATTAATGACATGGTTTCATTTAATGTCTGCTTGATATTCCACTGTGGTTTACCTTAAACCTGGTAGGTTAGAACATCAAATAATGCTACATACAAATGAGAGACATTGCAGCTCCCACTTGAAGCCGGTTGTTTGATTCAGGCTGGTGGGGAATTTGGGGTTTTTTTCATGCTGATGAGCAACAGGGGCTAAGGTGTAGACCCTTTGCACCTTTCGCTGCCCTGGGATCGTGGTGTGAAACTTACCAGGCTGTGGGAATGAGGCACAGTTTTTTTCTCAGAGCAGCCTTCCCGGCACAGACCAGCTGGCCCGAGCACGCGGCAGACTCAGGAAATCGGCATTCTTGCCCTGGCTCTCCCGGCGGCCTGTGGACTTGGACAAGCTGCACCCGGATCGCTCCCTTTATACATGGGACCCATGCTGCTTTCCCAGACTGTGAGCAAAGCAGCAAAGCGGGAGGGAGAAGAGTGCTGGATTGAGGGCGGTGGAAAGGGCAGGTTAGTTGCTTAGAGGAAGGGGAATGCTCAGCGCATTAGACCACATGGACAGGGCCGGATTAAGGGGCTGGGGCTAGCCGGGCAGCTGCCCGGGGCGCCAACCTATGGGGGCGCCTGATGGCAGCTGTAGGGGGCGCCGCGTGCCCGATGGCAGCTGTAAGGTGCGCAGTGCGCCGGGGAGGGGCGGCGGGGCGGGGCTGCGCATGCGCCGTGCGCCCGGGAGCAGAACCGTGCATGTGTCGTGCGCCTGCTGCCCGGGGCGCAGGAATGGCTCGAGCCAGCCCTGCACACGGGCCTTCCCTCTCTGCCGCAGAGGCCATGCTACAGCAGACTGGGTAGCCTCGGGAGGGGTTCGTACACTGTGAAGCCTTTTGAGGCCCCCCCATCACTGGCTCAAATCCAAATCATGTGGCCCACATGTCGGTGGGACTCTGTCTCTAGTGAGACAGTGGCTACATTAGAGAGCCCATCAGCATAACCAGCGAGAGTGAGAGAGAGCCCATGTCTACACTACAAGGTTATTACGCAAAAAACGGCCGTTTTTGCACAAAAACTGGTGAAGCGTCCACACCTCAAGCACGTTTTTGCACACACAAAAAATACAGTGAATCGACAGGACAGAGGGTTTTGCTGGTAGAGTTATTCCTCTCCCCATGAGGAATAACTCCTTTTGGCGCTACAGGTCTTGCACAAAAAGGCAGGTGTGGACGCTCCGCAGGGCTTTCTGGCGCAAAAAGAGCCTATCCGAAAAAGCACATTCTGTGAATGGCCATCAGAGCTTTCTTGCGCAAGAGCATCCTTGCAGTGTGGACGGTCTCTTGCGCAAAAGCACATGGCTTTTGCAACGAGCTTTTGAGGTGTGAATGCGCTTTTGTGCAAGATCTCGTCCACAACAAGCTTCTTGTGCAAAAACTCTGCAGTGTAGACAAACCCAGAGAGAGAGACGATCCCATCTCAGCCTGGGCTGCCTCTGCCTCCTCCTGAACAAAATGCTGCCATGGCTCAGCCTCCTCTCGGGGGCTGCAGAGACGGATTATCAATCCGTACAGGATGGCCACCAGAGCCACGGCTCCGCAACTGGGACTGACACCTGCAAGACACACTGCCCAGTAGGTGACGCTTGTCTGTGGCTCTTCTGCAGGGCCCTTAAGGAAGGGCCATCAGCTGCTTCTCCCTCATCCTGCTTAGCAGCCCGCACTCAGCTGTCCTCAGGGGCACTGGGTGACTGCCCAGCTGGGGTAGGCAAGCCCTAGCCCCACCCCTTCTGCCTGAGACCCCCCCCTCCCAGGGAACAAAGCCGCACCACAGCCCCAGCCCTCCTGGCGGACAAGGAGCTGGGCTACCATGGTGTGGCCCCCGCCCTCTCAGGCGGCCAGGGAGTGTAGGCAGTTTTGGGAAGGGGATGCCTTCTCTTGACTACCTTCCCCACTGCCCATGGCTCTCCTCAGAGCTGCACAGTGGGGAGGATGCAATGGAAGCAGGACCCTTGCTAGAGTCAGCCGCTGACGGTCCCAGGCTCAGTGACCAGTTTGAGAATGAAAGGGGGGGGGGGGGATTACAAAGACTCTGACAGGGGCTTTTAAAAATGGGGGGGGAGCATTTGTTCAGCTGGGGAGCCTTGGAACAACAAAAAAAGCACCGACGGCCACTCCCCCTCCTCCGTCCCCTTTTCCCTGCTGTGGATTGTCTCTGCCGCCAACCCCCACCTCTCTGATTTCTACTCTCCTCCTTCCTGCTACCCCCAGTCTCTCCCACTTCACCCAACAGCAAGCCTGCATCACATGGACCGCCGTCGTGGCCTGCATGCTGCGCCAGGTAATTAAAAGAGAGAAACAGCGCTAGCCAGGTCAGTCGCTTTATCCCGCCCAACACCAGAATTGGACCTTGCGACAAAGGGTGCACATTCATTGTTCTTTGGGGGTGAAACCTACATCGGATCCCTGGGTCCCCTCTGAAGCGTACCACAAACAGCAGCTAACTGCTGTTGGACTATGTACAAGCGCCATAACACAATAGCAACGTGCCACTCACTTTGACAGCCCAGCCTCAAACTCCAAAAGCCACTTGGCTGCCCAGGGATGGAGCTGAGACAAGGACAATGTTAATGGAATCATGAAATCCCGGGGCGGGAAGAGACCTCAGGAGTCACTGAGTCCAGCCCCCTGCCCAAAGCAGGACCAACCCCAACTCAATCAACCCAGCCAGGGCTTTGTCAAGCCAGGAATTAAAAATCTCTAGTGATGGAGATTCCACCCCCGTCCCTAGGGAACCCATCCCAGTGCTTCACCTCCCTCCTAGGGAAATAGCTTTTCCTATTATCCAACCTAGACCTCCCCCACTGCAACTTGAGACCATTGCTCCTTGTTCTGCCATCGGTCACCACTGAGAACAGCCTCTCTCCACCCTCTTTGAAACCCCCCTTCAGGAAGTTGAAGGCTGCTCTCAAATCCCCCATCACTCTTCTCTGCTGCAGACTAAACAAGCCCAAATCCCTCAGCCTCTCCTCTTAGGCCATGTGCTCCAGCGCCCTCATCATTTTTGTTTTCCTCCGCTAGACCCTCTCCAACGTGTCCACATCCTTTTGGTAACGGGAGGCCCATCATACCTAGAAATGGCATGAAGGATGGTGTGACAGCGCAGCCGGGGTTCCTCCGATCCTGCACCCCCCGTAGCAGCCAGAACAGTCTCCACCAGCCAGCACAGTAGAGAGGGGTTTATTGAGTTTCCAGAATACAGCACAGCATAGACGTGGTGTGTTTACAGGCTTCGGGGCCAGGGTGTTGCAGACCCCTTGGGTTAGGGGTCCATCACCCCTAGCCCTCAGCCCCAGCAACCTCAGTCTGTCTCCCTCATGGTCCCAGCCCCAGACTGCCCCTTCCCCCGAACACTCACTTCCCTAATTCCCTCGCTGCCCCAACTCCTCTGACTGGTTGGGTCTTTGTCTACGTGACTTAGGCAGCCCACCTGCTGGGCAGTGCTCACAGGCAGAGGCCAGTAGGGGTCATTCACAGCCCAAGCACAGCAACCAGCAAGGTACTGACACTACATCACAGAGCAGGGGGACACTGGGATACAGAGCAGACAGCACCCCCACTACACCACAGATGGGCTCTTCAGGGGAGAGAGACATGGGCCCAGGCAAGAAGGGCAGCAGCACGAGAGGCTCTTAACTCTAACCAAGGGAGACCTTTGCGTTTTCACAGGGCACACGAGGGGACTCCGTTCTTATCCTGCAACTGAAGAGAACACCACCCATCTAAGCCAGCACGGAGGGAAACCCCACCATGTTCTTTGGTTAACCGTGTTTTCCCTCCATGCTCAATAAAACCTGTCATCAAATGATAGCTGCTCGTGGCTTAGAAAATTGACACGGTTGCCTGTCTCCATCACAAAAAGTCCTGTCAGGGCCCTGTATGTGGATCGAGGTGGCCGCTCTTAAAGCAGCAGATGCTGGTCCTGGTGTAAGTGCAGGAGAACAGCAGACCTCCACTGCAGTGAAATGCGAGTAGCAATAGGACCCTGCCCCACCGTGAATTTGAGCGACCGAAGGACTTGATCTCACAGCTCAACTGAAAGAGTGGCCTACACATCAGACATTTAATAAAGCAACACAGAGCATCCAGCTAGGCTAGAGGGTCCAAAATGGTGTCCCATGGAGAGCGGGAGACCGTGTGGTAATAGCTCCTTGTTCCTGTTCTTAGCGGCAGCTGCTAACTCACATTGAAAGCAGCTCAGAATTCCCACCCACATGCCAAATGTTATTCATCCAGCACCGCTGGAGCTGCCACCTAGATGCTCTCCGCTTGCAAACAGAAGGAGAAGTGATCCAGCCAGGGAGATATCCCCAAGACCTCTTATATATGGAGATCTACCTATCTCATAGACCTGGAAAGGACCTTGAGAGGGCATCGAGTCCAATCCCCTGCCCTCACGGCAGGACCAAGAACCATCTCTTAAGCGGTCCAGGCGATGAACCAGCCTAAGCCGAGTCATGTCCCGTTTCTCACCAGGGACCTCACGTGGTGAGACTGTGTCCATCTGGCAGGTGCCTTGTAGGTGAGCAGAATGTAATGAACTCCCACGTTGGAGTTTGGTAGGGATGGCAAAAATTCCCACAGGATGTTTAGCAACCGTTGCAACTCCTGACAGCGCAGAGTTCCTGGTACACACTGGGCTGAGGGAAGCATAGCATCTACTGGTCCATCATCACTAACAATTAGTGCCTCTCTCACCTGACTCCCATCACAAGCCTTCCAACCCCAGTCAGCCCCAGATATGGCAAGTTCACAGACTAAGGAGCCAGTAGCTTTTCTGGCCATCCTGGCTAAAAGCATCTCTGAATCCAAGCTACTCTGGTCAGAGCATCTTCTAGGATTGGCCACCCTTAAGCATTTGCCAACCAGGAAACAAATTCAGCTGACAGGGGCCAAGCCCAGAAAGCGGGAGCATAACCGCAGAACACGGGCCAGCATTTGAAAGGCTTGTCCGCGTGCATCGTGCATGTAGGTCCGCGGCGGACTGGCTCTTACAGCAGAGGTCAGCCATACCCGATTTTAACAAAGGGGCACCACAGGGAGACAATAGACAGGGTGGCATTTGTGAAGCATCTGATCATAAAGTATTACAAGTTAGGGCTGGCATTTCCCCAAATCAAGACTTTGGGAGCCACCAACATCTGAGGAGTAAAATTGTTACTAGATCACCCCATAGAGGGGCACCGTGAGCCAAACTCAGCCTCACTCTAACTCCATGTTGAGACCCTGTGGGGCCATTTTCCTCTGCCCCTGGCAATAGTGGTCCTCTATTGGCCGAGAAGTCCAAGGGTGATGCTGGGTGCTGTGTACAGCAGTGCAAATCATGGATTTTTCACTTTACTGGCAAGTCCAAAAAACTGTTTTTCTAAATTTGCATCAAAACAAATTATCTGAGGATCAGACAAAATGTTTCATTTCACTTGAAACCATTTTTAAAAACTTGAGGGGGGGAAGTTAGAAATAAAGCTAATGGGAATTTTGAAACAAAGAGTCATTTTGAATGGAAACATTTCCTTTGGAAACTGTGAACATGAAAAGTTTTGATGGAGGGGGTTATTGAAACAGCTCAGCAAACAGACAAATTCACGCTTTTCACCCAAAAAAGACTTTTATGGAGGATGTGTAGCACGGTACACTTCTGAGAAATCAGGGTAAATATGAATTTAAAAGGCTAATTTAGGCATATGTTAATCTCGTTTCATCTTGATGGTGTTCAAATTTAATCTGATGGTCTCCTTGTTTGCCATTCTTTCCTGTGAAAGCCAAACTAGGTGCAGGATTATAAAAAGCCCGAAGACTCTGCAAGGGTCGGCTTTTAGAATCATCTGGAGCACATTTGAGGAAATGGTAGTGGGGGACACAGTCTTTCCGCACTAGATTGCAGATTTGCTTGTAACCTATTGTGATGAAATCAGTTGATGGTCTCACCATAGTTCCCAGTGCAGCAGGGTCCCTATAACAAATTGATAAGCCGAGTGGACCCCCTTGTTGAAACTGTCAAGTGAGAAGCAGAGAAATGAGGGAGTCCTTGAGAGAGAGCTGCCCAATTCCCAGACATAATCCATCGGGGCTGGAGTATATTGGTTCAGGAATACAAGGCAAATTGACATGGCCCCTGCTGGACCTATTCCATGGCTCTACAGAACATAGAGTAGTCAAAACTAGACTGGGGGCTCTCAATCTGGTGGCCATTTTCACTAGTACATCGCTACATGCTAAACAACAGGAAACTATGGATCCTGGTTGACCAAAAGACAGATTCGCCATTGTCGATGTGTTGTGAGAACTCCCAGTGATGCAGATGGGAAGGAGTCAAGCCAAGGACTTCAGAAACATTCTGCGCGCAAGCACGTGATGAAAGTGTGCAGAGCGTCAGCAGGATCGATGTGCAGACCAAGGAAGTGTGAAGCTGGAATGGGCAGCTGTGTGCGCAAAACAGGCAACCACGCTGGTAAAGGACCTCCAATGGCCATTGCACAGTTACGCAATTTACAAGGTAACCACAAGTGCAAATTAAGCATGAGCCGGTACACCTAACCGTTTTCAGAGCTGGCTTTTGGTAAGGGTCTTTCCTAACGATTAAAGGTGGGGGATTTTCATAGACCTCCTTGGTCTAACGCTGTACCCAAATACTCAATGGGCGTTTGCAATTGACTTCAGTGGGCACCAGTGAAACTCTACCCCACAAACTCAGCCTACCCATAATTTTCTTTCTCCAGAAATGTCCTTTAAATCCCAGAAACAGGCGTTGCAGCATGTCAAAACATGCCCACCTTTACCAAAGAAAGCCATGCACGTAATGGACGTGCTCGCGCAGGCGTCTGTCCGAAATCCCCTTCAGCCCCTCACTTTATCAGACATCTTGCTAATTCTTCCTTCAGCAACAAGATCAGCAGAAGCCTCCACTTTTTTTCTTCCACCAGTTACATTATTTATGAGCCTAGAAAATAATCCTGCTTTGTCTTCTAACCCTAGTTTTGCATACATACACGTAGCTTTCCACCACGACCCCGGTGAGTTCTTCAGCTAAAATATGCATTCGTTAGAAAAACATTTCAGGGTGGGTTTTTTCCCCCCTCCTCTCCTCTTTATCTGTTCATTTGAATATGTTGTAAACTTGATTAATGTTGCCTCCTAATCTCTTTTTCTAGAGAGAACACCTGGAGCTCCTTTAACCTGCCTCAAATATATATATTAAAAAAGCCCTAAATTTCAGTTTCATGCCTTCTTTTCGCTTACTCTTTCCTCTGCTCCATCTATTGCTCTCGTCTCTGAGGCTACATCTACACGACGAGTTTTCTTGGCAAATAATATGCTAATGAGGGACTCATTTGCATGAGTCGCGATCTCATTTGCATATTTTCTGCCGATCCGTTTTGCTCTGGGTTTTTTGCGCAAAAACAAGCAGTGTGGACATTTTCCTTTTGTGCAAAAAAACCCCTTTTTCCGCAAGATCCTTATGCCCCAAAAAAGGAGGTATACCGATCTTGAGGAAAAAGGGGTTTTTGCACAAAAAGAAAACATCCACACTGCTTGTTTTTGCGCAAAAACAGATCGGCAGAAAATACGCAAATGAGATCATGACTCATGCAAATGAGTCCCTCATTAGCATATTTTTTGCCGAGAAAACTCATAGTGTAGACGTAGCCTAAGAGAAAGGACACACATGAGCAATATGTTAAGGGGCCAGGCAAAAATGTGGACATCTTCTATGCCCCTTTGATTTGCTCATGCACCCCATAATGTGCTACATGATGGGAATAGTGGGGTAGATTTATGATGGCGTTTCTTCTGGTTCTTTTCACAATATGCTTTCATAGTCTCCCACCCTTCTCATCTACAGTTCTGCCAACCCCCACATTTGTTTAATACCATTGAGTAGCCCCATTAAATCCACTTTCCTTCATGCTGTATTTTCGTCAAGCCATTTCTTTGCATCCCTACGGGAGCTCGTGGAGGTAAATGAAGTCTTAGCCAATGTTCCTGGAATCTCTTCTCGTGACGCCATCCAAAGTCTTCTGTGGGCCATCAATCATCTTGGAACTAGAAGATGCTTCTCATTGTAATTACACTAATCTCTCCATAATTTTCCTGTCATTGCCTGCAGTTGAGTTTCACTCTCTGCAGTTGCTGGAACTGGAGAGTTACCAAACCGCCTGCCATCCTGAGAAAAGCATGTGCTCTCAGGCTGAGGTTCTGCCTCCTTGGGTTGCTTCAACATTCCCAGCTATCCACTGAAAAGAATGGTGCTTGCCTGTCTCCTGTGGGTTTTTGAGGCTTAAGGGAGCGGTCTGTCTCAGGCTCAAAAGGAAATTCGTTTCCCACCTCCCATCCCTTTCTGCCTTTCAGATCTCATGCCATGTAGTTTTCAGAACCTTACAGAAAGATGCCAATGGATATGCAAAATGCACTATTGGTTGCTACATCAAAATCTATTGGTACCAAAGGGGGAAATTGCCAGGAGCCCGGGCCATTTAAAGGGGTTTAGGGGATACCACAGTAACTCTGTCAGCCCTGGGGAAAGCATCTCTTGATTCAAATGCTTTTAATATGCCCCATGCAGGTTCCGGGACAGCGTTGCTGGACCCCAGAACCTGCATAGGGCATAGCAAAAGTGCCTTTGAATGGAGACACTGCTATGGCTTTTCCCCACCAAGAAGTTTGAGTCTGCAGAAGGGAAGCGAGGTGAGCTGTGGGTGTCCTGGAGGTCATCGGAGAAGTGAGGGGGGGGGGAATATGGTTGGACCAGTCCACCACTCTTCTGGGGGTGGGGGGGGGGGAGAGAGGAATGGGGCTTCTCCAGGCGGAGGGGTGGGCCAGGAGATTCACTGATTTCCACTCTGGGGCCCAACTGTAAGTAGCACCCAGGTCTTCCTCCCCCACGATCACAAGTCCCTTGCTACTTGACCTATAGGACAACCAGCTGTTGGCAGTAAAGGCACCATGGCACTCCCCCTTGAGCAGTTCTGATTCAATCCAGCAGAGGGGCATTTTGCACATGCCCGTGAGCCACTTCATTCCATCGTGCCCCCATGCGTCATGCCTCACCCCCCGCGGGCCTGTGGGCAGCTGGAAGGCACGGGCCCTCCCAGCACTAACATTCACCATTACAATAAGCAGGGAGGCCCAGCGACTCGCCGCTGCAACACCCGTTCTTGGGAGTGCTCCAGTGTGTCACAGCACCTGGCAGCAGCAAGCAACACAAGGGTGCTCAACTCGTACCCTTGGCACACAACGGCGTAGGTGGGGCTGAAGCGATGGAAACATAATGGCCACGCCGCGCCTTCCAAGCTGAAAATACAGCTTTGCTCAAGTCTGACCCATCTTCTGGAGAAGAGACGTGGCTCATTCCCTAGGCCACTGCATTCCCCCAACTCCACTTGGGCTACATCGACACTAGGAGCTGGAGGTGAGATCCCAGGGAGCACGCACACACGCTCGCTTTTAGCCTAGCTGCGGTAGCATGGCCGGTGGTGAGCAGCGGCACGGGCCGGCCACCTTGCGTATACACCCACCTGCACTCCATGGGCATGTGCTTGGCCTAGCTCGCCTAGGCCGCTGCTCACGCTCTTGCAAGGACACTATTTTTCGCAGGCTACCGCAACGGAAGTTAGCACAACTATGGCTAAGCAAGCTGGGAATCCCACCCTTTGCCACACGGGTCGTTTTGGAGTCTGGCCCTTCTGATTAGAAGCATGGGAAAGTGAGTGAGCAAGGGACCAAAAAGTTCTAGGTCCCATAAAGCCAGGGGATATTCCACGTGACTGGACGCGGGTGGTGGGTAATGCAGGCAAGGGAAGGCACTGCCCAGCCGCCCAAACGGGGTGGGGCCACAGCATAGCAACCTGAGTCCCCAGTTCCTCAGGGGCTGGGGAGGGCTGGGGCCACAGTACAGCAGCCCTTGTCTGGGGTTAGGCGGGGCTTGGTGGCAGGGGGGAGGGGTGCTGAAGGGGTATGGTCTCAGGGGAAGGGTGTGGCTTTGGTTGGAAGGGGCGGGGCTTGGGCCTGCCTTCCCCAGCTGCCCATGTTACTGGATCACTACAGTAATTCTTCATTTAACACGTGCCCGCTTAACACGTTTTTGCGATAGCACAATTTTTTTTTAAGGAACGTTTTTTGAATTACACGACCGTCCCCGGAATAACACGATTTCCCCAGCCGGCCCGTTGCCGGCAGCTGCACAGGGCTTCCCCCGCCTCTCTGCAAAGCGGCAGAGGGTTCGCCGCTCGCTGCGCCGTTCCCCGCTGACTCCCCCTTGCCGGACTCGCCGTTCCTGCTGACTCCCCTCTTTGCCCCCTCTCCTCCGCCCCCGCTTGCAGGCCGGCCCGTCGCCGGTGGCTGTGCAGGGCTTCCCCCGCCTCCCTGAAAAGCCGCAGAGGGTTCGCCGCTCGCCGCACCGTTCCCCGCTGACCCCCCCTCACCGGACACAGTGCGGGTCCTGGCAGACCCATCACAGGGGCATACTCCCAACCCAATCCTCCTCCCCTGTCCTCTCCTTCCCTTCCCCAGAGCCAAACACCTCTCCTCCCTCCTGTAACCCAGTCCCCTTTCTCCCACAACCTTATGTCCCGGTCCCAACAGACACCACCACTTGAAACGCAACCCCCACCTTTTCCATTATTTTCAATGGGAAAACTGACCCCGCATAACACGTTTTCACTTAACACAATCATTTTCTGAAACATATCTATAGCGTTAAATGAGGAATTACTGTACACGGTATAAATGAGAAGGGGCTACTGTGACTTTGTCACTTCTGTGACTTTGGCATTTGCTCTCCTTGGCCCCAAATCGCCTGTGGGTGATGATATTCGGGCTCCTGGCAAACCTTAGCCTTTCCCCCAAGGATCTGAAATGTTGGCAGTGGGGAGAAATGGTTATGGGAAAGATGGGCAATGGTGTTTCTGGATGGCTGCCTTCAATCGCTGCATCAGGGTGTGCTTTTAAGCTACGGCAAAGGCACCGAGAGCCCGGTTTAGCATTTTTCTGCAGCTCGGACCAATAAACAATTAACACGTGCCCAGCTACAATGCTGAGACGCACGTCAGCAGTGCGTGCCATAATCCTCATTAATAAAGGAGTCACCAGCACTATCAGGAAGGAGGAGTCGGTGGTGACGTCTCCCTGGGTTGTTTCCGTGTAAAAGCACAAACCAGTGTGGGCTGTGTGTGTCTGTGGTTTGGGGGCGGGGGTGGGAAGGCTTTACGGACAACCGAACTGACACCGTAAAAGTCGAAGCACTTTGCTTGTGGATTAAGAAAATATTTATGCCAATATTTATGCTGATGGCCATTTCTCTCTCCCATTTTGCTTCCAAAGAGGCGAACGCTTCCCCCGTTGCCCGCTATTTGACTCAGCACATGCCGACAGAGGGTGAATAAGATGGTGCCTGCACACTCTGTTGCGGAGAACTGACACTTACTAAATTATGCTGTTAAATACTGTAGTACAGCTATAAAATATACTGAAGGGCCATGGAAAAATGCCAGACCTTTCTGAGAAAGAGAGCACACTTTTTGGAACCTTGCCTGCGGCCCATAATTTTCACTTCCTCCCGCTGTGGGGAGACGCGACAAGCAAGGACTTATAAAGTCAAATTTCAAGAGCAGGCCTAAGGTTAAGTTGCTGGTATCCGGTGGTGATAACGTTCGGCCTACGTGTTTCAGGAGGCACTGAGACCTCACCACGCAGCTCCCATTGTTGTTATTTAGCGGAGCTTGTTGGGAAAAAATGGCGTTTCTGCCTCATGGGGAGTTCCAATTTTGCCCTGGTTGTTTTCACCTAAAAGTAAGACAAAACCTTTTCATAGGACAAAAATTTCCAACAATGGTTCAAAGGGGAACTGCTGAAACATTTCAGGCCCTCTGCCTGAGGGAAAGACTGCAGTGCATCATGGTGGCTGGCATCCAGCCAAGGAGCTTGGCGCAGAAAGGAGAATGGAGGGACGAGGTACCCGAACTTCAACTCTCGTGCTTCTCTAGTGTTCACAGACACTGCTCCCCCCTTACCCCCCACACACACTCCCCCCACACCCAGCAGGGACTGGGGTTGGATGACAATAAAGCAGAAAAACAGGGGCCCGGTTCTTCCCTCACAGATGCTGTTAGGCAGGAAGAAAACCGCAGACGCCAATGGTTTTGTCCCTGTCTCACTGGGGAGCTGAGCAGCAGGACAGACACACTGTGGTGTGGGACAGGGACGTCCTGATTCTAAACCAGACACGGACTTCACATTTTGCTAGGGCTTGCTCAGCTTCAGCGCCCGCCGGGTTGCATCCTGCCCAGAGCAGGAAGTGTGGGAGGAGGGAGCAGATAGAAGGAGAGAACAGCAAGAGGGATTTTATTCTTTGACAGCCACAGCCTTCCTTGTGAGCTCCATCGCCATTTTCCTGCCCAGGAATCTCTCTGGGCCGGAGCTCCCTATGAACCGGACTTTTTGTGCACTGCGTCGCTGCGCCTCATGCGCCCCACCTCCAATTATCCCCTTTTATAATGACTCTTGTCAGCCCATCCTTCCCAGCTTCCAGGAAGTAGAAAGGTATTTTGTATTGGTGATCATGAGCTCCGAGCGCCCAACAAAAATCACTTTCTCAACACAAAACCTTTCCTCGCAAGGTTCCCCTACAAAGGGTTGTCTGTTGTCGCCCTCAGAACGTGCTTCCGTCCTTTCCAAGTCTGACCCCTCCCAGACACACACACACACACACACTTCATGTCGCCTTCACAGAGTCACATACGGAGAATAAAACATTTTGCAGCAATGGAAGACAAACCCATTCTTGGTCCTTCCAGGGTGCGTGGGTGTGTGTAGAAATGGAAGACAAACCCATTCTTGGTCCTTCCAGGGTGTGTGGGTGTGCGTGGGTGTGTGTAGAAATGGAAGACAAACCCATTCTTGGTCCTTCCAGGGTGTGTGGGTGTGCGTGGGTGTGTGTAGAAATGGAAGACAAACCCATTCTTGGTCCTTCCAGGGTGCGTGGGTGTGTGTAGAAATGGAAGACAAACCCATTCTTGGTCCTTCCAGGGTGCGTGGGTGTGTGTAGAAATGGAAGACAAACCCATTCTTGGTCCTTCCAGGGTGTGTGGGTGTGCGTGGGTGTGTGTAGAAATGGAAGACAAACCCATTCTTGGTCCTTCCAGGGTGTGTGGGTGTGTGTAGAAATGGAAGACAAACCCATTCTTGGTCTTTCCAAGGGAGGGAAGCAGGGTGAGAGGGAGGGAGGGAGTGTGAGTGTGTGGAGGAGGAGGAGGAGGAGGAGTTCCTCCACATGGAAGTTGGAGGTTTTATTCTTTCCTCTGTTCCCTCCCATTCTATTGATTTTCCAAAACAGATATTATTACTGGACCTCAACCAGGATCGGGCCCCTTGGTGCTGGACGTGCTCAGAAGGAGCATCTACACTGCACTTGGGCATATGATTGCCATTTCGGAAGGCACGCCCATGCTGGCTTTAATCTAGCTAGTGGGGCAAAAAGGGGTAAGTGAGGATCTCGGCACACGCTAGACACATAAGTGCACACCCAAGGTTCCAGGTGGGCTTGGATTGACCCCACTGCCACATCCCCATGCTTGCTCGATTCAAGCTAGAGCTGGCATTGCCCCCCTCCTTCCCCACCCTGAGCTGCAATCACACCTCTGGTGGCAGCTTAGACATACCCACAGTGAAAGTCAGCCCATGCTTGCAGTCTGATGGAGCAAGACAAAAGATAGAGGAAAGGAAGGGTCATCGTCCTTGTATAGATGGGGAACTAAGACACAGAATCATAAAACTGGAAGGTCATCGAGTCCAGGCCCCTGCCCTCACAGCAGGACCAAGCACTGTCTAGATCATCCCTGATAGATGTCTGCCTAACCTGCTCTTAGATATCTCCAGTGAGGAAGATTCCAGAACCCCCCAGGCAATTTATTCCAGTGTTTAACCACCCTGACAGGCAGGAAGTTTTTCCTCATGTTCAACCTAAACCTCCCTTGCCGCAATTTAAGCCCATTGCATCTTGTCCTATCCTCAGAGGTTGAGAACAATTTTTCTCCCTCATCCTTGTAACAATCTTTTAGGTACTTGAAAACTGAACATAAGAATGGACAGACTGGGTCAGACCAAAGGTCCATCTAACCCTGTATCCTGTCTGCTGACAGTGGCCAATACCAGATGCCTCAGAGGAAGGGAACACCACAGGTAATCCTCACATGATCCCTCCCCCATTACCCAAAACTGCTATCATGTCCCCTCTCAGTCTTCTCTTTTCCAAAGTAACAAGCCCAATTCTTTCAGTCTTCCCTGATCGCTCATGTTCTCTAGACCTTTAACCATTCTTGTTGCTCTTCTCTGGACCTTCTCCAATTTCTCCCCATCTTTCTTGAAATGTGGTGCCTAGAACTGGACATAATACTCCAACTGAGGCCTAATCAGCGCAGAGTAGAGCGGAAGAATGACTTCTCGTGTCTTGCTCACAACACTCCTGTTAATGCAAACCAGAATCACATTTGCTTCTCTTGCAACAGTGTCACACTGCCAACTCAAATTTAGCTTGTGGTCCACGATGACCCCTAGATCCCTTTCTGCAGGACTCCTTCTTAGACAGTTGCTTCCCATTCTAGATGTGTGACGCAGAGAAGTGAAGTGACTTTTTCAAGCAGGGAGCCCAGAGCACAGTCAGGAATTGAACCTGAAATTCCTAGTCTAGTTTACTCTCCTATTAGATGTAGGCTCAAGATACGTTGATATTTGGAGCTGAACTGCTCCAAAGCTGGGAGGCTCAGAACTAAGAGTCAACTTATTATGCCACACTTTGCACCAGAGCTCCCCAATCACAGTGAAAGAGACAGTCTCTGCCCCAAATAGCTTCCAATCTACAGACACCATCACCCCCATGGAAGAAGGGCGGTGGAAAGGGAGGCAGTGTACAAATAAAGACGACGGATGGTCTTGCAAAAGAAGCGCTGGCCTAGAAAGGAGCAGAATCATTCTAGGTTGGAGATGAGGCTGATCAAGTTACAAACGGCATTTCTTAGTCACTGACAAACGACTGAACTGATTTCCCTCCAGTTTTGGCCTGTCCTGCACTGAAAATGTCAAGTGACCTCGCGACGTTGTTCAGGGCACCCTGATCTAATCCTGGCATAGAGGCAGAGCAATTTTTCCATTGACTGAGCTATCAACCCTGCTGAGAAGTGGTTACCTACAGAAAAACCCTTCTGTTACTGTCGGGAGCAGCTACACTCTAGCACTACCCTATAGATGTGTGCCGTTGCCTTAGGCTAAGTCTGCACTGGCACTTTACAGCGCTGTAACTTTCTGGCTCAGGGGTGTGAAAAAACACCCTCCCTGAGCACTGTAAAGCACCAGGCTACGGTGCTGGGAGCTGCGCTCCTAGGTCTGGTCTATACTAGACCAGGCAGGTTGGTTTAAGGTATGCAGCGCCAGCTATGTAAAGCGTGTAGCGGGAGTCGGCTTACCTTATGCCAAGCATCCACCCTGCAGAGGCTGATGGGCACACACGCGCTCATCGGCTTCCCTTACTCCTCGCAGCTGGAGGAGTCCCAGACACCAGAGGGGGCTGCCCTGAGCTTTCAGTGTATGGCCACGCTTCCGTTTCAAGTGCCTCCACAGGTACGCTTTCAACTTCTAAGTGTAGACAAAGCCCTATTAGACTTGTAGCACTCATTATTTAAGAAACACACTAAGCGTAGAGACTATGTTGTGCACCTAATTGATGGTTTGCTAGCCCAGGGCTTCCCAACCATTTTGATACCAGGGACTGGCTTGCTGCCTTTCTAAACCGTGTCAGGGAGATCTCCATGGGCCAGTCCTTGAGAAATGCTGTGCTATGCAGTATAAAAAAATTCCAGTGATTAAATATATTGGGCATCAAGTACAAAGGGACAGATTTCAGGTCCGCAGCTCGTCTCGTTAAATATTCCACTCTGTGCTGGGAACAAGCATGTACAATTTTAGCCCAATTTGTTGGCCAAAGTTATGAGCACTTGAAAAAAGGGGAATTGCAATTCAGCCTTAATCATAACACGTGACTCTCTGCACGTTATAACTCGTCAGTTTAAGCGTTATATTTTACAGTCTGGATTTCTTACTAAACTCATCAGATCACTTGAGTCCTCCTGACAATTGTCACTGTATAATTAATTTCAAAGGACTTTATTGTACATTAAGAATGTAACAACAGGCACACAAGGAGGAAACCTTACAGGAAAAAGGGAACTCTAGATTCAGGACTTTACCGCGTCTATGAGATTTGAAAGAACTAAATGCTAAAAGATGCAGACAGCAGTTTTTCAGGGTCCTTAACCTTGATGAATAAATGAATAAAAATCCCTTTAAAAATTGCAGTGTTTCTTTCAAGTGACTTCCAGCATGTTAATGATCAAGAGAAGCTGAGAAAATTACCAGGAAAGGAGATGACTTTCCTCGGTATTGTTCTCACCATGGAGACGGCCAGACAGACTTGAGCCGTAAGCACATAATAGGCCAGGTAACGTGATGGAGTAAGGGGAGTGCCGGGGATTGTCAGCTGTTCACATTTTGAACACAGGTAAATTGACTGTATGACTCTCAAATGTTTCCACATTCGATCTGGAGCTTTCTAATTCCTCCGATCGAGGTACTCATGCAGCGCTCTTCACCATACTATACGACCACCTCACTACCTCTAACAGAATTATCCCGTGAGACAGGAAGTTATCTCCATTTTACAGGTGGGGGACTGAGACACGGCATGATTAAGAGTAACATTTTCAAAAGAGTAAAAAAAAAAAAAGTGTTTTATCCTTTCATTAAAGAGTCGCCTTTGAAACAAAGTGAGTCTTTATTTGTGTCATGTGCATGGTAGCTGCTGCTAAAATTCAAACACAGCGGGAGGAACATTTGCTCCTTACAATTACAGCTCAGGAAGCAAGCATTGTTGGGGTCATTCAAGCTGACAAGTAAACATTGCCTGGATGGACGCATTATATAAAAACACATTACTAGGGTTCATTGTCAAAATGCTCCTTCGAAGACTCCCTGATTTAAATAGCCCCCTGCTGAGTCTCTCTAATTGCTCTGGTATCTGGCTGCTCAAAATCAGCAGCCAGCCAATTCACCTCAGTACTCTACCCCTGGGGAAAATTTTCACTCTTCACTTTCCAAATGTTAGGCAGAGCACAGCAAGCTGCGATGACCATTGGAATATTGTCCTCATTGAGATACAACCTGCCCAAAAGGCATCGCCAGCAACCTTTTCATCTTCCAAAGTCACATTCAGAGGTTATTCAGGGCCTCCTGAGTCTGTTGTTGAAGGGCTTCTTGCTGCTGTCTGGATATAAGACTTCATGAGCCACAAGAGCAAGGAGTAGATAGGCTCTCGGAGTATCACTATGGAAATTTGCACATCCCTCACTGGAATCTTCTGGTCTGGAAATCAAGTCCCACGCTGCAGCTTTCTATACAGTCCAGTGTCCCTAAAGATGCATGCAACATACACCTCCCCTGATCAACCTGCATTGGTGTCAGTGAAACAGCACCTGCAAGACCATGGAGAAGTAGTGCTTTCAGCTGATGTACTCTATCGCAAGATGGCCTGGGGCTAAAATTGAGATAGGTGTGCCATCTATCACCCCACCACACTACGGGAATCCCATCACCTCAAAGCCATCAGTTATTTCCTGGACATTATCTCAAGTCGCAGCCCTTCCTTCCAGGAAGCAGTTAATGGCCCTGCACACGTGCATCAGTGCAACCTCCATGGTGGACTTTCCAACTTGGAACCGATTTGTGACTGACCGGTAGCAGTCTGGCATTGGTGGCTTCCACATGGCAATCACCCCTCACTTTTCCACTGTGAGGGAGGCTTTCAAACTGGTGTCCTTGGGCCTCAGGGCAGAAGTGAGCTCCATGCAGAGCTGTAAGACATCTCTGCACATCCCAAAGGTCTGCAGCCACTGCTCCTCATTTCATACCTGCCTCATGATGCAGGAGTGCAGCCCTGTTGCTGAACCGGGCTGCACTCCTGGCCCTGACCAGGGTGAGATCTCCGCCACTGGCCCTGCTGCTGCCAGCCCCAGCCAGGTCTGCACCCCCCTCTGCCAGCCTGGGCTGCCCCCTGTTCCACCAGCTGAGCTCTCTGGTCCACAGATGCAGGACCACAGATGTTGCCGAATCAGAGGTTCCCGGATTTTAGAGTTTCAACCTTATCGTAGAAGAGTGCGGCTGTTGACCTCTTAAATTCTTGGAGAGCCCCCGCATCTAAAATTATTGTCTAACCCTGTGTTAAGGGCTGTTTTAAAGAAGACCACGGTCAATTGTTTTCTTTGTCTGCTGAAGATAGGACAAGTAGTAACGTGCTTAATGTGCAGCAAAGGAGATGTAGGATAGATGTTAGGAAAAGCTTGTAAAACTCTAAGGGTAGTTGTGTTCTGGAATAGGCTTCCAAGGGAGGGTGTGGAATTCCCATCACTAGAGATTTCTAAGACTACATGGGACAAACATCCGTCAGGGATAGACTAGGTTTATGTGCTTCTGCCTTAGCACAGGGGTCTGGACTTAATGATCTCTCTAGGTCCCTTTCAGCCCAACGTTTCTATGATTCTATGAACACCATCTGCATTATTTTCTCCAGTTTTTTCCCAAACAAAATTCCAGCAAAGCCAACCCAATTTCGCAAACTGCATTGTCCAACAGTGTAGGGTTCTAGCTAAGTTCCTCCAGGCAGCTCTACTCACAGACCAGCTCAGTGGCTGCTCCATGGAGGGTGGAGATGTCTGCCGGAGAAGTAGCTAAGCAGCTGGCTGAAGCTGCAATCAATGGGAGCAGAAGGGGCAGACCCGGTAAGAGATGGGAGCGGCAGAGTTGCATGGGACCTGGAAGACAAAACATATTTTGTTCTTATTTCTCTGACCTCGCAAAACTCATCTCTGCTTGGATTGGCTTGGACTTTCTGCTCTGCTCCATTCACATGTTCCCCCTTCCTGCTGTCCTACTGCATCATAACATTAACTTCCTTCTCTCTCTACAATCCCCCCTCGCCCCTTTCAATCATATCACTCATATATACCATATTCTCCCGAGAAAACCACCTGGAGCCAACCAGACAAGTGCCTAACCATCGCCCTTATTTGTACCCTGTGCTCCCATGATCTTGTCTGCTTAACCAGTGAGCTGTCTGTGACAGGGACTATCTCTTCATGTTCATACAGCGCAAATTCTAATGAGCCCCAGTCCTGACTGGGGCGCCCCGGAAGTGGCCCGCAGCAGGTCTGGCTCCTAGGCAGGGGGGCCTCAGTGCACCGAGCACTGCTCCTGCCCTGAGCAGTGGCTCTGTACTCCCATTGGCCAGTTCCCAACCAATGGGAATTTGGGGAGAAGAGTACCTGCTGCTGCACGACTGAGGTGAGCTCGTGCCCAAACCCTGCACTTCAATCCCCTGACCCAACCCTGCACTTACCCCCAAACCTAGAGCCCCTCCTCCACTCTGAACCCCTCATTCTTAGCCCCACTTTGCAGCCCCGAGCCGCCTCACCCAAACCCCTTCATGTCCAGCTCTGCTGGGCTGTGGGCATCAACAATTTTCTTCAACTGGGCTTCCAGGAGAAAAGTTTGGAAACCACGGTGCTAGGTACTACTCAAGATAGCTACAACAGGAAGAAAGCTGGCTTCTACAGCCAAGTAGTTCCATCAAATTCCTCTCCCTCTTGCTTCCAAATCATCGGGTACCAGATTTGACAGAGACAGAGCACTGGGTGAGATGGATCACCGATTGCAAATCCTATGTTTTCCTCACAAAAGGCATCTTGATGAGGAAACAATCCCCATCAAGAGATGGTGTCTTGAGCAGAGGCCTAATTACCTGTTCTTAATGAGCAACTGACATCTTGTCCCACCCTCCTTGAAGGAAAACCTACAGACAATCTCAATCCACAGTGGACCTAGTATGTCCCCAACTGGCCTGCATCAACCAGGCAAAACACAGATCTAATTCCTCCATCATAACTCAAGTGTCGCTAGTGCCTCGGCGACAGACACTTGCTGGGATTGAAGGAGAAACAACGATGCAGCGTTGGTTCCCTTGAGACCCCGGTCTGTTGCCACGGAGGCAGACAGCTCCCTCTCAATGAGTTTATCTGCAAAGTAACATGTAAATTCCTCACAGCAGGAGAGAGTTGGCGAGATGCGCCTGGAAAAAATTAAAAAGACGATTTCCTCAAACACTTCCAAATCCCGTGAATCTTTTTTTTCCTTTATCATCCCCCTTTACCATCTTCCCTTTTAGTTACGCCTCCACTAGGCACGGGGATCAACATCAAAGCATGTTGTTGTACGGCAGAGTCCTTCTTTGAATCCTCTACTTGCTTATGTCTCGCTCCCACAAGAAATGGAGTCCGTTCTGTGAGCTGATGAGTAACTCAGCTCCCCCCCAAGTTAGCACCTTCCATGGGGTGAAAGGCATCCCTCTGCAAAAAGCCTATCCAAGACCTATGTCCCATCTTGAGGTTTTATGTGAAACTTGAGGGCCCTCTACATGGGGTGAGGGTCACCCAGCAGCCCTTATCTTGGACAGTCTCATGTAGAAAGGGTCAAATGAATCTATTGGCAGTGTTAAAGACTCCTGCTTGATTCTGTCTTGTAGGCTCTATCAATTCAGGACTCTCTCAGTCTTTCGGTCTTTCTTTTTTTCCATTAGTGGATGAACATTTGCCAGCCAGAATAATCTGCCAGCCCACCTCCACCTCACTGATTTTCCGACATCCTTTTGAAAGGCACATCTCCGAACTAAAGAAAACCAACTCCCTTCCCCACCACTTATGAGCATCGTGCACCCCACTGTTAGCCCCTTGGAAATGGAAATGCCTATCTCCTAGAACTGGAAGGGACCTTGAAAGGTCATTGAGTCCAGTCCCCTGCCTTTGCAGCAGGACCAAGTACCATCCTGGACAGATTTTGCCCCAGATCCCTAAATGGCCTCCTCAAGGATTGAACTCACAACCCTGGGTTTAGCAGGCCAATGCTCAAACCACTGACCTATCCCTCCCCTTCCCACCAACCTCACTCCTGATTTGTGTCTATTGCCATGGGTGGAAACAAGATCTTCCTGCTGCATTCAAAATCCAGAGCCAGCGCCAAATTTTATGGTAAGACTGAGTTCTGCCCCAAATCCATCTCTTCCATGCTGCTTAGAGGAGTCGGACCCATTCACAATAACATCCTTTACTATTGCCAGATTTTTACAGATGCTTTTTCCTCTGCCGGTTTCTCTCCACAGCATTCTAAGGCCTCCTTCTTGTTGGGTGCCCATTGTCATAGAATCCTAGAACTGGAAGGGATCTTGAGAGGTCATCAAGTCCAGTCCCCTGCCCTCACGGCAGGACCATGCATGGTCTAGATCACAGAATCCTAGAACTGGAAAGGACCTCGAGTGGTCATCAAGTTCAGTCCCCCTTACAGCAGGACCAAGGACCATCTAGACCATCCCTGACAGGTGTCTGTCTAGCCTGCTCTTAAATATCTCCAGTGATGGAGATTCCACAACCTCCCTAGGCTGTGGTTACAACCACTGATGGACCAGAACCAGACATGCCCTGGATTTTAATATCCCCACATTTTGGGCCAGTTCCTAGCTGGATCAAAATATCATCTCACCAATCCTGTAACTGCGACATGTTGGAAAAATGGCATATCATCAAACAGAGATGCGGGAACAAGGGGTACAAGAGGTGTAGCAGTACCCGTGGACTCTTGGCCTAATGTCCTGGGTCCCAGCTGCTGGCCCTGCACACTGGGTTCCTGGCTGCCAGCCCTATGTGAAAGGGTCCCAAGTTTGAGCCCCATATACCGGGGACCTCCGCTGCCGGCTCCATGTGCCAAAGGTTTGCTCCCGGCCTTAGCTGGGGGTGAGAGCAGATGGGGGATAAGGGGGCCCGCACCCCCACTTTTAAAAATATTTCCAAGCCCCTGACATCAAATGTAATTGTCTTGCACCAGAATTAGTAAAGAAATATTGACCAGGGAAAGGAGGGAAAATGCATAAAAGGCACTTGACTGTGTGGTTAAGTGCAATGTGTATTCACACACACACTCACACCCCCCACACACAAGTGTATAAAGGGCTGTGCTTGTGTGAGGGCGGGCGGGGGAGAGAGAAGGTGAAAGGGGAGTTAGAATCATGATGTTTGAAGGTGAAAAGAGCCTTTATATCTGGATTAGTGGAGTCCTGGGGCCTTCAAAAATAGTTAAAATTCCCTTTTTCTGAGTAATGGAGAAGTAGTTTGCATTGATCTAAAGAATTTGCTTATCGTTTTCCCTCGAGTTCAATGTACTGGGGAGCACAAAGCTGACACAGCTCAAAAGTTTTATGAACCTCAGGTAAGAGCGTGAAAGGGAATTTTAATAAATATTACATTTATTTAAATTTAATTTTTTTCCTTGTTAATAATAAAAGCCACCCTTGGTCTTCTGGGCTTTTCTCATATGCCTGTTTAATACAGCAGCCGAATTGTGGAATTATTTATATTTTAACTTCGTTTTCAGTAAATCGTCAATCATCCGCCTTTCAAGAGCATTAAATTCAGAGACGAATGACAGGGGAGAAGGAGATTGGGAAATAAATATTGACTTTTAGGGTTTTTTTTTTTTTTTTAAACAGTGGGTTAGAAATAGCAGTTGTTGCACGGGGGAAAGAAAGAAAGTAGTTTGTACCTATAGATTTCTTGCCACCGCAAACAAGCCTTCCTGCTTCTGTTTTATATGCGGGAAGCCACATCCAGATTTCAGGGGTGTTAGTAGCACAAGAGAACTCGGGTCCTGGTGGCTTAGACCCACATCCTCGAAGATATTTAGGAACCCATGGGCTTTAGGTGCCCAAATATCTCTGAGGACCTAGGCTTTGGTGGTTTCCAGGGGAAACGGAGTAACTTTTTCGACCTATGACATACAGGAGGTCAAATTAGCTATATGGCACCTTCTTGTCTTAAAATCCAAGAGTCTAGTCCAGGGGTGGGGAACTGGTTTTGGGTTGGGGGGCCACTGACCCACAGAAAAATCAGCTGAGTGCAGCACATTCCCCTTCCACACATAGGGGGGCCCAGCATAGTAGATTTTGTGCTCCCGCCCAGTGGTGGGACAGTGGGGAGGGCTGGAGCACCAGCTCCCCAAGGGTAGGGGAGGCCCCAAGCCTCAGGGGCTGGATCCTGGAAAGTTGGGGGCCGCATCCAGCTCCCAGGCCTGAGGTTCTCTACCCCTGGTCTGGTCCCTTCTATTTAGAGGTACATGTTGTGGACCTCACCGCTTAACACACCCTGTAGTACTGAAGGTAACACCTGGTTCCCTGAGCCAAACCCAGGGAAAGTGGGGCTGGCATGGACAGGAAACCCATCGCATTAGGTTTCTCCAATGACATCTTTTCCATCTTGACTAGGATGGTCCTGCCTTGGGCGGGGAGCTGGACCTGATGACCTCCTGAGGTTTCTTCCAGCTCTATGATTCTATGACTCCTACAAGCAGACTGTACCCCACCCAAAGCATACGAGAAGCCCTAAATTGCCCCCCTCCCAAAGAATAGGTCGAGAGACTCCTCCTGCTCCCATTCCTCCCTTCCCAGGACAGGAGAGCTTTCTTTGGCCTAAACACAGGCTGGCAACCTCACTAGGTCTCTCCTTCCTGAAGTAGCCACTTCTTTTTCTCTGCAGCAAGTGCAGAGGTGTGTGGAAATTAAACAAAAAGGCCCTCGACTGGCTGTAAAACAACTGGGGAGGGTTGTGTGCATAGGATGGTTCCTACCTCAGCCTGACCCAGAGGAACAAACCTCCTGGATTCCTCATGTGGGACAGCTGCCTACCTGCTCACCTAAACCAATGAGGGAATGCACTGTCCCACAGCCGGGAAAGATTGTCCCCAACTCCCAGCCAGCCCCATGCCCAGGAAATATGGCCCTTCATAGACTCAGGCTATGTCTACACTCGCGGCTTCTTGCGCGCGAGTAATATGCAAATGAGGCTAAGCGTGGAATATCACCGAGCCTCATTTGCATACCTAATTAGCCACCATTTTTTTCAGAAGAAGCTCTTGCGCAAGAAGGAGCATCTACACTGCCCCTTCTTGCGCAAGAAAAACCCTCTTGCGCAATGCCGTTACACCTATTACTTTTCAGGAAGAACGGCATTGCGCAAGAGGGTTTTTCTTGTGCAAGAAGGGGCAGTGTAGATGCTCCTTCTTGCACAAGAACCTCTTCTGAAAAAAATGGTGGCTCATTAGGTATGCAAACGAGGCTCGGTGATATTCCACGCTTAGCCTCATTTGCATATTACTCGCGCAAGAAGCCGCGGAGTGTAGACATAGCCTCAGAGTTTAAGGCGAGAAGGGACCATGCGTTGCAGCATCTAGTCTGACCTCCCGGCCATTGGCTTTCACTTGGTGACCCCTGGACTGAGCCCAATCACTCGTGTTGGTGCATGCTAGAGCCTATCTTGCAGAAAGCCATCCAGTCTAGATCGGAGATGAAGAACCCATCACTTCCATTGGGAGTCTGTCCCAGGGGTCCATCAGCCCCCCTCTTGAAAACCTCGTTTCACATCTGAATTTGCCAGCTGCTGCTTCCAGCCACCGGTTCTCGTTGTTCTCTCTCAGAACAAAAAAGCCAGTTCGTTTCTGTACGATCTTCTAGCAAAGGTGCCTAACAAGTCAGCTCCCAGGCTTGGATAAGCTAAACTCACGGAGCTTGCTAAATCTGCCACCGCAACGTATTTTCATGGACATTTTCTGCATTCTCTCCAGTTTTTCCACGTCCTTTCTAAATGCGGAGGGCCTGCCTGGACACCGGATTCCAGCATCAGTCTCACCAAGATTGTAAACACAGAAAATCTTACTCCCTGCTCCCCTGTTTATACACATTAGACCTGGTACAACAGCATCGCAAGCATCATGCGGAGATGCTTGTCCAGTATAACCCCCAAATCCACAATACAACCTCCCATTTTGTAGGTGTGGCCTGCATTCATGTTCCTAGATGCAGTGACCTTGCTTGGCTGCAAGAGAGCATAGGCTGGTTCAACGGGCCCAGCTTATGAAATGGCCTAGATCACTTTGCACGGATACACCATCATCACCATTATTTACCCTGGGACCTCCACTAGAAATAGAAACATAGAATCATAGAATACTAGGACTGGAAGGGACCTCGAGAGGTCATCGAGTCCAGTCCCCTGCCCTCATGGCAGGACCAAAGACTGTCTAGACCATCCCTGATAGACATTTATCTAACCTACTCTTAAATATCTCCAGAGATGGAGATTCCACAACCTCCCTGGGCAATTTATTCCAGTGTTTAACTACCCTGACAGTTAGGAACTTTTTCCTAATGTCCAACCTAAACCTCCCTTGCTGCAGTTTAAGCCCATTGCTTCTTGTTCTATCCTCAGAGGCCAAGATGAACAAGTTTTCTCCCTCCTCCTTATGACACCCTTTTAGATACCTGAAAACTGCTATCATGTCCCCCCTCAATCTTCTCTTTTCTAAACTCAACAGACCCAATTCTTTCAGCCTTCCTTCATAGGTCATGTTCTCTAGACCTTTAATCATTCTTGTTGCTCTTCTCTGGATCCTCTCTAATTTCTCCACATCTTTCTTGAAATGCGGTGCCCAGAACTGGACACAATACTCCAACTGAGGCCTAACCAGCGCAGAGTAGAGCGGAAGAATGACTTCTCGTGTCTTGCTCACAACACACCTGTTAATGCAGCCCAGAATCATGTTTGCTTTTTTGCAACAGCATCACACTGCTGACTCATATTCAGCTTGTGGTCCACTATAACCCCTAGATCCCTTTCTGCCATACTCCTTCCTAGATAGTCGCTTCCCGTTCTGTATGTGTGAAACTGATTGTCCCTTCCTAAGTGGAGCACCTCCATACGATGATATCTCAAATTCTTTTTAAGGTCTATCACACTGTTCATGTGCCCTACTGATACTTTAAAGTGCTAATTTTATCATCAGAACATTGTGTGGTACTAAGTCCAACACCTTACAAAAGTCTAAGTATACTGTATCTGTAGACACACCTTTAGGCCTTCCCCCCCAAACTTAGAATCTCATGAAGGAATGAAATCAGATTTTTTTGACAAATACCTATTTTCCATTTATTGTCCAGTTCGACACCATGAACTTGGGCTTGAATAAAGATATCAACTGGTTAACACACTACAAAGGGAATTTCCTCTGCCTTTAATAGTCACATTTTCACATCAAAAGCTATGAATGGGACTCAAACAGTCTGACTCAGAAGCATTAACAATGGTCCTACAATTGACAGGTAACTGCTTTTGATGTTGTATATAGTTGGATTCTGTTATTTCCATTCCAACTCATCTAATGAAGTGGGTTTTACCCAAAAAGCTCATGATATAATATATTTGTCAGTTTCTAAGGTGCCACAAGACTGCTTGTTGTTTTTAAAGTTACAGACTAACATGGTTACCCTTGAGACTATTTTCCATAAAACCATATTAAGTGGCATTAATTGTATTGCTAGCCTTTAGTTCAGGGGTGGGCAATAATTTTTTGCTGGGGGCCGCTTCAGAATTTTTTGAAGTGGCCCTGAGACACACCGGAAGGGGTGGGGCCTCAAGAGGAAGGGGCGGGACCAGGATACTTCCCTGCTTCCCCACCCAGAGACCATGATTGGTCTGGGGGTGGGGGAGAGCGTGAAGTATTTACCCTCCCACCCAGGTTCCCCCTAGGCGTCCATGCCCCTGGCAGTGGGAGGAAACTTCACACACTCCCCCTTCTGCCCCCAGACCAATCAGGGCTTGGGGGTGGGGGAACACGTGAAGTCTCCTCCCGCCCTTCCAGGAGCACATGGTGCTTCTAAGCACCACTCCTAGCAGTATGGGGGCAGGGCAGAGGAAACTTCCTCCCCCGGCCCCAGGCAAATCAGAGCTTGGAGGTGGGGGACTGCGAAGTGTCCTCCCACCCTGCCAGGAGCATGTGGCGCTTCTAAACACTGCTCCTTGCAGGCAGGGGCAGGGTAGAGGAAACTTTGTGCGCTCCCCCCGGCCCCAGGCCCATGAGGCGCAAAGTCTTCCCTCGCCCTGCCAGGAGCGTGTGGCACTATGTGCTCCTTGCAGGGCGGGGGTAGGATGGAAGAAACTTATAGGCACTCTGGTGTGTGAGGGGAATGTGGGGAGTATCCCCAGGCTAATCAGGGTTTGGGGGCGGGGGAGCGTGCAAAGTCTCCTCCTGTCCTGCCTGGAGCACTAACCAGCCTGTAATTAGCTGGGTCATCCCACTAGTCCTCTTTGAACACTGACACAACAATAGCACTCTTCCAGTCTTCTGGAATCTCCCTGGTATTCTATGGTTTATTAAAAATTAAAACCCATGGGCCAGATATATCCTCGGCCAACTCTTTTAGGACTCTTGTAGGCAAGTTACCTGGGCCTGCTGCCTGAAATATGTTTATCCCTAGCAAATGTTGTCTACCATCCTCCTCTGTGAATGAGGGCTTGTCTTCAAAACACTGGCTACAGTGATCAATCCACTGGCAGTCGATTTATCGTGTCTGCAATCCATCAACTCCAAGTGCTCTCCTGTCAACTCCAGTACTCCACCAAGACAAGAAGAGCATCCAGAGCTGATGGGAGAGCAGTTGCCACTGCCCTTCCCATGTGGAAGATACTGGGGTAAGTATGCGAAGCAAACATGAAGTTTCATGGGTTAGATTGACGTAGTGTAGACTAGAATTGATGGACCGAAAAGTCCATCAACATCCTCATGCGATAAGAGTACATCGCCCTGCTTCTTTCCAAATGAAGAGGAGAAATATTTACCAAACACTTACCTTTTCCCTCAGCCTCACTCTCATACAGCCCTGTGCCCAGGAAAAAGGCCCCTGTCCTGCTAACATCAATCTCACCCAGACCTACATCTGGGAAATCATGGTCCATGCCTCCCAGCCTCGCTCCCACGCAGCCCTACCCTGGACACACAAAGTTTCCACTCTCAATGCGCAGCAGGTGGATCGAGCCCTGCCCTTTTGAAGGAGGCCCATCACTTCATTCCGCTGCCTTTCCAATCTCGGGGGCCGGGGCAAAGCGCTTCCTCCACGTGGCCAGAGCCGTAAGTCTGTGGCTAGCCAAGAAGTCTAGCAGCTGAAGTTTTGACAGGCCACTTTGCCGAGAACCATCTTCCCCCCGGCTGGCAGGCAGCGGCGAGCCAAATGAGGGAGCCAGCAAAAGGGAGACGCAAACAGAAACAAATAAAACAATAGTGACGCCCCCTCAGCCTTCCGGAGTCTGGCGCCGATGCTTTCTGAGCAGCCAGAACAGTGGGAGACATTGGAATCCGGCGCCTGTGTCCTGCCCGGTCCCAGGCGGGTGTCGGAGAAATGTTACAACCCGCTGAAAGTTGCTAGTGTTTAAAACGCCATGGCGCGAACATGAGTGTTTTGGGCCAGGATGGCATTTAGACACCGGGCTTCTCGGCAGTGCTGCCTCTCAGAGCACTTTGCATAGTAATTCATTACACACTAGCCATGGAGCGACTGTCTACGGGCAACCGCATCGACCATTATCCACTCAGCAATATCCAGCACACAGCTGTGAATATGTACATTAGCAGCAAGTCATCTGGGCGGCCATTAGCCGAATGTTGGTGGGGATGCGGGGGTCATCTTACCCCCCCTTCCCCCAAAAGGCTCCAACAGCTAACGGCACAGCCCCCCTCCGGACTCAAACACACGAGAGACTGAATAAGGAATAAGCCTCTCTCTGCTGCTTCCCCAGCTCAGCACAGGGCAACCAGCCAGCCCCTGGCTCCTAAAAACAGCCATACGGGGCCAGGTCCATTTAGCCCAGTATCCTCTCTTCCGGCAGCGACCAAGGCCAGGTGCTTAGAGGGAATGCACAGAGGCAATCAGCAAGCGATCCAAGTCCTGCGCTCCCGCAGAGCCGGAAATTCCCTCTCTTTCTAACTCCGGGGGGCTGGCTGCATGCTCACTACTGGCGATTCAATCTACGCATGACATATTATTGGCATGACCAGCGAGCTTGGAAGATCCAGGCCTGGCCCAGCACCCCAAATGTGCTGCACAAAAGTTAGTTCCTGCTCCACAAGCATGGCGAAATATCAGTTATGCCACCGGGGCGTGGCGTCTGGATTTCCTGACACTGCCTGGCCCTACTGCTCTTCTCTTCCAGGTGGAGTACCGGAGTGGATGGGAGAGCGCTTGGAGCTCGATGTATCGTGTCTACACAGACATGATCAATCGACTGCCGGGGAATCGATCGCTACAGCTGTGCTAACCTCACTAGAGGCACAAACTCAACAGGAATAGGCTAGGACTGGACCTGGAGGACAGACCTCAGAGATGATGCTGCCGAAAAAAGCTGCTGGTGAAGCCGTAGATGGCACTTTTCACTTTGACTCTTATGCCAGTATCCCATCAGTGTGTGGCCCTTTGGGTGATATGGGCGGCCATGGGCTTGATCCTTTCTTGTGAGAGATGACGTGGTGTTCTTGGAAGAGTCCAGGGGGAAAATCTCTGCGTCCTGGCCAAAATCCAATGGGTTGCTATGTCCCGTCCTCCTCCAACCCCACTGGCATCTCAACTGATTCCAGCATCCTTCGGCGTGTCCCGCCGAGACCGTGGTGCCGCACGCTGTTACACAGCAGCTGCCTCCCAGTTGTGGCCAAGGTGATCGCTGAGAATAGACTGACTGTAAAGCAGGTAGGGTTCCTTCAGGACACCATGAGATATTTCTGCCCAGCAGCCTGGATGGGGTTGGGTCCCGAGCTGTAACGTATGTTACCGTTTCATACGTGCTCAATATTCAACATACTTCCTTCGTGCTTGTGCAACCCACGCACCTTCTGGTATGGATCACCATCCCGCCTGGTGTAAGACCACTTACAGGCTATGTCTACATGGCTGTTTTTGCGCAAAAACTTGTGGAGCATCCACACTACAAGCGTGTTCTTGCACAAGAAAAAGTACAGTTAATCGTAAGAACACAGGGCTTTTTGCGCAAGAGTTATTCCTCTTTGTACAAGGAATACGCCTTTTTGCACATGAGCTCTTGTGCAAGAAGGCAGTGTGGATGGGCAACAGGGGTTTCTTGCGCAAGAAACCCCTATGGCTAAAATGGCCATCAGAGCTTTCTTGCACAAGAGAGCGTCCACACTGCCATGGATGCTCTTGTGCAAAAGCACAACTCTTGCGCAAAAGCACATGGCAGTGTGGATGTGCTCTTGCGCAAGAACTTTTTGCCCAAGAACTCTTGCGCAAAAAGTTCTTGTGCAAGAAGTCTGCAGTGTAGATGTAGCCACAGAGAGAAGAATGAGTCTTCTCTACCACCTTAGCTGGCTTTTGGCTCATGCACTAAGCTCCAGAGGTCCCAGGTTTGGTTCCTCCTGCCGGCGCTACACATCCCCCAGATCTTTATCCTTTCGACTAATCCCCAGTCATGCAGTTAGCAGGGAGCCTGTGCTTGTTATCGCCAGATCCCAAAGCACTTCTCCTGTTGTAGCTGGGAAAACGGCGATGCAGAGCAATTCCAGGGCTTCACCTAAATCCCACAAGTGTGCTACAGAGGCACGACTTCCTGCCTAACCTCTGGCTTCCCCATTAGACCGTATTGCAGCCCCCTGGAGAATCTGGTAATTCTACCCACCAGTGTTTTTTCGTTAAATCTGGACAGGCTCGTGGTAGACCTTAGGCTCCCAGGAAGTAGTGTTGCCTCTGCGATATCCGTCTGAATCCAGCACAGCAGCCAAAGATCATTTGGATTTGTGCCTTGGGTGTGTACAGCCCTCACTCACCTCTTGGGGGCATGTAGGTTTCATGTGCCGGCACACACAGAAGCATGAACGCATGTAAGGTTAAGCCTTAGACCCAATTCCAGGCTGCAAATTCTCAAAGCCCTTGCGCCACCACTCTCTTACCTCCAAGACCACGGTCCAAAAAGTAGTGGAGATGGGCAGGGGTGGAGAACGGGTATGTCGGAAGAGACATGGACTTACCAAAAAGGCAAAGGAGGCTCTTGTCTTTTCGGCCTCTCTCCCACCTTGAGCAACGCAGGCCTTGTCTCCACTTACCGGGAGATCGACGCTGCAGAGATCAATCTCTCAGGGATTGATTTAGTGGGTCTAGGAAAGAACCACTAAATCAACGGCTGATCGCACCCTGTCAATGCCAGTGCTCCACCGGGTCACAAGGAGTAAGGGAAGTCGCCCAGAGAGTTTCTCCCATCAACCTCCCACAGTGGGGCTGCCGGAGAAATTCAAACTAAGGCACATCGACTCCAGCTACGCTGTTCACGTAGCTGGAGTTACGGATCTCAGTCCGACTTTGCGCCGGCCTGCGTGGAGGCAATCCCCGCGTCGCACATCAACATACAGTCAGGTTCCCCAGAGTCCACCTTGCTGCTCTATGCTCCTGCTTCAGCGCACTTCACTCCACACCTGCCCTGCAGTCTCCTCCCAATCCACCCACCGGATAATTACCAGGGCTGTGATGGAGAGAGCGAGCCTGACGCATTCCCACAGCAGGAAAAGTCTTTCAAGGTAGCTGGTTTACTGCACAAGTGAAAGGCTTTGGAAGCAAACTAAACTGATCTCGGGAGGGACAGGGGAGGGAGAGTTTTATCTTGTCTTTGCTGCCAGAGCTAATTTCCCGATGTCTAACCCCCCGTGATAGGCCTGGGAGAATATTAATGACCTTTATCCCTCTCCTTGCGGCTGGCTGGGATGCTATTCCTTGCATTCCTGCCACTAGATTATCCTGATTTTAATTAGTGGCTGGCTTACCATGTGTCCCCCACTTCTGACCCCCTAAAATCTTCCAGATCCCCGGGAGCATGGGTGGTGGGTGAAGGTAGGGCTAGGGGAGGCAAGCCCCCAGCCCTGCCCCTAGCCCTGCCCCTTCTTCCCAGGCCCTGTCCCCCACAGGAGTCAAGCTGCTCCCCCCCCGTACCACAGACGGCAGGGGTGCGGCCCCAGCCTCCCTGGCCCCGGAGCATGGAAGCGTTGGTGATGCTGCTAGACAATATTAACCTCCCGTGGTCCCGAAATTCGCTTGTTCAGAAACAGTCATCTCCTGAGGGTGCTGGATTGGAGCAGTCCAGCCTGTACCTACGTGGGGGACAGATATCTGACCATAGAAGGCTGCTCAGTCTAGCAGACCTGTAAGATCCAACGGCCGGACGTCAAAGCCAAACAAATGCAGATTAAACCCAAAGTTTAGCAGTGAGGGGAAGTAACAACTGCCGGGTTGTAAGGGATTGCCCATCACTGGAATTTTCCAAACCGCAATTAGAGGGTTTCTAAAAGCTCTGCACTACTTCCAACAGGAATTAACTCCTGGGCGTTGCATGGCCGGTGCGGTATCCACAGGCAGACTAGATGATCCCAATAGTCCCTTTCGACTTGAATCCGTGAATGGCTAACTTGCGAGTCCAGCGAGGCCCAGCTCAGATTCAGCCAAACTTTGGCTGCCTCTGAAATTCGATTCAGAGGAGTAGCCGTGTCAGTCTGTAACTGGAAAAACTTAAAAAACAACGAACGGTCTTGCAGCACCTTAAAGACTAACAAAACATGTAGATGGCATCATGAGCTTTCGTGGGTACAACCCACTTCTTCAGATGAAATTAGGGGCAGTGAAGTTCAGAGAAGACAGAAGTGCAGCGAAGTGGGGGTTGTATTTGCTCTGTTCGCTTGTCAGATTGCCTGTGATTTCTGCTGTGCTATGGTGACCCTGTGTGTGCCTCAGTTTCCCTGGGCATTGCACCAGTGCCTGGAGGGGGATGGGAATTTTGAGTGCAATTCTCACTGAGGGAGGCAGCCCCAGCCCGTACACAACAGCTGATACTTTCTGTAGCCTGGGAGGCGGATGACACCTTTTGCCGGGAAGCTGGACAAAGGAGGAGGTGGGGCTGCCTGCAGGGCCCGGACCGGTTGCTGAGTGTGAGGGAGTCTTGGCTGGCTTAGGATGCCGGGGAGGACCCAGGGCCCTGCCCCTCCCCCCGGCCCCAAAGACCGGATTGTGCTGGCTGCTTCTGGCTCCTGTGCTAACAAGTCTGTTCTACGCTGTATCCCCGTGGACTAATCAACCTTCTGTTCTACCTGCCGGCTGAGAGTCACGTCCTGCTGTGGAAGGGGGTGCAGGGCCTGGGGACTCCCCCCACCTTCGGTGACGAGAAGAAATTAAAGCTCTTCATTTTCTATGAAAATATATCCAAGGTGAATTCTGCTTCCCTGCTCCAGGCCATCAAACAGCTGTCAAATGCAGACAGCTCAGAGTCACTGCTGGGTTGTGGATGCTAGCAAACAGGTGAAAGGCTCCTGAAAGGCACATACCTGAGCCAGCCAGTTCCCACAGACCCGGCGAGTGGCAGAGCTGCATTGCTCACTGAAGGACTTCCCCATTCACAGCCAACTTGCATTGGCTCCCGGCAAAATAACCACGTACGTGTAGACAGACATGGGCCTGACTCAGAACCTTGACCCAGTCCCGAATGGGAACCCAGAACCCCGGATCTAGATTTCACGGGGACATGGATCAAAATTCATGGCATCACACTTTGGCTTCACCGCTGTAAGCCAAATCATTGGATCCAAACACATAACCCTCTCAGCCACCCTTTGGCACCTGTGTCGCACTGGTTTCTAAGCGTAGACAGGACAGAGGAATGGGGATATCAGAGAGACAAGTTCAGTGGTTTAGAAATGCGCTTCCAATTCTGCCAGGCTCTGGGAGGTCAAGGCGGGTTGGATTCCTGAAGCGGGTTATTTCTTTTTTGAGAGAGACAGAGAAGTAGACACAGACTCAGGATGAAGGGGCCTACTCAGACGTGGAAGGAAGATGCAAAAGAACCCCCCACAAAGGCATCAGCCCTCTGCAGGAGACAGTTTACTCCATGCTGGTCCCAAACTGGGACAGTCCCACAGCCCCATCCCAAGAATTAAGCACCTTCCCAGAAATTCCCATACTTCCAGGCAAGTGCAGGCCCAATTCTTCAACCTGCCGCCTCTCACAGAAGTACAGAGGAGTGCTGACACATTACAAAAAACAGTGCACCAGTGGCTGTCATGAATTCCAATGTCCATGTTAGGCCTATTCTGTTCTATACTAGCCAATTAGCCCATCATAAGACGGGATTTTCAGGTCTCTCCTCCACGTCGGTCTTCTCTCCTGAGCCTCCGGTCTCTCTCTCTCTCTCTCTCTCTCCTCCTCCTGCCTCCCCGCCCCCCCAGCTCTCCTCCACCTCCTGCCTCTCCCTCTGTCTTTCTCTTTCCCTCCCCCTCCTGCCTCTCACTCGGGGGACCGTGGAGCCCAAATGGCTGCTTGCGCCACTTGCTCCCACGCGGCGGCCCGGCTGACCGGCGCAGAAGTCAGCCGAGCGCCACGGCGGGAGGTGAAGGACGTGACTCAGGCAACAGCGACGCCCAGAGGGAACAGCCAGGGAGGCAACAGCGCCCCCCAGAGGGAACAGCCAGCATTTCAGCGTTACAGAGTCACAGACATTGGGCTACTATATATATGACTAGCCAATTAGCCCGTCATAAGACAGGATTTTCAGGTCTCTCCTCCACGTCGGTCTTCTCTCCTGAGCCTCCGGTCTCTCGCTCCATCTCTCTCTCTCTCTCTTCTCCTCCTACTGCCTTCCCCTCTCTCTCTCTCAGCTCTCCTCCACCTCCTGCCTCTCACCCGGGGGACTGCGGAGCCCAAACGGTCGCTTGCGCCATTTGCTCCCACGCGACAGCCTGGTTGAGCGGTGCAGGAGTCAGCCAAGCGCCATGGCGGGAGGCGAAGAGGGGTGGGGCAGTGACGTTCATGGCCAGGGGGCCGGGCCTGGAGCCTCTGTCACGCCACACGTCACTTCTGCGCCACTCAGCCGGGCTGCGGGGGAGCAAGTGGAGCAAGCGGCCATTTGGGCCCCGCACTCCCCATGCAGCACGGGCCGCCCAGAGGGAACAGCCAGCATTTCAGGCAACAGCGCCGCCCAGAGGGAACAGCCAGAATTTCAGCGTTACAGACTCACAGACATTGGGATACTATATATATGATGGGTCCCTATTTTGTCCATATAACCATTTATGTGGACAAAATAGGGACCCATACAGAACAGAATAGGCCTAACACAGACATTGCACATCCAATATCTCCTTCTACCAAAAGATTTCCAGTCTGCCTATTGCTAATAGGTTGGCCACTAACTAACGCAGAACATTTGTGGTCTAAGTGCCCTAGACAGATTCTGTCATGGACACTAATGTCTCCTCCTCCCGTCCAGTTAAAATAAGCTCCCCGCCCACCCCACTCCGGCCGAGCCGTGTGCGTCACTGAAACACACTGTTTTGGCATGACTGAATCTGTGTATGATGCAAGACGACCGCTTTTCAGTCTCCCGCGTTCAAATGGAGCTTCTGTGATTGACTAACTCGATCGCAACCTGATGGAATTCATTTGCAAATTCAACATGATCAACTTAGGATTGAATAAGGATCTCAACTGGCTAACGCAGTACAAAGGCAATTTCCCCTCTCTGGATATTCACATCTCCACCCCAAATGCTGTGAATGAGCCACATCCACCCTGACTTGACTAGCTTCATTCACACAAGCAACTTCTTCCTTATATAGACCCCTGCTTCTGTCACTTCCACTGCACTTCATCTGATGAAGTGGGTTTTAGCCACCAAAACTTCTGCTCTCATCAATCCGTTAGTCTCTAAGGTTTCCACAGGACTCCCGCATTGTTTTTGCAGATACAGATTAACACGGCGACCCCTCTGAGACTTTCCAACGTGCTAGGATACCAGGATCTCTTGCACTGGTCCTCATGTTCAATCTGTCGCGGGAAGACTCAGCTCCTGTATTTGTTCTCTTAGGATTCTCACATCCTCACCCCTTCTGCTGCCCCTCTGAGCTCCGCAACATCCACTGCAGAACTTTCCCAGGAAGAGGAACCCCCAAATTTAAACATGGCTCATGGCAAGTCTTTTGATGAGCTTGGGCGGAGTCTGAAATGAACCCAAGCCATGATCGGACAGCTTCCTTTGCGGTCGTATGATGCAGACAGCAGAAACGTGACAGACGGGTGGGCACTCAAACTCCTGGAGCACCTGCCAAGGGCCAGAGAAGCCTCCATAGCTCTACGCTTTTGGAGGGGCCCCATCTCCTCCATTGGCACAGTGGTGGGTGTGTGCACCCAGATGTACCACATGGCAAACCCATGTCTGTATCCAGTGCATTCTGGGAAAATCCAGGCGACTGTTCCCCAGCAGGGGAGGGAAAGACAGGCAGAGCAGGATGTAGGGTTCTACATTCTTGGACGGCTGATCACACAGAGCAGGTCACTTTTTAATGGTTTATGGCCCTCTGTTCCATGAGTTCCCAGCAGAAGCAGAAGAAACATGTTACTTCTAGCTGGAGTCTGGAAGTCGGCCACTGTCCAGTAATTGCCCTCAAGTGTTTCTTGGGAGGTTATCTATGGCTACCATGCAGCTTCCCTGCTTATGTCTCCAACAGCTTCCTTTAGCCAGGCAGAGTGGTTTCTCTACAGACTGGAGAGCAAGGAAGCACTACATTCCCCTTAGTGGGTGGAGCCAATCCTGCCCCGCCCCTCTTGCCAGAAGTATAAAAGGAAAGCTCTCTGTAGCTCAGTTGGGCCGGAGCCAGCCGAGGAGAAAGACACATGGGAGTCAACGGGCTTTGGCTCTGTCCCATAGAGTCCTATTCCACAGGGCTCCTTGTTGAGGTCAGATCTATTGTTTCCTGCGGGAGATTTGCTTGTGGAATGAGTCTCGCTGAGCACGGCTCGCAGGCGGTGGGTTTCGGCACCCAGAACCGTGGAACTCCTCAGTAGAATTATTTCTGTGGGTGAGCGTTGCAGGTCACCCGGCTAGGAAACCAGGCACGCTGGGGGTTTGAGAAATACAACCCCACTCTGCTTTTTACGTACCCTAAATTAATACCATGCCAAAGAAGCTCTTCCTTGGTGCATACATTCCTCAGGGCTTGGAAGGGAGGAGACACTCGAGTGGGGGGAGGGTCTTTTTTTCCCCTCTTAAAAAAAAAAAAAAAGCTTTGAGCTCCTCTTCAAAGCCTGCCTGATTTGCTCTGAATAAGATAAAACCGCAAAGGGAGAAAGACGAGAATATGAAACTCGGGCTGTGAATGATTTGAACCCAGCCCGAGCTGCCGCAAGACTGCCACTTACGTTTTTCATAAAATAACCACCAAGATCCTTTTTCCGCCCTCTGAACACAGGCCAAAGGGAGGTTTTGCCCAGAGCTGGGCAAGGGCACCCACGGCCGATATTAACGCCGCGGCTCAGGAGGTTGCCCGCCAAGATCATTTCCGTCTTTATGGCCACTTTTCCTGGAGACATCTCATCCCGAGCCACTCCTGGGCAGTTGACACATTTGGTTGGTGGACTCCTCCTTGCCCCTCCCAGACAAAACAGTATCACCATAGGAAGATCTCAGAGGCCCCCGCACTGAACAAACCAAGGGCCATGGGGGGGGAAGAAAAGGAACCTGCACTGAGAACTGCAGAAAGAAACAGATGGACAGAAAAGAAGAAAAAACACATTTTTTTTTCCGGGTTCCCTGGAGAAAATTAGAGCGAAGCAGGGAGAAGCTGATTGCTGTCATAGCCTGTCAGGGCTGAGATAGCCAGCTGCAATCCCCAGGCGCAAGGTGGGATAAGAGCTAACAAGCTAAAATCATTAACAGTAATGATGGCGCCTGTAAGGGCCCTGATGTTGAGGAAGAAGAACCAAGCCCAGGAAAGGAACAATGACTTGCCATTCATTTTTTCCAGACTCTGGCTTCCGTAATCCTCTGATCCCAATAAAGACTCTGCCCCAGGCTCCTGGGAGCTGTGGTGTCTGTGATCATTTGTTGCTCCTTTATTGGAGGGGAAGGGGAGAAATTAATGATAGTGCTTGTGAAATGAGGAAGGGAGGGGTGCCACCGGTTTCCATGCCTGTCTGGGTGGCGACGCCCCCTCCCCCCGTCACCCTAATCTCTGCGGGTTCCTGACCCTCCACCCACCCAGCCTTCTGCAGGGAAGATAGGACGGGGCTTGCAGATCAGGACTCCGAATGGGAATTCTTTCCAGAGGCTGCTGGCAGGAGAGCAGCCTGAAGATGCCCCCGGCCTGCGATGTCTAGCCAGGGCCTGCTGATTATACGGCTCCACCGGCTTTCGAGCTGGGGACCGGGAGCGTCCTGCCTTCCCTGTATCACTAAATGGAAAAAATCTCCGTCTAGCTGAATGGGAGCAGGGTGGGAAATGGCAAGACCCTGCACTCATCCCTCCCTTGCAGTGTCCTTGAGCAGGACCCCAGTGGGCACTCGTGGGCGGCGGGCATGCTAGGCGGGGGAAGGCATTGCCTTCCCAAACTCCCAGCTTGGCCCCACCCATACTCCGCCCCCTGAACGCCTACTGGGGTGGAGAGACTCCCTCCTGTGGGTCGCGCACTGCTCCACCTCCCTGTGGTGCTGGGGGCAGGGCCTGGACAGAAGGGGCGGGGTGGAGCAGGGCGGGGAGGGCTTGCCTTCCCCAGCCCTTCACCCACCGCTCATTCTGGCACTCTTCCTAGTCCTGTGCTGGGCTCTGCCAAGAATTACAGTGTCACAATGGAGCCCTAGGAACCTCCACTTCTCCCAGCACTTGGGGTGAGCAACATTTTTTATGTCGGCGTTAAATGGCAGTGGTGGGGAGTCGGTTTCGTGCCCACACGAGCAACGCCGCAGGGTGGTTTTGCAAGACACAGCACCGAGGGGCATAGACTCTGCGCTGAACACGGACTGTCCTCCAACTAGAGTGGCAGGCGCTTTTACCTTGGGAACAGGAGGGCTGGAATTCTGCTGCCTCTGCCGGTAAGTCTGGCCAGGAATTTGTTACAACCGTCTCCATTTAGGTAGCATGGCACCTCCCAAATTAGCAATGGACAAAGCACTTCTCCCAGGCCTGGAATGCAGCCACTTCTGGGGTTGAGCATGCAGGGCCCAGCAAGCGAGGGGAGGACCAGAAGGATACAGTATCCTGCTGACGTGACAGGGGTTAGTTAGCGACACTGAATTAACGACTGGAGCCGAAGCCCGTCGGTGAAACCGAGCCAGCGCTCATGTCCTCACACAGAATGCCCCGGGACTGGGACGGATTTCAAGCACCACATTTCAACCAATCGACAGGAGCAGCTCAGCTCCGTGGTGGGGCTCTGGCTTAGTAGTGACCCAGCAGGAAGAGTCATGGACCATCGACTGGTAACCCTTTGGCCAGGTGTGGTCAGCAGCCAAAAGGGACTGGTTCCATTTTCTCAGGGTAGCTTCTGAGATCTTAAGCAGCACCACCTCAAACCTCTATCCTGAAACCTGAGAGATGACACATACCAGCTGGGGCACCACTCAGAGTCCAGGGTTTAACCTAAAGAGAAAGTTTGGAGGAGCGGGGAGGAGAGACAGAATAAACTTGGGGAAGGCAACAATTAAGGTACAGTAGCTATAAGGTAAGACTCCATCTGCCCAAGGTGTCCATCACCCCACCTCAGATGTCCTCTGAGAGCTGGAAGTGGCTAATGCATTCTAGCATCTCCCTCCTTCCCCTCCCAGTTCCCCCCTCGCAGTTTATTCTCCAGGGCTGAAGAAGTCCAAGGTCCACCTGCAGTGCTTAAGGGAACTGCTCCCTGGGTTGCTCTGTTCCATCCACCACTTCAGAGCTGCCTCTGTGGAGAGGGAGCAATAGTATAATGGGACCTTTATCACCAGAACAAAACAAAAACCTAAGAGCCATACGCCGTCCCAATACTGAGCACTTGCTCGCACACCAAGACAACCCTAATGTGCCGAGTTCTTTAACAGCGGCACCTGATAACTCAACTCTGTCCTTTTCTCCTGCTGCTTCTTATGCATGAGATTACTCCCCGATAAAATCCAAATAGCCGCCTTCAATTCTTTCCTGAAGACTCCCCCTCTGTCATGATACCACCTGTTCTCAACCTAAGGATAATGGGTAGGCAGGTGACAAGCTGTGACTATTCCTCTTCTCTACCTTTCTTTTTAACGTTCGGCGCCAACTCTGCCTCAGACTGCTGTACTCGTTTAGTCTGGGCGACAGCGAGAGAGGGGCCTGGGCAATGCTCACAAACAAACCCGGCTCCCCCATGGCCCGGCCAAGCCAATGCCAGCAGCAAGCGCTGTAGAGCTGAAGCCGACATGGAAGAGGAAGTTACTCACCTTGTGCAGGTAAGTCCTCAACCGTTGACTGTAGTTCTTTGGGAACTGAAGCCATCTGGAGCCAGGAAGATCTTCACATCACCACTGATGTTGCTGTGGTGCGAGCCGCTGTGTCCGCGATGTCAAGGGCTATCTGTAATGCTGCTCTTGAAGCAGCATAGCCCTCCTGTACTATCAATTTCAATATCTGCCACTTATCATCGGGTAGATGTTCTATCAGTGTCACTAGTTTTGTATAATTATCAAAATTATGATTAGACAGGAGAGCCACATAGTTTGCCATCCTTAGAGTTAACGTGGCAGATGAATAAACTTTCTTTCCAAACAAGGCCAAACGCTTGCCCTCTTTGTCCGAAGAGGAGTTCTTATATTGAGGCCTTTTGGCTCTTTGTTGGGCCGCATCCATAACTAAGGAGTTAGGTTGTGGATGCATGAATAAAAACTCCATCCCCTTCGAAGGGACAAAATATTTCTTATCTGCCCTCTTATTTGTTGCTTGGGAGGAAGCCGGAGTTTGCCAAATTTCGTTTGCGATCTCAAGGATCGCCTCGTCTAGCGGTAATGCCATTCTCGATTTCTGAGACGGTTGGAGGGTCTTCAAAAGTCGATGTTGCTTCTGTTGTACTTCAACGAGTTGCACCTCTTGTGTCTCTGCCGCTCTTTTAAACAACTTGTGGAATTGGCAAATGCCATCCATTGGCGAAGAATCGCCAGGAAGACCGTGTCGTCCGGGGAGGAGGAAGACTGATCAGTTGGAGACTCCGCCTGCAAATGGGCGCACTCTTACGCTGGTAACTCCTCTGCCTCAGGTTGATGAGCTGTTGAAGGTGCATCTCCTGAGGGGGTGGGTGGCCTTGTGGTCGTTTCCGGAAGGGTTGGTAGTCTAGCACTACTATGTGAACATTGTCGGTGATAATACTGAGGAGACCTTGAGCAGGAGTGCTCCAACGAATAACGGCATCGATGATGATAGTAACAATCCCCGTGATAACGATCATAATAATGCCTCCTTGGCAAATACTCAGGGGAATACCTCCTCTCAGCCGTGTGATGATACTTGGAGTAAGACGATCGTGTAGGTGACCCGAGTGAACAAGACCTGCCTCATGAATATGTTGGAGAACGTGACCACCTCCGGTAGTGCTGCGGCGATGGTGAATATCGCGGAGAGCGGCTGCGATGGTGCGTGGTTGAAGTGGCGCGATTCACGTGCTGCGATGGCACAGAGAATGCAGAAGCCGGAGACTGAGGCTCTGGAGAGAAGCAAGTCGGTTCCGGGCTAGGAGAGGGCGTGATCACTCTCCTAGACTTGTATCTCCGGTGCCGTGGAGGATTGTCGGCGATGCTCTGGTACGTCCTGAACCGACTTATATGTGCTGCTCGAGCCAGTATTGATGTTTGCAGTACCGCAACTGTGGTGGCTGAGCCTGGTGCTGGTGGACTCGGTGCCAATGTCGTAGGCGGTGCTGTAGGGATCGCTGCTGAGCTTGTAGTCAACGGCGTGCTCAGTGCCGGTGCCGTGGGCAGTGCCACTGAGCCCGGTGCCAGTGGGCTCAGTGCCGGTCTTCTGACGGTGCCGTCAGTGTTGGTGCCGCATTTGGTACCAGTCTTATATGCAGTGCCGGTTCCGTCGGTGCCACTTTGGTTGGCGCTGTTGTAGGCATTTGTTTTCTCGGCACCGGCACCGAATCAGCTCTCGGCACTGTGGAAGCCGCCGGTGCCGGTTCCCTAGGAAGGGCCGGACTCGGCACGGATGTACTTCAGCTCGTCTTATGCCTTTCAGCATGACGACTTAGGGCCGTTCCCGATGTCCCCGGCCTATCGCCCACACTTATCCGTCTGGACGATGAATGGCGGAGTGGTGATTTTTTTTCTTGCCGCGGTCGGGTCCGCACAGGATTTTGGTCTCTCTGGGGACCCCGGAGATCTGGGAGGCTCCGTCTCTGCAGGCTGCAGGGCCTTACTGAACAGTAACATTTTTAACTGCATCTGATGATCGCCCCTGGCCCGCACCATCAGCTTAGAACAGTGCGGGCATTTCTGAGGGATGTGGCCCTCGCCCGGGCACTTTGTGCAGCTCGTGTGGCCGTCCGATGCAGGCATCGGGTCACGGCATGTCATACATTTTTTGAAACTGGGGGAACCCGGCATTTTCAACAGAGTGTATACTAAAACTATTTAACTATTAATTAGAACTTTAAGCAACAAGATAGGGACTTTTTTTTAAACTAACGAACGAACTAAAAGTATAACTATGACTTACTGACTAAAACGATGACTAACAACTAACTTTCTAACTAATTTTACACTCTTTTTCTCACAGCTTGAGGAGAAGCAGTTTGCTCCACCTGCGACCATGAACGGTTAGGAGGAGCTGGCGGGAGCCGGACCGCGTGCAGACTCAGAAATGGCGCCAAAGGCACGTGACGCTCACCGCGCATGCGCGGTCTGGCTGAACTACAGCTGACGAATCTCCGACCGGTGGTGCCAGGGCGAGCCCGACACCTACAGTGGAGCACCCATGGGGACACTACCTGAAGAAGAAGTGACAGTCCAGGTCAGCACTTGCATGGAGAGGACAGCTGTTCCGCCGGCTCTGGCTATGGCTGTGAGTTGTTGCTGCCTGGGACACTCTCCAGCTCCATTTCTGTCAGAGAACTGCCGGAGCGAATAGAGAAAGCCTGCCTCCGATGGCCTGAACCGAGGCCCCAAGATACTAGATGATCAGAGACCCCCTGAACGCTGCAGACCAGTGACCAGAGTTGCAGCCAGAGATAAATTCACAGAGAGAAATGCTATTGCCGTTTTATGGCTAGGGAAACTGAGGCACAGAGGGGTGAAGTGACTTGACCAAGGCCATATAAGAGTTCAATCACATACCCCAGCTGTCGCACTCCCGGTCCAACGTCCTAACACCTGGACCACACTGCCCCTTTGTCAGAGAAAATATTTCTCCTGCTTCCAATTCTAGCATGAAGGCATTCTTCTCCCATTGCCGAATCACTTTTTTTAAGTTGAATTTCTGTAGGGATTCCTGCTTAGAAAATATCTGCCCTAGGGCAAGGGAAGCATTGCCCCCGTAATACAATTAACAAGCATCTTTCCCACACGGCTTCGGACAGTCTGTGTAGTCCAAACATGCCTCCTTTCTGGGTAACTCAAATAAACGGAACAAAACATAAGCCTGTGCTTTCTTTGCTCTGAGAGCGTCCCTCAAGAACCAATCCTGACCCAGCCTCTATTTCCTGCTTCTGTGCCGGTTGCTGCTTTCCTATGCCATGTCCAGGACCCTGTCTCGCTGCCACCCAGACTACAGCAGGCTGAGGCAGAACATTAAAGAGATACTGCACACTGTGCTCTCTCATAAAGACTTTACTTTTGTTCTTTCTTCCATTGTAGTTTCTCTTCATGGAAAAGCATTTCAGGCGAGAAATGGCCCCTGCACCAGCCAAGACTAAATCACACATGGAATCAACACCTGGAAAAAGCTGGTTTCCTCGTTGCAGTGCTCTCTAGCGGGCATTCAATTTGAACAGGGTCAAAATGCCAAATCGACAGAAACCAGAACCAAAGTCAGCATGCCTCAGGGCGCGCATCCTTGATTTCTGAAGCCCCCCCGGCTTCGAGCCCCCCCTTGCATCCCAGCCCATCTTCCTTTCTCGCTGTTCAGAGCAACTCGGCGTCACATTAACCCGGCTCCAGCTCCGGGGTGTTCCGATCAGTAGCCTGAGAATGACCACGAAATACCCGGCCGGGGCAGCACTGCCCAATTAGCACTTCCGAAAACAACAACCAGCGCTACAATCAATCACTGAACGGGCTGTGCTCCCTCATGGAGGACGAGAGAGACCAGGAAATCGGAGGGACTGGGTGGAGGTGCACTAAGGAAAGCCCCACGGGGCGATGGGCTCTGAAGGACGCAGCTGCACTTGCCAAGGAAGGAACCACAGCACTAGCCTGGCACGGTAAAATCTGCCTCTCTCATTGCAGATGGCACACGATACAGAATGCTCTAGACTAGGGCACAGAGACCAAGACTGGGCTCGTGGCTAACGCAATAGCATGGGACTTGAGAGACCTCTGCATTCAATTCCCTGCTCTGCCACAGACTTACCGTGGGACCTTGGGGTAGTCACTTAGCCTCTTCCATGCATCATTGGGCAAAAGAGCACTTCTCTCCCTCCCAGGGGGGCAGGGAGGACAAATCTATTGAGACTATGGTGCACTCAGATACTATGGTAATGGAGGGCCATATAAGTACTTATGATAGAAAGGAACCTCTCTCTGGTAGACAGCCGGGGGTATTCGATCTAGGCCATCTAACTGATTGTATCCAGAAGAAAGCTTGTTGCCACACTAGATAACCAGAATGTACACCACACGTATGGCCCCTATATCTACACACACAGAGGCAGCTACAGTGGTAGCTCTTGCAGTTTGCCTTGGGAAAAAAACAACCCCCCGAAACACCACTGCTTTTTAATGTAAGTTATTGCTGCTCCAGTGGGCTCTCTGGCTGGCATTCAGAACAGAGCAGTGATGGGAAGCCTTCGGAGCTTTTTCCACCCGCAAACCTTGCCATGGCTAAGCCGATTTGTATGGAGCAACAAGAAATCTCTCCCCCCACACATGCATGCCATTGGCGGTGCACTGAAAGCAAGCCATTCGCCTGGCTGGTGAAGCCGCAGCTTGCTTCTGAAGAAGAGGAGGGCTCCGCAAAGCATGGAGCGAAGCCACCCGCGTCCCTCTGAATGCAGCTGGAGTTTGGAAATGTGGGACCCGCTCTTCCGCAGTGCGTTTTTGGCAGCGGAGCTGCCTGATGTAACAGTTTAATTTTCCAGCTCAAGAAACTCAAATCTGTTCTTCTGGAGGATGGTTGGATGAGTCCCCAACATGCTAGCCAAGGCCAGGGAAAAGCTGAATCACAAACTATGCTTATGATGCCCGTTCCTGCGGAGAACTTGCTCTAGCGACTCCATGGGCTATGAAACTGCACAAGGGGCAATTTACACGCCAGTGTGTTCTCGGCTGTAAGGACTTTTGGGGTTCAGTGAATGTGGGAGGGGAAGGACAGACAGACAGGGAGAGCTAGGTGTGTCTAGAATCTTAGGGCTGGAAGACACCTCCGGAGTCATCGAGTCCAACCCCCTACAAAAAGCTGGACCAACCCCGACTCAATCATCCCAGCCAGGGCTTTGTCAAGCCGGGACTTAAAAAATTCTAGGGATGGAGTCTGAATGCAGGACTGGGAGCCAGGAAATCCTAAGTAAGAGGCAGTGTGGAGTTTGGAAATGGGGAACCCGCTCTATTCCCAGCTCTGTAAGTGACCCAACTCTGTGGCCTTGGTCAAGACACTTGATTTCTCTGTGCTCAGTTCTCCATCTGTAGGCCAGGGATAGTACTTACTGGGCCCCACCCTCCCTCTTTCAGATTTAGACAATAAACTCTTCATGGCAGGCAAAGTATCCTATTGAGTATGTAGCGTGACAGGCGGAACCAAAACTAAGACCTCTGGAGCTTAGTGCACAAGCTAAAAGCTGAGGCTGTAGAGCAAACTTATTCTCTCTCTAAGGGTACATCTAGAGTACGTGCCTCAGCCAACAGAGGCATGTAAAATAGGCTACCCAACATAGTCAATGAAGCGGGGATTTAAATATCCCCAGCTTCATTAAAATAAAAATGGCCACCGTGCTGTGCTGGCTCAGCTGATCGTCGGCACAGCGAGCGAGTCAAAACGCGAGTCAACACGCGGATCGGTCGACAAGGGAAGCCTTTGTCGACCGCTCCCTTATGCCTCATGAAACGAGGTTTATAGGAGCGGTCTTGACTCGCGCGCTGCGCCGACGATCAGCTGAGCCGGCACAGCGCAGCGGCCATTTTTATTTTAATGAAACCGGAGATATTTAAGTCCCCCGCTTCATTGACTATGTCGGGTAGCCTATTTTACATGCCTCTGTCGGCAGAGGCATGTAATCTAGACGTACCCTCAGTGGTCTAAGTTAATGGGATGTATTAACAGGAGTTGTGAGCAAGACACGAGAAGTCATTCTGCTCTACTCTGTGCTGATTAGGCCCCAATTGGAGTATTGTGTCCAGTTCTGGGCACCACATTTTAAGAAGATGGGGAGAAATCGGAGAAGGTCCAGAGAAGAGCAACACAAATGATTAGAGGTCTAGGAAACATGAGCTATGAGGGAAGACTGAAAGAACTGGGCTTGTTTAGTTTGGAAAAAAGACAACTGAGAGGGGACATGATAGCAGTTTTCAAGTATCTGAAAGGGTGTCACAAGGAGGAGGGAGAAAATTGTTCTCCTTGACCTCTGATGATCAGACAAGAAGCAATGGGCTTAAATTGCAGCCAGGGAGGTTCAGGGTGGACATTAAGAATCAGTTCTAGGTTGAGTCACTGACCTCTTCCCTACCCAGCACCTCCATTGTTGGATTTCCAGTCAAGGCCACAGCTGCCGGCAGTGTAGCCAACTCTCATAATCGTGCCAGGAGTCTCATAACAATTGACGTTTTACTTAAAGCCCCAACTCCTAAAGTCAAGTGTCAGGGTTCTTTGAAAGTAGGTTTCTTGCCTTCACTGTGGAGGAGAAAAGCTTGAAGGTGTGAGAGCTATGGGACTTCAAAACCAGACGGCGAATGAAAGGACCCCAAATGTATTTTTTCTAAATCTCATGTTGTTTTTAATGCTTGAGGTTGGCAGTACTCTGAGCGGGCAGGAAAAGCACCAAGAAATAGCTCAATAAGCCCAACTGCTCCAGAGAACCATGCAGATGTTCAGTCAAACCTGCTCCTAGTTTTCATTGCACATCCAAAAAGTAGTTCGGGGTCACCGTGGGGAGTCAAGTAGTGATGGACACGAGCCAAGTACACCAGTTGCTGCAGCCCAAAACCCAAGATACATGCCTCTGGCACTGAACTCGGAGCTGGCTGTGAAATTTCATGGCCAAACCTCCAAATCTGAACCTCGCTGCACTTGGAAGAATGTGAAATCTAGATCTAAAATGGTGAAGCTGAGGTCCAGCTCCGCTTCTGAGTAAATCATGGCTCAGCGTCAAGCAAAGCTGGATTGAATTTAGGCGAAACGCCACAGGTTTGGCTGAGTTTTATATGAAAGACAGACTCACAGGACGACAAGTACGAAATTGGATTTTCTTTCCAGGCCACAACTACAAAATCTGGGTCAGAGTGACAAAGTTCAGTAACCGTGTTGCCCAGCAGGTGTCCATTTCACGATAGCTGGAATCTCAGTTGGTCTTGGGCAAGATGTATTAATAAAAGTAAACAACAACTACAAACAAATAAGCTGCCACATAGCACCAGCTCTTTCTTCTGTTGTTTACCAGGAACCATGCCCTGCCTGGAAGAGAGAGCACAGAGGCTGCTAGCGGTTAAACAGTACACTGCAATAAAGACGTTGGCACACATTCGTATCTTCTCACTCCAGCTGCTCCTGTTACAAGTTTCACTTCTGAGTTTTTGGAGTTAGTTGAAAACTTGAAACTCAAGTACTGCATGTAAGTTCCCGCTGATGACGGTAGCATGCAGACCCCCTTGGTTTGCACTGATTTCTGAAAAACCAAATCTCGCTTTCTCCCAGGTCTTTTCCTCATCACATCTCTCAAATACCTGGAGATTAGCTCCATGCAAATTCATGGAGGTTAGTTCCATCAATGGCTATTAGCCAGGATGGGTAGGAATAATATAATAAATATAATATAATATAATATAATAACACAACAACAACAACGTATATGGAGATATACCATCTCATAGAACTGGAAGGACCTTGAGAGGTCATCGAGTCCAGTCCCCTGCCCTCACGGCAGGGCCAAGTACCATTCCTAGCTTCTGTTTGTCTGGAAATGGATGAAAAAGGAGGGATCACTTAATGATTCCCCGTTCTGTTCACTCCCTCTGGGGCACCTGGCAGTGGCTGCTGTCGGCAGACAGGATACTGGGCTAGATGGACCTTTGGTCTGACTGAGTCTGGCCATTCTTAAGAACATAAGAACGGCCAGACTGGATTAGACCAAAGGTCCATCTAGCCCAGTATCCTGTCTGCCGACAGTGGCCAGTGCCAGGTGCCCCAGAGGGGGTGGACCGAAGATAATGATCAAGCAAATTGTCTCCTGCCATCCTTCTCCAGCCTTTGACAAACAGAGGCCAGGGCCACCATTCTTTACCCCCTGGCTAACAGCCTTTAATGGACTTAACCTCCATGAATTTATCCAGCTCTTTTTTAAACTCTGTTATAGTTCTAGCCTTCATAGCCTTCTCTGGAAAGGAGTTCCACAGATTGACTGTGCGCTGTGTGAAGAAGAACTTTCTTTTATTAGTTTTAAACCTGTTACCCATTAATTTCATTTGGTGTCCTCCAGTTCTTATATTATGGGAACAAGTAAATAACTTTTCTTTATTTGCCCTCTCCAAACCACTCATGATTTTATATACATCTCTCATATTCTTATGTTCTTACCTGGATGCCTCCTGCACAGTGGATGGTTTCACAAAAGCTTCAGCCCTTTTAGGAATTAGGTTTTTCAGAGCAGGGCTTATCAGGATTTATCTGCCCAACATTTCTGTGCAGGGGAATTAAAAAAAACCAGACACCCCAGCCCCAGACTCTGAGCCTTAGCTGTACATAATCACTAGGCCCTGGGTCATGTGTAATCCTGTTATGTAGAAATTGTGTAGTGGCATGGATGGCATCATAACACCACACTGATAGAGGCAAAGACTGTTTACAGTTATCTCTGCTGGCTTTTGGTAGCATTAAAAGCAGCCCAGAGTACAACCTATTTATCAATCACCTCTAAACACAGGGGGAATGCTAACCTCCCCCCACCACCACCACTCTCTCTGCAGTTAGTCACTGATACGGTGTAAATTCCCTCCAACTCCTTCACTGCCACTTGTATCTGCTGTCCCTTGGGAATTTATACTTTTTGTTCCGTATGCTGCACATTTCCACTGCCATGAGATCAAATCCAGGCCTCTCTCGTAACTGAGCATGCAGGAATCCTAGAACCCTAGGGCTGGAAGAGACCTCAGGAGTCGAGTCGAGCCTCCTGCCCAAGACAGGACCAAGCCCAACTCAATCATCCCAGCCAGGGCTTTGTCAAGCCGGGACTTAAAAACCTCTAGGGATGGAGATTCCACCCCCTCCCTAGGGAACCCATTCCCAGTGCTTCCCACCCTCCTAGGGAAAAAGCTTTTCCTAATATCAACCTAAACCTCCCCCACTGCAATTTGAGACCATTGCTCCTTGTTCTGCCACCTGCCCCACTGAGAACAGCTCTCTCCATCTCTTTGGAACCTCCCTTCAGGAAGTTGAAGGCTGCTCTCAAATCCCCCCTCACTCTTCTCTTCTGCAGACTAAACAAACCTAAATACCTCAGCCTCTCCTCATAGGTCATGCGCTCCAGCCCCCTAATCATTTTGGTCACCCTCCACTGGACCCTCTCCAATGTGTCCACAATCCTTTCTATAGTGGGGGGCCCAGAACTGGACACAATTCTCCAGATGTGGCCTCACCAGAGCTGAATAAAGGGGACTAATCACTTCTCTAGATCTGCTGGAAATGCTCCTCCTAATGCAACCTAATATGCCATTAGCCTCCTTGGCTACAAGGGCACACTGTTGACCCATATCCAGCTTCTCATCCACTGTAATCCCCAGGAAAGCCAAGGGAAATTTCCATGTCAATCACAAAAGGAAGATCCATCCGTCAATGCTCAGTCCCAGGATGTGGAGTGCAGAAATATGAAAGACCTGTGGTTGCAAGGTCAAAACACGGCTGGGTGAGCAATAAGTAAGATCAGAAGAAACTAAGAAAACCGGTAGTATGTGACCTCCAGGAGAAGAAAGACGACTCGGGTATTCCCAATTCTAATAGAGGTAAGTAACCGCTTTCAGGCTCTCTGCACAGATACCATGATGAGAATGTTTTGGAAGAGACCTTTGAAAAAGGGATCAGGAGGAGACCCCCATCAACCAGAAAGCATGGGATGCATAGTTCTAGGGATGGGGGTTCCACAACCACCACGCCCAAGAGAAGACAACAGATGGTGGTGGTTGGGGACTCTCTCCTCAGGGGAACGGAGGCATCCATCTACCATCCAGACCAGGAATCTCGAGAAGTGTGCTACTTGCCTGGAGCTAGAATTCAGGATGTGACCAAGAGTCTTCTCAGACCGATGAAACCTTTGAACCCGCTACCCCTTCCTGCCTCTCCGCATAGGAACCAACTATACGGCCAAGAATGACCTTGAGTGGGCCATTGTAGATTAAGTGGCGCTAGAAAGGAGGATCAAGAAGGTGATGTATGGACGTGATGGAATCTCCATCCTCAGAGGTTTTTAAGTCCTGGCTTGACAAATCCCTGGCTGGGTTGATTTAGTTGGGGTTGGTCTTGCTTTGGGCAGGGGGTTGGACTCGATGACTCCTGAGGTCTCTTCCAACTCTACGCTTTCCTTTTCAAAGTTAGGTATTGTGTATGTCTTTATGCAGTCCTCTGGCACCTCACCCGGCCATGCTCTCAGTGATCATCTCTAATGGTTCCAAGAACATTTCATCTAATTTTTACATACCCCAAGGTGACTTTCCTCAGACCCTACTGATTTGAATGCATCTAACTTGTCTAAATATTCTGTAGCCTGTCACAATTAACCCTGTTAATAAAGACAGGAGCAAAACACCCTTTACACACTGCAGCCTTCTTGATATCACCCATCATTAGCGGCCCCTCCTTGCTAAGTGGCGGGCTGACACTTTCCTTTATCTTTTCCTTCTCAAGGTATTTTTAAAACTCTTCTTATTGCCTTGTACGACCCATGCTCTGCATAATCCATTTTGTGCCTTCGCCTTTCTGCTTTTGTCCCTGCATGCTTGTGCTTTTGCTTTGCACTCCTTCGCAACATATCTATGTTTCTACTTTTGGTAGTGTTCCTTTTTTGTTTTCAGATCATCGAAGAGCTCCTGATGCGGCCATATTGGTCTCTTGCCCTTCTTCCTGTCTTCCCTTCACCTCAGGATAGTTGTTTGTTATCTCCCTGAGAAACGGCCCATTCTCCTGAACACCTTTTCCCCTTTGATTTTCATCGGAGGGGAGTTCCCCTACTAGTTCTCGGAGTTTGGAGTCCACGGTTCTTACATGTACTCTGGCCGAAAAAGGAATTAGTTCAGGGATGTTCTAGGACTTGTGTTATGCAGGAGGTCAGAGTAGAGGATCACAGTGGTCCAGTCTAGTTTTATAATCTATGGACCACGGTTGCACCTCCATAAAAAGGGTCACACTGCTACAGGTTGGACCTCCCTGGTCCGGCACCAGACCAGTCCTGGACTAGGGAGTTTGCCCAAGCAGGAGAGGTCTGGGGGAGTGGGGGCCGCCATTGGGCTCCTCTCCCAAGCCATCTGGCACTGCTGCCCCTGGCTGCGGCAGCCCTGAAGGCTCCAGTGACCCCATGAACTCTGGCAGCCCTGCCAACACCCTGGGAGCCTCGGCAGCACTCGTGGCCCCGCCGTCTGTGAATGCTGTGTCCCCCTCTCCCCGGCCCTGCCAGCTGCAGGCTCTGCAGCCCCCATGGACTCCAGCGGCCCTACCGGCTTCCCAGCCCCACTGGCCAGCTCTGTTCCTAGCTGCCCTCTGCGCTGGGGCTCTTTAGCCCAACAACATCCATGGCCCATGGATGTTGCTGGGCCAGAGTCTGGGACCACAGAGGCCCAACCGACATTGCGCTGCAGAAGATGCTTCATGAAGATCTTCAAAACTCCTGCAAGGGAGCGAAGTTTGAATCACAAAAGGGGATAAATTGAGAGAAAATTTGAACAGGGCCCCCCGCGCCAAAGAGGAAGTGGGACGAGAGACCAGGAGTACCTGGCTCCCGCTGTTGTAGATTTAGCCCGTGCTGGTGATGGGGGCATCTTTCTTTTCTAATAAAGACAGTAATATGGTTCTGAACAAGCTGATTTGCTTCAAACACATCCGCCCGCTGCATGCCACAGAGTGGCTTGGTCCATTCCCATCCTCCCAGAGATATGGGCTCCACATAAGGAAGAGAAGGGCGTGATTTGTAACCTGCCAGGTGTTTTGTTTGTTTGTTTTACTCACAATGGCCTGTGGACTTTACAGGGTGGAGGTTTAGTGCAGGATCAGAGATCGACAGCCCAGACCAGAACCTAGCTTGGTAACCAGGACAATCTTTGATTTGACCCTCACCACACCCCTGCAAGGCAGGGAACTACTAGCTCCATTTTACAGATGAAGGATGGAGGCACAGAGAGATGAAGGGACTTACCCCAAAAGCCAGTGTCAGGAGGTAGGGCATGGGTAGACTGACCCACTAGTTAGAGCCAGGAAGAGCTGGGAAATAGGGCCAACGGTCAAGCCAGAGTCAGAAGTTGGAGAAGGGCACAAGACAGGAGCAAGGCTGGGCCCGAGGCAGGTTACAGAAGAGACCACAGCCTTGGGCCACGTGTCGGGTGGCTAGTGAGTGAACTGCTGCTCTTGCGAAGTTTAAACACAGACCTTTTGACTCCTTGCAGCCAGATGGCCAGTCAGACAAATCTACCATAGGCCGGCCCAGCTGTTAGTCAGGCTGAGGTCTGAAGTGGCTAGCCCCAGGTTCAGCGACAGGAACGCAAGCCCACAGTTCCCGACATGAAGAGCGGATCTGTGACTAGGCTGGAAACAGAATCCAGATATCCTGAGTCTCAGGCCAGAGCTGTAGCTACTAGGCCACGCTTCCCACTAAAATACTCGACATTGGGGATTTTTTTTTTTTTCCGTTTCGGTCTTGTTTCCACCCTTTCAATTCCTTCTTGTGTCACCCGGGAGGGAGGCTTCCCGTGAGCCAGACCCCTCTCCAATGTTGGTTCACTTGTCACATTCCCATGCAGTGTTATTCCTAAGAGCTGTAAATCTCTCACTATTATTCTCTGACTTGATGTAGTGAGCGGTGTCATTTTGAAAGGAAATACATAACCGTATATTAAAGAAATCATGGATCTCCTCATTCACGTTTAAAACAAATTTATTACAATGTAAGAAACCCTGAATAGCATGAATTTATTATAATGATTTAAGGCTTCCAGCACTTGAGTTAAAAATGCCTCTCAATAAATAACTTTCCCTTGAAAACACAGCAAATTAATATAGTTTACCATTTTCAAAGGTATATAAATCCAAGAGGCTTAAATCAATACGGCGCCGGATGAGATTACTGTACCTCAGCCAGCGTCTCGTATCACAGCTCCACAGCACGGCAGCGAGCAGTACAAAGTGGATAGTTCTGTGTCCCCACCCCTCTCTTCCTTCAACCACCCAAGGCTACGTCTGCTCTGTGAAAGTCAGACTCCTGTGAAGCGGATGAAAAGCCACCATGGCCTTTCCACACAGGTATGATTAAAACAGGGGTTACCTCACCCTCTGACACAAAAAAGGGGCCCTGAAATGTCCCTGCCCTCTCTCTCGCTAGCCCACACTCTTCCACGAGTGGGGGCTTGTTTTCAACTGCAATGTATTTCCTGTCGAGAGAGGATAAGGAATTAAGCTGTCTCCAACTTTGCGATAGCAGCCTGACCCTAAGGCGAGGTCTACCCGAGAGTTGGCAGCTCGGCTTAAAGTAGGGAACTCCGTAAAATACCTACCGGAAGCCGGCTTACCTAAAGCCGAGCTTGATGGCATCCCCACAGCAGGATGCTGATGAGAGCAAAAGCTCCTGTCGGCTTCTCTTACTCCTCACAAAAGCAGGAGTACCGGCCACTGGTGGGGGTGCCCTCTGAAGGCACGTCTAGACTACGTTTTAATTCCCAAAGAGGATATGCAAATTCTCCAGGAATTTGCATATCTTCTTCCGATCGCTTTTCCAAAAGCGGGTCTTTTGAAAGTGAAAGTAGTCTGGACACGTTTTTTCGGGGAAAAAAACCCTTTTTCGAAAAACCGCTTGTCCTAAAAAAAGGAGGTTTACGTGGTTTTTCGAAAAAGGGTTTTTTTCCAACACCCCTCCTCCCCCCGCATCCAGACTACTTTCACTTTCGAAAGACCTACTTTCAAAAAAGCGATCGGAAGAAGATATGCACATTCCCATGGAATGTGCATATCCTCTTTTTGAAATTAAAATGTAGTCTAGACATGCCCTGAGTTTGACTTAGCGAGTCTTAACTAGACTTGCTAAATCGAACTCTGGAAGATCGATTGCAGTAGTGGCAACCTTCCCTTTAGCATAGATAAGGCCTAAGAGGAACAGGCTCTCCCACCTGAATGTTTTTACCTGCCATCAAGCTTTAAAAAAAAGTTCTTATTTGAAGAATATTTTAGATATATAAGAACACAAGCAACATGTTAATTTCTCTCTCTCTTTTTTTCCATGGGTCATTTTAACTCAGGGCTCAGCAAAAAGCATAAGTGCTTATTGAATATTTGGCACTTAACAGGGATTTTATACAGAGCTGTAACTGAGTGATCCAGGAAAAAGGGAGTGTGGGGGCATGTAAAATCATCAGATATAGACACAGATATTACATTTGGAGTCAGGGTAAACTTCCCCCAGGACTGATATGTATTCAGAGAAATACACAGAAACAGGGGAAAAGGACACAAGAATGTGAGAGAGAGAGAGTGTGAAAGAGAGACTGTGTGATCAAACATACACACACCTGTTCTTGCTACAACTCAGCATAAACCTCAGTTGTGGGAGCCAGAGATTTCATTTCCTAGTCTTCAGCCAGTTCCCAGTATGTGCATGCACCCCCTCCATGTGTTCATTCCCCCTGGGGTCACTGGCCCTGGGTCATCAGCTGGAGGAGGCCAGCTTGATGGGCCATACACTCTTAGGTGTGCCACGGGTAGAGCAGTTTTTAGTAACAGCCCCCGTGTCCTGCTCACATTACAGTGTGTGTGTGTGTGGGGGGAAGGGGGGGCTGCAGGAAGAGCAGAAAAGATCCAAGTGTGGAGGAGAGTGCTAGGGGTATTTTCATAATGCCACCGATAGCTTCCCAGCCACCTTCTCTCAGCCTCCTTCGGGAAGGGTTCACTTTAGTGTGTGTATTGATTGGAGTGGTGCCCACTGTCATGTCTTGAGCCATGTCACGCTGAGAGTTGACCATGGAGAGGAAGAATGGTCCTGTGGCTGAAGCACACAAGTCTGGGAGAAAAGGGACCTGGGATTCTTCCTGGTGTTGCCACAGATGTCCTTGGTCTCCTTGGCCAAGTCACTTAGTCTCTGGGAACTACAGAGACTGTGTGGAATAGGAGAGGGACTGCTCTGCCCTGCTCCCAGAGAGGATCTGTGTTTTTAAAAAGGAGCTTTTTTGTTATTTGACTGTCAACGTGTCAATGGTTTTTCTAACACTGATTGCTTGGGTTTTTTTGAAAGTACATAGCGGTGACATTTTGACAGGGTCCGTGCTGCCAGGATACACCCATGTGGGCTTTTTAACCTCGTGATTTTTATTGCGGCTACAGAATGCCAGATTGACAGGCGTTGCAAACTCAAGTGCGCCTTCTCCCAGAGTCAGAAAAGTCATTAGAAACAGAGGCTTGCAGGTCACTCAGTGCCTCTCCCCACCCCACCTTTTAATTGTCTTGTGCCCAGGCTATAAATATCAAAACTCTTCTCATCTTGTTTCCTCATTATGTCAATTCCTGAAGCCCCTGATCATTTTTATTGTTCGTCACTGAAATCCCTTCAACCCGTCAAACTGGCTGGTAATGAGGTCGGAAGGCACAGGTGTAGATATGATGGCACTGGATTCAGAGAGAGCGCCAGTCATGTGCTGTTCTGGGATGTCGTTGCCTCGGCAAAAGCAGCCCAGAATTTTCTTGGCCTGTTTTTGTTGCTATAGAGCAACACAAATTCATGTTTAGTTTGCTGGTCTCTCATTCCACATTCCCAATTCCTGAGTTTTTTCTTCCCCTTATCTATTTGCCTTTCAGCATCTTAGCACCTGGATTTTCCTCCCAAAATTTAATTTCACGTTCTCTTCTGTTCCATGTTTCTACCAGCCACTATTTCTCTGTCTCTAAGGGCATGTCTACACTGGGGAGTTATTTCAAAATAACCAGGCAAGCATGCACTCTACCAAGCCTGTTATTTCAAAATAACAACTCCGGCTTGGGAAGCTTATTTTGAAAGAGTTATTCTGGGAGTTATTAATAACTTATTTCAAAGTAACCTGGTAGTATAGACATAGCGTAAGTGATTGTGCGACTGCTCCCAATTTAGTGTGATCTGCAGATTTTGCTTATGACCCTTTAATTCTCTCTTCCAGAAAATTAAATGTTGATAGCAAGTTGCCTGATAGCAGGGCTGGCACAGAAACCAGACTTTGGTTCCTCAAAACACTGAGGCTTCAAAATTTGGTTTTGTTCTGATGTCAAATGCAAATTAGACCTTTTAGCTTTGTTTTGTAAAAGAACCAAGAGCAACTGCCTGACTGCATAAGAACATAACAATGGCCATACTGGGTCAGACCAAAGGTCCATCCAGTCCAGTATCCTGTCTGCCAACAGTGGCCAATACCAGATGCCCCAGTGGGAGGGAACACAACAGATAATTCTCACGTGATCCGTCCCCTGTCACCCATTTCCAGACAGAGGCTAGGGACACCATTCCTACTCATCCTGGCTTATAGCCATTGATGGACCTAACCTCCATGAATCTATCTAGCTCTTTTGTGAACCCTGTTAAAATCCTAGTCTTCACCACACCCTCTGGCAAGGAGTTCCACAGGTTGACTGTTCGCTGAGTGAAGAAAAACTTCCTTTTGTTTGTTTTACACCTACCTGCTGCCTATTAATTTCATTTGGTGACCCCTAGTTCTTATATTGTGGGAATAAGTAAATAACTTTTCCTTATTCACTTTTTCCATACCAGTCATGATTTTATAGACCTCTGTCATATCCCCCCTTAGTCTCCTCTTTTCTAAGATGAAAAATCCAAGTCTTTGTAATCTCTCCTCATGTGAGACCTGTTCCAAACCCCTAATCATTTTTGTTGCCCTTTTCTTAACCTTTTCCATTGCCAAGATATCTTTTTTGAGGTGAGGTGACAACATCTGTATGCAATATTCAAGATGTGGGTGCACCCTGGTTTTATATAGAGGCAATAATATATTCTCTGTCTTATTCTCTATCCCTTTTGTAATGACTCTTAACATTCTATTTGCTTTTTTGACTGCAGCTGCACACTGAGTGGATGTCTTCAGAGAACTAAACACAATGACTCCAAGATCTCTCTCTGGAGTAGTTGTAGCTAAATTAGCCCCCATCATATTGTATGTCTAGCTGGGATTATTTTTTCCATTGCAGAGTGGCTTGAGACCTCATCCAGAATATGGGAGACCCAAGTTCAAGTCCCCAGTCCAAATCATGCCCAGTCCCAAGTAACTGCCCAAAGACACCAGACAGTTACTCGTTCTGTCTCTCAGTTCTATCCTGGACCTGAGAAACTTTCAATCAAGCAGATCTACTCCCACAAAAAGTCTTGGGTTCATTGAATCGACATTTCCTACCCAGCTCTACGTGAGACCAAACACCAGGTGCTAGAGAACTCTTAGATCCATTACTAAACCAAGTCACCAATCTGCATGCAAGGGGCACCAACCAAGGAACAGACTTTCTAAGTAAATTTCAGAATAGTCTTTCTATCTGAGTTTTCTCCATTCACTTGGTCAACCAAAGCATGTGTAACATTAAGCCAGGCTGATGCCAACCTATGCTATACACACAACCATACTGGAGAGCTTCCAGGTTCAACTGGGGAGTCCCTATCTCTCAGCCACATTGAGCTTGGTCTCCATGGCCTAATCAAGTGCCAGCTAACACAGCCCTAACTCCGGAGTCACTGAAAACTAGACTGAAGATACACCATCAAAATGAAGCATGCCCTGTCAGAAGATTTAAAAGTAGCCATCCTTCTTAAAAACAACAACAAAAGCAGACTAGAAAGAGAAACAGCAGAGCTGCAATTCATTTGCAAATTTACCACAATCAGATTAGGACTTAGAGTGGTTCTCTCACTACAAAAACAATTGTCCCTCTCTTAGGGGTGTGTCTAGACTACAGGGTTTTGTCGACAAAAGTGGACTTTTGTTGACAAAACTATACCTGCGTCTACACTACTGCTGAGTTCTGTCGACATAACGTCAACAGAACTCGGCAGTTTTGTCGATGGTGGTAAACCTCATTCTACGAGGAATAATGCCTTTTGTCGACAGAGTTCTGTCGACAGAAGGCGCTATTACGTCTACACTCTCATGTCGACAAAGCGGCTTGCTTTGTCGACAGAACTGGATGTAGTCTAGACGCTCTTTGTTGACAGAAGCTTTGTCGACAGTATCTATCGACAAAGCCTCTGTCGACAAAAGCCTGTAGTCTAGACGTACCCATGGTGTTCACATCTCCCCACATTAGTTGCTGGGAGTGAGCCACATCTACCTGGACTGAACTGGCCTCATTAACACTGGCTCTACACTTGATAAGTAACTCCCTTCTTTTGATATACTAGTACTTATATATATATATATCCTTGCCTCTGTGTTTTCCACTCCAATGCATCTGATGAAGTAGGTTTTACCCATGAAAGCTCATGGCCAAATAAAATCTCTAAGGGTATGTCTACACTATGGCACAGGGTCAGATTCAGATACGCAACTTCTGCTATGTTAATTGCGTAGCTGAAGTCGAAGTAGCTTAACTCGACTTTTGGCGCTGTCCACACTGCAGGCAGTCGAAGGGAGAACACTTTTCCTTCAACTTCCCTTACTTGTTGTGGAAGCAGGGTTACCAGAATTGACTGGAGTGCCCCTTTCAGTTTGAATTAAGCTGTCTGAACTAGACCCGCTAACTCAAACCCTGGAAGATTGACAGCAGCAGTTTCAAACTTCTTTGTGGTGTAGACATACTCTCCAGTGCCACAGGACTCCTTATTGATCTTTCCCAGTGAGAGGTTTTATGCTTTAATGGGTGGCTACACAAGTGACTTTGCATTGTGTGATTCCACGTGAATCCTGTTGCTGCCTCAGTTATGAAATTTGCTTAGGTTACAAGTCTATGGGCTAGAGCCAAATGCGGCTAATGGGAACAGTCTTGTGGTTAAGCACTGGACTTGGACTCGTAGGATCTGGGGAAAAACACCCTCTCTGGGCCTCAACATTCTGTCTGTAAAATGGGGATAAAAAAGTTACTAACTTATCAGTAACTGTTATTCTTTGAGATGGGTTGCACATCTCCACTCCATTCTTGGTGTCTGTGCACTCAGTGCATGGCCACTGGAAAATTTTGCCTCAGCAGCACCCATTAGGTGGCGCGGGCAACCCCTGCTGTCGTGCACCACTTCCTGCAGGTCTGAAGGGCAGACTTGCCCTTATCCTCCTTCGGTTCCCTCTTGTGAGGTAGAGTGGTCGGAGGGTGGGTCATGGAATAGACACATTCACCACATCTCAAAGAACAGCTCCTGAGCAGGCGAGGAACCATTTCTTATTCCTCTGCGAGTGGCTGCACAGGTGCATCCCACTTTTGGCACCTCCCAAGAAGTGAAAGAGGAAGGTTAGGATCCAAGTCCATTTCAATAAACATTGGAGAACAACTCCTCCGACTCTGGCATCATCTCAAGTCTCCAGTGACAGCCTATTGCGAAGCAAACATGGGCTGAGGACCAAGTTGCTGCTCTACAAATGTCTAAAAATTGGAACATGTGCTAGAAAAGCAGCCAAGGCCGACTGCAAGCTCATTAAACGAGCTGTGCCTCAACTCGGTGGGGTGCCGTTAGCCAGGTCATAGCACACACATACACAAAAGGCTGCCCAAGAAGAAAGAGTGGAGGCCAGTGGTGCTTTTATTCCATCTGCCGCCACTACGGAGAGTTGGTGAACCGGCGGAAGCTCCTTGTTCTGTCAACGTAGAAAACCAGAGCTCTTCTGATGTCTAAGAAGTGCAAACATTTCTCTTCCCTGTGCAAATGTGGCTTCACACAGAATGCAGGCAAGAAAATTGACTGGTTGACTCCACCTTTGGGCCTGTCGAGGGGCTCGTCCCCCCCGTCGGCTGTGCCACAAAGTCAATGCCCCTCTACCGGGGGGGTAAATACAGCTCTAGCAGCCTAGCCCCCAAAGTCAGTGCCCCTCTACCGAGGTAAATATGGCTCTAGCAGCCTAGTCCCGAAGTCAGTGCCCCTCTACCGGGGTAAATACAGCTCTAGCAGCCAAGTCCCGAAGTCAGTGCCCCTCTACCGGGGTAAATACGGCTCTAGCAGCCTAGTCCCCAAAGTTAGTGCCCCTCTACCAGGGTAAATACGGCTCTTGCAGCCTAGTCCCGAAGTCAGTGCCTCTCTACCGGGGTAAATACAGCTCTAGCAGCCTAGTCCCGAAGTCAATACCCATCTACCAGGGTAAATACGGCTCTAGCAGCCTAGTCCCCAAAGTTAGTGCCCCTCTACCAGGGTAAATACGGCTTTTGAGGTCTAGCCACCTGGAGAAGCCTCTCCTGGGCCAGGGGTTGATTGTCCAGGTTAGGGAAAATGGGTGGTAGGGGACCCGGGCCCTCCCTCTCCACCGGGTCCCAGCCCTGGGCCCTTTAGGCAGGGACTATGGCTCCTGCCCGCTCGGCGGGGATCCGGCCGATACACGCAAGCCGCACTAACTGTCCTTTGCCCTGGGCTGCTTCCTGCCACACCCTGGTTCCCCTGCGGTCGATTTGCCTCCAAGTCAGTACTCCGAGTCAGTACGGGGCTGCCGTCGGGGCTGCGGGTGCTCCGGTCTCTCGGGCAGGGGATGGCTGCTGGCTTTACTCCCGGAGTCTGTTGCGGGCTCTGTCTCTGGCCTCAGCTGCTGCAGAAACACCGGGGTTGCGACCTGCTTCCTTCTGCCCTCCGCCTGCTCCCTCAGATGCAGGGCTCTCTCCGCTCTTATATCTGGGCTCTGCTGGGAGCATGCCCAGCAGGGCTGGATGGGCGGGGCTGCCCTCTGCCCTTCAGTGCGGGGCTTGTCTGCCCTGTCACAGAGCCAAACCTCAGATTAATTTGTCTTTAAATAAAATTGTATAGGGGGACTGAGTCAAGGCATGCGGCTCTCCTAATCTTCTGGCTAACCACACATGCCGCCTCCGTTGACAGATGTAGAAGACAGCAAGTAGCCAAAGGCTCAAATGGGGAATCCATAAGTCTTGACAACAGTAAGTTTAGATTCCTGTGACGGGGCAAGGCAGCCCCGCACTGAACCTGCAGGGCCCAGCCAGGGTTACCTGGCTGCAGAGGCCCCTTCCCCACAGCCCTACCGAGCATGCCCAGGCTGTAGCCCTACTATAAAAGCCAGGGGAAGGCCTCAGTCAAGGGAGACAGCCGGAGGCGAAGGAGCTAGGAAGGAGGCTCCTGCACAGCGGTGGCGAAGGACTCCAGGAGAGGCCGGAGGGGATGCGGCGGCGAGCTGGTGTGACCCAGGGACTGTCTGCCGAGGAGACGCCAGCCTGGAGGCGGCCGCAAGCCAGGCAAGTACAGGGGAAGAAACCCCGGGGATCCAGGTAGGAAGTGGCCCAGGGCAGGAGCAGGAGCTGCCCCGAGAACCTTGGCGCGTTTCGGCCGGATTGCCCCCGCCGAGGGAGTGACCCACTACCCGGTCGCTCACAGGGCCCTGGGCTGGGACCCGGTGGAGTAGGGTGGGCCTGGGTCCCCCTACCTGGGGTGGTGTCCCCGTGACTACCCTGCAGACTGCATTGTGGACTCAGGCCGGAGGGCCTTGGCCCTGCTTAAAGGGCCAGCTATAAACTGAGTTGTGGACTCAGGCCGGAGGGCCTTGGCCTTGCTTAAAGGGCCAGCTATAAACTGCATTGTGGACACGGGCCAGGGGGCCTTAGGCTTAACAGGGACGGGCAAGAGTGGCCCGCCACAATTCCCCATGGAGGAATGCGGTCTTGCACCTGCAATTGCAATTGGACCAGGCCATTCAAAACCCTCATGGACATGTCATTAGGGAAAAATAGACCAGTTACCCACTTTAGGGTGGGGAGCTGAAATAGCTGCCAGATGCACCCTGATAGCACGAACAGCCAAACCGTGGTGTTTCAGGTACCCCTGGTCAGTACGTGCTGAATGGAAGAATGGGGCCGTAATGTCAAGAACGAACAGGCAGAGAATCACCATCATGGCTGTCTTCCCCTTGGCCAGCACTGATGGGCTCACTGCCCAGGAGGTAGGTGGCTGGTGCAACACTGCCTGCTGCACCACTGGTGTTGGGGCTGGATGGTTCATCAGTTCTGAGGGATGCAAAACCTGCAGGGCAGTTGAGACCAGGATTGTATCTGTCTCAGTGCTACTGCCAGCATTGGATTTGACAGTGCCCTCTCCGGCAACTTCGGCACTGATTTGGAGGAGGCGTGTTTCGATTTCAGATGCGCTCTACTCAACTCCCACTTGGCACTGAGTTGGACCAGGCCAGCTCCGAGGGGGTCTGCATGCTACTGTCATCAGCGGGAAAAGACGGTTACTTACCTCGTAACTGTTGTTCTTCGAGATGTGTTGCTTATGTCCATTCTGTCTAGGTGTGTGCGTGCCCCGTACACGAGTTCCGGAAGCTTTTTCGCCCTTAGCAGTACCCGTTGGGCCAGCCAGGGAGCCCCCCTGGAGTGGCGCCAGTATATCCGTGCATATAATCCCCTGCTGGCCCTCCACCCCCTCAGTTCCTCCTTACCGGAGATTCCGACGAAGGTGGAGGTGGGTGGGTTCGGAATGGACATAAGCAACACATCTCGAAGAACAACAGTTCCGAGGTAAGTAACCGTCTTTTCTTCTTCGAGTGCTTGCTTATGTCGATTCCGTCTATTGTGATTCCAAGCAAACCCCCTAGGAGGAGGGGTTGGAACCTAGAGCGAAACGGACTGCGGCACCACCTTACCCACTGCTGCTTCCTGACTAGCCTGCTGCATGATAGCATAATGCTTGGCAAAGGCATGGACCGAGGACCAGGTGGCCGCCCTGTAGGTGTCTACAATCGGCACCTGAGCTCAAAAGGCCGCCGAGGAGGCTTGGGCTCTAGTAGAGTGGGCCATGAGGGGCGGGGCCACCTTTCCTTTTAGATCATAGCAGGTTCTGATCCACAACATGATCCATGACGAAAGGCATTGAGCTGACACCGGACAACCTTTCATCCTGTCTGCTATTGATACAAACAGTTGGGTGGACTTACGAAACACCCATGTCCTGTCTAAATAAAAGGCGAGAGCCTTTCTAACATCCAACGAGTGGAGTGCTCTTTCTCTCTCATCTGCATGTGGCTTCGAGTAAAACACTGGTAAGAAAATCTCCTGGGACATCTGGAATAGCAAGACTACCTTAGGGAGAAAAGCCGGGTGAGGGTGCAGCGTCACCTTATCCCTAGAAATCACCGTATATGGTGGCTCTGAGGAGAGGGCCCGCAGCTCAGATACCCTTCTGGCTGAGGTGATGGCTACTAGAAACGCCACCTTCCAAAAGAGGTGGGAGAGGGAACACAGGGCCAATGGCTCAAATGGTGGGTGCATGAGCCCCTGGAGCACCAGGTTCAAATCTCACTGAGGTATTGGCTGTCTAATGTGGGGGTACAACCTATCCAACCCCTTCGGAAAGTGCTTCACCATATTGTGCGCAAAAATTGATCTCCCACCCTCTCCATGGTGGAAGGCTGTGATGGCTGCCAGGTGCGCCCTAATCGATGAGGTGGATAGCCCCCAACTCCGGAGGTTGAGGAGGTAGCCCAAGATCAGGGGAATAGGGCCTCATTCTGGGTATCTCCCTGTCTGTCTGACCCAAACTGAAAACCTCTTCCATTTAGCCAGATAGGACGACCTGGTGGAGGGTTTCCTGCTCTCCATGAGCACCTGCTTCATGGAGTCTGAGCAAAAGAGTTCCCCATCCCGCAGCCACTGATCATCCAGGCCCTGAGATGGAGGGATGGAAGGTTTGGGTGGCACAGCAGACCCTGGTCAAGCTCCTGCGTTAGGAGGCCTGGGACCATCGGGAGGGGGACAGGTTCCTCCACCGATAGCGACACCAGAGTGGTGTACCAATGCTGTCGGGGCCAATCCAGGGCTATGAGAATGATCTTCACCCTGTACCTCTTGACCCTTATGATCACCTCGTGAATTAAGGTGGGGAGGCATACAGAAGGCCTGCCGGCCACCTTTCTACGAGGGCATCCCCCATGGAACCCTGCCCTGACCCCTGTACGAAAAGAACTTGAGGCATTGCCTGTTGGCCTGAGAAGCAAAAAGGTCTACTAGGGGAGTGCCCCACTTGTGGAAGAGAGAGCATACCACGTCCTTCCTGATAGACCATTCATGAGCCGAGAAGACCAGGCTGAGGTGGTTCACCAGGCTGTTGCAGGAACCCAGCAGGTAGGTAGCCTGCAGGTGCGTCCGCTGAGCAATACACAGATCCCAGAGGGCTAGCGCCTGCTGGCACAGGGGAGAAGAACAAACACCACCCTGATGGTTGATGTAATACATCGCCGTCTTCTTGTCTGTGAGAACCGAGACACGCTTCCCCTTTAGTCGGGGCATAAATACCTGACAAGCCAGTCGAACTGCCCTCAGCTCCCTGACATTGATGTGCAGGTTTTTCTCCGACTCCGACCACATACCTTGTGTGTGGAGATCCACCAGGTGGGCACCCCATCCCGCGTCCGACGCAACGGTCACCAGCTAGATCGTGGGGGAGGGTTGTTGGAATGGGACCCCCTCACACACTCCGGCTTCCCCCAGAGACTAGTTCAGGGTCGACAGTATCGCCGGGGGGATCATGACCACCATATTGATATGGTCGCAGGCTGGTCTGTAAACAGATGCCAGCCAGTTCTGGAGGGGTGTGAGGTGTAGCCTGGCATACCGCACCACGTATGTGCACACTGCCATATAACCTAATAGCCTCGTGCAGTTTCGTGCCGTTGTCATGGGAACAGCATGGAGGCTTCGTATGATGTCCCCCAGGGTCAGGAACCTTGGACGTGGAAGGGACGCCCTCCCGATCGTCGCATCCAGACGTTGCTTCCACAAATTCTATCACTTGAGTAGGAGTAAGGGTAGACTTCTCTTCATTCAGTATCAGCCCCAGCTCTGAGAATGTCTCCCTGGTTAGCCTGATATGGGACAGTAGCTGGTCCATGGACTGGCCCCTGAGCAGCCAGTCTTCTAGGTAGGGATAGACATGCAGACCTCTCCTTCGAAGGAATGCTGCCACTACCGTCATGCACTTGATGAACACCTTGGGGGCTGTGGAGAGGCCAAAGGGTAGTACTGTAAACTGGCAGTGGTCCATCCCTACCATGAACCGAAGATATTTCCTGTGGTGGGGAACAACTGAGATGTGGAAGTACGCGTCCATCAAATCGAGGGCGGCGTACCAGTCTCCTAGATCGAGGGAGGGGATGATGGAGGCTGGCGTCACCATCCTGAACTTTGACTTCCTTATGAAGGCGTAGAGCCCTCTGAGGTCTAGGATGGGGCGAAGACCCCCTTTGGATTTCGGGAAATACCGGGAATAGAACGCCTTTCCCCTGAATGCCAGCGGGACCTCCTGTACCGCCCCCAGGGACAGCAGCGAGGAGGCCTCCTGCCTGAGCAGGGTCTCGTGAGAGGGGTTCCTGAAGAGGGACGGGGAAGGGGGATAACGGGGGTGGGAGGGTAAGGAATGGGATAGAATATCCCCTTTGCACTGTGTCTAGCACCAAACGGTCTGTGGTAATGGAGCACCAGGCACAGTAAAAGGGGGACAGCATGTGGCAGAAGAGTCAATCTAGAGAAGCGGCTGGTATTCCGTCCTCGGGCATACCTTCAAATCCCTAACTTGGGGCCCTGGGACTTACTGGGGGGTCCCTGGTTTTGCTCAGGGGGTCCTCACAACCTCCTCCTTGCCCCTCTGGTGGTGGTAGCCCTAGACCTCCTCCTATTATCGAATCTCGGGCCTTGCTGATAACTCCTCTGTGGCCTTTGGTTGAGGGGACAATGCGGCGGGGCTGGGGTATGGATACCGAGGGACTTTAACGTTGCCCTGGAGTCTTTAAGGCTATGCAGCTTGCCGTCCGTTTGCTCCGAAAATAGTCCAGAGCCCTCAAAGGGGAGGTCCTGCAGCGTCACCTGGCTCTCCTGTGGGATGCCGGAGACCTGGAGCCATGAGCACCTATGCATGACTATGCCCGTGGCCATGGATCTAGCTGCCAAGTCTGCAGCATCCAGGGAGGCCTGCAGTGCCGTTCTGGAGACTATTTTCCCCTCCTCCAGAAAAGTGGCAAATTCTTGTTGGGAAGCCTGAGGAAGCTGGGTCTTAAATTTGTCTACAGCCACCCAGGAGTTGTATGCCTATCTACTGAGCATCGCCTGCTGGTTTGAGACCCTCAGTTGCAGACCTGCTGTAGCATAGGCTTCCCTTCCTAACAGATCTAGCTTCTTCGGCTCTTTACTCTTTGGAGTGGGTCCCCACTGCCCCTGCCTCTCTCTCTGGCAGGCGGCTTGGACCACCGCCGAACCCGGTGGTGGATGGGCAAAGAGGTGCTCATGCCCAGACTGGGGCACAAAGTACATAAGAACATAAGAACGGCCGTACCGGGTCTGACCAAAGGTCCATCTAGCCCAGTATCCTGTCTGCCGACAGTGGCCAGCACCAGGTGCCCCAGAGGGGTGGACCAAGACAATGATCAAGCGATTTGTCTCCTGCCATCCCTCTCCAGCCTCTGTCAAACAGAGGCCAAGGACACCATTTTATCCCCTGGCTAATAGCCTTTTATGGACCTAACCTCCATGAAATTATCTAGCTTCTCTTAAACTCTGTTATATTCCTAGCCTTCACAGCCTCCTCCGGCAAGGAGTTCCACATGCTGACTACACGCTGTGTGAAGAAGAACTTTCTTTTATTAGTTTTAAACCTGCTACCCATTAATTTCATTTGGTGTCCTCTAGTTCTTCTATTTAGGGAACTAATAAATAACTTTTCTTTGTCGTGCCCTCTCCACACCACTCATGATTTTATACACCTCTATCATATCCCCTCAGTCTCCTCTTTTCTAAACTGAAAAGTCCCAGTCGCTTTAACCTCTCCTCATATGGGACCCGTTCCAAACCCTAATCATTTTAGTTGCCCTTTTCTGAACCCTTTCCAAGGCCAAAATATCTTTTTGAGGTGAGGAGACCACATCTGTACACAGTATTCAAGATGTGGGCGTACCATAGTTTTATACAGGGGCAGTAAGATATTCTGGGTCTTATTTTCTATCCCTTTCTTAATAATACCTAGCATCCTATTTGCCTTTTTGACCGCCGCTGCACACTGTGTGGAAGTTTTCAGAGAACTGTCCACGATAACTCCAAGATCTCTTTCCTGATTTGTCGTAGCCAAATTAGCCCCCATCATACTGTACGATAGTTGGGGTTATTTTTCCCGATGTGCATTACTTTACACTTATCCACATTAAATTTCATTTGCCATTTTGTTGCCCAATCACTCAGTTTGGTGAGATCTTCTTGGAGTCCCTTACAGTCTGCTTCTGTCTTGACTATCCTAAACAGTTTGGTATCATCCGCAAACTTTACCACCTCACTGCCCCCTTTCTCCAGATCATTTATGAATAAGTTGAACAGGATTGGTCCTAGGACTGACCCTTGGGGACACCACTAGTTACCCCTCTCCATTCTGAAAATTGACCATTTATTCCTACCCTTTGTTTCCTGTCTTTTAACCAGTTCTCAATCCAAGAAAGGACCTTCCCTCTTATCCCATGGCCATGTAATTTACACAAGAGCCTTTGGTGAGGACCTTGTCAAAGGCTTTCTGGAAATCTAAGTATACTATATCTACTGGATCCCCTTGTCCGCATGTTTGTTAACCCCTTCAAAGAACTCTAATAGATTAGTAAGACAGGATTTCCCTTTACAGAACCCATGTTGACTTTTGTCCAACAAATTATGTTCTTCTACATGCTTCACAATTTTATTCTTTACTATTGTTTCGACTAATTTGCCAGGTACTGAAGTTAGACTTCCCGGTCTGTAATTGCCCGGATCGCCTCTAGAGCCCTTTTTAAATATTGGTGTCACGTTGGCTACCTTCCAGTCATTAGGTACGGAAGCGATTTAAGGGATAGGTTACAAACCACAGATAATAGTTCAGCAATTTCCCATTTGAGTTCTTTTAGAACCCTTGGATGAATGCCATCCGGTCCCGGAGATTTGTTAACATTAAGTTTTTCTATTTGTTCCAAAACCTCTTCTAATGACACTTCAATCTGGGACAGTTCCTCAGATTCATCACCCACAAAGGACGGTGCAGATTTGGGAATCTCCCAACGCCTCAGCCATGAAGACTGAAGCAAAGAAATCATTTAGTTTCTCCGCAATGGCTTTATCGTCCTTGATTGCTCCTTTTATATCTCGATCGTCTAGGGACCCACAGGTTTTTAGCAGGCTTCCTGCTTCTAATGTACTTAAAAACATTTTGTTATTTCTTTTGAGTTTTTGGCTAGCTGTTCCTCAAAATCTTTTTGCTTTTCTTATTACATTTTTACACTTGGTTTGACAGTGTTTATGTTCCTTTCTATTTATCTCACTAGGATTGGACTTCCACTTCTTAAAAGATGCCTTTTGTCCTCACTGCTTCTTTTACATGGTGGTTAAGCCACGGTGACTCTTTTTAGGTCTCTTGCTATGTTTTTAATTTGGGGTATACATTTAAGTTGGGCCTCTATTATGGTGTCTTTAAAAGTTTCCATGCAGCTTGCAGGGATTTGGCTCTAGTCACTGTGCCTTTAATTTCTGTTTAACTAACCTCCTCATTTTTGTGTAATTCCCCTTTTTGAAATTAAATGCCAGGATGCTGGACTGCTGAGGTGTTCTTCCCACCAGAGGAATGTTGAATGTTATTATATTATGGTCACTATTCCCAAGCGGTCCTGTAACGGTTATTTCCTGGACCTGATCCTGCGCTCCACTCAGGACTAAATCGAGAATTGCCTCTCCCCTTGTGGGTTCCTGCACCAGCTGCTCCAAGAAGCAGTCATTTAAGCCATTGAGAAATTTTATCTCCGCTTCTCTTCCTGAGGTGACATGTATCCAGGCAATATGGGGATATGAAAAGTACCTCCTTTCCACCCCCTTTTGTGTTGGGGGAATGGAGGCTGGTGTCTGCCGCAAGGTCTTCGTTATCTTTGCCACCGTTTTATTCAGTGGGAGGGCAATTTTTGCTGGGGCATCAGCCATGAGGATGTCCACCATTGGGTCGGCCTCTTCCTTAACCTCCTCAGCCTGTATCCCTAGGTTTTGTGCAAGGCGTTTGAGGAGCTCCTGATGGGTCCGCATGTCCATCGTAGGCATGCTCGGAGACGGGTCAGCCAAGGCCTCATCCGGTGATGAGGACGAGGATTCTGGTAGTTGGGGCTGAACCGTCACCGTGTCGATGGGTTCCACTCTGGCGCCCAGGCTCCGCGTAGGGCCTTCTGGTGGTGCTGAATGGGTTGGATAAGCAGATTCCTCCCCCGACCCGGGGGGGAGGGTTAGCTCTGGTCTCCACGCCCAGATCCCTGGTAAGGGGGGTGGCCGAAGGAGCAGACCTGCGGTTGGAATGTATCGAAATCACCACTGACCCTGATCTTGATGGGTCGGGCCTCTGGGCCTGATGATAGGCCCAAGGAGTCCAAAAGGCCCACTGCATAGGTGGTTGCCACTGTGGGGGCCACGTCTGGGTCATAGGTGGGCTATGCAGCCTTGAACGGTGCCGAGATGGGAACTGGTGACCCGATCTGGAGCAGTGCTGGCGTGTCAATCTGTGGGAAGAGCGAGACACCCCGGAAGCGACCAACCATCATGAAGAGGCCAAGGACTCGACGTCGGATTCTGAGGAATATTCCGATGCGGACCTTGGTGGTACCAAAGACACCTGCTCACTCTGCCGTACATGGGGAGCCATAGCCACCAGTTTCCCTCTATGGGTGGTACCGGTGGTGGCGGCATAGCATGGGGTTCCGGTGCTGGGTGACATGGTGCCGGCGAATGCGGTACCGGGTCCACAGGGAGAGTCGACCACCCCCACGTTGTCTCCTGCGCCAGGGGTGCAGTAACTAGCAGTGCAGCCACACTGGGCTCTTGCCTGGGTGACGGCCTCGGTGGTGCCGGCTGTGTTGCCGGGGCTTGCCTAGCCACCAGGCTCTTGCGGCACACGTGCTCCTCCATGCCTCGTGGTGCCAGGCCCAGGGAGGCCATGAGCTCTATCAGTTCCCGGGCTGCTGTGAAAGTTTCGGGTGTGGATGGCCTCCGGACCTCCTCCAAAGACAAGTCCCGGCCCCCGGGGGATCCCAATCTCCCCGGGCTTCTTCTGTGGCACACCGGCTCCCGCAAGCGAGTGTCTCGGTCCCGCTTTTCAGGGGCCTCCGCCTCTCGCCCTCTTGGTGGTTGGCGGCACTGGAGAGCGAGATCAGTGCCTCAGTGCCGATTGGTGCCCTGCTGCCGCCGCGTGCTTTGGTGCGCGTTCCGTGTGCCTGGTTGACGCCGGTGCACTCCTTACTGATGGTGCTGACTCCGGCACCGGGGGCTGAAGTGCCGACTCCATGAGAAGGAGTTTAAGTCTGGAGTCTCTCTCTTTGCGTGCGTGGTTTAAAAGACCTGCAGATCTTGCACGCGTCTGTTAAGTGGCCTTCACCCAGGCACTTTAAACAGTCTTTGTGCGGATTCCCATAGGGCATAGGTTTGGAGCACTGCCAACAGGGTTTGAAACCCTGGGGCCCCGGCATGCCCGCCTCACGGAGGGAAGCGGGAAACAACTCTTAACACTCTTAACACTATCAACCTAAACTATCAACTCCTAACTACTTCTAATCTACTTCAATTACATAAGAAAGGCTAAGGGCGCACTTGCAAAGGGAAGCAGAGCGTTCCGGCAACCGTCAAGGGCGGAAATAAGGAACTGAGGGGGTGGAGGGCCAGCAGGGGATTATATGCACGGATATACCGGCGCCACTCCAGGGGGCTCCCCGGCTGGCCCAACGGGTACTGCTAAGGGCAAAAAAGCTTCCAGAACTTGTGCATGGGGCGCACACACACCTAGACGGAATGGACGTAAGCAAGCACTCGAAGAAGAACTTCAGCGTAGCCTCCCTGTCCTTTTCATCCAAGGCATGAATTCCTGGCAAACCTGCCACCGGTTTCTCATGTGCGCTTTGCCCCGGTACGTAAGACAACTTCCTGGGGATGGCTCACCAGCGCAGGTTGAGCAAGAAGCCCATGGCTTGTAGCTGGCGACTGGGCCTTAAGGAAAACAAAATCTAGATATTTTTAAACAAAACAACTAAAACGTACTACCCATACTGATTACACTACAACTATACACAGAGCTGAGAGAAAACTGTTCTGGAAATGAACAGGGCTCCCGACAACTCTCATGGGCAGGAAGAGGGAAATGAGGTGGCGGGAATTGACTCCGCCCTTTATACCAGCACTCTAACGTGTGCGGCAGCAGAGGGAGTCAAGCCGCTGGGCAGACACTGGCTGTGAACTAGGCCTGCAGACACCAAGGGAGGGATCGTGAGGTGCAGTCACTCAAAGAGTAGCTTTTGCTGTTTTCCACCCACCACCGTGTCTTTTTAGACAATGAGCTTTGTGGGGCAGCGACTATTTCATTAACCACAAGCGTCCGGCTACGATCTCAGCTGGAAGCTGTAGGAGCTCTGGTCATGAATAATAAATTCTAGTACATGCCAAGACCATCTGCCAATTGGGTGTTCTTCCTCCATTCTAGTAGAGCGAATTTTCACCAGTTAGCTTTATTCTGCCTCAAACATCACCATTTCCAGTAAGGGTTCCACAATTAACATTTAAGTGACAACGTTGCAGCTGATGCGTAAGGCAGACTAGAATCCACTCCATTCCCCCCATGGCTAAGAGGAATCGTCATCATCCTAAAAGCTTCATTGGCACAGTGAGTGGTTAGGACTCAACACCCCCCTTCTTCCCCCCCACCACCACAGGGAGCAGCTTTGCAGAATAAGAGACGTTTTCCTGAGCCGAGCCACCTTGTTAGAGTGGATTTCCACACTTCCGCTGGTTTAAATCGCCTCATTAAATGTTCTATGTTGTCTTTGTGGCGTGCAGTTATGTAAATTTCTAAATCATACACTAATTAGTGCATAAACAATTTTATAAATTCCCGCGACGGTACCAAAAGGAAGTTTATAACTAGCCAGGGTGTGCTTACTTCCTCAGGCTGTGCAAATTAAAAGCTATATATTGAGGCTGCATTTTAGATAGGTTGTTCGACAAAGCTTTTAGATTCCGACCCACAGGTTTGACATTTTTCTTTCAAATGGCAGTGTCTTTTAGATGCCTGAAACGCAATACTTCTCAAATGTCTCTTCTCCGCATCCTTATCACTAGTGATAACACCACCCGGTGACATGGCTCACAAAATTACCACACTGTTTGTTCCTGCCTCACATCCCCATTCTTGCCCAGTCCTGTTCCCGATTATTCTGTATAAGCTACAATCCAGCACTACCTCTCTCTCCCTATCTACAAAACACAACCCATGCTGGAGTCATGAGGCTCAGCTGCTTTAATCTCATCTCCTGGATCTTCTCCATCTTGTGTCTCCTCCTTCCAGTTCATTCAAACCAGAGCAGCTAAGCTTAAACCACATCCTCCTTCCCTCCCTGAATCCACCTGGTATTTCTTAGGCACCTGTCTCGTTGGCTGATAAGAACCAAACCTTTTCCCTTGCTGCTTCTTAGCTTCCCCATTAAGTTCTAACTCCTCACCCTCATTGTCATGGCTGGCAGAACTCTACCCCAGCCTACACCTCTGTCATCACCCTGTGCTCCTTTGTATCTTCTCCCCTGATGGCGCTCACTGCGTCCTTCTCTGCTCTTGAGTTCTCACCTTCACTCCTGTCATCTTAGACACGGGAACGGGTTTCCTTATCCCTTCAATTCAATTCCCTCTTAAAAAAATAACTGCTCTGCAGGGGTGACTCCTGGATCCTGACAATCGGAAAAAAAGGTCTCTGTTCTTCTGTTGCCAAAACCCTTGCCCTGGGGTGAAACACCTGGGATCATGCTGGATTGGAACGGCAGGAGATCTGAACTGAGACACAAACTGGAGGGCAGGGTGAGTCATGGCCCAGCATACAAGCTGGACCCACCGTGTCTCTTCAGTTCAGGCACGTGACGTGCCTTCTACACTGCTTTGCTCTCAGAGCAACCATTCCCTGTCTGCTTTCACACAGTCTCCAGAAGGTAAGTTACTCCCAACTATGCCTACAAGTGCTATGGCCAGCCACTTGTGAGTCACACTGCATGGGAACTCCAGCAAATTTCCAGGCTGTCCTCCTCAAACGTGCATCTTGTACTACCGAGTCCTCTGCTGGATGACACACTTATCTAAAGTCCACCATTTTATTAACAGAAAATGATACGCACAAATCCTGTTATCGCAAATGGAATTCCCCAAACATGTCAATGCAAGCACCCTGCTTTTGATGAAACAGTAACACAAAGTTATTAGCTACAGATAGATGTTATGAGATTACAAGTAAGGAGGCATAAATGTCAGAATAGATTACCAAGAAATAAAAAGTAAAACATAACCAATAACCAACTTAATAAGCTACGTGATTTCAAAGCACAAACCTCTCTCACCACATTTTAGCAGTCTTACGGTCTGAATTCCTTTCTGCCAGGATCGCTCTCCAGTCCAATGATGCTTCCTTTGTCCTTCAAATGTTGCTGATGCTGTGAGTAAAGATGGAAAACTCTTTCAGGGGGATCTGTTCCCCTTTCTTATAGACTTCCCTTCACTAAAAATCACCACCAGCTGAGATCCAGGAGACAGAAGGTCCAGGGAGACAGGAACATCCAGCCATTTCTTTGCCAAAATGTAGAATTCTTGTGCACATCCTTTTTATTGCTGAAGAATGGCATCTTAACTAGATGATAATCCATTTGATTTTCTTGATACCTGGCCCTGACATCAGTTTGCCTTTTGTCTTTGAAGAAATGCTTTGTGCCTGCTATTCTAAACTTTGAACATGTCTCAGTAATTTATACAGTAGAATCTTATAACTTTACATACAATGTTGCCATTCATATTTTACTATGACAATAACGATCAGCAAATTATGAGTTTTCAAATGATACTTCATAAGACATACTTTGTACAAAATTTATCATAATCTTTTAAAAGGAGTGAACGTAGGAGTTCAGACTGTCACACAAGGATCAAGAGTTACTTACCAAAAGCCAGGCTAAGTCAGGTTAGCAGCAGGTCAAGCACAGGCAATGGAACCAGAGGGCAGGAAGCAGTTACCAGTCCAAGTGAGGATGCCAGGAGATCAGGATTAGGAGCAGGAACAGGTAAATACCTGACCAGTGGTTCATGGCAGGGTGAAGTCCAGTTGTACCATCAACTTCCTGTTTCCTCATCTGGCTTAAGTAGGAGCTATGACCCAATCAGGAGTCTTGGAGCACTCCCAAACAGGAGACAGAGATAGGGCTTGTGCCCCCAGTTTGGTTTCATAGACCTCAGTCCCAGCTGGTGTCTGTGAGCTACTGGGTGGAAGATAGGAGTGAAAGGACTATAACGGATCTGAATTCAAGATCCATGGGGCCTAAAAGTGTGCTGAAAACTGTGCGATTAAGTCTGATATCTTCCAAAGGGAGTCCAAGGGAATCAGGCACCTGATGCCAATAGGATGTTTGCAAATCCCAGCCTACAGGACCTAGGTTCTACACAGCCCATCCCCACTCCTCCGACCCTTGGGGCCAGAGAAGAATCAGTCCAGATAGATATTTTCTGCTGCTTTTTCCAACCTTGTTTTAAGTAGGTCACATGATGGGGCTTCAAGAAGTTCCTAATAGGTAAGCTGTGACCGACTGCAGAATAGTTTCTATTGACCCCCACTGTTAGGACCTGCTTGAAGCCCCATCACATGGCATTCCCCCAATATCCATCCTAAATACTACTCCCTTAACCTGCTCCCAGTTATCTCAGTGGCAGCTTGGGATCTGCCATTCTCAAATGATTAATTCTATGTTGTGCTGCGCCTGGCAGTCTCAGCACTCTGACAGCACGCCCCAGGGCAGTCTATAGTTCTGCATTCCAGACAGCTGCCCTGCCAGAGACCTTTGGGGGCTACTGATTTTGAGTGATTCAATGACTGGTCCACCCGCATGGAAGGAACAATGGTCTCTCTACCAGGAGCCCACAAGGGGTAAGGTGGGGCTGGAGCTTCTCACTCTGAGCTCATGGCACAGAAACAGGGGCCCTATTGAAAAGCAAGATTTGGCTCTTTGCAGGGGGCCCCATGTAAAAATGACATGGGGAATGAAACCTGCCCAGAGGGAAACACTGACAAACTATAGGCTCCTAAGAAGGAATGAGCTTGGCCTAGGAGATGTGGCACCTCTGGACTATGAGTTAAGACCCTATGGTTAAGAAAATCCCTTTGCCGAGCCAAATTAGGAGCCCAGGAGACCCACCGTGTACATGGAGCTCTGGAGGAGTATGTGTAAAGAGGCTACAAGGGTGTTGAGAGAGTTCACAGGGCTAAATCTGCTGGACGGTAAAGCAAGGAAGAGCTCAGTTGAGAAATCTAGGCCCAGCAGTGCTTCCTAAAGTCCCAAAGCTAGAAACAGTGACTAGCTCTAGTCACTCTAGTGACTAGAGTGACTAGACTCTACCCAGACCCAGTTAAGCTTGGAAGCACATGGGACCATAGACTCACAACAGAATGGTGACTGTCCTGTGGTATTGTGGGCCAATTTGTAGCAATCCTGTCCATGCCACTGTAAATAATTACTCTCCCTCCTTGATAGTCACACCTTTCTATTAACTGCAGATCATTCTGCCGTTTCTTTGTGTTTTCTCTCCTGCTGCTTCTCATGCCTGGGAGGAGCACCCCATAACCATCTGTAAAATTAACTCCTCATCCTTCTTCAAAGCCCTCTTCTAAACTCTACTTTTTCCAGGATGCCCACAAAAAACTTGACAGTCGTCAGCCTGTGGATGTGCTGAGACCTCTGCCTGCCATGCTGATTGATATAATATGGAGATATATCTATCTCATAGAGCTGGAAGGGACCTTGAGAGGTCATCGAGTCCAGTCCCCTACCCTCATGGCAGAGCCAAATACCATCCCTGACAGATTTACCCCAGATCCCTAAATGGCCCCCTCAAGGACTGAACTCACAACCATGGGTTGAGCAGGCCAATGCTCAAACCACTGAGCTATCCCTCCTCCTGGTCCTGTTGTCTTGTTTCTTTGTACTCTCCTGTTGGTCGTCTGTCACAAATTATTGCTGAACTGCTTCGCTCCACACCAGCAGCAGTTATGTTTCAGTGCCGCTGCGTGTGATTCGCTTGCAAAGCCTGCGGGATGCTAGGGGAGTTATCAACTGCCAGATGTATTTCTGAAAGCTCCCAGCACTATTATCTCGGTGATGTTTATGTAGCTTATATAACCGTCTCCCCAAGTTTAGGTCAATACTCTCCTCCCATCTGATATCACTGTCTTGAGCGGATAGCAGCTGAACTGGGAAGAGGGATGGGAGCAGAGGGACAGCTGGCGAGGAGCCATTTGCTAAAGGGGATCCAATCATCAGGATAAAGCTTACTTGGCCTTGCATTACAACCTGGAAGAACCGGGCTCTAACAGATCAGGGAGCAACATCCATAGCTAAGAGCTAGCTACCTATTGAAAACACAACCTCCAACTGCTTGTTCATCCCTCCAGGCTAAAGCCGTGTCCTCACAAGTTGGTAAGTTACAAGCGAAGAGGGCTCTCCAAAATAGCTAAATCATAGACCATTTTGGGCTTGTAAACGCAGACCAAGAGCTGGAGGTTGTCTTCTAAGTGGATCGGGAATTAGACTGTAGGTTAGAGTACCGTGGGATGTACTCATGAGACATTTCTACTCAAAAGGTGGACCCAGGATTTCTGTAGTTGCTGCACTACCCAGGCAATCCAAGATGGAGCATACGGATCTCTTTCTTTGAAGCGACAAAGGCACTTTATGGACTGCCTTTGCATCAAGAGGACAGGACACAATGGATGGGCCAGCTGAAGACACTTCCTACACTGGACCTAGGAGTGTAGAAGAAGAATTGAGCCCCGCAGGACCCAGAGACTGTGTGACAATGGATAATCCATGAACAAGACTTTGATTGGGGGCATTTTCACGTCCACCTGCCAGTACGCATCACCTCAACCATCCTTGGTGTAACCCACTGACTAAGCATGTTGTGTCCTGCCTCTAATGGCTGGCCCGGGAGTGTCAATTTCATCTAATGCTACTATCAGCTAAAGGAGTTATTCTTTAGCGCTCGTGCCAAAGGCCTGTGCATTTGGAGATGAAGGTCCCAAGTTCAATCCCATGGCAGAGGTGGTTATGCTTGGTAAGCCTAACCCAGCTGTTTCCTCACTAAACGCTAGGCTACTGGGAAGACTATGGCATCTGGAGTTGCTGAGGAGTCAGAGCTGGGTGTCATCAGCATACGGCTGACATTTCAGTCCACAGCCTCCCACCATCTCCCCCCGCCCGATCTCACAAACACATTGAAGAGGGTTGCAAGATTGGTCTTGGGGACAATACAGAAACAAAAGCTCTTGAGGAAGAGCTGTGGGCCACATAGATCCTTTTCTGGGAATCTCTGAAGGAAAAAGTGAGCCAAGTTCCCCTACTGCGACTTGCCCACACTGTTAATTCTCACAGTCAGGTAGGGAGCAGAGTCCTGCGTGTTTATAAGGGTCTATCACTAGAACCGCGAGGGCCAAAAAAAGGAAGAAGATAATATAACAAATGAAACTCTGAAAGATAAAATGAAAAAAAGATAATTTATTAAATTAAAACCTGGCACACACATAAATATATGCTTGGGTTTAAGACAGGATTCACCAAGTAGAACCAGAGAGGCTAGGAAGTGGAAAGAAAGCGTGATTACTTACAGGGAGTGCAAGAGAAATGCAAGCAGGTGTTGGAATACAAGCCATTCAGGTAGAACACAAAGTCAAGGCCTGGAGAGTAACCATGGCACGTTACCCCAGAAGCTCCTGTAAGACACAGCCTTACGTGATGTGAAAGTGTGTTCTTTGGGAGACTCTGTACAAACTAGGGCTGAAGTATCTGCCCATTGGGGCTTTATAATAGAGACGTTTAAATTGAAAAGACCTTGTCAAGTGATTGCTTTTACTAGTTTAATTTTTGCATTCCCTCTATTGTTCTAGCAGATGGGAAAATAATTCCCCTCTCCACCCTGTCAATTTGACAGCCACTGATTTTCTTCCAAAGCGATAAGTTTTAATCCCTTCAACTTTGTAGTGCCTTGTAGCAAAATATGTTTGCTTTCATTGATTGGTAAACACTATTCTAGTCTACACTGACAGAGCCAACTGGAGAAGGGGTGTTTGCATAGGATTTTCCCAATTAGTAGTTTCTCCTGATTGGTGTTTACTGGATAATTAGAAACTGGAGGTCTTTCCCTACAAGATACATTTAAATCTCTTCATTCTAGAATTCTTTGCTATAATATGCAAAACATGCTTCACATACAACTCCTACAGATGAAGAGTGGTCATGTTTGAGGCCCAAAACCTTGGCAATGAATGTCCATTTAAAATACAATTACCACCAAAATACAGATTCCAGACAAAAACATCAGAGTTCAAATAATTAATGGACAAAATGAATCATTAAAAATCAGAGAGGGGTTAAATATTGGCACCCAGGAAGTACTGAAAAGCACCCTGCCCCTATGCAGAATTCAAGCATGTGTATGCAAAGGCACCTTTCAAACATTATTTCTGCAGTTTTAAAATCTCTGTTAGTGTTTGATAAAAAAAAGGAAACTCAAGATCCAGTCAGTCTGGAGAAGAACATAAAGTGAAGGTGTTCGGTCTCGACCCAGATCAGAAACGGAAGGTTAGCATGTGGGCTAGACCCAGAGAAGCATTTCTTTAAAAAAAAAATTCAAACCCATGCTCTGTTGTCTATTCCCTCCTGGTTTTCCCCAAATACTAACCGCCTCTCCTGAATTTTTCCCTTCCCTTCTAAAACCAGAGCAAATTATTTTAAACTTGACCTATTGTGCCATGTGAGCAGAAACACCAGTGGTGCTGGAGAGAGACTCCCCATCCAGTCTGTAAAGGGTCATCTGCCTGGTCTATGGGAGCTTACAACAGAATTCCCTAGACAAAACTTGTTCCCTAGCGGATTAAGGGAGCAGATCAAGAGGGATACGTCATGGCAGGATGCTGATAAAGAGCTCAGCTCTCCATAGGAAGGGCTGGAGAGAAACAGAGGTCTGTGGGAGCAATTTCTCACCGGGCTCCGTCCTCGTACTTTTCCAGCCCACTTTTAAAATTCAGCTGTGATGCAAGAAAAAGACGTCAACTGATTTGTAAGTGACATTGGATCAGGAAAAAAAATGTTTGGGAATAATGTAGGGTTTGGTATTTCCCTTTCCATTGCCCTCTTTAGTTCCTCATTACAGGAGCCCTCTGGTACAGAATCCCATCTGCCCCATGGCTCGGAAAAAATAACCTGCTGCCATCCCGCACAGGTAGTTTAAGAGCTGGGGCTGCTCGAGAGAAGGGATGCCTACCCCAGAATTCCCAGAAATGCCTTAAAAAAATAATTGGTTACAAGGTTTCAGCTCCTCAAATCACGCCCTTAATCAAGACATGTTCCACACACTGCCTGGTGTGCCTATGGTAGCCAGAGAAGCAACTTGGGCCGTGCTGCCAAGTTTTACCTGCTCCACTGAGGGGCAGGGTGGCACTGGAGATGGCAGACTACAGCAGTGCATCAGAGACAAGTCCAGGGGCTCACCTCCATTGCGGTATGGAGCGGGCACTTAGAGGACCGGTCACAAAGCCTGAAATAGCAGTACCGGTCCATGCACCAGCGACTGGGAACAAAAAGCCCAGAACTTGTCTGTACCGCTCTGATTTCGGCTTTCTCTAGCTGCGCTTTTATTGCGTGAAAGGAATATTTCAGCTTCCTATTTCTAGGAACACATGCCAGTGGCTACACTGTTACAATAAAATATGAACACTGCATTGTGCAGAAAATGACCATTCATCCTGTAATCTGCAGTCATTTTTACCCATTCTGCACATTTCTTTAAATAACCAAGTGCATGAAGTAGATGGGAGTGTGTTTAAATAAACTGAAATAGATACAGCATTAATAATTAAAGCTGGCAGGGAAACGTGCATTACGAGCTGCTAGTAGAAATAATTATGGATTTGTCTTATTTACCTGGAAATGGCATCAAAATAGCGCATGTTAGTGAAAATGCCTTAGGACTATTTTCACTCTATAACACTATATCTCTCATTTTGAAGAGTACATCAAATACAGTTTGGACCTCTACACTGCCTGGTGGTATGAGATATTTAAGGAGTTGGCAATAAGGTTCCCAGCATACACACTATGTCAAATAGCACTGATTTAAGGAAGACTGTTTTCAAACACATGCACGGTGCATGAACCCTGCAAATATCCATTAGTGTTATTAGACATTGTACAAGTGAGCTGAGTATACGCTCCCTAAAATCGCAGCACAGTAAATATCAGAAGGCTGATGGCAATGGTAGATCACAGCATCATTGGAAACAGTACTCAAAGTGCTTACACCTTTGTAACATTGTTAGGTATTAAACAGGCTGCTTTTTAATTAGAACTAATCTAATTGAAATTCAGTGGCTCTCGTGTGTTTTGCAGCTCTTGCAAACTGCTTTATAGCAAAAAAATCGATAATGAAATATACTTCTGATATGAGGGCTGGCTAAGCTACAACTTCAGTCGACTCCAAAATGCTGTGGATTTAATTATATTTTAGAATAATTGCTTGGCACAAGAAGAGTTTACTAAAAATTTACTAATTCCTTCTGATTGGACTGTCCAAAAAAAAAAAAAATGTTATTCTTGCAGCATGATTACTAAATTTGAAGTGAAAGAGGAAGCTACTGTGCTAACTCCTTGTCGAGAAGGGAGACAATCACTTGTCAATCAAATAATTTAAAAGTGATAGTGCGACAAACAAACCCAGAGCAGAAACAGGAACAAGGTCCTAAAAATCCTGCAGGATGGCTGCAGAGCAACGAGCCTCGTCAAATGAAGAAAATATCCTCCAGGATCCGGCTCTCCTCAAGCTCCTCTACTTCGCTTCGGGTACCATGAGGGGCTTGGCACCAACCAGGTTTTCTGGGGTTCCCGTTCCGAGGGGCCTGGGCGTCGTTCCAGTTGTAAGATTCTCTGCAGGGGTGTCTCGGGGCAGCGATTGGACTCATTGCTTCAACCAGGTCAATAAGGGAGGCCTCATACCTGGAGGAAAACACCATGAAAATGCACTCCTATTAAACACCGCAGCAGCAAACACAGTTTGGACTGAACATTCCTAACGCCGTCATCCGGACTAGAGCAAAACTTCTGCACTAGGCAGCAGGGATCCCAGGATTGCAACTGCTGCTAAGGCGAGGGCCAAGGTGGAGGCAGTGAAGTGGTGGCAAAGTGAAGTGGCTAGTTTATTTTGCGGGTGCTTTATTTTGATTGGTCAGTCTCGCCAGGTTCCCCATTGAATTGGACAGCGTCTCATTTACCGCTCAGAGATTCAGGCTGGATTCACAGACATGACAGTTCAACAAGTGACGTACAAACAGGCTGTACTTTCCTAAATAGGCTCTACCCTTGATTTATGTCCCTAGAGATTTGAAAACCGCAGGCACCTTTATCCTTAGCGCTACAAACCACATGTGCTTCTTATCAATCTCCATGCAATATATGGAGTCTATGTGTAATTGAGGGACTGAGGGAATAGAATCCAAAGCAACACAAAATCAACAGTTCAGGCATCCAGAGAAAAGGCAAAGACGCTAAACGTTATTAAGCTGTCCTTCAAGTGTTGTGATTTAAGAAGTGGCGGTGGTTACCAGCCTACATGTGCAGTGACGAACACAGAGAAATGGCAATTACTCTAGACAGCTTAGACAGAGCCTTCCTATTAATACACTGGATCAGACCAGATCGACACACCTTACAGGACTGATTATTACAATATATTTTCTATTCTTATTGTCTGTCACTTTTAAATGTTTTAAGCAACTCAGCATCCACCACTTCCCCTGTGAAGCCATTCCCTAGTTTAGGTAATCTCTCTGAGGAAGTTTTCCTGATTTCCTGCCTCAGCATCCCTCTCCCTACGGTCCATCATGTTACTGCTAGTTATGCTTCCCAGTTCCAGACCAACACCTTTTTCCACAGTGGTTACATCATCAAATAATAATGCATCAATTACTAATAACTGACACAAAATACAGGACTATGTAGCACTTTAAAGACTAACAAGATGGTTTATTAGATGATGAGCTTTCGTGGGCCAGACCCACTTCTTCAGATCAAATAGTGGAAGAAAATAGTCACACCCATATATACCAAAGGATACAATAAAAAAAAATGAACACATATGAAAAGGACAAATCACATTTCAGAACAGAAGGGGATGCGGGAAATGTCTGTGAGCTAATGGTATTAGAGGTGATAATTGGGGAAGCTATCTTTGTAATGGGTAAGATAGTTAGCGTCTTTGTTGAGACCGATGCAACAAACCCCGTTGCCAGCTTTGTCCACATATCCACTCTGCTGATACCATTATTGGACCTAACCAAGTGAGTTATAAGATCAAGAATACATATTCCTGCGCATCCAGAAATATAATTTATGCTATCATGTGCGAAAGTGTCCGTCTGCTTTGTACATTGGACAAAGCGTCTCAGACACTTCGCCAAAGGATCAATGCCCACAAAACAGATATTAGACAGGATCACAAAGAAAAAACAGTTTCTTGCCATTTCAACCAGAAAGGACACTGTCTCAACGACTTAATTACCTGCATCCTGCTTCAGAAGCCTTTTAAATCTGCACTTGAAAGGGAATCCTCTGAACTGTCATTCATGCTAAAATTCGACACTCTCGCGTCAGTCTCAACAAAGGCGCTATCTTACCCATTACAAAGATAGCTTCCCAATTATCACCTCTAATACCATTAGCTCACAGACATTTACCTTTCCCCACCTCTAATACCATTAGCTCACAGACATTTACCTCCCCCCCCCTTCTGTTCTGAAATGTGATTTGTCCTTTTCATATGTGTTCATTTTTTTAATTGTATCCTTTGGTATATATGGTTGTGACTATTTTCTTCCACTATTTGATCTGAGGAAGTGGGTCTGGCCCACGAAAGCTCATCATCTAATAAACCATCTTGTTAGTCTTTAAAGTGCTACATAGTCCTGTATTTGTTTCAGCTACACCAGACTAACACGGCTACATTTCTATCACTAATAACTGACACACACTGAGGCCTTGTCTACACAGAATGGAAGAGCGCTGCTGCCGCAATCAATCTTCCGGAGTTTGATTTAGCAAGTCTAGCTAGGACTTGCTAAATCAAACTCAGAGGGTGCCCCCACCGGCATCCAGCACTCCTGCTTTTGCAAGGAGTAAGGGGAACTAATGGGAGTGTTTGCTCTCGTCAGCCTCCTGCTGCGGGGAATGCCGCCAAAGTCGGCTTAAGATAAGCCGACTCCAGCTACATATTCTATAGAGCTGGAGCTGCGAACCTTAAGCCAAGCTGCCGATTCTAGCGTAGGCCTGGCCTGAGAATTCTCTGTACAGGTACTCAAAGCACTTTACAAAAGGTGAGACATTAGCTGGGCCCAGTTGTATTTCACTCTTGTGGAAGCTGCCACAGAATTTATCCCTTGCTTTGGAACTGTGACCCAGAGCTGGGCTCCAGCCCACCAAAGCTAACACCCAAACACATTTGTTAGTTTTTAAGGTGCCACAGAATTCCTTGTTGTTTTTGCTGAAACAGACTAACATGGCTCCCCCTCTGACATGCATGTTTCTCATCATTAGTGTGGGGGGGATCTTCTTAAAATGTCAATCTAGTGTAATCAAACATTGGAGCCTTCCTGAGCGTGCAACAGTCTGAAATAACAATGCCAGGACATGCGAACTGTCTCTGTCCTTTCATCCGAGGGTCAATTCTAAAAACGAATGGAGAGAATTTAAATGTCACCAGCTCGCTATTCCACAACTGATCATTCTAGCAGAAACAGGTCACTGATATGCTTCTGCTCCTCATCTCCCATGACACGCCAACAGTCCAACTCCAGCTGCCCACCACCATCATCTCTGATGTGATGTGTCTGAGCACAAAGCAGCGATGTAAAAGAGGAGTCAATAGTCGACTGCTCGCATTCACTCCCCTCCTTGCTGCCTCTATATCAGAAGCAGCAAGGGGGAGCAGGAGCTGGTGCTGGGGGGAGCTGGCTTAAAAGCCAGATTGTATCGATTACATGATTAGTCATTTACTCAATTCTTAACATCCTTAGCACAAAGGCCTGCTGCACTCTGAGGAGTGCCAACGTGGGGAGAGCGCATGCAATACATGGAATTTTATATCCAACACACACACAGATACTAAGGCACCAGGTGGCATTATTCATCCCTGTATTCAACGCCATCTACACAGCCACTTTCAAATATAAATGAACCTACTCAGGAGTGGCCTGAGGTGGGCTGCGGCAGCTGGCACCACAGGCGGAACGCGCGATTGGCACCCCCGCCTGCACGGCCGTCAATGGGGTGATGTCATCATCGGGTGCCCTGGGCGCTCCGTGACGTCACCGTTGGGTGCCGTTGAAGGTGGTGCCCTAGGTGACAGCCGAGTCGGCCTATAACCACGGGCTGCCCCCGAACCTACTGCAAGCTCTTCCAGGCTGCTCCAGAACCCCGTGGCCCTCCTGCAGGATTTAGTTCCCTCTTGCGACGTACCAACTGGGGAATTACACAGCTGGGATTCTGAGGCATCAACAAGCTCACCAAATACAGTAGCAGCATATCAGCGGTCTCTTCATTCTTCCTGCTCAAAACCCCAAGACCATGCTGCCCAACCACAGTTACTTCTCAGCAAGGTGTCCCTGTGCACTGGGTACACACAGCAATTGTCAAATAGTGAACTTTACTCAACTACCCCCACACTGGTCTCTGGGATATCGCAAGGTTTGTGCAACTCGAGGAATTAATTGCAGTAACCATGGACAAGTGTGGTTTTTAAGGACAACCACTGCGGTTCTTTCCAACACTAGCTGCACCGGTCTCAATAATTTCAGCTCCTCAAATCGTTGTTATGCTCCTTTCAATTTGCTGTCCACTAGCACTCCCATGTCAGTTTGACTCACTACTTCATTGTGGCTCTTTACTGCATTATTCCCTCCAGCTAAGATTGCCTTATTTTTCCCTAGGTGTGTTAGCTTGCATATTTTTGTGAATTTTCTGCCTACATTTACAGCTCTTCTGTAATCGGTCTGTTCAAAGGAGCCACAGATAAGCAGCTTAAATAAAATAAACACAGATTTCTACTGAACATGACCACTTCAATGGCAGACCCTACTTTACCATCACACGTAATGAGTATCCTGACCAAGACATTCAGAAGTTAATAGATTTTGGGGGTCCAACTTGAGAGACTTGAAAAGGGGCTGCATCTTCTGTATGTGTGGAGTCCTTCTGAAAATGGAGTCCTTCTAAGGCAGGGGTGGGCAATAATTTTTAATGGGGGGCACTCCAAGATTTTGGTAAGTGGTCAAGGGCCGCACATTTCTATGGAGGGTGTGTGGGGTGTGGGATGGAAGTTGGGTGCAGAAGGGAGCTTGGGGTAGGGGACTGGGGTGCAGGAGAGGGTGTGGGGTCTGAGAGGGAGTTTGGGTGAAGGAGTGGGTTGTGACCTGGGGCAGGGGATTGGAGTGTAGGGTCAGGGATAAGGTCTGGGGGCAGGAGAGGTTTCTAGGTGGGGGAGGGGTGTAGGAGGGATGCAGGATCTGGGCAGGAGTTGTGACCTGGGGAAGGTGGGTGCAGAGGGCTTCTGTGGTGACATGGAGCAAGGAGTTGGGGTGCAGGAGTGGGTGGGCCTGAGGCAGGCTCTGGCCAGGCGGCTCTTACCTAGGTAGCTCCTGGCCAGCAGCCCAGCAGGACACAGACAGGCTTTGTCTTCTGTTGTCCCAAGCTGTTCAAAATGGCTGCCTGCTCCTTCCATATGTCCCTCTGCTCCATGTGCACAGTGAGGGAGACATCATGTGCTGCCCCTGCTCCCTACCAATGACTGCAGCACCCACTGGCTGGCTACTAGCCAATAGGCGCTCTGATGATTGGGCTGGGGCTATGGAAACTCTTGAAATCTCTGACACTCCCCAAGAGATACGCAGCACCCAGAGGGAGCAGCCAGCCATTGTGAGCAGCCTGAGGGGGTAGCAGGCAGAGAACCTGCCATGGGGTCTCAGCAATGACAGCCGTGGGCCAGATAAGATGGCTTGGCAGACGGTATCCAGCCTACGGGCTGTATCTTGCCTGCCCTTGTTCGAAGGCATCTCAAGATAAGCCACCCAAAGTCCCTCTTAAAATCTGGTCCCACAACTTGACAGCGATGACTTTCCCACACGTGGAATGTTTGAACCAGACCCATACGTATACAGTCCACACACTAAAAAAAAGAGAGACTTAGCTCTCAGAAACTCTAGTTTCATTAGCCATTCTTACACTCCCTCTCCCTCCCCCCACATTAGATTCATCTAGCCTAACACACAAATGCTTATCTCCCTGCCTGTGGCTCTATCAGAAAATTTCAATTTCTCCAGCAGCCACATTCAATCGTAGATTAGTTTGGGGGTGGGGAGAGGCGACACAAATCAGCAAGTGTGTTTGCAATGAACATACAGCTCCCAGATTTCAACCGCACCTTGGAGCTAATTTCTTCTGCAAGTTTATCTAAGTTTTACAGCATTTCTGCTATCGGGAAGGCTAAATGATTTGGCAGATTACAAGAGCAGCAAATAGCAAAGATTATTTAAAAGACCAGGCATTGTAAATCAGTCTATTTGACACCACAGTTATATATGCAATAAAGCGAACAAACTCTGCCAACGGAGCATTATCTGATAAAGAGAACGTTCCTTGCAGGTATTTAGTGTTTAATCCCATGAAAATAGTTTGCCCTGATTTGTCTAGGTGACATCAGACAGCATCTGGCTGGAGGCAACAGAGTTGATCCAGCATGGCTTGAACCTCACAAAGGCAATTTTCCCAACATTTACTTGTAGCTGAATATTTAAAGGGACACTGACAACATGCTCAGATCCTGAAATATATCTTCTCTGAAAGAGAGCACATGTGCCTCTAGTACGAACCGACTAAAAACATTAAAACAGAGTTCATTACTATTCATGTGGCACTGTAGATCTGCATGACACTACTGTAAGGTGGGTGCACAGTTGCTGGGAAAAGTGTACTTGTGGAGCAATTATCAATAGTTTACAATCAAACACAATCAAGTCGGGTCCTGCACACATCCGTCCTGGGTGTGATTTTATTTAATATCTTCATAACTGATTTAGATAATGGCATAGAGAATACACTTATAAAGTCAGCAAATACCACCAAACTGGAAGGTGTTGCAGGTGCTTTGGAGGACAGGCTCAGAGGAGTAGCCTTGTGAGTCTGTAACTTTTAAAAAAACGAGTAGTCCTGTAGAACCTTAGAGACTATTATACATATAATGTATCCTGAGCTTTCATGGGCAAACCCCACTTCCTCAGATGAGCAGAGTGAGGATTAGAATTCAAAATGACCTGGACAAACTGGAGAAATGGTCTGAAGTAAACAGGATGAAATTCAACAAGGAGAAATGCCAAGTACTCCACCTGAGAAGGAGCAAGTAATTGCACACATACAAAATGGCTGTCTAGGAAGGAGTACGGCAGAAAAGGATCCATTTTGTACATGGATCACAAACTAAATATGAGTCCATACTATAACTGTTGTGAAACAAGCAAACATCATTCTGGAGACATTCGAGAAGTAATGCTTCCATTCTACTCAGCACCTGATAAAACCTCAGCTGGAATATTGTGTCCTGTTTTGGGCACCACGCTTCTGGAAAGATGCGGACAAACTGGAGAAAATCCAGAAGAGAGCAATAGAAATGTCGAGAAAACATAAGACAGGAGGAAAGATAAAAAAAATGGGTTTGGCTAGTCCAGAGAAGGAAGACTGGGGGAGGGAGGATATGTGAACAGTCTTTCAAGAACATAAAAGGTTATGCTAAAGAAGAAAGTGATAAATTCTTCTCCTTAGCCACTGAGGAGAGGACAAGAAGTAATGGGCTTAAATTGCAGCAAGGAAGATTTAGGTTAGATATTAGGAAAAACTTAAAGGTCGTTAAGCACTGGAACAAATTGCCTAGGGAGGCTGTTGAATCTCCATCACTGGAGGTTTTTAAGAACAGGTTAGACAAACACTTGTTAGGGATGGTCTAGATAATACTTAGTTCTGCTTCAGTGCAAGGGACAAGATTAGATGACCTGTTAAGGTCCCTTCCAGCCCAACATTTCTAAGTTATGATTCTATGATGTCAACAGCTTCAAGATTGAGTGATTCAGAGTTAGGAAATTTCAGCCATTCAAGTTGCTCTTGCAGTCTTCTCTTCCCAAAGCTGTACATGCTTAATTGAGCAAATTTACAGGTGCAAGATGAAAAAGGCCACAGTGCCTCAGCTTAAGATTACTGAGGCCCCGTGGCCTTTTCATCTTGCACCCGTGAATTTTTCCCCTTCTTAAATGGAAGCCATGAAGTACACTTGTGGGGTTTTGTTTTGTTTTTAAATTAATAGAGTGCTGTGAGCAAGACATGAGAAGTCATTCTTCCACTCTGCTCTGAGCTGATTAGGCCTCAATTGGAGTATTGTGCCCAGTTCTGGGCACCACATTTCAAGAAAGATGTGGAGAAATTGGAGAGGGTCCAGAGAAGAGCAACAAAAATGATGAAAGGTCTAGAAAACATGAGCTATGGAGGGAAGACTGAAAGAACTGGGTTTCTTTAGTTTGGAAAAGAGAAGACTGAGAGGAGACATGATAGCAGCTTTCAAGTACCTAAAAGGGCATCAAAAAGAGGAGAGAGAAAAATTGTTCTCCTTGTCCTCTGATGAAAGGACAACCAGCAATGGGCTTAAATTGCAGCAATAGAGGTTTAGGTTGGACATTAGAAAACACTTCCTGACAGGGTGGTTAAGCACTGGTATAAATTGTCTAGAGTGGTTGTGGAAATCTCCATCCCTGGAGATATTTAAGAGCAGGCTGAATAGACATCTAACAGGGATGATCTAGATTGGTCCTTGGTCCTGCCATGAGGGCAAGGGACTGGACTTGTTGACCTTTCAAAGTCCCTTTCAGTTCTAGTGTTCTATGATTTTATAGGGAACATGGGTCTTTGCTTTTGGAAAGTTAGGGTTCCTTTGTCTGCTGCTCAGTATAGAAACTTGAAAATTGTTTAGCCTCACTGACAACTACTACACAGACCTAGTTTTATTTTTTATTTTGTTCTCCTAAATGTTTAGTTACTTGAGATCTGATTTTCAGGGAACTGAGAGTCAAAGAGAGTTGCAAGTCCTGAAAACCAAGCCATCATGTTTTCCTCAACAAATCTCCTATCCACTGGAAGCCTGAGATTATTATATGCTTCACGAACTCCATGCGGGACAGAGAGCACACAGGATTGGTGTGCACAGCTCTGTACAGCAGGAGGAAAAAGAGAGGATGTGACCTAGAAAAAAGGAGTTCAACTGTCTGACATTGGCATTTCTGGGGTTTGTGCTATTGAGCTGATAAGGAACAGCCCAACTCCTGTGCAGTTTATCAGTTCAGCACATTAAAAACAAAAAGTAAAACTTCAAAAGCACCGAAACAACTGAGGTATATGGACACTTTTGAAAAATTTACCTAACACTGTTTTCTTAAGTTTTAGGTTCAAATTAAATACTAAGGTCTGGGGAGATTATAAACACCAGACATAAAAGGAGTTTATTGGCCCATCACAGAGGTGACAAGAATCATAGAATTAGAAATACTAGAACTGGAAGAGACTTCAAGAGATCATCAACTCCAGTCCCCTGCCTTCACCGCACAACCAAACACCATCTAAATCATCTCACATAGATGTCTATCCAACCTGCTCTTAAATACCTCCAGTGATGGAGATTCCACAACCTCCCTAGGCAATTTATTCCAGTGTTTAACCACCCTGACAGGAAATTTTTCCTAATGTCCAACCTAAACCCCCGTTGCTGCAATGTAAGCCCATTGTTTCTTGTTCTATCATCAGAGGCCAAACTGCTATCATGTCCCCTCTCAGTCTTCTCTTTTCTAAACTAAACAAGCCCAATTCTTTCCATCTTCCCTCATAGCTCATGTTTTCAAGGGCCTTTAATCATTTTTGTTGCTCTGGACCTTCTCCAATTTCTCCACATTTTTCTTGAAATGTGGTGCCCAGAACTGGACACAATACTCCAATCGAGGCCTAATCAGCACAGAGTACAGCGGAAGAATGACTTCTCGTGTCTTGCTCACAATACTCCCATTAATGCATCCCAGAATCATGTTTGCTTTTTTTGCAACAGTGTCACACTGTTGATTCGTATTTAGCTTGTGGTCAACTATCACACCCAGCTGTATTTCTTCCTAGACAGCTCTTCCCATTCTGTATGTGTGAAACTGATTGTTCCTTCCTAAGTGGAGTACTTTGCATTTGTCCTTATTAAACTTCATCCCATTTGCCTCATACCATGTCTTTAGTTCGTCCAGATCATTTTGAATTATGACCCTGTCCTTCAAAGCACTTGCAACCCCTTCCAGCTTACTCTCTATGCCAATATCTAAATTGTTGATGGAGATATTGAACAGAACAGGTCCCCAAATCAGACCCCTGTGGAGCCCCACTTGTTATGCCCTTCCAGCATGACTGTGAACCGTTAATAACTACTCTCTGAGAATGGTTATCCAGCCAGTAATGCACCCACCTTATAGTAGCTCCATCTAGGTTGTATTTGCCTAGTTTAGTGATATGAAGGTCATACAAGACAGTATCAAATGCATTACTAAAGTCTAGGTATACCACATCCGCTGCTTCTCCCTTATCCATAAGGCTTGATATCCGATCAAAGAAAGCTATCAGATTGGTTTGACATGATTTGTTCTTTACAAATCCATGCTGGCTGTTACCGATCACCTTATTTTCTTCCAGATTTTTGCAGATGAATTCCTTAACTACTTGCTCCATTATCTTCCCTGGCACAGAAGTTAAACTGACTGGTCTGTAATTTCCTGGGTTGTTCTTATTTCCCTTTTTGTAGATGGGCACTAGATTTGCCCTTTTCCAGTCCTCTGGAATCTCTCCCGCCTTCCATGATTTTTCAAAGATGATAGCTAAAGGCTCAGATACCACCTCTATCGGCTCCTTGAGTATTCTAGGATGCATTTCATCAGGCCCTGGTGACTTGCAGACATCTAACGTTTCTAAGTGATTTTGAACTTGTCCTTTTTAAATTTTAACTTCTAAACCCACCCCATTTCCAACTAACATTCACTGTATTAGGTATGCCATCACCATCCATCTTCTTGACGAAAACCGAAACAAAGACGTCTTTACGCACCTCTGTCATTTCCAAGTTTCCTGTTACTGTTTCTCCCCCTTCACTGAGCAATGGGCTGAACCATAAGAAACAACCATAAATTACTCAGATGCATAATGACATGCATCTGACAAAGTGGGTCTTTGCCCACAAAAGCTTATGCTACAATACATCTGTTAGTCTATAAGGTGCCACAGGACTCCTTGTTGCTTAACCATAAATTACTAAGATTCTTAATGTTGAAAATTAAATATTCAGATCTAATATGAAAGAGGAAAACATTGCAAAGATAAAACAGTCCGAATGTTAACAAGGAAGTACAACCATGCCAACACTGTCACTCTGTCCAGCTGATACCTCTCCCCCTCCTTGTGAAACTTCAGACCCAGAATAGGGGTGAGTTTTATTTTGCTTTGCGTTTCAAAAGTGAATCAGCAAGAATGATCTGGGATTCACACAGCTGAAATTCACTCAGATGTGATTGTTGGTCTGGGAACAATAGGTTTGCACATTCACAGAACAGAGTCTGAGAAATCACTACCCAGTGATTATACAAACCTTCACACTCTCACTAATAAAAACTGCCAGCCAATCAGAGTACAGGGAATGACGCACTGTGGAGTTACTGAGAAATGCCATGGTTATAACAAAATTGACACCTAGAACCAATACGAGTGTAGGAAACTGTGTAACGGAGGAAGAAAAAAGACCCAGTACAGTTATGAAGCAGTAACGATGCTGCATCCATGCACTCTGATTGGCTGAAACAACAAATACATTTTGACTATAGAATTCGACATTGCATTTTGAATGCGTTTCTGTCACCCCAGCCAGTAAAATATGTAGTATTTCATGTACACAGTACAATATATAAATTACACAGTTAGCTGTATTATGTTTTTGTATTGCCCTGTACAGTTTAACTAATAAAATCATTTGCTCCTGTCTGCAGAAAACCGCACAATCCCAAACAAATTTGATATTTGCCAGAGTCAGTAAAAATTTCCACACTCGGCAAAATAACTAGATTTATTAGAGTCATAAACACTCTGGCAGTGAGATATATGTATATTTCCTTAAACAAGCAGTGTCAGATATTATTTGGTCATCATGTTCAGCGATATCTTTTTATTTACAGTCCCTGAAAATTTATTCTTTGACCATAAATGTCTAGAAAAGACGCAGCGCTTTTTCTACAAAGGTGATGACATTTCAAGAAAGCACACTAGCAATATGGCATCAGAGATTAGTAGTGGTACGGGTTTACTTTTATTTAACTCCATGTACCCAATGAAATCAGATGTTTATTTTAATATTTCTGTTTGAATTCTCAACATAAACCTCCAAGTGATTTACTAATGTTACATGAATTGCCTTTGGATTAGAGGAGGTTTTAAAACTTGGGAGGCATATGATTATACTACAGGTTGGCCCTCCCTTGTCAGCACCCTCGGGACTTTGTCGGACCAGGGGAGGTCCCTCTCCTCGTGGCCCATGCTGCTCTGGTGCCACCAACCTATGGCAGCCTGGACCCACTGCTGCCCCACCTCCAGGGCTTTCTAGCTGCTGCCGGCCCCACTGCTGCCAGCAGCAGAGTGGTACAACCAGAGCTCCACGGCCGGGGACGGAGCTCCGCAGCCGCTTGGCTCCACGGCCGGGGACGGAGCTCCGCAGCCGCTTGGCTCCACGGCCGGGGACGGAGCTCCGCAGCCGCTTGGCTCCACGGCCGGGGACGGAGCTCCGCAGCCGCTTGGCTCCACGGCCGGGGACGGAGCTCCATGGTCACTAGGACCTCTCCTGGGGTTTCAGCTCCTTGGTCGCGGCTGGAACTCCCCAGCCGCTGGGGCTAGAACTCTCTGCCAGGCTGCACCTCCCCTAGGCTCCCGACTGAGTCACCGGTCCCCACTACCACACTCCTGCCCCGTCGCCAGACCTCCCTTTTCCTGGGCTCTGTGATCCAGGAACATCCATGGTTGTGCCAGACCAGAGTATCCCAGTTAAGAGAGGTACCACCTGCACTAGTAATACTCCAGAAATGTGAGGGACCCACTTCACAGAAAGGGAAACTAAAGTAGGAACAGGTTAACTACATATATCTAATACTACACAGCAAATAAGAATTCCCACAGCTTCACAGAAGTCATTTAATAGAAGAGGCCAAACAAAAGTTACCTCCTTAGTGGGAAAAGGATCGATATAGATGTTCAACTGTCCAAGCACTCAACTCACCAGCCCCACTGACAGAGGTGATGGACACTGCAGAGCCTGTCCAGACAATTAGCTCCCTGATCTCAACAAGTTAGCGTACCTGGGGTGCACAATACCACACTGCAAAGCCTTACCGGACTTACTGGTCCTGCAGGCCTCGTGTATCATTTGTCTTCTAGGGACGTATCTCATGGTTCTTTGTGCTGCTGACAGCTGAGCCACAATGTGATTCCACAATGTGGATTGTCATAGAATCACAGAATACCAGAACTGGAAGGGAACTTGAGAGATCATCAAGTCCAGTCTCTGCCCTCATAGCAGGACCAAGCACTCTCTAGAATGGATCATCCCCGATAGATGTCTATCTAACCTCCTCTTAAATATCTCCAGAGATGGAAATTCCACAACCTCCCTAGGCAATTTATTCCAGTGTTTCACCACCCTGACAGTTAGGAACTTTTTCCTAGTGTCCAACCTAAACCTCCCTTGCTGCAATTTAAGCTCATTGCTTTTTGTCCTATCATCAGGGACCAAGGAGATCAATTTTTCTCCCTCCTCCTTGTAACATGCTTTTAGATACTTGAAAACCACTATCATGTCCCCTCTCAATCTTCTCTTTTCCAAACTAAACAAGCCCAATTCTTTCAGTCTTCCCTCATAGCTCATGTTTTCTAGGCCTTTAACATTTTTGCCTTTTTCCAATCATCAGGGACCTCTCCCGATCTCCACATGTTATCATAGACAAATTTATTACTGGAATCGGGGATACCTGAGTTGGCTTTCTTCTCCTGGAGGTTACATGCTGCCAGTTTTCTTCCTTATTCTGTACTGCCCTGACTGGTTCTTCAGCCTGCTTTCTCGATCAAGCAAACAACAACGGGAAAAACAACTATGAAAGCAGGATGGTGAAGCTTTAGGGATTTAAACAAATTGGAAACAAGGAAGGGTCTGAGATCCTCAGGCATCCCTGTCTGCTGATGCCTAAGATTGTGAAATAAGGACAAGCACATGTCTGGATTTACTCTATAGAGTACAAGGCCAAGGAGGTGAAAAAAGGATTGTAGGCAAAGGGAAAGTGCTGGTTTGAATGACTAAAAAACTTTTAATTCCGGATAGGCAGAAACACGGCCTCACCTCTCCATTCATTGCAGGAGTTGGGAAGATGAGAGTGCGTTATTTATATACCCTGACATCAGCTTAGGTAACGTGGGGTGCTGATCCCCACTGTATATTTTCCAAATACATTGCTTGAGCTAAAATGTCAGACTGCAGAATATTTTCTATGTAATTAAAAAAAAGAACCAACCCTTTTGTTTAGAATACATCACACAATGTATTTGCATAGTGTCCTTAGTGAAAGCATCCCAGAATGCTGTAAAATCAACAGCTACATAAGAGAGAGCTTACAGTATCAGATAGGTTTGATGATACTCTCTAAGGCAGCATTCATACAATCACAAGCTCAAGAAGGAAAAGTCCTGTTAGATCATCCAGACAGCTCCTTGCCCATCCAGACATCTCCTTGCAGTATGCTCCCTAGAATTTGCCCTAAGCAGTCGGGCTCTCACTATATTCCTGAAAAGGCCATTCCAGAGACAAATACATTTACCCTTTTAGAGGTCCTGATGAGAACATAAGAATGGCCATAATGGGTCAGAGCAAAGGTCCATAAGAACACAAGAACGGCCATACTGGGTCAGACCAATGGTCCATCTAGCCCTGTATCCTGTCTGCCGACAGTGGCCAATGCCAGATGCCCCAGAGGGAGGGAACACAACAGGTAATCCTCACGTGATCCCTCCCGTCACCCATTTCCAGACAAACAGAGGCTAGCGACACCATTCCTACCTGTCTTGGCTAATAGCCATTGTTGGACCTAACTTCCATGAATCTATCTAGCTCTTTTTTGAACTCTGTTCAACATCTTACTGTTCACCCAATTCTCCAGATCATTTATGAATATGTTGAATAAGACTGGTCCCAATACAGACCCCTTCAGGCCACCTCTCTCCACTCTGAAAACTGACCATTTATTCCTACTCTTTATTTCCCATCTTTTAACTAGTTATCAATTCATTATAGGACCTACCCTCTTATTCCATGACAGCTTATTTTGCTTAAGAGCCTTTGATGAGGGACCTTGTCAAAGGCTTCCTGGAAATCTAAGTACACTATATCCACTGTATCCCCTCGTCCATATGCTTGTTGACCCCCTCAAAGAATTCTAGTATATTAGTGAGGCATAATTTCCCTTTACAGAAACCATGTTGACTTTCCCCCAAAAAAGGATCTTCATCTATGTGTCTGACAATTCTGTTCTTTACTATAGTTTCAACTGATTTCCCCAGTACTAAAGTTAGACTTATCGGGCTGTAATTGCCAGGATCACCTCTAGAGCCCTTTTTGAAAATTGGTGTCACATTAGCTATCTTCTAGTCATTTGGTACAGAAGCTGATTTAAAGGATAGGTTACAAACCACAGTTAATAGTTCTGCAATTTCACATCTGAGTTCTTTCAGAATTCTTGGCTGAATGCCATCTGGTCCTGGTGACTTGTTATTGGTAAGTTGATCAATTTGTTCCAAAACCTCAAGCTGACCTCAGTCTGGGACAATTCCTTGGGTTTGTCAAATAAAAAGAATGGCTCAGATCTGGGAATCTCCCTAACATCCTCAGCCATGGAGACGGATGCAAAAAATTCATTTAGTTTCTCTGCAATGACCTTATCATCTATTAGTGCTCCTTTAGCAGCTTGATCATCCACTGGTTGATTAGCAGGCTTCCTGCTACTGATGCACTTAAAAAAAGAATTTGCCATTACCTTTTTGAATTTTTGGCTAGCTGTTCTTCAAATTCCTTTTTGGCCTTCCTAAATATATTTTTATACTTCATTTGACAGAGTTTATGCTCCTTTCTATTTTCCTTTCTAGGATGTAACTTCCATTTTTTAAACTATGCCTTTTTATCTCTCTCTGCTTTTTTAACTTCATGGTTAAACCATGGTGGCACTTTTTGTGTTCCCTTACTGTGTTTTTTTAATTTGGAGTATAAATTTAAGTCATGCCTCTATTATGGTGTCTTTGAAAAGTTTCCATGCAGCCTGCAGGGATTTTACTTTTGACACTGTATCTTTTAATTTCTGTTTTTATTAACCTCATTTTTATGTAGTTTCCCTTTTGGAAATTAAATGCCACAGTGTTGGGTGGCTGTGGTGTTTTTCCCCACCACAGGGATGTTAAATTTAATTACATTATGGTCACTATTTCCAAGCAGTCCAGCTTTAGTCATCTCTTGGACAGGATCCTGCACTTCCCTAAGAACTAAATTAAGAATTGCCTCTCCACTTGTGGGTTCCAGAACCAGATGCTCCAAGGAAGTCAATTTAAGGTGTCAAGAAACGTTATCTCTGCATCCCATCCTGAGGTGACGTGTACCTAGTCAATATGGGGATAGTTGAAATCCCCCCCTTATTACTGAGTTTTTTTATTTTTATAACGTCTCCAATCTCCCTTAGCATGTCACAGTCACCTTCATTATCCTGGTCAGGTGGTTGATAATACATCCCTACTGCTATATTCATATTATTAGAGCATGGAATTACTCTCCATAAATATTCTATGGAATAGTTTGATTCCTTTAAGATGTTTACTTCGTTTGAATCTATGCTTTCTTTCACATATAGTGCCACTCCCCCACCAACACGACCTGTTCTGTCATTCCCTGATCAGGATGGGGGACTCGCTGGACAAATATCTATACGAATTTACAGTGTAATTAGACAAGCCAGACAAGAAGGTGGGAGGATGGAAATGGATGTGACACACAAGCAAAATGATCACAGTTGTGTGGGGTAAACACCACGTGAGTTCCATGAGATTTTAATTTTGAATATGCAGGAAGGGAAGGGTGTTTTTCTGTGTGTTGATGTACACACACACAGGCATGTACACCTTCTACGGTCAGGAAGTTTTTCCTTATGAAGTTGAAGAAGAAGTTTTCCCTTTCTTAACTTCACCCCATTACTCATAATTACAGATCCCTGTGTAATACTTAGAAATTCATCTCTCTCTCTCTCTCGTGTTACACCCTTAAAGTATTTGAATATTATATCCCCCCTCACCACCACCAACCTAAGCCATCACTTATCCAAGCTAGACATATTTCAATCTTTTCTCATAAATCAATCCATGAAGCCTAGTGATCATTTTTATTGCTCTATGTGGAGCTCTCTAATTTGTCACTATCTTTCTGGTTACATGGCACCCAGAAATGAACACACTGTTCCCCAGGGATGGCCTGTTAGAAGGACAATCTGCCTTGTGCGACATACTAAAATGTCTTTGCAGCCCACAGCTGCAACTGGTCTTCTTTGTAGCCATCACCTCATGGTGCAAACCTGAATTTGTATCTGTTGATACATCGGAGTATCATACATCATTGTATGCCATAAAACCTCATGCAACTCCAACAGACACACGAGCTCACGCTAGTCACGGGCACTAACAATCCCATCAGCAACAACAGATCTTTGCAGGTACAGGCCTGGAGTAGGGAGGGAAGAAATGGACTTTTATAATTGTGTCATGCCCATGGCTAATCTGAACTAGCCAGGCTTGGCACGTTTATCATGCTGAAGGGTTTGCCCCCCATACACAGACGTGTTGAAAAGACCTTGATCCTGAAACTGGCTGAGTGGTGTTCGTATGTTCCTGGCCCACTATAGACAGAACAGCATCAGCAGAATGAATGACAAAGGACTCAATATAGTGTCCCAAAAACCTCTCGACAGGGGGATAAAGAGAGACGAAGGGGGCAGCTGCCCTGGGGCCCAGCAATTCAAAGGCAGTGGCGGCAGCTGGAGCCTCGGGTCCTTTCCATTGCCAACGGAGTACCGTGCTGTGCATCGAGGCAGTGCTAAGGGCTGGGGGGAGCGAGGCGACGCTCCGGGGCCAGTGTGGCACGCTGAAAGCGGTGCTCAGGACTCGCTGCTGTGACCCCGCCTTGTCATTTGAGGCCCCGCCCTTTTCCGGGAGCATAGACCTCCACCACTGAAACACCTTGTCCAGAGACCCCCGCCTCTGCTTTGCCCAATCCAAGCTGATCAGTCAGTCTCGTTTTTTCTTGGTGCTCAGCAACAGTTCATCTAAGGAAGCATCCGGGGGCTACTGCCATTGAAAGTGCTACTGCTTTCTCTGGTGTAAAACAGCCGGTTGTCATTTTCACGTCACCATGAAGGAGCATTGCCTGTCTTCCCTATCGCCCTTCATGTCTTCCCTCCACTTTCTTAGTCTTCCTACTTCCTTGCTCCTATCGCTCAGCTCTTCCCCTCCCCAGCTCAGCCCAGCCCCCACTCTAAAATGTAAAAACAAGCCGGACAAAAACCTGTGGGACTTATGCGGAGTTTGACAGTGACCATTCTGCGTCAGTCGCCCTTTCCCCCATACGCTTTGTCTTGTCTATTTATACTGCACGTGTTGCACATTAGGAAGCCTGTGTGTGTGTGTCTGTACAGTGCCTAGCACAACGGGACCCTGATCTTGACTGTTCTACAGACATTTAATAATAATAGTTCATACTTTTTAGAGTGCTTAGCAAGTTGTCGCCTGAAGAGCAGTAAAGAACTCACCAGCATGTTGTTTTCATACTGGGCTTCACCATTCACTGTTCCAAATAAGAGTAAGCCACTATTGGCTTGTCTACAACATCTCATCTACTCCCTCGTCCTCCCTTTACATCTCTCATTTTCTATTCCCTTCCTGCCTTACAGACTCATTCTCACCAATCTTTTGTTTTTACAGTCCATCCAGTCATTCCCACCCATCAATCGCTCTCGCTAAGCCATTAAGAAATGCATTTAAGCGACATAAATGTTTAGAAAAAATAAGAACTGGGCTGTCTGAGCAGGTGCAGAAGCACCAATGTTCATTCACAATGTTACACACATAACCGTTCTCCAGTCCCCAGTCCTGCCCGTTGTTTTTTACTTCTCTCTTCATGGCCCTACTCTCTTTTGAGTACCAAACTTTGTGGAGGCAGGGACCGTATTTTACTCATGTGAACAGTGCCTACAAACTCCAAACTTCATGGATATGAAATAAAAATAATCTCAGCAGCACATTTTAAAAGATTTCATACAGGTTACCAGGCATTCGCTAACTGTTTCCAAATATGCATGCTTCGTGGGAAGCACGGACGTAAGAACAGCCTGATTTTCAGAGGTGTTGGGCACATGCAGTAGCCATTGATTTCCATCATTACTTACATGGATTAACACGCTGCCTTTTTTCAGAAGTTCAGTCCAAATTCTTAGCCAGCCATAGAAATAATAAATCAGCTTTTTGCTTCAACAAGTGCAGTCTTTGGGAGATCTGTGTAATCTTAGGTTGAGCACAAATCATGGCTTTATCATTCCAAAGTTTCCTGCCTTCTCATTTCGTCACTGAACAGTGAACTTCCACTGGATTTCTAACCATTATGCATAAGAAATGCTATTAGCTGGGCAAGATTTGAGACCTCACTTTCAAAAATGCAAGATCTGGGCACCATTGTTTTAAATAGGCATAGGGTGAGGTCCTGACCCACTGAAATCAATGGGAAGTTTAACACTGATTTGAGTTCCCTTATCATGCATTAATTTTCTGTCTCAGAGGGGTAGCCGTGTTAGTCTGTAATTTAACAAATGCTTAAAAAACAAGGAATGGTCCTGTAGCACCTTAGAGACTAACAAAAAAATATAGATAGGATCATGAGCTTTCGTGGGCACAACCCACTTCTTCAGATGATGAATATAGAGCAAGAGGCCCAAAGGGTCCAATAAATTGCAGAACTGGCCTTCGTAGGCAAATCTGACACATTTAGCCAGGGACTGAACAAAGACATCTCTTGGGTGGGCCATTATATTCAACACCCCAATTACTTTAAAAGCAAAGTATCAGACACTTACAGACGATTAGCCTCGTTTAGCATGGACACTTTGACTTTTTTTTCCTCTTCCCCCTCTCCCGTCTTTTTCTGCTTTATATGTGACACTCTGGGCCTCTTGCTCCATATTTGTCATCTGAAGAAGTGGATTGTGCCCACAAAAGCTAATGATACTATCTATATTGTTTTATTAGTCTCTAAGGTGCTACAGGACGACTCTTTTTTACTTTTTTTAATGTTCTGTGTTGGGTTAATAAATAATACAGTCTTTCTAACTTTTTGTACCAGCACAATTGAATATTTTAGACTGTCTAATGGAACAGCTAAACTAACACCAACTCCTACAAGTGCTTTATACTATTCTGGCTCTTGCTGAACAGTTGAAATTCCTTCTGCTGTGACTTGGAGTGTTTTCTAGTGGAATCAGGCAGTCAATCCCTTCTGTTCCCTTAATTATCTCTGTCCTGTCAGCTACAGACTTGACAAACAAGTTACAATTAAACAATTCAGAGATGAACAAACACTAAGCTGCGATAATATAATATCCCGTGTAAAGGAAGGTTTTAAAAAAATTTAAATAAAGCCCAGCACTTTTAAATGACTGAAAAAGCTAAAGTTATCTTAACTGTTCTTCAATATCTTAATCATTCTATGGAATCATGATCCGGTAATAAAGGCCATTTTAAGTGAAAGGTTGTAGCTCTGCACAGTTTCTACTTCCTATTAATTGTGAATTAAAGCATAATTTAGCCTGGCTATATGCCAGCATGGCAAATAAAATTTGCAGGCACTAACTCCAGTTGAATAGGAGGAACAGCACTTAAAGATGCCTTTAAGTAATAGAAAGTCACTCACCAAGCTGTACTTTAAAACTAACAGCAGAGCTTCAAGTTGACAAACTGACAGGGATTAAGAACAGAACTGTTGAAACAAAAAGTGCTTGCCTTCTAAATCTTACTGGGCAAAAGTGATGCTTGGTTATCATTCTGTTTATTAGCATGCACTTTGGAGAGTTCGGGGCAGGTCTGGCTACACATTCATTCCATTTTATGCTGCACATTACTGAAAACACACTGGGCATAAATAATTCATAAATGCATTGTCTGAATCTTAAAATTCCAAAATGCCACATGGTTTTCAGCTTTATGGCTGCTTGGTCTTTAACAGGAACAGACAATGGATGGATGAACTTGGCAACCCTGATGAGAACCCATCACTTAGAATTACACGCTGGAGGCAAGAGTGAATATCTTCTCACTTCAGATCTATGGAACAGTGGGGCGTTGGCAATAGCCACACAGGCCTTTTTTGATACTTACCTGGAAGGTCGAATTAAGATACACAACTCCAGCTACATTAATTGTGTAGCTGGAGTTGACGTACCTAAATTTGACCTTTGGCACCATCTCCACCGTCTTTACCAGACCCACTAAATCAAACTCTGGAAGATCAACTGCTGCAGCTTTGATCTTCCCAGGAGTGAAGACGTGGCCACAGTCACTCTGGCTGGAAACACCATGCTTATGTTAGCAGTCAGCTGGTGTCATGGCTCCTTCCCCACTCTGGCACGATAAATGCCAAAGTGGGGGCCAGCAAGTGTACTCCAAAGCCTTATCTACCAGGCTTTGGCATAAAACTTCCCCCAAAATCTTAAAACCCTAGATTTTGGGAATCAAACTTCCACTGCCACCACCCAAATTAATAATGAAATCAGGGGAAAGATCATTTGGGAAATCTCACCCCTAAAATAAAAATCAGGGCACACAATTAACCAATGCCAGGTTAATAAAAAGAAAAGAGAAAACTTTTATTATTACAACAATGTTCCTGTTGCACGCATAATGACTAGATGGAAAGGTAACAAACTATACACATGGAGAAACTCTATGGGCCTAGAACTTAGATACAAAGAAAAGCCAAAACATCTTTTAAATAGTGCCCAGACGTCAGATCCCATACCCACAACGTAACACAATTAAAACCTAACAGATTTATCTAAACTTTAGCCTACTTACAGAAAGTGCAGAAAGAGTCTTTTCTTGGAGGGACACATAGTGTCTGTGCCCCTCAACAGCTGGAGAGAACTCACCGAGAGACCAAGGAGGGAAAAACCCAAATTCCTTTGTCCCAGTTTGAAATTCCTACCTACATTCCTATTGGCCACTCCACCTGGCTAGGTGTAGTTAACCCTTTAGTCCCCAGGCTGCTGGCTAACCCTTGTAATCATGACAGCTGGTGTGGCACGGGGCAAGAAAGGACACAGGAGGGGAAAGAGTAGTCACTTGGATGCTGGAAAGACCTTGATTTAAAAGAAGCTTCAGGGGGTAGCCGAATTAGTCTATACAGGAAAAAACAACAAATGGTCTGGTACCACTTTATAGACTAACAAAACACGTAGATGGTATCATGCGCTTTCGCCACGATACCAAAAATATGTACTCAAAATGCAAATGCTTTGCTATTTTCAATTCATGAGCTGGGTACACCTTGAATGGAATATGAGGCAGGAGAGGAAACTCAAAACAGAAGACATGGTGAGGGACCAACTGGATTGAAAGAATACAAAGAATTTAATTACTGTATGGGATGTCGTAGCAAGCAAAGAGTACTGAGAATGAGCCTACGCTGCTTTTTGATAAACCCATTTTCCGATCACACCGTACATCACGTGTCATTCACCCTGCACGTCTCCTTATTTTTCACCAGTGCAGCTTCATTGTTGTTACTGGAGCAATGCTGGTATGAAACTGGAGCAATGCATTGGAGAATAAGGCCCTGTGTGTGTCTATTGTCTGGGCGAGACGGCCCAATCCTGCCTGGAGCAGAGTGTCCCCAACTTCCATGCAAGTGACGGTGCTCTGTACTTTGCTGGAGAGGGCCCTTAGATTTTACGTTCCTCGGGATGCTCCATGTCACTGATGATGGATCTGTGACGTGCTTCAGGCTCAATCACACACTAAGTAATTAATTTATCCAGGAAAGCTCAGCTTAGACAGCAGCTGCTTTTCAGAGAGGCCCCATCCCCCACTCTTCTACTCACCTTCCAGTGGGCTGCAAGGAGCACAAGCAGTTCCATGCGACATCCCTAAAGAAACCACTGGTGGATTGGAACAGAGAATTTTCCTACTTGCCAGCTCTTTGCTTGATCTTAGTGCCTCCAGCAGTTTTCCCTTAGAGCAAGTGTCTGAACTAAGCTAATGCCCACTGGAGATCACATGGCCTTGGGCACTGGTGGAGAACACAAAGCCCCCTAGAGGAACAGCATCTGTGACATAAGGTCTGACAGACTCCCAGATGTGTACTCTATTATACAGCACTAGGGACATTCCTTTCCATTTGTGCGGCAGCTCTCGGGGGTAATTTTAAAATTAACTGAGATTTCCTACATCTCGGTGAAGGATTCATGATGCAGCAGAAGTTACTGAAGGAAAATCATAGCCACAGTAATGCACAGTGTTGGTGGTACCTGGTTTAAGCCCGTGTATTGGAAATGAGCCCAAGGGGGACACCACAAGGCTAGTGAGGAGGCACATAGTGAGCATGAGAACTCACAACAGGGCAAAACAGGGCAGCAGACTTCACACGGCAGTAGGAGGCACCCTCAGGATCTAAAGCCTGAGTGTAGACCACCTGGGCCAAGTGCCCCTGGGCAGTAAGTATGCCATTCTAACAACTTATTTCAAAAACAGTACCCAGGTGGTAGGTGTCCCAATGAGATAAGTTACCTGCTTTTGCTGCTGAACAGTGGGGATGGAAGAGAAGTCCTAGTTAACTCCCAGCAATAACTAGTAAACGTGTTCTTGGGCTCCTCAGGATTACTTTTCTATAACTATAGACCACTGGATATCCCCCGCTTCTCTCACAAATGACCTGGGATCACTGACACGCTACAAGAAAATTAAGGAGGGCACTTAATGGCTCAGGAGACTTGTATTAAGCGTTTCACTTCCAGATTGCTTACTTGAGTCTAGCCCAGGCTGGAAGTGCCCAATAGTTACTCTCAGCTGCTGTGGGATGGGTTATATACGATGAAATGGCGAGACTCTGTAGATGTAGTCTCATCACAAAAACCACCATAACGGACAATCTTATTGGGAGCCACAGCAGAGAAACCAAACACTGAATGAATAATGGAGACTGACCCATGACTCATTTTCCATACATATTGCTGGTGCAGCGAGAGGAAGTCTTCGCTGTTATGAAGGCCCAGAAGCCAGTCGGCGTGTTAGACACTATTTTGGGTAAGTCACATGATTATCCATCACCCCACAGGGACCTACAAAGGGCGATAGGGTAGATCCCTATAGAAACCAGATGCTGTTTCTGAGATATGTGTATTTAATTTTGCAGTGTAGGGGCTATGTTTATCCATTTCAAAACTGTTCATAATAGAAAACATTTTTATCATCAGTATTAATTAATGGATGTTATTCTAGCATCAATTTCCACTTAATTTTGTACAGAGACCTCAAAGGAAACAGATCTTTTAACTGACAAAAGAAAAAAAGCCACCCAAAAACCAATACAAAATGAATGCGACCCAGGGACTTACCCTTCTATGCAACAACATGAACAGAGTGCACAGAAGACAGTGAAGTCTGCAGGGCGTGAAATTAAAATTTTCACACAGATACAATGAAGTAATGATACAATGTTACAACCTTGGCACAAAAATCTCCAGGTTTGAGAAAAGTCAGTGTCATGTGACGTTACGGTTTGTGCCCCAGTAGAAACGGCTTGCTGCTGAAAAGTCCATTTAACAAAACACAAAAAGATGAAGCAAGAGAACGTATAGACAGTTAAAAGGAGGGGCTATATGTTTTACTCATTTAGGCATGAGAATGGCCATACTGAGTCAGACTAAAGGTCCATCCAGCCCAGTATCCTGTCTTCCTACAGTGACCAATGTCAGATGCTCCAGATGGAGTGAACAGAACAGGGAATCCTCAAGCAATCCCTCCCCTGTTACCCATTCCCAGCCTCTGACAAAAAGAAGCTAGGGACACAATCCCTTCTCATCCTGGCTAATAGTCACTGATGGACATATCTTCCATGGCTCTTTTTTGAAACCTGTTAATGTCTTGGGCTTCACATCCTCTAGCAAGGAGTTCCACAGGTTGGCTCTGTGCTGTGTAAAAAAAAATCTTCCTTTTGTTTGTTTTAAACCTGCTACTTATTAATTTCATTTGGTGACCCCCAGTTCTTGTGTTACGGGAAGGAGTAAATAACACTTATTTACTTTCTCCACACTGGTTATGATTTTATAGACCTCTGTCATATCCCCCCTTAGTCATCACTTTTCCAAACTGAAACGTCTTATTAACCTCTCTTTATATGGCAGCCGTTCCATACCCCTAATCATTTTTGTTATCTTTTCTGAGATGAGGCAACTACATCTGCACACAGTATTCAAGATGTGGGCGTACCATGCGTTTATATAATGCCAATAAGCTATTCTCTGTCTTATTCTCTATCCCTTTCTTAATGATTCCCAACATTGTTTGCTTTTGACTGCCACTGCATACTGAATGGATGTTTTCAGGCATCTCTTAGGTACCCATCGCTGTCCTATATAGTTGCCATGTTATACTGAAGAGATTCACACTTCTCACACACATCTGGAAAACTAGGAGGTAAGATATGATTGTGGAATAAATAAAAGGAGATCTGGTCCTACAGGTCTTGAGGTTTGCGGTCTCTCTCATCAGACCAGCCTGCTATCTTAACTCTGAATCCTTCAAATCTACCAAAAATGGTGCAGGGGTGCAGTCTTCAGATTACAAGGGTATGCATGAGAATAAGGATACACTCAACAATTACAAAGCATCCAGCAAGAGTTGGCATGCAAGGCATGTGGGGTGATGCTTAGCAATCCTTTCAGGAACTGCTTCACCAGCCCCAGGTCTGAAAGGAAATTAATGCTAGAATTGAGACAGCACCCTCTGTGGGAACAAACCACTCAGTATCTTTGTCTCCCAAGGAACTCTCAACAGATCCACGTGCAGGGCATGGGCTCAAGAGACGGACTGATGCAAGACTGAATTATCAGTTAATGTGCCCACTGTAGAAAACATTTTATTTCCAAGAGTGAGGAAAATGTCCCCAAAGTCACAGATTGTAAAGCTGCTCCTAAGTTACGTTTCAGAGATATCTGATAGATTGACCCCTCCCCCCCCCCCCCAAAAAACCAAACACACACAAAATACATTTATGGCTCTGAACTGTATGGAATAAAATTCAGCACTACCACTCAGCTTAACGCAGTATCTCCCGATCCCAGGCACAGGAACTTACACACACAAGTACGACTGGCAATGTGAGTTGTGTGCAGAACTCACCCTTCTGGAAATTTACTTGAAAAAGTCAGTCTAGCAGTGCAAAGGTCATTTCTGGCATGGCACGATTCACCCTACTGATCTGAGACAGAACACATGGGGAAAATGTACAGCGGAATGTGACTTACTTCTGCCTTTACATACTTAATAAAATCTTCGGGTCTTCAGCTTATTACATTTTTTAAAACTTTATTCATTTCTTTCCAGTAATTTCATTAGATTATAGTTCTACATCTTGATTAAAAAATAATCAAAATTGAAATGTTTCAATAAATGCAATTTTGGGTTTAAGTAGTAAAAGATGATTCAATGCAGATGAAGCAAAAATGAAAGTTAAAAGTACAAAAGCACTGAAGGTTTTGAGAACTTTTTCTGAAAGATTCCCTAAACACACAGGAAATAAAGTGACTTTAGAATTCTGCGTTTTAATTTGTTGATTTTACAAAAAAATTCATCTTTGTAATTAATCACACACATTTTAGGAAGCTGCCCTCACTACCTGTTTTAGACATGTATACATTAATATAAAGTTCTCTAAGATTTATGAACAGTAAGAGCCCAAGGAGAAAGAAAAACATAAGATACCACTCTAGTTAAAAAAAGACAGCCAGCAGAACTCGCTGTCAGGAAGAAACTAAACAATCACAGACAGATAAAGTCATTTTTTGTATATTGATGCACAAATATAAAGGAAAATAAAAAAAGTCATCATATTGTTTCCAGAGCAGTCAAAAGTAAAAACAGTACTTTTACTTTTTCTTTGTGACCTTCAGTAAAAATGTACCGACTGGTCAGAATCCTGAAATACATCTGAATGATTATTATATAAACCGCAGAACTGACAAGGATAGAAAAGCTTGCATGTTACATTGAGTAATCTAAGTTCCAGAAATAATGAGATAAAACAGTGTCTACGATTAAACGTGGAATGTGCGATATCAGAGCGGGGAAGGAGGATATTTTGTTTTGCTTAAGAAGCTCAACTGAATACTGATGAGATACCTTGAGAACCCCAGTCACAGCCTGTGACAAAAACAAATTTACCCAAGAGTGCATGTTTTTGAACAGGACTGTCTGATTTAGGAAGAGAAACAGAATCAGTCACACCCTGTAGTGGAAATTGATGGATTTAGCTAAACCAAAGAATAACCACAAAGTTGACATAACAAATTTCCTTGCCACAGTTGGAGGTGGGATTAAAGAGAACTATGCTCTCATATATTCCTAACATTCCCTACAAATGTATACCAAGCATTGGAAGACGTATTATGTGATTCTGTCCTCCAAACGAAACACTGGAAGGATGCAATACAAAGTTTTAACTACCTTAAACAATTCTCCAGATTTTCAGCATGGTATGCAATGCAATGCTGTCATGAATAACAGCAAATGTCTGAGTGTGCCGAGAAGTATTCTTAATATCTATTTCATTACCTTTTCTTGAAGAGTTGGAGCCTGATTTTCTTGTCATTTAGCCTCAGTGCAACTTCTTTTTCTACAGTGGAGTTATTCCCAATATATGCCATTGTCAGACTAAGGAGATGTAGATTTTTTTCCCCCACACTAGAGAACTTCTATCCCAAGAATGTGAAGAGACAAATACATATTTTCCCAAATGTTTGCCACCCTATGAAGAACCATAGACAAAAACTGGGGATACAGTAACCAAAGGAAATATAACCAGACTGAGAAACGAAAAACAAAACCAAATCCCCCACCACAAATTGCTTTGTTTTAAAGGTAGGAGGATGGACAATTTCTCCTGATTTAGATACCGACATATTTTCTACAGTCGCTACTACCCTCCAGAAATTCTTCACTGGGGCCAATTTTGTCCTCCTGGTTAGCCATCAACACCTGGTTTAGATTATCCAAGTAATTTAAAACAAACAATGGGTACTTAAGAACAATTTGCACTTTCTCTATCAGCTTCATGTAGCATGGACACTCTGACTATTTCTTTCCCCCCTTTTTTTCCCTTCTCTCCACCCCCCGATCTCCTATTTATTTAGAAACTGGACCTTTAATAACTCCATTCATCTGAAGAAGTGGGTTGTGTCCACGAAAGCTCATGATAACATCTACATGTTTTGTTAGTCTTTAAGGTGCTGCAAGACTATTAGTTGTTTTTTTAAGTTTTCCAAGTTACTGACTAATTCGGCTACCCCTCTGAAGCTTTTGAACATGCAAGGCACTGCATTCAGCCGTATGGAGTGGAAATCCATCAAGTACACAAGGAAACTTGCACAGGTCCAAACAGACATCATCTTCCTATCCAAGTGCAAACAGATGAACATCATACCTAATGGACTGAAGGTGAAAAACCCACTACAATCTACATACCTCACAGACTACCACCAGAGATTATGCCACACACTCTCAAAGAAACTCAGGAACCATCTAATCAGCATATTTTACAACAAACAAAAGAAAATCAAAGAGGAGCTCTCAACACTAGAGACTCTCATTAAAAAAACAAGCTTCCACACACACTTCCTCTTGGCTGGACTTCACTAAAACCCAACAAGCCTCCTACAAGGATCACTTCATCTCCCTCCAGAAGAAAAAGGACAATAAACTATCCTAACTCCTACACGCCTCAGGATCTCTCATTCCAGGTGCCTTCAACTCACCTAGCAACACTGTCAACATATCCAACCACACTCTTGGCCCAGCAGAGGAATCTGTCCTATCTCGAGGACTCTCCTTCTGCCCCCCTCTCTCCCCACAAATATGATTCAGTTCTGTGAAGATCTGGAGGCCTATTTTCGCTGCCTCAGCCTAAAGGAATATTTCCAGCACACCCATGTACAACACACTGACCTTGCAGCTCCCCCCAGCCAACCCCACAAGAGGAAGGCTTCTATGTGGACCCCTAATGACGGTCACAACGAGAGTCTTGACTTCTACATCGATTGCTTCCGCAAATGTGTACGGGCCAACATTGTCAGCAAACAGCAACACATAACACATAACCTCAGCCATATAGAACGCAATGCTATACATAGCCTCAAAAACAATTCTAGCATCTTAATTAAAGAGGCTGACAAAGGGGGCTCTGTGGTCATCATTAACAGAACAGATTATGAACAGGAGGTGACCAGACAACTCACCAACACCAGATTCCACAGGCTTCTCTCCTTTGATCCCACTAAAGCAGGGGTGGGCAAAAGGGCCTCCGCAGGCTGGATCCGGCCCGCCAAGCGGGTGGATCTGGTCCGCAGAGGCCCTGCTGCTCCCCCGCCTCCCAGCCAATTAGGACATGGGGCCAGGGGAGCGCCCGAAGCCTTCTCCGCTCCGCCCTCGCGAGGGGGAGAGCGGAGGCTTCGCACGCTCCACCGCCCCCAGGCCAATCAGGGCCTGGGGGAGCTGCGTGAAGCTTCCTTCACCCTGCCTCGTGGTGCTCACAGGGCGGGAGGAGGCTTCAGGCGCTCCCCTGCCCCCAGCCCCTGATTGGCCTGAGGGTGGGGAAGCATGCCAAGCCTCTTCCAGGGCATGGGTGCCTAGTGGGAAAGGGGTAGCCCCGCCCCTTCCAGGGTGGCCCAGGGCTACTTCAAAAATTTTTGAAGTGGCCCCCCGGGCACAAATTATTGCCCATCTCTGCACTAAAGAATACCAAAAAAACCTAAAACCACTGCTCATGAAGCTCTCTGATACTGCTCAGGACCAAATATACACAACCCCCACCCCCCCAACCTCAACCAGGCATTTTCTATCTGCTACCCAAGATACACAAACCTAGAAATCCTGGACGACCCATCATCTCAAGCTTTGGCACACTTACAACACGATTATCTGGCTATTTTGACTCTCTCCTCAGACCCTATGCTGCCAGCACTCCGGGCTACCTTCGCGACACCACCGACTTCCTGAGGAAAGTACAGAACATCAGTAATCTTCCTGAAAACACCATCCTGACCACCATGGATGTAGAAGCTCTTTACGCCAACATTCCACATGAAGACGGATTACAGGCTATCAGGAACACCATGACACCACTGCACACCTGATTACAGAGCTCTGTGACTTTGTCCTCACCCACAACTACTTCTGATTTGGAGACAATTTGTATCTTCAAGTCAGCGGCTCAGCCATGGGCAGCCACATGGCCCCTCAATATGTCTTTATGGTGGACCTTGAACAACATATCCTCCACTCTTGCCCTCTAGCACCCTTACTCTACTTACGCTACATTGATGACATCTTCATCATATGGACCCAGGGGGAAAGAGAGCTTTGAAGAATTTCAGAAAGATTTCAACAACTTCTGCCCCACCATCAACCTCAGCCTGGACCAGTCCACACGAGAGATCCGCTTCCTTGACACTACAGTACAATTACCGTCTTTTAGTGTATATAACCCGCAGGTTATACACGTTTTCACAAACCCCGTCCGCCCCAAGGGAGGGATCGTTGTCCAGGATGGGTTGTAGATCACTAATGATGCGTTGGAGAGGTTTTAGCTGAGGACTGTAGGTGATGGCCAGTGGTGTTCTGTTGGTTTCTTTCTTGGGCTTGTCCCATAGCAGGAGGCTTCTGGGTACACGTCTGGCTCTGTCAATCTGTCTCCTCACTTCCTCGTGTGGGTATCGTAGTTTACAGAATGCTTGTTGAAGATCTTGTAGGTGTAGGTCTCTGTCTGAGGGGTTGGAGCATACGCGGTTGTACCTCAGTGCTTGGCTGTAAACAATGGATCATGTGGTGTGTCCGGGATGGAAGCTGGAGGCATGCAGGTAAGCATAGTGGTCGGTAGGCTTTCACACCGCATCATTAGTGATCTACAACCCATCCTGGACAATGATCCCTCGCTTTCACAGGCCTTGGGAGGCAGGCCAGTCCTTGCCCACAGACAACCCGCCAACCTGAAGCATATTCTCACCAGCAACTACACACCGCACCATAATAACTCTAACTCAGGAACCAATCCATGCAACAAACCTCGGTGCCAACTCTGCCCACATATATACACCAGCAACACCATCACAGGACCTAACCAGATCAGCCATACTGTCACTGGTTCATTCTCCTGCACATCTACTAACGTAATATATGCCATCATGTGCCAACAATGCCCCACTGCTATATACATCGGCCAAACTGGACAGTCCCTATGTAAAAGAATCAATGGACACAAATCAGATATTAGGAATGGCAACATACAAAAACCTGTAGGGGAACAGTTCAATCTCCCTGGACACACAATTGCAGATCTAAAGGTAGCCATCCTGCAGCAAAAAAACTTCAGGACCAGACTTCAAAGAGAAACTGCTGAGCTACAGTTCATCTTCAAGTTTGACACAATCAACTCAGGATTAAACAAAGACTGTGAATGGCTCGCTAACTACAAAAGCAGCTTCTCCTCTCTTGGAATTCACACCTCCAGATCAGCTACTAGAAGTGGGCCTCATCCTCCCTGATTGGATCCTCCTCGTCATCTCCAGCCTGATTCTGGCCTGCACATTTATACCTGCCTCTGGAAATTTCCACTACATGCATCTGACGAAGTGGGTCTTTGCCCACGAAAGCTTATGCTCCAACACTTCGGTTAGTCTATAAGGTGCCACAGGACTCCTCGCCACCACATCAGAGGCTCATTTAACTGCACATCCACTAATGTGATCTATGCCATCCGATGCCAGAAATGCCTCTCTGCCATGTATATTGGTCAAACTGGACAGTCTCTATGGGAAAGAATTAATGGACAGAAATCAGATATCCAAAAAGGCAACACACAGAAACCTGTTGGGGAACGTTTTAAATTGCCTGGGCACTCATTAATGGATCTCAAAGTCACCCTATTGTTTCAGGCCAATTCCACAAGCCATCTACACAGGGAACCCATGGAACTTAACTTCATTTACAGGTTTGGTTCCCGTCACAGAGGTATGAATAAAGACATTAGCTGGATGGCCCACTACTTTCCACATCCCAATGACATAAAAAAACCAAACAATGGGTACTTAAGAACAATTTTGAATCTTCTCTATCAGCTGCATGTAGCATGGACACTCTATTTGACTATTTCTTTCCCCCTTTTTTTCCCCTTCTCTCTGCCCCCCCCCCATCCCCTATTTATTTAGAAATGGACCTTTAGTGACTCCATTCATCTGAAGAAGAGGGTTGTGCCCATGAAAGCTCATGATACCATCTACATGTTTTGTTAGTCTTTAAGGTGCTACTAGACTATTAGTTGTTTTTTAAGTTTTTCCAGTTACAGACTAACTCGGCTACTCCCCTGAAGCTTTTGATCAAGCAATTAAAATCACTCATTTTTATTTATTCATTGCTCCAAGGCATCTTTAGCTGCCCAGCAGCAGCAAGACTTGCAAGACCCAGGGGCAACTACATCCCCCCCCACCCCCACCCCGCGGCGCCCTCTGTCATTGGGCCTGCCCTCTCTCTCTTCACCAAAGAGCTCTTTGTCTAAGAATCCCTTAGAATACCTTTGATTTGTAAATTACTTGTGCTTCTTTTACATCAGGCCTCTGGTCATGCTGCATTTAGATCAGCCCCGGCTCCACACCTACCAATTCATAATTAAAGGTTGATAAAGGAAGTCAAAACACAAACAGATGAGCTTAACTGAAGCACCACACATAGGTGCCCCTATTCAGAAGAGAAACTAAGGATGGTAATGTGTAATTTACTGCCTGCCTGATGCACGGGCTGGGATTGCAAGACATAAGAACAGAATGGTTCATCATCTCCTCTCCCCTTGAATTGCCTTGTGACAGACATGGTTATCCATGGGAAATTATTTTTATTACCAAGATAGAGCACTTCTACTGTAAGGATGGCAGGCAAGGTGGGTCCACACCAGAACAGGCAGGGGGCAATTTCTTTTGGACACCCCCTAACAGCTGCAGGTCCCAACGACCTTTGCTACCCAGATGAATTGAGGGCGGGAAATTAGGATCTTCCAGGAACACAGCCAGACGTCAGGGGCAGAATCTCCTCTCCTCCAGGTAGGAGCATCTTTCATGGATCCTTCAACACGAGTGATATATCGTTTTAGCTCCTTTTACCCAGTCTTGTACTGCAGGGTCTCTAAATGCTGGATAACACAATGCAACTGAAAAAAGGGCGGAGGATGCACCAAGAAATAATGCAGGAGGAGTGGCCACAGTGCCAGGAGGAGAACCAGGAGCGGACACTGTCAGAGCAGCCAAAGAAGGATGAGGTGTAGTGAAAGAGGGCATGACGGACAATACCAGAGGCAGCAGAGCAGCAATGGAGGAAGGAGGATGGAGTGGAGGATTAACATCTGTCCACAAAGAGAGTGTGAGAAACCTAGGCGAGCGCCGTTTCAGTGGAGTGAGTGGGGGAGAATCCAGAATGCCATTGGCAGAGAGGAACCTGAGCCACAAAAGACAGTGGAGGAGAGATGGAAAGTACCTGGTGAGGCAGTGGTTGCTTAGGAATGGATTTGTTGGATGATGGGGGAGAACAGAGCAAGGGGAGAAGCCAGAGGGCAGGGAGTACTGCTCTTTGTTTCATTGTTCTCGGTCTTCAATGGTTTGGTTACACACACCAATGGGAACTAGACTGACAGCACTAAAGTGATTTTCACCTTAGACCTAACATGGGATTTGGAGCAAATAAGAAAGGCCAGTGCAGGGAACATATAAGAATGGTGTCATCTTCAGAAGACGACCTAAAGGGTTAAATGAGCTTTGTAATATGGTTTATGCTCCACTTTCCTTTGCTTATTATTACTTCAAACCATAATCAACTTATTGTCACATCAATGAGTGATGGAAACCTTGCCAGCTACTTCATAAATTGACACGGTTTCGGTTGCATGGAACAATCCCAAAAGACATTTCCCCTCATTTTAATATAAAATCCTGTCAGAGCCACACAGCTGAACGGGGGGAAATGTCTATGGAATATGCTGCTGCAACAGTCCTCCCCCAACTAGTCAAGTTTGGAATAAAAGACGATCAAAAAAACTTGAAGATCCAGTGCTAGATTAATGCAAATATCTGCCTGTTTGCCAGTGTACTTTTTGATTAAACTGGCATACATCAAGTACAATTAGAAAGGTTATTTATAACTAAGAAATACATAATTCTGCATTTTAATGAGGGTGACAATTACAGCCGACAGTTACTAATTAACATTAATCCTTTTGCACTGGGAGTCAGAATTTCCTGGTGTGATTTTCGTTGTCAGCAATGGACACAACAAAACTGCCACTGCAAAGCAGTTGTCAGTACGCTTTGGTTCAAGCAAGTGTTCTCCATACTCATAAAAATAATAAAGTCTCTGTGCATGTTTGAAATTAAATAACCTCAGGTGTACGTACAGAAAACTATTTCAAAATTTAGCTGATGACTACAGCATTAAATATAATTAAGCATGGCACTTGCATGGTTAAACTCAATTCCAGGGTCTCCTGAAAGTATGTTTCCTAGGATGAAGGCTGTTTTCAGCTCCAGATCACAAACCTCCCAGTATTTAACTTGTTTCCTTATTCATAGTTTAGGTTCTCATCTACACTTAACTGGCCAGGGAAGTTTAAAGCTTTTAGCCACATCAATAAACACTGCAGATGTGGAGTTTCCCAGGTCTTTCCCTTGCCTCCACCACTTTCAGAAGCAGCATGGTAGTGCAAATTCCAAAAATGCAACTGATGATGCACAGCAGTTTGCTAAGCAGCATATCTAAGACATACTAAAAATCAGTTAATTTACCCTTTATCTATTAAATCAGGAACAGCTTGGTTTTGAAAACAAAAACGATTTTCCATTTCCAACCTTCCAAAATCACATGTTCCCTTTCCTTGATTTTTTAAAAATGAATACACCATAAAAATTGTTGACCCAATCAGATTTTTTCCATCTCTATGATGCTATAAAAGACAAAAACAGATTTTGTATGCAGGCATTCTCAAGGGGCAAGCTATCAGTATTACAGTCTCTGCCTTTTTAAGCAAATGCAATAGAAAATTCACTTATGGTCCCTTTTCCAACTGCTCTGAAAGAGAAGCAGAAACCTGGTCCAAATCTAGTCCAGGTCAGAATCTATGTTTCATCACAGTTCATCCATACAGCCCTGAGTGGCAAGGGGCTTGCCATTTAGGTCAACTGACTGGGTTGGGATCAACATGGATAGAAACACAGGAGATGGCAGAAAAGGAGCATTGCAAGCGCTAAGTAAACCAAACCATAATGTACTACTTTACAAAGTGCTGTAATTTTCACATTTATTTTGTAAGCATGAAATAAATGGGTTATTTCTACATACAGAGGTGCCCAACTAAAATCAAGGTAAGTGATATTAATGTCCTATGGCCAGTATTATTGAACCTCGAAAGCAATAAACTATGAGTCGATAAATATTACATTTGCAACGTAGTTAACATTCTTCTACTGTCTCTGGCACTTATTACACATTGTAACCGCAAGTCTACAATACATTATTCATATTTGGGGTGTCACTGAGTGATGGATTGCTGTAAGAAAGGCTGTCCTTTAAATAAATCAACAAATAAAAATGCAAATGTTAACATTTTCAGCCACAACTTTTCCCATCTTGAATGGGGAATGAAAATTTCACATTATATCGACAGCCAGCAGAGAGAACAATTAACAGCCTACACTGTGAATAAGAGAGATTAATTTGCCAACGTCTGGTTTTATCACTCGCATATGCAACTATATTGGACTTTTCGTGCTGTTAGCTCTCCTCAGGGAACAGAGAAAACTTGTCTCCTATCATGTTCACCACCTTATTCACTACCCCTCCCTACACACTCTTAATTCCTTAAATGTTTATAAGCTGGGCATGGAGTAGATTTTTTTTCTCCTTTTAAATCTTAAACGGTGTCTGATATTAAGAAAAAAACCATTTCCTTCAGAAGTTTTTGCTTATAGAAGATCTCTGTAGAAGCAAGAACTTAGTACAGACCAACATTTTAAGAGCAGAAATACATTTAGGCATCCAAGGTACTTGCATCTCAAAAGCAGCTACGGTATATGCAAAGTTAATGCTTTTTCACATCAGTGTTTTATTTATAAGCATTCAGTATAATGGATCTACTGTACAGCATGCTAGCGTGCACTATTAAGTATACTCCATGCATTACATTTTACATCAAATATTAATTTGCTGAAATGTCCCTGAATATTCATCTACCTCTTCTGAGATGTGTTGGGCAATTGGGTAAATCATTCTGGTTTTAAAATCCCCACCCAAACACAAATTAACACAATGTAATCTGTTGGTAAAATTCCAAAAGGCCTTTGTGAGGCAACTGATAATATGGGGAGTTATTTAATATACAAGTTGCATGAACTTTTAAACCGCATAAAAGGCCTGATCTAAAGCAGCAGCTAGAAAATTAAGGATTAATACTGGTTTCAGAGAAGTAGCCCTGTGAGTCTGTTTCAGCAAAAATGAGTCCAGTGGCAATTTAAAGACTAACAAATTAAGGTAGTAGGGCATAAGCTTTTTTGAGCAGATGCTGAAGAAGAAGAAAAGGATACAGAGATAGGAGTGTGACATCAGTGCTAATTAAATCAGAGTGGATGTGGCTCATCTCCAACTTCAGGTTATCAGCCAATTAAATTTATCTGACTGTACCTAAACTCAGAAGAAATTATTTTACTTAGTTGCTGTGTGAGGGAAAGAGGCTGCATTTCAGCAGAGTTCTCCAGTTCTGTTCAAAACCTTCCCCTGGATTCTCTTGGGCTCAAACTGGAGTCTTAGGAGTCGCCAAGTCGGGCCCTGACACTGCATCTGTATGGAGGTACACCCCTAAGCCTTCACTATGCCTCAAAGATTTCAGTAGGGATCTGTGAAGATGGAGTTTTCTGCACAGAGCCAGATGCACAATTGGTGTTTCCGGGAAAAAATGTCTGACTTTGTATTTTCCACGTAAAGATTTATATCCCTATTTTGCAACAGGCCATTTGTTTTGCTGAGATCAGAGGTTGGATGTATCAGAACTGAGGCATAGTTACTGTAGAACCTACTTGAATCCCCTTACTTAGGCCTTGTCTACAGTACAGCTTTGTTGTCAAAAGTCAGCTCTCTTAGACAAAACAGTCCAGGTGTACACACTACAATGATTCTTATGTTGACAAAATTCACCTGCTTTGCCGATAAAATAAAACCACTGGAAGTGACTACAGAAATGGCACTTGGTTATGTCAGGGTGAATGGTCTCCAAGAGGCATCCCACAATGCCCTTCCTGAATGCTCTGGGCAGCCTTGGGAACTCCACTGCCCTGTGCCCAGATACACAGGCCCTGCGCTCGTTAAAGACCTGGAAATTGTTTGCTCCTCATGGAGAGCTCCCAGTGCATCTTCCCAGCTGATGATGGTCATGCCAAATGGACAGCACTTTGCAGCTTGGACCACAAAAGGGAAAGCACTGCAGGATCCCTCCTTTCAGACAGAGATGGCGGGTGCACAGTATACAGGGCTCATTGGAAAAATGTCGCAAAATGCAGTCAGAAGTAGGGGTGTTAAAGACTAGTTGACTATCTGATAAGCAAATGCTTATCGGGATAGTCAGTCGACTAGTCGACCAGTCTATTCCCCCTCTCCTCCCTCGCTAACTCTGTCCCACAGCTCTTTGCAGCTGAAGGTGGCGAGTAGCTCACTGGGATAGCTACCCACACTGCACTGCTCTCACTGTTGCTACACTTCAAAGGCAGAGACGCCCTATTGACTAATCGAATAGTTGATGCAAAATGCATCAACTATTCGATTAGTCAATTACTCGATATTTAACATCCCTAAGAGAAATTATGCTGTCCAGACAGGAATGAGGTTCCCTCTTCTTCCAATAAGTCCACTAACCCCTTGTTAGAATCTGCCCAACCTGAATCTTATTGACAGGGTTTGCAATGAAATCTGAGCTTACATCAACCAGGGTTTAAAAACTTCCAGCTATGCAATGGAAAAGCTTCCTATAATTACTGTTAACCAAGCCTTGAGACGTTTGCAGAGCTGTAGACACCTGACTTGCATTCAGTTTAAATTTAACACGCCATACTGTGCCACGGCAGGCACGTGTGTGAGCTACTTTCCAATGTCAATATCTTGGATACCGAAACAGGGTCCATCTCAAACCCATTAAAAGTAACTTATCAATGTTCATGTTGGAAGACAAATCTTGTGCATCTAGAATTCAACACACAACATCTCGTTTACACTGAAGACAGAAGATAGTACCACTCTGTTTTTCTCAAGGGGAGTAGCTTTAAAACCCAATGAAGGCTTCACTGGAACATCACCAGGATAGGCTATAGAACTAGCACACCTTGTAGCCATCCTATCCAGACCTACTTATCCAAGAAGCATCTCTCCCTTTCTGAAGCTGTGCTTGCAATTCTCATTGGCAAGGAGGTTGCAGACACTTTCCAACACCTTGCTCCTGGCAGATTTTCTACTACAGCTGCCCTATGCTAGGGTTTATGCTAGTTAAGTATAAATCTGAACTGAAGCTAACCCCGATAAGTTTAAATAGTGAAAAGTAATTAGATTACATATACTGCAGATTAATTAAATCTGTTCTTGGGCCCAGGCTTTGTACAGCAAGTTTCAGTCCCAAGAAAACGGTTGTTGTTAAACTTAATCTCCCCAATTGTGGATTATAAAAAACATGCTGACAGACCCTTAACTTTAGTGGCACAAAAGAGCTATAATTCTCAATATTGATTAATTTAGTGAGTTAAACTTGCAGTCTAAGCTTGTAATCGTTCAGTGATAAATTTACTCTATGCACACAGGTTTTTTTGTTGAAGAATAAGATCAGCTTTCAGTCTCCACAGAAACACTTGTCCATTTACCATTTTTAATTAGAGAAGCCCATGAGGAAGGAAAAGCACAACACGGCTATTTAAATGGGTCAATCATACTTACACACAGTACCAACAGACACAAAGAAAAGGAAAGATCATGGAGAAATCTGGAATGTATCAGATTTTTTTATTCACCAATATGACTGACTAATCAGATTTGATTGATCAATTCCTGTACGTGACAGAATTTCTGTCAATGATTATTTTATAGTGCCACAAGGTTGATACGGGCCTTCTGTTTTTTTTAATCAGATTCCTTTTTTTTACCACTAAGTGTATGACTTGATTTCTGCACAGTTAGTTTTTATCTGCTCCTCACTTCTTGCTGGGAGTTTTGGCCTTGTTTCTAAATTGTCACTAGAAAATATCTAGCAATATCTCACAGACACTCATCATTAAACAATGTTGGCTTCTGAAGATAATGCTTACTGCAGTTTGGGTCTTTTTGTTTGTTTGTTTGTTTGTTTGTTTGTTTGTTTGTTTGTTTGTTTAAAAATACAGTTGTGGAAAGCAGAACTCTTATCTGTTTAAGTTTTATATTCTTCCAGAAATATCATTCTTTTTTTCCAAAAGGAAAAAATGTAGTTTGTGTGACTGGATAAGTACAAATTTGTAATATTGATAATGGTTTTTCTCCTATTATATATCACAAGTTTCTCAGAAGACAGAAATGAACTGCCAGCCTCTGCCAAGAGTGCAGGGATGATCTAGAACTTAGTCCACTGGGTTAAAAAAAAATTAAACTCCAATTCAACTGCCAAGCCCTTTGGTTTCTCCAAGTAATTTTTAACTCTTCTTGTGAACTGTGCCCTAAATTTTAGTCATCTGTTGCACAGAGAAATCAAACTAGTATTCTATAATGTTGAATACTCCTATATACTCCTACACTCGTTTAACTAAATATTTTGTTGACAATGTGTATGGGCAGGGTGGGGTTTTTTTTTCTAAATACTTACCACTAGAATTTTAATCCCACAAAAGCCAAAGTTGTTTTTCAGTCCAATAAGAGTAACAACAATGCTGCTTTCTTCTTTTGCATTGGAATAAGAGATAATGCTGCTTTTCCAAAGCCTTTACAGCCAATGTACAGTTTAAGCAGAAATTGCTGACAATGTGATTTTATAGCTTGTCATTAAATATAAAATAACATTTATACAAAATATTTTAAAAGAAATGTCATTTGATAAATTATGGAAAAAATATGAAGGGGGAGGATTAAAATCTTCAAGTGGATTTAAAATCTAACTAGGGTTAATGCCATCCCTTTAAACTATTTACAAATGTATTTAATGTGTCAGGACTTGGAACATAAAATACTTTCCGTTCAAAATCTAAGTAAAATTAAAATGATAGAACTTGGCATATTCCTGCTTCTCTTATTCTAACAAGCAATTTAAGGCTTACTAGAAATGTCAAAGGACATGGCAGTTTTTAGTTTATATTATCCAGCTTGCGTTAACATGAAATATCACAGAAACTCAGCCCTTTCCCTGCATCTAGGGGAATATGATGGCTGCCTTTGCGGAATCTTAAACCAGAGATTACCCAGCAGCTTACCGTGAAATGTCATGCTGGATTGGTGATGTGGCTGTGGTTACAAGCTCTTTTCTGCTGCCTGTCAGTACAGGAGAGGTAGCTGCATCCTTTCGAGATCCCGAGGCTGTCCCTGTGGAAAGGAGGAAAGGCAATCAAGCTGAGCATTATAGGCTGAAAAGTTTTGGACAGCTGCTTCGCTGTTTGCATTATTACAGAACACAAGACCCAAAAGTTGTGCTACTCTTCCGGGTACTGTATAAACAGTGAGACAGCAACCAAAGGAATTGTTACTGGTTGACAGGTGCTGTGCAGAAGATACATTTTCAGGATCATGATGAATCATATTTACATAATATGCCCTCTGTTGCAGTCTGTATGTTACCACCATGTTTCCAAAGTTTGACAGATGTGCATTGCCATCATAGCTCAGAATGTCTACAGCTCCAATTTTAGTTTACAGCTGCAGCTCTCATCAGCTTTCACAAGAAGCTATCTTTCCCTGTCTTCCCTTTAAGCAAAACCATATGAATATATGAATCCAAACCCCCAAATCTCTTGGTCTGTCCTTCTCTTCATCCCTCCCAAAAAGTGTAAACATTTTGCACGTCTTTTTTAGAGCACCAAAATCAATCATTACAGAGCCCTTGTGAAGCTGGTAAGGATTACTGGTAAGGACTATTTCTAAATAGATAAAGTTAAGTGACTTGCCTGCACAAGGAGTCGATGGCAGAACTAGGACTAGATGACAGACTACTACCCTAGATGGCCCACTGGTCGAAACCACTATGGCCATGCCTCTACATTCTGACTGCCCGTACCACTGCGCTCAACCCTAACCAAACATGAAATGTATGACAACCACCAAGTATCCACAAAAATTGGAAGCTTGACTATTAAGTAATATCACCGTGGCTAAGTATTTTAGACTTTTCTGAACCATGAGTAATGCTGCCCGTCATGTATGCCGGAGCGATAATGAGAAATCAGGGATGGAATTTCAGCTAATACTGAATTTCCATAGTTTTCTGGATGCCAGGGAGACTCAGCATTATTTGAAAGAGTTCTGAGGGTTCACAATCAAGTCCTATCATAAAAAAATGTAATTACTGGTAGTGTTTTGGTGGTGGCTAAAAGAACAGTAGCGTCACGGTACTACACCGTGTGTGTTGGCACTGAGTGGCAAGAAACCCCAACTTAATAGTTAATCACTGCTCAAGGAATTCTTAAAATTATCCTGGCTACACATGATAATCAAGTGCCCCAAGCAACTTGGCACCACCATCCATGGAAAAAGCGGCATCTATTAAAAAAAATGACTGGGGACCTCTTGCTTGCCCTTTAAAATGTTGAATAATACATGTTTAGAAACAGGTTCACAGACCAGTCTCTCTGTTCCTTTCTCTTATGCCTTTCTATACCATGTGGAAATAGGACCTTCACTGCTGCCTTCCATCTTTGCTGGTCCTCTGCTGCAGCTGTGGCATCTTCCAATGTTGTCTGACAGTTTTCAATTTTGTTTCTACGGTGCGTTTCCACGTTATCCTTGGTCTGCCTCATCGTTTCTTGCTGTGGAGGTTCCAGATCAAAGCCCATCTTGTTATGTATTTAGCTCTCTCCTCCATGTATGATCTAGCCATCTCCATTTTCATTTCATAGTTTCCAGCCCGATCCATTTCTGTTTCATCTGCCTCCAGAATTCTTCATTTATGATTTCTTCTGACTATCTGGTATTAAGGATTTGTCTAAGGCAGCTATTTGTGAGAACTTGGAGTTCAGAGAGTAATGTCTTAAGCCTTTAAGTTTCAGCACTATGTGGTAAGACTGACTTTACAATGGTGTTAACTATTCAAAGTTTAGTTTGGAGGGCAAGATCTCTATTTCTCCAGCTTGGCTTTAGAGCTACAAAGGAATGTCTGGCTTTCACTATTCTGGCTTTACTGTCTCCATCTGTTCAACCTGTTGTACTTACTGCCAAGATATATCAAACATCAACCCTCTTCTATGTCAGTCCCAGAAAGCATCATTAAGACCACAGAACAGGAGCAGTCACTGCATTTCCACACAGAAGTCAGAGGACCCTGACTTTGCAGCTGGCATCAGGGAGCTATCCCATAGCAATAAGGATGCACATGCTGAAACAAATGATCTCAATTAATGCACAATTAGTAGGGCTGAAAATAAAACACAAGAAAACTAAACCAGGTGAATCAGCAAACAAGAAAAACGTCACAGAACAGTGGCACTAGTATCAGACTTTGAGAAAGTAACATCTCAAAAGATTCCCAAGCACTGTTACAGGCTGGGACCGACTGGCTAAGCAGCAGTTCAGCAGAAAAGGACATGGGGATTACAGTGGATGAGAAGTTTCAGAGGGGTAGCCAAGTTAGTCTGTAACAGGAAAAACTTAAAACACAACAAATAGTCTAGTAGCACTTTAAAGACTAACAAAACATGTAGATGGTGGTATGAGTTTTCATGGGCACAGCCCACTTCTTCAGATGACCAGAGTGTTGGAGAAGCTGGACAGGAGTCAAAAATATGCCCTTGTAGCCAAGATGGCTAATGGCATATTAGGGTGCATTAGGAGGAGAATTTCCAGCAGATCTAGAAAAGTTATTATTCCCCTTTTTTCGGCACTGGTGAGTATCTGGAGTATTGCATCCAGTTCTGGGCCCCCCACTATAGAAAGGATGTGGACACATTGGAGAGGGTCCAGTGGAGGGCAACCAAAATGATTAGGGGGCTGGAACACATGACCTATGAGGAGAGGCTGAGAGATTTGGGTTTATTTAATTTGCAGAAGAGAAGAGTGAGGGGGGATTTGATAGCAGCCTTCAACTCCCTGAAGGGAGGTTCCAAAGAGGATAGAGAGGCTGTTCTCAGTAGTGATGGATGGCAGAACAAGTTGCAGTGGGGGAGGTCTTGGTTGGATATTAGGAAAAACTATTTCCATAGCAGGGTGGTGAAGTACTGGAATGGGTTCCCTCGGGAGGTGGTGGAATCACCTAGAGGTTTTTAAGTCCCGGCTTGACAAAGCCCTGGCTGGGATGATTTAGTTGGGGTTGGTCCTGCTTTGGGCAGGGGGCTGGACTCGATGACCTCCTGAGGTCTCTTCCAACCCTGGGATTCTATGAACATTAAGGAAATAAAGAAACCCAATACTGCGCCAGGAAGTACTAATATGTCATTGTGGGAGAAGGCTGAAGCATTCAAGGAACAGGGGTGTCTGTGGTCAAACAGTTACAAAAGGACAAGCATCTTTGCTTGATAAGTTTTCTTCAGAGCTGCTAAAGAATGGAAGCACAGGTTTAGTCCACAGGCACTATTGTTCTCTTAAAAGGTTAGGAAACATGTCACATTTCAGAATATTGGAAAAGGGCTGCATCATTGCAGCTCTCTCAAATTATAGGGGACTACCTTCCAGAGAAGGTGTTTACGATCATTCTATTGAACTGACTGAAATACTGCCTCCAGCCCAAAATGTGAGACCACCAGTGTGGTTTCCGTGCAGGTCGATTTATAATCCATGCTAGATATGTGCTGTGAAATGTTACTGAAAAAGGAGGGTAACATCGCATTTATAGATCTTTGCAGCTGCCCTGAACACCAATCAGTCAATCAGACCTGTGGAGACTGCTAGGCCAGTTTGGAGTGTCAGAGGATTTAGTGTGCCTACGGAGGAACTGTACTGCAGTATACTTAACTATATGAGGGTCAACAGTTGTATTACACACTGGTTTTCAGTACAATCACAAGGACATCCACTTCATCTAACATTGTAATAGACTGTCTGATGACAAAACTGATTGAGGCCAAAGTCGAATCTCTACAGAGTCATCTCAAGTATGCAGAAGCCATTGACTTGCTTGGAGAGACTACTGAGCAATGACAGCTAATGCTGGAAGAGCTGTGAAAAACTGCAGCTCTATGGAGCTTAAGACCAAAAGTGATAATACCAAAGCTATACATACCTCCTACAAAATGAAAAGCAATGACCTACTAGCACTGCCTGCAGATAGCAAGGACACCGAATGGCTGGACCGTTTTATCTGGCTGGGTAGTTGGTTGATATCAGGAGGGTTTGTATCCAAAGAAAATCGCACATTGGATCAGTCTCACATCAATGACATTTCAGCATCTTTTGGGCTGTGGGATGTCTGCATGACAACTAAGATACGAGCATTCAATATGTGAGTGATGAGGACTCATATGAAATATGGCCCTTAAAAACAGCTGATGAGAGGAAACTAAACAGATTTCAATGTGAAAAAAAAAAAGATGATATATTCTTAACATTGTTTGGTTTGATGTCACAAACAAGAGATGGTAAGAGGATTCTGTCACGTTGCAGACTTGCACCAGTTGAGAACAAGATGACTGCAATGCGGGGGAGGGGTCAGATATGCTTTTACCGATGGCTTATAAAGCCAAGGTCAAAGAAAGTGGAGAATGAGGCTGACCACGAATGAGGTTGGAAAATGCAGTTTTGAAGGATTTAAGAAGTCGGACATCTTGTCGAAGGAAGAATTGCAAGGGGCTGCTCAAGGTGGAAATCCAGTCTACAAACCACCATGACTGCATCATCGCCATGTGAATCTGCTGCTACTTCATTCAAGGTGTATTAGACTAACTGCACTAAAAAAGAAAAATACAGCAGGGCAGAGGTTGTCAATACAGCTTCATGAGGAACTATTGAAAGATCTGAGTGTAAAAACATGGACAGGTCTAGAAGTAGTCTGGGAATTAGAGGAGAATATCCTGAGTCAGCTAGTGCTTGTAGGGATAAGACAAGGGCTGCAAAGAAATCTGAATAAATTAAGATACATGTGAGCTAGAAGGACATTATAAATACATTGGGAGAAAAGCAGCACAGATCTATTGAGGTAAAGGGATCTCTAGAAAAAAGTGGCCCATTAATAAATGAGGAGACACGAAATCGATGATTCTAAAATGGTTATGCTAGTGAACATTTTGAAATGCACTCTAACAAGTAAAATAAAGAAAAGACATATTGAAAACTAGAAACTAATAAAGACCTTGTTAATATGCAATACTTGTTGATGAAAGATTGATAAAGGTAGGGTCGCAGAAAAAAAATTAAAGATTACAAATCCATGGGTTTTAAATTCATACAGTCCAGGGCCAAAGGGGATTAGCTAATGATCTTTTAAAACCACTGGTAATTATTTATGAAGCATCTTGGAGAACTGGGGTAGTCTTGAAAGACAGCACTTTCATTACAATTGCAGGTTTGTAAATACCCCACGGATGGAGAAACACCAAAAAGGCGACAGTTACGAGAAGGGAACATTAAACTTGGAAAAATGAAAGGTAACACATATAGCGGGAATAATCAAAAACCAGTGGGATGAAGGTACGGAGCCCTAAGGAATGATAGCAGACAGTAAAGTAGACAAAGTTGCAAGCTGACATTCATCCCAAAAGAATCAATATGATTCAGGGCCACACGTGCACAAGTTATAGCTGTCCTTTAAATGGTATTGGTGAAACTGCACAGAGAATACTATGTCCACCTTTGGGTTACTAAAGTATCAGAATGATATTAGCCAATAGAGCCTAAAAGGACTCATTTGTGAAGAAAGATTAATGTAAATAGACATATTCAGGTTGATCAAATAACTAATATAGGGTTAAAATGGTAGTCCATATGTTTTTGGACATGGAAATACTTGGAAAGAAGGGAAAATCCTCGGGGTAGCCCAAGAAGCCATGGAATAAAAGTGAGCAATAGAAAATTTAAGCTGATAATCAGAAAAGAAATGCTGAAGAGGGGAAAACACTCATAATAGTTCACATTTTTATTAAACTTTACATCTTCAAATTGCTTAGCAAATATTAACTAATTTATTAGCCTTCCCTTCAGTGAAATGAAAGTTTCAAATCCCAAATCCCTAAAGAGCTACATTTGAAAAACCACTGGAGAACACAAAGTAGGGAACAATTTAGCCCTGGCTGGAAGTATGGACTAGACAACCTATATGGACTTTTTCATCTCTACTTTTTAACATTCCTACACAGACAGGAAATGGCTGTGCATGCCACACAAAATTACCTAAAAGCCAGATTCCCTACAGCAACATACCACCAGCTATTTCCTTTGCCTAACACAGATCTATATCTCTAGGGAAAAGGCAAAAAGGGAAATTTGAAAGATGGTTAAGTTAAGTGGCCAACCTAACAGAGGAGAACCTAACGGACAGCTTTGTTTTCTGGCCTAAAGGCAGGAATATTTAGAAGAGTCATTTTTACAGTCTAATTCCTCTTAAGTAGACAAGCTGTTAGATTGTAGTATATGCTGACATTGCTGCTGGTGACACCAATATACACTATTTACTGTTGCAAAGACACAGAACTGGAGGATTGCCTTGTTTGTTTGAAGACCAAGCATATTCTTGCTCCTAGAACTAAAGAATTTCTACCAAAAGGCACACAAACTTGTATTACAGCTAGTCCCCAAGTTATGAACGGGTTTCGGACCAAACACTTGGCCGTAACTCGAAATGTTTGTAAGTCGGACCCCATTGAGTTACATTGCGACTGTGCTGTTCGTAAGCACGGGTCACGTTCATAACTCGGGGACCGCCTTTATGACTGCTTAATGGGAGGTTTGGTCGTAAATGCGAATGGTCGTAAATCAACCGTTCATAACTCAAGGACTGGCTGTATATTGAAATAATGAAGGAAATTAAGAAACATCAACAGAAATCGCTGCATATGAGAGAAATCAACCATGAAGTCATGTCAGCCACTGTACAAGCAGAGCCAGCTCACTCGTTCGTACAAATGTAGCTCTTCTCCAGAGTTATGGAGGGACCAAAGACTCAGTGATGCAATCAGGTTAACGCAGCCATGCTCTCCATCCTAAAAATGTCACAGGTGGAAGGGAAGCTGGGTAATTTAGAAAGGTTACTCTCCATTTTAGCTAAGGCCTCCAAACAGTTTATAATGCTAATGGCCATGGGAGCAGTAAGGTCAGTCTGAGATGGTCTTGCAGAAGCTAGATGTTCAGAAAGGAAACAATCTGAACACACCCTGTGGTTTTCTCACTGACAGAGGAAAAAGAGAAGGGCTCTTTTCAACAAGCACCAAATGAAGCAGACTGCTTAGGCTCACTAGCGACTCACTTTAGTCTCACTTAAAGAAAAGTCTGAGGAATTTAACAATGAAGAGAGTAATTATCAGTGGTTCACAGTCAAGCTGGAAGGGTATATCAAGTGGGGTTCCACAGGACTGGTTCTAGGTCTGGCTCTGTTCAATACCTGTGTATCAATGACTGAGACAATGGTATAGAAAGTACAATTATAAAGTTCAAGGATGATACCAAAATGGAGAGGTGAGGGGGTACAACTGCTTTGGAGGACAGTATTAAAATTCAAAATGATCTGGACACATTGGAGAAACGGTCTGAAGAAAAAAAAGGAGGAAATTTAATAAAGGACAAATGCAAAGTACTCTACTTACAAAGAAACAATCGGCTGCACACATACAGAGTGGGAAATGACTGCAGACTAAGCGATCTGGGGGTCATAATGGACCACAAGCTAAATATGAGTCAACAGTGTGACACTGTTATAAAGAAAAAAAGCAAAAATCTTCATTCTGGGATGTATGAGCAGGAGTGTTGTGAGCAAGACAGAAGAGGAAATTTTTGTCTACTCTGTGCTGATTAAACTTGAACTGGAGTATGGTGTTCAGTTCTGAGCGTCACGTTTCAGGAAAGAGGTGAACAAATTGGAGAAAATCCAGAGAAGAGCAAGAAAAAGGATTCAAGATCTAGAAAATATGATGAATGAGAGAAGATTGAAAAAATTGGGTTTGTTAAGTCTGGAGAAGACAAAACCAAGATGAGTTGATAAGATTTCAAGTACATAAAAGATTGTTACAAAGAGAAGAGAGAAAAATTGTTCTCCTTAACCTTTGAGGAGTGGACAAGAAGTAATGGGCTTAATTTGCAACGAGGCATTTTAATAGAATAATAGGAAAAGCTTCCTAACTGTCAGGGTGGTTAAGTGCTGGAATAAACTGCCAGGGAGGTTGTGAAATCCCCGTCATTGACTATTTTTAAGAGCAGTTTAGACAAACATCTGTCAGGGATGGGCTAGAAGACTGGGCTAGGTGACCTCTCATTATCTCTTTCAATCCTGCAATTCTGCAATTCTAAGACCAACACTAGGGGTACATCTAGCGACTGCTTAAGTCAGTCTAACTTACTGTGTTGCTCGGGGGGGTGAAAAAGACATCCCCTTGAGTGACAAGTTATAGTGGTCTAAGTGCTGTACAGCCAGCACTGTGTCAACTGGAGATGGTCTTCTGCCGACATAGTGCCTGTCTCTTGTGGAGGTGAAATAATTAGTATTACACTGATGGGAGACTGCTCTCCCGCCAGCACAGCGTCTTCATCACACACTGCAGGCTGTACCAATGTAGTGCTTCTAGCGTCCACCCGCCCTAACACTGCTCTGACAAGTGATGCAACAGGTATATGTGGAAGTGGAAACATTATCAGGATGACGTGCAGGATCTCCAAATATATTCACATGCATCTGACGAAGTGGGTCTTTGCCCACAAAAGCTTATGCTCCAATAAATCTGTTAGTCTATAAGGTGCCACAGGACTCCTTGTCACTTTTGCAGATCCAGACTAACACGGCTACCCCTCTGATACACGTATATTCTGTGGACCCAGGTGTGAAGGGCACATGAATGGGGATCACTACTATAATTATTTGTATTACAAGAAGCCCACAGGCCCCAGCCACAAATGAGACTCCAGAGATGTACCAGAGAGAGAGTCTGTGCCCCACAGAACTTACAGTCCAAACAAACAACACAGACAAAAGGGGAGACATGGTAGCACTTATAATACAAATTTTAAAATTTACCAGTTACAACATTCCCACATCAATGGGGTTCTTTGTACACTAACCAAGCGAGGGTACTTGGTGGCCAATAACACCACACACAACGATGCAGCTATGCATAATCAAATCTCCAGCCTCAGGATTTTATCTGTTTTCCTTCCCTGTCCCCAGAGAGTTGGCTAAGTACACTGTAGCAGGGCATCAAGAGTTTTCCTTCCACTGAAGCACAAAGGACTGACCACTGCCAACAGGATTCCAGACCTGATGGGTCGATGGTCTGAGCCATGTGGCAAACCCCATGTTCCAATAGTGGCCCATGTCTGGAAGAAATTGCTATATTGCTGGTTTTATTTTTGCTTAGACATAGGTTATCTGACTCCTAATGAAAGATTAACATTTGGAGTTAAGGAATTAAGGCTTTGTCTACATTTTAAAGATTAAAATGCAGCTGAAGCAGTACTTTAAACTGAAAGCGCTTTAAACTCTCCCAGCGCTCTGTTAACCAGCTCCGCAAGGGGAGTAGCTAACAGTGCTGGGAGCCTGGTTCATACTGGTGCTTTACAGCGCTGTACCTTGCTGCACTTGAAAGGGAAGTGGGAGAGAAGTTTGAACTCCTGAGCCAGAAAGTTACAACCCTGGAAAATCCCAGTGTAGCCCCAGTGTGTGCCACTTGACCAGTGGTGGTAAGGGAGATAAAGAGTAAGCAACTAGCATAGAGATGAGAGTCTTGTAGATTCCACACATAGGTGTAATTAGAAAATGGAAAAAGAGCTTGAGAGAGAGAAAGAGACAGAGAGAGAGAGAGAGATTTTTAAAGGAAACCAAACATGTAACAGAGGGATACCAATTAAAAAGGCACTAAAAACAGAAGACTTCAACTTCACTGATTAGTGCTAGGCAATTTGCCTTGTGATAAACAAGCTATCCAACTCAGTAATAGATGCAAGGTTGTTCTACAGCTTGAATGCTCTTTTCTTAACTTTCTGGTGCCACAGTAAATGCCAAAGCAGTAAGTCAAACTGCCGCGCACTCCATGTCCTCAGTGCCAACATCTTTTGAAGACATTTGCTTAAAAGGGCGGTGTTGGAATAACTCCTTCAACTCCCAGGCCAGCAAAGACAGCATGTAATTTTACTAACTGAAGAAGAATGAGATGGATGAGGGGAGAAGCCACAATTTTTGGAGGCATGTGGACAGGAAGATAATTTCTAGGAATACCCCTATGAGAGGAAAAAAATCCTCCAAACAATGTGAAAAATCTCAATTTCACCACTGCAGTACTTCTAGAAATAAAGAAAAGAAAGACTGATGGTTAAAAATAAATAAAAAGGAAAACCATCAGTGAAAATTGCTCCTGAAACTCTGCAGAATTGTTACGGTTTTCTCTTGCTTAAATTGATTGGTGTGGCAATGTTATAAAATGACTATTAGGATTCATTGTGCACAACAGAAAGTGCTGAAATGTCAGCAGACTATACAGCAAAAGTAATGGGTCCTGAACCCCTGTTAGTCAAAAATGATTTTGTTTCAAATTAGAAATTGATTTTTTTGGACACAAGCCCTTTGCAGGCTTCCAACTTTTGTAGCTGTGCCTTGGAAGAGATTAACCTCAGCCACTGTTTGGGTCCAGTCTGATGATACCCTTTCAAAAGTTTCTTCACAGGGTCTGCTTTTTAATGTTGGTACAGTCTTAACCAATAATACAAGCTATTTGTTCCTTTGAGAACTGCACCACATTTTTTTTCATGGTGCTTTTTTTATTTTTATTTTTATGCTGACACAAACCACAAACCGGTTGACAAGCTGGAAAAAAAAAAGCCAGCTCATAATTGAACAAAAGATTGTGTTAGGTTCTGCAGTGAAACTGCCAAACTGCTTCTATTCCCCAAGAAAAACAGCTTTCTCCACAATGTAAGTGGAGATACTAAGAGCAGGATAGATTCTAGGTGCAAAGACATCTTTGTGTGGCAAAATATCAGGTTCTGACTGTGGTAGCCATTACTCAGGGAAGAAGAGACTGTCAAGATTGCATCACAAAAAACAAACTCCATCAAGCTTATTCCCTGTTTGCTGGGAAAGCAAAAAATTGCTGAAGTAATTCTTTCTGGCAATAAAGGACTGGTTTATTTTGTCCTATGTGAGGGACACCAACAAAATCACTCGCTGTTTGCTGGGCTTTCTACACCTTCTGTTATATTTATCATAGCTACATTGTTGTTGTTTTAAGCAAATTATTATCCCCGCCTTCTTTCTTGGGACCTAACTGAACCATACATGAATACCTGCCTATAATTACTAAATACCACACAAAAAAATCACACAACAAGACAGCATATGCTTTATCTTACCTCTTCTAGACCTTCCGCTTTCCTTCCTTCCATGCATCCACATGGCTCCTTCCTCCACGCTTGCACAAAAACCAACCGCTCTCCTCCCCAAGCTGCTCCCTGGTGTTTTGGATGCTTTGCCTAGAGCTGGTGCTCCTGGAAGGCAATCTTCACCCTTAGATGCGGGAAAGCTGGAAGGGGTGGAAGGTCATGAGCTGTTAACATGTTGTACATTACTGTTGCATTGTTTGTGCAGCTTGTCATGAAGTAGCAACGTTCTAGTTGTGCTGTGGCTTTGTTTATTTTCTCTAGCATTTTAATGCAGGAGCATGATGGGTAGGGATCAAAATGTTAGCAAGTTACTTTAAATGGGAGACTCTGGGGAATTCCCAGGCTCTCAACACCACCGAACATTTCAGAACATGCACTTCAGTTACATTTTTATTGCATTTTAAGAGCACACATCCACATTTTTAGCGAAGAATGTTTTAAGATGTGTAAAATCCCAGATCTGACACAGACACATACCGATTTGGTTTTATCTCCCTGCTTATAACTAGATGATGTGTTTACAGGTGTTTCTATAAAAGAGGCAGACAGTGAGATAATATCTTGTATTGGACCGACTTCTGCTGATGAGAGAGACAAGCTTTTGAATTTACACATGTGGGTCATGCTTCTCTCTGCAGCCATGTGGTCTGGAAACACACTCTTTTTAATGAAAACTGAGATGCTCCTGTAATCTCTTGACTCTAGGAGATGGAGCTTTAAGGAAAATATCAGCTATCCTGAGGCTCATGATAGAATCGCAAGTGTTGGCAGCACTTCAGCATGGATAAAGAGGTTGGAGCAGACCAACAAGAGAAGAGCATCTGGCACAGGGTAGTGGAGGGGAGCTGGGGAGAGAAGGGTACTGGGTCTTCCTCTTTAAAGAAATGCTCCACTCCTGACATTGGCTAGTTGCTCTCGATTCCTGTCGTTCTGCAGCTGCTGGATGCGACTTCCACATGCTAGACTCCTAGACATGATATTTCCTGCATTTGAGACAAACGTGCACTAGAACTGGGATCCATGAGGACAAAGCATCTTGGAGAATCCAAAAAGCAAAACAATAGAGCCCTGTTTCTTCTTCTTCAGCAGCAGCATCAAAAAGGCATGATTTTCAGGCCAATCACATGATTTTCAGAGGCCTGGCTCAAAATTTCTGAGCTACTTGGGGTTGACAATACTGTGTACCTTGGTTCCTGCTCTAGCCACTGCTTCCTTTATTCTCATAGCCAGGGAAGTTTGGGGTTCAGGAAAGGGCCACTGGGCTCAGGAAACAAGGAAGGAACATTGTCCAAGGTGGTAGGAAAACTCTCACCCAGCAGATCTTCAGAGAGGAGGAGGTAGGGCAGAGCAGATGGGGGAAGAAAGGTGTGGCCATGGCTTGCAAGAGCAAAGTGGCTGATGTCTGGACCAAAAGACAAGGAGAGCACAGGAGGAAAGAAGTAGAGGTAAGGGAGCTGGGAAGCTATCTGACATTCTGAAGTAGCAGGTGTGGGTGTTTTGGTAAAGCCAAGGCCCTTGGCAATAGAAGAGATTAAGTGTGGGCAGCAGGGGATAAGACTGGAGATTGTTGAGCAGTGTCTGAAAGAAATGAGTTCTGATGGAGGGGATCTAGTGACTGGGAGTTCTAGGAACCTTATTAGCCGAGTTACATGGGGTGGAGTTAGAGAAACAGAAGACTGCGGTTTGAGCCAGGGAGGAAAAGGTGGCACTGGAGTTCATGTAGCAAGCATTGCTGTAGTTCCACAGAATTATGGGAAGGTAGATGTCCAAAAGATCCCCTCTCCATTATTAAGAGGATGTACACACTGCACAAGTGCATCAAAACTCCACCACAGGTCCTGTGTGTGAGCAAATAGTCCTTAAACAGAAACTGGAATATCATAAGAATGTAACTGCCTCTGCAGCATTCACCTTCATGAAATTCTCATGATGATGCACATAATCATCTCCTCATATCTCTGACTGCAGTGCTAAAAACCAGGATCTGTTGAGTATATGAGTGCCACTTTACAAAGGCACCCCAAAGAAATGTACATTGCAATAGTTTGGGATAAAGTTTCTATGAAATTAATTTGTATGTACAAGATTATGCAACGGAATATACTGTACATGAGGAAAAAAGGCAGATTTCTGATGTTTCCATCAGAAAATGATATCTACATTAAAAGTACAATGTGCTGTACCAGTCACCGTTTAATAGGGCCCCCTGTGTCTATTGGACAATTAGTTCTCCTTCTGCATTATTAATGCAGACCATTATGTAATGGCTCATGACCCATAATAACTAGCTGCAGCGTTGGCTAAAACTTCTCTGAATAACCTCCATTTACTTTAGGACTTCTAACTACATGACCAATAATTATGTTGCACCATGGCTAATAAAATGTGTGGCAGACTAAATTAGTGTCTTATTTGAATTACATGGAATTAATCTACTAATTCCTGCAATACACAGTATAGAAAGGGGTGGGCTCAAGCCCTAACTACTGATGAAAGGGCCTAAAAGATTCACTGGTAAAAAAGGTCTTTATAAAAATATAGGTTTACAGAGATATTTTCCCCTTGAGCTTCGGCATTTAAAGATATTCAAGATGGCAGCCATTGTTGGGATGTGTTCTGGGTTTTTAAAATACATCTAATTAGAACCTACAAATCTTTTCTAAAGATCTGTAAATGAGTGGGAGAAGGTTACTTTGCTGGTACACTGTCAAACTTTTTACATGGGGCGGTTATACCTAGAACACAGTTTGGGTAACACCGTGCCAGAGGGAATCCAGAGAAGAGAAACAAAAAGGTTTAAGAGGTTGGAAAGGTTAATACAAGGAAACAATGAGAGTTTATATAACAACTTGGCTAAACACTGTGTTAGGGTTTATTCCTTCAGTCTTTAAAGTTTTGCTAAAGGACTGCAGAATCAGACTCTAAAAAGGGATACACTGCACATCAATTTGAAAACATGTAAACACCAAGGAGGAAGGGAAAGGTTGGCACCAGATAATATTAATATGGAGTAATGTACTGAAATGAAACAAAGAGGATGTTAGGACAAACTAACTGGTGACAAGAGTTCCTTTAGGCCAGCGGTTCTCAAACTTTTTGAGCTCCAGAGCCCTTTACATGCGTAAAAAATTATGCGGAGCCACAGCGATCCACTGATTGTATATGTTGTACCTATCAATGTTTCCAGTTTGTCAACCTCGCGGAGCCCCTGGAGATGTCTCGCGGAGCCTTGGGGCTCCGCAGAGCACAGTTTGAGAAACACTGTTTTAGGCAGTGGAATAATCTACCAAAGGAAGTGGGGGAAGACCATACCTTGGGAAACTTCAAACTAGAAAATATACCAAAGGGATCAGATCTGTACTGGCAGGTAGACCTAAGTATTTTCAGTTTATAGGATAAAACAAGACTTTCAAGTGCAGTTTGATTACGATTACTTTGTATAGAACACGGTCATCTTCAATGAGCTTTATCATTGCTACCTGAAAGAGGACCAATGAGACATATAGTAAAAGAGGCTCAGGTTCTCACTAACCTAGAGCCTAATGCAGGAGCAGCCAACAAATTCAATCTAAAAAGGAACTGTCTCTTACTCTCTCTTCTCACCACCGAGTTTATGAATGCCTCAACTCTTCAAGAATAATAAGGAACACGCCCTGAACATCTTTCCATTCGGACAGTGCTTCATATCGTGATATCTGCTGAGCTTGAATGGCAAATGTTAACTGTCATTCATGACCTACGGAATACTGCTAGTATTTGCATCCCTTAAAATGTAAAACAAAAACAAAAAATACAACCCCCCCCCCCAAAAGCCCATTAACCTTTTGTTTTATTGAATTAAAATGCCATGGAAATGCTGATGTAGCCTTCAGAGACTGAAATACTTTTACAAAGAAGAATAGCTGTCATTTATTAGACACAAAGAACAATTACTTGATAGGATGCTTTCTGACAAAAAGCAGATTGGTATTCTCATCATAGAAAAGGCATTGTAAAAAAAAAAAAAAATCCCAGCACAGACCTCTGAGACTTGAATAATTTAAAGCTGTATTTGGTGCAATTTGAATTTTTCTTTAGGGAGGCAAAGTTAAATACCTTTAATTTGTTCTAATTATTTCAAATTTGCAAGTTAATTATGGCTGATCATTAAATAACAAAAAGGACTATCGTCTCCGTAGAGTTTTACCTCCTACCCTCTGCATTACTTAAGCTAGATTTTAGTATGCATGAATTAACTTTCTAAATAATCACACGGTTTGACTAAATGGCTCAGTAAAATGAGCTCTGATCCTCAGAATAAGCATTAATGGACATTAGAAAGGCTACTGGGACCCATGCTACTTACATTATAAGTATTTTTAATGGGGTCTTATTTACTAATCTTTATGTACTGTTCAAGTTAGGGCACCATATAGATACATTATTCTGCTTTAATAGAGGAAAGTCACTTCTTTAAGATACTAAATTAAACGTTCATGTAGAGCCAACTAAATTCATTTTTAAATAAATGCGAGGAAACTATGATAGAATTTTTTCTTGCTTTAGTTGCTCATGCTGATGAATCAATATAACAAAGGAAGCCTTGCTCTCCAAATGGAATTTTACAGATCTGATGATGTGCTAAGCTACTCAAGCAGCAAAGCAGCTCTGGTCCAAGCAACAGAGTAGCACTAACTATAAACCTTTTGGGTAAAAGCAGGCTGAATCTGTTTCCTGTTCCATAGCCAGTGTTCAACTGACTGGTTCCCAGCCATCAATTCTGGAATTTCACTTTCTACTGATCTCTTATCTGTAGCACATTTTCTACTGTAGGTCGGCAGTAGCCAGAGATCACAAAACTACATCAGGACCCGTTGGAAACCCACAATATCTTTTTTTTACCAGATGTCTACTTTAATGTTACCCTGTTGAGCCCAGAGCCTGGGAGTTTAACTATCAGTACTGTTAACTGATTGCATTGGTGGGTTGTTCCAAAAGCAAATTTTTGCTCTGAATTATTTTTCCACTCTGCAATTTCTATTTTTTAAAAACCCACAACTTCACTAATGGTGCATGGGTTGCAATTTGCTGCAAGTACAATTGGGCCAAGAACGTGTAACATTGCACGGTGCAAGTCTGGTGATCAGCAAGCAACACAAGCCAGACATATTTGATGTTGGAATCCCCTTCACCATTGCAAATCTCAGGTGTACAACTTTGGAGATGGATTTGGATCGAAGTAACTTGTAGAAGTCTGTTGTGAATCAAGGAATTGAGTCCAGTTCTCAAGTCTTAGGCTATGTTTACACTTGCAATTGATCGACAAAACTTTTGTCTTTCATGGGTGCTTCACGCTCCCCTCCCCCCTGCAATAATAGAAGGTTTGCCACATGGCAGGCGCAAGGGTGAACACTACTTTGGCAGCAGGAGCATTCTCCTGCCAACAATGCAAAAGCTGCTCTGGGAACTAGAAGTATTTTGTCGGCAACAGTGATGACTTTTAGCAACAGGGTTGTGTTGACACACCCTTGTCTCTAAAAGCTGTGGAAGTGCAGACATGCCCTTAGACCAGTGTTCACTGCAAGCCGTGCACTTGGATGGCCACCCAGAAGAGAATCAAATGCCACCTAGCTGATTAGCAGAGCGCCCACAGCCGGCAATATGTGTTTCTACTGGTGGTGCACATCTTCATATGTCTTGGTGCACATAACAAAATTTATTCTACAGATGGATGGAACAAATTAGAAGGAACATTGCCTTAGACTAGTGTCCCAACCATTCAACAATCTGACCTTTCACATGCTGTTAGCTCATGCCTATTAATTCTGTCCAGGATATAGCAGTAGTGGCTGAGAAGGAGAATGGGGGTAAATAGTAGGAATGTAAAATCCTGTTTAATTGGTTAACCAGTTAAACATGATGTTTAGCCAGTTAATTGATTAAAAGGAGGTAGGTGGGGAAGGCCCCCACTGGCTAACTGGAACCAGAAAACATCACCCATTAAGGGTGATGCTTCTTGGTTAACCTTTCACATCCCTAGTAAATAATTCCATGCCTGACACCCGAGCAGATCTGCACTGAAAAGCAGGACAGCTAAAACCAAGTGGACGAGAATAATGATACTGGTCATTCATTCATGCAGGAGAAAGGATTGGTAACAGGGTCCTATGGAGCACTAGAAGGACCTGTTCTGGAACATGGGGTGGATCAAACACTACAGGTGGAGAAGGGCACAGAAGGAGCACACTCAGTGCAGTTTATTGATGGTCAGTATCATGGCCCTTGTGTTCTCAAGCACTACAGCAAGTCTGTTCACTTGAGCAGATTAACCGCATCAAACCCAAGCTGTTAAAACCTTAAAGCATTTAACCAGAAAAACATAAAAGTCTTTGAAAAAAATCCAAGCTGAACTTTCTTGTTCTTTAAAAGACAGAAAAAATAGCTCTGGCAGAGACCTTCAATCCCACAGGTGGGAGGAGCTGGAAGGGAGGGGCAGGAGTTGATCAGCAGGGACTGCAGGGAGGGAGAGAAGCTTGGCTGCTGTGGGGTGCCAAAGCTCCTTCTAATTTTTTTCTGTGAGTGCTCTAGGGCTGGAGCCCCCCATGGAGTCGGCACCTATGGTATCGGTTTCACTGTTTCAATGTTTATATGAAGTTGCTTTGGAAAAAAAAATGTATCATCATCTTCGCCCTATTTGGATTTTCACTACATTCTTGGTCATTAAAAGATTCTGCTGCATCAGGTACCTGTGATCAAACGTCCACTCTGATCCACATTTCTGTGGAACTCACTGTCCTAACCGGGCTGTGTTTGTTTAATCACTTCTCCTTCTGGAAAAGGAGTGCTCCAAGCAATGTTCTGATCAGATGCTAAATACTCTCCAATATCACATTCTGCCAAGGTACTGTAGCGTAAATCAATGCTTCTTCCCTTAGACCAGCTCCTCTTCAAACTCCTCTAGTGTTTGGTTCTCAGAGTATTTCATTCTATCAATGAGAGCCAACAACACTTAGGATCCTGCACGATTACGCTTTTAATTTGTAATGGACCATATTACAAACAAAAATGAATAGGTGTTTGGAACAGGTCCCATATGAAGAGAGATTAAAAAGACTTGGACTTTTTATCTTAGAAAAGAGGAGACTAAGGGGGGATAGGACTGAGGTCTATAAAATCATGACTGGTGTTGAAAAAGTGAATAAGGAAAAGTTATTTGCTTATTTCCACAATATAATAACTAGGGGTCACCAAATGAAATTAACAGGCAGCAGGTTTAAAACAAACAAAAGGAAGTTTTTTTTCATGCAGCGCACAGTCAATCTGCGGAATTCCTTGCCAGAGGATGTGGTGAAAACTGGGACTTTAACAGGATTCAAAAAAGAGCTAGATAGATTCATGGAGGTTAGGTCCATCAATGGCTATAAGCCAGGATGGGTAGGAATGGTGTCCCTAAGCTTCTGTTTGTCTGGAAATGGGTGACAGGAGAAGGATCACGTGAGGATTACCTGCTGTGTTCCCTTCCTCTGGGACATCTAGCCACTGTTGGCAAACAGGATACTGGGCTAGATGGAATTTTGGTCCGATCCAGTATGGCCATTCTTATGTTCATATGCAACTGTATTAAGACCATATAAACCAAGAACGAAGTCCTGACCCTACTAAATTTAATCAGAGTTTTGCCACTGACTTCAATAGGGCCAGAAATTCTCACCACATACCTAATTAAAGGTAAGAAAGCTAAATGGCTTTTACAATTATGCAGTTATGTCTTCCCTCCAATGCTGTGTCCTGGTTTTGCTTCTAATTGGTTGCATTTTGACTCCCTCTCAGCCTAACTGGCTGCCCTAAGAAACAATTAAATGATCTCCGATAATTTCTCGCCTTTGTTACCACCAGAGAGTGAATCCAAAAGAAAATTCCAACACAAAGCATTTTTATACAATCATGTAGAAATGACCACAGAAGGCAGGCTGGCAAAGCTTTGGCAGGACAAAATGCTGTGATTGTCTGTTTGGCCTTTTTTTTTTTTTTTTTTATAGAGCAGAGTAGAGCAGCTGTCGTTCTAGCAAGCAGTGCTGTCAGCCTTCACAAAAGAAAGTCATGTAAATGTCAAGTCACAGGTATAAAAACAAGCCTTCAATACAGCGTCTGTGCATCTGAAAAGCCTGGCTAGCTCTCACCAGTGAAAGCACCATAAGGGAAGATGCAAAAGCCTGTTTATTACAAAGTTTTTGAACTAAATCCAAAGTTCTATTGTTCTTGATCAAACACCACAACTTTGTGGATAGGATGAAAACCATACATCTGCGTACACTTTTGGTGCCTTATCCATAATCGCCTTCCAATGTCCGGAGCAACCTCAACCCCTAGGTACCCCTCAAAATGCCATAAGCAAAATATTACCCAACCAAACATCCTGGACTATATTCCAATTTGGTTTTGAAGGCAGAAAACAATACAGTCCTGATCACCTTGGTCCAAACAGAATAGAGGGCTTCTCCACAGTGCTCCTACCCCTGCAAACCACGCTGGTAAAATCATGCTTGAAATCAATGAGTCTTTTCTGAAGCGCAAGCACCCACCAGCAAGGTACAAGATCTCTTCTGTTTTTGTAACCACCACCAGGAGGATTTGAACCTGGGGTCTCTGAAGTAGAGTTTAGGAGCCTCTACCCTCTGAGCTAAAAGCCAGCTGGCTCCCAGCCTATGCTGTAGAGGTCTCTTAATCTTAACTGTTCCTGTGGTCTAAGTGCTACTGCCTGGCAACCACACTAGGGCTATGTCTACACTCGTGGCTTCTTGCGTGAGAAATATGCAAATGAGGCTAAGCATGGAATATCGCCAAGCCTCATTTGCATACGTAATGAGCCAGCATTTTTGCAGAAGAGGCTCTTGCGCCAGAAAGAGCTGTCTACACTGCCCCTTCTTGCGCAAGAAAAACCCTCTTGCTCAATGCCGTTACACCAATTATTTTCAGGAATAACGGCATTGCGCAAGAGGGTATTTCTTGCGCAAGAAGGGGCAGTGTAGACAGCTCCTTCTGGCGCAAGAGCCTCTTCTGCAAAAATGGCAGCTCATTAGGTATGCAAATGAGGCTCAGTGATATTCTACGCTTAGCTTCATTTGCATATTTCTCATGCAAGAAGCCGCAAGCGTAGACATAGCCTTGGTGTGTGGGTTACATACTTCCCCTAGGTGAGGAAGCGCAACCCGCGCTTCAGAGACCCAGTTGAGATCCCGGACGAGCCCCCACTTGTAACTGTCATCAGGTGGATTTGAACCTAGGACTTCTGAAGCGGAGTATAGGAGCCTCTATCCTCTGAGCTAAAAGCCAGCTGGCTCCCAGCCCATGCTGTAGAGGTCTCTTGATCTTAACTGTTGCTGTGGTCTAGGTGCCACTGCATGGTAACCACACTAGGTGTGTGGGTTACATTTTCATGCACTTATTTGCTGAAGATAAATGTGAATTTGACAGAAAGATTGAAAAATAAGATCTCATAGTATCCTCCAAGAAAGATATTTGTAAAGGAAACATAATTAAAGCAATAGTTGCTTGGTATATGCCCTGCCATACACAGGTATGGCTGGGTGTGGCATGTGCAAAGAAACCAATTTGGAGTGAATCCTAGAATTCCTTGAAGTGGAGACAAGAGTAGTTAATACTGAGAAATTATATTACTTTCGGTCACAGAGCCACAGGATCAGTGCTATGCCCCTTCCGTTCAAGTACAAAATGGAACTTCACAGACATTAAGCTTCAAATTGCAGAAAATTGGTATGTTAAGTTATTACCCCCATTCTGAAGGTGGTGAAACCAAAGAACAGAGAAATTAAATTGAGCCAGATGCCTGGGCCTCATGACTCCCAAGTTCCATGCTTTAAGCCCAGCCTTCTAAAACAGTCATGACATTTAATATCCTAAGACAAACAGAACAAAACAAAAACAAGAAACATCACCTGTCTTCACTGTGATGGTGGTTATTATAATGCAAAGTATACATTTTTATTGACCCAGTAAAAACCTCCCATATACCTGGGAAGGTAGAATTTTGCAGATTACTTTAACTATTAGATTATGCTACCCCGCAGAGAGGTACTTTTGATGAAGCAGTTTTTAATAATGATTTAGGAATTTCATAACTAGCAGCTTCATTTGCCTTGAATCTACTAAAACCACTTGATTCATCTTGGTGCACAGCGCCTCTGAAAAACCAAATAATTTATTTATCTAAATATGAGTTTTGACACATTACTGTGGGCACCCAAGTCTGAAAGTTTTAACCGGTGTTTCATCAGAATCTTCTTATGCCTTTCCTTTTAGTCCATAAACGTACTGTAAGTACAATGCCAATACAGATGCTTAAAAAATACACTTAACATTTGCTTCCTGTTCTTTATGCTAAGATTCTAAGGGAAACCAAAAATCCTACACCTTGGAGAACTGTCATGAAAGATGCTAGAAATATCTGTTTGCCCATTGCAACTATGAACAGGATGGTGAGAAAATCTAAAGAAAATCTTTTATCTGCCAATCAAAAAGAGATGACTGAATTTCAGGTAGTAGAAAGCAGAGTTTTGCATGATTCTATTTTCAAGTAATGATAATGGTCTGAACGATTGGCAGGGCTGGACAAATTGCTGTATCTACTCGCCCATGGCGAGTAGATTTCAGCTGTTCGCCCCGGTTGGCCCATTCACCGGTGCTGCGCGCATGCGCAGTGCCGGTCTGGCGCATGTGCGGTGCGGGGCTGGCGAGTAGATCTCGCCACAGTTTGTCGAGCCCTGATGATCGGGAAATGTCAGTCACACCACCATACTAAAAGTACCATACTAGCACTATGGTACGGCTGCTCTTAGTGAGCAGCTAGAGGCCTTAGGTCCAGGGTGTGCAATAATTTTTGAAGGGGGGCCACTTCAAAAATTTCCAAAGTGGTTGCAGGCTGCCACAGAAGGGGCAGGGTCTCAAGCGGAAGGGGCAAGGCCTCGGGTGGAAGGGGCGAAGCCTTTCAATAGCAGGAGTTGAAAAAGCTTGCGCCTCCCAGGCAACGTGTTAATGGCGGGGCCAGGAGCTATGAGTCCTTTCAACTCCTGCTATTTAAAGGGCTCACGCCTACCCCGCAGCTGCTAACGCGTTAAGGGGCGGGGCCAGGAGCTGCCGCGGGCCGGATGAAAGGGTTAGGCAGGCTGGGACCTTCTCTTCGGTCTTTGTTTGTCTGGCCCAAAAGGGACCTTGGCTTTTCTACACAACATAGTTCATCGTATCTGAAGGATGAAAAATCCAACGGAGGCCCCTCTCTCGCTTTGCAGAGAATTCCAAGTCATTGGTGTTATGGCGCCATCTGGTAGGCCCAAGGAGACAATGTGCATTGAAAGGCCCAGAAGGGGGACTTCACTTGCGCAACCCTGAAAGGGAGCCAAGTTTACAGCTCTTTGTTCCAGCCCCTTTGCTCCTCAGTGGGACAAGGAGGGGAAAATCCACAACAAAACAGGGACAAATTCCAAGGAAAGGGGCGTAAAGAGGCAGAAGAAACAGGAAGGGTCCAGAGCAGTGCTAGATACCCGCATGCCTTCACCTTGTCCTGACTGCAGGCGCCAATGCCAAAAGCCTCCTGGTGACAGCCCCCTTAGTGGATTTTATATGCACATGGGATAAGATGCTGATGCTCATGTTATTGATGGGGTGAAGTGAAATAAGGGGACATAATAATACAATCTCAGCTGCAGGCTTGGGTAGATTTGCACAAGGCCTATGGCAAGTGGCTACGAGGAGAGGATTTCAAAGAGAGGGGTAGTGTGATCTAATCGCTCAGCTAGGAAACTAGTCTTAGCAGCTGTATTTATAAGGAAGTGAATGAAATGGATCTTAAGGAAGGCCAGAGAGGATTTTACATAGTCAAAGTGCTTAATTGGTATGCATGTTGTGCAGGAGAAAGCAGCAATATATGGCCACATCTTCAGTGTGTGAGGAGACGGATGGGGGAAAAGTGGAAGACGACATCAGGGTTACAAGTCTGAGTGACAGGGAGGATCACGGTGTGGCCAATATCAGAAAGAAAAAAAATGAAGAGCTCAGTTTTGCCAGATGAGGGTCAATCAGATGGCAAGACAACCACTGAAGCAGAAGGTATAAAAGTTATTGGTGTGATGAGGACCTAACAGGGAGATCTCTCTTTAAGAGACCGGGGGGAGGAATACGGCAGGAGTGAGTTGTGTCTGAGTCTTTGATGCTAGGCTGAATTAGCAACTCCACACTCAGAAGCTTCTGGAATTCGGGGTGTTTAGTTTGGGGTCTGCTGCAATAGGGCCTGTGTCTGTTTCTGGGGTCAGCCTCCATGAGCAAGCAGGCAGGGCAGCTGCTTTACTGAGGCCATGTGCTCTGGGTGAGCTGGGAGAGGCTGAGCCAGGAGCAGAGAGCAGGCTACTGGTCCCCACCCAGCAGCACTTTGCAGCAGGTAGTGAGGATGTTAACCCTTTACCAAGGCACATGGGCAATGTTGATTGTAGCAAGGGGGAAACTGGGAGGGGAAAAAAAAAATCACTGTTTCTGGTTTAGATGTATGCTTGGAATGCTGTTTTGATTTTAGCCAACCTGTTCTAGTTATCTTTCTGAAGTGGTGGGATTCTTCTGCTTTTCTTTAAATGTAGCAATGGGGAAAGCACCGTTTCTATTTTGTTCTTCTCAGTTTTTGTATTTTCTTGTAACAGGATTTCCTTTAAGTCTGTTCACTTGTGACTTATCTGCGTGGTTAATCAGGGAGCTGGCTGGCTAGCCGTGATCCACAGCAGAGGAAGAGTCTGCCTGGATTCCTACAAGCCAAGCGGAGAGAAGATAGTTCAGACTCACTAGGGTTGCCAAGTGTCCAATATTCAACCAGACAGTCCAGTTTTTGCACCCTCTGTCCGGTAAAAAAAATTCAGAAAATACTGGACATGTGCAATGTCCGGTATTTTCTGGTTTTCCAGCTAGGTGCCCAACGGAAGCCTGGCGTGGGCCGCGATCGGCGGTGGGAGCCTCTGGTTGCATGCAGAAGCCTGGCGGAGGCGGGGGGAGTGGCTGGGAGGTGGGGCCGTGATCGGTGCTGGGAGCGTGTGGTTGCATGCAGAAGCCTGGCGGAGGCGGGGGGAGTGGCTGGGAGGTGGGGCCGTGATCGGTGCTGGGAGCCTGTGGTTGCATGCAGAAGCCTGGCGGGGGTTGGGGGAGTAGCTGGAAGGCGGGGCGCGATCGGCGCTGGGAGCCCTCAGCTGGTTGCGTCTGATGTAGGAGTGACGCCTTGGGGAGGAGGAGAAGCCCCATCCCTGCTCCTGAGCGCTGTTCAAGTGCGTTGTGGCGCCGTAGTCCAGGACAGAAGCCCGCAGGTGCTTTGTAGTTGCATTTAGGCGCCTTCCATGGGCTCTCAGCCAAAACTGACTGGAGTGGATTTTCTGCTTCCTCCCACTGGGACACCCAAAGACCTGGCTATGGGGGAGTCACCTTCCTACCCATGGTCCCCCCGCCCCACCACTGCGTTGCCCTGGGGTTTGCCTCTCTGCTTTGGGTTGCAGGCGGCAGGTTTGCAGAGCAGGCTCTGCTGCCTCCCCCTTCATTCCTAGCTTGGTGGCTCTTGGTAGTAGCCACACAGGGCCTGACCCCCACCTGCTCTGAGATGTGTAATCCGGCCGTGGGAGTGGAGCTGGGCTGGACTCAGGCGCTTTGTGACCCAGGCTCCCTTCTATGGGCAGGGAGCACTGATAAGAGCCACGCTATATGCAGAGCTCTTCTTCAGGTCTGAGAGCAGGGCTCGGTTTTGTGTTGCACCCCCCTCCCCTCAAGCCACGTGCAGGCATCAGCGTTAAGACCTAGCATGTGCGTTCGGTGTTTTTTGTTTTTGTTTTGCTCGACACATTTTTAGCCCGTGTGTTCGGTATTTTTTGGGAGACCATTTGGCAACCCTAGACTCAGCAAATTGTGCAGATTTGGTGATCAAAGACACTGAGACTTAAGTGAACTAAACCTAAGCTTTTGGATCTCTCCGTTTTTTCATACTGAGTTTTGTGCAGACTGAACTGTTCAAATTTTTACTTTTAGTTTTCTCTTTTTTTGTGTTTATTGTAACTGTGAAGATAATGTCTGTAGAGTTATAAAATAGCTGTGTTATGTTGCTCTAGAGGCGATCCGGGCAATTACAGAGCGGTAAGTCTAACTTCAGTACCGGGCAAATTAGTCAAAACAATAGTAAAGAATAAAATTGTGAAGCATGTAGAAGAACATAATTTGTTGGACAAAAGTCAACATGGTTTCTGTAAAGGGAAATCCTGTCTTACTAACCTATTAGAGTTCTTTGAAGGGTTAACAAACATGCGGACAAGGGGATCCAGTAGATATAGTATACTTAGATTTTCAGAAAGCCTTTGACAAGGTCCCTCACCAAAGGCTCTTGTGTAAATTACATGGCCATGGGATAAGGGGGAAGGTCCTTTCTTGGATTGAGAACTGGTTAAAAGACAGGAAACAAAGGGTAGGAATAAATGGTCAATTTTCAGAATGGAGAGGGGTAACCAGTGGTGTCCCCCAAGGGTCAGTCCTAGGACCAATCCTGTTCAACTTATTCATAAATGATCTGGAGAAAGGGGTAAGCAGTGAGGTGGTAAAGTTTGCAGATGATACCAAACTGTTTAGGATAGTCAAGACAGAAGCAGACTGTGAGGACTCCAAGAAGATCTCACCAAACTGAGTGATTGGGCAACAAAATGGCAAATGAAATTTAATGTGGATAAGTGTAAAGTAATGCACATCGGGAAAAATAACCCCAACTATACGTACAGTATGATGGGGGCTAATTTAGCTATGACAAATCAGGAAAGAGATCTTGGAGTTATCGTGGACAGTTCTCTGAAAACTTCCACACAGTGTGCAGCGGCGGTCAAAAGGCAAATAGGATGCTAGGAATTATTAAGAAAGGGATAGAAAATAAGACCCAGAATACCTTACTGCCCCTGTATAAAACTATGGTACGCCCACATCTTGAATACTGTGTACAGATGTGGTCTCCTCACCTCAAAAAGATATTTTGGCCTTGGAAAGGGTTCAGAAAAGGGCAACTAAAATGATTAGGGGTTTGGAAGCAGGTCCCATATGAGGAGAGGTTAAAGCGACTGGGACTTTTCAGTTTAGAAAAGAGGAGACTGAGGGGATATGATAGAGGTGTATAAAATCATGAGTGGTGTGGAAGGGCGATAAAGAAAAGTTATTTATTAGTTCCTAAATAGAAGAACTAGAGGACATCAAATGAAATTAATGGGTAGCAGGTTTAAAACTAATAAAAGAAAGTTCTTCTTCACACAGCGTGTAGTCAGCCTGTGGAACTCCTTGCCGGAGGAGGCTGTGAAGACTAGGACTATAATAGAGTTTAAAGAGAAGCTAGATAATTTCATGGAGGTTAGGTCCATAAAAGGCTATTAGCCAGGGGATAAAATGGTGTCCTTGGCCTCTGTTTGTCAGAGGCTGGAGAGGGATGGCAGGAGACAAATCGCTTGATCATTGTCTTCGGTCCACCCTCTCTGGGGCACCTGGTCTTGGCCACTGTCGGCAGACAGGATACTGGGCTAGATGGACCTTTGGTCTGACCCAGTACGGCCATTCTTATGTTCTTATGTAAAATTAGATATTTTTCATCATAAGATTTTATAAGCGTATTTAATTAAATTCATTTCTTTAGTTGCTTTTGGGACTTTAATGTGGGGAGGCTGATACTGTGCAGTCCCTGCTGAAAATCCTTAGAGTCTGAACTCTGAGTCTCCAGCTACTTTTCTATGGGAGTTGGGTTGGTTTTTTTTGGTTTTTTTAAAGGCCCTGGAGAAGGGCAGTGAAGTCTAGTCTAAATCCTCTCGTTGAGAGAACCTAGTTCAAACATAGTTCCAAGACAAATGGTATAAAATAGTGCTGCAAAAACCACATAAAAATACTGTCTCACCATAACAATCTAAAGATCATACTGTTTCTCAAAATTCGGGCAACCCCTAAATGAAAGTGAACCTGAACAATAACTTAGCTAAACGTCAGGTCACACGCATTAATATAATGAGATGAAGAATATGAAAAGGCCATTCAAAATAGAATTCATTGAGTTAGGAATGCCATGCTTAGCTGCCTTCTAACATATAATTAATGATCCTAGAAACTACGAACTCTCCTGGCTGTCCTGTTCTTTACATTAGATAGGGCAAGCAAGCTGCTGCTTCCACAAATACTGCCTGCCCTTTGAGAAGCTGAAAAGCTTTTTTCCTCTGTTCCATCAGGGACCACACTGCCATTCCCATGACATGCTGAGCTTTGAACCATTACCCAAATCAGAATATAGCAGTTGGCAACCCAATACACATCTCTCATGATGGGCTGGTTATTGGTGAAATGTTAAAGAAAAAGTCATTACCTCTTTCCTACTGCTTCTAATACCCTACCTTCCTCTAGATTATTTATAATCCCCACTAAACCTATCCTCTGTTTATAGCCTTTTAGCACAATAGAAAAATATAAACTATCGGGAGATCTGCTTTGTTTTGTACCACTCCCAGGCATTCCATACAACAAAAGGAAAATCTCTTCCCATCAAAGGGCCTGATCCCATATGAAGCCCTGATTCTCAGAGTCAAGGTTAAAGGATTAAGGCCTGAAGCACTGAGTACCAGAGGAAAGAAAGCCAAATATCAAAAGAAACACAAAAATCAATCCTCTACACCACAGGGGCAGTGTGAAGAACAAGTCAGCTGGGCTGAATCTAAAATTTTCTCTGTGTGGCTCTCAAAAATTAGCACTGTTATAAATGTAATAGCAGTTTTGCAAAGACAAAGCACCCTGGAAAACAACTGAGCTCAATTCAAAATATCATTACACTCTGGAAAGTTTTATGTCACCATAATTTTTTTTCAAATGCATAAAGTCGACTTCAGAGAAAGAGTTCGTCATGTGATGTTATCCTTCTATGAAGTTTGTATTTCTAGAATGTAATATTGGCTTTTTGCTTCAATTCTCTGCATGCTAAAATGCAGCAAAGGTCATAGAAGGTAGAAAGAAGTGGGTTTAGCTTGTGATCATGGCCAGAAATAGCAGGGTATACAAGATTTCCTGTTTTGATTTGGTAGTACCAATGGCTTTTGTTCTTATATCTGAATTGATGGGCAGTACTAAATTTTTAAATGGCTTAATAGTTGCAAGTGTAAGTTCCAAATATTGCTAATGTAAAAGTACCTTCCAGAACTTTTTTGTTTAAATAAGATCTGGCTCAACTTTTCCTATTGAACACCATTTGGGACACAAAAAAATATACATTAAAATATTAGTCTCAGAGGGATAGCAGTGTTAGTCTGTAATTTTAAAAACAAGTCGTCCTATGGCACCTTAGAGACTAACGAAAATGTATAGTATCATGAGCTTTTGTGGGCAAAACCCACTTCTTCAGATGATGAGCTGGAGAGGAATAACAGAAACCAAGTATTTTATAACAGGCAAAAAAAAGTTACTGTCAATTGTAGGACAGGTGCTAATGAGGCTAATTAAGTGGGCTGGAAGTGTCCCTTTTGATGTAAAAATGGAGTGTTAAAGACAAGAGGAGAAATGAAGCAAAAAGCAAACTGTACTAAATATTACATTGTCACTTGTATTAAAATATCAGTTGCTATCATAATTTTTAAAGATACACAGTTACATATAATAAAGGCAATTATATTAAAACTAATTGAGCCATATTTCAAAAAAGTGTTGCAGTTGCATGAAGTGATCTACTAGTTTTTAATGTGTCCTCAAAAGAAGACAACAAACAGCAAGTGTTCTGAAAAACGTCTTTCCTTGTTTCCACGTGTCTGCACAGGAAAGAGCTCCCAGAAAGTATGGTGAGTGAACTTACATGAACTAGGAGATACCTAGAGATTTTGTCACCACACAAGCCAAACTCCCAGGACATTGTCGATTTCAATATATGAAGCCACAAAAATCACAGTAGGAGATTTACCACGCATTATCATTACACATTAATAGGCCTTTGGAATATTCACAAGTGGCTGGTTTTTACTGTGTACAAATTACCAGCGACATACCGTGACCCTTTATCCGACTCTCTTGCCACAAGTGTTCGCTAATTACAAACTTATCTTGCTTTTTAAAGACTTGTTGTAAACCTAGGAAGCTCCAACTTTTCACTAAGACTGACTAACCGGATTTGGCCCGCAGAGACCCTTTTTGCCCACCCCCTGTTCTGTTCAGGAATGTGTATCTGCAGCTAATTCAGCATTAAGCATTTTTTGCCAATACATCAAGTACATTTTTATTAACAAAACTAGAGGGCTTCACCCCCTTCGTGCTACACTCACCAACCACCTGTCTGTCCCCCGCACCCAGATTGTAGCCTCCCCTGCCACCCGTGCCACAGCAGGAGCTGGAGGCCAGCAGGGAACCCAGGGCACCCCCTGAGGAGGGACCAGGAGGTGAACCCCGAGCCATGGCAGAGGCTGGGGGGCCATTATGATGTCACTCTGTCATCCCCCAGGACTTTTTTTTTTTTTTTTTTTTTTTTAAAAAAGAGAGAGAAGTTCCTGCTGAGTTTCCTAGCTGAATAGGCTACCAACTTCCATGTAAAATAATCTGCCACAAAAAGAGAGAAAGCCCTGGTGTTAAAATGGACACTAACAAATGGACAAGCCGTTTCCAGCTACCCACGGTAAAGAAGATTTTATAAGCCGCTTAGAAGCACAGTTGATTTCTGTCGGTTTTAATGCTGTCAATCTGCCAGTTTTAAAAATATTCAGGAGAAAAAAATCCGAGCCAGCTGCATTCAGTAAGTGCATAAAGTTGCCTAAGTGGCACACTGGGTTATTAAATGCACCTCTCGAGACCAGGGAACAACTCATAAATGAATTGGAGTTTGGTGGTCTTAGTCAAACACTGCAAATTCTGGCACGATTGGCAGTTTCTTCTCTAGAGACTCCAGACTGGAATAACAGGAGGTGATGCATGTCCTGATTGAGGAGAATTGACAGATGGCCCCAGGTGTGAAATAACAGGGGTGCTGCAGTTTGCTATGGAGACACACTGGCGGAGTTGTATGTGATGGAGTCCTTGAGGACTGGAAAAGCTGGGGTGCTGCAGGTTAGAACAGAAGTGTATTTGCATAACTGTGTGGGTTTGGGCTTTTTTTAAACAAAGAACATTGTGAAAGAAATCACAAGGCTGGGACCGCAGGAGGGGCTGCAAACCACTCTTTTGCATTTATATTTAATTGTCCTGAATATTTGGACACAAAAGCAAGAGTGTCACGGTACAGCTAGCACAAGATAGATAACAATGCAAACAATCCTAAAGAATGGAGTCAACAATATATATTTAACAAAGAGCAAAGATAACTGTCACCTTCTCTCATAAAATAATAAAGTTATATCGTAAATAAAAATCTTTTAAAAGACGACCCTTGATGGTGTTCCCTCCTGGAACTATCTCCATAACAACGAACATTTCAACAGAGGGAAACTGCTCTTAAATTCTCTGTTTGATATTTCCAGCTAACTAAAAACGTAAGAAGGAAAAACACACAAGGGTGAGATAGATCCACACACACTGATGAGAAAAGTCTTTGACAAAATAAGCGGTTGCAAATTAGATCCGGAAAATCTCTAGTAGTGGAGGAAAAATCCTTTCATGGATACTGTCCATTCAAAGGGCGCCTATCTATGTCACACCTACTTGACACTAATTTTGTCAAGTGTTCCTATGTCAAACATGTGCAGGTGAGTTTGCTACGGAGATGCACCGGCAGAGCTGTGATGGAGTCCTTGAGGACTGGAAAAGCCGGGGTGCTGCAGGTTAGAACAGCATTGCTGTAAGTCCCAGAAATTGATTAGCAGAGGGTGCTCTGTGTCAGAACGGAACCGTGTGCATTGACAGATAGCTGAGGGGACCGAGCAATACAACAGCAAGGACTGCTCTAGGTTAGAATTTAAGCACCCAGAAGAGTTAAAAGGAAAGGTATTTGCACAACCTGGCTCTAGTCCAAGCTATTAGACAGCCCTCATTCCATTTCAGATTCACAATTATAATTAAACAAAGGGGAAAGTAGTGGATTATTTTAAAATTCCACTCTCCCAGATGCAGTTATCAGGAGTATGCCCACTGCTGTGCCATGCAAATTGACCCTCCTGATAAGCAGGGAGTGGGTATTTGAGCATGTACCAGGCATTGGCACCTGAGCGGCAGAATTTTTTTTTTTTAAAGCTGTTGTAAGCTAATCAAATACAGTAGGTAATGCTTATAAAGAATTTCTACAAACTGAATTTTCCTCTAACTTTATCTCTCTCTGGCTGAAGATCTGTCCTGGACTCTCACATGTGCACAAGAAGCTGGTGAAAGGCCATGCCCCCCCACTGCTCTGCCTCAGAGAACTGAAGATCCTGCAACTAGTTTCTTCAGCTTCCTAGAGATGGCCAATCTATAGATCAGCAGATGAGCGTTCTTCCCAGATGCATTCTTCTTTCTGTGTACACCTCAAGTGACAAATTCAGCATTACACACTCACATCAGGACAATCCAAGCAGGCAGAGATGAGCAACAGTTGTTGAAAGGTTTTGATAATTAGTGAAACTGAAAAGGGGTACTTATGGCAGAAGAAACCAAACACACAAATCCATTCAGAAGTTGGGTACATTTAAAGTGCTCCCTAGACTCAAAGTTTTCCCTTCCACAAACAGGCAGATTGCCATGAATAACTCAGACCGAAATCAGCCTCTTCTCTGTATTTGCTCTTGAAATCTCTTCTTCAAGTAGGTAAAAAATTATGCCCTACAGGAGATGACAAGATGCCTTGAAAGTACATACCTCATTTCTGACTACAATTACCTTTCGCTAGCTTGGCACAGCTGCGTGCTCCTATTTGCTTTTGTTTTTCCATTAAGGGCTCGTCCATTATTTGTATCCACCCTATGCATGCCAATGATGCACATTCCCTAGCCTACGATTCTTTCCACAGATAATAGAGAATAAATTGCAATTAGATTTTGGTAATTGTAGATAATTAACTCAAAATGAGCTGTTAATTATAAAAATCTATGTTTTTCGGTTCTTGATTGTATTATTTATTTTACTTGTAAATTCCAATGTCTCACTTGAGCAAGTTTAATATTTTAAATACTTTTAGCAATTTTAAAAAAAATACCAAGAGAATTTGAAACTGAGCATTGTTTATTTGAAAATTAAAATTAAGTTTCAGGGAAGTTCCCTTGAGAAGCTCACACAAACTGGAAGATAAACAGGGATGGTTTTCCATCATGATACTTGATAATATTTTCTATAGCAAAAAGACGCTGGCATTTCAATACAACTGCCAGATTGTTCAGAAGAGAACAGTTCTCCCCTCCCATCCCAGTGACACTCACACGCACCCTTTTCTGAGACTGAAAAAAAATCAAATGCATATAAACGAGACAAATGGACTTGTCTGTGTAGCCTCTTCTAGCCTTACATAAGATTAAATTATTTAAGAAGCATTCATCTGGTAACCTTTGCAAAACTGAAGACTGACTACAGGAAATAAACTTTCAAATACTTGGCTGCCAAACTCTGGGACCAGCTGGCGCTGTGACTTGGGACTACAGAAATGCATATTAACTTTGAAAAATAACTGTGGGTTTAATCAAGAGAATGAGAAAGCGAGAGAAAGGGGAAAAAAACATGAAATCTGGAGCTCATTTCGTAAACAACACTTTTTCTTCATTTCCCCCTTATATTAAGTAGATTTTTGCAGGTTTTAGCAACCTATTGCAAAAAGGCCTGCAGATGTTCTAGGTTACATTTCTCCTCAGAGTACAATGCTAGACTATATTTAACTAGATTTATTTTCTGAACCTCCTTTGCTACAGGGATCATGAGATCACATGGGTTTTATAAAAAAGAAGGGGAAAAAGAGGTGATCACTTTTAGTACTTTCCTAATTTGTGGTGATAAGTTTAAAATACAATAGAGTCGACTGCCTGTTAACACAAATGTGACTGGATAATCATTAACTCGGACGGGAGAAAGAGCAAACTATGGAGTCCGTGAGGAAGGTATCTCACCCCACTGATGTACTAATTGAGATAGAATGCATGAGATGAAAGAGTTGAAGGTGTTGACATGACCCTGTCACTGTTCCACAAGGTTTAGTACACATGGCAACACCATTAAACAGCTGTTTACATTTTTTTATTGAAGATACTGAAAGAAGGAAGAACAGTTCAAGCAACTGAAATGCAAGGTATTTAGGGTTGCCAGATGGTTTAACAAAAAATACCGAACACCCCCTCCACCCCCAAAATAAAACACTGGGAAAAAATTCTATTGAGGAGAAAAACCGGGGAAGACCAAAGTTGTTGAAGGGGGAAAAAAAAGGAAAAAAGGACCCTGAGACCCCGAGAGGAGTTAAGCAAAAAAACCAAACAAACAGCGTGGCCCCTTTAAGAAACGCTTTGCTTTTGAGGATTTTTGGCCCTAACAGGCTACCGGCGGCCGCCCGCCCGCCATCTTGCCTCCCTGTGCCGGGCCGGACAGCTCCCCTGCAGAACCCGGTAAGCACCCGGGATTTTCGCCTCCTGGCCGGGAAAAAAAAAATCAGAAATTACCGGTCATTTTAGGGTGCCCAGTATCTTCTGAATTTTTTTTACCGGACAGGAGGCGAAAATCCCAGACTGTCCGGTTCAATAACGGACACCTGGCAACCCTAAAGGCTTTTATTTTAACAACAGCCACAATCCATTTGGCGGGTGAGGATTTTAGAAGGAAAATACCAGTTGCCTGACGGGCTTCCTTTTGAGCAGGCGAGTAGTCGCTGCACCCCTCGCTTACATCTCTTCTTGTAATCTCACTGATGGAAGAACAGATGCATAATATACCTCATACACCTGTCCCATGTAGTAGCACTTAGCCCACTTACAGAGAGAGAATGAGTCTGCTCTACATGCAGTAGAGGCTCATGTACTAAGCTCCAAAAGTCGCAGGTTCGGTTCTGCCTGTCGGCGTTTCAATAGCACATGCTCTTATTAGCCACTCTAAGAACTGGCAAACTTTTACCAGCAGTGGGCTGTATAGGGCAGAGGAGGGCAAAATATGGCCCCATCGGCTGTATTGGGCTTGCTAAGATGCCAGATCCAGCACACAGTCCAGCCCCCGCAGAAAGCTGTTGGCTGCAGGGGCCATGTGCTTCTCTGAGCCCTGCAGCACAATCATAAGGGTCCCATCGTCCAGAAACTGGCGAATGGGAGCTGCTTGGCCTGTATTTGCAGGGCAGGCTGTGGGTGAAGTACCCCCAACCCCTCACCTGCCCGGCTCGTGGCACTCAGAGAAGTACATGGTCCTCACAGCCAGCTGTACTTTGAGCGGTGTGCAGGAGCAAGGAAGGCAGGGAGCCAGCCTGAGGGGCCTGCTGGGCTTCTGGTTGGGAGCCGCCTCGGTAAGTGCCTCCTGGCCAGTTCCTCCCTCCCCTCCCTACACACCTGGCCCAGGTCACAACCCAAACCCTCTGCACTCCCACTCCTGCACCCAAACCCCCTCCCAGACCCTATACCTCAATCTTCTACACCAGATCACAACCCTCCCAGACCCTGTACCCCTCCTCCAGGTCAGACTCCTCTCCTGCAACCATACCCTCTCTCAGTTCCCAGCCCCAGGTCACAATTCCCTCCTTCATCCACCCTCTCCCCCAGACCCCACACTCCCTCCTGCACCCCACCCCAGACCTTGCACCTCCTCCATTAATAGCATGGAAGTGCGCGGCTGTTGACCATTCACCAAATTCTTGTAATGAGTGCCTCCCCTTCCCCTCAAAAATGATTGCCCACCCCTCGTTTAGGGCATTCTTTCTAACTGCCTCTTTCTGGTCACAGACATTTAGTGAGGTTACAAAATATACACTCTTGACCAGCTAAGCCAGACTCTTTTGTTTTCGGTTTCATAAGGGGGGGCGGGATGGGCAGGAGAAGAAATAAGGTGTGAAAGGAAAAAGACACATCGGGCGGGAGTATGTGAGACAAAGTGTCACATTCCAAGTGGTGGTCAGCATGTAACTAAAGCCAGCAGATGTCACCTTGGTCCCTCTCTTTCTGGCCTGGTTTGATCAGGGCATTTCTTTGGATGAGAATGACGGAGGTCCAGGATCCAAAGACATGGTGGGGATGGCAGCCATGATGGTGAAGTTTGCTCTTTCCAGTTTTCAGTGAGCCAACATTGTGGAAACCAGCGCTCCCCACAGCAGGGTTGATATGAATGGAGATTGCCTATCTCCTAGAACTGGAAGGAACCTCGAAAGGTCATCGAGTCCAGTCCCCTGCCTTCACAGCAGGGTTCCCTCAAAGGTTGTCCATCAGCAGTGAGTTTTATCTTGTGCACCCTTACTGAGGTCATGTGCCACCGCGGCACCCACCAGTTACTAACAAAATTACACGTGCACGCTCTCACACACACTATAAATATATATAATTTAAAATTGTTGTGTAAGAAAAACTAAAACACTGGATAATTAACGAGGTGCAAGACCCTGCACCCACCCACCCTGAAAACCTCCCAGCTTGCTGGCTCCTGCCCCCAACACACACTGTGCCCCCATCAGGACCACACACAGCCAGCTGGTACCGGTATAGGCCTGGCTAACTGCCTACCCCCACACACACATTGTAGTTGTGCCCAGCCTTGCAATCTGTCTTCTCTCCCCCACCCCCATATGCCACCAGTATATAAGCCAGGGCCATGCTATCTGCCCCCCAAAACACAAACAGCCAGGACCTGAGCCTAGGGCTCACAGCCCAAGCACCACTACTCAGAGACCTGAGTCTAGCCCCTCATCTCGCCTGTTCCCAACCCTGCACCTTGCCCTCCATCCCCCACCCTGGAATTTACCTGTGCCTAGTACCTCTGACTCCCACAGACGGCTGGTGCCTTTGCCCCCAATCCGGCCAGCTTCTCTGCCAGGTCCCCCGCTGTCCTTGGCCCCTCTGGTACAACCCCGGTACCTACTTCACCACTCTCCTGCCCAGGCTCCCATGCAGCTCGTGGCTCTTCTGGCCCCGGCCGCCGCAGCAGCCTCCTGCTTTGCAGCTTGCAGCTCCTCCAGCCCCGGCCGCTGCTGCAGCCTTCCACCATGTGGCTCACAGCTCCTCTGGCCCCAGCCATGCAGCAGCCTCCCGCCATGCAGCTCCTCTGGCCCCAGCAGCCTCCTGCCGCCTGCCACATGGCTTCGCAGCTCTGCGTCGGAGGTAGACATTTTTTCTGCACGCAGCTTAGAGGGAACCCTGCCTCACAGAGTCTTTTTCTTAAAAGGAACCCAAAAGGGAGTGATGGGTGAAATAGCCCATCCCTGCATTATTTTGTCCAGGGCTTATTTCCAACACACCAGTGTTGGTGCATTGATTGCATCTCATGCTGTCTGTGTTTACAGAATCCTTGAATTAGACCAGTAAGCTTTTTGGATTGGACTAATTCACCCTCTTCTTGAACTTCTTTGCAGCCACATTTATTATAGTTTAGTGCAACATTTTATAAACTTTCATTCACTTCTCACTGTTGAGCTCACAATTAAGGTAAATTTGAAGGCCCAATTATCACACTATCATCCCAGCCCCAACCAAGGGTGAAGAAAAGAAAATATAGAAGGAAATTACTATCAGTCAATCAGTCACCAGGCAGCAAAGCAAAAACACCTAAGCCATGGCTGGTACGCAAATTTCTCACTGGAAAGTCCTGCTGGGGGGAATTTCTGGGCCAGCAGCAGGTGCTGCCTTCCCTGACTGCTGCACACATTTACCTGGGTTCTGCTGCTTGCTAGCCATGATTTGCTGGGATGAGAACAGGATTCATCGGGTCAGAGACTACAGGGTTGGCTCGGGATGAGCCAACACACTGCTGAGTCTATGTCTGTGATGCCCAGTCAATGTGTGGAGGTAGGAGGAGAGGAATGACCAGTAGGAAGGTGCTCCTCACACAAGAGTTCTTGTCTGGCAGCATGCTTTAGAACATTAGACGTGAGGACGGTTTTTCTTTGGCGTCGGGAAGCCTGTACATTTTCTTATTCTTTCCTGCTTTGCAGAGAAGAGGTCTTGCACACAGTCTTTGACCAGTAGCTCAGGGCCAGAAGATGATCTACAACGCCAACCTGACTGAGGTCTAGCGGGAGACTGCACTGATAGTCAGGTCAGAAAGCACAAAGGGGAGGTGTATCTTTAGAAACAAAAGATTTTCCTGCTCAGAGTTGGAGTGAGGAAAGGCCAGGTGATCCGTAAGTGCCATTAACATATAGAATGACCTTGTAGACTTCCTCCAGTCTCTGAGAAGTGCAACAGCTACCCCCACCCACTCAGAACTCCCAAATGACTTCAGAAAACACAGAAGTTGACATGACTTCATTGGGAATTTTGCATGAGAAAAGACTAGTGGATCAGGTTTAAACTCAATATCATAGATGTAAGCAGGGTCTGAATCAATGCTTCCATTGCAGCCAGCTGGAATGGGAGAGGAATCATGGGTGTGGTTATGTTCACCCAGTTTACTTAGGTCTGATAGGTATTCAACAGTTGTTATGTAAATACAGTTCACACTGGAATGGGAAAGAAATCCTGGGTATGGTTATGTAAATACAGTTCCCTCAGTTTTGCTTAGGCCTGCTTGATATTCAATTGTTAAAAGGTGTTTTGTGTATTGTTACCAATTTGGCTGTTGTGGTGTCACAAACTGTGTTAACACTAAATGTAGGAACTGTAAGATATGACCGCCAATGCTTGCAGTTATTGGGCGCTGCAGGGTGAGCGGGGCGTGAGCTTCAGTCCCTGCTCACGCCATTTCCCCGCTGTACCTCTGGCTCCCCTACCCCTCGCGGAGACAGTGCTATGAGGATCTGTCTTTTAAGCCGGCTCCTCCCAGCACCAGCTTCTGCTCCCTGCCCCCCACCCCGGCCCTCTGCTGCCTCTAATAGAGGCAGCAAGGTGGGGAAGCAACTAGTCGAGTCACTACTTGACTATCCAATAAGCTTATGCTTATTGGATCGTTGACTACATTCCTAATTCCAGGTGGCCGGCAGGAACAGCACGTAGGTGACATTACCATATATTCAACGAGGGAAGACATCATGATATCCCTATGAACTCTGGGTCTGCACTGACTGCACAGAGCTGTGAGTGGGGTGTTTCAAGTGAGGGGAAAGTACACTATGTGAGTTGGAGATTGAACAAAAGATCTTTAAGCAAAAGACTCTGCCCTGTGGACTCCAGGGATGGTACCTTGCGTACAGGTTTTCCTTGTTTGCGTGTGTTTCTGTAGGTTACAGTTATTGAACAGATTGTTTCGATCTCCAACTCGGTGCTTGCAAGAAGGGAAGAATTGCCTCTAAAGGCACCCACTGGCTTGGCTGCAATTTTCCCAGTTGACTGGGTGGGGACTCGAACCAGTTTGGTTACACTGTTGAAAACCCCCACCCTCGGATACTGAACCCGGCCCCTCTGGTTGTCAACTGCTACCAACAGAAGGCTTACATACATTATTAATTACATGATCTAAAGAGATGGGACAATAAAGGACAGCACCATTGCTACTCTAAAGAGGAGGACCTGAGGGGTAGACAGACTCAGGGGTACACTCACACTGCATTCAAGCCCTCCTGGATGGCCTGTGTCAGCTGATTCGGGCTATAGAGCTGCATTGTAGGCATACAGGCTCTTGGACCCCTTGAAGGGGGAGTGTTCTAGACAGTCTAGGGTTCCTACTTACTCTGCAATTTTATAGTCCTGCAGCATGAGCCAGAATCACACACACAGTGACACGGAAGCCAGCTCTCCTGAGATCCCATCAACCTCTTTAACCACAATGCCGGCCTCTCTTTTAGTTATGAATACATTTTCTGGAGACTAAGTTAGACTAGTTCATGGGGTCTTTCCTGGGTTAGCATTTAACCCAAACCCAATTGAAGTACAGGCCAAAAATATGCATGTGGCGGCAAGTAACATCTTTTTGAAAATGAAGCAAATACACCAACACTTAGAAGCACTTTCTAGTGGTTTAAAGAAAATGAAAGATTACCTTAGCCCCCTGCCAGTACCGTTCATCATAAGGGCTGGTCCCCCCGGCCCACCTGGAGTTTCGTCAGCGACTACTTCTGAATCAGGAGCTTGGCCCTTAAATCTGGAAAGGAGAATTTAGTTAGCTTTGCATCTTGGAGAGGCTGTTGTGCTGTAGCTATCCCTAGACCCTCAACACACAGAAAAGGGTGAACTCTGCTCAGAGCACTTCACACAGAGAAGCTTTCACAAAACACCTCCATTTTCTCTCCCGGTCCCCCTAGCTTCGGAGAGACAGCTTCCACCTGCTGCCTTTGTTTCCATGGGCTGTGGTTGACAAAATTATTTACTTCTACTGATTACAAACCACTTGCTCTTGAGAAACTGGAGACTGAATATTATGGCAAATGTTTGATCTTCAGCACATGGAGGGGTACCCTAGCACCAGACAAGCACTCAAGGGCAGCATGAAAACTGCATGCAGTATCGGAGATTGCAGCTATTCTCCAGCTTTAAGATGGTCATGATGTCCTGGGAGCTACAGGTCTCAGCAGATGATGTTCCTTCTTTCATAGACTCATAGAGCTGGAAGAGACCTCAGAGGTCATCAAGTCTAGCCCCCTGCACAAAGTAGGGCCAATCCCAACTAAATCATCCCAGCCAGGGCTTTGTCAAGCCAGGACTTAAAAACCTCTAGGGATGGAGATTCCACCCCCTTCCTAGGGAACCCATCCCAGTGCTTCACCACCCTTCTAGGGAAATAGTTTTTCCTACTATCCAACCTGGACCTCTCCCACCACAACTTGAGACCATTGCTCCTTGTTCTGCCATCTGTCACTATTGAGAACAGCCTCTCTCCATCCTCTTTGGAACCTCCCTTCAAGAAGGTGAAGGCTGCTATCAAATCCCCTCCCACTCTTCTCTTCTGCATACTAAACAAACCCAAATCCCTCAGTGTCTCCTCATAGGTCATGTGCTCCAGCCCCCTAATCATTTTGGTCACCCTCCGCTGGACCCTCTCCAATGTGTCCACATCCTTTCTGTAGTGGGGGGCCCAGAACTGGACACAATACTCCAAATGTGGCTCACTAGAGCAGAATAAAGGGGAATAATCGCTTCTCTAGATCTGCTGGCAATGCTCCTCCTAATGAACCCTAATATGCCGTTGGCCTTCTTGGCTACAAGAGCACATTGTTGACTCATATCCAGCTTCTCATCCACTGTAACCCCAGGTCCTTTTCTGCAGAACTGCTACTTAGCTGGTTGGTCCCCAGCCTGTAACAATGCTTGGGATTCTTCCATCCCAAGTGCAGGACTCTGCACTTGTCCTTGTTGAACCTCATCAGATTTCTTTTGGCCCAATCCTCTAATCTGTCTTGGTCACTCTGGACCCTATCCCTGCCCTCCAGCGTATCTACCTCTCCCCCTAGCTTAGTGTCATCTGCAAACTTGCTGAGGGTGCAATCCATCCCCTCATCTAGGTCATTAATAAAGATGTTGAACAAAACCGACCGTAGAACCAGTCCTGGGGGCACTCCGCTAGAAACCGACCACCAACCTGACATTAAGCCATTAATCACTACTCATTGGGCCCGACAGTCTAACCAGCTTTCTATCCATCTTACAGTCCATTTATCCAATCCATACTCCCTTAACTTGCTGGCAAGAATATTGTGGGAGACCGTATCAAAAGCTTTGCTAAAGTCAAGGTATATCCAACCACTGACTTTCTCATATTCACAGAGCCAGTTACCTCATCATAGAAGCTAATCAGATTGGTCAGGCATGGCTTGCCCTTTGTGAATCCAAGTTGACTATTCCTGATCACTTTCCCCTCTTCCAAGTGCCTCAAAATGGATTCCTTGAGGATCCCCTCTATGATTTTTCCAGGGACTGAGGTAAGGCTGACTGGTCTGTAGTTCCCTGGGTTGTCCTCCTTCCCTTTTTTAAAAGATGGGCACTACATTTGCCTTTTTCCAATCACCCAGGATCTCTCCCGATCTCCATGAGTTTTCAAAGATAATAGCCAAAGGCTCTGCAATGACATTTGCCAACTCCCTGAGTACCCTCGGATGCATTAAATCCGGACCCATGGATTTGTGTACGTCTAGCTTTTCTAAATAGTTCCTAACCTGTTCTTTCTCCACCGAGGGCTGCCCACCTCCTTCCCATTCTGAGTTGCCTAGTGCAGTAGTATGGGAGCTGACCTTGTCTGTGAAGACAGACTATTTATCTGAGTATCTTCTCTGTTTGGATCAAGATGGAAAATAGCATGCTGGTAAGTTTCCCTTTCTGTTTGTATAGTGATCCAATTTCTGGTCTTTGTAGAGAGTAACAGAAAGAACCTTAAACCTGCCACTGAGCCAGGATTGAAGGTGGCCTCTTCTCTACCTCAAGCCAGCATAATTTTGGGCTGCCCTGAAGTGTAATTAAACACACCCGCCCTATTAAAAGGAAGCCACCTCTGGTAGGAGAAGTGGAATCTATTATACAAGTAGAGCACATGGGATTGAAGAATACTGTGTCCACTGGAAACAGGTCCCATATGAAAAGAGGTTAAAATGACTGGGACTTTTCAGTTTAGAAAAGAGGAGACTGAGGGGGGATATGATAGAGGTGTATAAAATCATGAGTGGTGTGGAGAGGGCCGATAAAGAAAAGTTATTTATTAGTTCCCTAAATAGAAGAACTAGAGGACACCAAATGAAATTAATGGGTAGCAGGTTTAAAACTAATAAAAGAAAGTTCTTCTTCACACAGCGTAGTCAGCCTGTGGAACTCCTTGCCAGAGGAGGCTGTGAAGGCTAGGAATATAACAGAGTTTAAAGAGAAGCTAGATAATTTCATGGAGGTTAGGTCCATAAAAGGCTATTAGCCAGGGGATAAAATGGTGTCCTTGGCCTCTGTTTGTCAGAGGCTGGAGAGGGATGGCAGGAGACAAATCGCTTGATCATTGTCTTCGGTCCACCCCCTCTGGGGCACCTGGTGCTGGCCACTGTCGGCAGACAGGATACTGGGCTAGATGGACCTTTGGTCTGACCCGGTACGGCCGTTCTTATGTTCTTATGAGGTGGCAAAATCTGCAGATGATACAAAACTGCTCAACATAGTTAAGTTGAAAGCAGACTCTGAAGAGTTACAAAGGGGTGTCTCAAAACTGGGTGACTGGCAGATGAAATTCAATGTTGATAAATGAAAATTAATGTGCATTGGAAAACATAATCCCAACTATACATATAAAATGATGGGGTCTAAATTAGCTGTTACCACTCAAGAAAGATCTTGGAGTCATAGTAGATAGTGCTCTCAAAACATCCACTCAAAGTGCAGCTGCAGTCCAAAAAGCTAACAACATGCTGGGAGTCACTAGAAAAGGGATAGATAATAAGACAGAATATATCATATTGACTCTACAGATATCCATGGTATCCCCCACATCTTCAGTACTGTGGGGAGGTCTGGTTGCCTCATTGCAAAAACAGATATACTAAATTAGAAAAGGGCAATAAAATGATTAGGGGTATGGAACTGCTTCTATATGAGGAAAGATTAATAACGTGAACTTTTCAGCTTGGAAAAGAGATGACAAAGGAGAGATATGATGGAGGACTATAAAATCATGACTGGTGTGGAAAAAGTAAATCAGGAAGCGTTATTTACTCCTTCTCATAGCACAAGAACATGGGGTCACCAAATGAAATTAATAGGCGGATGGTTTAAATCAAACAAGAAGTTTTTCTTCATGCAGCACACTGTCAACCTGTGGAACTCCTTGCCAGAGGATGTTCTGAAGACCAGGACTTTAACAGGGTTCAAAAAAGAACTAGATAAATTCATAGAGGAAAGGTCCATTAATGGCTATTAGCCAGGTTGAGCTGCGATGCAAAACCATGCTCTGAAGTGTCCCTAGTCCATTTGCCAGAAGCTGGGACTGGACGACAGAGGATGGATTGTTCCATGATTCCCTGCTCTGTACATTCCCTCCAAAGCACCAGGCATTGGCCACTGTTGTAAGAAAGAATACTAGAAGGACCACTGGCTGGATCCAAACTGACTGTTCTTATGAATACATCTATTCCCACCTGCCTTCCCACCACAAATTATAATCCTTTGTTTGTGACCTCTATCATTTCCAACTGTGATGGAGTGTTCCCCCCACACCTGCCTGGAAAGGGTTAATACAGATGGAAAATCTGAGGGGAGTCATGTGGCCAAGTCATCACATGACTGAGGGAGCGAGTCCAGCTGAGGAGGAATGATCTCGGCTGGGACTATAAAGACAGGAAATTGGAAATACAGCGGGCTACTAGGAGAGTCTGCAGTTGTTCCCTGAGAGAAGGGAGGTGCAAGCCCAAAAACACAGAGGAGGGGAGAGCCAGGAAGGTAGGGCAGGGCTGAGGTAAAGGCACTATGGTCTACGGGCAATAGGCCTTGATGGCTCTGAGCCAGAACTCAGAGCAGAGGCTGGGCCTGGATTCTCCTGCCAGCCATTAAGGGAGTGGCACGACGAGGCAGTGAAAGGAAGACTGCCTACGGCTGCTGGAGAGGAAAGATTTTCCAGTACTCTAAGGAGAAAGCCATTTGGTGGCCAGGCTGGTTGGCTAAGCCACATCGAGGCAGCTCGTGGGAGTTAGACAGACCAAGAGAAGAGATGGAGAGATGGTGTACAGACACCGCAAGGGGTGTCAACCTCATGAGCTATGCCCCAGTGACCTCAGAGGAAGTACCAGTCCAGTGGGGAGGGGTGTTCCCTGTCACCCCAACGCACAGACAGTTGTGACTGCCTCCGATCAAACATGCATTTGAAAGCTAAACATACGCAATCCAAAAATTTATTTTTATATATAAAAGCAGCAGAGAAAGTTGCTTAGAGTACAAGTTATTCAGGCAAAACACGTCAGCTCTAATAATCCCTTTTAATACTTGAAAAGCAGTTGTGGGGCTGGTGGGAAGGGAGAGAATGCATGCGTGGGATGCAGGTCATGTCATGCAGAATCTTGAGGGATCCCCTAGTCAGTGACGCTTTTAAAGTAACATCTACATCAAAGCTCTCATCAAATCCTCTTGCTGCTCCCTTTAGGAGACTGCTAACATCCATTCATTCCTCCCTCTCCCTTCCACTGAAATCCGCATATTCAGCTGTGTTGTAGCCTGTCTTTCTCAAGTAACTTTCTCTTTTGTAGTTTCAATACGTCCCCTCTGACTCCTCCCCGTTGCCAGTCTACATGATTTAGTAGCAACATTTTATTCTTCCCTCCTACCACTGTCAAACCCTCACACAAATATCTCCCTGGGCTCACACTCACCTTCTGCATCGAGTGAAAGGATCTCATTTTCACTTCAACATGCTGCGCAGTTCTGACCCGCCTATATCACTGTTCCAATTGCCTCTTCCTCACTAGGCTTCCTGCGGCTTAAGCATCTCCCCTGCCTCCACCCCAATGACAGTCTTGTATCTTCTTTCCACTTATCTTTGTGTCTTTTCCCACAGCGCCTCTAACTCGATTCTCAGGCCTCTTTTCTATACTTCCCAGAAAACCACCTCCCTGTTTAAATCTCTCTTGAAACCCACTTTTCCCAGGTAACCTTTCCTCCAACACCATCCAGAATTCAAGTCTGGAGTCTCAGTTGGGGTTTTCATGTAAATCAGATGTGGATAATACAGAGACACACATAATCCCTTGACTGAAGAACCACATCTTCCCTTATGGGTAAAACATCAGTACTCAAATCTACACAGCTTACATTTCCTTCTACTCCTCTTCCTGCTTCCTTTGTCTTCTCTAACACTTTAGCCTTACTGCTCTTGTTATCTTTCTCCCACTCATGGTTTTGGCACCTTCTATGATGCTGTTCCTTCACCTTAAACTCTTTATTCTAGTGCACTAATGCACTCGCTCCTCCTTCAAATCCTCCTCAAAGTTAATTTCTTCTGTCAATTTTCCTCCCTTATTCTGGACCAACAGTCCTCACACTCTTCTTTACCTTAATGGTCATCCCACGTTTAGCATTGTGGCTATAGTCTCATCTCGTTTAAATTACAAGTTCCTTAGGGCACAGAGCATATTTTACTCTGTTTCTCAATGCTCCATATAAATGTTTGGTGCCACAGAAATTCCTTACTAAAAATTATCCTATATCTATAAACCTCACAAACTCACCTGTTGTAATCCAGCCTGGATTGGTGTAGCTGTTGCTGCTTCAGAAGTAGTTTTGCTTCCTGCTTAGCGAGCAAATGCTGAAGACGTTCCTTTTCAACTTCCAGCTCCATTTTCTGCAGCAGAAGCTGCTGCCTTCTTTCCTCAGAGAGCCTTTTACTGTGCTCGGTTTCTTTTGATCCTGAGTCCACACTATCATTCATCCCAGGCACTCGAGAAAGCCTCGGGTAATCCCAGGTTTCAGGAAGTGGCCCAGAATGTCTTTTGGGTACATGGCTGACCTTTTGGTTATCCCAAACATTCTCTGAGCTTCCTGGCTGGCTACAGGCACAATGACTCATTTGCTGAGAACAAGAGTTCTGAAAATCACTCATCCTCTGGCCCACATCAGGAGCCACGTGTGTGGGGTATGGGGCACTTGGCGTTGCTGACAGCATCCTATTGTTACATTTTCGATGAAAGCCATTTTCCACTGGACATTCATTCAGAACTTCCTTTTGGTTGTAGTGGGTCGCGGTCCCATATGCATGATTATTTCTACAGTGCTGAGGTATTGAAAACAGGACTGGACTTCCAGGCTGTGATGTTTTATTGTTCTTGTGTAACGTCTGTGGTCTTGCTACACTTAGATAGGAACCATCCAGTTCCAAAGGAGGCAGCTGGCACGGACTCTTCTTGTTGGACACCTACAATAAGAGAAACAAGCTATCATCTTGCAAATTGTAACACAGTGTGTTAAATTGTATTGTTCAGTAGCAAAATTTGTTTCTCGCCATCAGTTCACAGAGTAAAGCTGTCATGCGGGTACTGAGAGATTCAATGCATTGTGCTGATGGGCACCTAGCAAGACTCATACAATGTTTATCAAAAGGCAGAGATAAGCCTGCTATCAAATCTACATTTCAATCAGGCTACACAAGTGCAATAAATAAGAAACTACTGTCTGCAGGATCCTCCTCACAAACAAGCAGCTTCAGAGTACCAAGTAGTTGTGAGTATCTAGGGTTACATAAAATCAACTTGAAGAGTGGCAAAAAACATTAAATGTTAATGTATGAAAATGTTTAATTTTGAATGCCGAGCCAAAAAATCCATTCAGCCACTATAAATACTCTTTGATTGGCCATTACACGGCAGGAGATTTGATGTAAAACATTTCACCTTGCACTGAATGGGATATTACTTACCGCCGGAAATTTGATGAGAGTTTTTGAAATGTCTTTACAGAAACACAGATAAAAACCGACTACTTTCTGTAAAATATGGTTCTACTTCAAACGCTGTCATTTAAATAAAAAACATGTTTAAATTCAGCTATAAACGTAAGTGATTTTTCAATTAAGTTGGGCAAGTGATTATACTCTGATAAAAAGAAAGAAAGCAGAAAAAAGACAGTTGTAATTCACATTTGTCTTCCCAATGAAAAGCGAACTATAGTGGGTTTGTTCTACTCATGGCTATTATGTAATGGACATCACAATCCAGATTTTATCCTGGAGTATCCTTGCACTGCGGTTTGTCTCGGCTGTTAAGCATTTGTGTTGCTGTGCACATCAGAACAGCAGTGAATCACTCACAGCTCTTTTTCTCGACGTGTGCGTTAATTTCAGTAACATATTGCATTTAAACTCTGTCTCAGCCCTCAGGCCCTTTGTCAAAGATTTAATTTTGTTTAATTGCAGAAGCCAGGTTTGTTAAAGATAAACAAACCACTTTAGCAGCAGCTAGCAAGTTGAAATTTGGTGGTCAATGATGAGCAGAAAATTACTTTGTGTATTCTGGTAGCACACACAATGGATTAGTGGCAGTACATATGCGCTGGGAGACAATCTCTGTCCCAAAGAGTTTATATTTAAGAATGCAAACAACATACTAAGGGTTGGAGAGGAATGTAATCCAACTATATACGTTTTTGCATGCATTATTACATTCTTTATATAAACAATCACATCAACTCTATTTGCCTGCCCCTCAGCTCCCTCATTTTGAAGTTTTGTGCAGGCCGCATAGAAAAGACCAGGCAGATTATCCCCAAAATACTGATCTATGATTCAGTTTTGTTTTCACAAAAATTTATTCTTCGGTTCTACCAAGAGTGAAAGTCATGCACGCCACATGAAGTCCAATGCGTTGGTGGCATCTGCATTAGCGTCAGTGCTAAATGGGTATGAAAAGTTTGATGCTTTGGACTGGGTGACAAGTGCAGGACATTAAAATATTTCAGAAGTCAGAGGCTGACGGGCCACCTACCAGAATTGCACCATGCTTCCAGAAGACAAGCAGAGTTGTTTGTTTTTATTTGTTTGATGCCATCGCTGTGCATGATGATTTCACAGACAAATAAAAACACAGTTCCCTGTCCCATGGACTTTATCATCTCAATTAGACACCACACAAAAAAGGATTTGGGGAAACAAATAAAAGATGGAGTGCATGATTATAGGATATACTGTATATGAGACAAGAGACCATGAGATAATCCTGTAGCTACCTGTTACACATCTCAAGTCTCACCTTACCAAGTTTAGGTCATTCCTGGGAATGGGGCTGCAAGTTGGGGTGGTTCCCATAGTCCTCAAGATCAGAGATGGGAGTGCATGCAAGCTGCTCTCAAATGATCCCACTGGCCATAGCTCTGAGGTTTTGATGGGCTCTAAAGAGGACCATATCCATCCCTCCTTAACTCTTTAAGCAATTAAAAAGGAAAAAATAGAAGACCCCACAAATAAAATCCCTAAGAGTTTCCTTATTTTATCAGTTTGTTTTATTGACTAAAGGGACCAAAGTGTGTTAAGAAATCTCAGCACATGAACAGGGATGGTATAAAAATAATTGCCAGGAGCAGATTTAAAGATAAAGGCCCACACTGCAAATTAACTTCGTGACTGAGACTCGATTAAAAGTCCCTCAGGGCCCTAAAAGGGAGGTTCCAGTTAGCATTTGTTGACCTTGGCCACCATTAAATCTGCCCTGATGGTCTCAGAAATGGCACTGACATTTAAATACTTCATAACAAGCCAGAGAAACTTTAATGTTATTTCACAGTTCCCATATGCTGGGGGAGAGGGGGGAATTTTCTTTAATATCACAGGATGCAAATAATGTTTTTTTCATTTCTCTAGATGATGGGGGCAGTACTATTAGGTGGAAGTCTCAATTCCAGTTTCACATGACTTTAAAGGCCACTCAAGGTCAACCCTGTAAGATAAAATTAACTAATTTTGAGTGGGACAGCCAGGGGGAATCAACTTGGCAAGTTATCTTATTTTCTGTTAATGCCTAAATTGAAAACTGTAGCAGAATAGCACCCATCACTGAAAACGTATAGTGGCATCCACAGCTCAGTTGGATTGTGAGCCCAGGGCACGACTTGCGATCTGTGATGGGCAGGACAGCAAAGGGAAAGAGGACGAGTATTTGAAGACACACTCACTGCTTTGTGAACATACGGAATTAGGTACTTTTATTAGACAAGTTTAAAACAGATATTGCCTGTGGGACACACCAAAGGCACAATGGGCTGTGATGGAACAGATGTGCTTCTCCCATTCTTCCTGTGTGTTATTTGAAGATATACCTTCCCTTAACTAAAGCTTAACAGACAAACTGCTGCTTGTGACATATGGAGTTAATATGACTTGATCCAATTTGAAACTGCCACACAGAAATAAATATACACTAAAAGGAGTTCAAATAATTTTGTTAGGGCTAGAAACAAAAACATGAGGAAGCACTATGAATCGCTTCTTGCAATCCTTGTAATTTCTGCTGAGGGAGTCAGAACAAAGTATAAACAAATACTGAGTCCTACAACATCACACACACACACACACACACACACACACACACACACACACACACACACACACACACACACACACACACACACACACACACACAACTGAGTTGCAACTCACTCATACCAATTGTAATTTCTACAAAGTTCTCTTGAAAACAAACTGTGGATGTACTCTGTTGGAGCAATATGCACAGTGCCACAGAGGACATACTGTTATTTAGATACTACTGCTAGTGTGGCAGGCTGCGTCTAGACTGGCATGATTTTGTGTAAATACTTTTAACGGAAAAGTTTTTCCGTTAAAAGTATTTATGCAAGAGAGCGCCTATACTGGCATGTGCTTTTGCGCAAAAGCATCCGTGCCCAGTGTAGACTCTCTTATGAAAGCTCTGGCCATTTTAGCCATCGGGCTTTCTTGCGCAAGAAATTAACGTGGCTGTCTACACTGGCCTCTTGCGCAAGAATACTTGCGCAAGAGGGCTTATCCCTGAGCTGGAGCGTCGAGTATTTTGCGCAAGAACCACTGATTTTGTACATTACAAAGTCAGTGTTCTTGCGCAAATACTCGCGGCCAGTGTAGACGGGTGGCAAGATTTTGCGCAAAAGCGGTTGCTTTTGCGCAAAATCATGCCAGTCTAGACGCAGTTGCAGTGTACTGTAGGGGAGCATGCAAAACAACTAACAGTAACATAAGATGTAGGCCAAATCCCCATTTCCCTATGTAAAACCAGTATATTTTCTCAAAAGTCACTATTCTACTAGCCATATGATTGAACACAAACTAGTTCCCCTCTATATATTTACACAGGTGAAATTCTAGTCCCATTGACTTCAATTTCTAGTATGCAAAAAGATGAAAGGTTACTCACCAGTAACTGTAGTTCGGCAAGATGTGTGTTTCTATGGGTGTTCCACTTCAGCTGTGCATGTGCCCCATGCACCTTCAAGCAGAGATTTTCATTAGCTATGCCCATTCAGCCTGCGAATGTGCCCTATATTGTGGCTATGCAGGACTGTGTGGGCAAATTGCCTTCACTTTCTTCTCTATTGCCAAGTCCAACTAAGAAAACTAAAGGTGAGTTAGTTGGACACCCGCAGTGACTCACATCTCCAAGAACTACTGCACAAGGTGAGTAAGTTTTCCTTCTCCTTTGAGTAGCGTCCCTATGGACACTAGTCTTCTGAGCAGAATCCCCAGGAGGAGATCGCTTTGGTATAGAGTTTAGTACAGAAGAGTAAACTCCCCACTGCTGTCTCAGATCTAGAGGCATGGCCCAAGGCATAGTGCTTGGAGAAAGGATTTATTGGAGACCATAGAGCAGTTCTGCAGGTTTCAGGTACTACAGTGTCCATAAGTAAGGCCACAGATGCTGGCTGCAACCTTGTAGTGTTTGCCAAAATCTTAGCAGGAAGCTGGATTTTGGTACTCACAGCAAGCGATTAACACTCCTCAAAATCCACCTTGATAGTCTCTGGGTAGAGACAGACAATTCCTCATATCTGTCTGCAAATAGGGACCAAAAAAAATCTAGGAGATTTCCAGAACAGTTTTAGTCCTATCGGTCATCTTCTGTCATCTAAAGTATGGAAGGCAGCTACCCAGCCTGTGTTACTTGGTTTTGAGGAAATATATCTGGTAACCGTATGGTCTGCTTCAGATGAATTATACCTCTTATATTCCCCAATGTACATATGCATCGTTGAACAGCTATCTCCCCTTAATTCTCTAGCCTGAGGTGCCTTCTGTTGCACTTCCTCAGACCTGCTGAGGAACAAACCGGGACAAAGGGTGGGCTGCAGCAGTATTGCTTGTGGGGTTGTTTATTGGTACAGACACACACACACACACACACTCATTCATGCTGGTAGTTTGGAGGCAGGCTGCAAATGCAGTGTAGATTACTTTTGATTTCGCTGGAGGCTGCAGTGCTGGCTAGGTGTCAGCTTCCCAGAGAATCGACCATGATGCTCCTTGGGAGATCCCTTCGGATCTGCAGGAGGCTTTACTTCCTCTGGGCCAGTCCCAGGCTTCTGCTGTAATGTTACATTTTGTCTGAGAGAGAGAGATTTTTCTGGCTGCTTCTCAGTTAATTCATCTGCTTGCAGGGTCTTTGTCTGCCTTAAAAGTTCCCGGATCCTCAATTGCCTTTTTGGTTGGGTATTTCTCATTCACACCTCACACACATTCCACTGGTTACATACATATTCACAAGCAATATGGTTTGTAAGCAAAGTGGGGCCTCATGGCCTTGAAGACAAGAAATTACATTGTAACATACCAAAGGCATGATAAAAAGCTTAACAAATTATAACTAGGGGTACGTCTAGACAACATGCCTCCGTCGACGGAGGTGTGTAGATTAGACAGATTGGCATAGGAAATGAAGCGCGATTTAAATAATCGCGGCTTCATTTCATTAAATAGCTGCCCGCTCTGCCCGATCAGCTGTTTGTCGGCAGATCGGGACAGTCTGGACATGCCCGTGATGCGACAAGGAAGCCTTTGTCGACCGGCGCGCGTATGCCTCGTGAAATCAGGTTTACCTGCGATCGACAAAGGCTTCCTTGTCGACCGCAGGCCCAGACTGTCCCGATCTGCCGACAAACAGCTGATCGGCAGAGCGGGCAGCTATTTAATTTAAATGAAGCGCGATTATTTAAATCACGGCTTCATTTCCCTATGCCGATCTCAGGTATCTACATGCCTCCGTCGACGGAGGCATGTAGTCTAGACGTACCCTAAGAAAGCCAAGGTCAGGGAAGAAGGGAAAAGCAGAGAAGTATTTCCAGTCAGGTAGACACCAGTGAAGGGGGGGGGAGGGGGGGCGTGTCTGACTGGTTACACTTTCTACCCTGCTGTGCTGTCAGAACCACTACTCCTGGCCTGTTCACACAGCCTTCAGCGATCTTTGGGAGCTACCTTTCTCCTTCCTTGGATGAAGGGCCTGTATTACGCATTTTCCCCAGTCCCTCTGATTCCGAAAGTGCTGAACAAGATCAGGCAGGACAGAGGCTTTATCATGATAACTTTGACCACGTGGCCACGACAAGTGTGGCATCCTAAACTGCTTCAGTTTTCTCCTTGTTCCATCTTCTCACTCAAGTGCTTCATCCAAACATAAAGGTCCTTCCCCTCAAGATATGAGTGCACAGTGGGTTTGTGGGCATAAAGTATATCTGTTCAGCAGAGGTGCCCCGCACTGCACAGGGCTCTGCAGTGTTCCCTCTGGACAAGACCACAACTTAAAGCAGTTTAAATCTGACAGCCCTGCTATTGCAGTGTACTCCGTTGTGGTGGGGCATTGTCTTGCTCCTGTCTCTTGCGAGTTGGTGTCACTATGGCAGGATCTGCCAAACCCCCTTGCAGGATCCAAGATCGCCTCACTAACTGAAAGGGTGACTCTGATCGATGCTGCCAATTGGAGGATATCCAATACATTTTGCTGCAATTCTTGGACCTCTTTGAGGGGTATCTTAAAGGAGTCTGCCATGCACTTGATGTGGTCTCGGATGTGCTTTAAGTCATCAGCCAAAGAGCGGATGAGGCAGTACTGCTTCATCAAGGATGGTGGGAAGGTAGTGGTGTGAGCAGTAGTCGCCTAATCTGCTCTAGCTTCTTTTTCCTCAAATGTCTCCCCCTGCTGGGGAATGGTTTGAGACGGTAGAGACCATCTCCCCCTCTCATCCTTGTGGGTCAGGTTTGGAGCCCTGGACAATTGCTGTTGGTAAGCAGCCAGGGAATCCCAATATGACCATGAGGGGCCGGGTCCATACAGACGAGGGGTGGCACCAAGGGCTACGCTCTCATCACTGGTGATGTCCTGGATTCCTCTCTATCTCTGTGGTCTGCATAGAAAGGCCTCCTATAGGAAGGGCAGGAGAGGCTGAATGGAAGTCCACGTCATCCTTCTCCTCAAAAGCGGTGGAGAATCCCCAGCTGACGATGGTGAATAGGGTGACAACAGTGATAAATGAGAGTCCAGACACTGAACAACTCTCAGTACTGAGGGAGCCTTTGAGTAGTCCTTTGAGTGCTGACTGGCAATGTCCAGATAACTTGTCTGGAAGCAGATGATACTGAGGGTTAGAATGTGCCAAGGAGGATGCCAGAAGGAAGATACTTTGATTTATGTGGTACCAGGGTTAGAGGTACATCTGATGGGATCTGTCTGGAGGCATGTCCCTCCTTGCTGTCTCTGTCATGCTTGGTCCATCTCAAGGCTTGCTCAGAGCCATGTTTGCTCTTGAAGGGGTTTCTTGGTTTTCTTTTGGAGGCACTTCCAGTCCTGACAGGACTGAAAGAACCTGCAGCCTCCACAGTATTGGATCTGGAAGCCAATGATTTTGAGATCACTGACTTAGTGAGAGAACGAGGTCATTTTAGGGCAGACTCCTTATGAGGTGAATCAGAGATCTTTCTCCTGGGTCTTTCAGAGGACTAAGAAGCCTTTCCTTTCTTGGGGGAGTGTTAGGCCAGGGCCAAAGAAGCGATTGATCTCCCCAAAGATTGATGTACTCTAATGCAGGCTGAAGGGAGTGTTCCATTACTGGGCACCTCAACTTAATCTCTCTGAACCTTGATTTCAGGGCTAAACCGAAGTTACACTCCTGGGGCATGTGTGACTCTCTTAAGCAACAAATGCCCTTGAAGTGGCCGACAATAACCAGGATAGACTCCCGGCAAGTGATTCAAAATTTGACAGCTGTAGAGCCAAAGAACGAGCTCCCAAGAAGGTTAGTCTTTCTAATGAGGCAGGGGTGGGAAGAGGAAGAAGGCATTCCTCACACTAAAAGCTAAATTAACTAACAACTTCTTAAGATAAACTAACTCTAAGGATTTTAATAGGACAAGGCATGCTAGAAGCAGACAAGCTACATGTCCATCTCAGGGGAGAAGCAAGTGGGGTCAATTTGTCCACATAGTCTAGGGGCGGCGCATGAGGATGTGTTTGGACTCACATTGGGACCGAAAAGATACACCTAATAAAAATCTCCAACTGAAGGCGTATGCAAACCCGAAGCGGAGCACCTACAGGGATACTACTGGAAGATGAAGAGAATCTTTCTGCTAGCCAAAAGGAGTGCTGCTCCACAAGATGGTTTCTTAAAGCATGCAGGTGGCACACATTACTAACACAACTGACATACATTTTATTATACAGATTCTGTAATTGGAATCAAACTAACAAGTAAGATGTTGAAGTAAGAGCCAGCAGAAAATCTAAGGATGACTCCACTCTCTCAGCTGTGCTACCTCTGTAGTGCTAGCAGGGATGAACAGTAACATTTATTTTTGTCACTAAAATGGAAATTATTCTCAATGCGCCCCAGAAAACAGGTGTGGGGTAGAAACTGGTGCCACTTTAACATAGTCTCTTTTTAAATTACTAACACAGTTTAACTACTATATAAAGTCTGGTAAAGGAGCTACTCTCTGAAATCATTATCAAGAAAGAATTTCCCTACAAGAATGAACAAAATGAAAGTTTTGAAATAAATGAGTAAGATCTGCTGAAGTCCAGCTTTACCCTTTCTTTTTATTGCACAATCTTTTATTAAAATCTCCATTACAAAAAGTCTAAGATGAATCATTATAAAGTGCTTTGATCGTATGATGATTGTCTGCATTAATACCTATCATAGATAAGGGAGATAACTTAAAAGGTTAGTTGCCTATTTTCCTAGCTGGAGATAAGGGGCTGTGTTCCTCATGAATGATGTATGATTACAATTGCTATGTTCAAATGCATAATAGAAAAGGTCCATATGCAAAGAAAAGATAGGCGGGTGCCAGGAAGGCTGCATTTTTCATGTGTAATCTCGTTGAACTCATGGGACGGCACAGGTGGGACAGACAAATTGCCCAGAAAGGTACAGCTATGGCTAGGCAATGATCTAGGACTGCAAAAGAACACCAATGATAGCTAGTGGAACTCATCTATGTATGAATTCTAGTTTGATTTCCTGAACTCTGTATGTATATGCCTTACGACTGTGTCTTTTGCTGGAATCTGGCACCATACTGCTTGTGTTTAAAGAGCACTGGTGCCTGGGTATCTGCCTCTGAAGGAGATGGTCATTAAGCACCATTGACAACGGAATGGGACTTGCCTTAGTAGAATAATGTTGGGTAAAACCAATTTTTCCAAGTCTGAACTCCTGGTGGATGGTAACCAAGCAACACAGCATCTGATGAAAGACCCTGATCAACTGAAGGGATGGGGACTGGAGGCTGATCAGGAAGATACATGGCAGTGGGGACTGGAAATTATAAAAGGCTATGTGCTGATCAACAAGCAGCTCTCTCTCAACAACCAGAACAGGAAGAGAAAATTTAACTGAAGGAATGTGGTCCAGCACAGTGGACCTGGGGACCTCAGAAGATACCAGCCAAGACCCAAAAAACCCACTCAAGATTGGTGAGAATTCTCACAGAGAGAACTATTTTGGCTGGATCTTTACATCTTTTGTGCTGTCTAAAGTAAAGAGTGATTGGAATAAAAATTCTTCTGCAAAAAGTCTATCTTATTGACTTCAACTACCCCACATCTCCAAAGAGTTCAAGTATAAACCAGAGTACCCAGGGAGCTTTTGGGAGGGTGTACCTAAGCTATGAGGGAGTCCTGAGAGGTCCTTTGGGCCTAGGTCAGCTGGACTGCAGGGTATCACTCCTGAGTAAGGGACGATGTAGACAGTCTATGCCCAAGGAACAAGCCTAGAAGTCAAAGAGCCCATGACTGGAACCCACGCAGATGCAGACACAAAGGAGTTTAAAAGCACGCGTACCCCAGTATTTGTATCCAAACAGCAACCTGATGATATCCAACAAGGGGGAGCTCGACTAAGTCTCTGTAAATACACCTTGGCTGTGTCTACACTGGCATGATTTTCCAGAAATGCTTAAAACAGAACAGTTTTCCGTTATAAGTATTTCCGGAAAAAGAGCGTCTACATTGGCAGGATGCTTTTCCGGAAAAGCCCTTTTTCCGGAAAAGCGTCTGTGGCCAATGTAGACGCGCTTTTCCGGAAAAAAGCCCCGATTGTCATTTTCGCGATCGGGGCTTTTTTGCAGAAAAGACTGCTGGGCTGTCTACACTGGCCCTTTTCCGGAACAGTTTTCCAGAAAAAGGACTTTTGCCCGGGCGGGAGCAGCATAGTTTTTCCGGAAAAGCAGCTGATTTCTTACAGTAGATCGTCAGTGCTTTCCCGGAAATTCAAGGGGCCAGTGTAGACAGCTCACAGCTTATTCTGGAAAAGTGGCTGCTTTTCCGGAATAAGTGGCCCAGTGTAGACACAGCCCTTCTGTTTAGGCTATTACAAAAATATACTGCAATTAACTTTTTTATTTCTCTTTGCTTGCAGTGTTTGCACCGGAAAGTCAGGTGGATAAGAAACCTGGACTCAATGTCATTTCAGCCTTTGCTGGCAGGATCCTTTTGCAGTTCATCTTTATTCACAACAAACATATTGCCCTCTCTCTAACTCTGTAAGCACTGTCTGCAACTAGTATTTTCAACAGCCGACTCTCCTTAAACTGGCTATTAAAGCAATCATCAATAATACAGTGCTCCAAGAAAAAAATAATACAAACCCAGGATTGAGAGCGAAAAATCCCTTTATATTCAGTCTCTGAAGATACTTTGAGTAGAGTGCCTATTAAGCCACAGCACTAGCAATACAGGCCAACGTGATGTCTGACCATTAAAATTAAGCTAACATGTTTGCTTTGCAAAACAGAGCCATACAGAACCTGCTTGCATAATGGAAAATATGCCACCACACTAATCCTGACAGCGCCGGGTCTAACTATTAACATTCACTGTGCTACCAACATTATAAAAACAGAAAATCGCAATCTTCTGACTTCAATTTTTTACTCCTGCCCTTTATTTTACTGAGGAATCAGTAGTTCAAGACCTAAATAAATATTTCAAAAACTATACTATTTGTGAGCAGAGCAGGTCACTACCATTTCCCAGTGCATTTGGAGTTCATGTGAAATAAGGGCAGAAGAAAGATGAGCTGCATTTTTAACACGGGCACACACAGAATAGTTGTCTCGCTATAAAGAATGCGTAACGCCACATCTGCACTGTATGCATTGCCAAAGCCCCATCCAAATAAATGCAGAGCATTTTTCCAAGTGCAATTAACTCGCCTATTCTGGCAGGTTTTGCTAGAAGATCATCAAGGTAGATTACCTTCCAGCACATGAACTAAACACTTACAGGTGTTACATCATCAGTTATTACTTACAAACTTCTGCATTTAACCAGACATCCAGGCAAATGAATGATCTAATTTATGAATTATTTATAAGAATTTCACAGCATGCTCCTGGCGTCATCCATGGCCTTTTCCAGGTCATATGACACCAATTAGAGCTGAATTTTAAATTATTCAATAACCTGAACTCTCTTGTCATTTAACATATAGATATCAATGCAGTAAACAAGTTAAGTCTAATGGGCCCTGGAGGTTTGCGTTCCTCCGCCCATCAGCAGCAGGGGCTTTGTGCTACTACTGGAATAGAAAATAATAGCATGCAGCAAGTCAAAAACATTTGCAAGGTTTTAATAAGTTATTTTGGCTCCCTTAGGGATTTTAGCATAATTTACAAGCACTGAATCTAAACTACATTAAAGTCCTTAGCAATGTGCTTTTAAACAAAATTAGGACAAACCAAAAAAAGTGGGTCTGTGACACTGACAATACACAATAGGTCCCTAATCTGAACTGCAGCAAAACAGATAGTAGGTTGGCTAGATGGGACTCCTGAGGTAAGTAGCTGTCTATAGTGTGTGTGTGTGTGTGTGTGTGTGTGTGTTTGTGTTTGGGGGTTACTTGCTGGTTGCCTGAAAGAAACCGTGTGCTGAGCTTTTGTTTATTTGCTTGTTTGATTGGAGATTCATCTGCTGGCTGTTTGTTTGAAGGATAAAATTCTCAGACACATAGATGAATATAATTTGTTGGGAGAAGGGAAATCATGCCTTACAAATCTGCTAGAGTTCTTTGAGGGGGTCAACAAACATGTGGACAAGGGGATCCAGTGGATATAGTATACTTAGATTTCCAGAAAGCCTTTGACAAGGTCCCTCACCAAAGGCTCTTAAGTAAAGTAAGTTGTCATGGAATAAGAGGGAAGGTCCTCTCATGGATTCATAACTGGTTAACAGGCAGGAAACAAAGGGTAGGAATAAATGGTAAGTTTTCAGAGTGGAGAGAGGTAACTAGTGGGGTCTGCCGTGGGTGTGTCCTGAGACCAATCCTATTCAACTTATTTATAAATAATCTAGAGAAAGGGGTAAACAGTGAGGTGGCAAAATTTGCAGATGATATCAAACTGCTAAAGATAGTTAAGACCAAAGCAGATTGTGAAGAGCTTCAAAAAGATCTCATCAAGCTAAGTGATTGGGCAACAAAATGGCAAATGAATTTTAATGTTGATAAATGTAAAGTAATGCACATTGGAAAATAATCCCAACTATACATAAAATGTGATGGGGACTAATTTAGTTACAACTACTCGAGAGAGATCTTGGAGTCATTGTGGATAGTTCTCTGAAAACATCCACTCAATGTGCAGCGGCACTCAAAAAAGCAAATAGAATGTTAGGAGTCATTAAAAAAGGGATAGAGAATAAGACAGAAAATACCTTACTGCCTCTATATAAAGCCATGGTACACCCACAACTTGAATATTGCACACAAATGTGGTCGTCTCATCTCAAAAAAAAGATATCTTGGCATTCGAAAAGGTTCAGAAAAGGGCAACAAAAATTACTAGGGGTTTGGAATGGGACCCATATGAAGAGAGATTAAAAAGACTTGGACTTTTCAGCTTAGAAAAGAGGAGACTAAGGGGTGATGTGACAAAGGTCTATAAAATCATGACTGGTGTGGAAAAAGTGAATAAGGAAAAGTTATTTATTTATTCCCACAATATAAAAACTAGAGGTCACCCAATGAAATTAATAAGCAGCAGGTTTAAAACAAACAAAAGGAAGTTTTTCTTCACTCAGCGCATAGTCAACCTGTGGAACTCCTTGCCAGAGGATGTGGTAAAGGCTAGGACTTTAACAGGGTTCAAAAAAGAGCTAGATAGATTCATGGAGGTTAGGTCCATCAATGGCTATTAGCCAGGATGCGTAGGAATGGTGTCCCTAGCCTCTGTCTGGAAACAGGTGACAGGGGAGGGATTACGTGTTGTGATCCCTCCCTCTGGGGCATCTGGTACTGGCCACTGTTGGCAAACATGATACTGGGCTAGATGGACCGTTAGTCTGACCCATTATGGCTGTTCTTATGTTCTTATACTATTCACTACCTATTACCTTTTTCCTTCTCTTACCTGGTATTCAAAACTAACCCCAGAAGCAACACATGTATAGCTATCCTTAAAGGTAAGACTATAGGGAGAAAGAGAAGAGTTCGTATAATAACCATTAGGAAAGAGGTATACTTCACACGCCTCAGTCTCTAAGTAGGACAGGAAGTTGAACTATTGCCCCATGCATGGGCTTCCCTTTGCACCTGTTCAAAGATTTGATTTTTAATTACACTTCAAGGATTCAGATGCTTCCTGAGGTTCAATTACATAGTACGAAGGATGGGGGAGTCAGAAAGTCTTGTTTGTCCTATTGAAAATGAACCAGAACCTCGATGGCTGTAGTTATTCAAATAAATGTGAGAAAACCGAGTCATGATGGCTGTATCAAGAATCGTAGATTAAGGTTAGAAGAGATCTCAGGAGGCCATCTAGTCCAGCCCCCTATTCAAAACAGGACCAATCCCAACTAAATCATCCCAGCCAGGGCTTTCTCAAGATGGGACATAAAAACCTCTAAGGATGGCGATTCCACCACCAACCTGGACAACCAGTGCTTCACCATCCTCCTTGTGAAATTGTTTTCCCTAATATCAAACCTAGACCTCCCTCACTGCAATTTGAGACCATTGCTTCTTGTTGTATCATCTGCCACCGAGAATAGCCTAGCTCCATTCTCTTTTGGAACTTTCAGGTAGTTGAAGGCTGCTATCAGCCTCATTCTTCTCTTCTGTAGATGCAAATAAGCCAAAATCCCTCAGCCTCTCAATCTAAGGGTATGTCTATACAACAGAGTTTTTTCAGAAAAATAGTCGTTTTTCAAAAAAAATTAAATTATGTCCACACTGTAATCACGTTCTTCCATGAGAAAATCAAAAGAACAGAGGGGTTTCTCCGGCATTGGTAATCCTCATTCTACGAGGAAGAAGCTTTTTGCGAAAGAGCTCTTTCGGAAAAAGGCATGTGTGGACGGGGAAGAGAGAGTTCTTTCGAAAGAAGAGGAAAGAGGAAAAAGCACAGGGGCCCTGGTGGCTACTCTGTCCATAGTAATCACAGCTGAAATGCGAGATAGAAAAATGCCACACTATTTTTAGAAAAAGATTGCTTTTTCGATGCACTTTTGCAGCTTGGACACTCTCTTTTGGAAGCAGTTTTTCCGGAAGATCTCTTCCGGAAAAGTTTCTTCCGAAAGAAGCCTGCAGTCTAGACATAGCCTAAGTCAAGTGCTCCAGCTCCCTAATCATTTTTGTTGTCCTCCACTGCACTCTTTCCAATTTGTCCACATTCCTTCTGCATTGGGAGGGCCCAAATAAATGCAAACCCATCTATGTATAAAGAACTAACCAGAATAAGTCACTGATTATGCCAAAGGAGATTGATCAACATATCTCATCTCTGTTCAATGGCACTCCTAGCTCCAACTCCATGTCTAATTTCCCTTTTGACCCCTGTTCATGAGTTCTTCAATGGCACGTGAGGCTAAAGGGTAGGATGGACTGTATCATCTACCTCTATAGGAAAAGAAGAGCTGGCAAATCTCATGGAATATGTCCAAATAATGAATCAAACTAGTTGTAAGGCATTTTTCTTTGGCTACCTTCCTAGACCTGATTTCATCACTGTTCAGATATGAAACAGCATTTCATTATTTCACATTAAGCCTGGTAGAATAAAGGAGTCAACACGGTTTTCAGAAGATAGTCATGGTGTTAAATGTGTAAATCTATTTCCACAAGCTCCCTTTTTTCAATTTATCTTAAATAAAACACCAGAAAAGGCATTTATACTTGGAATTGCAGAACTTATATATTAAGGGCTACGGATCTTCTTACTTTCTACCCTGCTCTTCCAAATTCGATCATAATTTGGTGCAAAGCAGTGCTCTCTGAGCCAAACAGAAGACAAAAGGACAGATGCACCATGACCTTTCTAAATAACCATTTTTACTGTGATGAAATAGAAACATTGATGAGGATATGAGCAGGGAGAAGCTAATGCGTGGAGATTCCTACTGTATTTGCCATTAAAACCTTAGCATTTGCCAACACATACACATCCCACTGATATCTGACATGAGTTTTCCTCAATGTGGCATTTTAAATGGCATCCACAGCACATTCAGAAAACCCATTATGCCAAAAAGTCCAATTTGCTACAAAAGGCAGGTATCCAATACAGATTCCTTTGCTACAGACTGAGAGACAGCGGTGGATATAGGGCAGTGCGAGCGGGGCACGTGCCCCGCTTGCTCCCGCGCGGCGGCCCGGCTGAGCAGCACAGAACTCAGCCGAGCGCCATGGCGGGAGGTGAAGGGGGGTGGGGCGGTGATGTACATGGCCAGGGGGCGGGAGGCGAAGGGCGTGACAGAGGCTCCAGGTCCCGCCCCCTGGTCATGTACATCACTGCCCCGCCCCTCCTTCGCCTCCCGCCATGGCGCTTCGATGAGTTCTGCGCCGCTCAGCCAGGACGCCGCACGGGGCCCAAACAGACGTTTGGGCTCTGCGAGTGAGAGGCAGGAGGGGGAGGAGAAGAGAAAGAGAGACAGAGGCAGGAGGGGGAGGAGAAGAAAAAGAGAGGGGGGGGCAGGAAGGGGAGGAGAAGAGAAAGAGAGAGAGTGAGGCAGGAGGGGGAGGAAGAGAAAGAGAGAGTGAGAGGCAGGACGGGGGAGGAGAAGAGAAAGAGAGAGAGAGAGAGAGAGGCAGGAGGAGGAGGAGAAAAAGAGTGAGGCAGGAGGAGAAGAGAAAGAGAGTGTGAGGCAGGAGGGGGAGGAGACTTAAATACAAATGAAAAATTTTAATTATTAATGCAGAATTTTGTTTAAGAATTACTTACAATATAATTAAAATAAAAATTATCCAACTAAATTAAGTTTCTATCAAATTTACCCAATTCACATTTAATATGAAAATAGCCTTCAATTTGCGCATTTGATGCCTTTTTTCTATTTTTTCTCCAAAGGGGGGCCCCGCGAAATTGTGCTGCCCTGGACCCTGCAAAACTCTCATCTGTCCCTGCTGAGAGATATGTGCAGTGAACACTGTCACAGAATCAGAAGCTGAAAGACTGAAGTGGTTTAACTAGCAGCGCACACTGACGAATTTTGCTGTAGTGAAACAGGTAAAAGTAGAAAGCTATTTACATAACAGAGAAATTCCAATAAGACAAAGCTGGAAACAATCCTCCAGTTTAAAGAAAAAAATAAGACAGTTGAGCCCAAGTGAGTGTATTGTAGCAGGAAATGTCTTTGCATGGAGCCAATCAGCATTCAGATTCTGTTAATGATGCAGTGTTTGGGAAATAATTCATAAAAAGTAAACAGCAATTTTCATGTGGCTGCCCTTTTGATCTTACATTTGTAGGGAGTATCCTGAGGCTAGCTTTCGGCGCCCCTATGGCTCCATCTGATTGACCTCTATTCTGCCCCTCAAGTAGCGATTCAGCCAAGGAATAACAACAAGAACTGCATAGAGGGAGGCAGACATTTCAGCGGAACACTGCTAATGACAGGCTGGCTCTCTGTGTCCATGTCAAAGAGTTTCATACACAAAAATGTAAAGCTCGCCAAGTACATATTTTATTTTGCAGACACAAAAATACTTTGGAATGAGGATGGGATTCAAGACTAACTTATCAGAACTTGATTGCTAGGCACTATATTAGTTAGGCAAAGGACAGTTTATGGGGGTAGGCGCAGGCCTCTGAGTACAGGCTAAGCAAAGGAAAAGCAATAAAGCTCTTGCAACCAGTTCAGTTAGAAACACGGTAGGGGGCCTCCCTGCAGACTTTAAAGAAAGAGTTACTAACTGGAACTGTGTAACCTGGGGATTACAGTAGATGAGAAGCTGCATATGAGTCAAGAGGTGCACTGGTAGTCAAGGAGGCTAATGGCATATTGAGTTGCATTAGTAGGAGCATTGCCAACAGATCTAGGGAAGTGATTGTTCCCCTTTACCTAGCACTGGTGAGGCCACATCTGGAGTATTGCGTCCAGTTCCCATTCCAGAACAGATGTGGACACATTGGCGAAAGTTCAGCAGAAGGCAACAAAAATGATGAGGGGGCTGGTGCACATGACTTACAAGGAAAGGCTGAGGGAATTGGGCTTATTTCATCTACAGAAGAGAAGAGTGAGGGGGGGATTTGATAGTAGCCTTCAACCAACTGAAGGGGGGTTCCAAAGAGATGGAGAGAGGCTGTTCTCTGTGGTGACGGCAGAACGACGAACAATGGTCTCAAGTTGCAGTGGGGAAGGTCTAGGTTGGATATTAGGAAAAAGTATTTCCCTAGGAGGGTGGGGAAGCACTGGGATGGGTTCCCTAGGGAGAGGGTGAAATCTCCATCTCTAGAGGTTTTTAAGTCCCAGCTTGACAAAGCCCTGGCTGGGATGATTTAGTTGGGGTTGGTCCTGCTTTGGGCAGGGGGCTGGACTCGGTGACCTCCTGAGGTCTCTTCCAACCCTAGGATTCTATCTTCAATACATATTTCATTTAGCTGTGTGCATGCCCAGCACACCAGAGCTGGGGAATTTTGCTTAGTAGTGCTTGTAGGAGGTGACACTCGCCCCTCATCCTCATGGCCTTCTCCTCAGGTAGCACCACCCTACATCCCCTCAGTTCTTCCCACAAATGCCCAGAGACCTGTCCCTAAGCAGAGGAGGCTTAGGGTGGGATGTACAATACATATCTGCATCATATCTCGACGAACCGCAGTGATACTAAGTAACCGTTTCTCCTTTTTTCTGTAGCCCGATAGGGGTACCTGAGCACAGCAAGCACCGCATGCAGGGTTGCTCCTCCACACAAAATACATTTAAAGCCTGGTAAGGGAAACACCAGGGAATTATTTTAACTAAAGCAAATTCTAAATCTAACCAATGATATACAACTCAAAAAAATTACTAAAAATAGAGACGTCGTGAGGTTTGGAGCCACACAGAGCTCTGACTCCATCCGCCGGCGGTAAGAGGTAGAGGTGGCATTGCCTCACATAGGCAGGGGAGGAGAGGTGAGCATAAGGCACAAGCATGGTCTCCCACAGGTAAAATTCTCTGTACACTCACCTAAGTGTAATACACACTGCATCTATTCAAAAGATATAGTACGTTTGTTGTCCTCTAGCAAAATGTTAATGATTTTAATTTTCCACCTTTCCTGAGCTGTTACCACTCAAGAAAGAGATCTTGGAGTCACTGTGAATAGTTCTTTTCCCCTCAATGTGCAGTGGAAGTCAAAAAAGCAAACAATGTCAGGAATCAAGAAAGGGAAAAATAGGAAGTCAGAAAATATATTACTTCTATATAAATCCACGGTATGCCCACCTTTTGAATACCTGTGCATCCCATCTCAAAAAAAAAAAGATATCTTGGCATTGGAAAAAGTTCAGAAAAAGGCAACAAAAAATATTAAGGGTATGGAATGGCTGCCATATGAGGAGAGATTAATAAGACGGACTTTTCAGTTTGGAAAAGAGAAGACTAAGAGGGAGATACGATTGAGGGCCAGAAAATCATGACAGGTGTAGAAAAAGTAGATAAGGAAATGCAATTTACTCCTTTTCATAACACAAGAACTAGAGGTTACCAAATGAAATTCAGGGGCAGCAGGTTTAAAACAAACAAAAGGAAGTTTTTCTTCATACAGCACACAGTTGACCTGTGGAACTCTTTGCTGGAGGAGGTTGTGAATACCAAGAGTACAACAGAGTTAAAAAAAGAACTAGATATATTCATGGGGGATAGGTCCATCAATGGCTATTAGCCAGGATGGGCAAGGATGATGTTCCTACCCTCTGCTTGCCAGAAGCTGAGAATGCACAAGCAGGGATTGTGTCCCTAGCTTCTTTTTGTCAGAGGCTGGGAATGGGTAACAGGGAAGGGATTGCTTGATGATTACCTGTTTTATTCATTCTCTCTGGGGCACCTGGCATTGGCCACTGTTGGAAGACAGGACACTGGGCTATATGGACCTTTAGTCTGACCCAATATGGCCGTTCTTAGAGAAGTCTAAGTGTGATGTGTTACACAAGACAACTGAAGACAGAATGCCAAGCAAAAAAAATCCCAGTTATGTGATGACTGAAGCACAGGGAACATTTGCATACACTAGAATTCTAAATAGTGTCCATGTAGGTTGGAGTTGGTGGAGAGAGTAATAATGACACTGCTTGGAATGAGTGTGAATGGTGAGTCTGGACTGCATGGGCACAGTTCACCCTTAGAGATGCAGACTCCAGAATATGGCTCCGCCTCCAGTCTTTGCTTGTGAGTATCTCATCAATTAGTACATACACCTGTTTAATGAGACATTTGGCAGGCACTATGGCAATAGGAAACATTACATTACTTATGCAAATCTAGACGTTAGTTTGTGATTGTGCAGGAATTCAGGCTGACTTAAACAGGAGAAGAATTTAAAGTAATAGCTCCTGTTCAAAACTATCTACTGGCTTGTGAATGGAGCAAGCAGACTTTCTCTAGGGATAGTTGCATGTGCTGGTTTATTTTACGGGATGTACGGTAACCTCTACTGCTGCATATACACACATAAATATGCCCAGGAGTATATATATCTGAATGCACAAAACACATTTTCAATTGGCACTTCACCTCTTGATTATGATCAGTCCATAGCAGATGCAGAAACCGTAGTGAGATGTTTCAGGCTGCATTGTGTATGCAGAAAGCTAAATATTGTGACAAGAATTTGAGCCAAAAGCAATATGATTGATTAGCAAGACGTGTATTTGTGATGCCCTCTGAAGACGCGACTAAGTGACTGGTGTATTGGGTGGTTTAAACAAATGGTTAACAAGATCCTACACTCTAAGAGGATCACTGACTAGCCACTCAGAGTGAGAATTTGAAAAGAAAATCCACAACCTCAAATTACCTCATTTCAATAACCTGCACTCTGAGCTAATGCTGTTCTAGAAAACAGTAATAGAATCACAGAACTGGAAGGAACCTTGAGAGGTCATCAAGTCCAGTCCTCACCGCAGGACCAAGCACCATTCTAGACCAACCCTGACAGGTGTGTGTCTAACCTGTTCTTAAAGATCTCCAACAATGGATACAACCACCTCCCTAGGCAATTTACACCAGTGCTTAACCACTCTGACAATTAAAAAGTTTTTCCGCTAATGTCCAACCTAAATCTCCCTTGCTCCCATATAAGCCCATTGCTTCTTGTCCTGTCCTCGGGAGTTAGAGAATAATTTTTCTCTCCCCTCCTTGTAACAAGCCTTTAGGTTAGGTTGAAAGCTATTATCATATCCCCTCTCAGTCATGTCTTCTCCACTAGGCAATGCCCCGATTTGGCACCTCCGTTGTAACAAAGGCAGACCTAGGCATATATCACTGTGTCCTACCGGCTTTTCCATAGTACACGGAAGAGGGTTATGTGTGATTTCTGCCAAAAGCTAAGAACCAGCTGAGCGTCATGACTTACTGCGAGATGTTTGTTTTAGAAACAATTTTCGAGCTTTGTAACACGTAGGATGTGATACACATGAACCTCCATAATCTGGGTGCCTGTGATCCAGGAACATCCATAGTTCGGATCCTGGCTGGGGGAGAAGGAAATGGCTCTGTGTGCTACCACTTCCCCTCCCACTCCGGCTTCTCCAGAGGCTTTTCCCCTGCCACTCCTCTCCTCCCCCCAACCTCCCTCTTAGACCCAGTATGTATTGCTGTGGAGACCACCTCTATTTATCGCCTTGACCAGATGCAGGCTGGAGATTTCCAAAGGCCAGCGAGCCCCAGGAGAGCTCTCAGAACAGGGGGCCTCCAGGCTGAGCAACGCTAGCGAGTGACTGTACATGAGAAGAAACGGCCCAAGTGATTATGCATGGACTGCCAGCGGGAGCAGTCTCCTACGCAGTGGAACCCAGCTCTCTGAAGCAGACAAGCACTGCAAGATCTAACTAGTAGCGAGAAAATAAATTATCCGAGTGGACCAGCGTTCCCTGTAAGCTGTGTGCTTGTGTCGCTGCTCAGATGCCACCCAGCTGATTAGCAGAATGCCCACAGCTAAGTTTCGTTTCTGTGGGTGGTGCTCACTCGCACATAAAAAAATAATCTGCACATGGATGGAAAAAACCCACACATGGATGGAAAAGATTAGAGGGAACATTGGAGAGAAAAGTAACATGTGCTGCCAGCAGCCAATGGCTGGGGAAAAATTTTCCCTGACGGCGCATAGCCAGGCTTCTTCCCACTGGGCGGTGGTGATAATTCACCACAGCCTGTTCAGGTAATCTTGAAAACGTGACACCGGTATTGCTTGCCACTAGCCTGCCACCAACCCACTGGACTCAGCATCACACCTGCTCCCTACTCTAAAATGGCATCCAGTTTTAACTCTGTGTGTGAGTGCTGAGGTCTCTGGTTCCTAGACAGGCTGAGAATACGCTGCAGCGCCCCCTTTTGTTTCCATCGCTGGTCCAATATCCTCATCACTGGCACGTTTGGGGAGGATGTTGAAGGGGACAGAATAGAGGAGTGGGGGTGATGTAGTCAGTTCAGGGACAGACCTTTCAAGAGAAAACAGGGCATGTAACTCTTTTGGGAGCACGCACCAAAACTATGCAGTAAAGAAGTTTGATACTAACTCCTTTGGCATGCCAGAACTTTCCAAAGGCACAGCTCTAGACGGCTGCTTCCTTGGTCTCTCTCTCAAGATGCCACTATGTGCTCGTGCTGACTAAAGTAATGTTCCAAGACGTATTCTTAACATAGCTCACCAAAGTCTGAAAATCCATTCCTGAAGACACAGCAGTTCGTTTAGGCTAGATTTTAAATTGCATTTTAAATTATTTCTTATGCCTTGTCACAAGAGTTACACTGCAGCTGTTCTTGGGCTCCGGATTCAGCAGAGAATAATAATGCTTTGAGAAAGGGAATTTCAAACACGCTCCATGCTGGTCGAATTCAGCTCCCATTGAAATCAATGGTAAAACTCACCCCACTGGGGACAAAGTTAGACCACACTGTTGAGAGTTGTTGAAAAAGTTCAGTCTAAACTCCCATACTACCTCCCAAGTGCCGATCTCAAAGGGTTTTACAAATATTAATAAGTGTCATCTCACTGCTGTGAGGTAAGGGGAGTTTTACCCCATTTTATAGATGGGAAAACCCAGAGAAATAAGAGACTCGTCCAAGTTTGTTCATGAAGTCTGAGCCGAGAAAGGGAACACCAGCCTGGCCTCCTGATTCCCAACAAGGGACAGCTAAAGAGAGATCAAGGCATAAGTGGCTCACAGAACTGAGTGAACAATGTAGGGAGGAGAACCAACAGTTGCAGAATTCTATAGTAAAGCAGAACAGCAAACCAACTCACATGTGTTCAGTTAAGTATTTAAAATGGGTTTGCTTTAATTAGCTAAAATGTAATAGAAATTAAAACTTAATTTCTTGGTCATAAAATAATCACTTGAGTGGAGGCTGTGCAGCTGGCTATCTCCAGAGCAAATTCAAACTAGAACCGATTCAGTTCTGCAGGAAGGAACAGGGGCCAGTTTCCATACTTTGCCCGAGATCAAAAAATGACTTGGCAGCAGACAGGAGAAGTGCAAACTAGCGATGTGATTGTGTAAACATGTAAATTGTTAACTGATGAGCTATGGTTACATGCAGCCCCCACCTCCCCGTGCTGCTGCCTCTGCAGCAGCAGGAGTGGTGGGGATGGCTCTGCAGGAGCCGGAGCTCGCAGGGAGCTGCCTCCCCATCTCCCGTGTGTAAATGTGCAATTGCTGCAATTTTCAGCAGTTACACATTTACCCGAACACATGCATTTTAACATCCCTAATGCAAGCCCCACATCACAAATACATTTGAACCTGTGGGTTCTGGATGCCCCCAATCCAGGTGCACCTGTGGTACAGAGGAGGAAGCAGCTCTGCACACTGCTGCTCTTCCTCTTCCCCACTTGTGTGAACGGCAGTGCAGTGACACTTCCCCTGTGGAGTCATGTGTGCCCCAGGGAGCAGCGTCCCAGGTAAACGCCCCATCCTCATCCCCCTCACACCCAGCCCCCACAGCACCCTCACTGAACCACAAAAACCTGAATCCAGCATACCCTGTTTCCCAGGGTTGCCGGATTAAAGAGGTTCAAGTGTACTTATGAAACAAGACAAACCTGTGGTGACTGAGTCAACTCATTAAAATCGCTGAAGGCTCATTTAAAGTCCTGATGCCTGACATTCAGATCCTTTATTAGGTTTTTTTTAATGAGTGGGTAAAGAACTTGCAGCCTCAAGCTGGCAACGGGAGATGTTGACACCCCAACTGATCATTAAGTGACCAGTAAAAGGATGTCAGTGCTGCATGGTATTTTTGGCATTGCATGTTAAATGTGATCAAATGGCAGCATTTCGGTGTCTGTCCTTGAACTCTTTTCTTTCTGATAGAAAAGATGCGATGGTATTAACGTCCAAGCCCAGCTTCAGTCTGCATAATGACCAGAAGCAAACAAATCAGAACTCTTGAATCAGTGTATGTTTCACGACACTAGATAAGATTAACAGTTTTGCGCTGATTTACCATTGCCTAGAGTGGTGTTAAATAACCCATTTACAGGGGAGGGATGTGTACTGTAAGCAGCACTCCAGGGAAAGGGCAAAACCAGAGTGTGGCTAACATAAGATAGTATCATAAAACAATCAGAGCCCTTGAGGGCCTACGGGCGCTGTGCAGCATTGCATGTGTCAGAACATCGCAGGTGCCTGATTATTTTATGATAAGATTACCTAATGCGGACATCTCCCCCGAGCAATAAAAACATTGCCAAGTTGCTAATTTTAATTACTGGGTTTCTGAAGAGAATAGCATCAAATTCCACAGGGAAAAACAATATAGAACATGATTTCTCTAAAAGTGGCAAACACTTTGAAATCAAACTTGGTTTCATCTGAAGAAGTGGGTTGTGCCCACGAAAGCTCATACTACCATCGACATGTTTTGTTAGTCTTTAACGTGCTGCTGGACTATTTGTTGTTTTTTAAGTTTTTCCAGTTACAGACTAACTTGGCTACCCCTCTGAAGCTTGGGAACTGGAGAAGTTTAAATGTGAAGGTCTGGGGTTCACCCAAGAGTTCTGAAATAATTCCTTCCCCCCAGGGCAAGCACCAGTTGTCTTGACACAGGGCAGTTCATTGTTTCATGAGATATAAGAACAGGAGCCCATATCTCATACCCCGGGGGGGGGAAAAAACACTAAAAATAAATTTGTAGTACCCCTGTATGTAGTCAACTGTGAAACAGCGCCCACGAGAGAGAAATTCTTTCCTGACCTGTGAGGTCATGTGTTTACTCTCCAAAGCATGACATTTTATTACACTTATTTCTTCATGCTTACAATTATTAATATCCATATCATTATCCACCAGAATGGGCAACCTTCACCATAGATGGGAAGTCTACAGGCTTTTTTCCTTAATGTGCTTGACAGTCTCTTCAGAGCCTTTCACTGCCTTGGCAAAGAATTAGGCATAAGCGGATAGCACTGGCAACCGGCAATTTCCCTAAAAATACAGGACTCGCAATTAACTTTCCATCTTTGTGAAACTACCTATGTAAATGTCTTTTCCTCACTATTCAATGCACAATGGCTAAATGACTCCGAGCTAGTTATCTTCACAGGACTCCAATTGCAGACAAGAAGTTTCAGTTTTAAAAGGAGATACTCTGCATACATTATAAGAAATTGTCTCCAAAATATAAGATCTTGTCGGGGCCAAAAAATTAACAATACGCAACAGAGGAAAAAACTCCAATGTGAGCTCTGTGCCTTCAAGAACCTCTCCTTGCCACAATAAGGTTTGGATTACACTAAAATTGCAACCATAATGGCAGACCTAATTAGCAAACTTACACCCCTTAGACTGAGTCTGACTTTTTAAAAATCAAACCTCATTACGCGCTAGTTAAAGGAGCTGTATTACAATATAGAGATCCAGAACTGTTTTAACATGGTTATAAGATTAATTTTCCTGGTGGACACAGGAACAAACAGCTGTGTCTTAACCATGTTGTAACTGGACACTCTTACATGATTGTAATTTTGGCGTAGATGGAACAGGAGAGTAAGAGACGGTTAGGCAACTTTAAAAGGCCGTTAGGGATTAATGAAAAGCTTAGTTTGAAAACCCAATGAAATTCTTTTGCTTTTGCACATCAGCTGTTTTATAGCTGTACACACACAAATAGTCTGTATTTCTCTTCTCTTGTTCTTTTATTATTAAAGATAGCAAGAAGAAAACAAAATCTGTGTTTCTCCAGAGTTCACCTGTGCCTGCTGTTTATTTCTCACCTGAAGTCATACTCCTGATATCACAATCATTTTCACTGCCACAAATTGAGATGTCACAAACAGAGGATTATGGCCAGGCAGGGACTAAGCAGTGGGAGCAGATGAACTCTTAGGAAGCAAAGAGCCTGTTTTCATGCAAATGTCCTTCCTAATAGAGAACAAAAGGACAAAGAAAGAGAACATACAGAAAATGTAAAATACCAGAAGCAGCGCTCTTTCCAAAAACAGTGCGTCCCCAAAGTTTCATTTGAGGTGTCAGATGCTGTTGAAAGACTGCCTACAAAATCATTATTTTTGAAAAGAAAACTGTTCATTTATTGGTTGGCAAAAAACAAACCAAAAAACCTTCCAGAAACAATCTTCTCTCTTCTTTCTCTTAAAACCATGCACTGTAAAAACACTTAGCACTTATAGATGATGTTCCCTCTAATTTTTTTCCAACCATGTGTGGAATAAATTTTGTTGAATGTTGAGGCATGTGCAGATGTGCACCACTAGTAGAAACACATGCTGCCAGCTGTGGGCACTGAGGACGCTCTGCTAATCAGCTGGGCAGCATCTGAATCTCTCCTGGGTGGCCACCCAAATGCTCAGATTACAGGGAACACTCTTTACACAGCACTTTTAATCTTCAAAGTTGTTTATAAATATTACCCTTCTGCATACCCGTGAGGTAGCTACGTATTATTATTCCCAATCTACAGATGGAGAAATTCAGGCAAGAAGTTAAGGGATTTGCTCAAAACCACAGAGGAAGTCAGTGCCAGAGTGGGATCTCACTTCGCCTGCCACTAGAGACAACTAGAGACCATTCTCCCACACTTTGCTCTATTGTTTGGTAAATATCTGGCCCAAATGTCAGAAGAGCTGAGCACCTACAGTTCCCATTCAAGTCAATGAGGCCTACAGGTGCTCAGTGCCTCAATCAAGCCAACTATGTGCATTATTCCTGTTCATTTCGAAAGGCTGTCTTTTGAAAATGCACCATGATTGATGGTCTGAATGTCAGCTTTCCTTTGGACGGGAAACAGAATTACAGTTGAGATTCAAAAGAAGCATTATCTTATCTGTAGGTAAGCAGAAGTCATTGTCACTAGCCGTATTGCAGCACTACTACTTAATACCATAGCAAACAGACATGCCATTTCTGGTCTCTCCTTTTATGCAGACCACAAGTAAGCAACGCTCGCTCTTGGCACGTTCCTTCCCCTGCTGCTATGGCTACACAGGCATATTCCATGCCCATTTCTCAGCAGTGGGGCTCTGCCACACCAGTGCAAGTGCCAATGTAGGCATGCATGGCTCGGGCTTCTACAGCAGGGCTTGATGATACAGCGTTCAGGCCCTGTCCACACTAGTGCTTACACCAGTGCCAAAGATCTGCCATTATATTTGTGGTGTGAAGGTAGCCAGGGCCTGCAGCTCATGAAATAACTGAATTGCTGTCACAGCCCATTTCAGACCGATGGAGATTCTCTCACCACCTACCCTGCTGCTGAGGCTCACAGCCCAGATGTTCACCGCAAGCAGCCCTGTTTCTTTACACTGACCCCAGCAGCCTGCCTCCAACACCACAGCCCCACCTCGTTTTCCACCAGACCCAGTTGCTATTTGCAGAATGACACCCCCCCAACACATCTCCAACCCCAAATTTCCCCAAGAGCATCTTTATTGAAGTGTCCAGCCCTCTCCTAGAACAGCCAGAGAATTAATAACAGAATTCAAGAGACAAAAGCAGAGCCTGGCATTAACAACCACTTCAATTCCAGCACAGCATTGGGTTCGTTTAAATTAAAAGTAAAACAGGCTTATTCAATCAAAGAGAGACCAGTTTCAAGTGAGTGCCAATACAAGGGATAAAGACAACGTGGTTACAAGCAGCCAAACAAAAGTAAAATATCATTCCTCATGCCAAAGAATTATCCCAACAAGCTACAACCTGGATTCAAAGTAGATTTCTTATCACATTTTTTTCTTCTCAGACAGGACTGACTGACTGACTCTCTCTCTCACCTAGGACCTTCAACTACAGTACAAGGTGATGGTTTCCCTTCTTTTCCTGGATGAAAGATATTTCCCTAAGCAGGTTTCTCACCTATGTTCCATTCCCAGAGACTTCAGCCCCCTTGGCTCATGAGCCCATCTCTCTCACTTTGCAAGAGCTCTGGCCCCTTGTGGCTTTTCTCTTTTTAGTAGGGATATCAGATAGTGTGTAACTGAATAGTCATGTAACCACATCACATTTTAGGGTTACACAATTATTCGATAGTCCCCAGGGAACGAGCCAGCAGCCTGTGCGCTCCCGGCACCACTCCCAGGGAACCCGCTGCCACCCTGCACTGCTGCTTCTCTGTGGACGGGGGCTGCTGCTGTGGAGCAGTCTCTGTCCGTGGTGAGCCCAGGGCCCACTGCAGACAAAGGTTGCTTCGTGGCAGCCTCCCTTGCCCTGTCCCACGGTGATAGAAGCAACAGCGTGGGAGGGGACAGACGGCACCGCAGAGCTGGTGCTGGGGGGAACCGGCTTTTAAGCTGTCTCCCCCCGGTACCAGCTCATGCTTGCCCCACCCCCACTGCCTCTGAAGGAGGCTGCAAGTGGGGGGGCAGATCTGCAGAGCCGGAAAGTGCAGAGAGCTGGCAGAGTTTTAAATGAAGTTTGTAAGGGAAATGCTCTCTAGTACTGGCATGTGATTTCTGAAATTAGAGGTCAACTCTATTACCCCTTCATGCTTGACTTTTAAAATTCCTAAAAATATAGCACTTGCTTCCTGATTTCAGAGACACCTCTTGTAGACAAGCACACAGAGTCAATAAAGGTGTCTCTTCAACTGCTACCTGACGCTTTACTTTTCTCACTTGTAAGTTACAACTGGGTCTAGTAATAGCAATTGTTCCACACACATTTGAAATGCACTTTCATTTTCTATGTTGCAGAGCTCTATGGCTTAGTAAACATGTGCAATTTAGATTCAAAATCATAGCTCTGGGCACTACACATTGAGACTTTTATACTGGTGAAAATGAATGCTATATATTTTTGCATATGCTTGAGCAATAAATTAAAAGACAATGTAATACATCAATTGGGATTTTCCTAGCCTTCATTTTTAAAAAGCCATGCACACAGAGCTAGCTGTAGTTTAGCTTCTCTCTCACCTTTAAATAAGAACAAATTTTCATTTCATCAGAAACAACTAGCTAGAACTTTAGGAATCTTACAGTGTGTATTGAAATGTGTATGCATTCAACTGCATCAATATCAAACTGTGAATTCTATTCTCGGGATGTAAATGCAATTGGCACCCATAGGATAGTACTTTGCACTATTCATTTGCAAACCTATGTACAAACCTGAACTAGTGTTCATAGAATTTCTGGAGGTAAATGACTATATATAGCAAATGCCAGTAGTGCCCCACTGCTATATATATTGGACAAACTGGACAGTTTCTGCGGGAAAGAATCAATGGACACAAATCAGATATACGTAAAGGAAACATATAGAAACCTATTGGTGAGCATTTCAATCTTCCACATCACACTTTGAAAGATCTTCAAGTAGCTGTCTTGTCACAAACCAGTTCTACAAGCCAGATCCATGGGGAAGCATTGGAATTACAGTTCATCCGCAAATTCAATTCACATGCTAATGGACTCAATCGTGATTAAAGATGGTTGGGATATTACCAGTTTAACAGCCATTGAAGATGAAAACAGCTCTCTGTGTAGTATCCTTCCTGACATGGGAGTCTATCTATTGACTTTGATTCTTATCTGCTTCAGTTTAACTATCCAATCTTCAGATACTTACTGATGCTCTGTCTCTCACCCCCCCTCTTTTTTTCTTCCCTCCCCCCTTCCCTTCCCCTCTCCTATTTATTTTGGGTGTACACATCCTAAACGCATAACTCCGGTCATCTGAAGAAGTGGGCTGTGCCCACGAAAGCTCATGATACCATCTACAGGTTTTGTTAGTCTATAAAGTGCTACCAGACCATTTGTTGTTTTTTTAATTGCCTCCTTGTTACAGATTGGAAAGCTGAGGCAGGCGTTATAGGAACTACGTGCCTGCATCAGTAAGCATGCAGAGCCACACCCCCGCTTGGAGAGCTCAGTTCCATCCTAACCTCCCACGTGTGCAGGGGGTAATATATACGCTTTATTACCCCTTTGAATGCTGCCTACTCAGCTTGTGGGTGGTATGGACAGAGACTGGAGCCGTTGCCACCTTTCTTTTTAGGAATGATTTGCACTCTCTTGATCTCTTTGAGGGAAGACTACTTCCCTCTATGTGGAAGGATGATTGACTTTCATGCAGAGTGTTTAGATCCCTGGATTCTTTGCACCCTTCCACCTATCGAACGTGCCAAAGCTAATCTGGTTTCAAGGTCACAGAACAAGTTAGTGGAAGATGTGGCACAAGAATCCTAGCTCCATCCTTAGCCCATTGACAGAACCCGGGACATTTCTAAACAGGGATAAGCCCTCTTTTCCAAACAACAGAACTTGGAGGTCAGGTATGGAAAAGATTTAGAAAGGATTAAAGTTGCTCCTGCTCCTAGATGAATCTGGTAATGCTCAGAATATGCATTTACCACGTACTCAAGACTAAAGGTTAAGGTGCATTATACTCAGGTAAGAGTAAAGCAACTGCCAATGAGGTCAGGAAGGGACCTCACTGACCTAGAGGATGATGGGAGATTCTGGTCTTCCCCGATGCACAATGGCAAGTCCTATGACTCTATTTTCTCTATTCAGACTGAGGTCACATAGGTACTAGTAGGAGCTAAGCACATGAATTCATGGCATTAGATCTCATAGATTTAAAGGTAAATAAAAATTACAGAAGCGATTATACCGACTCCACTGATTTCAAGAAACTTGTCACCTGCTGATTCACAAGAAAAGGTGAAGGACAATACCATCATATGGATTAGGTATTTATAAAATAGAGGTTCAGGCAAATCAGAAACATTTTAGAACAAAATATTTGTCCTTACTGATGTTCTAGAAAAGTACAATTCATACGTAAATAAATTTAGAGTGAAGATTGAAACTTTTTAAAAAACCCACGAAACAGCTAAACCCATAGAAATGTATTTTGTTTGGGTTCTTCCAGCAATGGAATCTCTCTGCACTGGAACAGAACTGAAGTCTTCCATTCCTGTATGACTCGATCGGTTTTGGATGCCTTCATAAAATCACCTTTTTGAGTGTAACTTTCAATCTTTCCTCCATTGCAAAGCTAATGTGCTAAATGCACCAAAATACAGTTTGCACAACATAAAGCATATTTATGAAATCTTCAACCTAGGAAGCCATGCACCACTGCTGCCAATGGAACAGATTGTTGTCAATCAATCAAATAGACTTTATGAGAAATCTGGAGTGAATCTACATTGCTGTAAATTGGTTTATTTGAGTCATTTAAACAACCCAGTCACCTATCTTAAAAACATTCAAAGGAGAAAAATCATTTCATTTTCTCTCCTCCCACATTAAGGCACCTGGGAAAGGGCTCAACATACAAAATCAACAGCTGTAGTAAAGGAATGGTGCCCAAGTAAATAACTCCTCAGTCTGGGGTAGAAGAAATACCCTCCCATGCAAAACAGTATAAAAAGATTTCATCTCAAGTCTTGCAGGATTCTGGCATGTAGCAGAGTACCTAAGCAAGTGGACAGGGTTCCAAAGCACGTAGGCTGCCAAGAACATCACTTCCCTCCGCCCCGCTTTTTTTCAAAAGATTACCAAAGCACTTACACCTGCATCCTCGACACACTTTATTACGGTATTTGAGGAGAGCAGTGCCGCAAGGGATGGCCCAAGAATTAGAGCCTGGATTTCACTCACACTATATGCAGCACCATACCGTAAGACTTAGGACTTTGCCCCCCACAGAAGAGGAGTTTGCAGCTACCTTTCACCAGCTCTCACTGCACTCATTTCTCAGTGCATGTTGTGATGCTCCTACGGACAACCCCAATATGTCATGACCAGCGTTTCTTAAACGGTGTTCCATGGAGAACAACACAGTTCAAAATGGCCATCCTTAAAGGGACAGGCAACCCCCATTTTTTTTGCGCTGCTCAATAACTCCCCTTCCCTCCCCCCTTTTTTTTGGCTCAACAAAAAAAAATCCTTGGTGTTCCTCAAAAAAAAATTATTGTTTGGTGTTCCTCGATCTTAAAATGTTTAAGAAACACTGGTCATGACCTACCTTAAAGAATGAAGATATCAGCTTAAGGGGTACATTACAATGATATAATTTTAAACACAGTTGTGGCGAAACCCCAGCTTTTAACACAATTCTTCCAGGCTAAAGCAAAAGATAGGACAGAACACAAATCGCATTTTCCACCTGTCCAATGCTGGCCAGTAGCCAGCCAAACCGGGAGCCTGATCTGCAAGGCTTTGACATCCTTATGGAAGGTGCTACGTGTTCTCAGTTCACGCTGACTTCAATATGAGCCAAGAATGCTCAGCACCTAGCAGGAGCAGGCCACATCTTATTGCAAACTCGTCTAAGCAGAACTATGTTTGCCAGCAATTAAATACAGGTCCAACTGGTAAAAATGGTAAAAATGACAATGTACATGGAAATGAAGGCACTAAGTTACTGAAGTCAAAGGTTAGCCTTTTATGCAGCAGTGTAACCCACTAGGCAAGAAACTACTAATCAAGCATGTTGATACAGAGAGAGGGACAATTTTTCTAGCATTTCTGCATTTTGAAAAACGTGTTTTGTAGTTGCCAGAATAACTCTTCCTGTTTGCATCCATCATGCTACTCACACCGATTCTTTTTAGTAGACTCTGAAAAGGAAGATCTGCTGATTTATAGACAGTACCAATGACAGCGATATGAAAACTGAAAAATTACCTCAAAAAACCTTCAAAAGGGAAATGTTCAGATCTGTATTTCATGTCACTAAGTCCGAGACCGTGAGCTCAATATCAATGTTCTTTTATCACATACCCATTAATACAAATGAAAGGTAAAGCAAAATTTTAGTAAGTCAAGTTAGTTTTTTTAACGTATCAGATAGGTTGGTTGATGTAGTAAACTATTAACAAGAACGTGGAGAGGAGCAGAGTAGTTCACACAGATCCAGAGGTAAACTTCAAGAAGGGGGCGACATGATGAAATGGAGAGCTAGCTAAGGCTGAGTATCAGAAGAGCTTCCTCAAAGCAAAATGTATTCGCCTCCGGAATAAACTTCCACAAAGAGCAGTGTGGTCCCCTCTCCTGTAACTTTTGAAGCTAGACTAGACAAAGTACTAGAAAGGGTGCAGTAGGGAGTGATCCTGCATTGGCAAGGAGAGGGCAAAATTAATGGCTCTCAACCTTTTACTTATCATGACCTCCTGTTACAACAGGAAATAGTATTGAGGCGGCTCTCCCTTCTAGCCATTAAAAAGGAGGATGGTCATGGTCTCTGGGGCCTATTCATTATCCTCTTGGGGTGGCGGGGGGTTGCAACCAAAGTTCCCTCTAAGATGTGTGGGATCATGGCCCCGCAGCTGCTGCTTAAGCCCGGCTGCCTGCTCTGTCCTCAGCAGGGAGCTGCTGCTGTTGTTGGGGGAGAAGTGCCCCGTGCGCGGAGCCCTGAGCCCCTGGTTGGGCGGGGCTCATTAAACAGCTGTGGGGTCGTGCTGCCGCGCAGCTTATAGGGCACCCTAATATGAAGAACCTCCAGACTAAACTATTCAACAGGGCCAACAGGTTCTCTCACCTCTATGTTTTCATATCAGCCCCCTCCCCCGCAACCTTTAGTGAAGGGAAGTAGCGGCCACTAAGGATGTGAATAGGTAACTGCAGGGGGCTGGGAACCGGGAGCCAGCAGAGCCATCCCCAGCGCTGGGGCTGGGAGCTGGCAGGCAGCCCCAGCGTGGGGCCTGGAAGCTGGGAACCAGCAGATGAGCCGGCGACACCCCCACGTAAGGCTGAGAGTGGGAGCCCTCTGGGCTGAAGACGTGAGATCCCGCAAGTAGATTAACAATCTTTAACCTGTTAACCGAATGTTTAACCGGTTAACTGATTAACCGGGATTTTACATCCCTAATGGTCACAAGGTAAAAATCATCCATAACCACAGAGCTGATAAATATGGATGCAAAGACAACGACTTAAGAGAGAAAGTCTTCCTCTCTGCTTAAAATGGAGAAGGAGGAGGATTCAGATGAAAAACCACAGCAAAAAATATTCATAATATATGGTTTCTGCAGGCTGCAGAAATCATTCTGAGGTGCTATATACTGCAGGGCTTTATGACATTTTTTTGGCTGAGTTCATGATTGGGATGATTACATAAGCTGTTTATTACTTGCTGCAGCCTATGGAGCGCAAAAAATGAACTGGTCATTTAATTTAGACTACATTTGTACCAGATAGCAGAAAAAGCCCAACAACTCACTGAAGAATGAAAAAGCATTAAAATGCTGCCACAGAGGAAGCGGCACCATTTCATATACTGCCTTGCCTGGGGAGGAACGAAATACTTTGGCACAAGACAATTAGCAAGAAAATGCTTTTGAACTAGGAACCTCTGCACTAATGCCGCAGTAGGGAAGTGAGTGTGTGCATGCATGCCTGAGTACAAGCGCTGTGGATGGAGGGAGCTGGTGAAGCACGTGAGGAGAAAAATGGCAACTGAGTTTCCATGTTTCCCCAAGTCTCAACTAGTACTAATCAAAATGAATTCCTCTGAATGTCTGTGATGGCCAAAAATTTATTCACACACAGTCTGGCTGTCCAAATGAATGGTTAGGAAAGGACTCTCATCAATCAGCATCATCTAGGAAGATTGGCACAATTTCAATAGGGATTGACTGAGTTCAATGCCTGCCAGACTGATAAGCCAAGCCCCAAGCTGGAAATGTTCTGACTATTCATAATGACATTACAGTCTGGGGCCTCTGATTAATTCATTCAGGAACGAAAGCTTACAGTTACTGTAAGAACATTTAAGGTAACCATCTCAGATTTCATGGTGTTTGAATAGCATAGCCCACCTCTCTGCACTAACTTTGCACCATCTTTGCATGTTGTTAACAATAGTTATTTCTAGTGCTGCTGCTATACAGTATCTAACCTACAGTGTGGTTTCTTCCCCTCAAGCGATTTACGTTCCTGCAAAAATAAATAAAACAGTTGTAAACGCTCAGTGACTTGGAGTTGAGAGATTCTGCTAAATGAGCCTTCTTCAATGCACAAAAAAAAGCATTTGTCTTAATTGTTCCAAGTTATCTTTCAGTGCTCTGCAGAAATCTCTCGGACCAACACCATAGGTTTCTGCCACAGAATAGCAATTCTAGAAATGTTGCTAGGCAGCACGGCTGTGCACAATGACAATTAATCGCTTCAAAAAATTAGAAAGGCTGATCATTTTATTGTTCAGAGAGAAGAAAATTCATTTTCATTAAGTAAAGACCTTTCCAGCATTCTCAGACCTAAATTTGGTTAGGAAGACAAGCTATCTGTTATCTCACTGTATGCCAGTGAAGCAAAGATAGGTAACGCATCAACTAACCCTGAAGAAGCTGCAAGGAGGTTAAAGGGGCTTATTTTATCCTCTCTTGTGGATAAATTTGACAAAGTCAGTCACATCGTTCATTATTAACTGAGGTATGTACGACTGTGTCCCGAAGGCAGAATAAGACAACCCTATCCCAAATCTAAACTAAATTGCCAATATTACCTACATAGAAGGCCAACACACCAGATGCAGGCTCAGTCCCCAAATGGTGCTGTTAATTATTTTGTTCAGCTTAGTTACTAAATACTATTTTCCTACTAAAGAAAAGATGCAAGAGGAAGCGTTTTAAAGAGATGAGACAGAAACTTGACATACTAGGTGGAAGAGGTAGTCCCAGGCATAAACAGCTTCAGGGAAGAAGCAAAGATAAGAGTGGAAGGGGGTTGGTAAACTGATGACTGATTTTTAAAAGGACCAATTTGTGTGTTTCTAGTAGGGTCCTGCATGGATCAGTTCTTGGCCCTACACTATTTAGCATTTTTATCTATTATGTGGATTGCTCTCCTATGACACTAGGCCAAAAGAATTAATGCGATCCTTGGATACAGAGAAATCTTGAGTAAGAATAGAGAGGTTATTTTATATCTGTGTTTACACTGGTACAACTGCTGCTGAAATACTGTATTCAGTTCCAGGGTGCCCACAATTCAAGCAGGATGTTGGCATACTGGAGGTGATTCAGAGAAAAGCAACAAGAAAGTTAAAGGGTTAGAAAACTTGCTTTAAAGAGACAGACTTGGGGAGAGCAATCTCTTTAGCTTAACAAGCAGAAGGCGTAGGGGCGATTTGATCACAATCTATAAATACTTACCTGGGGAACAAAAATTTGACAATGGACTCTTCAGTCGAGCAGATGAAGGTCTAACAAGATCCAGTGGTTGGAAGATGAAGTAGGACAAATTCAGACTGGTGCTAACACATTTTACTAACAGTGAGGGCAATCAACCACTAGAACAATTTATCTGGAGTCATGTTGGTTTTTACAGTAACGGCAATTTTTAAATCAAGACTGGATGTTTTACTAAAATTCATTCTGGGGGAAATTGTCTGGGCTGTGTTACACAGGAAGCGAGACTAGATGATCCCACAGTATCCTTTCTGTCTTGGAATCTAAGCTTATACGCTGAGACTGGCGTGTTTATGTGGACTCCAACTTGATCAAAATAAGCAACTGAATATGCCTACCCCTCGCCTCACTGGGACACTCAAAGATTGATCATAGGAAAGAAAATGTGAAGGAAGAATAGGAATAAAAGATGGTGAGAAACAAAACCTAAGCGTAAGCGGCGAGGAGTCCTGTGGCACCTTATAGACTAACCGAAGTGTTGGAGCTTAAGCTTTTGTGGGCAAAGACCCACTTCGTCAGATGCATCTGGCGAAGTGGGTCTTTGCCTAACTATGCTCCAACACTTCAGTCTATAAGCTGCCACAGGACTCCTCGCCTTCAGACTAACACGGCTACCCCTCTGATACTTGAAACCTAAGCGTACTTCTCTACTTTTCATTTCCTGCTCTATACATACCTTTGTAGGCCTCAATCCTATTTCAGGGTAAAACTGCCTTCTCTGGTAAGGACCCACAGGCCTAGAATGAAGAAAATTGCTACGGCTCCAGCATGCAGTAGCATAAGTAGGCCACTGGGGCTCTGTAGTATTCCTACATTCCCCAGTAGGCATCTGCTTGGCAGTGGAGAAGAATGTAAATGGAGATGGGACAGGGCCACGCTCACTGGAGTCACAAACTTCATGACTTTCCTGACCATGGCTCTTTGAGAATGGGGCACACTGAAGGCTGAGGCTGCTTGATATATTACAGAAGGAACAGTGTTGTGGACATGGGACCGCACCCACTGTTGGCTTTGGACTGAGAAGGATTGTCGGTACAATTCATCCCTCTCCACAAAGGTTTTAAGCAAAGTTTCTTATCTTACTCTATCATGTTTCCTAATTTACTTCAGTTGGCCGTAAGAAGTTCTTGCAGCCTAATGCACAAAAGTAGGTTTCAGAAGACCTGGTTTCTAGTCTCAGTTCTGCCAAACTTGTTGCTTGACCCTGGACAAATCACTTCCCCTCTCTGGCTGCGTCTACACTAGAAAGAAAAGTCAGAAAAAGATACGCAATTAATTGCGAATCACAATTTGCATATCTTTTTTCGCTTTTCTTCCAAAAGAGGCTTTTCCAATATTTGGCCCATTTACACTGAGCCAAATGTCGGAAAAAAAGCCACTTTTGGAACATCCCTTCTTCCTCGTAGAATGAGGTTTACAGGGATGCAGAAAAAACGAGTCTGCTTTTTTTACTTTTTTTTTTTTTGAAAAGCAGACGCATTCCTTGGACACGGCAGAGCTTTTCTGGGATACCTTTGGTATCCCAGAGAAACTCTGCAGTCTAGATGTACCCTCTGAGGCACAATTCACCATGTGCAAGGAGGGGATGCAATACCACCTATCTGTCTCTAAGGCAGGATGCAAGGCTTAATTCATCTTTCTTTGTAAGACACACTGAGGACTAGGTGAGAAGGCAATATACTAGTGAGAATTTATTTATTACTAAAGCACAATCTCTTGTATATAGTCTACTAACTGGTCTGAATACAATGCACTATCCTATTTCTTTTAGGGATTTTTTTTTTTTATGTCATCGTACTCCCAAAGATATGAAGTTTTTATTGCTTTATGCCATTCTATTTATTGTTGATATTACCCACAGTAAATTCCTGCTATTAAGCAACTCCATTTAACATTTGTAATTAAATAGCAAAACTGAAGGGCTGGTCCATACACAAACTTGCACCAAAATAACTAAATTGATTTTAATTTGCATATTTTCGTCTTTCAGTGCAAGTCTCAAGTATGGCCACTTTTATTGCAGCCCTTTCAGAACTAAACAAAACTAAAATAAGTAATAGAAACTGAAAGAAGAGTGTCTACATGCAAACTTGCTCCAGTTGCATTTACTTTAAACACACTCCTTTAGTTAAACCTCAAGTCAGTGTGTCAACCACACCTTAATATCTCATCTCCCCCTTTCCACACCACCTTCGACATTCTGCTCTCCTATTTTCCTAATTCTTGGCACAGGCAGCGCTATGAAAGCTATATAAGTATGGCAAATTGACTAACAAGATCAGCAATCTTGTTCTTGAGTTGCTCGATAAAGTATTAATGCATTCAGAAGTATTTGCCTACATGACTTCATCCAAGAAACAAAATCTCGCTGGAGCCCCTTCTACTTTCAGTCCCTAATCCATAAACCTTTATAACCCATATATGAAAAAAAAAAAAAAAAGATGAGAGGGAAGAAGAAAGAGAGATAATGACACACAATGTGAAGACAGCCAATCAGCCAGTGACTCCCCCTTTCCCCCATACTCTCCACACACAATCAGCACCAGCTGTAGGCCAATTAAACTCAACAGTTCACAGGTGTTCACAGAAATGACTAACACAAAAGAAATTCTTACTTTAGAAATGTAATATTTAAAAGCTTTGAGGTGGAACCAAGAAAGATAAAAACTAGAATTAAGTTTATTGCCACCTTGTGCTTCACTCTAATGCAGGTTTTGAACAGGGCCTCCCACTGGTATTAAAAGTTGGATGAACATCTGCATTTAAAATATAGGAAATCAAGCACGTGAAGTGCTTTGAAAAAGTCAGTTCCGAGAATGGATGGGGGGAGGTTGTACACTTTCATTTATTATTATCATTGTATGGCAAAATAATATATTTTCCAACTGGGCAATACACACACAGTTGTAAGTCAACATAATATGCTAGATTGCTTGGATGTTCATAAATATTTTGGTGCTTATTTTCCCTAAACATAGCTCTCATTTCCCAAAATAACAATTTCTTTACGTTTTAATGGGAACAAAACCATGGTAAGATCACACTGCTTTCTCTTACACGCTGATTAGACATATGAAATGAGAGAAAGAAGGGAAGGAAGCCAGATCCTTGATAACTTTCTAGGTTCTCTTAAAGGAGTGGGATGACAAGAACTGTTCAGCAAGTGAATTTTTTTCTCTACACAGTGTCAAACAATAGTGTCTATAAAGTGAATCTCTCTTTATGGTCCTACACCAGAATATGGATACAAATTAACATCCAAATGGTTTTAATTCCCATGATATGTCTATTAAACAGCAATGCTCCATCAGGCTGTTTAGCTATCCAAACACCACCCTAAAATAATCGTATCTATAAGCCTTTCCATAACTTATCACTCTGTTCCTATGAAAAGTCATTAATTTGGGTCTCTCTCTCTCGCTCGCTCTCACAGGAAATAGTCTGCAAAGGAAGGCAATAAAAATGTGAGTTCTGTCATCATTTCATTAAAATTCCCTGTTAAATTTCTATCTTAGTGTACATAATATAAAAAACTCAGGGATCTTATTAATGGCACTAATCCTTATAATATGGACTTTAAAAAATAATGAAGAACATTTCTTACTTATATGAATATTGTTCATTTTTCATTCCTATTAAAATTTAATCAGGGAGTTGTTTAAAAATGTTTAAGTTTCATTACATTTTAAGAAAAGGAAGAAGCTATTGAATTCAAGTGCTGTGATGCTGTCACTCTCATCTGTCTCGTACACTGATATCTCAGTTTTGAATCACTGAACCTGTCCACTGTTCAGTATACCCACTGGTAACAATTTACTACTTACCTTTCTCATGAAACAGCTATGAGGCTGAATATTTGTGAAGGGCTTCTGCTCCTAGGGGCTCTAAGAACAAAGCTATGCTCCTAGGCAAGTAGTTTCAAACCTAAGAGCCTAAATGCAGGCATTTGCCTATCATCATCTCAGGAACTATGAGCTAGACCGGGGTGGGGAATCTTTTTTGGGTCGGGGGCCACTGACCCACAGAAAAATCAGTCAGGGGCCGGGGCAGGAGTGCCAGTGCAGACTCTCCAACGCTGGGCAAGGCCCTAAGACTCGCAGGCCAGATCCAAGGAACCAAGGAGCCACATCCGGCCCCTGGGCCTTCAGTTCCCCACCCCTGGGCTAGACTTTTAAGAACAACTCCCGAACTAATGGGAGCTGCTGGGTTCCAAGCACTTCTGAAATGCTGGGCACTATACTTGGAGTCAGGCTCCAATTTTGGATCCTTTCATGCTTTTGAAGATCAGTCTATATATAAGTAGCCTGTTTTTTTAAAGCACTGAGCATGTAGCAGGTTGCACCAACTTCCATGGGAACTTCTGGATGTTTAGCACTTTTGCAAATTTCACACATGATGTTAAGAGACTAACTTTAAGAACTCACTCCAGAAAACCTTGTCCAGATGCTCCTTTTTCAAACAGCAAACTGTTAGCCAACATACAGGACCAATATGCTTCATTGAAATCAACTAAGTTAATTATCTTAGAGCAGCAATACATTGGCTCAATTGATAATGACTAACCAAACAGAACTAAAGAAGAATTTTGAAATGGGTGAGCCTCGGTCATTAGAAGCAGTTTTACCTCAGCACCTTTTCTCTTCAGGCCGCTTATTCGTGTGCCTAACTTTAGATATTAATGTACAAATATTTTGGCCCATATTCCAGTACTAACACAACCTCACTAGGGTTGCCAATTTTGGTTGGACATATTCCTGGAGATTTCATCACCTGACGTAATCTTTATTTCTGGAGACTCCAGGACAAACGTGGAGACCTGGCAATGTTATTACAGACTTACTGAGGAAATGGTCATGAGAAGAATGTTAAATCAAATTGCAGTGTCTCTTTGCTGGTTTGTTTCTTCTCCTCGGCCTTTCTGAGTTGAACAATAAAAGCTAAATAGAAACAAATGTGTCGATTTCACTTTCAGGGCTTCCAGCCTAACTTCATACTAAAAAATGCCTGCTGCAAACACTGGCAGAGAATGTTTATGGTTAAAATCCTGAAGTCAACTGGAGTTTTCCCACCGACATTAGCAGAAACAGAATTTCACCCTACAAATGTAAAGTACTATTTCCACTGGGTTTTTTTTTTTTTTTTAAATCATGGATATTTCTATTAACTGTAATAAAAAAGATTCTTAAAGTATACACAACACCTAAATTAACCTGAACCTATCCCTTTAAGAATTCAATTCAATTATAACCTTGCTGTTATGCTACTGGTGGTTTTTAATTGTTTTCTTTATGCAGAAGGTTTCATAAAAGAAATGTATTGATTTAAGCCAGTTTCATTACTACTAATGCTCTGCTTAATTTTAAAGACACTAATATTGAGCAAAATAATGTGTTCTATTAATAAACTTTCTAATGAAATAGCAAGCAGATTTATTTTATTTGGATGTCCAAATAAACAGTAAGATCACTTTCCATATCTCACCGTCTGCCTAAAAACAAAGGCCAGAATGAGACTTTATTAAAAAAATATATAACAATGAGAAATCTAATTTGAAAAATGAATTAATAGATTTTAATCTGATACATAATCAGACATACACTGTAATCAGACACACTTTGATCTTATTTTTACTATATGTTTTACATCAAAATTCTACTATTAGCATTGGCATTGTGGTAGAAATGGTAGGCATTCTAATATAGAGTGGAAGAAGCCAGTATTATATAGACCTGATCTAAAACTGGATGGCTAAAACACCAGTGCTCAGTTTACATTAGCACTCTTACAATGGGTACCAACAGCAGAGCAGTAATGATGATGATAACCATTTAAGAAAATAAATTTAGTGTAGACTCAACCCTTTGCTTAGTATTGTTAGCTTGCAAGAAACAACAAAGATAGAAAGCTGTGTAACGTAGTGGTTAGAGTAATATAAAGCTGAATTGTTCAAATTCTATTCCTGGCTCTGCCACTGATGTACTATATATCCTAACTAAATGGTTACATTCCTTTGTTCTTCATTTTGCCACGTGGAAAACAGACATAATACTTCACTCAACAGGGTGCTGTTGCAAGACATTGAGAGAATGGAAGAACAGGATATTCTTTGGTCACTGGCCCCAGGACCAAGAGGAGAGAAGGTTTGCAGGTACTGACAAGATTCATGTTCATCTAACAACAGAATAGCTTCATATTCTGCAATTTTAGCTGCCGTCAGTTTCTCTCAATGTTCAAGCGTCCAGACGATGGCATAAAGTATTTGCTTCTCATCTAATTCCAACAGTTCTCCAGATAAAGGTTGCTAAGATGATATGGGAACCCAAGCGGACAAAAAAAAAATCAAGATAGCAGATAAGCAGGATCTGCTGGGACAGAAATAACAGCTAGTTGCAATAGACAGCTGGTAACAGATAGGCAGGCAGTAAAAATATACAGGTTTTCATTCCAACCCTCCACCATCTCCACCTATACATTTGTTTCATTCATATGCTGCATCTTGCCTTTATCCTGAAGACAGGCAGGTACCACGAGTTGACCATCTTTGTGCAACACTTAACAACACAGGTCCTGGATCCCTGAAAGCGGCTATTAGTTGCTACAGTAATACAAACAAATAACAGAAATCTGTTAGCCTCAAAATGTCACAGCTATTTTAGAATGTCTATTCCCTCCTCCAGTTTTGCTTTGTCATAGGATTGCCCTCTTTGAAACCCTAGTTTTCCCTTATATGTTTGTACCATGCCTAACACAATGGGGCTAGAGCAGCGTTTCTCAAAGTGGTCCACGAAACCTCTCTGAGAAACCTATTAACTGGCCATGCCGGCATGTTTATTTACTGGCACAGCAGCGATGGAGCCTCACAGCTCCTATTGGTTCCATTTTGCTGTTTGCAGCCAAGGGGAGTCGTGGGAAGCAGCGGCCTCGCCCATGCTGCTTCCCATGGCTCCCCTTGGCTGCAAACCGTGAAACAGAGCCAATAGGAGCCACCAGGTTCTGTGGCCACAGCGCCAGTAAATAAACAAATCGGCATGGCCAGTTAAATAGGTTTCTCAGAGTGGTTTTACGGACCACTCTGAGGCTACGTCTAAACTACACCCCTCTGTCGGCAGAGGGATGTAAATGAAGCACTTCAAAAGTGCAAATGAAGCGGGGAATTTTTGAGAAGTACAGGATCTTTCGAAAAATCACCCCGTTGTCAAAAAATCCGCGTCTAAACTGCGGTTTCAGTTTCAAAATGGTGCTTGCTCGAAACGGCGCCATGACACGATTATGCAAATGAAGCACGGGATATTTAAATCCCCGCTTCATTTGCACTTTTGAAGTGCTTCATTTACATTCCTCTGCCGACAGAGGGGTGTAGTTTAGACACACCCTGAGAAACACTGGGCTAGAGCCTGGAAACACCACATGCAATATAATATTAATTATGTTTTATCGTCCGCCTCTTCTGCCCACATCAGCTGCATGGGCTGTAGAAAGCCGCTCTGTGGTTGCTCACACCCAGGTACAGGCTACACTACATGTCTTGATAGACGGACTATTTAAAAGTGTTAATAATTATATGAGGGCGTCATGCTTTTTTATATTTCATTTAAATTCAATGGATGCGCCTGACTTTCAAAAAATCCCATCAACAGCAGCACAAAGAACCCACCACACCTGCATAAGCCTCAAATCTTGGGTTGCTTCTAAAGCCTAAAAAGGAATAATACTGTTCTATGTCTACTCTACCCATGAGCTTACCACCAGATAAGAGTCCAGCTCAAACTTTTCACAGAATAAACAAGATCTTCCTCTATTTCATATGGGCTGGCAATCTGGCCTTGCAAGAGTATCACACAAAATACTAAATGCTCATAGCTACATGCAGGATTTCATTATCTCTTGACTAAAGAAGCACATTTTAAAATGTTTTACAATCATTCACAAAAAGTATTGCGCTCTCTCATGTTCAAGGGAAAAAAAGACCTCCCACTGAATAATTTTGGAATCTTTTCACTAACATTTATTCCGAGTTACTATTCCCCACTGAAAAAAAACACCCTGTATCTTAAAAGCAGCATAGAATATACTGAAATGCCCTCTTGTTCCATTACCTTGCATCTATCCCATTTTGAAATAGTGCATCCAGCCATTCTGAGAAACAATCTAGAAAACTGATAATGTTCATTGTAGAGAAAGGAGATATGCTTACAGATAATAGATAGTTGAGTTACCTCCAAATTTGAGAGCAGTATCAATTCTGGAACTTACGTGTCCCTTTTTACCAAACATTGTGACCACTTCCAGGCAGACAATCTCTACAATACTTGTCAGAGAAGATTACCCTCTCAGGAAAACAATAACCTGGATGAACTCTTCTTCTCCTCAGAACTTCCCCCGAGCTAGTATTATTTTAGTCCATAAACACCACCTTCCAATACAAAGGCATATCACCGGTCTGCCAAGCTTTCTAAGTCCCCTCTGCGGACTTCCCCAGTTTGCTCTGACTTTCCACATAATGATTTACATAAACAAATAGCAACAATGAGCACTCATTTAGAACTAAGGGTCATAATTACCTTCTGTATTATTATGTATTTGTCAGTGGTCTTTTCCTTATTTACAGACACTCCCTGCCCTTTCGATTTGTCAAATGCATTATCTGTGAATAATCAAGTGTTCTTATTTCACCAGAATACTCCGTCATTTCTTGGAATAATTCTTTTTTAAAAAAAGCAAATGAAGGAACAGAGTTTATGGATCAGATGCTAAAAAGGTGCTGAGAAGCTTCAGTCCTCCTGAAATCTGAACATGCCCTTGGGTGAATCACAAAGGCTTCAAGCCTACAAAATGCTGCACATCACTGTATGGAGGGACAGGACTTCAGTGAGAACTCAGGGAGGTGTTAGGATCTTGCAGGGTCAGGCCTTCTGTGGCTCACCCAAAATCACAAAGATATGCTCCCATTTCTCAGGCTGCGAGGGACACTCAGCACAGAAATAAGTTAACTTGCTTTTTCAAACTTCCCCTGCAAAACCGTTTGGTAGTACTGGCTCAGTGAAGAAATCCCAGAGTACACTGCTCTGTGCGGTCGTTGACTGCATGGGTTAGGAGGAGTCCTTTGATACCAGTGATGCTTAAGAACAAGGTATATTTCAGGATTTCCCTTTATCAGCATTTGCTTCAGCCTTCCTCCACTGGTAGGAACGAATCTTTCCTCTACCCCCAGGCCTCCAAACAATTAACTGCAACAGTGTCAGACAAGACCACTCCAGAATGGACCTCACCTATCACTCCTCAATTACCAGGTTCACTGACCCATTCAACAATACAACCTCGCTCAAATATTCTTCTGCTTCTCCATGATCACAAGCTATGTCTGCGAAACGATGCACAGCTACTTGCAGGGTGGGACGGGGTTGGTCAAAGAGATCCCCTTGAGTCTGTCACTGATGTGCTGAAATACCACTGGGCCCCTCTATCTGCCCTCTGGAGCACCCCAGTAACCTGTTCTGCTGATCCAGACCTTCCAGTCTCCTCCAGTGATGGCATGGAGCTGGGGTCACAGTATATTAGCTCTTGAGATTAGATCAGCTCTCAGAAGGCTCAAAGACACAAAACCCAGGTGCAAACCTCCACTGGGACCAGAACCCCAGACAAATCGGTTTCTCTCTGCATAAAGTTTGATACAGAACAAGCTCATAAATTGTTTGCTCCCTTTCTCAATGAAAGAAAGATATGCCCTCACTTAGCACGCTTAGATTAGTAAACAGATTTATACTTCATATTTCTAACTTCAAATACAGGAAGTATACATGCACACAAACATAATATACACATTCAGCAGATTATAACTTTTTAAATGATATGTTACATGAAGTATTTTGCATAAAGCCTGTTCAAGTTATGCATATTCATAAGCATATTTCCATAAATAATATAGGGTGCAAGGTCACACTGGGATCCAGGAACTCTGATCATCTCTGAAGTTCTGACCAACTGGATTGGATGCATAGCTCAGAAGCAACAGTCTGGGTAATCTAAAGGCCTGAAAGCATTTCAGTAGTTTGTCATTTGCACATAAGTTTTTATGGCTATTTCATACACCACAAGTAATAAATAACAGATTTAATTCATCAGGATGTTGCTCTACTGTAACTACCCTGACTTCAATGGAATTACTCTGGCACAAAACTGGAGTCATGTTATTATGAATAAGGCCTGTTTATTCTTCCTACTTATCTAATAGTTTTTATCCATAGATCTCCAAGACCTGAAGAAGCGTGGGTGGGTAAGGATTATTAACCTCATTTTACAGATGGATGAACTGACACACACTGAGTTTAAGTGACTTACCAAAGATCACGAAGTGAACCTGAGACCAATTTGGAAAAGCACTTTGATATACTCATTCCCAGATATTCTAATAGAGTGCATCCCCTTAACATGACAAAATTGTAAATGTAAATCAATGATAGTTATCGAAAACTTGTCACCTGCAGAGTACGTCTACACTTGCACTTGATCGGCAATACTTTTGTCATTCATGGGTGCTTAAGCCCTTCTCATCTCCCCCTCCCCTCCCCGGCCATGAACAACAAAGTTTTGCTGCGGCAAACAAAAGTGTGAAGCTGCTTTGTCAGCTGGAACGCTGTCCTGCTGACAAAGCAAAACCCCCTTTTAGGGGGTGGAAGTATTTTGTCAGCAAATGTGCCAACAGCGTTCACACACACTGACTTTTAGCAACAGGGCAGTGTCCACACACGACACAACCTTGTGACTAAAAGCTGTACAGTATAGACATACCCTTAGTTAACCATCCTTTCCAGCAGCAATAAGGAAACTGAAGGAGCTCAATGAATCTAGAGTAGTCCTTACACAAGAATAAGGCATTAAAGGAAGAAAGGAGGGGGATATTTTGCTCAGGAAGCCATGTAACAAGACTGCAGTGACAAATCATTACTCCCAGAACACAGCTCAAGGAAATGTAATACTGCCATTTTCCAAATGCTTGGTTATAAAACCTTTCATACATACGATATTTAAAACCATGAATTACCTTTGAGAATGTATCCAAACGCCTAACAGTATCAAGTCAAGGTAACAGTTATCTGTTTATAGGTCAGGAGGGCAGTAAATTATTGCGACAGAAAGCAGTAAAGTCTGCATTGTATCTAGTTGTGCTGTTTAACAGGTTGTAGTGAAAAGCAGGTGATGCATGGAAACTTCAGGTTTTATAGCTACCGCCTCAATCTGTATTCACTTATATAAAGATGTCACATTTTTAAACATTTAAAAGTCAAATTGTCTGGAGAATAGATTCATATAAAATTTATTTTCAGAAACTGATATTTAGCCTACTGCTATCAGAGTTGATTGCTCTTATGTGTAAGCTTTATTCAAGTTTCCACAGGTTTGAAAATACAAGGACTGACATTTCAGAGCCCATACTCAAGTGTGCAATTAACAAGGAACTGAAAAGGGAACATAGCCACTTTCTCACAAACATTCAGGGTAGTAGGATGATGGTCACACTAACTGTGCTTTTGTGGTTTTGTTCCTGAAACTGCTAAATATGGCATGTACTTTAACATAGGCGGGAGGAGAAAAAATCATGTTTGCAGAAGAGAAATCTAGATTAGGTATGTTTCTGGCACTATACAGCTTGAGAATTAACTAATTTCCAAATTGTGCCAGAAAGCTATTTGTAAGTGGCTAGTGGAGAAGGATAACCATACTGTTGATTTATATTTCTTACCTTAATTTACTCTGTTAATGTCAAAGATGTTTGTCATGCTTTCGAATGCCAAACAAATCAGTGCCTAACTTGTTCAGTCAATTCTTTAAGAATTATCATTTCAGTCTTCACTGTGTTATTAAAGCCATGGAAATACAACGCTAATGAGACAGCAATGATGGAAGATGTCAGAAACCTATTAACGACAGGCTTTTAGGAAGCAACTGCAAATAGAGGCGCAAACTAAGGTAAGAAATATAAATCACTAAGTGATATTCTGTATCAACATCTAATATTTTTATAACAAACTGCACCTCAAAAGATCTTAAAGTGCTTTAGCAAGCATATAATGTAAGCGCTTCGGGGCTGTGACTGCCTTTTTAAAGCATCTAGTATAATGGAGGCCTGGCCTTTGACTAGGGCTTCTAAGCATGATGGTGCAGGTTGGACCTCCCTGGTCTGGCACCCTCGGGACCTGACCGGTCCTAAATGAAGGAGTTTGATCAAAAGAGAGTTTGCCAGATCAGTTCTGGCCTCCCTGCCCAGCTCTGCTCCTAGCCCCAGCAGCTGCCACCCCTTCTTCCCCCAGTCCTGGCTGCCGACCCCCCTGCTGCCAACCCCAGCCAGGCAGCCTGCCCCATCCAGGACATCTTGCCACCCAGCCTCTGGGCTTTGCTGGTCCAGGAACATCTGTGGTCTAGCAGGATGTTGCCGAACCAAAGAGTCCCAGTTTAGAGAGTAGGAATGTGAATGACTAGTCGACTATCTGATAAGCAAATGCTTATCGGACAGTTGACACACTAGTCGACTAGTCGCTTCTCTCTCTCCCCCCCCTTCCCCTTGCTGCCTCTATCAGAAAGTGCAGGGGGTGCTTCAAAGTAGCAGCACCACGTGGAGCCTAGGGCCAGACCCTGGGCTCCACGCGGCACTGCCGCTTTGAAATGCCGCGTGCAGCCTGGGGCCAGCTGGGGGCTGCATGCAGCGTTTCAAAGCAGCAGCGCCATGTAGAGCCTGGGGTCAGCTGGAGTGGGTGGGAGAGGACTCCCCTGCTGACCCCAGGCTCCATGTGGCGCTGCCGCTTTGAAATGCTGCAGGGAGCACAGGGCCAGTGGGGGACTGGCTTGGGTCCCCCTCTAGCCCTGTGCTCCCTGCAGCGCTTTTGCCTTTGAAGTATAGCAACAGCCCTAGAGCTGTTGCTACACTTTAAAGTCAGCGGCGCCCTTATCGACTAATCAAATAGTCGATGAAAATTGCACCGACTAATCAATTACCCAGTTAATCTAAATTTAACATCCCTAGCAAATATACAGTAAAAGTTCACCTCTGACCAACAAATACTCAGTAGCAAAGAGAGAGAGGGATGGGAGAAAGGCTATTTTACTCCTGTTTTACAGATGGGGAAGTGAAGCACAGGATCGGCCAGGGACTTGCCCAGAGTCAACGAAAGATTGTGGCAGATCCAAACTGTGCCCAATGCTTTAAATGAGCAGTAGAGATGAGTTTGAAGAGCTCAGTGTTTCCTGACACACCTTCTTCTGATCAGTTTTTGAATTTTAGTTTGTTTGGTCTTCCTGGATCTGACACACCCTCTGGCCCTTCTGTGGCTCTGCTCCAGAAGTAGACTGCAACCTTCTCCATACCCTTCACTGACTCAGAGGAGGACACATTCACCTTTATCTACTTCATTTCAGCCTTCAGTTCTGTTCCCTTTGAGAAAACTAGTCAGTAATTTCCCCAGCTATAAGAGCCGAAGCTCAACTCACTTTAAATAAAGCAGCATTTATTGGCAATGTGTGGAACACAGAGTAAAAAGTAATAAAAAAGGATTGTTAGATAATATACATCTCCTCTATAGATACTACAAACAGCACCTTCAAGCTAGCCCAAAATTTAAGTTAAAGAAAAATCTAAGTTACCTACATGTCACCAAACTCATTGCTCCTCCTAACTAATATAAACCTGTGTCTCTTCGAGGCTACTTCCCTTCCAAAATTATCTGATATCTTTGGGTCCACTTCAGATTACAGTAGTTCTGTATTTATTGTCCCAACCCACATTTGTCTTTCAAATGAGCTCATCCATTGTTCCGGTACAGCTAAGTAAACAGCAAAATAAATTCTATCATGCAGGTTTGCCTCCCAGCATTCAAAACCCTTTGCATATTTTTTCTTTAATCAAGCTAAACAATGCTTTTAAAGGTGACCTGTAAAAAGGAAAAAAAAAACCCCACAACCACCCAGAGCTTGGTTTGTGCAGAATGACACCTCCCCTTTGCTTTTTCAGGGAAATGACCCTGAAATTTGAAAGGTAACCGCTTTTTTTAAGGCAGAAAACAACAAAGATGTGGACCAGAGTTTTAGCCACAGAGATGCAAAGAAAGCAGGATTTGTGGTCCCTTCTTTAATTCTTTAGTTTTTATTTTGAAACTAAACCCAACATCGTATCAGTAACATTTAAGATGAATTGGTGATTTATTTATTTTTTTAATAAAAATCTAGTCTCCAGAAATGAATGCTAATCTTGTTAGATGATATACTCCTCAGACCAGAGACTAGGTCTTCATGTGTGACTGTACAGCATTCTGTTAAATACGAACCTGCTCTTGACTGGGATCTCTGGATGCTAAAGAATAGATAAACTAACACCTAATACACAAGAACAAAGAGGAGTAGATGTGACCAAAGAATTTCTAGGGATTCGGAATTCACTCTGTCAGGTTTTCCTAGTTGCTGCTTAACGATCTGCTGCTTCACTGAAAACAGGGAATCTGTTGAACAGAAACTTTCTTGAGCCAAGGGAATCAACAGATGTACTGATAATCTTATCCAAATAAGAAATAAAAGTGGCCAGCTATACTTGAATATAAAAAGATTAATATGGAGCAGGCAAAGCCATGGCTAAAGATATTATCCTCCCTTCAGTAGGAGAAGATCAAGAAGTCAGCCTTCAGTCCAGCTCTTGAGAGTCAAGTCCTACTCTAAGATGCGGAACATTTCCACAATTTCATCAGCCACATACTTGCCAAAGGAAATTGGATTCTTTCCACTGTTTGAGATGGCAGTGAAGCAGGACCTGTATAATTAGGTCAGACCTGATTACCTAGAACAACTGCAATTTCTTTGCATCTCCGTGCAAAGCTTCTTGAAATGGCAAAGAGTGAACAGTCAGGAGCAGCAGAAAGATGTCCAAAATCGTTTTTGATGGGGATTTAACTCTCTCTTAATATGGATGATATATTCTATTAATATCAGGGCAGACACATATTGTTCAGTAGAGCTCTTCACTGCCTTAACACAAAAGCTATCTCTTTGCATCCGGCTGACTCCACTTTACTGACCACTTTAATATTCACTTTACAATTAATGCTTCTTTTTATGGGGTGGTGGAAGGTAAACCAATTTCAGTTCAGCTCCTATGTATTGAATTTATTATAAAAAGTTATGTACTTAAAACTCCTCTAATGAAACCAGAGGCATCATGTGATATTAACCTAGAGTTAATGCTAAGAAGGCCAGTTTGAATAATTCAATTCACGTCACCTTAAGTATCTTTTCAAATGGAATTAACTTTATCACACACACAAAAAAGCTTCATGTTCCAGATTCTGATTGACTCCACACAAATTCTGCTTTAAATCATTTACCCAACAATTTCAGTCTATCACTACCAGGATATTTCTTTTCATTTTGAGGGTTGGCTTCTGTTTAAGGGCCCTACTAGTAAGCTAAGATTATGAACAGCAATCCTGAGGTCATAAACACAGGACAAGATGCAGGCCAACTAAACGTACCACAAAGCAGCAGCATTAGTTCAATGTGGATGAGACTCAGGGCTGCATTTCAGTCATGGATGAAATAGTATTGTAGCTCCTACAGTTGTTTGGTTGCTACACAGCAATCCGTTTCTTGTCTCAACAGCATGCGAAAGTTTGGTAGCACTACAGCATGTTTCATCCTCTTTTGCTACCCCCCATTCCTAATACTAAAACCAGCTTTTGGATAATAAAAGTTGACATTGCACTAACAGTCCAAGTGTGCTGAGAATAGGCAAAGCCTTAGCAGTATTTATTCATGTAAAAATAAGGAAAGAAGAGGAGAAAAGAGAACAGCAGAAGAGGCTGCAATGATGGGTGTGGCATGAAAACACAAGTCAAATTTTAAAAAATTATAGTTAAAAGGGAAGAGAAGAACAGAGACAAGAGAGTTCTAAATAGACCATATTAAGAGGCATTTCTTTAGTGTGTAACTGGGCATCCTCCCATGCGACTCTGCACAACAGAAGAGAGAAAGTCAGTTATATGTAGCTGTTCTTTGAGGATCACCTCTGCATATTCATACTTGTAGATTTGGTGTCCGGGCATGAACAGTGTAGAAAGCTGGAGACACATGCATGGCTGGACCATAAACAGTAGGAGTTCACAGAAGAGATCAATACCCTGACGTTCACAAGTAGTGACCCATGAATACCAGGAAGTTGGACCAAAAGGTGTCAGCGAGGCTGAAGTTAGAAAGCAGCCAGCAATGAAGAGGCCTCATCTTAAACAGAGAAAATAGTTGCTGCCATTATCATAGGATAAAATAAGGACAAATAGGACAGGAAAGGTGGAAGGTCTCGATGCCCCACACTTCAGACCCTGGGGACAGAGTTAGACCCAGTCATGACTCCATGATGGTCATTGGCGCCAAACTCTTCGACAAATGGCAACGAGCTCTAGATGCTGCTCTGGTGCGTGCAGAAGCACCCACCATTCAGATACTTTCTTGTGTCTGCCTTTACATTTTAGCATAGATCAGGAGTGGGGAACTTTTTTTGGTTCGGGGCCGCTGACCCACAAAAAAGTCAGTCAGGGGCCACGCACAGTCTCTGACATAGCCCTGACTGAGAAGCAGAAAGACATTCCCCATATTCCCTTCACACACCAGAGCCATGGGGGGCTCAGCCTGGAAGATTTTGGGTGCTCCAGCCCCACAGTAGGAGGCTGGAATCGCAGCGTAGGCTTTGGAATGGTGGGGAGGGGACTATGAGCCTCAGGGGCCGGATCCAGGCAAGCCAGGGGCCACATCTGGCCCCCAGGCCTCAGGTTCACTACCCCGGCATAGAAGCTATGGCGGATGACCTGATACTGGGTACTACACAGGAGCAAGAGATTAAAGCATTTGTCTGTCTTTCAGCTGGTTCCAGGCAAAAAAGTCTCAAACATAAATTGCTTCCTCATGAATAATGGCCTCACCGCAACCACAGCTGGCACTACCAGGCTGGTCTGCGTTGTACTACTGAGAGCGCTTCAGCTTAGCTTTTTCACATTCCCCCATGAAGTGCAGGTATGCGAGGGAATAGCAGGACCAGAAGTTCTCAGGCAAGATCTGCTAAACTTAGCAACTCCACACTGGACAAAGACATACAAGATTTTCAATGCGGCACAACACAAAACTATCTACTGACATTTATAGAACCCAAACCTCACCAGCAGGATGGTGTGTACAATGGGAAGCTGAAGAGAAAAGTCAGTTCCTCTTTCTAGATACAAAGTACTGTTACACACTTATTAAAAAGGAAAGTCAAATGCCACTCCCCAGGACAGACTTCCTCAATAGCTGGCTGTGTCTGCGCAGTTTTGTTAGAACGTAAGCTCCACAAAGCAGACAGCATGCCACCTTCTAGGTTTCCTGCAGTGCTGAGCTCATTACCAGCACATAACAGTTAGGATAATAGAAGCCCCTAGCAGATGCTTCAAGGCTCAAGACCTAAAATGTATTAGAAGCTATAGGCTCATGTGAGACACCGAGAATGGAGATCTGCAGAGGCGTGTTTTAAAAAGGAGATAAGAATAACATTGGCCAGCGCCATTATCTTCATCCTGGCAAAAGGATCAGCAATCAGCAGGTACATAAATCGAGTAACTATCAGCAAATCACTAACCGCAAGTCTTTAGCTCCTTTCTGATTTCAGCACACTGGAGCCGTAGACCACTTAACCACTTATGTAGAACATACAGTATCTCAACCAGTTATTTTCTCTTAACTTTATGTGCAATTAGCAGTAGTTTTATGAAGGTTTAAAATCAGATGGACTCCTGATAGACTGGGAATGTTCTGATCACACAAGCTCATCTGCTTCCATCTTTTCACTCACTGAAAATTATGTTGGAAATTTGAAAGGCTATTTCTTTAAAAAAAAAAAAAAAAAAAGGAATTTTCTTGAGCAAATAGTTCAAATAAGGCAACAGTACCCCTTACCTTTTTCCTAAGGCTTCAAAGAAAGGGCTTCCTCACAGCTCCCTCTGCATTACAATAGAATCAATGAAGTTGACCTGATGTACTGATCCAATGGCTGCTTTAAGTAATAATTTCTTACCTCTCATCCATTTATTAGGGAAAGGGGCCATGGAAAAGCCAATCACAGAATAGTGCAAGAACATTTATATACCGTAAGACAACACATTACAGTTACAGCGCTGGCAGTAAGTGAAAGTGTGCTTCAGTGGGATCAGCAATACAGTCATTAAAGAAATAGTGAGGGGAAAAAGCTTACCTGTGGCTCCTTCAGCTTGACAGCACCACGCTCCGAGAGAGAGGCCGTTAGCTTTTCTTGCTGTTCAGATAGATACTTCTGATACAGGCTCAGAAGTTCCTGGCATTCTCTGTACTGCTGCTGCAGAGGTGAGATAGCAAGTTAAGGAGAAAAAAAATTCCTTATTGAAAAGTTAAAATCAAACTCCAATTTATTCTGCTCAGAAAATGACACACCGTGTGTGCAGAGTGGGGGAGAGGCGAGGAGGAGCGATGGGAGGGTGGAGATGCCTGGTTACTATGGACATGGCCAAAGGGAAACGAAAAGACAAAGTGCAATCTTCTCCCTCCATCTTTAAGACGGAGAGGAAGGACCTTCACCAAATTTACAAACATGTTAAGGGATGCAGGCCATGAGAGTTCATTTAGGGATGTTAAAACGATTAACCAGCCAACCATTTTAATCTAGGTCCTGCCGCTCAGCCAACCGCCCGGCTCCACTATGGCCGCAGGGTCCTGCCACCAGGCCCGCCACAACTGGGGCTGCTCTAACCTGCCCCAGCTGGCCCGGGTTAAATGGCAAGGGTCGGTTAACTGGTAGGCATACCAGTAAGCCTCATGCTTAATGATATGCTTGCCACTTAACATCCCTAATTTATTTTCATACAGTTACAGCACCCATTGCATTAGAGTTGTGAAAGTGTAACCGTGTACATGGTTAACCGATGAGCCTGGGCTCATCTGTTAACCTTCATGGATACATGCAGGCTCCCAGTATGCATGGCTCCAGGTGCATACTGGCCCCTCCTACCCCACACCGCTGCCTCTGTATCAGAGACTGCAGCCTGAGGGTAGGGGTGGGTGGGAGCCAGTGCTCGTGGGGAGCCGGCTTAAAAGCTGAATCCTTGCATGCACCTGCTCCCAGGGAGCCGCCTGCCCCTCCCCACATGTAACTACTGAAGTTTTCAGCGGTTACACGTTTACTGAATTAAATGCATTTCAACATCCCTACTTTGCATATGTGATCCTATTTGTATTTAACTACAGAAGACAGCACCAATGCTTTAATTATCAATAGCCAGCCGGTAAATATTCCGCTTTGCAAGAACAGCTGTGGATTTGGTGCCCAGACACCCAATTTGAACTACGGATGGATCATACACATAGACAAAGTTGCAGGACTACAGGACTTTCAGAGACCAGCAATGATTTTTGGACTTATCTAGAGAAACAGCAAGGATATTAGAAATATCTGTGGCATTTACAAAGATATTAGAAATAGTGCCATGCCTTGCTTGCAGCACTGAAATTCCAAAAGGAGAAAATATGCTCTTCACCTGTCATTGTGTAATTCCCTCCCTTGCTCATTTACTATGGTAAACCATTTGTTCTCCTCCCTCATTTCACCCGGCCCTGATTTCAATTATGCATGCAGATGGGATAAGGGCTCAATGTCCAAAGAGATTACTCTGAATAAATACTTTAATAACAAGTCATCACAATTAAGGTAGGGAACAAAAACTTCTTCAAATATATAAAATGGTGTTGGAGTTACAGATTTCCTTAACATTTTTATGATCTAATCATCGCTTCTGGGCAAATTCATGTTGCAATCATTTTTGCCAATCATGGCTGCATAAATAACTCATCGCTTTGTTATTCCCCATTACGATCCTTTTAAAAAAGGGAGCCAAAAATGGGATGAGCAAAGCTTTCTGAGGAGGGAGCAGAAGGGAGGTTATTAAGATCTAATGCTAAAGTAATAAGGAGAGCTCCGAAAACACCTTTGCTCAGCATCTTGAAATAAAGGAGGGTACAAACAATGGTCTAAACAAGCTAATTGCTTTTTCAAGTCAATCTATCTGAAGCCTGACTGGTTTTACATTTCTGTGCATTTTGTCAGGGAGCACCAAAAGGCTGAAGTGATTTGTGGTGGTCTCAGGAGTCTCTGCCAGCTATGATGTATATAAAAGGAATTTTTTATTCGGGCTGTAACCATAGGCAGTAATGTTTATAGTAGGTGAACATATTAGCCTGGACGCAGGGCATGAATTTTACTGTAGAAAAAGCCAGTACATTTATACGGCCTAAGAGTTAAATGTCAGCATTTGAAGACAAATTATAGGCAAATTCATTTAAACCCATGTTATGTGGCAGAATATAAAAACAGACAGTCCTATCTTTATCAATTTTTTATGTCCCTCTTAATTCACTCTGCTTCCAACAGCCCTGCCCTCAGACAACGGGACGTTACCCCTCTATTGCTGTTCCCTGTCGACGTGGGTGAGTAGAAAGTGTGCCTACTGGCTCTGGGGTACACACACAGGAGGGCATATCTATCCTTGTTTTGGCCAGTGCAATACACACCGCTCTGTGGGTCAAACATGAACATTGCACAGTATATAAGTCACACTCAATGAAATTAATACCCTGGAGATGTGTTAGAGCAGAGGGTCCCAAACTGTGCTCCATGGCCACTGGCACCCTTGATGCATTTTCTGTGCACATGACGATGCCTCCTCTTGCTTCTAGCGGCTAAATTTCATTCAAAGAGCACTAAAAACATGACTGGCATTGTCAAAAGCATATTGTGTGTTCACTAATGGGAGAGGTGATCGTTTGCATGCACATGAGTGGGAGGAGAGAAGTCCCTGAGACATCTTCCTTTCTTAAATACCATTCATATTGTGGCAGTGGTTATGAACCCCCACATTAGAAGATAAAATCTTGTTCATTCACACAATACTAGGAACATTCATTGTGAATTAACGAGTAAGCAAACAAAAAAGGTACATCACAGTGTTCTCTGTTCATTCATTTAGATAAATGTAGCTTAGTTTTATCTATAATGTTTCCTGCTAAGCCAGTTCATTTACTGCAATATAATTTTCTAAGCAGCAAGCTTTAATATGAGATATTACTCTTCTAGTCTATTAAATCTTTTCTAAAAGTAGGGAAAGAGCATCTTACTTTGTAGGAATTAACAAGATTCTACACGATACACACGTGAATAGGACCTACACTGTTCAATTGGAGGTGCACAGACACATTGTTGATGAGGAAGCTGTAAGTACCTACATAGACACCGAGGCTGATAAAGTACTTTCACAGTCTGCTTTGAAGAAACTCACCAATTTCATGGAGGGGAAAAAAATAAATCTATCGGACTACAAATCCTAGAATTGAAACATAGCTAAAGGCTCAAACAAAATCACATCTCCTTAAGAGTTCAAGAATCCAAATACTGGATTAACAAGATATTAATTATCTGATTAGAGCTGCTTATAATTTCACTGAACTATATTCTCATTTGTGGTGCAAAAAATTAACACTCGAATTACTGTTGTTTGTTACGTCCAAAAAAGTTTGCTAATGCAGCATTAAGACTGTACAGTATCAAGGGAATCACAGACAGTCAGGAAATGCAAAGGTTCAGGTTTTAACAGGCTAGCCTGTGTATCTGATAATTGTTTCACTAAATGAATCCTAAGTCACAGATCAGTTCACTTACGGCTGTTTGAAGCAAAGACCTTATTGCCAGAGGGATGACTTGGAGAAGGGGGTGTGCATTATAACATACTTCCAGGAGCAGAAGGGGTGGTGAGTGAACTGAGCAGTATGGTGATCCTTGCCATAGGCTCCCCCCAGCAGAGTCTTTCAGCTGCTTGCTGACAGCCAGGATTGGGGCAGGACCATGGTTACCACCCACTGCGCCAGCTTGCCCCCTCTGGGGCATTTGGAATTGGCAGTACCAGCAGCTTCCTCCTGTGTTTAGAAGTATAAGCAGCTGTATTAAAACTGACAGTTTCTAGGTCTTCAGAGAGTCAAGGTCCTCCATCACTTCCCACTAGCACAGCCAGAATTTGGTCTTTAAGAAGAAAAAAAATAACAGCCAGTGCAAACATGCGCACAGTAGGCATGTTAACATTTGCTTGACGTTTTGTCACGTTCACTGTGCACACTGTAATATCCCAACAACACAGTGTCCCCACTCCCGCACCCTTTTCCCATTCAATTTAACAGAATCACAGAAAATTAGGCTTGGAAGAGACCTCAGGAGGTCATCTAGTCCAACCATCTGATCAAAACAGGATCAACCCCAACTAAATCATCGTGGCCAGGGCTTTGTCGAGCCAGGACTTAAAAACCACTAAGGATGGAGATTCCACCACCTCTCTAGATAACCCATTCCAGTGCTTCACCACTATCCAACCTAGATTTACTAACATTTGCTTTGTTTTTCATTTAAAATCTGGGGACCGTACCAAGCACTCCCCCTGAAATTTTTCACATACTATGCACAGCTGGACCACTAGTTTAACTTCACATGGAGCCACCAAGATCTGGCCATTGACAGGCTAAATTTCAGTGAGTGGCATTGAGACTTAGTGCATAGGGTTGCAACACTATGGCACTATGGCCCTTTTATGAGAGATATCCAGGTAAATCTGGACTAATTATCGCTCTTGATGGCAGACTCGGCACAAAGGAAAAGGACTGAGAGAGTGAACTCTCTTCACTCATAGGGGTATTCCCACCACATCAAAGAGGAAGAAGATTAGTGCAGGTACAGACCTTTTAGGACTTTTTCACTGCCAGTAGGCTCCTGTAGCTGTTCTGTGACAAAGAAAGAACTTCTGTCTGGCACACTACACCAGCTCTAACCTAGGACCTCCTCTTGCATTGACACTCACCAATGCCTTTGAATATTCATGTTTTAGAAAAGACTAAGACTGATTCAGAAGCCTCAAAATAAGAAAATTTTGTCACCAGGTCAGTCAAACCCAGCTCTGGACATTATATTACCACTGCTAATTCAGCTTAAAATCTCTCAACAACACCACAGAAAAATTGTAAGGCGTCAGTGATGTTTAGAATTTTAATACTTATTATAATAGCAAAAAAATCACAATACCCAATATAAGCAGGTGTTCATGAACAGTCTGCAGGAAGACTAAGGGCCCATCATCAGCTGTTCACCTAAGCTCCCAATAAATTCCATTAAAAGAGAACTGGATCTGAAGTTGGAGCTGAATTTTGCTTTTATTAAAAATTAATTTTATTTTTAATTAAATCATCCGAGCACAACATTTTTCATATATTGACACATTTTTCAATCTAGTGATAAAAGGGTTTACTTTCCCTTTCTGAAGTACAAAAATGTTTTGTCTATTGATAGGAGAAACATGACACTGTTCCTTAGGAAAAGAAATTAAACTGACGCCACTCTCATCTCCACCTGGAAGCTCTCCTTTCTTCCTAATCAAGAACAAACCAAGAACCAATGTGACAGGATTTCATCTACTCGCACATGAAACGCCCCCCTCCCATACACACACACACACACACACACACACACATACATACAACTAGCAGTTTATTTTTATAAACAAGCATGTTTTAAGGACATTAAAATCTACATCAAAGTATTCTAAGGTTCTAAGCCAGGGTAAGGTTGTGTCTAAACAGCACCACAGTGCAGACTACGGGAGAGTGAATTCGAGAAGGCACCGAAATATTTCACTCTAACTGCCCCCTATAGTTACTGCTGGCATGAACTAAAACTACCTATTTGCTGTTAAGATACTCTTCCCTCAAACAGGACTATGTTAACAGAAACTAGATACATCTTTTCATTCACACCAGCAGTAAGAGTGAAAATTGTGGTGCCCTCTACAATTAACTCCCCCCCCCCCATCCCTTAGTCCACAATGCAGCACAGTGTAGCTAAGCCCTAAATTTAATTGGAAGATCACACTGCTTTTTAATGATTCTGTTTATTATACAAATTGTATCTGAAATATATATCCTGTACACACACATATCTTCCCCTGCGCCTCTGTATTTACATGCTCAGTTCCGCTCACCTCAGAACAATAGGAACAATACGAATGTGCTGCCACAAAGCAAAGTCTGGCCACAACATATGCTTCTTGGCCCTTCAAAGTCACACCACAAAAAATGTGGCTTGAACCTATGTGAATTATTGTTCTGTGAAAACATGCAGCCTGGTAGCTTCCACGTAGCTTTATTACCTAAACTCTGACGATGCCATGAAGGCTGAAGTTAATAAAATGTTTTATGAACAACTTCACTTCACCGGTTCTTATATAACTGAGCTTATGTGGACTGTCTGGTACAATCAAGTTAAGAAGTTGCTAGGGAAATTTTCACACATCCATTTGTCAATATCTTAAAAAGATTCGGGGGCAGTCCAGAATGCCCATGCAAGAGTACTTAGTTCAAGTCAAAATTTCCCTGGCACTTGAGATCTTCAGGCAATAAGTATTTGAAAACACAAAGAAGGAGCAAGGTGTATATATAATAATATAGTGCTGTGCTCTCAAATGTGAAGCCCAAGAGTCATGTGTTCATTCACACTAATATTTTTATGCCAGTAGCTAGTAAATTAAGCTCAGATGCAAGAGTAAACGAAGAAGGCACATAAGGAAAAAGGTTGCAATGCCTACAAAAGTTAAGAACTTCACTCCTGTTTGAAGCATCATCATGTTGTTATTGAATGATATACCTCTCATATAAAGGAACTGCTAATACATTCCCATTCTGTTTGAAGGGAAATTAAATTTACATTCTTTGGGAATATGGTATCATAATTAGTTCATGACTTGATTACACTTTGAAGGGAGCCAAGACTGCATAAGGCGCATACAAATTAGTTAAGTAATGGTTATCTACCTAAATAAAGCAAGAGCTCCAGCATTCAGAACAAAGTTAGGGATTAGGGTAGGGTAGTCCTTTCGAGCTTTCAGACAGCATATGTAATGTATCAGATTCAAATATCTTCTGTTCCCATCTGGCATCAGTAAGTCCAGAGTATCTTAAACATGCAGTTTTCTTTCCATCTCCACCCGTACCACCTGCACAGTAATTGTTAAAATTGATTTTAAAAGCAATGACAAATATTGAACTTCCTATACTGGTCAGAGTACCAATATGGTTTATTTCTACAAAAGATGAAAACTACAAGAGCTACAGTGACAGATGTCCATGAGCTAGTATTCTCAGCTACCAACCACTCTATTCTGCTTAGGTGATGGCTCTCCTGAGTACACATTTAAAATAAACATGAAAACACTGAGATAACACAATATACTATAGGACATCTCAGACTGCTCAAGTAAGGATTTCAGAATTGGGCCTTTATGTCTTAAAGCTTATCGCAGGGTGTGCCAATCAAGCTAGACAGATTGCCTTCCATGGATTCCTGCCTGAAGGTGGGTAAAGAATAGGAATGTTAAAAAGCAAATAACTGGGTAAATGTGTAGCTGCTGAAAAACTCAGTGGTTACACAGTTAGCCGCATCTGCAGCATGGGGTGGCAGTTAGCTCCCTGCCCTGTGCTGCTGCCTCTGATGCAGAAGCAGCAGCACGGGGTAGCAGCACAGGGTGGCAGCCAGCTCCTCAGGAGCAGAGCGGGAGCCTGCGTGTAACTGTGAACATTAAACCTAGGCTCATCGGTTAACCGATTACATGGTTAAACTGTCACATCCCTAGTAAAGCCCAAATACCCACAAACTATTATATGCCAGTTGAGCATTGATCAATATGTGCAAATGACCCCTCAACCCTTGAAACTTTTGATTCCATGCAAAATGCACAAATACTCCAGAGCACATACAATAAGCACAAATCAAAATTAAAACCAACAACAAAAATTAAAACTGCTCACACAATTTCCCCCCTGGAGAAAGGAACAGAGAAAGAATAAATCGCGCAACAGATACCAGTTACATTGCTAAATGCACAAGTAAAAGGTGTCCAGATATACAGTATAAGAACTGAATAAACAGAACACACACAATACAAAACATTATTCTTTATTTTAAAAATTGCTTAATTCCAACATATGCAGCAATAGTGTTTTATTCTTGGTTTTAAAATTGAAAGCTCAAGACAAGGGCCAGAAGAGAGAGATGAGACGAGATGAGATCGCACCTGGCACATTAAGGAAGCTTTGCCAAATTCCATATTGATCTTCGGAATATACAAATTTCCTTTGGCATTTCCTCGGGTGGTGAAGCCATTATCTGAGTTGACTAGATGCAGTTTCTCTTGGAAATGGTCAAGGACTGTATTACTTGTGCGTTTGTCCAGCATAATTGTTAGATGTATGATCCTCTGACAGGGATCCTTGAGGATTCAGTAATACATGATTTCTCCCTAGAAATAGTCACAGCATCTGTGAAGGGCTGCACACATTTAATCGGGTGCAGTAAAAAAGTAAACTCAACCTGTGCTATGTTGGAAGAATGCAAAGCCGAAGAGAGTACTACACCTCCCACCACCCAAAAAAAAAAAAAAAAAAAAAAAGAAGCTGTTTTTTCCTTTTACATATTTAGAGTGCAAAATTAAAACAAATAAAAGGAACACTGCATAATTTAGCTGTCATTTTCTATCAAATTGCTCATAATTGTAACCATAAAATGATAATACTCTACCATATGTGCATCTGCAAAAATGACAAAAGCACTGGTCAGCTCAAAAGAGAAGAAAAATAAACCTAACGCTCCCCCTAGTGGCCATTCCTAGGGATTACAATAGGCTAACTACAAGAGTCACAACATTCCTCCTAAATTTAAAGAAGAGAGCATCTTTCAAACCTGGAAGTTAGTTTTGTGTCACAGAAGGGCCTAACAATTCATTTTGGAATGTGCAAGTCAGCTGTGCAATCCTACCAACACCACTCTTCCTAAAATTAGTCCCCTTTATTCACATTCTTTGATGGCATTACATAAATTACTTATCTCTAGAAATGCTCGGTGTTTATTTGGACACCTCTGTGAGAATTAAAAAACCTTTTATAGTAGCAACAGTTACTGTTTACATTAAAGCTATTAGTCATACCAGTACTACTCGACACTCAAAGAGCTGTGTTTCTCTTTTCTAATTTGACAACAGAGCTCCTTTAAGGAGTCTGAGGAAAGAAAAGGTGGTTTTAGACTATGGGGGCAATGAGGTATCAGATACAGCAGAGAGATGCGCATCCTGTACCATAAGACACACTAATGGGAGATATTTAACAGGATAAAAGTGTGAACTGGGAGGCAGCTGTTTGCAGGGGAGGCCGGGGTGGCATGGAACTACGTGGAGATGAGAAAGGCACCAGGACTGTAAAAACTGAACTGACTCAAGGCATTTAGCTACAGGACTTCCATCTGATTTAAAAAGTATGCATATTAAATGAAAAGGGCGGCTGCTTTGCAGAGAAGGGGAATGTAAGATCACAAAACATCAGCTCATTTTATAACAAAGCTAATTTGGTTCGTAGGGAATAGATAGCGCTCTAAGTCTTGTTGCTTCCTCGTGAGAAGCAATCATCACTCTTCACAGATTGTATATACGAGATGCCTCTGGCTGAAAACTTCTCTTCTGGACCTCAAATAGGAATAATATTGAGAGAAATCAGATTCTCCTTAAGCCAAGTGGGCAGCTCTATTACACTCAGCTACAAAGGTTTCTGGTTCAATTCCTTGCTGCAGCTGAGTCCTCAGCAACCAGGATAAATCTTTTGTTTATTGTCCCCTGGCTCGGTTGCCTTCTTCAGCCTGCATTGCCTACATCAGGTGAAGCAAGTGTCACTTCTTACCAGGATGCACTTTACACAGTGGCAAGTAGTTTGAGTGTCATATTCCCCATTTGTAAAATGGGCTCCTGAGCCACCCTATGTCATGTGATCCTGGGATGAAAAGCATTAAGGCTTGTGGCTGGACAAAGATGAAGAGAAAGAAAAGCTCTATACACCAGGAAATAGTGCCCTTCTTGTGGTACTGTTCACATTGGTGAAACAACAGCCTGCATGCTGTTCTCATTATAACTATACAGAATCATAGATCATTCTGGCTAATTTTGTTTTTCCTTTTAGCACTATTGCTATTTTGACAGCTTTTCTAACCTTGTTAGAACACAATCTGTTAGCAACACTGTTGATGAGGGAAATGCAAGGCACTCTCTTCTGAAAGGCAGCTGAGGTCAAATCAACAAATTCTGTACAAGTATTGTTACCGATTTTAAATTTTTTAAACAAAAATCTTGTGTGCCAGAGGACTTTGGAGAGTGACTTTTCTGTCACTTGTGTCAGCTGCATCTTTGTAACTTAGATGAGTATTTCCCAATGACAACGGCCTCAGAAAGTTAGTGCTTTCTTCTAGAAACTGGCCTTAAATGCACCGAACTGAAAAGCGCTGGTTACACTGAACTGAAGCCAATGAAGAAAAGATTTAATAACAGTCTCATTATAAGGTTCATTGTTGTAGGACTACTTAATATACAAGATTAACACATCTTATCTCCCGGTTTCACTGAAACCTATTATACCCCTCATTAATACATGCACATTGCTACATCATTTACAAAGCCAAGCTCTCAAACAGTATTGCATGAAACAGGGCGTGTTCTGCTGCTTTTACTAGTGCTTGTCTCTCTCCAAGCAAGCACTATGCACTAATATGAACCCTATTGCTCTGAATGCAAGTCTTTGTTTAGAGAAACTGTGCAGTTCTCTTCAGAGCTAAGAACTAAAAAGGCAACCTTGTTTTCCTTCACTGGGATTTAGCTCTCCTTATTTCCGGTTTTCAAGTTCTAGATCGAGAAAGCATGGACGGGCAGAACCATCACTCCCAAAATCTGAAGAGATTATGGTGTTTTCTATTCCCTTGTGGTTCTAGATTACTAACAAGATTACATTAAACAAACAGAACAAAGGATCATGCTTAATCACTTAAACAGAAAGTCCAGAAATACTCTCTCTCGTAGAGTCCAGAAACAGATCTCACTCACGCACACACACCTTTGAGTGCTAAATACAAAGCAGAAGTCCTAGCCAGAAATGTTCACCTGCAAATGCTAAATGGAAGGGACTCCAAACTGGCATACCTCAACTACAGCCATTAGTCGTAGATAGGGAAAGGCATTTCCCCTTCCCCCACTACACATTCACCTCCAGTATGAAATGAAGGGACTTACAATCCCCCTACACCAGAAAAAAAAAAGTACTCGGAGGGATCGTGTGGCGAACACCAGCTACTTACCTCCAAACACTACTATTTGGACTATAAGCTCTTCAAGGCAAAAATTGACGTATGATGCATTAGTACAGTATCTAGCACAGTGGGGCCCAGATAGTTACAGGGGCTTTGTTTATCGCATTGTGTGAATGCCCCAAAGAGAATTTGTTCCGCAGTAAAACTCCTGCAGAAAGCAGAGTGCTGGAAAGAGTCTTTTCTAAGGGAAGGGGAAAAAAAATCTGCTGCCTATATGCTGAAAGCGAATGGAGTCTGACAAATGAACTAAATTCCCTCTCATCCCCCACCCCAAGCTTGACCTCTCCAAAGCCACATTATCCAGTGACAGGGGTTCTAAATTGAAGTGAAGTGCTGGGATTTGTAGTGTCCCCAAGGACAGCTGGCTTAGTCTGTGCAGCATCTAGTGGAGAGCCATCCAGGGGTCACCCAAATAACTCTTCATAGATTATCCTGTCAGAAGGGAAGGCATAAACTTGGTTAAAAGAGCTAACTAGAAAGCATCCATGGGCTAGACTGACCTCTGGGAATCTAGTGCACAACTCACAAAACTTTCCATTGTTCCATTGTGAAGAGGTTTACCTCTGGCTGACCTCAGCGTTGCATCAGCAAATCAAGTGCCTTAGAAAAAACGTTATTTACCGGTACAGCACAGATGTTCCTCGAGATGTGTAGTCCCCATATACATATTCCAAACTAAGAGACTGCACATCCACTGTGCACGCAACCGAATTATCTAGTCAACAGTGCCTATCAGAGCAGTTAATGTGTCCTTCACTTTCCTCACGTGCTTTGTGAGGGCATAAAGGATGGTGCCACTCCACCGGGTCTGGTTCCTTCACCACGGTGGAGATGAGGGGTAGGCTGAGGAACATGTCGATGGACTACACATCTCAAAGAACATCAGTTGGCATACAGGAAAGTAACCCTTTGAGTGCTAGTCTGTATACATTCCACATGAAGGGATTCCCTAGCAATAACCCCATAGGGAGAGGGTATGAGGAGTCTCTAAATATGGACTGCAACACATCTTCCAAATCTTGCATTGTTCCTGGTGCCTATGCTAATGCCCAGAGCTTCGTAAAAGTGCATATGGATGAGCAGGTTGCTGCTCTGCACAGTCCTGAATTGGGATGCTCGCTCAAGACACCAGAGGTGGACTATGCCCTAATGAAGCAAGTACCTACTCTGCTGAGCAGCTGCACAGCTGTTAGCTGGTAATATGACCATCAAGATGGACTGGGCAATCCAGTTCGATATTTCTGTACGGACACAGCTTCCCCTTGTGACTGTCTGTGTAAGCCAGAAACAGTCTGGGCAATTTCTGCAAGGATTATATTCCATCCAGGCAGAACAACATTGCTCTACATACTTGGTGAAGATGGGTGGCACTGTAGGAAGCACAAAGGGCAAGATTCAATATTGCTAGTATTTGTGGTTCAACACAAATCCCAGGAAGCACTTGCAGTACAGTTGTATTTTCATAGGGAAATGCATACTGCTGGAGTTGAAGGCAACCTTATAGATGGAGCAATGGAGGTGAACTGTACCTTACCTTAAAAACTACCCCACCCCCTCTGTTGAGGGGATACCTCTTCTACAATGCACATTACAAGAGATTGTACCTCTTGTTGAAGCAGAATCTCGTGGGAGGTTTGCCAAGAAAAGGTGAAAAGGTACAGAAGTTGACATGGTAATGTGTTGCCCAGACTGCCTGGTAGTTCAAGATCCTCATTTGGAGACTCAATGTGGAATAGGATTTTCAGCCTCGCAGATCAAAACACATGGGCTCTCTGTCTTCAGGGGCAAATTTCTGGCTGTTCTGGTGAGTTTTTTCACTGACTGCCACCACCAGCAGGGATTCTGAGACCAGGTGCAAATCAAACTTCTTGTGCCCAGTAGTGACACTGGCTCCAGGGCCATCAGGCAATTGTGGATTCTAGCAGCTCTTCAGTGATCATGCTTACCACACGTCCTGGTACTGACACGTATAAACTACTGAGTTCCTTACATGTGTGCTGTGCACCCCCTCAATGGGCTTCCCCAAGGTTGCTGCCTATCTATAGAGGCTTGCAGTCCCCAAGAGGTGCGCTAATTGGTCAGAAGCCAGGATATCATCCAGCAGTGACAAAGCAATGGCTGGTACCATCTGTTCTTCAGCAGGAACCTGCTGGATGAGAGTAGTGTGCACCTGAATAGTGAGGGATATATCCACATGCTGGTGTGTGACAGTCTGAACCATGAGCACAGTGGAGATGCTGATCTTGGGTTGTACTGAGGTCCCCAGGGGCCTGGATACAACACATACCAGGATCATATGGCACCAGAACTCATGAGGTTTGGTATCAGCAGTCCGCTACCAGGTTGGATTGAGGCCACACACTGCCATCAACAATTGGCCATGTCCTCCTAGGCAAGACCAGTACTACAGTGTGCTGGGAACTAACCAGTAACTGCTGGTGGCAAATCAAGAAAGGAGAGGGAATAGTCCTGCAAGCAGCATGGGGAGGGGATGGGGCTTGCCTCATGGTTGTAGGTGGAACTTGGCCAAAGGGTGGAAGCCACAAAGTTGTCAGATCTGGGTAGTGTAATTCCTGAAAGTGGCTCAAACAGGCACAGGGGAGCATAACTTAAGTGGTGAAATGGCAACAGGTCAGTGTGGGGATGACCATCTGGGTGTCAGTGCACGTGGCAATGGCTTCTGCCTAGTACTGCAGCAGCTGGCAGCTCCTCTGTTTGCCTCAGTACCAAAGAGGCTATAATGACGGTGGACGTACTAGCCTGGGCCTCTATCACATCTGGTTCTGCTTGTCTGGTACCAACTTTAGTGCTCCGGGAACTTTTTCTAAGTTTTGAGGCACCTTTACTAGCCAACAATCTGGTAGTCTTGTGCAGCCTCAAAGCAGATGTGGAGAAGGTGATGTTTGGCTTTCTTCTTTGAGAGCTTGCAGTCAAGAGCCCAATCTACTTCTGTGCTTTCCAGACAAGGAAAGTGTTGGCCCGAGAGACACGTCAGCCAATCTAGAGGTCGAGGATGGGTCAGTCTTCAACCGTCCCGTCTTCTGAGGGCCTGGATGCCTGCAGGCTGACATCACCCACTCCATAAGGAAAACCCTCAAGAACAGCAACACGTGAGAAGCACGTGAAATTTCACAGCAATCCATCACCGAGGCAAAACAGACAGCTCGTGTGTCCATCATTGAGAGACATGGCTGCCTCACAGGGCAGAAAGTTCTCAAAGCCTGAGGATTTGCCATCATCAGCCATTAAGGCTGGCACTGCTAGTGACCACAGAGGAAGAAGAGCCTTTGTTCTCCTGGAGCATCACCAAGACCTAATTAAATACTTGAAATTACTAATTAAATAATTGCTAGAGGGAAAATCCTGAAGACAGTTGCTCCAATCCACCATACAGAAGAAATTGGGTGTGGCAGAACATGTCCACCTTTTATATCTTCGAGAAAGGCATAAGAAAGGGACAAGCACACACACACCAACCCAGTAGATAATGCTGACTAGAAAATTCTTTGACATATGTTCATTGGACTTGTATTCAGATATTGTCACAGCATATCATCAGTAATGTGTTGGATGACCTCCCAGAACTTCCACAAGGTATGCCAGGACTCTCATTTCAAAGAGTATGTGTAGGGAAGGTTTGACATAACTTTGCGGGGCAAAGGAACCGCCCTCCTGCAACAGAGAAATTGGCAACAATACCTTTCCCTGTTCTGGTACAAAGAATCTCCTGAGAAAGTGTTAATCCTGAGGCCACTATTTCAGATGGTGGTTTTAATATGCAGATTCTTTGGAAAAGTAAGCAGAGCTGAAGGAGCTTCACACAGACACAGCCAGTTACAGAAAGGGAGGTTTTCAGACAGTTGACTGCAGTTCTCTCAATGGACTAGCACTGGAGTAATATATTCTTCTGTCCCAGTTGTAGCTGGAAAGATATTATTAGCCAGTTTTCCGGGTACAATAGTATCACAAGGCCATCTTAGCAAAGAAAAGCCAAAGCCCACCAACATTCAGGTGGTGACTACATGGATGACTGCTGGCAGTGGAAATAAAATACATCCTTCTATTCTTCTGTCCCAGTTGTAGCTGGAAAGATATTATTAGCCAGTTTTCCGGGTACAATAGTATCACAAGGCCATCTTAGCAAAGAAAAGCCAAAGCCCACCAACATTCAGGTGGTGACTACATGGATGACTGCTGGCAGTGGAAATAAAATACATCCCTTCTGAAAAGTAAGATCCTCAATGACAAGTGTGAGGGCACAGAGAGAAAACTGGCTCAACATACATGAACAAATTGGTCACAAGATTCTCTTGGTGGCCACACTGCAGGCCAAGCATGGAGCTACAAGCTCATGATGCACTAATGAAGAAGGTAAAAAGCACAAAGAAGCTGGACAGGTTTTCTATAAATTCTTGACCTATGTGAACATGATTGCAGAGTCAGATCCCGCCACTCCTAGAGCTGCTTGCTGTTAAGCCAAGAAGGGATTTCTTAAAAAACTACAGCAAGTCCTAATCCAGGAGACCCCAATGTGGTATGTGGTTTCTAGAGAGTAGGGATGTTTTAGTGATGGGAGTCACTGAAAAGGTTTAACTATGGAATGCATTCCCAGGACTCCAATTAGTCTAAAGCCAGCCCATAAAAGATGAATAGAAAGAATTGAAAATATGACAAGATCTTTCAGCACACTGGATGAATATACATCGCCTGATTCAGCTTGTTCTCTTGTAAACAAGAAACCAACATTCCCATGTTCTTCCACGGAGACTGGAAGGGGCAGCTGAAAGGCCATAAACAAAAGAATTGAATTATCAAATTCTCAAGTTCCAGTTAGTGTCAGCCAAGGGAGACAGGGTGACAGATTCAGAAAGCTTCTTTCCTCAGAAGAACTAAGAGCAAGAAGCTTCTGTTTTCCATGGTGGGCTGGAAGATAAAAACCCAAAATCCCAACTAGGATTTCTCATTTGTGCAGGGAAAAGAAGCACTGATGGTTAGCAAACAGGGAGTTCTCACTTGAGAATGTGGGAGAAAGATTGTGCTTTAGTGGTAGCCTGCACAGAAGAAGCCTAATTTAAGATGCCGGATTAACTCAGGGATCCTCAGCTGCCTCTCTCCACTTCCATTAGATCATGAGAATATCCATGTCTTCGACATCTTTTGTTGAGAGGCCTGGACAAACGGAAACTTACTCTATGTTTTAGCCTTGCATCACCCCAGAAGTAGGGAAGTATTATCCCCATTTTATAGATAAGAGGGTACAAAAAAGACAGTGACTTGCCTAATGACAAAGAGGAAGGAATTGACTCCAGGTCTCCAAAGTCCCGGTCAAATACCTTAACCATAAAACCTGCCTTGTTAAGCTCAGAAGTGATCCTGGAGTAGCTAGCTCCAAGGCTGCGGTACCTTGGTGAGCTCAAGAGACCCCAGGTGGAATGGACAAAGGGAACTGCAGGGAAGTCACAGTATGTTCCTTTCGTTTTTTCTCCTGAGGCTCTGGCTCCATCATAGATACGGTGAGAGAGAAAAAGAGAAGAGATGAGTCAAAAAAAAATTAAAGCAGCAACTGCACAATGCACCTGTCTCTGAAGTAAGTAGCAACAGAAAGTACCAAACCCTGTTCAGATCTGACTGGTAGCACTGCTCTCAGTCAGTACTAGCAGGGGAGGCACGAAGGCATTAAATGCCATTGTAAGTATTCTAAAGAATGTGTGGGGATTGTGGAGCAGGAAAGGCCAAACCGATTTAACAGAACATGTGGAGATTTTTCTCCCCGAGTCTGCAAAGCTTTAAAATGAGCACTCTGTGTTTGCTTGTTCTTTTAATGCCTGCATTTATTAAGGAGCAAAATAACCATGTCTCTGAAATGCCAAAACAACATGGATCCATAAATAATGTTCCATTCCTATTTATACTTAATCTAAATATGCATATAGTAATGTACCAGGAAAAGATGCAAACTATTTTTTTAAATGTTACACTGTATTAAAGATTAACCACATGACATGTTTTACTATGAGGCTTTAAATGACATTGAAGACCTACATCTTGGACGAGCTCCAATGGAAGCGTCCGAGGTGAAATGGACACAGGCAGGCCCTCATTCACTTTTCACAAAGATAAATGCGGAAGTTCAGACCTTTTTCAGTGCTATTTCAGTCTTCCTGGCTATGGACCAAAGAAGCCAGTGGTGCATTGATTTACAGAGTGAAGGCTATCTTCACAACCAGAAGGACTAGAAATAGATATATTAGTCAAACGTGGCTCTCACACAAAGCAATAATGCAAGTTTCACTCAGCAAGGATGCCTTTACTAAAAGACAAGACAAAACAGGAGTAGTGTACATAAAGCTCAACTAATTTTCTTAATTCTTTTATTATAAGGATACTGCACTTGAGAAAAGAAAAATTTCTGCTAGTTAGCAAAAAAGCACAGAATCATCTCTCATGGCTATGATACCCGGCAGCTATATTTCCCTAATGATGTCACCCCTCCAGCAATGTCATTCCTGCCTTCCCATCACCTAATACATTAAATTCAAGCCTCTCTGCCTCACATTTAGGGTCTTATAAATCCAGATCCCATGTTTGCCAGTGCTCTAGAGTTGCACTCCTTCCATATGCTCCTCACTGTTCTCACTGTCTCCTCCTTCCCCCCTCCACCTTCTACTCCTGCTGCCCTTGGCACTGGAAAGTTTTCAACTGCTTCTCTGCTGCACACACTCACTCTCCTTTAAAACTATTTTCTTCAAGCCCACTACTTCCAGAAACCCTGCCTCAAGTCTCCCAGCAATAATCTCTATATATTCCCAACCTGAACCACTTTCTCAAGTTGTCCCAATCTTCAACTGTAAGAACTTTGACTTATGAGCTTGCTCACACAGGTTTAAATCCAGAGTAATTCCACTAACTTCAGTAAAGTTACTCCAAAGTTACACTCATCAGAATTATTTTTCCAAAGAGCCTGGAACCAATTTTCACAACTCTCTGTGCCTCCGTTTCCCTATCTGAAAATTGGGAATATAATACCTATTTCACAAGTGTGTTGGGAGATTAATGTTAGGCAATGCTTTGAAAACAAAGAGCTAAGTATTATCATTGCAAATTACAGCTCCCATCTTGAAATCCACCAAGGCTACATGGATAGCTTTAAAAATAGCTTAGTTCTGAAATGCTTTTTGAACAGCCTCGCATTTCAGCAGGAAGAATAAACAATATGAACAATGACTAGTGAATACAGTCCTGCCCAAGTACGTTACATTTCCCTTAACAGAGCTAAAGCACATCTGCTTGCAAGTTGAGAAAGGCTGGTTTTCCAGATATAACTAGTCAGATACAGCAGCATGAAGAGATGTATTAATGTCCTTTGCTTCGGTGAGAGACAGAATACACAGACTTACTGATGGAATCTGCATTTTTGGTTTTCATTTGTTCTGCCTGAGTAACCTTACCAGACTGAGAAAACACATTTTCAAGCATTACTATTTTGAATACCATTGTTCAGCCAGACTATCTTTTTCACCACTTAGTCATCTCTAGATCAAAGAAAACTTGGAAGCAGAATTTAACTTTCTATCTAAGAGTGGAAACGTTTATCCTCAAAATGTAATAAAATTTCTCATCTCAGTGATACATAGAAATACTCAGAATGTATTACACATGATCAATGCTGCAATGAGGTGTAGAATACTAGTGCAAACACAGTTCATCTGTATGCATGATATCGTTAAATATGTTGTTAGAGTTAAGTGGCGTTCATAGAAAAGAATCATTGCAATTATCAGTGGTGTTAGCAGTTCTCTAACACACCAAAGTTTACTTTTTGTTACAAGAACTATTCAAGGAAGCTGCCAGGATACAAACATTTCCCTAATACTGATCACAACGTTCCACTTTCTTACTGTTACTAAATGTACAGCCTGCAGGGAATAAACAAATAGCCCTAACCTAATGGTAATGGAATGCATTAAAAACCCATTTAAACATCAGTCCTCATGTTTCATTTTTTTCTTCAAAATCACCATCGTTCCACCTTCTCTATGTATGACTGGGGCACAGAATTCACTACTGATTTGGAAACAAAGATGAAGCTGGGGTCCTCACCAAAGAAAGCTAACTCAGTGCTAAGTTAAGCTTCTGTGTGGTGAGCAAGACCACTACTCAATTGCTCCTTTTCCTTTCTCTGCCGCCTCATTGGTAGAACACCACCTGGACCTCTAAATATCGATAACTACTATTCTAAACAGTGATATACAAAACCTATGTGTAAACCTAATTATTGTGAGCTATATCTTCCATGCAACCAAGATGATTAACAAAACCAGCAGGTTATAGCCACTGCTTCTCTCACATCCACTGCCTTTTCTTGCCTTTCACTGAGGATGATGGGCCTGTCTATTTGATCTCCCATATTTTACTGTGCACACACACTACCTCTACAAAATATCCCTCGTACCTGTAATGCAAAACACTTTCTGACACCTCTAGCTCTGAGAGAAGAGAAAATGAAGCATGAAATAAGCAATATACTAGCAGAACAATATTCATTGACACTGATAAGTCTGTATACTACTGCACAGGGGAAGTGTTAGTGTTTTGCTTTTCTTCTTTTTTTTTTTTTAAATACATTTTGTCCAGCCTTTCTGATGTCATTGTTCGTTTAGACCCTTGTTCCTTTTATCGTGTGTCACGTAGCTTGGGTACCAAATTCGTCAAATGCTTCACAAATACATCTAGCAGAACCGTTTTATACCCAATCACTCAAATGACAATCATAAAAAGCTGCTGAACGTGTGTTCCTACATCTTTAGCTGGTCTTTTATGGCTATCTGAAATGTGCCTGATTTTTCTAAAGGTTCTTTTTGTCTCCCGCTGCAACCAGATCGACTCTTAGCAGCAGCTGTGTAGCTTACACATAAAGCTTGTGTGATCTTTTTTTCTCTATTACAGAGTTAAGGTAGTATAAATACATGGTCATTAAAGCTCTGTTGCAAGGAACTTAACCCCAAAGAGAATCCACCAATTGGTCTCAGCATTGATTTCAACTGAAAAGGCTTGAGGATTTAGTCTTTGAACTACTTTTACAATCTCAAATTCATGTTATGGCCAAAAACAAAGTCAATGTTTGGCACTTCATCCCAAATGTTGACACAATCCCCCAACCACATAATCAATCTTAAAACTATGCAGCAGACTATCAAACACATAGATTTAAAAAAGCTTAGGAAGAAAAGAGCTAAAAAAGATTAGCTTGAGAAAGCACTAGGGACGTAGGCGACTAGTCGACTGTCCAATAAGCAAAAGCTTATCAGATAGCTGATTAGTCGCTTCCCTCCCGTTTGCTGCCTCTATCAGAGGCAGCAAGGGAGGGCAAGCAGGAGCTAGTGCTGGGGGAGCTGGCTTAAAAGCCAGTTCGCCCCAGCACTGTCTCTGCGGGTGGCAGGGAAGGCTGGGGGATAGTGGGGACTGGACAGGAGCTGGGAATCAGCTGATTCCTGGCTTGCGCCCAGTCCCAAGTGATGCGCCTCTGCTTTTTAAATGTATTAAGAGCCTGCCGGCTTTTAATACATTTAAAAATCAGAAGCACGGCTGGGGGACTGATTCCTGGCTTGTGCCGGGTTGCCCCCCGAGGCGCACCAACAGGCTTTTAATACATTTACAAGGCAAAGCTGCGGCAGGGTTAGCTCCCAGGCTGGGAGTTAACCCCACCATGGCTCCCCCACTTATCAACTAATCAACTAGTTTCCATCGACTAGTCAATTAGTTGATTAAACTAAATTTAACAGCCCTAGAAAGGACATGTATGATGAAATTACTTGAATTCTACAGTTCTGGTTTCATCTTGGAATCATTGTGGTGGTAATTGTTGATGTTAATGTAAAATAATCCTAAAAAACATTGCCCAAGTCTGTCAAAGGGGGAAGCCAAGAATGACTCATTGAATTTCTTCAAACAGCTAGTACTGTCTTAAGCAGAAGCAGCAATGACACTTGTTCCCCTTAACATTTTTTGGGGCTCACAGCAACACTTCCCTCTTTTTTCTTGAGGGACATCAACACAGGTGATCCTCCGAAAAATTAGTGTATATCCAGAATAGGGATGTAAGCGACTAATCAACTATCCAATAAGCATAAGCTTATTGGATAGTCGACTAGTCCCTTGACTAGTTGCTTCCCCCACTTGCTGCCTCTATCAGAGAGAAGCAGCAAGGGGAGGGGAGCAGGAGCCAGTGCTGGGGGAAGCCGGCTTAAAAGGGGAGGGGAGATGAGGCAAAGGCCATCTCTATGGGGGAAAACAGGAGAGACAGAGGCATAGCAGGGACTGGGCACGAACCGGGAATCAGCTGATTCCCAGCTCACGCCTGGTCACCCCTCACTGCACTTCAGCCTTTTAAATATATTAAGAGCATGGCAGCTCTTAATACATTTAAAAGGCAGAGCCACAGCAGGGTTAGCTCCCAGGGCCAGGAGCCAACCCCACTGTGGCTCTGCAGTTTCCCCCCCTTAACAACTAATCCACTAGTCAATGGAAATTCCATCGGCTAGTCAATTACCTGATTAAATGCCATTTAATATCCCCAATCCAGAACAGAAAAACAATGAACAGTAGTAGCCAGGCAGGATCATAGCAACTAAAACATTGACAACTGGTTAGTTATTTCCTTCTAATCAAATTCCATCAACTAACATGTTCTAGAAGTCCAGGGTAGATGAAGCAGTATATACATACATACCCATGTGCTAAAATTGGTCATGCTTAGATTTGTGTTAGCTAGCATATTTTAAACACCCACCTTTCAACTCTAGTCTAGACAAGGCCTCATTTGTGTATAAGTGGTATTTAAAAAATCCTAACACAACAGAGATAGACAGTGGTGGATCACTAAACATGTCTGATGAAAATGAAATAGGTATTTAAAAAGGGTGTCACAGGGAAGGGGGGGGGGGGATTGTTCTCCTTAGCCTCTGAGGATAGGACAAGAAGCAATGGGCTTAAAATGCAGCAAGGGAGGTTTAGGTTGGACATTAGGAAAAACGTCCTGTCAGGGTGGTTAAACTCTGGAATAAATTACCTAGGGAGGTTGCGGAAACTCCATCACTGGAGATATTTAACAGCAGGTTAGACAGACATCTGTCAGGGATGATATAGACTGTTCTTGGTCCTGCCGTGAGGGCAGGGGACTGGATTTGATGATCTCTCGAGGTCCCTTCCAGTTCTAGTGTTCTATGATTCTAGTACTGAAGGAAAGTAAAAGGAAGAAAAAGGCACAGTGCATGCAAAGAATAAATATTTTCCATCACAGACTTTAGACCTTCACCATGAAACAGGAATTGATCAAATGAAAGCAAGAGAGAGATATCATGGTTCTGTATCTGGCAGGGAAGTAAGAGAGCACCATCCTCTGTAGTTCAGCTTACTGAGGCTCCATAAAGAGCCTTCACATCAGCAGTAGGCAAGAAGGGGTGAACCAGGGGCAGGCTATATCTTTAAATCAGCAAACCTAGGACCCAGGGGATCACACAGTACCAATCAGCTATTTCATGCCCTGTCACACTCAAGGGAGCCCTAAATCCATATCTTGTGTCACCTTCTTTCCAGGGCAAGATTTTTACCCTCACTTTTTTTTTTCCTGAACCATCTTCCCTCCTTCCTTCCCATACTAAATGAAGGATGAATTAACAGAACAGCATAGGGTGGCCCACACATGGATCTGGGGAAAGCCATTATATGCTTAACTGAGAAAGGTTTAAATCTTTTATTACTGATTTGCTTGAATAATACATCAGGCTTATTCTAATGCAATGCACAACGTGGAATACCCAGCCCTGATTTACCCAAGAACTCTGTTGTTGAAAAATGTTTAATGTAAAAACGATATGAAAATAAGTTCTAAAAAAGCCAAGAGAATCTCAGTAATTTAAAGACTCATTACCTACAGGCATTGTACAGTCCTGACAGTAGTGATGGCTGAAGCATTGCCTGTAAATTGCTGAGTTTATCTCTGCTTTTTATTTTCCCTCTCATTGATCGGAGGAGGGGTATTTACAACAATACTTTTATTCCTCCTAGGATCTATCTTGACCTTTTTTGAAGGGGAGAATTTGATATTTCAGATTCTAAACCACTATCAACTATCAAAGCAGCAGAATTTAATATTCTAAACGCTACAAAATTTGTCTGTAGTGATACATGCGATGACAGCATGATTAAACTATACATGTACAAGCACCAAAACTGTCAGGAACAACATTTCAATATCTTGCCACACCCTCATAGACAAGAGTATTCCACATCCAGCCCAGTTACACTGTTTTTCAACTTCCTTTGAAGCATTCCTAGACAAAAGCCTCTAGACTTGAAGGACTATTGTCCAATATGATCTTCTACCATTTTCTTTTGCTCCAAAGATCCATGTAAACTATTAGTTACAAAATATTTGCAAATATTAATATAGAGGGCTCGCCAAGCGGGCGGTGAGCCCCGCTCGCCAGCCGCACGGTTCGGCACACTGAGCATGCGCAGACCGTGCTGTGCATGCGCTTACCGCGCTGCGCGGCTGTGCCGGCTTGTAATCTACTCGCCACGGGCGAGTAGATTACACTAATTGTCAAGTCCTGTTAATATATGTTGGGAACATAGTACATCACCTCTCCCAGCCACAGGTGCTTTCAGTGGCTCAGTATCCATCAACAACTACTTCATCTACCGTGGAGCAGCAGTTACCCCAGGCTGACACATGGCAACGGTTTAGCAATTTATTTGAACCTATGCTTTAAACTATTGTAGCAGTAATCAAATGAGTTGATTTGATTGGAAGTACAGGTTGAACCTCCCTGGTCCGGCACCCTCGGGACCTGACTGGTCTTGGTCATAGGAATTTGCCAGACCAGGGGAGGTCAACGCACATGGAGCTCTACTTTTCCTCCTCGGCTGCCCCACTGCCGCCCAGGGCTCTGCTCTCCCCATGGGGAGTTGGGTGCTCTGCATTTCCCCCATGGCTCTGCTGCCATTTGGGGGTCCGCGTTAGCTCCACAGCTCTGCTGCTGGGGGCCTCTGCATTCCCCCCAGCAGCTTCCACCGCCTCCCGGGTCTCCACGCTCCACTCAGCAGCCCCGCTGCCCCCAGCAGCTTTCCCCAGCAGTCCTGCTGCCGCCCAGAGCTTCGCACTCTGCCTGGCAGCTCCGCCTGGACTCTCTCCAGTGGCCCTGCTGCTGTCTGGAGCTCTGTGCTCCACCGCCGCCAGGGGCTCACCCCAGAGACCTTGCACGCCGCCTAGTGGCTCTGCTGCCACCCAGGGCTCCGCTTTCTCAACCCCCTAGCCTAGCAATGCTCCTGGCGCCACAGAGCCATCCCGAGGATGCCGGACCAGGGAGGTTGCCAGACTAGGAAAGTCCAGATGACAGAGTTGCAGCCTGTAGTCGGAATTCTGGCAAATGCACAAGTCGTGGAATTGTGACTTAAAAATAATCGTACCCAACAGCACAGCTCTATCTGAAAATGTAAGGTCCTAAATTCCAATGATTTCTACTCTCAAAGGTATGTGAATAAAGATTCCTGAACCAGGAAAGCCAACATATTTACTGTAGTTACAACATTCTCCTTTAAGTAACTTATTCATGTTTCACAATAAATAACAAGTAAATAAAGCCACTGTTTTAAACAATTTCTTTAAAAAACATGTATACCGAAAGAAGTGTATATGTATGCAGAGGGATAGTATATTTGCATAAAATGTACATTCCACGAGGAATTCAAAATAAATTGCTTCAAGGTATACCTTAAAAAGATCACTTTTTTCTTAAACCTTTAAAAATGTCCAGTGTTTTATTCCCAGAGACTGCAACTTGGGTGGAACTTGTATTTGGCAGCAGACTTTTGCCCTGGTAGAAAATTCTTACATATCTCACCATGTTTATAATGACTTGGATTTAGTGCCAAGACAGAGAGCACTGACTAACCATCTTAAAATCATCTCACACATCACAAACAATACGCATTAATCACCTCAAATGCTGAAACTAGCTGTAGGAACTAGTAGTGCTGGCGCTGAATTTAAGCACCCAAATCTACATCTTTCTAAATTAGCTAGAATCTATTCTAGTCTGTAAAAGAACAGCAATCTTAGCCACACAATACATATATTTTTTCCCTTGATTGCGCCTACTTGTTCTTTCAAGGGCATTCCCATTAGGAACAAACACTTCTCTAGCCTCTCTTCCCCCCCTTATAGCACAGTGAAAATAATTATATCAAGGGAAACTTATTACTGTTTCCAAATTGTGTCTGGCTCTCAGCAGGCACACTCTCCAGGCAACAGTTTTGCTGCTACATTATGACTAATTTTTTTTTCAGATGACACTTTGTGCTGTAGGTAAAGAGAGAAGGAGAGAGCTCTGGGATTTGGGATGAGAGAAACTCTCCCGAGCAAAGTGAAATGGCAACGTCTCCTCTCTCTCCATACCCTCTTGCAAAAAACAAATTTTACTTTTCATTCTGGAGAGAAATTTCATACTGTACTGTACACACACACAAGCAGGTGCATAAATTCACTTGGTCAAAGAAAGGGAAGCTTGCAATTTCCTCCGATTTAGGGATCTCTCAGTTACTTCATGTGAGCAGAAAGCGTCCAAGTGTCGAAAAAACCGTTTGCTGGCGAGCTGGACAAAGCATACACTGTCCAATGCTGCCACCTGCTGGCTAAATAGAAAAACAATAAAGTAGTGGCTGCAAAAACTGATGCTCAGACGTAGGTTGTCTTCTGCTAGATGACCATTTTGGAAAAACGAACGCTTGGCTTCCATTTGGATCTATATTTTAGGGTTTTCCCTTATCCTCACTGGCTTTTTAATTATTACTACTAAATGAAACATGAAATCTTTCCCACCAGAAAGGGACCCTAACAACACAAAGTGCAGAGGCCATGTGTTTTAAAATTAATTCAAACTAAGGCCTCTGATCCTGTCTTGAAATCCACAAGCACAAACCTTTTTGCCCAGGAGAAATCCCATAAAGGCAAGGATTCAAGGGTTTAGACTCACAGATTCTGGCAGAATTTAGTAGCATCGGATTTAAGATATAGTCTCTAGTCATAAAAATAATTTTAGCTATTCAAACGCAATGCATACATAAACACACACACAGAGAACTACATTAAAGTTAGTAGGCTGAAAAATTAGCCTTTGATATCAAGCTATGGTCCTCTCTCGGAAATAATACTCTTCTAAATAATCCTTCCCCTGTGATACAAAAAGTAGGAAAGAGGCCCATGGCTTAAAATAAGCACAGGACATATATTCCTTCCATCAGGTGGCACAAGTTTCAAAGAAAATTGTGGGATAGTGTGTTTTGATCTTTCTAGGGTCAAGACAAAAGTACCAGAACTAGATCAAAGGAAACTCCACTACTCGTCTCTACGAGAGTGTTTGTAGCAGGCTAGGCTTGCCAACTATCTAATCACAGAAACCCAAGCACTCTTGCCCACCCCCACCCCTTCCTCTGAGGTCTTATCCCTCTCCCTCCATCCTGCCTCCCTCCTTCGTTCGCTCTCTCCCACCCTCGCTCACTTTCACCAGGATGGAGGAGGGGGTTGGGGTCAGTGTTTACTGTAGGTGAAGTGCTTGTGCAGCTACTGAGAAGAGTGAAATGCCACCCAGTTGATTAGCAGAGCGCCAAAGCTTGGTTTTTGTTTCTACTGATGGTGCACATTTGCACATGCCTTGGTGCACATAAAAATTTATTCTGCACATGGATGGAAAAAATCTACACATGCATGGAAAAGATTAGAGGGAATACTGGTTGAGGTGCGAGCTCTGGGCTGTAGCAGAGGGATGTGGTGTGTGGGAGAGGCCTCTGGGCTGTGTTTGGGGCAGGGGCTTAGAGTGCATGAGAGGGTGGGGGCTCTGAGAGGGAGTCTGGGTACAAGAGGGGGGTCAAGAATTGGTTGGCAGTGCTGTGGGGATAAGGCAGGCTCCCTACCTGCCCTGGTCCCATGCTGTTCCCGGAAGTAACTAGCACGTCCCTGCAGCCCCTAGGGGCAAGAGGGGGAGGTGGCACTGCACTCTGCCGTTGCCCATAGATGCATCCCCGCAGTTCCCATTTGCTGCGGTTCCCAGCCAAAGGGAGTTGTAGAATGAGATCTCAGGGATGGGAGGAAGTGCAGAGAGACACACATTCAAACATCCCACCCAGGGACCAAAGGGACGTGCCAGCTGCTTCCGGGAGCAGGAGGAAGCCAGGGCAGGCAGAAAGCCTGCTTAGCCCCATTGTCTGATATTTAGCATCTTAAAATCTCCCAGATTGGCTTCAGTAGCCTCCTGGAGATTAAGCCTGATTCCAGGAGACTCCTGGCAAAACAGGGAGGGTTGGTAACTACTGTAGAACCATCAGGTTCTGCCCACTAATCTGCAGATGTAACCACCACTCACCTTGCGAACAGGTGAGTGCTAACAGGGAGTTTAGAGAGGGAGTTCTCCAGGTAGAGGAGAAGCAGATACAGGACTCTTGAAGGAAGTGTGTTGTTGTTGGGGCTTTCTTACTGTGTGCTGAGCTTGTGTTTGTTGGGTTTTTTTTTTTTTTCTTCTGTTTTTGAGTGAGGCTTTAGAGAGGGAGTTCTCCAGGAAGAGGAGAAGCAGATACAGGACTCTTGAGGGAAGTGTGTGTTGTGTTTGGGGCTTTCTTGCTGTGTGCTGAGCTTGTGTTTGTGAGTGAGGGGTGTGTTCTTTTTGTTTGTTTGTTTTTTCCCTGTGTTTGTGAGTGAGGTTTTTTTTTTTTTTTTCACTTCCCTTTGCCCTCCTCCTTCCATGGAGTGTGTGCTGTGATTGGCTGGTGCTGTGATTTGCTGGTGGAAACTGTTGGCTTCTAATTAAAGTTTGAATTCTAGAAGCCTCTGCTGATTGGCTGAGCTTTGGTAGGGGGAGGGACTTTCAGGCAGTCCAGGGCTTTATAAGGCTCTTTGGGCAAGCGACCAAGGAGCTATAACAGGTGAGTGCTAACAGGAGTTTAGAGAGGAGTCTGGAAGGGAAGGGGGTGAGGTTCTCTTGCCTTTCTTTTTAAATCCCTTCTCCAGGACAGCAGGGATGGATGGTGATGGTTCTGCTGTTGTTACCTGCACGGAGTGTGCCATGTTTGTCTTCCTCCTGGAAGACAGAACAGATTTCATCTGCACAAAGTGCAAGCTGGTCGCCATTTTTGAAGAAAAAATCAGAGGGCTAGAGGCCCAAGTGTCGACCCTACGCTCGATCAGAGAGGATGAAGACTTCCTCGATAGAAGGCAGCGTTTAATCCTTCAGGCACGGCAGGCAGAAGAGCCAGAGAGGGCAGTACGTGACCAGGAAGAGAACTGGCAGCATGTAACTTATAGAAGGGGAAAAAGGCCAGCATGGGAATCCCCAATGCTATAGAGGTAAGTAATCGCTTTCAGGCTCTCTCCACAGGCTCTGCGGTGCTGAATGCTTTGGAAGGGACCTCACAAGGAAGAAACCGAAGGGAACACCATCTACTGGAAGGCATGGGATGCGTAGTCCTAGGAATGGGGTTCACGCCACCACCCCCAAAAAGAAAACGACGGGTGGTGGTGGTTGGGGACTCTCCTAAGAGGGACTGAGCCATCCTCTGCCGTCCGGACCTGGAATCTCGAGAGGTGTGCTGCTTACCAGAGCTCGCATTCAGGATGTGACTGAGAGGCTTACCAAACTGATCAAACCTTTGGATCGCTACCTTCCTGCTTCTCCACGTGGGAATCCAACGACACGCCAAGAATGACCTTGAGCGGTTACTGCGGATTATGTAGCGCTGGGAAGAAGGATCCAAGAACTCGGAGCGCAAGTGGTGTTCTCGCCCATCCTCCCTGTTGAAGGGAAAGGACTGGGCAGGGATCGTCGAATTGAGGACGAAATGCGTGGTTGCGCAGGTGGTGTCGCAGAGAGGGCTTTGGTTTCTTCGACCATGGGACTCTGTTCCGGCATGAGGATTGTTAGGAAGAGATGGGATCCACCTAACCAAGAGAGGAAGGAGCATCTTTGCGGCAGGCTTGCAAACCTAGTGAGGAGGGCTTTAAACTAGGTTCGTCGGGGACGGTGACCAAAACCCTGAGGGAGTGGGAAAGTCGGATACCGGGAAGAAATGCAGAGAGGAACGAGCAAGAAAGGAGGACCCTGTTTCAATGGAGAAGATAGGGCGATCAACTGGTTACCTGAGGTGTTTGTACACTAATGCGAGAAGCCTGGGCAACAAACAGGAAGAACTGGAGGCCCTGGCCCAGTCCGAGAAATATGATTTAATTGGGATAACAGAGACTTGGTGGGATGACTCGCATGACTGGAGCGCTGTCATGGAAGGGTATAGACTGTTCAGGAAGAACAGGCAGGGGAGAAAAGGAGGAGGAGTTGCACTATATGTAAGAGAGCACTATGATTGCTCTGAACTCCAGTATAAAGAGGAGAAAACCTGTTGAGAGTCTATGGGTTAAGTTTAAAGGAGCAAACAACAGCAGTGATGTTGTGGTTGGTGTCTCCTACAGGCCACTGAATCAGGTGGATGAGGTAGATGAGGCTTTCTTCGGACAACTGAGAGAAGCTTCCGGATCGCAGGCCCTGGTTCTCGTGGGGGACTTTAATCACCATGACATCTGTTGGGAAACCAATACGGCAGTACACAGGCAATCCAGGAAGTTTTTGGAGAATGTTGGGGATAACTTCTTGACACAAGTGCTGAAGGATCCGACCAGGGCCGTGCAGCTTGACCTTCTGCACACAAACAGGGAGGAACTAATAGGGGAAGTGGAGGTAGGTGACAACCTGGGAAGCAGTGATCATGAGATGGTAGATTTCAGGATCCTGACCAAAGGAAGAAAAGAGAGTAGTAAAATACACACCTTGGACTTCAAAAGCAGATTTTGACTCCTCAGAGATCTGATGGGCAGAATCCTGGGATGCTAACATGAAGGGGAAAGGAGTCCAGGACAGCTGGCAGTATTTTAAAGAAGCCTTATTGAAGGCACAGAAAGAAACCAAATCCCGATGCGAAGCAAGAGAGGCAAACATGGTAGGAGACCGGATTGGCTTACGGGGAAATCCTTGGTGAACTTAAGCACAAAAAGGAAGCTTACAAAAAGTGGAAACTTGGACAAATGACCAGGAGGGGTTTAAATGTATAGCTCGAGAATGCCGGGGTTATCAGGAAGGCGAAAGCGCAAATGGAATTGCGACTGGCTAAGGATGTGAAGGATAACAAGAAAGGTTTCTACAGGCATGTTAACAAGAAGAAGGTGATCAGAGAGGGTGTGCGGCCCCTACTGGATGAAGGAGGTGACCTAGTGACAGATGATGTGGGGAAAGCTGAAGTACTCAATGCTTTCTTTGCCTCTGTATTCACGGACAAGGTCGGCTCCTGGACTTCTGCGCTAAGTGACGCAAGATGGGATGAAGATGGACAGCCCGTGGTGGGTAAAGAACAGGTTAGGAACTATTTAGAAAAGCTAAACGCATACAAATCCATGGGTCCGGACTTAATGCATCCGAGGGTACTGAGGAGTTGGCAAATGTCATTGAGGAGCCTTTGGCCATTATCTTTGAAAAGTCGTGGAGATCGAGAAATCCCGGATGATTGGAAAAAGGCAAATGTAGTGCCCATCTTCAAAAAAGGGAAGAAGGACGATCCAGGGAACTATAGGCCGGTCAGTCTTACCTCGGTTCCTGGAAAATCATGGAAGGGATCCTTAAGGAATCCATTTTGAGGCACTTGGAAGAGAGGAAAGTGATTAGGAATAGTCAGCATGGATTCACAAAGGGCAAGTCGTGCCTGACCAATCTGATCAGCTTCTATGATGAGGTAACTGGCTCTGTGGACGTGGGAAAGTCAGTGGATGTGATATACCTTGACTTTAGCAAGGCTTTTGATACGGTCTCCCACAATATTCTTGCCAGCAAGTTAAGGGAATGTGGATTGGATAAATGGACAGTAAGATGGATAGAAAATGGCTAGAAGGCCGGGCCCAGCAGGTAGTGATCAACGGCTCGATTTCAGGTTGGCGGTCGGTTTCTAGCGGAGTGCCCTGTCTGGTTCTAGGACCGGTTTTGTTCAATATCTTTATTAATGACCTGGATGAGGGGATGGATTGCACCTCAGCAAGTTTGCGGATGACACTAAGCTAGGGGGAGAGGTAGATACGCTTGAGGGCAGAGATACGGTCCAGAGTGACTTAGACAAATTGGAGGATTGGGCCAAAAGAAATCTGATGAAGTTCAACAAGGACAAGTGCAGAGTCCTGCACTTGGGACGGAAGAATCCCAAGCACAGTTACAAGCTGGGGACCAACCAGTTAAGTAGTAGTTCTGCAGAAAAGGACCTGGGGGTTACAGTGGATGAGAAGCTGGATATGAGTCAACAGTGTGCCCTTGTAGCCAAGAAGGGGATTTGATAGCAGCCTTCAACTTCCTGAAGGGAGGTTCCAAAGAAGATGGAGAGAGGCTGTTCTCAATAGTGACAGATGGCAGAACAAGGAGCAATGGTCTCAAGTTGTGGTGGGAGAGGTCCAGGTTGGATATTAGGAAAAACTATTTCACTAGGAGGGTAGTGAAGCACTGGAATGGGTTACCTAGGGAAGTAGTGGAGTCTCCATCCCTGGAGGTGTTTAAGTCTCGGCTTGACCAAGACCTGGCTGGGTTGATTTAGTTGGGATTGGTCCTGCCTAGAGCAGGGGGTTGGACTTGATGACCTTCTGAGGTCTCTTCCAGCTCTATGGTTCTATGATTCTATGATTCACTCTTCTTAGAGCAATCTGTGTAAAGGTCTGGAGCATCTACATTATAGTCTGCCCCCGCCCCTCCTCCCAGTACCTCCCTATCTGCTGGATCCCTTAAGCTGCCACTATAAGTAGACTCAGAGGGCATTTTTATTATTTGTATTACAGTAGTGCCTAAGAACACCAGCTGAGATTTAGGGATGTTAATGATTAGTTGACTATCCTATAAGCAAATGCAGGGGGGAAGAGGAGAGTTAGGGTGTGCTTCAAAGCAGGAGAACTGCGTGGAGCCCGGGGTCAGCTGGGGACTCCCCAGCTGACCCCGGGGTTCCATGTGGCACTGTCCTTTGAAACGCCGCGGGGAGCATGGGGCCAGCGGAGGACCGCTGTTGCTACACTTCAAAGGCAGAGGTGCCCTTATCGATTAATCAAATAGTTGATGCAAATTGCATCGATTTATTCGATTAGCCAACTAATCAAAATTTAACATCCATACTGAGATTATCAGTCTATAGTGGTCGATGACACAAACATCAAGTAAGATTTTACGCACCTAGACCCTGTAAGGTTTGAGGTACAGGATGGAGGGCAGGGCGAGAAAGGGGAAGCATGACATTGACTTTGGTTTTCTTGTAGCCCTAACCCCTTATAACTCCACTGCTCACAGGATCCTTTCTATGACGTTGGGGCAAGGTGGCTAATCCAACAGAGCCACGGGCTCCCTTTCTGTTCGTATGGGTGACCAGCCCGCAGGACTTTCATGATACTAAAACAGAGCTACAGAAACTTCTAGGTCTTAGAACTGTGGGCTTGAAAGGAAACCAGAACATGATCAGCCTGAGAAGGGCTAATAAACATTCCCTTGACATGTAAGTGTTTAGATCTCTGGCTAATGCTTGTATTGGTTTTGCAGGGCATTTTCTCTCAGCAACAGGATAGTTTTAAATAAAGAAGTATCCCTCCAAAAATCCTTTGGGGCAACCGAGGTTAACATTTTAGAACAAAAAATCAGAACTCTCGAGGAAAAATATCCTGAACAGAAGAAAGTAAGAACCACAGTTGGAAGACCAACTTTTAAAAATTACTGACGCAGCTAGTTTCACAGTAGGGACTCTGCAAAGCTTGTTGAGAACTACAAGCTTTGAAGCGGCAAAATCCTCTTCGAAGCTTGGCTCCAAGCAACTTTCGCTTGTAAGTTTTTACTCTTTTGTGCTGCAACTTGCAAGAGAAAGTTACTAGTAAGCCTGCAGCACTTCTGATAAAAAAAGAAGGGTCCCAGCTTTAGCTACAGCTTAAAAAATAAAAATAAAGAAATGCTTTGTGCTGGGGCTTTTCCTCATCTGTGGGGATGGGTGGTGGGGGAGGCGCTTCATAAAGACAGGTACAAACTCTGCATGCAGTTGAAACTCTAAATAATTAGAGAGGCCCTTGCAATTCTGAGCCCCTATTCCTTGTGGCTAGCAAGGGCTGTAGGTTTTCTCTCCTCCAGTCTGGTGTCCCCCAAAACAGTGCTGAGCATAGTCACTAAGGCCCTCCACCTAGCCAAGTGAAAAGGGGCCTTTCTGAATTGTTCCCATTGTTCCCTTTGCCTCTGCATTCGCACCTCCTTAAGCTGCTAGAACTCTGATCTCTTGATCTCCTCCTGCCTTGCTGACCTCTCCTTCAGTAGTTTTCTCAGCCCTTCCTCTCAATATATTCCCTCCCTGCTTTGTTCCCTTTGTTGTCTTCATGGAAACTTGATCTGCTCCAATGGTTCTAATTATAACCTTCAATGGTGGCAATTCCTTTACCCTCTAGCTGTGTGGTCTCACTATCAAATATTTTCTCTTGGAGACCCTAACAGCATGTCTGACACAGTCTCCAAAACAGAATTTGTAATCTCTCTCCACCGCTTCCTTTATCTGTAATGATCGCTACGGGCTCTCACCTTTCACTTCTCCCACCGCCATGTCCATTCCCTTGGGATGTCTAGTCATGTCGTCTTCTTTACCAACACCAAAATTCACACTTTCCTCACTATCCTCACTGCTAAAACCTTTGTCTTTGCTTTTTTTCATGTCTCACTGTCATTATTTATTATTTGTACTGCAATCGCATTGGGATCCAAGTCACAAACCAGGATCCCATGATGCTAGGAACTGAACACACACAAAGAAACAAGCTCTTTGGAAGAAAGATCCTCATCGTCTACGAAGGCTTTTCTCCAGTTTGCCTATGTCTCATCTCTCCCACCTTTGGTCTATCATAAAAGTAACTAATAAAGTCACCTTGCTGTCTGACAAAGACTCCATCTCATCCCTGAATTCCTCCACTGGCTTCAAGTATTTTGCTGAAGACAATTCTCAATCATTGCCTTCAATGCCTTAAAGAAATAATCTTGAGCCCACCTGTAACATTGTTCTCACATCCTCCATTCTGCCCACTCTTTATCAGTTCCTTTTGTGGCCAGTCTTGGTGGTAACTATAATTCCCAAAGACCAGACACACCCTTCCCCCTTCTCCATTATGCCTACAATAAACTACATCTTTCCGGACTTGGTAGATGAGATGCTCTTTGGAGCAAAGATCCTTGTTTCTTTGTGTTGAGTAGGCCCAGAAAAAATTGGGGGCATGATTGGAGTTGTGCACATCCTATTCATTTTGCTAGCACAGTTCCTCCTCTCTCTACCCCAGGGGTCTCAACCTTTTTACACGAGATCACTTTTTGAATTGAAGTGCAATCCAGGATCTACCTCAAACCCAAACACCCTTGCCCCGCCTCCTTCCCGCCCCTTCTCTGAGGCCCTGCCCCTGCTCATTCCATCCTCCTTCCCTATCCTCACTCTCTTTTATCAAGCTGGGGACAGGGACTTGGGGTACAGGAGAGGATTCAGGACTGGGGCCAGGGTTCGGAGCTGGCTCCAGCTGGGCACCGCTTACCACAGGTGGCTTCTGCTTACCACAGGTGGTGCAGGGGACTAAGGCAGGCTCACCCCTACCCTGGCCTTGCGCCACTCCCAAAAGCAGCCAGCAAACTCCTCCATCCCTGCCCCCAGCCTGCTCTGTGGAGATTGGGGTATTGGGTGGAGGTATTGGGTGGAGGGAGGTGCACCCTGACATCAGCACCCCCGTTTCCTCTTCAACCCGTGCCCTGCACAGCAAGCAGGAGGGTCCCAGGGGCGAGGGGCACCTCCAGGGGAGAGGGTAGGAGCAGCACATCAGTGCTGAGAGGGCCAGATGAAGTGCCGGCATTTGATAGCCTCCCGGCCAAACCTGTCAGGATCACCTGTCAAAGGTTCCAAGATCTACCAGTAGATCCCGATCTCCTGGTTGGTGACCACTGCTCTACCCTTTCCCAAACCTGCTTGTTCCCTCACCTAGCCATTTTTGTCTTGTCTTTTAGAGGTGTAAACTGAGTAGGTCAGAGACTCATTTCCTGCATCAGCACAGTACCTCACATGGTGGAGCCCCAATAATTCATTTCAACGAGAGAGCGGTGCTCTTGCATTCCCAAGGTAGAAGCAAAAAGGCAAAATAAACAATATAGCACATCAGATACCTTGACTGCTGGTTATTCACTCCTGCTCACCTCACTATAAATAAGAATAAGGTTCAACCAATGCAAAGTACGCCTCTCTAGATCCAGCAGGTCTAAGGGAACAGAGACATCTGGGACATGCATGCAGATGCCAACTTGGTTCAACCTGTAAGAAAATCAAGCTTGCCCACAAAGAACATAGCTTGGTCCCTTACAATGTGTGCTAACTATTTTCATTAAACAATCTGTTCCACCTTGCATTTTTCTGCGACACAGAGTACCTTTCCCAGTCCTGAAGAAGAGCTCTGTGTGGCTCAAAAGCATCTCTCTCTCTCTCTCTCTCTCTCTCACCAATATAAATTGCTTCAGGGGGTAGCCGAGTAAATAATTGATGCAACAAAAGATTCTCACCCACCTTGTATAATATCTTCCACCAACACAGCCACAACTGCACTGCCTGGTCATGTCTTTGTCATTAGCCAGGATACATATATGTAGTTCTTAATCATGCCTCATTTTCACTTGATTCAGTGAAATCTCCTCTCTTCACTCCTTCCAATTTCTCAATAACTTCCTAGGAATCTGGAGCCCAGAACTACAGAACTACATGAAGTCTTTGAAGGGGTGGTCTCCCCAGAGCTGATAAGACAGGCATTATTTCCTGACTTCATGAGAGAATGCCTCCACAGACTGCCAAAAAAAATTGCACATGCCTATTTGCAACCATAGCCCATTGCAGACTCACATCTTAGGGTACGTCTAGACTACTTTTTTTTTCCGAAAGGAGATATGCAAATTCAGCGTTAATTTGCATATCTTCTTCTGATCGCTTTTTCGAAAGTGGGTTTTTTTTGAAAGTGAAAGTAGTCTGGATGGTTTTTTTCAGAAAAAAAAAAAACCTTTCAAAAAAAACGCTCTTCCTAAAAAAGGTTTACGCAGTTTTTCGAAAAAGGTTTTTTTTTTCTGAAAAAAACCATCCAGACTACTTTCACTTTCAAAAAAACCCGCTTTCGAAAAAGCGATCAGAAGAAGATATGCAAATTAACGCTGGATTTGCATATCTCCTTTCGGAAAAAAAAAAGTAGTCTAGACGTACCCCTAAGATGTGAGTCTGCAATGGACTATGGTTGCAAATAGGCATTTTTGCAAAAAAAATTTCCAAAAAAACCCACATCCAGACTACTTTCACTTTCAAAAAACCCACTTTTGAAAAAGCAGGCTTCCTGCTTCTAACATACTTAAAAAACATTGGTGTCCCTGGCCTCTGTTTGTCAGAGGCTGGAGATAGATGGCACGAGACAAATTGCTTGATCATTGTCTTCGGTCCACCCCTTCTGGGGCACTTGGTGCTGGCCACTGTCGGCAGACAGGCTACTGGGCTGGATGGACCTTTGGTCTGACCCAGTATGGCCATTCTTATGTTCTTATGTTCTAAGAAGATATGCAAATTCGCACCAAATTTGCATATCTCCTTTCAGAAAAAAAGGTAATCTAGACGTACCCGTAATGTTGACTAATGCCAACACCACACCTCTATCGTTATCAGGGCTTGACAAACTATAGACAAACTCGCCATGGGCGAGTAGATTTCAGCCGCGCGCCCCGTTTCTTGGCGGCGCGCGTATGCGCAATGAGGCTCTTGCGCATGCACAGTGCGGGGCTGGCAAGCGGCTTTCGCCGCCGTTTGTCAAGCCCTGGTTATTATTGCTTCTGAGGTTTCCCTTTTTAATTGAGTACTCTGCGCACATTCTTCCATGTGACTCCCTCTACCAGAACTCCCTCCCTGGTTTGGTCTTTCATGAAGTGTGTGGATAGGGGGAGAGAGAAATGGAGAGGGATGTGGCTCCTTCCTCCAGGAAGCCCTCGAATTTGTTTATAAGATTATGAAAGAGTTTTCTTTTAAATGAAGTAACAAGATTTGTAATTAACATCGCTGCAATTTCAATCACATCCCTGCCCCATCTTTCACCTCTGATATCTACCTAAATTATAAACTCTTAAATTCTCCACAAACTGGTGAGAATCCTGAACACATCCTTAGCAGCATATGAAAATAAGACTACGTTATACAGTTTGGATTATTTACATCTTTCCAAATTAAATCCAATTGTATTATTTTCTATGTTTATACCCACTAAATTCTTAAAGGAGGAGCTCAGTTTCACATGAGGGACCTCTGTATTATGTGGTGGAATAGACATGACTAACTGCTATCATCTTCTGCATACCCACACCACTGTGTGTGCTTGGAAGGCAACCATGAAAGAAAGTTTTACACATACTTTGGTTGCATTTACTGCAATGTGAAACTAAGCCCTGTTTGAAGAGAGCGTTTTCTTTACACCAGGATGAATACAGGATTCACACACAGTAATGACATTTAGCTGATCTTCTCCTGTATAAAAAAGCAAAAGAGAAGAGATAACAGTCTCAGAAAGAACAGCTCCAGCTCAAGACTACACACCCTCAATCCAAGACAGCCATTATAGGAATTTAGGCCCCAGCAAATGACTGAAATACCCAGTTCAAAGGATCCTAAAAAAGATGCAAATTAAAGCATGACATGTACGCATTTATCAACAGGTCCTAAAATGTCTCTACCATCTTTAGCTTCCGTGATGCAGCAAAGGCTATAAAGAATGTTCTCTAAAGTTACAGGAGGAGTAATTATTAATACTCCACCTTGACTGAGCTTCTTAAAGGCCATCTGCAGAAGGCAGGAAGGCAAAGTGCAGAGGCCAATAAAAGATTAAGGTAAGAGAGAGGAATGAGATCCACCCTGAGTGGTGCTATTTCTGTATACCTGCAGCAAAATACCTTGCATTTTCCTCTTGTCATGGAAACAAACAAACTTACACGGTCTATTGACAACTTCTGTCTAAAAATTATCAAACCAAATGGCCATTAAAAGAATCGTAGGTGTCCCAAGTAGACTAACCTCCTGCTCTTCCAGTCTGGATATATCCTTTCAGGGAAGAAAAAATAGCAAATAGAGTCTTCAATAAACTTAGGAACATTTGGAAACTTAATACTGTATCCTTACATACAAAATTAAGCATCTACTCAGCCATCGTTGTAGCCATAGCAACTTACAGCAGTGAAACCTGGCAACTTAAGAAAACAGATGCTCAGAAGTTAGATGTGTTTCATCGTAAGAGCTTGTGGAGAATATTAGGAGTAAGTTATGGGGAAAGAAAAACAAACAGTGAGGTCAGAAAAGTGGCTAAAGCGAGGTCTTTATCACCAGGGCTCGATGAACCGCAGCGAGATCTACTCGCCAGTCCTGTACCACGCATGCGCCAGACTGGCACTGCGCATGCGTGCAGCGCTGGTGAACGGGACAACCGGCTAAAATCTACTTGCCACAGGCGAGTAGATACAGCGATTTGTCAAGCCTTGTCTATCACAAATAATTTGTAAGAGAAGACATCAATGGCTAGGGGCATGTGTTACGTTACGAATGGATCATAACTGCCTACCGATTATGGCTCTCAGCTGGAAGCCAGAAAATCCAGTAAGAAAAAGGAGTAGTTGTAGGATGACTTGGGAGCGTACGATTATCAATGGCATAGAAAAATTTAATTTGAAATGGGAGGACTGGGTCACATGGCAGTTCCTAAGAAGCCTGGAGAATGTGGGTAGCCCAATGTGCTGAAAAGCACGGGATGGACTAAAGTGTAAGGTTCCAAAGGCAGACTTGTCATGAAACTTAAAACCAAAGTCATCACCATAATCTTGGAGCAGTCCTCACCTTATCACTCAGAACAAGCATACACGTGGGCCCGCATCTAGCTTAGAATTCCTATATCCTCTGTAAAAGTTGAATTTCCTGTTGACAATTGGCTTTCAGGATCTTTTATCTTCCTGATGTGGTGGGTTTTTTTTGTTGTTTTTTCTTTTTAAGGGGAGGGATAGCTCAGTGGTTTGAGCATTGGCCTGCTAAATCCAGGGTTGTGAGTTCAATCCTTGAGGGGGCCATTTAGGGATCTGGGGCAAATCTGTCAGGGACAGTCCTTGGTCCTACTGTGAGGGCAGGGGACTGGACTCGATGACCTCTCAAGGTCCCTTCCAGCTCTATGAGATAAATATATCTCCATATTATTTTCTGTGTTACAAAGGCTTTCCCCCCATTAGAGCAAGCCAAAAAGTGTATTCCATTACTTCCTGCAGGAGCAACTCAGGGTACAGGAGGAGAAGATAAAGCAGAAGTTCTAGGACTTGCCCTGTCTTCTCCACCTCAGCAGCAGGCAAGGAGCCACTTCAGCTCAGCCCAGCCAGGCCCCCTGTGCTATGGGCAGGGGTCACTCCAGCCTGGCCCGAGCAGCCCCCGCTTGCATCGTGGGGGAGGGGCCCACTCCAGCCCAGGCAGCCCCCTACCTGCCCCCATTATGTTTAACTGGTTAACAGATTAAACAGGATTTTACATCCCTAGTTGTCAGGGAAGAAGGACTGGTTGTTCAAGCTACTTCTCACGTACAGAGTAGTGGACCTGGCCTGTTTGCTATGCCTGTTCTTCTCGGGTATTAGAGTGAAGGACCAATGCCATTATCAGCATGGAAAATGTCCTCTGCTGCATAATCACAGCAGGAGAAGAAATCTGTAACCTACATCAACAGATAAAGTAAAAAGGCTATAAACTGCTCTCAGAATTGTTATAGATATACCCTTTTCAGTCTTCCTTGCTTCCAAAAGATAAAGAAATGCAACATATCGGTCAGGAATTTTATTTACAGAAAAATACTTCAGTTAGTAATTGGCAGATGACAGAAACATTGATCATTTGAGATTCATATATGTGAGCAAAACCATGTTCTAACAGTAAAAAACAATGCATGTGACTATGGTACCATAACCACACAACATGACTAAACCATCCTGTGTAATCAATACAGGCATTAATGAGTACAGAAATTTGTACTATACGTCTGAAATCAAAATGCTTATAAAGAGAAATCCGGTATTTCAATTTTTTCAACAAAAATTATGCCCAGGAAATACTTTTAGCTCCTCAAGCTATATATATATTGACAGCCTGTGTGTGTGTGTATATATTTATACACACACACACACACACACAGGCTGTCAATTAGTGGGTGTTAACGCCTACGATTAATGCAGGGCAGAATTAACGTGTTAAAAAAATTAACCCACATTAATTGCAGAGGTCGGCAAACCAGCATGATCTGCTCCAGAGGCAGGCTCTGGTAAGGCGCAGTAATGCAAACCGCCAGCAGAGGGCACACGGAAAAAACAAAGCAGCCAGAAAGGAGGAAAAAACCTGAAGACGTGGTTCCAGCTCCAACGGAGGAGTAAACAAGAAAAGTAAAGACCCTGACACCCGTCCCTCTCCCCTCCCAGGTGATCATATTTTTAAAAAATAAAACAGCTGGGGGGGGGGCTTGCCCAAACTGTCCCTTCCCGCCCCCCCAGCAGGGGTCACCCAAGCCACCCTCTCTTTGCCTCCCGGGGTTGGGACTGATCCTCCCCCCCACATCTGATTCTGGGGCTGAGTCCCCCCCCTCCCAAACTGTGCACTGCCCATGGTGGGGTCTGCCTCTCCCCTGAGCTTGGGGGCTGACCCCCAACCCGAGACCTATGCCACCTGCAGTTTGGGGGAAGAGCCCACCCGAACTCTGCACTGCCCACGGCAGAGTCTACCCCCCTATGGCCCTGTACTGCCCGCAGCTGGGGCTGAGCTGAAAAAAGGATTCTTTTGCATAGGACACAAATATATTGATTATATAGAAGAATTTAAGTTCAGCTTTCATGATAGAATTTGCACTACAATACTTTAGTGAGGTGAACTGGAGGTTTTTTTTTTTACAATGTAAATGTTTTGTAATAAAAAAGAAATATAAAGTGAGCACTATGCACTTTGTATTCTGTGTTGTAATTGAAATCAATATATTAGAAGATGTAGAAAACATCCAAAAATATTTAAATATAGTATTCTTATTATTGTTTTACAGTGCAATTAATCGCAATTATTTTTTTAATCGCTTGACAGCCCTAATATATAGACACTTCTACAGTACAGACAGCAACCCCAAAAAGCAATGCCTTTCAGTGGACCTTTCCAATGGAAACAAAAATTACCCCAAACTGAACAGAGGCAGACTCCCCAAAAGACACATCTTCCTTGTCCTTGCATGTTTTGCAACAGCAAAATTTACTGTGACTCTCTGGATAGAAAATGAATACAACTCTTTCCTCAGGTTCCCTCTCTACCTTAAAATAGGTTCTAGTTAGGGATGTGACAGTGTGAATGTCGCAGCCTTCACAGTTAAACCAGCTCTCCCCCTACCACGCAGTGCTCCCTCTTTGCCCCCCGCATGTAAACATGTAAACACTGAAAATTTCAGCAGTTACACATTTACCAAAATAAACTCATTTTAACATCCCTAGGTCTAATCCTAGTTTTGCCACAACCCTCTTATGACATGTTGGTAATCTCTTTAATCTCCATGACTTAATCTTTGAAGAAATGATAGTATTACTTTCCCAACTCTTCAGGGTAAGGATATAATTCATTAACATTTGTAAAAAACTCTTTGAAATCCTGGGATGGAAAGGACTACAGGACTGTAAAAACATAATTATTTTAATTCTCAAAACCAATTTTTCAGTGAGTATCAGCAATGGATAAAATAGCTATATGGAAATGGAACTCGATGGCAAATTGAAGATTATGGAATGGCATGATCACAGATTTTCTTAAAGCTTTTTTTACACTATGTAAATTCAGACAAGTTTGAATTGACAGTGTCCCTCTAGCTATGTAAACTAGTGAAACTGACTAGTCAGTTTACATTTTAACTTCTCTTCATTTTTAGTAATCCAACATCTTATTTTTACACAGACAGGAAAGTTTGTGATTTATATACTATTTTTAACTTTACTCTCTCGGATAGAATAAAAATACATTGCACATACAAATCAGTGTTTGGCATTCTCCCTAAAGCAAAGTAGGTAGGCACTGATGACAACTGAGAAACTTTGCACTGCTTTTTTGAGCCAAAACAAAGCTCACAGATCTAACCGTAGGCCTACTATGCTTAATAATAGCTCTTTCAGATAGTAATTTAATTTTCTCTTCATAGTTTAACTGAAAAGGGCAGATTTTTAGAGAATAACATTATAGCATTAACAAGTCTCTTAAAAACTAGCCGAAGTTTCTATGTACAGGATAAAACTATTGTTTTGACAACATCCAGAAAAGCAGATGATTAATCAGGTTGCTTTTGCCGTTCATCTATGATGAAAAGAAGTTACATGACAGAACATAAAAATGGTGGGTACAATTTAATATCCATAATTTCATGTTTATGTATGCTTGTCCAGATCACAAAAAAGTGGATAGCAAAAAATAAATCAATATGACCTGTATAACCAGGATATTATGGAGAAAAGGTCTATTTTCAGGATGGTCCCAGGGAAATTATTAAAGCTAGTTATAGGAATTAAAGGTGTGTGAAGGTGCCTTTTTGCAATGACAAGCCTAGAATTATTGCTACAAAATATATTTGGAGAATATAAATTCCTGTATATCCGCAAGCATTTCACAAAGATATTCTGAAGTGGGGCTCTCAAAACATTTAGCCATTTTTCTGTCACTTTTAAGGCTACTGAACACAAGATCAGAAGACCCAACATACTGGGTCAGACCAATTGTCCATACAGCCCAGTATCCCTAGAGGTTTTTAAGTCCCAGCTTGACAAAACCCTGGCTGGGATGATTTGGTTGGGGTTGGTCCTGCTTTTAGCAGGAGATTGGACTCGACCTCCGGAGGTCTCTTCCAACCTTATGACTCTATGACCATGTCTTCTGACACTGGCCCATGCCAGCTGCTTCAGAGGGAATGAACAGAACTGGCAATCATCAAGTGATCCATCCTTTGTTACCCATTCCCAGCTTTTGGCAAACAGACTAGGAACATGTCAAAGCATGGTTCTGCATCCTTGATTGTCCTGGCTAATAGCCACTGATGGACCAATCCTCCATGATTTTACTTCTGTTTTGAACCCTGTTATAATCTTGGCCTTCACAACATCTTCTGGCAAAGAGTTCCATTAGTTGACTGTGCAGCCTAAGGAGAAATATTTCCTTTTGTTGATTTTAAACCTGCTACCTATTAATTTCCTTTGGTGACTCCCTAGTTCTTGCATTCTAAGGAGGAAATATCACTTCCTTATCTACACTCTCCATAATAGTCATGATTTTATAGACCTCTATCATATCCCTCCACGATCATCTCCTTTCCAGATAAAAAGTCCCAGTCTTCATAATCTTTCCTCATATGGAAACCATTCCATACCGTTAATCTTTTTTGTTGCCATTTTCTATATCTTTTCCAATTCCAATATCTCTCTTTTGAGATAGGGCAATCACATCTGCACGTACTATTCAAGATGTGGGCGTACCATGGATTTATACAGAGACAATATGATATTTTCGGTCTTATTATCTATCCCTTTTCTAATGATTCCCAACATTTAGTTAGCTCTTTTGACTGCAGCTGCACTTTGAGTGGATGTTTTCAGAGAACTATTCACAATGACTTCAAGATCTCTCTCTCGAGTGGTAACAGTTAATTTAGACCCCCATCATTTTATACATATTGTTGGAGTTATGTTTTCCAATGTGCATTACTTTGCATTTATCAGTATTGAATTTCATCTGTCATTTTGTTGCCAGTTTTGGGAGATCCCTTTTGACTCCTTGCAGTTTGCTTTAGATTTAACTAACTTGAGCAGTTTAGTTTCATCTACAAATTTTTCCACCTAACTATTTACAGCTTTTTGCAGATCATTTATGAATTTGTTAGTACTGGTCCCAGAACGGACCCTTCGGAACACCACTATTGACCTCTCTCCATTCTCAAAACTGACCATTTATTCCTACTCTGTTACCTATTTTTAATCAGTTACCAATCCATGAGAGGATCTTCCCTCTTATCCATGACAGCTTATGTTACTTAAAAGCCTTTTGTGAGGGACCTTATCAAAGGCTTTCTGAAAATCTAAGTACACTATATCCACAGGATAAAACCTTGTCCACATGCTTAGTCACCTCCTCAAATAATTCTAGTAGATTATGTTAGGATTATCAGCTTCATCAACATCAAAAACCCTATGATGAAGTAAATGTAAAAGCTTAATTCGCTGTTAAGGTTCACAGTAAAACAAAGTAAAAAAAAAAGTTAGGACATGCACAAACTACAGTTTCAATAGCAACATTACTTCAGTTACAAAAATATATTAAATTCTATAGTTATAAATAATAGAACCTACCAAAAAATCTGTACTAGATTCGAGCTATCATTACAAGCCAAAAAATAAAAACCCAGGTTAAACTGCTTTAAACCCTCTAAACCTTATAGGACCTTAGCTTGCAAGCTCCTTCTTCCAGAGATTTTTCAGTTTCTATAGCCTGTAAATTCATTTAAGCAACTAGCTACAGCCACGTTCTCCATGTCTCTCTCTCTAACCAAACCATTAACAACTTCAAAGTTTTTAGCAGCATCCTCAGTCCCATATTTTTAAATGCTCCATCATTTCCTAAAAACCATTTCCCCCTCACCTAGCTTCCCATTAACATGACTTACAATTTGCCAACCCTGGCAACTTGAAGTTCAGCCATCTGAGTTATCCCCATGACAAGAATGAAGGTGAACAGAACTGCTTTTAGAACATTATTATAAATCCAAAACAGCCATAGAGATTTTACTTAAGCTTTCCAAAAAACATGAATACTTTTGAAAGTTCAATGTGTGGGAAACAATAGCATTATAATGTAATCTAGTTGAAAACATGAATGACAGCAGTGTTATCTACCTGCAACAGGAGTTCTTTGAGATGAACTTCTGCATATTCCTACATCAGAATCAAGGCACTTGTACCACAGCTGACCGGTTCCCAGATGCACCACCAGTCCACCCCAGGAGTAAAAATGTGCAAAGGCCACTCGAGGAATTGACCGTTCCTCCCTTGTAACTAGAATACTATGAAATCAGCCTCTGCCCATTCACACTCCTGGAATACACTCATGGGTGCTGTTAGGGCTATTCCCCATCCTGCCACTCCAAGTGCAGAAGGTGGGGGCCCACAAGATATCTTAAAAATACCTTGCCTCTAAAGGCTCTGCTTACAAAAACTCCCCAGAGTCAGATTTACTGACTTTGGGGAGTAGCTCCCACTATCAAGTGATTTACACTAAAAAACAGGGGGGAACACTTGAACCTTCCCCCCCCTTCCTTCCAGGTACTCCAAGCTCTTTTGCCCCAAAAGAGCTTGAAAAAAAAGGAGAGAGAAAAACAAGCTGCAGTCTCTAGTAGCTGACCTCTTAGTCCAGTGTTTCTTTAACTGTGTTCCGCGGTACACCGGTGTGCCACAAGGCAGTCGGAGGTGTGCCACGGAGAACAACAGAATTCAAAATGGCCACCCTTAAAGGGGCAGGCAACCTTTTTTTTTTTTGCTCAATAACTTTCCCCCAACCCTTTTTTCCCCCCCTCAATAACTGTCCCCCAGAACCTTCCCTCTCATCCCCCCCCTTTTTTTGGTCAACAAAAAAATCCTTGCTGTTCCTCATTAAAAAAATTATTGTTTGGTGTTCCTCGGTCTTAAAAAGTTTAAGAAACACTGTCTTAGTCTGAGCCATGCATACACACACAGACAGACCTCCTGTACTTTCCAGGACACAAGAAGCAAATCATCACCTTAAAGTGATTTTTATTAACAAAACAAAAGATATACTTGATAAAGCATACTTGATTGCTAAGTGTTATAGAGCAACTAAGTAAAACAAATTAAAACAGAGAAAATCTCTGGGAGCAACACTTAGATGGTGAATGGGGGAGGAGAGGCATAGATTCACACTGAGCAGTTCAAACCAAACCACAAAAATAAAGAAAAATACCCTAATCACAACTAGGTACCTACACTTTTTCCCTTTATTTACTCACAATCCCTTCCTGGTTCAGTCCACTTCCATGCCCTGAATTCCTTGGAAGAATGGTAATCCCGCCTAGGTTTAAATCATCCTGTGTATGTCTCAACTCCTGGTTTAACTCATAGAATACTAGAACCAGAAGGGACCTCGAGAGGTCAAGTTCAGTCCCCTGCCACCACGGCAGGACCAAGCACCATCTAGAACAGGGCTACTCAACTTTGGAAACCTCGGGGCCCACAATGATACAGCACATGCCAAGGGCCGCAACTTAAGTGTGGTTGCATGTATATGCAAATATATGCAAATAACTTCTTTCACACTGACAGGCATGAATACAAAGATTAAGACAAGACTACATAACATGAAGGCCCCATTTAAGTCAGTTCTGCCGATATTAATAACATGCAATATTTACCCGATTTCCACCCATATGACAGCACTTTTAATGAGCAATGACAGTCCAGGAATTTAACTACTAAAACACATCTCAACAGAAGACTCACCATTGTGGAGCATGTTCCCAGTGGAGGCCATGTTCAAAAGATCCCACCCGTGGGCTGTGTGTTGAGCCCTACATAAACTCAAACTGCACCGCAGGCCACAAACAAACAGGCTGCAGGCCACATGTGGCCCACAGGCTGCATGTTGAGAAGCCCTGATCTAGATCATCCCTGATAGATGTCCATCTAACCTGCTCTTAAATATCTCCACAGATATTCTCCCCCACAAAGAAAACAGGCAATGTATCTTATCCAATTCAAATTTCAGCACTCTATCCCCATTGGGTCTTCTGGCTCCCTGCCAACAACCTTCCTAGCTATCTGAGTTTAACCCCCTTAGTCACCAGGTGCTGGCCAGCACACCTCCTATCTATCACAGGTGCAGCTTGGAACTGACGGCTCATCAGTGCAGGCACCTTGATTCCCCCTGAAGAATAGATGTTTTGCCCCCATCAAAAAGGGAGAAAAGCATGTGAAGGTGCTCTCCCTCCCTCCCCCACCACCCCCCCTCTCTCTCTCCCTCTCAAAATATTGACCACTAAATGGATGCAACTGGAAGCTTCACATTTTTCAACTGTGGCAGTCCCAGGCAAGCCTCTGGATTTTAAGGCACCACTTACAATGATTTGTGCTATAGCCCCCAAGGATGGAGAATACAACTGCTGCAGCAAACCATTCATAACATAGAGAAGTTAAATTCCTTTGTTTTTCCAATCAGAAGTCTGAAATCAAATCAATCGTTTTAAATTTAGCTTTAAATGTATAGCCTGTTTAACAAATACCTTCAACGACCTCCAACCCAGCACCCCTTTTTTTGTTCTCTTGATGACTTACAGAATTTCACAAAAAGGCTAAATTTGGAACTCCAGCATTTTAGTTAGGTCACCTGCAAGAGACTAACTACTATCCAAGAGAAATTATATTTGTTATTTAAAGAAAGTTTAGTTGTGCCCAGCACAACAGAGACTCTGTCTCCTAGATGCTGCCTCAATGCAAACAATAATAATAGTAATTTGTTAAACTAAATATCAGTAAAAAAGAACTCCACAATAATTAAGAACTATGGAAATCTCAAGGTAAGGTTACAAGGATTGGGTAACTATTTTAACACCTAATTTACACACCTCTAGTCATGTTAATATCTTAAAGAGAGAGTAAAACCTCCATTAAAAAAAGTTGTATTTGTATGTATTTTGAAGCAAGTCCTTGGATAATTGAGCTGTTGGAATATTTGACCTCAGCACTGTTCACACTGTATCTTTGACTCTGATATTTGCTCAGTTAGGAGAACATGAAATCACTTTCCTTTTGAGGCTAGACAGTGTTAGATTTAGGCAATGCAGCGATGGAAGCTAGAAAGGATTAACTACACAATCCAATATCGCATAGCCAATTAAAATTTGCAATTTGGGGCCTGATTTACACTATCCGGGAAATGGCTCATTGCACAAATATGAACCTACTTTCCATATTCACAACTGGATCTATGTACACAAACTGCATGCATGCATACGGCCAGATGCACATATCCAGGAATTTGCACATGTAGCTGTGCATGTGCTAAGCAAGTATGCTAAGCTAAGCATCCCATGCCAACTTAGGTAAAGAAAACCATTAATGTATATATGTAGTGTTGGTCCCAGGCTCCTGGAGAGTCAAGACGGGTGAAGTGGTAGCTTTTATTAGACCAAGTTGAGCCTTCAAGCTTATACGTGACCCGAGAAAGAGTTCTGGGTAAGTTTGAAGGCTTGTCTCTCTCACCAACCTTTTATTCATGAATTAATACAGTAATTCCTCATTTAGCACTATAGATATGTTTCAGAAAATGATCGTATTAAGTGAAAACGTGTTATGCAGGGTCAATTTTCCCATTGAAAATAATGGAAAAGGTGGGGGTTGCGTGTCAAGCGGTGGTGTCTGTTGGGACCGGGACATAAGATTGGGGGAGAAAGGGGACTGGGTTGCAGCAGGGAGAGGATGTGTTTGGCTCTGGGGAAGGGAAGGGAAGGAGAGGAGAGGGGGATTGCGTTGGGAGTATGCCCCTGTGACGGATCTGCCGGGACCCGCACTGCGTCCGACGGGGGGTGGGGGAGTCATCGCCGGGGAATGGCGCGGCGAGCAGCGAACCCTCTGCTGCTTTTCAGGGAGGCGGGGGAAGCCCCGCGCAGCCGCCGGCAACAGGCCGGCTGGGGAAATTGTGTTATTCCAGGGACGGTCGTGTAATTCAAAAAACTTTCCCTAAAACAAAAATCGTGCTATCGCAAAAACATGTTAAGTGGGCACGTATTAAATGAGGAATTGCTATACGCTAAGTTTCCAGTTTAAGGTCTGGGGGCCTCAGCTACATACTTGAGCTCCTTCCATACAAATAAAAATCTAAAGAAAGTCAATGCAGGGACAAAATTAGAACCTAATTCCTTTCCATTCTCTGGCAACTGAGAAGAAAGAAAACCCTCACTGACATGGCCCCACATTGAGAAGCAAAATACACTCATGTAACTCAGGGTGCCAGGGTTCCCCTCACACTCCAGCCCCGTGGTAAGGGAGAGGAGGCACCAAAGCCAAGGGCTTCCCCCCTTCCCCAAGAACTCAATGAACTCTTTTGGGGGCCTGGGGCTAGTAGATTTTGTAGGGTCCCGTACACTTTGGGGTGGGGCCAAAAATGAGGGGCTCAGTGTGTGGGAAGTGACTACCAGGGAGCAGGCTGGGGGATGAGAGGTCTGGGAAGGAGGTAGGGTGCAGGACTGGGTGGGAAGTAGGATGCAGAAGTGGGATGGGGTGAGGGTGCGAGATCTGGAAGGGTGGGAGGAGGCGGGGATTGAGGGGCATACCTGGCACAGCTCCAAAAGGGCACAGGTGGCTCCGCACCACACTGCGCTTGCAAACACTGCTCCCCTGTTGCTCCTATGGCTGCAATTCCCAGCCATCAGGAGTGGCACTCCAAGCCTCATGGGCCAGATCAAGAGAGGCCAGGGGCTGGATCTGGCCCATAAGCCATAGGTTCCCCACCTGTGAACTAAATGATCATAGCGGCCTTCAAATCTATTAAACAGATTCAGAATGGCAGGGCAAGGAGGGGGAGGGGGCTGGATGCAAATACAGCACAGTGTCAAAGGTGAACTACTACAAAAATTAAAAGTTTTAAAAGATTTGTCAAGATAAGGAAGCTTTTTCCGCACGCGTTTCATTTCTATGAAGATGGTTAAAAGCAGTATTTTTCTTGGAGACAGTAAAGTTCCAAAGCTATATTAAGTCAATGTTCAGTTGTGAATTTTTGAAAGAACCATAACAGTTTTTGTTTAGAGTTGCGAACCTCCATTCCTTATGTATTCATAACTCTGAAGATCTACTGTACTCCCTAGCAAATTCATTCACACAGTAAAGACCAACATGGTTTTGTTCTGAGTGACACCCACAATTTAACTGATTGATACTTTCTAAAAATAAAACTATTCTCTATTGTCCAAATGTCACAGGGGATATTAAATAAGTTTAATCAAGGGAATTTTCATCTTTAATTAAACAGAGACAGGTGGTGGACATAACCCTGTTTTGAATAATGGGGGTTCCGTTAATTGAGATTTTATTGAAATGCACTCCACTGAACCAAAAGCCAACTGTCAGATGGTATAGAAATGTCATTAGTCATGTTATTGAAAAAGTTTGTGTGATTAAATTTACAACAGGTTGCAAATTACTCTAAAGATGTAGGTAGATTGGGGTGTTTTTCATAGTATTAAATTTCAAACGGTATAAAGTACTATAGTAATTAAGTATAATCAAGGTTAGCTATTTGACGTGGTACCATGTATAGATCCTGCCTGTCTCACATAAAACTGAATTAGCTCTCCTAGATGACTATTTCAATTGAATCTCTTTCTTTCCTCATCTATTTTAAACCAGGAAAGAAAAAATCCACTGCTGTCTTCTGAAAGTTAATTTCAGTTGTAGGGAAGAACTGCAACATTTATAATACTCAATTAAGGCTGTAAAAGGTTGCCACAATATATTTGTTTAAATATGAAAATAGTCAACAAGAATTTCTGCACAAGTCAAGCAGCAGTTTAACTGCCCACGTTTTATTGCACTGAAATACAAAGGGCTACAGAAGAAGAGGTCATTTACTTGGTACAGTAACTGGAGTTTGAGAGGTGTGTTCTCACAAGTTCTCCACTTCAGGCTAGACAAATGCCTATGAACACTTGATAGGAGATTTTCATCACCAAAGTCCTAGATATCCTTGACATTCAATGCAATGGGAATGGGGCAGGAGTAGTGGATCCCTCACTGTTTCCATTCCTTCTTAACCACAAAGTCCAACAAGAAGACACTGAGTCATGCAGGAAAGGAGAGTGTCTGGAAATGAGTGACAGGAGAGGGATCACAGGAGAATTACCTGTTGTGTTCCCTCCCTCTGGGGCATCTGGTATTGGCCATTGTTGGCAGACAGGATACTGGGCTAGATGGGCCTTTGGTTTGACCGAGTCTGGCTGTTCTTATGTGTGTGTAGGAGGGGCACCCATAGGAGAACATCTTGAAGACCTCTATGTACTGCACGAAGTAAGTAGCCGGTTCTTTCTCTTCAAGCAGTGTCCCTACAGGTGCTCTACTTCAGGAGATTCCCAAGCACTATCTGAAATACGGAAGAACGTGCCAAGGAGGTGGATTCAGTAGGGACCATGGAACAGCATCACTGAAAGCAACATCAGCCCCAAGAGGAGGTACAAGAGCATAATGCCAGAAACATGTGTGTGCCAAAAACTACATGGCTGCCCTGCAGTTATCTGAGACAGATCTGTTTTTCCGTAGGGCCTTGAATGCACACCTAGTAATCAGACAAGAAGCCACCCCCCCCATGTCCATCAGCAGGGCAAACAATACTGGTAGTCAAGGTTCAGTTGCCTGACAAGATAGTACTGAAGGAAATGTTGGTGCTGAAATCTCTCTTCTCTGTACTCTTAAAGGGTTTGTGCTGGTGACTGTGACATTACCAGGAGAACAATTCACACTTCTTAGTAGTAGTAACAAAGGGTGGGTCAGCTCCGGGAGGAAAGTTGATACCATTGGGGAACGTCTCTTAGTAACCCTCAGCAATGGTGACTGATTCCTCCAGGATACCAAGGTCCTTGTGGAAAAGAATTCTGGATGACACCAGGGATGCTACAGGGATCCTCAGGAGTAAGTACATCAGGTGGTACTAGAGATGTTAAGTCGGAATCACTGTGTCCTTCTCAGCCAGCTACAGAAGACACTACTGATGAGCATTTTAGCTTGGCTTTAGAGTCTTCATGCCTTAAGGGCACCAAGGCCAATGTTAACACCACTCTAGGTTATTTACCCGACAGCTTCTCAGTGTGACCTACTTAGTTAATACCAGCATCTCGATATCACAGAGGGCAGGAGCATCAATGAGATGTAAGTCCTCCTGAGATCCAGAATGAGAGGGTGATTTTTCCTCTTTCTTATTCTATTGTGGAGAACTGGATTTTTTTTGAGAGTCTGGATAGCTAAAGGGGCCCCAGGGCCTCTGTTTACTACAGCAGCAGACACAGCCATTGCAGGCCCATATGCAGGAATTTCTGAGAGGGGGAAGGGGGAGTTGTGGGAGGGGCTGGTAGCTGCTCTGCCCCTACCCCCAATGTCCAGTCCTGTCCCCAGTTTCTCTCCTGGGGAAAAAACAGGGGAAATCAGCCCCAGGCTTCCCCGGGCCAGCTATAGCACAGGAAAGGGAGGCTGGCAGTGCACTGCCACTGCTTTCCCAGACCAGCCAGAATTGACTCCATGGCAGACCATGAAGGACCGGGGCGCGTTCGTATCCTTCGCAGCCCCCCTGCATACGGGCCTACATTGGGACTCCCTGTATAAGCAAATCTGATGTATTGGGCGGTGACTTGGATTTTGCAGGTCTCAGAAACCAGTGGCCCAAACTGAGCAAACAAAAACAGGAAAGGGAGGAACACTCTCAGCACACAAAGTTGTGCTACATAGCAAAAACTTAAACAACAACAACAACTCAAAAACATAAAATAGAAGAAGAAAAAGAAGTGACATAGCACAAGCTGAGTAGCTAACTACACCAAATGCCGTGACACCGCATTTCAGGCAACAGGCAGCTGAGAAAAAACGGGAGTGGCGGCAATTTTCACTCTCCAGCAATCTCTCCTCCCCCGTCCCCACAACTGAGGAGGAGTATCTCTTGGGCACAGGTGTGGACCCACAAATAGTGTCATAAAAAATCCCCAATCAAGAGCTCAAAGACACACCCAGAAATGGAGTGCCCATAAGGACACTACTGAAGAAAAAAATCATAGTTGTCTGTGCGGACAATACTGAAATGTACTGGACTGGGAGGCTGAGTCTACTATCACTGAAGTTACCTTTAGGACAACTGCTTATGCATATGGATTATTCCGACTGAAGTAAGGATGTTAACATAAAATTGCTAGTGTGCTGAAAATTCAGAGAAAAGCCTTTTACAAGTCACGCTTTGATAAAATACAGATAAAAAACAGCACTAACTCGTCTGTGCTGCTGCATTCAACAGCTAGAGAACTGACACCAATTACTTCAAAATTATGTATGTACTTAAACAAATTATCAGTAATTAAAGTTATGTTAAGATATCCTCATTAATGGGTCCCCTTCTCTACAAACTGTGCCCCAAAAAGTATAGAACAGATGCTTTGTCTGATTCCGATTTAAATGGCATGCATTTTCCTGGTTTTTCCCCAATGTAAATTGTTAAGTAATAAGGCTTCTAATGTACGTATAAACAAAAGAAACTGAATAATCAGTTAAGCATTTAGATACAAAATAAAACTCAGCAGAATTTTATGGGTAGAGAAACTCAAGTCACCAAAACTGGAGTAATTTATGTACCAGACCACAAAGTCAGCACTATAAAGCTGAAATTGGAACACACACACACACACACACACACACACACACACACACACACACACACACACACACACACACACACACACACACACACACACACACACACACACACACACACACACTTCAGTTTCTTTCTTAAAAGCATAAATACCTCTTCCTATTGAACCATGTATTTGATTTCTATAAACCACCAATTTTCCGAGAGGTATTTAACTTTTATGGAGATCCTGAATTTTTTGACTAGGAAATACAGTCGGTGTCCCTAACAGCCTATTTCCTTTATACCGTCCATGACCCTTACCCAAGTGCTTCCAGTCCATCTCATTTCACATTTGTCATTTGGTTTCCCATTTCCTTCCTGCCTTTCCTTCTTTCAGGTATTTTCCCTACTGTATTCTCATCAATATTTTGTTAATGTGCATCTTTATGCACTCAGTCACGTTAAATATATGTACGGCATACATATTATATATCAATATAGTTACAAGACTGTAAGGTCCTTAGTGTGTCAAACGAAATTAAACTTACATTTTTAAGGTTAATTTTCCATCTTCTCTCAACCTGAGATGCAGCAGCATTGAACAGGAGTCTCATCACCATTCAGGATTTTTAATCAGAAGAGGAAATTTTTTATAAGAAATTAAGCAGATTATCAGAGGAGAACAATGAGATTAGGTCTTGTCTACACTAGACAAATTTACCCTTTTAAAGATCATTTCATCTCCACAGGGCATTTGCCAATTACCAGGTATCCACACAAAATACTCCAGATATCATTTGAACGATATTAGCCTCAGTCCAAACATCATTTCAGTACACAGTGTGGATGAAGACTACAGGGCGTATAATTCATCGACTGCTTTCTCACGGTGCACCTATTGCTTTTTTGAAATTTCCCAGAATCTACTGTTACTTGGAGTTGTGCTCAACAGTAGGGGAGAAGAAAGTGGAGGGTATTGCAACTTTAGATCACCACAAGTGAGTACACAGAACAAAACCTCGACACACTCAGAATAGAGATGTGAAGGACTAGTTGACTATCCAATAAGCAAATGCTTATCAGACAGTCGACAGGATAGTCGACTAGTCGCTCCCCTCCCCCTTGCTGCCTGTATCAGAAAGAGGCAGCAAGGAAGGGAAAAGGAGGGGGTATTTCAAAGCGGCAGCAGTGCTTGTAGCCGGAGGCCAGACCCTGGGCTCCACTCGGCACTGCTGCTTTGAAACGCTGAGTGCAGCCCGGGGCCAGCTGCAGTGTCCCCCAGGCTGCATGCAGGCATGGAGCCCAGGATCAGCTGGGGATTCCCCCGCTGGCCCCGGGCTCTCTGCAGCGCTGCCACTTTGAAACACCGTGGGGAGCCTAGCGTCAGGTTCCTTGCCGCCTTTCAAAGTGGTAGCGTCGTGTGGACCCCGGGGTCAACTAGGGAGTCCAGGGCACTACGCGGCATTTTCGCCTTTGAAATGTAGCAACAGCCTTGGGGCTGTTGCTATACTGCAAAGGTGGAGCTGCCCTATCGACTATCAAATAGTCGATGCAAAAATGCATCAACTATTCCATTAGTCAGTTGGTCGACACTTAACATACTTAACTCAGAATGTGTGTCCCTTAACCATTTGTGCTTAAACTGATCCAGAAACCATTCAAATTCCTAGCCTGGGCAAGGACTTAGGAATGGAACAAAGTCTTCAAGAAGCTGTGGAGGACACCTAATCCTTGGAGACATTTCAAATTCAAGAAAGCAAGGTATCAGAAAGCCCTGAAAAGCACATCCCTGTGGTTGTTGGAGTGAATTGGGAAAGAACTAGATGACCTACAGCCTTTTTTACATTTCTGTTTTCCTAATAAATGCTGCAGTCTATAAATATGAAGGAAGGAGATCAGGAAGGCCTGCCTGCCTTTCCTTTTATCTTCTCTGACTGTTCTGACAATAGTGGGAGATAAACAAAAAAACTATCTGAAGTGGTCTTCTATTCCAGTCTCATCAAATGATGAGAGCCCGAAACTAAATACAATACAAAACTGAATACAACACAAAGGCAGGAAATATTAAAAACTCGGTCTTTCATTTAAGATCTATTATAGTTCAAGATAAATATCAGTTAAGGATTACATCCTGCACTTGCAGCAAAACTGACTCTTTCTACTAGGATTCAATTGAGGTCCTTTTGTATATTCAGTTATTTCACTGCAATAGAGTTTGGTTTGAAATCCAGAAACATGATGGGAAACCTGTTTTTTTGAGGACTACGCTTACATAATCAGAGTTATCTTACATTTTCTTACATTGTGGAAAATAGAATTTTGCAGGGCATCTAATACATCATTTCTGCTTAAGAGAAATATACTGCATCCAACTGATTGTCATGATAAAACTACAGAAAAACTGACATGGCAATGCAGTCCATGTCTCTATTAAACACACAAGGCAAAAGGTCAACTGGGGTTTAAATAAAGATAACATACCACTTGGTTGTAGGAGGGGTATAATGTCTGCTCCTAGCTAGCTGGGGTTCTTACAAATTATTTGGCATGCATATTCAATATAGTTAGTCATCAAATTCTGTAACTCTTATACCGGACTCCTTTCAGGTCAATGAAAATAGCCAGAAAAAACGTCCCTCAATGTAAGACCATCTCGCCTATATATATATATATATATACACACACACACACACACACACACATAAATATATATTCATTAATGTGCTTCTAATGCAATTTAATGTACAGAATTGTTGGAGTGAATTATTCTCCTGTTATTACAGATGTATCTTGTAGGGATGTCAAAGGTTAACCAGTAAGCATCACTCTCAATGGGTGATGCTTACCGATTCCGGTTAACAGTTGGGGGTTGTTGGTGGGGGGTTGAAGCAGTTCACCACCCACAACAGGCAGGGGGCAGCTTCAGCCCCATGGGGCCTGCCGGGGAGGTCCCTGCCTGCAGTTTGGGGGGGGGGGGGGAGGAGGGGGATGCTCCAGCACTAGTTGCTCCTTTATGTGGCAAAGAGATTCACCACTGCCAGTCCCCATTTTTGGGATATGCTGTGGAGAACTTGAGAATCTAGCTCCCACTTGTACTCCTGAGAGTGTCTGATGAGTATATCAGCTCTGGTGTCCTGAATTTCTGGAAAGTAGACCCGTGACATTTGGATGAGATGAGCTATGCACAAGATTCCATAACTTCATGCCTTCAGCACACACAGATAGGGTTCTTGTTCCTCAGTGCTTGTTGATACCAAACACGCAGAACATGCCCATCATGACCCTAATTGATTTGCCTGGATGAGGAGTTGGAAATGAAGGCAAACTTTCTGGACAGTGATGAGATCCATCACACACGGTGACTGGTTTTCTGAGCTGTCCATCTGCTCTGAGTCATGAGGATAGTGAGATGGATTCCCTATCCGCACAATGCTTCATCTATTTTTAAACTTACTGATGGAGCTGGGTGACAGAAAGGAAAGCCTGCACAGATGTTGAGAGTATCTTGCAACCAGTGGAGGGAGTTCCACACTTGTAAAAGGTGTCAGCCAACCTAGGAAGCAGCAAAGGCATTGCCTTGTGTGATCAGTCACAAAGATGCAAGCTGCCAAGTGCCCTTGCGGCTGAGAACAGTTTGTTGTGGTTCAAAGCATCCCCTGACCTGCCTGACCTACACTTGACAAAGTAACAAAACTAAGGCAGTGGTTTTCAACCAGTGGTCTGCAGATTCCTCTGAATCCGCAGACCTTTAGAAAACATAGACAAAGTGTCCATACCTTCCTTTGAAATTTTTAGGGGTCTGCAAATGAAAAAAAAGATTGAAAAACATCACTGATTTGAGGGAAGGCCCAGTCTCTATAAGCCTTCTTTTCTGTGGATTTACTTTTTTACATTCAGTTAAAAATCCAACTCCTAGAACAGAGTAAGTTATCCAAGTAGAAGACAGCATTACTTGGTAGGAGTGGCCTTTAGTAGCCAGTCATGGATGTATGGGAAGACTAATATTTTCTTTTCTTGTCGGATGTAAACAGACACTCTTTCCAGGAATTCTGGGGCCAAAGAAAGCACTCAGTAGTGAAAATAATCCTGATGTATAGCTAAGCATAGCTATTTTCTGTACAATGTATGTATCCTTATATGGAAATAGACATCTTATAAGTCAAGTGCCAGAAACCCAACCCTTTCTCCAGTGTAAGAATTACAGCCACCAAAGTCGCCATCTTGAACTTTTGAGACTACAAACTTGGTCTTCTATGGCACAAGGAAAATTCTTTTGAGTAAAACCCATTGCTCTTGTGAGGAGCAGGGACCAGCGCTGTTGCTCCGAATCAAAAGCTCGTGAGAACAGCCCCTAAAAAGGGATAAGGAAGAGCGGTGGAAGTGAGGTTATGATGGAAGAATCCTTCATCCTCTTCGATGTAGTCCAGTGGAGACGAAGAGTCATGGAGACGACCTAAAGGATTTTGTTCTGTGGATGTAGAAGGAGAGCATCCTGCGGACATCGAGGGTATGCATCTGTGCCTCAAAGTCATTGGCATGAGTCTACAGGAAGAATACAGGTAAGTATATCGTTTGGTTGAGGTGAAAGAGGGAGCACACCTTTGGTAAAAACTTGGGGTGCATCCATAAAGAGACTTTGTCCTTAAAAAAGATGGTGAACGGTGGGTCTGCCACTAGGGTGGCCATCTCGCCTACTCTAAATGCTGACATTATTGCAACTAGGACTGCCATTTTTAGCGTTAAGTAGAAAAGGGAGCATGTGGCCGTGGTTTTGAATGGGGGTTTCGTGAGCGTCATCAGCACCAGATGTAAATCCCATGGTTCCCGAGGAGTGTTAATGTCAGGATATAGGACCTGTAGGCCTTTTAGAAAGTGCTTGGTTATAGGATGTGCAAAAACTGTGGTGTCATCAACTGCCATATGGAAGGCTGTTATTGCTGCAAGATGAACTCTGACTGAGCTCAGGGAAAGTTGTGATTGCCTGAGGTGCGGTAAGTAATCAAGGACTGTAGGCAGTGGCGGCATCCTCCAGTGATATGTTGCAGGAGGCTGCCCAATGTACACAGCGAGACCACTTGTTAATACATGTCTTCCTCATTGCGGGGCCCTGCTGCATAAGAGCACGTTACGCACCTGTTGTGAACATTGCAGTTCTACACCCTTAAACCATTTAAGGCCCTGGTTCTCGTGGGGGACTTTAATCACCCTGACATCTGTTGGGAAACCAATACAGCAGTACACAGGCAATCCAGGAAGTTTTTGGAGAATGTTGGGGATAACTTCTTGACGCAAGTGCTGAAGGATCCGACCAGGGGCCGTGCGCAGCTTGACCTTCTGCTCACAAACAGGAGGAACTAATAGGGGAAGTGGAGGTAGGTGACAACCTGGGAAGCAGTGATCATGAGATGGTAGATTTCAGGATCCTGACCAAAGGAAGAAAAGAGAGTAGTAAAATACACACCTTGGACTTCAAAAAGCAGATTTTGACTCCCTCAGAGATCTGATGGGCAGAATCCCCTGGGATGCTAACATGAAGGGGAAAGGAGTCCAGGACAGCTGGCAGTATTTTAAAGAAGCCTTATTGAAGGCACAGAAAGAAACCATCCCGACGCGAAGCAAGAGAGGCAAACATGGTAGGAGACCGGATTGGCTTACGGGGAAATCCTTGGTGAACTTAAGCACAAAAAGGAAGCTTACAAAAAGTGGAAACTTGGACAAATGAGCAGGGAGGGGTTTAAATGTATAGCTCGAGAATGCCGGGGGGTTATCAGGAAGGCGAAAGCGCAAATGGAATTGCGACTGGCTAAGGATGTGAAGGATAACAAGAAAGGTTTCTACAGGCATGTTAACAAGAAGATGATGATCAGAGAGGGTGTGCGGCCCCTACTGGATGAAGGAGGTAACCTAGTGACAGATGATGTGGGGAAAGCTGAAGTACTCAATGCTTTCTTTGCCTCTGTATTCACGGACAAGGTCGGCTCCTGGACTTCTGCGCTAAGTGACTCAAGATGGGATGAAGATGGACGGCCCGTGGTGGGTAAAGAACAGGTTAGGAACTATTTAGAAAAGCTAAACGTACACAAATCCATGGGCCCGGACTTAATGCATCCGAGGGTACTGAGGAGTTGGCAAATGTCATTGAGGAGCCTTTGGCCATTATCTTTGAAAAGTCGTGGAGATCGGGAGAAATCCCAGATGATTGGAAAAGGCAAATGTAGTGCCCATCTTCAAAAAAGGAAGAAGGGCGATCCAGGGAACTATAGGCGGTCAGTCTTACCTCAGTTCCTGGAAAAATCATGGAAGGGATCCTTAAGGAATCCATTTTGAGGCACTTGGACGAGAGGAAAGTGATTAGGAATAGTCAGCATGGATTCACAAAGGGCAAGTCGTGCCTGACCAATCTGATCAGCTTCTATGATGAGGTAACTGGCTCTGTGGACGTGGGAAAGTCAGTGGATGTGATATACCTTCACTTTAGCAAGGCTTTTGATACGGTCTCCCACAATATTCTTGCCAGCAAGTTAAGGGAATGCGGATTGGATAAATGGACAGTAAGATGGATAGAAAGATGGCTAGAAGGCCGGGCCCAGCGGGTAGTGATCAACGGCTCGATTTCAGGTTGGCGGTTGGTTTCTAGTGGAGTGCCCCAAGGTTCGGTTCTAGGACCGGTTTTGTTCAATATCTTTATTAATGACCTGGATGAGGGGATGGATTGCACCCTCAGCAAGTTTGCAGATGACACTAAGCTAGGGGGGAGAGGTAGATACGCTTGAGGGCAGAGATAGGGTCCAGAGTGACTTAGACAAATTGGAGGATTGGGCCACAAGAATCTGATGAAGTTCAACAAGGACAAGTGCAGAGTCCTGCACTTGGGACGGAAGAATCCCAAGCACAGTTACAAGCTGGGGACCAACCAGTTAAGTAGTAGTTCTGCAGAAAAGGACCTGGGGGGTTACAGTGGATGAGAAGCTGGATATGAGTCAACAGTGTGCCCTTGTAGCCAAGAAGGCTAATGGCATATTAGGGTGCATTAGGAAGAGCACTGCCAGCAGATCCAGAGATGTCATTATTCCCCTTTATTCGGCTCTGGTGAGGCCACATCTGGAGTATTGTGTCCAGTTCTGGGCCCCCCACTACAAAAAGGATGTGGACGCATTGGAGAGGGTCCAGCGGAGGGCAACCAAAATGATTAGGGGCTGGAGCATATGACTTATGAGGAGAGGCTGAGGAGTTGGGTTTGTTTAGTCTGCAGAAGCGAAGAGTGAGGGGGATTTGATAGCAGCCCTCAACTTCCTGAAGGGAGGTTCCAAAGAGGATGGAGAGAGGCTGTTCTCAGTAGTGACAGATGGCAGAACAAGGAGCAATGGTCTCAAGTTGTGGTGGGAGAGGTCCAGGTTGGATATTAGGAAAAACTATTTCACTGGGTGGGTAGTGAAGCACTGGAATGGGTTACCTAGGGAAGTAGTGGAATCTCCATCCCTGGAGGTGTTTAAGTCTCGGCTTGACCAAGCCCTGGCTGGGTTGATTTAGTTGGGATTGGTCCTGCCTAGAGCAGGGGGTTGGACTTGATGACCTTCTGAGGTCTCTTCCAGCTCTATGATTCTATGATTCATTGAGGTACCACGGCGCTTTGAGGTGAAGAGTAGGAAATTGAGGGTGAGGAATCTCGGTTCCTGGTTGGGATAGTATGCTCGGGCTGTGTGGGAAGGTGATCGGCCGATGTAGGGACATTCTGTTCATGAGGGGAAACCAGTGCTATAGGGGCCAGGAAGGTGCGATCAGGATCACTCTCACTTTGTCCCTCCGTATCTTGATGAGCACTCTGTTGAGGAGAGGAAAGCGGGGGAAACGCGTAGAGCAAGGGCACATCCCATCTGAGGATGAGAGCATCTCTGAGAGAGAGTTTCCCCATGCCTGCCCTGGAGCAGTAAAGTGGGCATTTCTTGTTCGCTTTGGTAGTGAATAGATCTATGTGGGGTTGTCCCCAATGTGCGAATATGTCCGTCAGGACTGAACTGTCGATTTGCCACTCATGGTCTCGGGGTAGGGCTCTGCTGAGGGCATCCACTGTTGTGTTTAGAGCACTGGGGAGGTGGCACACGTTTATGGAGATGCTGTGAATGAGGCACTAGTGCCAGAGTATTACAGCTTCTTTGCAAAGAGCCTGGAATTGTGCCCCTCCTTGTCTGTTTATATAAAACATACAGGCCGTATTGTCCATATATATTCTGACATGGGTTCCAGTGATGTGGGAAGAAAATACTGGCATGGCAGCCGGACAGCCCTGAGTCTGAGGACATTGATGTGCAGCGTCCTTTCTGTTAGAGTCCATAGGTCCTGAGTTGTGAGTTCTCTCGTACGCTCCACAGCCGATGAGAGAGGCGTCTGTGGTGATAACCACGGTCGGTTCTGGGGTTTGAAAGGGTATGTCCCTGCATAGGTTGTACTGTTTTGTTCACCACAATAGTGATCTCTTTACTACATCTGGGACTGACAGCATTTTGGTCATAGGCTGCAGGTTGGATTTGTAGGCGCATCTGAGCCATCCCTGAATACACCTCATGAATAAGCGAACATTGGGGACCACTGGGTTGCAAGATGCCATATGACCCAAGAGTTGTACACCGTCGTGGGCTGAGATAAGTGGCATTATGCAGAGCTACTTGGCTGATCCTGAGGAACCTGTCGGGAGGTAGGGAGGCCATGGCTGAGGTGGAGTCGAGACGGGCCCTGATGAATTGTATGGACTGAGTGGGTGAAAGGACTTATTTGCTCTTGTTCATCAGAAGTCCTAGTGATTGGAAACACAGTTGTACCAGATGGGTACAGCAGAAAGAGTTGTGCCTGGTTCTTGCCTTGATGAGGCAATCGTCAAGGTATGGGTAAATGATGATGCCACGTTTCCTGAGGTGGGCCGTGACCACTGCTAACAACCTGGAGAAAACCCTTGGGCCGTGGAAAGTCCAAAGGGTAGGACTGTATATTGGTAATGCTGCGAACCTAGGGTAAAACGAAGAAAACGTGTATGAGTAGGTCGTACGGGCACGTGAAAATATGCATCTTGTAGGTCAAGAGACGAAAACCAGTCACTCCAGAGTGGGGATAATGGTGGATAGTGGCTGAGTTAATTGGCAAGGCAATTTTTGAAGAAGGCGTCACCTGAAGAATATTTGTGAGTTCGTGTTGCATGTCCTGCACTTCCTCCATGTCAATCTTCAAATTGGCTGCAACTCGCATCAAAAAGGTCCTGAAAAAGAAGTCCCTGGTGGTTGCCGAGGGCAGTAGCATGATAGCTTCATCCGTCACAGATGGTGAGCTTGTGTCAAGTAAGGCCTCTGGACCCAAGTTCAGGGAATGATATTTGTCAATTTTGTTTTGTCCTCTCTCAACTGGAGGGGATTGGGTTAGGAGAGAAAGCACTTTGGCAGTATGCTTCATCTGATATGGTCTCTTGTGGTGTTGAGACCACGGGCTTCAAAATTGCCAATGAGGTGGGTAGGGCATGGGTGGTGGCATCCATGGATATGGAGCTCATGGGGCCATGGCTGTGCTGGTGTAGTCGGGAACATCAGAATGAAATGAGTGTCCCGATGCCTTTGTGCGTGGGGATAGGTGTGGTGAGAAAACCCCTGGATCCTCATCGTCGTCAGTTGATAATACGGTAGGCGATGATGTGTATTTGGATCGCGGTGAATAAGATGGTTTGTCAGTACTCAAAAATGGGGAGTTAAAAGTTGAGGAGACAAGGTCTCTGATTTCGAGAGGTGATGGCGCCGAGTGCAAGGCACCGAGGCTGTCGTTGTCACAAGAGACACTGGCACCTGTGATACTGTAGAAGCAGAGCATGCAGTGTAAGTTGTTATGGGCAGTGAAGGGAGGGGCGGTGCCGGTCGACTGCCCTGTCAGCTGTTGCAGCACCATGGTAACTGCTTTCGGCAGCGTTGTATTCGACGCAGCGCTAGTGAGGCAGGCATTATGTGGCCTGTAGCCTCTGGTTGGGCGCCCTGTGTGACACACCTGTAATGAGCTCAGTCAGCACCAGAGGTGCCCGGCTTCTCATAGGTACCAAGGTGTGACTGCCTCTCCATAGAGCACCATTTAGGCAAGCGTGGGTTTTGAGGAAGTGAGGTGGCCCCGTTTCTTTGGGGATTTAAGTGGTTTATCCCCTTTGTCCTCGGTGATCTGCCAGGAGTCTGGGTCTGAGAAGGGTGTTTGCCCTTCTCTATCAGGATCATTTTTAAACGGAGGTCTCTGTCTCTCCGTGTGCACGCCTTCAATTTGGCACAGCGTGGACAATCCCGTTGAGAGTTGGAGTCTCCAAGGCATTTTATACATTTATAGTGGCTGTCTGAGGCCGGCATCGCATTGTTGCAGTCTGTGCAGTGTTTAAAGCCGGGTGATACCATCTCCGTCAGCGATATTAAAAATGGCTGGAGAAGCCAACTTAGGTGAGTGGCGGGGTTTTTTTGGGGAGGGGGTTTCCCTAAGAACTACTAGGGAGAAGAACTTGGAGTAAACTAATCTACCTATCTACCCATCTCTAGAACTAATGAGGATAGAGGAGCACTGCGGAGGTCCGTCTGAAGCGGTATAAAGGAATTGAGGGGAGAGTGGCCACGCACGGGCAGTGGTGCCAGGGAGACCCCAATTCATGCATGGCCCACAATGCATTGCTATCAAGAATCCGCTCTGCAGTGCTGGGATGCACCTGCTGTGGAGCACCTCCAAGGACGTCTCTCTCTCTCTCTAAGTGTCTCTAGGTCTCTCTATCTCTCTAGTAGTAGTTACTAGTAGTAGTAGTAGTAGTAGAACCAAAAGTTTCTACTGTAGGATAGTACTAACAAAAGATAGAGAATGGCAAAATCTGCTAGCACGCAACAGAGCAGCAGCAATATACTATTTAAATAGTCTGACGTTTAAAACGATTGTGCCGGAGAACGTTAAACTGGCTCCATCAGGAAAACTCACATAATACACATACTATATTTGGGGTTTGTGTTGCTTAGGGTAGAAGCAAGTCCCAGGCACTCATATACTTGGACTGACAGGTTGAGAGAAAAATAACTTCACATAGGTTCTTGATTAATGTTAGATATAATAATCATTGCAAAACTCCCTCACTATGCTCCATGAGATTTCATTTTTTAAGTTCCATAAAAACAAAAGCCTTGACACCAACTGAAAACCAATTCTGTCAGAGTATTAAGGCATAAAGACAAGCCAAAAGGGATTAGAAAATGACATATGAGCCACCACTTACTAAACCTGTAGGACACTTTTGCTTGCCCTCAAAGTTGAAGTTTTATTGAAGACAAAGCGTTATGAACTTCAATTCAGTTTGCCAGCAATAAGTTAAGGATCAGATCTGTGAACCATATAATGTAAGCCCCTAGCAATACAAGAAGAGTTCAGTGTTTTCTACATCTATTCCAAGCAGAAAGAAAAACACTGACGCTTTAACAAGAATACAAACTACAGAACTTTCCTTTCAACTTTTTTGTTAAATGTTAGCTGAGAATTTGTGTGTGTCAATTAAGAGACTAGTTTGAAACAGATACACCGATAGGAAACTCTTGCGCATTCCCTCTACTTGAGATGGGTAAGTCTGAACACAAGTGAATATCCAAGCATGGCATTTGGCCGTATTTAACTAATACAAACCTTACTAGCTTTTTCAACACTTTCCCCCTTCTCAATGTTTTAACTACATAGGTCTTTGTCAGTTGCGCTGAACAGAATCCACCACCATGAAAATAAGTGTATTTCCCAGGAATACAGACAAAACTGATAACTAAAAGGAAATAATTCCTTTTTACATGTGTGAGGAAGTATGAGTTACTCAGTCTAAGACTTTCTGCCACATAATCAAAAACGCTCACCTTTCTGCCACCTTCACTTGTTTTGGGGACCCTCTATTGATCTTCATGTTTGCTGCCAACACATGCCTTATCTTAAAGGACTTCTCTTACCCCATAAGAGGCAATGCTTGCCAGTGTACCAGAAAAGAAAAATCAGCATAGGCATTATGGTGCCTCTTAGCGGCTGAACACCACAAGAGGTATTTATAGTAAGACTTAAGACCTGGCTTGATGTGGTTCTCTTTGGCTACGTCTACACTGAACAGTTATTTTGGAATAAGCTATTCCAGAATAGTTATTCCGAAATAGCTTATTTCAAAATAGCACGTCTACACTGCAGGGAAGGCTCAAAATTAATCCGAGGCAGGTTTCCCTAATGTAGACGTGCTATCTCGATGTAGAGCCCCAGAAGGAATAACTTAGAATGGCCCTGGTGAGGGGCTATTTCGAAATAGCAGAAGTAGAGCATCTACACAGCCCCAATCCAAAATAACTATTTCAGAACAGGCATTGTTCTTCATAGGATGAGGTTTACAGAAGTCGGAATAAGCTGTCCGTTATTTCGAAATTATTTCGAAATAACGGAATTGCTGTGTAGATGCTCGCATAGTTATTTCAGAATAATAGCCACAATAACTTTGCTGTAAAGACACACCCTTAAGGAGCAAGGTTCTTACAGCCAGGAAACTATTGGCAGATGTTGACTTGTGGTTGACTTGAGACAACACAAACCATATGGTAAACATAAGTGAAACAACATTCCTTCCTTTTCTGAATTCAGTCCATTCACTCAACATGAAGCCTTAGAAGGACAACAGGAAAACCAAGCCACCATGTCAACACGTCTTTAGTTGTCGTATAGCTGCCTCCAACCAGGGCATGACATGGTCCCCCAAAAATGGCTGATTCAATACACACTGAAGGTTATACAGGGAGTATAAAGAGATCAATTCATTAGAATTCATAAATTGTACATAGATTCCCAAACCATCACAACAAAAACTAATTGCAAGCCACTGCCCAATGAGCCTTGGCAAATTTAATATATCTACTTGCACTGGAAAAGAGCAGCAAGGTTTCATGGAAGATAGACAGATACCTGTAACTAATGACAGCTGCAAATCAGAGCCATGTTCACTTGAATTTTATTCAGAAATGTTAAGAGCTGGATAAAATTTTCAAAAGCACCCAAGTGACTTAGTTCAGAGATCAGACTGCTGGGCGTGGCATAGCAAGATATATCAGACTTGCAGTGGAGCCTTGTGCTTGTCACTTAGCTTCAAGTGGCAAAATGGGCTGATATTCATGGGAGTTTCCTCTCTGGAGAGCTACACTGACAGAAATGGACATAATGTGCCAGTGATCACTCCCTGCTTCATCCCAAGGCCTGCTCGCCCTGTGAGTGCACGGTTCAGATCTTGTCCTCCGTCAGAAGTGGAAAAAATTAGTTTGGCATGTCTCAGGCTAGTCTGCACTAAGGATATTAAGAGGCAGGCAACTGGCTCATCGTGTAGTCGATACAATCTGTATCGACTACATGATTAGTCGATAAGGGTTGGCCTCTGTCTCAGCTTGCACCAGGTCCAGGGGCTACCCCTGCTGCAGCTCTGCAGTTTAAATATAGTAGTCTATTATTACATTTGATTGAGGCAGCAGCATGGGGGGGGGCAGGTGGCACCGCAAAGACGGTGCTGGGGAGAACCAGCCTTTAAGCTGGCTCCTGCTCCCCGGCCCCTTGCTGCCTCTGATACAGCGGTCCCAGACCTGGCGCGAGCCGGGACTGAGCTGGGCTTGCAACCCGTTTACAGGGGGTTCCAACAGGATGCAGAGCAGCCTGTGTTCATAGTGAGCCTGGGTCCACCGGGAGCAGGGCTGCTTCGTAGCAGCCTCTCCTGCTCTCCCCTCCCCACTGCTGCCTCTCATAGCTGAGCTTTTAAGCCGGCTCCCCCCAGACCCAGCTCCTGCTTCCCGCCCCCCCCCCCCCCCATACAGCTACAGAGGCAACAAGAGTGGGGGAGAAATGCAAGTAGTCAACTCAATTAGTCACTTACATCCCTAGTCTGCACATCACCCAATCAAGACCCAAATAAGGGAGGACGACTTTCCCGAATTTCCACATGCCTTTTTGCATCGTGCAAGAGGGGGAAGAGGGAGGCTTCACGTACTGCTCCTAACCCCAGCACAATCCCTCTGGTCCCATTAGCTGAAACTAGCCAATGGGAACTGAACAGCTGGAGGAGGGTGCAGCCAATGAGACCCAGACAACGGGGGCTGAAAGACTGTCCTGGGGGCGGGGAACAGCCTGCTCTAATAAACCTGCTGCAACTGTTAGCAACCCAAAAGAGTAGTTATTTGATTTGCAGCTCAGAATAGGGGGTTCTTTGCAAGTCTATTTTGAAGCTAATATAAACAGAACAGAACTGGAGTGGATTTGTATTTTTTGTTTTCTTTCTTTTCTGGCTGTACTTTTATGCTGTCAGAAAAACAGTTGCTATAGTACTTAGTATGGCTGTAGTGCTCAGATTCTTTTACAGAATCAGATCCTATACTGTGAGCACTTCCAGACACAGAATTTGTCTTCTCCATACTTGTCTAGAAAGCAACCAGCAAATTGTTCGTTGTATATAAATCAGGGCTACTCAACACGTAGCCCACAGGTGAGAGCCAAAACGAAAAAGCAGCCAATATAATGGTCTTCTGTTGATGTGGGTTTTAGTAGTTAGATTCCTGGACTGTCATTGCTCATTAAAAGTGCTGTCATATGGGTGGAAATTGGGTAAATATTGCATGTTATTAATATCAGCAGAACTGACTTAAATGGGGCCTGTGTGTTGTATAGTCTTGCCTTAATCTTTGTATTCATTCCCATCAGTGTGAAAAAGCTATTTGCATATATTTGCATGTATATGCAACCACACTTAAGTTGCAGCCCTTGGCAAGTGTATCATTGTGGGCCCCGGGGCTTCCAAAGTTGAGTAGCCCTGATATAAATAATAACAGAAGTTCTCATGAGTCCAGAAGCCATCAGTGTATGTCTCCCACTACCAGTTTACCCACATAGCTCCTTATACATGAAATACCTCTTTCTTCCAATTCACCAACCCACCACCGGCTCTATTTTCAGTTCCCTCCTTGAGACTCACTTCTTCCATGATCTCCTTAAGGGAGACCATTTTGTATACAAAATAAGAACAATGACAAATCTGTTTGATTCATTCTCTTTAATCACCGCTGTCCCCTAGCTTTTAAGGTTTGGGGGGTTGTGGAATTTCTTTTATCTTTTTCTTGCATAGTGCTAGTACATTAATTATTAAGTGCCAGCAATTAAGAAGAATTTACAAGTATCAATCCTCACTGTGCACTGGGAGGTAGGTAAGTATTATACCCATCTGTGAAGGAAGGAAGTGAATTAAATTGCCCAATGTCAACAGAGCTTGAAATGGAACTCAGGAGTTGCTGGTTCCCACTCTTGTGCTCATTCCAAAAGGCCATGTCTGCCTTCTAGCAATGTCCTGCATAGCTGGATGCTTATTTGTTCTTATCAGCTGTACCAAAAAGCACCTGCCATCGTCTTTCAAAAGCATGGTTTCTAGACTCACCCTCAGTGCAGAGGTGTGGGAAGGGAGCCCACAGGGAACAAATATGGAGTGTTTCATATTTAAGAGTAAAATCAAAAGAGCGATCTTGTACTCTGAAACTCCCCTCTCATCATTTCGTTATGATTATTCACACTAGCCTCCCTGCAGTGTCATCTTCCCCGGTTTTTACCATCTTAACTCTGGGACTGACCCAATGCTCTTTGGGGCAGGAACTTTTCTTGTGTAAACATGCAGTACCAATAATGTAATACATAATAAAGAGAAACCGCCACCTTTTAATTAGTCACTGCCCTTAAACTGGTGATTTTACCAACACCTGCAGGATTATGACAACTCTGTTTTAAAACACCTAACACATCGATGAGAGGCGTCCGCAGGCATTTCAGTTGCCTGGTCTTCTATCCAGAAACTGACAGCTGCAGGTCCGCAGTCTCTGTTCAACAATGGTCAATTATTCAGAAGGTAAATCTAAGGCCTGGTGAAGATTGTTTAAATTGATAACTTCTTTACACATCAAAGATAAGTTTATATACAAAGTATTCCCAATCGTGGGGAAAATACAATTCCCCACCCTCCCTAAGCAAGGTATTTGTAAAAATATTTCGAGTGATTGCTAAGGTTGAGAGTGAAGTTTGACTTCATACAGCTATTTAGAGTGAGACAAACTATATCTAAAAAGTGCAGATATGCTTTTTTTTATTTCCTTTGCACTTCAGGGAAGGGGGAAGGAAAAGCATCTCTGATTTGTATATTAAAGCACAAGCATCTGTCCTACTGATGATATTCTAGGGAAGCACATTAGCATAAAATTTAACGATGTCAAATAAGTGGATGTGAAATAGGGACTGCGTAAAGACACTATTTCCAAGCCTGACAGAAACATCACTGTTTAGAAATGCAAATGAAACCATTATGTTCAATAATTATATGAAAATATGAACAGTTCAGCATGTTTTCCAGCCCTGATGGCGGTTAATGGGATGTACGCTTATGTAAATAACTACTATTAAAGCTAATGCTGAAAAAAACTAATAAATTCATACTAAAGCAACTGATTTAGTACGCTTTTAAACCCCAGCAGTGCTCACTTATTAGAAAGGAGTGCATTCTTATGTTTAGAACTCATTACTGTTACAAGTCACTGCAACTCCATCAATTACCATGCATTAATGAAAATGGGACACACACAAAAAAAATTATTGCCTCTCAGCAGTTTTCTTTAAAGACAAAATATAGGGGGTATTACCATCATGGGGCCTTGAGGGGAACTTATCAGCAACATAATCTTTATTATTACAATTGTACTCCCTATGCTATAACCCTGGGGCATTTTTTGTCCCAAGAAGGGCTAACCTTATGTAAAACTTTTGACATATTTACAATGCAAGCAGCTGTGTTAACACCAATAAAAAAGATTTTTCACTATTAAAAAGGCATTTTTTTAAAAAACTGAAATTTGCTCTCGTATGTAAGTTGAAAAACATGGCCATGGAAAGACAAATTATTATTTTCGAAGCCAAAACATGAAGGCATAAGGAAAACAGAATTAAGTGGCAAGGGTACAGATGAAATGCTCTGCTGCCTGGGTAAATTCCACCCAGAGTTTTACATTTATACTTTTAATGACCTTCTGGAGAACACTGGAATTAAGACTTCTTGAGGACACTGTGTATTTTTCTTTGGTTGGTTGCTCTATTTCCCTAATGTCTTTCAAAAAGTTGACGACTTTCTTGTTCAAGCACCACAATTTTAGCAGGAAACAAATGCAGTAATGTCAGCATAGCAAGGTGTAAGTTATAGAACCTCTCTGGAAATTAAAGGCTGAGATTTATCCAGTGACTAACATTTCACAATTATCCACTCTTCATTTTCCAATCATCCTCAGAAAATGAGATATTATTCTGGCACCCACTAGATGGTAATAAGCACATCAAGGCTGGAAATGCGTTCCCATTAGTTTGTATTGTCTCACACAATTTAAAATTAAGGCCAGGGACTGAACAAGGTCCCAGCCCTACAAATTATTGTACGTGAAAGGATTGCTGCACCCATACAGAGCCTCACTGAAATCAAATGGAATGAAATGAAATCAAAAGTTCAAAGCTGTATTCTAATACCAAAGGTTGCACTAGAAGATCACCTCACCATAAATGCAAAGTCATCAAGACTACAGACTGTAGACTCCTACACTGTAGGAAAAAAAAAATCTTAGTAAGTTAGGGATTCTCTATGGCAAATCAGTGCGCAGAAGCTGAGGTGTAAATCTACAGCACACTAAGGATGCGTCTAGATAGCACCCTTCTGTCGGAATAAGCTACGCAATTTACCCTATGCAAATTGCATAGCTTATTCCAAGTCTAAATTGAAAGAACTTATAGTTTACACAGCGCCAAATTTCAAAATAAGGCACTATTCCAACAAATCCCTTAACCCTCATGGAATGAGGCTTACAGGGACGCCGAAATAGCATGCTCACTATTTCGGGAAATAGCGGGCATTTTTAAAGATGAGGCGTTGCTCTTTCGGGATACTTCCGGTATCCCGAAAGAGCAATGCAGTCTAGATGTACCCTAACTTGCCATGTGGACCTTCAAGGAATGATAGGTCAACGCATATTACAGATCTTTTATTCCATAGTAGCAGGGTCCACAGATGCACAACAAACTAAACCATTGCAGATTAACACCCAAGCTTGGTGCACTTAAAATCACCATATGTGCAAACCATTATTTTCATCTGGCAAGAGCTAACAGAGTACAAGATTATCCATGAGTACAGGTAGATTAACTGACCCAATGAATTGTGCAAAGTTAAATAAATACTACAATTCACTTCAGACAATGTGCTCTCTACTGTAAAGACACAGAGGCAGTTCTTGTCCTGAGGAACTTACCATTTAAAAGACAAAGACCAGACAAGAGGGCACTGAGAGAGGCCAAAAAGATGACAGCATACAATAGCAAACTAATTTGTTCACTCTGTACGGCTAACACGCACGGTAACAATTACGATCATGATGACAAATGTCTGGAAAAAAAACAGATCTGATTGCTTTCACTGAACCCCTCTGTCCTAAGGGAGAGGACGGAAGTGTTTTGTCATCTAGACCATTAAAACTATTTCACAAGCGAAGGCCATTCTAAGGTTAAAAACAGTAAGACAAAATTGCTACTGATTAATAATAAAGCCATTCATTTTATTTTTCAAATCTTAAGTAATTACAAGCTAGAGTATGGCAAATGGATTTAGCTGAAGCCATTACGTCAGAAGACTCCTTTAAAGAAGATCAGTAATTTAAAACACTAAACTGAATAATGAACTCTCCTGAACAACAATTATTATAGGATTGATTTATTGAAAGTGCATTTAATCATGCAAGAAATGTTTAAACTTTCCAAAACAGTTGAGGGAGACAACACCAATAGCAGAGTCAGCCTAATGTGATCATTACAGCTGAGAACCTAAAGCAGACAGGGAACTTATTGAGTTTGGAACGATAAAGTATGTCAGTTGCTCCGAATCCACATTTCTAGTCAATTTGTTACTGTACAGTCTTCAGCAATTAATCTCATTTATCATTTGTGCCACCTTTTAGGAGACATCAGTCTCTGCTTCCATTTTGTTCAGACATTACCAAGTAGACCGTAACTCAGAAAAGATGCTCCGGGAGTTCGCAGCTCTAAATCTAGAAACATTTAACCTGAAAAAGTTCAGCAACATTAAAAGAATAGTTGGACTGATCTACCCATGCTTAATTTGCATACTGCTGAAGATAAGGTTAAACTAACAGTAAGTGCATCAATAAACACCAGATTTTCCAGAGTGGACTGAGTTTATCTGACTTATGTAGCCTTATTCTTTAGGATGACTGCCAATGACGGGGGCTCTCATTGCCGCTTGAGAGCAAAGGCTCTATCTATAGATGAGTGTACACTCGATCTTGCTTTTGGTTCAGGATCAAAAATGGCTGAAGTGAATCTTACACCTGTGCAAGATGCAACATAGCACAGAGATTCCTAACGTCTTGTATGAAGAGTACTATACAGCCTTCAGGATGCTACCAATGACTAGTGCTACAGAATGACGACTCGTTGTCTTCAGCTATCAAAACAGTGGTTCAAAAACATTCTAGTGTCAGCCTCAAGGATCACCTTAATATACAGCTAGCCTGCAGTGTGTAAGACCTATGGGGCCTATGTCAAAAAGCACGCAGCTTTCATCATTCACCAAAGCACGCTCCATGAAGTCGTATGCCATGGCTTTTGGATGAGGGAGCGTTCCTCTGCGTGCATCAGAAGATTTCAATGTGATGTTTTGTGATGAAGGCTTTGAAATTTTACCCCAAAACACACAAAGTTAAGGTGGTTTGAGCTTCCCTGGTTAATCTGAAACACTGCAACACCAGTGACGGACAACAAGGTCACCTTTTGTTCTAAAGCATTTATTTGCAGTCTACCAGCAAACGGGATTGAATTAAGACTAAAAATTCAGCTTTAAATGAATTTACAGGCTCTGATCTTTTTGAACACTTATTTTAATATAGGTTGTGCCTGGTGTTAGTTTAGGAGTTCATAAAAATTTCAGAACATGTGTTATTTACTCCATAGTCCTTGACAGATACTTATACATTTAACAAGTTCCTAAATACACATAACAAGTTCCTAAATACATATGTTATTTAACTGATACTGCCATTATGGTCTAGCCTATAAATATTCAGGGATTTTTTAATAAGCTGAGCTTTTATCCAATAGACCATAATGGTTGCTTGAAAATATTTATAGTTGGAAACCAATAATATCATTAAGGGAAGCACCTTCAAAGACTGAGGCACTATGGTAAAATGATAGAGAATGGTGAGTTACTAATTTATCATTGTTTCGACTCCCCAAGCCCCGAACACAACTTCTTCCCATCAAACACCTTGTATCCATACATTATAAAGTAAGGAAACGAAAAAAAATCCATCAGCACTGAACATTACTAAGCTATGGTCCACTGGAAAGCTATTAATTTACAGTCTTTCTGTAACAGTGAATTTGAACTTCAGTATTATTAGATCTAGACAATGAGTAACAAAAACCTTGACATCAGGCTTTTCCTCTGACATACCCTTCTTTAAACAATTTCTAATAACCAGTGGGTGAAATTCACTCTGAAATGCTGAAAATGCACCCATTCATCAAATAAGCTCTGCAACATAGCTCAAAAAAGTGATTCATGTTAGGGTGAGGTCCAATATTAGAGATTTCTTTTGAATTCCAGCTAGTTAAAGTTATAGCCGAAAGCCAAGATTTTCAAAAATTGGTGTCAGAAGTTAGGTTTCTAAATCCTTATTTGATACATAAATAAGCAGTGTGGCTTTCAGAAGTGCCGAGTACCCAGCAGCTCCCACTGAACTCCTCCAACAAGCAGAGTCTCTTCTGTCTCAGAGCTTTTCCTTCTGGGCTTTTATCTCTTTCTTGAAAGGCCAGACAAAGAGAGGGAAAGAGACAGGCAAGCAAACGAAGATCTGAATTTCAGGACGGAGAGATAGAGGGCATGACTTTCAGATGCATGTGCAAACTTGTGCCGCTTATTTGTATGTGCACTTACCACAGCTGTGCACTCAAATCAGGTAATTTCATAAACAGTCATTCACACCCCTGACCATTTCCTATAGTAGTAATTGAGCATGCAAAATAATAACATATCTGATTATTAGGCCCCAAAACACACACAATTATGTGGGCTGGCAAAGGCTTATATGTAATGGCTCCATCTTAATCATCCTCTGTTTCTTGGTTGGCAGCAACAATGCTCTACAGGGAATCATCAGAAAGAGTTGAGGAAATGAAGTGAATTTATTTTCCTTTAGTTTTAAAAATGAAGGCAGATTCTGTGAGCTTTAGAGAAGCACAACGCATAGTGGGATTCTTGCCCTTCCCACCAACTCAGTGAATGGCCCTGAGCAAGTCACTTAATTTCTTTATCATCTTCCCTTTGGAAAATTGGGGTTAATCCTGCCTTCCAGAGGTGCTGGGAAGATAATTTCATGCTTTTCACAAATGAGAGCTATAGAATGCATGGTTTTGTGATGGTATTAGAAATCTTATCTTGTTAAAGCTTTTTCAGATGATGCCACATAAAATAATCTATTCATCCCTTCAGCAAGTTGGTACTCTATAATCTCACCTTACCTAAAAGAATGTTTCTATAATATTGATATTACTCATTAAACTTACATGAAACCAGTAAGGAAAAACAGCCTTAAACAATTAAGTGTTAAAAACCTCACATGAGCACAACACTAAATATAAATCTAAGATTAGCTGAAACAATATTGACGAGAGCGACAAGGAGTCCTGTGGCACCTTATAGACTAACAGATGTATTGGAGCATAAGCTTTCGTGGGCAAAGACCCACTTCGTCAAATGCATGTAGTGGAAATTTCCAGAGGCAGGTATAAATATGCAGGCCAGAATAAGGCTAGAGTTAACAAGGTTAATTCAGTCAGGGAGGGTGAGGCCCACTTCTAGCAGCTGATCTGGAGGTGTGAACACCAAGAAAGGAGAAACTGCTTTTGTAGTTGGCTAGCCATTCACAGTCTTTGTTTAATCCTAAACTGATGGTGTCAAATTTGCAAATGAACTGTACCTCAGCAGTTTCTCTTTTTCCACTACATGCATCTGACGAAGTGGGACTTTGCCCACAAAAGTTTATGCTCCAATACATCTGTTAGTCTATAAGGTGCCACAGGACTCCTTGTCGCTTTTGCAGATTCAGACTAACACAGCTACCCCTCTGAATATTGACAACGATTTGTTAAATAAATTTTACTGTTGCTTCAAATCAACAGATCATGTTTTGTCATAATTTGATATAAAAAAAGTCCCAAAGTAAAAACTCTAGTAAAAGTCTGTAGGGTTGATGGGAAAAAGAATATTGTGAATAAAAGAGAAGCAGAAAGGATTAATTCAGTATGGAAACACAACATCCACCAAGAATTCTTCAAGTTCTTATCATTTTGAGCAGGGAATAAGAGTCATTGTCAAATACTCCTTACAATCTAAAGCCTGGAGAAGTTTCTTTTCCCTCTTCCCTCCCTTCCCCCATTTGAAAAATGCTGATTCCAATCCTTACCCTCACAAAAATCTTGAGGCAGGTTTGCCTCCATGGTTATGCATTAACACTAGAAGAACAAAGCAATTTTTATCTGATGCAGCTGAGCCAGCAAGAGAGACCACAAAGCAACAAACATCGGCTAATAAGTCTTGCAATAATAGTGCCATTTCCTTCTTAATGACAGAATTATTATTGCACATTTTTCAAAGGTATCCATCACTATAGTATCTGGCATCTCTAGGAGAAATACTTGCCTTTAAAAAAAGATATAAATCAGAGGCTATTTCCCTAGTGTCTGAAAGGAGGTCATATTTAGGCCCTAAATTACTGATAGCAAGTGTCTGCTTCATAAGACTTGAATACTTACTAGACTTCTATATAAAAGATTACAACTAACCCTAAAAGATCAGGGGAGGGGACATGTTCCCCAACTGGGCCAGGAGCAGTGTCTTACTGAGAATCAGGCCATCTCCTTCCCAGATTCTGGAAGGAAGAAAAATTAATAAATTTGGCAAAGTTACAAGCAACTAAAAAGAGGGTTTTATAATGGGTAGTGCCAGGCCACCTTATAAATAGGTAGTGCTACCAGCCCTGATTACAGCCCTCTTATAATTAGGAGCTTTATGTCTTACTCTGCCAATGATTCAAACCAAGCGTTGGGCAGGGCTGTCATCTGTTAAATTTTACTCACCAATGGAAAGTACTCAGCTGAAGTGTGCTTTCAATCCTAGCCCACTTGATATGTGAAAAACACTTTCCTCGTGTTTTCAAAGGTTTTGATTTGTACGGTTCTCTAACCAAATTCAGATGAACCTCTCTAGTCCAGAACTCTCTGGCCTGGAAACATCCATGGCCCGGAATTATTTTAAGTTAGCTGAATGTCCACTTTTCATGGGTGTGGCCAAGTTTCCCGTGATCCCATACAGTTTGTTTACCGCCCGAAACACAGTCCTAGCCCTCAGCGTTCTGTGCTGTTATTTAGCTCTAATTTACCCCATAAATGTCCTCTAACAGCCCAATAAGAAGTGGAAGTGTTGATAATGCTGCTAGACAATATTGACCTTCCGTGGTCCAGAACCAGTCAGGTCCTGAGGGTGCTGGACTAGAGAGGGCCAACCTGTAATAGTGATCAATCAGGAGATTGGTTCAAACCAGATTCTAATAAAAGACACTAGCCCATTGCTCCATACTCTGAGAAACTGTTCATAACTGGATACAAAATTGTGCATGACCTCTACAGAGCATGAAATCCCATTTAGCTTCTTGCAGGCATAGGATTGCCAGATGGTTTCAACAAAAATACTGGACACATCTGACATTACATCACAATCTACATTACATCTTATTTAGAAAATACCGTTCATTTATATTTCCTCAATTTGTTTCCTGAACAGAAAGCTCAAATACTGGACTGTCTGGTTCAAAATCAGACACCTGGTAACCCTATGCAGGCAACTAGGAGTCAAATTAGAATCTGGCTCATTTATACACCAATGCTCCCACAGCCTGGTCCTCCAGAACTCCCTCTGAACTTCTACACCATACAACTGGGCCATTAAGTACACAGTAAAGTGCATTCTCAGCTAGTTATTGCTTGCAAGGAAATAAAGACTTTTCTCTTTGAAGAAAAAGACAAGATAATGTGTACGTTCCTCAGTAATTTCTTTCTGATATTCAAATTAACCTCAGGGAAGGCTAAAGCTATAGCTGGTTTGATATTTGCCCCTAACAGAGTAGAGAGATTAGTTTGGTAACGTAAGGCTCTTCTAAGCACTCTGCTGAATACAATGGTTTGTTAGTAAAGAGCTAATTACATTAAGTTTTCTAAAAAAAGAATAAGGTAGGTCAAATTTTGAGTCCACCAGCCTTCTCTTTAAATTATTATATGCCTGTTACCATGTATGCAAATAACTCCCTGTGCATTTGAACAGAACGTGAAGTGATATTGCTTTATTTGTCAAACAGAAAGAATTTGTATTCAACTTCAATAAGCCTTTTGTATAGCTCCTAGGCACTGGAACAGACTTCAAGAGGTCTGAAATTAACTGATCGGAGGTACGTGAACGATTTTGAATCATTCATGCATGATGAATAACTGTTCCCATACTTAAAGTTATATTGTTTTAAATTATATCCTCTGGTTTATATTCAGAGGTTTTATAATAGTGTAAAACTGCATTACTAACTCTCTGCCATCTTTGCCAGACTTCTCCCAGAAAAAATGCTTATGCCTGAACAACCCATTTTTGATAAAAGTTAAAAAAAAAAAGACAAAAAACTATTAAAGGGATATATTTCCTTCCCAGTGACTGAGTAACAGTCATTAGCATTAATGAAAGTTACATGTACATATTCACCAATTCAAATAATATTCCCCCAGAGCATACATCTCACTTAAATACATAAGCACATTAAGACCCAAGAACTAGAACACTCTACAACAAAATCCCGACCCTACTGAAATCAGTGCAAAACTGCAAACTATGGTCTTACTGAAACCAAGTCTGAAGTTAGAAAAGTCTTTGCAAATGTATTGTATTTTGTGACACAAACATGTGCCTTGATATTTCTCAGCAACTACATCATAGCCAGCAAATCCCGTCAGTTTGTATACCATTCAACAGTACAGTGAACTGTTTCTTCTATCACCAGTAATGTCACTGTATTAAACCCTCTCCTGTATTCCCTGTTGGGATTGTTCATTAGCCTTCTGAAGATTTAAACTAGAAAGGCAGCAGGGTGAGTACCAGGACTTGGGGGGGAAGAGGGGGTGAAATACAAGACAGGTCAAGGCCCAACATATTTCAGAGATCCCTTGTATGCTCACCCTAGTTATAAACCAAGGCCCGGATCCTGCAATCTGATCCATGCAGCTGGACCCCAGTGCATAGATCTGTGCAGATCATAGTCCAGCAGTGGGATCATAACATGTTTTTCAGTTTTTAATCTGGATCGAAATGGCATAATTTGGATCCGTTGCTTTTTTTTTTTTTTAATGTTTGGTTCCAATAAATACTTTGCTAACCTCTGCCAGTAGGAGTTGGCCAAACCCCTGATTTCAAGGTTTATTTTATTTCAATGTCTTCAGTGCAAACTTTGTTTCTGGACACTGAAAGCAGTGGAAAGCCATGCGAAAGCAGCTTTAGACCTCAATTACAACCCTCTAAAGGGATTAAGTGAAAAAATCTATAACCACATTTTAATGCGTAAACTCCTTATTGTCGTTTGTAGTTGACAAATATCTATTTCATAGCAAAATAACATCAGAGGAACAGCTGGATGGCAGTTTCAAGCTCAAATGAACCAGCAGCACATGCTGACAAGTCATCTCTGATTGCTTTTGAATGGCAGCACATGCAGATTTATTCCCTGCTATAAATTAGAACAATTATTTCTCTGCAGTTCACTTGTTATTTCAGACAGTGAATCCCACCACACACTGTTTTTTTAAAGGATATCTTCCCTTTCCTTGACGATAAGTTCATTCTGCTCTTCTAGCTGTCTGATCTTCTTCTCAAATGACTCCTGTTCTGCTCTCAGTCGCTCTTCTGTCTCTTCCTTTTCCTCACTTACCCTGAAAGGATAAGAAAGAGACCAAAGGTCCCGTCAGAGCAAAATAAAATACATGACCACGACCACACAGAGAATAACTTCCAATGGCTATGCTTGTTCAACATTTATTAATGACCTGGATGAGGGGATGGATTCCACCATCAGCAAGTTTGCAGTTGACACTAAGCTAGGGGGAGAGGTAGATATGCTGGAGGACAGGGATAGGGTTCAGAGTGACCTAGACAAATTAGAGGATTGGGCCAAAAGAAATCTGATGAGGTTCAACAAGGACAAGTGTAGAGTCCTGCACTTGGAACAAAAGAATCCCAAAGACTGTTACAGGCTAGGGACCTAATGGCTAAGTAGTAGTTCTGCAGAAAAGGACCTGGGGATTACAGTGGATGAGAAGCTGGATATGAGTCAACAGTGTGCCCTTGTAGCCAAGAAGGCTAATGACATATTAGGTTGCATTAGGAGGAGCATTGCCAGCAGATCCAGAATAGTGATTATTCCCCTTTATTTGGCTCTGGTGAGGCCACATCTGGAGTAGTGTGTCCAGTTCTGGGCCCCCCACTACAGAAAGGATGTGGACGCATTGGAGAGGGTCCAGCGGAGGGCAACCAAAATGATTAGGGGGCTGGAGCGCATGACCTATGAGGAGCGACTGAGGGATTTGGGTTTGTTTAGTCTGCAGAAGAGAAGACTGAGGGGGGATTTGATAGCAGCCTTCAACTTCCTGACGGGAGGTTCCAAAGAGAATGGAGATAAGCTGTTCACAGTAGTGACAGATGGCAGAACAAGGAACAATGGTCTCAAGTTACAATGGGAGAGGTCTAGGTTGGACATCAGGAAAAACTATTTCACTAGGAGGGTGGGGAAGCACTGGGATGGGTTACCTAGGGAGGTGGTGGACTCTCCATCCCTAAAGGTTTGTAAGTGTCAGCTTGACAAAGCCCAGGCTGGGTTGATTTAGTTGGGACTGGTCCTACCTTGGGCAGGGAGCTGGACTTGATGACTTTCTAAGGTCTCTTCCACCTCTATGATTCTATGATTTCCAGGGAAATACAATCTGTAACCAATCCACCTCCTCCAGCCGTAACCAATTTAGGCCTTCACATGGCAATTTCTTCCAACTTTGACGTGAAATATACATGTGATTTTATGTAAGAAAACTTTTCAGGTAGATGAATCGCATGGGAGGAAGGAGGGCTGCACAAAAACTACCAAGCAAGGACCCAAAGCTGCAATTAGATCTGTGCATATTCACCCTGTACCATAATCGAGCCATACTGAGGTCCATACAAGAGTAAGGAGCTTTTCTATACAGATCAAATTGTAGAATCCGAGTCCAAGATAAAGAGTTTAAGAACATATTTCCATTTCTATCTTACAAGCACACTGTTAGTTTGCACATCTTTTCACCAAAGAAAAAGGTTTTATAGATCCAGATTTTCTTCTGCCAAATGTTTAAGAATTTATACACAAGTAATTTTGTTCATCTTAGCCCTGAGCACCTTCTTGTTTGGTATAAATAACTGGACAGCATAAAAACTGCCATTCTGGGTCAGACCAAAGGTCCATCTAGCCCAGTATCCTGTCTGCCCACAGTGACCAATGCCAGATGGCCCAGAAGGAGTTAACAGAGCAGGTGATTCTTCTCCTGACATCCATTTCCAGCCTCTGGCAAACAGAAGCTAGGGACACCATCCCTGCCCATCCTGGCTAATAGCCATTGATGGACCTAACCTCCATAAATGTATCTAGTAAAACAATTAAAACATGACAACATAAGCAAGGTTTGCAATGATTTATTTTTCATATCAAAGTGAACACTGAAGAGAAGGGAAAAACCCAAATTATTCTGGCATTATGTAGGCTGAAGATTACCCACCGAGTATCCCCAAACTGCTCCTTCCTATACTAAATACGTGGCTTGGAAATCTTGGCATTGTAAGAGCTCTGCAAAAATGCTATTTGTTTAGATGGATACATAACACTGATAAGATTTTTCACTCGACTAGTTCCTTTTGCTGAAGGCTCTCAGAGTGTTTGACCAATGTTCAGATCCACAGCTGTCTTGAGAAAGAATGGGTCAGTTCACAGTGTGTAGTAGGGCCAAGAAACTGACCAAGTTTCAGCTTGCTTTCCCTAAAGGCGGTTTTTGGGCAAGGAGGGCCGGTTCCTTGGACCAAATGAGAAGACATAGGTTGCCAGACTCACTGATGTCCTGGGACCAGCAGGGAAATCAGGAACAGGCTTTATCCATGTAGCACCCTAATTCACTCTCAGGGGGCATGAAAGTGTTTCAACATTCTGGGGAGCAGCTGCAAAAATGTAGGCTGGATCAGGGCCAGAGAGGATTGATTTAAATCACCAACAAAAATCTTGAAAGTGATCTACCATCCAACCCTGCCCCCAAAGAGAGCTCTAGTGCAACTAGCTACAGGAGCAACACATATAGAGAGCTTTAGAAAGGTTTTATATATCCCTAACATTAGCTGCTTCTCTCTGAACCTGCTGCATTTAGTTCAACTGCAGTAGCATGCATGACCTAGCTCCATGCAGCCAGTAATAGATGCCTGTACTCCAAGCAACATGTTAGCTTCCCAGTAAGTAGGAAACGAGGAGGAATCACCAAACAAGAGAGAAGAGAGCAAACGGAGGAAAGCAACCATGCACACAAATGAGACAGGGAAAAAAAAGCAAAAATGATGAGAAAATGATCAGAAGAGAAAGAAGGTGAGAGCACTTGCGAAGGGAACTTATAAAGTAGGAGGATTATCTGCTAATGGCAAGGATGATGTGACACCAGAGAAAAGACTGGATCAACTGATGTGAGCACGGACCCACACTAATTTACAATAGAAATATTCAAACTGGACAAAGCATTTTTTAATTTGCATTGTGTGTATTGTGTTCATGTGCTGCACTGCACTTTGTATTTAACACACAGCATCCTGCCCAGGGAATCCAGTCGTGCGATGTCACAAGATACGTGGCAGTCCATGCTTACGCCTCACAAAGCAAGAGACAGTCCACAAAGGGCAGATAAGATACTGAAGACATAATTACTCATAAGAGGTAGCAAAAGGAAGTCAAGGGAAAGGAATACAAAATGTTGTATAAAATTATGCTGGATTTATGTCACATTCTGTACAAGGCTCAATGAGATTACTATTTACTTACTGTTCTCCCATCTCTTGGAAATAAATGGTTTTTCGAGGTATTGGGAAGGACTTTGCTGACAAACTAAAAACTTTATTCAATTTGTGAGGTTCTGAAATGGGATTTTCACCAGTCTTCTTCTTACAAGTGTCAGAAGGACAGGCGAATCTGAAATGGGCAACAACACTTCTATCATCCCATCTCCTAATAGGCACAGCTTCTAGATACTCTGTTGCCATTGCTCATACAAGAAAATAAATTATGATGGGTTGAGAACAAAGATGACAAAAGAATAAAACAATTTCAAGGTTTATTGCCACAATTGCAATCTATCTCCTTGTGCAATTTACATTCAAACCCCTTAGCACACTATACAAAAACCTTTTGCTCAAAACACCTTTTAAATTTAGCTCAGACTAAGTAACTTTACCTGCACCTACATAAAGGTCCTGCATATTTTCTACAGGTATTACAGAGTGAAGACATTGTCAGTATACCTGCAATGAAAGAATATTTTCATATGATCGTAACAGTCATTAGATCAGTGTTTCCCCTACAGTGGGATAGGGAGGGTTTTAATGGCTATGTTTACACTACACATTTTTGCAGCAGAATATATGTTAATGAGGGACTCATTAGCATGAGTCGCGACATCATTAGAATATTTTCTACCGTTTCTTTTTGCGCAAAGCGTTTTTGTGCAAAAAGAAGCGGTGTAGCAGCTTCCGTTTTGCGCAAAAACCCCATTTTGCACAAGATCCTTATGCCTCTCCAGGACAGAAGAAACAGCAGAAAATATGCTAATAATGTCGTGGCTCATGCTAATGAGCCCCTCATTAGCATATTTTCTGCCACAGAAATGTGTAGTGTAGACAAAGCCAATGAGTCACAGGGCCCTATGCGAACATATACTTCATTCAGCCTGGCGCGGTGGGGAGTCTCAAGGGTGCAGGTGGGGGGGACAGAATTTGGAGAGTGTGAGAGCCTGCTCCTGCTCTCATTCTGCAGAAGTAGCCTAGTCCCACAGTTCATTGCTCTGGGCCACTCAGGTATGGCTCAGTGGAACTGACAGGGAGATGATAAAATTTGCTGATGACACTAAGTTGTTCCAGCTAGTGAGAAGTATAAAGAATTGAGAGAAACTCCAAGTCCAGTTCCTGAAGAACTGCAGAGTACAATGGCAGATGAAATTACATATGGTAAGCAGAAGATAATGCACAGGGGAAAACAGAAGAGTATAATCTAGGGATGTAAAATCCCGATTAATCCCCTAACGGGTTAAAGGTTAGGTTAACCAACTAAGTGGGATCCCTGGCCCCAGGGCTCGGGTTGCTGCCCCCACTGGCGACAGGCAGCTCCAGGCCCCGGAGCTGCTGCCAGAGCAGTGGCAGCAGAAGGCTCAAAGTCCCAGCCCCAGAGCTGCCACTGCTACCAGCCCTGCTGGGGCAGGCCACAGGTAGGGGGCTGTTCCCAGGCACCAGTTAACCAGTATGCATCACTCAGTAAGAGTGATGTTTACTGGGTAACCAGTTACATAAGAACAGCCATACTGGGTCAGACCAAAGATCCATCCAGCCCAGTATCCTGTCTCCCAACAGTGGCCAATACCAGATGCCCCAGAGGGAGAGAACACAACAGGTAATCCTCACATGATTCCTTCCCTGTCACCCATTTCCAGACAAACAGAGTCTAGACACACCATTCCTACCCATCCTGGCTAATAGTCATTGATGGACCTAACCTCCATGAATCTATCTAGCTCTTTTCTGAACCCAGTTAAAGTCCTAGCCTTCACCACATCCTCTGGCAAGGAGTTCCAGAGGTTGACTGTGCACTGAGTGACCGTTCACATCCCTAGTGTACTTATTTGGAAACATTAACACAGTCAAAGAGATAGTTCCTACCCCAAAGAATCTTCAGTCTAAAAGAGAGAGAGGAGGGAACAATGTAGCGACTTTTTTTTTTAATTTACTGTTTCACTGCCCATGACCATGGTGGAAGAAATGATCCTCAAGGATGTGCTTGAATGCAGAGCGGGCAGTGACTTGGCAAACCAAAAGGGAAAGACATTCCCTGCAGACAGGGTCATGCGGACAGACAAGGTGTTCAGAAGTGAAGCAATGACGCTGACTGGATCTGAGCTTGTGAGAATTATCATCATTTAGGTCACAGGTGGACAAAATACGGCCCACGAGACGTATCTGGCCTGCCAAGCTGCCAGATCTGGCCTGTGCCCAGAGCCCTGCTCCCATATGTTGCTCAGAGGGGCTGGCTGTGGGGGCCATGTGCTTCTCTGTGTGCCGCAAGTGGGGGTGGGAAGCTTCATGTGCTTCTCCTGTCCCCAACACAATATTGCAACTTCCATTGGCCTGTTTCCGGCCAATGGGAGCTTTCTGGGCCCTATCACGTCTCTCTGAATTCAATGGAACCTAAGTCCCCAGATGTCTCTTGAAAAATTTTACCCAAAAGCCCCACTTTGAAGTGCAAAGGGACCCATCTGTACGGAACGGAACCTTATACTTATGCAGAGTCTGAATCTTCAAAAAGATTTACGCATGCAGAATCAAGACCTAAACAAACAACAGATGGGGGGGAGGGGAGGATGAGACATCAAAAGCAAAATAGTAAAGCCACCATCTATTTTGTTCACTGAGAGGAAGACCAGAGTCACAGCCCTCAAAGAAATAGTGTCTTAAGGAGGGGACTGACTTTGAAAGCTACAGTCTGAACATCCTGAGCAGGATCGATCAGCCGCTGGGGCAGCAGAACGAGGGAGAGCAGAGACCAGCATGCGCAGTGGGGACGAAAGGCAAGCAGAGGGCAGCAAGCAAAATACAGCTTTAGAGGTGATTAAATGAATTTTCTTTATCCTAAAAGGAACCTTCTCTCCGAACTCGCTGCTGGGTCTACAGTCCAGGAATATACTGAAGGCCTGAATAAATAGCACTTGCAGGGCCGAATACTAACCAAACTCAGTGTTACCAAAGGCAATGATAGGTAGGGGGAAGAAAAAAGGACAAATGAAGAGGTCTGTGCCATCATTCTGAAAAGGCAGCAACAGAACTGACAGCCATACAGGACAAAGCAAACATCCCCTGTGATGTCAGGTGAGCCAAGGAGACAAAAAAAGATTTAGATAAATTCATAGAAGACAGGTTCATCAACGGCTATTAGCCAGGGTGGTCGGGGGAACAACTGTTCCTTAGCCCACAGGCACAGACTCTTCATTCTGAGCTCTTCACTCTCATTCACTGAGGACACGACCTCCATTATATCTGCCTAGTCAGGCAAGGGCATTCTACATTCTGGGACAATGCAATGCAAACATACTGAAATGTTCTGTCACCCTTTTCAGGTGAGTTCAGTAATGTGATGCAGATACCTCAGTCTCGTGGTGAGATAGCCAAATGGCCTCTGGACACTTGTGTCTGGGGGCACTGCTATACCACTGTTCTGCCTTTAATGGAAGATTTAATAAAGGGCGAGAAGCCCGATTTTCCATGGATGCCTTCGGTCGACTGAGAGAAGACAAACAGATCAGGTGCTATTAGGTCAGCTAATGAATGAGTCTGCACAGAATGCAATTTATCTGAGCCTTCTCCTCACCCAAAACACAACTGAATTCCTTGGCTCCACACACTAACTATGCAAGACACTACAGGCCAGGGGGCTCTCAAGGCTGCTGTATTAGTTGAAAAAACAGATTTCAGTGGGGCATGTTGTGTGGCCACTCCCACCACTGTATTTAGGAAATCCTGGCAGCAGTGTGGGACAGATAGCTGTCTGATCATACCAGGCCAGGCTCCAAGGCAGCTGTGACCCTGACAATGAGTGAGAGGGTGCGGATCCTGTGTGTTGTCCTATCCCCATCACTTCTCTGGGGAAGCCTCATGCAGGCAAGCCTACAACCACATCAGGTCAAGGAACATTCTCCCGGGCCAACAAAGCCTGTGTGGAGAGTAATGGGTTAACTTGTTCCTGCTGATTTAGTTATGCCACTTGCATGAGTAAGCCAGAAGTAGCTGCCTGAGTATGCAGGAACCTCTGGGTGTTTTAGAAACATACATGAAGCAGCCAGCCCCATGAAAATACCCCTGCTTGCACTGACAAGTGCATTTTAATGTTGATAAATGCAAAGTAATGCACACTGGAAAACATAATCCCAACTGTACATATAATATGATTGGTACTAAGGATGTTAAATATCGATTAATTCACTAGTCAAGTAGCCAATGGAATTTCCATCGACTAATCAATAGGCACTTCCGCATTCATAGAATCATAGAACCATAGACCTGGAAGAGACCTCAGAAGGTCATCAAGTCCAACCCCCTGCTCTAGGCAGGACCAATCCCAACTAAATCAACCCAGCCAGGGCTTGGTCAAGCCGAGACTTAAACACCTCTAGGGATGGAGACTCCACTACTTCCCTAGGTAACCCATTCCAGTGCTTCACTACCCTCCTAGTGAAATAGTTTTTCCTAATATCCAACCTGGACCTCTCCACCACAACTTGAGACCATTGCTCCTTGTTCTGCCATCTGTCACTACTGAGAACAGCCTCTCTCCATCCTCTTTGGAACCTCCCTTCAGGAAGTTGAAGGCTGCTATCAAATCCCCTCACTCTTCGCTTCTGCAGACTAAACAGACCCAACTCCTCAGCCTCTCCTCATAAGTCATATGCTCCAGCCCCCTAATCATTTTGGTTGCCCTCCGCTGGACCCTCTCCAATGCGTCCACATCCTTTTTGTAGTGGGGGCCCAGAACTGGACACAATACTCCAGATGTGGCCTCACCAGAGCCGAATAAAGGGGAATAATGACATCTCTGGATCTGCTGGCAATGCTCCTCTTAATGCAACCTAATATGCCATTAGCCTTCTTGGCTACAAGGGCACACTGTTGACTCATATCCAGCTTCTCATCCACTGTAACCCCAGGTCCTTTTCTGCAGAACTACTACTTAACTGGTTGGTCCCCAGCTTGTAACTGTGCTTGGGATTCTTCCGTCCCAAGTGCAGGACTCTGCACTTGTCCTTGTTGAACTTCATCAGATTTCTTTTGGCCCAATCCTCCAATTTGTCTAAGTCACTCTGGACCCTATCTCTGCCCTCAAGCGTATCTACCTCTCCCCCTAGCTTAGTGTCATCCGCAAACTTGCTGAGGGTGCAATCCATCCTCATCCAGGTCATTAATAAAGATATTGAACAAAACCGGTCCTAGAACCGAACCTTGGGGCACTCCGCTAGAAACCGACCGCCAACCTGAAATCGAGCCGTTGATCACTATCCACTGGGCCCGGCCTTCTAGCCATCTTTCTATCCATCTTACTGTCCATTTATCCAATCCGCATTCCCTTAACTTGCTGGCAAGAATATTGTGGGAGATCAGATCAAAAGCCTTGCTAAAGTCAAGGTATATCACATCCACTGACTTTCCCACCCACAGAGCCAGTTACCTCATCATAGCTAATCAGATTGGTCAGGCACGACTTGCCCTTTGTGAATCCATGCTGACTATTCCTAATCACTTTCCTCTCTTCCAAGTGCCTCAAAATGGATTCCTTAAGGATCCCTTCCATGATTTTTCCAGGAACCGAGGTAAGACTGACCGGCCTATAGTTCCTGGATCGTCCTTCTTCCCTTTTGAAGATGGGCACTACATTTGCCTTTTTCCAATCATCCGGGATTTCTCCCGATCTCCACGACTTTTCAAAGATAATGGCCAAAGGCTCCTCAATGACATTTGCCAACTCCTCAGTACCCTCGGATGCATTAAGTCCGACCCATGGATTTGTGTACGCTTAGCTTTTCTAAATAGTTCCTAACCTGTTCTTTACCCACCACGGGCTGTCCATCTTCATCCCATCTTGAGTCACTTAGCGCAGAAGTCCAGGAGCCGACCTTGTCCGTGAATACAGAGGCAAAGAAAGCATTGAGTACTTCAGCTTTCCCCACATCATCTGTCACTAGGTTACCTCCTTCATCCAGTAGGGGCCGCACACCCTCTGATCACCTTCTTCTGTTAACATGCCTGTAGAAACCTTTCTTGTTATCCTTCACATCCTTAGCCAGTCGCAATTCCATTTGGGCTTTCGCCTTCCTGATAACCCCGGCATTCTCGAGCCATACATTTAAACCCCTCCTGCTCATTTGTCCAAGTTTTCACTTTTTGCAAGCTTCCTTTTGTGCTTAAGTTCACCAAGGATTTCCCCGTAAGCCAATCCGGTCTCCTACCATGTTTGCCTCTCTTGCTTCGTCGGGATGGTTCCTTTCTGTGCCTTCAATAAGGCTTCTTTAAAATACTGCCAGCTGTCCTGGACTCCTTTCCCTTCATGTTAGCATCCCAGGGGATTCTGCCCATCAGATCTCTGAGGGAGTCAAAATCTGCTTTTTTGAAGTCCAAGGTGTGTATTTTACTACTCTCTTTTCTTCCTTTGGTCAGGATCCTGAAATCTACCATCTCATGATCACTGCTTCCCAGGTTGTCACCTACCTCCACTTCCCCTATTAGTTCCTCCCTGTTTGTGAGCAGAAGGTCAAGCTGCGCACGGCCCCTGGTCGGATCCTTCAGCACTTGTGTCAAGAAGTTATCCCCAACATTCTCCAAAAACTTCCTGGATTGCCTGTGTACTGCTGTATTGGTTTCCCAACAGATGTCATGGTGATTAAAGTCCCCCACGAGAACCAGGGCCTGCGATCCGGAAGCTTCTCTCAGTTGTCCGAAGAAAGCCTCATCTACCTCATCCACCTGATTCGTGGCCTGTAGCAGACACCAACCACAACATCACTGCTGTTGTTTGCTCCTTTAAACTTAACCCATAGACTCTCAACAGGTTTTTCTCCTCTTTATACTGGAGTTCAGAGCAATCATAGTGCTCTCTTACATATAAGTGCAACTCCTCCTCCTTTTCTCCCCTGCCTGTTCTTCCTGAACAGTCTATACCCTTCCATGACAGCGCTCCAGTCATGTGAGTCATCCCACCAAGTCTCTGTTATCCCAATTAAATCATATTTCTTGGACTGGGCCAGGGCCTCCAGTTCTTCTTGTTTGTTACCCAGGCTTCTCGCATTAGTGTACAAACACCTCAGGTAACCAGCTGATCGCCCTATCTTCTCCATTCGAAACAGGGGTCCTCCTTTCTTGCTCGTTCCTCTCTGCATTTCTTCCCGGTATCCGACTTTCCCACTCCCCTCAGGGTTTTGGTCACCATCCCCCGACGAACCTAGTTTAATGCCCTCCTCGCTAGGTTTGCAAGCCTGCCCGCAAAGATGCTCCTTCCTCTCTTGGTTAGGTGGATCCCATCTCTTCCTAACAATCCTTGTGGCCGGAACAGAGTCCCATGGTCGAAGAAACCATGCAGGGGCTCTTGTGCATTTCAAAGTTGGAACTCCGCATGCAGCTGAGGCCAGTGGGAAGTCCCGCTGACTCTGGGCGGACTCCATGGGGCTCTTGTGCATTTCAAAGCGGCAGCGCCCACATGGAGCCCAGGCTCAGTGGGGGACTTAGAGTTCCCGCAGACCCCAGGCTTCATGCGGCTGCTTCCGCTTGGAAATGCTGCATGGAGCTGGGGACTCCCCAGCTGATGCCTGGCTCCGCACAGCATTTCCACAGAACCGGACTCCCTATTTGATAGAGGCAGCAAGGGGGGGGCAAGGATGCGACTAGTCAAATCGACTATCCAATAAGCATTTGCTTATCGGATAGTCGACTAGTCCTTAACATCCTTAATGGGTACTAATTTAGCTGGTACCACTCAAGAGAGATCTTGGAGTCATTGTGGATAGTTCTCTGGAAACATCAACTAAATGTGCAGCAGCAGTCAAAAAAGCAAACAGACTTTAGGAATCACTAAGAAAGGGACAGAGAATAAGACAAAGAATATCTGAATGCCTCTGAATAAAGCTATAGAAGGCCCACTTCTTGAATACTGCATGCAGATGTGGTCACCTCATCTCAAAAAGGATTTCTTGGCATTAGACAAAATTCAGGAAAGGGCAACAAAAATGATGAGGGGTGTGCAACGACTGCCATATGAGGCGAGATTAATAAGACTGGGACTTTTCAGCTTGGAGAAACGATGACAAAGGGGGGATATCGTAGAGGTCTATAAAATCATGACTGGTGTAAAAAAAGTGAATAAAGAAGAGTTATTTACTCCCTCCCGTTATACAAGAACTAGGGGTCACCAAATGAAATTAATAGGTAGCAAGTTTAAAGCAAACAGGAGGAAGTATTTCTTCACACAATGCACAGTCAACCTGTAGAACTCCTTGACAAAGAATGTTGTGAAGGCCAAGATTATAACAGGGTTCAAAAAAGAGCTAGATAAATTTATGGAGGATAGGTCCATCAATGGCTACAAGCCAGGATGGTCAGGAATAGTGTCCCTAGCCTCTGTTTGTCAGAGCCTAGGAGTGACAGGGGATGAATCACTTGATTACCTGTTCTATTCATTCCCTCTGGGACACCTGGCATTAGCCACTACTGGAAGACAGGATACTGAGCTAGAGGGACCTTTGGTCTGACCCAATATGGCCGTTCTTATGACTAACCCTTGTTTTGAAATAACCCAAGGAATCAACAATGATCAGAGCCCCAGCTGGAACAGGAAAAAAAAAGCCACACGCTGCCTACAAAATCTTTTGAATGTCTAACACCAGTCACAATGCCCAGCAGTGTGATGAGTCCAGCCAAATTCTCTAATTAAATTCAAGTGGGCATTAGATGTAAAGTACACAGACAATGGACCAGTTTCATTTAGAACACCCAGTCCAGTTCATGTTCTTTCACCTGAAGATGTAAAAAAATGTGGCTAGGTTCAGAGAAAGACAAAGAGAGGGCTGCAATTTACAAGTGCCGGAAGAGTGCAAAACCTGTAAGCATGTAGCCTCAAAAAGAGGATTAGAAGGGATCTGATAGGGTTGAAAGAAGGAACTCAGTTTTAAAATTCAATTTAATCAAGTCCCTAATACCTAGTGTGTGGTCAGCTCTTGAAATTCCCTGCTGCACAGGTCAGCGTCAAATACTGTAGCTGGATATTTTCCAAGGATAGGATAATATTACAGCTAACAACATTAGAACTTACTCAAACGAAAGTAAATATAATCCTCTTCTATGCGTCAGTGTATTAGCTAATCTTCAGCAGAGTCTGGAAGGAATATAAACACATACACTTTCCCATGTACAAAATTGCCAGGGTGAAGAGATGAAGACAACCTCCAGTTGCTCCACCACTTATAAACCATTGCAGAAAAATCAGGATACCCAATGAGATGGGCCAATAACTTGAGCTACTACAGAAAATCTTGAGTGAAATTCCAGCCACTTGCATCAATTGACGTTCTGCCACTGACTTCTATACGGACAGGATTTTATCCCTTCCTTCAGTTTGTCTTGAGATGGACAGTTACTGACCAAACAATTTCCATGCATGATTCAGTGATAAACGTGCAGGAATTTTGGGTAGGGGGCTGGACTTAATGACCTCCTGAGGTCTCTGCCAGCCCTAGGATTCTATGAATTATTCTCAGCTACCATGGCAATTTCTATGCCTACAGTGTAGCAGAATCAGGACCTATGAAGTTTACTTCTGACCAAATTAGGGGGTTTTGTTTTGTTTTACTGTAATGTTTAAAACAAACAGGAGTATTTTGCTGTCTCTTTTCCTTCTATGAAATATCAATTTATGGAGGTTTTATTTAAAGTGAATGAGATGAGAAGAGGTAGGGTTTAACTTTCCTATCACTCTTGCAAAGGACTTGTAATTACATCCAATAAAAAGATGATTAGGTTTAAAAATAAAAGAGAACTAAATATAAAATAATAGTGTTCCACTAATTTTACCTCTCAGAATTAATGTTGCTGCACTTTCAATTTCTCTTCAGAGAAATGTCAGGCAGAAATATCAAACTATCCTCAGGGAAAAATCATCTGAGACTTTAAAAGAATCCCGTGTTTAAATGAGTTAGTGGATTGGAATTCAGTTGGGAACAGTGCATTTTGAGTAACAATGTAATGGGCGGGGGTTGTTATTAGATTATACCCCTGTTACATTAAACAATAGGACCAGCATCCAGAATAGCTACAACATTTGACCATTTATAAGCATGCTACAGTGCAATCCATTCTTCATTACAGCCTTAATTAGACATTCTAACACATCAAGTAGTTAAAAATGAAGAGTTGGACATTTACTAAAAGACTGTATAACAAAAATTGGTAACAAGTTAAGAGGTAAAGTGTTCCAGCATAGGATGACAATAAATCAAGAGATCACCTTCCTTCCTGCTTCACTGATGTACTGGGTGACATCACTTCTTCACTGTGCCTCAGTTTTTCCTATCTGAAAAGTAAAGCTAATGATCCTTGTTCTCTATTGCAGAGCATTTTGAAATCTCTGGTTAAAAAGTGCTGCTGAAGAATTTTTGGATTTTTTAGGAACATTTAAAAAAAAATTAGGCTAAACTAGGACTTCATAGTTTGTAAAATTTTCTTTCAGATGAGACAGCATTCAAAGTGTTTTCTTTAAAAAACAAACAATACTATAAAAAAAAAAAAAGTACCAGCAGCCCAATAAGAACACACAACTCAGACATACAATTAGATATGGAGCAGATTCCAAGATAAATTTTCAAAAAGCTTTGGTTTGTTTTAATTAGAAAGAGTGAACACAATTGTATTATGAAGTCTTTGACAATGTAAGCATCATTTTAGCATTAACTAAGATTTCCAGAAGCATGCATGTCCTACAATGAAGACTGTGTTAAAATAGTGCACTTATTCAAAGTCAGGTAACTTATGCATAGTCAGTGGCAAATCCAGTATGTGTTTTAATCTGAAGTGTTAGTGGAAGGGATAAAATGTGTGGACTTGTTAAATTGTTTATTTAGAACCTGACTTTCCCCATTATAAGGTTTTGTTTTTTTCTACATTAACTATTGGTATTACCATCTGAGAGAAAAATAAGCTTTCTAGGGAAAAATCAAGTACCTGGGATTCACTAGCAACAGACTTCTCCACTGAGCACACATGGATGCTAAGCATCCAGTAAAGTGACTATGATTTGCTCAATATTATTATTTAATATTTGTGTTATGGTAGAAGTTTGAGGCTCAATCAGGATTAAGTGTCATCAGGGCAATCCCTAGAGGACATCCCCCAGTCCCTCACAAAGGCCAGCCCCCAAGCCCACCTCTTCCCACCTCCACTTGGCTCACTCCAGCCTCCTCCCTGGGCCCCCTCCCTCAATTGACAATGAAAGCTGGTAGAGCAGAGCGGGCTGAGGTGAGGTCACTCCACTTCCCTCCACCGCTGGCGAGTGCCATGCCAGACCCCTCACTAATCCCTGTGCCACCCCTGGCCTTCTGCGTCCTCCTAAAGTGTGGTGTCTGGGGCAGTTGCCTCAAACCACTTTTTGGTAGGGTCTGGGCACAGTGGTGCTAGGGGCAGAATAAACACATGCACAGAGCCTTGAAAATCCTCCAGTATCTGTGGGTATTTCCAGGTATCTGCAGCTCATTTTTGTGGATACAGATGCGGATACAACCATTTGTATTCACGCAGGGTTCTACACATTTCCCCTCCCCAGAGAGCTTTTGCCACACAAAAAAACCTGATTTACCATCAAAAGCAAACAAGCAGGTAATTCAATGAAAACGTAAAGAGGTAACAAGTATGCAATGCTGGTGATCAACACCAACTGCCTTTAATACATTAAAGAAACAAGGTACATCCTCGCATTCAGGATGTGACAGAGAGTCTTCCAAAACTGATCAAACCTTCGGATCGCTACCCCTTCCTGCTTCTCCATGTAGGAACTAACAATACGGCCAAGAATGACCTTGAGCGGGTCACTGCAGATTATGTAGCGCTGGGAAGAAGGATCAAGGAATTTGAAGCACAAGTGATGTTCTCATCCATCCTTTCAGTTGAAGGAAAAGGTCCAGATAGGGATCATCGAATTGAGGAAGTAAATACTTGGTTGCGCAGGTAGTGTCAGAGAGAGGGCTTTGGTTTCTTCGACCATGGGACTCTGTTCTGGGCACAAGGATTGCTAGGAAAAGATGGGATCCACCTAACCAAGAGAGGAAAGAGCATTTTTGCGAGCAGGCTTGCAAACCTAGTAAGGAGGGCTTTAAACTAGGTTGGTTGGGGGATGGTGTCTAAAGCCCTGAGGTAAGTGAGGAAGTCAGCTACTGGGAAGAAACACAAGGAGGAACGAGCAACAAAGGAGGACCCCTGACTCGAACGGAGAAGGTAGGACGATCAACTGGGTATCTAAGATGTTTGTACACAATGGATTCAAGGGGGAATCCATTTTGAGGCACTTGGAAGAGGGGAAGTGATCAGGAATAGTCAACATAGATTCACGAAGGGCAAGTCGTGCCTGACCAATCTGATTAGCTTCTATGATGAGGTAACTGGCTCTGTGGATATGGGAAAGTCAGTGGATGTGATATACCTTGACTTTAGCAAAGCTTTTGATACAGTCTCCCACAATACTCCTGCCAGCAAGTTAAGGGAGCATGGATTGGATGAATGGACTGTACGATGGATAGAAAGCTGGCTAGACTGTTGGGCCCAACAGGTAGCGATCAACGGCTCGATGTCAGGTTGGCGGTCGGTTTCTAGCGGAGTGCCCCAAGGATTGGTTCTAGGGCTAGTTTTGTTCAACATTTTTATTAATGACCTGGATGAGGGGATGGATTGCACCCTCAGCAAGTTTGCAGATGACACTAAGCTAGGGGGAGAGATAGATACGCTGGAGGGCAGGGATAGGGTTCAGAGTGACCTAGACAGATTAGAGGATTGGGACAAAAGAAATCTGATGAGGTTCAACAAGGAAAGTGTAGAGTCCTGCACTTGGGACGGAAGAATCCCAAGCATTGTTACAGGATGGGGACCGAATGGCTAAGTAGCAGTTCTGCAGAAAAGGACCTAGGAATTACAATGGATGAGAAGTTGGATATCAGTCAACAGTGTGCCCTTGTAGCCAAGAAGGCTAATGGCATATTAGGTTGCATTAGGAAGAGCATTGCCAGCAGATCCAGAGAAGTGATTATTCCCCTTTATTTGGCTCTGGTGAGGCCACATCTGGAATAGCGTGTCCAGTTCTGGGCCCCCCACTATAGAAAGGATGTGGACGCATTGGAGAGGGTCCAGCGGAGGGTGACCAAAATGATTAGGGGGATGGAGCGCATGACCTATGAGGAGAGACTGAGGGATTTGGGTTTGTTTAGTCTGCAGAAGAGAAGAGTAAGGGGGGATTTGATAGCAGCCTTCAACTTCCTGAAGGGAGGTTCTAAAGAGGATGGAGAGGAGCTGTTCTCAGAAGTGACGGATGGCAGAACAAGGAGCAATGGTCTCAAGTTACAGTGGGAGAGGTCTAGGTTGGACATTAGGAAAAACTATTTCACTAGGAGGGTGGTGAAGCACTGGAATGGGTTCCCTAGGGAGGGGGTGGAATCTCCATCCCTGGAGGTTTTTAAGTCTCGGCTTGACAGGGCCCTGGATGGGTTGATTTAGTTGGGATTGGTCCTGCCTTGGGCAGGGGGCTGGACTTGATGACCTCCTAAGGTCTCTTCCAGCTCTAGGATTCTATGATTCTACATTTCAGGGTAACATAACTCTGCAAAATATGCCTTCCTTTTTTAAATGGAAACTAGAACAGAATGACTCATTCAGTTCTTCCAGTTCAATTTTCAACTTTGGGTGGAGAGAAGACCCCAATCTTTCTCAATCACGGGGAATGGGAGGAAGTGAGATTAAAACATGTAAAGGGGGAAACAGATCGCCATGTCTTTTTGCTACTAATCAAATTCAGACAGGAAACTGAAAAATTATGTATAGCCTCCATCCTGAAACTACTCTCTTCCTCTCCCTGCTCCCCTTTTTCTAGTGCTCTCTTCTCCTATTTTTGTTTTCTCTCACTTCCTCTTTCCACACTTCCCTCCACTAGATGATAATGAAAAAAAAAGTACAAAGGTGGTTCATCCATGGCCCATAGAAGGAATCTTGCAAAACCCTTGGCTGGTCTCAGTTTCTTCCTACCACTGCTTGCTTCCTTCTCTAGGACCACTGAGGAAGCACTGCAGAAACAGAGCCCTGGTGCAGCTAAGGGACTATTCCTCCAAGAAATTTTGAAAACAGGGAGCTCAGAAAAATGTGGGATAGCCAATAACGGTCACTCAAACTTAAACCCATTACTCAGAGACCATTTCTGACCCATCAATGACTGGACTGCTATTAAGAAAAAACTAGGAATAACTCCCTTCCAAAGATTAAAAATATATTGCATTCTTTCTAGAGAACAGAATAAGAGCAAAGCCTCTCAGGAAAGACTTCCAATGAGACAAAAGAAATGAAAATGCTTGTTGGGTTGAATGTGCAAAAAAGTATAACCACAGATGAACATGTTTACTCTTAATTTGATCACAAGACTAAAATCCTACCTCTAATGGTAATTCTGTTTTAAAATGTGATCCTCTAGCAAATGAGCACTGCAAAGTTTCATACCAGCAAAGACTGTGACTTAGGAATCAATATTTTCTTTTACACACAAGACACCTTTTTTGCAACTAATGCCATGATCCTGTAACTAGCTCTGTGTGAACAGACACCTGCAACTTACAGGATGAAGACTTTATATCTCAGTAAAACGTTTTTCAGTTTTTGTTTTTTGGAGGGATGGGTATCAAGAAAGTAAAGGAACATTACTGGTCTCCTGCTTGCCTGTGTCTCTCCCAGCTGCAGCAATCACTTTATGCTTATATCTATTTAATAAAGATGCAATTTCATAATGTAGTTCTAAGATGTTTGGCACTGACACAAAGAATGCCTCTCCCTAAACATAATGCATTTTCAAGTGAAGTTTATTCTCACCTGGCAAGTTCTTTAATTAAGTTTGCAATGCGTCTCTTGTCCTCGGGACATAAATCCTTTAAAGAAGCACTCTTCGCTCCTCCTTCATTAGTGACCTGAAAAGGAAAATCTGCCTTTTAAAATCCAATAGTTCATACAGAGTAAGTATTTCTGAAGCTATTAAAAGCATTACAAAACGTAATGGTTAAAAACTGACACTAGATAAACTCAGAGTAGAAGCACGGTGCTTATTTTTAACTTTAAGAGTAATTAACTATTAGAAAAATGCAACACAATTTGTGGAGGATTCTTCTGAAAAGCATGCTCTAATTCAACCACAAGTTACTGGGCTCAATGCAGGACTTGCTGAGGGAAGTATTCTGGCTTGTGTTAAGCAGGAGATTCAACTACATAACCAAAATGGTCCCAATCTGGCCTAGAAATCTAGGATTATATTTATACTGTGATTCTACCCAGATTGACTGATCAAAATCAGGAACCTATTGTGGGGCTAAACACAGGAATCTTAGGATACAGGTACACTGCACACTTACTTCAAAATAAGCTATTCCTGAATAGTTATTCCGAAATAGCTTATTTCGAAATAGCACTTCTACACTGAAGGGAAGCCTCAAAATTAGTCTGAGGTAGGCTTCCCTAATGTAGACGTGCTATGTCGCTTTAGAGCCCCAGGAGGCACTGGGGAGAAATAACTTAGAATGGCCCTGGTGAGGGGCCATTTTGAAATAGAAGTGGAGCGTCTACACACGCCTTATTTTGAAATAGCTATTTTGGAATAGGCCTTATTCTTCACAGAATGAGGTTTACAGATTTCAGAATAAGCCATCCGTTATTTCTAAATTATTTCAAAATAACAGAACGACCGTATAGACGCTCGCATTGTTATTTCGAAATAACGGTGCATTGTAGACGCACCCTTAGAGAGCAATAAGAGTGCAACACAAGCAGACTGATCAGAATGATACCAGGATAGGTCTCTTGTTAACTTCATTGTGTTTTGTTTACTTAGGAACACAAACTAAACTGAGTTGTGCCCCCATTAGCCATTGTTTATTTATTTACATTGTACATACTTTATTACATTTAAAATGTACACTATTTTCAACTGCTTCTTAACCACTGCCCAAGCCTGCCTCCCCCCCACTGCAAAAAAAATTAAATCTAATCCACTATGCTTTCTTGTTTGAGCCAGTCAACTTTGATATTTCACCTAAAGAAATGGATGCATTTGATATCCATGTCCACCAGAGGGCATACACAGTAAGTACTGTATAGTCAATTTCTAGACTAGAATCTTTATTACTGTCATTACATATAAATTAGACTTGGACAGATTTGATTACTATCAGTAAATGTTGATTTCACTGTGCTCACACAAACCAAAGAAAAATATTTGCATTGGTAATCAAAATTTGTAGATAGCTTACTGTTTAAGGCTATCAAACAATGTTTTCCTTTCCTATCTACTTTGTGAGGTTGTCACCTTGTGTTTTAACAATTATAAAACTAACTTCTTGATTCTCAACATCTGCTGTCATTAAATAGTTATTGTCAGAGCTGTACATAAATTTCCCACAACTGAACATTTAAATCATAAAAATCTAAATATGTGCTTTAAAAGAAATATTATCTGGAAAAATTATAAAATATAAAAATTGAATTCTGCCAAGCCTACATATAACTGGATTTTTCCATGGGTTGTTCCACTTATTTAGTAAAAGAACAACCTTATACAACTAGTGATTGAGCTATCCAAGGCCTGTCCCAGGCACTCTCCTGCTATAGTGATGAGCTTAGTATAAGAACCTATATGGAACAGAAAGCAATCAAAAGAGGAGCTGCAGATTGTATTATTTTTCATCAAAATTATTTCCTCTAAAAATTTTGTAGTAATAGAACAGAACTCAAACTAAGTGGAAGTAATGGTAAATACTTAAGAATATGTATTCAGTGTACTAGATCTTTACTTACATGTAATAAAATTGGACAGCCAATGATGATGTAGTCATATGATAACATGCTTTCCATTCTATAACAGACTGAACCTCTCTAGTCCAGAACTCTCTGGTCCAGAAACATCCATGGTCCGGAATTATTTTAGTTAGCCGGATGTCCCCACTTGTCATGGGTATGACCAAGTTTCCTGTGACCTCAAAGTTTTACAGCCAACAGTCCTAGCTCTCAGTGTCCTATGCTATTATTTAGCTCTAATTTACTCCTAAATGTCCTCTAACAGCCCAGTAAGCAATGGAAGTGTTAGTAACGCTGTTAGACCGGGGTAGCCAACCTGGCTTTAGAGCTACCTGTGGCTCTTCCGAAGTTAATATGCGGCTCCTTGCTCAGGCACTGGCTCCAGGGCTGCAGCTACAGGTGCCAACTTTCCAGTGCTCAACTCCTGGCTCCACTTCCTCCTCGTCCAAGTATATTGCGCCCTCACTCCTTCCCTCCCCCACCAAGCCTCCTGAGTGCCATGAAACAGCTGACTGCAGTGGTCAGAAAGTGCAGGGAAGGAAAAGGAGGTGCTGATCGGTGGGGCTGCTGGTGGTCAAAAGATACTGGACACGGGAGAGGAGGCACCTGTGGGGACTGCTGACAAATTACTGTAGCTCCCTGGCAATGTACATTGGTAGACTGTGGCTCCTTCTCAGGCTCAGGTTGGCCATACCTATGCTAGACAATATTGACCTTCTGTGGTCTGGTAAATTCTCTGGTTCGGAACCAGTCAGGTCCTGAGGTGCAGACTAGAAAGGTTCAACCTGTAGTAGCTCAGGAAGATTTTAAACGGCAGCTACTGAGGTTAGACAACTTTAAACATGCAGACCTAGATAACTTGTATCTGAGAGTTCTAAAAGAGCTACCTGACGAGGCTGCTGGACTGTTAATACTGATTTTCAATAAGTCTTTGAGCACTGGGGAAGTTCCAGAAGAAAGCTAATGTTGTTCCAATATTTAAAAAGGGTAAATGGAATGACCTAGAAAATTATAGGTTTGTTAGACTGACACAGACCCTGGAAGGATAATGGATGGCTGAAACAGTACTAGATTCATAAAGAACTAAAGGAAGGTAATATAATTAATGCCGATCAACATGGGTTTATTTTGAATAAAGATCCTGTCTAACTAACTTGACATTTTTTATGAGATTACAAGTTTGGCTGATAAAGGAAATAGTCTCAGAGGGACAGCTGTGTTAGTCTGGATCTGCAAAAACAACATGGAGTCCTGTGGCACCTTAAAGACTAACAGATTCATTTGGGCATAGGCTTTTGTGGGTAAAAACCACTTCATCAGATGCACTGGAGCGTTCACAAGCCTAAAGATAATAGTGCTGACATTATATACCTAGACTTCTGTAAAGCATTAAGCCTAGTACCGCACGCCATTTAGACTGAAAACCAAAACAGTATAAAATTAACATAGCACATGTGGGTCTTAAAATGAAACTGTAAAGAGGGGATCACCACTGAACGGGTGAGTCTCTACTGGCATCACACAGGGATTGGGTTTTGGCCTAATGCTATTGAACATGTTTATCAATGATCTGGAAGAAAACAAAATCATCACTGAAAGTCTGAAAATGACACAAAAATTGTGGAAGTAATAAATAATTAAAAGGATGGGTTACTGATTCAGAGTAATATGGAATGCTTGGTAAGCTGAGCACATGCAAACACATATTTTAATATAGCTAAATATACATTTATATATCTGGGAATGACTGTAACAGAATGGGGTTCTCTATCCTGAGTAGCTGTTACTCTGAAAAAGATTTCAGGTCATGGTGGATAACCAGCAGGACATGAGCTGCTAGCATGACACTGTGGCCAGAAGGACAAATGTGATCCTTGGATGCATAAACATGGGAATGTTGAGTAGGAATGAAGAGATCGTTTGACCTCTGTATTTGGCACTGCTGTGACCACTACTTTGTCCAGTTCTGAGGCCCACAATTCCAGAAAAATGTAAGTAAGTTAGAGAGAGTTCAGAGAAGAGCCACAAGAATTAGACACACTTTTCAAGTAGATATTCGATCTCTATTCCCCACTCATGCACATTCTACAGCTATGCGGGTGAGGAAATTAAGCACAGAATTTGACAAACTTTTAATTTTGGATTAAGGAATTTCAATAGCACATACCGATAGGCTGCCTAGGACAATGGTTTTCAAACTACGGGTCATGACCCAGTACCAGATCGTGGAATGTTAGACGCTGGGTCTCCTTGCCACAGAGAGATCAGGTGACCAGTGGGAATGCTACCTGCCTATCCTGGCACCACAGACTGTGCTGCACCCCAGAAGCAGCTGGCAGCAGGCCCAGCTTGTAGGTTTGGGGGAAGAACGCAGCTTACAGAGCTCCACACAATAGCTCTGCACTCCCACTAGCTGGGAACATGCTGTTGGCTGCTTCTGGGGTGCAGCATGGTCTTCAGTGCCAGGAGAGGCAAGAAGCCTACCTTAGCACCCATGATGCACCACTGACTGGGAGCCACTCAAGGTAAGCCCCTCCTGTTTTAGCCCTGACCCACGCCCCAACCCAGAGCCCACTTCTGTCCCCCAAATCCCTCATGTTCAGCCCTAATCCAGAACTCATATTCTAGTCAAATTATGCTGGGTCACAGGCATGAACAATTTCTTCAACTGGGTCATGAGAAAAAAAGTTTGAAAGCTGCTGCTCTAGAAGGCTTAGGTCTCCTGGTTCAAAATGGCCACAGGGGGAACCTTGAGCTGGATGCTTTAGAAAATGAACAACTAGGTAATTAAGTCATTTTCGGAGCCCTGAAGAATGGCAGATGGCTGGAAGCAGAGAATTCCTTTGATCTGATTCCTCCACAGGGTGGTATAGACCCTCAAGGCATCCCCCAAGCCCACATTAACTGCACTGCCCACAGCAACACAGATGGATGTAGGGGATGAAGACGCAGCCAGACAAGTGTGTCTTTGTGCTTTCATAGTTCCACAGCTATTGACCCATGCTCAGAGGCAGATGTGCACCTCCACACACATCAAGGTCTGGAATTCTTAAACATGTTAACTACAGTTTAAAAAGGGAATGAGACGACCATTGTCTCCATGCCCAAATGAACAAAAGAGGCCAAGTTCTACCCAGGTTTACATTTTGTCCAACCCTAACAAATCAGGGAAGGCAGAGATCCTGCCTTTGCCCCACTGTGCATCCTAAAGGCCATATTAGAAGCCCTGATGGGCCGGATGCAGCCTGTGGGCTGTAGTTTACCCACCCTTGGTCCCATGGGCTATAGTTTGGCTACCCGTGGTGTAGAGAGTAAAATATGATGGCTAGATCCCTGACCAAAGTGACAGGGAGGATGGTGCTGACTGATAAAGGAGGCACTAAATAAATTACTATTAGTTTAGATGGCCATGATTGAGGTACACACCTCACCACAGAGTTCCGGTGAGGTCTATTGGACCCTGGAATAGTCCTGCAAGGGAAATCACACTGCTTTGGAACTTGTCTCGCAACATACTGTAGGGAACAATCTTCTATTGGCAGGGGAATAGAGTAGATGAACTAGTAGGTCTTTAAACTTTTCTTATTTCCTATTGTAAATGAAAAAGATACTACTTGAGAATTGAAACCAAGTGAAAAAATTGGGTCACTATTTGCTCTCATGTCTTCTGGGTGTTTTGTAGCTTATTTCATAGCTAACCAAAGATCTACTGTCTATAGAACTGTACACGAATAACAATGTGTGTTTAACACACCCAACCTGCATAGCATTCTTACCAGTCATCAGTTTTAGTCTTTGCCCTGTCTTTAGGCTGCAGGCCCCTCTAGGAAGGACTTCATCTCTATTGCAGCCTGCAAGCCATCATGCAAGTTTGCAACAGCGTAGAAGTCAGTGCTAAGTCATGATTATAAACAACTTTTAAAAGTTTGCAAACTAACAATTAGCAGCCATTTTTCTACTGTTTGTCTGGATTCTTCAAAATAAGATTCAGTGGGGTAGCCGAGTTAGTCTATAAAGTGCTACCAGATCATTTGTTGTTTTTTAAGTTTATCCTGTACAGACTAACAAAACATGTAGATGGTATCATAAGCTTTCGCGATCATCTGAAGAAGTGGGCTGTGCCCACGAAAGCTCATGATACCATCTACATGTTTTGTTAGTCTATAAAGTGCTACCAGACCGTTTGTTGTTTTTTAAGTTTATCTTCAAAATAAGTCAAGTTCATGCTTGCTGACCTGCTGTCCTGTTGGGTCTCCTGTGCTTGGAACAGGATCCATGGAAACAGAAGGAGCAGCTCCCAGCACCTTCAGCTTGGCTTCGCTTTTTCGACCCTTTACAACATGTCTTGTTCTTAAATTTCCTTCTGAAGAAAGTCCTAAAGAAGAAAGACCAAAAAACTTTGAGAGGAGATTCTAAGTTTGCTCCTACTAACCTCCCACACAAAATATTTAGATGAATATGGAAGGAGCCTCAAGAGAGATGGATAGCACTGGCTAGGGATGTAATAGTGTAGTCGATTAACTGATAAGCAAAAGCTTATAGGTTAATGCTATAGACTACACACATCCCCTCCCCCCTTGCCAGTAAATTTTTTAGCAGGCTGGCCAGCAGCGTGGCTCAATCCTGGCTTGCGCCGGGTCTGGGACCTACCCCTCGCTACAGACCTGCATTTAAAGTGCATTAGAAGCCAGGCGGGCAGGCAGCCCAGCTCAGTTCTGGCTTGCATCAGGTCCGGGAGCTCAGACCCGCCCCTGGAAAGGGGTTGCTGCCACCCCGCGCTGCTGCCTCTATAACAGAGGCAGCAGCATGGTGACAGGCAGCCAGTCTGCAAGGGGAGCTGGTTTTCTAACTGGCTCCCCTCACGGACCAGCTCCCATCTGGCATCCCATCTTGCTGCCTCTGATACGGAGGCAGCAGTGCAGGATGGCAGGGGGCTCCTCAGGAGTGCGGCTGGAGCACACTGGCTCCGCCCCCAAGGACTACAGAATAGTCACGTAACCGATAAAAATTCATGAGGTTATTTGACTATTCAACTAACTGATATTTAACATCCAGAGCACTGGCTAGAGCCTATCACCCAGCTTGAAGATAAATTCTGCAAAATGTTCTCAAAATAACCTATAGACTTGGACACACCCACTAGTTCTGTCCTATGAGGTTCACTGCCAAAACTTCCATTCATTTAAAAATAGAAGTATAAACCAAAGGTTCTTCTGTAATAACACTATAAATAAGCTCTAATTAAGACCATAAATAAGGCTAATGTCACCACCGCTGACATGACTTTTTAATATTTCACCTCTTTACAGGACTTGGATTCGATTTTTAATTGGTAGAGTTGGTAAATGTTGATTTCACCATACATATACACACCAACAAAAAATATTTTCAGTTACAATAATCAAAACATACAGATTGAAAAAGGAAAAACATGCAGCTTGAGAACTCATACTTTGATTTGAAGCACATTTACTTTGTATATTTTGATGTGTGATGTTAACAGTCTGTGTTTTAGCATTTATAAAAACTAACTAAGGGTATGTCTACACTACAAAGTTAATTCGAAATAACAGCAGTTATTTCGAATTAACTTTAATAGCATCTACACAGGCAAACCGCTATTTCGAAATAAATTTGAAATAAATAGTGGAGCCCTTATTTCGAATTTGGTAAACCTCATTCTACGAGGAGTAACACCAAATTCAAAATAGCTATTTCGAATTAAGTGCTGTGTAGACACTTAATTCGAAATAGGGGACCTCCAGCCCTTCCCAAGGAGCCCTGGTGGCCACTCTGGGCACAACCAGGAAAGCTTACTCTCCTCTCCCCCAGCCCCGGAGCCATTAAAGGGATAGACCCTGGCCACAGTGCCTGTGCCAGCTCCAAGCCTGCCAGCCCAGAGCCAGCAGTGGCCACTGGGGCCCCTGACCCAGTGGCCTCAAAACAAGAGCCAGCAAGCCACTGGCAGTCAGCCCTCCACCACTCCCCAGGAGCAGTCTGCCAGCTCCCAGGAGCCTGACAGGGGCTGGAGAAGGCGGGTGCCTTCCTGGTCCAGGGTGGATATCATGGACCTTATTCAGGTTTGGGAGGGATGCCCCCAATGTCCATGATCTCCGCACTAGACAGAGGAATGTGGCTGTCTATGGCAGGATAGCTGCCAGCCTGGCCACCAAAGGACTCATGCGAACCCAGGAGCAGGTTAGCATGAAAGTCAAGTTGGTCTGGCAAGACACCCAACCCCGGGCTTCCCCTCCTCCTTCTTCCCCTTGCTTCCCCCTTCCAGCTCCCTCCTCCCCTCTTCCACCCTCTCTCTTCCCCTCTCCCACCTCCTTTTCCCAGTCTCCCCAGAAGTTCATCCCCCCCCCCCCAGTTTTGTTCAATAAACCCAGTTTCTATTTTTGAACATACGTGTCTTTTATTTGACATCAGGAAGGGGGGCTAGGGAGGGGTAAGTGGAAGGACGTGAGGGAGGAATGGGGCACGAGCCCCCGGTGGGGAGGACTGGGGAGGCTCTGAGGGCTCCTCGGGGTGGACGCTCACCCTCAGGGCCTCCTGGATCCTGACAGCCCCCCGAAGGACCCCCCGGATGGCAGCCTGCAGCAAGTGCAGCCGGGCTGATGGCAACGACCCCACGAGACGCACCGGCGTGCCCAGGGGCAGCTCTGGCTCCATGTGGCCGAGTGCTGTGGTGTCCCGAGTGCGGGCACTCAGGGCACTCCAAGACAGGACTGCTTTGCTGAGAACTGTCCATCCGGGATGGGGGTAGGGTCCCTTTAAGCACGGAGCTTAGTTAGCCTCAGGCAGCAGCCCTACACCCTAAGTCCTAACCTGATGCCCTGCCGGCACTGGTTCCAGCCAGCCTTAACTTCGGTTCAGGGTCCACTCAGTGTGGACGTTCTATTTTAAAATAGCAAAATGCTATTTTGAAATAGTTTTTGTGTACAGATGCATTATTTCAAATTAAGTTAATTTGAAATAGCACTGTAGTGTAGACATATCCTTACTGAATCTCAACGTCGGTAACTAAACAATGCCTGCCCCTCCATGGCTTAAATTTCACAACTGTGAAAATTTAAAATTAATAAAATCTAAAAATACTTAAAAATAAAAAATTATATTATCCATCAAAATGATAAAAAAAATTACTTGTGCCAAGCCTACATACATACTATCGCTGTGTATTTTTATGAAGGTTAATGTACTTTGTTCATCGTGTCAAACCCATGGTTAGCACCACCACATGGCTCTTATCTGGGAGCTTTTCATCAGAACATCCCAAAATGCTTCACAATCATTAATGTAACCTATCCTCACATCCCTGAAAGATAGAGAAGTACCATTAATACCACCTGAAAGATGGCAAACCAAGGCACAGAGAGGCTAAATGACTTGCCCAGAGCCACAAAGCAAGTCTGTAAGAAAGCAGGGAGTTCAAGCCAGGTCTCCCAAGTCCTTGGCTAACACCCTAGTGAGTGTGTGATCGCTCTATAAAAAAAATCTTTCACCATTGCTAACATTACTTCAGGTCCACTGGCAGGGATTACATAGTAAGGTCTGACAGCTCCAACCCAGACTTGGGATGTTAAATATCGGTTACTCGACTATTCTATAGTACCCAGGGGTGGGGCCAGAAGCCAGTGTTCTCTGGCCCCACTCCCGAGGATCCCTCTGCCACTCTGTGCTGCTGCCTCTTATCAGCATGGGGTGATAGGCGGGAGCTGGTCCGTGATAAGAGCCAGTTTAAAAACCAGCTCCCCTCACGGACTGGCTGCCTGTCACCTTATGTTGCTGCCTCTGATATGGGTCCAGGGGGCAGGTCTGAGCTCCCAGACCTCGTGTAAGCCAGAACTGAGCCGACCTGTCTGCCTGCCTAGCTCCTAATACACTTTAAATGCAGGGGTAGGCCCTGGACCCAGCACAAGCCAAGAATGAGACGGGCTGCTGGCCAGCCTTCTAAAAAATTTACTGGTGGGGGTGGGGGAATGCATGTAGTCTATAGCGTTAACCTGTAAGCTTTTGCTTATCAGTTAACCGACTACACTCTTACATCTCTAACCCAGACAAGGCCTTTGGTGGCTTTATAGTACAGTGTTGGTTTCCCTTTAAAGCCCTATGGATCAAATTTTGGTCACTGATTAGAAGTACCAGGAAGTTTAAATTTTCATGTAAACTTATGTTAGCAAACTTAGTACATTTATTTTTTGTATGGAGATTTCAAAAGTGAATCAGTAATTAAAAAAAGAAAGCTTCTAAAGAAGTTCTCCACCTTCCTCCATCCCCCACCTTCCATATTTACCGGGGATAGAGTTCCAAAAGTTGGCTGATATTTTTTGGTTTGCATTAGAAACTATTTCTTTTGTAAATCCAGAAAGTTATTCTAAATCGTAAGTTCTCCTTTCCAGGTCACAGACTATAAGGCACTGTTATCACCTGGGCTTTAAACATACTAGCTACAATCACACTCAACCATGCTTTTTTAACTCAGCTGTAGCATAGGCTCTCTGCCCTGCATTAACAGGATTTTCTTTTAAAAAAGTCAACTGTGCTGGTACAAACCTAGATCACATGGTATCTCAATGCAGCGCACATTGTGTTATGTGTTACATGCATATTTTTTAGAATCAGGCAAATTGTTATAGCTGTTTTAAGGCTCTGTGCTTGAAACCAGTTAATATGATTAGAAACTCAGAGGGACAACTAAGACCACCATCTAAACTAAACATAGAACAGCAAAAGATGGACCTGTACACTAGATTGAATTATATCTTGCTCCAAGCCTAAAGAAAGGACTATGCAGCACTTTAAAGACTAACAAGATGGTTTATTAGGTGATGAGCTTTTGTGGGCCAGACTCACTTCTTCAGATCAAATTCTGGAAGAGAATTAGCATGACCATATACACCAAAGGAATACAATGAAAAAAAGTGAACACATTATAAAACTGACAAATCAGATTTAGAACAGAAGGGGGTGAGGGGGAGGGCTAGTATCTATGAGATAATGATACTAGGGGTGATAATTGGGGAAGCTATCTTTGTAATGGGTAAGGTAATTAGCATCTTTGTTAAGGCCCATTCATAAAATGTCAAATTTAAGCATGAATGACAGTTCTGAGGTTTCCCTTTGTAGTCTGGTGTTAAAGTCTCTTTGAAGTAAGATACATGTAGTAAGGTCATTAAGACTACGCCCAGGTTGGTTGAAATGAAAAGAAACTTGTTTATCCTTGTGAAAATGTCTGATTTGTGGGCATTAATTCTTTGGCGAAGTGTCTGAGAAGTTTGTCCAATATACGTAGCAGAAGGACACTGTTGGCACATGATGGCATAAATTATATTTCTGGATTAACAGGAATATGTATTCTTGATCTTGTAACCGACATGGTTAGGTCCAGTGATGGCGGTCACCAGAGTAAATATGTGGACAAAGTTGGCAACCGGGTTTGTTGCAAGGGAAAGTTCCAGGGTTGGTATTGGTGTGGTATGCCCTGTGGTTGTTGGTAAGAATCATCCTGAGGTTAGGTGGTTGTCTATAGGAGACTATGGGTCTGTCCCCCAGAGTCTCTCGGAGTGTAGTATCCTGTTCCAGTATAGGTTGTAGGTTATTGATAATGCGTTGGGAGGGGTTTAAGTTGGGGGCTATAGGTGATGACAAGTGGTGTTCTATTGTTGGTTTTCTTGGGCCTGTCTTGAAGTAGATGGTTTCTGGGTATTCGTCTGGCTCTTTCAACTTGTTTTTTTATTTCCCCCCCCCAGTGGGTAACTGAGATTTACAAATGCTTGGTAGAGATCCTGAAGTTTCTGGTCTCTCTCAGTGGGATTAGAGCAGATGCGGTTGTACCTAAGGGCTTAGCTATAGATGATGGATGGTATGGTGTGTCCTGGATGGGAGCTGGAGGCATGTAGGTAACTGTAGGAGTCAGTGGGTTTTCTGTAGAGAGTGGTATTTAATTTACCATTAGTAATTTGTACTGTGGTGTCCAGGAAATGGATCTCTCGTGTAGAATGGTGCAGGCTTTGATCTTCCACAATTTGATCTGAGGAAGTGGGTCTGGCCCACGAAAGCTCATCACCTAATAAACCATCTTGTTAGTCTTTAAAGTGCTGCATAGTCCTTTCCTTTGTTTCAGCAAGATCAGACTAACACGGCTACATCTCTATTACTAAACCATTGGAGATGTTCAAATCTGTAATAGGCAGGGCTTGACAAATCCGTTTATTTAGTCGCCTGTGGTGAGTAGATTTCAGCCAGTCGCCCCGTTCACCGGCGGTGCACGCATGCGCAGTGCGGGGCTGGCGAGTGGATTTCGACACGGTTTGTCGAGCCCTGGTAATAGTGACTCAATTAAGATTCAGTCTAAAACCACAGATCAGAGAGAACTGTGCTGTACAACTCTACCGTGATAGCTCCCTAAAACAATTCATCTTCTACTTTATACCTGCATAAGCAGTGGACCATAAACCCTCTACTATAACCCTTTATGTCCCAATACAAGCAGGAAATTAAAGCTTACAGCGGTTCTCACGTGCAACTGAAAAACATACAACTGAAAAAAAATCACGACAATGTTTCACAGAACAAAGCATCATTTACAGCTATTAAAGAGATCGTACCTGGCACGTACACCACTGGCTGTTCTTCATCAGACACTGTATGTCATTTCATTAAAGGAAAACAAATCAGCTGAGCTGAGATCTACAAAAATAAATATGAAAATGCACCTGTAGATCTGTGATCTGCAAAAAAAAAAAGATTGCTGACCTGATGCCATTTACGGTTCATTGAGAAAGCACTGGCTGCAGGACAAACTTGAGGAGAACAAAACATGAATGCAGACTTTGAAAGAAGACCGTTACGACCACCTGTACTCTGTATGTATGTACTAGCTGTCATTTAAATAAAGATCATCTCAGAGGTCATCTTTATTAGTTTCATGGGACCAGCCCCAGTTGCAACTCCACATATTAAGGAAGTGGTGAGCAATAACCCACATGCCAGAAAGTTGACCAGGGTTAGCCCCCCGGCAGGCCGCCACCTCTGTCTTTACCTGTGTCTCCGCAGGTATGAGCGCTTGCAGCGCCCGTTGGCCGTGGATCACAGTTCCTAGCCGGTGGGAGCTTCAGGAAATGGCGCGGACCAGGACACTTCCCGCAGCTCCCACTAGCCGAGAACGGTGATACGCTGCAAACAGGATCTTCAAATGCCCGTACCTGTGGAGGCACGGGTAAATAAAGCGACAGCGGCCTGCCAGGGGCTAACCCTTGCAAACCGCCAACAACTTATTGCCCACCCTTGTATTAAGGTAATGAAGCAACAAAAAATGTATTTGAATTAGATTAAGTTAACATTATATAAGGAATCTGTTGGGGACAAACAGGGAAAGCAAGCTGCTAAGACTTGTGTATGTAGTCACACTGACACTGAACCACATACCACAAGAGACTACATAGCATGGAAACTGTGACTAAGACTATTCCGCTAAAAGCAACATAGATTTAAAAGGAAGTTGGTCATTCTCAGCTGATTGTTCCTCAAAGGACAGATGAGAGTTGAAGGCCATGTGTTTGCTTAGACAGAAGACTGGGATTTTGGTTTCAAGCAGTGATTTATGAAGAAATCTATTTCAGATATGTTCAAATAACTGGTTGTCACAGTTACATAACATTTACTACACATCCCTCTAAAAGCACCTGGCTCTGGGCAACATATTTGTATTACACGGATGTGAAAGTGTAACCGTGCACACAGTTAATCAATGAGCCTGGGCTCATCAGCTAACCTTCATGCTTACCCACAGGCTCCCGTTATGTGCACCAGCGCCAGGGGAGCTGCCTGTCTCTCCTCCCTTTTGCCCCATTCCATCCCTCTGTATCAGAGACAGCAGTGCAGGGGGGCAGGCAGGAGCCAGTACAAGCAGCGAGTGTGTAACTGTGTAACCATTGAAATGTTCAATGGTTATAAATTTACTTGAACGTATTTTAACATCCCTAATACCTACAGAGGCAAAATCCCTGCCCCACATAATTTAGTCTACAGATAAAAGTACAAAAAACAACAAACTCTAGAGCAGAGTGTGGCCTTTAGAGTCTCTTTTTCACAGTATGCAGTTCTATAGGCCTGTCAGTTCCACGATATTAAAGAGACTAGGTGGTACGGTAACATATTTCATTGGTCCAACTTCTGTTGGTGAGAGAGAAGTTTTTAAGTTTACACAGAACTCTTCTTCAGGTCATGTGTAAGTTCTGTGTAAGCTTAAAGGCTTGTCTCTTGCACCAACAGAAGTTGAGCCAATAAGAAACATTACCTCACCAACTTTGTCACTTTACAGCAGTAGTCACCAACCAGTAGATCGGGATCTACTGGTAGATCTTGGAGCCTTTGACAGGTGATCCTGACAGGTTTGGCTGGGAGGCTATCAAGTGCTGGCACTTCATCTGCCCCTCTCAGCACTGCCGTGCTGCTCCTGCCCTCTGCCTTGGAGCTGCCCCCCACCCCTGGGACCCTCTTGCTTGCTGTGCAGGGCACAGGAAGAAGAGGAGGTGCTGATGTCAGAGTGCCCCTCCCCCAACTGTGTACCCCATCTCTATAGAGCAGGGGGCAGGGATGGAGCGAGTTTGGTGGCTGCTTTTGGGAGTGGTGCAGGGCCAGAGTAGGGGTGAGCCTGCTTTAGCCCCTGCATCACCACCCAGAAGCCACCTGCAGGAAGCAATGCCCAGCTGGAGCCCGCATTCTGAACCCCAGCCCTACTTCTGAACCCCTCCTGCACTCTAAACTCCTGCTCTAACCGAGTCCCCCTGCACCCAAACTCCTTCCCAGAGCCTGCACCCCTCCTGCACCTCAACTCCCTGCCCCAGGCTCAGCTCAGAGCCCCTCTCACTCTCCAAATCCTTTAGCCCAAGATGAGCATCCGCATCCCCCTTCCCTGCACCCCAGCCCTATGCCCCAAGCATGATAAAAGTGAGTGAGGGTGGGGGAGGGTGGGAGGACAGAGTGAGCAGGGGTAGCGCCTCGGAGAAGGGGCAGGAAGGAGCTGGGGGAAAGGTGTTTGGGTTTGAGATAGATCCTGGATTGCACTTAAATTCAAAAAGCGATCTCTTGCTTAAAAAGATTGGAGACCACTGCTTTACAGAGACAGTGTCAGTAAGCAGAGGTAAAGATGTTTGCATGCAATAAATTATTACGCCCACATTAGATTCAAAGAATTGCAAGAGTCCAACTTGTGTCACTATTTATGCTATTTACTTTTTCATATTTCTCGTCATGGACAATGAAACTCAATTATATCAATTTCTCAATTGTCTCACATCCAGGTTCTTTTGGCCCCAATGTTTGTGTTTCAAATACTGCAGGGAGCAATGTTTACAAACAATTTTTTATTCTCTCTTTTTTTTTTAACTTCTACTTAAGTTTTTATCAAAATCTTATCTGACAAAATTCCAGTACAAGATTAAACACAAATTTGACTGTGATCTTTTAAATTCTTCATCTGAGGCACTGCAAGGCTTGATGTATTAGTAATAAGCTGGAACCTTTCACCTCGAGGTAGAAAATTCAAATTCAACCAATATCAGCAGCAATCATCAGTAATACTTAGCATGAATGCAGGAAGTCTGACACCAGTATCCAGCAAGACAACAGTGCACAGTACAAACAGTACCCAGCAAGAGAACAGTGTATAGTACAGAACTGACACCATCACAATAGGCACTGACAGACTCTGGCAGAGAGATCAGGGAAACTGAATTTATGCACTCCTAGAGCTCATTCCTGGAGACCAGAGACACACAGGCAGTACTGCATGGGGAAGGCTGTGACACCTTATTAGCTATTCTGTGACTACACAGCAGAGAACTGGAGCCTCCAAGGCTGTTTGTCAAGCACAAACAAAAAAGGACAAGAAAGCAAAAAGGAAAAACCAGCTTGATTCTCACAAGGAGAATGAGAGAAATGGTGCCCAAGCTATTGACACAGGCACTACATATATTTCAAGGGAATCTAAACTCTTGAGTACCTTTCCCATACTGGAGGAAGAGCTCTGTGTACCTCAAAAGATTCTCTCTCTCACCAAAAGAAGTTTGTCCAATAAATGATATGACCCCACCCACTTTGTCTCTCTAATATCCTGGATTGGCAAAGCTACAAGCCCACCACATAAACTCTGCTCAAACATGGACACAGACAACTTGCTGAGAACTGTGTAAAATTGAACCAACTGCCCATGCTGAATGAAGCGGACCACAGGGGAGGCAAGAAATGGCTATTCTTATGTATCATTGTGATCCAAGCCTCGGCTCAGATCAAGATGCATACTGGACAGCTTTTTGCCCCACCATGCAGAGCTTTGACTAAAATAATGCCACAGCGACAAGCAACATTTCTAAAAAGTGGTAGGACTGTGGAACTAGAAAAGGTGCATGAGCCAACAAAATCATCCTCCAGGGCCACTGACAGTATTAAAAAGAAGCTCTCTTCCAAGCTGACACACACCATGCGGTCTGGTCTGCGTGCGCTCCACCAAAGGTTTGTACCAATTCCCATTTAGATAACACACAAATGTGTACATATGCGTCCACCCCTACTGTCACACGGGATAATTGGGATAATCCTCCAATTCCATCCAAACATATGACAGGCTGGGACAGGACACTTCCCAGCCCAGCTCAATCCCTGTATTTCCTTCCCATGACATGATGCAGTCTCAGGGTCTTTACAAAGACACATTGTCTGCGTACACCATGTGCGCAGGGCCCTCAGCCTCTGTGTCTCCTTTCTTAGGTACTTATAAAGCCAACAACACCATAGTATCTGAGCACCTCACAAACTTTAATGCATTTATTCTCACACACACATCAGCATTATCCCCATTTTACGCAAGGAAGACAGAGACAAAAAGGAGAAGTAACTTATCCACCATTACCTAGGATGCATGCATCAGAGCAGGGAATCAATCCCAGGTCTCTCATTGTACAAACTAATGTCCTAATCACTGGACTGCCCTACATGTTGAGCCCCCAGCCCCATGTGCCCCACCACGCCGTTCAGCCCACTATCCCCATAACACCCATGTCTCTCCCCGCGCCCCGGGTCAGCCCCTATCCCGCAACACCCATGTCTCCCCCCAGGCTCAGCCCCTATCCCCACAATACCCATGTCTCCCCAGGCTCGGCCCCTATCCCCACAACACCATGTCGTCTCCCCGGCTCGGCCCCTATCCCCACAACACCCATGTCTCCCCCGGCTCAGCCCCTGTCCCCACACAACACCCATGTCTCCCAGGCTCAGCCCCTGTCCCCTCACAACACCCATGTCTCCCCAGGCTCAGCCCCTGTCCCCTCACAACACCTCGTCTCCCCCAGGCTCAGCCCCTGTCCCCTCGCAACACCCACGTCTCCCGGCTCAGCCCCTGTCCCCTCGCAACACCCACGTCTCCCCTGGCTCAGCCCCTGTCCCCTCGCAACACCCACGTCTCCCGCCGGCTCAGCCCCTGTCCCCTCACAACACGCATGTCTCTCCCCAGGCTCAGCCCCTGTCCCCTCGCAACACCCATGTCTCCCCCAGGCTCAGCCCCTGTCCCCTCGCAACACCCATGTCTCCCCCGGCTCAGCCCCTGTCCCCTCACAACACGCATGTCTCCCAGGCTCAGCCCCTATCCCCCCACGCATGTCTCCCAGGCTCAGCCCCTGTCCCCTCAACACCCATGTCTCCCCGGCTCAGCCCCTGTCCCCACACAACACCCATGTCTCCCAGGCTCAGCCCCTGTCCCCTCGCAACACCCACGTCTCCCCGGCTCAGCCCCTGTCCCCTCACAACACCCATGTCTCCCCGGCTCAGCCCCTATCCCCGCAACACCCACGTCTCCCCGGCTCAGCCCCCGTCCCCTCGCAACACCCATGTCTCCCCGCCCAGGCTCAGCCCCTGTCCCCTCAACACGCATGTCTCCCCCGGCTCAGCCCCTGTCCCCTCACAACACCCATGTCTCCCCCGGCTCAGCCCCTATCCCCGCAACACCCACGTCTCCCCCGGCTCAGCCCCTGTCCCCTCACAACACCCATGTCTCCCAGGCTCAGCCCCTGTCCCCCGCAACACCCACGTCTCCCCCGGCTCAGCCCCCTGTCCCCTCACAACACCCATGTCTCCCCGCCCCAGGCTCAGCCCCTGTCCCCCGCAACACCCACGTCTCCCCCCCGGCTCAGCCTTTCTCCCAGCCCGCACGCCCCCCGGGCTCAGCACCGCCCCACACCCATGGCTCCTACAGGCTCAGCCCCGCCAGGCCCCCGCCGGCCCAGGCGCCCCGCGAAGGATACTGTCCCTGCTCCAGTAAACGGCTCCTCCGGGCCCAGCGGCTACATCCGCCATCTTGAAACAACCGCCACTCCCAGAGTCCCCCCGCCGGCCCCCAGCGCTCGCAGCCCATTGGCTCCTCGACCCCAGCCTGGCCCGGCTGCAGCCCACAGAAGCCAAGGCACGGGCGAGCCTGTGCAGCTACCCGGAAGAGCGATGCATTCTGGGAGTTGTCTTTCTCCCTACGGTCTGGTCCAGAGAAAGCAGGCCGGAGCGAACTCCAAATCCCATGAGGCACCTCTCCCAGCAGCCCGGCCGTCACCGAGGGAGGAAACTACAGCTCCCAGAGTTCCTCGCTGCGCAGCCTCCGCTACGGGGCGCGAGCGGGGACAAAAGCTATTTCATTTTCCCCCCCTCCCCTGTCTCGGGGTTGAGCTGGGCAAGGGGCGTGCCGAGGATGGAGGATAAGCCCTACAGCAGCCTCAAGCCCTCTCTGGACAGACTCACTCTGGGGGTCATCCGGATATTAGGTGAGGGCCTAGAGCAGGCCGGGGCCGCCGCGTTGGCATGGAAACGGCCCTGGTGTTGGACTGGGAAGGGCCGGGTCAGGTGTGTTGGCATGGAAACGGCCCATGTCAGGTGTGTTGGCATGGAAACGGCCCTGGTGTGTTGGACTGGGAAGGGCCGGGTCAGGTGTGTTGGCATGGAAACGGCCCTGGTGTGTTGGACTGGGAAGGGCCCATGTCAGGTGTGTTGGCATGGAAACGGCCCTGTTGTGTTGGAATGGGAGGGGCCGGGTCAGGTGTGTTGGCATGGGAACGGCCCATGTCAGGTGTGTTGGAATGGGAAGGGCCGGGTCAGGTGTGTTGGCATGGAAACGGCCCTGGTATGTTGGAATGGGAAGGGCCGGGTCAGGTGTGTTGGCATGGAACGGCCCATGTCAGGTGTGTTGGAATGGGAAGGGCCGGGTCAGGTGTGTTGGCATGGAAACGGCCCTGGTATGTTGGAATGGGAAGGGCCGGGTCAGGTGTGTTGGCATGGGAACGGCCCATGTCAGGTGTGTTGGAATGGGAAGGGCCGGGTCAGGTGTGTTGGCATGGAAACGGCCCTGGTATGTTGGAATGGGAAGGGCCGGGTCAGGTGTGTTGGCATGGGAACGGCCCATGTCAGGTGTGTTGGAATGGGAAGGGCCGGGTCAGGTGTGTTGGCATGGAAAGCGGCCCTGGTATGTTGGAATGGGAAGGGCCGGGTCAGGTGTGTTGGCATGGGAACGGCCCATGTCAGGTGTGTTGGAATGGGAAGGGCCGGGTCAGGTGTGTTGGCATGGAAACGGCCCTGGTATGTTGGAATGGGAAGGGCCGGGTCAGGTGTGTTGGCATGGGAACGGCCCATGTCAGGTGTGTTGGAATGGGAAGGGCCGGGTCAGGTGTGTTGGCATGGAAACGGCCCTGGTATGTTGGAATGGGAAGGGCCGGGTCAGGTGTGTTGGCATGGAAACGGCCCTCGTATGTTGGAATGGGAAGGGCCGGGTCAGGTGCGTTGAGATGGAAACGGCCCCCCTAGTCAGGTGCGTTGGCATGGAAACAGCTCTGGTCAGATGTGTTGGCATGGAAACGGCCCAGGTGCATTGGCATGGAAATGGTGCCTGTACTCAGTACCCTGCCATAGTGGCATCTACCTGGCCATTGGGGGAGACTCACGGCTGCCTGCCACCTCGCTGGCAGGGACACACCTGGGCGCATCCAGCCTGCCAGCCACACCTAACCACGCAGCTTGTTCTGATTTGGTCTGTGGCCAAACCCAGTTGGGGGTAGAGCGTGGGGCCCAGTTACGTTGCAACAGACCAGCCCTGCCCCAAGGAACTCTCACTGATTGACAGACATGGTATGTTAAACCCCGGAGCGGCCGGCACTAGATGCTCTTCTATGTCTAGACTACATGCCTCTGGCGACAGAGGCATGTAGATTAGGCTACCCGGCATAGGAAAAACCTCCTCCCACGAGGCATAACGGGGTGGTCGACAAATGCCTTTGATGTCGACCTCGGAGCGTCCAGACTAGCGCGCTGAGCCGACAAACAGCTGATCGGCTCAGCACAGCAGCCATTTAAATTTAAATGAAGCGGCGATTATTTAAATCGCCGCTTCATTTTCCTATGCCGGGTAGCCTAATCTACATGCCTCTGTCGCCAGAGGCATGTAGTCTAGACATACCCCTTGTTATTATTTAGTTACCTGGCCGTGAGCTCCCACTGCGAGGCTGTGGCCAAAAGAGCTAACAGGGGGCTCTCCAAGTGGCACAGAGAGGTAATTTTACCTCTGCTGCGATACTGTGTCCAGTTCTGGTGCCCACAATGTGAGAAAGATGGGGATAAATAGGGTTACCATATCTGAACTTTCAAAAAAGAGGACAATCCTGAGAGGGAGTGTGTATCTGTATCAGTATCTACCAACTGACATTGTATTAATGTGTGTATAAATAGGGTTTGGAGAGGGTGCAGGGAAGATCCACAAAAATGATTCACAGATTGGAAAACATGCAAGAGGGAGAGAATCAAAGGCCAACCCAGTGGTTCCCAACCTTTTGGGGCTGCCGGGCACCAGGGGACGGGGGCCCCGCATGCGCTGTGTGCCCGGGGGCGGCACCACGCATGCGCCGCGCACCCAGGGTGGGGGCCACGCGTGCGCCCGGGGCCCGGGGCGCATGTATGGCTCAGGCCGGCCCTGGTCACTAGGCAGGCGCACATAAATGCCCGGCAGGTGCCATGGCGCCCACGGGCACCACATTGGGGACCACTGGGCCAACTTATTTAGGTTAACCTTCTCTTTAAGGGGTGACTGGATCACAGTTTATAAAGACGTGTGGGGAACAAATATTTGATAATGGGCTCTTTAGTCTAGCATAGAGATGTAAAAGAGTAGTCGATAAGTTTAGGCTTATCAGGTAGTCAACTAATCAGGTAATCGAGTCGACTACTCATTTTCCCCCTTCCCGCTTGCTGCCTCTGTACCGGAAGGGTGGGGGGGGGAAGAACAGAAGTCTTTACGTTGCAGCCTTCTCCAACCCCCCAACCCCGCCGGGGCTAGCCATGAACAGGGGCTGCTGGACCTGGCGCGAGCCAGGACTGAGCAAGTCCGGCTCTGTAGGACCTACCCTCGCTGCACCTCTGCAGTTTAAATGTAGTAGGAGCCAGGCTGCCTACATGCCTGGCTCCTACTACTTTTAAACTGCAGAGCCTTATCGACTAATTGTGTAGTCAATACAAATTGTATTGTCTGTACGATTAGTCAGTTAGTCACCTCTGAACATTCTTAGTCTAGCAGAAAATTTATTGGGGGTTTAATAGAATGTCCATCATGGGAAATCTTTAAATCAAGATTGGATTTTCTAAAAGCTATCTACTCTTATTCAAATAGGAATTAATTCAGTGAAGTCCTTCTCTGGTGGTAGACTCTATGAATTCCATGTCTGGATAGTGCCATGGGTGCCGTATGAGAGGTCCAGTCAGAGAGCTGTATTTGTCCCTACCCTTGAAATGTAGCTTTAGGTGAGCTACAAATACTTCAGGCAGAAACAGTCCCAGCTAACTGGAGCTACGATACATGGTGTAGGGATGTTAAATTTCGATTAATCAGCTAATCGAGTAGTGGATGGAATTTCCATTGATTAGTCGATAAGGGGGACGCTTGCTATCCCACTGCACCTCTCCCTTTGAAATGTACAAGAGCCATGGGGTGGCTCTTGTACATTTCAAAGGGAGAGGCGCAGCAATTGGACCTCTGCTTCCCTTGCCCCCATAGAGACAGTGCTGGGGGGAACCAGCATTTAAGCCAGCTCCCACCGGCTCCTGCTCCCCCTCTCCCTTGCTGCCTCTCTCTGATAGAGGCAGTAAAGGGGGGGGGGGAGCAACTAGTCAAGTGACTACTCAACTATCCGATAAGCTTATCCTTATTAGGTAGTCAACTAATCGCTTACATCCCTAACACGGTGCATAGGAAGACTCACAGAGCTGCTAATCCTTGTCTTTTTTATTTTATTATGTTGTATTGTGTAGCCTTCTCTTTAGGCTCCGCTTCGTGGAATCTCAAAATTGTGTGAGAATCTGAGCTTTTGTTTAAAAAAAAAAGTTCCTAGTCCTCTCACTTACAGCAAAACACTTAAAAACAAGACCCAAAGGCCACTTAAAGGTTCAGAAACCAGAAGAGAAAGAAAAGAGAAGTGAATTTATTTAAAATATGGTTGGTTTAAAATCTCATGATTTTTGAAAGCTTGAGGTTAGCAGTACTGGACACAGTGCATGGAACTGAGCTTAGAGGTGTTGGTTTGTTCATTAACTTTCTTTCTCACATGAAATACACGTGACTTTGACTCATATTTCTCACGAGTAACTGTTGTGGTAACTCTCTCCAGCTGTCTAGTGTACCCACTCCTCCAGACATTTGTCCTTGTCACATGATGTCATGTCTAACTGTTGACCAAATCCTGAGCAGTGTCAAATACTTGCAATTCCTTTTGAAAGTTAGTGGAAATTAAGGGCACTGAGCATATCATAGGATCAAGTTTGTAGTGCTCAGTCCTACAAAGTCCTACTCATATGAGTAGTTCTATAAAAAATTGTGAATGTATTTGAATAAGTGAGGCACTATGAGACCCTTCATCTGTAAGCTCCTCAAGGCTCTTGTGCCTTTATTTGTCTGTAAAGGGATGTACATACATATAGCACTACCTATAAATAAATTATTTCAGCCACCCTCAAAGCTTGGCTCCCAGGATCCATACCAATTTTAAGACCAGAAAAAGCCATTATAAATTATCTAGTCCGACCTCCTCTATAACTTAGGCTAGAGAATTTCAACCAGTTACTCCCCTATATAGCATTTCCCATGATGATTATCTCAGCAGCCAGGCCAACACGTCTAGTCAATAGACTAGACTCCTAGGATGAAATTCTGCCCTCATGAAGTCAAGGCAAAATTTGCTTCTACTTCAGTACGAACAGGATTTCACCTTTGGGGTCTGTTCCCAGCTCTGCCACTGACTGATTCTAGGCAAGGCATTTAATCTGTCTGTGCCTTAGAGCCTGTGAACACATGGAAATAGCCTGGAAAAGCTATTGTAGAACAGCTATTCCACGCTAACTCCCCATGTGCGCATTTTATCTCCCACCAAGAGTGTTTTTGTGAGATTTAGCTTAATCCGCAGTGCAAAAACGATGGAACAAGCGTGTCTGTGTGGAGAAGTAGGACAGAATAGCTGTGGAGTTTTAAATTCAGACCCTGGCTTATTTTGCAATAGCATCCTCACTATCATCTGCAGTGTAGCGCTACTTACCCCAGTCCACACTTTCAAGATGATACAGCAGTTCCTTTGATGAACACTAAAAGTGGAACAACTTAACAAGACAGTTCTATTTTTTTCCTATGAGGAGTTTATTGTTATATACTTTGCATAGCCATCCTTCAGATAGCCACGGGTACCTGGATTCTAAAGAGTCTTTATTCAGGAGCTGGGACCAATAAACAGTGTCTTGTTCTTTTAGTTTGCCTTTTTCCTCTGAAGGTCTCATAAAAGTCACAGCCATTATTCTGCATGAAATGGTACAAAAGCAATGATGAATCTTTCAAGTCAGTTGAGTTAGTAGAACATTTTCACTGTGCAGAAGATGGTTATATGTCCTTAAAACTAGGCATGTTTCTTTTAAAGTTGTTGCACACACTGTCTGGGGGGCTTACACAGGGAAATGTGTTGGTCCCCATTTTACAATTTCTCTTCATTTTTGAGTCTCCTGTACGGAATTGCTTACTAAGCTCCAACCTCTTTGCAAACCTGCAGAAGACTGAGTTTTCACGGGTGTTTCAGGGGTTATAATTTGAGGACAGTGGGGTTTCACACCTGGCACTCAGGACATCATTTAGCCTGCAAAAGCTCTATGCCTGATGGTGAAACTTAAGAAGGAAACACCCTGGATTCATTCATCAATCCTAGGTTCCATTTGGAGGCCTGGCAGAAAGAAGCTAACAGAACTGTCAGTTTTCTTGCTTGCAAATTAAACACACTTGTTTTGAAAATATAGAGAACATGGAACACCATGATGTGGTGTGTCCAGTCACTTTTCAGCAGCAAACCATACTTTAATACTTACAATACCCTGTGAGTTTTCATCCCGTTTTATTGAACACTTGTGACTTGACAAAAGCCGGGGGGGAGGATCAGTAACAGAGCAAGAATTATAATTTAATTTATAATGTGGGAATTCCAACTCTCAACCTTGCGCTCAGACCATTAAATCAAGTGTCTCTTATAAAGTTTTTAAAGTGGTTTGGGAATCTTCCAGAAGAAAGGTGCTAAATAAATGGAAAAAGTAATTGTTATCCTGATTCAGAATATTTAAATGGAAAGCTTCTCCTGCTGAATTTATTCAGCTTTACCCATACCATTAGACTAACTTGGCCCCTTGATTTTTTCCATTTGGATTCCCAGAAGGTGCCCGTGGCAGATTTCTTTTTCTTCTCCATGTTTAATGCTGCTCCCATCCATACTTATGCATCTCTGTTAAGTGTGATCTTCCATTTACCCACAGGATATTTTTAATATAACATTGAGGCTTTTAAGATACAGTTTCTCTTCCTTTTGATCTTGGATTTGATACAGACCCTTTAGAACTTGCAGTTCACTCATAGCTTTACATCTTCTTATAACTGATACAATATTAAATCTTCCACCATCCCAGTTAAGCCTTTGTGCAAGATGAATCAAATGTCCCTGCTGTTTTCTTTGATCATAGAAATAACAATTATTCCATTAATCTGATCTGTGAACTTGTCATAAGACATGCAGAATTTCGAGATGGAAAAGGTTTGTCAGATCCTAGGTTCTGCATTATCACCCCTTCTCATGAAGGCTAGAGTCCCCATTTAGAGAATGTGTAGTCTAGCAAGAACTAACTTCTCACCTCTCTACTCTTTGGAATGAAACTGGGCAAAGGGGCAGGAAGTCGTCTGAAGGCAGCAGTCCTACGTTGGCCAGAGAGGATACATTTCAATGGTTCAAACCCCCCCAAAAATGTAACCCCCTCAACAAAATAAAAGCCCTCGGGATTAGGTCTTAGTCAGCCTCCTTGTCTGTTTTCCATAAGCTAATAAGCTAATGTTTATGTCCAAGATGTATCCATGAATATGGACTATATTGCTTCCGATGAGAGTTATTGCTATATATAGGATGTCCTTGAAAGCATCAGGTATTGTGGCGCAAACTTTTCTGACTAATGACTCCGAACAGAGGTCAAACTTTCTTATGCTGACTGCTGCTGTCAGTCTGCTAGAAAAACTCTGGACGATCCACCTGTTAGAACAAAAAGCTGAGTACTGGAGAAAGAAATCTGTCCAGAGCTGTTTGGTGCCTTTCCTGTCTAGTGCTCTGTGTTGGGTGTTCTCATACAGTGATTATAATGTGACTGCTTTGGGAGCTAATATTTTATTCCTTTTACACCACAGACAGTTGTTAAAGCACTGTAAAGTGACAATTTACCTTTGTGTGCTGTGTTTTTAAGTCCTGCAGCAAGTAAACAATCTTTTTAGACCTGACCCAAAGCAATTTGAATCAATGGGAATCTTTTCATTGATTTCAATTGTCTTTGAAGGAAGCCTTTTATTATTAAAACAATAATATGAATACATGAAAGGGGAAAGGTTCCACAGTCACACAATCTCACAGCCACAGTGATGATGGAGATAGCATATCTTGCTTTTATACTGCACCCTTCAGTCCAAAGGAGCCCCATCATTTGTTATAAAGTATGGATCTGTTGCTGCAAGTAGACTAGCCCGAAGTAATTCCAGAGAGGAGTAAGGGTCTACTAATGCAGACTTGTTTGCAGGATCAGATCCTACAACCATAAAAGGATCACTTAACTTGGTGATGCTCAGACCCCATAGGTTCAGGAACCAAATTAGTGATCAACGTTGCCCAAAAGAACCACAGTAGTGTGAATTCACTGTTTCATTTATTATATATCCATGTTTAAACAGTACAACAGGGGAAACATTTAGTTTTTACAGATGTGTGTTATTCTCCCAGCAAAATGACTGTCCAAGTACTATTCTTTTATTACCTACAGTTGGTTAATAACATAGTAAAAGCGTCCTGATTGGCTAATAGATTAGACTGGTATCGTGTGCTGCAAAGAGCCGGGGGGAGACACATTAAAGAGCCACTTGCAAGCCTCACTCTGAGTTTCACTGACTCACTCCTTAAATGAACCACTAACGAGCATCCTTCTCTGTGCAGTGTTACCACATCATGGCAGCACTGCACAAACATCTCAAGTCAAGCAAAAAATACTTTCTCCAACTGAAACTACAGGGTGTGTTTAGAGAGGCAGAATATAATGCCCTGACTTTGGGAGTGTGGCTAGGACCCCAGGGCTAACCCTCTGCTTTTGTGGAAATTGCCCTGGGGTCCTTTGAATCAAGTTCCTGATTCCTTGTCTTTAATATGTCTAAGGCAAAAGATGGCATCTTCAGCAGCACTACACCCCCCGGCCCCAATGCCCGGGCATTGGTTCAGTACTGACACAAAGCACCACCTACACCCAGTATTCATTAGAGGTCTCCCCTTTAACTTCACATCAGGCCTGACTCTGCTCATCAGACAAAACCAGAGGGATTGTACCACTGGGTGTCCCATCTACAAGCTGTGCTCATGCTCTCCTTTCTTTTTACAGAAACTTCTCCAGGAGTCACTGAGGTGATGTTTGTGGAAAAGGAGCCAGCCGAACGTCATTCTATTATTTCCTGGGAACAGGTGGGTAAGTTCATTATAGCACTGTAACGGGGAGCGGCGGGGGGGGACTGGCTACTCAACGAGCTGTGTACGGATACGGGATACTGACAAGAACTGGCACATTTCACGTACAGCTCAGCCCACAAGTAAGAAAGACTGACTGAGGCCTGTGACACAAATTGAAGCAATGCTGTCTCCTTTTCTGGTAGTACTCTGGCTTCCAGTCCTACAATTTGCAGTTGCAGTGTTGTTGGGTCTCACAAGAGAAGGCCAGTAATGCATTTAGATGGGAACCCTCTAAGGGAGCCTCGAGTTAGGGATGTGAATGGTTAACCAGTTAACCAGTGGGGCTGGAGCAGCTCCCCACCTGCTGTGGGCAGGGAGCTGCTCCAGCCCCATGGGGTCCACCATAGGCAGGGGCTTCTTTGACCAGCCTGCCCGGAGCAGCTCCTGTCTCTGGCAGACCTGGTCTGGCATCCCCGCTGCAGACAGGGGCTGCTTCGACTGGCTAGCTGGAGCAGCCCTTGTCTGCGGTGGGAGAAGGGGGATGCGCCAGTCCGGCTATGGTGGGCGGGTGGGGGCACTCCAGCCCAGTGAGGCTGCTTGCTCCCCCTTTATGTTTAACTGGTTAACTGACTAACGTTTAACTGACTAACCAATTAAACAGGATTTTACATCCCTAACTCAAGTGCGGCAGCGAATAGGGATGATGACTCAGTAGGTGGCTGTCCTTCTTCTACATCAGCCCTGAAACCAAGCTCTAGCATGGTGGTAGGGGCCTCTTAGGTGTGACTTGAGGTGCTGTCTTTCAGATCGGGTGTAAAATCAAGTGCTTTATGGCCATTTAAAGAGGGAGACTTGTAGTGCAAACAAGTCATTCAGTGCCCCCATCTGTACTCCACTCATGAGTTTCTCTTCTCAACCTCAACTACCTACTACAGCCCCATATCTCTTCAGTCATCTTGGCAACCAGTATCCAGCCTTCACCCCAATCATAAATATAAAACACCCACATGCTATGCCTGGGGGAATTCTGTGCCAAAAAAAATTAAAATTTTTGCATGCAATATTTTAAAGTTCTGAATATTTTATTTATCAGACTAACACAATATAATCACACCAATTTAAATTATTTTGGCAATTTATTTCAAAATACCTGCCAACTAGTATGTCTGTAACAATACAGACAACAAAAAAGATTCAGGACAGATTCGACAGATCTGTCATTTGACAGATTCTTTACTAGGCATATTAATACAGAACTTTGAACCTCTAATCTGGCAACCCTAGGAAACAGGGTGCTGGATTAAAGATTTTGCTGGGCCAGGTAGGGTGCTGCGGGGTGTGGGCATGAGAGAGTGGAAGTGGGGTGCTTACTTGCCGCCCCACTGCTGGGGGCACGCACAGATCCGTGCTCAATGCTGTTCCCGGGCACAACTCCCTCCCCCCCACCTCCACTATGAGACAGGGGGAAAAGCCTCAGGGGAAGCAGCTATTGTGTGCTGCTGTTCCCCCAGCTGGGCATGAGGGGGAATGGCAGCGTGCAGAGCCGCTTCCTCCTCCATACCACAGGTGTTCCCAGATTGGGGACGCGCAGACGACCTCAAAAGCAGTGTAAAGGCTTGAGGTAGTCGAGGGTAATGGAGGAGCTGAGGGAGAGGGAAGTAATTGCTGCGCAGGAGCCTGGGAGTGAACCTGCAGGGTTGTTGGGTGTTGGTGAGAGAATGTGGGGTCACTTGGCCCCACGGGCAGGACACTGTGAGAAACGTAGCCTCTTGCCCTCCCTGTCTACTGCTGACTGCTATGGCTTATTCTGGCACCGGAGCAGCCCCTGGTGGGTGAAAGACATAACCACAGCTCCTCTCTGGCAAAATGTGTTTTCTGTGGGGAAAAAAAATCTGTGGGGGGACATGATTTCTTCATGTTCATAATGGGGCAGAATTTCCCCAGGAGTAAAATCCATACAGGTTTCACTTCCGTCATATCTACATAAAAATAGTAACCCTATGTACCTGTGGGCTACCCCTCCACCTATCTGTTCCTAAGACTTACAGAAAAACATCTCTCGCAGTCACCATTTGCAGTGGAACACTAGGCCCCACTTACTTATACCCATCAATATGGAAGCCAGGACAGAGTTACATATCGTGTAATTACAGAAGCCGCATCAACCCTAAAATCCTATATTAATCATCCATAGGCATGACCATGTAAGCAGCAGTCAGAGTCAGAAATAAGGCTGGAGTTTGGATTTTCATGCTGATAGTTGACAAGTGTAGGCTGTGGGTGGTGGAAAGAAGGTGTATGATGTTAAAAAGGAGTTCTCAGAAGTGAAGTGTGTTGACGGTCTTATCTCAGGGGTGGGAAACCTCAGGCCCGGGGCAGATGCAGCCCCCGGCTTGCCTAGATCTGGCCCCTGAGGCTCCACATTGGGGAACCCGCGCTGGCACTCCAGCCCCCCTGCCACCCACCCACAGGGCTGGAGTGCACAAAATCTACTAACCTGGGTCCCCATGGGCTCTGGTGTGCGAGGGGAATGTGGGGAACATCTTTCTCCTGCTCAGTCAGGGGCTTCTCACTTTCCTCCTACTTGTGTGCAGCTCCCAACTGATTTTTCATTTGGCCCCTGACCCAAAAAAGCTTCCCCACCCCTGCCTTATCTGATTCTTTCCCTTACTTTTTACCAATTGCACTGCAGGGATCTGAAATCTACCACCTGTAATTCAAAGTTAACACATGTCCTTTTGTGTGGGAATACAAATAAGCTGTAGAGTTTGATCTCTTGGAATAAGAACTGAGATCTCGCAAGGTGCCCAGTGTGCTGAATTCCCTTATAGTCATCAGTGGGAGCTGAGAGTTCTTTAGACCACACAGGCAGCACTCAGCACCTGGCAGAATCTGGTTCTTAGGGATGAACTTTCAGTTCTCATCCTTCTCAGCCTCATCGCTCTTAATTGCTTTAGTGCAAATAAATGTTTTTAGGCAGTGTAGTGTACCTTTTCGTTTTGTTTTCACAACCACCGGGTGGCGCTGCTTCCCAGTTTAATGGAGTGGAAACAATTCACGCATAGACTTTAGAGAGAATATTAAACTTGAAACTGGGTTCCATTACATACCCTGTTTTTAGCTCCCATTATAACGTAGGCTAAGAAAGATGGGTTGTCGTGAAATTTAGCTGCATCTGAAACATCAAGGAAAAAATTCTGCAAAATCGTGCAGAAAGTTGGCCAAAGATTGAATTATAGCTCACTAAAAAAACAAAATCCTTGAATATGTGCCCACTCAATCAGAGCTCCTTAGGTAAGGCTGGGGCCGGGGAGGAATAGTGAAAGAGGAAGTGGGATGGGGGCAGGTGACCTACGTAAGAGCTAGGCACATCACAGCCCTTGCCCTCCAGGGAGCACAAAGACTACTCTCTCTGGACTGCTCCAAGAGGGGTGAGGAGAGGCAGAGCAGTGGCTCCATAGCAGGGTAAGCACACAGGGGTGCATTTGTAAACACCCCCCCCCCCGAAAGGGACACAGCAGAGGACGTGCATAGGGAGTTCCGAGAAGCATTTAGGATCAAAAGCTATAACGAAGGAGGATTGTTCTCCAGCGCACTCTCTTCTGTAAGACGTTATAATTTCCTGATAAATCAGATGCACAATTCTGTCCCTGCAATTTACGAACTGTTCTTTAACGGGCCTAAGCTGGGATCTGCTGTGACCGCTGGTGCAAAGGAGCTGTAAAGCCAGCAGACGCTTCTGCTTGAGAATTCCCCATGGACAGCGCAGACATGGAGAGTGTGGCTGAAGCATCTCTGCACTGGGGATATTCCCAGCTGCCAGGCCAGTTTTAGAGCCTTCAGTAGTTGGGTTATACCAGCCTGAAGTGGTAGTAACTTATGTGGAGAGGCAAATTGGACCATGGCCATCTCCACTGTTAGGGAACCATAACCACATGGCATCTGTCTCCTTCTCCCCCGACTCAGGTGTCACGTGGAGTGAGCTCTGTGCCTTTTTGTGTTGAGGGTACTGTCTGTAGAGCCAATGGATGTAATTTCTATTAACAGCTATAGGATTGTTCTCAGTAAGGGACTACTGCATTATTAGCTTGAGTTAACTGCCATATCTTCTGTTTTATGTGGGAATACAAGCACCATAACCTTGCCAGCTGATACGTCCCCACTGCCCTAGAAGGACACGTGCATGAAACATGTTTTTTCTAGGTAACTTTGGGATCTCATAGATAATAAATACAAGTATGAAAATCTCATCAAATATTAGGCATCTTGGTTTTGTCATTTATGGGGCTGTCAAGCGCCACTCTGGAAAGCACCAGATGATCTGGGTACATGCAGCTGGATGAAGTAAGTGGTTTGGGCATATAATTTATCTGACCTCTGTTTTAAGAAGATAGCTGTTTGAAATTATAACCCCTTATGACTGAAAGTAACTTGACTAATGAGCCAGTCTTCTCCCACCCTCCTGGAGAACATTGGACAATATCCAGGATCCCAAATGGGACCATATTCTGCGCTGGTATAGAAACTTCCATGATTGTCGTTAGAGTTTAGACTGGGGTGGGCAATAATTTTTGATGGGCGGGCCACTCCAAGAATTTAGAAGGTGGTCAAAGGCCGCACTCTTCCATGATATTAATGGAGGAGGTGCAGGGTCTGGGATGGAGGTTGGGTGCAGAAGGGAGCTTGGGATAAGGGAGAGAGTTTAGGTGAAGGAGGCATTTGTGATCTGGGGCACTGGACTGGAGTTCAGAGGGTTGGATTGTGACCTAGGGCAGGGAAATGGGTACAGGAGCGGGTGCAGGGGTTTGGGTTGTGAGCTAGAGCTGGAAGGGTCTATGATCTGGGGCAGGGGATTGGGGTGCCAGATCTGGGAGGGAATGTGGTTGTAGGAGCGGGCAGAGGATTTGGGTATGTGGAGTGGGGGGCAGAGGGTTGTGGGAGGGAGGGGCTGGGGTGCCAGAGGCAGGGTCTGGCCAGGAGACTTACCAACCAGCAGCCCGTTCCTGAATCAGCCTCCCTGCCAGCCAGTCTTCCCTCTAAGGTGCAGGGCAGCACAGCTTCACAGGTGATTAATCAGCCCCGCCCAGTCCATCAGCTGCTTGCAGGGAGCCCTGAGCCTCTGACTGGGCGGGGCTGATTAATCACCTGTGAAGCTGGGAACACTGCTGTCTGGCCAGAAACCAGCCAATGGGATTGTGCTGGGAGTGGGAGCAGCTCCTAAAGCTTTCCCCCCTCCACTCCAGACTAGGGATGTTAAGGACTAGTCGACTATCCGATAATCAAATGCTTATCAGATAGTCAGTCGACTAGTCGATTTCCCCCCTTCCTTCCCTCTGCCTCTATAAGATAGAGGCAGCAAAGGTGGGAAAGAGGGGTACTTCAAAGCAGCAGCGCCGCACAGCTGATCCCGGCTCAGCTGTGCGGCTGCCCCTTTGAAACGCCACATTCCTCCTCTGGGGGCTCTTGTACATTTCAGAGGAGGAATGCGGAAGTGGCTATCGACTGGTCAAGTCGTTGATGGAAATTCCATCGACTAGTCAACTAGTAAAATAACCAATAGTTAACATCCCTACTCTAGACTCTCAGTTTTTAAAGTGAGACTGCCCCACAGCCGCGTTTCTGAGCAGCATGCAGGTGGGGCGAGACAAGCAGGGAGCCTGCCTAGGGCTCCCTGCAGCATCCATGGGCCAGATCCAGTGGCTTGTGGGCTGGATTCAGCCCACGGGTCATATTTTGCCAAGGCCTGGTTTAGACCTATCCTCTGGAGAAGGCAATGAAGGGGCGTTAGCTGAGGAAGTTTCTAAAATGCAGGTAAAAAGAGAGAGAATGTGACTGGAAACACAGATGCGAATTGATATACCCCCCTGGAAGAGGTGGGTTCAAGACAGCAGGTCTATCCAGAAACCTCTTATCTCTTGCCATGAATCACCGGAGTCCTGGTTTTTATCTGTCTCAGGAGAATAAGGCCACTGATGTTGATGGAGCTGTTCGCATGTACAAGTGTATTAATAGAAAAACACAATTAACTGATTAAACAGGTTTTTAAGATTGACACAGTGTGGCATGTCAATACTTGTATTCCGTTGAGGTTCTGTAGCACATCAGTCATCTCCATACATCCAGCCTCCTTCATGGTTTTAATCCACATCCTCCCTCTTGCAATTAGCGTTACGAAGTCAGAGCTCATGAAGCTGCATGTAAAATTACAAATGTTTAGCTTTGAAAAGAGCCTGCCAAACAAGGGCACATCTATTACAGACGCTTGGAAAATGTAAAGCACGCCTGTATGATTTGGAATTCTCGAGCAACTCTGCCCAGCAGCATTCCTTTCCCTTTGGTATCACGTGACAGATGAGTTCTTCTCAACACCAAGATGTCTTCTCCTTGGCACCTGCTGCCAATGGAGGCATTTTCCAAAGGTTTTGGAAAAGCCACTATGCCAAGGACCAATTTGCTGATCATAGAGTTTAAGGCCAGAAAGGGTCACCCGATTATCCAGTCAGAACACCTGTGTACCACAGGCCACCAACATACCCACACACTAAACCCAACAACCTAAGTGAGATCCAGAAGGTATTATAGCCCACAGGAGATTAGACCTTATGTGACAGAGATTCGGAAGCACTGAGGTGCACCAGTTCCAGAGGCACTCACAACAGCAGGGAAACGATAAGTGAGATGCGCTCAGATAATCCTGGCCAGTGACCCGGACCTGCACACTGCAGTGGAAGGCAAAATACCCCAAGATCACTGTTGGTCTGACTAGGGCAAGGAATTCCTTTCCCGCCCACATTTGCCAGTCAGTTAAACCCTGAGCACGTGAGCCAGAACCCTCCAGCCAAGTACCTGATAATGGTGTGAGACGTGAATAATATCATAGCAACAAACTGTACAGTGTTGCAGATCATATCGACAAGCAGCAAACCAAGCATGTATGGGCCACAGGAGCAGTCGGCTGTGGGGAGCAAATGGATGCAAGCCACGTGCAGGTTGGAGAGCGAGCATCATTGGTAGTCTAGCTGTGGACATATGGAGGAATCTCCTTCTAGTTCTGACCAGCTGCAGTACTGGAGTCTGGGAATCTATTAGTGAGACCCACATCCACCAGAGTCAATGTGCATCTGACCCACAATCCACTCGCTGTCTTTTATGTGTATCTGCATCTGTGCCCACAGCAGCAAGCCTTCTCACAAGGGCTAGCAAGCCGTGCTGTCAGGCCGGGCCATGGTGGGGATGCTAGTACTGCCTGAAGGGCTCGAGCTGCTGGACAGGAGGTGCCTGATGAGGGGGTGCTGAACAGTGCCAATGCCAGTCTGCTGTCCAGCCCAAGCCACCAGGTGCACCCTCTGGGCTGCCCAGCCTAGAACCATGGGCCAGGCACCATTGGTGAGTAGAGTCCTGCATAGTTGTATCCACATCTGATCCCACGTCCGCAGATGTCCACATCCATAGATATGAGGTGGATATCGGCGGATATGCAGGGCTCTAGTGATGGTAAGTAGCTTCATGCAGCATCTTTCCTTGGCTCATTAAAACCGGCTCCCAATGTGAATCTTTTTGGTTTTCAAATCCATGTCATGCATTTAGTATTAGTAGCTAAAATATGAGTGGAATTTACTGTCTAAAGGCCCAATCTCACATAGTGCCTGCATTGAGCATAGCCTCATTGATGTCTGTAGGGCTTCTCATAGGTGTAAGTACTAAGCTCAGCAGTAAGTGTTTGCAGGATTGGACCCCCTAAATGTACATGAACACTCTCGGATGGGATGTCAGATGTGCTTGCCTGCATGTGCCTATTACACTTCAGTGACTGAAAGTCTGTGAAGGAGAGAAGTCTTGATACTACTGTAGGTCCCATTAGATCAAATGGAAGAGGTTGGTTGGTTGGTTTGGTCTCATTGCTGGCAAAGCTCTGTCCCGCACGAAGCAGTGTATGTGCATTAGCTGATGACTTGGAGTCCATGATTTGGGAGTGTGAATTTGTTACTCAAGTTGCCACATCATGAAAATTGTGGAACACACCTAAAATATCCCTTTACTAGCAATAGCTAAATTGGCAAACCAATGGCATGAAATTGCCGCAAAGGTGCCTTTAGATCAAAGAAAGAACCTGGGTTTGGAAATAGATCCAAGAAATGTGAAAGCATCTCTCCAGTGATGTGATTTGAGTTGTGTGGGGGCTCAGTGAGATCTTTGGTGATGAACATTCCTGTCTCAGTGGTGAGTTTGCTACCTGGAGCAAAGCAGGCTCTCCCTCTTCCCTTTCATAGCGTTTAGGGGCATGTTTGTGATTACAGAAAAACTCCTGTGTGCTGCCAGAGGATTTGAAGAATTTCTACCTAATGAGTGATGGCTTCCACATGACCTGGAGTGTGAAGTTTGATGGTAAGTCTTTCTGTGTCTTTCCCTTAGCTTAAAATCCTTTGGGGTAAAATTTCCATTTTTTCTGTGCATTCCCTGCAACAGCTGCAATCCCTTCCTCTCAATTTGATCACTGCTTAACAGAATCCTTCATTTGGTTTGAACTGCGCTAGAGGAGCAAAATCATTTTGAATGAAAAATAACCACTCTGCCCTTTAGCCAGCTGTTTTTGGATAGTTCAGTTACTGATGTAGAAAACTACCCGTTAACAAAGTCCAAAGTGCTATGGAATCAAAAGCCAACACAAGTTGATTAAAGTTGAACAGCCACCTGAATTTCTGTGCATAATACATCAGGCTCAATCCTACGATCCATGCACATGCAGGATTTCCATGTGAGAACTTATTTTGCTAGGATCAGGTCTATTTTTGATTACCTAAATGCCAGTGTGTATTATCCAAATCCAAACATGCCCTTCATCAAATGGATGAGTACACAAGTTGGACTTCAATCTGCAATTTTTGTCTACAGGTTGGACCTCCCTGGTCCGGCACCCTCGGAACCTCAGCAGTCCCAGACCAGGGAGTCTGCCGGACCAGGGGAGGTCAAGGCTCCCCTGCTGGCTGCCTCTCTGTTGACTCCTCTCCCTGGGGCTCCCTGCCATGTCAATGCTGGCCTGGCTTGGGCTCCCCGCCCTGCTGCCTGCCTGCTGCCACTGGGGTTCCCGCTGCCACTGGGGTTCCCCGGGGTTCCTTTGCTGGTCCGCCCAGCTGCCACCAACCCCACTGCGTCCAGGGATTCCCAGGCTTTTCCAGCTGAGGCTGCCCAGCCACCACTGGCCCCACTGCCTCTGGGGGATTCCCCAGGTTTCTTCAGCCTGGGCTGCCCGGCCATTGCCGGCCGGCCTTGCTGCCTCTGGAGGTTCCTGGCTGAAGCTGCCCAGCCGCCGCCGCCTGACTCCACTGCCGCCAGGAGTTTCCAGAGGTTCCCCATCCGGGGCCGCTGAGCTGGCTCCACTACTATCGGGGGTTCCCCAGCTGGGCGGGGGTTCCCCAATCCTCACCAAGCCCCCGGTGATACTGAGGTTCCTGACTCAGTCTCTGCTGGCCTAGGTGAGAATCCCCAGCCCCCACATTCTCCCAGCTGGCTCACGCTCCCAGCCTCTGGGGCTCTTTGGTCCAGCAGCATCTGTAGCCCTGCTGGACCACGGATGTTTCCAGACCAGATAATCCCAGATTTGGGAGGTTTAACCTGTAGTACTTACTCAGTTCAGAGGGACCATCTTGCTGTCAGTTGGCTTCCTGCTTCTTACACTCTTCAGATTTCCATCTGGTTTGACAGAGGCAGGAGGGGGTCAAAGAACTTTGCAAAGGTCATGCCCCATGCAGTAGCTATGCCCAGGGGACAAGAGCCCTTGCTGCCATTATGATACTGGGAAATTTTAACAATGAACAGCATTTGAATGAAGCGCCTGATCCTAGTCCTGTTGAGAGCAGTGGAAGCTTTAACGCAGACTTCCGTGCTAGCAGGTACAAACCCCTGGCTTCGTTCTGATCTCACGTCAGTGTAACCCCATTGACTTCAGTGGAGTTACTCCAGCGTAAGTGATAGCCACACTGGGTCCATCTGTGCCCAGCAGGAACAAGAGCCTCTGAAACAGGCACTTGGCCACCTCAAAGTTGGATTGTTGCAAGGCACTCCCACAGAAGGCTGCTAGCTTCAGCTGGTGCAAGCAGAAAGTGCTGATCTCCTTGGGCAACAGAGTCTACAGCACCCGCTTGGCCCACTGGGCCTGAGCTGGAGCTTCCTCAGCTGCTGCCTTGGTGGTCTCTCTGAGACGGTCTCAGCTTTGCCCATTTCTCCTTCTCACCTTTCACAAAATACACGGGGACGACAAAACGAAAAGATCTCCTCTGCTGTGCTGTCACGGGGGTGTATTAATGAGCTCTCTTGTCACTGCACTGCAGATAACCCCATGCCACTGGGCTCCATGATGATTAACAGCATCTCCAAGCTATGTCACCTCGTCGGATCATCGGCATATGCTCTACCCAGTGCTCCGACCCTTGCTGACCTGGAAGATGATACGGATGAGGAAGGTCTGGTCCTCTTTGCAGCAGATGGGATGGTACACCCATGTGTCAGAATGTGCTTTTCCTCCTTCATTCTCCAGGATAGGGATGAGCTGCATTTCTGCGTAATAGGCCAACCAGCATTTTGCTAGCACAGGTAGAGAGGTCAGAGGTCACTCTGAATGAGATCCAATTTGTTCTGCTCCAAAGAAAGAATGGACTGGATACTTACGGTCCACCTGGTATCATTACTCTACCTCCTCACCAGTGTGGTCTACGCTCCTTTCTCAACCCAACTGCTCCCTGTGCTTTGTTTTTCCCTGTCTTAAATTGTTACCTAGGGCCTCCTCTTTTCATTCGGCTTGGAAAAAGCTGGTATATTTACAATATCATATCAACAACCATTGGCAATAACTGTCATGGTGGTGGGTAGGCCCTTTGGATACAAGGACTTTGAATGCAGCTCTTCAGAGCTGGAAATGTCACTGGACAACATATACTGACACAAGAGGCAGCAGGGGAAATGCATCTGGATGTGTTAGGCATTTGGCAATTAAAAGGATCCATTCCCTTCCCCTAACAGCTTGCAGTCTAACTCGATGCAATAAGCGAGACCAACAGGATGTGGGATCATGCTGGATCTTTGCAGAAAAAATAATAAAATGTACAAATTGCTATGTGATTTCTGTGGCTCCTTCTCTGCTTGTCAGGGACTCCTGTCCTTTAGCTAGTAGAGATGTTGCCCAAGTCCTGCTGTAATTCTGAGCCTCTTGCTATTCAAAAGAAACAGGCCAAATTCAGCTCTCATTTACTCACATGCAACTCCACTGAATTTGCAAGACACGTGCGAGAGCACATTATATCCCAAAAGGAGTTTTCCCTTTGACTTTAATGAGAAGCTGCCGTCCAAAAACCATTTGCTTTCCCATGGCAGACTCTATTCATGTATATCTATTTTCTTTTATTGCAGGAAAAATTCTATTCTCCTTTCTAAACTGTGTATTTGTTCTCATTCCAACTTACTTATGAGACTGAATCACAAAAACCATAATGGTTAATTGCTTTTGGGGGAAGAAGGGATTGGCCGTCGTTGCTTAATGAGTAGTGTTCACAACACGATGAATAATTCTAGTGAGGATTTTAAAACAGCTATTCCAAAACAATCCCCATGTCAGCTGGTTTTCAATGGTTTAAATACACGTGCATTACTGTTTTATCTACCAGACCTTAAGCCCTAGTTTCTAAGAAAGATTGTCTGGCTTTGCAATAAGGTTAATGAACATCTAAGTTCTGTGAACTGCAGGTGCATTTTTGTGCAGGCATCTTTCCCTTTATAAAAAGGGAAATAAGAACACCCCAGGAAACTACAGACCAGTTAGTTTAACTTCTGTGCCAGGGAAGATAATGGAGCAAGTAATTAAGGAAATCATCTGTAAACACTTGGAATGTGGCAAGCTGATAGGGAACAGCCAGCATGGATTTGTAAAGAGCAAATCATGTCAAACCAATCTGATAGCTTTCTTTAATAGGATAACGAGTCTTGTGGATGAGGGAGAAGCAGTGGATGTGGTATACCTAGACTTTAGTAAGGCATTTGATACGGTCTCGCATGATATTCTTATCAATAAACTAGGTAAATACAACTTAAATGGGGCTACTATAAGGTGTGTGCATAACTGGCTGGATAACCGTACTCAGAGAGTAGTTATTAATGGTTCACAATCCTGCTGGAAAGGCATAACAAGTGGGGTTCCGCAGGGGTCTGTTTTGGGACCGGCTCTGTTCAATATCTTCATCAACTATTTAGATATTGGTATAGAAAGTACGCTTATTAAGTTTGCAGATGATACCAAGCTGGGAGGGTTGCGACTAATCTGGAGGATAGGTAGTAATTCAAAATGACCTGGACAAATTGGAGAAATGGTCTGAGGTAAATAGGATGAAGTTTAATAAAGACAAATGCAAAGTGCTCCACTTAGGAAGGAACAATCAGTTTCACACATACAGAATGGGAAGCGACTGTCTAGGAAGGAGTATGGCAGAAAGGAATCTAGGGGTTATAGTGGACCACAAGTTGAATATGAGTCAGCAGTGTGATGCTGTTGCAAAGAAAGCAAACATGATTCTGGGATGCATTAACAGGTATGTTGTGAGCAAGACACGAGAAGTCATTCTTCGGTTCTACTCTGCGCTGGTTAGGCCTCAGTTGGAGTATTGTGTCCAGTTCTGGGCACCTCATTTCAAGAAAGATGTGGAGAAATTGGAGAGGGTCCAGAGAAGAGCAACGAGAATGATTAAAGGTCTAGAGAACATGACCTATGAAGGAAGACTGAAGGAATTGGGTTTGTTTAGTTTAGAAAAGAGAAGATTGAGGGGGGGGACAGGATAGCCGTTTTCAGGTATCTAAAAGGGTGTCATAAGGAGGAGGGAGAAAACTTGTTCATCTTGGCCTCTGAGGATAGAACAAGAAGCAATGGGCTTAAACTGCAGCAAGGGAGATTTAGGTTGGACATTAGGAAAAAGTTCCTAACTGTCAGGGTAGTCAGACACTGGAATAAATTGCCCAGGGAGGTTGTGGAATCTCCATCTCTGGAGATATTTAAGAGTAGGTTAGATAAATGTCTATCAGGGATGGTCTAGATAGTATTTGGTCCTGCCATGAGGGCAGGGGACTGGACTCGATCACCTCTCGAGGTCCCTTCCAGTCCTAGTATTCTATGATTCTATGATTCTATCTTCAAGAGGTATCCATAGGTGTTTATATATGAGCAGAACTAGAATACAGTGATTGTCATAAAACTAAAAATACTGCTTATGGTGGCATTTCATTCAATTGTTTTGAACTTTCTCTCTACATTTTAATTTGGCAATCATTTGATTTCTTATAATAATTAATAACCGTTAATTTACCAATTAAAAGTGAATCCTTCCAAGGGTACGTCTACACAGCATCCTAAACTCAAAATAATATACGCAATTTGCGCTACACAAATTGTGTATCTTATTTTGATTGAATTTTGAAATAGGCTATTTTGAAATGTGGCTCGTCTACAAGTGCCAAATTTCAAAATAACACGCTATTTTGAGACATCCCTTAACCCTCATGGAACGGGGGTTACCAGGATGCTGAAATAGCGTGCCCATTATTTTGAAAAATATTTTGAAATAACGGGCCGCTTGTGAAGACACGGGGTAGCTATTTCGGGATACCTCTGGTATCCCGAAATAACCGTGCAGTGTAGTCATACCACAAGTTATGGGCCAGCTTTTCAAACATGCCTCTACAGTAGCACCCATAAGTGACCATGGGCATGAGTTTGTGCATGCAACAGTTGTATTTGAACAAACAGTTTGGGTCCCCTTCCAAACTTAGTGCTCGAGTTGTGTGTGCACACATGAAGTTGAGGGCCTGGTGCAGGTAAACAGCTCTCCACGAAGTATACGTAGCCACTGGTCAGTGAAGGTGGACTGTAAGCCACTTTTGTTTCTTTTTAAAGGTAATGAAGACCAGCCAGAAAAGCCTCATTTTGACCCTCGTAGCCTGATATTTGAATTAGACTCATGCAATGGGAATGGGAAAGTTTGCCTTGTTTATAAGCACACCAAACCAGGTAAAGACTAAACTGAACACAGTTAATGGCTTATGATAAATGGCTGCATTTGGATATCTCTTACTCTTCTGAACTTACATGCCATTTTGAGTGAAATCTTGGCTGCATTGATTTCATAAGGTAGAATTCCCACTGACTTAATTTGGAGCCAGGATTTCCCCCTTGGCATTGAACAGATGAGCCCACATGATAACTCTGTGCCATTTGTAGCTGCCTAAAATGTCTGCACAGGGACTAGTTGATGAGCACACCTAAAATCAGTAACAGAGCTGGAAATGGAACCTAGAAGTCAGAACTTTGGGGTCCCAGGCTATAACCACTAGACCATGCTGCCTTACGACACATTGGGTCTGGGCCCTACCCCTTTGGAAGAGCTATCCTACAATACCCAAAGTATCACAACATCACTGCAGGTCTCCAGATGACCCCAGCTGGACCTTATCCTTCCACTTCAAAACAGTGCTACAGTTTATGTTCCTTTCTTTCAATTCCAGTGGTCACCCCAGACACGGAGATTTGGTTTCTGGACAGAGCTCTGTACTGGCATTTCCTCACGGACACCTTCACTGCCTACTATCGACTGCTGATCACTCACCTGGGCCTCCCGCAATGGCAGTATGCCTTTACCAGCTATGGCATCAGCCCCCAGGCTAAGGTAGGCGAGTGGCAGCCTTACTTGGACTCTGCAGTGAGTCTGAACGGAAGCTTTCTCAAGGGCAGTGTGGAGAGCCACCTGGCTCAGCAACAAGCAAAGGTTCTCGGCAAGCCAGGTTATCCTCCACAGGCATCAGATTGGGGTGTAAGTGGTGTGTATTAGATCAGAAGGATTAGCCAGAGCCAGGCTGTCGAGCAGCTGGCAGAGGCACCACAGTAATGTGGTTATTTATTATGCGGATGGAGCTCTCCCCACTGGTGACTGTGCTGGTGGACAAGGCTGTCTACACACAAGACCAACCCAGATCACAGGTCTGAACATGGTGGGAAGGCAAGGGTTAAATGCCCCCTTTCCCCCCTAGACTGCATCCCCCTCCCCAACTGCAGAGAGCAAGTGGGGCAGGGAGGCCTCCTTGCACACAGGACAGCAGAGCTAATCATACACGAGTGCGGAACACGCCACACCTTGCAAAAGGCTGCAACAAAGTACTGTCCTGCTGTCCCAAAACACGGTGCCTGAGTGGGGAGTAAGAGTCCCAGTATCCCCCCGGGCTGCTCCTGGCGTGGTGCTGCTCCTTGCTCAGGGCTAGGCATAAAGGCACAATCTGCTTCCAGCCTGTTCTCTTCACTGCTGCTCCCTTCTGAGTGCCAGGTCTTTGCATTTATAGCCTCCTGCCTTGCCTGTGAATTTCTGATTGGGCCTTCGGTCCCAGCCTGCTCATTACTCCACCCTCTGCCCCGTGGGAGACAACAACACTTAAACCTGAGCACTGCTCCATGCTGGCAGGACCTTTGCTCCCTGCTGCGTGTAGTGGATCGGAAGGTCCTTGTTTTTAATCACAATCTGCAGACTTGCTACCAGCAAATTGACATTCCCTGATGGTAGGCGTGTGAAACAGCCCTCTGAAGCCAGGAGCAAGTTTCACCCTAGTGAGAACTGATTAGGCCCCCGGTATTTCTGATTTCTTCCCCATCATGCTGTGCTCTAAATAGAACCTACCTGATTGATCCAGGCTCTGCAGATTGTCCTCTAGCAATAGCTTTTCCAGCACACCACTGCATATATTCACTAACCCTGGTGTGAAAGGGTTCCCCATGCATTCCCCTAATCAATCCATTTCCTCCTAGGTTAGATTATGTCCTGCTGCCTTTACCTGATTCCAGTGGTGCAAGGTTGTCTGCACTGGCATCCTCATTTGAAAAGGGCTCTCAGGGGAAGATACTGGAGACCTTCCCCTTATGCAGTATTTAGCTCTACCATCCTTTAGTGTGTGTATCGACGCTCTGTTTATCTTGTTCAGCACTATGCTGTGCACTGGAATGGGAGTGGTTTGAGGCGGGGTTGTGCCTAATAACCCACCCCTGGCTTCATGAGCCAGCTGGCTCTCATAGAAAATGTGTCAGAGGGATAGTTGTGTTCGTCTGTAACTTGAAAAACAACAATCTTCTGTGGCAACTTAGAAGCTAACAAAAATATATAGAAGCTTCAGACGGGTAGCCGAGTTAGTCTGTAACTGAAGAAACTTGAAAAACAACGAATAGAGTAGCAGCACCTTGAAGACTAACAAAACATGTAGATGGTATCATGAGCTTTCATGGGCAAAACCCACTTCTTCAGATGAATTGAGTATTAAAAGTCCACATCCAAAAATAAATGGTGGGGGGAGGAAGGGATAAAAATAGTGAATTAGAGTGTTCAAGTTACAAGAAGCTGATAGAGGAGGTGCAAATTGTTCTTAAGTACCCATTGTTTAGTTGGTTAAGTCATTAGGATGTGGAAGGTAGTGTGCTAGCCAGGTAATGTCTTTATTCATACCTTTTTGATGGCTCGCAAACTTGTAAATGAAGCTAAGTTCCAGCGCTTCTCTGTGTATTTGTTCAGAGGGGTAGCCGAGTTAGTCTGTAAGGGTATGTCTACACTCTCACCCTCTTTTGAGAGAGGGATGCAAATGCAGCTGAGCGAAATTGCAAATGAAGCGTGGATTTGAATTTCCCGTGCTTCATTTGCATAATTGCGGACCGCCACTATTTCGCGCTATTTCGAAATAACGAACGCTGTGTAGATGCAGTTATTTTGAAAGAAACCCCTTCTTTCGAAATAACCCTTACGCCTCAAAAAATGAGGTTTACTAGTTATTTCGAAAGAAGGGGTTTCTTTCAAAATAACCGTGTCTACATAGCGTTTGTTATTTCGAAATAGAGTATTTCGAAATAGCGGCGGTCCACGATTATGCAAATGAAGCACGGGAAATTCAAATCCACACTTCATTGCAATTTCACTCAGCTGCATTTGCATCCCTCTCTCGAAAGAGGGTGCGAATGTAGACATACCCTATCTAACTAAAAATATAGAGAGTATCGTGGGCAAAACCCACTTCATCAGATGAGCTGGAAAGGAATAACACAAACCCGGAATTTATAACCAAAACAAAAGGTACCTGCCAGTTGTAGGACCAGTGGTAATGCGACTAATTAAGTGGGCTGGAAGCATCCCATACTTAGCTTTTGATGTAAAAATGCAGCATTAGATGCTAGAAAATGTGGAAAACAGAAAAGTAGAAGACAGGAGTGTGCATTGCAGAGTGAAACTTCCCAGTGGCAACAAGATAATGCGGATGGTACGGTCATCAAACCAGGCAGAAGAGAAGTGAACACAAGGTCTGAGTGAAAGTTTGCACTACTGAACCTGCACTGTGAGAAGGGCTTTGGAGGCTTTTTATTTCACAGGAGCAGCCCAGCCATTCTAGTCATGCTTGTTTGGCAAATTGCATTCCAAAGTAGTATTAATCACTTGCTACTTCTCTGAATCCAAATAAATTAAGTCTGTTTCCCTTCTCCCTTCCATTGTTATAAATCAGGAGTAACTCTCTAATGTCTGCCAAGTTACACCTAGGGAAAACGAGGAGAATCAGGTTCCTTTTTCTGGCCTTTACCTGCACAGTGGGCCGATCCAGACATCCCTGTACCTTGGGAAGGTTATATCACAATCCTCATTCTGCAGTTACAAACCATCTCTGCTATAAAGCTCTTTGCAGAAAACCCTGTGAGCTGACACACAGACCGACACAGGCTCCTGACAGCAGGAGCTTGGTGTATGTTTAAAATGTTCCAAACTTGATTCTTGGGGTTTCCCCCCCCCAAGTCTCTAATGTGTGATTTCTCTTCCTCCTCTCCCCCCCCGTCATCCTTCCCCACAATCTGCTTTTTTCAGCAATGGTTTAACATGTACAAACCCATCACCATCAATACAGCCCTACTCGCGGAAGAAGCTGATTCCTTCGTGAATAAACTGGACCCCAACAAGGTATTTAAAAGCAAGAACAAAACTCCCGTGCTCAAAAAAGAAATTGCCATCCCAGCCCGCAGGCTCCCAGAAAAGTCACACGAGCACAACCTCCTCCAAGGTCTCTTCCCTAGCCGGGAACTCCCTGCGGAAACGAGAACCACAAACCTGACTCTGGGAAGCAGTTTCATTCCTGGTCGTTAAAACCCCACTGTGGTGTCTCTTCAGTTCGGATCAAACCACTTCTCATGCATGAAGAGACTTCCCAGTGCAAGCCGTGTTGCACCATTTGCATGAAATACAACCACAATTTACTTAACGGAAGACATGGCTGGAGACTCAGAAAGTTGCAGGTCCTGGCGAGATGCTGGTTAATTCCTTTCTGTTGTGCTGGGCAAATACTTCTGAGGTGGATCAAAATGCCACGGAAGCCATTGAGCTGGGTGGAGTGTGTTACCGCTGGTAAAGTACAGCAATGAAATAAAGTAAATTAACTCTCTATCTTCATTTTCATATACATCTTATTAAATACACCCTACATGCACCAGTAAATATTTCCCCCTGCGTCCTTGTGGAAGAAAGAAGGATGTTATCACTGCAAGTAATGAGTGGAGGATCAAACCCATCGATGTTGGTGGTATTGCTCCCCTTGACTTCACGAGTGCAGGACTGGGCCCTATGGCCCAGTGGTGTGTAAGGGCTTCGTGCTGATCACCCACAAATCCCCTTAAGTGTTCAGCCCAGGGGTAGGCTGTGAACTGTTTGTGCAGACTGCATAGCCTGCTGCTGCTAGAGACCATAGCTGATGTTGTGCACTCTCCACAAGAGCTATCCATGGCCAGAGCCGTGCAAAGTGTGGTGAGCAGATGGAGTAGGCAAGAACCGTGCTGGAAAACACGGATGTGGGAGCCTTCTGAAAACACTCCCTTAGTCACAGGCCAGGGCTGCTCTCCTCAGAAGTTCCCTGGCTCCAGGTTAACAATCTGCCCTGGACCACTGTGGGGTCCCCATCGCTGTAGCTGTCTGTGCTGAGTGTCTCCCCAACTCAGTAGGCAGGCAAGGTGCTCAACAACTTTCAGGATCCGGCGTCGCAGGATTGGGCTCTCCTGCCACAGAGTTTCCCAAACTGTGGGTCCCAACCAGGTTGCAGATGGATCAGGAACCCGATGTAGAGAGGTTCCCCAGGGCAGGGCCGGATTAAGACATGCTTAGGCATTTAGCTATCTCAAGTTTAAGAGGTCCCACGAGGCCCCATAGCTTTACCCAAAAATGAAGTTTAGTCATCTGAGGCCCTAAGCTGTAGCTTACTTAGCTTGTGTGTCAAGCCGGCCCTGCCCCAGGGAACAGGTGGGCGCTTTGAAGAACAAGCCTGCAGCAGCATCTCCTGTCCATGGGGCTGGGAGCCAGGCACAGCCCCGGAGGGCAAGAACTGCTGCTGCAGGGTGAGTGTGGGGCAGGGTCATTCTCCAATGTACACACTGGGGCTACCCCCTCTATACTGGGCCAGGCCCAGGGTTGTGGTGCCAGAGCAGAAAGTGCTACTGCAGGTGGTTGGTGCCCTCTCGGCAGGCACGTATTGGGAGCTGGGGTGAATCACAAACCAAAACACTGCAGTTAGCAGGTCTCCTTGATCAAATGTCCTAACAGGAATGCCCAGCCGCCCTTGTTCTAAGAGCCCCTCCGAACAAAGAAAGCCACCTTCACTGCCAGTTTGTGGCCAAATGATCCCAGCTATTTTCCTCTGCTCTTTTGCCCCGGCTGTTCTGAGAGGGCTAGGACAGGGCCGAGGAGACTGGAGCCAACAACCATGGCAGCAAGCTGTAGTGGCAGATGTTGAAGGATTTACTGCAGGAGTTTGGCCTCACTAAGGGTATGTCTGCACTAGTCCCCCTAGATCGATCTAGGGAGGCTAATGAGGGCGACCGGAATTGCAAATCAAGCCCAGGATTTAAATATCCCGCGCTTGATTTGCATGTTCCCGGCCGGTCGCCATTTTAGAAATTGACTAGCCCGAAGTAACTGCCCGCGTCTACACGCGGCAGTGAAACGGGATTCCGGAATAAAGCCCTAAATCGAATGAGGTGGTATTCCTCGTGGAATGAGGCTTGATTTGCAATTCCGGTCGCCCTCATTAGCCTCCCTAGATCGATCTAGGGGGGCTAGTGTAGATGTACCCTAACACTGCACCAGTGCATGGAGAAGACCAAAAGCTGTCAGGTGCTCCAGCTTGACCGCTTTCAGTGGCTCTTTGAGACAACGCAGCTACAGGCACCCACAGAAGCTTTACTGTTAGAGATGCACATGTCCGTAAAAACCCAGCTTGCCTCTCAGTTCCCAGGCCGAGTTGTAAGACGGACCCTTAGAAATGCCATTATTACTTATACTCTGGGTGGGATTGGCGCAGGAGGCGTGGAGCCCATAAACATTGTCTACGCTTTAGACAAAGTAATTTTTCAGGATAGAACTGCACTTTAATCCGTTCATGGTGAGTCTTCAACTGTATTCACTGTTGCCTCCATTCTGTCACATTCATTTTTCTTAGGTGTACTGGGAACACTTAGGAGCCACCAAACAATCAGTGTGAAATCCAGGGCCCCACCTCAAAACAAGCAGTGATTATTTCAGTGAGGGGAAGGGTGTCTAACTGCTGCAGTGATTGCATAACTGTCCAGTCATTCTAAGAAAAACTATTTCCCTAAGGGGGTGGGGAAGAACTGGGATGGGTTCCCTAGGGAGGGGGTGGAATCTCCATCCCTAGAAGATTTTGAAGTCCTGGCTTGACAATGCCCTGGCTGGGATGATTTAGTTGAGATTGGTCCTGCTTTTAGCAGGGGGCTGGACTCGATGACTCCTGAGATCTCTGCCAGCCCTTGGTTTCCCTGATTCTATGGATACCAAGCCACCTGACAGGGTGTTGTGTGGGTTATTGACTTCATGTGTGTATGGCTCTTGGAAGGAGTAAGCACTGTGTCGTTATTTTAATAAAGATTTTCATATTTTCCTCCAAAATGACCATTTTTTGAAGAATACCAGATCCTTTAAAGAGCATGCACACAAACCTGAGGATAAGAGTCTGTGCTGTGCTCCTCAGAGGCACACATGGAATGGGTAGCCATTGGGGAGTGGGCTAAGATGACTTTAAGATCCCCATCTTAGGTTGCTTTTGGACACCATTATAACTGAGGCAGCCCTGAGGGATTGTCTATGTTACAGCAGCTTCCGCGAGCTGCTTTAGGGGTGACAACACAGCTCAGAATCTCTGCAGTGTTACTGCCCAGCTCCTAACAGGTTCCTCTCATCCTTAGCCTCGTCACTAGCATGCTCCTTACACCAGGAGTTAAGTGGATCCTTCCGAGGCAGCCTAAGGCTGTTTGCTGTGATCATTGTCCTGATGGGATCCTGCCCCAGCTGTATCTGGGACATTTACAGCCACACTCCAGGCCTTTTTGCCCCAACTGTCTTGGCTTTGAGGGTGGGCAGCAACCTTCCATGAGCCCCTGTTTGTTCTATGTAGTAGTATTACCAGGGATACACAAGAGGACTCTCAGGCCAGGTCTACACTGGACCTGGAAGGTCAATTTAAGATACTCAACTCCAGTTACGCAAAATGCATAGCTAAAATTGGCTTACCTTAAGCCAAGCTGTAGCAGCATCCACACAGCGGGAGGCCAATGGGCGCAAACGGTCTCCTTGGCTTCCTTTACTCCTGACAAAAAGAGGAGTAGCAGACACTGATGGGAGCTGCCCTCAACGTTCGATTTATGGGTCTAAACTACACCTGCTAAATGGAATGCCAGAAGATCAACCCCTGGAGCATCGATCTTCCGGTAAGTATAGACGTGCCCTCAGTGAGCCTCTCACTCATATCTATTCTGCTCTGAGCTAGAGAATTTTGCATCTGGGATGCTACAGAATTACCGGTGTGGAGTCACTTGGCTTCGTTTTTTCCACCTTACTGATGGGTTTGGTGTATTATTTCCATAACGGAAAAAAAGTGAAGAAACGTAAATGTCCATTGATGTCTAGAACAGAGCACTTCCAGCTCCACTCCATACTGTTCTGCCCACTAGAAATCTCAGCTAATCTGACTGAGTTGCACAGACTTTTAAAAACCGCCCTCCATTTTTACTCCTACAGATTAGGTGAGTAAATAATTACAGGCGCAGCTGATGTCTGTTGGACACTACTGAATCACTTTTGGAGTGTTATTTAATTAGTGGTATGAAAACAAAAGTTCAGTTAAGACAAGGCTGAGCATTTGATCCGCCGATGAAGTCGTGTGGCGATTTTCCTTTCCAAGCTTTATGCCAGGGACACTTGGCCATCACACATTGTCAGTCTGCAAATCATTCTTTCCTTTCTCATCTCTGCCTTCCAGTGCAGACTGATTATGTAAATCAATTAGGAGTTTGTAGAGTAAGGCACCAACCAGACTTCCCAGTGTCGGAGCTACAATGGGGACCCACCACCAGTGATCCGCAGCCCTAGAAGAAAAGACAGAACAGGTTTTTGGTGAAACACATTGGACCAGAATTTTTGTTTTGCTGCCATAGTCTACCCTGGAGAAGCTAGCAAGCTTCAGGGGGTAGCCGAGTTAGTCTGTACAGGTAAACTGAAAAAACAACAAATAGTCTGGTAGCGCTTTATATACTAACAAAACATGTAGATGGTATCATGAGCTTTCGTGGGCACAACCCACTTCTTCAGATGACCAGAGTGTTGGATGTCTAGGACCAAAATAAATAGAGGAGTCAGGAGGGGAGGTGGAAGAAGGGGAAAATTGGGAGAGGCGGAACAAGATCTTCAAGTGACTGTTTTGTTACAATCCAATTACAGGAGCCAAATACACAGGGAAGGACTGGAGCTTCAGCTCATTCTCAAGTTCAATTTTCACACCTCTGGATTAAACAAAGATACTGGATGGTTAGGTCATTACCTACTATCAAACAATGAGGGCGACAATGGTTCTTTGTCTTTGAAGAATCTCATGATACCATCTAGATCAGAGGTTCCCAAACTTTTCGGCATCACGCCCCCTTTTTGATTTTTGAAAACCCCTCACACACACACACACACACACACACACACACACACACACACACACACACACACACACACACACACACACACACACACACACACACACACACACAACAGCAAAACTTGAGAAAAAAAAGGACTGACCGGGGCAGCCAAACTTGATGGGGAGGGAGCTGGGTTGCCTCGCGCCCCGGAATTTCTTCAGGCCCCCCAGTTTGGGAATCCATGATCTAGATGTTTCAGCAGTCTTTAAGTGTTTCCTGACTCTTTGTTGTTTGCTAATTAATGGTTCTTATCTGCCCCCTTTGACTATCTAGTCTTTAGGTGCTTATGGACTCTTCTTTCCCTTGATATTTTTTACCCACTGCCTTTTCTTGTTCCCCCCTCCCGATTTTCCCTTCTTCCCCCCCCCTCCCCTATTTATTTTGGTCCTAGACATCCAACACTCCAGTCATCTGAAGAAGTGGACTGTGCCCACGAAAGCTCATGATACCATCTATGTGTTTTGTTAGTCTATAAAGTGCTACCAGACTATTTGTTGTTTTTTCAGTTTACCTGGAGAAGCTAAGTTTGTCTTGGATACAGAGTTGAATTCTATTGTAGCAAAGTTATTTTTCCTCACAGAAAGTGTTCATTCTGGAGCAAGGTGAGCTATGATATTATTTTCCTCATTTATAGAGCTTTCTGTCTGAGGATCTCAAAGACTATGAGGGTTTGATCCAAAAATCAGTGAGAAGATCCTCCAGGATTTCAGTGGACTTTGGATCAGACCCTAAGGGTACGTCTACACTTGCTCCCTAGTTCAAACTAGGGATGCAAATGTAGGCGACCGAAATTGCTAATGAAGCAGGGATTTAAATATCTCGCGCTTCATAAGCATGATCTCGCCGGCACGTTACTCTGCTCAACAGCTGTTTCGAAAGTGAAAGTGCGCGCTGGGATGCATTAGTTCGAACCAAACCCCTTGGTTCGGACTAACGTTACTCCTCAAAACTTAAATCCCCGCTTCATTAGCAATTTTGGTCACCTACATTTGCACCCCTAGTTCGAACTAGGGAGCAAGTGTAGACGTACCCTAGATGAATTAAGGCTCAGAACAGTGTCTGAGGTAGCAAGTATTATCAACATTTTACAGATGGGACCTCAAAGAGAGAAGATAAAATACTTTCCCTGAGGTCACACCTGTTTCAGCGTAAGGAGCAGAACCGAGGTCTGAGTCCTTTGCTTAACCGCACGTCCAACTTTGCTCTAAGGGCAATTGCAATCTGCATGCTTCCAGACACTGAAACAATGTGTGGCTGTCACTGAATGGCATGTGTCTATTCCCACATCCACTACAAGGAGATCCCAATGCTGTTGAAATGGGATTTGATTCTCTAATGGTTCCATTTTAAAATATGTTAGACAAAGCAGCCAAGATTCAACCTATAGTCTGCGCCAGCCGAGCAGACTGCTAGATGGCTATTGTGGCATATGAAAGAGCAGCATTCATTCTCCATGGAGCAGAGAACTAACCTGTGTGCTCGGAGATTAGTTTCTCCCTTACAGGGCTTTTAAAGAAGGGGCAATTGATTTTATTTTGTATTAACACATCTTTTGGGTCACACAGTTATGATCTGTACAGTGTCAAAGGAAAGATGGAGACTTACTGAAAAACTTCAATTCCCCAGCCTGCCATTGCAGTAAAGATCCTTGGAGGAAGGTCCCTGGAGGGGTTTATTGCGTATCCAGTGTTAAGTCCCATGGCCATGCCGATCGCTAACACCAGGAGCCCAGTGATCACAGGCTCCGTGCCCTTTAGGGCTCCATTGTTCTTCTTGTCGTAGATGGCAAGAATGCACAACATGAGCACCGCTGTGGCGAGGAACTGCGGGATTGGGAGAAAGCACAGATCAGTAGAGAAGTGCATCACAGGGCCAGAAAGAGCTGGACCATGTGAATGGAGCAGAGTCAGGAATCAAGCCTGCGACAAAGCAAATCTCCAGGTAATCTCATCAGGACAACTAGCCTACAGCGACTTCTTGATTCGCCATGCCCTTCATTAACTGTAGGGGCCAGCCAGCAGCTCAACTTGCCTGCTTTTGCCTGCACCTGCCTTAAACTCCTCCTTGCCTGATCCCATGTCCACTCCAGTTCCTACCCTCTAGTTTGACCCTTGGCTTTGGCGCTGGATTAGGCCCACTCCAGTCACTAAGATAGACCACGCTCCTCCTGGTTGACTGACCATTTGGAAAGGTGCATTATCGATGGAATGATGGGTTGTGACGCATTCCACCCCCAGGTCACCATTTTGAATCTGGCCAAGGTTGGGAGTAATCAGAAGTTGTTAGTATCTGGTCACAGCCAGCTTGTGCGAAATAAACAAGGGGTCTTGGCCCCATTCCCAATGAGTGTGCCCACTGCTCAGTAGCCACTAACATCATTCTACACGTGTAAGTCTGTCTGTATCAACTATTGTTCATGTCCCTACACCTTTAAACCCAAGTGCCTTAGTCATTCTGGTAAACTCATGGGGCAGGTGCTCAAGGAAGCCATTCTGAAACACGTGGAGGAGAGGAAGGTGATCAGAAACAGTCAAAATCAATTCACCAAAGGCAAGTCATGCCTGAGCAACCTGAGTGCCTTCTATGTTTGAGATAATTGGCTCTGTGGATATGGGGAAGGCAGTGGATGTGATGTATCTTGATTTTAGCAAAATGTATACAGTCTCCCACAGTATTCTTGCCAGCAAGTAAAAGTATGGCTTGGATGAATGGACTATAAGGTGAAAAGAGAGCTGCTTAGATCACCAGGCTCAATGTGTAGTGATCAACAGCTCAGTGTCTAGTTGGCAGCCAGCATCAAGCTGAGTGCCCTGGGGTGAGTCATGGGGCGGGCTTTGATCAACGTCTTCATTAATGACCTGGAGGAGGGGATGGGTTGCACCCTCAATAAGTTTGCAGGTGACACAAAACTGGGGGGAGAGGTAAATACACTGGAAGGTGGAGATAAGGTCCAGAGTCACCAGACTAATTGGAGGGTTGGGCCAAAAGAAATCAACAAGGACAAGTGCAGAGGGAGGGAAGAATCCTAAGCACTACTATAGGCTTGGGACTGATTGGCTAAGTGGCAGTTCTGCAGAAAAGGACCTGGAGATTACAGTGAAGCTGTATACAAGTCAACCTTGTGCCCTTCTTGCCAAGAATGCTAAAGGCATGTTGGGCTGTATTACTAAGAGCATGGTCAGCAGATTGAGTGATGTGATTCTTCCCCTTTATTGGGCACTGGTTGAGGCCACATCTGGAGTATTGTGTCCAGTTCTGGGCCCCCACTACAGAAAGGATTTGGACAAATTGGAGAGAGTCTAGTGGAAGACAACAAAAATGATCAGGGGGCTGAGGCACACAGTTGAGAGGCTGAGAGAACTGGGCTTATTTAGTCTGCAGAAGAGAAGAGAGAGGGGGGATTTGACAGCAGCCTTCAACTACCTGGTGGGTTCTAAAAAGATAGAGCTAGGCCGTTCTCAATGGTGGGAGATGACAGAACAAGGAGCAATGGTTTCAAGTTGCAGTGGGGGAGGTCTAGGTTGGATATTAGTGGAAACTATTTCCCTTGGAGGGTGGGGAAGCACTGGGATGGGTTACCTTTGGAAGTGGTGAAAGCTCCATCCCTAGAGATTTTTAAGTTCCAGCTTGACAAAGCCCTGGCTGGGATGACTTAGTTGGGGTTGATCCTGCTTTGAACAGGGGGTTGGACTAGATGACCTCCTGAGGTCTCTTCCAACCCTAATCTTCTATGATTCTGAGTCCACTTGTAAAGGACTCAGAAGGAGCCATAAAAACCTGTAACCATGAGACCAAACACCTTTTCTAGATGTAAAAATAACATAACTTTCAAGTCCATCACTTCAGCCTCTTCCTAGAGTAAGACCAGAGGATGTACACCCAGTTGGGAAGCTGTGAGTCCCCACTTTCTGATGGGAAAAAAAAGCTCTTATTTCTAGCCCTGCATGAGCATCCCAGCCATGATGGGCTAGGATTCAATGGGAGATGGCTGCATTTGTCCCTCCCCTCTTTGTGAGACTTTGTCCAGAGATAGTACGGTTCTGCCTTTTGCGGCCGTTTCATACACATGTCAGTGAGAGCTGAAGAGTTGTAGCTGGTGGGAGCTCTCATGGCCATCTATCTTCTGCAGCAGTGACATACTCCACTTTGCCTAAAAGAGAATAAATCTGCGCGACCACCTGGAGATGTCCCTGTGCTACCTACCACGGCCACTAGAACTTCAGCAGGACAGAACCCAGACCCTCCTATCTCAAAGGCACAGTGGGGAGAAAGGAGGAGATTGTAACTACAAGCTACGGGATGAAGCCAAGAATAGCGCAGAGACATTTCGTATTAGCCCGGATGACACATTAAGAACAAGTAGGGAGCTGGAGGGAATTGGTCCTACATTGGCTGGAAAATGAGTTAAAGGACCCAGCAGGTCCCTCCTAAATCCGGCCGGCCCCTGGAGAAGAAGGAGCAGGTTTGGCCCCAAAATGACAGACCTTGCAGAGATCAGTGGAGGCTCTGGTTGCCTCGCCTCCCAGCTCCTGCTGACAGGACAGTCCTGCCTAGAACTGTGCACACATGAACTCTGGGCCCATGACCCTACACAGAGGAAGGTTCCACAGCACCACAGGCCAGATCTCTGCAGTAAGTAACCCAAAGGCCCTGCAAGATGGATGACATGACAATGCCACCTCCACCCCCGGCCTTCGGTCCCTCCATCAGGCAGGGGCTCGTACCCTACAATGCTCTCGGGAATGCAAGAGGGGGCAACTTGCACTGTGAAGTGGCTTCCCCACTGCTGTCCCAAACAGGTCAGGTTTGCCTGGATCCCTGCCCAGAGAACCAGGGGAAGGGTTTGTAAGGTCATGCCGATGGCTCGACAGCTGAACCGTGCTCCAAAGCAAGAGTATTTGGGTTGTGAAGCAGGCTTGCGATTCTCACTCCTGGGAGAGGCATTCACCCGGGGGATCCCCTGGATTGCAACGAAACTCACAGAGCCTCACCAGCCAGGTCCTGGCAGGGCAGAGGCCTCTGCCTTGAATGAGAAGGTTGGCCACTAGTTCTGGCCATGGCCCAGTGGAGATGCTGTGCCCACACAGAGCAGGAAAACAGCGACCCATGTGATGGGCCTGATGAACCCCAAAGAGGCCTCTGCACCCAGCTCTACAGGACAGGAATTTTAGCCTCTTTTGGAAAGAAACCGATAGAGGCTATTCAGCAAGAAGCCTGGAGCGGGTGGACAAAGCAACTGGTAGCAGAAAGTGGAACAATAGAGGAACATTGTTTTCAAGGATTCCGCATGCCAGCCAGCTGAGAGCAGGACTGCGACAGCGCACCCCAGTGGAGACGGTGCGACGGTAATTTCATCACAATAGAGACCAGCTGAAGGGAAGGAACGATGTTCTGCAGCTCAGTCTATGAACAGAGGGATAAAGGCCGTTAGGACCGGATCCCGAGAAGTGCTCCTGTAACGCCCATTGACTCAAGCAGGGCCGGAGCCCTCAGGTGATCCTAAAAACAGTCACCCTTCCTGAGCACATCTCTGCCCTCCCTGCCAGCAGGGGAGGATTTCCTCGCCATGCCGGAGTAGAGGGCTTCATGCAACCAAGCAGCAGCCCTGACTGCCAGCATGAGCAAAACCAAACCACCAATATTCCCACAGCCGGAAGCCACTGCTTCAGGAGCCACAGGCTAAAAGAACGAAGAGTGGGAAAGGGGAGAGCTGATCCTCCAGACTTCTCCACACCTGGAAGACTCAGGGTCTGGCACCTAGTTCTCCCTATGCTGTTCCTCCATGGGGCTGAAGCCATAAGATCAAACTTTTCCCAACATCTCTTCACCAGCCTATTCGGAGCTGGCTCAGAGACCCCTCCATGATGCACAGGAGAGAAGCCCCATCTGCCTGCCCTCTCTACCGCAGGGCGTAAGAGGGTACTGATGCTCTCCTAACCAAGGTACATTTCAGCAGTAATTCTTTGGACCATGAAAATAATTTTGGAAAGAAAACAAACAAAAAGCTGTAAAGAGTTTGAAATATTCCCAGTAGCAACCATGTGCCTTGCAGAGCAGTCGTCTAATGGAACATAAGAACATAAGAAAGGCAATAATGTGTCAAACCAAAGGTCCATCCAGCCCAGTATCCTGTCGGCCGACAATGGTCAATACCAGACACCCCAGAGGGAGTGAACACATCCGGCAATTATCACGTTATCCCTCCCCTGTCACCCATTTACAGGCAGAGGCTAGGGACACCATTCCTACCCATCCTGGCTAATAGCCATTGATGGACCTAACCTCCATGAATCTAACTAGCTCTTTTTTGAACCCTGTTAAAGTCCTGGTCTTCACCACATCCTCTGGCAAGGAGTTCCACAGGTTGACTGTGCACTGAGTGAAGAAAAACAGACAAATGCGCTTTGAACTTCAGTGCTGATCATTCTCTTCCCCATACTAAGCCTAGGTCAAAACTAGCGCCAAAAGTCTAAGATCTACATCGCAAGGGGTTGATGGGAGAAACTCTTCCATCAATTTCTCTTACGCTTCTCACCAGGGGCAGAGTATGGGGGTCGATTGCAAAGTGATCTGTGATCGATTAGGCAGGTCTTGACTAGACCAGCTAAATTGACCGCCAGTAAATCGATCTCGGAGCGTGGCTTCCCGCTGTAGTGTAGCTGTAGCCTAAGATTCCAGACACCCTCCTCTGCACTCAGTGTATGTACACCTATCTGCCTGTTAAGCCACAGTCCCACAGCTGGTCACCTTTAAATTCACTCCGCTGTGCTGCAGCCAAATGTCCTCCACTGTACGCTCATCAGGGCAGTTGATGAGCGTATTCCTGCTGCTGAACAGTCACAGTGCTCTGCCTTAAGCCTGCAACAGCACCCCGTCACCACGCCAAGGACCCCACTGCTGTGCTCCAGACACCCCAGTGACAAGGCAGAGAAATCCTGGGCACTGACCTCATCCACAAAGCCCCCCAGCAGAGTCATATACGGAGCAGGGTAGGTGGCGAAGATCCCGGCTGTGCCATTAGGTCCCACCACATAGAAATTGCCTCCGGAGTAGTCACACAGTGCATCTAGGAGAAAGGGAAGGCAGGGGGGTTAGTGCAGGTCCGCACTGCGGCCCTCACGCTGGCGTGGTGAGCAAGGCTATGATTTGATCACGGGTACTTCTTGCCCACGGGTCAAGGGCAAGAAACAAAAAATCACCGCCTCTGACCTGTCCACAACCTAGATTGATTTAGGGGGAGAGAGGAGCTGTGGAGGGGGGCACATGACACCAGTGGCAGGGGGGGCCAGCAGCTGCGTTGGCCACTACCGGGGGGAGCTCTGCGGAGGGGCAATGGGCTTCTCTGGCTCCAGGCGCTCCCAAGACCACTGTTGAGTGGCCCCTGAGACCTGCTGCATCCGCCGCTGCTCAGGTAGCCCCTGCTGCCAACCTGCGGCGCTACCAGAGCAGCGGCGGCGGGTGCAGCAGGCCCCAGGGCCAAGGCAGCAGCAGCTGGCAGCGGGACCAACTGCTTGGTGACCCTGGAGTCAGCCACGCTGGCTGCTGCGGAAGTCATGGAAGCTGCAGGAGGTCATGGGGCCCTCAGGAGGAGAGAGAGCAGGAGGATCGCTCCCTGCCTGAACGCAAAGGCTGGCTGCCCTCAGGAGAGACACACGCCAGAGGGGAGAGAGCCGTGGCCAGGCAGCCACACCTATTCCAGAGACGTCAGCTCCTTGATCTTTGCCCAGAGGAGTCAGCTCCCTAAGACTTCGCCCAGAGGAGTTTTATTATGGCCACAGGCTTCCAGCCCCTCATGTGCCTCGGATGTGGACTGCGCAGGTGTGGCTGAGGAAAGCACCGGGGCTTCTTGGGGAAAACAGAGGCGCCTTCTCTGCTCCCGCACAGGCTCTTCCAACAGGCCTTGAGCTGGCTTTTAGCAGCTCTCCCTCCTGGGCACTGCTGGCAGTAAAATAAATGCCAATTCCTTCAGTGCGGCTGTGCCTGCCGGTCCCAGGGGAGGTCAGCGGCAGCTGGATCCAGGCCTCCCCACAACAACCCCAGGCTTGTGACTCGTAGCAGGCCTGCCTACAATGTACTACGTGTGGGGGAAGGGGACACTTCCAGACCTTTGAAAGCACCAGCTGGCTCGGAATGCAGCTGCCTAACCACGGGGCAGCTTTATGCCATGGGGCTCTCCAGCAAACGCACTCCAGGCTATTGGCTGCAATCAAGACGGCTGTATGGGGATGGCTTCAGTGCAGTGTAACATCTGGGGACGGCTCTAGGAAATCTGGGTGATGGGTGTTGGTCGCATGATCCAGTGTAAATGCGGAAACCACAGATTAAGTCCGAGGGTTCAACACTGCCTCACTTGGGGTCTCAAATGAGCAGAGACGCTCGAGCCCTAGGTTAAGAAATCCAGGGCCTGCTAACTCCGGATCTACCAGCCCTGGGCTTACATTGCAGTGTAGACACATCTAATCTAGCTAGCCAAGAAACGTCCCTCTCCCCCAAGACACAACAATAGATGAGGGAGCAGAGGACTCACTTAATGGTCCCAAAGCTTAGCTGTCTGCATGCGACTAACAAGCATTGTCAGCTGAGAACGCTGGAATTTGCTCCTGCAGGTCACCTGAATAAACCCAAATCTATTGGCCTTATAGCCACAGTGCAAAGCCCATCTCTCTTGTCATGGGCTTGGCGGGAGAGGAGAGCACTGAGTTTCCTATTCAGGTGTGACAAGAGATCCCAGGGCAGATAAGAGCGCTCACCTATCTATCTAATATAGACGAGCTTAACAATGTGGTTTCCACCAGGGACCCAATTCACACTCTTAGCTTTGCAGGAACCGAATCGCTGCAGTGTGAACCCCAGGATTCACATCCCTCGCTGGGAGCAGCATCTCCTTTGTGAGGACCAGCACGTGAACCAACCCATCCCCAGCAATTACGGAAAGCAACCGTACCATAGTACATGCAGAACATTAGGAAGGCTGCTATGAAGGAGCCCAGGAATTGGCCAATGATGTACACTGGCAGCTTTCTCCAGGGAAGATTTCCGAAGACGCAGTGGGTGAACGTGATGGCAGCATTCAGGTGAGCTCCTGTTTAAAAACATGCATACCTGTGGACAAGCTCAGACACACGTATATATATTACGTCTCCCTTATAAATATCACATCCATGCCAGCACAACAGTTCTGAGGCCCCATAGTTGATGGTCAACACTTGCTCCCAAAACACCAAGTGCTAAGAGTTCAGTGGCTTATCTCCATTGCAGACAAGTCCCTCATATGCAGGAGCAGGTGAGCTGTTCCATGCAGGAGATCACAGGGGTGCCACTAGCAGGAGGTGTTGTCTTTTACACCTGCAGAGAGCAAGCGGAAAATGCTACCATTCCGGATTCCCGCATCCCAGCTCGCGTGCTGCCAGTGAGTTAGTTCATTGCTCCATCCCATGCTCAGGGGAGCATGAGATGTTTTCCTAGGAATCCCAGGTGCTCAGCTGGCCTTTATTTCCAGCCCAGCGAGTGCAGCAGGGAACAAACCTAAGGCTCTGGGCTCACTGGTTTATGGTTCTCCTGAACCTTGCATAACAAATCACAGCAGTAGCGTTTACACCCATGTGCTGTTGCTCTCCCACAGGTGTAAAAGACACCACCAGGTGCAGGTTAAGAGTAAATCAGGCCCCATCACAGCTACAATGGTTAAACCTTTCTGCTCTAGAGTTTATGTGCTGTTCCAAGTTGAGCAATGACAAACACCAAGGGCCTGACCCTAAGCCAGGCAGGGCAGAGTAATCTTCCCCTAAAGTCAGCGGGAGCTGCAGATTCTCAGCACCTCTAAAGTCAGGCCCCATGTCTAGTTTGAAAGTAAAAGGTTGAGGTACAGAGAGAGCGTGACAAACCTTTGGATTCCCCAGTGACCCCTATAACTGAAGAGCTGAGTAGCAAAGCCAAAAGGACGAGAACACACTATCAATAACCTGCCAGAAACTGAAGAACATAACATAAGAACGGCCAGACTGAGTCAGACCAAAGGTCCATCTCACCCAGTGTCCTGTCTGCCGACAGAGGCCAGTGCCAGATGCCCCAGAAGGAGGGAACAGAACAGGTAGTCCTTACATGATCCCTCCCCTGTCACCCATCTCCAGATAAACAGAAGCTAGGGACACCATCCCTACCCATCCTGGCTAAGAGCCATTGATGGGCCTAACCTCCATGAATCTATCTAGCTCTTTTTTTAAACCCTATTATATCCTAGTCTTCACAACATCCTCTGGCAAGGAGTTCCACAGGGTGACTGTGCACTGCATGAAGAGAAACTTCCTTTTGTTTCTTTTAAACCTGCTATCAGTTTCATTTGGTGACCCCTACCTAGTTCTTATATTATGGGAACAAGTAAATAACTTTTCCTTATTCGCTTTTTCCACATTAGTCATGATTTTATGGACCTCTATCATGTTCCCCCTTAGTCTCTTCTTTTCTAAGCTGAAAAGTGCCAGTCTTTTTAGTCTCTCTTCATATGGGACCCATTCCAAACCCTTAATTATTTTTGTTGCCCTTCTCTGAACCTTTTCCAATGCCAAGATATCTTTTTGGAAATGAGGCGACCACATCTGTACACAGTATTCAAGGTGTGAGCTTCCCATGGTTTTATATAGAGATCTTCAGCTTAGCTCTGGGAGGTGGCCTGCTTTGGGGGATGTGTCTCACAGTTATTAATCATTACTTTGATTACAATTACACTAAAGAAAGGGGGCAGGGCAGATCCAGTCTCGGTCCAAGGAGCTCACAGTCTAAGAATGGATTTATTTCAGCCTCTTGTTTTCCTAAGGCAGCGATAGCTGTTCTTGCTCACAAGAGCAGAAAGCGGTGGACTGGCAGGGCCTATGTCTGATCTGTGTTTATACAGCATCAGACACAGTGGGAACCTGATCTCGGTTGGAGCCTGTCCGTACTACAAACCACAAATGATTATCATCATGAGCCTATTCTCCAACCTTTCTGACCAGCTCCTCTTTTCTGTAGGAAAAGACCCAAAAAACACATTTTCCTTACTAAAACCGTTGCATTCGTGAAACGAATGCACACACACCTCTGAGGAGGAAAAGCATCATGCAAAACAAAGACTAAAGGAAGAGATTACTTAGGACCCTAAGGCTATGTCTACACTGGCAGGTTCTTGCACAAGAATGGCCGTTCTTCCGCAGAGCGTCCACACTGCCCACCCGCTCTTGCGCAAGAAGATTTACAGTAAAGCGTGAGAAGAGAGGGCTTTTTGCACAAGAGCTACGCTCTTTTCTAACAAGTGTAAGCTCTCTTGCGCAAGAGGGCAGTGTGGACGCGCAGCAGGGGTTTCTTGCGCAAAAAAGCCCTATGGTTAAAATGGCCATCAGAGCTTTCTTTCGCAAGAAAGCGTCCACACTGCCATGGATGCTCTTGCGCAAAAGCATATGGCCATGTAGACGTGTTCTTGCGCAAGAGTTCTTACACAAGAACCCTTGCGCAAGATGTTCTTGCGCAAGAACCCGCCAGTGTAGACATAGCCTAAGGGTACATCTACACAGCAGTGTTATTTCGGACTAACTGACGTTATTCCGAAATAGCATAGTCCGCGTCTACACTACAAGCCGTTATTTTGACATAATGTCGCGCTGGAGAGCTTCTTACTCTGACTCCTGTGACCCTCATTTTACGAGGAGGCACTAATACATTTCACTGCTGCCCTACTCACCAGAGATGCTGCCGGCTGCATGAATCCCCACAGTGACGCCAATTCCAAATGCCAAGTTGATGCTCAGATATTCTCCATATGCTCCTTTTCCCAGTGTCACCTGGGCAACGCCGCCTATACCGAAGAACTAATGCAGAGAAAAAGAGGACTGCGTGACACCGTTTCCCATAGTGATAGCTGCTCACAGGCAGCACAGCTGAGAGGTCCCCACCCTCTAGAAATTCATCACGGCCCCTTGCCAGGTCATTTCAGAGCACCTTCTTTTCCAAGGGTGTGTCAGTAGGAAGCGAAGGCACCCACCATAGAACAAAGCCTGTACACGAGTGTGTGTGGAAGGAGGGGTGGCATCATTATTAAAATCTAAATGGGGCTACAGTGGGGAGGGAGGAGCAGAGGGAAAAGCCAGGGATCAGCCATTCGAAACAAACAGCCCCAAACCCACCGGAATGGCCTGTGTTCTCATGATCCAAGGGCACAGAATGTGCATTTGGGTGTTCATTGCCGTCATGTTGCATTTGGGAAGCTACCGCTCCCTCATAGTCACGTCCACCTGTGTATGTTTAGACAGACTCCGAGACACAGGAAAGGATCTTGGAACAGATCTGTAAAGTGCCCTCGGTCTGATCTATGGCTATCTATCTCAGCATCTTTATACGTTTGCTGTCGGTGCATTCGATGGAGGATTTCTTTTCAACGTTCCTCCTGTTCGCTGGACCAACTCAAAGCTTTGATGTGTTTGTGCTAAGGCTGCTCAGATATAAATTCGAATCCCAGGTCTGTGACAAATATATTGGCTTAATAAAACTTTGCTTTCTTTTTCCCTGGCTGTTCCCGGGCCCTTGGGAGCTAACAGAGCCCTTTGCAGCCAATGACTCTTTCTATCAACTCTGAGTTTTTATTAGGCCTGCAGTCAACAGAAGTGATCAGGACACGCGTCCTTTGGAGTCACTTGGCAAGACAGCTCTGTTAGTTAGCAGAGGGAGTTGCCAGAAAAAATTGACTTTTATTTATTCTGGACTTATTGTGAGAGATCTCCGTGAATCTCCTTGCCTTTGCTGCAGTGGGCAGTAGCACTACACAGTGACTCACATCAAGGTGCTCAGTGGCTCTCCTGTTCTCAAAGTACCTAGTAAAACAATCACTGCCACACTAGAGCAAACAGTAAAGCAGTTCCCCAAAATTGTTCTCCTTGGCCCCTGAGAATAGCACAAGAAGCAATGGGCTTAAATTGCAGCAAGGGAGGTTTAGGTTGGACATTAGGAAAAACTTCCTTACTGTCAGGGTAGTTCAAACACTGGAATAAGTTGCCTAGGGAGGTTGTGGAATCTCCATAGATGGAGATGTTTAAGAGCAGGTTAGACAGACATCTATCAGGGATGATGTCTAGACAGTACTGGGTCCTGTCATGAGAGCAGGGGACTGGACTTGATGACCTCTTGAGGGTCCTTCCAGTTCCATGAAAGTTCTCTTAGGCTGTGTCTAGACTACACCTCTCTGTCGACAGAGAGATGTAGATTAGGCACGTCGAAATTGATAATAAAGCAGGGATTTAAATATCCCGTGCTTCATTAGCATAAACATGGCCACTGCTTTTTTTTTCAAAATGGAGCTTTTTTGGAAAAAAAAAAAAGGCAGTCTAGACGCGGATCTGTCGAAAATAAACCCTTTTTCGACAGATCCTGTAAACCTCATTTTTTGAGGAATACAGAATCTGTTGAAAAAGTGTTTATTTTTGACAGATCCGCGTCTAGACTTCCGTTTTTGTTTTTGTTTTAAAAGCTCTGTTTCGGAAAAGAAGTGGCGGCCATGTTTATGCTAATGAAGCACGAGATATTTAAATCCGCTTCATTAGCAATTTTGACGTGTCTAATGTACATCTCTCTGTCGACAGAGAGGTGTAGTCTAGACACAGCCTTAGAGGCTCATGCGCTAAGCTCCAGAGCTCTCAGGTTTGGTTCCGCCTATCGGTGTTACGCTTGGGCAATGCAAGACCCTGTTTATACTTAGGTTCCATTTTCTTTATTTTAAAAATTAAAAGAGACTCTATGAAAGAAGATAATGGGTTGCTGAGCTCCTAGTGGCACACTACTTGTGCATATGGCTGGATTTTAATGAGTTAGGCATATGCCGGCGTGGCTTTGCACATGCAATCACCGCCACAGCAAGCCAACAGAAGATCTTTTCTTGCATGCAAACAGCTAGGCAAATGTATAAAGAATCACAGGCATGTGCAGTTCCCCAGCTGTAATTATGTATCTATGTAGTTTAGAGTGTGTCCGTCTGGCTGTGTGTCTGGCTGCAAGTCTGTTTATTCAAGAGCTCCCCCTAAACAGTAAGTGCTGGGGCCACCCAGTTTGGAATACAGCTTCCTCTTCTTCTAACTTAAAGCCAGGTCAGGGTTTGGTTGTGCTAGGACAACTGGAAGCCCCAGGAAAAGGATAGTTTTCCATAACCTGGAAAGAGAAGGGTTGCTGTTCGGAGGGACGTGATATGAGAGTGTCCACCAGAAGCAGTGAGCCCGCAGGGGAAAGCTATCCTGCAGGGTGTCCACTGGGGGCAGCTGTACCAAGGGAGTGGGCAGCAGGGTGGGGGCTCCATCACCTTGCCTGCCAGCACATTGAGTGAGTAGCCCACCTGCCCCAAACCCTGTCCCTTCCCCCTCTCCCAGCCCTTGTGGGAGGGGGAAGAGAACAGGCCCTGGCAGGATGGGGCAGCCCTGAGGGGGTAAGTCTGCTTGTTATTTCTATTACCATAATGTACAGCCAGAACTGCACGGTGCTGGTCACTGTATAAGCCTAACAGAGACAGAGCTTGCAGTCTAAATGCATGCACATCAAATCTGCATGTTGACTTGCTGGAACTCCCCAGAGGAATGGTCATGTTAGCTGCATCTGGACAACACTCACCACAATGGGGACCTGACCCAGGCCGGGCCTTTCGCCATACGTAAGAATAGCAGCTGTATTTTGGCATCTATTAGCAGGCCACGCCTGAGAAAACCCAACACATCTCATGGTAGGATGCCATGAAATACACACACTAAAAGACATTTTGTCGCTATTTAGGAAGAAATCTAGCTGGGACACAGGTACCTTGCTTCTACTGTCAGTCACTGTGTGTGTGAAGTCACACCAAAACCAGGCCTGGTCACGTCAACAAGAGGGGAGATGGTGTATCATCCGGAGATCAACATGTGCAAGGATGATGCAACCATGGGTGCATTCCCAGTTTGCTTTAATTACAGTTATTGCAATTATTAAATAATTTGTCCTATCGTCCGTAGGTTTTTACAAGCACTAAGTAACCCCCAACGTGCCGGGGAGGTGGGCAAATATTGTTCCCACTTTACAGAGAAGATGTTAACAAGTGGCTGTTTGTCAGAGCTGGGATTAGAGGGTGAGCAGTCTGCCCCCCAGCTCTGTGCTTAGATCCTGCCATGTCTCACTGTCCTCGTGGACGAGACACTTCACTTCTCTGCCAGTTTCCCCTGCTACAGAATGGGAATAATAATACTGTCCTGCACCATGTGTGCAGACAGAGAATCAACACGGGCCTCCTTGACATAACCAGCTTTCTGCTAATGATTAGCGGCTGCCTGGTGTCATTTAGCACATGCTTGTTCTTTCGCAGAAGAGAATGAGAACTGTCATTTCATCCCTAGGCTGCTCCATTCTGTCCCGATCTCTTCCTCTGCAACCTTTTGTTTTGTCTCTTTCCCCTTGAAGCATTTTTGATAGTCTCAGAGGGATGGCCACATTAGTCTGTAACTTTAAAACGAGTAGTCCTGTAGTACCTTAGAGATAGATAGATAGATAGATAGATAGTATCATGAGCTTTCAAGGGCACACTCACTTCCTCAGATGAGAGTGGTGTGGGAGGTTCCCCCTTTTTTCTCCACGTACATCTGAGGAAGTGGGTTTTGCCCATGAACGCTCCTGATACTGTTGATATATTTTTGTTAGTCTCTTTTTAGGCTACATCTACACTGCACAGTTATTTCGGAATAAGCTGTTCCGGAATAGTTATTCTGAAATAGCTTATTTCGAAATAACACGTTTATACTGCAGGGAAGCCTCAAAATTAGTCCAAGGCAGTCTTCCCTAATGTAGACGTGCTATCTCAATTTAGAGCCCCAGGAGGAATAGCTTAGAATGGCCCTGGTGAGGGGCTATTTCGAAATAGCAGCAGTGGAGCGTCTACACACGCCTTATTTCGAAATAGCTATTTCGGAATAAGCGTTATTCTTCATAGAATGAGGTTTACAGAAGCTGGAATAAGCCATCCATTATTTTGAAATTATTTCGAAATAACAGAATTGCTGTGTAGACGCTTGCATAGTTATTTCAGAATAACAGCTGTTATTCCGAAATAACTTTGTTGTGTAGACACACCCTTAAGGTGCTACAGGACAACTCATTTTTTAAAGCATTTCGATAGACCTTTAAGACTCCTGCAAAGCTGCCAGACATAACGCAGGTTAAAGATAACCATTAATAGCCTGTCAGTGCTACCAGCACTGAGAGGGGATACAGAATGAGAACAACACACCACTGAACCTGCAGTTCACAAGAGAACTGTATGCATCAGCCACACATTAGCCACGCACACACTTTCACAAGGGGTGTCTCTTCCTTACCATGAGGAGGAATGTCCCCAAGGCTTCCGCCAGCCCCTCCCTCACGGTCCTGTTTTTGATGGTGAGCACTTTCTTAATTCTCTCCCGCATTCTGCTTTCTGGCTTTGGCTTGCAGCAGATGGCGTCCCTGTTGCAAGAGCAGGTTTCATTGCACAGAACTAAGTTACCCTTTGAAACTTCACCTTCCTTTCATTCACAGCTCAGATCATTTGGTTAAAGAGAAACAAACCAATGAAGGAATCGCTAGTCTGAAAGTCCTCTAAAAAAAAAAAAAAAAAAAAAAAAAGCATATGTCTTTGCATTGGGAAATACCAGGGCAATTATGAAGTAAATGACCATAACACAGAGTTGCATTTCTGCAATCAAACAAACAAACTTTGCACCTCCCCATGCCAAGTCTGTTCCCATGGAGATGGAATTATAAACATTCTGCTTACGTTCCTTCAACCTCACTAATTCTTCATAATCTTTAGCACGAGGCACAAACCAATGAACCCCTCATATGAGCAATGTTTTGTATTACACTGATCTGGCTTGTACGAAGGTGCCACTGCTCTTTAATGGCACAGCAATGTGTCTGGGGATACATCTACACTGCAGTTTTTGCGCAAAAACTCGCGGAGCGTCCACACTACCAGCGCATTTTTGCACAAGAAAAAGTACAGTAGATCATCAGAAGACAGGGCTTTTTGTGCAAGAGTTATTCCTCTTTCTTCGAGGAATAAGCCTTTTTGTGCGCAAGAGCTCTTGCGCAAAAAGGCGTGTGTGGATGGACAACAGAGGTTTCTTGCACAAGAAACCCCTATCGGAAAAAGCACAGGTGCTCTGATGGCCATTCTGTGAATGGTAGTCAGAGCTTTCTTGCACAAGAGCGTCCATGGCAATGTGGATGCTCTCTTGCCCAAAAGCACATCTCTTGCACAAAAGTACATGGCAGTGTGGACGCGCTCTTGCGCAAGAACTTTTCCTGGAAGATCTCTTCCGCAAAAAGTTCTTGCGCAAGAAGCCTGCAGTGTAGACGTAGCCAGAGACTGTACTGAAACCAGCTCATGGAGATTTTTCTTTAGCGTCATGGTGCGTCTGCACTGCAGAGCTTAACTCAGAATCAGCTACACAAATTGAGCTATGTCAATTGTGTATCTTATTTCAAAATAGTTATTTTGAAATTGGGAGCGTCTACATAGCACTTATTTCAACATAGAGCACTCTTCCTGCAGTTTCCCTTACTTGCAGTTTCCCTTCCTGCAGACTTCCCTTACTTCTCGTACAATGAGGGTTACAGGAGTCGGAGTAAGAAGTCCTCCAGCATGATAGTATTTTGACACTATTTCGAAATAACTGCCTGCTGTGTAGACGCGGACTAAGTTATTTTGGAATAGTGCTAGTTATTTCAAAATAGTGTTGCAGGGTAGACATACCCTCAGTGGTTTTGGTGCAGGAGCAGAGGAGATCGGGCGCTGCTGTCTCATTCAAGTTCCAAGTGACTCTAGCGGGCAGCAAAGTGACATCTGAAAAATGAAGCAAAGTGAAAAATCTGAGAGTTGCAACTATCTAATAGTTCATTTCAAAGGATGGTTCTATATGAGAACATTTTAGTAAGTCAGTAGTTGGGAGCTCTGCCCTTTGAAGTCATAGAATCATAGACTCACAGAGCTGGAAGAAACCTCAGGAGGTCATCAAGTCCAGCCCCCTGCCCAAGGCAGGACCAATCCCAACTAAATCAACCCAGCCAGGGCTTTGTCAAGCCAAGACTTAAAAACCTCTAGGGATGGAGATTCCACCCCCTTCCTAGGTAACCCATTCCAGTACTTCACCACCCTCCTAGTGAAATAGTTTTTCCTAATATCCAACCTAGACCTCCTCCACTGTAACTTGAGACCTTTGCTCCTTGTTCTGCCATCTGTCACTACTGAGAACAGCCTCTCTCCATCCTCTTTGGAACCTCCCTTCAATAAGCCACTGTCATAAACATCCCCTCAACTTCATCTCCTCCTCTACGTCGCAGGTCTTATCAAATCAATTGTACTATTTTGGAGTTGTTATTTTCTGATTTCAGTTTTTTTCCATTAAAAAAAAATTAATTTCGTCATCATGGGTTTTTTTATCAACATTGTTTGATACATTGACACAATTACATCGCCTTCCTATACATGCATTCAGAATTGGATTGCAATGGGAAAAACGGACTTTACAAAATATCCGATCATGTGAACAAAGCTCTTGCAGATTTACACTATATAGTCACAGTAGCACATCTGAAATTGGTTTAAAGAGGCACGCAGGATTATGACCAAGCTGACATTATTAAACATTTTTGTAGAGGTCCACAAAAGTGGGGAGGGGGGTTACATACATACATACGTGTGTGAGTGTGAGAGAGAGAGAATGGGGAATGTGATGAGCGAGAGAGTGGGGTGTGGGTGTGTCTGGCCCCTGATACTCAGAGCCCCCCCTCCCCTCCCCGCCCCATCATGGGACTGGAGCACAGAAAGTCTACCAGGCTCGGGGGGGGGGGGAATGTGGGGAGTGTCTTTCTCCTCAGTCAGAGGCCACATCAGTGAGGGTTCGTTTGTTTGGTTTGGTTTTTTTGTTTCTCACTTGTGTGTGGCCCCTAACTGATTTTTCTGTGGGTCAGTGGCCCCCCGACCCAAAAAAGGTTCCCCGCCCCTGTTAAGCAGGGCGCACAGCCTGAACGCTTGCTCACACAGCAGCCACTGCTCCTGAGCCAGAATCTGCTGCCGAGACAGGTACCTCCCTGTCCCCTGACCCCAGCTCTGCAGAGACCGGGTACCCCACGGGTTTTGGAGGGGGGCATCTTGACACTAGCTCCCTCCCCTTCCCTAGTCTGCGCAGCATAGCAGAGCAGGAGGTGAGTAGCTGGGCCTGGCCTGCCTGCCACTGCTGTCCTCGTGTGGGGGGAGAGCAGGAATCCACCTTAACACTTTGACACTCTGAGTCCGTCCACTGTCCCACCCACGCTTGGGCAGTCGGTGTACAGAGAGGTCTGCCCTCTCCGTGCAACCCCACAGGCCAGGGAGGTCCTGGTAAAACTAACTCCTGTACAACCACAGTCTTGCATTCTCTCCCATGAGCGTGAGGAGGCTGATCTCTGGGCATAACAAGATCATTGGCTGTGAGTTACCTTGTGGTTTAAACCACAGCTGGTTTCAGGGGGCTGCAGGGCCCAGCCCCTCCACCCCATGACTGACGCCACAGCCTTGCCGTGCTGAGGTCCAAATTCTGGAGGACCCCCCCAGCTCCCCAAGACACACAAAGCCAGTGGTTGAAGCCAGGAGCCTTGTACCCCCTCTCCCCATTCCCACTGGGCCTCTCAAGTTTTTATAGTATGTTGGGGGGGGCCTCAGAAAGAAAAGGGTTGGACACCCCAGTTCCCTGTAAGCCAGGCACTCGTGTGGCTGCTCAGGAGAAATTCATATGCTGCCCAGCTGATTAGCAGAGCACCCACAGCTAGACTTGTGTTGACTGGTGGTGCACATGCACACATGCCCCAGTGCAAAAAAATTATTCCACACATGGATGGGAAAAATCTGCAAGTGGATGGAAAAGCTGAGAGGGGAACATTGTTGGACACTCTTCATGTAAATAATCATAGGGTCTAGACTGAGGTGGGGAACCAGGGGCCGGATGCAGCCCCTGGGGTGCCTAGATCTGGTCCCTGAGGCTTAGGGCCTCCCCCAGCATTGGGGAACCCACGCTGGCACTCCAGCTCCCTTCCCCCCATCTCTCTGCAGCCCCCAGCCCACGACTGATTTTTCTGTGGGTCAGCGGCCCTTGACCCAAAAAAAGGTTCCCCACCTCTGGTCTAGACAGTATAATACAAACACACGGTTATGGTAGCCAATAAGAACAACGATGGAAAAAGCTCACACAAGCATCACAGAATCCCAGCAGCAAGAGATGGAAATCCCCAGTTACCTTGCTACTCTGCCACAGGATGTCACTGCAGATGAGACACCCAACTTTCCATATGCGGCACTACTGCACCGCACAGATGTGACTTTTGGGGTTCTCCCCGACCGATGAGAAGTTCTCTCCTCCTAGCTCTCACCAGCCTAGTCACACATACCAGGTGAGACACCAACAGCCCTTCTAGTTCTCGGTCTCCCCAAATCAGTCTTTCCCAAACCTGTTCCCTTCTAGACAGTGCTTGGTCCTGCCATGAGGGCAGGGGACTGGACTCGATGACCTCTCGAGGTCCCTTCCAGTCCTAGTGTTCTAGGATTCTATGGTTTGTCAGCCCCAATGGTGTGCAACCAATCCCCCAGTGATCAGCTCACAGTGGCACACATGTTCTTGACACCTGCTCGGGGTGCCCCAGACCCCAAAACTGACCCCCCCTTCCAACCCCAGACCCTACCCAGATCCTGACACTGACACCCCCTTCCAGGCCCAGACCCCAACACTCACACCTCTTCCAACCCCAGACCCCAACCCAGTCCCTACCCAGATCCCGACAGTGACACCCCTTCCAACTCCAGACCCCAACCCAGACCCTGAACCTGACACCCTTCCAACCCCAGACCCCAACCCAGACCCTACCCAGATGCCAACACTGACACCCCTTCCAACCCCAGACCCCAACACTCGTATCCCCAGACCCTAAACTACCCAGATCCTGAAAGTGACACCCCCTTCCAATCCTAGACCTTGACACCCACATCCCCCCCCAGGCACAACTCCCTACCCCAGACTGGTATTTTTGACCCAAAAAATCAACACACGATTTGAAAAAGTCAGAGTTTACTGGCAAGGCCACCTCCTACCCCATCGCCCCTTCCAATCCCAGACCCCGATCCTGACACCCCCATCTACCTTAACCCCTCCTCCCAACAACCCCCAATCCCAAAGCCCCTATCCAACTCCTTCCAGCCCCAGACCTCAACACCCACATCCCCACAGACCCTGACCCACCCACATCCCCACAGACCCTGATATCCTCTCTCAACCGCAGAGCCCAACATGCACATCCCCCAAACCCAGCCTCCCCAACCCAGATTCCCGCCCAACACCCCGCCCCGATTGGTATCTTTGACCTGCAAAATCAATCCGAGAATTTAAAAAAAAACAAAAAAAACCCCAAACCCACACACTAGAGGCCAGCTGCCGGTCAGCGGCACTGCAGCCCACGCCCTGCCCGGAGCAAACTGCGTGGCAGTTGCTTTGGTGACATCATAAAGGACAAGCCAGGATGCACTAGGGCCAGCGAGCAGTGCGCCGGCCAGAAACCTGCTTGGTTTTACACACGTCCCCGCCCCAAGTAGGTAGCAATCTGCCTTTATCGCGTCTCAAAGGTTACACCTAGACTGCAAGCCTCTTTTGAAAGAGGCTTTTTCGAAAGAACTGGCCTGGCGTCGCTGACCCACAAAGCAGGGCAGCCCAAGGCCCAGGTTTCTGGGCACATTCACTCAGCATCCGCTCCCGATCCCTTGGTGTGATTCGGAGAAGGCTGGTATCTCGCATGACATCCTGGAGGAAGGAGGAGGGGAAACCTATTACCATTCCTCAGGAGGCCATGTGTGCCAGATCCGGCATGTGCTGGACACAGCAGGAAGCCGCTCTCTCCAGCCCCCCTCCCTCTCCGGTTAAGGTCAAATCTCATACGGTTGATTTCTTACCTCCTATTGGTCATGGCCACACTCTAGTCAATTATAGTGCGGCATGGATACAGCCAGAAGAAAGCCACATCCAGGCCAGACTGGTAGGAAGGTGATGATGGCAAAGTGGGGATTAGAAAGCAGGATGGTGCCTGAAAGAGGGGAAATAGAGAAAGCTGCTCAGAATAGCTTATTGCCACTACATAAAACCATGGTGTGCCCACACCTTGATTACTGTGTACGGATGCGGTCGCCTCATCTCCAAAAAGATCTCTTGGCATTGGAAATGGATCAGACAAGGGCAACAAAAATGACTAGGGGTTTGGAACGGGCCCCATAGCAAGAGAGATTAAAAAGATGGGCACTTTTCAGCTTAGAAAAGAGGAGACTAGGGGGGGATATGATAGAGGTCTATAAAATCATAACTGGTGTAGGAAAATATAAATAAGGAAAAGTTATTTATGTGTTCCCATAATATAAGAACTAGGGGGTCACCAAATGAAATTAATAGGCAGCAGGTTTAAAACAAACAAAAGGAAGGTTTTCTTCATGTAGTGCACAATCAACCTGTGGAACTCCTTGCCAGAGGATGTGGTGAAGGCTAGAACTTTAACAGGGTTCAAAAAAGAGCTAGATAAATTCATGGAGGTTAGGTCCATCAATGGCTATTAGCCAGGATGGGTAGAAATGGTGTCCCTGGCCTCTGTTTGTCTGGAAATGGACAGGAGAGGGATCACGTGAGGATTACCTGTTGTGTTGCCTCCCTTTGGGGCATCTGGCATTGGCCACTGTCGGCAGACAGGACACTGGGCTAGCTGGACCTTTGGTCTGACCCAGCCTGGTCGTTCTTACGTTCTAACAGAAGGGATCACAGAAGGACCTTAGGGAAGCCAATTGGTCTCTTTCTAGGCGAAGGACTGGTGAGGGAAGGTATTTACTGAGAACTGCTCCTCCTCTTATGGGGGAGAACGGTGCCAAGAGTTCCTTGCAGACAGATGCAATCATGCCTGTTGAAAGGTCACAGCACCTGTCATACCCGGCTGTAGCGCACTCTTCAGGATTGAGACAGTGATCCAAGCACTGAAATGCTGGGCTTCCCTCATAATCACACAGCATTAGTCAGATACGAGCGGCCCTGTCACCACTAATCCCGGCACTTGCAGACTCAGCCGTGTTTTCCAACCTGCTTTGCTCTATCTAATCTCACAACGTTTTATTGCAACCGACAAGAGACAACACGTTGTCCGACCCCAGCTCCTCTGCTCTGTAGAGTCCTGGGGAGCTTTCATTTTGCAACAGCTCTTGTTCTTGTCACGAGTGATCCACCCTTTATATGAGAGATGAGTCAGTTCTACTGCAGAGAGGGTGCTTCCATGGTCAGCTTAATGTTTTGTTATCCAAAAGCCTCCTCGCCACCAGTCATTTGTCTTCAGAAGAGGAGGGGCAAATTTCCTGGGTGGGTCTCATGGTTAAGGCACTATAACGTGGGAGAGCTGGATGATTCTAAGTCAGAACCTGCTCCCCTTCCTGCTGGCCTAGTCATTTTCATAGATGGAGGCAGCAGCACGACCACTCCACGAACGTCGGTTCTGGGAGCTACTGACTGCGCACGTCCAATCAGCTATCTGGGCTCTATTCGGCTGCACAGCAAACCTGAAAGCACGTCCTTCCATTAACAGCTGGGTGTGCAGGATGGCAGATCCGGACAGCCGTCCCAGACGAGCTCCCGGCATCATGCCACTTAGCTCATATCGCTCCAGGGAAGAACGTGAGGTATCTGCAGGCATTCAGGCTCCATCTCCCAGGCAGCCCCTTGAGTGTATTTACATGCAGAGGTGAAAGCAAGCAGGTGCGCCCTGGTGCGCAGCTCCGGCAAGAGCTGCTGCAAAAGCCAGCAGGGAGCTATTTAAAGAGCTGGCAGGGACTCGGGTTGCAATGGGACAGGACCTGTAAGAAATTTTAAGATACTTTCACTGCTGTTTACCTGGGTCTCTAAGGCTACGTCTACATTGGCTTGATCTTGTGCAAATACTCTTTAATGCAAGAGTTCTTGCGTTAAAATATTTTGCGCAAGAGAGCATCTACACTGGCATGTGCCTTTGCGCAAAAGATGTGCTTTTGTGCAAGAGCATCCGTGCCAGTGTAGACGCTCTCTTGCGCAAGAAAGCTCCGATGGCCATTTTAGCCATCGGGCTTTCTTGCACAAGAAATTCATGTTGCCTGTCTACACTGGCCTCTTGCGCAAGAACAATTGTGCAAGAGGGCTTATTCCTGAGCGGGAGCATCATCGTTCTTGTGCAAGAAGCACTGATTTCACACATTAGAACGTCAGTGTTCTTGCACAAGAACTCCCCGCCAGTGTAGACAGGCAGCATGTTTTTGCGCAAAAGCGGCCACTTTGGCGCAAGATCGCGCCAATGTAGACACAGCCTAAGGGTATGTCTAGACTACATGGCTCCGTCGACAGAGCCATGTAGATTTGTTTACTGGGCATAGGGAAAATGAAGCGGCGATTTAAATAATCGCCGCTTCATTTAAATTTAAATGGCTGCCGCGCTGTGCCGATCAGCTGTTTGTCAACTAGTCTGGACGCTCCGTGGTCGATATCAAAGGCATTTGTCGACCTCCCCACTAAACCTCATCCCACAATTATTTAAATCGCCACTTCATTTCCCTATGCCAGGTAGCCTAATCTACATGCTTCTGTCGCCAGAGGCATGTAGTCTAGACATACCCTAAATGCCCAATGCATGTGCAAGCAAGGAGCCAGTCAATTGCAATGCCAGTCTTGCAAATCTGGGCAGAGATGGCGTTCACCTTTTCGAGGAGGGGGAAGACCCTATTTGGACACAGACTGGCTAACCTAATGAGGAGGGCTTTAAACTAGGTTCAATGGGGACAGGTAAGCAAAGCCCACAGGTAAGTGGAGAACATGGAGACCTGGGAGATGGGTCAGAAATGGGAGGGAGCCTGGGCTATAATGGCAGAGAGAACGGAGGGTCAGGGCAAAACTGGGAGGCAAGGTCAAATCAGTATCTTAGATGCCTATATACAAATGCGAGAAGTATGGGAAATAAGCAGAAAGAACTGGAAGTGCTAATAAATAAGTACAATTATGACATTGGCATCACAGAAACTTGGTGGGATAATACACACGATTGGAATGTTTGTATGGAAGGATACAGCTTGCTCAGGAAGGATAGACAGGGAAAAAAGGGAGGAGGTGTTGCCTTATATATTAAAAATGAACACACTTGGAGTGAGGTGGAGATGGACATAGGAGACGGAAGTGTTGAGAGTCTCTGGGTTAGGCTATTATCTGTAAACACTTGGAAGGTGGCAAGGTGATAGGGAACAGCCAGCATGGATTTGTAAAGAATAAATCATGTCAAACCAATCTGATAGCTTTCTTTGATCAGATAACGAGTCTTGTGGATAAGGGAGAAGCGGTGGATGTGGTATACCTAGACTTTAGTAAGGCGTTTGATACGGTCTCGCATTATATTCTTATCAATAAACTAGGCAAATACAACTTAGATGGGGCTACTATAAGGTGGGTGCATAACTGGCTGGATAACCGTACTCAGAGAGTAGTTATTAATGGTTCACAATCCTGCTGGAAAGGTATAACAAAAGTATAACAAGTGGGGTTCCGCAGGGGGTCTGTTTTGGGACCGGCTCTCTTCAATATCTTCATCAACGATTTAGATATTGGCATAGAAAGTACGCTTATTAAGTTTGCAGATGATACCAAGCTGGGAGGAGTTGCGACTGCTCTGGAGGATAGGGTCATAATTCAAAATGATCTGGACAAATTGGAGAAATGGTCTGAGGTAAACAGGATGAAGTTTAATAAAGACAAATGTAAAGTGCTCCACTTAGGAAGGAACAATCAGTTTCACACATACAGAATGGGAAGCGACTGTCTAGGAAGGAGTACGGCAGAAAGGGATCTAGGGGTTATAGATGCGGTCGCCTCATCTCCAAAAAGATCTCTTGGCATTGGAAATGGATCAGACAAGGGCAACAAGCTGAATATGAGTCAGCAGTGTGATGCTGTTGCAAAAAAAAGCAAACATGATTCTGGGATGCATTAACAGGTGTGTTGTGAGCAAGACACGAGAAGTCATTCTTCTGCTCTACTCTGTGCTGGTTAGGCCTCAGTTGGAGTATTGTGTCCAGTTCTGGGCACCACATTTCAAGAAAGATGTGGAGAAATTGGAGAGGGGTCCAGAGAAGAGCAACAAGAATGATTAAAGGTCTAGAGAACATGACCTATGAAGGAAGGCTGAAAGAATTGGGTGTGTTTAGTTTAGAAAAGAGAAGACTGAGGGAGGACATGATAGCGGTTTTCAGGTATCTAAAAGGGTGTCATGAGGAGGGAGAAAACTTGTTCATCTTGGCCTCTGAGGATAGAACAAGAAGCAATGGGCTTAAACTGCAGCAAGGGAGGTTTAGGTTGGACATTAGGAAAAAGTTCCTAACTGTCAGGGTAGTCAGACACTGGAATAAATTGCCCAGGGAGGTTGTGGGAATCCCCATCTCTGGAGATATTTAAGAGTAGGTTAGATAAATGTCTATCAGGGATGGTCTAGACAGTATTTGGTCCTGCCATGGGGACAGGGGACTGGACTCGATGACCTCTCGAGGTCCCTTCCAGTCCTAGTATTCTATGATTCTGTGAAATCCTCAAGTGCTGCCACGTGCGTTTGGCTCTTTGTCCAGGAAAAATCCACCTCCTTGATTCCCCTTTAAATGACACCAGGAGCTGGATTTTCAAACCAGAGAAAGTTGCTCCTGAGCTTCTGGCCAGCACTTTCCTAGCACAAGGCTGGCTCCTTGCTTGCACATGCATTGGGCATTTAGAGACCCGTCGCCAAGAGATTAACTAGGCTGTGTCTGAACATGACCGAGGCAGGAGTCTGACTCAGCTAGTCACATCGGAATCCACACCCCTCAGTAAGGCAGCGCCAGTTAGATGTAAAAAATTTAATTGAATAACTTGTGTTGCAGGCTTTAGAGATGGTGCTTGTTTATGCTATATAGAAATGTAAGGGTGTTCTAGACTACAGGGTTTTTTCGGAAAAAGTGGCCTTTTTTTGAAAAATCTTCCCCTGCATCTAGACTGCTGCCGCGTTCTTTCGGTGTAGACGGCTCCTTTTTGCGCAAAAGCCCCTTGTGCAAAAATGGCAGCTCATTAAGCATGCAAATGAGGCACGGCAATATTCACCACTTCGCCTCATTTGCATATTTTCCAAAGCCCAAGCCCCTCTATGGCCTAGGGCCCCCTCAAGTCTAACACCAGCCCCCATGACCCTTTCAAATGGGGTCAGGACCCATGTTAGGCTCTCGAACCACAGTTTGAAAACCGCTGCCTTAGGGGGGTGTTTTATGCAGAACTAGGAGCTCTTGGGTTCTTCCTTAGGGATAAAGGTCCGGTGACTGTGTTCTCTAAGGAAAAAAAGAGGACACCCCCCCACCCCTCACCCGAGGGCCCCCTGCCCCTCAGTGCTGTTGTGGGGTTACTGCAACCTTGCACTGACTCCCTGGCAAGGCTGTTGCCTAGTGCTTGGAACCTGCTGGGGCCCCCTCAGCAGGCTGTTGCCCAGATCCCTAGTGCCCTATAGCGCCCTTATATGATGGACCGCTGCTTCCCTCACCCCACCCCTGCACTGCCTCCCCCCTGCAGGGGGTGGCATCTCCGCTCGCCCCCTCCGCTTCGCACTTTGCTCTAGCAAAGGAGTCGGGATGTCCAGGAGAGGGCTTCAAAAAGGGAGCGTCCCAGTCGAAACAGGCTGTGTGGTCACTCTAGATCGGGGTTGGGCAATAATTTTTGGCCAGGGGCCACTTCAAGCCCTGAAAGGGCGGGGCCAGGATGCTTCCGGGCTTCCCCACCCACAGACCATGTTTGTCCCCCTCCTTTTAGCCCCCTTCCCTTCCCAGTAAGCATCCATGCCCCTGGCAGGGCAGGAAGAGGCTTTGCACGCTCCCCCGTCCACAGGCCAATCAGAGCTTGGGGGCAGGGGAGCGCCCATAGTTTCCTCCACCCTGCTAGGAGCGCACAACACTTTTCTAAGTGCCATGTGCTCCTTGCAGGGGCAGGGTATAGGTGCTCCCCTGCCCCCAAGCTCTGATTGGCCTGTGGGCAGGGAGCGCGTGAAACCTCCTCCCACCTTGCGAGGAGCACACGGCACTTTGAAGTGCCACGCGCTCCTCACAGGGTGGGGGTAGGGCAGAGGAAACATCGTGTGCCCCTTCCGTCCCCAGGCCAATCAGGGCTTGGGGGCAGGGGAGCGTATGAAGCACTTCAAAGTGCTACGTGCTCCTAGCAGGGCGGAGGAAACTTCGTGTGCTCCCCTGGCCCCAAGCCCTGATTGGCTTGGGGGCAGGGGAGCAGCAGGGCCTCTGTGGGCTGGATCAGCCCACTTGGCGAGCCGGATTCGGCCCGCAGAGGCCTTTTTGCCCACCCCTGCTCTAGATGAAGGCTGGTCTGATGATACAGCAGAAGGTCGAATTAAGATACACAACTCCAGCTACGTTACTTAAGTAGCTGGAGTCTATGTATCTTAAATTGTGTTTTTGTGCTGTCCACACAGCAGGAGGTCGACTGGAGCAAACACTCCCATTGGCTTCCATGAGGAGCAGAACTACTGGCGCTGCCAGGGGTGCCCTCTGAGTTCGATTTAGCGGGTCTTTACTAGACCCGCTAAACCAAACCCTGGACTATCGACCGCTGCAGTGTCAATCTTCCATGTAACGAAGATGTGGCCTAGGTACTCTAACAGTGATGGGAACAATACCAACATCCCTAGCATGCTGTGAAGCTATTTGAACAATCATACAGATAATATACAGTCTGAGGGTGGTTGATGTGTAGCCAGCATTCATCTTTAACACACTGGTGCAGCCCGTTGAAACTACAGAGCCAGCCATGAAATGCTCCACTCTGCTCCTGCAGCGTTGGGTCCTAGTGCCCATTCCTCCAGATCTGGTCTCCTCTGGGGCCATACAATAAGGAGCCGATCGGGACTATTTGGGGCAGCCTCCGAGTGCCTGCGACATGGCCAACGCAGCCCTGGGCTGGGCAGATTGGCTGTGTCACACTAGACGCACAGAGGAGCCACTGCATCCTCTAACCCTGGTGATGAGCAATGCCTCTCGTTTTACCTCAGCCATGGAAGGGAAAGAGGAGTAACCACAACTGCTAATGTCCCCGGCACAAGACATGACAAAAAAACAAATCATACGCTGCCGGCAAGCCCCTGCCACTTTGATTTCTTCACTGCCCACCTCCCACCCCAGGGCTGTGGAGGTGAAGGGGGCTTTCTCCCTTGCAGACACTCAAGAGAGTTACGGCCATCCGGCCAGCTGTTTTATCCATGCGATTGGGACATCAGTCACAGGAGCAGAAAAGCGGCACAAGGAATAACAAGTCTCTTCAGATGCTGCATGGTTTGGGGGTGAATCAGGAGAGCAGGGTTCTGTTCCCAGCTCTCCCACCAACTTCCTATGTGGCCCAGGGCAGGGCATTTGCCTAAGAATTGCTGCTGGAACTCAGGAATGGGGATGCCTGTTTTGCAATGGGTGTGGGGACTGCGTTCATAACTGCAGAGCGATCCATGTGGAAGCAGCTACTGAAATATTGGCGTCCGATTGAGGAGGCAGAATGAGAGCAGGGCTCAAAGCAAGGAGTCTACCCGAGGCAAACACCAGCTCCTGTGTTTCATCTTGGGCAAGTCACCTGAAGCTTTGTGTTTCACAGTGTTCCCATCTGTAAAATGGGAAGCATGAGACTGCCCTGTCCATTAGGAGAGCCAACTGCTACTTGTAAAGCGTTCTGGGGCCATCAGACAAAAGGCCCTTTGAGGGGATACTGGCATGTTATTTACATTGCGGAAGAGGTTCATTTATTTTTTTAAAGACAGTTTAGGTTTCTACCTGCAGTTTTGTAGCAGTCTTAGCTATTTCCAACAATGTAATAATTTAATTTTGTTATAGACCCAGAGAAAAAACTTTGTGAGAGCGACACCTATTGCATTCTTGTAAAGTCCTGCCTCCCTGGGAACTGGACATTGGTCAAGTCATTTAAAACTGGGTTAGGGAAAGAGACAGCTTGGAACAATCCTGCGCCGGTTGAGTGAAATAGCATAGATGTGATAAGTTCATCTTGCCCATTTCTATTTTCAGTTATTGCTATTAATATACAGCTTCATCTGAGAAGAGGTGTTAAAGTAGGCATGTGGCCATCCTGTACTTCATTTCTACAGCACCAAAATTATGGATTCATTCATGTTCTGATTTTCAGAGGGGGAGCCATGTGAGTCTGTAACTTTAAAAACAACAAGCAGTCCAGTGGCACCTAGAGACACAAATTTATTAGGCCATGAGCTTTCATGGGTAAAACCCACTTCATCAGATGAGGTAGGTTTTACCCACACAAGCTCATGACCTAATAAATTTGTCTCTAAGGTGCCACAGGACTGCTCTTTAGGTTCTGATTTCATTCATTTTCAGCTCCATGAGGTGGCAGCATTGTACCTAGTATGGCAGAATCACCGTGTCACAATAACACTCGTCATAAAAGTGAAATCAATTCATGACTGCGCACTGTGGGAATACACTGAATATTTCTAAGCAGGGCTGCAGAACAGAGACACGCTGACCCACACTTCTGTACCTTGGACTACTCATATCCCAGAAGGGCTGTAGGCACTAGGCAGACTGTGATTAAGTATCTAAAGCCTTCACAAATCCACAACACAAGCACACTCCAGTTGAGACGCAAGCTCTTGGACTCCTCTCTACCTGATGCTTTCCACAACGACATAGTTGGGAAGTACCTGTGCGGATTGAAAAGGGTCACAAAACTTTGGTCATCATTCCTACAGGGGCTGCCTATGTAGCACCAGGCCCTACTCAGTTCAAAAGAGTTACACTAGAAGTCAAAGCTGCTGAGAGAACTTAACAATGGGCAGTTGGTTACATTGTTTGAATCAGATTATCATCCTTTATACTATAGTTGCATTTAGAGTCCGGACCCAGATCAAGGCCCCATTACTCTCTAGGTCAATATTCATTCTCTGTCTGGAAGAGCTTACAAGCTAAATATGCAAGAGACACCAGGGGAGGGGAAACTGAGGCACAGAGAAGGGAAGTGACATGATCAAGGTCACACACCAGTTCATCAGCAGAACCAGTTCCCTTCTCATGGAAGCCTGCTGCCCCCCATATGTCTAGATGTCCCAAGATTACAAGGGATCAAAACAGAAAGGGGGGGTGCACTTCCAGCTTTGTAAAGGCAGTCCTAAGGGCTGCTATTGAATATGCTCTCACTAGCACCCCTGCTGGCCCTTTACCTGCCACCATCTCACATAGATTTAACACCTTCCTATAGCAGTGCCCCTGCTCCTGACACACCCCTCTCTGGCTGGAGGAGCCTAAATTTAGTCCTTAATTAGCCAAGTCCTTTAGCCCTTAATTTGATCCATCTGACACATGCTGGCTCACCTGCAGTAGCTAACTAGCCCATGAGAGAGAACATTTGCAGCCTGGAGCAACACAGAAGATAATTACTCTGGTTCCTTGTGCAGCCAACCCAGTTCTAGAATGCTCTTTGGGGAAATAAAATATTTGCTGAGCAAAGAAATGCCCTGGGCAGTTGGAAACGCTTTCCTGGGAGTTTCGGAAAGCAGCAGCTCAGCCGCAGGGAGACACCACAGTGGATCATGGGATCTGCAGTCCATACCATGGGGGAAGACAAGCAGGAAGGGCCCCAGGGCAGAGTTCCATGCCAAAGCACAGCACCACCAAGTACAGTATGTTCTCACAGGCGCCCTGCCATCCATTCCCACCTGGGTCTCCCAATAGCACGGTAGTAGCACAAAGTACGTCAGCCAAATCCCTCTTCTGAGGGCTCAGTGTATTAAGTCTCTAGGAAATACAATCTACATGTCAGCCCAAAGGCTTCCCTCTGGGGATTTCCAAAGTCACCCTCAATCCAGACCGTCCGGTTCCTGGTTCCCCCGCCAGTCACATCAGAGCCAGAGAGCTCTGGGAGATCTACTTGGCTTTGGATTTCTCTGGAGGGCTGGTCCCCAAGTCTCCTTCTGGCCAGGTCTCTAGATTCACAGCTGCAGCTTCCTCTCAATTAAGAGATCCCAGGTGCACCCTGGCTCTAGCCAGGATCCACCCAAGTTTCACAGCTCTGGTCTGGTCTCCCCACTTTAGTCCATGGGCCCCATGGCCAACTGGGCTGCATTTTCCTTTTCAAGCTACCTGCCCTCTCTCCTCCCCAGAGTCGGCTAATAGCAGGGTGTTTAACCTGTTGAGGAGGGAGCTCTCTGGTTACCACCTGGCCCCCATCACCAGCTCCTCGATGGCTCCCTTGAACACCTGGTCTAACAGTGTCCTGGCTAGCCCTCCCACACCCATGGTGCCTGACTTCAGTTGCATGAAAATCAATGGGAGTTGGCAGCCATCTTGATGTAGGGGCCCACTCCCTTCCACCTGCAGAGAGGCCAATAGGAAATGGCAGCCATTGTGCAGGCTTCAGCCACTTTGGCCGTCATGAAAGAGGGCAGCCATTTTCGGGGGGGAAAATTCCAGAATCGGCAAGGAGCCAGATTGAAAACATCCCCCAGGTCACGATGCGCCGTAAAACCGGGAGAGGTGGCAACAGTGAGGCCTGTCCTGACACGCCAGTGAGCCCTCTGGCGTCGGGGGTGGGGGGTGGTCTTGGTTATTTGTTTGCTCAGCATGGCGCAAATGGGGCCCGAATGCATCGTTGGGGTCCCTAGGCAGAGCCGTCCGATCCGTAGGATGCACCGGGGCTGCTGCCCCAGGCACTGCACTTTTGGGGGCCCCACGGCGGCTGCCCCAACCATCCTATGGGAAGGACCCAGGGGCCTGGCACGGCAGCAGCAGGGCGTCGTTCCCCCTGCACTCCTCGCACATGCAGCCCAGACACGCTGTGCTTGGTTTCCCCATGGCGGCGGGAAGTGGCGCACCCAGCCCTCGGGCACTCTGCTTCCCACCACTGCAGAGAAGTGGGGCACTGCGGGCCAGAAAAGGGCCACAGGCCAGGGTGGAAGAAGTGGACAGGCCAACCTGTCTCCTGCTGCCCACATAGTAAATGGCGGGGAGGGGGAACTCATGATGCCGCTGCACCAGGTCCCCTGTTATCCCCCTGGCCCCATTGCTCGGGAGGGCAAAGGGGCAGAAGTGGGGCTGGGGCCTGTGGTGGTGCAGTTGCCCCATGCCCTGCAAGCCCTTGGGACAGCCCTGTCCCTAGGTACAATCAATGTCCTAATCACTAGAAATGGAAGCCCGGCCCAAACCCTGTCAGTAGTGTTCAGAATTTGCTTCCTCCTACCCTCTTCACAGACTTGGGCGCCAGGTTTGCATAATGGTTGGTGGTGCCCAGAACAGGTCCACAGCTGATCCCTCTCCTGTCATCCATTCCCAGCCTCTGACAAACAGAGGCTAAGGACACCATTCCTACCCATCCTGGCTAATGGCCATTGACAGACCTAACCTCCATGAATTTATTTAGCTCTTTATTGAACATTCTTATAGTCTTGGTCTTCACAACATCCACTGGCAAGGAGTTCCACAGGTTGACTGTGTGTTGTGTGAAGAAGTAGTACCTTTTGTTTGTTTTAAACCTGCTGCCTATTCATTTCATTGGGTGACCCGTAATGCTTGTGTTATGCCATGGGGTACATAACACTTCTCTCTTCACTTTCTCCACACCAGTCATGATTTTATAAACATCTGTCATATCTGATATGTTCAATATACTGCCAGCCCTAAGCCTTCAAAAATCATGAATCAAGCTCCCAGGATGCAAGAGGTAGACTTAAAAGTCATGACTTTAAATACAGGGGAGCATCTTTATGGTATACTTGTTTCACATTTTCAAACATTCCTCTGCATCCAGGAAGACTAGAAACTTACACATTTTAAAAGCCAAGATTCTCCAGCAATGTCTTGATTCCAGTAGTTAGAGCTTTATCAAAAGATACCATACTTAAGAGAGTCACAATAAAATTGTGAGAGTTGACAACACTGCCTGCTGGCCGACCTTCAGGAAGCCTTTTCACCCTTCCCCGTGCCTCAGTTTCCCCATCTGTAAAAAGGAAAGAGTACCCCCTTTGTACCGTACACTGATCGCTGCGGCACTAAAGCACTATTCAAGAGCCAGGTATTATTACCCTTTTATAAAGCACCTATAGGGCAATCTCCTTTGATTTTTGGCCAGTGTTTCTGGATAGCCCCTTTTCACAGGACTAAAAATTGAATCATCAAAGAGGAAGGAATAAAACACTGTGGGCTGTTGGTCCAGAATCAGCAATGGCCCCGTGTACCTTCTGAGCTGCTCCATGCATATGGACAGTCAATATAAATCACTGCAAATGTATCGCTTAGGCAGTGACCTCGTAAGATATTTTCTTTCTTCTTTGGTATCCACCCAGCATGTGACATAAACCATGCGTGCTGCAAATACCTTTGCCTAAAGCCACTCTGATTGCCTGGAGGGACAGGTGAATTTCACAGTCTGTCTGCTGAAAATTCACAAAATGAAAAAAAAATTAAGAATCCTCCTACGCTTTTATTCACTCAGCTCCCGGGAACATGCCTATTACGAAACTCCCATGATCTTTTTGCTGTAGCCTGGGCATTGCCCTTCCCATAGGGCATCTTAATTAGCACAGCGCTGCTTGGAGCCACACTGGGGCATGGACTGAGCACTGGAGGAAGAACACTCTGAGCCTACCCGGAGCACCCCTTCCTGCACTGGAACAATTCGGATTTGATTTGGAGGTTTCCCAGGCAAACACTAATCAAGAGCAACTGGCCCTGCTTAGCCTATGAAACGTGATATGCGCCCAGGCCAAACTGGAATGGCTGAAAGCAGGAGAGGAGCTGAGGGCTGAAGCAGAGAAGCAGAGAGAGGTCTGCAGTCATAGTAACGTTGTGCTACACATGCAAGTAGGGGCGGTGGGTACGCTAGGCGAGGGAAGGCTTTGCCTTCTCAAACCACCTGCCTGGCCCCGCCCAGACTCCGCCCCCAGAATGCCTGCTGTAGGCGTACTGAGGGCGGAGTATTGCTGCCTCCGAGAGCCTGCCCTTCCAATGCTCCAGGGCTGGGGCCACACGCCACCTGCCCTCCTCATGCTCCAGGCCTGGGAAGGCTGGGACCACGCGCCCTCCTCCCTCCCCATGGTGATGGAGGGGTTGGGGCCGTCGCGCTGCCCGACCTCCCCATTGTGCTGGGGAGCGGCTTGGCTCTCGTGGGGTGGGGCCTGGACAGTGGGGGCGGGGCTGGGGACTCCGCCAGCCCTACCTTCACCCACCACCCACACATAGGTGTAAGAATAAAAGTGTGCCCAGAGTTGCTTTGGCCCCAAGATGTTATTGAAGCTGGAAACATGCTGCATGGGTGAGTCACTGGGAGTATCCATCTATTCCACATACAGAAAACCCCATAAAGGGGCACTCGTATTCCTTGTTCAACCAGCACGTGTTATAACTGCGTGGTCTGTGTAAATGATTAACTGCTGCTCCCTGCGGGGGTTGGATACATTAAATATATGCTCTCAGCTCCACTCCCAACCATGGAAATCTTTCTCCCTTGCCTCCCTTCTCCCCACTTGATTAAAAGACTGTGTCTGAAATTCCTTTCTGCGGGCAATTGGTTTGGAGTGTTTGAAACCCAGGCTCCCTCGCGTACCAAAGCTGCTCTCTGAGGGGGGCTGCAGAGGCATAGAAAGGGTGCAAGGGCCAAATTTGCGCCCCTGGTGCTGCCACCTCCACCGCATGGCGGGGCCCTGAACCTGGCACATGGCTGAGCCCCACCCTGGGAGGAGGGGGGGAGCTTGTACCACATCTTCCCCCGGCCCCTCCAGTTTGGGGCCAGGCCCCTGCACACAATAACCCGCCCGCAGAGATGGAGGAGGGTCGAGCTGGGGGCGGAGAGGTGGGGAGGAGGCTTCCACTGGCGGTGGCGGGCGGAGGAGGAGCAGACGAGACAAGGGATGACGGGGGAGTGGAGGGGGACTAAATTGGTGCTTCCCTAGCATGGAGCCCAGGGGCAACTGCCCCCCCCCGGTCCCCTCTCGCTATGCCACTGGGGGTCTGGAGGGTCTGACCACTCCCTTACTCAAGACTCAGAGCATATGCTGATCAGCGCCGCTGGAAGTCCAGAAAAATGTTCACACTGATGCAGTGAGGGGTGTCAGGTCCAAGGGGATAGACAGCTGGAATCTCAAAGCACCCCCAGCATGGAGAAGCAGGAGGGTGGGAGAGTTTTGCAAGGATCTGAGACAATTGAAGGCCCCCTCTATCCGCTAGTTAGATCAGGGCTGAGAACCTCGGAGCGGGGGGCAGAGGACAAGAATCTGTCTTTGCCTTGGCACTCAGCCTGGGAACAAGGCAAATCTCTGGGGACGTCTACACTGCCCAGAACCACCCACAGCTGCCCCGCGTCAGCTCTCAGGTTCTCAGGGCTCAGGCTGAAGTTGCGGGATGTCTAGACGTTCGTGCTCAGGCTGGAGCCAAGCTCTGGGACCCTCTTCCCACACTGAGTTTCAGACCCCAGACTCCAGCCCGAGGAGCGGCGCTGCGGGACCAACCCAGCAGCACCCCAGCTGCTCTGCCCCAGGCGCCCCAAGAGCAGCTGGGGTGCTGCCGGGTTGGTCCCACCGCGCCAAAGGTCGGCGCTACCAGACCAACCCAGCAGCACTCCAGATGCTCTGCTCCAGGCGTGTCCGATTCAGCCACTGCTGGTCAGTTTCAACAGCGGCTGAATCTGGACGCCTGGGACAGAGCAGCTGGGGCGCTGCCGGGTTGGTCCCCGCAGCGCCGCACCTCAGCGCTGCGGGGACCAACCTGGCAGCACCCCAGCTGCTCTACCCCAGGTGTCCCCAAGTCAGCTGCTGCTGAAACTGATCAGCGGCTGATTCCAGGAAGCCTGGGGCAAAGCAGCTCTGCCTCGGGCTTCCTGTAGTCAGCCGCTGGTCAGTTTCAGCAGCGGCTGAATCGGGGACACCTGGGGTACAATATGTACCAGTTCCGACTTACATACAAATTCAACTTAAGAACAAACCTACAGTCCCTATCTTGTACGTAACCTGGGGACTGCCTGTATTCAACCATCATTTTAGTGCAAAGAAAATTTTTTACTGTTACAGATTACAAAATAATTCAACATAGTTACTGAAAGAGTAATGGAAGCTTTACGAGTTTCTGATTCATATGTACTATGTATGGCAATTATTCAATAAAATGAATCATGTTTGAAGTTGAAATCCTACCAATTTAAAACTTTTCTTTGACTTCCCTTTTGCAAGCACGTTAATAACAAATTCTATGACATATATTTCATTTCTTGAACTTTCCTAGAAGTGTGAACTAGGCAAAATGACTTTGCCCAGTCAACGACTAATAATATCACCCGCTAGTAATGCAGAATCCTGTGTCGCACCTCCTTTCCACACACTGATAGTACTAAGCCAGGCTCTGGGGATTAATTATCTGAAGTTTGTGACTTTGCTGGCGCTGGTGTCTTGTTCAAGACAAGTTTGTGTTTCAAAACCTGCCCCAGCCCTATGCTTATTATCAGCCCCACTAACTAGTAGCGTTTGCGTTCCACGGACTCTGATATGCTTTACTAATGGCACAGACTACGGAGCATTACACCAAGACTGATAGGCAGCCACCTCTGAGGTGCAAAGCAGCCACTGTATAGGAGTGCAAGGCAGCAAAGCCCAGCAATTTAGGACAGGAAGTGAAATGGAGCACTGCGTCAGACAGGCTGATCAACTGCCAGGTGATTCTTGGGGGTAGCTTGGGAAACGCTTGTGTTCTCTTGATCATACAATATGTATATTTTCATTGGGAGTGTTTCATCAAGTCTGATCTTCCCTGAGGTGAATCAGAGTCTCCCTATGACATTAATTTGTCAATCAGCTTCTGTCAGTCCCATCAGTCCACTTCCACAGAGCTCAGCGCCCAGCTGTGGTGTCATGTGGAAGCACTTAGAAGCTCCAACATTTGTTTTGCTGAGTGTCAGTTTTTATTCCCCCTGCCATTTCCAACAGGGGCATATCCTACAGGAACACTGGCAAATCCCTCCTTTAATTCTCTATGCAGGAACACACATCATCCAAACATGGAATCTGTACTTCATCCCTAAGTCCCACACACCCCTGGGAAGGAGCAGGTGCCTTTGTTAAATGGACTGGAATTCTAACCGGTTCACACATAGGCCCTGGTGCAAGGAAGGCTGTAAGGTGATGACTGTGAGAAAGGTAGTCACAAAACGTGTTGGATACATAATTTAATTTGCCAGTCACCCTTACTAGCTTCCTCACTCTCCTTTGGATGCATGTTCTTTAGAAAAAGAACAGACTGGATCATTATAACTTCTGAGTTTTATTAGATAAAATAGTTTTTAAAGCCATTACAAAGTTTCCAAAAACAAAAACAAAGACTTTTCAATGGTCGTGGTTGCAATGTCAAAGACTGGACTTACCATGGGATGTTAAAAATTTTCAAGAGAAAATGAATCAGTTCAATTAATTCAAGGTGTTATCACATTCTTATTATAAAGGCAACCTTTCATCCTACTTCTGGTCTGGTCTGGGCATGTGATATGCTTGTAATGTCACATCTTTAAATATAGATCCTGATCTACTTCTGATTAGTTTTAAACACCAGTGGATTTATGAGATTGCTCTTGGGAATTCATCCAAACAATTGTGAAGTAACCTAATCATCAAAGGCTGTTAATTCTGTTCCAAATTGCCTTGCCCGGGTGAAACTCACAGCCAAGTTTTGTTGCCTATACGTGCACGACTATCACACATTAATTCCAAACCAAACTATTCCAGTGATACTTCTCTGGAATTCCACCTGTCCTGTAAGCTTTTATGTACCTTAACCAAGGGTAGAAAGGACGTGATGTCCCAAATGTGGAGATTTGAGAGCAGGGTGGTAGATGAAAAAGAAGAAAGGGAAAAATCTGCTGAGAACACTGAGGATCACAGAAGGACCTCTGGGAAGAAAATCTGTCTCTTTCTAGAGCTTTACTTGGAATGGCAATGGGAAGACATTTAATGAGTATGGCTCTTACTGTGAAGGGTGAGAAAGGGATGCCAAGAATTCCCCACAGACACATGTGGAAATTACCACTGACATAGTACAGAGAATTTCAACACTACTTGAAAGCAAATGCGCTCTTCAGGGATTCAAGCATTTAAAACAAATGCCCTGTTTTCCTAACTAATCAAACAGCATCAATCAAACAGGAGCTGGCCTGTCACCATTAATCCCTGTTATTGCAGAATCAGTTAGGTTTTCAGATCTTCTTTGCTGTCTCTAGTCTTGTGAAGTTTTATTGCAAGTACATGGCAACTGACAAGAGACAATATGTTACATGATCCCAGATCCTATGCTCTGCAGAGCATATGGGCTGCCACAATTGATTTCTGGAGTTTGATTTAGCAAGTCTAGTTAAAACTTGCTAAACAGAACTCAGAGGGCACCCTTATTGGCACCGATACTCCTGCTTCTGTAAGGAGTAAGAGAAACTCCCATTAGCTTCCCGCTGGGGGGACAGTGGGGAAACTTGAAACAAGGTATGTCAACTCCAGCTATGTAATTAATGTAGTTGGAGTTGCGTATCTTGATTTGACATTCCCTTTTAGTGTAGACCAGCCAGGACCCATTTTGGAATTAAGGGCTGTCCTATTACCTAAAAAAATTTCTTTGCTACCAAGTCACCAGGGCTTGATGAAATGCATCCTAGAATACTCAAGGAGCTGATAGAGGAAGTATCTGAGCCTCTAGCTATCATCTTTGGAAAATCATGGAAGACAGGAGAGATTCCAAAAGATTGGAAAAGGGCAAATATAGTGCCCATCTATAAAAAGGGAAATAAAAACAACCCAGGAAACTACAGACCAGTCAGTTTAACTTCTGTGCCAGGGAAGATAATGAAGCAAGTAATTAAGGAAATCATCTGCAAACACTTGGAAGGTGGTAAGGTGATAGGGAACAGCCAGCATGGATTTGTAAAGAACAAATCATGTCAAACCAATCTGATAGCTTTCTTTGATCGGATAACGAGTCTTGTGGATAAGGGAGAAGCGGTGGACGTGGTATACCTAGACTTTAGTAAGGCATTTGATACAATCTTGCATGATATTCTTATCAATAAACTAGGCAAATACAACTTAGATGGGGATATTATAAGCTGGGTGCATAACTGGCTGAATAACCATTCCCAGAGAGCGACAAGGAGTCCTGTAGCACCTTATAGACTAACAGATGTATTGGATCATAAGCTTTCGTGGGCAAAGACCCACTTGGTCAGATGCAAAGACCCACGAAAGCTTATGCTCATCTGTTAGTTTATAAGGTGCTACAGGACTCCTTGTCGCTTTTCCAGATCCAGACTAACACGGCTACCCCTCTGATACATTCCCAGAGAGTAGTTATTATTGGTTCACAATCCTGCTGGAAACGTATAACGAGTGGGGTTCCACAGGGGTCTGTTTTGGGACCAGTTCTGTTCAATATCTTCATCAACGATTTAGATATCGGCATAGAGAGTAGGCTTATTAAGTTTGCAGATGATACCAAGCTGGGAGGGGTTGCAACGGCTTTGAAGGATAGGGTCATCATTCAAAATGATCTGGACAAATTGGAGAAATGGTCTGAGGTAAACAGGATGAAGTTTAATAAGGACAAATGCAAAGTGTTCCACTTAGGAAGGAACAATCAGTTTCACACATACAGAATGGGAAGCAACTGTCTAGGAAAGAGTACAGCAGAAAGGGATCTAGGGGTTATAGTGGACCACAAGCTAAGTATGAGTCAACAGTGTGACGCTGTTGCAAAAAAAGCAAACATGATTCTGGGCTGCATTAACACGTGTGTTGTGAGCAAGACACGAGAAGTCCTTCTTCCGCTCTACTCTGCGCTGATTAGGCCTCAGTTGGAGTATTGTGTCCAGTTCTGGGCACCACATTTCAAGAAAGATGTGGAGAAATTGGAGAAGGTCCAGAGAAGAGCAACAAGAATTATTAAAGGTCTAGAGAACCTAACCTATGAAGGAAGACTGAAAGAACTGGGCTTGTTTAGTTTGGAAAAGAGAAGATTGAGGGGGGACGTGATAGCGGTTTTCAGGTATCTAAAAGGGTGTCATAAGGAGGAGGGAGAAAACTTGTTCTTTCTGGCCTCTGAGGATAGAACAAGAAGCAGTGGGCTTAAACTGCAGCAAAGGAGGTTTAGGTTGGACATTAGGAAAAAATCATATCTGTCAGGGTGGTTAAACACTGGAATAAATTGCCTATGGAAGTTGTGGAATCTCCATCTCTGGAGATATTTAAGAGTAGGTTAGATAAATGTCTACCAGGGATGGTCTAGACAGTATTTGGTCCTGCCATGAGGGCAGGGGACTGGACTCGATGACCTCTCGAGGTGCCTTCCAGTCCTAGTATTCCATGATTCTATGATTCTATAAGAATCAGTCCAATTTTGACCAAAATTAGCAGAGTGCTTCTAAATACAATTGATAATACACAAAATAGTACTGCTTTGGGAGACATTTAGCACCAAGCGATATATTTTATGCATTTTCACATACTTGCACTAAAGCAGTCATTCCCACCCGTGATCCATGGAGCAGTGGTAGTCCGCGACAGTACTGCAGGGGATCCATGGAAAGTTTAAAAGTAAGATCGGGCCCACCGCGGTAGTTGAAAAATCAATATGCCCCCTCAGAATCTGAGTCTGCGTGTCAGTACACTGTTGCTATGCTCCTCGCTGTCATGGCTGGATGCATCGGAGCACACCAAAACTTCCTTGTGGCACTGGCATTTCCTTGTTGCACAGGTACTCTCACAGACACACTGCACAAAGGTGCGGGAGGCACTCCTGAATGGGGGCAACGCCATCGTGCTAGGAACAAGACATCCCAGGTTATCACCCAATTGTTGTCGACAGGGGACACCTGAAAATATTGAACTAGTGCATGATTCCATCTGGGAGCCACATTTCAGAAAGATGGGGAAAAATTGGAGAGGGTCCAGAGAAGAGCAACAAAAATGATGAAAGGTCTAGAGAACATGAGCTATGAGGGAAGACTGAAGGAACTGAGCTTGTTTAGATTAGAAAAGAGTAGACTGAGAGGGGACATGATAACAATTTTCAAGTATCTAAAAGGGTGTTACAAGGAGGAGGTAGAAAAATTGTTCTCCTTGGCCTCTGAGGATAGGACAAGAAGCAATGGACTTAAAATGCAGCAAGGGAGGTTTAGGTTGAACATTAGGAAAAACTTCCTAACTGTCAGGGTGGTTAAACACTGGAATAAATTGCCAAGGGGTTGTGGAATCTCCATCACTGGAGATATTTAAGAGCAGGTTAGATAGACATTTATCAGGGATGATCTAGATGGTGCTTGGTCTTGCCATGAGGGACTTGATGGCTTCTCGAGGTCCAGTCCTAGTGTTCTATGATTCCATATGACTGACAATTTGCCCATTTCAGGTGCTGCCAGCAGAAGTTCATTGTTGGTGTCTCACTTGTTTTATTCTTCCTAGCAAACAACTTATAGGGCATGTTATCCAGAGGCTCTTGCTTCTTACCACAGTACCATACAGATACCGGCACGGCTGTCTGAAATGCAGCACTCCTCCCAAGGCATTTCAAATCCTCCCCGAGCTCTCAGGGCTCAGCAGTTGTCTTCAGCCGTCTCTTTGTCCCCATGCCACCGAACGCCGAACTGAAGTCACATCCATTGGCAGCATCAACATTTGGCAGCATAATATTAGGACCAATGACCAGGGGGCCAAAGGGGCAACTGCCCTGGGGCCTGGTAATTCAAAAGGGCCCAGAGATCCCGGAGGCCGGAGCCCCAGGCCCTTTAAATCCCCGTCAGAGCCCTGCACGGTGCACTCCAGGCAGCTCTGAGGGCTGGTTGTGGGGGAGGTGCAGCATGGCATGGTCCAGAAGACACTGAGAGTGGGCTGCCCTAGCTCCGCCCCTTCCAGGAGTGCAGAGCCAGCCGCCCCTCACTTGCCCAGGGGCCCCACAAGTCTGTCGGCCCCCCTGCATAACATACATGCCTGTTCCCAGCTTCATAGCCAGTCTGTGCATGGGAGTTCATATCTCCTTTTGGCCAAACACCAATCCTGACATAGAATTCATCCACCCAACGAAAAGAGCAATATCTCGGGCATGTAGAGGCAACATCTTAATCCAAGATCCACATTATCAACCTGGTTACTCTGAGGCTATGTCTACACTCGCGGCTTCTTGCACCAGAAATATGCAAATGAGGCTAAGCGTGGAATATCGCCGCGCCTCATTTGCATACCTAATGAGCCGCCATTTTTGCAGAAGCAGCTCTTGTGCCAGAAGGAGCAGTCTACAGTGCCCCTTCTTGCGCAAGAAAAAACCTCTTGCGCAATGCCATTACACCAATTACTTTTCAGGAAGAATGGCATTGCACAAAAGGTTTTTTCTGGCGCAAGAACCTCTTCTGCAAAAATGGCGACTCATTAGGTATGCAAATGAGGCTCGGCGATATTCCACACTTAGCCTCATTTCCATATTTCTGGCGCAAGAAGGCGCGAGTGTAGACATAGCCTGAGTGTTTGCTGTGAAGGAGCAGCATGCAAGAACGTACATGAATCTGCTCCCTCACGATCTGCCTTGAGTTCCGGTATTGCAAACTGGTGGCCAGACACTGCTCACACCGCTTGTGCAATGTCCTGAAACTCAACCACATGGAGAACCTCACGACCACATGATAATCTCTCTTCACACCTCACAGTCCGGTCACTGAGGAGAAAGTCTGTCACGTTTGATTTATTCTTTGAATGTGAGATCGTCTTCAAGTGTTGCTTTGGCGATGGTATTAGCAGAAGGGGGTTCCAGACTTCTTGCATTTGGACAATCCCCTCCACCCCAGCCCCCATGGGCTCTCTGACCAGATTTGAATGATCCTTCATTTGCATAAAGTGCCACCAAAAACAGCAGTGTGTTGTCATTAACAGAAGTGTTGTGAGCAAGACACAAGAAGTAATTTTTCTGCTCTACTCTGCTCTGATTAGGCCTCAATTGGAGTATGGTGTCCAGTTCAGGGCACCACATTTTAAGAAAGATGTGGAGAAATTGGAGAGGGTCCAGAGAAAAGCAACAAAAATTATGAAAGGCCTAGAAAACATGAGCTATGGGGGAGAATTGAAAGAACTGGGCTTGTTTAGTTTGGAAAAGAGAAGACTGAGGCGGGACATGATAGTACCTAAAAGGGTGTTACAAGGAGGAGGGAGAAAAATTGTTCTCCTTGACCTCTGAGGATAGGACAAGAAGCAATGGGCTTAAATTGCAGCAAAGGTGGTTTAGGTTGGACATTAGGAAAAACTTCCTACCTGTCAGGGTGGTTAAACACAGGAATAAATTGCCTAGGGAGGTTGTGGAATCTCCATCTCTGGAGATATTTAAGAGCAGGTTAGACAGACATTGACCAGGGATGGTCTAGATGGTGCTTGGCCCTGCCGTGAGGGCAGGGGACTGGACTCGATACTTGTCAAGGTCCTTTCCAGCTCTAGTGTTCTACAATTGTATGATTTTCATCTAAGGATAATGTTCACTAGCTGGTCTGATGGTTCCCCTCATTTTCGCACATGCCAGTATCTGTGCCCATCATCTGCAGAAGCATCGTAAGGTCAATAGTAGCTAATGTTGGCTCATCAAATGCTGGTAGCTTGAGCAATGACACATTTTTCTCAAGTCAAGACTACATGCTGCTTTTTTTGGGTCTGTCTCGGACATCCATCCACGTTCAAGAGAGAAAGTAGGGCAGGTGCCAGCTCATATTTTGTCAAACGTTGGACGTCACCATCTCTGGCTTGGACAGTCCCTGTCAGATTGCTGAGTCTTTGACAATCAGGAGTTATTGCTTGTGCTGCCGGCTGCTTCTTTTGTTTGATTATTTTCTTGAGATTACGCCTTTGATAGTCTCCTGCAGGTCTGTCTCCCCCTTCGCAGCCTGCTGGCTACAAACTGCTTTGTTTCCTGTGTGCCATTTCAAGCACAAACCTTCTGCAGTTTCAGGTGGGGCCCCCCGTGCATGCTGTAATGTTCACATGTGGCTCTCTTGTCTGGGCTTGTCCCGGGTGCAGTGTTGAAAGGATTTGCCATTCCTTGAGTCACTGCTCTTAAAATATCTGGGACAGCAGTTTCCTCTTCAGTCATGTGCTTTGCAGCAGTTACTTTGAGGAGATCTGTGGCTGAAGGCTGCCTTTCGGACATTTGTTCCGTCAGATGTGGCGAGACAAGGTGGGTGAGGCGTATCGTTTATTGGACAAACTTCTGTTGGTGAGAGAGACAAACTTTCGAGCCCCACAGAGCTCTTCTCCAGCTGTGGCGTCAGGTAATACCTGGAAAGAGTCTTATCTTTTGTCTAAAGAGATTGGTGCTTCCCACAGTCTTTCTTAAGAGAGAGCTTGTTTGCCAAGTTATGCCATGCACCGCTGAAGGCTCTGACAGTTCAGTACACATACTAGCCCTGAGTATTAGTTGTTAAGCCGTGATATCTATCTAGCCTCTCTTCCTCCAGAAGTCTGGCTTCTGCTACATTTACACAACCCCATCCAGCATAATTCACAGGACCACATTAGAAGTCCAGTAGAATCATCTCTGCAAATGTCTCGGGTCCACAGTTACGTTATCACTTCTCTTTGCTGCCATGTCAGAACATAAGAACATACAGGGTCAGAACAAAGGCCCATCTAGTCTAGTATCCTCTCTTCTGACAGTGGCCAATGCCACATTTCTCCCAGGTAGTCCGTCAGTACCTGGGAGAAATGTGTTAGGGTACGTCTACACTAGCCCCCTAGTTCGAACTAGGGAGGCTAATGAGGAGTAACAGTTAATTCGAACTAAGGGGTTTATCTCGGAATCCCGCTTCTCTGCCGCGTGTAGAGTTACTTCAGGCTAGTCAGTTTCCAAAATGGCGACCGGCCGGGAATATGCTAATCAAGCGCGGGATAGTTAAATCCCGGGCTTCATTAGCAATTTTGGTCGCCCTCATTAGCCTCCCTAGTTCGAACTAGGGGGCTAGTGTAGACGTACCCTTATATAGTTTCCACAGAAGATGAATGTGTCAGAACAGTGTTATCCTTGGGTAATGAGCGATCATGGGCCGGTGGCATGATTGGCTGCTGCTCATGAAGCCTGCCAGTGCATTTCAAATGCTGGGATCAATTCCTAGTTAGGGGTTTTATTATCTACAAAACTTCATAAAAATAGCAGACAGAAAAACCACAGAAGGTGGAAGGTGAGGGGCTGGGGGCAGCCAGTCCTCCGCGCCACCCAGAGTTCGTCGCCACCGCTGTGCCCCCAACTCCCGCCAGCAATTTAAAGGGCCCACAGTAGCAGCAGCGGTGTCTGGGAGCCACAGGCCCCTTTGAATCGCTGGGCCCCAGGGCAACTGCCCCTTTTGCTCCCCTGTTGGCGGGCCTGCCAATCATTCCATTCTACAAATAATGACCAATTTGTTCATGCAGGACGTGGTTCAAGCAAACTCAGATTGTCTTGTGGTTAGATTTTTGCTTTAAATGAAGGCACAAATGGGAAAATGAGAAGATATTTCACATGGGGCGACATATTTCCCATACTGTCCAAAGCAGGACTCATTTGAGCGCACAGTTGTATTATCAATTGCATTTAGAAGGTTTCTGCTAAATTTGGGTACAATTAGACTATAGTACTTTGAGTTATTATGGCCACTCTGGGGGTATGATGATTTTTTAAAAATTGGATTCCCAATCATTTTAAACATTATGGCCTGGTCCACACTAGAGCGGAAGGTCGACCTAAGAGACGCATCTCCCACTTGGTGGAGTCGACGTATCTGAAATTTCCAACCACACAGGGGGATGCCTATGGGAATAAACGCTCCCATCAGCTTCCCTTACTCCTCGTGAGGAGCAGGAGTAGTGGTGCCAACAGGGGGAGGCGGGGTACCCTCTGAGTTCAATTTAGCATGTCTTCGCTAGACCCACTAAATCAAACCCCGGAAGATCAACCGTGGCAGCGTCGATCTTCCATGTAGTGTAGACATGGCCTAAGTGACATAGAAAAGCTGCACCATTTCCAGCATCAGTATCCAGTCCACCCTGGGGATGGCCACCAGAGATGTGCCTAACGTGATAGCATTGAGCATTTTCGAGCTGCTGGATTACCCTAACTCATTAATAAGACCCTTTTTAAAGTCTGGCTGGTAGACAAATAAGAGGATGATAGATTAGCAACAGGTCTCGCTTCTTCTGTTCTCTCCTTGATGAGACAATTATGGGGATATCCTTAAAGATAAGGGTTTTCCAAGACCAAAGTGATGTTTTGTTGTCTAATAGCCCACCTCTTCTTTTTAAGAATGTATTTTGTTGATTAAGAGTGATGGTTCTCGTGGTTACAGCACTGGACTGCGAGTCAGGAGATCTTGGCTTAATTCTGGCATAACTGGGGATCTGATTTATTTGTTTTCATAGATCTAGGCTGCTGCAGCAGCAGCCCCAGTGAATGAACGTTGAAGCTTAGCAGGTATCCCATCATTTCTGGGATTGGGCCCATCTACCAGCTATTTGGGATCCACAAAATAACACATCTTAAAACTGAGAGCTCTGCATGATGGTAGATCTGGAACGACTGGTGTCCTAGCCTTGCTTGCAGCACTGGCACATTTTGTCCAACCAGCAAGAGGAGAGCGTTATTCATTTGTAGGCATTCACTCTCCATCTATAGGGCAGCCAGTAGAGTGTATTTCTAGGGATATTTCAGTGCCAAATTCACATGCAAATAAGAAAATAAGAAGGGCCATACTGGGTCAGACCAAAGGTCCATCTAGCCGAGCATCTTGTCTTCCCAATAGTGGCCAATGCCAGATGCCTCAAAGGGAGTGAACAGAACAGGGAATCATCACGTGATCCCTCTCCTGTCATCCATTTCCAGCCTCTGACAAACAGAGGCTAGAGACACTATTCCTGCCCATCCTGGCTAATAGCCATTGATGGACCTAACCTTCATGAATTTATCTAGTTCTTTTTTGAATGCTGTTAAAGTCCTGGTCTTCACAACATCCTCTGGCAAGGAGTTCCACAGATTGATCGTGCACTGCCTGAAAAAAAATGCTGGTCTACTGAGCCTTGAACTGAAAAACTCCCTGCCGTATCCATTTGGCCATTTGCCTGAGAAAAGTCCACTCCCGCCGCTCATTTTATTGGTATAATTTCAACAGGAAATAGCCTTTTTTGGTATTTCATAGCTGCAGTTTCCCAGCATAATGCTGCACGACCAAGCCAGGGGCCGCCAAGTGATAAACCAGACTGTGTCCAGACACGAAGCCAACGAGAGTCTGTTTAAGCCAGTCAGGTTAGAATACTGCATCCCTCCGTGAGACAGTACCCGTTGGCTTTCATAACGTTTGTTTGAATAAGAGTAGTTAGTAAGTTTGTGAGCTGAGCGCATATTGTTTTCCTATTTACTTTGTGCGTGTGCGTGTCTGTGTCTGTACACGCACGGCAGCTACCTAGACGGATCCAATTATAAATGTACACACGCACATGCCTCCCACGTTGTGCAATGCAGGAGTAGCTGTCACAAGTTATACAGCCTCATCAGGTTTTCACCCACACTTATGTACTTCCTCAAGAGGGAGGGACACTCTGGGGAGTTGCAGGCAGTGGATAAGGGCTGCCCCTCACTATGTGTGTATATGGTCCATTAAAATGGGGGGGGGGGGGTCTGATCTAACTGGAGCTTGCAGGTGCTGCAAGGACGATGACTTACAACATTACATGTGTGAGAAGCATATAATATAGACATGGGCGGCAGGTGGAAGCCCAGCGGGGAAGGCAAGCCCCAGCCCCGCCCCTTCCGCCCAAGGCCCCGCCTCTGGAGCTCACCCCGCCCACCCTCTGCCTGCTCCTTCCTGGCCAAATGGAGAGTCAGGGCTGCCATGCTGCAGCCCCAGCCCCATCCATTCCCAACAGCCGGGGGGGTGGCAGGCTGCTGGGCCAAGACCCCATCCATCCCCAGCAGGGTGGGGAAGCCAGGCTGCCACGCCATGACCCTGTCCCTCCCCAGCGGCCGGGGAAATCCAGTCTGCTGCACCGCGGCCCCAGCCTTCTCCGGTGGCAGCCCCAGCCTTAGGCGGTCTGGTGTCTAGGCAGTTTGGGTCCCAAACGAAAGAATTTGCCGGACTAGGGGAGATCCCCTGCCACCAGCCCCCAAGCCTGTCCCCTGCTGCCAGCAGGCTGCCCTAGCAGACACCCTGCCTAATCCCCCAGCCTCGCTGGGCTGCTCGCCGCGCTGCTGCCAGCTCCCTGGCTGGCATAGGCTCTGGCTCCTGCAGTGGGGCTCTAGCCCTGCTTGCCATGGGCTGACGCAGGGATCCATCCCCAATCTCGCACTCCTGGGGATGCTGTGGGGCTCTGGTCCCACGCTGCTACAGGCGATTGTTGTGGGGCTATGGCCCCGGTCCCATGCTGCCCCCAGCCTGGCTGGCCATCCTGCCCTTAGGTTCCCAAGTTCTCTGGTCCAGTGCTGGGCCATGGATGTTGCCGGACCAGAGAGTGCCAGTTTTCGGAGGTACAACCTGTCCAAAAGGGCATGCTTTTGTAACCACCACCCGGCAGATTTGAACCTGGGACCTCTGGAGCTTAGTATAGGAGCCTCTACCCACTGAGCTAAAAGCCAACTGGCTCCTAGCCCATGCTGTAGAGGTCTCTTGTTCTTAGCTGTTGCTGTGGTCTAGGTGCCACTGAATGGGACAGTGAACCACACTAGGCATGTGGGTTACACTTTGCTAACCCTCCATGCCATGTTAAATAAATTGTAATTATACAGCAAAGCAGCAGCATCAGAGGGGATGCATCAATGCATTAACGAGATGTCATCAGCGGTGCAGGCCTGACAGCTAGTCCCAGGTGAGTTACAGGACGTCTTTGGTACTGCAGAATAAGCTCCCTAAGAAGAAAAAAAAGTCTCTTTCCTAAACCAGAAGCTGAGTATAAAATGCAGGAGGCTCAATTGTTTATGTACGCAGGCAAAGGATAGACAACAGCATGATGTCCAGAAAAAGAGCAGTCAGAGAATGTCCTCCTGCCCCTGCAAAAATTATTGCCCACCCCTGCTTTATAGCCTGAGCTACAAGAACATAAGAATGGCCAGACTGGGTCAGACCAAAGGTCCATCTAGCCCAGTATCTTGTCTTCCTGTGACAGATGCTGCAGAGGGAGTGAACAGAACAGGAATCATCAAGTGATCCCTCTCCTGTCATCCATTCCCAGCCTATGACAAACAGAGGCTAGGGACCCCATCCTGGCTAATAGCCATTGATGGTCCTAACCTCCATGAATTTATCTAGTTCTTTTCTGAACTCTGTTAAAGTCCTGGCCTTCACAACATCCTCTGGCAAGGAGTTCCACAGGTTGACTGTGCGCTGAGTGAAGAAAAACAGACAAATGCACTTTGAACTTCAGTGCTGATCATTCACTTCCCCATACTAAGCCTATGCCAAAACTAGCGCTGAAAGTCTAAGATGTACTTCCTTTAGTTTGTTTTAAACCTGCTACCTATTAATTTCATTTGATGACCCCTGGTTCTTATATTCCTTATGTTATGGGAACAAGTAAATAACTTTTCCTTATTCACTTTCTCCACATTTGTCATTATTTTATGGACCTCTGTCATATCCCCCCTTAGTCTCCTCTTTTCTAAACTGAAAAAATCCCAGTCTTTTAATCTCTCTTGATATGGCACCCATTCCAAACCCCTAAACGTTTTTGTTGCCCTTCTCTGAACCTTTCCCAATGCCAAGATATCTTTTTGGAGATGAGGCAACCACATCTGTACGCAGTATTCAAGGTGTGGGCGTCCCATGGTTTTATAGAGAGGCAATAAGATATTTTCTGTCTTATTCTCTGTCCCCTTTTTAATTATTCCTAACATTCTGTTTGCTTTTTTGACTGCCGCTGCACACGGAGTGGATGTTTTCAGAGAACTCTCCACAATGACTCCAAGATCTCTCTTGAAAGCCAGCTGGCTCTCAGCTAAGGCTCTAGTTAAGTGGTCTCAAGCCACTGCATGGACCAGCGAACCACACCCAGCAGGTTTGGAGGTTACACTAACCCTTGGCCTGCTGCTGCTTGACAGAGGTTTAACTCCTCCCCTTAGCAGCTGGACTGCTCTCACCGAGCCCCTCTCTGGCTGCAAGAGTCTGAGTGCAGCCCTTGATTCATCCTAATCATGTATCCCTTCATTTGGTCTGCCTTGCACATTCTTGCTCACTCTGACATATCTGTGAACTTCAGTGGCCCATGAGAGGAACATTTACAGCCGGGGGCAATGCAGAAGATAATTACCTTTGTATTCCATGCAGCCAATCCAGCTTAGAATGGGTTTTTTTACAGAATGAGGAAAGAAGTCCGTTGTGCAATTGGAAATGCCCCTCTGACAAGGGCTGGGAATTTGGGGGCCGTGGGGAAGCATATTTTTCATTGCAATGGCCTGCACATTCCCTGCAGATGTTTATTGCTCGCTAGCGCCCAGGTTGGTACATGGTTTGCCAGGTGCTCAGGCCGTACTGCAAAGGAAGCCCCTGGGAAGCCTTGCAAATATTATGGGAGTCTCATAACACTCCACAACCGCTCCGCTGCATGGAGAACCCACAGTGTATCCTGGGAGATGTTGTCCAGCCAGGAAGACCAGTCCATACAAGAGAATGGGGGTATAAAGGTCTCGGAACTACAGTTCCCATGAGGACCCACCATAGCTCAAATGCAAAGTAAAATACTCCGTTTCAATTTTCCTGATAGAAAATTCTGTTGTATCTGTTCCTCCTCATTTTGAGCAAATCTCATCTTTGACAGTAAAATAGTTCATTCCAAATCATTAAACCAGCCCTAATTACACCCGTTACTCAGAACAACCTCCAGCACGTTCCGCCCACCACGCTTACAGCTGCAACGTGCTAGCAGCATTTACTAATCGCACCTTCACCCTTTGTCGGCCGTTCCCAACTTGAATCTCTATAGAACTATGAAGGGTTAGCTGGGTTTTTATTCCAGCTTTTATTCCTTCTCCCTCTCTGACGTCTGTTCTTAGTCGTCTTTGTGCAGCTGCCTCCTGCTGCTTCTGCTCACCCTCCAATGTTCTTTAAAAAAAAAAAAAAAAAAAAAGGCAAGCCCGACCCCAGATATCTCCTCTAAGAAAAGAAGAGCTCCCGCAGCAGCTCCCTGGCTTCCCTACCCTTCCCTGGCCTGCTGATTGCCCCACGCTCTTTGTGTTCGGGGGAGGGCAGTGGAAAGAGAAGGGGGTTTTATAGCACTGCAGTTTTAAGGAAGGTTTTATTTTAAAAAATGAAGCAATGACTCTTGGCCTTTGCTCAGCAGCTGCAGGATACTCTGGTTTGTGCGGCTGCTTAAGAGCAATAACAACTGTGCCATCTGTGACTAGTAGCCTCTTATTCCACCACTCTTCAGTGGATTCTTGTAATCTGCCTTTCATCCTTCCTTCTCAGCCTCCCATGCAATAAGGCATAACATACCTCCTGCCACACAGCCATAATTGGGGGTGGATAGCACTTAATTCCTTTCTATTCACCCCTACTCATTCCCCAGGAAACTCAACACCTCCTCCCAGAGGGGCCTCCAATTGTTCACACTGGAATAGTGACAGCAGGGCTGTTGTCATCCTTCTGTCCACCTTCCGAAGTACAACCCTGGAGCTCTGAGCTCAGGTGAGATCTCAGAAGCTTAGCCATGATGGTTGGATGGGAGAGTCCTGGGTAAGCCAGGGAGCCGCAGGGAGTGGTTTCAGTCAGTAGGTGGCGCTCTTCCCTCTTATCTGGGGCTTGAACCCGAACAGAAAGTTTTGGATCTCAGAAACCTGTGGCCATCTAGATTTGTAGGGTGGTGACTTTGCCCATCTTTATAGAGAACCTTCATGGATTTCTTATCTTTCCAGCACCAAGTCTGGCCACTACCTCAGTTCCCCTCTGGTCCAGTTTCCCGCTGCTGGTCGAATGCTTGGCTGACTTAATTTCTCCCTCTGGCTTCATCCCTTCTGGATAACCAGAAGTCTACATGAAATCCTGGCCTTGACCAGCCATTCAGCACCCTCTCTGGTCCCTAGTGTCAAACTAAGGCGCTTCTACAGCCCATGGTGTCCAACCAGTTCTGAAGCAGAACTGAAGAGAACGAGCCACATTATTCTGAAAATGTAAATAATTTTGTGAGCCCACTAGCCACACTCAACCGGCCAAATAGCCACATATGGCTAGTGGCTAGCGTGTTGGACACCACGGTTCTCCACTGAGTGCCAAGGAGCTGAGAATGTTATTTCCCTTTATACCTGTGGTTGTGGCTTTTACCCTCAAGGCTGTGTTTTGGTATGGAAGAAGGTGCCTGCTTTCGTTCTCCGCCCATTTGCGCTCCCTTAATACCAGCTGCTATTGTGGCTGGAGGAATGAAGTTAAACTCACCCAGCTCTTGATCTTCCAGCCATTAGAGAACACCAGGCCATGTTGTATGAGGGACTCAGGCTGTGTCTGCACTGGGAAGGGTTGGCGACGAAAGTGCTGTCGACATGTAAATGTTGCCAAAAGTGAAAACTGGTCAAACCGTTTTTTCAGCTTCCCACTGTCGACATTTCATGGCCACATTGGTAGCACCCTGAGGGCAGACAGAGCAAAGCATTGTGGGTAAGCATCCCACGGTGCAGTGTGGTGGGAAAGCGGAGTTGATCCCTGCGCTTCTTGGGATTCTCTCCGATTACTCCCACAGACTCCTCAGCTGCTGGGAGCAGCCTCATGAGCAGCTCTGTGAGCTCTCCGTGCTGAGGTGTTGCCTGATCTCAGATTGCTTACATTTCCAGTTACCACCTTTAGGATTGACAGGTCCTTTGGCCCAAGTTCAGGCCCAGTATTCAATTATGCTACGGTTGGGAACCCTGAGGTGCCCAGATGCAACACTCATGCCATAGGAACTCTTGTATCATTGCAAGTCTAGTTGATGGATACATTTCACACGGTCACAAACATCCAGATTTCATAAGATAAATAGGAAATGTACAGCTCTATTTCCCTCACACCACTCCTTCTAGAACAGCCTGAGGTGTTAGCCATCATCTTCCTCATCTCCTGCAACTCCCCTCTCGTCACCAGTGGCCTCCCAAAAATGACATCTCCTTCTACCGCCACTAGGCTGAGATGCCGCTTTTCTAATACGTTACGCTGACGTTGTGATGTTTGATGCATGTTCAGTAGGGATGTTTCCTTTTCTCCCTATTTGTATTTCCGCACCTTACAAATGGCGAAGTGTCTTTTTCCAAGAAGTTAGTGTCTCATTGATCTCAACTTATTATCATATGCGTCAGTTTGTTACCATGGTTCTTTTATGGCTGTCTATCACATTTATTATTTCTGTCCTACCCAGTTATTCAGACTGGTTTCAATTGGTTAGTTCGGGTTTTTCTAAGTAATGACTTACCTGCTAAGTTTGAGGATATTCTTGGAAGTGCCTATGCCATGGAAAGTCCCTGTTTTACCACTATCTATTCTAGGTGGAAGGTCCCCACTGATGTGAGCTAACTGTGCTCTCTGGGTGAAAGGTCCCAGACAAAAATCCTAACTTTGCCTTCTTAGATCAACATACAGGACGTGGCCTGTAAGTCTTTTGTGTTACAGCTAAACTGCCAATATAAACCTACCATAGCTTATTATAATAAACATTTAATCAAAACCATAAGGGAATAATAAATGTATATGTCTGTAGGCAAGCAAGCAGGATAGCCGTATAGACTACATGCCCCCCTTTGACGGGGTGATTTGTAAAATGAACTCCGTCACACAGATGAGGATGTCAATGGTCAGGCGTTTGTAGGGATGGTTTCAGCGGTATGTACCTCCACTGAGGAGCATCATATAGATGATACTTTTGATAACTGTAACCCTATAGAATCCTAGAACACTAGAACTGGAAGGGACCTCGAGAGGTCATCGAGTCCAGTCCCCTGCCCTCATGGCTGGACCCAGCACTGTCCATCCCTGATAGATGTCTATCTAACCTGCTCTTAAATATCTCCAGAGACGGAGATTCCACAACCTCCGTAGGCAACCTATTCCAGTGTTTAACCACCCAGACAGGTAGGAACTTTTTCCTGATGTCCAATCTTGCTGCAGTTTAAGCCCATTACTTTGTGTCCTATCCTCAGAGGCTAAGGAGAACAATTTTTCTCCCTCCTCCTTGTGACACCCTATTAGATACCTGAAGACCGCTATCATGTCCCCTTTCAGTCTTCTCTTTCCAAACTAAACAAGCCCAATTCTTTCAGTCTTCCTTCATAGGTCATGTTTTCTAGACCTTTAATCATTCTTGTTGCTCTTCTCTGGACCTTGTCCAATTTCTTCACATCTTTCTTGAAATGTGGTGCCCAGAACTGGACACAATACTCCAGCTAAGGCCTAATCAGCACAGAGTAGAGCAGAAGAAGGACTTCTCGTGTCTTGCTCACAACACACCTGTTAATGAATCCCAGAATCATGTTTGCTTTTTTTGCAACAGCGTCACACTGTGGACTCATATTTAGCTTGTGGTCCACTATGACCTCTGAATCCCTTTCTGCAGTACTCCTTCCTAGAGAGTTGCTTCCCATTCTGTATGTGTGAGACTGATTGTTCCTTCCTAAGTGGAGCACTTTGCATTTGTCCTTATTAAACTTCATCCTATTTACCTCAGACCATTTCTCCAGTTTGTCCAGATCATTTTGAATTATGACCCTACCCTCTAAAGCAGTTGCAACTCCTCCCAGCTTTGTATCATCTGCAAACTTAATAAGCCTACTCTCTATGCCAATATCTAAATCATTGATGATGATATTGAACAGAACCGGTCCCAAAACAAACCCCTGTGGAATCCCACTTGTTATGTTTTTCCAGCAGGATTGTGAACCGTTAATAACTACTCTCTGAGAATGGTTATCCAGCCAGTTATGCACCCAGCTTATAGTAGCCCCATCTAAATTGTATTTCCCTAGTTTATTGATAAGAATATCGTGTGAGACCATATCAAATGCCTTACTAAAGTCTAGGTATACCACGTCCACTGCCTCTCCCTTATCAACAAGACTCGTTATCCTATCAAAAAAATAAGGGAAATTTCTTGATTCCCCACAAAATTAAGACTCTTTGGAGTAATACAGACATTTGGATATGTGACAGGACACTCCAAGGGACCATATTGGTATCTACCTTGATTGATTTTGATTGGTTACCACACAACATTGGTCAAAGGTAACCATAGGTAACCAGAACCTTCCACTTAGTCAACTTCACTAGGCATGGTGATTACTTATTCTATGACTCCTCTTCCAGTGGGAGTTACATCTACAGATGTACTTCACCGCTTTCCCCCCCGCCACCACTCAACAGCTTGGGGTTTTCCATTGGGCTGTTAGTCTGTACAAAGCTTATTTGATTAGCTATCATAGGCCTCAAGGCTTAAACTAACTTGCCAAAGCTAATGTCTTACAGGATACAAGCCTGTAGGTTACTTGCATTACTGCTGCATCTAATGCAAAGCAGAATAAAAATAAAGCAGAAATAGAGTTGCAGGAAATATAACAAAGGCAAATTAGCCACTAGCCACAGAGGAATGTCAAAGTAGCACAGCAGTCTTTCCAGCCCTCCCCCTCTAGCAGCAGTCTGCATGTGGATGTGTTCCTAACAGGGCAGAACAGGAACATTTCAATGATTGGTCCTTTGTTGGTTCCCCAAAGGGAGCTGCTCACTCAGCTGTCAGATATTTCCCGGAGCTTTGAAAGGAGAGGGGCACATGCCTGCAGGGCAACAGAGATCACAAAACACTGAGCACAGCCATCAGGGCAGGCATTGTGGGATACTGGCAGAAGCCAGCTCTTTTGACAAAACAAACAGCAGAGTCTACACTGGCTCTTCGTTGAAAATTTAGGGAAGGGAAAAGAAAAAAGTCTCTTATATGGATGTAAGTTTTTTGTTGCCAAAACTGGATGCTTTTCCCTGCAAAATAATAATTTCACAATAGCATGTCCACACTACAGGGAAGCCTCACAATGAGTCCAAGGCAGGCTCCCTGAATGTGGACGCGCTACCTCAACTATTTCAACACTACCTCAACGCTATTTTGAAATGCATTTTGTGTGTAGACACGTTATTTATTTCCAAATAAGATATTTCAAAATAACGCTGTAGTGTAGATATACCCGAACTGTTTTGTGCAAGAGTTCTTGCGCAAAAGGTCTTCCACAAGAGCGCGCCCACGCTGCCATGTGCTTTTGCGCAAGAGCGTCCATGGCAGTGTGGATGCTCTCTTGCGCAAGAAAACTCAGATGGCCATTTTAGCCATAGGGGTTTCTTGAGCAAGAAACCCCGTTGCCCATCCACACTGCCTTCTTGAGCAAGAGCTCTTGCAGAAGAGGGCTTATTCCTCATGGGGAGAGGAATAACTCTTGCGCAAGAAGCCCTCTGTTCTGACGCTTTACTGTAAATTTACTTGCGTAAGAACGCACGTGCAGTGTAGACGCTCCGCACGTTTTTGTGCAAGAACAGCTGTTCTTGCGCAAAAAGCCTGAAATGTAGCCTTAGAGACAGAGGATTATGGGTCCTGCCCTCCTGGCCAGAATCCCCAGCCTCTTGCCAGGCAGCCTGCCCCCAGCCCGCTCCTGCCCTGGCCGCCTGCCCCCTGGCCAGACCTCTCACCCTCACCCCCCCTCCACCCCACCTCCTCCACTCCCATCCCAATCCCGCCCACTGGTAGCCCTGTCCTGCACGCTTAACCCCTCATTTTTAGCCCCTCCCCAGAGCCTTGGGGGGCCCAGGAAATCCACTAACCCTGGAACCCCGGAAGAGTAAATCTCACTTGAACCCCAGTCCTCTCTCCCCCTCCCACCACTATGGGGCTGGAGCACCAGGGGGTGAGATGTTTCAGGTGGGGGGGGGTCACCTCGGTGAGGGTTGGGGGGTTTTTGGAGGGTTGTTTTTGTTTTTTGCTTCTCACTTTTGTGATCCCCAACTCATTTTTCTGTGGGTCGGTGGCCCCCGAAAGGTTCCCCACCCCTGCCATAAATCAAGACAATATTGAAACCTTTTGTGTTGGACATAATATTTTACTTTATTTAAAAATGAAGCCTGGTCAACAAGCCCCCAATTGGGGCCCAGCCCCCATCTGGCCGCAGTGTCATAACACTCCTGCACCCCCCTACCTGAACCCACCATACACCTGAACCCCCTGCCCTGAGCCCCTCATACACCCACATCCCCAGACTCCGGCACCCCCACATCCCCAGTCCTCTGCCAGAACACTCCTTCACCTCCACACACCCCAACCTTGTGCCCTGAGGCCATCATACACCCAATCTCCAGCCCTGAGCCCCTCATACACCCTAACCCAGACTCCTGCACCCCCACATCACCAGCCCCCTGCCATAAGATTGACAGAAGACAGCCTGATTGCACGAATGAAGTTGGATTTGACCAGTTAGGATGTAAACTTCAAAGAACTGTGCAAAAAGATGCAGCAGTAGAAGTCCCATTAAATAAAGTCAGTGAGTACAATGTTTCATGTATGCTGTTATTAATCATTATGTCCATTATCAATAATAATATGTTATATGTTTTCAGTCATGCGAATGGACATTCTTATACGGCTCTTTGTGGATCACTTGTTCTGAATTTTGATGTAGTTTGGCTCTGGTTTGAAAAGGTTGCCGACCCCGCCTTAGGGTCACAGACCATTATTCTGTGGCTTAGGAACATCTCTCAGCAGCAGAAGTTGGCCCACTAAAAGAGATTCGCTCACCCACCTTGTCTCTCTGACCTCCTGGGACCGATGTAGCGACAATTACACGGCACACATCAAAGTTCTTGGCGGATCTTCAGCCTCATTCTCACTAAAAGCAGCGTTAACCCCTAGGATCCCAGAGGCAGGGCCATCTGTAGGGGAATGGGGAGCCTGGGGCAACCCCCCCAGGTGTGGGGCCCAGGGCAACCCTCTGTATGCCCTGCCCCACTCCATATGCTCCACCTCTGCCCCGCTCCTTCCCACCCCTGTTCCACCGCCTTGCCAAAAGTCCTCTCCCCTGAGCTTAGTTGCTTGTCCTCTATCACCCTAAACCCTTTCCAGAGTCAATGCTTTCCAGGATCTAGTCCCCGTTCTGTAGGTGGGGAAGGTAATTACTTTGATTACACCAGGCCTAAAGAAGACCTTAAAATCTTGTCTCTTTCACCACCAACAGTTGGTCCAATAAAATATATGATATTACCTCACCTAACTTGTCTCATTTATGTTCCAGGACCATCATGCCAACAGCACTGCAAACAAAATTGGAAAAATGTTGTTACCCGTACCAGCCATGGATTTTTCCCTGACATGTTTAGCTTCCCTTATCAATTTCATACACTAAGTTCTAATTTATATTGATTGCTATATTGATCCACCTTTTTTTTGTTTTATACTCTTTATTTATAATTGCTTCCTTCACTTTGCCACTAAACTAGAATCGACTTTTAGCTAAACGTGTTCTTTCTTGATTGCAGCCATCAAATATATATTTTTCTAAATTAACTCCCCATTTTCATTCAGATTTTTTTCTCCATGTTATTCCTCACTTTCTACTGCTTTGGTAAATAAGGCCTTTGGAAGTCCCAAGTATATGTCCTGCTGTTTTATTAGACCAGACTTCATTAGTCCTCACTTTCCCTAGATTGAATGTAATCTGGTCATGATCATTTGTCGCTAGGCAACTAGCAACTTCTAATGCAGTGATGAACTCCTCTGTATGCAGCATAAAAAGGTCCAGAACAGAGCTACCACATGCTGGGTGCGCTATTTTAGAAAATCTATCATTTTAATGATGATCTACTACTAACTGCATGACACTTCCAGCCTATTCCTTTTCACATGGTACAGACAGGTGCTTAAGGAGACATTTATCCTGTTCTGTTTGGATTCTGTGGTCCCTAAAAAACCCCTCCACCAGCCAGTACCCCTTCCTGGCCAACACAGAGCCACATACCCGAAGAAAAGTAAGGGTGGCAATTGGGAGAGTCCAGAGAAGAGCAAGAAACATGATAAAAAGTTTAGAAAACCTGACCTCTGAGAAAAAGTTGAAACTGGACATGTTTAGTCTTGAGACAAGAGAACTGGGCAGGGGGATGATAACGGTCTTCAAATATGTTAAGGGTTATAAAGAGGAAAAGTAATTAATTGTCCTCTGTGTCCACTGAAGGTAGGACAATTGAGAAGAGGGTTAATTTGCAGCCAGGAAGATTTAGGTTAGCTATTGGGAAACTTTGGAACCATAAGGGTAATTCAACTCTGGAATAGCTTCCAAAGGAGATTGGGGAATCCTTCCCATTGGCGATTTTGAAGAACAAATTGGACAAACAAGGCCAAGATGTTTGTGTTTGTGTGATTAGAAAATTGGCGACTCTACCTTCTGACCAGATTCCTCTAGAGTCTCACCTCTTCTGCAGTTGCTAGTATCCTTAGAGTCCCAAATGTTGTCCGCCTTGTCTGGAAAATTGCATCTATTCTCATGGTCCTTTCCAGCCCGACATTTCTGTGATAAGATATTGTCCTGGGTTATCAATAATTCTCAAACTCTAAGCATGCCACCCTCTCTTTTACCTCCTCTGTCTTCCCATACAGGTTGTAACCAGTGATGTTTACAGTCAGATTATGTGAACCATCCCATCAGGTTTCAGTGATGCCACTGATGTGAAATTCCTTCTTATCAAGGATAATTTCCTCTTGCTTCTTACCCCGGCTCTCAGCAGTGGCATTAAGCTTTGACTAATCCCTACAGATGTGGCTTTGGCTCATCATTGGCTCAAAAGGAAGGGGAAGGCTCCCTTACACTGTTTGCTGTCGCACCTGTGGTTTCTCACACAGGCACCGATCAGGCATGACCAACCCAGCTTAGCTTTTAAACCCCGATAAGATCGCAGGCCCAGGTGGAATGGCTGAAGGCAGAACATGGCAGAGGCTCGAAACGGGGGATAGAGATCTAGAGTCGGTGGTATGACGTACAGAAACGTTCTGCTATGCATGAATGTGCGCGAGATATGGTTAAGAATAAAAATGCTTGCACAGATAGGGGAGTTGCTTTTCATCCAAGATGTTATCAGATCTGGAAACATGCTGAATGTGTGAGTTAATGGAGTATCGATCTCTTCAATCTGTTCTATCTATTATTGATCTCGTATATGTGTCCCACAGGGGCACTTGTATTCGCTCTTCAAATCCGTATAACTGCCTAGTTGGCGTAAATGATTAACTGATGCTTAATGGAGGAAGGGAGAGTTGGAGAAATGAAATGTAAGTTACCAGCCCTACTTCAACCCCATTGGAGGTTATAGATTTTCTTCCCATGTTCCCTCCCCCATCCCCAAATCCCGGCTCATTCTCCATCAACAAGCTTATTGGGAGTATTTGAAAGAGAGTTTTTCTGGGCTAAGGTAGCTCCTGTCTGCTTGGGAACAGTTGAAGGGTCTGAAAGAGAATGTTACAAGAGCACTCCAGGCTCACGCTGCAGCTGATCACAAGCTGTGAGCGTCTGGAAAATGTTTTCTCCAGTAAAATCAGGCAAACTTGTGTGGTGACCCCAGTGTGTTATATGCAGGAACTGGGACTCGGAAGAGAGGGCAGAGACAGACGGAATATCCAAAGACTCCCCAGCATCAAGCACCAAGAGGCAGGAGGTAGGAAAAGGGTCTCGCAAGAAACTAAAACAATTTCCGGTGCCCTCCACTTCCAAGTTAGACCAGGCTTGTGAACCCAGGAAGGGCAGAAAACATTAGAAAATTGTATTGATTCAACATGGGGGGAGGCAGCATTTGGGACTCAAGGAATAAGAACATAAGAACGGCCGTACTGGGTCAGACCAAAGGTCCATCTAGCCCAGTAGCCTGTCTGCCGACAGTGGCCAGCACCAGGTGCCCCAGAGAGGGTGGACCAAAGACAATGATCAAGCGATTTGTCTCCTGCCATCCTTCTCCAGCCTCTGACAAACAGAGTCCAGGGACACCATTTCTATCCCCTGGCTAATAGCCTTTTATGGACCTAACCTCCATTATCTAGCTTCTCTTTAAACTCTGTTATAGTCCTAGCCTTCACAGCCTCCTCTGGCAAGCAGTTCCACAGGTTGACTACACGCTGTGTGAAGAAGAACTTTCTTTTATTAGTTTTAAACCTGCTACCCATTAACTTCATTTGGTGTCCTCTAGTTCTTCTATTATGGGAACTAATAAATAACTTTTCTTTATCGGCCCTCTCCACACCACTAATGATTTTATATCATCATGGCTTGGCTTCGCGAACGAAGATCTAGGAAGGAAATCCACGTCTTCTGCAGGCACGCTGGTGGCTGACGAGGCCTATGCGGGACAGGCAAGTCCTGCCACAACGGCTGCAAATATAGGTCTGATCCGGGATAGGTGCTGAGGGGTCACGGTTCTTCTTCCTTCTCCTTTTGACCTCCATACAGGCCCTGTGGGTATCTTCAAAGAAGGAGGTGGCCTGGTGGACTGTGTGCTGCCAGGAATTGCAATCAGCTGCTTGTGTTGCCCACTGACGGTGATCGATACAGCAAGCAGTGAGGGACTTCTTCAGGGAGTCTTTGTACCGCTTTCGTGGTGTCCCTATGTCGCGGTAGCCAGAGGACAGTTCCCCATACAGCACGATTTTGGGTAGGCGGTGGTTCTCCATCCTGACGATGTGCCCTGCCCAGCGAAGCTGTATCTTGAGGACCATGGCCTCGATGCTAGTGACTCCGCTAACTCGAGGACTTCAGTGTTGGCGACGGTCACCCAATGGATATTGAGGATTGTGCGGTGGCAGCGCTGATGGAAACGCCGAGGAGACTCAGGTGACGACGGCACGTGACCCAGGACTCAACACCATACAAGAGAGTGGTCAGCACAACAGCTTTGTAGACACTGACCTTCATGTCTCTTTTGAGGTTGCTGTTGTTCCAGACACGTTTGTATAGTCTGCCGAATGCACTGTTTGCCTTAGCCAGCCTGTTATCGACTTCTTTGTCGATCTTGGCGTCAGACGAGATCACGCACCCCAAGTAGCTGAACTACCGGGGGGAGTAGACGTGAGTATTTCCTTCTTGCCTGCGCAAAGGAGCTTTTAAGTGGAGTACAGTGTGCGCAGAACTGGCTCCACCCTTTAAACCCGGGGTTCAGCTGCCATGGTCTAGCAAGCTGAGACGGTGACAGCGAGGTCCTCGGGCCGTAGGTTTTACATCAGAGTTTCCTTCTCCTAGGCAGATAGCCTTCCAGGGCTGAAGAGATCCACCTTCCCTGCTATTTCAAACCATAGCTGGTAGGCCACAGCCGCAATCCACAATAACGGCGTGGCGCGCTGGTCCCGAACACTTGGCCGTTGGGTCCTAACGAGACCCTTCCGCCCTGGCCGGTGACTCGTGGGAGTTCATTCGCCCAGTGATGCAGTGTAAACATCACCCTCACGTCGTTTAGCCCCCCAGCTGAAGCGGTTTACCGGGGTGTGGCACCAGGAGCCAGACGTGAGAGATTTAGGAGATGGATGAGGACCAGTGCTTCTGTCCACTCAAAAATTGAGTGCAGCTACCAGAAAACAAAGGTACTACCTCCACCCAGAGCTCCCTACATCCCATGATTTTATATACCTCTATTATATCCCCCCTCAGTCTCCTCTTTTCTAAACTGAAAAGTCCCAGTTGTTTTAACCTCTCTCATATTGCCCAAACCCCTAATCATTTTAGTTGCCCTTTCGGAACCCTTTCCAAGGCCAAAATATCTTTTTTGAGGTGCGGAGACCACATCTGTACACAGTATTCAAGATGTGGACGTACCATAGTTTTATACAGGGGCAGTAAGATATTCTGTGTCTTATTTTCTATCCCTTTCTTAATAATTCCTAGCATCCTATTTGCCTTTTTGACCGCACACACTGTGTGGAAGTTTTCAGAGAACTGTCCACGATAACTCCAAGATCTCTTTCCTGATTTGTCATAGCCAAATTAGCCCCCATCGTACTGTACGTATAGTTGGGGTTATTTTTCCTGATGTGCATTACTTTACACTTATCCACATTAAATTTTATTTGCCATTTTGTTGCCCAATCACTCAGTTTGGTGAGATCTTCTTGGAGTCCCTCACAGTCTGCTTCTGTCTTGACTATCCTAAACAGTTTGGTATCATCCGCAAACTTTACCACCTCACTGCTTACCCCTTTCTCCAGATCATTTATGAATAAGTTGAACAGGATTGGTCCCAGGACTGACCCTTGGGGGACACCACTAGTTACCCCTCTCCATTCGGAAAATTTACCATTTATTCCTACCCTTTGATTCCTGTCTTTTAACCAGTTCTCAATCCATGAAAGGACCTTCCCTCTTATCCCATGGCAATGTAATTTACACAAGAGCCTTTGGTGAGGGACCTTGTCAAAGGCTTTCTGAAAATCTAAGAATCTGGTCAGGAGTTAGGGTTGCCACCTTTCTAACCACACAAACCTGAACACCCTTGCCCGGACCCATTCCCTGCCCCTACCCCTAGGCCCTGCCCCCACTAATTTCATCTCCTCTCACTCTCCTCCACCCTCACTCACTACCCCTGGGCTGGGGGGAGGAGGCAAGAGGGTAGGAGTGTAGGAGGGAGCTCTGGGCAAAGAAAAGAAATTACAAAGGCAATTTCTCCTCTCTGGATATTCACATCTCCACCCCAAATGCTGTGAATGAGCCACATCCACCCTGCCTTGATTTTGCTCCCCGCATGTGCTTTGCTTTTTGCTCCGCTCTTGCTACATTTCAAAGGCAGAAGCGCCGCCAGTTCCCCGCTGTGCCCCTGTCCCGCCCCCCCATGGAGACGGTGGGGGGGGGGGGAACCAACTTTTCAGCCAGCTCCAGCTTCTGCTCCCTTCCTTGCTGCCTCTCGCTGATAGAGGTAGCCAGGGGGGAGGGGGAAACGACTAGTTGAGTTGACTATCCAATAAGCATGTGCTATCAGATAGTCGACTAGTGGCTTACATCCCTACACAGGACTCCTTGTTGTTTTTGAAGTTACACTCTGAAAATTCCCAGGTGCTGTAATACTGATTTCTTTTCCAAGGGGAAGCCAGCCTGCTACCAATCAGCAGAGAAGGGTCACTAGTTACATATGTTTTTTTAATTCAGGAAAAATGGAATTGGCAGACCAAATCAAGGGTCCATCTAATCCAATGTCCTGCCACCAACAATGGCCAGTAACATGTTTCAAAGGAAGATTATGGGTATACGTAACTAAAAAGTTACCTGTCCAGAGGGGAAGTTTCTTCCTGATCTCCATTTAGGTAGTTGTCATCGTGTACTCAGAAGCATGGGGTCTTATGTCTTATCTAACATAAGTGTAGACGTTCTTATCCTTATTTATTAATTTTCTAAGTGTCTGGATGTTTGATGAAGCCTGCTAAGCTCTTGGCTTCAATGCTATCCTGTGGCAGTGAGTTCCACAGGTCAACAATACGCCCCAGGGAAAGAGGAAAAAGCATTCGTTTGCAGTATTTTCAGATTTGTTCCCAGTCAGTGTCATTGAAAGTCCTCTTGTGGTTATTTTTTTTAATTTTATTTGCTTTCTCTCATTTCTTTGATGCATTTCATAGAATGGGGTTTTCAAAATAAATCAGAATATAACAGGAAAAAACAAATAAGTTCCCAATGTTTTTTTCCCAACTATATCAAAACACTGGGTCTGGGATCCAATGTAATGCACAGTGTCTTCATGGTGCTGCTAAGAACTCAGTGCTGGACACTATAGGCCATTGAGCTTAGTGATTATCAGCGGCACTGGGAAAAATCATTATTAGTCCCTTCTGGCCATGGATGAGATGAAACTCATAGAGTCTCCATCCCTAGCGGTGTTTAAGTCTCGGCTTGACAAAGCCCTGGCTGGGTTGATTTAGTTGGGATTGGTCCTGCCTAGAGCAGGGGGCTGGACTTGATGACCTTCTGAGGTCTTTTCCAGCTCTATGGTTCTATGAGTCTATGATTAAACTGAAGGGAATCTGACTAAGTAGGGCCAGGTTGGAGAAGGGAAGGGGAAAGGTGTGAAAGGGGAAATCCCAAGCAGAGGGGGGTGTAAGGGAGGGTACCTACGGGCCCCAGGGATGAAAGTCGGAAAGGGGAGAACTGGCAAAGGAGCCGGGCTCAGCAGATCTGCTCTGCAGAACCGGCTCCGGGGGGATGAGCGTGGGGCGTTCCAAAAGCAGAGCCAATGCAGCCTTTGAAAACACCTCCAGGAGCAGTAGCACCCGGGACAGATGATCCCGCAGGCCTCTGGCCGTGATGATAATCACACCGAGCAGGTGAGCCTGCCCTTGGCACCAGCCCGCTGGGGAGCTCCTGCCTTGCTCCCGGTTCTGCAGTAATGTAAATGAGCTGTAATCATATCTGCCGAGGGGTGGGGTTCTTGCCAAAACATGTCAAGCCAATGAGCCCTGTGCTCGGAGGGGCAGAACGAACCTTAGTGTTAGTGAGGGGTTATATAATTCCTCCGGGGCCGGCCGGTTGGAAGAGCCGGAGTGCAGGCTAGAACCGTGGAGGGGGGCCTCTTCAGTGCCAACGTATTTCATGGCAGTGACATCCTCTGCTGTAGATTATTATGCGTGTTGCTCTAGACCCCCCTGGGAGCCAGGAACTGCTATTCCTGCCCCCAAGGCACACTCGCTGGGTGGGCGCAGCTAAGTCTTTTAGGGCAGGACTTTTCCAGCTTGGAGGGGTCCCAAACCAGGCGGCCTAAATCCGTGCTTAGGCATCCAATAAGCAGTCTGATGTGTAGAGATCAGCCCAGAAGCGCCTCACAGGCCGTTCAAAGTGCACAAAATGCTCAGCTGGGAGGCAGGGCATCCCACCGGCTTGGAGGCAAGAGGTGGAATCAGGCGGCCTCTGGTCTCTCCCCGGGCTCTGCCACTCATGCCAAGTAACCCTTCCCCATCTAGGACACAGCACGATGAAGTGAAGACCAATGGCTGCTGATGAGAGCTAGCACAAGTGTGTGTCTGCATGGGCAGAGATCTCCCACCTCATAGCGGGAGTGTAGCCTCTGACACTGACTACCAGTGTGACCCTGACCAAGTCATTTAACCTATCTGTGTCCCAGTTCCCCTTCTGTAAAGAGGAGTTGAAAATCCTGTCTCTCATCCTCTGTCTCTCTTGTCTAATTAGATGTAAGGACCTCCGGGGAGGGCACTGGCTTTTCCTGTGTGTCTGGGGAGTGCTGATCTCAGCTGCAAATTCTAGGTGTTATTGTACTGTACTAAGAAAATTAATGATTTCCTGGAATTCCAGATGCTGTTATCGTGAGAACAACAGGCGGAGGGAAATCTGCAGCCACCCATTTTCCCAACCCGCCAGAGGCCAGAACTACAATGTGTTGGGGCATTTCAGCAGCTGAACACGTTGCCTTCAGCCCCTCTGAGCTCTAGGGAACCTGTTCACAGCTAATTGTGGCTTCTCCTGAGCTCTGTGAGATAGCAGCGAAACCTGCCAAGTGGGTTAACCAGCCACGGAACTAGACACAGGAAAAATGCTGGCTACCAAGTGCTGGGATCGAACTGTTCAAGCTGCTTGCTGGCCCCGGAATGTCAAGCATAGAATCATAGAGACCTAGAACTGGAAGGGACCTTGAGAGGGCATCAAGTCCAGTCCCCTGCCCTCACAGCAGGACCAAGTAAAGACCATCCCTGATAGGTGCCTGTCCAACCTGCTCCATAATATCTCCAGTGATGGAGATCCCAAAACCTCCTTAGGCAATTTATTCCAGTGTTTAACCACCCTGATGGTTAGGGAGTTTTTCCCAATGTCCAACCTAAACCTCCCTTGCTGCAATTTAAGCCCATCGCTTCTCGTCCTATCCTCAAACACCAAGGAGAACAGTTTTTCTCCCTCCCCCTTGTGACATCCTTTTAGGCACTTGAAAACCACCATCATCACGTCCCCTCTCCGTCTTCTCTTTTCCAAACTAAACCACCCCACTTCTTTCAGTCTTCCTTCAGAGGCCATGACTTCTAGATCTCCAATCATTTTTGTTGCAATGCTTGGGTTATTACCATTGTGTTGCTGTTATAATCACACAAGACGCAGCTAGTCAGCTCCGGGGGGGCGGGGTCTGTGTCGTCCTGAATGATGCTCATGATCAGGATTTTGCTTTCCTGTCTAACAAGAAAGTCCGGGGACTTCTTCTCAGTGGCAACCTAGCCCTTCGTCAGCCCCGACCCAAAACCTGGACCTCCCCTTAAGGTGTCCAGTTTCTGTGTAGAGGGATCCAATTTCTCCCTCTGGGCAGCATTTAGAAACAGCTCTTCAGGCCCATTGCCAAGCCGTTGAGAGCCCGGCCTCACCAAACCCAAACGTTCAAGCCGGTGTTGTTGGGAATGACCTAGCGTCATGGATGTGCATGAGCAAATCTGCTGCAGGTCTCCGACGCTCACGCGTTTACAGTCTGAGGTCGGGTCAGGAGGCGGAGGAGATGGCCCAGGGAGCTGAAGGAGAAGGCCAAAGAGAATAAATAGGTTTGCACGCTTGCTGGAGAATGTGGCAGGTCGATCTTGAGCGTGCGGTGCATTGGCTTGCCACGCGTGGTCATGTCTCCCTCTAGTGGATGGCCTCAGAGACTGCAAGCCCCTATTAATTGCCGCTGGAATGAGTTACTCCTGCCCTGGAAGTGGGACTTGTGCTTTTGGTGCCGAAACTCCCAGGCTTGGTGTCTGCTGGTGATCGGGGGTCTATGTATCTATGGCCAAGGTTGGTAGCACAGAGAGGGTTTTTAAACCAATTAGACGCTAGTTGATATGCCTGCTTAACGAGATGGGCTTTTAGGGTATAAAAAGAGTGGCTGGAGTTGGAACGCAGGGGGAGATGCTGAGTAAAGGGATTTCATGGCCCAGGGACTCACTTGTTTCTCTTGGGCATCTAAGACTCACATCTGGCCACACCCGGCACAGGACACCTCCCCACATCTCACAGTGTCTTGTGTTTCTTAGAAACAGGTGGCACGAGGTGGGGGAGGGGATTTATTGTCGCTGTCTCGTTACTACCAGCACGGCCCCATGGCCACAGCATCCCTCATCTCTCCGCACTCAAGTCGTGGTGGTTCGGGGCGGTAGCGCCACCGCAGACAGAGCCCTTGTGAGGACCATGCTCAGATTGGTCATTGGGCAGAACCTGTGGCTGCAGGAACCGGGCAGGGCCATCCAAAGCAGATGCCTGGAAAATCAATACATTAGCACTCGGCCCACGCAGGGATACGAATGCAAAGCCTCTCATCGTTCAGAGGAGACAGGAAGCCAGTAGGGAGGCAAGGCAGGACCAAGACAAGGGCAGGGCAGGACCGAGACCGGAGCAAGCCGGGCACGAGAGCCATCACAGTGGTGGGCACATTCCTTGAGCAGTCAGAGACCAACTGTTCGTAGAATGAGAATCCTAGGGCTGGAAGAGACCTCAGGAGTCATCAAGTCCAGCCCCCTGCCCAAGGCAGGACCAATCCCAACTAAATCAACCCAGCCAGGGCTTTGTCAAGCGGAGACTTAAAAACCTCCAGGGATGGAGATTCCATCACCTCCCTAGGGAACCCTTCCCAGTGCTTCACCACCCTCCTAGTGAAATAGTTTTTCCTAATATCCAACCTAGACCTCCCCCACTGTAACTTGAGCCCATTGCTCCTTGTTCTGCCATTCGTCACCACTGAGAACAGCCTCTCTCCATCCTCTTTGGAACCTCCCTTCAGGAAGTTGAAGGCTGCTCTCAAATCCCCCCTCACTCTTCTCTTCTGCAGACTAAACAAACCCAAATCCCTCAGCCTCTCCTGGTAGGTCATGTGCTCCAGCCCCCTCATCATTTTGGTCGCCCTCCGCTGGACCCTCTCCAATGCGTCCACATCCTTTCTATAGTGCGGGGCCCAGAACTGGACACAATTGTCGGGCTTAAGAACAGACTTCCTGACTCCCTTGGCCTGGAAGGACTGTTCAGTCAGCAGCCCTGCTGTGCTGACAGGCTGCTTAAAGACAGGGTCGGCGCCGGTCATTAAAAGCTCTCGTACCGCAGGTGGGGGAAGGGACTGGATTAAGGTTCCTCAGCCAAGCACAATTCCTATCGCGGGATTCCTCGACTGCAGCCGTAACCCTGTTCGTTTGGCACAGAGCCCTTGTGTGTGAGGCAAATCTGCATAGCCTGCCCTCAGCCCAGCGAGCTTCTGTGAAAGCGAGCTTTTGATTGACTTTGCATGCCCCGTGTAAGGCATAGAATGGAGCAGGGCGTAATTCCTGTGGAAATGGCCAAAAAGCCATACCCTGCAGGGCCAGATTTACCCGCAAACCTTTCACACAATGCTGATATTGGACGGGCCTCCCTTCACGGCCTTTGCGAGCCCTACAGACTGAGTTCCATGCTAAGCAGGGCTAGTGGGTTTATTTCTCGGTGAGGGGATATTGCCGTACAGATGGGTGCGTGTTTGTTCAGAGCCTCCCGTTGCTTGGTACAGATTTTCGAATCAACAGATTCCCTTGTAACTAGCTGGGGTGCACATAAAGAAGACAATGGATACATTTGTCCTTGCCTTCAGGAGGAACTGCAGATATTGTCTAAGAACAGGGGTCCAGGAGAAGGTGACTCTCTGATATGTAATGTGTGACAGACGTGCCTAGAAGCTGAAGTGTGTTGTGTAACCTTGAACGTGAGTCTCTTTCACCAGCTGAAGCTGGCTTCCCTACATCTCTCTGGCTATGTTTACACTACAGGTATGTCTAGACTACAGGCTTTTGTCGATGGAAGTTTTGTTGACAGGTACTCCGACAAAGCTTCTGTCGAAAAAGAGCGTCTAGACTACATCCAGTTCTGTCGACAAAGCAAGCCGCTTTGTCGACATGACAGTGTAGATTCAAAGGACAGTGTAGATGCAATAACGCCTTCTGTCGACAGAACTCTGTCGACAAAAGGCGTTATTCCTCGTAGAATGAGGTTTACAGCCGTTGACAAAACTGCTGAGTTCTGTCGACGTTATGTCGACAGAACTCGGCGGTAGTGTAGACGCAGGTATAGTTTTGTCAACAAAAGTCCTTTTTTGTTGACAAAACCCTGTAGTCTAGACACACCTGTACAGGGTTTTTGCACGAGTGTCCACACCACAAGCGCGTTTTTGCGCAAGTAAATTTACAGTAAATCAAAAGAACAGAGGGGTGTTTGCGGTGTAGGTATTCCTCTTTCTATGAGCTCTTGTGCAAAAAGGTGTGTGTGGATGGGCAACAGGTGGTTTTCGCGCAAAAAGAACCAGTCAAAAAAAGCATAAGTGCTCTGATGGCTATTCTGTGAATAGCAATCTGAGCTTTCTTTTGAGAGAGTGTCCATGTAGTCAGGATGCTCTCTTGCACAAAAGCTCATTGTTTTTACGATGCACTTTTGTAGTGTGGACACACTCTTGCACAAGAAGTTTTTGCAGAAGATCTCTTCCGCAAAAAGCTTCTTGCACAAGAAGCCTGCAGAGTAGACGTAGCCTCTATGACAGGGGTTCCCAAACTTTTTGACACGGGGACCAGTAAATCCATTCACGAGCTTTTGGAGGACCGGTAACATTCATTTGCATATTTACATATTCATTAAGCAAATTATGAATATTCAAATAAGTTGTTTCTGGTCCTCCCAAAGCCCCCAGTGCCAGCTTTAGCAAAGCTTTTGATATGGTCACCCACAATATTCTTGCCAGCAAGTTAAGGGAATATGGATTGGATAAATGGACTGTAAGGTGGATAGAAAGCTGGCTAGACCAGGGTTTCCCAAACTTTTTCTTTAGTTGGAACCCGTTTTTTTTTTTCAGTACTGTTTTCGGGAGCCCAAAAATATAAACGCATATAAAAAAAAGAATGAAAAATGAATAAAATTTCAGTGTTTCACCCGGCTGCATCCTCTGCCCAGCCTCGGCCAGGGCTTGGGGGACCTGGCGCCACATGGGCACTCCAGGAGGCGGGAGCAGGAGCAGGAGCAGATTGGGGGTAGGGTATCTGGCTAGGAGGGAGGGTGCAAGGAGGGGTAGGGTTGCCAGGTGTCCAGTTTTGTACCAGACAGTCCGGTATTTGAGGGTTCTGTCCGGGAAACAAATTGAGAAAATACCGGACATATAAAATGTCTTGTATTTTCTAATTAGGTACGTTTTATTATCAGGGCTCGACAAATCACTGAATCTACTCGCCCGTGGCGAGTAGATTTCAGCCGGTCGCCCCGTTCACCGGCAGCGCGTGCATGCGCAATGCAGGTCTTGCGCGCGGTGCGGGGCTGGCGAGTAGATTTCGCCGCTGTTTGTCAAGCCCTGTTTATTATTATTATTAGGTGTATCAGTCCGTAGCTGCGAACTGCCTGGCTGGTAGATGTGCTCACGCTGTGTGAGTGTGTCTACCAGCCAGGCAGTTTGCAACAACTCGAGGCAGGGTATGGAGGGGGGGAAATGGAATCCCCGGGGCCAGACTCACTTGTGTGCCCGGGGCTGCATGTGCCCGGGTCAGTCCCTCTTCCCGCTGGCCGATTCGCTCCCCTCCCCCCCCACTTCTCCTCCCAATCTCCCCTGGCCAGCCCCGCTGCCCCGGTCCAGCCCTGCTTCCGGCAGCTGGTTCTCCCATCCTCCTCCTCCCGATCTCCCCCATCCAGCCCCTCCCGTCCCCCGGCCAGGCCTGCTTCCTCCAGCCGCCCGCTCGCCCCCCAATCTCCGCCGGACAGCCCCGCTGCCCCAACCCTGCTTCCTGGCGGCCGGTTTCCCCCCCACACACACATTCTCCCAGCCCGCCCCACTCCCCTCCCGGTAGCCACGCTGAGGCCTGGTATTTTTTTCCCGGGCCGCGGCCCATAGTTTGGGAAACGCTGCTCTATGAGCTAGATGTAGCTAGGTCGAACTAACTTTCTAGTTTCAGTGGAGTAGCTGAGTTAGTCTGTAACTGGAAAAACTTAAAAAACAACGAATAATCTAGCAGCACCGTAAAGACTAACAAAACATGTAGATGGTATCATGAGCTTTCGTGGGTACACCCCACTTCTTCAGATGTACCCATAAAAGCTCATGACACCATCTATGGCTACGTCTACACTGGCATGAATTTCCGGAAATGCTTAAAACGGAACAGTTTTCCGTTATAAGTATTTCCGGAAAAAGAGCGTCTACATTGGCAGGATGCTTTTCCGGAAAAGCCCTTTTTCCAGAAAAGCGTCCGTGGCCAATGTAGACACGCTTTTCCGCAAAAAAGCCCCGATCGTCATTTTCGCGATCGGGGCTTTTTTGCGGAAAACACTACTGTGCTGTCTACACTGGCCCTTTTCCGGAACAGTTTTCCGGAAAAAGGACTTTTGCCCGAGCGGGAGTAGCATAGTTTTTCCGGAAAAGCAGCTGATTTCTTACAGTAGATCGTCAGTGCTTTTCCGGAAATTCAAGGGGCCAGTGTAGACAGCTCGCAGCTTATTCCGGAAAAGCGGCTGATTTTCCGTTATAAGTGGCCCAGTGTAGACACAGCCTATATGTTTGGTTAGTCTTTAAGGTGCTGCTAGACTATTCGTTGTTTTTTAACTTTCTAGTGTAGACCAGCCCTCAGTCCTTGGCCCCAAAAGAAACCTGAATAACAGCTGCAAAAAGTGAGCCAGGGGTTTAAATCTGCTCGACTCGAAAAACCAGGGACTCGGCTGGTTTTAGGGCTCATCACAGCAATTTATAATGCACCGCACTGCCGGCTAACCCTTTATTGTCCACTTTGTTTTAAGCGATCTTCTACAATAGGTGTGAACATCTTACATTGATATTGAACAATCTGTCCTAGCTTGTGTTCAGTTTAGACACTCCGCCCTGGTAAACACTAGGGAGTTATTTCGAAATAACGCCCCCTTCCCTTCTTTCAAAACAATAAGCGGAGCGTCCACACAACCAAGCCCGTTATTTCAAAATCTGTACTGCTTTCCTCGGGGAATAACGCTAATTTTGAAATAGCGGGAGTGTGGACACTCCGCTGCTGCTATTTTGAAATAACTCCTCCGCAGAGTCATTCGAAGTAATTACTCCCCGGCAGAGGTGTAGCAAGGGTGTTATGTGCCCAGGGGCAAAGACCAAATTTATGCCCCCGCCCTGCTGCCGCCGCCGCCACACGGCAGAGCCCTGAACCTGGTGCATGGCTGAGCCTGACCCTGGGAGAAGTGGAGGGAGCATGTACCGCGTCTTCCCCCACCACTTCCAGTTTGGGGCCGGGTCCCTGCACACACTAACCCACCGGCAGAGATGGAGGAGGGTCGGGCTGGGGGCGGAGAGGCAGGGAGAAGTGGAGGGAGACTGAATTGGCATCCCCCCTAGCATGGTGCTCAGGGGCATGTTATGAAGACTAGGACTTTAACAGGGTTCAAAAAAGAGTTAGATAGACTCATGAAGGTTAGGTCCATCAATGGCCATTAGGCAGGATGGGTAGGAATGGTGTCCCTAGCCGGTTTGTCTGGAAATGGGTGACCAGGGAGGGATCACATGAGGAATATCTGTTGTGTTCACTCCCTCTGGGGCATCTGGTAATGGCCATCGTCAGCAGACAGGACACTGGGCTAGATGGACCTTTGGTCTGACCCAGTATGGCCACTCTTATGTTCTTATGTGATAGGTCCTGCTCTTTCCAGGTGGTAGCAAATGAGCACTGAAGTCCCACATGCAACCTGCTGGGGACTGGAAGCATGAAATCCATGTTCTCCACATACCCTAGTCAGAGAGAGAGAGAGAGAGGGAGGTAGAAGGAACAAACAAAATCCTGATCCCTAATGTGTTAATAGAAAGTCTCAGCGCTCCTTGAAACCAGACAGGGAGGTTATGCAAGATTGGAGAAGGCAACTCTCAAATAAATTGCTCCTCAACGACACCTGAAGTAGAGAGGAAAGGAGAGAGATTAGTCATTGAAAACTTGTTCTGAGTTCATGAAACAAAAGCATCAGATGGGGAATTGGTGGAGAACCAAGGGGAAACGCAGCCACACATACTAGATTCAGCCTGGTTCTGCTTCCTCATACTTTGGTTTGGGCTAGGATTGGGTGTTATAATGACCCCAAAGGTTAATGAGGTTAACTGGTCTATGCAACCAGCCCGTAGGGAAGAACTGTGGATACATCTTGATGAGACACAGACACACTTAGCCGGCTGTGTCTCAAGTCTAGTAAGTGATGAACTCACTTGCTAGGAGACGTACCCATCTACGGTGAACCCAAAGTGTTCATACTGGTCACCCTGCTAATATATTACTTGTTTTTTCAGGAGGGCTGTATATTGGGAGCATCTTTTTTTTTTTTTAATTACTTAAAAATTTGGACCAACAACCCTCTCGCAACCCCCTAAGACACGGCAATTTTCAAGCCAATCCGAGAAAGAATGTCGATTTTAGAGCACTTAGGAAAACCAGCTACCGAACAATACGTGAGGCTCACCCGTAACTTGGTGGTGCCCTGCTCCTCTAGAATAAAGCCGTAGTGAGCCGCAAAGCAGCATCCATCTGAGGCACGTTCTGTTCAAGTGCATTTTATTTTAATGATTTTGCTCTACCGAAAACTGCTTTGAACTGAGACACCCTCATTTGAAGGAGGGGGGGCTGTTACTGCACGCTTGGGATTCATCCGAACCTGAACAAAAGAAAGCTGACCACAGACCTCAGAAAGCACCAAACGAGAACAAAAGGGCATGGGCAGAGGGTCAACACAAGGGGAAGAAAAGATCCCCTCCTACTGGCAAGGTGAGCATAAGGCGAGGAGAAAGACCTTGAAGATGTTGGCACCGTGAAGCCTGTATATACACAACAGAGGAAATTTCAGCGTACGCAGCTTCGGCAGGTCCCACGTATGGACGGCACGTTAGAGGCTTGTGGGTTAGTCTTTAAGGGAGAATGTCCCAACAGGAGAGCAAGTTAATAATCCTACTGCTGGATCAGCGACTGGGCCTTTCTTTCCGTAGCCAGACTCCTAGCAGGAATGAGCCCATGAACCCAGAAGCGGCTCTTGATTCTCCAGCATCCAGGCCTATGCTGAGGTCTCCGAGTGGCAGGGTTTGTGATGGATGCACCAAAAGCTCCATTCCTTAGAGATTAGCAAATGGGGCAGGAGACTCAAGACGCAGGTGGGGTAGCGCAGTGCCAAGAGGACTGGAAAGATGAGCCATCTTGGTCCCGCCGTTACAGAATAGAAATGGCGGACGTCACAGAGGCGCTGACCTGCCTTTCGGCCTGTGCCAGGAAATAAGGCATTTCTCCCAGACAAGGCTCTTGGGCTCTTGAACAGAGCTGGGCTGACAGCCCGGGAAAGAGACCCTCAGTAGATCCATCCCGCAGCATGGGCAGGGACAGCACAAGCATCCATCCCACCTGCACACCTGCAGCCGGGCCATCAGGTGGCCACCTTTAAAGTCTGAGAAGGAAGTTCAGTCTCCATCACTGAGTTCTTGGCTGGAAGAAGGGGTCCCAGGTTGCTCTTTTGGGAGGTGGACCATGCCTACAATGAGCTAGGCTAAGATGCACCCAACAACCAGACTACGTCGGATTGAGGCTGATGCCAAGAGATGAACGGCGCCGTATCCAGAAACCTCCAACTCTCCAGTGCCACCAACCCCTTCCTCCCTGTACAGAGATGGGAGTATAAAAATAAAGCAGAAGTTCACATGCCCGCTAGCTAAGAGAGATAAGGGCTTGCTCTCCAGGAGAAGGGGAAAGGCAGTAGAGACTCTGAGCTGGGATGAGGAGTCGCTGGCTTCCTGGCTTGTGCTTAGAACTCATGTCTCTACTGGCACCAAAGGGATGCTAACTCCCGCAATGCTTTCTACGAAACCTTGACGTTACACCTGCTGCTTCTTCTGGGGAGCCCTTCCACAATGCTGTCACTATGGGTACGTCTAGACTATATGGCTCTGTCGATGGATCCATGTAGATGAGTTTACTAGACATAGGAAAATGAAATGGTGATTTAAATAATCGCCCGCTTCATTTACATCAAAATGGCCGCCATGCTGTGCCGATCATTCCACAAGGCATAACAGAGCGGTCGACAAAGGCTTCCGTTGTTGACCGCGGGAGCGTCCAGACTACTGCGCTGTGCCACCAAACAGCTGATCGGCACAGCGCGATGGCCATTTTGATGTAAGTGAAGTGGCGATTATTTAAATCGCCGCTTCATTGTCCTATGTCTAGTAAACTCATCTACATGGCTCCGTTGACAGAGCCATGTAGTCTAGACATACCCTATGGTTTCAAGATCTGCAGTGCCAACCTATGACCCGTCCACGCTGGGCCTTCCTTCCCACTCAAAGGAATTGGTCTGCCCCTAACAAGACCACGGATGGTTTTGTCCCAACTCGAGCCTAGAGCGTCTATGCAGGACTTAACTAGCCCAGCTCTTTCCCCAGGCAGAACTGAGATGAATCACTGCTACTGAGTTATTTAAGTGGTTACTTAACATATTGTGCACAGAACTGAAAGAAACCAGCCTCCTCACCCCCTTTGATCTTTCTCCTTCCTCCAGTCTTCCTAATTTTCTTCATCTCTCAGAGTCATGCTCCTTTCAGTACATTCAGCTAGCTGGGGGAGCTGCCTCAGCTTGCCAGTTTTCTTACCAACACACCCTAGCAAGAAGGCGCGGGCTCGGAACATTTCAACAGAACATCCCAGAAGTGCAGAAGGCAGCCAGAACAATAAGATGAGTAATGGTTTCGGCTCGGTTTGAACTGGAAAAATCCAGCCAGAGGACTGGATCCTGCTCCTCTCCTCGGCTCTGCAGACACGTACGTGAATGGACATGTACCTGAGTGCACTTGGCTTTAAAGGGTGACTGCCAAGTTAAAAGCTCTATTTTAAAAATATTGGTTCTCCTGCCCTGTGGCATGGCGTAGGGTTACATAAGAACAGAACGGCCCTGCGGGGTCAGACCAAAGGTCCAGCTAGCCCAGCACCCTGTCCTCTGACAGTGGCCAATAGCAGGTGCTGCAGAGGGAATGAATCGAACGGGGAATCATCAAAAGATCCATTCATAGAATCCTAGAACTGAAGGGACCTCAAGAGGTCATCGAGTTCAGCCCCCTGCCTTCGCGGCAGGACCAAGCACTGTCTAGACCATCCCTGACAGGTGTCTGTCTAACCTGCTCTTAAATATATTGATGGAGATTCCACAACCTCCCAGGCAATTTATTCCAGTGCTTAGCCACCCTGACAGGTAGGAAGTTTTTCCTAATGTCCAACCTAAACCTCCCCTGCTACAATTTAAGCTCATTGCTTCTTGTCCTGTCATCAGAGGCCAAGGAGAACAATTTTGCTCCCTCCTCCTTGCAACACTCATTTAGGTACTTGAAAGCTGCTCTCGTGTCACCTGTTGTTCATTCCCAGCTTCTGGCAAACAGAGACTAGGGATGCCAAAATGGTGTCCTAGGGTTCTCAGGCTGGGCGTTCTGCCCATTGTGCTCTTTTCATGTTGCTAAATATATGTGGGATTTTGCCTACCCCAGAGAGGAGGGATCCCAGGATGGTGCTGAGTTGGCGAAGAGAAGGATGGTATGAAAGGTTGACAATCATGGACTTACATGCTTTCAAAGTCTTTGTTTCCTGGACATGATTTTCAACAGGAACAGAATCAGAGAACACTGGAAGGGACCTCGAGAGGTCATTGAGTCCAGTCCCCTGCCCTCACGGCAGGACCAAGCACCAAGATGAGTGTTTCTTAAACTGTGTTCCGTGGCACACCAGTGTGCTGCGAGGCAGTCGGAGGTGTGCCGTGGAGAACAACAGAATTCAAAATGGCCACCCTTAAAGGGGCAGGTGACCTTTTTTCTTTTTTTTTTTTTTTTTGCTCAAAAACTTCCCCCCCCCCCCGACCGTTTTTTTTTTTTTCTCAACAAAAAAATCCTTGGTGTGCCTCATAAAAAAAATTATTATTTGGTGTTCCTCGGTCTTAAAAAGTTTAAGAAACACTGATCTAGACCTTCCCTGACAGGTGTCTGTCTAACCAGCTCTTAAATATCTCCAGTGATGGAGATTCCACAACCTTCCCAGGGAATTTATTCCAGCGCTTAACCACCCTGATAGTCAGGAAATTTTTCCTAATGTCCAACCTAAACCATCCTTGCTGCAATTTAAGCCCGTTGCTTCTTGTCCTGTCATCAGAGTCCAAGGAGATCAGAGCTGCTCTGTTTGGGGAACAAACAAAGAACAAATCATTGGCATGCTCCTGTTCTGTCCTGCTAGGAACACAGAGGCAGGCAGGCTGCTGCCGCAGAGGGAGGACTGGAGAGACGGCCGTGCTGCTGTGACATCCCTCAGCACGGAGAGCTCAGAGAGCTGTGGGAATCCGTCTCTGCCTTCCAAAACACTGCACTGTGGGATGCTTACCCACAATGCTTTGCTCTGTCAACAGGATGCTACCACCGTGGCCATGAAATGTTGACCATGGGAGGCAGAAAAAATGGTTTGACCGGTTTTCACTTTTGGTGATTTTTGCCTGTCGACAGCACGTTCATCGCCAACCCTTCCCAGTGTAGACACAGCCTGAGCCACATCTCCACTGGGAGTTGGTTTGACCTAACGACAGGGCTCATGGCATCACATTTTCACAGGCCAGAGCAGCGTAGCCATGGGGCTAGAGTCAGGCTATGATAACTGTGCCAAGTGGGTACCTAGAAATCTGCCCACTTGGAAGGAGTTCTAAATTACATTCACACTGCACAGGTAAGTGATGATACGAAGGGCAAGGCAGTAAACAGAGACCAAATCTTGGCTCTTATCTCTAGAAAATGGATAAACCACCAAATAAGGAAACAAACTCTAACCCAACAATGCTTTCCCCAAAAGGAGCATCTCTCACACTTCCCTCGCTGTATCAGCTGATGCTCATGCCACTTTCGTATATGCATTGTTTTAATTGGCTTTCAGAAACAGACAACTTTCACACAATTAAGCTTCAGGGGTGTGGATGTAATTATTACCACATCACACACCGCACATTTCCATTTCTTTGTGCAATCACAGAGAACATAAGAACGGTCAGACTGGGTCAGATCAAAGGTCCATCTAGCCCCGTATCCTGTCTGCCGACAGTGGCCAATATCAAATGCCCCAGAGGGAGTGAACAGAATAGGGAATCATCACATGATCCCTCTCCTGTCATCCATTTCCAGGCTCTGACAAACAGAAGCTAGGGACACCATTCCTACCCATCCTGGCTAATAAGTATTGACGGACTAACTTCCATGAATGTACCTAGTTCTTTTTTTAACCCTGTTAAAGTCCTGGCCTTCACAACATCCTCTGGCAAGGAGTTCCACAGGTTGACTATATGCTGCATGAAAAAAAAATCTTCCTTTTGTTTGTTTTAAACCTGCTACCTATTAATTTCATTTGGTGACCCCTAGTTTTTATGTTATGGGAACAAGTAAACAACTTCTCCTTTTTCACTTTCTCTACACCAGTCATGATTTTATACACCTTTCTCATATCCCCCCTTAGTCTCCTCTTTCTAAGCTGAAAAGTCCCATTCTTTTTAATCTCTCTTCATATGGGACCCGTTCCCAACCCCTAATCATTTTTGTTGCCCTTTTCTAAACTTTTTCCAGTGCCAAGATATCTTTTTCGAGGTGAAGCAACCACATCTGCACGCAGTATTCAAGATGTGGGCGTACTGTGGTTTTATATAGAGCAATAAGATATTCTCTGTTTTATTCTCCAAACCTTTTAAAATTATTCCTAACATCCTGTTTGCTTTTTTGACTGCCACTGCACACTGAGTGGATGTTTTCCACATAGGACTTATCTAGTAGATAAGAGAACGATATGGCAATCGGAATCCATTATAACAATCAGCACGACTGAGGGATTTTGCAAGAGAAAATGCAAAGGTTAGGACTGGTGCCTGTATGTTTGTAAAGTGACCTGCACCTTTCGGGCCCCGGCTGTACAATGTATTCTATGTGAGCTGGCATGCATTTACCCCTGCAGTTTGCAGTGTAGCTCGCACGGCTCGGATCTTGGAGCTACAGGCAACGTGGCGCCACTTTGAATGAAATGAGCCAGGTTTTGCCAAGTATGTTTTTGAGAAAAAACCACAAATTTATTTTAAAAATAATTATTTAAACAGTCTAATTAACGTAAACATAACATCCTTTTCTAACCCTCAGTGTACTTAAAGAGCTTAACAGGGAAGCCTCTCTTTTCCTTTCTTTCTTCAGGCCCTTGGGGATACTCTGTCTTGCTAAATCTCCCACTTAACTGTGTAGTCAAAGTCGCACTTTTAATGCACACTCAGTGCTTGTATTTTTTCTAATCCCTCTCTGGATTCTAATTGGATACTGCTGTGGTGTATTATTAACAATGTAACAATTGTAAACTGTCGCTTTAAATCCAACAAGATCTCCTGCAGGCTAGGAGATTCTGTAGGGAAGCATGCAATCTGTGTCCTAAGTAGAGAGCCTACCTACAGCCAGCTCTGAGCCTCTGTGCTTTAGGGAGCAGCCTTTCTTGTCACTTTCGGTTTTGTGTGTTAAGGTTCTGGATTCTAAGAAATAAGGTAAGGTTACAATGCAATTGTCACGCCAGCGCCCTTCCCCCCACGCTTTATGAAAATTGGCCTATGAACATGCATAACTCAAAGATGCTTTATGCAACATCATCCTGTAACATCAGTTTTAAAGGTACAATCTGCTGGATCCATAAATCCTATTTATGTGCATGCATCATTCTTGTATGTGAAGTCAAAAACATGAAGGGTGGATCTGTTTATAATTCAAAATGTCGTAGTGAGGGCTATTACTGGTGCTCTGGCTCCGTGGTCAAGTCAACGACCTGTGAATAATCTTGTTTGTGCTGTAAGCCCAAATTCTGTTCCTAATATACAGGGCTTGACAAACGGCGGCGAAACCTACTCGCAAGCTCCGCACTGCGCATGCTCAGGACCCACATTGCGCATGCATGCGCCGCTGGTGAACGGGGCGACCGGCTAAAATCTATTCACCACGGGCGAGTAGATTCAGTAATTTGTCGAGCCCTGCTAATATATATATATATTTTTTTTCAGCCGGTCGCTCCGTGCGCCCCATTCACCGGCGCTGCGCGCATGTGCAGTGCCAGTCTGACGCATGTGCAGTGTGGAGCTGGCGAGTAGCTCTCGCTGCAGTTTGTCGAGTCCTGTATATATATATATATATATATTCACACACAGTGCTTTTTGGTGCTGTAAGCCCAAATTGTGTTCCTAATATATATGGCGTACCGGCACCTATTTTCCCTGCATAACTTAAATGAATTGCATTCCCCTTGGGCATACTGGCACCTCTTTTTCTGGGGCAGCTGGGCTCCGATGGAAGTCTGCTCGGGACACAGCACTTTTTTTTTTTTTGCTCAACAACTTCCCCCCCAGAGTACCGGCACCTTTTTTCTTACAAAAAAAGCACTTTTATATATATGCCATCTGATGTTGAACCCCATTTTGGATCTGGTACTTTTCTACTCACCATGAGAAAAGTTTGAACTGAGAGAATTCCTGCCTTGGGTAAAAGGGATATAAGGGGGGAAACCAAGCAATAGAGGCAGTCACCAGGCACCAGGAGACCCCTCGCTTACCATCTAAGATGCTTTCTGGAAACATGTACGACTGAACAGGGGGAAGGCTCGGACCCAAGCTATAAGTCTTCTTCGCTTGTGAAGAGAAGTTTAGAACAACTGTTTAGGGTAAAACAAAAGGAAAGCTATGTAGCACTTTAAAGACTAACAAGATGGTTTGATAGGTGTTGAGCTTTCGTGGGCCAGACCCACTTCCTCAGATCATATTCCTCAGATCATATTACTGTTTAGGGTAAGAATTTGCATGTAACAAGTTTCTTAGTGGATTAGGACTAGCTGACAGTGTTTTGTTTATTTTAATTTAGTAACCTGCTTTCATCTGATTGTTTTCACTTGCAACCACTTAAATACCACTTAATATAAAGCACTTGTGTTTATTATGAAGACCAGTGTAAATAATTGTTACCTTGAGTGCGGGAGCAACCACTGCGCATCTCTCTCTTCCATTCATAAAAGGGGCAGAGCTTGTGAGCGATCTCTGTGTAAAACTTGTACACCGAGTAAGATGCATTTATTTGGGCTTTTGTGTCCCTGTTGGCTTCCTGGGTGCTGAGCCCTCCCAGAGCCGAACTGGTTCAGTGTCTGTGCTGCCCCACAAGGGGGCAGTACTCCCAACTCTGTGCCTTGGCTGGGCACAGAGGATCTGGCCCAGCAGGACAGGGTGGTGAGGGCCCCAGCAGGCAGGAAGGCAGGTGTCAGTGGCATGATCCACACGCCGAGGGACAACCCCAAGGGGACTGTTGTGATCCAACCCATCCCAGCAGCCTTCCAGGAAGACCACTTCAATGGTCTCATCTTTGTTTGTATGTCAGAAGCACGGCAAATATATGGACTATGTTTTGAAACACTTTGCTGTCAGAGAATTTCAGCGGCACCTGGAGCTGAATGACATTGCCCTTTTAAATGATTCATTCTTTCTGTCGTGTCTCCCTTTTGGACCAATGACCTTTGACTTTCTAGGTGGGTTTTTATTCATAGGTACCTGTAAAATATTTTCGATCTGATAAACATTGTTGACGGTACCATCAGCCCCCAGCTTCCTGGCATGAGACGGTTCCATCTGCTTTTATTGCTCACCCCGGCCAAGTGGCAATGAAAGGCTGTTCAGCACCTGCCAGGTTTCGGGATGATGTGTCAGGATTCTTTGCTCTAGTCCTGACGTCCACCTCACACCGATGTCTTTCACGCCCTCCCCTTCCCGTGCACCCTTCTCTCATGCTCTCTTCAGTGGTAGCTCCCAGACAGAGAGCTTGGAGCAAGCACACACCCAGGTGTGTATGTGATTGTGTGTGTGAGACTCACAGGTCCGACAAACACAGCGAATCGAGAGTGGGCCGTTCTCCGCTACCCCTGTGGCACGTGCACAGTAGTGATTGGCAAAGTCGGACAGGCGACAAAGCCTCAGCGATTTCCAGTGGTATTAGAGATGCTGGACCTGCTGGCCAAGCCCCAGGCTGTGGGGAGTGGATTGAGCTCTAGTGTGTTGTGTTGTAACTGGCCCGTGCAGACCTTGCTGGTGTGCTCTAAAAGGCAACGTGTGCCAGCAGGCTGCACAGGGAGCAGCTCGGGCTCTGTACAATCCCTCCAGCCTGGGATGCAGGCAGTGTTCCCTCTAATTTTGCCCATCCGTGTGCAGAATAAATTTTGTTCAGTGCACCAAGGCATGTGCAGCTGTGCACCACCAGGAGAAACACATGCTGCTGGCGGTGGGCGCTCTGCGAATCACCTGAGCGGCCCCATAATCTCTCCTGGGTGGCCGCCCAAGCGCTCAGCTTACAGGGAACTCTGGACATGGGTGGCAAATCCAGTGCCACCCGTGGCCTGGAGCAGGGTGAACTTGGGGCCCTGGAGGGGTGAGGCCAGGGAGACAAACTCTCCCCGGCCATAAGCCTCTGCCTGGGGGGTTCTCTGTGGCAGGGCCCGAGGGAGTAGCTGGTCACAGGGCAGGTAGCCCCTTTCCCTTCCTGGGTGCTGGTCCGAGGCGGGGGCACTCTGGCACTGGCCAGCACAGAGGGAGCAATGGGGGCACGGCAGCCGGGCTGGGGCAGAGAAATCCAGCGGCCAGTTAGAGCTGGACACCAGGGCCACCAAGGCTGCAGAACCCCTGGCAGGAAGCAGAAGCTGGACACAGGCAAAGGGGAGGCAGGGACAGAACAATCATGGAGGAGTCACCCCCCACCATCCCTATATTCCTCCCAGCCCCTCCCCCCATACTGCCCTCCAGCTCCTTCCTGCTGAGCAGGTAAATTGCCCCACTTGCCCCAAATTTCACCAGCTCCCAGGGCCTCTCCCAGGACCAAGTGGATCTCGGAGCCAGCGCTGGGGGGGAGCAGCTGCCGGGGCAGGGAGCTGTCTGCAGACACTGAGTTCAAATGCTCAGCTGGCCCATAGGAATAGGTAGGCGCCTTCTGGCCTGCAAGCAGGATAGAAAATCAGGCCCAGGGGAGCGGTGGGAAGGCAACACCAGAGCATAAGGATGGGGTGTAGGAAGCCCAGGCTCAATTCCTCGGTCTGCCACAGATGTCCTCTGTGACCTTTGGCACCTCACTTAGTGACACAAGGCCATTACCTTCAGTGGACGTTAGGAGCCTGGGGATCTTGGTCTGAGACCAGGGTTGGGCAATAAATTTTGATGGGGGGGCACGCCAAGATTTTGGAATTATTTTGGCATTATTCTTTTCACTTCCAGCCCTTAAAACAAATTGATGCAAAGCCGCACTGTGTGCAGTGTAAGTGCCACTATGTTGCTCCCCAGAAGTGGTTGCTCCCCAGTGGGGGAGTCTGCTTTTAAGTAGATCATAGGTTCCCAAACTGGGGGGGGGGTGCCCCTGGGGTGTGTGTGAAGAAATTGCAGGGGGGCACGAGGCAACCCAGCCTCTCCCCCATCAATCCGCCCCCGCAAGAAAGAGTCACATCCATCTGGTAAAAAGTATTCAGAAAATACCATGTGAAATGTCCGGTATTTTCTGTTTTTCCTGGCTCGGGCGTCCACCGGAACACGCGCAGCTCAGGCTGGCTGGGGCGGGGGGAGGATAGAACATCGCAGGCAGACTTCAAAATGGCCACCATAAAAGGGCAATGCCTGTTCTCTTAAAAGGGCAACTTTTTTTTTTTTTTTTTGGTCAACCACTTTTCCCCTGGAGTACCAGGCCCCTGGTCAGTGCTTGGGGGGTGAGGGGGAAGCATGAGGGTTTCTCAAAAATCAAAAAGGAGGCGTGATGCTGAAAAGTTTGGGAACCCCTGACCTAGATCATCTCTTTCAGAAAGACATCCAGTCTTGCCTGAGTCTCCAACTCAGCGAGAATCCACCACAACCATTGGCAGCGTGAGCCAGACATTAATAACCCTCGCTGTGGAACAGGGGGCTTCACAACAGTAGATTTTGTTCTTATTTCAAAATAAATTTATTACAAAAGCTTGAGGACATTTACAGTTGAACAATGTGGTGAAGAGGTATCTCCAAAAGAACTCATTGTTTGGACAGTTGAGCACAGAAGAAGGAAGGAGGACTCCATTTTTAACAGAAATGCACGAACTAATAGAATAGCTTTCACAACCATTTTTTCCCCAGGTACATAACATGAATGCAAACAGGACTACCACTTGATAGGAAAACCAGCTGCTGTTGAAGGTGCCATCTGTACATAACATTACACTTCCTTTTCCCTCTGGAGCTTAATACCAGTTCTAAACCTTGTACTAAGATTTTATGTAGACTACAATACTCTACCATACAGGCCTTTGTCACATAAGGAGCAGACATCCCTGCAATCTGCAGATGAACCTAGAATAAGGTTAATTTCTTCCAGATCAGTCTGAAATGAGCTGAGATTCAAAGCAAGCTCTGTTTATTTCCTCTACTTTAATGGTTCCTTGGATATAAACAAGAATATGGTGACAGATCCTCAGATGATGCTCTTAATTTGTAAAGGGTGGTCAAAGCCTGCATGGTTCACCTCCTCCTGTGCTTTGCCATGTCGTCCAGCAAACCTGTGAACCAATTTCCAATGCTACAGGGCTGGCTTCTTGCTTTTTATAGTCACAAGATTTTAAGTCTGCACTAGGTCCCTTCCATACACCTTATCTTTGCCTAACCTCACCATAGCATCACCAAGTACAATTCATGTGGGAGAAGGGAATACAGCTATTTTGCCCAATAAAGTTAGATTTCCCTTTCCTTTTACAAAGTCCCCAAAGGTGAAAAGGGCTGAGAGAACTTTACAGGCAGAGTTTGGTCATGGATGACTTTCCGAGTGTCAACATTTATGGGAAACGGTTTAAAAACAAACAAAATGTTAAAAAACCAGGAAACAGCCATTTTACAATCTCGGCAGTGACATGCACACGCAAAGCACAAAAGGATATAAAGTTTTACTGACTGTAAAGACGCACTGGATAGGAGAAACAGACCTACAGAACTGACGTGTTAAAGAGACAGGTATCAAAGGGGTCTCTAAATAATACGGTGCCGGGAGAGCCAGAGATTCTTTGATAACATGACATCACTGGTAGCCAAGGCGAACCAATAGCGGGGCAGGATGGGAGTTGGAGATTTCTGGACACCTTTGCTACTAAAGGTGCTGTAATAACATGGCCCCCTGGGAACTAGAGATTCTCCGCCAAGATGGTATTAGGGGTATCAAAGCTGATCTAAACCCATGATGCCAGGAGGACTGGAGATACTCTAATAACATGGAACTAAGATGCTCTATGGGTATCAACGCAGTTCTAATGACATGGGTGTTGGCGTTTCTCCGCCAACACGACTGAACTTTGAAAATGCAAGAGAATGAATGATACTATTGGAAAGTAGCAGACAGCTCCCTTATGTCACCCTGGAATTACCTCTACCCTGGTGTTATATACATCAAGCTAATGTGACATTTACATGAACAAACACAACCTTGCCAAGAGTCAAGCACCATGTTCTCAATCAAACACGACCATGAGCCGTGCTGCTTGAGGGATATATACAAAGCTCGGAATCCTGGATAAGCCTCTGTAAGGAAGAAGAATCGCTAAAGCATTTAGCTTTCCCAGGCAAGCTTCTGGGGGATCAGTGTTTTCCTAAATATTGACTTCACTGACAGTGAGTAGAGAAGGGCGAGGATCGAATAGCCAGGTCAAGTGGGCTTGGAAAGGTTTTGGCCTAACACAAAACTAAAGTCGAGTGCATTGTTGCTTTCTCGATCATGACTGGATACCAAGTCTAAGTCTGCTTCGTATGGCTCGTTAATGCTGTTAATGGCATGCACAGCAGATTGAATGGGCCATGGTCATCCCTACTGTAACCCCATTGCCCTCAGGCGACTTACACCAGGAATAAATTCAACAGCAGACCGCTTCTCCCTCGCAGGTAGAGTTTTTTTTGTTCGTTGATCTCACAGCCCTTTATAAAGGGGCGTGTGAGGAGGTCTCGTCATCCCCTCCCTGCCGATGGAGAAGCCTGAGTCAGGTCTGCGCTCTAACCACTTGACTGCACTGCCAAGCCCCCTTTACCAAAGTGAGACTATCTGGTGCTTTTGGGTGGGCAGATTTCTAAAGCAAACGCATCAGGGTGTACAAAGAAGCTAGGACAGACTATCTCAAGTATTCGAGTCTCTTGTTCTTGAATCTTTTTCCTCCTTCGCCTTCTCTTCTTGGGTTCCGGCAGTCCTCTGAAAAGTGTCCATATCTGCCGGCTGTGGGTGCCAGCCTTCTCAGACCCTTTCCTTTTGCTTCACGTTGGCCAGCCGGACATTTTCCTGCTCAGTGGAGGGTGGAGATGGCTCATCGTGGCAACCAATCATCAACTGGTAAACCAGGACCCCAGCAACTGACCCAAGGAAAGGGGCCACGACAGGGACCCACCACCATTGCTTGCCCGTTCTGAAAGACACAAGCAAATGATAGATGAGGAATGGGGACCAGGCCATCCGCATTTGGAACCAGAATAACCCAAGTCAGAATATTCCCAATCAGACGCAGGCTCCTAAGCACCCGAGGCTCGTTAGAAAATGGGATGAACACACCGAAGTCGTCTAAGGACTGTTGACATTTTTCACCCCTGCGCTTGGATAGCCCAGAGAACTTTTCAGAGGCACTGGGGACCCCTGTTATTCCCCCGTCACTTCTGTTTGGAAACATCCATGAAAGTCTCCAAAAGAATTTATGGTCAAAGAATAGCTGCCCTTCCCATGCTTGCTCCTGGCCCTACTGCCCGGGCATACGCTCTGATCAATGGAAAGGGCTCTGCTCCTTCTGCTTCTCACTGCTCCCCAAATCTCCAGGGAGATGAATGCCCTCTAAGATTGTTAACGTGACCCAAGGGTGCCTCAAGTTGCAGAGACCGTGTAGGGGTCCCATTCTGATGGCCACTTCCAGAAGTGCGTGGGTGAGGTACTTTTTGGTGGCCATGGGCCTGGATCCCATCCCTGCTAAGTAATCTGACCTATGAAGAAAACACTTACGTGAACACTTCCGAGCCCCAGCCAGCAATGGAGGTGAATAGACGAGGCCCGAAGTCCCTGGCTGGGTTGACGGCGTATCCAGAGTTGAAGCCCATGGACGTCCCAATCACCAGGACCACAAAGCCAACGGTGAAAGCCTCGAGGCCACGGGGGATAGGGTTGTTGTAGGGATCCACAATGGCCAAAACACAAACGATCAAGGATGCCGTGCCGATGAACTAGCAGAAGGGGGAAGAGAGATGCGGTTGAGGTTTGAGGAGTCTGGTGGAGACCGGATCAGTCATTGAACAAAGTCGCCTGGCTACTGCATGAAATGTGGCATGTTTAGAACTTACCCTCTGGAGCGACAGAGTCAGGGCACATCTACACAGCAGGGCTAAAGCCGAAATAAGCAATGCAACTTCAGCTACGTCAATTGTGTAGCCTAAGTCGAAAAAGCTTCATTCGGCTTTTGGCGCTGTCTACACAGCACTCTTCCTCTGACTTCCCTTACTCCTTGTATAATGAGGGTTACAGGAGTTGGAGTAAGAAGTCCTCCAGCTCGACATTATGTCAAAATAATGGCTTGTCGTCTAGACGCGCACTACGTTATTTCGGAATAAAGCCAGTTATTCCGAAATAACACTGCTGTGTAGATGGACCCATAGAGAAGAATGTGACCCCATTACTTGGCTGCACGGGGAACACCAATGGGAATACCAACTGGGGAACACTAGGGGAACATGTCCCCATCCTTAGCAATAGCTTCCTGGAAACACATGGAGCAGAGCACATCTCTTTCCCAGGAAAGCTACTTAGGAGTAGAGAGCTGGGTCTTTGATTTCCTATAGGTGTAAAGATGCATTCCTATAGATGTGAGGATGCATTCCTAGCAGCACCAGCGGGAGAGAATATACGGCAAGAAGGACATTAACTAGTCTTCTAATAGCCTGCAGGTCAGTCGGGGTGACACTTAGAAGGGAGACCAATGAACCCATTTCTTCCCTCATGCTCCTGTTCCTTTTGTAGGGCCATGCCCTGGCGTGGTGTTTAGTGGCACTGTGTGCTGGAAGACATCACTTTTCTGGAGAGAAATCAACCCAGGGTTCTGCTCTCTGGTGATCATTAAAGGCCCTGTGTCACTTTTTTTTACAAGAGTAGTGATTGTAGCCCTCGTGTCTTGGACAAATTTTAGGCTAGTTCCATGTGCAGAGCACACTTTGGCCTCCTTTTCTGTTAATCTCCTTGTCCCCAGACACATCCCTGTACTGCCAGAGGATGTGGTGAAGGCCAGGACTTGAACAGGGTTCCAAAAGAGCTAGATACATCCATGGAGGTTAGGTCCATCAATGGCTATTAGCCAGGATGGGTAGGAACTGAGACCCTTCGTTTGTTGGATGCTGGGGATGGGCGACAGGGAAGGGATCACGTGAGGATTGCCTGTTGTGTTCCCTCCCTCTGGGGAACCTGGCATTGGCCACTGTGGGCAGACAGGACACTGGGCTAGATGGACCTTTGCTCTGACCCAGTCTGGCCGATCTTATGTTCTCATGTACTCTGAGCCTCATGTTGACCAGGGAATTCTTGAGTCCCGATTGGTGAATGTCACTGATCTAAACCCCAGGAAGCGCAGTGTTGTTCCTCTTGAGATGGAGGCCAAGGCCCAGGACTGTCCTGCAAGGTCTCTTAGCAGCGCCCCATGGTCCTTACCTGGTCAAAGAATCCGTTCAGTACATCCAGATGCTCAGACGGGTAGGTGGCAAAAATGCCGGCGGTGCCGTTCTGCCCCACTACAAACAACTGGTTGTTGCCAAAGGCCCATATGGCATCTAGAAAGGAAACGGGGGTTGGGTGAGTCATTCATGGCCACCCTCCTCAGCCGGATCGCTCAAGAGCCCCGCCGAACCCAGGGCAGGGCTGCTATTTGGGAAGCCTAACGAGTCATCCGGATGGAAACCCTCTGGAGATGCCAATAGAGAGACCCCATATTTGTCCATCACGCACATTCCTGAGCCTCACAGAACCGGACTTCCGCAGTGCCCTGGGCAGCCTGCACCGGCGTCTGGTAGGAATGATTCCAGCCCATAATTCGATAACACTCGAATTAAGCCTCGAGTGTGAGATCCCCCTAGCAGAGCCCAGAGGTAGCACCAACGTGGCCATCAGCCTCCCCGCCTCCCTCCCCAGGGAAATGCTCCGATCTGGCTGGGCAGACATTTTTCACAGCCCAAGAGCACAGAGCCAGAGGGCTGGTACAAAGCCGCTGGGTTTTGTTCACTTACCGAAGTACAAGCCAAAGACAATGCCCGCTCCAAGGAAAGCACCGAGGGTTTGTGCCAGAATGTAGATAGGCAGCTTAATCCAGGGCTCCCGGGCCATGAGGCACATCGCAAAGGTTACAGCAGGGTTCAAGTGGCCACCTGGGAAAGATTTTCTCATTAGTGCGCTGGGAGTGCAGGATCTGGCCCCAGAATACGCGGAAAGGGAGAGAGACGGGCTCCGGAAGACGCGCCTGTGTCCCCGGGACACATGCGGCAGCGGCTGGGGCGGGAAGCCGTCTGCGAATGCAGGGTTCACACCCTAAGCTGGCCCATAGGGATTGGTAGGCGACTGCGTACAAGGCCCATACACACGTTAAGCCCCGCTGCAACCTGCGAAGGAGGTGCAGCCCTGTTCATTGGAATAGACAGAGTACTCCACCTGCCCAGAGCTAAGCAATACCTGCTCTGCAGGGACATGAGGGTATACGGCAGGGAACGGGACGGGGGGAAGGAATCGATGCTCTAACGGGCCTTTTTCCACCTCGAATTTCTATGATCCGGTGCGGCTTTTAGCAAGAACGAGTTGCTTGATCGAGCTATTGCTGTACACGCTAGCTAGCTATCCATCTAGCTAGCTAAATAGCTATCTGTCCCTATTGGGCGGATGGATAGCTCAGTGGTTTCAGTATTGGCCTGCTAAACCCAGTGTTGTGAGCTCAGTCCTTGAGGGGGGGGGCCATTTAGGGATCTGGGGCAAATCTGTCAGGAATGGTACTTGGTCCTGCTGTGAAGGCAGGGGACAGGACTCAATGACCTCTCAAAGTCCCTTCCAGCTCTATGAGATCGGTATCTATCTATACATATACACACCCCCCATCTATCACCATATACACTCTATCTATCTAATGTAGAATACTAGAACAGGAAGGGACCTAGAGAAGTCTTCAAGTCCACATCTCTCTCTTTCTCCCTATCTATCGATACACCTCCTCTCTCTCTATCTGCCATTGACTACCAACAGTGATAGTCCACAATGGGGAGATGGACAGTTGCACAGAGCAAGAGCTATGGAGAAACCAATGACCAACCAAGGGGGTCTATTTTCTCCTCAGTGTGGTTTGTTGGTTTCATGCCCACCCACAGAGAGGAAATGATGTTATTAACTATTCAGCATTGGCCTTTGCCTTTGGATCCCCAACTGCGCATGTCCGGGAGCTGACAGTCAGAGGGAGACTTGGGTTTGCAGCGGAAGCCTCGTACCTGAGATTTGCCCTGCGATCAGGATGCCGAGTGTCACAGCAAAGCCGAAGGCCAGGTTGACAGTCAAGAAGCCTCCGTGAGTTCCTCTGCTGAGCACGATCTGAGCAACGGAGCCACAGCCAAACATCTGAAAGAAGAAAAGAACGGATCAAAACCGGCTCGGGTAGATTTTCTTTCAGGAGAGAGAAATGGACCGAGGACTCCGGAGTGCTTTCCATGCGAATCCTTCAAGTCCATGGCCAACAACACTACGCACACGTGTGCTGCAGTACAAAATGGGAAAGGCAGCAGCAAAACTTGCTGGCTTGGGTGGAAAATGCCAGGGGAAAGGTCATGAATTTGCCAGCCGTTTGACCACCCCCATCTTCTGAAGCCTACAAATGACTCTTCCTTCTTGGTCTTCAGGGTCTTCCATGGATTTGCCAGAATCTTCATAACCCTCTAGATGCCCAAACTGCTGCCTCGAGCCAATTCCCTGGTCTCTGAAAACACCAGACCCTTCCCTCCCCTCTTCTCTCTGTTCCTCCACAGTAGATGGCCTACAGTGTTCCTCTAAGTGAAGAGATTGGGCAGCCACCCAGGAGAGATTCCAGTGCTACCCAGCTGATTAGCAGAGTGCCCACTGCCCGCAGCATGTGAGTCTGTTGGTGGTGCACATCCACACATGACTTGGTGCACATAACATTTATTCTGCACATGGATGGAAAAAAAAATAAAGGCAACATTGGTGGTATCTCCCTTCCTAAAAGCTGCTTCCACCAACTTCCTTTCCTGCTTCTCTGCCCTTAACTGATTCCTTAACCCCTTCCAATGCCTCCCATCCCATGACTCCTCTCTTCTCTTGGTTTCCTACTTATCTGAACCCTCCCTTTAATAAAATCATCAAAATCTTCCCCCAGAGACCTCCAACTTTCAGCAGTCAGTCCTTCTGCCCTGCATCTCTCTTTTCTCCCTACCACGCTTAGGGGTACCCTATGATGCATTTCGACCTACTGCACCTCAGCAGGTTACATGGAACCGACCTCCGTGGAAGTTTGGGGTCTGGGCCTGAAATAGGATCAGCTCATAGTTTGCTGGCGTTTGCAGAGATGACTCTACATGGCTACCTTGTAAGGATAATCTTCCTCAATGTAAGGAGTCCCCAGCAGCTGGTCGGCAGCTGTCAACAAGGCAAAGCTTGGATGCGGTAACAACACTGTCTGCCATCAGCTGGTGCTAGGATTTATACAGCCGCTCCAGCACTAGACTACAGGTGAGCCGAGTGATTTATTTTTCCCCAATCCACAAAGCTGCCTAGGGGGCTTCCTGCCTCACCGGACACCACCCTGCCGCAGACACCCACAGGTGTGAGAAGCGTGAGTCCAGACACCGTAAATTACACACACTCCTCCTGTCTGGCCAGGTGAGGGATACTCTTCCTTCCAAGGGCTGGCAAGCCTGGGGTGAGCGGGCGTTTATTTGTGCAGCGCGATAAGGGCTGTTTGCTTGCAGTGAAGGGAGGAAGCAGGCTGAGCTCAGGGATGTTTGCTGGACCAATCCCTCGTTTCCAGCGCATGTCCAAGAGATCCACGTCCCTCTCATCCTCCTTGGCCCGCCCCACCTCACTAGCAATGCAACCCATTCCAGACTGTCACTGGGGTCTGAGTCATTGGCTTAGAGTTAACCCCTGGTGGGGGAGGATCCTGGTCTCTGACGTATCTCCAAGGGCTTCATGGAGTTATTCCTCATTGGCACAGAGCTCCGCTCAGCACCAGTCTCCGCAGCTGTGTTGGGCTGCCTCAGAAGCACAGTGGGACCCAGAGCGGCCAGCCTGCGCAGTGAGATTTCCGGACCCAGAATCCAACCCATGGAACCTCTCTCCTGCCAAGCCATTGACAGCTGAGGAACTAAACACCAGGCCTTCCGATCACCTGGGCAAGGACTCGAATGGGCAGATAGACTCCAGGTTGACTCATGAGACGCACTGCCCACGTCTACATCCCGCTGAGCCAAAGAGCCCAGGTCTCCACCAGTACAAATTCAGGAGGCAGGTAAGGAAACCAACCAAGGAACCGACAAAGGTACGGCGATGAACTGCAGAGCACCATCTTCTACTGAACAAAACGAGAACGCCTTTCAGGTGTGTCATAGACCCTGTACTGCTCGCATCACCAGACTCGTCACAGTATTTTCCCCTTTGATGAGTGACTGTCACCCACGGGTCTCAAAGAGATCTACACCCCCGAGGTGCAAGGGGAAGAGCTATTACCCAAAGCTGGGGAAACAAGGAGGGAGGAGGCCATAGAAATAAAAAACCCACAGTATCAAAGCCTGCATTGCACACTCTCACATGACCGGCTCTGGAGTTTCAGGTCCTTACGCGCCACTGGACAAGGGACATGATTATTTTTGCAAGCATTCATACAGTGACTGTGCTAAAGTACTTCACTGTGAAGAATTAAAATGACTCCTGGGGTATTTATGAAACTTAAATCTGTGTATTTAGCTGGCCAGGCGTTAGCAAGGAGTAACATGCCCGATTCTGGGCACCACACCTTAGGGAAGATGTGGACAAATTGGAGAGTGTCCAGAGGCAAAACAAAAAAACAGCCCAAGGTTTAGAAAACCTGATCTGTGAGGAGAGGTTAAAATAACTGGGCAAGTTTAGTCTTGAGAAAAGCAAACGGGGGGAAGGCGGGGCTGAGAAAAGACTTCAGTGTACTAAGGGCTGTTACAAAGAGGATGGGACTAATTGTTCCCCGTGTCCACTGAAGGTAGGACAAGACATAAAGGGCTTACGGGAGCAAAGGAGACTTAGGCTGGATATGAAGGAAAACTTCCTGCAACAAGGGGAGTTACGCTCTGGAACCGGCTCTCCCAAGAGGCCAGAAGATGGAAGCCCCATCTTTGGAGGTCTGTACGAAAAGGACAGATACACCCCCTGTCTGGGATGAGCCTGGTTTTCCTTTGTCCTGCCTCAGCACAGGGGGCTAGCTGTGTAGACGGTCCCATCCAGCCTGACATTTCTGTGGTCCTCTGTGCGTGTCCATCTAGGCATTTAGGGACTGAGTCTGCACCTGCTGACGTCAGCCAATGGGGAGCTTCCCACACCGATTTCAAAGGGCTTTGGATTAGACCCCAAAAGGGCGGGCACCTGTCCCACGGCATCCGAGTACCACAGGCCATGTAATGCAGCAGACACGCCACTAGGGGGACCCAAAGCACTAGCTGCTGCGTTTAATACTGACCAGTCCTATATAGCCAGGGGAGCCGACAGCCTCCAGGCAAGCTGTGTGGGGACGGGGCGGCTCTGCGCCCTCAGAAGGGGCGGGGCCTTGGGCAGAAAGGGCGGGGCCAGGCAGCCAGCCCTCAGAGGCGCCCAGAGTGCACTGCACAGCTCTCCAGCTGTGATTTATAGGGCCAGGGGTGCTGGCCACTGCAGGGAGCCCTGGGCCCCTTTGAATCACCAGGCTCCAAAACAATAGCCCCTTTGACTCCCCCCCCCCCCATCAACAGGCCTATATATGGCACTGTCCACACCGGTGCATATCAGTGTCTCTTGCACCACTGGGGGTGTGTGGCTCACCCCCTGAGCCACCTACTTTATGTACTTGCCCTAACGAGAACAGCCAGTTGGGGTCAGACCAAAGGCCCATCTAGCCCAGTGTCCTGTCTGCCGCCAGCGGCCTGCCAATGCCAGGTGCCCCAGAGGGAGTGAAACGCAACAGGGAGTCCTCACGGGATCCCTCCCCTGTCACCCATTCCCAGCCTCTGGCAGAGACTAGGGACACCCTCCCTTCCCATCCTGGCTCATAGTCACTGATGGGCCTCTCCTCCAGGAAGGATGGACCTGTCCTCCATGAGATAAGATCCCTGAGATAACCCCTCCCACCTTTCTTCACAGTGAAGACAAGGCTAAGATTGGAAAGGTCCCGAGGAAGGAAGGTAACACAGGACTTTGGCAAGAAACGGCAGTGGGTAAATAATACGGGGCAGATTACAAAACCGATGGGTTTATGAACAGCTCTGGAGAACAGTGACTCTGTTTGCACACCCAAGAAGGGATAATCTCTGGCATTCGTCTACATCACAGCCAGCTTTGCTCAATGATTAACTTTTCGCTGCCCAGTGGCAGCTGTTTGCACCTTGAAAGGAGCCACAAGAGACCGAAATGTGTTTGCTCTTGAACAGGACAAGCCCCGATCCTTGGATGGAGCCGGGAAGGCTCTGTAGCATTGGCACCACCTACAGTGTTATCGACTGAGTAACAACTTTTCTCTTGGGCAAGCAAACCGCAAAGGGATTAGGCAAGGAGCCCTGTGTCAATCTAGCTTAATTGCAGCAGTGAATGGGGAGGAGAGCCAGGCAAGGTGGCTGTCAGACTGGTTTGTGGCCCAGATGCCTGAATAAGGCTGTTGAAAACTCTTGCGCGGGGATGATAGTTTGAGCGGGGGAAGCTGTGAAACAGCTCCGTGTGCACCTGAAGCAGCAGCCTGAGTCACCGTGGGAGCTGAAGCCAGAGCCTGAAGGAGGAAGGCTCCCCCCAAATCATGGGCCAGGCTGGGCCAGTCTAGGACTCTCATTCAGCAGCTGGCTCCAATGCCCTTTCCCCCTCCCCCCTTCTTTTGCAAAGCCACTGGTTGACCAAAAACTACTGAAATCGAGTTATAGCCACCCTGTGGATCAGCCCCTCATGGCTGCCCTAGGCTGCATGCGGTGGTGAGTCAGAGGGGTGGTTCTGGGACGGCCAAGGGCAGAATCCGTCTCCACATCGTTTGGGGAGCAACTCAAGTGCCCTATTACGATGGAAAAGGGTGTTACAACATGTGGGGCAGAAGTTGCAAGGGGGGCTTTGGCCGCTACTCAGCTTCAAATCTGTCTCCTTCTGCCCTCTGCTGGGTGAAATCAGAACAGCTTCACTATGTTTCATATGCCCTATGCGGCTAAACACTGAAGGAAATTCACCCTTACTTTTATCCCTACCATCACAGGAGGTGAATTTCACCCAGCATGAGAAAGTTAAAATAAATGGCATTGGAAGAGTCTGTTAGGACAGAATGTACATGCAGCTTTTTCCCCACTGAAGCAAGATCACCCGTTCCCCAATGCTTTGGGGTATAAAGGCGAATGCCCAGGACAAGGGGTCAGGAAACCAGAGTTCCATTTCTTGCTCTGCCACAGACTTCCCATGAGGGCTTGGTCAAGTCATTTAAGGTCCGATCTCGCAGCAGGAAGGAAGACAAAGGCTCAGGCTGTTAATTGCTTTATGCCTCATTTCTCCTGTGTGTAAAATGGGGAAATCTCCCTTCCATACTTCAAATATGTTGTAGCAAACTGCCTAGTATCTCTGTGTACAGCTGCCCTCTACTGTATGAAATCAGAACAGCTGAACTATGTTTCATATGCACTATGCTGCTAACCACTGAAGGAGATTCACCTTTACTTTTATCCCGATAATCACACTCTGAAATGTAGGCTTCTGTGGCCCAGTTGCAACCACGCAGTGCCAATTTGCAACACTAAAGTCTTTCCTCGGACCAGTCCTGGTTGAACTATGACCAAGGGAATCTGATTCAAAATTACTTTTTTTCCCCTTCCTTGTGTCTAAACAACAGCGAAAAGCAGCTACTCCAACATGCAATGCCAGCTCTAGATGCCGCTAAAGGATACAAGTCTGACCTTTTAGCTAGCTTTGGCATTTAAAACAAAGCAGCTCTGTAGAAAGGCAACAGCTGCAACATTTTTTATTGTAAACACAAAAAGCTGAGCGGCTGGATTGTTTTAATTGGCCGCTCCAGTAACAACAGGGGACTTGTGAAATTTGTTTGCTGGTTGCACTGTTTAACAGTTGCCAGTGGGTGGCGCTGTGGGGGCAGGCGCGAAGGAAGACCAGGCTGTGTACAGCCTAGAGTTTAGAGGAAAAAGTTTTTGTTGAAGTGTGGACGCGCCAAGGCATAAAACTCCCCCTTCTGCAATGCGAAGAGAGGCTTTAGGTGAGTAAAACTGGTTTCCTTGGCTGCACAATTTCCCTGCATGTACCTTTTTCTACATGCGTCCCTTCCAGCGGTTTTGTACCATGCACGAAGATCTTGCTGGCTCAGGAAAGTGCCTCTCTGAGCGCGTGACCTTTGTGCCAAGGAAAGGAGAGAGATCTGCTGGGAAGAAACAGGGCGGGTGTCCTTTGCCTTTGGGTGCCACAAAGCTTCCATGGCAAAGCGCAGGTGTGAGTGGGCTGCAAAGGAACCCGCCCTATTCCTGCGGGAACTTTGACCTCCGTCAGCGCACGAGCAACTTTGAGCCTAGCCTTGATGGGAGTCTTGATACAGACCAGATCTGGCGAGACCAGGCCAATTCCAGCTAATTTGGAGCCTGATCCTACATCCCTTGCCAGGCTGGGATTGGGCACTTGGGGAGGTTAAAAACGACCCTGTAAAATAAACGTGTGATCCATGCACCATTCCACATACCAGCAGGGTAAGCCCCGGCCTGCTGGTTCACCCAGGAGGGCAGCTTTGAGCCTAGCCTCCATGGGAGCCTTGATACAGACCAGACCTGGCGAGACACAAAAGGGTTTGGTGCTCCCACCAGACAATATTGCAGCTGCAGGGGAGGCCGTGCCCTAAAACAGGCGGCCGAGGGGCTGGGGGTGATTGGGACCAGAGGCAGAGTCCTGTGGTCGGCTCCTTCCAGGCAAAGGCCTGGTGTCGATATCCCAGGATTCACCAACCCTACCAGGCTTCCATGGAAGGGGAAATTTGGGCGAATGTTCTCAGAGTCTCTGGCCTCAAGCCCTTTTGGGTCCAGGACGAACGAGGAATGATCTGAGATGAAGAGCAAACTGAAACAAGCCTTTCAAACTGGCCCTCTCCGGCCTTTTCCCTGGCAGCCAGGACCCCCCAGCATCAAATACAGCCTCTAAATAAGCTTAACCATGCGAGGGGAGACTGAGGCAGCAACCCACAAGAGGTGTAGAGGGGAGCAGCCTCTCTGCTCTGAATACCTTTGGAAGGGGCTCCTGGCTCCTAACCCAGTACCATCCATGACATATGTGACGTGCCCCAGCTCTGCTAGAAGGACCCATGCCCACAGGCAGAGAGCCCTGCTGTCTTAAAAGGAGTTGTTTAAAAAAAAAAAGTCTCCAAGCCTCACTCTAAATCCTGCCTGTTCTTTGCTAGCCCTTTCCGAAAGCGCGATCCAGACCAATGACCCACGAACGCGCCTCCTTGCTCATTCGGGCTGCTGAAACACAACGGGCGATGTGCCTCTGGTTCTTCCGATTGCTACTTTCACCCGCTTTTGCCTCATTGAAAGCAGAGACAGGACCCCACCCCCCCACACACACTCCCCAGCCCCAGATGCCAAGGGGGTTTTGGATCTGGCTCTGAGCAGCTGGAATGTGTTTGATTTCTTCCCCTGCCAAATAGCACAGGTGATTCAGACAGAAACCGCACAATCACTCACACCCAGCTACTGCCTGCCCTTATTTCAAATAATCCTTCCAAAACAAGGAGCTATTGCTCACGCTGGTCTTTTTGGCAGATCAAGAAAGTATGCTATGGGAAACATCGCGTCCCCATTAGAGATGGTCGCATTTTACTGAGCAGCGAGATACACCGACGATACCTCCGCCTCTCTGCCCCCGTTGCTTTTTAAAATACAAGAGGCTGTTTTTCCATTTACCTGAGATGGTGGGTGGTACTTTTCAAAGGTGCCACCTCCGCTAGCTAGTCCAGCTACTAAACAATTCCCGAAGCAATTCTGATCTCACTTTAAGGGATGCAAATCCACAGTCGCTCGGCTGGAGTGGATGGAATTGCTCGGGGTTTACACCTTGGTTAAATGAGGTTAGAGTCTGATCACATATCCTCAAAATTAGCTGACCAGTGCTAGAAGATCAGCAAGCTAGATACAGTCCAGCCGTCTGCAGTGTCCTCTATATACCTACCTACTGTATTTGGAAGGTCAACGTTTTCAGAGTTGGATGCTTAAACCAAAAGATCCATAGCTATATTTAGCCACCTAAAACAGTGGTTTAGTTGGGGTTGGTCCTGCTTTGGGCAGGGGGTTGGACTGGATGACTCCTGAGGTCTCTTCCCGCCCTAGGATTCTGTGATTCTAAAACATTGTCCTGATTTTCAGAGATGCTGAGTATTAACAACAATTATTGAATTAGGACTTGTCCATGCTTAGAAACGAGATACCTAGCCTAGCTACATGGTTCAGGGCTGTGAAAAATGTCTCACCTGGAGCACAGTAGTTACACCTCACCACGGTGTAGAAGCAGCCAGGTTTATGGAAGACTGATTCTGTCAACTTAAGTACTGCCTTTCAGGCCGCTAGATTAACTGCATCACTCTGGCCTTGTAGGAAGGGAGCCGCTAATGTGCCACAGTCGTGAAGACATACCCTCCGACTGGCATGGTGGAATCTAAGTTCCCATCCCTGAATCAGGTCCCTTATTTATTTAAATGCCCAGATACAGAAAAAGGTTCCCAAATTTTGGCACTCAAGTTTGAACCCTTTGACTTAATGTCTTAGCTTTTACACACCAAATCTTTTGTGTCTATTTACATTGAAACCTCTGGCGGGTGACAGCTACCCAATGCTCAACATGTGGCAAGCGGCGGTGAATGTTCCGCCATCCAATCAGATCAGGTTCATATATTTCAGTGAGCCTCAACCCAGCCCGGCTGTACCATGCTCCCTGGATCCCCGGGCAGATCTGTTATTAACTCTTCCAACACCAGCGCATTTTTAAAATGACGTTTCAGAAAACGATCCGAGAAGTGGCGCTTTCCCCTTCATGCCTCTTCACTCCTCACTGGGGAGGTTCTTTAAAGCTCAGACAGTTTCAGAAGCAGGCACTGCACAGAGGCGGGAGAGCAATTTCCTTCCAGGGGAAGCCTTGTAGTAAGACACCTGCTGTTTACACATGTGCCTCCCGGGTGGGTCTACTCTGCTGCTGATCTACTCATGCAGCAGGTAGAATCTTTCCACACTTCAAAAGCTTCATACATGCAACTCGGTGACTGACTTGCAACCTTATTTCACACAGATCAGCAGGGTTGTACTACGCTAGACCCCAGCGAGTTCCCTGGCCAGTTCCATCGCTGGTGCAAATTCCAGGGATGGATGCCGCTTCTTTATCAGATCACTTTAGCTTTGCACCCAAATTACTGCAATTAAACAGCATCCCGCCAGCAAGCCAGAATCTGAGCTAGGGGCTTGTGCATATTGAACAAGCAATGGGAGCATGTTAACCATTGATTCTAACCATGCCTGAATAAAAAAGGTTGTTTAAAAACCACCACCGTATCCTAAGCAGCAAAACGCTGACTTACCACCAGGATCAGCGTTCCCAGGCACTCGGCCAGTGCCTGCCTCACCAGTTTGTTTCTGATGCGCAGCATCTCCCCAATTCTTGCAAGAACTTCCTTTTGCCTCCCCATTGTGGCTCCGGTTTTCTTCTCTGGCCCAGAGGTGGCTGGTGAGTTTGCAGCTCCTTGCCTTGGTGCGTGGAACTCTTATCCGTTGCAGCCTTGTGTTTGCTTATAAATAAGTCGAGAGATCCCTGAAACACCGCCCCTAAGGAAGCACACCCCTCCCACCTCCTCCTTGAATGCCACTTTTTCTTCCCAGCATGGGACTGAGTGGGCGGTTTGCTCGGGTGGGGAGGGGGGGTGTTATTACTATTACTCATCTAGGCAGGCTGTAGACACATGAGTGTCTGGGGAAGGGGGAACCTCCACGTCCTGCTTGCGTTATTTCCGTGTCCCTCCAACAGCACAGACAGCAGAATCTGCCCCACTCCTCAGTCAGAGGAGAGTCCAGAAATTCACCTGTGCAAACGCAGCAACTCAACTTGCATGTGCAGCTGAACTCTTCACAGTACAGTGATTTCTGGTTTCCTCCTGCCTGTACGTTGACAGAGTCTTAGTGACTCGCACTCCTGCGCTGTACAGGGGATTGTGAAACTTAAAAAAACACAAATAGTCTGGTAGCACTTTATAGACTAACAAAACATGTAGATGTATCATGAGTTTTCGTGGGCACAGCCCACTTGTTAGTTGTTCTAGTGATAAAATAATGGGGAACAGGGCCTGGTTTTCCACACCCTTATCCTAGTTTGGGGCCAGTGGAACTCCACTGAGCTCAGTACCTAACCCCAGCATCAAACTGGTGTGGTAGAGCGGGAATCAGGTCCAGAAATGATCCTCGCTCGAAACCCTCGCGCCAGACTCCAGATCTGAACGCACAACCCAACTCATTGCCTGTCTAAACAGCTTGCACATCTGTCCAGAGCTCAGGGACCGGGCCAGGCACCGTGCTTGTGTTTCAGCACGACCCGACTTAGGTAAGCGAAGGGAAAATAAGAATCCAGGCGCAGAGCAGATCAGTTCCCAAGGGCCACCCCCAGGTGACGCTGCATCATGAAATTAACAAAAGGGTCTGCCAGAAAATGCCTAGGCAGGGTTGTGTGCTGGGTATACGCGAGCACTATTCTGGCCTGTTTCATCAGATCTGTGTGAAAAGACCTGTTTGTCTCTGCTCTGAGTCACCTCTGCCTGGACTCCTGGGCAGCATTTCAGAGCCAGCACGGAGGAAAGATGTCACACTAACCGGGACTCGTTAGGTCACCTGCTGTTATTTATGCCTCGTTCCTCTTCATTAACTAGTAAAAAAAAATCCAATTTGGGGTCCTGATCGCACTCCACACACATGGCCCCCAGCCTTCACTGTGGCTCCGAGCCGGCCGTGAACAGCAGGGCCAAGGAATTTGCCAACTTTGTAGGTGAAAAAAAATTCCCTTGCTGTGCTTCCCACTCCCCTAACACACCTTGCATAAAGCCACACCCTGCAGAAAGATTTCTCTGCCTTGCTTTTAGTTAACCCCTGGCACAGTGATTTTCACTGCCACCATTATTTAGGGCTTTATTCTGCATGTTAACTGCAGCTGCACAGGAACTAGAAGGAGCCCAGAACACAGTGGTTTCACACTGTCAAACCATCTGTGTGAAAATGCAACCACAAGCACCGTTTGTCGTGGGGAGAGGGGGTGGCAAACCCCAGCCCCCAAGCCGCATGTGGCTTTTTTACAGTTAAAGTGTAGCTCAGAAAGTTCTCTTTGTGGGAGGATTGCAATGTGTATTTTTTATAATGTTGACAGATAATATTTATTTTCAAACATTTTTTTTCCATTAAAATGTTCACAGCTGTGGGGAAATCTACTGCTTGAAGTAACCGTTTCAGGTATTCCGGATGCGGCTTCCCTTTTTAACTAACCTGCTGGAACGTTCCGGACCTTTGTAGACTCTCCCGGAAACTTCCAGATGTCGGTGAACTGCGTTCCCCTCAAACTTCCCTGCCTCGAATGTTGTCAGCCGTGACATACGAGGGGTAAGGCGTCACCAGTGAGTCAGGGCAATGTCAGAAAGTGAGTGAGGTGACGTGAGAGCCCTGCTGTGATACTGTGCACCTTGTCTTGGTGTGTCATTGTGGATGTGGACTTGTGTTTCAAGACTTGCAGAGTGTAAGTAGCAGCTATTAAAGGACATATTGGGTACATCTAGACTACAGGCTTTTGTTGACAGAAGTTTTGTCGACAGATACTGTCGACAAAGCTTCTGTCGACAAAGGGCGTCTAGACTACATCCAGTTCTGTCAACAAAGCAAGACGTTTTGTCAACATGACAGTGTAGACGCAAAGGACAGTGTAGATGCAATAACTCCTTCTGTCGACAGAACTCTGTCGACAAAAGGCATTATTCCTCTTAGAATGAGGTTTACCGCCATCGACAAAACTGCTGAGTTCTGTCAACGTTATGTCGACAGAACTCAGCGGCAGTGTAGACGCAGGTATCGATTTGTCGACAAAAGTGGACTTTTGTCGACAAAACCCTGTAGTCTAGACACACCCTTTGATTGAGACACCTGAGGTATATATGGAATCCCTATCTACACGCAGCGAGAGAAAAGAAGTACTGCTCCTCCTTTCCCCATGCTTAACTCCTAGCGTTTGATGACTCGATGGCGATACATTTCAGTTCCTTGTCACATTTAAAAGTTTCCATAAGCTTCGTGGAAGGGGAGGGATTATTTCCTGCTCTATGGCATATAGACCCTAAATACGGATGTACAGACCCTAGCATGCAAAGATCAATCAGGCATGCAAATTATGCAGCCACGTCGTGCAATGGGCGACACTGCAATTAAAAATACGGCAGGCTAAAGTGGCGGGTTTGGTGCTGAAAAGGTCTGGGCCCGACCATTTGGTCTGGGCCCGGCCCTGACAATGGGTCAGGTTGGCTTAAGTGCGTCTCTCAGTGGGGTTTTCACACACCTGAGAATGTAGATGGGTCAACTTTGAGGGCAGACCTGGCATGAGCGCCAGCACAGAAACAGGCCTGCCGACGAGGGGCCCAAGGGGCCGTGGCTATGGGCCCCGGCGATTCAAAGGGCTAGGCCTGGGCGATTCAAATACCCCTGCCATTTTGACGGTGACAGAGGTGGCCGGAGCTCCAGACGCTTTACATTGCAGCCCTGAGGCCTGGGCACCTCAGCTGGCTGCGTGTGAGGTAGGAGTGACGCTGTGCTCCTGAGCGCTGTTCAAGCGCGTGGTGGAGCCGCAGCCGGACTCGCTCGTGCTTTGCTGGGACCGTGCGCGGGATGGGCAGCGCCCTGGGATTTGCATGTGCCCGGGTCAGTCCTGCTGCCCGCCGGCCGATTCTCTCCCCCCCCGTTTCCCCCTCCCCGGCCAGCCCTGCTTCCTCCTGGTTGGTTCTCCTCCCCCGACCCTCCCCTGATCTCCCGGCCAGCCCCACTGCCCCCGAGCCCCCGCCCTGCTTCCACCAGCCACCACCCCCGATCTCCCCCAGCCAGCTCCGCTGCCCGACCCCACCAGCCCTGCTTCCCGCCGGCCGCCTCCCGATCTCCCCGGCCAGCCCGCTGCCCCGAACCCTCCTGCCCTGCTTCCCACCAGCCACCCCTCAATCTTCCCCGGCCAGCCCCGCTGCCCGACACACACCCTCCACCAGCCCTGCTTCCTGCCGGCTGCTCCCCCGATCTTCCCAGCCAGCCCGCTGCCCCCGACACACCCTCCACCAGCCCTGCTTCCCGCCGGCTGCCCCTCCCCATCTCCCCGGCCGGCTCCGCTGCCCCAACCCCCTCTTGCCCTGCTTCCTGCTGGCTGCTCCCCCCCGATCTTCCCAGCCAGCCCCGCTGCCCCCACACACCCCACCAGCCCTGCTTCCCGCCGGCTGCCCCTCCCCATCTCCCCGGCCGGCTCCGCTGCCCCCAACCCCCTCTTGCCCTGCTTCCTGCCGGCTGCTCCCCCGATCTTCCCCGGCCAGCCCCGCTGCCCCGACCTCCCCCTCACACACCAGCCCTGCTTCTCGCTGGCCGCCCCGATCTCCCCGGCCAGCCCACTGCCCCAACCCCCACCATCCCTGCTTCCTGTCCTCCCCCTCCCCTGGCCATCCCCGCTCCCCTCCCGGCCAGTCCTTCCCCTCTCCCCCGTCCCCGTCATCAAGTGTGTCCGGTATTTTTTTTCAAGCTACCTGGTAACCCTACTTTCCAGAAGCACAGAGTTGGGCCTCCCCCTCCCCCGCCCCCGACCTTGCTCAGGGGCCTGTAAAGGCTGCCAGCTTCCCTGCAGAGAAACAAAGAAAGCAGCAGCCCAGGGGACGGAGGACTGGCTGGGAGGTAAGGCTCTCTGCCCAGGTACTTCCCCGGCCCCCTCCTCCTGGGAGTCCCTGAGCACCTCTGCTCCACCCTGGAAAGCAAGCAAGGGGCCCTAGGCTGGTGGGTGCAGACACGCTGGCAGAGGTGAGGTGAGGCGGTGGCTCTCCCAGGGAGCGGGGTGACAGGCTGAGAATAGAAGGTGGCAGCACCCAAGAGAGGCCCGTCCCGTTCCGTAGACACACGCAAGCCTGGAGGAGCGAATCCAGGCAGAGGCGGCGGGAAGTCCCGATTCTCCTCCCAGATCTCCTACAGCCTGGGACCTTGAGCAACCCGCTTCATCTCACCAGGCCTCCCCTCAATAAAATGGGGACAGTGACACAACACCAGTGAGAGTGACTCACTGCACCTACCAAGGCAAAAGCCCGTCGACGTCCTAGAGTAACTCATTCATGCTTGTGCAGTGCTTTCTCCAGGGTTTTATTACCTAGCAAGTGGCCTGAACGTTTGGGAAGGGGGTTGATGATTCAGATTCGTTTCCCCATGTAGACAAAACCCTTAGCAGAGTCCCCCAACGGGCTGAGCCTTGATGGAGGCCACAGTCTGTTCTCACCCCCAGCGGTGGCACCTCCAAGTCCGTAGCAACAGTCCCCCCGCTTAGAGCTGAGGAACGCGAAGGAAGCTTGCACTGCGGCTCTCTGTGCTGGGGACAGGGAACGTCTTCTCCAGGGCTTTCCGTTTGCCACCTCTCACCAGCCCAAGCTTTACCTGCGTCTGTACTTTAATGAAACGCCTCGGTAGGGCCCTTCCAGCGGAATCGGCCGCATCTTCTCATGAAGATACAATTGGAGACCCCTTTTTTTTGCCAGTGTAACGCTGGCAGGGGGAACCGATCCTGGGACCTCAGCGCATGAACCTCTACAGCTTGGCTACGTCTACACTGGCAGCTTCTTGCGCAAGAACTCTTCCACAAAAGCATGTCTACACTGCCATGTGCTTTTGCGCAAGAGATGTGCTTTTGCACAAGAGCGTCCATGGCAGTGTAGACGCTCTCTTGCGCAAGAAAGCTCTGATGGCCATTTGAACCAGAGGGGCTTCTTGCGCAAGAAATTCATGTTGCCTGTCTACACTGCCCTCTTCTGGAAGAGCTCTTGCTCAAGAGGGCTTATTCCTCGTGGGGAGAGGAATAACTCTTCCAGAAGAAGCCCTGTTTTCCAACGCTTTACTGTAAATGTACTTCTGGAAGAACGCGCGTGCAGTGTAGATAGCCGGCAAGTTTTTGCGGAAGAACGGCTGTTCTTCTGCAAGAAGCTGCCAGCGTAGACGTAGCCCTTGAGCTAAAAGCCTGCTGGCTTTTTCTCTCTGTAAGCAGAAGAACATAAGAACGGCCAGACTGGGTCAGACCAAAGGTCCATCTAGCCCAGTAACCTGTCTGCCCACAATGGCCAATACCAGATGCCCCAGAGGGAGGGAACATAACAGGTAATCATCACGTGATCCCTCCACTGTCACTCATTTCCAGGCAAACAGAGGCTAGAGACACCATTCTCACCCATCCTGGCTAATAGCCATTGGTGGACCTAACCTCCATGAATGTATCTAGTTCTCTTCTGAACCCTGTTAAAGTCCTAGCCTTCACCACATCCTCTGGCAAGGAGTTCCAGAGGTCTAAGTGCTCCTCCATGGGTCAATGAACAAAGGGCACGACTTCACTCGCTGTGCCGGAGATCGTTCTTCTGGCATTTGATTTAGCGGGTCTAGTTAAGACCTGTAAATTGACCGCTGAGGCCATCTCCGGCCGGCGCCTGTACTTCTCACAGTCGTGAGGAGTAAGCCAACGGGAGCCTCCCTCTGTGAAGACAGCGCCAAGCGTGGCTTAAGGCAAGCCGACTGCAGCTACGAATTTTACAGAGCTGGAGTTTCGTACGTTAAACTGACCTTCCAGGCCCAGTGTAGACCTGGCCCCAGTAGGGGTGTGGGTTACACTTGGTTTTGTAGAAGGGGGTTAATCTTTGTTTTTCATGATTAGCAATTGGCGTAGCTATTTCCCTGGCTGACTGGCTCCTTTCCTTTTAGTCCTGACTGTGACACATCTAAACCCAGTTCTGGAGGCTGTTCTAATGTGATGGATAATGGCTCAGTTATTGGCTTCTATGCCCCTGACACGCTGAATTTACTGGTCTTGGTTCTGTTGAAGTTGTAGGCGTTTCCATGGCACTAGAGCCTCACAGACACGACTGGATTTGCTATCCCAAGGCAGGACAACAGCCCCAACCTGACTTTGACTGGAAAAGTGATGCACAGAACGTCCAAGGGCCAGATCCGCAAATAGTGAACACTGGCATCACCCCCATTGGAATGAGGAGACAGGCTTAGATGCTGTGGCAGCGAGGAATCTGCCCCTCCATCATTGACCCACAATCATGCCAGGTGCAGAGCCAGGAACAGAATCCAGATCTCCTGAGCAGGGGCACCGACAGGGTTGCTGGGCCCCTAGACAATGAGGGAAGGCAGTCCTCACTCCTGGAAGAGGCGGGGCTTTGAGTGGAAGGGGCGGGGCTAGGGCAGCCCTCAGCACAACCAGGACCATTTGATGCTCCTCCCCCCGCTGGCCCTTCAGAGCTGGCTGGAGCATGTACTACCCTTCCCCCTGCCCCCTGCCAGCCCTCAGAGCCGGCCGGAGCATGGCGCGGTGCTCCAGCAGCGAGTCTATACAGCCCAGGGCTCTGGTTGCTGCAGTAGCCCTTTAAAATCACCGGACCCCAAGGCAACTGTCCCATTTCCCCCAGTCCTGCCCTCAACAGGCCAGCTCCTAACTTCCAGGCCAGTGCTCTGACTAGAACCTTCCTCCCCTTGGAAAAGTGTGATCGTCTCGTCCTCGGAGGCCTTGTTGTTAGCATGTCCCAGCTAGCTTTTCCTCCTCATTTTACTTTGCTTCTGCAGAATATTGTGAGCTGCTGCAGGACACCGAGTACGTTCTTCCTCGCAAAGGACCCAACCCGACCCCCGCGCCGGGGTCTGGATTTGTATTTGCGTTTGCCCTCGCAACCCCTGTGTCACGGTCTGGATTTGTATTTGCATTCACCCTCGGAACCCCTGCATCACAGTCCGGATTTGTATTTGCTTTCGCACTATAGAACCCCTGCATCACAGTCCGGATCTGTATTTGCTTTGCCCTATAGAACCCCTGCGCCACGGTCTGGATTTGTATTTGCGTTCGCACGTAGCACCCCCATGCCACGGTCTGGATTTGTATTTGTGTTCACACTTAGAACCCCCACGCCACGGTCTGGATTTGTATTTGTGTTCGCGCTTAGAACCCCCACGCCACGGTCTGGATTTGTATTTGTGTTCGCGCTTAGAACCCCCACGTCATGGTCTGGATTTGTATTTGTGTTCGCGCTTAGAACCCCCACGTCATGGTCTGGATTTGTATTTGTGTTCGCGCTTAGAACCCCACGCCACGGTCTGGATTTGTATTCACACGTAGAACCCCCGCGCCACAGTCCGGATTTGTATTTGTGTTCGCACGTAGAACGCCCACGCCACGGTCTGGATTTGTATTTGTGTTCGCACGTAGAACGCCACGCCACGGACCGGATTTGTATTTGCGTTTGCCCTCAGAACCCCTGCGCCACGGTCTGGATTTGTATTTGCGTTCGCACTTAGAACCCCTGCGCCACGGTCCGAATTTGTATTTGTGTTTGCCCTCAGAATCCCCGCGCCACAGTCCGAATTTGTATTTGTGTTCACACTTAGAACCCCCGCATCATGGTCTGGATTTGTATTTGCCTTTTCCCTCAGAATCCCCGTGCCACGGTCCGGATTTGTATTTGCATTCGCACTTAGAACCCCTGTGTCATGGTCTGGATTTGTATTGGCATTCGCACTTAGAATCCCCGCATCACGGTCTGGATTTGTATTTGCGTTTGCACTCGGAACCCCCGCGCCACGGTCCGGATTTGTATTTGCGTTTGCACTCGGATCCTTCTGTTGTTTTTTCCTCTTTGCAAAATTGCCACACACTTCAAAAGTTACAAAACAAGGGTCAAAACCGCAACAACTGCCGAGCCTCCACAGCACCATTGACTTCAGTGCCAGAGAGACCTCAGAAATCCCGTGACTTCAGTGGAGTGATTTTGATATATAGCTGTGGGCGGGGGGAAGGCATCTAGCCCCACAAGTTTAATTTCCTCGTTTAACACCAAGTTTACCAACTTTTTAATGAGATTTGATCTGGTTTGGCTGACGCTTGGAGCTGCTTCTCATACGCTCCAAACTGACTCCCCCATCCCTGGATGCCCAGCACAGCCCAGTAAGGAGAAAAGCGTGAATCATACAGGCTGTCATGACATTAGAAGGGTGCATAGCTCACTGCCTGTCACAAACACCTTCACGTTGGAAGGGCATAACAAGTGGGGTTTCACAGGGGTTTGTTTTGGGGCCATTTCTGTTCAATATCTTCATCAATGATTTAGATATCGGCTTAGAGAGTACGATTATTAAGTTTGCAGATGATACCAAGCTGGGAGGGGTTGCAAGTGCTTTGGGGAATAGGGTCAAAATGGAAAATGATCTGGAAAAACTAAAGAAATGGTCTGAGGTCAATAGAATGAGGTTTAATAAGGACAAATGCAAAATACTCCACTTAGGAAGGAACAATCAGTTTCACACGCACAGAATGGAAAGCGACTGTCTAGGAAGGAATACTGCTGAAAGGGATTGAGGGGTCATAGTGGACCACAAGTTAAACAAGAGTCAACAGTGTGACGCTGTTGCAAAAAAAGCAAACATGATTCTGGGATGCATTAAGAGGAGTGTTGTGAGCAAGACACGAGAAGTCATTCTTCAGCTCTACTCTGCGCTGGTTAGACCTCAGTTGGAGTATTATGTCCAGTTCTGGGCACCACATTTCAAGAAAGATGTGGAAAAATTCGAGAAGGTCCAGAGAAGAGCAACAAAAATGATTAAATGTCTAGAAAACATGAGCTCTGAGGGAAGACTGAAAGAACTGGGCTTGTTTAGTTTGGAAAAGAGAAGACTGAGAGGGGATATCATCTTGGAGTCATCTTGGAGTCATCGTGGATAGTTCTCTGAAGACATCCACGCAGTGTGCAGCGGCAGTCAAAAAAGCAAACGGGATGTTAGGAATCATTAAAAGAGGGATAGAGAATATGTCGGAGAATATCTTATTGCCCTTATATAAATCCATGGTACGCCCACATCTGGAATACTGCGTACAGATGTGGTCTCCTCATCTCAAAAAAGATATACTGGCATTAGAAAATGTTCAGAGAAGGGCGACTAAAATGATTAGGGGTTTGGAACGGATCCCATATGAGGAGAGATTAAAGAGACTGGGACTTTTCAGCTTGGAAAAGAGGAGACTGAGGGGGGATATGATAGAGGTCTATAAAATCATGAGTGGTGTGGAGAAAATGAATAAGGAAAAGTTATTTACTTGTTCCCATAATATAAGAACTAGGGGCCACCAAATGAAACTAATGGGCAGCAGGTATAAAAACAAATAAAAGGAAGTTCTTCTTCACACAGCGCATAGTCAACCTGTGGAACTCCTTGCCTGAGGAGGTTGTGAAGGTTAGAACTATAACAGAGTTTAAAAGAGAACTAGATAAATTCATGGAGTTTAAGTCCATAAATGGCTATTAGCCAGTATGGGTAAGGACTGGAGTCCCTAGCCTCTGTTTGTCAGAGGGTGGAGATGGATGGCAGGAGAGAGATCGCTTGATCATTACCTGTTCGATTCACTCCCTCTGGGGCACCTGGCATTGGCCACTGTCGGCAGACAGGGTACTGGGCTGGATGGACTTTGGTCTGACCCAGTATGGCCGTTCTTATGTTCTTATGATATGATAGCGGTTTTCAAGTATTTCAAAGAGCGTTATGAGGAGGAGGAGGATAGGACAAGAAGCAATGGGCTTATATTGCAGCAAGGGAGGTTTAGGTTGGGCATTGGGAAAAACTTCCTACCTGTCAGGGTGGTGAAACACTGGAATAAATTGCCTAGGGAGGTTGTGGAATCTCCATCTCTGGAGATATTTAAGAGCAGGTTAGACAGACACCTGTCAGGAATGGTCTAAGTGCTTGGTCCTGCTGTGAGGGCAGGGGACTGGACTCGATGACCTCTCGAGGTCTCTCCCAGTTCTAGCATTCTATGATTATTTCGGGGAGAGCACCGGATTGCCACATCATAGGCCTTCACCATTGCAACACCTCGCTTTGGAAAGCAGCCAGGACTGGCGCATTTCCCTTGATCTCCGTTGTCCAGCTGAGGCAAGAGGAGATGTTTGTGTCTGTAGATGCAACACAAAAGCAATGAGAGGAGACTTAGCAAACAAGAATGGGAAATGAGGCAAGCGTCCCAGGGCGTGTTTAGCTGGAGGGGGCTGTTTCACCCTCACTGAGGTTCTACCGCAGTAGAAGTTCAATGCTCATTTGGTTTGCTCGGCCCTGGTGGGGGCAGGTTCCCAGCTGTTACATAATAATGAGCACAGGCCCTACGGAGTGACAGGCAATTTCCTGTGATGGGTTGTTCTGGGTGAATCTTTAGAACCTGAAACCCGGCCTGGTCTGTGAGAACATGATCTAACAGCTTTGCCCTAAACTGAGAGGGAAACTTGGCTCAGACACTCACTAGCAGTGTGATTTAGGGCAAGGCCCTTAAACTGTCTGGACCAGATTCCCCTATGTCCAGCTGCCACTCCACCAGCTGGAATACGTTGGACATAGGCCACTCCCTTAGACCGCTGCCACGCAGAACTAGGGAATGGGTGACGTGTAGCCAGCTCCCACTCGGGATTTCTCTAGGATGGGGAAGTTCTCGGCGTCTCCCGATTTACCCTCATCAAAGGCCTTGTGTGCAACAGCCAAACCGACCAGCAGAGCTATTCCAGAATAGTTCCCCGGGGGAACAGTCTAGTCTGGAATAAAAGTGGCTTCAGAAACACCTAGGGTATGTCAAGACTACATGCCTCTGTCGCCAGAGGCATGTAAATTAGACTACCCAACATAGTCAATGAAGCCGGGATTTAAATATCCCTGGCTTCATTAAAATAAAAATGGCCACCCGCGCTGTGCTGGCTCAGCTGATTGGCAGCACAGCGCGGCAGTCAAGACGCGGATCGGTCGACAAGGGAAGCCTTTGTCGACCGCTCCCTTATGCCTAGTGAAACGAGGTTTACAGAAGTGGTCGACAAAGGCTTCCCTTGTCAACCGATCCGCGTCTTGACTCGCGCGCTGTACCGATGATCAGCTGAGCCGGCACAGCGTGGCGGCCATTTTTATTTTAATGAAGCCGGGGATATTTAAATCCCCCGGCTTCATTGACTATGTTGGGTAGTCTAATTTACATGCCTCTGTCGCCAGAGGCATATAGTCTAGACATACCCCTAATGAGCCCAGAATGAAATGACATGTTCGGTGGCAATGGAGAGATGGCTGATTTACACTCATTTACTGACTACAATGGAGCCGTCACTCATGTACACTCCTGAAGTCGGCCCTCCTGTGGCCGTGGAGGTGCAGTGATTCATGCAAGCTGAGGCTCTGGCCAGACGTGATTTCTCCGCGTTCATGCAGCAAGATGGGAGTGGAACCCAGTGTGACAACGCGTCAGGGAGCCCCTGACCCTGCACCCCCGCCCGCAGCCAGATGTGACTCTCAGTTAGGCCGTAGAATAGAAGGGTTATTGCTTCTCAGAGGTACAGCACACCACAGGCTCGATGTTGACATAGGAGCCAGGGCAGACAGCCTTAGTCCTCTTGGGGAAAAGGGGTTCACAGGCCCTTGAACCCCCTTCCCCGTGCTCAACTTAGTCTGCTCCCTTCACGCTTCCCCCAACTAAGACTAAAGCAACTCCCAGCAACTGGTCCCTCAGGCAGCCACACCCCTAGCTTTGTTCAGATTCCACCACCTAGCCCAGGTGTCAGGCGGCTGGGCCATGCCTACGTGCCTACCCTCAGGGACCATCCCCTGCTGGGCCCTCTACACACACACACACACACACACACACACTCTCTGCAGACCAGTAGGGGTCACCCACAGGACACACAGCAACCAGTGAATGCCAAACCAGAGTGGATCCAGGGCCACAAGAGTGTACAGCACACCCACTACGTCACACCCAGCTCTCTTGAATTCTAGGGTAGCACATTGCAACGCCATCCTTCCTCCCTCTGCAACACAGGTTGAACCTCTCTAATCCAGAACTCTCTGGTCCGGAAACGTCCATCGTCCGGCATGTTTTAGTTAGCCAGATGTCCACTTTTCATGGGTGTGGCCAAGTTTCCCACTGTCCCGTAAAGTTTGTTTACAGCCCCCAGTCCTGGCTCTCAGTGTTCTGCGCTGTTATTTAGCTCTAATTTACCCCTCAATGTCCTCTGACAGTCCAGCAAGCAGTGGAAGTGTTGGTAATGCTGCTAGACAATATTGACCTCCCGTGGTCCAGAAAATTCTCTCATTTGGAACCAGTCGGGTCCTGAGGGTGCCGGACTAGAGAGGTTCAACCCACACTGGGAATGTCTCTCCTCCTCTATGGACAGCAACAAAACCTCCATCGGGCCCTGCTCCCCCCAGATCCGCTCTCAATCCACCTCTGCTGGAACGGTGGGCACATGCCCATATTTTACATAATAGAGAAGAAAACCCAATGCGCTGTTGAGGATGTCCAGTCCCTGTCTGCCTGTGCATGGGTGTGAATCCAGGGAAAGTTTACACACAAGATTCTTTTCCCCGGGTAATTTAAGTGTGAAACATCAGCCTCAAGTAAACAGGCATTAAGCAGCTCCATTGTGCGGTGCCTCTCTGAGCTTGTGTAATGACCTAAGCCAGTGGGCCCAGTGAATAACAGCCAGAGTTAGTTTTTAGGATTAGCTCGAGAGATCCAATGCTGAGTGTGGTGCTTGGCATGGGCAGGACCCCAGCAGGATGCCTGCGGCTGCCAGGATTATAGGGCTGTAAACAGAAGGGCTCGACTCATCAGGTGGATGAAATATACAAAGCTGAAAGAGATATAAGCCCCCACTTCATACCTGACCTGGCCCATCCTGCCCAAGTAGAACCAAAAACATGTACCTTGGCTTTTAGCGCGCGTGCATCCCGGACCAATAGAACCAAGCGTGGTGTGGGGGTCTTGTTGCACCGGATCGATGGCTGATTTGGATCCGGGTTCCATTTATACAAAGGTCTGACAGTCCCAGTGAGAGAGGAAGAACACGGGGAGCCCATGTGGCTGCATTCTGTTGATGCTAGGGTCTGGGCCACAGGCTACACAGGAGACCTTCAGGCCTGGGTTGTTTAGACCCCCCACAAGCTTCCCGAGAACTGAAAATCCAGCATTTACTCATCACCAGCCCCCAGCCCCATTCTCTTGACTCAGTTTGCCCAATATTTCCAGCTCTCTCAATTTTGTACTGAGCTTCGTGCTACATAGAAGTATCGTGTTTTCCTTAAAGCTCCAGCTCCTGGAATCAAGTGGAAACGTGATTATTTCCGCTTTCATTTGAGCAGGAAAACTACGTTTCTAAACCCTCCAGGCGGGGGAGAAAGCTTCAAGCAGCACAGAGGACTTCACTGGTCTTCAGGATGTTGGTGAAAAGCTGCCCCATCCATTTCCATTCTAATGGACCCAGGGTTATAGAGTAACTCAGCACAGACACCATCTTTTCCCAGTGTGGTGGCTGCAATTCATAGAATCCTAGAAGATTAGGGCCGAAAGAAACCTCGGGAAGGAATCTGGACCAACCTGATGCTCAAAGCAGGACCAACCCCAACTAACATTTTGTGGCATCAATCTTGTGCCCAGACCTCTGTGACACAAGAGTGTGTGTGGACCTCACCTGCTGAAGTTGAGCTTGGTCCTGCCTTGAGCAGGGGGCTGGACTTGATGACCTCCTGAGGTCTCTTCCAGCCCTAGGATTCTAAGACGGCAAGTAAAAGGACGTGGCATCTATAATTTTTTTACCTAATCTTGTGATTTGATAGCCAATCTCATGTTTTTTTGGGGAGCCCAACTCACGGTGTTTGAACATCTGTCTGTGCCTGTCCCCTCACACCCCCGCCACTGCATCTTGCAGGGAGTGCTGCAAAAACCATAGGGGATGTGAACAGGTGATAGGCCTAATTCTGCCCATCAGTGGCACCCCCGAGGTGTAAGAGCAGGCAGACGGGTAACACAAGTGTTTCAGTATCGCTGTTTGCTCGCGCTACGGGCAGGACATCATTCTGCTCGTCTGCTTGCTGCCTCCTCTGCTTTGCACCAGCCGCCCGCGTATTGATGCCACTAATTATCTTTAGAACGCCCCCAGCCCCCTTCCCGGTGCGTATGGGAGCTGGGAGAGAGACAGCAGGGGCGGGAATAATCAGGCCTCAACCCTGAGCGCACTCACCACGGAGTGCCAGGCCCCTTCGGCCCATGAATAAACCCGAGCGGGGTCCCTCCCGCACAGCCCAGAGGATGCTCTTCAGCCCTTCTGCAGCACTTCCCCTCCATGCAGCACCGCTCATTCCATCGTGAGCCAGGGCTGCACGAAAATGACAGTGAATATATTGTCCCAGAGGGGCCGCCATGTTTGTCTGTCTCTGCAGAAACAGCCAGGAATCCTGGGGCACCTTAGAGACTAACCGATTGATGAGGGCAGAAGCTTTCGCGGGTAAAACCCACTTCATCAGATGAATTGGAGTGGACGTAACAGGGGCATGGTTAAGTGCCGGTGTGGAAGGGGTCGTGGGGGATTTGTAGTTCCGAAGAGCACCATCAGGGGGAAGCAGATGGACCCTGCTTTGTCTGAGGAAGTGGCAGGCCTGCCCCGGAGTGAATGCACCCTGACGCCGAATGAGAGACGGTCCTGTGTTGAAAACATCCCCAGTCATTCTCGGCCGTGCCAGAGCTGCAGGAAAACAGCCTTCTGTGCTGGAGAGGAGCAAAGAGCTCATAGCACTGGATACGTTTACTGCAGGCACAATATCTCTTCTGCCTCCTGTTCGCTCCTGATTTCAGTCGGAAATTCCTCGCGTCTCAGGGCTGATCGGGACCAGTTAGTTCTCTCTTGCCACGTTGGGTAGCTGTGACCGGCCAGCTCAGTTCTGCCTCTGTTTCACTGCCCGGAGGAGGGCCACCAGCACTTCTGTTGTGCAGAGTCATGTCTGTGGGGCATCTGACGTGGCAGTAAAACTCCACTGCATACCGCTGGTTTGGAGACCCTGCAGCATCCCTGTATTTCACTCCAAACAGTGAACCCCTCATCAGGGTTGCCAGATGGTTTCAACAGAAATACCGGACACACTTGACATGACATCACAATCGACATTACATCTGATTTAGAAAATACTATTTTCTAAACACTTCTATTTTCTCATTTACATTTTCTCAATTTGTTTCCCGAACAGAAAGCTCAAATACTGGACTGGCTGGTTCAAAACCGGACACCTGGCAACCCTACCCCTCCTCCTTAATGTAAGATTCTGGGGATTGTAGTCTGACAGGCCTGTACTTAGAGCGGGGGGGGGAGAACCATTTTTGGGTCGGGGGCTACTGACCCACAGAAAAATCAGTTAGGAGCCACACACAAGTGAGAAGCCAAAAAAAAAAAAAACCCAGAGCCTACGGGGGCTCAGGTTAGTAGATTTTGTGTGCTCCCGCCCCACAGGAGAATAGGGGGGCTGGAGTAGGCTCCCCAATGCTGGGAGGGTGGGAGCCCTGAGACTCAGGGGCCAGATCCAGGCAAGCCAGGGGCTATATCCGGCCCCCAGGCCTTTAGGTTCCCCACCCCTGACTTAGAGCTATGGCTACAAGACCCAGATCCCCAATTAGATTTTCTCTCTCCTCCCTCAGCTAACAATCAACAGAGGCTTTTACCTGCATAAGAGCTGAGTAAGGTGACAGGAGTGAGCAATATGTGAATGTTACTGAATTCTGAGCTAAGATCACTTAGGCTTGGTCTACACTATAGAGATAGATTGAAATAAGGCAACCTAGGTATGTCCATGTCTACACTATAATGCTGCTTCCACTGAAGTAAGTGGCTTGCTATACTGACATAATGACTCCATCTCCTCCAGAGGAGTAGCACTTATGTCGATGTTGTTAGGGCAACAACACAGTGTTTGTAGACACTATGGATGTGTCTAGACTACAAGGTTTTGTCGACAAAAGTGGACTTTTGTCAACAAAACTATACCTGCGTCTACACTACCGCTGAGTTCTGTCGACATAACGTCGACAGAACTTGGCAGTTTTGTCGATGGTGGCAAACCTCATTCTACGAGGAGTAACGTCTTTTGTCGACAGAGTTCTGTCAACAGAAAGTGTTATTGCATCTACACTGTCCTTTGCGTCTATACTCTCATGTTGACAAAGTGGCTTGCTTTGGTTGACAGAACTGGATGCAGTCTAGACGCTCTTTGTCGACAGAAGCTTTGTCGACAGTATCTGTCGACAAAACTTCTGTCGACAAAAGCCTGTAGTCTAGACGTACCCTATGCTATTACGCTGTTGGCTCTCATTCTTGTCAGTTTCAGGGCTGCTACTGTGTCCACTCCAGACTTAGGCTCACAGCTGGAGCAGTGAAATTGACAAGGAAGTCCATTTCAGGCCGGGTAGGCTCCTTGCTGAGAAACTGAGCCTGCACCTGGCTCATCATTCAGGCCGTCATCCTAAGGTGCACAGGGGACTCCAGTTGGGCCCCCCCACAGAATTGTCGGTGCCCCATACTCCGCAGTCAGTGCCCCACTTCAGTCGGTGCAAACGCTCTTGGTGAGGACTCGCACCACCGGCAGGAGGAAGATAGCAGAGACCCCACCAGCAGCTCAAATTAAAAAATTAAAGTTGACCTAATTTTGTAGTGTGAACAAGCCCTCCCATTCATTTCACTTGAGGTCTGGGCAGTCACCTCCATTTGTGTCCAGCTGGCAACAGCCTTCCAAAAGTGTCACGAAAATGTACTGGCCCAGGGACAATCCCTAGGCACCAACCCTTCACCTCCTGAGCAAACCAGTAGAACTCGCCCATCGCAAATAATGATGTGCCCCCAGCCAATTGAGGGGGTGGAATTACACAAGGCTGCGTCACACTGGTGGTGTGCTCCAAACCTGCTCTCACTTTGCCTTCCTTCTCAGCTGCTGCGAGTCTCGTTTGCATGAACCAAGAGCACAGAGGCAAACGAAGCACCCACCCCGAGGAACTAATGTAATCCGTCAGCAGGCACAGGCCTCGCGTCACATAGACACTGCCGGGCTGCGTCCAAAGGCAGTCCTGGCCTCGGATTACATGCCTCCGGGGAAGTGCCGAGAACCCCTGAACTGAACAATTATGGTGCAACATGGAAATTTCTTACCATTCGGGTAACTGCCATTCACCAGGATCCTGGGCCCTGGTTCACGGCGAGGCAGGGGATGAAATGATCCAGAGGATGCCATCCTTGGTTTGTTGGTGATTGTGCAGCAGGGATAGATCATCTCCTGCTGGATCAGCCGTGTCACAAGAGACCTTGGCTGCAATGGCACACGGCCCTGCCATGCTGGGAAAGGGGGGCAGCGTTGCCTAGCAGGAACAGCTGGTGCACACCTGCACAGGCGACTGCAGGCAAGGTGCGCCAAGGGCCTTAGGCACCAAACTGCCTTGTGGGGTATCCAACGGCAAGGGGCCACTGACGTTCTCAAAACCACGGCTCAGCTGCTGCCTGACCTGGGAGGCAGCTGAGTTTCTGCCGGTGGGCACAGGCAAAGCAGTGAAATCCTGACATCCCAACTCCCACCCACACAGCAAACAAGCTGCCTTCACCTCACGCCTTAGCCCTGGTGGCCTTTGCACTGACCTGCCGAGCTCCCCAGAGGGGCCCAATCCTGTAAGCGTTGTCAGGCATCCACTGGGTTGGTCCCAGAATACCCCGCAGCCAGGGGGCCCGGGCTCCTTTCGGGGAGGTCAGAGAATCATAGAATACTAGGACTGGAAGGGACCTCGAGAGGTCATTGAGTCCAGTCCCCTGCCCTCATGGCAAGACCAAATACTGTCTAGATCATCCCTGATAGACATTTATCTAACCTACTCTTAAATATCTCCACAGATGGGGATTCCACAACCTCCCTGGGCAATTTATTCCAGTGTCTGACTACCCTGACAGGTAGGAACTTTTTCCTAATGTCCAACCTAAACCTCCCTTGCTGCAGTTTAAGCCCATTGCTTCTTGTTCTATCCTCAGAGGCCAAGATGAACAAGTTTTCTCCCTCCTCCTTATGACACCCTTTTAGATACCTGAAAACTGCTCTCATGTCCCCCCTCAGTCTTCTCTTTTCCAAACTAAACAAACCCAATTCCTTCAGCCTTCCTTCATAGGTCATGTTCTCTAGACCTTTAATCATTCTTGTTGCTCTTCTCTGGACCCTCTCCAATTTCCCCACATCTAAAGATGTCAGAGACCTTGGTTCAAGTCCTTGCTGAGGAGCAAGGATTTGAACCTCGGTCTCCTGGCGCCCTGGGAGTTCTCTGCCCAGTGAGTAGGCCCCAGGAGTCAGCTCCCAGCTGAGAGAGGCTCCAGTAGGTGGGAGGTGGGTGTCTATGCACCCGTGGGCTTGGGACCACCATCCCTGCCCCTTTCCCCACTCGGCTTGCTGGCTGCTGAGACTGGCTCCTCTTCCCAGGCACCGCTGGGCATTGCATGGGGGGGCCAACAGACTGGCCGGGCCCATCAGCAAGGTGGGGGGAGGGCGGCAGCTCTGTGCTCCCAGAAGGGGCGGGGCCTCAAGCACAAGGGGCGGGGCCAGAGCTGCCAGTCCTCTGCACCACTCCCACCCCCAAGACTGCAGCTCCGCAGAGGGCTCCGGAAGCAATTTAAAGGGCCAAAGGCGCTGGCCACCAACACGGCCACAGTAGCAGTGGGAGCTGCTGGGAGCCCCGGGACCCTCAGAATCACTGGGCCTGAGACTGTATGGGGGCATGTCGGAGCTGGGGGGGTGCAGTGCTGTGCCCTGCGGTGCCAGAACCCCTTTGGTCACCTAGCCCTTCGCCTCTCCGGCTACGTCCCACTGGGCACCGGGCTGGACCACAGGTGTCACAGGTGGCTCTTGCACCCCCGCCAGCTGAGACAGCCCCTCCCCTGGTGGCAGCTGGGTGAACGCCCGGGAGAACGAGGAGCCCAAGGGGTGCCCCACCTGGCTGACACAGCGCACACCAGCCGCGCCCGGTGGGGAGCCCAGGGGTGGGCTGGGGGTGGGGTTTCCCACTGCACCAGCTCTCAGAGATGGGCTCCACGAGCCATCATCAACGGCAGGAGGATTTTTTCTAGAGCCCCCATGGGCGGGGGAAGGGGACGCTGCAACACCCGGGCATGCGCCGGAGTAAGTCCCTGGCCGGCTGCCAGACACTTTATTTACCTGCATGTCCGCAAGTACGGCCATTTGCCGCTCCTGCTGGCTGCAGATCACCATTCCTGGCCAATGGGAGCTGTGGGAAACGGTGTCCAGGTTCGTGCCACTTCCCGCAGCTCCCATTGGCTGAGAACGGCGCTCCATGGCCAACGGGAGCTCTGACCGGCTGTACCTGCAGACGCGCAGGTAAATGAAGCGTCTGGCAGCCTGCCAGGGGCTAACCCTGGTGAACCGCATCCAGCCCACGGTTCATTGTTTGTTGCTCATCCCCTGCTTGAGTCTGACCAATCGTATAACGAAAGGCAGAGCACTCCCCACAGCTAACCCCTGGAGCAGAGCTTTCAGAAAACACCCAGTCTTGGTGTTAAAACGGTCAGGGACGGAGAATCTGCCACGCCCCTGGGTAAATTGTTTTAGATTGCTCTCGCTCCTAAAAACATACGCCTCGTTTCCAGCCTGAATTTGTCCAGCTGTCCGTTCCAGCCACTGGCTCATGTTAGCCCTTTCTCTGCGGGATCGACGTGCCCAGTATTAAACCTTTGCTCCCCATGCGGGTGCTCACAGTCCTTGGCCAAGTCACCCCTGCCCAATCGCTTTGTTCAGCTAAACACATGGAGCTCACGCTAAGGCCGGTTTCCTAAGCCTTTCGTCTGGTGTCACTGAGTGTGATGGGAGAGAACAGATCCCCACCACCCTGACTACAGTACAACAGCAAGGACTCTGCGCTCTGTGATGGGATTGCTTCACTGTCAGAGGGTTGCATCACCGGGTGACAAACTGGAGTGCAGACGTCCCTGGCTTAGGCAATCCACATGTGCAATCCAGGGGTGAGCGCCAATGAGCTGTGACAAAACAAAAACCGGAGCGGGCCGGATCATTTGGGGGCCTGAGCTTGCTCTTCCCTGGTGAAAATCTGGAGTAACGTCACTGATGTCAGAGGAGCGACTCCAGCAGAAAACAGAGGGCCAGATGGGAGAACGTGGGTGTTAAATAGGTGGCGGAGGAAGATGGACAATGTTGGAGGAGCTATCAGGCTTTGTGTTGAATATGCTACTTGGGGTATAGCTAGAGGGTACCAGTTTCAGCGGCACCTAAGTGACTTAGGTGCCTGTGTTCACATTTCCAAGGAGATGCGGAAAGGTATTTAGGTGCCTACTAAGATTTCCAAAAGTGCCTACAGCACGGGGGTGCCAAATTCCCATTGTTTATACATCTCACTAGGCCCCTAGCTGCCTCTTTAGGTGCCTAACTACCTTTGCAAATATGGCCCTGACCAATCTTTTGAAAATGAGACTAAGATGCTTTTGAGGAATGCGCCTGGCAAATCAGCCTGTGAATGTTAGTCATGGGCGGCGCATGGAAGAGCTGCAAAGCCAGAGAAATTCCACGTGTGGGGCAGTAATTATTACGAACCAACTAGAGAGGCCGGTTATTTGTTTGCCACCCCTTCGGCTCAGAAGATGGCCTGCCAATTTAGGCTGCTAGAGAAGCAGAGCCCAGTTCACCCACAGTGGCAAGTGGCGAGTTTGATGACTATTATTTAACATTTGTATACAGTGCTCATCCCACACGTGCATATGGGAACCCGCTGGAGATTTGAGGGCATTTGCAACGCAGCACATAGGGTAACAGTGTTCACAGTGGTTACGTCTACACAGCGGAGCTATTTCAGCACACCGCCGGTATCCCGAAATAGCTATTCCACATCTTAAGAGCAAGCCCATTATATCGAAATATAACGGGCTCTCCATTCTGACGTCCCTGTAAACCGCATTGCACGAGGGATAAGGGACGTTTTGGAATAGTGCCTTATTTCAAGGTAAGGGTGCTGTGTAGATGCACCCAGTGTTGATCAGTAACTAGTAATTATGAATGTTACACATTGTTGCTGTTATTATTACTGTCGTGCCCATAATGGTTTATGTACTTTCCAAACCCAGAGCCTAAAGTAGCTTGCAATTTAAGAGGATAAGCAACATCAGAGAAAGGGGGCCTTAAAGGCCAGGGAGGGAGAAAAGCTACGGAAGCTAAAGGACACTGCTGTGCCAAGACCAAAGGGGGATAAACTAGACTGGGGGTAAATTCAGATTGGAAATGAGATGCAGGTTCCTAACCAGCAGAGGAGGAAGGTTCTGGAACAGCTTCTCAGTAGGAGTAGAGCGGGCAAGAAACCTACCTAGCTTTAGAATGGAGCTTGATAAATTTATGATCTTGATTATTTGATGGTTTTGCCTGAGATAGCAGGGACTAGAGTCAATGGCAGGTCCCTTCTTGTCCTATGTTCCCAGGAGAGATGGATAAAATGTATGATTAGAGAGAGAGAAAGAGAAAGAGAGGCTATGTCTATACAGCAGGGTTATTTCGGAGTAACGTTATTCCAAAATACCAAAGAGTGCGTCTACACTACAAGCCATTATTTCGAAATAATGTCGAGCTGGAGGACTTCTTACTCCAATTCCTGTAACCTTCATTTCACAAGGAATAAGGGAAATCGGAGGAAGAGTGTTCTTCCTTCAACTTCCTACTGTGTGGAGAGCGCTAAAAGTTGAATGAAGCTATTTCAACTTAGGCTATGCAATTGACATAGCTCCAGTTGCATAGCTGAATTTGACTTGTGCCCTGTTGTGTAGACGTGCCCACAGAGTGTATGGAGATAGAGAGAGAGAGAGAGAGAGAGAGAGAGAGAGAGACTTCACTTCCTCTCTACCTCACTATTATGAACTGGAAGTGTCTTGCAGGTATCATGGTAGAACGAGGTTGTCAGTAGGAGCCTGAAGAAGAACGGATAGTGGTTTATGCTTTAATGCAAAACAGGTGTTCCATGCATAAGAAACCACATGGATGAAAGCTCTGATTTATGGGTGTTTGAAACTGATTTCATTGGCAGAGCGCAATAGACAGGTGGTGATGGATTAAGAGAGGAGGTTGGACAAATGGGGAAGGAAGTCATTTGAAGGTGAGGATGAGAATCCCAGAATCATGGAACTTGAAGGGACCTTGCGAGGTCATCTAGTCCAGTCCCTTGGACTATTATCTAGATCATCCCTGACAGGCGTTTGCCTAATCTATTCTTAAAAGTCTCCAATGACGGAAGATTCCACAACCCCCCTAGGCAATTTATTCCAGCGCTTAACCACCCTGTCAGTTACGATGATCTGACCTAAATCTCCCTTGCTGTAATTTAAACTTATTGCTTCTTGACCTGCCCTCAGCTGCTAAGGGGAACGATTTATCACCCTCCTTTTTATAACAGTTTTTATGTTCTTGAAAGCTGGTACCAGTCCTCTCTTCTCCAGACTAAACGAATTCCATTTTTTCAGTCTTTCCTCACAGGTCAGATTGTTTTTGACTTTTAATGATTTTTGTTGCTCTCCTCCAGACAGTCTCCAAATTTGTCCACATCTTTCCCAAAGTGTGGTGCCCAGACCTGGACACAAATATTCCAGTTGAGGCCCCACCAGTGCTGAGCGGAATGAAAGAATTAATCCTCATGTCTGGCTTACAACACTCCTGTTGATAGACCCCAGATTGATGTTTTGTTTTGTTTTGTTTTGTTTTGTTTTGAAACAGTGTTATGCTGCTGACTCATATTCATTTGTGATCACTATGTCCCCCAGAGCCTTTTCTGTAGGACTCCTTCCCATGTGTGTATTTTGCAATGATTCCTTCCTGTGTGGAGTACTTTGCATTTGTCCTCACTGCGTTTCATCTTGTTTATTTCAGACCTTCCCTCCAGTTACTCTCTATACCACTATCCACATCATTTATTAAATATTAAATAGAATTGGAGCCAGACCAGATCCCTTTTGGGACCCCGTTTGCTATGCCCTTCCAGCTTGATTGTGAATCCCTGATCATTATTATCTGAATACACTTTTTCCAATCAGTTGAGTACCCACTTTATAGTAGGTTCATCTGAGCTACATTTCTCTAGTATGTTTGTGAGAAAGTCATGAGACAGTATCAAAAGCCTTACTAATGCTGAGCTATATCACATCTACTGCTTCCTCCCTGTCCTCAAGGCTTATTACCCTGTCTAAGAAGAGCAACAGGTTATTTAAGTGATTTATTCTTGACAAATCCACGGTGACTGTTAGTTATCACCGTATTGTCTCCTAGGTGCTTACAAAGTGACTGTTTGATTATTTGCACCATTATCTTTCCAAGTACTGATGTTAAGTTGACTGGTCTACAATTCCTGGGTTGTCCTCATTCTCTTTTTTATACCTAGATCTGATATTTGCCCTTTTCCAGGCTTCAGGGATCTCTCCCGTCTTCCACAAGTTCTCAAAGATGATCGTGACTAATGCAGAGCTCTCTTCAGCCACCTCCTTCAGTATTCTAGGGTGTAACTGATCAGGCTCTACAGACTTGAAGACAGCTGCTTTTCTAAGGAATTCTTAGCTTGTTCTTTTCCAGTTGTACCCAGATCCTACCCTACGTAAACCAATGTTGGCCATGTTAGTCATCCAATCACTGCTAACTTGTTAGCGAAAACCGAAACAAAAAATGCATTTAAAACTTCAGCCATTGATATTATTGTCTTTCCCTCCCGATTGAGTAATGGGCCTACCTCATCACTGATCTTTCCCCAGCTTCTCATGTATTTGTAAAATGTTTTCTTGTTATTCTTTAGGTCCCTAGCTAGTTTAATCTTTTTTGGCCTAGGTCTTTCTAATTTTGTGCCTACAATTTGATCCATCCACTTCTTGCTGGCAAGGCAGTCAACAGTAAATACCTACCATGACATCACTATTGTTTTTCACACCTTTTTATCCTTACCCAGCAACTTTCAACAGTTCTGCCTCCCACTTCTAGCTCAGCCTCAGTGTGAGTGTGTACATCTAATAAATAAACACAACTAGGACATAGTTAGCATCATAGAGACCTGGCGGGATAATACACATTATTGGAATATTGGTATAGAAGGGTACAGCTTACTCAGGAAGGATAGGTGGGGAAAAAAGGGAGGAGGTGTTGCCTTATATATTAAGAATGTACACACTTGGACTGAGGTAGAGATGGCCACAGGAGACAGACTTCTTGAGTCTTTGGGTTGGGTTCAAAGGGGTAAAAAACAAGGGTGATGTCATGCTAAGGGTCTACTCCAGACCACCTGTGCAGGCAGAAGAGGGGGATGAAGTGTTGTTTTTTGTGGTGGGGATGTGGGTTTTCAACTATCCAGACATCTGTTGGGAAACTAACACAGCGGGGCACAGACTATCCAATAAGTTCTTGGACTGCACTGGAGACAACTTTTTATTTCATAAGGCTGAGAAAGCTACAAGGGGGGAAGCTGTTCTAGCTTTGATTTTAACAAATAGGGAAGAACTGGTTGAGAATTTGAAAGTGGAAGGCAGCTTGAGTGAAGTGATCATGAAATCCTAGAGTTCATGATTCTAAGGAATGGTAGAAGGAAGAACTGCAAAGTAGAGAACATGGATTTCAGGAAGGCGGAGTTTAGTAAACTCAGAGAGCTGATAGGAAAGGTCCCATGAGAAGCAAGACTAAGAGGAAAAACAACTGAAGAGAGTTGACAGTTTTTTAAAGGGACATTATTAAGGGCCTAAAAGCAAACTATTCTGCTACATAGGAAAGACAGAACGTATGGCAGGAGACCACCTTGCATCAACCGGGAGATCTTATATGATCTAAAAATCAAAAAGGAGTCATATAAAAAGTGGAAACTAGGTCAAATTACAAAGAATGAATATAAGCAAACAACATACGAATGCAGGGGCAAGATTAGAAAGGTAAAGGCACAAAATGAGCTAAATCTAGCTAGAGGCATAAAAGGTAACAAGAAGATGTTCTACAAGTGTATTATGAGCAAGAGGAAGAAAAAGACAGGGTAGGCCCATTGCCCAGTGAAGAGGGAGAAACAGTAACAGGAAACTTAGAAATGGCCGAGGTGCCTAAAGACGTCTTTGTTTCAGTTTTCGTCAAGAAGCTGGATGGTGACGGGATGCCTAACATAGTGAATGCTAGTGGAAATGGGGTAGGTTAAAAAGTTAAAATTAAAAAAGAACAAGTTAAAAATTACTTAGAAAAGTTAGATGTCTTCAAGTCACCAGGGCCTGATGAAATGCATCCTAGAATACTCAAGGAGCTGATAGGGGAGGTATCTGAGCCTTTAGCGATCATCTTTGAAAAATCATGGAAGACAGGAGAGATTCCAGAAGACTGCAAAAAGGAAAATCTAGTGCCCATCTACAAAAAGGGAAATAAGAACAACCCAGGAAACTACAGACCAGTCGGTTTAACTTCTGTGCCAGGAAAGATAATGGAGCAAGTAATTAAGGAATCCATCTGCAAACATCTGGAAGAAAATAAGGTGATCAGTAACAGCCAGCATGGATTTATAAAGAACAAATCATGTCAAACCAATCTGATAGCTTTCTCTGATAGGATAATGATCTTGTGGATAAGGGAGAAGTGGTGGACGTGGTATACCTAGAATTTAGTAAGGCATTTGACACAGTCTCGCTTGACCGTCTTATCAATAAACTAGGGAAATACAACCTAGATGGGGCTACTATACGGTGGATGCATAATTGGCTGGATAACCATTCTCAGAGAGTAATTATTAACGGTTCACCATGCTGGAAGGGCACAACAAGTGGGGTTCTGCAGGGATCAGTTTTGGGTCTGGTTCTGTTCAATATTTGCATCAATGATTTAAATATTGGCATAGAGAGTATGCTTATTAAGTTTGCAGATGATACCAAGCTGGGAGGGGTTGCAAGTGCTTTGGAGGATAGGGCCAAAATTCAAAATGATCTGGACAAACTAGAGAAATGGTCTGAGGCAAACAGGATGAAGTTTAATAAGGACAAATGCAAAGTATTCCACTTAGGAAGGAACAATCCGTTTCACACATACAGAATGGGAAAAGACTGTCAAGGAAGGAATACTGCTGAAAGGGGTCATAGTGGACGACAAGTTAAATATGAGTCAACAGTGTGACACTGATGCAAAAAAAGCAAACATATTTCTGGGCTGCATTAACAGGAGTGTTGTGAGCAAGACACGAGAAGTCATTCTTCTGCTCTACTCTGCGCTGATTAGGCCTCAATTGGAGTATTGTGTCCAGTTCTAGACACTGCATTTCAAGAAAGATGTGGAGAAATTGGAGAAGGTCCAGAGAAGAGCAACAAAAAATATTAAATGTCTAGAAAACATGAGCTCTGAGGGAAGACTGAAATAATCGGGCTTGTTTAGTTTAGAAAAGAGATGACTGCGAGGGGACATGATAGCGGTATCTAAAAGGGTGCTACAAGGAGGCGAGAGAAAAATTGTTCTCCTTGGCCTCTGAGGATAGGACAAGAAGCAATGGGCTTAAATTGTAGCAAAGAAGGTTTAAGTTGGACGTTAGGAAAAACTTCCCAACTGTCAGGGTGGTGAAACACTGGAATAAATTGCCTAGGGAGATTGTGGAATCTCCATCTTTGGAGATATTTAAGAACAGGTTGGATAGACATCTATCAGGGATGATCTAGATCAGGGCTACTCAACTTTGGAAGCCCCAGGGGCCAGAATGATACTCACAGCACATGCCAAGGGCCGCATCTTAAGTGTGGTTGCTTATACATGCAAATATATGCAAATAGCTTCTTTCACACTGATGGGCATGAATACAAAGCACTTCCCACAATGCCCTGGTGCTCCTGGCATCTCCCTGGGCGGCTAGAAACACCAACACCCTGTACCCGTCTATTCCGGCCAGCTCGTCCGCTTGTGTCTTTCAGTGCTCACCCTGCCTGGGAGACACCTCGCCGTTGTGGAGCATGTTCCCAGTGGAGGCCATGTTCAAAGGATCCCACCTGCAGGCCACGTGTTGAGCCTCGTGTAAACCCAAACCACACCGTGGGCCACAAACAAATGGGCTGCAGGCCACATGTTGAGTAGCCCTGATCTAGATGGTGCTGGGTCCTGCCGTGAGGACAGGGGACTGGACTTGATGACCTCTCGAGGTCCCTTCCAGTTCTAGAATTCAATTATCTTTGCTGCACAAGGCAACACCTCCTCCCTTTTTTCCCTACCTTTCCTTCCCGAACAGGTCTTCCCCTCCCTACCTGTATTCCAGTGTTGTGAACTATCCCACTAAGTTTCTGTGGCGCCAATTATGTTGCAATTGGGATTGTTCACTAGCATTTCTGGTTTTGCCGGTTCATTCCTCATACTTCTTGCATTAATGCCCAGCCATTTCAGGTGTTCATTGGATTTCCCCTCCATGTTCCCTCTCGTCTCTGCTTTGTCCCTGCTGTGATTACTCATGATCCCTCCCGTTTCCAACCCTTCAGCCAGGTCTCCGTGTTCTGGATCTATCCATGGGCTTTTGTCTCCCATGGATCCTAAGTTAGAGTCCACCTCACTAGGTTAGCCAGTCTCTGTCCAAAGACACCCTTCCTCTTTCTTGGTAGGTGGACCCCATCGCTGCTCCGCAGGATGGAACAGCATCCCATGGTGAACGAAGCTGAGGGCCCCCTCGCCATGCAGGTGGCACCAGGATGTGTCCGTTTCCGCCAAGGGTCCTTTCCCATGACTAGAAAGATGAATCAGAACGCCACCTGCACCCGCACCTCCCTCACCCTCCCTCCCAGAGCCCTCTAGCACTTCTGATCTGCTCAGGGTCAGACTAGCAATGTCACTGGTGCCCACAGGGACCAGCAGCATGGGCTGGCAGTCAGGGGGCTGGGCGATCCTCAGTAATCCTTCCGTAACGTCTCCGGTATGGGCCCCGGCAGGCAGCACAGCTTCCCAGATAAGAGGTCAGGCAAACACATGAACATAAGAACGGCCATACTGGGTCAGACCAAAGGTCCATCCAGCCCAGTACCCTGTCTGCCCACAGTGGCCAACGCCAGGTGTCCCAGAGGGAGTGAATCGAACAGGTAATGATCAAGCGATCTCTCTCCTGCCATCCATCTCCACCCTCTGACAAACAGAGGCTAGGGACTCCAGTCCTTACCCATACTGGCTAATAGCCATTGATGGACTTAACCTCCATGAATTTATCTAGTGCTCTTTTAAACCCTGTTATAGTCCTAGCCTTCGCAACCTCCTCAGGCAAGGAGTTCCACAGATTGGATGTGGAATCCAATTCCATGGATGCCTCTGTCCCCCACAGATGTGAGTCACCAACCACCACCCCCTTTCTTTTCCTTGTGGGAGTGGTGACTATGATCCTCCCAGCCTTTGGGTACACATAAGAACATAAGAACGACCAGACTGGGTCAGACCAAAGGTTCATCTAGCCCAGTGTCCTGTCTTCCAACAGTGGCCGATGCCGGGTGCCCAAGAGGGAGTGAACAGAACAGAGAATCATCACATTGCTCATCCCCTGTCACCCATTTCTGCCCCTGACAGAAAGGCTAGAGACACCATCTCTACCCATCCTGGATAATAGCCCTTTATGGACTTATCCTCCATGAATTTATCTAGCTCTTTGTTGAACCCAGTTAAAGTCCTGGTCTTCACAACATCCTCTGGCAAGGAGTTCCACAGGTTAACTCTGTGTGTGTGTGTGTGTGTGTGTGTGTGTGTGTGTGTGTGTGACTGCCAGCTTTCTCCCTGTGAAGGAGCCATTTTCTTGTCCCCGTTGGTGCTACCGCTGCCCTCTCTCGCTCGCTCACTCGCTTCCTCAGCCTGGGGCGTCTCCACAGGCGTGTTTGCAAGCAGCTTGAACCTGACAGGGTAGAAAATGGGGAGGCGCTGAAGGGCTCAAAGAGGGGGGCACTGAGGTCAGGGGTGTTTTGTAAGGCGGGGAGGGGCTAAGTTCCCTGTAAGTTGTGTGCTCATGCAGCTGCCTATTTAGCGCTACACAGGTGCTCCAGAACCCCATCCAGGGACCTGCTGTAGCCAGGGAAGGACTGTCTCTCTTCCGGCCCCCATCTAGCCCAGCCTCCAGCCCACAGTGGCTTGAACCCGGCACTTCTCCCTCTCGCCCAACCGTGGCCCAGGCAGCCCAGCCCTGGAGTCCCTGACGCACCCGGGGCAGCTTGGCCGGGATCTAGCTGCATTGCCAGGATCTGCCATGGCTGAGGCGGCCTTTCCCCAGTTCCAACCCAGCCCCGGCTGCAACCTGTGGGGGCCAGGGGAGGGACACCTGTCCTGTGGCCCCAGCCCTGGCGCTGCCACACTGGGGAGAGGTGCCCTTCCCCCCCAGCCCAACTGCTGCAAGGAGAGAGAGCTGGGGAGTCCTCTCTCCTTGCAGTAGCCCCAGGGCTCCCTCCTTCATCCCAAACACCTCGACCTGGCCTCACCCCAGAGCCTGCGCTCTGGCCGGAGCCCTCAGGTGCACCTCAACCCTCTGGCCCAGCCGGGAGCCCCTCATCCCCACTGGCTGCACCCCCCAGCTCATGGACCCCTGGGCAAGGTGTGGGGGGAGCCTGGCTCCACGCTCCCGGAATGGCTAGGGCCAAGGGTGAAGGGGTGGGGCCAAGGGTGAAAGGGGTGGGGCTGAGCGCAGAAGGGGCGGGGCCGAGGGAGGAAGGGGCAGGGCTGAGGGTGGAAGGGGCGGGGCTCAGGGCAGAAGGGGTGGAGCTGATGGAAGAAGGGGCAGGGCTGAGGACAGAAGGGGCGGGGCTGAGGGAGGAAGGGGCGGGGCTGAGGACAGAAGGGGCGGGGCTGAGGGAGGAAGGGGCGGGGCTGAGGACAGAAGGGGCGGGGCTGAGGAGGAAGGGGCGGGGCTGAGGAGGAAGGGGGCAGGGCTGAGGAGGAAGGGGCGGGGCTGAGGGCAGAAGGGTGGAGCCGATGGAAGAAGGGGCAGGGCTGAGGGCAGAAGGGGCGGGGCTGAGCGCAGAAGGGGCGGGGCCGAGGGAGGAAGGGGCAGGGCTGAGGGAGGAAGGGGCGGGGATGAGGGCAGAAGGGGTGGAGCCGATGGAAGAAGGGGCAGGGCTGAGAGCAGAAGGGGCGGGGATGAGGGAGGAAGGGGCGGGGATGAGGGCAGAAGGGTGGAGCTGATGGAAGAAGGGGCAGGGCTGAGGACAGAAGGGGCGGGGCTGAGGGAGGAAGGGGCGGGGCTGAGGGCAGAAGGGTGGAGCCGATGGAAGAAGGGGCAGGGCTGAGGCAGAAGGGGCGGGGCTGAGCGCAGAAGGGGCGGGGCCGAGGAGGAAGGGCAGGGCTGAGGAGGAAGGGGCGGGGATGAGGGCAGAAGGGTGGAGCCGATGGAAGAAGGGGCAGGGCTGAGGGCAGATGGGGCGGGGCTGAGAGAGGAAGGGGCAGGGCTGAGGGAGGAAGGGGCAGGGCTGAGGCAGAAGGGTGGAGCCGATGGAAGAAGGGGCAGGGCTGAGGGCAGAAGGGGCGGGGCTGAGGGAGGAAGGGGTGGAGCCGATGGAAGAAGGGGCAGGGCTGAGGGCAGAAGGGGCGGGGCTGAGCGCAGAAGGGGCGGGGCCGAGGGCGGAGGGGCAGGGCTGAGGGCAGAAGGGGCGGGGCCGAGGGCGGAAGGGGCAGGGCTGAGGGAGGAAGGGGCGGGGCTGAGGGCAGAAGGGGTGGAGCCGATGGAAGAAGGGGCAGGGCTGAGAGCAGAAGGGGCGGGGATGAGGGAGGAAGGGGCGGGGATGAGGGCAGAAGGGGTGGAGCCGATGGAAGAAGGGGCAGGGCTGAGGGCAGAAGGGGCGGGGCTGAGAGAGGAAGGGGCAGGGCTGAGGACAGAAGGGGCAGGGCTGAGGAGGAAGGGGCGGGGCTGAGGCAGAAGGGGCAGGGCTGAGGACAGAAGGGGCAGGGCTGAGGAGGAAGGGGCAGGGCTGAGGGCAGAAGGGGTGGAGCTGATGGAAGAAGGGGCAGGGCTGAGGGCAGAAGGGGCAGGGCTGAGGGCAGAAGGGGCAGGGCTGAGGGAGGAAGGGGCGGGGCTGAGGGCAGAAGGGGCAGGGCTGAGGGAGGAAGGGGCAGGGCTGAGGGCAGAAGGGGTGGAGCTGATGGAAGAAGGGGCAGGGCTGAGGGCAGAAGGGGCAGGGCTGAGGGAGGAAGGGCGGGGCTGAGGCAGAAGGGGCAGGGCTGAGGAGGAAGGGGCAGGGCTGAGGGCAGAAGGGGTGGAGCCGATGGAAGAAGGGGCAGGGCTGAGGACAGAAGGGGCGGGGCTGAGGAGGAAGGGGCGGGGCTGAGGGCAGAAGGGGCGGAGCTGAGGAGGAAGGGGCGGGGCTGATGGAAGAAGGTGGAGCCGATGGAAGAAGGGGCAGGGCTGAGGGCAGAAGAGGCGGGGCTGAGAGAGGAAGGGGCAGGGCTGAGGACAGAAGGGGCGGGGCTGAGGGAGGAAGGGGCGGGGCTGATGGAAGAAGGGGTGGAGCCGATGGAAGAAGGGGCAGGGCTGAGGGCAGAAGGGGCGGGGCTGAGAGAGGAAGGGGCAGGGCTGAGGACAGAAGGGGCGGGGCTGAGGGAGGAAGGGGCGGGGCTGAGGGCAGAAGGGGCAGGGCTGAGGACAGAAGGGGCAGGGCTGAGGGAGGAAGGGGCGGGGCTGAGGGCAGAAGGGGCAGGGCTGAGGACAGAAGGGGCAGGGCTGAGGAGGAAGGGAGGCAGGGCTGAGGCAGAAGGGGTGGAGCTGATGGAAGAAGGGGCAGGGCTGAGGACAGAAGGGGCGGGGCTGAGGGAGGAAGGGGCGGGGCTGAGGGCAGAAGGGGTGGAGCCGATGGAAGAAGGGGCAGGGCTGAGGGCAGAAGGGGCGGGGCTGAGAGGAGGCAGGGCTGAGGACAGAAGGGGCGCTGAAGGAGGAAGGGTGGAGCCGATGGAAGAAGGGGCAGGGCTGAGGGCAGAAGGGGCGGGGCAGTGCTGAGGGCACTGGCCCTCAGCACTGCCCAGAGCATGATGTGCCCTCCCCCCAGCCTTTAGCACTGCCTGGGGCACGTGGCGTGGCATTTCGACAGCAATTTAAAAGGCCTCTTTTGTCCCCACCCCTGCTCCAGCTGGAGCCCTAACTCCCCTGCACCCCAGCCCTCTGTCCCAGGTCTGAGCCCCCTCCCGCACTCAGAACCCCTTGGCCCCACCCCAGAGCGGGGTGGGTTTTGTTATGTGCCCCAATATGAAGGTGGGGTGTCACACGTCCCCCCCATGTGAGTGCGCTGGGGAGCTCAGCAGCCACTGGGAGGAGCGTGAGAAGGTGGTGGGGGAGAAAAGCAACAGCTGGATTGGGGCAGGGTTACAGAGGAAGCTGCACAGAACCTGGATAAGAGCGCAAGCCACGGATCTTTTAGTGTGTCCTGAATATCAGGAACATTCACCGCACTGGCCGTCTTCTTCCTCGGATCCCACAGGGACCAGCCTGGGGGGGGCTGGAGTGCCAGCACGGACTCCCCAATGCTGGGGGTGCCCTGAGTCTTGGGGGCCGGATCCAGGCAAACCAGGGGCCAGATCTGCTGTATCCCTGCTGTACCCCTGCTGTAAGGCTTCCTAAGTCAGTAGCAATGGTAGGGAAGCCCCACCTCAGCGGTATCATTTTACACCACTGGGATGCGGCCCTTCGCCCCCGACCTGAGAGCCACCCGTGACTGCGTTAGATCGCCCCCAAGAGGAACATCCATTGGGTGGCAGGAGGGAGTATGGCCTAGTGATTACACCTGGATTCAGGATTCTCGGGGGGCGGGGGGGTGTTTTTTTCTGGGGGTTTTTTTGTTTGTTTGTTTGTTTTGCTTCCTGCTCCGACACTGACATACTCCCTGGCCTTGGGAAAGTCACTTAGCCAGTTTGTGCCTGGGTTTCCCCTATATGCCAGGAGGGTTGTGACATTTGGTTAAGCCCCAGCCCTGTGCCAGGTTGGGGACGTTTCCTGCTTCCTGTTTCGGAGCTGGGGAAATGGGGCAGCAGAGAAGCTGCATGACGTGCGTGAGGCTAGTCAATGTGAGAACTCACATGTACCCTGTCCTGCCTGCTGACCGGCACCTTTCCCCTGTGCCCGGCACACACTCCTCTCCCTATGCTGCTGTCCTGGGAGGCAGGCTGGTTGTGCGGAGGCTGGACGTGGGCGTTGATGACACAGGCTACACCATGTGCTCTCCCATGGGTCTCAGGGGGGCTGCAGGGAGAGCGATTTCTCTCCAAGCCCTGAAGCTGCCCGGCCCGGTGTGTGTGTGTGTGGGGGGGGGATCCCCTCCTTGCCAGCCCCAGCAGCGAGCTCTCCAGGTCAGCCGAAGGCCCAACCCTTGCCCCACCTTTAGCCCCCTGCCTTGATCCTGTTCCCCCTCCTGCACCCCAACCCCTAGCCCTGAACCCTCCCCAAACCTGGAGCCCCCACCTGCACCCCAACCCTCGCATCCCAAACCCCACCCCAGAGTCTTCACCCCAATCAGAGCCCTTACACCCCAACTCTCTGTCCCAGCCCTGAACCCGTCAACCCCACCCCAGAGCCCGCACCCCCAGACAGTGCCCTCATAGTCCTGCACCCCAACCCTCTGCCCCAGGCCTGAGCCCTTCAACCCCAGCCCCACCCCAGAGCCTGCACCAGCTGGAGCTCACACATTCCTGTACCCCAACCCTCTGCCCCAGGCCTGAGCCCCCTCCCACACTCAGAACCTCTTGGCCCCGTCCCTGCCACACGCATTTTGTTCTGTGCCCCAATATGAAGGTGATGCGTATCGCCTCCGTGTCCGCACTCACCGCCACACTGGTGCAGAACAAAATTCATTCCACTCGGGGATGGGGAAAACTAGGAGGATCACTGCCACTGAGCGACACTGAGCCCGAGGCTGTCACCTCACCATGATCCAGCAGGGCCAGGCTCCGTCATTCGGGGAGAGCGAGTGCCTGTAAGGCAGGTAGGTTTATCTCCTAGACTTTGGCAAGTGTCTCTTCTGCCCTTCTCTTCTGCGCCTCTCACAGACCGAGGGGCCAGAGTTCCCAGAAGCTCTCAGGGGGCAGCACCCAAGGGATCTGAGCATCCATCCGCTTTTTTCAGTGCCTCTGTGGGAAATCAGGCCCCAGGGCTGTTGTGTCGATAAGGACTTTTGGCCCCGCACCGGGGTCGACTCTTGGGTGCCCCACACGTACCGTCGGGGCCTAACTGTGGAATTCGACTCCCTTTCACCTCTGCCTGCGGCTCCCCTGCACCGAGGCTTGGAACTGGAGCATTTGCAAACTCAGGAGCCAATGCGCCCGCCCAAGGGTTGGTCTCTGGGGCTGCCAGGGGAGGCTAGCGGGGGGTTGGGGAGAGACACCAAGACGCTGATGCACGCGGAGGCGGGAGGTGAACCGTCGAGGCCTGAGCCTGGCCAACAGGGGAAAAGCCGAGGGGCCGCAGCATCTGGAGCTGTTGCACGCGGAGGGGCTCCCAGACCCAGGAGGGACAGGAGCGGTCTGGGGCCAGCTCTTGCCCAGCCTCCCCAAAACCATAGGCAGCAGGCCAGGGACTGACGGGTCCCTACAGGGACACGCTCCGTCCGGGCGCAGGTTGGAGCAGATTGGGGCCGGGTGCACTGAGGGAAGCTGTCTCTGCCGCGGCCCCGGCTGCGCTTCCCCCGCGGTTGAGCTCACCCTGGGAGATCAGACCGTGGCCAGCAACCTCCGGGTGGCAAGGGAGCGTCTGAACCTTTGGTTGCCTCCGACTTTGCTTACGGCCTGGGATAATGGCCACACCGTGGGTGGGCCCCAGTGGGGGCAGGCCAGGCTCTCTCACTAACACGCCCACATCCGTGATCTAGCCAAGGGTCTGCAGAGTTCACGCGGGCTCCCCGGCCTGCCTCCTGTCCACACCCAACCTTCTCAGCTGAGCTGGGGGGTGGTTCCAACCCGGGCTAGCGCTCAGCTGTGGGTGGGGCCTTCGCACAGCCGGGGTGGGTACGGGCTGCCCCACGCTGATAGTCCACCTGTGCCTTCCCACCCAGAGGAGCCGACCAGTTCTCCCTCCGTTCCTGGGAAAGAACATAAGAACGGCCAGACTGGGTCAGACCAAAGGTCCATGTAGCCCAGTGTCCTGTCTGCCGACAGTGGCCAGTGCCAGGTGCCACAGAGGGAATGAACAGAACAGGGAATCTTCAATTGATCCCTCTCCCGTCACCTATTTCTGACAAACAGAGGCTGGGGACACCATTCCTACCCATCGTGGCCAATAGCCATCGATGGACCTAACCTCCATGAATTTATCTAGGGTTTGTTTGTTTTTGTTTGTTTGTTTGTTTAACCCTGTTAAAGTCCTGGCCTTCACAACATCCTCTGGCAAGGAGTTCCACAAGTTGACTGTGCACTGCGTGAAGAAAAACTTCCTTTTGCTTGTTTTAAACCTGCTGCCTATTAAGGACTAAAAAGGATTGTAGTGGCCCCGCTTACTGCATGGGATGTGCAGGTGGAAGTCCCAGCGGGGGGGCGCTGCTGCAACAGTGGGGACTCAGGTTGGAGACAGGGCACAGGCAAGGCTAAACCAGGTGTTCCGACTTGCCCGCCAATCACCCAAGTCAATTCAGCAGGCAGGGAATCCATGTCCCCAAGTGCCTGGCACCCCTCTGTCAGCCGCTGGGCTGGTGTTGGGAGGAATTCATACGCCTGCCAGCTTAGGCCTGTCCAGCAGATTGCTGCCCGGGGATGTGGATGTTCAGCCCCTACCCACTTTGTCATGTCTGTTGACTCGAGTTCGGTAGCTGAAGGTGAGCATCCTCAACAGGTCCACAGCTAGTGACCTTCCTGCAGCTCCCAGAACCCAGCCCCCAGGCTGGGGGAATTCAGCCTCGGTCAGGGTGCTCCGGGCCGGCTGGTGTTTGCAGAGCTCTGGGGAGCCCACGGCTGGAACGACAGGGAGTGGGAGGGCTGCAGGCCAGGAGGGAGGTGCTCTGGCAGGCCTGGGTTGGGCCACGTTTGCACAGCACCTGGATACACAGCATCTCCCTGTTCCGACGCGTTCCAGGAGGCCCAGCGACTAGCAGCTGGGTTTGCCAGTTGCTGCTGCATTGCTGGAAGCCAGCCTGGTGCCCTCTGGGGAGTAGGCGCGGGAGAGACCGTCCAGCGACTCGGGCGGGATCGGCAGGGACGCTGCGCGCGGGAACGAGTTCCCGTGTTTTACACAGACCCCGACTTGATAAACCTTCTTCTCCCACAGGGTCTCCCACAGGGTCCCTCAGGTTCAGCCCTGAGTCATGGCCCCCGGGTCACTCAGTCCAAGCTGGGGCGAGGAACTTCCTCCTGGAAGATGCTGGAGCAGATAAACCAGAGGCTGGGAGGAGAATGTGAGGGAGCAGGCGAAGGGGAACATGGGTCAGTTTCACCCCTTGCTCAATGGCCTGACTAATCCCTGGGTTACAAGGTCGCTTGCACCCAACAATGAATCAGCTCCAACAAGGCGGGAAGTACAACAGCTCTGCTCAGGCTGCTACCCTCATGCCCTGCTCCCACCCCATCCCGTCCTGTCCCTCCTTCATGCCCTGCTCCCACCCCATCCCGTCCCTCCCTCACGCTCTGCTCCCACCCCAGCCCCTTCCCTCCCTCACGCTCTGCTCCCACCCCATCCCGTCCCTCCCACGCTCCGCTCCCACACCATCCCGTCCCTCCTCACGCTCCGCTCCCACCCCATCCCGTCCTCCCACGCGCTCCGCCTCCCACCACATCCCGTCCCTCCTCACGCTCTGCTCCCACCCCATCCCGTCCCTCCCACACGCTCTGCTCCCACCCCATCCTGTCCCTCCCTCACGCCTGCTCCCACCCCATCCCATCCTGTCCCTCCCTCACGCCCTGCTCCCACCCCGTCCCGTCCCTCCCTCACGCTCTGCTCCCACCCTGTCCCGTCCCTCCCTCACGCTCTGCTCCCACCCTGTCCCGTCCCTCCCTCACACTCTGCTCCCACCCCGTCCCATCCCTTCCTCACGCTCTGCTCCCACTCTGTCCCATCCTCCTCACGCCTGCTCCCACCCCGTCCCCATCCCTTCCTCACGCCTGCTCCCACCCTGTCCCGCCCCTCCTCACACTCTGCTCCCACCCCATCCCATCCCGTCCCCTCACTCACGCCTGCTCCCACCCCACCCCGTCCCTCCTCACGCTCCGCTCCCATCCCATCCCCATCCCTCCCACACGCTCTGCTCCCACCCCATCCCATCCCTCCCTCACGCTCTGCTCCCACCCCACCCCGTCCCTCCCTCACGCTCCGCTCCCACCCCATCCCCATCCCTCCCACACGCTCTGCTCCCACACCATCCCGTCCCTCCTCCTCTCTGCTCCCACCCCATCCCGTCCTGTCCCTCCCTCATGCCCTGCTCCCACCCCACCCCATCCATCCCTCCCTCACAGTCTGCTCCTGCCCCATCCCGTCCCTTTCTAATGCTTTGCTCCCACCCCATCCCATCCTTTCCTCGTGCTTTGCTCCCACCCCTCTCATCCCTCCCTTACGCTTTGCTCCCACCCTATCCCAATCCCCCTTCACACTTTGCTCCCACCCCATCCCGCCCCTCCTCACACTCTGCACCAACCCCATTCTATCCCTACCCCTCTTTTTTCCCACCCGATCCCACCCCTCCCTCACGCTTTGCTCCCATCCAGTCCTGTCCTGCCCTCCCGCTTTGCTCCCACTATCACATGCCTCCATGACACTTTGCTCCCCTCCAATCTTGCCCCACCCTCATGGTTTGCTCCCATCTTCCCTCACACTTTGCTCCCATGTTGCAATGCTTTGGCCTGCCCGCCAGGTGTGCGCCTGAGCTCCCAGAGTACCCCAGGCCGCCCTGCCCCAGGGCAGCCCCAGGGCAGCTCCGCGCTGCTGCATGGGCCCACAGAAATGTAGGGCTGGCGGGGACCTCAAGAGGTCACTTCACCCGGCCCCGTGAATTGAGGCAGGTCCAAGCCAAGCTGCCATCCCTGATGGGGTCAGTCTGACCCGTCCTTAACTACCCCCAATAACGGGGAGTCCCCAGCCTCCCGGGCAGCCTATTCCAGAGCTTAGCTCCCCTGAGAGTCGGGCGCGTCCGCACTGAACACGCCGCTTCAGTCAAGTTGCTGCTACGCCAAAGTGAGAGTTCCTCCCCTCAGCGTAGTTACTCCACCTCCCGGGGCAGCAGGCAGGTGTCATTTTGGGTGATGCCCAGAATGGGTCCAAATCCTGTCCCCCCCCCACACCTGCCTTGTAAGCCGTTACGTATTTTTTAACATAATGGCCTGGAACCAGGCAGCGCGTAACAGTTTCCCTTTGTTGCACAATGTCCCTGTCGTAAGAGATGTTTATTTACCTCAGAATATCCCCTTGTGCGCAGCGAGTCTGGTTGCAGGCCTAATAGGGAGATAAAGGGTGACAAGTCAGCTCCCTATGGGTGCACAGACCCAAATGAATGGAGTGGGGCCCAGGGGTTTGGTGTGTGGCAGGGAGCTCAGGGTGGGGCAGGTGGTCAGGGTACCAGGGGGGTGAAGGCTCTCTTCCTGCCCCTGCTCCACCATCCCTCTTCCCCCAAGTCCCCTCCACACAGGCCCAGGGGACTGGCGGGGGGCCCTGGCACGAGGGGTCTCGGCCCCCCCTCTCCCACACTCACCGGCAGTCCACTCCCAGTCTACTCCACTTCCTGCTGGTGAATGAGGGGGAGCAACCTCTGCCAAGTCCCCCAGGCCGCCCAGAGGCTCTGGTCCCTTGCCTTTCCTGCCCATGGCATTAGGAGACCCATAAGCCCTCGGCCCCCCCTCAGGCATCACCAGTGTCTTGCTCACTGCTGCAAGGTGGATTCCAGTGGCCAATTTTCAAACCAGCATCTTCATGCACTCTATCCCCTAGGCCCTTGCGCATGCGAGAAGCTGCCCCAAAACACATGCGCTGGCCTTCTTCAGAGCCCTCCTGAAGGCCTCCCAAATACCCGACAGCACACTAAGACCACTCCAGAGGGTGCTGAGTTAGAGCACGCCATTTTACTGCCCCCCGCCTCCTCCAATTGGAAACGCGTTGATGTAGCACCCACAGGTGGAACTGAACCTGGGACCTCTGGAGCTTAGTGCAGGAGCCTCTGCCGTGGAGCTAAAAGCCAGCTGGCTCTCAGCCAAGACTGCAGAGCAAACTCACTCTCTCTGTAAGTGGTCTGAGTGCCACGGCATGGGACAGTGAACCACACCCAGCGGGTGTGCGGGTTACCTTTGCGCCGTGCCTAGCGCCATGGGGACCTGGCCCTTGACCGGGGCTCCTAGATACTGATAATTTGTCAGTCTAGTTTCGGGGGGACTGCCCTGGGGTGAGGAGGTAGGTGTCCAGAGGGTGTGAGAGCAGGAGACTGCAGTAAGCTGGGTGGGCGGTTCTATGGGCATGGACAGATCTTGAGGGGGGGAAACAAGCAGGCTGTGGACACGTGAGAGAAGGGTTGGAGGGACGAGTGGCGGGTGACCACCAGGCATCCAGAAGGACAGCGCTAGTCTCAGCTGAGGAAGAGGAGGGTGCTTGGGTGGAAAGGTGAGGTTGTCACCGAGCTGGGGGGAGTCCCCGGGCCCTGAACACCCCCCGGAGCCGGACGTGACTCTCAGCTGGAAGGTAGAACAGAAGGTTGATTAGGGACACGGCCTAGAACAGACTTGTCAGCACTGAAACTAGAAGCAGCCAGCGCAATCCAGCTTGGGGAGAAGGGGCTCAGAGCCCAGGCCCCTGCCCCCTCCTGCACCCCAAACCAGCCAAGACTGACCCCACACCCAGCAGCCCCAGCCCAAACCCCTCCTCTGCCCTTTGTTCTCTTTACCGGGCAAAGCCACCTCCCTTCCCGGCCCCCAGTCGTGGGCTCAGGTTACAAGGGCTATTGGGTAGGTGCTGTGACTAGGGTTGCCTCCCTTGGTGATACTCACACCCAAAATCCCCATCGCCACGTAGGTATTGGTGCAGTGCCCTGGGAAACGGAGGCACACACATATGGGGTTACTGCAGGACAGCAGAACTCACATGGTCTTTTAACTGAGAGAGTGGGCCTCAAAAACCCTGGGCTTTCATTCCCTGCTCTGCCACAGACCAACTGTGTGTCCTTGGCCAAGTCACTTCATCTCCTCGGGCCTCAGTTCCTTGCTGAGGGCACGAGGACAGTAATCCCAGCTTTACTCTGCCCTGTCTCTTTCCACTGCCAGCTCTTCAGGGCCATAACGGCCTCTTGCTATGTGCCGCATCAAGCACTCTGAAGCCCTGAATGTGGCTCAAGTCTACTCGTGCCAGTTACACAAATCGTAATGAATGTCGCCGTTTGGTGTGTTGTAACCACGAGCAAGGAACAAACGTGCCAGGTCTTGAGTCTCCCCCGAGACAGAGGAGACGAAGGCGTATATGAGGCCAAAACAGCAAGCACTTTATTTTCCTCCCCATTTTGTCTCTATTTAGCTTTCGAAGAAAAAAGAACCAAAAACCACATTTTAAAAATATTGTGTGCACTATGAAGCAAGACCCAGGTTGCCTGGACCATGCTGACAGCTAGCGACTCACAGAGGCATTGGCAGGGCAGCATGATACGACCCAGGCTGCACAAAACAACTTGCGTTCCTAGCACATCTGGAATGGCAGAGACCCCCTCCGTGCCAGCCGCAGCCAGATCCAAACGTTATCCCTGGGGGGAAACTGATTAATGAGAGAGAGGAGCCACCCCAGATTTGTTTCACGTGGGCCCAGAGACCATGGGTATTCTCACCCATTATTTTTCCCCGCGAATGTCGGTTTTCTCGTCCATTCTGGATTGGGCGGCTGGTTTGACCAATCAGAGGGAAGAGGCGGGGTTTGGGAATGCCACGCCCTCCGGCGAGCCCCTTTTCATGATCACCTGGCCATCGAAGCTCATTAGCCTGCAACAGAAAACTCGGCTCAACCCACCACCAGCTGACACTTTTCTAAGGCAGCTGTTTCACCCAGGCTTGCGTGGGGGGGTGGAATGAGGAGGAGCCCCTATTTCCCACAGCCTAACTAGTTCTGACTTTCCCCCGCAGCCCTCCTTGCTCCAGGCTCCAGCTCTGCCCCAGCAGTATGGGAGTGGGCACTCGCAGCGACAACAGGGAAACAGCAGCGCACTGCCAGCCCAGTAAAGCCCCGTGACAGGCAATGCAAACACCCCACCGCCTGGCTGCATGGAGACGCAAGCCGTTTGCCTCTCCGCGCCAAAGGGGGTATGGCAGGGGGCTGCCTCTCTGCCATCCCCCCAGTGGTGTAGCGAGAGGGGATGCAGGGGGGAGTTGCCCCCGGGCATCACTCTGGGGGCACCAATTTAGCTGCCAAAAGTTATGTGAGCGAGGGAGCAGAGAGCCCAGGATGCGGGCGGAGGGGCGCCAGCAGGAAGAAGGGGCCGTGGGGGAAGCAGCCCATGGAAATGTCCCAGGCTGCTGGCCGGGCTGGGGTGGGAGCGCACAGCCCCACGCGGCGAGCCCGGCGTGGTGGGCCACATGCTCCCTGCAGACAAGCCGCCGAGGCAGGGCCGGGTGGCAGGAGCGGGCACTTCAAAAGCCTGACTGGGAGCCCAGCAACCCAGCTCGGGAGCCACTGCCACCCCCGCTGCGCAGTGCGGTGCCTGGACTGGACAGCACTGGGGGAGGGAGCCGGCGGAGCAGAGGCTGGATCCTGCCCCCCGCTTCCCACCTGGGTTCCCAGGGGTGGAGGGCAGGGTGGGGGCTGGCCGGCTGCTGCCCCACATGATGCTGGTGGCACCCCTGGCAGGCTCCCCGTGCCCATCTGTCAGGCACGTGGCTTGGGACGGGAAGGTGAATCCGGGCGCCAAGAAAAGCTGAGCGCCCCCAAGCCCCGCTGCAGAGCCCGGGCCCCGGCCCCAGCCCACTACACCCAGGCGCTGCCCTCACTGCTCATTGGGGGGGGCTCAAATTTTGCCTTTGCCCCCGGGTGCATAACACCCTCCCTACCCACTGCGTCCCCCAGCACAGAGACCTGGCCGCCCAGCCTTGGTCGACTCACCGTTGAGTTACGGCGGCAATCCGCCCCCTGTAGCGAGCACTGGCCCCGACCTGTGGCCCAAGCAGCCCTTGCCTGGGCAGGGTTTGCGCACGGCAGGGAGACAGGTGCTGTCCTGCATGACCCAGCTGCATAGAGCCTTGACGTGTGGCTAACGATGCTGCCAAGCTCCGCCTAGTGTGACCCTAAGACCATTTGCAGAGAGCACGAGTCTGCTCTACGGCCTTAGCAGGGAGCCAGCTGGCCTGTAGCTCAAGCAGTAGAGCAGGGAAGGGCAAAGTAAGGCCCGCGGGCCGCATATGGCCTGCCAAGCCACCGGATCCAGCCTGCAGGAGCCACCACGGACTCCCTGCCTGCCCCCTCCCCGCTCCGTGCTCAGAGCAGCTCTCTGAAGGCTGCGAGCCCCGGGGCAAGGGTGGGAGGCTTCACATGTGGCCCCAACCCCCAGCAAACGGGAACCAGCCGATGGGAGCTGCCTGTTTGTAGGACCGGCAGCAGACAAAGTACCCCTCCCCCCTCTGGGCTCGCAGCATTCAGAGTCAGCCGCACATGGCCCCTGCAGCCATGAAACCAGCTGGGCTGCTGGCTGGGAGCCACCCCCAGACAGGTGTCTCCCAGCCAGAGCCTGCCTCTGGCACCCCAGCACTTCCCTTCCTCTGTCCCCCTCATGTACCCCTATCCCCATATAATCCAAACCCTCTATACCCCTGCTCCTGCACCCATAACCCCTCCCAGACGTTGCACACCCTCCTCCAGGTTGCAGGCCTGCACCCCAATCCCCTACCACCAGTCACAACCCAAATCCCTGCAGTCCTGCCCCAGGTCACAACCCCCTCCCAGACCCTGAACCCCCTCCTACATCCCTCCTCCAGGTCAGAATTCTCCCTTGCACCCACACCCACTTCTGGAGCCTGCACCCCCTCCTGTACCCCCAGTTCCCTGCCCCAGGTCATAACCCCCTCCTTCACCCAAACTTCCTCCCAGATCCCACACCCCCTTCTGAACTCCAATCCCCTACCCCAAGCTCCCTTCTGCACCCAATCTCCATCCCAGACCCCACACTTTCTCCATTGGTATCACGGAAGAGTGCAGCCCTTGACCACTTACCTAATTCTTGGAGTTGTCCCCCATCAAAAATTAATTGCCCATCCCAATGGAAGAGACTCATGCACTAAGTTTCAGAGGTCCCAGGCTCAGTTCCGCCTGTTGGCATTATGCAAGCACTTTTCAGCAGCAGAGCTCACTGTGATTTAAACAGGGAAACTGAGGCACAGAAAGAGGCAGCGACTTGGCAATGGTCAGCTAGCAGCAGAAGTAGAAACTGAACCCAGCTATCCAGAATCCTTGTACAGAGCTCAACCAATTGGGCCACAGCTGAGGGAGTCGAGGAGGGGCTGACGCGATTGAGGTGGAGGGCCAGGGACCAGCTCTTACCAGCTGGATTTCCCATGGCTCCAAGGGGGTCACACAGACGAGCGGGGGGAGATTGCAGTAAGGAAGGTTCTATGATCAAGGCCTCGCCAAGATTTTTCCTGGCGTGGATGGAAAGACATTTGTATCTTGGAGCTACGAGGGAAGAATCACCAGCAGGATTCAGACGCAGCCTGGAGGGGTGGGGCAAGAGAGAGGGGGCGGAGCTAGAGATGATTCTGGGCATGGGGCCGGATGCCATGGAGGAAGAGGGGAGGGGTTGGGATGAGGTCTCCAGGGGAGGTGCCAAGAAGCTGAGGAGGGGGGGTGGGATGGCAACAGGCCAGGAGCAGAAAAGTCAATTTCGCAAGGTACTGGTGCAGAGCTGACAGCTGCCACAGCATATGTGCTCCCCTAGTGGTGAGTAAGAAGAGGGGGCCAAGCCCCATGTCTCACAGGGTATGTTTAAACTGCATCTCTCTCGGTAGAGGGATGCAGATGAGGCTGGTCGACATTACAAATGAGGCAGGGGTTTAAATATCCCGTGCCTAATTTGCATAAAAATGGACACCGCATTTTGCCGACTCAGCACTTTGTCGGCAAAAAGTGGCAGTTTAGAGGGGAGCTGTTGAGAAAGAAAGCCTTTTTTGACAGATCCTGTAAACCTCCTTGCAGGAGGCATAAGGGATCTGTCGAAAAAGGCTTTCTTTCTCGACAGATCCCCCTCTAGACTGCCACTTTTTGCCGACAAAATGCTGAGTCGACAAAATGCTGAGTCGGCAAAACGCGGTGGCCATTTTTATGCAAATTAGCCACGGGATATTTAAACCCCTGCCTCATTTGCAATGTCGACCTTCATAATCTGCATCCCTCTGTGGACAGAGGGATGTAGGCTAGACATACCCACAGAGAGGGGAGATGAGAGAAGGAGTCACTAAAGGAAACTCCGGAGAGGTAGGAGAAGCGGGGACACACAGTGCCACAAAGGCCTAGGGAAGTCCATTCAAGATAAGAGAGGCTTCCTGTGCTCTGGAGACACCATGACTCTGCCCCTGAGGGCACGACTACACAGCAGGGCAAAAGTCCGAATTAAGCGACGCAGCTTCAGCGACGTCAATTGCGTAGCTGACGTTGAAATAGCTTCACGTGGCTTTGGGCGCCGTCTGCGCAGCAGGGAGTCGGAGGAAGAGCGCTTTTCTCGCGAAGTGAGGGTTACAGGAGTCGGAGTAAGAAGTCCTCCAGTTCAACATTGGTTCGAAATAACAGCTGGCAGCGTAGACACGCACCAGGTTATTTCGGAATAAGGCTGCTGTGTAGAGGTACCCTGAGTTATAAGAAGCAGCACAACAGCGGGGGGTGGGAAGGGAAGGGAGGAAAAATACCCTGCCCTATGCCTCAAATGACTAAATCCAACCGTGCACGCACTAGTGTGAGGTGCAGAGACATCCCACCCCCAGATGGCCTAGACCTGTTACACCCGCCTCATATCAAACTTCCCGCAAGGCCCCACCCAACCCATAATTCCAGTCCCTGCCTTCCACCTCCAGCTGGGGCTCTGAGCTCCTTCCCAGGATCGCCCGTGTATTGGCACAAGGGGCTCAGTATTACAAACCTCTATCTGGCTTTAAAACTCTTCATGCACATTGCTTGGTTCTAACCACCTCCAAGCACTCAAGAAAAAGACCTGAGTGTCATTGTGGAGAACTCAGTGAAAACTTCTCCTCCACGTGCAACAGTGGTTTAAAAAAACTGCATCTCAACTATTAGACATTTAACTAACTATACCAAATTCCTTCTCCTACCCTCTGCTGCCTGGTATGGCAGCCTCTTGGTACTTTCTGGCTCCCCAAGAGCGCTATTACCAAGTCTCCTTGCAACCCGTCGTGACCTGGGATGTCACAATCCTGAATTTCATGTTATCTTCACTGTATCAGGATCTACTGAGCATATTTCCCAGAGGCTTAAAAATGACTTAGGCGGGTTAGATGTGTTCAGTCTACCAGGGCCTGATGAAATGCATCCTAGAATACCCAAGGAGCAGACTGAGGAGATCTCTGAGCTAGTTCCTTCACTGGCTGAAGGCTAGCTTCACCACCTGTCGTCCCCTCCTTTTCTCTCTTGGCAAAGTTCTCATCTCCTCCCGGAGCATTCCTCTTGATCGTTCTCAGGTTTCTCTGCCGGCCAGCGATGCAATGAGGATAGCCTTGATCCAGCACGGGGCTAGCAATAAATCACGCCAACCACCACGTAAAAGACTCTTCCAATGAAAATTCATGACTTCTCCCCACCACCTCAATCCCTTTCTTTGCCCTTAAAACCAAGGGCTGTGATATAAAGTGTTGGGGTTACTGTAGCACTTACTGCGATGGGTGAAAGTCCCAGAGGGGGAGCCGTGTTAATCTGGAACTTCAAAAACAAGGACGAGGGGTTCTGTGGCACCCTAGAGGCTAACAAACATATATATAGTGTATCATGAGCTTTTGGGGGCACAACTTCCTCAGATGAGGGGATCTTGAGATGCGTGAAGCCATTCACACCTCTCAGAGCTATTGTTGCAAGGAGCTGCATCCTAAAGCAGCTGCTACAGTTACACAGTCGCGTTTTCTAAGGTTTTTCTTTCCGCCCATAAAGTGCTTCTGTTTTCTAATGGCAGCTGAGAATAAGCAGGCACCGTGCGCGAGGTGCTACCCCAGCCTAGACCCCCGACGATCTCCCTCACTCACCCAGAAGAAGCATGTACCCAGCTGACATTAGGGTTGCCAGGTGTCCAGTTGTTGCCCAGACAGTCCGGTATTTGTGGCCCCTGTCCGGTTAAAAAAACAAACAGAAAAAAACATGTAAAATGTCTGATATGTTCTGTTTTTCTCAGTCAGAAGGCTGGTGGGGACATTCAGGGGGAGCTGGGATTTAAAGACACAGTGACTTTTTTTTTTTTTGCTCGACCCGTTTTTTTTGGCTCGACCAATTTTTTCCCCGCCATGTTCAGGATTTTTTGTGGAAGTATCTGGCAACCCTAGCTAACATGTAGTGTAACGCTGGAAGGCAGAACCGAACCTGAGACCTCTGCAGCTCAGGGCATGAGCCTCTACAGCCTGAGCTAAAAGCCAGCTGGCGCTCAGCTAAAGCCGCAGAGCAACCTCATTCTCTCTGGAAGTGGTCTCAGTGCTACTCCACAGGACAGTGAACCATGCCCAGGAGGTGTGTGGGTTCCTGTAGCACAAGCAGTGCTGCTCAGTGTGAGAGCTATGAAGAACGCTCTGTAGAACGTCATTTGCTGGGCCTGAGGGCCCCTGGGCTATTTCTGGCATGCTGGCTAGTTCTAATCCAGAAGCGGTTCTGCCGCAATCTGGACGGGGGCATGTTTCCACTCCCTTGGCCAGCCCGAGGTGGGGCTCGCACGTGGAATGCCTGGACAGGCAATATGAATAATTCATACGCTTTGTGCATTTGGATTATGCCCGCGAGGCGCACGAGCCCTCCAAGCTAAATTGCCTTTTAGTCCCATTGCTGCAGAGGTTACGTCTTCAAGCCAGGATGGTCTTAAATCCACTTCCGCCATGGTCCCCGGGCCTTCCTTGAAAAGATTCACGTCACGGGCCCGAGTTCCCCCCTCCTTTGCTCCAGTTGTATGGCTACGTAGCTCCGCGTAGCTGGCCTGACTCCTGCTGCACTCCAGAGCCACTGAAACCGAGAGCAGAAGCAGGACTGAACCCTCTTTCCTTCTTTAACTTGCTGGAGAGTTTCACTAGCTGGGGGCAGCTAGGCGGATGGCGTCGGAGACTGGAATCTACTAGTCCCCAGGAAAAGGTAGGGCATCCTCCATGAGCGTGTGAGCGTCCCCCGGCCCCAGGCAGCCACCCGGCCCTGGGGCCCCATGGAATGCGGCGTCCAGTCTCTGAGCCCACTGGCTCCTTGACCTTTCCAACTCATGGGTCTTAAGGCCAGAAGGGACCTCACCAGGATGGTAGTTCTAGTCTGACTTCCTGCACCACCCCGCCCATGGGGACACCCCAGTATTAATTCCTGCCTCAAGTCTCTTAACGGTGTCTGAACCTGAGCGCATGAACAGACCACGGCAGCTGCAGTGGTGGTTTTCGTACCGTCGGCAGGGGGCTGCGAAGACACCGTGCTCCCCTGGCCTTGCATTTCCTTGGAGGGGGGTTCATTTGCCGCTTTTCGCTGAGCCCTTTCAGAGGGCAGATCCTCAGCTATTGCAGACCAGGCAGAACTACACTGAATTACCCCAGCTGTTAAACTCTGCCCTCTGCAGCTCCTGGGCGCCCTTAAATCTCCGGGCACGTTGCTCTGGTGCGGAGCCGTGGGCGTGCCTCTGCTCAACCCACCGCCGTGCAGAGCAATCAGCCCGGCAGGGACTGCGATCATGCATGGACGAGACGTTACCTAACACACCCCGGTTACCTAAGCCGCCGTGTCCAACAACCCGTAGCAGAATGCTCAGGTCACAACCCAGCCAGGGCGGGCTCAGCCCCGCTACCAGGACAAAAAGGCAGAACAAGGTCCCATAAGGAAGGACGATGGAAACGAAAGGCAGTGACTTCAGGGCAGCTTTACTGCTCCTCCTCCCAGGCCAACGGGGTGCAGCAGCCGTGTGAGGTTGGCTTAAGGAAAGAGGATGATCGGGGGAGTCGACAGCCACGCTGGGCCTCTGGGCAAGATGTGGGGGGTGGCTCTATGCTCTCAGAAGGGCGGGGCCTCTGGAGGAAGGGGCAGAGCCGGTTCAGTGAGTGACCCATCAACCCCCCACAGCCCTCCCTGGGGGGATAAAATCTGAAGGAACATGAAAGGAATCCAGAGAATAAAGAACCATTGGTCCCCAAACTGATCCTTAAACAGCAGAATCTACTGAGCGGGAGGGGGAAATAATCCCACTCGGCCAGAAACCGAGCAAAACGGGAGGTTAGCCGTGGGTCTGGGTTTTGCGTAAAGCTAGAGCAGTGAGATCTGCTGAGACCGCCCAGCTGGGCTGGCGTCACCCAGCTGCAAGCAGAGCAGACGCCGAAAGAGGCCCCAAGAAATCCACGGCGTGGAATTGTCATGACCTATGGCAGGGGACAGAGCTGCCACTGGTGGGGTGCAGCTGGCATGGACACCAGGCAAAGATCATACTGTTTCCAACTGGGAAACGCCCATCTGCATCGAGCAAACCCGGGGTTTAGTACCTATTGCCGCCAGTCTGTGTCTTCATCCCTTCCCCCCTCACTGGCACCTGGGGTGGCTGAGCTCACATGGGCTTTTCTGTGCTACAATTTATTTCCTGACTCGTTCGACAAGTCGGATCTGATGGCAGGGGAGATAAAGTTAGGCAGCGTGTGTGACCCAACAGGGCGAGAACGATTGCATAAGGCCGAAGCATGACTAGCTGCACCCCTAGCGCGGAAGATGACTGCAGGCTTTTGTATGCAAAGTCAGACTCCCTGGGAAGAAGGCGGACGCGCTGCTGTAGGCTTTCCCCTGCTAGTCCAGTCTGGAAACTGGTTCCCAGGTGCTGCTGGAGAAAGTGTCTCAAATGATATTGGCATCAGTATCAGTCTTACTCCAGGTGTGAAAGAGACCTAAATTGCCATTTCCAGCCACACTTTCCACAGTATGATGCATTTTTCCCTCCCCCGCCTCTGTGCATCACCTAAGTCATCCACGTAGTGGATCCTCGCTAGTTAGGAATCCAAACGGGCTTCCCATTGGCAGTGACACAAGTGAAGAGAACCACAGGGGTAATTCTATGACCCTTAATAACGAGCTCACCCAAAGCCCCATCAAAGTCAACTGAAAGTCAGTAGGCTTCAGAGCTCTGGAAGATGATTCAGCTAAATCAGAAAAAGACACTCATATTACAGCGTAAGTGTCCATATAAGGCGCTGTTGCAGAATGGTTATTGTGGGGCAGTTTATTCCACTGTAGCTCTTCTGGTCAATTTCTCCATGTGGACAGAGCCTTAGCTTGCCTAACTACAAACGCTGGTCCCAGCCCTGAAGCCCCTTGTACCCCTCCATTCTGATCTGATTGCAGAGCGAGAACATGCAGCCTTCTTTTCTTCACTCAGCGCACAGTCAATCTGTGGAACTCCTTGCCAGAGGATGTTTTGAAAACTAGGACTTTAACAGGGTTCAAAAAAGAGCTAGATAGATTCAAGGAGGTTAGGTCCATTAATGGCTGTTAGCCAGGATGGGTAGGAATGGTGTCCCTAGCCTCTGTTTGTCTGGAAATGAGTGACAGGGGAGGGATCACGTGAAGATTACCTGTTGTGTTCCCTCCCTCTGGGGCACCTGGTATTGGCCACTGTCGGCAGACAGGATACTGGGCTGGATGGACCTTTGGTCTGACCCAGTATGGTCATTCTTATGTTCTTATGTTCTTCCAATGATTGAGTGCAGAGAAAAGCACAAAACTTATCAGGATATTCGAGGGGCTCACTTGTGGGGAGCAAGGAAAATAACTTAGGGTGTGTCACTTGGCTAAGCTGGACTGCGCAAAATAGCAGACTACAACCCACCTAATGGTGAACAACCCCATGACTCCATCCCTTCCAAGTGGGATACATAAAGCCACTGCTTTCTGCTCTAAATCACGCCAGAAGGCTCATTTCTACCATGATTCCCACAAGAAATGTAGATAATCAATTCTGGGGGGTGGCTTGTTTCTCAAATGTGTCAGAACAGCACCTAATGGAACAGAGCCTCTACCAAGACAGATGGCTTACTGGTTTCGGTACTAGTCTGCAACTCATGCAAACTGGGTCCCTGCTCTGTCATAAGAACATAAGAACGGCCAGACTGGGTCAGACCAATGGTCCATCTAGCCCAGTGTCCTGTCTGCCGACAGCAGCCAATGCCAGATGCCCCAGAGGGAGTGAACAAAGCAGGGAATCATCCAGTGATCCATCCCCTGTCACCTATTTCCCACCTCTGACAGAGTCTAGGGACACCATTCCTACCCATCCTGACTAAAGTATTGAGGGATCTAACTTCCATGAATGTACCTAGTTCTTTTTTGAACCCTGTTAAAGTCCTGGTCTTTCCAACATCCTCTGACAAGGAGTTCCACAGGTTGTGCGCTGCATGAAGAAATGCTTCCTTTTGTTTGTTTTAAACCGGCTGCCTGTTAATTTCATGTGGTGACCCCTAGTTCTTATGTTATGGGGACAAGTAAACAACTTTTCCTTACTCACTTTCTCCACACCAGTCATGATTTTATACACCTCTCTCATATCCCCCCTTAGTCTCTTCTTTTCTAAGCTGAAAAGTCCCAGTCTTCTTAATCTCTCTTCATATGGCACCCCTTCCAAACCCCCTAGCCCTTTTCTGAACATTTCCTGAACCAATGAAACCAATGGGAGTTGGGCACCTAAAAACCTTTGAGGATCTGGGCCTTTGTCTCCCTGTGCCTCAGTTCCTCATCTGTCACGTGGGGTTCATAACCCCAGTAGCATAGCAAGAGGGAGCCAGGAGGAAGTCGCTCCCGGGCGCCATGCTGGGGGGGCACCAATTTAGTCCCCCTCCGCTCTCCCTGTCATCCCTCAGCTCACCTGCTCCTCTGCCCACCACCGCCGGCTAGATCCTCCTTCCCGCCTCTCCACTCCCAGTCCGACCCACCTCCATCTCTGCTGGAGGGTTAGTGCTTGTGGGGGCCTGGCCACAAACTGGAGGGGGCCGGGGAAGACGTGGTACAAGTCCCCCCTGTCCCCCCGCCCAGGGTTGGTCTCAGCCGTGCAGCAGGTTTGGGGACTCGCCACGCGGCAGCAGCTGGGGAGAAGGGCGCAAATTTTGCTTTTGTCCCCGAGCACATAACACCCTTGCTACACCTCTGCATAACCCTGCCCTCCTTCGCAGAGATTGTGAAGGACTCAGGGGCGACGGCGACAGGGACCATACAAGTCACCAAGGCAGACAGAACTGGCTGGAGCACCAACGTGCCGCTGCGAAGCCAGGACAGCAGAACTAATGACAGCTGGCCAGGGGGAGTTATTACTTACATCTGCAAAAGGCCGAGAGTGTGGAGAGCGGGACGCAGACTGTAAGCGCTTTGAGGCAGGGACTGGGTCTTGCTGCGCATGTGTGTGTGAGACGGCAGAGTCTTGTGCCTTGCGGATGCCAGCCGGATGCAAACACCCGAGAACCCATGTCATCCGTCCTATTCCCAGGAGAACTGGCCTGTACGGGGGGGAAGGAAGGAAGGAGACGTGGGTGTTTGGTGACAGCTATCAATTACTGTCACATCCGTCGTTACTTCCCCACTAAATTATTTGGACATACGCGTCTTTGGACAGAAAACAGGCCATTGTCTTCGTTGCGTGCCGTGAGTGAAAAGGCGTTTTGCCAGCTCCAAGCCCCACCCCACGGTCAGCTCCTCAGCTGTGTAAACAGCCCAGTAAAATGGAGCACCCTTCCAATGGCGCACCGCCGATTTGGAGCCGCCAAGGAGGTGACACACAGCTCCTCTTGGGCCTCGGCCACCCAGTTTGGTGCCACTCCTTGGCCTGAGAACCAAAGTCTTCCCAGGGGATCGGCAATAGCACAGTGGAAATTCGTAATAAAACTGGTTGGCAAATCTGGTCTTAAAACTTGGCAGAAGCATCAGCACTCGGGTAATTATCTCCTCATTGAGGTCCTTGCCCCGCTGTCTTGCCGGGGCATGTTTGAGACTGGGACACAGCAGGAAGGGTGGGGAGAAGAGGAGGCTGCCGTGCATGCTGCACAGCTGAGCTGATCTTCTGGCTCCGGAGAAAGCCTCGACTTTTTTTTAGGCACTGGTCCTTAGCGTCCCACCCAGTTTTCCCCTTTACCGCCCTCTCTTCCTCCCCTGGCTCATAGATTCCTTGTGATCCTCTCGTTTGACCTCCTGTAGAATAACAGGCCAGAGAACTTTCCTTGCTTAATTCCCGTTTGAACCGGTGCAGAGCTTTTAGAAGAAGATCCGACCTTGATTTTAAAATAGCGATGAAGAACCCAGGACAATCTTTGGCAAATTGTTCCTCTGGTTAATTACCCGCCCTGTTAAAAATGCCTGCCTTCCGCTCTGAATTTGTCTAGCTCAGGGGTGGGCAAGAGCCTCTCAGCAGGCTGGATCCAGCCCGCCTTGGGCTTTGATCCGGCCCACGTGGCTATTCCAGGCCCCGCCCCCTAACGGGCATGTGCCACGGGGGAAGGAGCTGAACCCCACCCCTCCTCCCCCCGCGCAGCCGCTGAGAGGAGGCAGCACTCGGGTTCAGGCTCCTCAACTGCTTCCACGGCACCTCTGGGGCCGGCCCCAGGCCACGGGAGCGGCGCCTCCAGGGCCAGCCCCAGGCTGCGTGGCCGTGGCGGCAGCACCTCCGGGCTCTGGCGCAGCCTGTGGCCATGGTGCCCCAGGGCCAGCCCCGGACCTCGTGGCCGTGGCAACGGTGTCCCCAGCCTCCAGGACCGTGTGGCCATGGCAACGGGGCCTCCCTCCGGGGTGCCGGGACAGGATAGCTGCAGCCGTTGCTGCAAGGGGGCACGAAGCTAGATAAGGTTCCTCTTCATGCCCAGACCCCTCCCCACAAGATCCGGCATCCCCAGCTTGCTCCGACACCCTCCCTTGTTCCTGCTCCCTCCACTTGGCCAGACACCCTACTCCCAGCCTGCTTCTGCACCCCAGCTCCCTCCCAGCTCCTGCACCCCATCCCTATCCTACCTTGCTGGCAGCCCTGTCTCGTGCACTGGACCCCTCATTTTTGTCCGTACCCCAGAGCCTAAGGAGGTCCATAAAATCCACTAACTCTGGAACCCCAGAAAAGTAAATCTGGTCTATGGGAAGCCCTGAACTTCAGTTCTCCCCCTTCCCTTCCCCTCACCCTGGGAGGCTGGGGCACCAGAGGAGTGAGGTGTCTCAGTTGGGGCTGCATCACTGAGCGTTGGGTTTTGGAGGGGTTTTTTTTGCTTCTCACTTGTGTGGTCCCCAACTGATTTTTTTGTGGGTCAGTGACCCCTGACCCCAAAAGGGTCCCCACCCCTCCCATGAGTAATGAGAAAACAGTGAAACCTTTTGTGTTGGACGTAATATTTTACTTTATTTAAAGCTAGCTGGACTTACCCGGCGTTGCTCGGGAAACCGGAGGAACAAAATTTAGAAAATTTAGGAAAGGAGGGGACCCTGAGCCAGGGGACCCCCAGAGCCACAGACCCTGGGGGCTGATGGCTCCTGGCCGCACCTGACCCTCTGAGAGCGGCAGGACCCTCCTCCCCCAGGACTGAGCAGCCAGCCCCGAGGAGAACAGTACACAGTCATGCGGCCAGTAGCAAGGGGACTTCTCTTTGCAAGGTTGGCTCAGGGATCCACCTGCCCTGCCTTGGCAAGCAAAAGCTCAGAGCTCACATCTAACCCCGATGGCTGGAACCAGACACAGAAGAGCCCCACTCACAATACGAACAGCAGCCGGCTGGCTTCACAGCAGTGTAACGCATCGAGGGCTTAACCCGGCCCCCGCCGCCCTGCGCTGCAGCAGGCACACGGATTCCTTCTGCTCGGATAAGCCCAGCGAGCTGAGCAGAAAGGCTGGCTGGCTTTGGTTTTGGTTTCCAGAGCGGGGGGTGGCAGTGGCCCCGGGTGGAGGGGAGGTTACATGCGGGAAGGGGCGCCTCAGCTCGCACCCGGGGCTGCAGGTGCCGCGGGGGGCAGGGCGGGTGCCCGAGCCGTTGTGCGCATGGAGTTAGGGGCCAGCGGGGGGGGAAGGGGCAGAGGGTCGGTTATGTAACCTCGCGGGCGAGACGGGGTGAGTCCCGGAAGGCTACACGTGGGAGGGGTGCCCCAGCTCGTGCCCGGGGCCGCAGGTGCCGCGAGTGGCAGGGCAGGACCCCGATCGGGTCCGAAAGTACCTTAAAACCTTCTCCTGGAGGAAAGGTTATCGCATGCAAAGTTTGGTTGAGGTAGCTCTTATAGTGTCCAAGTTATTAGCGCACAAACATACAAACATTCTCCTTTCTGTATTAGATAGGGTGGCACCTGGACAGATGTGGTGGAAGAAAATCAGATTCTTTGTATGTGTGGGGCACAGGGTGGCAGTTAGGGAGGTGGCGGGGGAGGGTGGGGAGGAGTGGGGCGCGGTCTGTGTGGGGCACAAGCCGGCAGTTAGGGAGGTGGCGAGGAAGGGTGGGATGGCAGCGTGCAAAAAAGCCGACCCCGCTCCCCCTTCCCTCTCTGCCCCCCCTTGTGTCTGGCCCGACGCCGGTTTTAACCGTCAGCGCCCTTTTCCATGCCGGCACCCCTGCTCTCCCCGGGTCCACCTGCCTGCCGGTTTGCATGCTGGCTGAGGCACGCCTGTGCCATGAGGGCGGTCCTCTGCGCGCCACCTCTGCGCAAGCGCCACAGGCCCAGAACAGCAGCAGCCTGGGAGTGCATTGCCGCCAGCAGAGCTAGTGCGGTGGGGGAGGAAGTGGGGCCCCCATCACACCCTCCCACAGTACCTTAAAACCTTCTCCTGGAGGAAAGGTTATCCCATGGAAAGTTTGGTTGTGGTAGCTCTTATAGGGTATGTCTAGACTACATGGCTCTGTCGCCAGAGCCATGTAGATTAGTTTACTAGACATACCCAAATGAAGCGGCAATTTAAATAATCGCCGCTTCATTTAAATTAAAATGGCTGCCGCGCTGTGCCGCCAAACAGCTGATCATCACAGTGCGGCAGCCATTTTAATTTAAATGAAGCGGCGATTATTTAAATTGCCGCTTCATTTGGGTATGTCTAGTAAACTAATCTACATGGCTCTGGCGACAGAGCCATGTAGTCTAGACATACCCCTAGTGTCCAAGTTGTTAGAGCACAAACATACACACATTCTCCTTTATATATTAGATGAAGTTTGATAAACTAACATGCGAAAGTTAAAACGCTTAATCTGGTTCATAATTAATTGAACCGTTCTTACTAGCTGAAGCTGGTTCAGAAAATAAGGTCACCGTACCCAGCAGGGTAGTTCTCAATCCTGCACCTTCTGCCTGAGGTCCTGCCCCTTCCGGGTCGGCCCATGGCCACTTCCGAAATCTGTGAAGTGGCCTCCCTTCCAAAATTATCGCCCACCCCGCTCTATATAAATCCCTGGTACGCCCACCTCTTGAATACTGTGTACAGATGTGGCCGCCTCATCTCAACAAAGATCTCTCGGCGTTGGAAAAGGTGCAGGAAAGGGCAACAAAAATGATGAGGGGTTTGGAATGGGTCCCATATGAAGCGAGATTAAAAAGACTGGGACTTTTCAGCTTAGAAAAGAGGAAACCTCCCTTCACAGACAAGGTCAGCTCCCAGACAAATGCACTAGGCAATGCAGCATGGGAAGGAGGTGGACAGCCCTTGGTGGGGAAAGAACAAGTTAGGAACTATTTAGAAAAGTTAAACATATACAAATCCATGGGCCCAGATTTAATGCATCCGAGGGTACTGAGGGAGTTGGCAAATGTCATTGCGGAGCCTTTGGCTATTATCTTTGAAAACTCGTGGAGATCGGGAGAGATCCCGGATGATTGGAAAAAGGCAAACATAGTGCCCGTCTTTAAAAAAGGGAAGAAGGACAATCCAGGGAACTACAGACCGCTCAGCCTTACCTCAGTCCCCGGAAAAATCATGGAGGGGATCCTCAAGGAATCCATTTTGAAGCACTTGGAAGAGGGGAAAGTGATCAAGAATAGTCAACATGGATTCACAAAGGGGAAGTCGTGCCTGACCAATCTGATTAGCTTCTATGATGAGGTAACTGGCTCTGTGAATATGGGAAAGTCAGTGGTTGGATATACCTTGACTTTAGCAAAGCTTTTGATACGGTCTCCCACAATATTCTTGCCAGCAAGTTAAGGGAGTATGGATTGGATAAATGGACTGTAAGATGGATAGAAAGCTGGTTAGACTGTCGGGTCCAACGGGTAGTGATCAATGGCTTGATGTCAAGTTGGTGGTCGGTTTCTAGTGGAGTGCCCCAAGGATCAGTTCTTGGACCGGTTTTGTTCAACATCTTTATTAATGACCTGGATGAGGGGATGGATTGCACCCTCAGCAAGTTCGCAGATGACACTAAGCTAGGGGGAGAGATAGATACGCTGGAGGGCAGTGATAGGGTCCAGAGTGACCTGGACAGATTAGAGGATTGGGCCAAAAGAAATCTGATGAGGTTCAACAAGGACAAGTGCAGAGTCCTGCACTTGGGACGGAAGAATCCCAAGCATTGTTACAGGCTGGGGACCGACTGGCTAAGTAGTAGTTCTGCAGAAAAGGACCTGGGGATTACAGTGGATGAGAAGCTGAATATGAGTCAACAGTGTGCCCTTGTAGCCAAGAAGGCTAATGGCATATTAGGGTGCATTAGGAGGAGCATTGTCAGCAGATCCAGAGAAGTGATTATTCCCCTTTATTCGGCTCTGGTGAGGCCACATCTGGAATATTGTGTCCAGTTCTGGGCCCCCCGCTATAGAAAGGATGTGGATGCATTGGAGAGGGTCCAGCGGAAGGCGACCAAAATGATTAGGGGGCTGGAGCGCATGACCTATGAGGAGACACTGAGGGATTTGGGTTTGTTTAGTCTGCAGAAGAGAAGAGTGAGGGGGGATTTGATAGCAGCCTTCAACTTCCTGAAAGGAGGTTCTGAAGAGGATGGAGAAAGGCTGTTCTTGGTAGTGACAGATGGCAGAACAAGGAGCAATGGTCTCAAGTTACAATGGGGGAGGTCTAGGTTGGACATTAGGAAAAACTATTTCACTAGGAGGGTGGGGAAGCACTGGGATGGGTTACCTAGGGAGGGGTGGAATCTCCATCCCTAGAGGTGTTTAAGTCTCGGCTTGACAAAGCCCTGGCTGGGTTGATTTAGTTGGGATTGGTCCTGCCTTGGGCAGGGGGCTGGACTTGATGACCTCCTGAGGTCTCTTCCAGCTCTATGATCCTATGAGACTAAGGGGGCATATGATAGAGGTCTATAAAATCATGACTCGTGTGGAAAAAGTGAATAAGGAAAAGTTATTTACTTCTTCCCACAGTATAAGAACTAGAGGTCGCCAAATTAAATTAATAGGCATCAGGTTTAAAACAAACAAAAGGAAGTTTTTCTTCACTCAGCGCACAGTCAACCTGTGGAACTCCTTGCCAGAGGATGTGGTGAAGACTAGGACTTTAACAGGGTTGTGCCCCTGTTGTGTACCTCCTAAGCAGTTCCGTCTGCTCCCCCAATATTGTTACAGAGCCTGGGCAGATGAGCCCTTTGCAGAATGACCTGGCTTAGCTGCCAGCTTTTCCATCTTGTACCTTCACAGACCACGGATCTGGGGATGCGCCCACCTGCTCCCACCCAGCCTCGTATTTGCTGGGCGCGAGACAAACCTGGAACCTGACCCCTCCCCATGCTAAAGGTCAGGTGAGCACAAGGTTGGGTTTGCACCGCCACTGAGGGGTAGTTGCCTCGGCAGTCCCTCCTGCACCCCGGGAGGAGGAGAGTCACTGCCCGGAGGTGGCCTGTCACTTTGTAGATGTCTAAAGGCTCACACGGAGCAGTGTAGACGTAGCCCAAGTCCTGGCTTGACAGAGCCCTGCCTGGGGATGATTGAGTCGGGGTTGGTCCTGCTTTGGGCGGGGGGCTGGACTCGGTGGCTCCTGAGGTCTCTACCAGCCCTGGGGTTCTCTAGAAGGCTGTATATCGTGGCGCCCAAACCTGGGAGGGAAGCAGCATCCTGCTGACTGGACCCCAAAGCTCATCTTCTTGTTCTGTGTTCCCGCAGCACTTACCGCAATGGGGGGCTAGGAGCAGGCTCCCTGGGTAGAGCCATCCCTAGGGAGGTGTGGGGCTTGGGGCAACCTGTCCGCCACCCAAGGCCCAGCCTCCACCCCATCCCCAAGCCCCAACACTGCTCTGCCTTCTCCCCATTGCACCCCTCCCCTGAACAGTGCGACCCAGGGGATTCCTGGGGGGCCTGGCGTGGGGTGGCAGCAGAGGGCGGGTCCCCTCACATTCACCTCAGCAGCCTGCTCCATCGCCCAGCCAGGTCGCTCCGCTTCAAGGCAGTGATGAGGGAGCAGAGCAGCGCGGGCTGGGACCCCTCCTCCACACCCAATGTTATAGTAGTGCAAAGCCTTCAAATCAAGCACAGACATGAAAAGAGTGACTTAGATAAAAGCCATTAAACCCCCTGCTCCTTCCAAGCAGCCCTGCGTTGCTTTTCCTCCACCGAAGCATCGAGACATGAGACATCTTGGGTCTTCAGCGCGATGCTTTTGCTCTCCCGGACTCTCACCAGAATCTTTCCCGGGGCTCATTGCCAGGAGGGATGCTGGCTGTATGAGATATTCGTCTAACTAAAGATCGGTCTGCAGCCTAGAAGGGCCAGTTGTAAGGTACTCTACACTTCGTGCGCAGATTTTCGGGGGAGATAATTAAATAACTGGCTGTGATTTGGCTTCCTTGTCATTCCCAGAGGCCAGGGGCTGGATTCCTCCTATGCTGAAGGGCATTACAACTTTTTCTAAAATTAGAGCTAACGGCAAAGCAAACGACTGGGGCGTTTTGGTCTCGTTATTCCAGTGTTTCAAGGCGTTCTCCATAAAGGGGAGGGGTTGGTCTGATGGCATTGCCTAGACTGGCCCGTCTGTAGCCAATATCCCCAGTGGCCAGAGATGGGTCATGGGATGGGGATGGCTCTGAGTTGACACAGATAATCCTGCCCCAGCTGTCTGGCTGGTGGTCTTGCATGCTCAGGGGCTATCTGATCACCGTATTTGGGGCCAGGAGGGAATTTTCCCCTAGGCCAGACAGACAGAGACGGTGGGAAGGGTTTCACTTTTTTTGCTGTGTGGGGCACCTGTCACTTGCTGGTTTAAACCAGTGCAAAGGGTGGGGTCTCTGTAATTGGAAGTCTTTAAAACCATGACTTGAGGACTTCAGTCACTCAGCCAGAGGCGATGGGCCTATTACAGGAGGGGGTGCGTGAGGTTGTGCGACTTGCCATGTGCGGGAGGTCAGATGGTCACGATGGTCCCTTCTGGCCATAAAGTCTGCGAGTTGCATTTTTATCTTGTCAAACTATGGCCATGGGATGAGAGAAAGCCCCTGGAGGGCTGAATGATCGCACAGGGCCCTTGTCTCAATTGGAGAGACGGGGACGTGCATGGGATCCCAGTTTTGTGACCATGGGAAAAATCGTTTCACCTTGCAGTGCTTTTTTTAAACTCAGAACAATACTTCCTTACCTCCCCCCCGGGTGCTGGAACTTAGAGAACATAACATAAGTACATAAGCAGGGCTCGACAAATAGTACAATCTACTCGTCCGTGGCGAGTAGATTGTAACCCGGAAGAGCCGGGTTCGGGCGATCTGCGCATGCGCAGAACGATTTGCGCATGCGCAGATCGCTGGACAGCGCGGCTGGTGAGCGGGGCTCGCCGCGGTTCGGCGAGCCCTGAACATAAGAATGGCCATACTGGGTCAGACCAAAGGTCCATCTAGCCCAGTAGCCTGTCTGCTAACAGTGGCCAGCGCCAAGTGCCCCGAAGGGGGTGGACCAAAGACAATGATCAAGCGATTTGTCTCCTGCCATCCTTTTCCAGCCTCTGACAAACAGAGGCCAGGGACACCATTTCTATCCCCTGGCTAATAGCCTTTTATGGACCTAACCTCCAAGAAAAAAAAAAAAGAGTAATTCCTATTTTTATAAAATATTTTTCATAAAAAGAGTAATTCCTATTTTTAAATATCAAGTGGGGGGTCCCACTTTCGAGCCATTTTAAAGGTTTTACCAAGCCCAATATGAATGGGAATAACTTTCATTAGGATGACAAATATATTCAACTCAAACAGAGGCTGGAGAGGGCGAGAATTTATAAAGACCACCCAACCATGGCAGAGCCCCAAATACAACAGCAGAGATTAACATAGGGGAACGAGAAAGTGAAATCAACATGCCTAGTGCCCAGGAGCACCCCGTGAATGAGAAGCACAAACGGTGACAAGTAAGAAGTTGTGGGGTTTTAATGCTTGTTTGTGTTTGTTCAGTGCTTGGTTTTGACCACTCAACAGCCTGGTGTCTTGTTGAGCCAAAGAGCAGAAGCCGCATGGGCTGTGACAATTCAAGCTTCCCTTTTCGATCCTGGCAGCATGGAACCCTCCCCTGGAAAAAAAAAATCCTTGTGGCAGGAAGGGAACAGATGTCCCCTCTCCTGGCACCTGTGATTGGACACCCGTTTAGTGGGAGCTGACTAGAGACCCATCAACTTACCTTATCACCAAACAGTTGTTACCTGGTCGCTGTTTTCAGCCACAAAGGCTGTGTCTAGACTGCAGGCTTCTTTGGGAAGAACTTTTTCCGGAAGAGATCTTCTGAAAAAACTTCTCTGAAAGACAGCGTCCACACCGAATGGATGCTATCTCGCATTTCAGCTGTGATTACTATGGACGGAGTGGCCAACAGGGCATCTGTGCTTTTTCCTCTTTCTCTTCTTTCGAAAGAACTCTCTCTTCCCCATCCACACATGCCTCTTTTGGAAAAAAGGCTTCTTCCTCGTAGAAAGAGGATTACCAATGCTGGAAAAACCCCTCTGTTCTTCCGATTTACTTTCAGAAGAACACGATTGCAGTGTGGATGTTCCTCAGGTTTTTCCGACAAAACTCTGTAGTGTAGACATACCCTAAGGCTACGTCTACACTGGCAGCTTCTTGCGCAATAACTCTTTTGCGGAAGAGTTCTTGTGCAAAAACTCTTCCAGAAGAGAGTGTCTACACTGGCATGTGCTTTTGCGCAAGAGATGTGCTTTTGCACAAGAGCATCCTTGCCAGTGTAGACGCTCTCTTGCTGCGCAAAAAAGCTCTGATGGCCATTTTAACCATAGGGCTTTCTTGCACTAGAAATTCATGTTGCCTGTCTACACTGGCCTCTTGCGCAAGAACAGTTGCACAAAAGGGCTTATTCCTGAGCGGGAGCATCAGAGTTCTGGTGCAAGAAGCCCTGATTTCATACATTAGAACGTCAGTTTACTTGCGCAAGAACACGCGGCCAGTGTAGACAGGCAGCAAGTTTTTACGCAAAAGTGGCCGCTTTTGCGCAAGATCGCGCCAGTGTAGACACAGCCTAAGTGATCTGGATTCAGATGGGTGGCCTAGAGGTAACAGACTTTCTTACTATTAAGCAGTCCCATGTGCTATCCAGACCTGGCAAATGCTTTGGATAATGAAAGGGGATCTGACCCCCAGCAACCCAAGGCGCAATCATGACTGTACAGTGGGGATTTAGGTCGTTAGAGCTGAGTTTGAACTACTGCGGTTAATTGGCTGGCCACAGCCTCATGCCACAGTAACGCCCCCCACTCTGTGTCACGGGCATTGATGTTACTTCGTCTCGTCTCACCCTCCTGCATCACGCAGGCCGGAGAATCTCGTCTGTGTATCGAGGCCGAATACTTGTATAAGCTACAGCATATCTTCCAGAAATGCAGCCTGCCTTATCTGGAGACATCGAGAAATGGGGACTCCACCACTTCTCCATGGTAGTGTAAAACCGAGGGACCTGGATCATCAGCAGGAGGGATTGAATCTGTGACCGTAGGGGCTAACGCCATGTTCCTCTATGGCACAAGCTAAAAGCCAGCTGGCTCTCAGAGAAGGCTGTAATGTGGATTTCACTCTCCCCCTGCCAGTGGTCTCTGCCTCTGGGTTACAATAGTTTGTGAAATCACCCTGTTAAAACCATGACCCTTATCTCTGATTTGGAGTGGTCTGGCTTTATCTTCCAGCCATCAGTCCTTGCAATGCCCTTCTCCCCGAGGTTATACCGCTCCCTTGTTCCTGTTATTTTCTCTCCATGAAGTTACTTTGTTAAGTTACCTCTTGCTCTTGTGACAAGAAAGTTAAGACGATCATTTCCAAGGCTGGGTTTTTTCTTCAGCAATTTTCCAAAACCAAAGCAAGATTTGGGATTGAAGACCAGGGCAGAGTGTGAGGGGAAGGGGAGTCCACTGCTTAGAACACCAGCCTAAGATTTGGGAGAGAGGGGGCCAATCTCCTGCTCCGCCACAGACCTTCCTGTGTGACCACAGTCAAGTCACTTCACCTGGCTGTGCCTCAGGTCCCCGGTTCTAACGGCACTGACCTATCTTACTGGGATGATGTGCTCAGATCCTACAGGAATGGGGGGGCATATAAGTACCTGTAGATAGATGATTCAATGTTGTCATGTGTAATTGGGCAAACATCCTGGAGAACCCTAGCATTTGGTAGCATTTTAAACCTCCTAAACGACTGCAGAAGGTCCAAAGCAGAATGGAGTCAGACCCACAGACTTTGGCCTCTGACAGTGGAGAAGCGGGAAATCACAAGTTCTCTGGCTGTTCCCTTTATCAGTCTGTAACCTGGAGCCTCTTTGCAAATGAACAGCGAGTACAAAAATCCACTTGGTCTACAGACTCAATACTGGCTCCAAACCCCAAACTCAGGATTATCCCTGGGGCTGACATGCAGCTGTATTGCACTTCAGTCAATAGTGCCTTTCCTCTGGCCTCGCCAAGGGGCTTTACAAAATCCAGGCTCACAACCCCCCGGTGAGAAAGGCCAGCGATCCCTCTAGCCACTGCTCAGAGGCAACCTTCCCAGGATGGGACACAACAGGTGTTTACCGGCAGGCAGCCAGATTAAACAAGAATTTGGAGCATCTGGTCTCAGTGCCAAACCAGTCGGCAAGCAACGGCCCGAGACGCCATTGGCTTTTCTAGAATGGTGCAGAATTGGGAAGCAGGCAGAGCGGCTAGGAAGGCTGCCAAAGTTTGTGAGAGACCTGGGTGCGATGGATGCTTAGTGCTCACGAGTCCAAAGAAACCCAAAACCAAACCGGCACTGAACTAAGCCGTGCTCTTTCGAGGAGTAAGAAATTCCAGGGCTTGTGGCTGGATGACGCATTGTGTGGCCCAGGCTGGGGTACCTCGTCATTCCTTTGCAACCAGGTCAGAGCGTTACTGAGAGTCAGCGACATGGGGCTGTGTCGCTTGTAAGGCCCAGGCAAACAGCAGGCGTAAGCCCACCCTAGCTCCTTCACCAGGGTAGGGGCCGGTGGACCCCGGCTATCACCGGTTCCAGAGGAGAACAAATGACAAACCAGGGAAGGTCATAAAGCCCAATATGAGATGGCCAGAAAGAGACTCCGAGCTGTGAGCCTCTGACAGCGCCCACTGCTCCTCAAAGCTACCTCAGCCTCCGTGGACAAGGCCCAAGGACGCTGCTCCGAGGCATGACTGGACAAGTGAACGGAAATAGGCCGGGCAGTCACAAAGTACCCCCATCCAGCTTCCTCCTCCCAGAGCCGGGGGACTCTGAGGGGCCATGGATGGAGTGAGAGCAGATGAGACGGTGAGGGGGGAATCACAGCCAGCTCCTCAGCCCGAGGTTCAGCACAGGCCAGACCGCCGGAGCGGCTGCGGCCTCATCCTCTCGGCATCGCTGTGCACCAGGGTCCTCCTCCGCCTGAGCATCCACCATTTTCTTCAACTGGGGCGTGAGAAAAGAAGTTTGAAAAGTGCACGGATTTAAAGGGATCCTACCTTGTCCCGACGGACCACCTCGTGATTAGGGCTGCAGATTTGTCAAGGCTTTTTACCTTTTTTTAAATCAAAAAAATCACAGAGCAGTCACGGTAAGGTTAGTAAGAGTCATGGGTTCAGGGGGAAATGGTGAGTAAACTGACTGGTGTGAAAATTCAACTGCACCTCTTTAAAGGCAATATCTATGTATCACTGCCTCAGCCTGCCCATGCTGAGGGGGAACTGACCAAACACAGGTGCACCCTCAGCCCCAGCTCCACAGTCCAAATCCTCACCTGGTGATGAGCGAGGTTTTAGTAGCCGCCCCACACTCGTCCTGCAGTGGCAGTTCCTGTCCGACAGGGCTAGGCCTGGCTCCTTGCTCTGGGCATGACCACCTGGGCCGTGGGGTTGCAGCACCCTCAGATTTGACCTACCCACCCCTCCATCATGGCGATGGGGCATCCGGGCCAAATTTGACGGATCAGTGTTGCGACTTCATGCAACCCCCTCACATTGTTGCCACTGCAACAAATCAGCCACCCTTGTCATGAACCGATGACCTTTGTGAGTCTCCTCAGAGTCAAGGGGCATGGGGGGAGGCAGAATCCGGCCCGCAGAACCCAACGCATTCTGGCTTCCGAGACTCCCCCTGTCCCCCGATGGCTGTTACCTTCTACCCCAGAGATGGAGCCGTTTTAGCAGTGACTGGGCTGCAGTACCTGGATATATACTGAAATTCAAGAGAGCTTCTCCCTGACCTCAGTGCTTGCAAGGTCCCGCCTACTGTCTGATCGTTGAGAACCATCAGGATGAAAGGTGACTGTAAATAAAAGTGGGTTTTTTTAATCTCTCTCTCTCTCTGTCTTAACTTACGAGTAGACTGATTGCTCTTCTCTACTGGTATTAGTTCAATTCATCGCTTTTTATACTTCCCAGCACTGTGCAGCTGCTTCCCAGGACCCATTGTTCAATGTCACTACCAGAGTTACGCGAAAGCCAATTAAATATCAATCCTGTGAAAACAGCCAGGGAAATAACTTGCAGCAATTCAAGGTGTAACTTGACACAACAGGGCACACAGGAGGGTGGAGCCAATTTCTCAGACTCTCCTTGCTTTCAGGTTAGAGCTGGTCAAAATAATATTTCGGAGAGGAATGTTAAGAACCATTAGGAAAGGGGGCGGGATAAGATGACAGAAAATATCACATGGCCCTCTACTAGGGATGTAAGAGTTTAACCGGTTAACGCATGAGCGGCGGGTATCCTAGGCCAACTTTCCAAACTGCCCCGCCTGGCCCCGCCCAGAGCCATGCCTGCTGGCCAGCTCTCCAGAGCTCCTGGGCTGGGTCCGTGCTGCCTAGCTGGATCTATGTCAACACTATGGATCTATGGGACAATTGGACTGAAATCACCAAACTCCCTTCACTCAAGAGCCATCAGGAGCCAGCGTGATGACATTTGTCCTCAGCTCTTCCAGCTGCTCGACCAACCTCAGCTCAAGCTGAGCTGACAATCGGTGGTTTGCCAGTCCCTGGCCTGCTTTGTGCTGGTTTTGGGAGGGTTTGTCAGTGTGAACTGCTCGCTTTCACCCTCCCATTGGCTCTTGGTGCAGAACAGCTGTGAGGTGGCAGGGCATGCTGGGTAGCAACATGCTCGGAAAGCTCGGTCTGCCCACTATACTATAACAGGGTTTAAAAGAGAACTAGATAAATTCATGGAGGTTAAGTCCATAAATGGCTATTGGCCAGTATGGGTAAGGAACGGTGTCCCTAGCCTCTGTTTGTCAGAGGGTGGAGATGGATGGCAGGAGAGAGATCGCTTGATCAGTACCTGTTCAGTTCACTCCCTCTGGGACACTTGGCACTGGCCACTGTTGGCAGACAGGGTACTGGGCTGGATGGACCTTTGGTCTGACCCAGTCTGGCCATTCTTATGTTCTTAAGTTCACCCTATTTGCATATCAGTACCCAAAATGCTTAGCTTGCACCGAGCCCTCTCAAGGCAGAGTTTATGCCTGTGTTTAGGGCTCACATGGAAGAATTTGGGGTTATCAGGCACGTGCATTAGTCCCCCTCTTGGGGCTTTGCCATTTGAACCTCCAGAGTGGAGTAAAAGCAGAAGGGACATTACTGTCTCCTTGTCACTCCCATGTCATCGGAGACTAGGGTCTCCTGCTGCATTCATTTCTCCGGCAGAGAAGTGTGCTGCTGTCTTACACCTGCATTCCCCCACCTCACTCTCTCGGCTTAAGATGTTTTTATTGGCCACGCGTGCTGTCTGGAATCATGTGCGCCAGACACCTGGCTGCCTCCCAGTCACAACGAGAAGTCACAGTCCTTCCCACTGGGCCACGAACAAAGCAGGACAACAGGGTGGAGGATTTTGCTCCCGTCCCAAGCAGAAGAGGTTTGCCTGCCTGCACACAAAGAACTGCAGGCAGAGTCAGGGTGGGACCCAGCAATCCTGGCGCACAGGGGACTCCTGCCAGCGACTTTGCTCTGCTTAGAAGCCACAGAGTAGAGCTGGCTCTGAATGTGCCCATCACGAGATGGGTGGAGAGTTCAGACTGCGCGTTTGATTTCATTCAGGGCTGGGCAAACAAGGCTAGTGTGTGGGCTGCATGAGTGGCCCTGCTTCGTCTCAGGCTACGTCTACATTGCGGCTTTTTTACGGCAGAGGATATGCAAATGAAGTGCTAATTTGCATATCATGTGCAAATGAGAGCACACAATATGCAAATTAGCACTTCATTTGCATGTCCTCTGCCGTAAAAAAGCCGCAGTGTAGACGTAGACGTGGAAGAGGTTTTGCCATTAAAAAGCCCCGTGTACACGGGGCCATTTGTCGGAAAAAACTCCCTTTTGCGCAAGAGCCCTTATTCTTCAAAAAATGAGGTTTACTGGCTCTTGCGCAATAGGGTTTTTTTCCAACCAATGGCCCAGTCTACACGGGGCTTTTTAACGGCAAAACCTCTTCCGCAAAAAGGATCAGAAGAGGATATGCAAATGAGCGCGCCAGATATGCCAATTAGCGCTTCATTGGCATATCTTCTGCTGGAAAAAAGCCGTCGTGTAGATGTAGCCTCAGTGGGCTGCATGATTGAAATCGGGCACGTGCACTAACTAGGGCGCCAAGAATAAGATTAAGTGGTACACAGGACACACGCCTCCCTGGTACACTTGGGACACAGGACAGCCCAGGGGGCTCCTCCAGTAACACAGTGGATTCGGTACCTGCCTTTGGAGCCAGAGATCAAGGGCTCAAGCCCCACCCTCAAGCAACATAGACCTGGCACCCATGGAAGAAAGGACAGATAAAGGGGGGGCCCAGCATGCAGGGAGATCAGGGGCCTCCTCCAGTGGCACAGTGGATAAGGTACCTGTCTTCAGAGCCAGAGCTCAAGGGTTCTAAGCCCTGTCCTCAAGAAACAGAGCTTGAATGCCACAAACAAGCTGAGGGGTAGGTAAGTGCAGGACCCCCAGGGCATGAGAAGCACCAGTGGGAGGAGGCCAAGGGGGGTGAGCAGGTCCAAGCCCCACATAGAACCCCAGTGGGCTGCCCACCACCTCCTTAGTTTGTTCCCTTGGAGGGGGGGTCCTGCCCCTGTGAATTTTCCTCTTGCTTTTCAGCTTTGAAGATGCCTCAAAGGGACCCTCTGCCAGTGCCCCATGTTACCCCCCAATCCAATTGCAAATTCCATGTGCCTCAGAGGTCCCAGCTGAAGCTTTAAATCGCAGATTAACCTGACCCAGAATGGCAGGAAAAAGGAGCAGACACTGTGGAGTGCGCGGCAGAGCCACGCCCAAGAAACCCAGAGCGCCCGGCTCGCGGGCCCACGCTTCAGTCACAAGCAGATTGGGTTCCAGGCATCCTCCGGGCTACCAAACGCACCGGCCCCCGCCAGGCGGATTCCACCACCCCCGCTGCTCTGGGCTGTCACATCTGCTTTGCCCTAGGACTCGTTCAGCTGCGTAAGGGCCACATGTCCCACTTGGGGCCGTGTTTGTGGGAGACTGGGGGGACAGGTCCGTGGGGCTGATCTTGGAGGAGATGGTGCAGCTAAGAAGGGACAGAAGGCGACATCTTCAGCGTGACTTAGGAGCCTAACTCCTATCGCCACACGTGACTTGGGCCTGTAGCAGCTTACGGCTCGTGAGGCACCAAAGGGACTTAGGAGCCAAAGTCGCTGCGATGCCTTGAAAATGGGACTTAGGCGTTTTTCAAAAATGTTACCAGATGCTTCCTCTGGAGCCTTGTAAGCCTGGAGCGTACCACAGCCTGGGGCTGTCTGCAGCGCCCCTGTGAGGTTGGCCCTTCTCGGTACCTATTACAACGAGCTGGGCCCACAGCTCGAATCCAAGAACCACCCAGTCTGACCACCACTCTTCCAGCAGGGCCTAGCTGCTCCTGTCCTAGCCTGAGGCCCTGCCCCAGGCAGCGTCCCAGGAACAGACCTCAGCGTGTCCAAGGCCTGTCCGAGGCCCAGAGGAGTTAGGTGCATCAGTGCCTGGGAGAGGCTGGCCCGAAGTCACAATCTTCCCTAACAAAATCTTTCCTTCTTCCTTTGACAGCTGTCTGCTCACAGCTCAGCTTCTCATCCAGGCTCTCTGCCCCGGTGGCCCTGGCTGGGCCGTGTGTCTCCCCCTGGAACCGTGCACTGGCTGCTCTCATTCCAGGCATGGAAAAACCCCATAATCCCAAAGGCGGTGCCGGCCCCACCCTGCTGCTGGGGAAACCCTACTATTACCGGCTTTACAGCCCTGAGACGCCACCACGTCTATGGAGTTGGCTCCGCTTTGCTTCCTGCTGAGGGGGCCAGTTCTTCGCTTCTTCTATCACACGGAGATCAGCCGGGAGGAGCAGCATAAGACCCAACGTCCAAAACCAGAAGCAGCCCAGACTGGGAGGCCAGCCGCGTCTGCTCGGTGTGTTTACCCTGCCACGCAAGTCCGACAGCTGCTTTGCTGTGCTTTAGCATCTATGGCCAAGACGCCCTCCAACCCTGCCTCTCCGGTTCTCCTCCTCTCCCTCCCCTCCCTGCCGCTTGGCCCTTTCACAGAGCGGCTAATAATCTTCCACCGCCAATGAGCTGTCGGTAAGCCACCTGGCTGTTCCTGGGGAGGCTCCCCTGGAGGAACACCCAGCAGCTAATGCCAGCCACGCATGGCGCTACTTAATCATCAAAGCTGTGGAAAACGGTCAGCTTCGAGCTCGCCAGTTTCCATCCTGCCCAAGGCAGCTGAGCCAGCTGTTGTGCTAACACTGCCTGGAGAGCATTAGCTGCTTATTGGAGCTGAAAAACGATCAAGGACCTTAGGGCCTGCTCGCCTACCGTGGGTTTTCCCTGAAACGCTGCAGTGCATCCAACGGGACGGTTAGAGATGCAACACGCACTGGGAATCAACAGAAACTGGTGCCTTTTGCTTCTTGTAACTTTATTCTTTGGGTACAAGCATTAGCCTATTAGAATATTCCTAATCAGCCTGGAACAGAGTGCAGTCCCGTTAGGAGAATCCTATCAGTGTGAGGCTATAGTTCCTCCCACCCAGCCCAACTCCCTCTCAAAACCAAGGAAGCAAGAGACACCTGGCTTCTAATCCCATCTCTGCTACTGACTCACTCCATGACCTTGTCCAAGTCACTCTGCCCTGGTGTGGCTCTGTTTATGCATCTGTAAAATGAGGCTCAGGATACATACCTCACTGGGCTGGTCATAAAGAGCAGTTTATGAAGAGCTAGGATAGCTGGAGATGATGGTGCTGTAGCTGCAGAAGAATAATTATAACACACAATCATGCAACAAAACCTTTTTTTTCCTTATAGACTGTATAGGAGTAACCATGAGCATGTCAGAGCGAACTGTCGGGCAATGGAAAGAACATTTCCACAGCGATTCAATCTGTGATGCCAAAGCAAAACTGGCCTGATCCCATTGCAAGGGGCCCTGTATCGGGCCACCGTGGTGTGACGACACGTCGGGGGCCCCCGACCCTACCCTCCCATCCGCAGCCAGATGTGACTCTCAGCCAGAAAGTAGAGTGGAAGGTTTTATTGCCTCTCAGAGACACCGCGTAGCATAGGAGCGATATTAACACAGGCACCGAGAGCAGATGCCTTATTCCTCTCGGGGAGAAAGGGCTCATGGGCCCTGAACCCCCCTTCCTTGGTCTAGAATCATAGAATCATAGAATACTAGGACTGGAAGGGACCTCGAGAGGTCATCGAGTCCAGTCCCCTGCCCTCATGGCAGGACTCAGCACTGTCTAGACCAACCCTGATAGACATTTATCTAACCTACCCTTAAATATCTCCAGAGATGGGGGTTCCACAACCTCCCAGAGCAATTTATTCCAGTGTTTGACCACTCTGACAGTTAGGAACTTTTTCCTAATGTCCAACCTAAACCTCCCTTGCTGCAGTTTAAGCCCATTGCTTCTTGCTCTATCCTCAGAGGCCAAGATGAACAAGTTTTCTCCCTCCTCCTTATGACACCCTTTTAGATACCTAAAACTATCATGTCCCCCCTCAATCTTCTCTTTTCTAAACTCAACAAACCCAATTCCTTCAGCCTTCCTTCATAGGTCATGTTCTCTAGACCTTTAATCATTCTTGTTGCTCTTCTCTGGACCCTCTCCAAATTTCTATCTAAAACATCCTCACTCACTCTTGGCCCAGCTGAGACTGCCCCAGCTCCCAGGCCCTACCCCCACTAGCCAGGTGGTCATCTCCGCCTATCTTCCTTTGTCTCTCTCCCGGAACAGCCTTCTTATCTGCTCAGACTGGGACTAGGTGTCCGGGCCAATACACATGTGGGGTGAATCATTGGGAGTCAAACCACACAGCCAGGATGTTAACACTGGGACAACACAGCCCAGAGAGAACACCAGGTTACAAGACAGACAGCCCCCCCACTACGTCACACAGGGGTATAAGGAACATTTCAAACATTGCCCTCTGCCAAGAGTTCAGAGTGTATGTCCGAGAGGCAAGGCAGAGGGCACAGTGATGTCAAAACACAACAAGCAACCACAATAGGAGAAGCCACTCCTGTGCCTTCTAGACAGCCACCCCTCACCTGGCTTCATTAGGCACACGGACGGTGTCAGGAAGTGTTTCCCGCTTGGAACTTATCGGTGTCCTTCTCCACTCTCCTTAAAAGCCCCCTTCTTGCAAGAACCCTGCTGGCCTTGTTTTCACCACCAGCAATCGCTCGGTGCTTTCTCAGTGGCACTGCTGCCGTGCGTCTCATCTTGTCCGCCTGTCTTCAGGTGGAATGGCTTCAAGGCAGGGAGAGTATCTTACTCCCAGTGTAAACCTGTCATGCTGGAGAAAGGATAATTTCTCCTGGCTCCCAGTAGTGACTGGGGCTTACTGAGTGTTACTGGAGAAATGATTTAAAGAACAACAAAACGGCCATACTGTGGTAGATCAAAAGGCCATCTAGCCCAATATCCTGTCTTCCGACAGTGGCCAATGCCAGGTGCCCGGGGGGAATGAACGGAACAAGGCAGTTATGGTAGTGGTTTTCACAACATCTCCCAGCAAGGAGTTCCACAGGTTAACTTTGCATTAGGTGACGAAATACTGGTTTGTTTTGTTGTTTGTTTTAACCCTGCTATCTATTAATTTCCATTGGGTGACACCTGGTTCTTGCGTTATGTGAAGGGGTAAATAACACTTCCTTTTCAGTTTCTCCATACCATTCGTGATTTTATAGCCCTCTCTCATACCCCCACCTCCACTGTCTCTTTTCCAAACTGAACAGAGCCAATCTTATTAATTTCTCCTCATACAGAAGCTGTTCACTACCGCTAATCATTTTTGCTGACCTTCTCTGTACCTTACCCAATTCTAATTTAGTATATCTTTGTTTGAAATGGAGTGCCCAGAACTACATAGCGTGTTCAAGGTGAGGGTGCCCCGTGACTTTATATAGCAGCATCATATTATTTTCTGTCTTATCTTCCATCCATTTCCTAATGGTTCCTAACAGTCTGTTTGCTTTTTTGAGTGCTGCTGCCCATTGAGGGGATAGTTTCAGAGAACTATTCACGCCTCCAGGATCTTTTTCTTGAGTAGTAACAGCTAACTTAGACCCCAACATTTTATAGGTAGAGTTGGGATTATGTTTTCCCACGTGCATTATGTTGCCGTTATTATCACTGTATTTCATCCGCCATTTGGTTGCCCGGTCATCCAGCTCTGTCAAATTCCTTTGTAACTCTTCGCAGTCTTTGGACTTAACGATTTTGAACAATGTAATACCATTTGCAAACTTTGCCACAACACTGGACCCAACACAGAGACCGGGGGGGGGCCAGCATTGACTTCTCTCCACTGTGAAAACTGACTGTTATTCCTATCTTTGTTTCGTGTGTTTTAACCAGTTACTGATCTCTGAGAGGACTCCCATGGCTGCTTACTTTGCTTAAGAGCCTTTGGTGAGGGACTTTCTCAAGCCTACCTAAGTAGTGTCAAGTACACCATATCCACTGGATCCCCCTTGTCCACATACTTGTTGACTCCCCCCAAAGAATTCTAGTAGATTCGTGAAGCGTGATTTGATAATTCTGTTCTTTATTATAGTTTCAACCACATTGCATGGCACTGAAGTTAGGCTTACCCTTCTGTAATTGCCAGGATCACCTCTAGACCCCTTTAAAAAAATGGCATTAGGTAAGCTATTCATTAGTCGTCTACCAGTTAGTAGCGCTGCAGTTTCATATCTGATCCTGGTGACGTCTTACTATTTACCAATTTGCTCCAAAACCTCTACCAACCCCTCAGTCTGGGGCAGATCCTCAGCTTTGCTGCCTACAAAGAATGTGTGGGAAACTCCTTCGCATCAGCTACCAGAAAGATCAATGCAGACAATTCATTTAGCTTCTCTGCAATGGCCAGGTCTTCGCTGAGTGCTCCTTTAGCTTGACCATTCCTGATAGTCTGGGTTTAAAGAGGTTGTCAAGTACTCAAGATGCTAGATGGAGACCTCAGCTCCTTGCTTCCTGCATGCTACTGAGCGATTCACTGTCTTGTCTTCACGAGACAGAAGATTGACACTACCGCAATCAATCTTCCGGAGTTTGATTGAGCGAGTCTAGTTAAGACCCACTAAATCAAACTCAGCGGGCTCCTCCACCAGCTACTGGTACTCCTGCTTGTGTAAGGAGTAAGAGAAACTAATGGGAGCATTTGCTCCCATTGGCCTTCTGCTGTGGGGACATCGGGGAAACGCAGAACAAGGCACGTTGACTCCAGCTATGTAAGCGCTGGAGCTGGAGCTGCGCATCTTCATTTGATGTTCCTTGTGAGCATTCACTGGGCTTAGTCGATATTCATTTGTTACCTCACTTGCCCCACCAGAGGCAATTAGCCTGGGTTAAAAGCATCACCACGCTCAAGTGAGAGGGTCCTGTGCGTGGAGCCGAGAGGACGGGGCAATGCCCACGTTAACTGCAGGAGAGACAGAGCTCCCTAGAGGAGCTCCCGCAAGGTCGGTGGCAGGACTGTGCAAAGGAAGCCTGTTCTCCATCATGACTTCACTTAGTTGTGATTGGTCCTGCCTTGGGCAGGGGGCTGGACTTGATGACCGCCTGACGTCTCTTCCAGCTCTATGATTCTATGCCCTTGCTGAGGGAGACAGCGCCACAGAACGGCTTCACAGCCAGCCCGGTCAGCACGCCGCCCTCTGAGAGCCGCCCGCCCCGAGCATGGAGCCCAGCAGAGCCTGCCCCCAGGTTGGTACTGCCTCGGGGCCTCCGCTCTGGCTCTTCCAGTGGACCTCCAAAGGCGGCGTTCAGTGCGGCTCCTCCACAATGAACACGCTGTCCTAAAGTTTCCTCCAGCTGGTTTACACCCTGGCTAGGAGTGACCGTCACAGGGGACAGCCAATCAGGCCAGGGCGTGACCCTTACCCAAGCTCTGGGCAGATTTGGAAGGAGTGGGAGACAGACTCATGTGCTTGCATCTTCCTGCAGAGTCGAGGGGCGTAGGTTAGAGATGGGGGGGCTAAGCGTGGGATGCTAGGGGCTGCTTGGCGAGGGAGCTCTCTGCACAGTGGCGGATGGGCAGGGAGTTGCTACAGGATGGGGGATGGTTTGGGCAGAGGGCCATGCTGGGGGTGAAATTAGGGGCACAGTGACAGCAATGATGAATGAGGGGGTGACCGTGAGCCATGCCAGTGGGCGGGACCAGGGAGAGAGGCCAGTCCTGCTCACATACACCAGCAGGCTTCCACTTCCGTGCAGGGCGCTGCCGTGCTTTCTACCGGCCCATAGCCCGCCCAGTCCCTCATCAGCCGCACATCCTGCAGTACCTGCAGGGGTGGGGGGGGAAGGGAATATTTGGTAATATTTTGTGGCCACGCTGTGTAGCCTCGAATTCCCCCGTTTGAGAACCACCCCCACAGAGCCCCCCCAATCTGCATGCAGGGCCAGAAACCCCTGAGAGCTCAGAGAGAGTCAGTACCTCCCATCTCCCTGCTGGCATGGTCGGCTGGTTTGAACCAGTGTGCCCTGTAAGCTGAACACTTGGGTGGCCACCCAGGAGAGAGTCAGGCTGATTGGCAGAGTGCCCACAGCTGCCCACAGCCAGCAGCCTGTGTTTCTAGTGGTGGTGCGCATCTGCACATGCCTCGGTGCACAGGACAAATTTTATACCGCACATGGATGGAAAAAATTAGCGGGAACATTGGTCTGAACCACATGGATCCCAGCAGGAGCTGGAAATGGTTTCCTGCCGCTGCAGGCAGCGGAGTTACTCAGCCAGCTGGTGGGCAGGCTTTGCAACGCCGGGGCTGGAGCTGACCCATTCTAGCCTGCAGGACACAACACCCATTCCCTCATGGAGCTGAAAGCCAAAAGGGCTGGTAAAGTCGCTGCTTCCTGTGTAGCGGCGCTGCGATTGGGTGCAGAGGGAGCACCCGGCACTCTCAGTCAGTGCTGTGCGACTTCACTCCCCTCACGCCACAGCCCCTTCCTTTGCATGCGCGTCACGTTAGTCAAACCAGCTAATCTGGCAGCCCTGGGCACAGGCACCCGTAAATAAAACGTCTCATAGGCCACAGAACCTCAATGGGCCACATGCTGCTTTCAGGACGCAGGCTGCCCACCACTGGTCTAGGCTACTGGGTGCCACAGCGGGGCCGAGATGCACCTGAGCCCCAAGGCCCTGCAGCACGAGTGAGGGACACCCAGACAGTCCTGGCAAGGGACCCGCACCCACGCACTGCAGAGCAAGGCGAAAACCTCCACAGTCACTGCCCGTCTGACCTGGGGGACATTTCCTTACCCGCATCACTGAGCAAGAACCAACCGGCTCAGCACATGAGAGAAACACCTGGCCCATCCTCCCTATTGTCCTATCTCCAGCCATGGCCATCCCTATCCCTGTTGCTTCAGAGAAAAACAATTCAAAACCCTTTCCCAGATACATTGCGTGGAAAGAGATCCCTTCCTGACCCCTGCCATAGCACCCCCCTGCTGAAATGTACTCCTTTGCACAACTCCATTGCTCAAGCAACTATATGAGTAGGCAGTAGGTTTAAAACAAGCATAAGGAAGTACTTCTTCACACAGCACCCGGCCAACCTGTGGAACTCCTTGCCAGGGGATGTTGTGAAAGCCAAAACCGTAACAGAGTTCAAAAATGAAATAAATTCACAGAGGGGCGCTCCATGAATGACTATTAGGCAAGACAGGCAGGGATGCAACCCTACGCTCTGGGTGTTTCTAGCCTCTGGCTGCCAGAAGCTGGGAGTGGATGACAGAGGATGGATCACTCAGTGATTACTGGTTCTGTTCATTCCCTCAGACGCACTTGAAAGGGCACAGGGGCGCTGAGGCACTGAGGATCCCTGCATCTGGTATGGCTGTATTTGGAGATCAAGACGGGCTGGCCCCATACTTGGAGTTGCTCCAGATACACCCCAGTGCAGTCAAGAGCACAGTGTGCCGCAGTGGGCTGTATCCAGCTGATAAGTCTGCTACGGAAAAGCAAAGTCTGTAAAAATTACAAACTCAGGCTCTGTGTGGTTCTCACCCTTCCTGGTGTTCCCCTGTTGGCAGAGGCAGAGGCTCCACCCATGGAATCCTTCCCTCCGCCTGCTCCTGCAGCACCATGTCCCATGAACCTTTGTCTTCTTGCACAGTCAGTATGATGCCTTCTAATGCCCTCAGCCTGACTAGGAGAGAGGGTCATTCAGGAGCAGGACACAGGTGGAACAGGAGCAGCCCTGCTGTTAAACTGCTGATTAGTGCACTTGGGTAAGCCGGGAGATAAACTCACTAATCTGTCTCCGAGGCATAACGAAGTGATTTGGATGGGCCTCTAAGCTTGTTGTATAGGCGGCACCTCGCTCCTCCTGTTCTGATACGACCCAGGGCGGAGGAGATGCCACATCAGCCACCTCCGTATAAGCCGCTCCATCGGGAGGAGTGGATCCACCCTGCCGGTGCAGGTGGGGTAACTCCACTGGGCCCAGCTGACACCATGTCCCAATGTGGTGCTAATGAATTTGCCCGCTGGAGCCACTAGGCGCAACTGTGCCCCAGATAATAATTAGTCCATCTAGAGAGGAAGGTGAACTCAGCCAGAGGCGGGGGAAATCCCCACAATAGAGAACAGCGTCCACACCTGGCTGAATGCCGGGTCCCGCCTTGACGGAGGAGAATGGTGGGGCAGAGGGAGGAGACAGAATTCAGGTGCCCGCCAGGAGATTTTAACCCTTTCCATGCCTGGATGCAGCCTTGCAGCACGTTGACTTGCTTCAGTCTAAATCACACAGCCCCCTTCCCAGCCAACAGAGCGCCTCCCGGAGGCCAGAAACCTGCCTAGGCACTTTCAGAGCAGGCAAAGAAAATGGGCCCAGTCTGGTTTTCAGCAGAGCTGACCAGGGGACAGGATGGTGGGGCCATGAAAAGTGAGGTTTTGGCAAATGCTTCATCCCAAATTGGGAAAAAAGCCAAAAACGACATTTTCCCAGCCAGAACTCTTCTTGCACAATATTGCTTTGGGGAACTGTGCAGTGTTTCCAACACAAAATACTCCCAGGCAAAGCAGAATGCCTAACACCACGGCCCTCTGCTAGGCAAGTTACCACAGAGCCAGGCAGGCTGCCAAAGGGTCATGGGGCGGGGCAGGTGTGCTGAGTGGTGAGAGCAGGAATTGGTCACCAAGAGTCAGAGCCAAGGGTCCAAACTGGGGCAAAGGCAGGTCTGAGTCCAGGCCAGGAGGGGCACAAGCGGGCACGGGAGTTATCATGGCCAGGGAAAATACTTTGAGCAGCTACTGATCTGCTGCTGGGTTTAAGAGTCAGCCTGCCAATCTGACCGGGGTGAAAATCCTTCCCAACCTCCAATCTGGAGCTCAGCTGGACCCTGAACCTATGAACAAAACAGGCATCTGAGAGGGCTCCCAGGACCACTGTAGAGCACTGGTGCACCCCGGCCGGGGTCCTGTGGCCAATCTCTGATACGTCAGAGGAAGATATTGGGAGAACAGGGAGACACAGACTATACCTGGCCAGGAAAGGCTTCCTGACCCCTGCAGGCTGAGATCCTGATGCATGAGCAGGGTCTCACTCCAGAGCTGCCCGCCTTGGGAGCATTTTGAGGTCAATAAAGAGCTTGCTGCTGCCCCATGGCTGAGGAAGGAGGGGGGACAGGGAGGTTCCCATATTCCAAAGGCCAGAAGCGGCCATCATGGCCCTCCAGCCTGAATCTCTGCACACACAGCTGTAGAATCTCTCCCGGAAACTGGATTAAAGCCTCTCCAAAAGAGAGAGAGAGAGAGAGAGAGATCTGATCTTATTTTAAGGGCTCCAAGTCCCAGTGATCTCACCACGCCCCTGGCAAGCCACCTCCACATGTAACCACCCCCGTCTGCCAGGAAATTCTCTTATTCCAAGGATACATTTGCCTGCCTTCAACTTCCAGCCATTGGATCCAATTATGCCTTTGTCAGCAAGATTGATTAGAAGATATCTCCTCCTTTCCCACCGCTCCTGTGCACAACTCTAACGCTTCATTCCGCCGGACTGTTTGTTCCTGGTCAATACAGAGCCAACTCCACTCAGCGCAGCAGCCCATCCTGGACAAACCGTCCGAGTGGATGAAGCGACAAACTAAGACATCCTTGTGTTCCTGGACAGGTTCTGGGGACATCACCTGAAATCCTGGGCCTGTCACGGTAGAACCAGAGAGACAAGGTGGGCGAGGTCTGGGCACGAGGAACAGCTGGATGTGGCTGGAAAGCTGGTCTCTCTCCCCAACAGAAGTCGGTCCAATACACGACATCCCCTTGCCCACCTTGTGTCTTTAGCATCCTGGGTCCTACCACTAGGTCATAGGGTCACTTGGCTGTTACCTCCCTTTTCTACTGGGCGCCTGGCTGCAAACAGCGCGCTGCAATACGGCTTCGTTCTGCACAGCAGGCTTATACAAATAGGGCCCTTAAGACGACTGCACAGAGGCGATCCCCAGAGCACCTGCAATTCTGCACATGGCTGGCGCTTAGAAATAATGATCCAATGACAGGGCCTCTCCCATTAAAAGCCATGAGAGGTGCGGGTGCCCAGCTTCAGGGCCTGCCATGTTCGGCAGAGAGCAGAGAGAGAGAGACATTAGGAGCCCGCAGTGAGGGGAGAAAGACAATGTCGTGCGTTGGGCAGAACCCCCTTTCATTCACAATGAAGGTAAGGAAGTGCCTGAAACAACAGCCCTTCCCCGCCCACCTCCGTTTAATTGGTTAATCGGTTAAACGCCATGTTAAACGGGATTTTACATCCTTACTTTGACTGGGGGGAGAGGGGGGACTGTTTTTGTCTGTGTGTGAGAGAATGAAGGGGCAGGGAGAGAGTGTGGTCAAAAGGCCAAGCAGGCAGTGCCAGAAGCACTGGTGACGTGCCGGAGAGAGAGCCTTTTGGGCTCGGCCCAGTCTGGAAAAGCAGGCTTGGAACAGCGCGTGAAAGAGCTGTCACTGCTCCTTGGGTCCTATGGCATTCAGGGAGACAGAACTTCGGTCCACAACTTTGCTCCATGGGAATACAAAGAGAAACATACTAATCTTTAGAAGCTGCAGGGGGTAGCTGAGTTAGTCTGTACAGGATAAACTTAAACAACAAATGGTCTAGTTGCACTTTATAGACTAACAAAACTTATAGATGGTGTCATGAGCTTCCGTGGGCACAGCCCACTTCTTCAGATGACTGGAGTTTTAGCCCACTTCTTCAGATGACTGGACCACGAAAGCTCATGATACCACTCCTTGTACATAAAGAAGGCTGTATCACAGAACGCACCCGGCTCTACCAATTTCTCCTCCTCGTGAAAACAATCCACAAGGCTGTGAACTTCAGCTTTTTGCTCGGCTCAAAGGGGTAACAGCAAGATTTGATGAGCTAGCGCAACAGTGGGCAAACCTGAGGGCCACATACAGCCTGTTAGAGTTCCATGTGCAGCCTGCAAGACATTTTGCTTGCCATTGCTCACTCACAGCATCGCCAGACTCCGCTGGTGTCTGTCCATGTTGGTTTGTTCGTACCAGTATTACTGAAGTGACACCCACACAAAGCAAGGGCATATGAAGCAAGATGTGTACTAACTGCACACAACACTGGCTGAGAGAGCCATGTGCTCCCGCTGCAGCCAAACAAAGCGCTGCCACGGTTCAATCGGCACACCCCACACATTCTAGGTAGGCAAGCGCATTAGCAAAACGGCCCTATCCCAGAAGACGGTCTTGGTTACAACAGCTTCAGAGGGGGAGCCGAGTTACAGTCTAACAGGAAAAACTTAAAAAACAACAAATAGCCTAGTAGCACCTTAAAGTCTAACAAAACATGTAGATAGTGTCATGAGCTTCCGTGGGCACAACCCACTTCCTCAGATGACCCAAGTATTAGAAGTCCAGATCCAAGAATAAATAAGGGAAGGTGGGGGGAAAGAGGGAAAAAAAAAGGGGGAGAGAGAGAGAGACAATCAGACGGTTCAAGTAGTTTTTTCCCCCCTCCTTTTCTCTTTTTTTTTTTTTCTTCCTTCCCCCAAACCCTTTCCTTAGTTATTCTTGGATCTGGACTTCCTAATACTCCGGTCATCTGAAGAAGTGGGTTTTGCCCACGAAAGCTCTTAACACCATCTACATCATGGGTTCCAAAACTGGGGGGCATGCCCCCCTGTGGGGGCATAAAGAAATTCGGAGGGGTGCGAGGTGACCCAGCCTCCCCCCCGCATCAAGTTTTGCTGCCCTGTTCAGTTCCTTTTTTTTTTTTTCGCTCAAGTTTTGCTGCTATTTGGAAGGGGGGCGTGAGGGTTTTTCAAAAATCAAAAAGGGGGGCATGATGCCAAAAAGTTTGGGAACCACTGATCTACATGTTTTGTTAGTTTTTAAGGTGCTGCTAGACTATTTGTGGTTTTGTAAGGTTTTTTTGGTTACAACAGTCTTACATTGAGATGAAGGAGGGCCCCTCATGCAGCTCAGGCTAGGTCTAAACTACAGGGCTTTACTGGAAAAAGCTATGCAAATTGCACTCCACAATTTGTGTAGCTTTTTCCGATCGCTTTTCCAGAAGAGGTGTTTCCGCCATTTGGCCCCGTCCAGACAGGGCCAAATGGCGGAAACGCCTTCTCTTTCGGTGGAGCCCTTATGCCTCGTGAAACAAGGTATACAGGGCTCCCCGAAAGAGCGCATTTGCTCTTCTGCGAAAAAAAGTGGAAGAGCAAACGCATTCGTTGGATGCGGAGGAGTTTTTGCAGGATCCCACAAAACCCCCATAGTCTTATTCCTATGTACTCAGGGGAAGACAGACAGACTTTTGCAGGGGCTGGCATCTGAAGTTTTTCCAGTCTTCTTAATGTCTCAAAGGCAGGGAATCCACAGCCGTACCAGCAGAACCCTGTGCGTTTAAAGTGAGAGCCCGCTCCTCAGACATCGGTCCATCTTCACCTTCAACAGCTAGCTCAGCTCATCTCTACCTGCTCCATGAACGCCACGCAAACCCACCGCTGGATACTGCCAACATTGGCCAAAAACAACGCCGTGACTGAGAATACTCGTGTGTCGGGTCCAGGGGGTGTCGTCTTCAACGTGAGTCCATCGATGAATAACGTGTAATCCCACTGTCTCCATCGCCCTCCCAGGCCTGCAGTGCAGGAACCCTCCATTTCCCAGAGGCTGTGTTCTCCTGACCGTTCCAAAGTGAAGGTGAATCACCAGGCCGATTATCTGTCCTACATTATAACTGGAGAAAGGATTCCCGCACTTTGGCACACCGAGCAAAACTTGTCAGCACTGAAAGGATCCTGCTGAGTTCATTTACCAAGAGCCCTAATAGAACTGGGGCAGTCTCCCATGCTATTTCTGACTTTAGTTGATCTATGAATGCAAGCTCCTCTAGCAGACTTAACAGGGCTTGATTAGACGGGAAGGACGGGGGCATGCTGCTAGGGCGCTGGGGAGAAATAGCCGATCCTGCAGCATCTAGTGCCACCCAGCCAGTTTCTCTGGTGTGCTCCTATTGTATCATTCACCAGCGCCCTGTCCCGTCAAGCTGGGAAATTGCCAGGCCGTGCGGTTCGCATCACCCCTGAAACACAGCTCCACGAGCTAGGAGCACGCGCCCGATGCTCACACATGGTCTATGTTTCTGCCTCAGGGAGCTGCCCAAAATGTCCCTACTTCTGATTTGTCAACTAAGTTTTGTTTTGCTTTTATCCATCTTCTTTCCCCCCCTTCCTCCCGTGTACTTCACTTTGCAATTGCTAAGAAGTCTGTTGTTGGCAATTGTGTGAGGCGAGCAGCCATTTAACACCACTTGGCTAGCCAGCATCGCTTCCCAGCCAAGACCCCTGCCACTCTCTGGGATTTTCCCTTGCCTTCCCAGGCCTTTCACCAGGCCTTCCTTGGGAGCAAGGAGATGAGGATGCACTCAGAGCTACCAAAAAGACACAGGGTTAATTCCGCTGCAGGAACGGGACTCAGACACACACAGCTCCTCCGTATGCTAGAAACCCATTGTAAGAAACATAAGAGCGGCCAGACTGGATCAGAGCAAAGGCCCATCTAGCCCAGCGTCCTGTCTTCCCACAGTGGCCAATGTCAGGTGCCCCAAAAGGGTATGAACAGAACAGGGAATCATCAAGTGATCTTTCTCCTGTCATCCATTCCCAGCCTCTGACAAACAGAGGCTAGGGACACCATTCCTACCCCTCCTGGCTAACAGCCATTGATGGACCTATTCTCCATGAATTTTAGTTCTTTTTTGAACTCTGTTAAAGTCCCAGCCTTCGCAACATCCTCTGGCAAGGAGTTCCACAAGTTGACTGCAATGCATGAAAAAAACCTCTTTTGCTTGTTTTAAACAGGCTACCTATTAATTTCATTTGGTGACCCCTAGTTCTTAGGGTAACTTCCTTTTTCACTTTCTCCACACCTGCCATGATTTTATAGACCTTTATCATATCCCCCTTAGTCTCCTCTTTTCTAAGCTGAATGGATTTATACAGAGCATTTATATAGAAGCATTAAGATATTCTCTGTCCCCTTCTTAATAGGACAATCCCCCAACCAGCTGAGCCTGGAATTCATTTTCTCCTCATGCAGAGAAAGTTGCTGAGACGTGGAAATTTAGTCTGAGGTTTCCAAAAGTGACTAGCAATCAGGTGTCTAGCAAGCAGACACCTTAAAGCAGCCAGATTTCTAGAGGGGGGCGTTCTCAGCACTTCTGAAAAATCAAACCCCTTTAAGGAGTCTCAACTTGGGTAGCTGAAAACATGAGGCACCCAAAAATCCCTTCAAAAATCTTGGCCTCTAAGACCAAGAAAGAGCTATTGCTGGGATATTTACAGGGATGGAAGACCCTAAGCCAGGGGTCCCCAATGCAGTACCAATGGGCGCCATAGCACCTGCCGGGGGCATTTATGTGTGCCTGCCTAGTGACCAGGGCCGGCCCGAGCCATTCTTGCGCCCTGGGCACCCGGCACATGCGCGGACCCCGGCCCGGGCATACGGCACATGCGCGGAACCCGCTCCCGGGCACCCAGCAGCCCCAAAAGATTGGGGACCACTGCCCTAAGCCATCCAAGTAGCTCTGAGCATTTCTTCATGGCGGTGCCAGCCCACAGACACTTCACTCTTGTTCTTACAGGTTTCGGGTCCCTTCATCTTAAACAAGGCACTCAAGGGAAGGGCTAGGGCGCCTCATTCTGTATGGAGCACAATGAAGCAGGCAGAGGGCCCAGACCAAGAACCCAACTTCCCGCTAGTTTGTGGCACAAGATGTATTAATCAGACTTGGCGTGGATGGGAGGGGATTCTTATTGGGGGGGGTCGAGGAACCGTGGGAGAGCACATTAGCTCTTTAGCACGCAGCAGACGAGTTATCTTGTGGAAGACAGAGGATAATGATACATGTACCCAGCGCCTGATAGTTTTGCAGTTATCTGAAAAGTAAAGAGCACAGTGGCAGCATCGTCCCTGGCTCAGGTGAGAGAGCACCTGCTGGTGAGTCACCAGCACAGCGAGCAAAAGCTGTAGGAAGAAGATTGTCAGTCTCCAGGGTCCCTGCAATTATTTGCTTTTCTTCTGCATCGCTAAGCCGCGGTAGCAGCTTGGGAGCCTGCACAGCCGTCCCAATAAGAACTGGACGAAGACACCCTGGAATCTGGAAAGTCTGAGGGGTAGCTGCGTTCGTCTGTATCTGCAAAAACAATCAGGAGTCCTGGGGCACCTTAGAGAAACTTAGACTGATGAGGGCAGATGATTTTGTGGGTAAAACCCACTTCATCAGATGTTCTGGAGTGGAGCTTAAGGAGGCAGGGGTGTATAACTAAGGTCAACAAAAGAAAGAGGGCACCTGTGTAAATGCAGGCTTAGAGACCCGATTTCTCAACAGAAGAGGTTCAGACTCCTGGTGAGCAAACCTCACTCCAAAATTACGATCTGGTTCTGCATTAAGCAAACCCAAGGGGGTTGTAAAATCAGGCCTAAAAAACACTAATAATTAGGGGGAATGCATTAAACAAGATGTGTTTTTTAAAACACCACATTTGGATTTCTTTTCATTAGAATACACTCAATCGCACTTCACAGCTGCTCTCTGCAATCACACGTTAGAAACTTTCTTTCTTTTTCAATTGTTGTATGCAGTGTTGTAGCTGTGTCGGTCCCAGGATACGAAACACACAAGCGGGGCGGGGGGGAGGTAACCATATCTTTCATTGGACCAACTTCTGTTGGTGAGAGAAACAAGCTTTTGACAGGACCCAGAACTTTTCTTCAGGTGTAAGCTCGAAAGTTCGTCTCTCTCATCACCAGAAGTTGGCCCAATTAAAAAAAAGATACTCCTTCACCTGCCGTGCCTTTTTAAATGAGAGCCAAGAGTCTAATCACCTGACTCGAGAAGCTGGGGCTTTAAGAAAAGCACTAAAGATCGGGAGACTCGTGGGAGCTGGCCATGCTGTAGCTTGATACCACTGGCAAGAATACAAAGACAAAAGAGGAACTTTCGCCCACAGTGAAAGTGCAGGAGAGTAAATTCTGTTACATAAACCCAAAATATTTCTAGGGAAGCCAATTAAGGGCACTTACAAAAGATGACCATTTCCCTTTAACACTTTAGTGGTTGGATCCAACACACCCTTCAGTGGAAACCTCTGACTCCGTCTTGGCTTCCCTGTTTACGGTTGCAAGGGATGCTTAAAGCTTTGGGTTGCTGTGACATCATTCTTCCCCCTGGAGAAGCAAAGGGGGAAATGGCCAGGCAGGGGCACAGCCGCATAGCTTGTGGCTCTGAAATACCCCACTGCATAGACCAGTGTTTCTCAAACTGTGTTCCTTGGCACACTGGTGTGCCGCGAGGCAGTCGGAAGTGTTCAGCAAAGAACAAGAGAATTCAAAATGGCCACCCCTAAAGGGGCAGGCGACTTTTTTTTTTTTTTTTTGGCTCAATAACTTTCCCCTGACCCTTTCCCCCCCGACCTTTTTTTTTTTTAATATGCACTGCTCAACAAAAAATGCTTGGCGTTCCTCATAAAAAAAAAATTGTTTGGTGTTCCTTGGTCTTAAAAAGTTTAAGAAACACTGGCGTAGACTCTCCCCTGCACTAACTTGGGGAAGCATTTCACACAGACTAGTTGCAGCACAACGGGTCACTCCCAGGCCAGACCTCCATTGAGAAGGCTTTGGTAGAACAGCTAGACCCGCATGTTACAGAGGCAAAGGGGCACCGATTATACCAGCTACACTCTGCAAGCAAAATACACTCTACCCCCTGCATGTCTACACTAAGGGCTGGCCCAGCGTGGTCAGGGCCACACTTCTTCCCATCCCTGACTCGCATCGCTGCGACAGCTGCAGCTTTCAGTGTAGACGCAGCTCCGGGTCGCTCAGTTTCCAGACTGGCTAGTGCACGAGGGGGCTTGTCACCATGTGGGATAACTGACTGTTGGTTAACTCCAGGCGGTTAACGCATTTGCAAAGGCTGGGGATGTGAAATCCCGGTTAATCAGGTAAGCCTGATGTGATCCCTCCCATCACTCATTTCCAGACAAACAGAGGCTAGGGACACCATTCCTGCCCATCCTGGCTAATAGCCATTGATGGACCTAACCTCCATGAAACTATCTAGCTCTTTTTTGAACCCTGTTAAAGTCCTAGTCTTCACCACATCCTCTGGCAAGGAGTTCCACAGGTTGACACTGCGCTGAGTGAAGAAAAACTTCCTTATGTTTCTTTTAAGCCTTCTGCCTATTAATTTCATTTGGTGACCCCTAGTTCTTATATTGTGGGAATAAGTAAATAACTTTTCCTTATTCACTTTTTCCACACCAGTCATGACCATATCCCCCCTTACTCTCCCCTTTTCTAAGCTGAAAAGTCCAAGTCTTTTTAATCTCTCTTCCTATGGGACCAGTTCCAAACCCCTAATCATTTTTGTTGCCCTTTTCTGAACCTTTTCCAATGCCAATATATCTTTTTTGAGATGAGGCGACCACAGTTGTACACAGTATTCAAGATGTGGGCACACCATGGTTTTATATAGAGACAAGAAGATATTTTCTGTCTTATTCTCTATCCCTTTTTTTAAAGATTCCTAACATTGTTTGCTTTTTTGACTGCCGCTGCACACTGAGGCTACGTCTACACTGAAAGCTTTTTGCGGAAGAGATCTTCCGCAAAAACTTCTTGGGCAAAAGCGCGTCCACACCTCAGAAGCACATTGCAAAAGCAATGCACTTTTGCACAACAGAGCATCCACACGGCATGGACACTCTTGCACAAGAAAGCTCTGATGGCCATTCTGTGAATGGCTATCAGAGCACCTGTGCTTTTTCGGATAAGCTCTTTTTGCACAAGAAACCCCTGCGGAGCGTCCACACACATCTTTTTGCACAAGAACTCTTGTGCAAATAGGAGTTATGCCTCATAGAAAGCGGTATACCTACACTGCAAAAAGCCCTCTGTTCTGCTGTTCTCCTGTACATTTTCTTCTGCAAAAACACGCTTGAGGTGTGGACGCGCCGTGGATTTTTGTGTAAAAACCCTGTGGTGTAGATATAGCCTGAGTGGATGTTTTCAGAAAACTATCCACAATGACTCCAAGATCTCTCTCTTGAGTAGTTGTAGACAAATTAGTCCCCATCATATTGTATGTCTAGTTGGGATTATTTTTTCCAATGTGCATTATCATTTATCAACACTTATCAACATTACATTTCATTTGCCATTTTGTTGGCTAATCACTTAAGTTTGGTGAGATCTTTTTGAAGCTCTTCACAGTCTGCTTTGGTCTTAACTCTCTTGAGCAGTTTGGTATCACCTGCAAATTTTGCCACCTCACTGCTCACCTCTTTCTCTAGATCATTTATAAATAAGTTGAATAGGACGGGTCCCAGGACAGACCCTTGGGAGACCCCGCTAGTTACTTCTCTCCACTCTGAAAACTTACCATTTATTCCTACCCTTTGTTTCCTGTCTTTTAACCACTTACCAATCCATGAAAGGACCTTCCCTCTGATCCCATGACAACTTACTTTACCCCTGCTCTAAAAGATGAGCAGCCAGGCAACGATACACTGCGAAGGGCCTTGAAAGTTAAAACTTAAAAGCATTAACTCTCTGACCTCTTTCCTTTGCTAATGGAACCCAGCGGGGGCTTGTCAGCATCACCCCCCGTTTCCAAAGTCACAGCAAAGGCACAAATCTGCTCTGCTCTCAGATTTGACGTGTTTCTCCCACTAAGTGTATTTGACATTACAGCTAAATTGCGCTAAAACGTCCTGGTGCAAACAGTGCTGGGGTTGGTGGGAGGGGAATGCTCTAACTAAAAGGTGTTTAGAGGCAATTTAACCCTTCGGGGGGTGGCTTAACTCCTGGCACGTATAGCTCCTTAAAAATATTAGCTTACCCAACATGTAAAAACCGTGTGCATCTCAGGAGATGCCTTTCGAGTTCTGAAAACAATGTCAGTAAGACAGGAATACAGGCACTGCCATGCTGGTCCATCTAGCCCTGCATCCTCCCTCCATAAGTGGTCAGCACCAGTTGCTTCAGAGGAAGGTGCAAGAACTGTGCAGTGGCAGCTGTGGGATATTTTGCCTTCATATGAAGTCTTACCCTGAGTTTTAGCAGATAAAGATTGGTTTGAGTCCTGAACCATTTCCTCCAGAATGCTTGTTAGCAGGAACTCTATGGATACGGAGAATATTCAACGTTGCACATCCAATCCCTTTTTGAATCTTGCCAAGTTTCTGGCCTCAACATCCTGTGGCAGGGAGTTCCACAGTTCAATTACACAGTATGTGAAAATATTTATTTTTATCAATTTTGAATACCTCCCCTTTTAATTCCATTGACTGTCCCTTTGTCCTGGCACTACAGGACAGGGAGAAGAAAGGTTCATAATCTATCTTCTCTTGGCTATTTATTGCTTTACAGACTTCTCATGTCCCCTGTGCTTTCCATACTATTACTCTGAATAATCTTGCTCTCTATAAATGCACCCTCTGGGGACAGAGTGCTCTTACCAGAGAAATGCTAGTGGAGACAAAAATAAAAGCAATTATTATAAATAACTTTATTATACTAGAAAACGCCCTTCTTGTTTTAGATCCCAGTAGGTTTTTGAGACATGGAGATTTTATATAAACAGTCACCGTGATGAACAAATAGGAACACTCATGAACAATTCATTTCACCTTGAGATTATTTTAGAGTGGGTCTCTTATTTCTATAGAAAACACCGCCTCTTTCAAGGGATGCCAGCTAGCTAGGATTGAGATGTGTACAAGATAAATAGGATTCAAGATGCTGCTCAAGAATTTTCTTCCCCCAGAGAGATTTAGAAACAGAAAGGGTAACAGAGACAGTACAGGAGGCCTAGGGAGAGCTACTGGTGGATTTAGACTGTCCATTTCTCTGTGCGTGCCTCTACTGACCGGACCAGACCTTCTCCCAGGCTCGCAAAGTCTTCCAGGATGGCTTCCACGTTGGGAACGGTGACTAGTTCCTCCCTTAGACTTGTCGTCATTCTTCCTTTCATGTTGGAGGCCTGTAACACACATGCATGGATCGGGCTGACGCTGGCATTTTGTGCCCAGCAATGCTGCATTCTTCTCCGGATGCAACCCCTACTCACTCCCCCACTAGAGCCGCGAGCCCCACATAATGAGGAAATGCCGCCAGTGTCCAAGCTATATGGTCTCACCCCGGCTCAGCCAATCCTGCCCCTCGTGCTTGCCCCAGATTCACTTTTAAGGGCTCCCATTACGGTCAAGTGAGCCGCAAAATACACAGTGTAAGCCAGAGGGCTGCAAGAGCGCCCCCTTCAGAGCACAGACAATCAAGCAACCCCTGAGGATACCCAGGGGGCAAGATCCAATCACAACTGCCCCTTACACATGCTTGCTGGACACTGGGAAAAATGAGTGATTGACGACCTTGGAAGGTGAGGATGCACTGGGGCAAAGGCAAAGTGTCTGAGCTGCCTTTGCTTTGATCTATTACCGGGGTTAAGCACCGGACCCTGCAAGCTGCTGTTAGCATGGAATTCCACTGACGTCAACAGAGCTATTCCCACGTGCAAAGCCAGGCATGGGCGCGGGGAGCGACTCGTTTCAGAGCAGCCACGCGGCTGGGTAGCAAGTGCCCCAGGCGCAGAGGAGCTACACCTCATCCTACGGCATGAGAGGGACGGCAGACCAGCCAGGGTTGCCAGCAGGACTGAGGGCCCATTCATCACCAGTTTCTTTGCGTCTTTGAGGAGTTCCTCAGGCATGAATCACGCTCACACCTGTGCGGCAGACCCAATCCCCCAGGGACTCTGCAAGCCACGCCCTGTTGCGGAATAGCTTTGCACTGAACAGCATGGCACAATCTCACCGTGGGCTCTGGGATTCTCACGCCTGCCGTCCCAGACACATACTCAGGGGCGGCCGTAAGCCTAGGCAAGCTAGGCAGCTGCCTAGGGCACCGCTGGCCGGGGCGCCCCATGATGACGTCACGGCCATTGATGGCTGTGCAGGCAGGGGCGCCGCAATCAGGGCTCTGCCTAGGGCGCCAGGTGCGACAGCCGGCCTCGGGCCGCTCCTGCACATACTAAGTGTACAGACTGTCGGCGCATCTGAAAAATCCAGCCCGGGGGTGTCATGCTGGGCACCCCAAACAGGCTTCGTTTGAAAAAAATCGGGCTCTTTGCCTCGATTTCCCTACCGGTCAATAGAAACAGTGCTCGCCTACTCTCCAGGAGGGCAATGGAGGAGGTCAGTGTTAGTGCTGGTCAAACAACATGTGTGGTAATGCATAGCGGATAGAGCACGGGATTGGAACTCAGGAGACTTGGGGTTATGTTCCCAACTCTGCCACTGACTGGGTGGCCTTGGGCAAGTCACTTTGCCGCTCTGTGCCTCAGTTTCCCCAAGTGTCAGATGACATACTGACTACCTTTGTAAAGCATTTGGAGATCTGCTCTGTCAGACTAGGTGACACGAGGGTTGCTAGAGTCCTTTCCAAGCTCCCTAGAACACCAGAACAAGAAACTAAAAGCAGAGGGTCAAAACACTCACCTTGAAAGGCTGGGGCTTGAAGCTTGAGGGTTTCCACAAAACTCCGATCACCTCCCCGCCATGCAAGTCATAGAAGAACAAAGCCAGGTCTCCAAAGGCCTCCTGGAAGAGGATTTGAAAGGGAGTCATGTCAGGGGTGGCTTTCAAATGCCTGTCCCAAGGGAGAGTAGCTCACAGTGAACGAGGAGCCAATGAGGGACTCCAACCCATCCCACAGCATCGCCTCAAAATTAAGTCTCATCTTCCGCTCACGGGGCTGGACACAGATGGAGCAGGTTGCACATGATGTAGAGAGGCGCAGTCCACAGAGAGTCCGGTTCCCAGCATGCAGTGCTCCCCTTGATCGGCGGGAGGACCAAATTGCAGACCCCTGCGCTTTGCAATGAGACCACATGGCATGCACGGGCCTTCCTTGCTATGAAGTTTCTGCCCCCGAGAGGCTAACTCCTTTGGGATGAGCAAGCTTTCTCTGGGCGGCTCTGGAAAGAGGGCCAAGGAAGCCGGCTCTCAGAGATTTGAGCACCAAAGCTCCCGAAGTTCCTCCCCCACCGCCAAGCGCCACGCAACTGCTCCAGGCGGGCTGCCCTGAAACTGAAACGCCGGCACAAGGGAAGAGTCTTTCCCGTAAAGCCACACCCGGGGTCGTGGTAACAGGACAGCTCAGTCTCCTGGCAAACGTTTGCCATTGCAACTGCTGTGACGCTCTGCAGGGGCTTGCTCCCATGGCTTGAATCGACACCCTGACCAGCCCCAGCCTCTCCTCCCCCCAAGGGCCTGCCAGAAGGGAACGTTTGCTGCTGAAGATGAAGAACCCACCCCCCAGGCTTGTCTGCCTTGTGCCCACATGACCCGGCTCCCAGTGCAGCAGGCACGGGGGAGGGGGAGATTTGACAACTGAGCTAAGTAAACAACAGGCCTTGGTGCACATACAATTATTCTGCACATTGACAGAAAAAAAATCCACACGTGGACAGAAAAAATTAGAGGGAACATTGGCACTGACCCACCTCTGACCAAATTCCTCTTGGATGAAAGACTAACACCAGGGAAGGGAAACAAGCCTGTGACAGGAACACATTTAAGTATACATTGGGGAGAGGGGGAGTCTGTGTGTCCCTCTCTCTACGGAAAGCCATCCCTCATAAAAAGGAACCCTGTGTCTGACAACCCAGAAAAAGCCCTAGTGATTCTAAGGCTCAGTTTTCCAAAGTGACACACAGCTGACCCTGTGTAGGGCTCAGGGGTGCTACATGGGCATGTCCAGCTGGACGACAGTCATTAGCCTTCACAGGATACAGCACTGAGACGGATCATTTCCCAATAAAGTTATTGCTCTTTATTTATTTACACACAGAGCATCTTTCATCTGGGTGACCGAGGCCAGCACAGTTAGTAAAGGAACAATCACTGAATCATAAATGATTAAGTAGGAAGAGACCTCAGGAGGTCACGGAGTCCAACTCCCCGCTCAAAGCCAGGCCAGCCCCAGCTAAATCATCCCAGCCAGGGATGACTTCACTTAGTAGGGATTGGTCCTGCCTTGGGCAGGGGGCTGGACTTGACCTCCTGAGGTCTCTTCCAGCTCTATGATTCTATGGAGATTCCACCCCCTCCCTAGGGAACCCATCCCAGTGCTTCACCATCCTCCTAGGGAAATCGTTTTTCCTAATATCCAACCTAGACCTCCCCCGCTGCAACTTGAGACCATTGCGCCTTGTTCTGCCATCTGTCACCACTGAGAACAGCCTCTCTCCATCCTCTTTAGAACCTCCCTTCAGGTAGTTGAAGGCTGCTATCAAATCCCCCCTCACTCTTCTCTTCTGCAGCCTAAATAAATCCAGTTCCCTTAGCCTCTCCTCATAAGTCATGCTCTCCAGCCCCTCATCATTTTGGTTGCCTTCCGCTGGAGTCTCTAATTTGTCCAGATCCCTTCTGTGATTGGGGAGGGGGGGGCGCATCCAAACCTGGATACAATACACCAGATGTGGCCGCACTAGTGCCAAACAGAAGGGAATAATCACTTCCCTCTACACCCGGTCAAAATCCCTATTGAAGAGCAAATCGCAGAACCTCCGTTCCTCCTGCCACATGAGATCAGAGAACACGAGGGCAGAAATTCAGAAACGTTCCGCTACCTGCAAATCGCAGCCTCGAACGTCTAAGTTATTATTCGCAGCCCCTGTGCTGGTTGCAGGGTACGTGTCTCTAGACTGAAAGCAACGAGGGTCGGCGTCCCGGGCTGCCTAACCCAGTGCTCCAATTCTGGGCTTGCAAAGCCTGTGAGGTCAGAAGATATAAAAACAGCTGGGCTTGCTCTTGGGGGTGAGCTGTCCACGAAGCGCTCTCCGTGAAATCATTTTAGGCAACCAAAAATTACAAGAACCTAAAATGTTGGGCTTCCACCACCTGGGAGCCTCTGATCTCAGGAATGTGGGAGCGGCCAGACTTGTGCCGAAGGCAGGGGGTGGACTGTCTGGAGGGATAAGGGGCATGAAGGCTGGTTTAAACTGCGTGACCTTGCTTTACATCTGCACCCCGCCCCTCACTCTCACTTCCCTGCTGCAGCCCTCACTCACTGCATCATGCCTGGCTTCAGGCGGGGAGTTCCCTGAAGCTAGGACGGTCTCTCATTGTGTCTTTGGAAAGGGCCCAGCAGTCCACGCTCCTACAGCACAAATACACACACTAATTAAGGTTCGCCCGGTGCTTTGAGCACACTAAGTGTGCTCGTTAACAACCTGCCTATAAATCCTAATTAAAATTATCTGCAGCTCTGTGCTTGCAATTCTTCATCAAAGCGACCACACTTGCTGTCTGCACTCTGCGGGCCTGGCTTGGATAGTCACTGTCTCGACTGGCACTAGGAAGCTCGGAGCATATCTGGCCCTGTTTTCGCAGGGTCAGTGAAAGGAGCAAACTGACAATGTGTAGGCAGCCAAGTGGGGACTGCTTCACAGCATTCGAAAGGGGGAAAATATACCACGGCTGGAATTTGTCCACCCGGATCAAAAGTCACCCGGAAATGCGAAAAAGGACATTTTTGTGTATCACACTAAAAACCGACGTGCGGGCCTGCTAATGTTCTGCATGTGCCGAGCGCAGAAGGAAACCAGCCACGTTCTTCGGGCTGCACTGAATAAATAGGTTGCCAAATGAACCAGCAAATCCCACAAGACAGAGATGGACGAGCCCCATTGGTCCATCTCCCCTGACACCTGAAGGATTGTTCCCACTAATACCATTTACTGATGCTCTGAATGTCCACATGACTGAATTTTCACCCCTTCCTTCGGAAGGTTGCTCCACCCAATCTCCAGGGATACAGACCGCATTCTGCAATTTCTAGGAGGGTGTTGCAAAACAATGGAAAATAAACACCACAAAAAGTGACTAATAAATATCCTCTTAGCTGGGGTTAATCTCAGAGAATGTGGGAGACAAGCTGTTCCAATATATGCATCAGTGTATGTGCGCCCTGGCACATCTGCCCGTATCCTACAAGTCACATATTTGTTTTGTAACATGACAGAGAATTTCCTAAAGCCACTTGCCAGATTCAGCTGTCAGAGAGGCCTTTCTTCAGAACAGGAACATCTCCTTTCTTCTAGAGGGATGGTCCACAGACTCCACCATACGCAAGACAAAAACGCCCTTCATCCACAGAAATCTATTTTTTTCCTCCTCTCCCAATGAACGAAGTAGGTGTTTGCCCGCCCTGGCTTTAAGGCGGAAATAACAGTTGTTCTGCAGTGTTCTGCATGTTTGTATTAAAATGGATGAAGTTAATGGTGTTCAATAACCATTAGTGAATCCTTAAAGAATTCAAGGCATGGAAGCATCTCAAATCTAGAAGGGTCTTCCAAGGGCTGGCTACTCCCTTCCTGCCCCGACAGGGATGGTTCTGCCTCTCAACAAACTGCTACAAAAGACAACCCACTGTATGAGATCTGCCCACCAGAAGACAAGAAGATTTCAGTATGATAAAGTAAGTTCTTTTTCCTCCTTGCACGGAAGATCCATCGACCCCTTACAGCAGGCGGCTGTTCAGTAGCAGTCTGCAGTCAGGGAGGGTATGAAACTCTATGCAGCTGAGTAAACAGATTCAACCCATGGAACCACAAATATGCAGAAACCTTTGCTCAAATGTTGCCTCCGAGAAGCTTGTAAATTTCTGCACATTACAAGGCGAGTCCACAAGATCTTCCAGTTTGGGAGCCAGCCTCCAGGACAGCGCTGAGTTTCTGGCCTTGAAAACTTCGGTTTTGCATCATTTTGCTCACCTGGACGTCAATGGCTGGAACAAAACAATGACCTTTCACCAATGGATACAATAAAACCAAGGGAGTCCGTGATTTTGTGAACTCTCTTGTATCTTTGAGGCAGCTCTCCAACTCTTTCCTAACCTCCAGGGTATGCCAAAGTTTTGCAGTAGGATGGGGACAGGAAGATGGGACTCTTGCCCTCTGGAATACTGACGTTACCTTGGACATGAAAGCTGCATTGCTTCTTAAAAAACTTTCTCCTGGTGGCAGATGTAGCACCGTGGTTCTACTGACAAGACTGAAACTCCTCTTGGGGAAGTGAGAGCAATGACTAAAACCGCTTTTGAGGAAATAAGTACATTTCTGACAGAGGTTCAAAAGGTTCTCAGTTAAGATATTTAGTGCTATGGGAGAACCCTGCAAATTGGAGGTATGGCTGACAAGAGACACTATTCTAAAAAAAATCTGGGTGGGGCACGATCCTGTGTTTCCCTGTGGTCTGGAGATACTGAAGTTGCAGCCACTTGAAATGTTAATGTTTGAGGTTTAAGACCTTCATGCAGGAATTCCAAACATGTTCCCACCTTAGCCTTGACAGGATCTTTCTGCAAATCTTTACACTGGGTCTCAATTCTAGACCAAATCTTTATAGAACACTAGAACTGGAAGGGACCTCGAGAGGCCATCAAGTCCAGTCCCCTGCCCTCATGGCAGGACCAAACACTGTCTAGATAATCCCTGATAGATGTCTGTCTAATATGCTCTTAAATATCTCCAGTGATGGAGAGTCCACAACCTCCCTAGGCAATTTATTTCAGTGTTTATCCACCTTGGCAGTTAGGAAGTTTTTCCTAATGTCCAACCTAAACCTCCCTTGCTGCAATTTAAGCCCATTGCTTCTTGTCCTATCATCAAACACCAAGGAGAACAATTTTTATTCCTTCTCATTACACCATTTTAGATACTTGAAACCTGCTATTTAGATACTTGAAACCTGCTACCATGTCCCCTCTCAGTCTTCTTTTCTAAACTAAACTAAACAAGCCCAATTCTTTCAGCCTTGCCTCATAGTTCATGTTTTCTAGACCTTTAAATTTTTTTGTTGCTCTTCTATGGAACCTCTCCAATTTCTCCACATCTTTCTTGAAATGTGGTGCCCATAACTGGACACAATACTTCAAGTGAGGCCTAATCAGCGCAGAGTAGAGCAGAAGAATGACTTCTCGTGTCTTGCTCACAAAACTCCTCTTAATGCCTCCCAGAATAACGTTTGCTTTTTTTGCAACAGCATCACACTGTTGACTCATGTTTAACTCATGGTCTACTATGACCCCCTAGAAGGCCTGTGAGAGAGAAATGGATTGTTCCTTTCTAAGTGGAGTATTTGTCCTTATTAAGCTTCATCCTATTTATCTCAGGCCATTTCCCTAGTTTGTCCAGATCATTTTGAATTTTGACCCTATCCTCCAAAGCACTTGCAATCCCTCCCAGCTTGGAATCATCTGCAAACTTACTAGGCGTACTCTCTATGCCATCATCTAAATCGTTGATGAAGATATTGAACAGAACCAACCCCAAAACAGACCCCTGCAGAACCCCACTTGTTATGCCCTTCTAGCATGACTGTGAACTGTTAATAACTACTCTGAGAATGGTTATCCACTCAGTAATGCACCCACCTTATAGTAGCCCCATCTAGGTTGTACAGTATTTCCCTAGTTTATTGATAAGAAGGTCATGTGAGACCATGTCAAATGCCTTACTAAAGTCTAGGTATACCATGTCCACCACTTCTCCCTTATCCACAAGACTTGATATCCGATCAAAGAAAGCTATCAGATTGGTTTGACGTGATTTGTTCTTTACAAATCCATGCTGGCTGTTACCGATCACCTTATTTTCTTCCAGATGTTTGCAGATGGATTCCTTAATTTCTTGCTCCATTATCTTTCCTGGCACAGAAGTTAAACTGACTGGTCTGTAGTTTCCTGGGTTGTTCTTATTTCCCTTTTTATAGATGGGCACTAGATTTGCCCTTTTCCAGTCTTCTGGAATCTCCCCCGACTTCCATGATTTTTCAAAGATGGTAGCTAAAGGCTCAGATTACTCAAGGAGCTGATGGAGGAGGTTTCTAGGATACATTTCATCAGGCCCTGGTGACTTGCAGACATCTAACTTTCCTAAGAAATCTTTAACTTGTTTTTTTTTATTTTAACTTCTAAACCTACCCCATTTCCACCAGCATTCACTATGTTAGGCATCCCGTCACCAACCATCTTCTTGGCAAAAACCGAAACAAAGATCTTTTTGTGAGTTGTTTAAAAAAGCCTCATCCCCCTCTTCTGCCTGCACAGGTGGTCTGGAGTAGACCCCTAACATGAGCTCACCCTTTTTTTTTTTACTCCTTTGAACCTAACCCAGAGACTCAACAAGTCTGTCTCCTGTGTCCATCTCCACCTCAGTCCAAGTATGTACATTCTTAATATATAAGGCAACACCTCCTCCCTTTCCCTCCGTCTATCGTGTGTATTATCCTAGCAGGTCTCTGTGATACCAACTGTGTCAGTTATGTTTATGTATTAGCACTTCTGATGCCATATTTGTTTAGTTTTTCCTGAAACTGAACATGCCCATTCGGGCCTCTGAATAGCCGCCTTTGTTTTAGCAGGAGCCTCACAAATACCAAGCAAGTAGATTCAACTTCCCTGGTCTGGAATGAAGGATTGGTCCTCGGCACAGAAGATCCCATGAGCTTGAGAGAAACAAAGGACATTCTGCCCCCTGAACCAAATCTGAAACCCGGGCTTGTCAAGCGCTCCGCTGTCTTCTCAGTCTCCTTTGAACTGCACAGGGGGAACACTGCCAATAGTGGGAAGACAGACAGCAGCAGCCCCTTCAGCCATGAAACAAGCATATCCATGGCTACTACCATCTGGGGCAGAAAGAGGGAAATCTCAGCATTGAATCTGGAAGGAAAAGGGTAACCCCAGGGCTCGGAGCATACAGTTGAAGACCTCTGGGCACAGACCCTGCTTCTTTGGCTCTATCCTCTGTCTGCTCAGCCAGTCTGCCTCTGGTGCCCAGAGCTCACACGGGGCAGATGGTTTTCTGCCCGTGAACGTGGCAGGGTGGCCTCTCATAACATGGTGGTGGAGCTGGTGCCTCCTTGTTTCTCACCATAAGCTCCTGCAGTCAGAACAGCCTCGTTGCTCCACTCTGCGGCTAGGGCGATGAAGGAGCGCGAAGTGCTCTGAGCTCAAGCCAGTTAATACTGTGTCAGAGCGTCCTGTCCATCCATGCCCCTTTGAATGCGCTGCCCTTGTGGCTAAATCTCTAACATTTCCATAGAACCAAGTATCACTCTCATATAATTTTGTGTTGAGAAACTCTGTAAGTCATAGATAGATAGACAGAGAGATAGAGATCTTGTCCTTTCCTTTTTATATATATCTATCTATCTTTGTATTAAGCCTTCTTATAGAATCCCATGTATTAAGAGAAACCTTGTATGGAGTCTTTTCCATAGAAACTTTGTATTAAACCCTTTATGTTATAGGCTTTAGGAATAGGAAAATGTCTTTTTCTAGGAGTAGAATAGATCTCTCCCCTTTCCTTGATTATCCTGTTGAAATGACTGAGGTGTGAATAGAGAAAGCTGAAGGGTGAACACCTCCAGCAGCAGTTGCAAGGGTGGAGAGGGGCTGGGAGCCAGATCCAAAGACAATAAGACTTGTGAAGTGAGCTCATTTGAAAAGAAGATTGGACAGAGACGCCTTGGGAGTCAAGCAGCAGGTGCCTGAAGGACCCTCTTTGAAGCAGCATTAAAAAAGGCATCACAAGTATCTCACTGCATATAGAGGTGATGACTAACTGGCTGCATGAGAAGGATAAATACGAGGCATCTTGCAGGGGGACCCTGGGTTTTCGTCTTGTCAACATCGATCCAGATCGGCAGAAGCCCGGCTCCACCCCTCCCCCATCTAACTCCCATGGCCAGTGTAGTTAGGGGGAGCACTATTAAATTAAATTAATGGAGATTGCATATCTCCTAGAACTGGAAGGGACCTTGAAAGGTCATCAAGTCCAGTCCCCTGCCTTCACAGCAGGACCAAGTACCATCCCTAACAAACTTTTGCCCCAAAATCCCTAAATGGCCTCTGCCAGGATTGAACTCACAACCCTGGGTTTAGCAGGCCAATGCTCAAACCACTGAGCTCTCTCCCCCCCACACTTGGTAACGATAAGACATAGCGTGTGTGTGCGTGTGAGTGTAATGTATCCTATGCATATGACAAAGTATTGATTGATCTAGCTATGCTCAATAAATGCAGCATGTTGCCTTATCCCCCTGAAAAAGATCCCGTGTGCTTCTTTTAAGCACAACACCCTTTCTTTGCCACTGGCATCGACTGGAGAGAACTGGGGTTCCAGCTGCAAAACTGAGGGGCCCTATGAGTCTCTTGTTTTCCAGCACCATGATACGGATGTCCCCGAAGAGCCTGCCCCCTGGATACTCTGCATGTACCAGCACCTCTGACTTTGGGACGGAATCATTTAAGTAATCAGTCCGTGCCAGGCTCGCTCAGGCCCAGGAGGAGGAAACCATCGCTGCCCGGAGGGGTGCAGAAGAGACTTCGAAGTTCCACCTTAAGCAGGGGCCCATCTTCCCATCCGTCTGGTCTTTGAGGAGGGAGTCACCCTTGGCCAGGATCACCAGGTCTTTCCCTGGGGATGGGTCTATGAACATTACTGTGTCTCTTGGCCCATCCCTACTGCCAGGAATCTGCTACTAGCACACCTGCTCATCACATTCTGCACCAGATCTTCCAGGCCAGGCTGGGAACCACTCGCAGGCTCTGCCCAAACCAGAGCAGCTGGCAGGACAGGGCTGCAGGCCTGCAAAGCATCCGCTGCCCGGATTTGACGTGGCTCCCCAGCGACTGCCACGTGCCTGCCTAGCGGCTTGCACAGCAGGGGATGATCAGGCCTTTGCCTGCGTGCTCTAGTGCAACATGCTGCACTGCCGTGGCTCTGTGTACCCCCAAGCAGGTTTCCCTCGCTAGCATGCCTGAACCCAGCCCTGGAAAGCCCCCACTCCACACGCGAACCAGGACTTGCGTTCCCACGTTCAGTCCTTAGCTTCCCCGCTGAGACTCCAAGGGGCCAAACGCTGCAGCAGCTTCTGCGCTGAGCACACCGGCAGCGTCCCACTCACGTCACACAGGCGACCCATGGCCCCGCCAGGGTGGGGGAAGGAGGGGAGAAGACACTTCTCCCATGACCAGTCCTGTGAGCCACTGAGCACCTCTCCTCCCCGCCCCCCTGTGTCGTCCTCCTTTCTCTCGGGTGCTGGCAGAGTGCTCTCTGCAGTGACCAACTGCGCCAGCACCCACCAAGGCGAGGTCAGGGGGCCAGAAACAGGAAATTAACTGCACGGGGAAGACACCATCGGGCCGACGCACTGGGATTGCCGGGTCCCTATGCAGGGCTCCAGGTGCTATCGGCCACGGCAATTCTTTCGTGGGCCGACAGCCCCACTCCCGTGGAACAGGGATTCACACGCTACGTGCAGACGACGGAGAGGCGCCAATATCCAGTCCCTCTGCACACAAGAGACCCACCCAGAGCAACCGAGCGCATGCGGAGCCTGGGGCTCTCAGCCACGCTTACCCTCAGCTCCTGGAGGTAGCACTGCACCGGATCGTACCCCACCACTGGGAAAAGGAGGGTCTGGACTGGAGCGTCGTTCTTCAGCATCCCCCGGCTGAACGACTTCACCGGCCGGTCCACGCCCTCCAGGTGCCTGGGAATCTGCTTGGCGTTCAGGTGGATGAGGATGTCGTAGAAATCCAGAGGTGGGCGGAAGACCATCTGCGGGAGGGAGGAAAGGGAGATGGGTAATGCTGCTGGCAATCGGTAAAGTACAGTGCAGGTATCCGGGAGGAGGAAACCATCCTCTGCATCATTAACTCTGACGTCCCCTCCGGGCCAGCAGCTGTTTCAGTGCCTTTGCTGAAAGAGCTTTATGATCAACACACGTAGCTAGAGCAGGGGACGGGGAGTGTCCTCTACTGACCGGACTAGAGAGGAGTCAGGAGCTCACGGTCCTTCTGCGAGACCACGGACCAGTCGCTGAGGGTATGTCTACACAGCAAAGAACCCGCCAGCTGATTCAGGATCAGGCAGCTCAGGCTGCAGGGCTGCTTCACGGCTCTCCCGACTTCTGGCCTCTGGGACCTTCCCCCCTCGCTGGGCCCTACAGCCCAGCCTCCTGCCCGGGCCCTGAAGTCCACACTGCAATAAAGCAGCCCCAGGAGTGTGAGGTGGCTGGCGTGGGCCAGCAGCGGGCATCTCGTGGATGTGCAGACACCCCCTTAATCGCCCTCTCCGCGGCTAGCCCTGGGAAGCAGGGCTGACGGCATCTACCCCAAGCCTTTCAACAGCCTCCGAACGGACAATCCTAAGAGCACCACAGTATGGTTACCCCGCATGGGACAGGGGTACACAAAGCAGCCCTCACCAAAGGGTGCGGCAGGGGCTGGGGAAACCCTCCAGCAGAGCCAAGCACCACGCAGACACGCCGACAGAAGGGTTTAAACACAGCGTCTCGCACAGCGTGGGACATTAAGGCGGGTCTGTCTCTCTGTGGGACAGCTGCTGCCCAGCTTGCTCAGGGCACATCTGGGAGAGACACGCCACATTTAAGGGAGGGGGGATGGAAAGGGGGCTAGATGACGGGCCAGCAAGCCAAGGGAAAAACCCAGCCTCCGGAACGCACTCCTTTCCACTGGCTCGCGTGCTCCAGCTTCTCCTCTGGAAAGGGAACAAGAGGCTTGTGCCAAGTTCAGATTGAGGGAGCAGGAGGCGAATAAAAACAGGGGATAAAAATGCACTGCCTGGCTGTGAGGGACAAGCTGAACACCCGCGACCACACACAGTTTGAGACGAGCCAGCTGCAAACTGGTCCCCTTGGATGATCCGGGCAAGGGACAGGGCAGCTGCTTTCCACACCATTCGGGGGTTCCCCAGCCTGCTGAGAGATCTAGCCTCTGCGTGCTGACCAGGTGGTGGGGAGGGGGCCAGCTGGACTCTGCGTCTCACCCCCCCCCAGGCCCACGGAAGCTGGGAGCAATACACATCAACAATACCCCCAGCTCAGAAGGGAGGCACAAGGGAGCCCTAGAGCCTCAGGCAGCCCTGGCCAGAAGATCCAAGAGCGACCTTCCTAGGAACCAAGCACATCTTCTCCCATCCGAAGAACACAAGAACAGCCAGACCAAAGGTCCATCCAGCCCAGTGTCCTGTCTGCCGACAGCAGCCAATACCAGGTGCCCCAGAACAGGGCATCACCAAGCGATCCCACCCGTCATCTATTCCCAGCTTCTAGCAATCAGAGGCTACAGGCATCCTGGCCTTCACAACATCCTCTGGCGAGGAGTTCCACAGGTTGACTGTGCATTGCGTGAAGAAATACTGCCTTTTGTCTGTTTTAAACCTGCTACCTAGTCATTTCATTGGGTGACCTCTAGTTCTTGTGTGATTAGGAACAAGTAAATAACTTTTCCTTATCCTGGGGGGAGTGTGGGGGGGCTTCCTTCATGTGTGTGAGATGAGGGTAAGGCCTGGCAGAGAGAAAACTGATTGGGAGAAGGACCAGATGCCAGGGACTCTCAGTGAGGAGGCACTTAAAGATCACAGATCTCGAGGGTGACATTGGCTAGGGAGACAAAGAGGATGTGCGGTACAGTGGACTGTCAGCATCAACATGCTCCCTGCAGAGGCCCTGGGGAGCTGAACGGCGTCTTTAGGGCTCTGTAACCCCAGGAGACAGCTCCCTCCCCTAGAGCCCCCGAGCCCCTCAGCCTCTGCACCCGGGCACGTGAGGGTCCCACCTCAGGCTTTCCCGCCGCCCCAGCGCTGCAGCTGGGCCCTCGCAGGGCAGCTGCGGCTCCCGCCCCGCGCAGGCGGAGGAGGGGGCGGGTTTATTATTAACAGAGCAGAGCCACGCCGTACAGATAAATATTTGGACAGAGGGGGCGTGGGGATTTGGCCGCGGCAGTGTTAAAATGGAAAAAGCAGATCATCAGTGCCGCCGCTAAGCACGGACCCACCGGCCCAAGAACGCACGGGCTGGGGGGACGCCACCCGGGAAGGCAGGGGCTACATGCAGCCGTGGGGGCTCAGAGGCTGCTCGGCAGCCAGGCTGTGTCGCACAGCCGGTAACTCTTCACGGCCTCGGGGCCTACCCTGCGGGGCCAGGCCAAAGGGGCCTCAGCTGCCTCCAGAGACAGGCTGCTGCAGCATGTCCCCCAAAGTCCTTTCGCACGGGGAGGCCTCTGGCCGCCCTGCCTGTCAGGAGGCGGCAGTAGACAGAAAGCGCTTGGCAGGTGGCACTGGAGAACAGGGCCCTGGCATGATGCGGCTTCTGCAGGAGAGGAGCTGCAAGGGGCTGCTTCTATCGCGTGGCTTCTCCGGCACTGGAAGTCTGCAGCCACAGTAGCCTATTCTGCTAATCTCTTTGCGGATGAACAATCCTTTTGATCCGCACAGGATACCACCTCCTCCACTCAGGATCTGCTTTTTCTACCTCACGTTCCACTGCCCTGAGCTTTCCCTCCCGCGCTCGTAAATATGTATCACCCACCGACCCTCTTAAAATAGGCCCTGCAATGCTTCTTCCATAGAAATCTCAAATTAGCATTTGTTGATTTCCAATCACCTCCAATACTTTTGCCATCAGTTGTGCAGTCTGTCCATGGTGTTTTCGGAATTCTTCTATGAACACCAGTTAAGTCAAAGGATTGTATCGTCTTTAATGTCCATGTTTCACAGTCATGGTTTGACACAGACCAAAAGCACGTTTAAGAATCAGAATTCAGTCTTCTGTTTCTCTCTCTTCACCAGATGTTTATTTCTCCAGGGTCTTTTGCTCTTCCTATTCAACATTCGATCTTCACTGGGATATGCATGATTTCCCAGGATCGCGGCATATCACTATGCTTTATGTCCTGTCCACATTCGACTCAAGACCATACTCCCCTGCCATATTTATATATAATCTTCTCTAACTTCATCAAGCCTTCTGAATCAGCCAACAGTACTGTCAATCTGCATAGCAAATATTAACCATTTCCATTTATCTGAATACCTTCTTCTAGTTCTTCAAATAATTTCCTAACTCACACACTATCAACGTTGAATAAAGTTGGTGACATTATACAACGTTGTCTCACTCCTCTCTTGATCTCCATTAAGTTTCCATTTTCACCTCCCATTGCAAATTGCTTTCTGACTCCAATATAATTGTTTTATTACTCAGCCTTCATTTCCATCCATCTCTACAGATCTTAATCCGCTGAGCAATTTGTAGTGGTAGATTCTATCCAATGCTTTTTGGAACTCAATGAAACAAGTACAGGTTGAACCTCCCTGATCCGGCACCCTCTGGACCTGACCAGAACATGGGAGTTTGCCAGACCAGGGGAGGTCAGGGCTCTCCTCTCGGCCACCGGCCCCGCTCCCAGCCACCTGCCCCCTCCTGCCTATACCTCCTGGGCTCCATTCCCTGCCTGTAGGGCTGCCGACTGTGAGCCTGCTGACTGTGAGCCCCTCTGCCACTAGACTCCAAGCCAACAGCTGCTGCTAGGGCTCTCCAATCCAGCAGTATCCGTGGTCTGGACCAGAGAGGTTCCGGCAGCCAGGAGGAGAGCCGGCTAGGAGGCTGGTAGCGCCCAGGGAGCCCTGACCTCCCCTGATCCAGCAAACTCCCTTGCTTGGGACTGGTCAGGTCCTGAGGGTGCCAGACCAGGGAGGTTCAACCTGTGCTTGTGTTTCATTGAGTTCCAAAAAGCATTGGATAGAATCTACCACTACAAAGTGTTCAGCAGATTAAGATCTGTAGAGGTGAATGGAAATGAAGGCTGAGTAATAAAACTATTATGCTGGCGTCAGAAAGCAATTTGCAATGGGAGGTGAAAATGGAAACTTAATGGAGATCAAGAGAGGAGTGAGACAATGTTGTATAATGTCACTAGTTTTCCCCAACTCAGCCGATCCTTCTAATCCGAGCTTCAAGTTCATAATGATGTTTATTGCGTCCTTTCCACGTTTGAAGCTGTACTGTTGTTCGCTGACTTGCTTACTGGTCTTGTCTTGTATTTGGTCTTGAGCTACTCGCAAAAGTATCTTAGAGGCCTATGATACTAGGACCTTGGTTCCCAACCTGTGGTCCGCAGACCCCTTGGGGCCCATGACAGTACTGTAAAGGGTCTGTGGAAAGGTTAGGAAAGGAAAAGAAAAATAAGGATCGGGCCCACCGCAGGACTGGGACTTTCCGCCAGGTGATTCTCGCCCAGAGCTCGCCATTCACGACCGGCCGCACGCACACTGCCTCCTGCCCTCGGGATGGGATCTTGATACCCCAGGAGGCACCATCCGGCCTCCCAACGGCCAGCTGCACCGCCGTGTATGCTCCAGCCCTCTCCCCCTCCCAGTCCCGATCCTTACTTTTCTTTTCCTTTCTTTTTTTTTTTTTTTCTCTCTCCTCCAGGGCTCCATGTTCGGCCAAGGGCAGAGTGCCGGGGCAGGAGCTGCCTTTGGCCACGAGAGCCCCCTCGCTGTATCCTCCGTGGATAGGCAGGGGCCAGAGGGGGCGGGAGCTGAGAAAGCAGCGCAGGCCAAGGAATGTGCTGGCCGCCACTTCCTGCCGCCCCCCTTGTGGGGGTCCATAAAATGTTAACAGGTTGAAAAGGGGTCCGTATGCTCAAAAAGGTTGGGAACCATGGTTTATTGATCTGTAGTCTTTGCAGTCCATAGCATTGTTCTTTGGGGGATACACAATGATGCTGTAAATCTTCATGCCGTTCTGCCATCTCAAACATCTTCCATAACCTCCGACAGGGCTTTCAACCCTTCATCGCCTATGGTGTTCAATATTCCATCACATCCTAGTGGATTTCCATTCTGAAGTCTTTTTACGGCTTCCACGGTTTCTTTATCTGTTACTAGTGGGCTTGCTTGGTTGATTTCTAGCTGACATTTTTCAGGCCTACCGCCACCTTGTAATTCCTTGATAAAAACAAGTGGTACACGACTATATCTTTAGGGTCTGTTAAACGTTGTCTATGGATGTCCTCGAGGATCATATAGATCACCTTTCTTTTGTCATTAAAAGCTCTTATTTCTGATACATCTCACTTGGTCTTTACCCAGTTGTTCAATTTCTTTGCAGCTCTCATTCATCCATTCAAACTTTGCTAATCTGCATTTATTCTTTATCATTATATTAAAGTCTTTGGTATTCTTCTTCCCTTGTCAGTCTTTGGGTATGTCTACACTGCCACCCTAGTTCGAACTAGGGTGGCTAATGTAGGCATTCAAACTTGGAAATGAAGCCCGGGATTTAAATATCCCGGGCTTCATTTGCATGTTCCCGAGCGCCACCATTTTTAAATGCCCCGTAGTTCGAACTACCTGCCCGCGGCTACACGCGGCACAGACTAGGTAGTTCGAATTAAAGCTCCTAATTTGAACTACCGTTAAACGTCCTTGCAGGACGGCGCCCGGGAACATGCAAATGAAACCCGGGATATTTAAATCCCGGGCTTCATTTGCAAGTTCGAATGCCTACATTAGCCACCCTAGTTCGAACTAGGGTGGCAGTGTAGACATACCCTTTGTGATTTAACTTTACTTTTTGACCATCAGAGCAAGGACTTCATTTTTTCCTCACTGGGTTTTTCTTCCCTAGTAACTTCTTCCCAATACGTGGTCCTTCAGCTTCTTTTATAGCACCTTCCAGATATCCCCAAGGCATTTTGTGCTTGGCTTTACTGAGCCGCAGACATTGCTTCAGGGGTTCATTTTAACTCAAAGTCTGTGCACCAGGGATATATTTATTCCCAGCATCAGAAAATTTCCATGCCAATTGCTAGAGTGAAAAGAAAGCGGAGCAGGCAGTAGGCACGTTAAACGGTTAGCAGGTAAGCTTCCCCCCTGCCTGAGGCTTACCGGTATGCTTACCAGTTAACTCCAGAGGCAGCCCGCTATGCCTGGCCAGAGCAGCCCAGGCTGAGGAGGGGCTGGTGGGCTGGACCCTACAGAAACAGCAGGACCAGCAGCGGGACCCTACAGCTGCAGTGGAGCCCCATGGCGACAGTGGGACCTACGGTGGCGGGACCTAGGTTAAAACAGTTAACCGTTTTAACAACCCTCAGGCAGCTAGATAAAGATTTACTAAGTAAGACTATATATTAGAAGGAAGCTGCCATTTCCAATTGGCCCCAAAAGAGTCCTTATTAAAATGAGTTTTTACAACACTGAAGAGCAGCAGAGAGTTGTGGGGTTTTTTTTTTAAATAAAATATCTTTTTTAACCAAATAAATCTCCATCTTGTAGTATTTGCAATCCACACATAACAGTGCTGAACCAGAACTCAAAAGGAAAATTCACTAGAAACTTAGACGTAAATGTGAAACGAGTCTATTTTCATTGCCCAACCAGAGAGAAATGCAAAAAGTGAGCTACTAGTGTCAAAAATATTTTGACTTTTAAAGTTCTCTTGGCTTTAATATCCTAAGAATATTGTAATATTAGCAGAAGCTATAGTTTTCCTGGATTTTCGTTTTCCTTTGAAACGTCGACTGAGATTTTGAAAGTTGTCTCGGGGCTTCAGATACATTTCTTGGTCCGATATTTATGGTGAGTTTCTTTAAATTCCCTATATTCTTTGAAAATCTCAGCTATGCATTTTTAATCTGGCTGAGGCCTCGTAAGCAAAACAAGGAATTTCTTACTCTGAGTCCATGAACAGTGCAGTCAACAGTAGAAGTCAACAGTGTACTGCTGCTTTTTCACACTGGAAGGGCTGAGAAATGAATGGTGGTACCAGCATTGCAGAGCCTGGGAAAGACTCAGACTTTGGGAGCTGTTGTGAGCTCAGTGCTCATGTCAGCTGCTGGATTTGTTTGCTTTAAAACGAACACACTTCCCAGCACCTGCAGCAGTCTGGACTTCACGCCCCAGTTTGATTCGGTCGGCACTGCCATCCCTCCCAAGGCCATACAACAGATCAGCGCCGTTGCTTCATGACAGATTTGTGGGCTCAGGAATTTGCTTTTTTCTCTAGCTACCATGAAAAGCATTTCTGCTCTGAAGTCTTTGGGGGTGCCTGCCTGTTGACCTTCACAGGTCGGTATGGCCCATTGGCTAAAGCAAGGAACTGAAGGATCCTAGTATCTGGGCGAGTGAGCGCATCTCTCTGTGCCTCAGTTTAGCCACCTGTAAAAAGGGAACAAAACCTCTCAGGTTGGGAGAGACTTCACTCCTGTTTGCACACTGCTCTGTTCCAATCTACGTAGGCAACACAGGAGGGAAATGGCGTCACACAGCAGGGAAGAGACTCACTCAGCGTCACGCAGAGGGGAAGTGACAGAGCTGGTCCCTCACGCCCGGAGTGAACGGGAGGCATGCCAAAGGCTGAACCCGTCCGGCAGGAAAGCCACGGTGCAGCTGAATAAGACACGGTGAGGACATCCCTCTGGTGACAGATGGCAGCACGGCGCCGCCCTCTCTCCACCCATATCCCCACTTATCACCGCTCCTGTGGTCTTAATACAAACGGTTTGCCCTGCCTCCTCACTAGCCCACATGGGAAGCTTGTCCTGCCTCCTCCCAGTACAGGCCGCCACAGCCTGCCTCACTGAGGGAGCCAGCCAGGCCAGAGCAGATGGGGCCAAAGGCAGCCAGAAAGAGTCAGGATGGCAGGGAGCCTACGCAGAGGAAGGAAGAGGGGTCACGCGAGAGAGAAGCAGGCAAGGCAGCGGAGAGGGGGCAAGGCAATGGCTGTTGCTTTCTCTCAGCTGCGCTCCCTGTTAGTAGGGCCTTAGAGACCGCCCCCCAACGTGGCACTGCAGGTCAGAGCTGGGAGGCGTCCCTTGGGTGGCCATCTTGGAAACCCCACCACTTTCCGACCACGCGTTGAGAAAAAGCTCCGCCCTCGTGCCAGGCCTGAGGGGCTCAGGAGCTAAACTGAGCTGGAGCCACACATCCCGGCAGCGCCAGAGTCCCACGAGGCGCATGGGCGCTGCCCGCCGCCTTTCCCACGTCCTGCTTCCAGAGGCCTTTTGTTTTCCAGCTGAGTGGCTGCACATAAAAGCCAACCCACGCCAGAGGCAACCTCCTCATGGAAACAAAGCAGCAGCCAACCAAGGTGGCTCCTGAGGGTTATTCTAGGCAGCTTTCCACTAAGCTCGCCAGGGAGAGACGTCAAAACACATCAAGACCCTGTGAGAGGGGCCCAGGCGAAGCTGGGAGGAAAGCTACAGAAATACCCAACGGTAGCTGTCAGTCCCTGACCCGGTGGAATGCAAGACCTCGCCCAAGCTGCTGGGAGCCTGGCCAAGGTACAACTCCACCTGCCTCTGCAGCAACACAGGCCAACCGTGTCACACCCCCAGCCATGCAGTGCGCGAGGAGGAATAAAAGGGTGTGCAGAGGGGATTATAGATGGAGCACCACTGATAGCTGGAGTCTCGGCTGCCCCCGAGCCTTCCCCTGTTAACGTCGGTGCCAGTCACTCATGACTTTCTGAAGTTCTCCCTGCTTGGGTGGAGCTTTCTGAAGTTCTCCCTGCTCAGACTTGGCTTCTGCCCCACAGAAAATCTTTTTGACGTGTGCTTGCAAAAATTTCAACAAGAACACTGGAACCACTTCCCAGGGGACGTGGTTACAAGTTCCCTAGTGTAAAAGCCCCCCCAAACAAACATGTCAGGGGGTCAAACAGCCACCCTGCAGTGAGCAGTCTGGCAAGTGTCCTGGCACTACCATTATTATTTTTCCCTGAAGAAAGCTCCCAAATCTACAGAGAAGTTAACTGTAAAGTTTAAAAAAAGTTTTCAAAAGCAGCCTCTAATTTCGGGCATCTCCAGAGGCCCAACTGCCGATACCTGGGGCCTGATTTGCGTTTACACCTGACATTCACACCGTCAGCAAGCGCCATCGACAGCTGCGCCGATGCGCAGAACTTCAGAATCTCTGGCCTTGTCCGTCTCAAAGCTGAGCACCCAAAATGAAAGAGCCCCAAATGAGCAGATCCCCTGAAAAACACGCAGGGTCCATGAAGCACCACGGATTGAGGTAGGAAAGCAACCAGTGTCGGAAATTCAGACATGCCTCTCACACAAATTAAGGCATGACCCCCGGGGGTCACCGCTGCCCCTTAAGGCGCACACAAATCCTGCAGTCCTTACCCAGGCAGCAGAAGTCATCGGAACACACCTATGCACAACTTGACAGCACAGGTGATAAGATGACAACACACGATTGTCACCGGCACCAATTCCCATGCGTCACATCTCCACTTTGCTGGGCCAGTCACGTGTTATTTTGCACTTAAAGTTCCCCCCCCCTTCCCCGCCCCTCTTGGTTTCCTATTTTCTGCAGAAGGCGGCTGCCAGCTCCCACACTGCCATTCACATGAGTAAGAGGAGCAGGCAAGATTAAACAAAAGCCAGTTTTACAAGAGATTCCTTGGCACTGCACGCTCTCCCCGACCTGGTTCGAAAAACAAAATGCAAATCAAAGCTTTACCGCACCTTATGAAAACCCAAACCCAACTTGGATTCAGGAGGAGGATTCCCTGAGCCGTTGCTATACCCAGCTCCAAAAAATTGTTATTTTTTAGTTGTACTGCTTGGGTAAAATTAAGCCCAGGTCCTGCAGCTAGATCCATGCAGACACCTGTGTCTATGCAGACCCTTTGCCTCCCAGCGAGGGTCAGTTTATGGACTCAGGGCCGAAGTCACTGACCATCACAGGTATCCTGGAAGACCAGCCTGGCTGGGCATCCATCCTCAGCCATGTGCGACTCATTTATTTTTGCTTTCATATTTAAAAAGCTTGGTGTCTGCAGTCTCCCACGGCAAGCTGAAAAAGTGTGAGTGTTCTGCCCAAACAGACCCGTCGCGCCCCAGCTTACAGGGCGTGCCGGGTCATTAACTGCTCCTTGTTTGCACTGCAGCGGTGCGCAGAGGTTCCGTCTCTGAGCAAGCCAGGAGCAGCACGAACGCACAGTAACAGACACACGCTCCCTGTGCGGAAAAGCTGACGGTCAGAAGCAACAGGCAGGGTGGGAGCCGGGGAAAGAAAACGCCGCCACCCTGGTTTCACTGAGCCGCGCGAGAGATTTGTAAAGCCATTCAGGCCTCGCGGCACATCACGTGAAGCCAAACGCTAATGACACTTAAGTAGCTTTACAAATCTTGGCCCGAGGCCACGCGGGAGGTGCGTGAGGGAGCTGGAAATTGAAACCAGACCTCCCAAAACGCCACTCCACTCTCTGCACCACAAGGCCAGGCCTCCTCCTAAGCCACGCTGGGGGGAGGGAGGAGAGAGAGAGAGGTGTGTGTGTGTGTGTGACCTCCTAGCAGCAGGCCCTGGAAGCCGGCACTCCAGCATCCGCACAGCCTTCAAGAGAAACAACACAGAACACTTCTGGGGCCTGAACCTGTGCACATTTATGAGCAGGCCCGGATTTTCAGAGGCCTTCAAGCAGTGCTCCACTCTGGGCTGCAACGCCAACCAAGTGAAGCCCCACGGAACCCCTGGGCCACTTAGACTCCTAGGCCAATTTTGAAAACAAGACTTCGGCACTGCAGTACCCAGAATTAAGAATCCGGGCCTAGGCTTAGCGCTGGGAGCAGCCTCCTTAGAAGTCACTGAAGGCGACTCATCGTGATCAGAAGCCCAATTTCTTCCTCCCCTCATCATCATCTTGCAGGCTTTTCTCCCTTTATACCACAGCCTCCAAAATACAAGCCATGCTACTGGGTAAAGCTCTGGATAAAGCCCCCTTTAAAAAGCACCAGCAAATTACAATTCCTCTGAAAACAAGAATTCAAGGAATAAGCAGCTGCTAGACCCAGAGGTTTAAAAAACAGACCGGCTCTGGAAACGGAAAAGGGGGGAGGGAACCCAAGGAGAACAGCCAGCCGAGGACTGCAGGGTAGGGATAAGGGCAGCCAAGTGAGCATCAGGTGTTAATGCTAATCCGAACGGGCTGTGATGCGGAATAAACCAGAAGGCTCAGACATACTTGAATGGAAAGAAATGCTGGGGGGGGCGGGGGGGGGGCGGAATAAGTGCTGCTACCGGATGAAGAGGATGGAGGTAATGATTCAAGGTGGCTAAGAGACCGAACCACCTTCTCAATCTACGCCAAGGAATCAAATGACAGACATCGCTAAGACAAGCAGAGAGTCCTTATAAAAAATATCTCCAATTCCCCAGGCCGTGCTGGAGGTGCCTGCTCGGGTTTCAACTGGGATCTCGCCACCGAGGGAAGTTAACCAGATGAGGGCCACAGATCCTCTTATCTGCTCTCTGGTAAGAGCTAAGAGACATGCACCCTAAGAGAACAAGCAAACAAAGGTGTCGCACCGCGGAGGGTTCTATCTGAGGAGACATGGGGAACCACCAACGGTGGCAGGGTAAAAACAGAAAAAAAAAAACGACTCAGAACTAGGGATGTTAAATAGCAGTTCATAAGTTAATCGAGTAGTCGATAGAATTTCCAACGACTCCTCGATTAGTCGATAAGAGGGTTCGCTGCGGCTCTTAAGCCGGCTCCCACTAGCACCGCCTCCTGCACCCAGGCATCTGACTCTCAGATCTCCCTTAGAGTTTCTGTTGTTCTGATCTCAAAATGCACCCATCCCATGGTGGGGGGCACCCCAGACTTTCATGCTAAGCAGGGCCCAGCAAGACTGGGACGTGTTTAGGAGACCTCCAAGGGACACATGATTTCTGCAGAAAGTGACATCGGCTGTTGAGCGAGGGGCGTGCCTCCTTCTGAGTCATTCCCAGATAAATGCCAGAGCCTGGTTTTAAGGGTTGCTACTTTTCCTGCTGACAGGTTAAAATTTGAGACTCATTAGCTCCAATGTTCTGGCCACGTTCCTCCTCCAGTCATTACATTCACCCTCCCTGAATTCCCTCTGCAATCTCAGAGAGATGCGCCTGTTCTGAACAGCGGGGGCACATTGCTGCACTCCAATGTTAAACTGCTGCCACGCTGCACCCCAGAGGTGGCCGCATGTCAAGGGTGGAGGAAGCAATTCTGTATATCTCATGCCTACCACACAGGAAAGCTGGTGGCTTAATCCTCTGAGCAACATTATGCACCCCAGCCACGGCGGGGAACAGCTGCGGAGGAGCACGACTGACCCCCCCCCCGTGGCTTTGGCCTAGTGTGAAGAGTCTTTCACATACAGAACAGCTGTACTGACCTTATCAGCACCTGGGCTTTCCCAAAGGCGTGTCTGCCTGGAGCAAGCATGCCCTCTTCTGGGCTCTTCGGCGTACAGCTGCTCCCAGAGCAGTTCTTTTCAAAGTACAGCCCCAGCCCCGCTCTGTGCTGCTAAGGAACTCAGCTGGGCAGCAGGAGAGGAGCAGCAGAGGCGGGGCGGGAGCGAAGAGAAAATCAAGACAGATTTTTCCTACACAAACAGCCTTCTACACAAATGGCCTTTTCCCAACAATGATTTTTTTTTGGGGAGTGCTAAATATTGTTGATAAAATTTTTAGGGTTTTTCCTCCCTTCCCCCCCCACCGTACGCCATGGCACCCAACGAACAGGCGGCAGGTTCCAAACAAACTTAAGGAAGTTCGCCGCACCAGGGGTGCGCAACCTTTTTCCCGGTGCGACCCCTGGGGGTGGGAAGCCTTTAAATGCCGCTCCGCTCGCCTGCTGCACCGGGGAAAAAAATGGCGGCTGGCCTGGCACTGCGACCCCCGCAGAAGACAGCCGCAACCCGCAAGAGGGTCGCAACCCACAGGTTGCACACCGCTGTGCCACACAACGCACAGCCCACCCGTGGAACGTGTTCATGGAAGGTAGGTCCGCCAACGGCTCCCAGCCAAGAGGGGCAGGGATGCAACCCCCGGCTCTGACTGCGAGAAGCAGAGACTGGACAACAGGGGCTGGATCCTCGCTAACTGCCCTGTTCTGTTCATTCCCCGGAGGGCACCTGGCACGGGCTACTGTGGGAGCGCAGGACACTGGGCTAGATGGACCGTTGTTCTGACCCACGCGGCCATTCTCATAAAGCATAGGGAAGGGACACAGGCCCTAACCCCAGCTGCAGAAACAGCTAGAGGCCACTCACCCCTCTGCAGTCCCTATGGGGCAGGGCTGGGGCACAGTGCAGGGGGTAGAAGGAGGAGTCCCATGGTTGCCACCCATGCTGAACCTGCCCTGGAGCCCGGGGGTGCAGGCCCCCAGAGGCAGTGCAGGTGTAACTGCCACTGGGTGGATTTGAACCTGGGACCTCTGGAGCTGAGTATAGGAGCCTCTACCCTCCAAGCTAAAAGCCAGCTGGCTCCCAGCCCCTGCTGTAGAGATCTCGGTACCACTTGCATTGCTCAGTACCCACACTAGGCGTGTGGGTTACACATGCAGCTCCCTTCACCAGCACCGCTTCACAGGCTCGCTCTGCTTGGGAGTTACCTTCACCTCCTGGCTCCCGAGCGGGTCCATGAGCTGCTCCTCCAAGGCCCGGAGCGATTCCAGCGCCAGCACCAGAAGGCGCTGCAGGATCTGGGAGGGGCAGAGAGCCAGAGGGTAGGACCAAGGAGTACCCCAGCATCACACACAGCCCCCTGCACTGCAGCGGGGACACCTCGCTAGCTGTGGGGGGGGCCGCACCCAGCGAGACACTCCGGCCTCGGCCAGACAAGAGAGGGGCGGGGGCGGGGAGAAGAGGTTGCAAGCGAGGGGTGGGTAGAGACTGCACAATGCCTGTGCCCAGCAACGAGGTACATCTGGAACAACCCTGACAGAGGAGGGGATGAGTCGGGACCAGTTCAGAGCAGGAGAGCTGAGGGGGAACAGAAGTCACCCCGGGGAGGGGGCTGCCAGCCCCCAAGCACGGCGGGAGGGAGAGGGAACTCCAGCCTGTCTCACCTGCGCAGAAGGCCGCTCTTTGGTCCACACCGAGCTCCGCTTGTCTCTGGGGGTGGCGACGAACATGACGGGGAGGTGAGGCCGGGCAGCCACAAACTCGTTCCTGATCTCGGCGTAATCTGCCTCTGGGGAACGGAGCCAAAGCCAGCGTCAGAAACCCTGCCCCTCACCTCTGCCCAGGCTCAGCACAGCCAGCAGGGGCCCCCCTCTCTGGAACCTCACCCCAGAACCCCGGACTGGCCCGGACCTCCCCGGTTATGGAATCCAGTCCTGTGCTATCTCCGGCAACCCAGACCCACAACCCCCTGCATAAACCTACCAAGCTACATGGTAAGTCCTGGGAGAGTCCAGAACCTCCCTCGGCCAGCATTTCCTCCTTCTCATTTCCAGCAGACATTGACCCTGAGCCAGTCTGTTCCCCTTAGAGCTTGGGCCAACATCACCCTTTAGCTTCCGCAGCTCTTCCTCTGCCCCAAAGCTGGCCCCCTTCCCCGTGTATTTACAGAGAGCAACCGGACCCCAGTGTTCCCCAGATGCTGAGCAATGGGTGGCCACCCAGGAGAGATTCGGGTGCCGCCCAGCTAATTAGAGTGCCCACAGCCAGCAGCCTGTATTTCTTTTGGTGGTGCACATCTGCACATGCCTAAGTGCGCATAAAATTTATTCTGCGCACGGATGGAAAAAAAATAGAGGGAGCCTTGCCAGACCCCTCCAGGCCTTTGTCTTGCTGAGCTAAACGAGCCAAACTCCCCTTGTAAGCCAGGCCCTGGAGCACGGGTGTTCAGAACAGGTCAGCGAACACAAGGCTGAGCTGGGAAGGGTCTGGGATGTGAGCGGCAGCCCTAGCTCTGCATTTTCTGACTCTCGAGTTGGTCGAAGCCAACTCGAAGTGTGGAAGCAGAGCGAGGGGACTGGTAGAATAGGGAGCAGCACATGAAGCCCACAGACCAATCCTGGCCAAGATGCTGCCCCCGGCCTGGCTCCAAGGTCACTCGCCGCCTGCCTGAAGTCCGGGATCTGCACATCATTGCTGCGCACTAGCGCTGGCATCTCCGGTACCGCTGACCCCACCATCGGCGTCTGATTCCCCCATAGCTATCTCTGACGCCAGCTGAAATAGCTTCAGAAAGCTCCGGCTTCCCCTATGCTTACGATGACGAAATCGCTAGCCCCCCAAGACCCGAGTGGAGATGGGCCTAGGAAACTTGCTAAGCAATAAAACGCAAAGAACCTCCCTTGCCTGGCCTGGCCCCCAAACACCTGAGAGATTAAGATGTTCAAGGCTACAAGGGAAAACCAGCCCAGGCCCCCGGCTCTTTGAATGGGAGAGAACATGCTGCTCCGGCTCCCAGCTAACCACTCCGACCAGAAAGCTGTTCCCAGCTGTGCCTTCAGCTCCCACCTTCACACCGGCCCAGATCAGCCACGGCTGAAGAGCAACTTCTCCCAACACAGCTGCTTGGTGGCTGCAGTGACCTCAATCAGGTTCCTAGCAAGGGAGCTGTTCCCACCCTCAAAATGGCACCCCAACCAGCTTCTGAACAGAGCAAGCCCCTGGCCTTTCCCCTCTTCCCACACACATACAGAGAGATTGACTGAAGAGTCTTTGGAGGGGGTATGACTGAGGTAAGGAGACCCTAAGGCAGGGCGGTATGCAGGCTTATAGAATATATATGGAGATATAACTCTCTCATAGAGCTGGAAGGGACCTTGAAAGGTCGAGTCCAGTCCCCTGCCCTCACAGCACCATCCCTGACAGATTTGCCTCAGACCCCTAAACGGCCCCTCAGGATTGAACTCACAACCCTGGCTTTAGCAGGCCAATGCTCAAACCACTGAGCTATTCCCCCCCCCACACGCAGCCCTCAATGCACCTCTCTCCTGACATGGAGAGGCCCCCCCAATGGATAAATCTCCACAGCAGACACAGTGCTATTAGGGCCAACCGCGACAGTCATTTTCCTCTCGCCTGTCCACGAGGAAGCGAGGCCCATCGAGCCTATTCCACGGAGCCTGCCCACCAGCCACAAGAGAGGCAGGCTGGCGGGGTCAGAGAGGGCCCCACGACCTTGTGGTGGAAGGTTCCACAGGCCCCATTACCAACCCACGTCGCCAGTCCCCACACCCAGCACCACCGATCCACAGTACCACGGGCAGGGCCCTCCCTGAGAACAAGGCCGGGCAGGATCTGCCAGCGTCGCTCATCTCCTCACGGCCGCGCCCGAGCGACGGGCAGCCGGAGGACGGGATGCACAGCGCCGTGGGCTGCCCTCGACTCACCTTTGAGGTCGCCGTTCAGGTTAACGATGAGGGGGCTGTTCTTCCAGTCGAAGGCAGTCAGCAGGTGGAGGAAGCGAAGGAAACCCACCTGCGGGGAGCTGCGAGCAAGACAGAAACCACCGTCACAGGGGGAGAGAGAGAGACTGCTCCACCCGCCCAGAGAGGAGCGCCGAGCCCGGCCGCGGTACGTCAGCAAGCCCAGCTCTGCAGAGCCCTACAGGAAACACCAGCAAGGGGAGCTAGGAAGGAGCCTCTTCACGGTCAGAGACCGTGGATTTTTTGGCCTCTCTGGGACCATTAAAGGGTCCGTTCGCTAAGGTCTGGTGGGAGCTTCTCCCCGGTCACGTCCCTGCAGCTCAACAGAAAGGATGGGCCAAAACGTTCTCCTCAGGCCTTCCCGTCTCCTGTGTCTGCCTCACCCACAGCGGGGCAGTTTTGTCTAGTGGTTACAGCAGAAGGGCTGGAGTGAGCCACTCTTGTAGGGGCCAGGAAGTGAAAGGTCTCATCATGGTGGCTCTGGGCCAGCCACCCAGTCAGCTTCGCAGGACTCAACTGGGCCTAACTGCGCATCATTAACAAGCCATTTTAGTGACCGTGAGCCTGACCAGGGCAGGCACCAAGCACACACACCCCCCCTCGCCCCCATGCCTGGAGCAGACACCAAGCCCCGCTGGCCAGCCACCCCCGTGCCCAGGGCAGACACCAAGCCCAGCCCTCAGGTCCTCCACCCAAAGCGGCCAGTGACGCAGCGACCAGCAGCCTCCCCCACACGGGCGGCGAGCCAGGGATCCCTGGCGCTCACCTCGGCGGGGTGAAAGGCGCGGGGTGCAGGAACAGAGAGGCTGCCAGCAGGTCCACGCACTCGTCCGAGAGGCTGTCACTCAGCAGCTGGGCACGGGCCCAGCGCTTGGCTAGCCGGGAGGTGCCGCCGAAGGCCGGGTATTGCTGCTGCAGCCTACAGGGAGAAAAGCAGCAGCCATTATAAGGCAGAGCACCGCCTCAATAGCCCAGCCACCCCCATGGCCTCCGAGCGCACAGCTGTGAATGGATGGGGCCCAGGATTTGCAGGGGTTCCCTGGAGCGGGAAGGGGGAACAGGTCAGTCTCCTGCCCTCCGCAGTCTGGCTCCTGCCAGCCACTTCCCTACCCACAATGCACTCCTCTCCTCCCTCTGCCCTCCTATAGTGCTCTGCCCATCCCTTACAGACGGGAGGAGCTGAAAGGGTTGGTCCTGCTTTGGGCAGGGGGTTGGACTCGATGACTCCTGAGGTCTCTTCCGACCCTGGGATTCTATGATTCTACGACCAGTTCCCTACTGAGACACTGAGCCAGAAAGCCATCAGCAACCAACAGGCTGAATAACCCAAATGCTACCTTTCTAGACACAGCAACACCATATGTAAATGAGAATTAGGTCCATTCTCCATAAGGAATGGCCCTCTAAAAACCAGGACCCTCTGCTTCGGCAGCATCCGCGGTCTGGCGGGACCACACATGCTCCAGGGCCAGAGAGCCCCCGAGGTTGGGAGGCAAAAGGATCTGCAGCCAGGAACCCTGCCGAGGCCAGGAGCCCTAGAGAGGCCTGTGGCCCGGGCGGGACCAGCATCAGCGCAGGGGGTTGGCAGCAGCTGGGGCTGGGAGCCAGGACGGGGGACCAGAATTGACCTCCGCGGGTCCAACCTGCACTAGCTAATGAAGGCTTGTTGGATAGAGTAGAGCTTTGAGATGCAAACTTGCATTGCTAGAGAATTAGCGGTAAACACTAAAAGGTGTTTACTTATATCTTGTTAGAGGTGAACAATGTAACCAGACGGTTCCTGGTTGTTACCATGTTCTATTGCGAGTGGTGAAAGGAATATTAACATTCAACGGGAACTCAGTTGTAATAGTGTGGTTGTCTATGCTTCCCTTTGAAGTCTGTAGCAGTCTGTCTAGAACAGCTTAATAGAAAAATACTTTCCGCTGATGAATGCAACTACAGTAGAGTCCCTATCATCCGACCTAAACGGGACCGACACATGGTCGGATTACTGAATATGTCGGATGATAGGGACTCTACTGTAGAGAGCAACGGGGCATCTGCTGCCGCTCCTGCTGGGGACGAAGGAGCAGCAGCAGCAGCAGCTTCAAGAGAGCAACGGGACAGCTGATGCCGCTCCTGCCGGGGAAGAAGCGGCGCCGGCAGGAGCGGCATCAGCTGTCCCGTTGCTCTCTAGGAGCAGCTGATGCCGCTCCTGCTGGCACCGCTTCGTCCCCAGCAGGAGCGGCAGCAGCTGCTCCAAGAGAGCGACGGGGCAGCTAGCGGGGCTGTTCTCCCAGCCCGCGCTGTATCCGACCCTGCAGTTCCCGGGGACAAAGTCCCTGGGAGCTGCAGGGTCGGATAAAGCGGAGTGTCGGATTACCGGGTGACGGATAATCCGGACTCCACTGTAGTTACCTGGGTATACACAAGAAACAGGAGGTTTTACTTGAAAAGCCACACTGCTTCCCCCAGGGAATGCCTGCGGTCACGGGGCTATCGGTAGCCCGCCAGAGATCTATAAAATATCTCTCTCAGATCTGCTGAAGCTTCAACAAGGGACACTTGAGTCATGCCACTGCAGTCCAGTCTGGATTTCCCTGATAATTCTCATGGAAGAATCGGGACCAACCCGAAACGTGGACTGCACATTTTGAACTATGGCCTGACAAAGCGAGACTGAAAAGCAGGTTTTGCAACTCAGCGGCTCTTCAGCCCTACTCTGACGAGCTACCTAAGAATTCTAGTCGTATCTGTAGCGTATAGTGATCTTTTAACCACAATACACAATCCCTTTTAAAAAAGGAATCTTAGTTAATAACAATTGGCTGTAAGCATCTCTTTGGGTAATAGCTTCAATATTCCCTGACTTGGGAGATAATGTCTCTGATCCCTTAGACCTAGTAGAACTTTATATATGACAAACAAGATTTTCAGTAATTCTCATCGTATTTGACTTGCCTGTTTGGGTGAGAGAGCTGGGTTGCTTTAAGGATGCTGTGTTTTTGGCATCTGGGTAGCCAGAGTAAGGCATTTGCTACTGGCTTGGTGAATCGAATGATTAGAAATAACCATCAGTTCTGGGGAATGTCTGCCCCGTTCTTTGCAGTTCGCCCTAGTTAAGCAAACTCAGCGTGGCTCCTCCAGGCCCCAAGGGTCACACCTACCCACAATGCACTGCTCTCCCCTGTGGGGCACACCCCCTTCCTTACCCGTGCAAAGAGCTGGTCAGATAGGGCAGGTGGAGCGTCTCCAACTCAAGCTGCTGAGACTCCTCTGTGTCCCGGTACTTCAGCATCCCCTCTGGGGTAACCACCTCCTTCAGGATCTGGGGCTCCCTGTGATAGGCCACTTGGAGACGGAACACATAGCCATCCTGAGAGAGAGGGTGGGAGAGTGAGACATGGCGGGGGTTGGGGGCAGGAGCCCAGAGCCCCCATGCAATGTACAAAAGCTGTGCACTGAACTTGACTACAGCCAGAGCCAAGGTGCCATCCCCCTCTAATGCCTGTACCCCAAGGCAAGGATGCAGTGGAGAAAACAGGGGGGAGGGATAGCTCAGTGGTTTGAGCATTGGCCTGCTAAACCCAGGGTTGTGAGTTCAATCCTTGAGGGGGCCATTTAGGGATCTGGAGCAAATCTGTCAGGGATGGTACTTGGTCCTGCCATGAGGGCAGGGGACTGGACTCGATGTCCTTTCCAGTTCTATGAGGGTATATCTACACTTGCACCCCCTTTTGAGTGAGGGATGCAAATGAAGAGATTCGAATCGCAAATGAAGCCGGGATTTAAATATCCCACACTTCATTTGCATATTCGCATTATGGCGCTATTTCGAAATAACAGACGCTGTTAAAATGCAGTTATTTCGAGAGAAAACCCTTCTCTTGAAATAACTGGTAAACCTCATTGTATAAGGAATAAGGGTTATTTCAAGAGAAGGATTTTCTCTCAAAATAACTGCGTCTTAACAGCGCCTGTTATTTCGAAATAGCGCCATAACACAAATATGCAAATGAAGCACGGGATATTTAAATCCCAGCTTCATTTGCAATTTCAAATCTCTTTATTTGCATCCCTCTCTTGAAAGAGGGTGCAAGTGTAGACAGAGCCTGAGAGGTATATCTCCATATATTTAAATTTAAAGTATTTAAATAGTAACTAGAGCAGGGGTGGGCAGTAATTTTCACCAGGGGGTGGCAGCACTCCACAAATTTGGTAAGCAGTCAGGGCCCAGACATTTATTAATGAAATTATGTCACCATCTATTGCAGGGCTGTGCATGATATGGGAGGTGGGCCGGATTTGGCTTGCCTAATAATTTGATCCGGCCCACAAACCGCCCCTGGCTGCTCACGATTTATGTCCTGCTGCCAGTGCCACAGAATTTCCTGGAGGTGGAAAATGTCCAGGAAATCCTGTGGCACCGGCAGCAGGACATAAACAGTGAGCAGCCGGGGCAGTCTGTGGGCCAGGAACAAATGGTTAGGCGGGCCGGCTCTTGCCCAGCCCTGAACCAGAGGTTCTTGGAGATGTGTGGCCCGCCTCCGTTCTCCACGGTGGGCACAAATGTGCTCCATGCACCCAGAGCTGGAGAATTCTGTCAGGGTTTGCACATGCGCCCTGGCTCATCTCTCTCTCCTTGGTTGGGGGCATAAAGGTGGAGTGGGCTGACCACCTCTCCACATCCTCCTCCGCCACCAAACCACAGAAGATCGGAAGCAGAGAGGAAGGAGCAGACCCATTAGGTGGATGGGTGCTCTGGGGCTGGCGCACCCCTGGGGAAAAATGGTGGATGCGGAGTAGGGAAGCAAAATCTCGTTTAGTTAACCAGTTAAACATTATGTTTCACTGGTTAACTGCTTAAATGGGGGGAAGGGTCTTCTCCAGTCTCCCACCCGCTCCCGATTAACCATCGCCAATAAGCTTCGCCCGTTAAAGGTGAGGCTGATCGGTTAACCATTAACAGGCCTTATGCTGGACACACAGTGGCAGCCCCCCATGCCCGCCGATGGGCCCCGCAGATCAGCGCCTTCCTCACACCCCACAGATCCCCCTCCTTCCTCACTTCGCAAGCAGTCCGAAGGCTCTGGAGAGGGAGGAACCGGAAGGAGGAAGGAAGATGTTCTCAGGAGGAGTGTAGGTCACAGCTCTTCCTGGAGCAAGGGGGGGACCCGTCTGCCCAACCCACCAGAACCAGTGGAGACCTTCTGTGCCTCTGCCAGGGAAGACCTGGATGGTACTGCAGGTAACCAGTGCTCTCGGTGATCTCTCTTTGGTAGGTGGCAGCAAATACCAGGGTGTGTGTTTGGGAAGCACCGATGCTGCCGGATCACAATCTGGTGCCGACGGGACTCCAAGACTTGTGGGCTTTCTGCTCACACTCCTAAGACTTAGCAGGTCCTAAGTTTTCTTGGGCTGGGCTTAGGGACTTGCTCGGTGTAGGCAGGGCTGAATCAGACTTTCTGCCTCCAAATCCACTTTGAAGAAGGCTTAGTCTCATGCTTACAAGAATGCTCCCTGCTGCCTGAGAAGACCCCAACGGGGATGGGCACTCCTTGCTGAGTCCGGCTGACATATGAAGGGGCTGCCCCAGACCGGGTCTGATCAGTCCCAAGTCCTGTGCATAGCCCAGCCCCAAAAACAGGTTTTGGGGAGTGCGGCAAGTGGAAGGAGAGTTCCCCAAGCCAGGAGAATGAGGAAACTTCTGACAATGGAGGTTATAATCACGACCAATGTACCCTCTAATCTTTTCTATCCATGTGAGGAATAATTTTTATGTACACCAAGGCACGTGTAGATGTGCATCACCAGTAGAAACAAACCCAGCTGTGGGTGCTTTGCTAATCAGCTGGGTGGCATTGGACTCGCCCAAGCGCTCAGCTTGCAGGGAACACAGATGATGAGCATGCAGCAATGAGAAGGAACTGGAACGGTGGTCGGCCCTCCCCAGCCTTTAGCGCAGTGGTTCTTAAACTGTGTTCCGCAGTACATCGACGTGCCACGGAGAACAGATTTCAAAATGGCCTCCCCTTAAAGGGGCAGGCAACTTTTTTTTTTTTGCTCAATAACTTTCCCCTGACCCTTTTTTTCCCCTCAATAGCTTCCCCCCCGACCCCCACACACTTCTTTCCTCAACAAAAAATATTTGGCGTTCCTCATAAAAAAAAAATTGTTTGGTGTTCCTTGGTCTTAAAAAGTTTAAGAAACAGTGCTTTAGCTCCTTGGATCAGAGGCATAAGGTGAGCCAGAGCGCATGCGCCAGACCAACAGATGCTGCTTCCAGCAGTCTCCAGCTCCAAATGCCCATGGTGCAACATACCTAGGGACCAGCCTTCCAAGGAAAGAGTTGCAAGCCAGCCTCACACCTGGTGGCCCCTGCAACCTGCCAGCCAGAATCTACCCCTTGCCCCCTCCACCCCTTTGGCACAAAAGATTCTTGACTCCTGAAACCAGATCAGAGCAGGATCCCTGGCCCCCCCGGCCCAGATCCCTTGCCCATACCTTGTACACGTCAGTGTGGGTGGCCGCCGGCCGGCAGAGGAGATGGTGCTGCTGACTAAGGATCTCGGCCAGCCGGAGGTGGAAAGCAGCTTTGACGCGTTTGATGGCTTCTTTGTCCTGTGGCCACTGGCCGCTCCCCTCCATGTGGCACACCACTGAGGGGTTAAAGCAGCAACAAGAACACGGTGAGCCCAGGCCAGCAGGGAGAGACCGGGCCAGACACATGGGGATGGGCTGCTCAGTGGCTAGAGCCAGGACTCCCGGGTTTGGTTCCCAGCCCTGACGCAGATGCAGGACTCCACGTGTAACCGCGGGCAAGTCATTTCCCTGCCCTGTGCCTCAGTTTACCTACCTTTCATTGGGGCTATATACGCCGGGCAGGGCTTCTCGGGCAAAGGGAGCAGCGACTCCTTATCCTTGAGCCTCACGTGGTACGAATAATCCGGTTTCATGGGGGTTGGAGGGAAGACCTAGGAGACAGGCAGACTGGCGCTTCACGGGGTGATACTGGGAAAAGCGGGGGGCACACAGCAAGGCGACAGGTCCCTCCCAGGCTCATATCTAGCCAGCGAGAGCACAGCCACGCAAGCAGCCTTGCGCACGACACCAGCACCTCAGCTTGCCCCAGGGCACGGGCGGGACGTTGTCTGGGGAAGCCACCCAGAGACAGGGCAGCAGATGAGAAACCTCTGGCTCTGCTCCTCCGGGGCAGCTCCTGGGATGCTCGGGAGCGAGCATACGTGCAGTGCCCAGTGCAGTGGAGCCCTGTCCCTGACAGGGCTGTGAGAATTGCTGCAGAACAAATTACAGGGCCAGGAGACGATCCCCTCCCACAGGAAAGTCACAGAACAATTCCCGCCGTGGCTAGGGGGCTGGAGCGCCAACCCCTGCGGTGCCACCAGGCAAGGGCTGGCTTGGGGCCTAGTGCTCCCCACGGCCACATGCGAGACCCACGCTGGCCTCCCGAGCCAGCTCTTCCGGGCCCAGGCAGTGCTGTGAAGGCCGGGGGCTCAGCCCCTAGACAGAAGGGGACCAAGCACTGCTTCCTGGCCAGGCTGGGTCTGAAGCAACAGCTGCAGCCTCAGGCCCCTTCCAGTACCTCAGAGCAGCCATTCCCGGCCCCCAGCCTGCCACTGCTGGCTCCAAGCTCCATCACATTTGGCGCCTCGCCACTGGCAGGACATTACCCAGGCCACCCTCCGGGTAGTGGGGGGGGAAGGGCAGAGACATTCCCATTGCTCACGCTCCCCCCTCCCAGACTCATTAGACTCACGTCCGTGTATCTGAGGGCCGGGTGCGTCCCCTGCACAGCCGTCACTGTCAGCGGCAGCCCCTCCAGGTTCCAGAGCTTGCGGCTCAAGTCGTCATAGGAGCGGACAATGCTGACCATGGCCTCCTCCCCAGTCCCTGCAGGCTGAGAGCACCCCAGCGGGTCAGGTGGCAAGGCTCAGGTGCAACTGTCCCCGCCCCCGCCCACCAGGCAGGTATGCCCCATCACGTCTGGGAGGAATACAAGGAGCCGCGCTGCCGCGGGCTGTTCAACAGCTGCCGTGTCCCACCCCAGAAGTGGCTGCTTTTCAGAGGTGGGGGGAGCGCTCCCTAGAAAAGGACTAAAGGCAGCACAAAGATTTCTACTGCAGGCATTCAGGAAGAAGCGGAGGCAAGCAGCAAGGCTGAGAAACCCGCTGCCCCCATAGGAGGAAGCAGCAGTGGAGAGCAAATTAGATACGTTAATGGCAACGCAGCATAGGTGCAAATGAGGGAAAAGCTGCCAGTGGAAGGCACTGGATCCTGGAGAAGGGAGGCAGCGGCCCATCCCGCCGCACTGCTCAGCGGTTGCACTCCGTTCTGGGTACCACGTCTCTGGAGAGAGCCACTAAGAGGGTGCCGCTCAGAGAAAAGAAACATACAATGAGCGGGCTGAAGGTTGGGAGGGAGAAGGGTCCAGCCTGTACAGCTTGGCGAAGCAATAACCAACGGGACAGTTATCTGCAGACTGTGACGCTGAGACGGGAGAGGAAGCAGAGAGGGCGCCTACGTAGCCCAGTGGCGGGACACAGTCAGCACAGAGGAGGGAAGGGTTTCCATCCCTTCCCTAGCACCTAGAACAAAGGGAACGGAGGCAGATTTCAAGAGCAGTGCGGAGGCAAATACACACAGCTGTAGGATGCCTGAGTTTATGGGGGAGCAGCAGTGCCCTCTGCAGGTTTGAGTTGGCAATTGCAGCGCAACGCCTTTAAGAAGAGGACCCAACCCCGGCTAGCAGGTTTCCCCTCTCATTGCCCAATGTTCCCAAAATCCTCTGGGGCTGCTCGCTGGGGACATGCTAACAAGCAAACCAGAGCCACAGCCTCAGAGGGCTTGTCTCCAATGCAGCACTAGTCTCAGAGCTCGAAGGCTGCGGGGCTCTGAAGCGTGGTGGAGACGCTCGGGCCGGAGACCAGGCTCCGAGACCCTCCCCTCTTCGCAGCTCAAGTACCTACAAGGCAACAGTTAGCTCCGTAGCCCGAGCCAGCTGAGGGTCTCTTATCGCAGCGTAGATGTACCCAGGCACTGCCCCAGGCTTGAAGGCCATGCTAAACAGGAACCACAGGCCTAGGTTAAGCAACAGGTCAGACCAGATTATCTTAACTGTACCTTCCAGCCTTATTGGCTAGGAAACCCTGCACCTCAAGACCCTCCCTGCTCTTGTTCCCAGGCTCAGCATGGCTTCCTTCCACTTGGTTCCTAGGGGCAGCACTCGGAGATGAAAGGTACTGGAGCGCCTGTGCACAACCCTCGCAGCTCCTCAACTCCAGGCCCCAGAATGTGAGAGCTATTCTCTACCCTGGCACTAGCCTGGCCTCTGCTACAGATGGAGGACATACAGATCGAGCCACAGAACAGGTCTAGGGGCTTGGCTCCCAGGCTGTGGAGTAGGTCTCTGTCCAGTGCCACCCAATCCAACCAAAGCTGATCCAAGTAGACTCTGGACAAGGCAGAGGAATACACCGTCTGGGTGACAAAGTCAACCCGCTTAATGCCAGTTTCAACCCTCCTCTTCACACAGGACACAGCTTAAGTGGGGGGTAATGTTAGCAGAGCCAGAGAGCCACCCCCAAGGAGAATGAAAAGGACAACACGGAGCCCTCTCAGCGCTATGACTCCTTACACTGAAAAGCACCAAAGCCACTTGGAGACGTTTTCAGGCCGGCAGAGATGACAGCAGGCTAGGGACAGCATCTAAGGAACCCCCTGAATGAGCCCATGGGAGATACGTAAGGCTACGATTTTCTCACAGGGATTTTAATAAGAATCAGGGACACATCACGGGCAACCAACGGAAATTCAGAAACCGACAGCCAGTCCCTCACTCTGACTAAAAATAACTGACAAAATGAAGCCCCTTGGGCAGCCCGAGGCAACTAAAGTTGCAGGACCTTCGCTGGCTGACAGCTCCCACCCCACCACCCGCAGCTGAAGCAGAAAATGTCACAGATTCTGGGACTTCCAGAGACCTCCGTGACATTCTCTTAGCATTAAGGTTAACAGCGCCATGCAAATCTGCTTTGGATTATGGAGGTTAGAGATGGGCCCCATTCAAATCATCCCGCAGGGTCACAGCAAGAGTGTTTCCTACGGTGCTTTTATAGGTTTTATGGTGAGCAGTAGGGCCAGGTGAAAGTTTTCCATCTAAATCTATTTTCTAACAGAAAATCTGATTTTTGATTAATGGGTTTTTTTTTGTTTTTTTTTTTTTTTTTTAAGTATCTGCTTTCTATGGAAAATTTTGTATTTTGATAAAAAAAATGCCCCCAACCCAAGTTATTTTGTTTAAAACCTGAACTACTTCTGTTTAGAGCAAGAGAGTTGGGTGCCTCCTGGGAGTTGTAATTTGGTTTCCTCATGTTCCCATTCTCCTCTAGGGGCTGGACTCCCCCCACTGGGCTATACTGCCCCAGGACTCACATGATGAGGGGAGACTGTGGGGCATCGTGGGAAATGTAGTCCCACCACAGACCTAGTCCTACAGAAGAGAATGGGAGTATGAGGAATCCAAACTACAACTCCCCTGAGGCGAAGCAGCAGCATTTTCCAATTGAAATATTTCTGGTTTTGACTGAAGTATTTCTGCTTTGAATTTTTCACCAAAGACACTTTTCTGTGGAGCACATGGGCTTGCTTGGTGGAGAAGTCACACCAGCCTTCCCTGTGGTAATACATCGGTCCCACCAACCCAGGCCGGTCATGGCTCCAGAAAGAGAAGAGCCCAGTTGCTGGAGCCAAGCAGTGCTAGTCTAGCTGCGATAAATGGACAGGGGCAATTCTGGAGCGAGGATTAACCGGGGCAGTAAAAATCACGGCTGTACTGTTATAAACGTATGCAGTCCTTCACAGAGAAAGAGACTCGCCCCACCTGAAAAAGCTTAATACGTAAGAGACGAGAAACCTAAGCTAGGAAGGCCCCAGGATGGCTACTTTAAAAAGGGAGGGAAAGAAGGGCTCCCGGAGGACAGCATGTATGAAGTGCATTTTAGGGAGGGATCTGAAGGAGAGTGGGGGAGGGGAAAGCCCAAAGAGCACGAGACTTTCCCTAGCACAGGCCGCGTGGTTGGGATGTGCAGAGAACTGGGAGGTGCACGGGGAGCAGGAATAGGCCTATGGAGGGAGGGAGATTACACAGCTCCTGGGAGGAGAAGATGAGGAGTGTGGTTTGGGGAGGGGGCAGAGTCGGAGCCAGCAGGAAGATGGGAGAAATGGGGCTGCATAGCGGGAGGCAACGTTACTAGCAAATCCTGGAGCGAGGGAAGCTGGTTTCAGGAACCAGAGCAAGGCAAGCTAGTCTCAGACCTGCAGGGAAGCGAGGCCAGAAGGGATTCTGAAGGAGAGGAGGCGACCAGAGAGCCCCAGGGCTGGAAAAGCAGGAAAGGAGCCACAGAGCCCAGGAAATTAACCTCGGCACCTGACAAGTAGCAAGGCAGGAGTCTTTGGGGCCCCAGAGCTAAACCCCTCACACCCTGCTCCCTTCCACTAGCCCCAGAAATAAACCACCTGTCCCGGCCTGGGAATTTTAGAGAAGGCCTCACCTCTCGCACAGGTCTGATCACAGATTCCAGCATGGCTCCTGTGTAGCAGATGGAGGATTCAGGAATATCTGCATGGCTAGAAACAAACCAGAGCAAGAAGAGGCATGAGATCCACAGCGGCCCAGCCTCCTGCAGAAACACCCTGATTGCTAGATCCCTGTGAATTCATCGCCCCAGGAAGGTTGGGGATATGAGACGGAAGGGATCTAGCAGGTCACCTCGTCCCTCCCCTGCCCAGGACAGGTGCTACCAGGAACACCCCGGAAGGCGCGTGGGTTGAGAGCTGCTGGAAGAGCACAGCAAGCAGCAGACTTGCCGGGTTCATGGCCAAACTTCCCGGCCTGTTGGAGGCACCGCAGGCTGCAGCTGCTGGTCTCGGCGGGGTGCAGGGACAAGCAGAGCTACGGGATGTTCAGGGTGGGGGGCTCGTGTTTGGACACGGAGCCCGACTTGCCAGTTGCGGGTATCCAGAGCACTGGGCGGACACACCCTGCATGGATACAGCACCTGCCCTCTTACAGTCTCAGAGACCTCTACGCAGGGGACTGTACCCCCTTTTAGAGATATGGAAACTGAGGCACAGATGGGGCAAGGCGACTCCCCCACCCACCCCACAACGTCACAGAGAGCTAGGGACAGAACCCAGGAGTCCCTAGACCCAACAGCCCCAGCTGCATCGCCAGGGTGACAGCAGCTCATGGCCATCAGCATCGAGCCACAACCTCACCCCGTTACCCCTGGACTGAGCCTGCTAACTCGCGTCCAATGCCAGCGCAGGCCTCGGCATGACCTGGGCACAGCCCTGGTACAGCCCCGCGGCACACACCCGGGGCCCCCAGTGGCTAGGCCGCTGCGTATGGCTCCTGGGGAGACCAGGCAGCCCGGCACCACCACCCCCTACTCACAGCCACAGCAGATGCTTGACAATCTGCGCGGGGATGAGGCGCTTCTGGCCCGCAGTGTCCGCGTCCCACACCGCCGCCTCGCAGATAGCGCCGTCCTGGAACCGCCTCAGCTCCGACTTCTCCCCCCAGAACCTCCGGAACTCGGCCGCCTGCGGAGAGCCCAGTGCGCGGCTCAGGGGAGCGGGCCGCGGGTTCGAACGAAGCGCACGGCGGCGTGACCGCTGGCTGTTACCCTCCCCCCCCCCCTTAGGGGGCCTCAGGCCCGTGCCCCCAGATGGGCATTCAAGCACCACCCCTCTCACTGGCTGCCAGCCCCGTTAGCAAGGCCACAGAGATGGAGCTCCCCTGGTCCACGGAGGCGAGGCCCCGCACACTGGCAGGGCGGGGCGTGGGACACTCAGCCTGGGCCACAGCAGGTCTGAGCGGGGCAGACGTGGGGCTTGGAAGGCAGAAAGAGCCTGCCCCTTGAGAGCAACCACAACGCCCAGATCTGGTCCAGTGTTGCTCCAGGTTCCCGAGTGCCTCGGATCTGGCTAAACCTGATGCAGCAGACACACACCCCTCCCATAAAACTGCACTAGGGCCTGAGGATTTTCCCTGTTATCACATCAGAGTCGGGTCCGAGCCTGATCCCGGGGAGTGGAGGAGACCAGGTGCAGGGTCTCCGTTCGGCTCCATCACTCCTATTCCAGGCTCACCCCTTGGACCACGTTGCCCCCTGTGTATTCCTCCCGAGTGTCCCCTCCTCCAGCAGACACACGGAGCGTATGGCTCCCCACGCCTGTGCTCCGCCTAGCACCGTGCCCCATCTACCCCCAGCCTGCCCTCAGGCCAGGGCGGCGGCGCTCCCAGTTAACACCCACCAAGCCTTCACGCCATCCTCCTTCCGACCCCTCTAACGGGCCGCTGCTGCTCAGCGGCGTGTCGGCAGCCGGCGTGCTGGGGCCATGGCTTATTGCAACGCTGTCATGCTGTGATCACCTGCTCCCCCTCCCGCATTCCCCGCTGCCTGGGAAATCGCAGCGTGAGCTGCTTGTGCAAGGGAACCGGCCTCGTGAGCCCTCTGGGCAGCACCCTGCACAACAGGTCCTCGAGTGAGGCTTCTGGTGACTAAGCAGCGTAAGCACCCCCAGCCCTGGGCAGAACCTGGCCGAGGTTCCTGGAGGCTAGCGCAGCGTGAGCACCGGTCCTCCTCTCCTTCCAGGCAGGAAGCAGCTTCGTCCTCACCTCCGGTCGATCCGCCTCCGGTCCCCTCTCCAAAACGCTAGCGGCAAACTCGGGGGCGAGCAAGAGTCCGAACGAGAGCGGTCCGGCGTCCTTGTGCTTCGGCGGCTCCGCGCTGATGGGCCACTGAGGAAAAATGGGGAACGCAGCATGAACGGAGCCACCTCAGCTAGAGCGGAACCAACGTGGGCACCAGTGCCCCCCAGAAGCCTGTCCTCTGGGGATCCATGCTCCAGGGCTGCCCTGCATGCACAAGCCCTCTCCCATGCAAGAGGCAGCTTCCACTGCAGTGCTGCTGGGCAGGGGACCCGGGGCTCCATACAGCCACCACCCAGGCTCTCTCACTCCCCTCATCAGCAATCCCCACCACGAGAAGGGACCGGGCTGCCTCCCCCACGGCCTCTCTGCTGAGACCACCACGCTGGGAGCTGGAGGGAACCCCACCTGACTCGGCCCGCAAACAGCTCCAGGCTAGGGACGTTAAACTGCAGGTAATCAGCTAACTGAGCCCAAGGAATTTCCATCAACCGTTTAATTAGTCAATAAGGGGGAGGGGAACTGCAGAGCCGCAGTGGGGTTAGCTCCCAGCCCAGGAGCTAACCCTGCTGTGGTTCTGCCTTTCAAATATATTAAGAGCCGCCAGGCTCCTAAACACATTTAAAATCCAGAGGCGTAGCTGGGAGCCCAGGCGCAAGCCGGGAATCAGCTGATGCCTGGCTCGCACCTGGCTCTTAATACATTTAAAAAGCAGAAGCGCAGGGAGCGGGACCAGGAGGAAGCCGGGAAACAGCTGTCCCAGCTCGCGCATGGTCTCCCGCTACGCCTCTGCCTCTTTTGCGCTGTGGAGACGGTGCTAGGGAGAACCGGCTCCTGCTCCCTACCCCCTTGCTGCCTCTCTCTGATAGAGGCAGCAGGGGGTGGGGAAAGCAACTAGACGAGTGACTGGTTGACTAGTCGCTTACATCCCTACTACAGGCAGTTAGGAGTTGTGACTCTGGGCTGGATCTGAACCAGCGAAAGCACCATCGGCTGCACCCCACCCCCTGAGTTTGCTAGCATCCCCATTCCCACCCCCACCCGCCCACCATTGTTCCCTGTAAGCCGAGCGATTGGGCAGCCGCCTAGGAGAGATTCAAATGCTGCCCAGCAGACTGGCAGAGCGCCCATAGCCAGGAGCATGTATTTCTACTGGTGGTGCACACCTGCACAGACCTCAGTGCACACAACAACATTTATTCTGCATGTGGATGGATAAAATTAGAGGGAACATTGTCCCCCTGTCCCCCCCCCTCCCGAAGAGTATAGACAAGGATTCTCTCTTCCCACCTTTCTCAGGCAGCCCAGCAATGGAAGAAGACAGGATGCTGAGGGAGAGTCAGCAAGAGAGGGGGCTTCCCTAACAGGGATGCTGAGGAGCAGCTGATGCATTACACAGGCAGCTCGGGGGGGGGAGGTGTTACCTGTGGTGCCTGGGGCAGGGAGTGCGTCACCAGCAGCGCCCTCTCGGCCAGCCCTCGCGCCAGCAGCGAGGTGACGAAGGGCAGGGCTGCACCTACATAGTTCCCGCCACGATCCATCAGCTCGTGCAGCAGCTGCATCTTCTTGCAGGCCCCCTGCAGCTTGGAGACGTGCTTCAGGCTGTGGAGAGGGAGGACAAAGCCCCCGTCACCCTGGGTAATGCCCCTCGGCTTCCCCCTCCCAAGCTACTTCGAGGCAGCCATGCCAGCAGGATGCTGCTAAGGAGGGTGCAGGGAGGGTGAAACAGGGCAGGGTTGGGGCCACCGACACAGGAGCCAGAGCAGCCAGCAGCAGTTTGCTGGCAAGCTGAAGGCGGATACAGAGCAGGCCAGCTAAGAGGGGATCCCCAGCTCTCTCACGGTGCGTATTGCAAGTTCCCAGCCCTCGTGGCTCCGGGGAAATCAGGCCTTGAACTGGCCACTTCGGCCAGCCACACCCAACAGCTGGGATGTGCACAGCTGAGCTGCTGAGCCGGCTGCGGGAGCAGAGGGTGATTGCTGAGCTACCCGGGTCGTATCCGAGCTGTGCTTCTGCCAGTATCCCCCACTGAGCCTGGGACAGCCAGCGGCTCTCTGTCTGGTCCCCACCCATCCCTGCGCCACGGCTCACTGGACGCGACTCACTGGAACACGTGGTCGAAGGTTCTGATCAGGGGCTTGGGGGTCATGAGCAGCAGCTGGAATCCATCCACCGTTCTGTCGTCCAGAACGTCCATCGAGTGCTTGGCTTCCAGCTGGACCTGTGGGAGGGGGAGCCATGAACACGGGGCTGGGGGAAGAGTTCTGTCCCCTGGCAGCCTGAGCAGATCCTCCAGCGCCTGAAGACGCCCTGGTCATCTAGGGCACGTCTACACAGCAGGGCTGAAGCCTGAATTAAGCGATGCAACGGCAGCTACGTCCATTGCGTAGCTTAGGTCGAAATAGCGTATTCCAGCTTTTGGCGCTGTCTGCACAGCAGGAAGTCGGAGGTAGAGCACCCTTCCTCCTAACTCCTCGTGAAATGAGAGTTACAGGAGTCGGAGTAAGAAGTTCTCCAGCTTGCCATTATTTCGACATAACGGCTTGTAGTGTAGATGTGGGCTATGTTATTCCGAAATAGTGCTGCTGTGTAGACGTACCCCTACAGTCCAGCTACAACCCACAGCCCACCCCACCGAGGGGGAGGAGGAGGCCTGGCTCCAAGCCCAGCCAATTCTCAGCCTCCCCAGGGCCAGATCTCACTGTTTGGAAGGAGACACCCTAAATCAGAAGACTCCAGGTTGGAGCCAATTCAACTTCCGGGGAGAAGGTAAAAGCACCCGCGCTGAGCACTCCGATCCACCTCGAATGCATCTGACACGGGTCCAGGGCCAAAGCCAGCAGCAGCTAGGCCTGGAGAGCGGGACTTGGATGCCTCTCCCCCATGGCTGGTTATCTCGGGCCCACTGACCTGGGGAGCAGCATCACACGCTGCGCATTGAGGAGCGTGTCTAGAGCGGTGTTTCCCAATTGGTGAAAGCAAGGGTTCCACGAAGAGCAGCACTCCCCCGGCCCCTCTTAAAGAGACAGCGCGAGGGCTTTTTTTTTTTTGATTGAGGAAACACAATGGGGGCCTTTGTTTTTTTAAAGCAACCCTAGGGGTTCCCTGGCCAAATAAAATTGGGAAACACTTGTCTAGAGATGTTCACCAGCACAACGCACTTAAAAACGTACAGAGCGAATTTTAACTAACGGCCCTTTGCCCAAGAAGCCCAAAGCAGCTTACGCAACACTACCAACAAAAAGGGATCGATTTCCCCCACCACTGACATGCAGCCACCTCTGAAGTGAGCACAGCAGCTGTCTGCTTGGCCTGCAGCAACGCAGCATGCCTGGGCATGAAACCTTAAGCATTTAGGGGATTCCAATTAGCAGGGCTCGACAAACAATGTAATCTAGTCGCCCGTGGCAAGTAGATTACACCCCGGAAGAGCCGGCGCAGAGCGATCTGCACATGTGCAGAACCGCGTGGCTGGCGAGCGGGGCTCGCCACCGCACGGAGAGTCCTGCCAATTAGTATAAAATGCAGCCAGGTGTCAACTCAGCAACACAGGTTCTGGTGAGCCCATCACACCCGCCCTGGGCTCCCTACGCTGGCTTCCCCTAGAACGGCTCATTTCGGTCTCTGTCCCCACAGTGCTCCATGGGTCTTTTAGGTCCAGGCCTTCACAGCGCCAGGAGAAAGACGGGAGCTGACAGTACGCTCCTGGGCACAAACGAGATCTCATAGGGAAGGGGAAGCTCATCCATGCAGGAGACAGAACCATCCGAGACCATACGACCAACTGCCCCAGGAGCGAAGGACTCCCTCATGCCTCACCACTTTCCACTCAAGTTCCAGGAGCTGGTCTTTGATCTACATGACAGTAGGAACAGCCACACTGGGACAGACCACTGGTCCGTCTAGCCCACGATCCCGTCTTCCAACTGGTCCAATGCCAGAAACCACAAACAAAGCAGGGCTATTTCGAGTGATCCGTCCCCTGTCGTCCCGTCCCACCATCTGGCAGCTGGGATCCGAGGAGCATTGGGCTGTATCCCTGACCACCTTGACTAATGGCCACTGGCGGACCTACCCTCCGCGAACCGGAATAATGCTGGTTTTAATCTAGTTCTGCTTTTGGCCGTCACAACATCCCTGGCAACCAGTTCCACGGACTGACTGAGCCTTGTGCGGGGGAAACGACGATTGTTTTAAACATTTCACTGGGTGGTCCCTGCTACTCCCCTGCCCCCCATGGAGATGGCATGGGGGGAACCGGCTTTTAAGCTGGCTTCCCACAGCACCGGCTCCTGCTCCCCCTGCCCCCTTTCTACCTCTGATAGAGGCAGCAAGGGGGGGTAGGAAGTGACTATTAAACACTATTAAACACTTAACTGGTTAATTGTTTTCAATTACAGCTTGCTGAGAGCTGCCACAGTTCACTGGCAAGGGCGGGCGGTTAACCAGTTAGCCTCATGCTTACTGATATGCTTTCTGGTTAACTATTTAACATCCCTACTGCACACGCAGGCAGATAACTGGACATGCCACATTCAGTGCATAAGAACAGCCATACCAGGTGAGACCAAACATCTGTCTTCCAACAGTGCCCAATGCCAGGTGCCCGAGAGGAAGTGAACAGAACAGGTAATTATCAAGTGTCCCACCCCGTCATTGCTTCCCAACTTCTGACCAACAGAGGATATAGTCACCATTCCTGTCCATCCTGGCTAATAGCCATTGTTGGACCCGTCCTCCATGAATCTATCTAGCTCTTTTTTGAACCCTGTTAAAGGTCAGTCTTCACCACATCTTCTGGCAAGTAGTTCCACAGGTTGACTGTTCACTGTGTGAAGAAAAACTTCCTCTTCTTTGTTTTAATTTCATGTGGTGACCCCTAGTTCTTATGTTATGGGAACAAGTAAATAACTTTTCCTTATTCACTTTCTCCACACCACTCATGATTTTATATACCTCTATCATATTCCCCCCTTAAGTCTCTTCTTTTCTAAACTGAAAAGTCCCAGTCTTTTCAGTCTCTCCCCCACGTCTTGGTTGCCCTTTTCTGAACTTTTTCCAATGCTAAGATCTCTTTTTTGCAACAGACTAGATCTACTGCTGCACGTCTATCACATTTTCACAGGCTGCTAGACTCAGAGCACAGCCCACACTACCGTTTTTAATCGAGCACGCACACGGCAAGCGAGCACCCGACAAACTACCCCAGGGTCACAGTCATTCTTCCGTCACCTGAAGAGCTCTCTCGCAAAGCTCCTGTCTACTAGCTTCTCTGGTTGCTTTGGTGTTCCTTGACGAGGTGGGCTTGAGAGTCAAAGGACAGCAGGGAAGAGCCTAATTTGTTAACACTCAGCCTCACCAGCCACGTGGCTCAGCACACACAGCAAGAGACACGTTTACCGCCACCCACTCCCCTACCAAAACACGACACTCCACTCTTCCTCCCTCTGGGGAGAGGCCAGGAGACCAACCCACACACAAGATGCTAGTCGCGCTGCTTCGTGCGCCACTGGAAGGCTCTCAGATGCTACCGTGAAGAGCGGGACACAAAAACCAGAATGGAATAGGACAGAAGACAATGGTTTAGGAGAGAAACGGCATCCCCAGAGGGATAAGGCAGGGGATGTTCATACTCAAATCTCAGCTCCTGTGCGTGCAAAGTGCCCAAGATCTCCAGTGAGCACAAGCAGGCAGAGAGCCTGGGTCTAGGTTGCATCCAAAGACAGCATGGCTACCACGAGAACCCTGCGGGGACACCAGCTCAGCTCTCACTTGAGAGGAAGAGCGCCGCCTAGAGAATCACATTCCTCCGAGGTCTCCCATCCCAGCATAGACGGGGCCTGACCCTGCTTAGCTTCCAAGGCAGGACATGGCACACGTGGTCAATGCACTAGCCACATCATCCGCCTCCGCCTTGTCTAGTACAGCCCGGCTGAAAGCGTGCACTCAGGAAGGAGAAGGGGGGCCCACGGGAAGGGGAAACTGGCGGGACAAAGCCACTTGGCAAGGCCAGCCGGCAGAGGGGCGGACGGGAGGAGAGGCGGGGCGCCGTGGCGATGCTCCGGAGCAACGCAGCTGGTACCTGCTTGTACTTGCTTGCGGTCATGTCGGCACAGAGGTTCACCAGACCCGAGGGGTCCACGAAGACCACGTCGAACGCCTGGTGGAAGTCATCCAGGCTGGGCTGGAAGAGAGAGAACGCGACTTAGTCGCCAGGACAGCTCCCCCGCAGAGAGACACTGAGTCTTGGCCCTGCCCCGAGCCCCGTAACAGCCACAACCCAACACGGAGCCCAGCCCACGTGCCGGGCAGGCCGTGACCCCCCCACACACAGCGCAGGGGGTATCTGCATCGCTGGACAGAGAAGACCGAGGCACAGAGGTTAAGAGACTCGTCCAGTCCGACGCTGACTCAACAAGCAAGCCCAGGAGCCCCCCCGTCCTACCCCAGGCTCCCACGCTGCCGGGAGCTGTGCTGGCTGCTTACCAGGGAGCTGCCTGTATCCTTCGCCAGGCTGATCCCCGCTGCACTCAGGTCTGTAGTAGCTGCACACAAAGAAGGGGTCAGTGCTCCGTGCAAGGGTCAGTCAGTCGTCCCGCACCCGGGGACTGGGCTGTAACACACTCTGCTCTCTCCCAGTACAGCCGTTTCGCCCTGGGAGGCAGGCTCCGGGCCGCACGTGGGTGCGTTAGTCTGGGAACTTACGGCCAATCGGACAAACAAGGCTGTTGCGGTTTCCTGTTCTCGCTAGGCGTCAAGAGACAGGGCCTTCCCCGGCTGCACCACAGGTGGGCGGCCACAGAGGATCTGGTTTGTCACGCTCAGGGCTCTTACCCTTCTGCCATGGGGCAGCTGCTCCTACAGGGACTGAGGCATGTCTGTCCCCCAGGCCCTACCATGCCCCCACAAGGCCGGGCAGCGCACCGAGGTTTCGGCCCCAGCCTTGCACCTGGGGGGCTCTCGGCGGGGCTCTGACCCACGCCGACAGTGCTGCCTTCCGGGGACCTCACCCAGGAACTGCAGCACGCTCCTCAGCACCTGGTAGCCGCTCATCCCCTGGCTGATCTTGCGCTTGGCCAGCAGGTAGGCCACCAGCATGGAGGCCAGGAAGCCGCCGAGCGCCCCCAAGCCCTGTGGAGACAAGACGCAGGGCTGAGGCAAGCTCCAGGCATCGGCAGCTCCCGAGAGCCCGGGAACGCAGACTGGCTTGCTGCAGCACCAAGCTCCACTGAGCGACGCCGCCAGCGTCGGCCGCCTGGCCTCTGGGCCCGCGCCGGGGATCCGATTGCCTTTCCTCTCCCGGGGCTCCCGAGTCCCTTCCCCGGGGAGCCAGCACAGCCACCAAGGGAGTGTGGCAGGGCCGGGTTCTGACGCCAACACCGGGGCCCCTTGCTGCCTGCTGCCACCGGGCCGCAATTCCCCCAGCCTGCCCCGGGGCGACACCTGGCAAGGGGTGCAACCAGCCACTTGGACTGGTCTGAATCAAGCATCATGGGATTCTGAGGGACCAGGCAGGACCGGGTAGCTCAGCCACAACGGGGCGAAGACCCTGTGCACCCTTTACCCCGTCTATGGAGCAAGGACCTAGCCTGGGGGGAAGGGAGAGCTATTGGAGTACCGCACCCACCAAAGGCAGAGCAGGCCAGGGACAACGCGCCCCCACTTTCTTCCCCATCCCTCAGGTGGGAATGGAAGGAGCCAGGCCCCACGCCTGCACTAGGGGCAAGGGTCAGAGCCCAGCAGGCCACCCCCCCGCCAGCCAGGCTACCTTGTCGAGTGCCCGCTGGTGTAGCCATATTTTGAGGAGGGCGACGCCGTCCTGCATGCCTGGGAAATCGGCGCTGGCACCGGCCAAGAAGAGCAGGCTGGACTCCAGCACCGTGTCACAGAGGATGGAGTTGTTGTACTGGGGGGTGGGGGGCTCGGCAGCTCCTGCGGAGGGAACAAGCCAGCCCGACCCCAGCAGGTGAAACACTGGCACTTGGAACCCCAGGCAGCCCCCACGCCCTTCTCCTCAGAAGCGGCCACAGAACCCGCGGCGCTGCGAGGGGCTGCCGGCAGATTGGGCCCGCCCCTCGGCGCCGGAGCAGGGCAGCGGGGGAAGGCGGCAGACTTTAGCTGCTGCCTTGTAGCCCCCTGCCCTGTCTTCCCAGCTCTGCGGGAGTGGGGGAAAGTCTTGGCCTAACAGCAACATGAGGGCAAACCCTCCGGTGACTCCAGGCCCCTATATGGGGCACGCCAAGCCCACAGGCCAGACAGGATCCAAAGACCCTGCAGGGAGCGTGGAACCCATCGACAGACTCCCCTGTCCCTGCTGCTGCTTCCACCATGACCCCTCCCTGCAGGAAATGCTGCTCCGCTTTCCCCGGGGCTCCCATGCTAGGATCAGCCACGCACCCAGCTCCCCCAGAGCTGTCCGGGCCGGTCAGCCACAACACAGCTGTGCGTGCCCGGGCCCTACCTGCCCGGGGGGAGCCCTGCTCCAGGAACCAGGCCGTCCGGACGTTGTTCTTGCTGGGGTACAGGCGGCTGGGCTTGAAAAAGCCAGGGGCGGGGCAGGCATAGAGCCGGACGGTCACCAGCTTCTCGTCTTTACCTGCCAGCACCAAAGGGGAGCGAGGTTACAGACATGGACACGGGCGGAAATCCGGGGGGAAGGATTAACGCAGGCAGTGGCCACCCCGTTCTCCTCAGAGGCACCAGAGCCCCGCCTTTCCCCGTCATCCTTGGAGTTCCCAGCAGGAGCAGAATGAGCCTGGCTCCAGCTGGCCTGGGCACAGAGAGTGCTGCACAAGCGGCGAGAGAAGGGAGACCACAAGGGTGTGTTTGTGTTGCACACGGTGGCATTTCACTGGGCTCCCTGCTGTTCGCTTACGCAGCCCCGACTCCTACCTCCCGGGATCCAGGATGAAAACAGAAGGCCCATTCCCCTTCCCCGCCCCGGTGCTCTGCCCAGGCACCTGGGCTGGCTACTTCCAGAGTTCTTAGCCCATGGAGCCGCCGGCTCCCGCTCGTGCCTCTGCACTGCCAGTTCCTGTCGATCGCACTGCTCCACGAGAGTCCAAGCGCGGCTCGCAGAGCGACTCCGAGCCACAGAGACTCCGGGCCGGTTTTCTCCCCGGCCCCATGTCCCGGGAGTGGGTCCGCACAGAGGTACCAGTGTCAGACCCCGGGGAGCAGCATGCACACAGGCCTGGCATTGCTTGATGGGACGGCGCCCCCCGCTGGCCAAGCTCTGCAACATTCCTGCCACGGTGAGAGGAGCCCTGGGGATGAGGAGGCCGGAGGAGAGGGAGAGGAGTGGGGAATGACAGACATGGCACCTTGAGGTCGCAGGAGCAGGATTGGCTTGAGGTGGTTGCTATTCATGTACGTGAATCTCACGCTGCCAAAGAGCTTTTCCTTGGAGAGGTGCTGAGCTATGTGGGCCAGGTACAGGGCTCTCTTCCGGTGGTATCGCTGGTTCAGGTGGTCCTTGTCCTGGAGGACTGCCTGAGCAAGAAGGGGAGAGAGGAATTGTCCCTGTAGCTTCCAGTTCAGCCTAACACACCCGTCCCTCTCTCCGCCGGAGACATGCAGCTACTTCTGGGGTGGGAAGGTAACAGCCAGCAAAACAGCGCTGCGGAACGCAGGGCCCTCTGCTCCCGCTCTAACAACGCCAGAAAGCCGCCACCACCCTGGCAAGCGTGAGCAGGCTGCGCGCCTCCAGCAGGGACGAGCGGAGCTGTTCTGCTGAATCACCGACAGCCAGCCCAGGCAGGTCACGCTCGCGGGAAGCCAGGGACATGAAAAGCAGAGTGGTTCTGAGGAGCGCGCCGAAGAACAGGACAGGCAGCCCTGCTGCAAAGCGTTTTTGGGCAATAACCTCCTACAAGCGCAAGCGAATGGTGTGAAAGTTTCACCCGCTCCTCGAGGCAGGCTCAGGGCCAGGCCAAGCTCAAGGAAGCCAGGTGGCATCCAAACTCGGTGGTAGTAAGGCCCAGTCCCCATGCAGGCAGAAGGGGATAGGCTGTTTCTTCAGTTGTGCTGGAAATCACACATCAGGGAGCTTTGATCTGGTGAGATCAGGAGGAGCCAGGACAGTGGATGAGGCCCAACTCCTACAACTACTTCCGGCCCAAAACAAGGCCTGAAACTGACGCATCACGTGACAGGGAATCGGGGACTGCATGCACTGCACAGCTTTGCCCTGTGCCTGCACTCCGTGACAAGCCCTCAGCCGTGGCGCCTTGGAGGTCACAGGCTCAGCTGCGGCACCACACCAGCCTGGCGTGCTCGGACTCACCCGTGGCATCATCACCGCCACGTCCACATTGATCTCCGGCTTGATGCACGTGCCCAGCAGGTAGCTCCCCACCACCTTCACCGCGGCCGGCGGCAGGAAGCGGAACTTGCCCTTCACGCCGAAAGGCACCTGGAGGAACGGGACCTTCACATCCTTGGGCAGCCAGGACTGGTCGGTGAGCTGGGGAAGATGGGGAGGGGTGAAGGACCGCCCGCGCTCCAGCCCGCGGCAATAGCTGAGCTCACCCAGGCACGGGTGCACAGGTCCCCAAAGTATGGGGCACGCCCCTTCCCCAGTGGGTGAGGTGAGGCCTGAGCCAGCCCGCTTGGGGGAGGGAGAGTCACCCACCCCTGCTCCAGTCCCATCCCCAGCTCCTAGTCTTGTGCTGGCCCCATCCCCAGCCTCAGCACGACTCCACTCCCAGCTCCATGACAGCCCCCTGCCTTGGATCTGTCCCCATCCCAGGGCCAAGGCTGGGTGGTTAGGCCAAGAGCAGAGCCACACCTGGCCACGGGCCACAGCAGGCTGCCAGCCCCCTCTGCTCCTGCCCCCAGCCTCGGCCCCGCTCCCCAACTGCGCCATGGCCTGGCTCCTGGCCGGGCACAGACAGGGCGGGGGGCAGTGATCCTCAAAAATTTGGGGACCGCTGTGCTAGCAGGACTCCACTAAGCAAGCTGGGATCCTGCCACGCCCCAAGATACTGCTTAGGACATCAAGGGGGGGAGTGTGGGACCCTGTACCACAAGGCCTTAACTCAGTGGCTGGAAACGGGTCCAGCAGGGATCTCCCCTACCTCCGCTTTTGCCAGCCCTATCTCCTGTAACCTCCATTTACACACCCCAGCCGTGATTTCCATGGACCATTCAGCTACAGGGTGGGGATGGCAGATCTAAGCACCCCCAGCCACACAGCCCGGAGGGGAAGCAGCCGCGCAGGGGCTGGGACGGCTGCACCATTCGGCCAAGTCCTAAGCACGACATGTGAAACGCTAAGGGCAAAGCCAGTGGGAAGTGGCGCTTTCCCACACAGCTCGTTCATAAGCAGACAGCCCCACGGCCGCCCCTGGACGTACATCGGTTTCAGGGGTCTCTGGGACTGCACTCAAGAGGGCGTTGATTTCGTGGAGAAAGGCATCGATCCTCTGCTTCTTCTTCTCCTTCAGCTTCACCTCCTTCAGCAGCTCCTCGATCTGCAGAGAGAAGGAGGCCCCGCAGGGCAGCCTCAGCCACAGAAACCACTGCTGACTTGTCCCCTGCCCTTCGACCAGCATTCCCAGGCTGACCCAGACAGGCGAGACGGGGAACTCCCAACCCCAAGCTCAGCCAGGCCGGGAGGTTCTCCAGCACCCGGATACACGGGTAATAGGAGTGCATGACACCGGACACCAAGCATTTCTCTCCCAGAAGAATCCTCCGCTGGCCCATACTGGTCCCTGTGCTGCTGCTAATTGTACCAGTCAACGTTCCCTCTAATCTTTGCCATCCATGGATCGATTTTTTTTTAAACCATTCATATGTGGAATAATTTTTATGTGCACTGAGGCAAGTGTGAACATGCACCACCAGTAGAAACAAAACCTATCAGTGTGGGCACTCTGCTAACCAGCTGGGCAGCACTGGAATCTCTCCTGAGTAGCTGCACAAGCCTCCCCAATCCCCAGCACTGGGGATGTTAAATTTAGATTAATCAACTAATCGAATAGTCGATGGAATTTTCATTGGCTATTTGGTTAGTCGATAAGGGCGCCTCCACCTCTGAAAGGCAGCAAGACCCCTGCTGCTATATTTCGAAGGTGGCAGCGCTGCGGGGAGCACGGGGCGAGCAGGGGACTCAAGCAGTCCTCCGTTGGCCCTGTGCTCCCTGCGCGCTTCCTTTCTGAAACGTACAAGAGCCTGCAGGGTTCTTGTACATTTCAAAAGCAGGGAGCACAGGGCCAGCGGGGGACTGCTTGAGGTCCCTACTCGCCCCGTGCTCCCCGCAGCGCGTCTGCTTTTGAAATGTAGCAAGAGCCCCGCTCTCACTACATTTCAAAGGCGGAAGTGCTGCCAGTTCCCCTGTGCCCCTGCCCCTATGGAGACGGTGCTGGGGGGAATTGGCTTTTAAGCCGGCTCCCCCCAGCACCTGCTCCTGCTTTGCTGCCTCTCTCTCTAGTCAGATAGTTGACTAGTCATTTAATCTCTACCCAGCACACACTCCCGGCTGGAAAGAACAAGGCTACCAGGTCAAATGCAGCACAAGCTGCATCCTATTTGACTCCCTGGTTTCTCCTGACCTGAAGGCGGAGAAGGCTAGAATGGAAGAGGTTCTCTGTCTCCTTCAGCTGGTTCAGTTCCTCACTGGTGGGCGGCTTGTACAGATCAGCCCGGCTGAGCTTCACCGGCTTCACAACACCCTCCGGGGCTGATGCCCTTTTCCTTCCCAGGGGTTTGTCTTTCTTGGAGACACCCTGATTTTCCTCCTCTGCCTCCACATCTTCCTCCACATCGTCAAATGCCTGCAATGATGAAAACAAGGCCATTAGAAGCCATGCAGGCCTGATCATAAATGCCACTGGGAGAAAGCACGAGTCACCAAAGCAGAGCCAGTAAGAAGCCTCAAGGTTGAGTGAATTTCAGCCCAGATTGTAATAGGGATGTTAGAGAGTAGTCGACTACCCGATAAGCATAAGCGTATCAGGCAGTCAAGTGGAGCATCAACTACTCGCTTCCTCCCCCGCCTTGCTGCCTCTATAAGATTAGCCTCTATAAAAGGCAGCAAGGGGAGGGGACAGGAGCCAACTAGGGGAGGCTTCCACCTCGAACAGGGCTGGCCACCACGAACAGGAGCTGTTGGACTCAGCACAAGCCAGGACTGAGCAGTCCCAGCTCACACTGGTCTGGGACACTGCGCCTCTGCATTTTAAATGTAGAAAGAACTCAGGGGCTCTTGCTACATTTAAAATACAGAGCCACAGCACGGGTGGCTCCTGAACCCGGCACGAGCTCGGCAGAGTGATCCTATCGACTAATCGTGCAGTCAATACAAATTGTATCGACTACACAATTAACCAGAGAACCACAATGTAACATCCTTACGTCATAATGGGTAAGTGACCTTAATACCCCAAGCCACCTCCAGGACCGGCACCAACAGACCCCTTATAGTACAGTCGTCTCAACAGACAAGGTGAGGACTAAATGGGCCTGAATACCATTGTCTGCAGCACACAAAAGGGTTGAAGCAGAACCAGCGTGCGGTGAGAAGGCAGGTACTGCCCCAGGTGAAGGCAATTTATATACCCAGACTATCAAACGTCTTTTCCTTCTTACCCAGAGCCTGGCCATCTGAAAAATACTTTACAAACAAAAACTGCCTTGAGAACAGTACATTTAAAGAAGGGGAAACTGAGGCACTACATTTAAAAGCATAGTCACTTCAGTCAGGCTGTCTTCAGTTATAGTACACCTCCGGAATAGAGTTTGCAACTCCGAAACGTTCCTAACCCCAGACAGAACATTATAGGTGTTCTTTCAAAAGTGTGCAGCTGAACATGGACTTAACACAGCTTTGCAACTCTACTCTGCAGAAATAAAATGCTACTTTTAAACATTTTAATAACAACGAAACAAGCACAGAAACAAAACTACCTTCTCAAATTGTTTTTAAAACTTTGCCTTTATGTCTTTAATAGCTTACATTTAACACAGCACTGTGCTTGTTTTTGGGGAGGGAGGGGGCACCGCTGCTGCTGCCTGATTGTGTACATCTGATTTCAGATGAGGGGTACAATTGATGGGCCAGTTCATAACTCTGGTGTTGGAAACTCCGAGGCCCTACTGCACATGTAACTAACTGTGATTGCTGCAAACACACATTTGAGAAACACAGCAAAGAGAGTAACTAGCGGATATTCTTTCTGCATTTGCTAGCTATGCACATTGCCTGCCTGTGTTTGGATACCATAATGCTTGAGCAACTCAGTGTCTATTTCCTCACAACACCCATGCTGCATCCCCACTGTACTGATGGGAAACTGCGGCACAAAGAGATTCAATCACTTGCCCAAAGGGCACACAGCAAGCCAGGGGCAGCACAGAGCTTGTGACTAGCACCCTACCTTGCTGGTTCATCCTCTCTCAGTAAAGTACTTACGGAGGTTTCAGAATGAGAGGTAATTCTACATGGACTAGATGACCTCCCAAGGTCCCTTCCAGCCCTATTTCTTTGTAATAGGCAGGCCCACAACTTAGAGGGGCAATGTGAATTACTACCCATTGCACTCACCAGGATGTACAACACAGAGCAGAAAAGGAGCAATAAGAACTCCAGCGCTGGAAAGAATTTTGCCTGCCAGGCAAATCATTCACTAGCTTCCTTTGTCTAACTGCCAACATAAGAAGCCCCCCCACACACACACACACAGACACGCATATCCGCTAGTACCCAGGGGGTACTGCATCCGCACCACACTGCTGGCACTGAGGCTGGTCCCTGCAAGCTCCTCGGGGCAAGGGGCTGTTCCCGGAGTCCCGGTACAGCTGAGGTGACAGTGCTGCACGGGGCGGTGTAAAACTCCCTGGCCGCACCCCCCCCCGACCTCACCGCCAACCCTAGGCCAGGATCCCACCAAGGGGCTCGGGCAGGATCGGGGCCCCAAGCAGCAGCAGCGCAGGGGGAAGGTTGCGCGAGCGAGGTGCGGGGGGAGCGGTCACTGTTCAGGGTGAAAGGCTGCTGGGGTCGTCCCTTCCCCGGCCGGTTAAAGGCTGCTGGGGGTCGTCCTTCCCCCGGCCGGTTAAAGGCTGCTGGGGCGTCCTTCCCGGCCGGTTAAAGGCTGCTGGGGCGTCCTTCCCCGGCCGGTTAAAGGCTGCTGGGGGCGTCCCCCCGGCCGGTTAAAGGCTGCTGGGGGCGTCCCTTCCCGGCCGGCTAAAGGCTGCTGGGGCGTCCTTCCCCGTCGGGTTAAAGGCTGCTGGGGTCCCGTCCCCGTCGGGTTAAAGGCTGCTGGGGTCCGTCCCCGTCGGGTTAAAGGCTGCTGGGGGTCCCGTCCCCGGAGTCAGTCCCCACATCCAGGCGGCTGGAGAACGAACATTTCACCCCCGTGTCACAAGGCTCCAGCAAATGGCCACGGAGCCTCCCCCAGGCCCAGAGACCCCCCCCAGCCAGGAGGCCGCTGACCCCCCCCGCCGCCCCAGGGCCGCGTCTCCCCGCTGCGGATGGGGCCCCGCTCGGCTCCCCCCACCCAGGCGGGCGGGGCGGGGCAGGGGCAGGGGCAGGGGAGCCGGAGCCCCCTCCCCGGGCAGCGGGGAACGTGCGGCCGCAGCCTCACCGGGTCACCGCCCCCCGCGGCCGCTGGCTGCTTCATCTTCATCCCTGGCGCGGAGAGCGTCCCGCACGTGGAGCTCACCCACCCCTGCTGCCGCCCCCCTCAGCCGCTCCCGATTGGCTCAACGGGCGACTCCTCGCCTCTGATTGGCTGCTTTGGCCACCCGGAACTTTGTTTTCCTCTTGGCCCCGCCCACGGATGCCGGCAGCAGGTTTGCCTGAGAGACAACGGAAGGCCTCTTCCCCCCGCCCCCATTCCGTCATCTGTTTCCGGCAACGTTGCGGGTCGTTTTTCAGCAGGCGCCAGGAGTGAGGGCGCTTTACGGCAGGGGCTGTGCTGAGGGGTTGCTCTGGGCCCCCAGGAAGCCCTGGGCCTAGCTGTGACCCAGCCCAGGCTGAGACAAAACGGGCCTGGGGTTGGGGGGAGACGCCCCAGTGAAGCGCCTCGCCCCTGTGGGCGTGACTGGGCTGAGGTGACAAGTGGGGTGGGGGCAGGGCGCTCTGCTCTTCAGAATTGCCCCCCCCATGTGGCCCCCTCCCCTCATGTGGGCAAGGAAGTGAGGTCTCGCGGCTCCCAGAAGTGACAGCCCGCCCAGCAGTCTGGAAATGCCTGCGCGGCCGCCCTCCCACCTCCGCCTCGCCGCCTGCCAGTGCCCACGCTGGTGGGTCTGGAACCAGAGAACGGCCACCCGTCCCGTCGGGCTGGACGCTGCCCTGCTGGAAGCATCGGCAGCTCTGCGAGGATCCTTTCTCTGATCCATCTCGGCTCCTGCGAGAAGAACCATAGTCCCAGATGCTGTTACCAGTGTGGCCAACTCTCATGATTGGATCATGGTACTTAAGGTTTTTCTTCAAGCCCTTGCTCCTGGAGGAAAGAGCTGCTATGGGGCTCTCTGCTTTTGTTGAAGAAAAGCAAGCAAGCCGGCTCCTCGCTTTCACAGTGGCAGAGAAAAGCCTGAAAATGCAGCTCACGGGATTCGCAATTTTCACCGTTTGTGGTGGTACCAGGAACACATCCATCGCAAATGACAGGGGTTTCCTGTATGCCTTACACTGCAGGAAAAAATAGTCATGGCAATGAGTTTCAGAGCCCTGATCTACTGACTTGGGCTCATGAACTAAAAATAAGAACATAAGACTGTCTATACTGAGTCAGACCAAAGTTCCATCTAGCCCAGTATCCTGTCTTCCAGTAGTGGCTAATGCTAGTTGCCCCAGAAGGAGTGAACAGAACAGATACTCATCAGGTGATCCCTCCCCTATTGTCCATTCCTACTCCTGATAAACAGAGTGGGGACAGCATCCCTGCCCATGTTGGCTAATAGCCATTGATGGACCTATCCTCCACGCATGTACAGTAGACTTCCGATAATCCGGAACCTATGGGACCTAGGTGGTGCCGGATTATCAAATATGCCGAACTATCAGGAGGTACTATAAGCTGGTTATATATATACTGTATACATTATATACTGTATATAAAGTGTTCTTAACCCTTTTATTGTACATACTGTATACAGTATACTGTAATGTTTTAGTTTTTAAGCCTTTTTACCCTTTTGCTCAGTTCAGCTGCTGCTGTTACCTTGTGACTCATTTTTGCCAAAGCTCACTCACTAGGTTCTTGCCATTTTGATGCCGGACTATCAGGAGTGCCGGACTATTGGATGCCGGACTATTGGAGTTTTACTGTATCTAGCTCTTTTGAACCCCGGTAAAGACTTGGCCTTCACAACATCCTGGGACAAAGAGTTCTGTGGATTGGCAGTGTGTTATGTGAAGAAGTACTTCCTTTTGTTTGTTTTAAACCTGCTGTTTATTCAGTAGCCATGTAAATGTTCAGCTTGGGCTCTGAGACCCGCCTGCTTCTGCAAGTTTTCAGAGCCCAAGTAGGAACATCTCCCCTGCTACTTTTAGCCCGAGATCATGAGCCCAAGTCAGTTGACATGGGTTCTGAGAATTGCAGCTGTGGGTTTTTTTGCTGTATAGACATATCCAGAGAGCCACTTGCAAACTGGAAGGGAACCTCCAATTTAGTCCAGATAAGATCCCGCAAACCAGATTTATGAGCCACATAATAGGCCTAAATCATTTTCATGAGGCTTTCAAGAGAAAGGAATGTTTACTACATGGGCTTACAAATGTATTGGACTCCAATTTTCAGAACAGTATAATCTGTTATGTGATATGGGAAGTGTTTGTATTCAGAGGTTAAATAGAGTTCAGGTTTGGTGGTAAACAAAGGCATCTGGTTGGGTTTATCTTGGCCATATATCAGAAACTTGCAAGATTTTCACTATTCTGGGCAACATCTGAACTGGATCCAGGAAACAGGCTTTTTGGGTTTTGCATCCAAGCTGGACTAGAAACTATATGTGACTTCATAGCAGTGGGTTTGATTTGGCAACTCAAATTTTCCAAATGCCTCCCAGAATTCCAAGCATAGAGAGGAAGCATGGCTCAGTTCAAGAACCTAGGAAATCTGGCTTTAATTCTTTGCTTTACTGAAATATTTCTGTAAGACCCTGGGTAAGTTACTTAGGCTATGTCTATACTGCACCTGTTTTGCACAATAAATATGCAAATGAGGCTAAGTGTGGAATATTGCCAAGCCTCATTTGCATAATTAATGAGCACCCGCTTTTTGTGCAAGAGGCTTTTGCGCAAAAAGGAGCCATTTACACGGCTCCTTTTTGCACAAAAACCCCCTCTTGCGCAAGAGCCGTTCTTCCACGTTTTTCCGGAAAAACGGCTCTTGCGCAAGAGGGGGTTTTTGCGCAAAAAGGAACCATCTACAGGGCTCCTTTTTGCACAAAAGCCTCTTGTGCAAAAAGTGGGTGCTCGTTAACTATGCAATTGAGGCTCGGCGATAGTCTATGTTTAGCCTCATTTGCATATTTCTTGTGCAAAACGGGTGCAGTATAGACATAGCGTTAGCCTCTGTAGGCATGTTTATACTGCAATAAAACACTTCTCGCTGTGGCTGGCTGAAGTCAACTCGTTCAGGCTTGCAGGCTCAGGCTGCTGAGCTAAAAATTACGGTGTAGACATTCAGGCTTGGGCCCCAGCTCTGAAACCCTGCGAGGTGGGTAGACCCCCAAACCACTAAGCTGGAATGTTTAGCTCCTCAAGCACAAGTCAGTCAACCTAGGCTCTAAGTCCTGGTCCCACATTTTATTTTATTTTTTGATTGCGATGTAGCACTACCCAGTGTGTTACACTCTGCATCTTCGTTCCCCACCTGTATCATGGGGATACGCTGTCTTTCCTCAGAGGGATGCTGTGAGGACTGATAAATTAACAGTTGTGAAGTATCAGATACTACAATACTGGGACTCAGGTAAGATTTCTGATTTGAGGGGGTTGAGTCTGGGTCATCTTGAATTATGATGGAACTAGAAGTACACAAAGATTAACATTGGGAAAAGAATTGTTTCTACTGCACACAAGGCCTGAATTGCAAAGATACAGTTGTTACACCGTACCCATCACTGCATATTTCATACCGTGTAGCTCAAACTCAGCAGCTGAGTGCACTCAGCAGAATTAGTCTGGCATTTCATGATTAATGTGGGTAGACATCCCGTATCTAACCTGCAGAGAGCACAAAGGAAAGACAGCAGCAACCTGACTTGACTTGGCAAATTCCCAATAGGGCAAGAGCACACAGTACAGTCTGGTCCAGTTTGCCTACAATGGGTTTGTAGCAGAGCCATCCCATCAGTAGGATGAATTGGGTAGCTGCCCCAGGGTCCATGCTCTTGGGGCCCCCACAGAGGCCACCCCAGGGGATTATGGGACCTGGCATGGTGGCAGCAAGGATCACCTCTTCCCTCACCATGCTGGCGGTGGGGGCCAGAGCAACCCAGCAGCCTGCTCTGCTCCACCTCACTGCCCTATCCCAGCCCACTGTGTGCAGCTTCTCAGCAGTGGTGGGAAGCTGAACGCTCCGGCCCCAAGGCATTCCACTTCCCACCTCTGCGGAGAAGCGAGGCGCAGTGCACTGGGAGGACAGCACGGTGGGGCAGAGCAGGTTGCTGGGCCCATCCAGCTCTCCTCGTGCCCAGCCCCTCTAATGCCCTGGGCCACATTGCCTGGAGGAGAGGGTAAGGAAGCAGGGGCAGGGCTTGGGGAAGGGGTGGAGCGGGGGAGGTTTCAGCTTTCTATGCCTCAGTTTCCCCATATATAAAATAATAACACTGACCTCCTTTATTAAGTGCTTCGAGACCTACTGATGGAAAGCATAGCTAAGTATTGTTATTTCTAGGTGTTTGCACAATCTTTAGCACGATGGGGCCTCAGCCTAGGCTCTCATCATAAATACCATAAGAACAGCCATTGTGCTTCAGGTCAGTGGTCTGTCCAGCCCATTATCCCGATTTCTGACAACGGCCAGTCCCACATGAAGGCAAGAACATAACAGGACAATTTCAAGGGAACCATCCCCTGTCCAGTCCCAGCTTCTAGCAGGTGGACTTTTGGGGACACCTGGAGCATGTCGTCGCATCTCAGCCCCATCTAAGCTAAGAGCCATTGATGGACCTATCCTCCATGAACCAATCTAATTCTTTTTAAAATGCAATTATATGTTTGGCTTTCCCAACGTCCCATGGCAACAAATTCTACAGGTGGATTGTGGACTTACGTTGTTAATATCAGTATGGGCCAGGTGTTCTGAGATGATAAAAATTCCATGCAGGCTAATCAGATTTGATTTTTTTCAGGTAGTCTCCTCTCTGAATAGTGAACCAAACCACATCCTCAGGGCCAAACGCCACCCAGACTCCAGGGAGTTTACACTCCAAGTCTTCAAACCAGATGCAAATTCTGGAATGTGAATTCCAGAATTCACGTCCCATGAAGGGGAAAGGAGTCCAGGACAGCTGGCAGTATTTTAAAGAAGCCTTATTGAAGGCACAGAAAGAAACCATCCCGACGCGAAGCAAGAGAGGCAAACATGGTAGGAGACCGGATTGGCTTACAGGGGAAATCCTTGGTGAACTTAAGCACAAAAAGGAAGCTTACAAAAAGTGGAAACTTGGACAAATGACCAGGGAGGGGTTTAAATGTATAGCTCGAGAATGCCGGGGGGTTATCAGGAAGGCGAAAGCGCAAATGGAATTGCGACTGGCTAAGGATGTGAAGGATAACAAGAAAGGTTTCTACAGGCATGTTAACAAGAAGAAGGTGATCAGAGAGGGTTTGCGGCCCCTACTGGATGAAGGAGGTAACCTAGTGACAGATGATGTGGGGAAAGCTGAAGTACTCAATGCTTTCTTTGCCTCTGTATTCACGGACAAGGTCGGCTCCTGGACTTCTGCGCTAAGTGACTCAAGATGGGATGAAGATGGACAGCCCATGGTGGGTAAAGAAGAGGTTAGGAACTATTTAGAAAAGCTAAACGTACACAAATCCATGGGTCCGGACTTAATGCATCCGAGGGTACTGAGGGAGTTGGCAAATGTCATTGAGGAGCCTTTGGCCATTATCTTTGAAAAGTCGTGGAGATCGGGAGAAATCCCGGATGATTGGAAAAAGGCAAATGTAGTGCCCATCTTCAAAAAGGGAAGAAGGGCGATCCAGGGAACTATAGGCGGTCAGTCTTACCTCGGTTCCTGGAAAAATCATGGAAGGGATCCTTAAGGAATCCATTTTGAGGCACTTGGAAGAGAGGAAAGTGATTAGGAATAGTCAGCATGGATTCACAAAGGGCAAGTCGTGCCTGACCAATCTGATCAGCTTCTATGATGAGGTAACTGGCTCTGTGGACATGGGAAAGTCAGTGGATGTGATATACCTTGACTTTAGCAAGGCTTTTGATACGGTCTCCACAATATTCTTGCCAGCAAGTTAAGGGAATGGATTGGATAAATGGACAGTAAGATGCATAGAAAGATGGCTAGAAGGCCGGGCCCAGCGGGTAGTGATCAACGGCTCGATTTCAGGTTGGCGGTCGGTTTCTAGCGGAGTGCCCCAAGGTTCGGTTCTAGGACTGGTTTTGTTCAATATCTTTATTAATGACCTGGATGAGGGGATGGATTGCACCCTCAGCAAGTTTGCGGATGACACTAAGCTAGGGGGAGAGGTAGATACGCTTGAGGGCAGAGATAGGGTCCAGAGTGACTTAGACAAATTGGAGGATTGGGCCAAAAGAAATCTGATGATGTTCAACAAGGACAAGTGCAGAGTCCTGCACTTGGGATGGAAGAATCCCAAGCATAGTTACAAGCTGGGGACCAACCAGTTAAGTAGTAGTTCTGCAGAAAAGGACCTGGGGTTACAGTGGATGAGAAGCTGGATATGAGTCAACAGTGTGCCCTTGTAGCCAAGAAGGCTAATGGCATATTAGGTTGCATTAAGAGGAGCATTGCCAGCAGATCCAGAGATGTCATTATTCCCCTTTATTCGGCTCTGGTGAGGCCACATCTGGAGTATTGTGTCCAGTTCTAGGCCCCCCACTACAAAAAGGATGTGGACACATTAGAGAGGGTCCAGCGGAGGGCAACCAAAATGATTAGGGGGCTGGAGCATATGACTTATGAGGAGAGGCTGAGGAGTTGGGTCTGTTTAGTCTGCAGAAGCGAAGAGTGAGGGGATTTGATAGCAGCCTTCAACTTCCTGAAGGAGGTTCCAAAGAGGATGGAGAGGCTGTTCTCTGTAGTGACAGATGGCAGAACAAGGAGCAATGGTCTCAAGTTGTGGTGGGAGAGGTCCAGGTTGGATATTAGGAAAAACTATTTCACTAGCAGGGTAGTGAAGCACTGGAATGGGTTACCTAGGGAAGTAGTGGAGTGTCCATCCCTGGAGGTGTTTAAGTCTCGGCTTGACCAAGCCCTGGCTGGGTTGATTTAGTTGGGATTGGTCCTGCCTAGAGCAGGGGGTTGGACTTGATGACCTTCTGAGGTCTCTTCCAGCTCTATGGTTCTATGATTCTATGAATCCCTCTATATTGCATTTAAGTTTTATTAAAATCAGATTGTGGAAATATGCATCTCCAATCAAAAAAATATTCAGGCCTATTCACAACCTGTGATAAGGAACCATAAGATGAGACCTAGTTTTCCAGGTAGACTATTATAATTTATTAGGGCTGTCAAGTGATTAAAAAAATTAATTGTGTGATTAATCGCACTTTTAAACACTAATAGAATATTATTTATTTATATATTTTGGATGTTTTCTACATTTTCAAATGTATGTATTTCAGTTAGAACACAGAAGTGTTCAGAAGTGTACAGTGCTCACATTGTTACAAATATTTGCACTGTAAAAACAAAAGAAATAGTATTAAGTGAATTGAAAAATACAAGTACTGCAATACAATCTCTTTATCATAAAATCTGAATTTACAGATGTATAATTATGTACAAAAATAACTGCAGTCAAAAAGTAAAACCTTAGAGCCTAAAGTCCACTCCATCCTACTTCTCATTCAGCCAGTCGCTCAGACAAATACATTTGGTTACTATTGGCAGGAGATAATGCTGCCCTCTTCTTGTTTACAGTGTCACTCACCTGAAAGTGAGAATAGGGGTTTGCATTTACTGTTGTAGCCAGCCTCACAAGATATTTACCAGCCAGCTGCGTTGAAGACTCACATGTCTCTTCATGCTTCAACCACCATTCCAGAGAACATGCTGATGATGGGTTCTGCTCGATAAAGATCCAAAGCAGAGCAGATGACAGACACATGTTCATTTTAATCATCTGAGTCAGATGCTACCAGCAGAAGATTGATTTTTTTGGTGGTTCAAGTTCTGTAGTTTCTGCATGAGAGTGTTGCTCTTTTCAGACTCTCAGATTTTGGACAGAACTTCAGATTCTTAAACTTTACTTTGAGTGCTGTAGTTTTATTTTTAGAAATCTCACATTGGCACCTTCTTTGCATTTTGTTAAATCTTCTATGAAAGTGTTCTTAAAACAAATGTGCTGAGTCATCATCCAAGACTGCTGTAACATGAAATATATGGCAGAATATGGGCAAAACAGAACAGGAGACATACAATTCTCCACCAAGGAGTTCAGTCACAAATTTAATTGACACATTTTTAATGAGCATCATTAGCATAGAAGCATGTCCTTGGAATGGTGGTGAAAGCATGGTTCTCACTTTCTGGTGACATTGTAACTAAGCTGGTAGCAGTATCTCCCGTAAATGTAAACTAACTTGTTTGTCTTAGTGACTGGCTGAACAAGAAGTAGGACTGAGTGGACTTGTAAGCTCCAAAGTTTTACATTTTTTTGTTTTTGAGTGCTGTTATGTAACAATAAAACCAAAAATCTACATTTATAAGTTGTACTTTCACAATTAAAAGACTATTCTACAGTACTTGTAGGAGGTGAATTGAAAATTATTTATTTTGTTTATCATTTTTATAGTGCAAATATATGTAATAAAGTGAGCACTCTATAGATTTTATTTTGTGTTATAATAGAAATCAACATGTTTGAAAATGTAAAAAAATCAAAAATATTTATACATTTCAGTTCTTATTCTATTGTGCAACAGTGCAATTAATCACATTTCATTTTTTTAACTGTGATTTATTTTGAGTTAATAGCATGAGTGAACTGCAATTAATCAATAGTCCTATTATTTATTTGTATTACAGTTATACCTAAAGGCCCCAAATGACACTGTGCTAAGTCAGGCTTGTCCAATGTATGGCACCTAGCCTGCATCACATATTTATGTAGCCTGCATGACACATTCAGATTTTTTTTAAAGTAAGTTTCTAGTCTCATTCATGCAGAGGGAAACTCCTAAATACGAAATGAGTCTGCAGACGGCCTGAAACAGGTTTTCAGGAAGGATTTGGCCCTGCCCTATGGATCATTTTTCTCAATGACCTGGAAGAAAATATAAAGTAATGAAGAAAGTTTGAAGAGGACACAAAAAGGGGTAAATAATGAAGAGGTGAGGTCACCGATACAGAGGAATCTGGATCACTTGGAAAGCTGGGCACAGAGCAAACCATGTATGTTTTAATGCAGCTAAACGTAAATGGAGCATCTCCAGGAACAAAGGACGTAGGCCTTGCTTACAGGATGGGGGCCTCTCTTCTGGGACGCGAGCACTACACAAGATGAAGTTGTATTAGCAGAATTATGATAGAAAAATTACCAGGTGAGGGGGTTTGGCTTGTCAGAGTCAGCCAGTCCACAGCCCTTAGCTTTAGTCCTTGTCTTTGTAAGAGCATTGAAAATGCAAAGCAATATATCCTGATATACACTGGGCCCTAGAGCACTCTGATTTTCCCTAAAGATCTCAGTTCACTGGTAGTGCCTATTACAGCCACATAGCACTGCCTTTTAAGGGGAGGAGAACCCGGGTTACAGGGTCTGCTGAGTTTTGGGAGGACATCATCTCAGTGTAGGGCAGTGGGAGGCTACCGACTCCACCCTGGTCTACAAACTAGCTCAGCCAGGTCATCAGGACAATTGGCAGCTCTTTGAGTGTGACAGGAGCAGGTCTGCAATAATTAACGACTTAACCCAGGGAAGTATGCTTAAATGATTGGGAAGAATGCACCTGTTTAGCCTGCACCAGTGTTTATACGCTGTACATACACTGACCTTTACAAAGAAGCTAATATTACAGCTCTGACTCACCATATTTTGACCAGCATTTTTTTACCACTCCTTGATGCTAGTCTTACATAAATCAATTTCTGACTATTTACATTGACCTTAAAAAGAGATCCTGATAGTTTTAAATCTCATGCCAAGTGTTCATTGCTTCCTAGCAAGATCTGTACGTGAAGTGTTGCCGTGTGCTCTTTAAAAGTTGTTGTGTTTTGTCCCATTTTGGCCTTGGGCAGTGTCACTGCTCTGTGCCTCAGTTTACCCATCTATAAAATGGGAATAAAAATGCACGTGGTGTGAGCATTAACCATGACCAGCTGACAGCGCTAGACTAAGGATGTTAAAATGTGATTAATTGACTAGTTGATGGAATTTCCATCGACTAGTCGATAGGCACTTCCACATTCCTCCTTTGAAATGTACAAGAGCTCCTGTTGGGGCTCTTGTACATTTCAAAGGAGGAATGCGGAACTCCATGTACATCCCGGGGCCAGTGGGAAGTGCCGCGCGGAGCCCGGGGTCAGCTGGGACTCCCCAGCAGATCCCGGGCTCCCCGCAGCATTTCCCTGGAACCCCGGGTCAGCTCCACAGCTGCCCCTTTGAATGGCACACAGACGGCATTTTAAAGGCACAGCAGCCGCACAGCTTATCCGCAGAACAGCTGTGCAGTGGCTGCCCCTTTGAAAAGCCGCCTGGGAATTTCAAAGTGGCAGCGCTGCCACTTTGAAGTACCCCTTCCCACCCCTGCCCTCTTTGCTGCCTCTATTTTATAGAGGCAGCAAAGGGGGGGGGGATATCGACTAGTCGACTAGTCAAAATACTATCCGATAAGCAAATACTTATCGGATAGTCGACTAGTCTTTTACATCCTTACGCTGGACACCATGTATCCCTCTCTATATTAATTGCAAAGTTGCGGTCAGTATCATGTTAGTTAATGCAACTCCTTACGTTCACATTCCAACTTGATGTCATGTTCCAGTGAGGACAGAGACTTGGAGTTATCCATGTTCTCGTTTTTTAACCTCATCAAAGAGACACTAGAGGAAAAGGAAGAGCTGGATTCAAGAAGCCAAAGGTTAGACTCCCTGTTTCCAGGAGCAAAGGTAAAGGATTTCAAAGGCTGGAGTTTGCTCTTATATATTCTTTGTTGTTCGTTCTGTAGAAGGCACCATAGTACTGACTCCATGGGATGTTCGGCAGCATGGCAGAAGTAGGGGATGAAAGCTGATATTAATCATAGTGTTAGAGAGCTCGTCTGTTTGTCTGCTTGATCAAGAACTCTACCTAAACAGTAAGAGCTAGGACTACCAAATTCAGTATACAGCTTCCTCTTATCATAACTTAAGTAATGTAAGGGTTTGAGTTGTGCCAGGACAATGTGATGTGCCTGAAATGGGATTGCTTCTTATAAAACAAACATGATCAAAGGCCTAGAAAACATGACCAATGAGAGAAGACTAAAAAATTGGGCTTGTTTAGTTTAGAAAAGAGAAGACTGAGAGGGGACATGATAGCGGTTTTCAAGTATCTAAAAGGGTGTTATGAGGAGGAGAGAGAAAAATTGTTCTTCTTGGCCTCTGATGATAGGACAAGAAGCAGTGGGCTTAAATTGCAGCAAAGGAGCTTTATGAGCTTCCTAACAGTTGGGGGTGGTTAAACACTGGAATAAGTTGCTTAGGGAGGTTGTGGAATCTCTATCACTGGAGATATTTAAGACCAGTTTGGACAGACATCTATCAAGGATGATCTAAATGATGCTTGGTCCTGCCGTGAGGGCAGGGGACTGGACTTGATGATCTCTCAAGGTCCCTTCCAGTTCTAATATTCTTTGATTCTATGAAAACCAAACAGAAGAGAGAGAGAATCACCAAATCAAGTATAGTCCTCAAAATTGACATAAGTTAGCAAATATTGAAAGAGACTGACCCAAGATGAGCCAGAAAAAAATTGGAGGAATCAATAAACCTTACAGAAAAGAGATAAAATGGAGAAATTTTCAGTAGTGCTTTGTTTTCGCACAACTAAAGGAATGCTTAAGATTTGAAAACTAGAAGACAATGTTATTGGAAACCAAATTGGCTATAGCCCTGTTTTGTTAAAACATAGCGAATGATAAGAGTTTATAGGGATGAAGAAAAAATACACTTGATGGAATTTTGATTTTTAAAATTTACTAACATTAACTTCATACAAATACAATTATTTCAATAATGCAGGTACATTTTCCTTTTGCTTTCCAAAAAAAAATTGAGTTAAGGACCCAAGCAATGCTGGGTAAATCTGCTACCGATCAAACCTCTCTAGTCTGACACCCTGGGACCTGACTGGTTCCGAACCAGATAATTTTGTGGACCACAGGAGGTCAGTATTGTCTAGCAGCTGACAGGCTCTTAATACATGTAAAAGGCAGAGCCGCAGCAGGGTTAACTCCCGGGCCTGGAGCTAACCTCGCTGAAGCTCACCCGCTTATCGACTAGTTGATGGAAAATCCATCAACTGGTCGACTAAACTAAATTTAACATCCCTAGTTTTGGACTAGAAAGGTCAACCTAGGGATGTAAGGTAGTAGTTGAGTCAACTACTTGCTCCTCCCCCCCTTGCTGCCTCTGTGTCAGAGGCAGCAAGGGGGGGTGAAAGCAGTAGCCGGTGCTGGCTTAATAGCTGGCTCTCAGAGGCAGCAGCACGGGGGGAGGACGAGGGAGAGTGCTGCAAAGCAGCCTCTGCTTCTCTGGGACCACCTGCAGGCAGGGGCTGCTGAACCCAGCATGAGCCGGGACTGAGCAAGCCCAGCTCAGTTCTGGCTCACACCGGGTCCAGGACCTACCCCTGTCTGCGCTCCCGGCTCCTACTACATTTAAACTGTAGAGCCACAGCGGAGGTAGCTCCTAGACCCAACGTGAGCTGGGACTGAGCAAGCCTTCCCTTATCGACTAATCATGTTGTCGATAAAAATGTTATCGATGACATGATTAGTGAATTACCCACCTTTTAACATCCTTAGTTCAGCCTGTGAACCCCTTGTAGACCTTGGGGCTGTGTCTACACTGGCCGCGAGTTCTTTCGCAAGTACACTGACGTTCTAATGTAGGAAATCAGTGCTTCTTGCGCAAGAACTCTGATGCTTCCGCTCAGGAATAAGCCCTCTTGCGCAACTGTTCTTGCGCAAGCGGCCAGTGTAGACAGGCAACATGAATTTCTTGCGCAAGAAAGTCCTATGGTTAAAATGGCCATCAGAGTTTTCTTGCGCAAGAGAGCATCTACACAGGCACGGATGGTCTTGCGCAAAAGCACATCTCTTGTGCAAAAGCACATGCCAGTGTAGACGCGCTCTTCTGGAAGAGTTTTTGCACAAGAACTCTGCCGCAAAAGAGTTCTTGCGCGAGATCATGCCAGTGTAGACGTAGCCTGACAGTGTTCATGTGGGCCTGAGAGGCCAATTGTTGTACCTGGCTGCACCTGCAAGGAGAACCAGGTTTAACTAATTAAGAAGCCCAGCTGCATAGGAGCGGGCTGGTTAGTATAAAACCAGGAAGCTGAGAGCAGGAGAGAGCTTGAAGGGCTAGACTTGGGGTGATTTCTGTCTAGGAGAGGCTGAGAATTGAGGTTTGCTACTCCAGGGTGGCTGAACAGAGCTGGAAATACAGGCTGTGAGGGAAAGATTGGCAGGCATATTAGGAAATGAAGGAGAAGAACCCAAGGGTGAGGAATGGCTTTAGAATAGGAAGAAGGGGGAAAGAATAGACAGAGCTGTATCTGAAGAAGAGGGAGGGGGTGGAAAAAAGAGGAAGAACAAGGGTTGACATCTTATAATTATCTAATCGCTGGCTGAAGAGATGAAGATAAGAGGTGTGAGTCCCTTGGAAGCAGCAGACCAGGTTAGGCAAAGTATCAGACCTATGAAGAGCTAAAAGAATGCAGTATGGAAATTTATGAGTAGAATGTGCACAAAAGGGAGAGCCTGAGAAACTTCTTAAAAGTACAGTTTTAGGGGAAATGAAAGTAATTTGCCAGCTGCCTGAATTTATTCTAGAAGCAAGAGGGTTAATGTATACGGTTCCCCAGGCAGGTCTGCAGATGCAATTCGAAGGGAAATAGTGAGGACCATAGAGCTATTTGAGTGATTAATTAGCAGATGGGGAGAATACAAAAAAATCCAAGTAACATTTAGAAGTGCAGTGCTACCCAATAGGGATAACGTAGAGTGTCAGCTCCTTTAGGTTAAACCCAGCCCCTCTGAGATATTATAAAGTCACAGGCTTGGGAGGCACATGGAAGCTGTCTGTAAAGAAAAAAAAATGAGGTGTTGTAAATGTGGAGGGAATGCTCATTTGAGTACTGGGTGGAAGGAGCAAAACCAATGGCTTGTCTCCACTACAGCTAAGATGAATGCTGCAGCGATCAGTCTATGGGGGGAAGGGGTTGGTTTAGCAGGTGAAGTGAAGACCTACTATATCACCCTCTGCTCACTCAGAAATCGACTCTGATACTCTACCAGAACTAGAGGGCTATGTCTACATTGGCATGATCTTGCACAAATACTCTTTAACACAAGAGTTCTTGCGTTAAAGTATTTGCGTAAGAGCGCGTCTACACTGGCATGTGCCTTTGCGCAAGAGATGTGCTTTTGCGCAAGAGCATCTGTGCCAGTGTAGATGCTCTCTTGCGCAAGAAAGCTCCGATGGCCATTTTAGCCATCGGGCTTTCTTGCGCAAGAAATTCATGTTGCCTGTCTACACTGGCCGCTTGCGCAAGAACAGTTGCGCAAGAGGGCTTATTCCTGAGCGGGAGCATCATAGTTCTTGTGCAAGAAGCACTGATTTCACACATTAGAACGTCAGTGTTCTTGCGCAAGAACTCCCCTCCAGTGTAGACAGGCAGCATGTTTTTGCGCAAAAGCGGCCGCTTTGGCGCAAGATCGCTCCAATGTAGACACAGCCAAGGAGTAAAGGGAGTAGACAGGAGAGTTTCTCATGTGGACCCCACAGTAAGTAGATCTAAGCTGTATCAACTTGAGTTACATTGCCAATGCACCTCAAATTGCATAGCTGAGATCAACTTGAACCTGTAGTGTGGACTTGCCCTGTAATGCACCAATTGTGGGAATAAGCACAGTGCAGCATATGCAGTGTCTGTAGGAGTGTAATGAGCTAGAGAGCTACAGAAAATTAAAACTTCCCCTAAAATATCCCATGCAAAAGTTACCAAAGGGTATTCACAGGGGAATGTGGAGCATGCCAGTGGGGGAGAAGAGCTACTGAAACCATGACATGCAGATCACCAGTCCATGACTGAGGTGTCCATAGAGGAGGTTTGGAAACTAACTGATATAAATTAATAAGTCCCCAGAGCCAGGTGGTGTTAACCCAAGAGTTTTGAAGGAACTCAGATACGCAGTTACACAGCTGCTAACTACCAGTGGAAACAGAGATGGGAAGTGATCCACCACAGGTCACAGCAGCACACCGCATCTCCTGAATCCAAGGAGCAGGCCTTACCCACTAAGCCATGCTGCCTCTTTACAGCTCTCCTGGGACTTTCAACTGAGGATCTCCTAGCTATTTACAATGCATGAACTGACTTCACAAATCTCCTTCATGAGTCAGTGTTGCCATGTTATAGGTGGGGAAATTGAGGCACGGAGTGGCGAAGTCAGTGGCAGAGCCAGACATCCTGACTCCCAGCTTATTCTAACCACTAAATCCCTCCCCGGCCAACTGGCCTCATTTTCCCTGAGCTTTGCTTTTCTTCTAGCCTTTGCTCACTTGTTTTTGCTGTTTTTAAAAGCATCCCTCGTTTCATCACCCATTTAAATGCTGACAAGCGCCAACAAGGTTTTGTTCTGTTTCTTTTGACTAAGCAACTGGGCGGCTTGAGAGGGGAAAAGGAGGCACTTCTGCTGTCTCTAGCTGGATTTTCCCCCTTTGACTTTTTCTTTCTTTCTTTCTTTCTTTCTTTCTTTCTCTCTCTCCATTTCCCATTTGGTAGGCTCATGCTGTCCTCAGGCAACACCTTTGCCCTTTTTTCCCTTGTGTTCAGGTTCTCAGCCGCACAGCAGACTGGGATCTGCAGCCTCCCGCTACCGAGGACTGCAGAGGGGAAGAGAAAAGTTTGTGTCTCGCCTTCCCCCCAACCTGTAACGATTATGATGTAGAAAAAAGGCCTGGCACTTAGTTCTGTGTCTCTTACAGTGGACAAGCCCCTTTCTTTTCCCTTGACAGGTCACCTCCACAGGGGAGAGTGGCGGCTGTCCCCTTTTAAGGAAATTAGCCCTTGGACTTTTGGCAAGTGGTCCATAAGCCCCTGGCTCTGTTGGGCGACATTAGGCATTCATCTGCTGTGCTCTCTGCAGTGGTGCGCTTGGCTGGCAACCAGCAGATATACAAACCTAGTAAATAGAGGAGATAAAATGAGGCCATGTGGCAAGGATCGAATAGGATGTGGTTCCCTAGTCTAGCACCTTCCCTACCCAGACCAGAGTCTTGTTTTACTCCCAGAGAGGTGAATCCAGAGGAACGGGGGTACATCTGCAGCCTTCAGTGGAGTTACTCCAGATTTACACCAGCGTAACTGAGATGATCAGACTCTGACCCCGGGCATCCCAAAGCCCTTTACAAACAAGGAGTTAGCTAGCAGCAATGCAGCAGGTATGTTAAGGCAAACGAAGCAGGCGTTTGGTAATCTCTTGCCTACAGCCTTGGACCTGTGAACCTGTTTTGTTCAGAGGGGGGATTTCAGCCGGGGTGCCAATGATTTCAGCAGAAAACTCCAGAGACACTTTTCCAGGGTGGTCGGTGAACTCCGTGGCATCTTGTATTTTCTGTCGTTTGGGCTCACTGTGCGCTTTAGAAAAACCTCTGCAGACCTCAATGTTTCCTCTGCGGCACTTATAAGCTGTGGTTTGCAATTCTCACCTGCACTTCCCAGGCTGAGAGAGGCAGGATGGAGTAGCTGCCAACGTGGTCCATTAATCCTCCAAGTCACTAGCTCTAATGGTTAAGAGGGAAGAAGCCAAAGATAGACACCGCTGCTCTGTCGCCCCTGACAGTATGCCGCTATCAAACATCACATGCAGCGCACCATCCAACCATGCCAAGTCCCACCTGTGCGAATGTACATACGCTTGCACACCGCCCCTTGTGCCCACCCGGGTTGATTTCACTTTCCGTGCTTTTCTGTTGTTCATTGCTGGTGAGAGGTATGTCTCGTGTTACCTTACACCATGCCTTTCAAACACTCAGATGCCCCAAGCTGGCTGACAGTCCCATGATAAGAAGACACCAGTACTTTCCTCCTCCCAATTTTGGAGCCAAAAACAAGCACCAACCGTTGATTAGAAAAAAGGGTTCCTTCAGTGTGTGCAGGCTAAGGCACAAGCATAATGATAATGATGCTAGCAATGCAAACCCCAATGTTATGCTCTTATTGATCAATGCCCTGCTCCCACCCAGTATGTGCAACAGTAGAAACTTCCTCTCTGTCCAGTCGGACCTACATCACAACATGCGGCATGCAGAACCGGGAACAGGAGGCTAACAACAGGCAAGTGTCAAGACTTGGCAGCCTGGGTGGAAACATGAGTAAGGTGCTAATATTACTTCTCCGTTTGTGATGAGATGTAAAACCAAAATCCTGACCACTCATGGGCATCCAAGGGCGTGTGGCACTTTTCCCAACAGGTGTCCCGGCCAAAGTCTAATGGGGATTTGCATTCTGATTCCACCCTGCAGTTTCAATTGGCTATGGCATGGTTTCTCACTTCCTGTCCTAAACTGGCATGCAGTGTTGCTGTTGGTCCTAGCCCAGAAGATACCATTCAGCTCTGGAATAAACAATTCCTCCAAGGGTTGTAAAGGGCTTTGGGATCTTTCAGGATGATCAGTTTTTGTTTGGAAATTATTAATAATTATTAATAATTGCCTTGTATAGAACATAAGAATGGCCAGACTGGGCCAGACAAAAGGTCCATCTAGCCCAGTGTCCTCTCTGTCGACAGTGGCCAATGCCAGATGTCCCAGAGGGAGTGAACAGAACAGATCATCATTACATGATCCCTCTCCTGTCATCCATTTCCAGCCTCTGACAAACAGAGGCTAGGGACATCATTCCTACTCATCCTGGCTAATAAGTATTAATGGACCTAACCCCCATGAATTTATCTAGTTCTTTTTTGAACCTTGTTAAAGTCCTGGTCTTCACAGCATCTTCTGGCAAGGAGTTCCACAGGTTGACTGTACACTGCATGAAGCAAAACTTTCTTTTGTTTGTTTTAAACCTGCTACCTATTAATTTCATTTGGTGATCCCTAGTTCTTATATTATGGGAACAAGTAAATATTTTTTCCTTATTCATTTTTTCCACATCAGTCGTAAATTATAGACCTCTATCCATAGTGCTATACACCTGGGCTACGTCTAGACTGGCATGATTTTCCGGAAATGCTTTTAATGGAAAAGTTTTCCGTTAAAACCATTTTCGGAAAAGAGCGTCTAGATTGGCACGGATGCTTTTCCGCAAAGCACTTTTTGCGGAAAAGCGTCCGTGGCCAATCTAGACGCTTTCACAAAAAGCCCCAATTGCCATTTTCGCGATCGGGCTTTTTATGAAAACAAATCTCAGCTGTCTACACTGGCCCTGTTGCACAAAGTTTTGCGCAAAGGGACTTTTGCCCAAACGGGAGCAGCATAGTATTTCCGCAAAAAGCACTGATTTCTTACAGCAGGAAGTCAGTGCTTTTGCGGAAATTCAAGCGGCCAGTGTAGACAGCTGGCCAGTTTTTCCGGAAAAGCGGGTGATTTTGTGGAAAAACTGGCCAGTCTAGACACAGCCCTGGTCTATGTCTACACTGGCAGCTTATTGCGCAAGAACATCTTGCGCAAGGGTTCTTGTGCAAGAAGTCTTGCGCAAGTAAACGTCCACACTGCCATGTGCAAGCTGTGCTTTTGCGCAAGAGCGCCCATGGCAGTGTGGATGCTCTCTTGAGCAAGAAAGCTCTGATGGCCATTTTAGCCATAGGGCTTTCTTGGGCAAGAAATCCCGCTGAGGGTCCACATTGCCCTCTTGCGCAAGAGCTCCTGTGCAAGAGGGCTTACACCTGTTAAAAAAGAGTGTAGCTCTTGCGCAAGGAGCCGTCTCTTACCATGCCGTACTGTAAATTTCCTTGCGCAAGAGCAGGCGGGCAGTGTAGACGCTCTGCGGATTCTTGCGCAAGAACGGCCATACTTGAGCAATAACCTGCCAATGTAGACATAGCCCTGGACAATAGGATTATTAATAATTCCCAGACACAAACCTGTTCGAGTGGTGAGTATACAGTAGTAGTTTAAGGGTAAAAAGACATTACAAGAATGCAATAATTATTCTCCAAACTTAAGTCTAAATATGTTATATTACATAAATGCACATCTTAAGCACCCAGGTGACTATAACTCTGCCTTGTAGTGACACACCAGAGGGGGGAAATATGTAAAAAACGGATTATTTTTAAAAATCAGTTCTAGCTAATCTGTCACCAAAGGCACTTTAGCGATTTTGGTTGCACTTCAGCAAGGTACTTAAGTGTCTGCCTAACAACAATCGAGAGAGGCCAAAGCTAGACTGGGACATAGGAGATCTGGGTTCAAATCCCAGCTTTGCCACAGACCCTTTGTGACCTTGGGCAAGTCACTTAGCCTCTCTGTGCTCAGTTCCCCGCCTGTACAATGGGGATAATAGTGCTGCCCGAAAGCCCAGGGTGTTGTGAGGACAAGCGTAGTATACATTGGGAGGTGCTAAGGAAATCGGGCCTCAATAAGTACCTGATAGATGGGCATATTCCTATTGAAGTCAATGAGATGACCCAGGTGTCGAGCTGAAAACATGCCCTGCTGAATTGGCTGGAATGGATAACCTGGCCCATTGTGTCTTACAGGTGCTGACAGTGTCTTTTCCTGGGGGTGCTCAACTCTGCCCCAGGCTCTACTCCACTCCTTCCTCCTAGGCTCCATCCCACTTCTTCCTGCCCCTGCTCTGTCCCCTCTCCCACAGCACCCCCTGCACGCTGCTGAAGAGTTGATCGTGGTAAGCAGGAGGCGCTGGGAGAGAGGTGGAGGTGCAGCTGGGAGGGCCCACCAGTGGGCAGGAGGAACTCGTTGGCAGGGCGGCTGGTGAGTGCTGAGAACCCACTATTTTCTCCCCATGGGTGCTCCAGCCCCGGAGCCCACAGAGTCAGCACCTGTAGTGTCTTGTCTTCCCTCTCCATCTCAGCAGCAAGCCCTGGGAAGCATTTCTCTTTTCTGCTGCACCACAGCAATGCTGGCTCACCAAATCTCACACTTATCACAAGTCTCACCAGATTTCCTGCCTTCCTTAAAGCCCCACATCCTGGAGTTCAGTGATTATGAAGCGCTCTGCTTGTTAACAATTTCGAGTAGCCCTCAGAGTTGCAGAGTCCAGCTTGAAAGCACGATCCCTACAGCCTTAAAAATCTGAAGGCAAATACAGAGAATCCCCAAATCTTTTTGTTTTGAACTCTTGTGAATTTTAAGCCAGTCTCATGATTTGTGGGCAGAAGGCATCGATGCAGGATTTTGAAGATTTGGGGTCAGCAATTTTGGAAACGACGTGCAGAGAACAATCTGACCTGAATTAAGTGGAAGTAGGGGAGCTATCGGGGGGCTCCAGGGAATGTTGCAAGTAAGATTTTTTTTCCTTTATTTTTTGGATTTGTTTATGTTGTGATAGGACTTTTCACCTTTTTTCCTGCGTGGTCAGTTTGTTTTTCCTGTTGGTGCTGTGTCAGATAAGAGACCTGCCCCCACCAACAGGGAAGCACAAAACATTTTAAAGCAGTACCATAAAGCTGCCCAAAACATGATCGAGGACTCAGAGGGAGGCATAGGACCTGGACCTACTTTTAATCCATTTCTTGAAATTGTTTGGTTTCTAAGAGGACAGTACCCCTTTAAAAGAATCCTCTGACCTGTTTGGGTGAGGATTCCACCACCCAAATAAAACTCCGCATTCTCTGCAAATCGGACTCTCATTCTGCTTCCCCAAAAAAAATAGGCTTTTTATTGGTAGGTTCAACTCCTACAATCAGATTTTCTTGGAAAGAATCAAGAAAATGCAAATGCTGTGTTTATTTATTCATGCATTAAATCAGCTGCTGCCAAATTGGCCAGCAATATGGGTCCACTTGGTCTCTGACTCACTCGGTTCTCTTTGAGCAAAACCTGAACCATATTTACTTGCTACTGTGCAATGCACAGTGAAGGCCTTTATTTGCTGGCTCTTTGCTCTCTGCCTTGCTGCCCTTTGCTGACACATAATGGAAACAGTCGAGAACGTGTGCTGTGTATGTTTGTTGTGCAACAAGCCATCCTGGCCCCCGAGCCTCCTACTTCCAAATATTAACTGTGCTCTTGGCAGCAGAGAGGATGAGGAAATCTTGACTTTCTGCCACCTGAAAACCAACTCCGGTTGCACAAATGTTCTCTAGCATATTTACATCACTATAGAAACCCAGTGCCCCTTTCATTCCTAAAGTAGAGCATTCCTAAAGTAGTTTGCTAAGGGTGTAGAGGCAGCACCTCTGCAATACAGCCACTTCTGGGGGAAAGAGGGAGCAAACGAGACAAAACCTGACGGAGAAACTTGGGCAAGAGCCCTAAGGGTAACCGCCTGTGCGGGGTGCGGTCACAGAAGACCCTTTGGGGTTGCTTCCCAGTGTGCTCATAAAGTCACCAACACTCACCTTGCTCTCTCTGGGGCTTCTCACCACCCTGTCCTGCTGGGCCAGATCTCCTGGACTCCCCCAGACAAGGCACGGAGCTGAGATCACCCCTCCCCCTCCGAAGAGCAATACAGACACTGAATCCCGTCAGCTCTGAGGAGAATGCAGTTTCAGGCACAGCATCCAGGAAACCAACTCCCCAGATGGGACCAACCCCCCAAATAAATCCGTCCTTCACCGTGTGAGAGTTTCACATGTGGAAAGCACATTCAGGGAAGCCCCCTTTAACAATCAACGGAGGCTACACACTACTTGCTGCCCCAGGTAACAATTATTTATACTGGGCTTGATAGGAAATGAGAGTAATTCTATTAAGTACAAACAGCAGGATTCTAGTGGTTGCAAGTGCAAACGGACAGAGCAAAATAAATCACCCATTTAAAATAAAAGAAAACGAGACTTTTAGAACTGAGTTTCGGTCCATCCTGCACCAGATAGAAGCATCCTCCTGCACGCTCCCCCTCTGTCTTCCTGCATTACCTCAGCTAAGCCACTGACCTTTTTGCCTCAGGTTTCCCCATCTGCCAACAAGGGGACTTGTGAGGATTCATTGCTAAGGGCTGCAATGCAGGTGGAAGATGAGAAGCGCTATAAGTGCTAAGTAGAAAATCACCCATTTATCAGGGTAAGGGTCGGTAGTCATCCCTCCCCATCAGTCTTGTCTGTCTCCACCCACTCCTCCTGCAGGGCTTGTCTTTTCAGCTTCCTGTCCTGCCCCTCTGTTTCTAGGGGGTGGGCATGGCTGGCCTAGCTCAAACCCATCTGCAATCAGTCTCGGTGGGGTGTCAGACCCCTTTGCTACAGTCGGCCTCTCATGGCACTGAGTTACCCCCCCACACACACACAAAGCCCTGAGATGCCCACACCCTGACCCTTGTACCCCCCTACATACCCTGCCCTGATTCCCATGCCCCCCAAATCCTCAGCCTCCTGCCGTAAGCCTCCCCACACGCACAGACACTTCCCTATGGGAATGAAACGACAACAGAAAATCAGAGTGATTGCTTTAATGACGTGTGTTTTACAGTCTCAGTATTTTACATTACAAATCCTCTTCAGTTTCCAGTTGTTACTTCTTGTCAGGTGGAATACATTCAGGGCTGGTCCGATGTATCGCAACCCCCCGTCCTAGTCCCCCCCAAGGGGGGCAGGCTGCCATAAGGCAGTACATGCAAGAAATTTCAGTTACTTTCACCCCCAAGCTGTGCACGGCCCATTAGAGAACAAGCAGAGACGGCCTTTCTCGCCAGAAGACATTGCAGTCCGGGTACAGAGGACAACAGCAACAACCGAGAAAGGAGAAGGGAAGAGGAAGCAGGAGCAATAGGGCAACATGAGGTCACCAGGGCAGCAGCTAGCTCATGTCTCTTGATGGTTAATTCAAGGTCGTTTCTGGAGCAGCGGGCGTGCGTTGCTGTGGCTGGTGGGATTCCCCGGGCTTCACAGCAGCAGTCCTCAGTCTTCACCAGACGGTGACCACATCTTCCAAACAGAACGTTTGTGGACTCCTCTCCCATCTGGCCAGAAAGAGAAGGAGGGGGACTGCGACCTTCTGGCACTGGCATGGTGAGCCCCAGCTGGAGAACCCAGGGGAAACACAAGCAGGTCAAGTTGATCCCTGGCACGGTCCCACTGAGGCCAAAGGATTTTCACCCAGGCTGGAATGGGCCCTTTGTGGAGGCTAGCCCCAGCCGCTGGGAGCTTGTGCTGCAATCGAATGAGCGCAAGACGCTGAAAGGGTGAGGGCAAGTGATGGTAAAGACAGGATGGTGGCCAATCGAAAGGTGGCCGAAGGATTTAGAGAGCCCTGGAAGAGGGGGAGAAGGGAGCTTGATGCTCAGGGAGAGGGAGGCCGTTCCAAAGGGAGGGGGCAGCATCATAAAGGGAAAGAATTAGAGGAGACAAGAGGACTAATAAGCAGAAAGGTGGAGGACCAGGGTGAAGAACTAGAAAGAGGGGCCAAATTCTGCTCATTTACTCTGGTGTAAATCCAGAATGACTTCGCCAGCAATATACATCCACAGAATGAGAGCAGGCGCAGGGCCGAGGCGTAGGCAGGTGGAGCTAGGAGCTAGCCGTGGTGTAATGCAGTGTCTCAACCTTTTCAAATAAAGTACCCTTTAAAAAATTATAAGTACCCCCAGTACCTACAGTTTTCAGACACACATTTTTTTTTCTACTGTTGCAACGCATTTGTTTAAACAACTTAATTGTAGCCGGGCGGGCGATGAAATTGTTGGGTGTAAAAAGTACAAAAATAATAAAGTGCTGTAAAGCTGAACACAAAAATTCAGTTTTCTCCACATTTCAGTTGTGTTGACGTACCCCCAGACGTCTCTCGAGTACCCGTAAGGGTACTCGTACCACTGGTGGAGAAACACTGGTATAATGAAACACAGCCTGAGCGGGTGCCGGGTTTCCAACTGTGTTGCTATGCAAGGGTTCTGTCATGGGCACGGAGCCCGGGGAGGCAGGAGCGGCACTTGACAAATGATGTGAGAAGATAGCGTCAGGCCAAACTAATTCAGCCAGGGTCCCTGAGATAGGAGAATTCAGGGTGAATAAACCTAGTGTGGAGCCTTGATAAAGAAACAGCTGCTTGCTCTCCAAGGGAGAGGCCTTGTATGAAGGCTGAGAGATAAGCAGAGGCCTGAAGAGAACTACTCCAGAATCTCTCCTCATTTTCTTAACCTGGAAAGCAGGCTGAAGATTTCTGAGTGCAAATGAAACAGGCACTGAGCAGCTAAGGCAGCAGGTCCACACCTGTGTGCTAGAGGGCAAGACAGGACCTAGCTCTGCCTTGCTGTTGCTACTGAGATTCCAGTACTACTGATGGTAGGTGCCCTGGGGATGGGGAAAGCACTGCACTGGTAGCAATGGGACTGAGACAGCCAGCGGCCAGGAGCAACCCACTCGGGCTGGTTTCAAGTCCTTACCTGGGAGGTAAAAAGTTCTGTAATCCCTTTCCCTTCCCTGCCCTAGTAAGAATGAAGCCATGTTCTTATTAGCACTTTACATCTCTGTATCACGAAGCATTTTACCGAGGAGGCAAGTTTCATAATCCTCCTTTCACAGGTGGGGGGGGTAAAGTGACTCACCCAAGGCCAAACAGCAGGCCAGTGTCAGAGATTACAATAGAGCCCAGATGCCCAGAATCCCGCTCCTTTCCCTCCCAGTAAGATAGGAGTTTGGAGTAAACAGAAACATTTTCAGTATGATGAACAGGAGCGACTAGAACAATCCCTGTTAATAAATGATAACTCCTAGGCTCACCTGCTTTGCAACCCATTTGGAACGATGCCTCCCAGGGAGAGAATTTCCAAGAGGCCACCTGTTTATAAACACTGCAAATGCGCAGTCCTCAGAGCCTCAGATGAAAGACTGTTCTAATGTGTTTTATTATTCTGATGATGAATAAATAATAGCGTAACAGCAGGGCATTTTCATAACCCTCTTTTATCAGCTGCGGAGCCGCCCCGAGTCCTGCATGAATTTTAATGGAGGAAACGAGGTTTGAAAGAAAAAAATTGTCTCTGCTTATCTTAATTTGAATGGAATTATGTTGCACACAAGGACAAATCAAAGTAGTGAGCAAATATTTGATAAACACCAGGATCTTAGCCATCACCTCCATGGAACCAGTCCAGGAGGGAATGTAGAAGGAGGGGGAGAAGAAAATGTGTGGCTTTTTGCACCTCTATTTAACACTAAAGGGAAATAGGCTACTGATGCATGTAAACACCCAGGTCGGTATGATAGCAAATGGGCAGAGAGCGCCTAGAGAGGATCGATGGGATGAAGTTAAGCACCAACAACATAGGTTAAATATCAGGACAAGCTTCCTGCATGTGAGATTGTGTTCCATTCTCCCGAGGGATGGGCTCACACCGAGCCATTCCAAACTGGCCTGGAAAGGGCTCGCAAGGGGAAAATCCTGCATTGCAAAGAGGCTGGGAGGTCCCTGATCTTTGCTATTTGTAATGTCTATCACTAATAACTGATGAGACAGAAAACAGAGAGCTCAGACCTGATGTAGCTCTGCTCTGCCACAGACTTCCCCTGGGACCTTGGGCAAGTCACTTAAGCCTAGCTCCTCAAAGGTATTTAGGCACTACGTTCCAAAGTTCCCCATCTCTAACCCAGAGATGGTAGCACTTCCCTACCTCCTGGGGATTTTGCACTATGGGAAAGCTCGCTATTCTTTCCAGAGCCACCCAGACTGTATTGCTCCTGGCCCTGCAGAGGACTTGAGTTCCCAGGACTCTCCTTTTAGCATCTTTGACTAGAGTTGCACGGTGGATAAAGAGAAATGAATATTAGAAACAGATGCCGAGAGAGCCTCCAGATGTGTTTGAAGAGAAGCATTTTCAGAGGTTCATATTTTTGTGGCGTTTTGAGCTCTGCTCCTCAGCTCCTTAGCTTCTTCTTTAGAAGGGATAAGAATTACCTTCCCAGAGGCATCTCAGTTACAGGGGTGATCTTTCCGTTCCTGAGGTCAGGGCCTCTCCTTCTCTGCACGCTTGCTCTGAGCGTGTCTTTCCATACCCAAAACCAGCAAACAGCTAATCTGTCAGAACGACCTTTCATTCCGATTGAGTGAGAGAAAGAGCAGAAGTCTGGTCTCAAGCTGGGCTGTGGGGGAGCGAAGCGAGAGTGTGTGTCCACATGTCTGTTCACAATTTGCACTGGATCAGCCTCTGCAGCAGGGGTGGGCAAGAGCCGGCCCATCTGGCCTGTCAAGCCATTTCATCTGGCCCGCAGCCACCTAATCGAGGCCTGGGGTGGGGAGCGCACCAAGTCTCCAGACCCCTGCCGGGAGGGATGGGGGGGCAGTGTCAGAGGGAACTGCCAGCTGTTTGAAATGGTTGGCAGTTCCCTCCAAGCGCCGCTTGCCCTGGCAGGGTGGGGTGGGTGTGAGAGACCTCGCGTGCTCCCCCGCCCCACAGGGGAGGGCACAAAGTCTATTTCCCCGACTGGGGCACACGGTGTCTAGAGGGAACTGCCCCTTCCTTCCAAGGCCCCACCCCTTCTGCCTAAGGCCCCGCCCCTTCCAGGGCTGGCTCGCCGCCACCACCAGAATTGGTGAAGTGGACCCCCTGCAAAAATTATTGCCCACCCCTACCCTTAGACACCTAGGGCCAAGCGGGGAGCATGGTGCTGACTGGCTGTGTATTAGGACACTAGATGGGATGAAGCTAGGGTGTCAAGAGCCTTGAATGTGAAGAAAGTAGCTTAGATTTGAGAAGGATGAATAGAACACAAGAACGGCCAGACGGGGTCAGACCAAAGGTCCATCTAGCCCGGTGTCCTGTCTGCTGACAGTGGCCAATGCCAGGTGCCCCAAAGAGAGTGAACGGAACAAGGAATCATGACGTGATCCCTCTCCTGTCATCCATTCCCAGCCTCTGACAAACAGAGGCTAGGGACACCATCCTACCCATCCTGGCTAATAGCCATTGATGGACCTAACCTCCATGAATGTACATAGTGCTTTTCTGAACCCTGCTAAAGTCCTGGCCTTCACAACCTGCTCTGGATATTGGGAGAAATTTTGCTGTCTAGACACTGGACCCATAAATGTAGTTCTCCCATGGATGGAAGGGGCTTAGTGCTGACCCTGCAGTTTGTTTGGGTTTTTTTCCTATGAAGCAGCTTATGTTTATTGTGGGAAGGGCCAAATTCAACCCTGGCGCAAGTGAGGCCAACTCCCTTGACTCCGTTTTGTCTAAAGTCAGCAATGCTCCTGTTTGAAAAGTGAATAAATACCATTAGCAAGCCAATTCCACTGCTGTGCTATTGGCTGGCGGGGAGCTCTTTCGATTTAGCTTTCAAAGCATTGCTTGGGATCTGAGCTTCTGGAACAGCTAGGCCTAACTGGATACGTTTACAGGCAGTGTCTGGTTACGCGGCCTCTGGAGGCCGGCCCACAGAGTGACAGCAACTGGGGATTGTTTTTTAACTCACATGGCAGAGGCAGTGGTTTCTGAAATCAGAGATCGTAGAGGCTCTGTTCCCACGGATGACCACAGGGTTGGTACATACGCAGCACCTGGTTTCAAGGAACCGAGGCAACTCTTTCAATGCCTTCTGCTTAGCTCCAGTGGTTCTCTTCTTGCTTTTTGCAACAGGCTGCTGCTTTTGTTCCTGGCAGGGGAGATAGAAATATCCCTCTCCCCTCCCCCCCCGCCGAAGTAGCTGTTCCAAATGCTAGTGCTCATGAGCAGCACTGAGCTTCCCGCCTCCCCCTGAAAGTCCTAGGAGCTGAGTCTGGAGGCTTCCCGGGAAATCAAAGAAGAGCAACTCAATCCTTTCCTCATGTCTCATCTCGTCTCCTGCTCCTCTCTCATATCCCCCCTCTGCTGACCCTTCCTCCAGTAGCCAGCACATCCCTTCAATATCCCTGGCCAATCCATTGTGCCTCCGCCCCCACAAAAGTAAGAAATTGAAGATATAATGGAAAGGGAAGCAAACCTAGGCCTGAGAACTGGGATATTCCGTTTCGGAGCCGTCTGCTCACCGTACCTGTGCTGTCATCCGTTTCCCCTCTTCCCTCCTGTACAAGGGTCTCCCACTAGCCGGCACAATCCGTACGGCTGGACAGCTGTCCTCCTCTTGGCACCTCTTTCCTGCAACCATTCCAGCGTCTTCTTGCAGCTTGGCTATCCAGTTGGGACACACGGTCCCCCCTCTTCTGGAGTAAGGCAGGAGTCCCACAAACAAGTCCACTCACATCAAGCCTTTGTTTCAACTCCAGACTTGCTAGTCCTTACTTCCCAGTACGAAGGGTTTCAGTCGTCCATAGCCTTTGTGTCCAGAGGGTGGTGGGAGAAACCAGGCTTTCCCTTTCCTCTGGGTTCCAGTCCTGGGACCAAAACAGCTAAGGCCTGGCTACACAGACCCATTGCTGCCTCCCTGGCCCCTTTCCTAGCTTGCCTTCTCTTAGGGGCCACAGCTTCACTCCAGGGAAGATTGACGCCATCGTGATCATACAATCATAGAACACTAGAACTGGAAGGGACCTCGAGAGGTCATCAAGTCCAGTCCCCTGCCCTCACGGCAGGACCAAGCACCATCTAGATCATCCATGATAGATGTCTATCTAAACTGCTCTTAAATATCTCCAGTGATGGAGATTCCACTACCTCCCTAGGCAATTTATTCCAGTGTTTAACCAGTTAGGAAGTTCCAAAACCTTCTTTGTTGCAATTTAAGCCCACTGCTTCTTGTTCTATCATCAGAGGCCAAGGAGAACAATTTTTCTCCCTCCTCCTTATAACACCCTTTTAGATACCTGAAAACCACTCGATTGATCTTCCAGAGTTTGATTTAGTGGGTCTAGTTAGGATCCTAAGACTGGGGACAATGAGGAAACTCAAAACAAGGTACGTCGGATCCAGCTACATAATTAATGCAGCTGGAGTTGCATATCTTGATTCGACCTTCCCTTTTAGTGTAGATCTGGCCTGGCTTTTCCTGCAGCCTCTTCCCTGGGCTCCCACTGTATCGGTAGAGCCCTGCAAACCCACAGACACGGATAGGGATAGCCACAGCTCATTTTTTGCAGATTCAGATGCAGATGTGGATACCAATGTTGTACCTGCACAGGGCTCTATGTATCAGCCCCCTCTGCAAGTTTCTTCCACAGACTCACTGCAGAGCTTCATTTCTTCTCCTGCTGGTTCTGCTGAGGGGGCATTTTCTCCACTCCTCAGACTGGGCAGTCTCTGGCCCAGATTTCCTGCTCCTGGAGGTCCCTTGGCCAGCACAGAGAACCCTAAGCAAACTCACTTCCTCCAGCTTTCCCTCCCCACATCTTCATACGCCCTGTTGTGGGCCCCTCTAGCTGCAAGGACCCTCTGTCTACCAGCTCCGTGAGCTCCCTGGTTCTAACCAGGCTTTGATCTCTGAGCTAGAGCCAGCAAATCTGCTCCGCTTCCCAGTCAGGCCTCACCTGAACCCTTTTAATTCCTCCTGCCAGACTTGACACCATGCACAGGTGTGATGGATAAGAGGAGGGCTGTCCTTTTCTGGGCATCCCAGTATTCGGTGACTAGAGGGTTAAACTCAGGTAGCTAGGCGTGTTGGTAGGGAACCAATGGGAAAAGGTGTTGAGATTTTAATTGAAAGGGACCCTGCTTGTTTTTTCCCTCCTTTGCATGAGTTTAAGCTAGGAGCTGTGGGAACAAGAGGAATTGAACCAGGAAGGACTACCATGCCTGCAAAGAATACTGGGCATGTGTGGCGGGCTCCCCAGTCCCGCCCTCTTCTCCCCACGGTCTGGTCCCTTTCAATGCAGGCCCAGAGGCCTAGTCCTTTCAAACACCGGCCCGGAGGCCTGGTCCAAGGTCAAGGTGGGCCCTGAGGCCTAGTCCAGCACAAACGCAGGCCCGGAGGCCTAGTCCACGGTTCAAGAAGGCCCTGAGGCCTAGTCCAGCACAAACGCAGGCCCTGAGGCCTAGTCCATGCTCTGGGTGGATGGGGTAGGGGAGGTCCGGGCCCTCCCTCTCCACCAGAACCCAACCCAGGGCCCTATTAGGGGTGGGTGGTTCCTATCACTGGCTCGGCAGGGAGTTCTCCCTGAAACGCCCTGAGCCCACCAGGGTGTTCCCTGCCCCTTTCCCTGGGTTGCTTCCTACCCCAGCCCCGTGGCTGACAGAGACCCCACCTGCAGACGCTGGGCGAGTGGCGGCCGTGAGGTTGGCAGGTCCAGCGTCTGCAGCAGCAGCAAAGGGGTTGTCCACCGCGGCGGAGCGAGCGGCCCCCCGGGGTCGGCGTCGTGGGCGCGCTCGACCCGGGGATGGTAGCAGCAATGGCGGTGGTACCAGCAGCTCTTGCTCCGGCGGCAGGTCCGGTTGTGGCTCTGGAGGTTGGACAGGAGCTCCTCCCTCCCCAGAGGCCAGCCCCAACTGAGCAGCCCGACAGCCTTTTATACCGGGGCTGCACTGCGAACATGCCCAGCAGGGCTGCGGGGGAGGGGCATATTCCAACCAATAGGCGGGCTGTCCACCCCCCTGTTCAGTGTGGGGCAGGCCAACCCCATCACAGCATGGAAATAGACTGGACCTTGAAGCACAGATATGTGAGTAGATAGGGAATGACTATTTAGATGCAATCAGGTTATTTTCTTTGTTTTATTGTTTGGTTAAACTTCTCTGTGCTAAGTCCATGTGCCTCCTCCCATACGCTGTAACTTTAAGCTGAATGCCAGGGATGAAATTCTCTGTGTTTTAATTTGTTCTTTTCTCGGTTGCTTTAAAACACCTAGCAACCAAATATGCTTTACCAAATATACTTTTTTGTTTTGTTAATGAAATCACCCTTTTTTAGTTTGACTTGTGTACTGGAAGGAAATAGGAGGGCTGTATATTCATGCTTAAGACTGAGAGGTCAGCTATCAGAGATTGCCATTTGTTTTCTTTTTTCAAGCTCTCTTGTGATAAAAGAGCTTGGGGTACCCCTCTGGGAGAAGTTCCAAGTACTCTCTTCCTGGATTCAAGAAGAAAGAGGTTTTTTACTTGGTAGTGGCAGCCTATCTCCCAGGGTCAGATAACTCTGGGGAGTTTTTTAAAGCAGAAGTCAATAGAGGCAGGGTAACTAGGAAATGACAGACCAGTCAGTTTAAATTCTGTGCTAAGGAAGATAATGGAGCAAATAATTAAGGAATTCATCTGCAAACATCTGGAAGATAATAAGGTGATAGGATCACAATTTGCTAGCTTTCTTTGATAGGATAACAGGTCTTGTGGATAAGGGAGAAGTGGTGGAAGTGGTATACCTAGACTTTAGTAAGGCATTTGATATGGTCTCGCATGACCTTCTTATCAATAAACTAGGCAAATACAACTTAATGGGGCTCCTATAAGGTGGGTGCATTACTGACTGGATAACCATTTTCAGAGAGTAGTTATTAAGGGATCACAGTCATGCTGGAAGGGCATAACAAGTGGAGTTCTGCAGGGGTCTGTTTTGGGACCAGTTCTGTTCAATATCTTCATCCAAGATTTAGATGATGGCATAGAGAGGACGCTTATTAAGTTTGCAGATGATACCAAGCTGGGAGGAGTTGCAAGTGCTTTGGAGGATAGGGTCAAAATTAAAAATTATCTGGACAAACTAGAGAAATGGTCTGAGGTAAATAGGATGAAGTTTAATAAGGACAAATGCAAACTATTCCACTTAGGAAGGAACAATCAGTTGCACGCATACAGAATGGGAAGCAACTGTCTAGGAAGGAGTACTGCTGACAGAGATCTAGGGGTCATAGTGGACCACAAGCTAAATATGAGTCAACAGTGTGACTCTGTTGCAAAAAAAGCAAACATGACTCTGGGATGCATTAACAAGAGTGTTGTGAGCAAGGCACGAGAAGTCATTCTTCCACTCTGCTCTGCGCTGATTAGGCCTCAATTCTACAACTGAGTATTGTGTCCAGTTCAGGGTGCCACATTTCAAGAAGGATGTGGAGAAATTGGAGAAGGTCCAGAGAAGAGCAATCAAAATGATTAAATGTTAGAAAACATGACCTATGAAGGAAGACTGAAAGAATTGGGCTTGTTTAGTTTAGAAAAGAGAAGACTGAGAGGGGACATGATAACAGTTTTCAAGTATCTAAAAGGGTGTTACAAGGAGGAGGGAGAAAAATTGTTCTTCTTGGCCTCTGAGGACAAGACAAGAAGCAATGGGCTTAAATTGTAGCAAGGGAGGTTTAAGTTGGGCATTAAGAAAAACTTCCTACCTGTCAGGGTGGTTAAACACTGGAATAACTTGCCTATGGAGGCCGTGGACTCTCCATCACTGGAGATATTCAAGAGCAGGTTAGACTGACATATATCAGGCATGAGCTAGACGGTGCTTGGTCCTGCCATGAGGGCAGGGGACTGGACTTGATGACCTCTCGAGGTCCCTTCAGTTCTAGTGTTCTAGGATTCTATGATTTTTAAGGCCTCTTGTAGACCCCCACTTTCTGCACTCAGACTGCCAGAGTGGTGAACAACCTTGACAACAGGTCTAGCCGGTTAGGCTGACTGAGACCACAGTCTCTCACTAACCACCTCTGGCCCAGTGTGGGGTTGGTGCACCCCATTACACCCTTCCTGCCTCTCTTCCCCGATTGCCCTGCACCTGCTGTCAAGCTACCTCTTGGCCCCAGAGAGAAAGAGGGAGCAAGAGGCTCCGTGACTGGATCTGGGATTCCAGCGACTTTCAATCTGGATCACTGGTTTGATGGCAGTCCTAGTTACCAAAAGTTGTAACTGTGTGATAGTCGCTCAGTCTCTTGGTTCAGTGGCTTTGAGTCCTATTCCTAGCAGCCCGGTGCCCGTAGAATTAAAACCACCATCAAAGCTGAGCCAGTCCACAGGCTCGGCAGTGGAAACAGTCAGATCTCAGGCATACCTGCTTTGCAGATGCGGTGACCCTCGTTATAGACAACACCAGGGACTGAGGCATGAACTTCTATAGGTAAGAGCATAAATCTCTGTAACTTGAGCCAAAGGCCAGATTTTTAATGGGATTTAAATACATAACGCCTGTTGATTTTAATTGGAGTTAGGGGCCTAATTATCTTTGGAAACTTGACCCTAAATCGCTTTGTTGTCACATGCAGCAGACTTCTTCTTCTATGGGTCAGGCACTTGAGGTAAAAGACACACTGACCGGTGGGTTCCATACGCTTTGGAAAGAGAAGCCATTGTCGGAGGGTTTTCAGGAGAGTCCTCAGACCAGAAGCCTCCCAATTGCAGGGTACTGGGAACTGCAGATAAAATACCTTTCTAATGTGTTTGTTTGTTATTTATTAATCGTCACAACGCCACGAGTAAGAACAGAGCATTTTGTTGCACGCTGTTGTCATTTCCCGTCCCCCCCGATGTAACTCATGAATTTTAAAAGAGCAAGCTAGAGTTGAAAGGAAGGAAAATGTATAACCTAATTCCATTCAAATTAAGACAAGAACGAAAAGGGAGAAATCAAAATACGGAAGAAGAAATTGAAGCCGTTTTTTGTTGTTATTGTTCTACTTTTTTCTTCTGCTTTATGTACCAATTTCTCTCAAACTCACGTACTCGGTGGTTCCATGTTGACATCAGTAAGTGCACGTGACTTCCATTAGTAAGTGCTGAGTATTTGTCTGGACAGCGCTTTTCAGTTCCGGCAGCACCTTGTGGTCTGAGGAGGATTGCAAAGTGTGGTTTGGTAGTTTTATGAAAGGGGAAGTTTAAGGCCCAAAAGTGAGATGAGAATAGGACTCATGGCTCCTGAGTCTCGGTCCCTTTCACTAACCACTAGAAAAATCTGTCTCCCAAATACGGTAACTATATGTACCCTCCCTGCCTTCAGGCAGTCCCTTATTCTGTGTTGGCTACCTGGTTGCTCCCAGAGTGGGGGGGCACACTTGGGCTGCAGCACTCACACTCACCACCCTGTGCTCCCTACTATCCACTGGGTCACTCCAGGGCCTATCCTGCCTGCTGGGGTCAGAGGCTTGAGCCCATCACCCTGTTGTCTCCAGGTGAATGCTCTAGCCCCTGGTCCATGCCAGAACCCAGCCCATCTTCCTACTGTCACTGGGAAGAAAAATCTACTGTTCTGTTAGGGCCCTACCAAATTCATGGCTATGCAGGGGGGGGTGACAGAATTGCTGGGCCCCCGAGCAAGGTGCACATTCCCGGAAGGGGTGGAGCCTCAGGTGGAAGGGGTGGGGTTGGGGCTAGCCTCCTCCAGCCAACCTTTCAACACCATCCAGAGTGCACTGTCCAGAGTTTAAAGGGCCCAGGACTCCCAGCTGTTTTTGCCACTACTGAGCAGCGGCCACTGGGAACCCTAGACCCCTTTGAATTGCTGGGCCCCGGGGCAGCTGTCCTCTTACCCTTCCCCACATTGTTATTGTTCTACTTTTGTTCTACATTTCAAGAAGGATGTGGAGAAATTGGAGAAGGTCCAGAGAAGAGCAACAAGAATGATTAAAGGTCTAGAGAACATGACCTATGAAGGAAGACTGAAAGAATTGGGCTTGTTTAGTTTAGAAAAGAGAAGACTGAGAGGGCTTCCTATGGCCATGAAAAATGTGTCACGGACTGTGAAATATGGTCTTTTGTGGGCTTTTACCCAATGCTATTCAAATTTTAGGGGGGAGACCAGTGTTTCCCAATTTGGGGGTCCTACCCAAAAGGGAGTTGCACCAGGATCATTAGGTTATTTGAGGGGGTATCACAGTATTGACGCTGCCTTCAGAGTTTAGTGGCCAGAGAGCAGTGGCTGTTGGCAGCAGCGCAGAAATAAAGGTGGCAATACAATACCAGGCCATCCTCAGTTCTGTGCTGCTGCTGGCAGTGGCTCTGCTTTCAAATCTGGGCTCCTGGCCAGCAGATGCTACACTCCAGTTGCCCAGCTCTGAAGACAGCACCGCTACCAACAGCACCGCAACCCCTCCCCTACATAAACTAGTGACCCTCTCCCCAATTCCTTCTTGGTTCCGGACCCTTACAATTTCAACTGTGGAATTTCAGATTTAAACAACCGAAATAATGAAAATTACAGTTTTTAAAATCCTATGACTGTGAAAAATCCAAAATTGACTATGAACTTGGTAAGGCCTTAGCTCTGGTGGAAACCATCAGATGACGCTGTTAAATATAGTCTTAGACATTCTTTTTCATAGCATACAAGCAGTGTTCAGTCTTTGAAGAGATGTTAGTTTTGTGGAGAGGGTTCAGGGGAAATGCTTTTACTCTTGTGCTTTAATCTCTAAGTAGACCCAGATGTTATGGCAGAATTTCTGTCTGTGCATGTGCATTTTATATGTGGGCTGAGATTCCTGAAAAAAAGGTTTGTCTGCATGCTGTTTGTAACTATCTCTGCTCCAGGACTGACATATATAGGGTACATCTAGACAGTGGCGTTATTTTGGGATACTTCTGGTATCCCAAAATAGCTATTCTGCATCTTTGAAACAAGCCTGTTATTTCAAAATATAATGGGCTCGCTATTCCGACATCCCTGTAAATCTAGTTCCATGAGGATTAAGGGATGTTTCAGAATAGCAGTTTATTTTGAAATTTGGCGCTGTGTAGACAGCGCCAAATTACAAAATAAGCTATTTTGAAATTAACTTGAAATAAGCTACACGACTTGCATAGCTTAAATTGTGTAGCTTATTTCGAGCTAAGGGTGCAATGTTGATGCACCCATACTGTAAATAAAATAAGTTGCATTAATAAAACACTCGGACTCCATGTCACGGATTTCTCCTTCATTAGGAAACCAACCTGCAAAGCCTCTAGGTGACAGATGTTTGGACAGAGCAGAGGAATGGAATGAAATGGAACACATGAAAATGTAAGCTAAAGAATTTATAGTCTCATAGAGGAAGTACTAGATGCCTCATTGTTTGAGTTATTCAAAAAATGGATCAGCTAAAGCCCTGAAGAATATGATACAGGCAGGGGCTAATCATGCCCTCAAAGGACAAACAAACTGGGACATTACTAATCTTTCCCACTTCAAATATCCATCATCCTGGTCTGTTAACTGATGGGGCAGTAAAGATACGCTTTGGCACTGATGTAGCGCTTTGTGTTTTCAAAGCGTCTTGCTCTGGACCTGTTCTGTTGCTAAGGAGAAGATCTGATTCTCAGTTTAGCATCTTTCATAAGCATGGCACCCAAAAGGAAACAGAAGAGAAAGAAATACACTAAAAACAGGTGATGAGACAGTAGCAGAAGTCTTTGAAGAGAAGCTTTTATCCAAGATCTACACAATCTTGCCAGAGAATTTCAACTTTTATTGTCAGGCCTGATGGGCCTTGAAGCTGAGTTAATGTGGGGTCCTTGCAATAACACTCCAGACTCTAGCCAGCAGATCATGAACAGTAGCTGGGACTAGCCACCCGTAAAGGACACCAACAACCACACCTACTCTGTGATTAGGAGAGCGCCATGACTTCTGATTGGGCTGCTGCCCCTATTTAAGCCAGAAGAGGCAGCAGGAAGTTGTTGGCACAAGTGGTTTCTACTCTGCTAAAGAGTACTTCCCTGGTGTTCATTTGTTTCTGCCATCTAATCCTGACCTCCTGGTGTCTTGACTCTACCTGCCTTCTGGCATCTGTCTCTTGGTTCTGGCCCTCAGGTTTGTCGCTTGACTCTGATCTCTTGGCATTCCAGTCTGGCCTGGCTCCTGGCCCCTGGATCGTTGGCTTGTGCCTGATGTTAACTCCTAAAGCTGGCTACCCATGCCCTCTCGTTGCCACCTGTGCATGGACAGGATCTTAGGGCATGTTTATACTTACCGGGGAGATCAGCGCTTTGGTGATTGATCCCCCAAGGATTGATTTAGCAGGTCTATTGAAGACCCACTAAATTGACCACTGATTGCTCTCTCATCGACTCCACTGGAACGAGAAGCATAAGAACTTCGACAGGAGGCCCCTCGCAGCAACTCGGCTTAAGGTACCTTGACTCCAGATACGCTGTTCATGTAGCTGGAGTTGCGTCCCTTAGATTAACATTGCCCCATAGTATTGACCTGCCCTTGGTCTGTTAATTTCAGATTAATTAACTATATACCTGGGATTCTTATTTTCTGGTAAGATATTTTTCTCTTTCCATTCCTTGACTTAGTGTCTTTCCCATTTTGTGCCCTGTCTCTTGTTACACTTTCAGTTCACAAAAGGCAAACAGAAAGTTTAAATCAGGACGACTCTTAAGTCAGACTGAGAACAAGAAAGAATTGAAGTATGGTCTCTTGGAGGGCACTCAGTGTGTGTGTGTGTGTGTGTGTGTGTGTGTGTGTGTGTGTGTGCGTGTAGGCTGGTGAGTATAGGGTGTCTCTTCTAACAATCTGCACAGTAACTGGACACAATATGGACTCGATGACCTCTCGAGGTCCCTTCCAGCCCTAGTATTCTATGGCTACTAGTCTCTGCAGCACATAGAAGCCTCAGATCTACAAAAGGTAGGAAAGGGCATAAATGTAATAGCTAAATGCTAGCGCTGGTTGGACTAAAAACATTTCTATGGAAAATGTTGACCAACACAAATGCACATACTATACAAAGTTTTCATTAACATATTCCAAAGAAATGTTTGATTTTTTAGTGAAAATGGAAAACCAAACATTTTTCAGTTGAAAAAAGAAAATTTCAATTTGAAATATTCCACCACAGTGCCTAATATGAGTTGTAGTGTGGGTGCCTCATGTCCCTGTTCTCCTCTATGAGCCAGGCTCCCTAGCTGGACTACATCTGCCATGATACACAATGTTTTCCCTTCTTGCTGTGCCACCCCAATGCATCATGGGAGATGTAGTTTGTCTGGGAAACCCAGCCCACAAGGAGAATAAGGGAATCAGGCATTCAAACTACAACTCCCTTGTGGCAGCCATTCAACATTGAAATATTTCCAGTGTTGGCCAGAAACTGAAACATTTGGGGATATTTGGTTTCTTGAAGAAGAGTCTACATTGTCTATGGAAAACAGACACTTTTGTGTGAAAAATCTTGTATAAAAACCCCACTTTTCTGTCTAAAAGCAGCTTTCATGGAAACATTTCAGCCAGCCCTCTAATTATACCAGAGCTTTCTTCGTATTCTGCCGCACAAAAGAACTTTGTTGCTATATTCTAGGTTGGTGGCAGGCATAGCGAACTCATGAATAGCTGTGAGCTCAACTTTTCCATCATTCCCAGCAGCAGGCTAGCTCAGTCACCTTTTGTTTGAGGCTGGCTGCAAGGAAAGGTGTTTTGATTATCGTGGCACTTTTAGTAGTCAGGATTTACTGGCGTGGTGTCCTAACCGATCGCCTGCTCTGTCGGTGATGATAACCATTCGGCTGCATGCGTGTGCGCTCAATCATATGTGCCGTGTTGACTTGTGTAATTAGTCAACACAGCAGACTCCGAGAGAGCCCCCAAAGACCACAAAATCAGATAAGGATCGAAGGCACCCGGACACGTTTATTGTTAAACGAAGTACGGTAATGGTCGTCAGTAGGCTCTACTCAACCTCTACGTATATGTACCCCCTGATAGTGGACTCACTCACTCAGTGGGAAGTCCCACTGCCCCTAGGCCAGACAAAGGGTGTCGCTCCAAGACACCACTGTATATACAGCTACAAACAAGTTACACATCACTCCTGACGTGTCAGGTTGCCTCCCTCTGATGTAACTTAGATACCACCCATCACCCTGCACCTCGTGGTTCGATTAGAACATCTCTGTCCAACGTGCTGTCATGTTAGACCTTTCCAGCACCTGAGTCGGTATCTGTGGGGAGTGTGGGTACCAAGGTCTTTTTTAACAAGCTGGTGTTACCATCCTTTTGGAATGTGCTTTCAATTATGACCAGTACCAATTACTGTTTTACAGTCGGTACCTACTCCCAATTACTGTTCTGCACCTGGGCTTATTCCCAATTAGTGTGTTACACTCTCAGCCATGTTCGTGTCAAGTTCTGTAAGCAAAGGCCTGGCTCTTGCTCACAGCTTAGCTTTGCTTTCTATTAGCAAAGTTGTGTCCATTGTTAGCTACGCCTCACGCCTCAAACCAGGTCGGTGCTGCATGGACTTTTGTTTCAGGCCCTCTTCTTACTACAGCACTCTGTACCTCAAAGCTCCACCCTACCCCCCCCCCCATACTCACCACTCTTACATATTTCAAACAAAGCATGCCATATAAGCAATGTTCCCTCTAATCTTTTCCATCGGTGTGTGTGGAATAAATATTTTATGTGCACTGAGACATGTGTGAATGTGCACCACCAGAAGGAACAAAAAGCTTGGCTGTGGGCTCTCAGCTAATGGGCTGGGTGACATTTGAATCTCTCCTGAGCAGCTGCATAAGCGCCCAGCTTATAGAGAACACTGCATATAAAATATCATTGTGATGGGTTAGGACCCTCTTGGGACTGTTTCCTGATGTGCTGAGACCCCACTGAGCCTGCTTTCCATGCCAGAGTGGACCCCCAGTACCCTATCTTTTTGAGTTAGACACACTAGGTTGCTGCAATACAGACACAGGGTTTGGCCATGCCCCCAAAGGTGCAGACCTTAACAAAAATAGCACAGTGAGATGCCTGTCTCCAGCACTCAAGCACATAGCTCCTCTGGGAGCTGAACCTTGGATAAATCTGCCTTATGTTGTGAGGAGATCTCTATAGCATAAGCTGGTAAAATTTGCCTTCTTTTTCAATGTAAAGACAGATATGTAAGATTCCTTGGCCTCCCTCCTTGATAACAATTATTTACACTGGGTTTATTAATAAACAAAAGTGATTTATTAAGTGTAAACATGTAGGATGCAAGTGATCATGGGACAAAGAGTCCTGTAGCACTTTATAGACTAACAGATGTATTGGAGCATAAGCTTTCGTGGGCAAAGACCCACTTCGTCAGATGCATGTCCAAGTGGGTCTTTGCCCACAAAAGCTTATGCTTCAATACATCTGTTAGTGTATAAAGTGCTACAGGACTCTTTGTCGCTTTTGCAGATCCAGACTAACACGGCTACCCCTCTGATACGTGATCATGGGAGATAGCTCACAGAGCAATGTGGGGTTCTAAAAAAATTAAACGGAACATGCAAGCTAGGCTTACTACACTAAGGGCATGTATAGACTAAGTTTTACTTTCGGAAGAAGATATGCAAATTCGGCAGGAATTTGCATGTCTTCTTCCGATCGCTTTTTTGAAAGAGTTTTTTTTTTTTTTGAAAAAGCAAGCAGTCTAGATGTGGTTCTTTAAAAAAAAACCAAAACCATATTTCGAAAGAACCTGTAAACCTCAATTTTTGAGGAAAACGGTTCTTTCGAAAAAAGGGTGTGTTTTTTCCGAAAGAACCGTGTCTAAGCTGCTTGCTTTTTCGGAAAAAACTCCTTTGAAAAAGTGATCGGAAGAAGATATGCAAATTCCCACCGAATTTGCATATCTTGTTTTGAAAGTAAAATGTAGTCTAGACATGCCCTAAGGATGCATCTACACTGCAGGGCTTAACTCGAACTAAGCTACGCAAATTGAGCTACATCAATTGTGTGTCTTATTTTGAAATAGGGAACGTCTAGAGCACTCTTCCTCCGATTTCCCTTGCTCCTCATACTATGAGGGTTACAGGAGTCGGAGTAAGAAGTCCTCCAGCTTGACAGTATTTTGACACTATTTCGAAATAACTGCCTGCTGTGTAGACGCAGACTAAATTATTTTGGAATAGTGCTCGTTATTTCAAAACAGTGTTGCAGTGTAGACGTAAGAAATTGGTTACATGTAACATCTACCCTCAAAGTTGTTCTAATAAGCTTCTTTCACAGAGAGAAAAACCTCTTGGTCTGGGCCCAATCCTTCCCCCAGTTCAGTCTGAGATGTTTTCAGCAGTCATGTTGGGAGAACTGATGACCCAGATTACCTCACTCCCCACCCTTAAATAGAGTTTGCATAAGGCAGGAGTCGTTTGTTGCAGTTTGTTGCAGTTTGACCCTGTCCCCCAGCTACTCATGGAAAATTTCCAGTAGCCAGAAATTTTCATGAAATTTTCAGAAATTTCCAGAAATTTTCATGGTCACGTCTCAGCAAGATTCCTGTCTCCATTCTTCATGGGCTGACCCACAGGTCTGCAGGAAGGTAAAGCTCCATTGTCTTTTGGCTAATGGGTCATTATAGCCCTGAAGTATAAACAGAGGGAGCGACCCAAAACGGTGACCCTGCAGTTACAGATACACAGCTCCATATTCTTAACTTGATCTATAAAAATGATACAGGCGTACAAATGGGGGAAATCATGTTCAGTAGATTGCAACTTTTCCAGTGATACCTTACATGATGTATTTCACATAAAGCATATTCCACTTATGTCATAGTCATAAGCATATTTTCACAAAGCATATGGAATGCCCTGTCATAATCCTGACCTGCTAAAAACCATTGTTCTGTCCAAGTATGTATTTCATTAGCATACATAAAGTTATGAGACTGTATGAGGTGGTTGTTACTGAAATATGTTGTAATTTTGAAAGTCTCCATTGCTAGTTCTCCAGGGACAACAAAGGAGGTGACCCACTCCCAGGAGGGTGTTAAATGACCATTAATCAGCAGGGGAGTTGTAATTAAGGGACTGACAGTGTTGTAAGAGGGTTAGGCAAGCGTCACACATTGGGGGATTGCTCAATGCTCTGACTCAGCAAAGTCCACCAGGACATGAATAGGCTAGTGTGTTCCCGGTACCTGGACTGAAGATATAAAATAGGGGATGGCAGCATCACACTTCTGCCTTTCTCCTCCCCATCTACGCGGGAAGCAGCAAGAATGCTGGAGAGACAAAGACTTGAACTGTGGAAACTTGTGTATTAAGAACTGTAACTTATCTACAGCCTCCAGTGGAGTGAGAAAACGGCTTGATCCAGATACTGCGTCAATGAAGTTCAGGAGTTAGACTGCATGCTTACTTTCTTATTTTTATCGTGGTAACTATCTCTGACCTTTTATGCCTCTCACTTACAATCCATCTTTCTGTAATTAGTAAATCTGTTTTATATTTTACCCAAAACAATGTATTTGGGCTGAAGTGCTTGGGAAATCTCAGCTCAGGTTACAAGGGCTAGTGTGTGTCCTCACCACATGGAGGAAGGGTGGACTGAGTACTGGTCAACCTTCTGACTAGGGATATTAGCAAGTAGTGGACTAGTCGACTACCCAATAAGCATAAGTATTGACTACTCGCTTCCCCCCACCTTTGCTGCCTCTATGAGAGGCAGCAAGGGGGGAGGGGACAGGAGCCAGTGCTGGGGGAGCTGGCTTAAAATCCGGTTTCCCTCACCACTGTCTCTGCGGTGCCGCCTGCCCCTCCTGCTGCCTCTATCAGAGGCAGTGGGGGGGAAAGGGGAGGCTGTCTGCGGCAGGCTGAGGCTCACCGTGGCAGGAGCCCCTGTCCGTGGGGGTCCCAGCGAGGAGCTGGGCCCTCCCACGAGCAGGGGCTGCTGCTGTCAAGCAGCCCCTGTTCGCAGCGGCCTGGGCTGGCCGTGGACAGGGGATGCTGTTGGAGCAGCCCCTGCCTGTGGCCAGCCCTATCCACTGTGAACAGCGGCTGCTCCGGCACCAGCTAGATTTGGGCAGCCAGGAATGAGAGTTTCAATGGAGCAGTTAGACTTGGGCGGAAAGACAGCTGAGAATCATTGTTCAGTGTGGGCTGCTGGGAATGGCAATTAGAATGGAGGAGTCATCAGAGCATCTGTGACTGTTGCTCTTTCCCTATGTCAAGCAGGATCAGTGCAGACAGATGTGCAGCTTTCTCTCTTTCTTAGGGCCCTGTTTCTGCAGCACTTCCAGCTTTGGCCTATGCCCTTGGATATTACACCGATGAGGGCAGTATAAGTACCTGCATAGTGCCTGACCTCCATAGAGGCCAAGGGTGTATTTGAAAAATAAAGTGTAAGAATATGGAACTGAACTCTTCTTGGGGGAAAATAAATCCATCTATCACCACCATGCCCTGTCTAATCTCTGCAGAATTTACAGCTTCTCTCATAAGCACTGCAGGGAGACCACAGGGACAGCTTATGGCACTGTGTGCCCCTGAGAGCTGCCACTGTTAGGCACTGAGGATGGAGAGTTTGAGAACGGGAGTAAAGACTCTTACTACTGCAAAGGTTTTCATGTCAATGGCAGAGCAAATGCTTTGGAAGACACAGTGACCCCCGATTGAATCCCATCAGGAACTACGTTCAGCAATGAGGTGCATGAGCAGGTAGATCGGGGACGTGAAATGGCTCAAAAATGTGGCACCTGCGTGTGATGGCTCTCATCAGTGTGAATCAGGGAGAACTCCACCGGAGTTGCACTGGTGTCGGTGAGAAAAGACGCAGGCCCATCAACCTGTGACCAGGGAAAAAGCTTGTCTGTCAGCCTCTGTGAGGGAACTCAGGTTTTGCCCATGGCCCAGAGGAAAGCTGCACAGAAAAGCCTGGCTGAAATGTAACAGACACTCCTCTGGCTTGTCCTCCTGCAGCTGCTCCTTTAGCTCAACAGCAGAGAATTCCTCCAAGGACACGGGACACTTGAATTCTTGCTCCAGCTGCAATTTCCACCAGACTTTGATCTCACTTAGTCAGTGCAAATACAATACAGGTATGGCTCTACGGCTGGATATAGGCCTCAGGTTTAGGAGGGAACCGTTATGGATCCAGGGCCAGTATTATAGGATGGCAAGAAGGGCAATTGACAGGGGCCACGTGCCGCAGGGGGCCTTGCAAAGCTAAGTTGCGTGGGGTTCAGCCCACAGGAGTGGGGCTTGGGCTTCCACAGGGCCAGCATTCGATTCATTGGGGCATAGGGCAGAAAGCAGAAGTCCTGCCACGCAGGGCTGAATCCCTCAGGAGAGCCAAAGGCTTCCGCTTTTTACCCTGTGTTCCGGCGAGTCCCGAATGGACCTTTTCAGGCTTAAACTTTAGCCCAGGCCTGCACAACTCGGAAAGCGGCGAGGGCCATATTACTCCAAAGAAAACAGCTGCGGGCCACAAGTAGGGTTGCCAGATGCTCTCCCCAAAAATACGCAGGCTAAAAATTTTTGTCGAGCAAAAAAAAACCACGCATGTCAAGATTTTGTTGAATAAATTCACACACAAGGGAAGACTCACAGTCACACACAAAGAGAAGAAATAACTCTGATACAAGTTATAATATTGACGGGGTGTAGATTTTACCAGCTGGCGAGCTGTGACAGGGCGACCTGCCCCGCACTCCAACAGCGCCGACCCCCGTGCTGCACGGGGAGCGCAGTGTTCTGACAGCGGTCTGCGCCACGCAAGTGGCCACCCAGCCAAGCGGCGTGCAGGGGGTCCGAGTCCTGGGACGGGAGCCGGAAGCGGGGGCGGGGCCACATGCGGGCGTAGGGCGGGGCCAGAGTGTGCGTGCGTCCCTGACGTCAGGGGGAGAGGCGCCAGCACAAGAGAGCGCCGCATTCAAAAGGGGAGTAGAGGAGAGCGGAAGAGAGGAGGGAGGCAGAGGAGAGCGAAAGTTATTTCTGAAAGTCGTCGCGGGCCGCACAGTGAGCCCCTTCGGGCCGCATGCGACCCACAGGCCATATGTTGTGCAGGCCTGCTTTAGCCAGAACAGCAACTTTTGGCTTTAACTGCTGATCCATGGAAGGTATCATCAGCCCTGACAGGTTGCTGAAGAGGTGATCCTGCAGCAGGTTGGAAAGGTACTGGATTGTAGAGGAGAAGCCGTGTCTGACACTGACTCCTGAGGGATTCGGTGTGGTGCCAAGATGCTCTCATCTGATGAAGTGGGTCTTAGCCACTAAAGCTCATGATCCTAACCATTTTTGTTAGTCTCTAAGGTGCCACGGGACTTCTCGGTTTTGGTTTTGGTTGTTGTTGTTGTTTTTGTTTGCCAGTCACTGTAGAAGTTTTTGTGTTTCTCATGTTCTCTAACTCAAAGTAACGACTGTAGCAGCCCACCCTACAAGCAGATGGGTTTGAAGAGGAACCGTTTTTTTGTGGGTGAGATGGCAGCTTGTGGAGGGTTGCGAAGACCACACATGAGGTTGTCCCACAAGTGGGACATTTTAGAACCTCAAAGCAGACGCAAGCCCCCCCTGGGGATTCACCCTTGGGGCTGGACATTCAGTGTCTGCCTAACAAACAAACCAACCCCTGAGCGCAGGGTACGGGGGAGCTCACCCCACTGCAGGGAGGGAGCCCTGAGTCGTATGGACCGTATCCAGGGGAGCCGCAGGGGTAGGTTCCCCATCTCTGCCCTACATCTTATCGCTAGATAATCTCAGCTTCAAACACAAATTCAACTGCCCTCTCTATACCAATGTTCCATCAGCTCCCCCCAAATCCCCACCCATAAGCGGTGAGCAGGCCTGCTGATGTGGGGGGCAAAGAGGACAACTCTCTTGGGGCCCAGTGATTCATAAGAACATAGGAACGGCCAGACTGGGTCAGACCAAAGGTCCATCTAGCCCAGTGTCCTGTCTGCCGGCAGTGGCCAATGCCAGGTGCCCCAGAGGGAGGAAACAGAACAGGGAATCTGTCCCCATTCCCAGCCTCTGACACACAAAGGCTAGGGACTCCATTCCCACCCATCCTGGCTAATGGCCATTGATGGACCTCACCTCCATGAATGTATCCAGCTCCTCTTTGAACCCTGTTAAAGTCCTGATCTTCACAACAAAAGGGCCTGGAGCTTCCAGCCACCGCTACTGCTACTGAGGCAGCAGCCAGTGCCCTGGGCCCTTTAAATGGCCACCCGAAGCCCTGGGTGATGCATTCCAGGCAGTGCTGAAGGGCAGGCAGGGGAAGGCTCGTCTCCAGCCTTCTTTCTAGGAGCACAGAGCCAGCACCATCCCCCACTTTGCCCAGGGGCCCAGCAAGTCTGTTAGACCCCCTGGTCGTGAGTCACATGGGCCTTCTGCACCCCCACTCTTTCCCCCTCCCCTGCACCAACTCCTGCCCCCAAACTCCCTGCCAGAGCCTGCACCCTGCACCCCCTCCTGTGTCCCAATCTCTATCCCAGACCCTGCCCCCAAACTCCCTCTCAGAGCCTGCACCTCTCCCTTACCCACACTCCCTCCCAGAGCCTTAGCCAGGTTGGGGGGAGGGACTTGGACCCGTTCTGGGCACCACCAAAACTTCTACAAACCGGGCCATCCCTGGCCCCAGTGCTGGAGGAGTTGCCAGCTTCCCTGAGGGCTGAAGGAGTCAGGTCTGGGGCTATAGGGGTTTGGTGGTCCCGCTGGTTCCTGGGGAAGCCATGTCCCTGTGTGTCCCCCTTGTGTGCACCCCTAGCTCTGTCTCAATCTTTCTGATTCTTCCTGCATCACACCTCTAAGACACGGCATTTCTTATTCAACCACGTTGCTAAAAATCTTATCTAAGCTCTCCTCGTCTTGTGTCTTGATTTCTGCAACAGCCTTCTCTCAGGCCTTGACGAGTGCAGTCTTGCCTCCCTCACATCCATACAGATGCTGCTGCAACGATCTTTTGCCTCGCCCGGTGCTTGGACCCTCTCACTCCTCTTTGAATCCCTCCACTGACTCCTACTTCTCTACTGCATAAAACATAAAAGTGCTTGTCTTTACTTTCCAGCCCTTTCCCGGTCAATTCTCCCCCTCCGTCCCCCGCCTATCACCTCTCATTCGCTGTCTGCACTCACCTCCAATCGGCCTGTGACACCTGCCTCCATCGCACAGCTACGGTGTTAAATGAGCTGTGTGCTTTCTCGCTGGCTGCCTTTCATACGTGGGCGGCGCTGCCCGTGAGTGTTCACATAGCTACCCCCTTCCAACGCATTCTCAAAATGCTCCAAAATCTTGACAACGGTTTGGCTGCTGGTGGGCTGCGACGACCACTGTCTATCATGCTGATTGATACTTTCTCAGTGCCCCCGTGTATTTGTATCCATCTGTTGTTTCTCGTTTTATACTTTGATTGTAAGCCCTTTAGCGCCTGGGTCGCATGTTTATTCTGTTTCTACAGCACTGGTACTGTGGATCCTGGTCTGTGTAGTCAGATGAGGGCCTGAAACATAAGACGGGCTGGGTATGAGGCCTGAGGCCCAGACAGCAATGGTCAAGACTTTGCTCATATAAAGCAAAGAGAAGCTGTGAGCAAGAGACAAGCCCCTCACAGAAGCTGGCAAGAACAGGGCTGATGTTACAGAAACACTTAGACCTAAGAGGTACTCGGCACAGGCTGTAAGCACATTCCACAGGGATTGGTAACAGAACACCTCATTAAGAAACATATTGGTACCAACCTCCTCCCCACAAATAACAGGAACATACCAACCCAGGTTCAGGACCAGGTCTAAACTGACAGCATGACAGATAGAGATTGAACCCCCCTTGTACAAGGTAAGGAGTGGTAACTAAGCAACAGGAGGTGGCAACTTGATGCGTCAGGAGTGATGTGTAACTTGTTTGTACCTGTGTATAAAAGTGAACCCCAAAGAGTTGTCCTTGGCTGGCCTCGGGGGCAGTGTCTCCTCCCTGGCGCTGACTGAGTCGGTCCGTTGTAACGGGCATGCGTTAGCCTAACTGTAGACCCTTTGGTTCGGCGAAGCTAGGACTGTACCTCATCTACAATAAACCTGGCCAGGTGCCTTCAATCCTTATCTGATGTTGTTGTCTTTGGGGGTTCTCTTGGAGTCTGCTGTGTGACTAATTGCACATTGTCAACACAGGAAACGGGGAGCAAATCCATGCCTGCATGAAGCCAAACAGTTATCATCACTGAAGGAGCAGGAAACCTGTCAGGACACCACACCAGTGAACCCTGACGGCTATAGTCTATAGCTAGGGTGCTATGGTAATACAAATCATAAACAAACATAATAGTAAAATGTGGCCACTCTCCTCTTCCATCTCATCCATCCTTAGATGTCTACTGAAGAAAATATTTGCTGAGTACCAAATAAAGATTTAAGATCACCCAGGCTTCCCAAAGGACTACCCTTCCCCTCCACCACCAATCCATAGCCAGAAGCTATACTCCCACTGTCCTTGGCTTCTATGGGTCTCCCACCCCCACAAAGAAGGAACTCCCTTAGTACCCCCCAAAAAGGCAGTTTCACATCTCCCTCTCAACATGTGAGGCTGCCAGCTGCACGTGTGAGAAGGAACCAAGCAATTTGGCTGAATCCAACCTCACCCTTACCCTGGCTGTGGCTGGCAAAGAAGGGAGTGATTCAGGGAGGGTGTGTCAGGAATTCCAAGTGTGGTCACCTGGCAGCCCATTGAGCCAGGCTGGGTGCAGAAAGTTTTCACTGAATGCCTGTGCTCCCTGACAGGACAGAAGAGCCAGTAGACCCCCACTGAAACATTTCATCAACAGCAGCACGTGTTGCTCAGTGTACAGTAATTCCTCATTTAACACGTGCCCGCTTAACACGTTTTCACGGTTTTTTTAAGGAACGTTTTTTTAATTACATGACCGTCCCCGGAATAACATGATTTCCCCAGCCAGCCCGTTGCCAGTGGCTGCGCTGGGCTTCCCCTGCCTCCCTGCAAAGCGGCGGAGGGTTCGCGGCTTGCCGCACCGTTCCCCGGCAACCCTCCCCTCGCCGGACGCAGTGCGGGTCCCGGCAGACCTGTCACAGGGGCATACTCCCAACCCAATCCCCCTCCCCTGTCCTCCCCTTCCCTTCCCCAGAGACAAACACCTCTCCTCCCTCCTGTAACCCAGTCCCCTTTCTCCCCCAACCTTACGTCCCGGTCCCAACAGACACCACCGCTTGAAACGCAACCCCCACCTTTTCCATTATTGTCAATGGGAAAATTGACCCCACATAACATGTTTTCACTTAACACGATCATTTTCTGAAACATATCTATAGTGCTAAATGAGGAATTACTGTATTCAAGGCTTGCAGTTATGCTGGAGCTGCTTCTGGCACTAGTCCTTGCTACAACTTAAGCCTGCTCCCACCCCAGCTACCTTCCTCCAACATCTTTGGGTCCTGACTCCTGGCTCTGCCAACTGGCTTCTCTCCTGAGCATGACTCTGGTTCTGCCTTCTGACTCTGCTTCAGCTACCAGAATGTCACCCTCCCTCACGCCAGCGTGTAACAAGCTGGAGAAGATATATCTGTTAATTACCTTAGACCTGTGCAACCTTGATTCCCATAGAAAAGTAATCAGTGGTGGTAAGGATAAAAGGAGAGGAAAACAAAGATACGAATTGCCAGACCGCATCAGACCCATGGGCCATCTCGTGCTGTATATTGACTCCAACAATAGCCAGTAGTAGCTGCTTCAGAGAAAGGTGCAAGAACCCTATAGTAGGCAGTTGTGGGGTAATCTGCCCCACTTGCAGCTCTCAACCTAGTCCCTACTAAAGATGGTTTAAGACTTCAACCATGAGATTTCTGATCCATTTCAATACTTGTTTAGCATTGACTGGATGTTCTTGTTATCGATCTATAGGATCAGTGTCTCTTTGAATCTTGCTAAATTCTTGACCACAGCAACATCTTGTGGCACTGAGTTTCACAGCTGTGTGGAAAAAGGATTTCCTTTATATCACCGTGGAATCTGCCATCTTTCACTAACTCTGTGTTCTTTCTCTTCTCTTACATACTTGTAGTATTTAACTCCTGCCCCATAGCCCTGTCCCCACCCTTTTTAGGTGACTGCATTATTAACCACAAAACTATTTCCACTTTTCCCCCCTCTTCCACCTTCATAGGTTTGTCCCAGGACCTAAGGCCCTGCAGCTGGGTGTAATGGAGCCAGTGCGTGTACAAGGTATGTACTCCAGAACAGTTCTGGATAGAACGGGGTAAACCAAGGCACTGCTGTGATCAAGAAACAGCCATAGGCCCAAGTCCACCTAATACTTGATATGGAAATAGTGGATATAAATTTCTGATTTGAATAATGGCTTCTTTTTTAATTTCTTGTAAACTTCCCAGAAGATGTCAGGTAATTCAAAGGCCTCTCTCTGGAAAAATGACCTTTGCTTGTTTGACAATGAACCTACCAATGCAATAGAATGGAATAAATAAAGGGCTCCCAAACTTTTCTTTAGTACGGACCACCTCTTAATGGAGACACTGTCTGGAGGATATTCCTGACATATGTTGTCGTATGGAGCAAGTCCCTTTCCTTCAATGAATATGCAACATACTTGTAACGATAGCAATTGCATACATGGAAAAATATAGTAAAGTATTTGTCTTTAGTATGAGCAAGACAAATGTGAAACACACGCTCTAGTTTTGCTCTTAATTTCTTCCCATAAATTTTGGTTTATCCACTTGGAACAAGGAAGAGAGAGATCTTCCTGGGGACTACTAGAATATGCTCTTCTGATCGCTATTTTCGTATGAGACTCAGTATTACCAACCCTAAATGTTTACAAAAATTCATGTTGTTGCAGCCATGTTGGTCCCAGGATGTTAGAGAGACAAGCTGGGTGGGTTAGTGTCGGACCATCTTTTGTAGGTGAGAGCAACATGCTTTTGCGCTACCTGAAGAAGAGCTCTGTGTAGCTTGAAAGATTTGTCTCTTTCACCAACAGAAGTAAATCCAATAAAAGATATTTCCGTGCTGACTTTGCCTCCCTGAAAGAAAATCATTATTCCAGCCCTAAACACTTAAAAATTACTTCTGAAGCTAGTTTTCATTGCTTGCTCTTTGTTTTAGCTTTCAGGATGTATTTGGTCACATTTTCAAGCTTTCTCTACTACCATGAAGACTAAAACTTTATTTTCTCTTTCAAATGAATGTTGAGAGTCACATGTATTGTCATGTCTCCTTGTGACAGGGCGCCGGTTCCTGCCGCCCAGGAGCTCATGGCACCCCGCACTCCCAGGCACGCGAGGGGAAAGGGGGGCGCCGGCGGGGACGCCGCGGGACTAGCCGCGGCGGCAGAAGGCGCTGGGAGCCGGGGATGCGGCCGCAAGCATGCGGCGCCCTGGCTCACATGCCCCGCCTGCACGGGGATAGCTGGGGGTCGGGACGGCATCGGCGACGGACCAACCCGCTGATGACGTCATTAGCCGGCGCCCAGGAGCAAGGGGCGGGGCCACGCTAGGCGGGCCCTTCAAAAGACGCCCGGAAAGGGCAGAAGGGGGAGGACGTGCTCCGGCAGAGGGGGACGAACCCAGCGTGGCCGGAGCGGCAATCAGCGGCGTGGGAGGCGATCCTATTCGCCGAGGGGGGAACGAGACTGGCGAGGAGGAGGAAGTGACCCAGGATGGGGGCGGGAGGCAGCGGCGGCGCCTCAACCCCGCCCCGAGGGTTGGTGAGTTACGGGGGAATCCCCACCAACCAGGCAGCGTCAGTGCACTGCTGCCTTTAGGGTCCTGGGTCGGGACCCGGAGTGAGGGCGGGCCCGAGTCCCCCTCCTCCCTAGTGCCAGATCACTAACAACCAGGGAGACTTGGACTCAGTGGACTCCGAGTCGGGCCATGAACTTTACGGGGAACTCATAACTGACCTTAGGGAAACACGGGTGGGGGGAAGGTGAGCGGGTAGGCAACCCCAATGATGACAGGGCTGTAAGCCTGAGGGGGGGCCCAAACCGTGACAGATGGTGGAGAATGTGGGTACCTTTGGTCCCCAGTCCTAGGGTGTAGGAGAAAAAAAAAAAAAAAAAAGCGCCCTACCAGTATTATGGAGGCTAAAGAGGTGTGGGCATGGCTGTCCGAACAGCAACGCCAGCACCAGCAGCTGCAGACCCAATTGCTGCAGCAACTAGCCGCTCAGCAGCAGGAGCAGCAGAGACAGTTAGTTAGGGAACTAACGGAGCAGCAACAAGCTCAGAGGGAGACATGGCTCCATCAGGGAGCCACCCTAGCAAGGGCTGGAGGAGGTGGGGGGCATGAGAGTGTTCCCCAGTTGCCTATACGCTTGACGAAAATGGGGCCTCAAGACGACCCAGAGGCTTATCTTGAGACTTTTGAGCGGGTGGCTACAGCGGCCCGGTGGCCCGAGGATCACTGGGTCACCTTGCTGGTGCACTATCTCTCGGGGGCCGCACAGCTGGCCTACCGGAGCTTGGACCCCCGGGAGGCACTTAATTACTATAAAGTGAAGGAAGCCATCCTAGATCAAATCGAGGTGACCCCCAAGACATTTAGGCAAAAATTTAGGCAAGAACGTTACCCAGCCGGGGCGCGCCCACGGGCGGTCGCTCAGAGGCTGCGGGAGGCATGCCGTAGGTGGCTGGAACCCGAGAGACGGACCAGTGCTCAACTGGTTGATGTGATAGTTCTTGAACAGTTCCTCCAGATTCTCCCTAGTGACCCCCAGAAGTGGGTGCATCGCCAACAACCCTCGACTTTGATCGACGCCGTCACATTAATGAAGGCATATATGGCCGCGGAGGGAGCCGGAGAAGGGCCCCGGAATCCGGAGAGGGGACAGGGTCAGCGCCCCCCGGATGGGCGGGCCAGGACACCACGCGGTGGCCGAGGGTGAGGCCTAGGGGGGGCCGAAAGAATGAGCCGAGAGTACGTAGCTTCCAGAAGGGAAGGGCCCCTGGAGGAAGGGAAGAAAGGAGGTAAGGCCCCCGGTAAGTAGGAACCCACGGATTTGCCTGGTTTAGGGGTCAGCAATAGGGGAATGTGCTACGAATGCGGCCAGGAGGGCCACATTCGGCGAGACTGTCCTTTTATGGATTGCTCGTTCGGGCAGGTCGTAGCCCCGCGTCTGAGGGCCCGGCCGCAGGAAAATGGGAAAGTATTAGCGAGGTTGGACGTGGAAGGACGGACGGTTTGGGCACTGGTGGATTCGGGCTGTGGCCAAACCATGGTCCGGGCCTCGCTGGTGCCCCAGCCCAAGTCCGCAGGGGTTCTGGTGTGGATGAAGTGTGTCCATGGGGACATTCGTCCCTACCCTACGGCTTGGGTAAGGCTGTCAGACGGGCAGGAGGAGGCGATATGCCAGGTGGCTGTGGCTGAGAACCTGGAGTACCCAGTATTGTTGGGGAGGGACTGGCCGGGTTTTCGGTGGTTAATTGAGACCTGGACCCCACAACCGGCTAGAGGGCCGCAAGCTGATGGAGTAGAAAGCGTGTTGGCTAACCGCTGCCTCGAACAAAGCCCTAACCCGAGCGCCGAGACCCGGGAGGGGGCACTTGGAGGGGAACAAGGGTCGCACCGAGATCCAGGACTGAGCCAGGGAGAGGAGACGCCGGGTGACTTCGTTCGGGAACAACGCAAGGACCCAACGCTGAGTCGAGCCTGGGAACAAGCCGGTGAAGGTGGCAAAGAGACGGACGAGGAAGCGAAAGTGAGGCAGGGACCCTATTTCGCAGTGCGGGGGGACCGTTTGTACAGAATAACGAAAGCTGGGGAGGGACATGGGATTCTCAGGCAGCTACTAGTGCCGACGCCATTACGGCGGAGAGTCCTAGAGCTGGCACGCTCCAACCCGTGGGCTGGCCACCTAGGGAGGGAGAAAACCTTACAACGGATAACTCAGAGGTTTTTCTGGCCAGGGGTGCACAAGGAGGTAAAGGACTTTTGTAATTCCTGCCCCGAATGCCAGCTCGTTCGACCGTGGGAGGTGGCAAAAGCCCCGCTGGTCCCCCTGCCGGTGATTGGGGTGCCCTTTGACCGCGTCGCCTTAGACTTAGTAGGCCCCCTGGAGCGGTCGAAGGCAGGGCACCAGCACATAATGGTACTGGTAGATTATGCGACCCGGTACCCCGAGGCAGTACCACTAAAAAATACCACAGCCCAAACCTTGGCGGGAGAGCTAGTGAAGATCTTTTCCCGCGTTGGGATCCCCCGGGAGATACTGACGGATCAAGGGACAAATGTCTCCTCTAAACTTATAGCCGAGTTGTGCCGTCTCCTGCGGATTAAAACGCTCCGAACCTCAGTGTATCACCCGAAGACAGACGGGTTGGTGGAGCGTTTCAACCGCACCCTAAAGGCCATGCTTCGTCGCTTCACAGAGAGCGACCCCCAGGAGTGGGATAGATTGTTACCCGCTCTCTTATTCGCTGTCCGGGAAGTCCCGCAGGCCTCCACCGGGTTCTCCCCGTTTGAGCTCCTGTATGGGAGGCAGCCCCGGGGGATCTTAGATTTATTGAGAGAGACCTGGGAGGAACAGGAGACCCGGGTCCAGGGGACAGTAGCATACGTCCTTCGCCTCCGAGAGAAGCTACAAAAGCTCGGAGAGTTTGCAGAGGCCAATTTAAAACAGGGCCAGGACAAACAAATCTTTTATTATAACCGAGACACCCAGACCCGGGAGTTTAAACCCGGCGACAGGGTCCTTCTCCTTTTACCTTCCAGCAAGTCGAAGTTACTGGCTAAATGGCAGGGACCCTTTGATATTATCCGCAACGTGGGGACCGTGGATTATGAGGTACGCTTGGTAGGAAAGAAGAGGGGCAAACAGGTTTATCACGTTAACCTGTTGAAAAAATGGAACCCAAGAGAAAATCTATTCCTAGATCCCCAACCCCGGCCCACCGAGTTAGGGCCCTGGGCGGGGGACCTTGAGGCGTCCTCAACCCCAGAGATAGGACCCGACCTGACCCCGGCCCAAAGACAGGCAGTATTAAGGCTGCTTCAAGAATTTAAGACAGTGGTCCGAAAGGAGCCGGGGCGCACGAACTGGACAAGCCACCACATAGCCACTAAGCCCGGATGTAAGGTCCGAGAGCCAGTACGCCCCCTCCCTAAGAAGATGTAGGACACCGTAAGAGACGAGGTCCAAAAGATGTTACAGCTAGGGGTGTTAGAGGAATCGCGGAGCAATTGGCGAAGCTCTATCGTCCTAGTCCCAAAATCCGACGGGTCAATAAGGTTTTGCATAGACTTTCGAAAAGTTAATAGTATCTCCAGGTTTGATGCCTACCCCATGCCCAGGGTAGATGAGCTTTTGGAGCGCTTGGGGCAAGCCCAGTATATCTCGACCCTGGACCTCACAAAGGGGTATTGGCAAATTCCCCTGACCCCAGTCTCGAAAGAGAGAACGGCCTTTTCCACCCCGTTTGGGCTATACCAATTTAAGACTATGCCGTTTGGACTCCACGGGCAGCGCAACTTTCCAGAGACTTATGGATAGAGTGCTTAGGGGACACCAGCCGTATGCCGCGGCCTACATCGATGATATAATCGTGTATAGCAGGACCCGGGTGGACCATCTCCAACACCTATGGGCGGTCCTGGAGGCATTGCGACAGGCAGGGCTCACGGCGAACCCTGAGAAGTGTCACATAGGACAGAATGAAGTGACTTATTTAGGGTTTACAGTGGGGAAGGGCCAGCTGAAACCTCTGGCGAGTAAGGTGCAGGCTTTAGCAGAATACCAGCCGCCTAGGACGAAAAACAGGTCAGACAATTCCTGGGATTAGCCGGGTATTACCGGAGGTTTATCCCGAACTTTGCATCAATAGCCGCACCTCTAACGGACCTGACCAAAAAGGGTGGCCCAAAACAGATAATTTGGACCGAACAGGGGAGGCAGGCCTTTCAGCAGCTCAGGACGATACTAACACGGGCCCCGGTATTGAGGCAACCCGATTTTTCAAAAGAATTTATTTTACAGACTAACGCATCCGCCGTGGGGCTGGGAGCCGTGTTGGCACAACAGGGGGACGAGCACGGACGTCCCATAGCCTATCTGAGCCGCAAACTGTTCCCCCGTGAACAACGTTACGCCACCATCGAAAAAGAAGCGTTGGCGACCAAATGGGCAATAGAGACTCTGAGATACTATTTGCTCGGAAACTCGTTTAAATTAATAACAGATCACGCCCCGCTGCGGTGGATACAGGCGATGAAAGAATCGAATCCCAGGGTGATGAGATGGTACCTCGCACTACAACCCTATAAGTTCGAGGTACAGCACCGCCCCGGCGTGAGACACAAAAATGCAGACTTCTTCTCATGAATAATGGAAGAGGAAGAGAGTATGGTTGGTGAGATGGTGAGTAACTTAAAGAGGGGGGTGTGTGACAGGGTGCCAGTTCCTGCCGCCCAGGAGCTCACGGCACCCCGCACTCCCAGGCACGCGAGGCAAGGGGGCACCGGTGGGGACGCCGCGGGACTAGCTGCGGCGGCAGAAGGCGCCGGGAGCCGGGGACGTGGCCACACGCGTGCGGCGCCCCGGCTCACATGCCCCGCCTGCACGGGGATAGCCGGGGGTCGGGACAGCATCGGCGACGGACCCCCCGCTGATGACGTCATTAGCCGGCGCCCGGGAGCGACGGGCGGGGCCACGCTAGGCGGGCCCTTCAAAAGACGCCCGGAAAGGGCAGAAGGGGGAGGACGTGCTCCGGCAGAGGGGGACGAACCCAGCGTGGCCGGAGCGGCAATCAGCGGCGTGGGAGGCGATCCTATTCGCCGAGGGGGGAACGAGACTGGCGAGGAGGAGGAAGTGACCCAGGATGGGGGCGGGAGGCAGTGGCGGCGCCTCAACCCCGCCCCGAGGGTTGGTGAGTTACGGGGGAATCCCCACCAACCAGGCAGCGTCAGTGCACTGCTGCCTTTAGGGTCCTGGGTCGGGACCCGGAGTGAGGGCGGGCCCGAGTCCCCCTCCTCCCTCGCGCCAGATCACTAACAACCAGGGAGACTTGGACTCAGTGGACTCCGAGTCGGGCCACGAACTTTACGGGGAACTCATAACTGACCTTAGGGAAACACGGGTGGGGGGAAGGTGAGCGGGTAGGCAACCCCAATGATGACAGGGCTGTAAGCCTGAGGGGGGGCCCAACCCGTGACACTCCTGAAGTTGGGAATTTAAGAAAATCACTAATTACTGCAAGACTCATGACAATATCATGAGAGTTGGTAACATGGTAGACCACAGTTTGGGAATCTCTGCCATAGATGGATGGGAATTTCTGCCAATTATAGCCACCCCTATAGCTGCATCTGTGCAAACTGCTAGTAACAGGTAAAATGTTATTTTGCACTGCTGAACTTTACTCTGATGCCAAGCAGTGGTTAAGTTTCATTGATGCAAACAGCAGCTTTTTGTGCCTATTCTACGGGTTGCATTGATGCAGCTATACTGATGGCTGTGAGTGGGGAACACACCAATAGATCACTAGAATGGTTGAGGCCAAAGGTTTCCAAATTGCTGACAGTGTTGTGTGCCCGCTCTCTTAATGTTACCTTTGGCTTTGATCAAGTCAGTCTCCTATGCAGACAAGGCCATACAGATTAGCCCAAACATCCTTGAAGCTGCAGGCCACAGTAACTGTTACCTTGCAAGTAATTTATCTGGCTGATAATGCAAGTCCTGTAAAAAGAGGCATTGAGCAGCACCTGTGGCCAATAGAAGCTGGGGGAGAGAGGAGGGAGTGCCAGCATGCACTGTGCAGAGCTGTCTGCCCACGTCTCTGCACAGAAGTCGGAAGTCTGGAATAAATTGCCCAGGGAGGTTGTGGAATCCCCATCTCTGGGGATATTTAAGAGTAGGTTAGATAAATGTCTATCAGGGATGGTCTAGTATTTGGTCCTGCCATGGGGGCAAGGGACTGGACTCGATGACCTCTCGAGGTCCCTTCCCGTCCTAGTATTCTATGATTCTATGAAGTCGAGGGACATGTCGAGGGACATGTCATTTTCAGCGAGACCCCTGAAGTAAATGTCACCTAGATCCCGCTCCCAGAAACCTCTCCCACGCCCCAACCCTCTGCTGGAGCTGGGCACTGCGGTGAGTGCTGGGGGCCCAGCCCCTGCTACCACCCTACGCAAGGCCAACCAGATAATCCCCCTGGACACCCATGGTCCCCAACCTCTTGCCTGAGTCCCCTTCCACACGCCAAACCCCATGGCGCCACCCCCCCGCTCTGAGCCCTCTCTTGCACTCCACACTCTTTATCCTCAACCCCTCGCTTTCTAGCCCCACCTGAAACCTGGACCCCCAGCCCAGATCCCATAGCCCCCTTCCACATTCCAGCCCCATGCCACAGCCTTGAACCCACTCCTGCATCCTCAACCCCTCGTTTCTAGCCCCACCTGAAACCTGGACCCCCCCCAGCCCAGATCCCATAGCCCCCTTCCACATTCCAGCCCCATGCCACAGCCTTGAACCCACTCCTGCATCCTCAACCCCTCGTTTCTAGCCCCACCTGAAACCTGGACCCCCCCCCAGCCCAGATCCCCCTTCCACACCCCAACCCCTTGTCTCAGCCCTGAGCCCCCTCCTGCGCTCCAAAGCCCGTATCCCTGGCCACATCCCAGAGCCTGTACCCCCTCCCGCACCTTGGACCCCCTCATTTCTGGCCCCACCCCCACAGCCCTCACCTTTTCTTGACCCCCCAACCCCTCCCCTGCCCTAGCCTGGTGAAAATGAGGGAGTGACTGGTGGGGGTTGGGGAGAGCCACCGAGGGGGCGGGGCTGAAGTGAGCAGGGGGCGGGGCCTCAGAGAGGGGGCGGGGCAAGGGTGTTCCGTTTTGGGCCATTACCAGTGGGGCCCTGCTGTGAAGCGGGGTGACGGGGCTGAACAGGAAGGGACCACCCCAGAGATAGGGGGAAGGGCGGTTCCCTTTTGCTTCCCCCCCAACACACCGCTGGGGCGCCAGTGGCTGGGGAGGGGCAGGGGCAAGCGCCTGGCCCTTTAAGAGGGGGCGGGGCGGCGTGGGCCGCTCGGGCCAGCCAGAGGAGCGGCCGGTCAAGCGATGCGCGGGGGCGGGGCAGAGAACGGCGGGCCTCGGCGGGGGGCGTGGCCTCGGCGGGCAGGGCGTGTCGCGGCCGGGTGGGCGTGGCCCGGCGCGCTGAGGTCAGCGGCGAGCGGCGCCGTCACAAAAGGAAGTGGCGGCGCTGGCCGGGGGGGGGTCCGGAGCCGGGCGCGGGCGAGCGGGGAGCTGGGCCGGAGGCCCCGAGGCGGCGGAGCGGAGTCTCCCCCGCAGCCCGAGGGCGCGGGCGGAGCGCGGCGCCCAGGCCCCGGCGGAGGAAGGGGGGCGGCGGGGGCCCCGGGGGGCGCCGCGCCATGGCCCAGCAGCAGGTGAGCAGCTCGCAGAAGGCGCTGATGCTGGAGCTGAAGTCGCTGCAGGAGGAGCCGGTGGAGGGCTTCCGCATCACCCTGGTGGACGAGTCCGACCTCTACAACTGGGAGGTGGCGATCTTCGGGCCCCCCAACACCCTCTACGAGGGCGGCTACTTCAAGGTACGGGCCGGGCGCGGGCTCAACCCGCCTCCCCGCGTGTGTGTGTGGGGGGGGCGCGCGCTGTGAGGTAAAGAGCCCCGTGTGTGTGTGTGTGGGCGCGCTGTGAGGTAAAGAGCCCCCGTGTGTGTGTGTGGGGGGGGGGGCGCGCGCTGTGAGGTAAAGAGCCCCCGTGTGTGTGTGTGTGGTGTGTGAGGGGCGCGCTGTGTGTGTGTGTGGGGCGCGCTGTGAGGTAAAGAGCCCCCGTGTGTGTGTGTGTGTGTGGGGGGCGCGCTGTGAGGTAAAGAGCCCCCTGTGTGTGTGTGTGGGGGCGCGCTGTGAGGTAAAGAGCCCCGTGTGTGTGTGTGTGTGGGCGCGTGTGTGTGTGTGTGGGGCGCGCTGTGAGGTAAAGAGCCCCGTGTGTGTGTGTGGGGGGGGGCGCGCGCTGTGAGGTAAAGAGCCCCCGTGTGTGTGTGTGTGTGTGTGTGTGTGCGTGCTGTGAGGTAAAGAGCCCCCCCGTGTGTGTGTGTGTGGGGCGCGTGCTGTGAGGTAAAGAGCCCCCCCCGTGTGTGTGTGCGCTGGCGCGCGTGGGGGGCGCGCTGTGAGGTAAAGAGAGCCCCCCCTCCCCTCTGCGTGCGCGGGGAGCTGAGGTTCTTCTCCCCTCCCCCCCCAGTGTGCGCGTGATGTGCGATGAGGTGAAACCCCCCCCCAGTATGGGGGGTGGGCTTGCTGTGAGGGGGAGAGGGCTCCCCCTGTGTGTGTAGGCGGGAGTCCTGAGGTGCAGCGGGCCCCCACTCTTGGTGGGGGGGGGAGGGTGCAGCGGGCCCCTGTTCTCAGCCCTTTCTATGCACTTGGGGTGGGAGTTAGGGTCGGGGTCCCCTCTCCTCCCCGGCCCTTTTACTGGGGCAGTGCTGTCTCCCCCCGCCCCGTGCTGCTGTTTGGGGTGGGGGGTTTGCTTCGAGGTAAGGCGTGTGTCGGTCCTGACGCGTGCGCCTGAGTTTCCCATAACTCTCAGTCCACGCCATCCTCTGCCCTGTATAGTGGGGGGCCTCTGACATTACCATCAGAATTCACTGTGCCTCTCCCAGTAGAACTATCAGTGCCCTGTATTGGTGATCTTTCAAGGTAAGGTATGAGCTCAGGGTCCTCCTGCCTCTCTGAGAGGGGAAGGGGGGGGTGGCCTGCATATCAGTGGGTAGGTTGCTTCTAGGCAAGGGACCAGAACTCTGCATGTTAATTCAAAATGAGACCCTAACCTTGAGTTCCCATATCCTGTGTAATAGGGAGCACTTCAAATCATATGACCTCTGTTGACCATGGATGGCCTCTGGGGAGGCCTTAGGGATGTAATAGTGTAGTCGATTAACCAATAAGCAAAAGCTTATAAGTTAATGCTATAGACTGCAACTACCCACATTTATGCCAGTAAAGTTTTTAGCAGGTTGGCCAGCAGCCCAGCTCCGTTCCAGCTCACGCTGGGTCCTGGAGCTCAGGCCCTGGCCCTGCCTTTGGACAGGGGCTGCTGCCACCCTGCGCTGCTGCCTCTGTATCACAGGGGTGACAGGCATATGGTCTGCAAGGGCAGCTGATTTTTAAACTGGCTCCCCTGGTGGATCAGCTCCTCCCTGGCACCCCATGCTCCTGCCTCATCAGCAGGAGCTGGTCTGCAAGGGTGTAGCCAGTTAAAAAATCAGCTACCCTTGCGGACCGGTTGCCTGTTGCCCCGCATTGTTGCCTCTGATACAGAGGCAGCAGTGCAGGGTGGCAGCTGCCCATGTATCAGAGGCAGCAGGGCGGAGTGGCAGGGGGCTTCTTGAGAGTGGGCCCAGAGTGCACTGGCTGCTGGCCCCACCCCTGGGACTAAAAAATAGTCAAATAACCAATAAGAATTTGTGAGGTTAATTGACTGTTCAATTAACTGATATTTAACATCCCTAGGAGGCCTTTCCAAAATACCCTTTTGGAAGGGTATTTCAAAATAGATGTTAACTCTCATCCCCCTGGTTGTCCAGGTTCCCCTGCACTCTGCATAAGGTGTCCTTTCAAAGTAAAGGATCTAAGGGCTCCTCTTATCCCCAGTGACCCCCTGTATCTTTCGGTTTCCTTATACTCTGTATAAGGTGTCTGCTTTAACTTGGAAAAACCCATGTGGGCTGTCATCTCCTACATAGGCAATGGTGATTTAATATTCTGAATAAAGAAGGGGGCTGCTCCAGTGGGAGTGATCTATCCACTGCTTGGAATGGCCTCCATTCTTTCTCCTGATGGTCCTGTTGGGAGGGTTCCTTCATCCCATGTTCAAGTAATGTATCCATGCCTACACCATATAGAAAGATGTCTGCTTTATAATAAGGAACGCCTATGGCCTTCTCCTATCTCTTCTCCCCAAGCTATCTTTGGGACAACAACATGTATGAGTGTGGCTGTTTCACAGTAAGAGGCTTGCCCTGTGACTCCCCTCCTCCCCACTCTTTTAAATGTTTCTAGCTGCACCTTTTACCAGGATGGGTATACTGCACCTTTTACCAGGATGGGTATACTGAAGGAATGTCTTGGTTTATCATTTACCTGTTACCTCAAAGTGTGTCCCCTCCTGTCTCTCTTCTAATTTGGAAGAGGGGCTAAAAGGGCTATAAACCTACATCAATGCAGAAGCAGAGAAATGCTTTCGGTTCCCCTTCTGATCTTCCAGAAAACTGCATAGCCATTGTTTTTCTTATGATTAGAATAAACAAGTCCTCTGACTTTTGCCTTATGGTTATGTGAAAGGAACTGAGTGTAGAAGTCTTGAAAATGTAGAGACATTGGAGTGGACTGTAACTTCACTGATGGAGGTATGATGAAGTAGCTAATCTACTTATTACAAACAACATCTTTTGAGGGTTGGCTCCTGCAAAGAGTAAAGCTGATGGCCAAATGTGGCCTGTCAGAATTTTGCAATGTCCAGCAGCCTTTGATATGGCGTCACCTCCTGCAGCTTGTTGCCGGGGGGGGGGGGGGGGTTCCACTTTTAAAAAGTGACTTAAGTCTGCTCCATTTTATGCCTGCTAGGTGGTGTCCTTCGAATTCTACCAAGTTGAAGAAAAACTTGAACATGTTTGTCAGGTTCCTTGCACTTACTGCCTGTGGATCAGGGTGTAGATATCTTTTTTCTGGGAAACCAAAACATTAACAGTCTATAGCTTGGTGAGTAAATCTGAGTCACATTTAGTTTAGCCTTATTTTTTTTGAAAGAAGGAAGTACTTTGACACATGTCTCTTTCCTTTTGCAATGAGGATGGTTGACTTAGTCATATCAGTGCGATATGTACATTTTTAGGCTTACCTCTATTATTACTTGAGCCGAAACTGGGGCTGCTTCCTAATAACTGGGTCAGCTTTGCATCATGTAAGGTGGGGTTATCCTTTCACACCTATACTTTAGGGTTACTCACCAATTCTAATAAAACAGGAAGAGTGGATGGATCACCACTATTTTGTGTGTTTACTTCAGTTACTTATTGGGTCCTGCATTTCTTTGGGCTGTAAAATTCTTGAAGAAGCTGATGAAAGTACTCTTTTTGGAAATGCACTTAAGTTTAGGTTTCAGCTAGGAGGCCACAGTTGACTTGTAATGAAGTAAAGCAATGACTGATTATGGGACACATGCTCTTCTCCATGCTATATTGTAGTTACTATGCCTTTCCTGTTTGGGCTCTTCTGGGCAGCAATTTTTTCTATGCTTGGTACAGTTGATCTATTATACATGTGTGTGGTGTTACATTAGGCAAACCAGAAAAGAATAGTGTCTCTCTCTCTAGAATGTTCTTCTCTCATTACCATAGTGTCAGTGTTGTCCAGTAGCGCATAAAGTAACGTGACAAACATTTGTCATGTGTGGTTTGTTCTCTCTGCTTTTCCCTCTGAAGGTGATGAGGTTTGTGATATATTTTGCTTCCTGTGGGAGCTCTTGGGAGAGAATCATAGAACGCTAGAATGGGACAGGACCTCGAGAGGTCATCGAGTCCAGTCCTCCGCCCTCACAGCATGACCAAGTACCGTCTAGATCATCCCCGATAGATGTCTATCTAACCTGCTCTTAAATATCTCCAGAAATGGAGATTCCACAACCTCCCTAGGCAATTTATTCCAGTGTTTAACCACTCTGACAGTTAGGAAGCTTTTCCTAATGTCTAACCTAAACCTCCCTTGCTGCAGTTTAAGCCCATTGCTTCTTGTTCTATCCTCAGAGGCCAAGGAGAACAATTTTTCTCCTTCCTCCTTGTGACTCCCTTTTACATACTTGAAAACTGCTATCATGTCCCCTCTCAGTCTTCTCCTTTCCAAACTAAACAAGCCCAATTTTTTCAGTCTTCCTTCATAGCTCATGTTCTCTAGACCTTTAATCATTCTTGTTGCTCTTCTCTGGACCTTCTCTAATTTCTCCATCTTTCTTGAAATGTGGTTCCCAGAACTGGACACCATACTCGAATTGAGGCCTGATCAGTGCAGAGTAGAGTGAAAGAATGACTTCTCGTGCCTTGCTCACAACACTTCTGTTAATGCATCCCAGAATCATGTTTTCTTTTTTGCAACAGCATCACACTGACTCATATTTAGCTTGTGGTCCACTATGACCCCTAGATACCTTTCTGCAGTACTGCTTCCTAGACAGTCACTTCCCATTCTGTATGTGTGCAACTGATTATTCCATCCTAAGTGGAGTACTTTGCATTTTTCCTTATTAAACTTCATCCTATTTACTTCAGATCACTTCTCCAGTTTGTCCAGATCCTATCCTCCAAAGCAGTTGCAACCCCTCCCAGCTTGGTATCATCTGCAAACTTAATAAGCATACTCTCCATCAATGATTAGATATTTGCATAAAGATATTGAACAGAACCAGTCCCAAAACAATTTGACTGTCTCCTGCACAGGCTGGCTTTACCATGACAGGCAAATTCCATTTACCTGACGAATGGAGATCTTCATCCTGGAGCTTTGGCAATTGTTCAGATATGCTGGGTCCTGGCCACTGCGTGCCTTGATGAGGACTTGATAAGGATAAGTGCCTTGAGCTTAATTGCATTTTATGGGATGCTGACAGAGCGAGAGGAATGGAGACTTGATATGCTCATGGCAGCCTATGTTGCTGAACTGCAGAATTCTGCAGTAGCAGGGTTCCTTGGCCAACTGGAATTATGAAAAGTAGTATTTGTGTGATCTTGGTGTCAGCAAAAAATCCAGGAGCACTCTAAACTACTGGATTCACCAACTGAATGTACCTTTGCAGCCATGGTGCAGTCTCCCTTGGTTGCAGTTCTCAAAGCACTTTCCTCTGCCCATCAACATAATGCCCATCTTGCTCAGCTTCAGCTTCAACTTCAACTGCCTATTCATTCATCAGCAGATCCCATCCAATCACTGGGCTAGCTTGATGGTGGTAACATGGTCAGAGTGGTGGAAGGATGGCTGGAATGGCTTGCTTATCATTTCACCTAATAGCTGTGTGTGGATCTTAAGACCAATAAAATAATTGATCCTTCTGAGGCATGCTCCCCCTTCCCCTCTCTCCCCACAAGTGATGGAGGTGGAGTTTGACGACTATTTTTTAGTGCTTCCCTCCAGGAAGAATTTAAATCGTTTTAGAACACCCAGGCAAGACAGAAGTATCTTGTGGTTAACAGTGTTGACTAGTGTAGAGAGGTCCAGGAGGAGGAGACTGGATGTCTCCATCCATTAATAATAGGGATATGAATCCTGGTTACTCAGTTAAACCTAAGGCTTAACTGATTAAGTGGGAACCCACCCCTTCTCCCTCCCGCATGCAGGACTGGAATAGCCCTCTGCTCATAATGGGCCATGTGTGGGGGGCTGCTCCTGGATACCAGATAATTGGTATCTGATAAGTATCACCCAGTAACCAGTTAATCCATCACTTACCCATTCACATCCGTAATTGATATCTCCTTTCTATCCCTGTACTTTGGCCTGAATCCAGATTGTGTTGATCTGGAGGATGTTCGCTTCAGTTGGATGAACTTGTGTTTGGCCTTTGGCTAGAATTTTGTCACATTGGGGAAGTGAGGTTGGAATAGCTATACTGGTTAGACTGAATAATCATCTAACTGCATCAAATTTTAGCAGTTGCACGACTATTTGATCGTCCCTAGGGGCAGAGCCAGCAGCCAGAGCACTCCCAGCCCCACTCCCGGGGAGCCCACTGCCATCCTGCCCTGCTGCTTCTGACAAGAGGCAGGAGCGTGAGGTGGCAGCAGCCCCTGTCTGTGGGAGGTCTGAGCTCCCTGTGGACAGAGGCTGTGCCGACATCCAGGGAGCAACCCCTGTCTGCGGTGGCCCATGCCTGCTCCCACCTGCCCTCCATACCATCAACACTGCTGCCTCTCTATCCTCATGGGCACTGGATTCCACTTCTCTTCTCCCCCGCCCCGGCCCAAACCTGCTGCCTGTGATAGAGGCAGCAAGTGGGGGGGGGAGGGGAGGGGAATGTGTGGAGTCAACAGGATTAACTGATAAGCCAAGCTTATTGGTTAATTGTGTAGTCAGCTACATGTTGATGTCTCTAGTGTAGATGTAGTATATGCCAGGACTCGACAACCTTTGGTTTGAAAATCACATTAAAATTCAAAAGAAGTGCTCAACAAAGAGCCAGTATAATAAGTGGTCAACAAAGAGCCCATTTGCATAATTGAAAATATGAAAGTTAATATTATTCATATGATGAACATTGTATTCATAAACTTTATTTAATGGGACTTCTGCTGCTGGTGGTGAAGTGTGTGGATGTGGGATTGCAGGAGTCAAGATTGGGGTGTATAAGGGGCTCAGAGCAGGAGGTTGGGGTGAGGTGCAGGATGCAGGGCAGGGTGCCAGGGTGGGAAGTAGAGTATGTGGGTGGGGAGCTCTAGGGGCTGGGTTACCTTACCTGGCCAGGGGTGGGCCAGGATCGCCGCGGCCAGATCATGGCCTACCCTCCTACCCATGCTGTAGAAGAAGGGCTGCCAGGCCTTCCTGCAGCCAGATGGGGGTTGGACTGTGTGACCTACCCCAGGATCGGTGCTGGGGACAGGATGCTGCAGCCAGATGGGTGGCTGGGCCCCAATTGGGACCTTGTTGGCCAGGCTGCCGTAGCCAGAGCTCAGGCCAGGCCACCGTGGACAGGGTGTTGCTGCAGTCATGGGGCCGCCTGGCCTAGAAGCGTGGTGGCTAGGGACAGGCTGGCAGTCAGATGGAGGTTGAAGCTGGGCTGCTGCAGCCAGATGGAGGCATCTGTTGCCACCAGCCCCTCTCTATCCTAACTTGGAGTACGCACATGTCCCTTACAGCATACTCTCTCTGGTCTTTTAAATGAGCAGTCTTTCCCAGCTGGCTCTTGCTGGAGCACAGCCAGTTCTTGCTGGGGTGTACTGCCTTATTTTCACCTCTGGTTAAAGGTGAAATAGGCAAAGACCATCTTGACATGAGTAATTATGCACCTTTAAAACTTTGAATGAATTTTTCATTTTAATTAAAGTTACATGTACTTTGGGAATGACAAAAGAGCCATATTTGGTTCTGTACTGAGCCATAGGTTGCTGACCCTTGGCTTATACTGATTAAGTGGGGATTTTATTCACTTTGTTGTCTAGGGAGGTTGTGCAATATCCATCATTGCAGATTTTTAAGAGCAGGTTACACAAACATCTCTCAGGGATGATCTAGACCAGCGGTTCTCAAACTTTTTGGGCTCCGGAGCCCTTTACACGCGCATAAATTTATGCGGCGCACCAGCGGTCCACTGATTGTATGTGTTGTACCTATCAATGTTTCCAGTTTGTCAACCTTGTGGAGCCCCTGGAGATCTCTTGCAGAGCCCTGGGGCTCCGTGGAGCACAGTTTGAGAAACACTGACTAGACAGTGCTTGGTCCAGCCATGAGGGTGGGGGACTTGACCTCTCAAGGTCCCTTCCACTTCTAGTATTCTATGATTCTGCGTGAATTCTATTGTTCTATAGTAAACCCATATATGTGCCTCAATTACCCAGGACACTATACCAGTACCTAGATGGTGATGGGAATTTCCAGCGTGAGCGTCACTGAGGGAGGCTATCTCCAACCCCTGCACGTACACAATGGCAGCGGCTGGTTTGGGGTGCAGGGAGTGGTTTATGGCACTGGCTCTAGGGCCCCCCCTTTCCCCAAGATGATTGTACTGGCTGCTTCTGAGTTTCTGTGCTGACATGTCTGTCCTATGCGGTGTCCCTGTCGACTAATCAACCTTCTGTTCTACCTTCTGATTGAGAGTCTCCTCTCACAGCAGCTGAGGGTGAAGGGTCCTGTGACTCCCCCACACTGTTGTTCTAGGAGCTTGTTCAGGATTGGAAGTTTTGATACTTTACTTAGAACAAATGTATCCAAGTGGATTTCTTCAGTGCTAGTCATGCTATTATCAGTTGGTGCAAAGGGTGATCGTTCTGAAATACTCAGTTCTTCGTCCAGTGTTTCATCCAGTGTTTCAAGTGGCATTGCTTAATCTTCTCTGTCACAAGCTGAGAAGAGGTCTCAGGTTGAAATGCCTCTAAAGTATCTAGTAATTCTTGAAGGAATATACTGGATGACAGGAGTTCATGTAGACTCCTTAGTGGCTCTTACTTGGCAGGCATAGGGGGAGCAACCCCATGTTTAAGAAGCATTCCAGCAAATGGATATTCCTTTCCATCAAGTAGGATGCTAGTCCTTTGCAGTACTTGATGTTAAAATGTGTGTAATTAAATTTCAGCAGTTACATGCAGGCTGGCAGTTGGCTCCCTGTGCGTACTGGCTCTCACCTGGTGCCCCGTGCTGCTGCCTCTGTACCAGAGGCAGCAGTGTGGGGAGGCGGGCAGCTTCCTGGGATCAGGTGTGCGTCAGGAGCTAGCTTTTAGGCTGGTTTCTCATGCATACCAGGAGTCTGCTTGTAATAGGGATGTTTTGGGTTAAACAGTGAGTCTGGGATCATTGGTTAGCCTTCAAGGTTACACGCAAGGTACCCCCCCTCACTGCTGCTTCACCCCACCCCTGATGAAATATCTTGTTTGCTTTTACCCTGTGCTATGTGGATTTCATGGGGGTAAATAGTGGTTCCTCAAATTAGGAAATCTGATCCAAAAGGGAGTTGAAGGGGGTCCCAGGTTTATTTTTGGAGGATTGCAGTGTTACCACCCTTCTGAGAGTCCTTCAGAGTTGGGTAGCTAGAGTGGCATCTGTTGACCGTCAGCAGTAGTGCAGACGTAAGAGTAGCAATACCATACCACGCCATCCTTATTTCTGCCCTGCCCTGCCCTGCACAGAAGTAAGGGTATCAGTACCACAGTTCCCCACCCCCTGAACAAACTTGCAACATCACCTCAAACTCCTTTTTGGGTCAGGATCCTTATAACTATAACACAATGAAATTGCAGATTTAAATAGTGGAAAACATGGGATTTACTATTTTTAAAATGCCTCAAATGCATTCTGGTTTTGGTAGGGCACTACTTATTGGAGGTTGATAGGAAGATCATCCTTCCTTGTAATATAGCTTCAGTATAAACTTGAAGAAATTCTATTCCAGTCTTCGTTTTTCACCATTAGCTCTTGTGTTTCTGATTGTCTCTGTTTGCAAGGTATCAAGGAAATCTGAGGGTGAAGAAATGGTGTTGGGGTACCAGTGTAAGGATAGTCAAGGCTAGTGTGCAATGAATGGTTCATCAGATAAACTCGTTGCCCTCTGAATGGAGTGCTGCTGGCCGTTAGCATGCTTTGGAATCCAATGCAGTTTCTTTTATAGAATCTGTCATTTTTTTTCCTTTGGGAGAACTCTGACCACTGTTTTAATTACCTCTGAGGGATAGCACTGTTGGTCTGTAACTTAAAAAATGAGTAGTCCTGTGGCACTTTAGAGTAACAAATATATAGGATCATGAGCAGGGCTTGACAAATGGGCGAGTAGATTTCAGCCGGTTGTCCCATTCACTGGCGGCGCGCGCATGCGCAATGTGGGTCTGGCGCATGCACGGTGCGGGCCTGGCGAGTGGATTTCGCTGCGGTTTGTCGAGCCCTGATCATGAGCTTTTGTGGGTAAAACCCCCTTCACTCAAGATCATCTCATCTGAAGGCGGGGAAAAAAGTGAACACTCAAAGAAGGGAGAGGGAGAAAAGAAAAGTCAGTTGTAATCCTGGTGTTAATGAGGCTAATTGGGCTGGAAATGTCCCATACTTAGCTTTTGATGTCAATGGGGTATTGAACATAAGCAATGTTGGTTTATAATGTCATTCAGTTGAAGTCTTTGTGCCAAATTTGCATATGAAGGTCAATTCCACACTCTCTGTAGTTGGCTTGTGAAATTCATTTGTAGAAAAATGGCTACTTTTAAAGCCATTAATGAGTGCCCAGGCAGGTTAGAATGTTCCCTTACAGGTTTATGTGTGTTACCATTTCTGATATGACTTGTGTCCATTAATCCTCTGTTGTAGAGACTGTCCAGTTTGGCCAATATAGGTGGCAGAGGGGCGTTGCTGGCACTTGATGGCGTATTTCACATTAGAGGATGTGCAGCTGTATGAGCTTTTGGTCTTGTGGCTTACGTGGTTGGGTCCTGTGATGGTGTCACTTGTATAGATGTGTGGACAGAGTTGGCAATAGGGTTTATTGCAGGGGTAGGTTCTGGGGTGAGTGTGTCTGAGATGTGATATGTGGCTGCTGAAGATAATTTGCTTCAGGAAGGGGGTTGTCTATTGGAGTGGATTGGCCTGTGATTTGTCAACAAGATTATGACTGGGAAGTGGTGATCTTGATACTGAAATCTAATCTGAAGATCCAGTCCAGGCATGACTGGCTCTGTGGGTTGTACCAGAGAACCTGTGAGGCAAGTGAGGAGATGAGATTTGGGGTTTTGAGAAGAGTATCAGATGTGTCTAATTTTTCTTACCCAAAACAGAAACACAAGAAAATATAGGCAGACTAAGATGTGGGTGTAACTTTCTAAGTTATATAAGCTTGTTTTTTGTTTTGTTGAATAATATTTCTGTATAAAAGTGAACAGGCTTGTGGACAGTACTTAAAACTGGGTCTATTAGTAATGGCCCTGCTGAGGGATAATTAACATGACCACACTGTGTTAGGGCAAATCTGGAAAGGGAAATGAATAATTCTTGAGCTTAAAAAATAGGAAAGTTTGTCTCTGGATGCAGCTTCTCTACCATAATCATATGAACCCGATTTTGGTGTCAGTCAAAATTAGTAGTTCAGGTGCCCAGGATGAGTTTATATAAAGGGTGTGACTTCCTTCATATTAATAGAAACAGCACAGGAGTTAGTATATAGAAACTAATCTGTTCAATAGAAAAGCAACATTTTAAATTATTTAAAAGGACATGGTTAAGTTAAAAATCACACTTGTGTGCAAAGTTACATATATTTCATGTCCTAGATGTTTCTCTAGTTATTTTAAGATGTGACCGTTCCTATCCAGACACACTCATAGTTTAAGGATAGGCAGGTGGACAGAAGTTAAGGAAGGGGAGCAGTAAATGGGGATTAGGGATGTTAAATTTCAGTTAACTAATTGAATAGTTGATGGGATTTCCATCGACTATTCGATTAGTTAAGAACTTCTGTGTTCTGCCTTTGAAATGTACAAGAGCCCCAGCGGGGACTCATACATTTCAGAGTTGGCTGCCGCTGCGCTCCTGCCCCCTCACACGGAACTGGAGATTTGGGGGGAGGGGGGGGGAAGGGAGGGAGGAGGAGAGAACTGGCTTAAGCCGGCTCTCTTCAGCACCCCCGCCGCCCCCTCCGCTGCCTCTTTGTGATAGTCAGCAAGTGGGGGGGGAAGTGACCACTAGACTAGTGTGGTGAGTCGACTAGTCGATTTAGTCGCTTGCATCCCTAATGAGGATTGGTTCTTATACAAGTCAACTAGATTCTCTGTAGGCAGCATGACAAAAGTGGAGTTTTGAGAGGCTGAAGGTGGGCAGGGTCATGGCTTATAGGTGCGCCGAGAGGTCCTACCATGCATATAAGACACACTGATGTGAAACTGATGGGTGGTCAAAGTCCCAGCCAAGGGAGCAGGATGACTTTATGCAATTCTGCAATATTTTATTAATAGAGTGCTGAATATGGTGATAAGAGTTATTTGTAGCAATTTAAGGTTGATACCTTTTTAGTTTCTCTAATCCTTCACTTGATTATGAGTTTGTGTACTTGGTGGAGTTGTGGTATTGTACACACTCACCCAAGCATCTCCATTGTTACTATGATCAGGACTCCACACAACAACTTTCAGTATTCCTGGTCCTACACATGTATTGCAACATGTGGTGTACTTCATACCATATAGCAAATGTCCCAACAACTACTATGTAGGTGAAATCCAGGGCACTCTAGAATCAATACCTCCAGAAAAATAGGACAACATCCTATCATCCATAAGCAAACACTCTTGACAGTATGCCATCGTTTTTTATGGATGGCCTCGAACAGTGTTTCCTTGGCTCTCGTCCCCTACTCTACTTAATGCTACATTCATGACAACATCATAATATGGTCCCATAGGAAGGAGACCCTCGAATTCCACAGGGATTTCAACAATTTCCATCCCACCATCAACCTTAGCCTGGAACAGTCCACACAAGAAATCCACTTCCTTGACACTACAGTACAATTATATGATGGCCACATTAGCACCATTGGAAAGCTACATGTCTCTAGCTTCCATCCAGGACACATCACAGGGATTGATTGTCTACAGCCAAGCCCTAAGATGCAATTTGATTTGCTCCAGTCCCCCACACAAACACATACAAGATCTTTAGCAGGTATTCTTAAAACACAAATACTCACCTGGGAAAACAGACTGACCGAGCCTGACAAGTACCCAGAAGTCAGCTACTTCAAGACAAGCCCAACAAGGAAAATAACAGAACACCACTAGTCATCACCTACAGCCCTCAGCTGAAACCCCTCCAGTGTATCCTTGACCATCTACAACCTATCCTAGAAAGCGATCTGTCACTCACAGGCCTTGGGAAATAGGCCAGTCCTCACCTACAGAGAGCCCCCCAACCTGAGACAAATACTTTCCAGCAGCCACATATCCTATCTCAGACATACTCATTCAGGAACCTACCTCTGCAACAAACCCTGTTGTGAAATCTGTCTGGATATCTATACAAACACCTTCACAGGACTTAACCACATAAGCCGCAACATCAGGGGTTCATACAACTGCACATCCTCTAATGTGATATTTGCCATCAAGTGCCCGCAATGCCCCTCTGCTATCTAATCTATCTAATCAATATCTAAACCGTGGCGAGCCCCGCTCGCCAACTGCGCTGCCTGGCGATCTGCGCATGCGCAGATTGCCTGAACCCGGCTCTTCCGGGTTATAATCTACTCGCCACAGGCGAGTAGATTGTATTATTTGTCGAGCCCTGCATGCATGCGCGTGTGTGTGTGTGTGTGTGTGTGTATATATATATCAAAAAATATGCGTGTGTGTGTGTGTACTCACACACACAGGCCAAACTGGACAGTCATTATGACAAAGGTAAATGGACACAGATCAGAAATGGTAAAACACAAACCTGTAGGGCAGAGGTAAGAAACTTTTTTGAATCAGGGGTCTCTGACCCACAGAAAAATCAGTCAGGAGCGATGTTCTCTCTTTTTTTTCCATCTATGTACAGAATAAATTTCATGTGCACCAAGACATGCAGATGTGCACCACCAATAGAAACACATGCTGCTAGCTGTGGTCAGCTGTGTGTTCTCTGCCAGTCAGCTGGGCGGCACCTGAATCTCTCCTGGGCTGTTGTCTAAGCACTCAGCTTACAGGGAACACTGGTCAGGGCCAAACAAGCGAGAAGGCGCCCCAAAAAACCCCCACAAAACAAACCCCAACCAAACCTACCTCACTGACATGGCATTGGACTGAAAAGCAGAAAGAATCCCACATTTGCCTCTCACAGCAGAGACTGAGGGCCCAGGCTAGTAGATTTTTGTGGAGGAAAAGCTTCCAGGCAGCGCTTTATTGCACCAGCTAAGGGGAAGGAAAGCAGCAGCACATGGAGCCACTTCCTCCCCCACCAGGCAGAGCCCATGGGTCAGATCTGGTTCTGGTTTCCCTGACTGAAGCCTGGGGTTTTCTCCCTCACAGTGGGCAGCTGGTGCTCTAGCCCCGTGGTGGGAGTTAAAGGGGAGGTGTGAGCCTGGAGTGCCGGGAGCGTGGGCTCCCCAATGTTGGGGGGGGGGGTAGTAGCCCCAAGCCTCAGGGGCCAGATCCAGGTAAGCAGGCCTTAGGTTCCCCACCTCTGCTGTAAGGGACATGTTAACCTTCCTGGGCACTCAATCATGGATTTAAAAATAGCCATTCTTCTACAAAGGAATTTCACCAGCCAATTACAGAGAGTGCGCAGAATTGGTGTGTGTGTGTGTGTGTGTGTGTGTGTGCACGCAGAGAGATACCTATATATCTACCTTGGTTTCTGTTATTTGCACTCCAGTTCATCTGATGTAAGTAGGTTTTACCCACAAAAGCTCATACTCTCTAATGTGCCACTTTGACAAAGTGATCACTCAATATATGGCCTCTCAGTCCTTGTTGTGCAGGTTTCCTTTGAGGACACCTTCAAAAGATGAGCCTGGGAACTCCAATTGAGAGCTCTCCTGGATGCTAAAAGCCATGGACTTGACAGCATTGGTGGCTTTGATTCATTACAACAATCTGGATTGCATCCTGCTTCCTGCTACCCTCCTCTGCCCTAGAACTTCACAAGTGTTAATTGCCCATTTCATTTAGGTGTTCTACAACATGATTGAACCCCTTGTGCCTAACAGTCCTGTTCTTCCTTGTATTTAGTTTACATACTCTCTGGTTTCCTCCTCAGGCCTTGAGAAGGTACTTTGTGAGGCTTGAAATTGTCCTTCCAACAGAAGTTGGTCCAATAAAAGATACCATCAGTCATCTGATGTATAGTCTGTAGCATTAACCCATGAGCTTTTGCTTATCAGTGAATTGACTACACCAGTGTTTCCCAATTTTGTTTGGCCACAGAGCCCTTTTAAACTCGAAAGAATTTTGCGGAACCCCTAATAACAGTCTTGTATCTGAAGACTGAAAAAAGTAGACCACAAATAAGTAAGGATAATAATAAACAAATGCTAAACTTTGTCTGATGCGGCGCTAGTAGATTTATATTCAGTCACCCACGCTCCCTGAGTGAGTACTGGGATTTACAGTGGTATATAACAGGCGATTGTACTACTGAGTGACTGCACATGCAGCGCTAAGTAGTGACCTCATCGTCCCCACTCTCTGGCTAAGATGGCATTACATGGACACTTATCATAGCAAACACAAATGAAAATTGTTTTCAATAAAATTCATAAATGCTTAATATTTTTTTAAAATCCTAAAATGTTGTTGTAACACCAACTCCTGTCCTGACCATGCATCCCTATTCTAGTCCCAAGCAGCCCCCTCCTGCACACTGAACCCCTCATTTTTGGCCCCACTCCAGAGCCTGGGGGAGCCACAAAATCTAGCCCTAAGACCCCAGAAGAGTTAATTGGCCTGTGGGAAGCCCTGAACCTGTCTTCTTTCCCTCCCCTTCCTTTTCCTTCTTCCCCCATGGAGCTGGAGTGCAAGGGGCATGAGGTATCCTAGTTGGGGGCCACATCAGTGAAGGCTAGGAATTTTTGGTTTTGTGGGGTTTTTGTTTTTGCTTCTAAGTTTTTTCTGTGAGCCCTAACAGATTTTTTTTTTTTTCTCCCCCCCCTGTGGGTCAGTGCAGTGGCCTCTGACCCGGAAAAGGTTTCCCAACCCTGCCATATAACATGGAAACCTTTTGTTTTGGACATTACATTATTTTTACTTAAGTTTACTGAACTTAGTTTTAGATAAACTGTAATGATTTTGATATTTTCTTTCTTGCCGGTTATATACACCCCCTTATGTTATCTCTCTCTATATAACAGTTGAGCAAGGTGGTTTGTGAACCAAAAAGTTTGAGAACTACTGCTATAGTCCATTCTCGCTTTCTCCTTTATGGCCAAATTGGCTTCTCCTATTTATGGGTCTCTGACATAAGAGGAGAGAGATTTTGGTTATAAATAGGGAAAAGCTGTAAACCCACAAACTGGCAGGGGGGGTTGTGGTGGTAAACGACTTCCAATAGACCCTGTCAACTTGCTCTTTAGTCAAACTTTTTTCTAACAAGGTTCGAGATTTCAGGATCTGTTTTTAAGTATTCCAGTGTCAATTGCTTTTTAACTTTATCTGGAGTTGACATGTCACATGTAGTAGTACAAAAAGAGGTAGTCTCCTTCCAGTCACTCCAAATCTTCTGTTGTATAATGTGTGACTGTTAAAATGCCTGGGGATGCGTATTTAGAAAAATAGACAAACTCATGGTGAAGGACATTCTAGTCATGGTGACAGCTTCAAACACTTCACTTGATTGAACTTCTTCCAGCAAGGAATTCAGTGCTCCTTCATTACACTTCAGAAGTTCAGATACTAGCTTATTCCATCATACTATCCTGTTATCAAACAGATACTGGGCACTAATGCATATACACTTATTTTAACCCTCTTTTACACTAGCATATTTTCAGTGACGCCAGTCATTGTTTCACTTCGAGATTTTCTTTATAACATTAGATATGTTAGTTTCTTATGCTCTGATCAGTTTCAGGGCCCCCGTGTCTTCAGCTTGAGCCACTAGCAGTTGACTTCACTGCTTATTGAGATTGAGGCCTCCCATTCACACTTTCTTTGACTGTTATATTTGTTTCCAGTCTGTGTTTTGAACAGCTTGTGACCCTCACTGTGGCTTTTTCTCTACTGCCTCAGAAACACCTCATGGATGAAATGGGGGTGGGAGGTCAGGAGACCCAGGGCTGTGCAGCTCTAACTGTGCAGGCAGTGCACTCTGCCCTGAGACTCCCTGTACTCCCTCTTTCTCCCCCTCTTCCCCCCGCAGGACGGCATTGCAGAAGTAAGTTGCTGGGGTGCAATAGCCCCCGCTGTTCAGGCAGCGTGCGTGCCAGCTATTTAGGGAGGGGAAGTGCAGTTGTACACTTCCCGGAACCCAGAGGTGTTGCAGGATTCCCAGGTACTGGTCCCAGCTGCCCCTGTACCCTGCCCCTGTCCAGACCCCCTTCCCTCCCCCCACAAGCACCCTGTCCCCAGCACCCAGCAGCACCCTGTTCCTCATCCCAGTACCCTGCTACCCACCCCAGTGCCCAGCAGGACCATGTCCCTGACCCCAGCACTCAACCACCTGCCCCAGCACTCAGCCACCTGTGCCAGCATCCTGCCACCCAGCAGCACCCTTCCCCAGCACCCACTAGCACCCTGTCCCCAGCCCCCATCAGCACAGTTGGAACCACATTAGTGAGGCTTGGGGGTTTTGGAGGGTGTCTTTTTGTTTTTGTTTTTTTTTTGCCTCACTTGTGTGGCCCCAACTGACTCTTCTGTGGGTCAGTGACCCTTGACTCAAAACAGATTCCCCGGCCCTCTCGTAAATAAAGACAATGCTAAAACATTTTGAGTTTGACATATTTTATTTCAAAACGAAGCCTGGCCAACAAGCCCCCAATTGGGGCCAAAGCCCCATCTCACTGCAGCATCATAACACTTCTGCACCACCTGACCCCAAATCCGAGCCTATCATACACTGGAACCCCCTGTCCTGAGCCTCTCTCATCCCCAAACTCCTGCATCCCCACATCCTCAGTCTTCTGCCACAACACTCCTGCACCATCCACACATCACAAATCTGTGTCCTGAGCCCCATCATACTCACAACCTCCTTGCCCTGAGCCCCTCACATATCCAACCCAAACTCCTGCACCTTCACATCCACAAGCCTATGGCTTGCTCAGCACCCCAACCTTCCACCTGAGCCCAACACTCCCCAGCCTGGAACCCCCTCCCCGAGCCAGCATCCCCTTCTCCTGCATCCAGATTCCCTCCCAGAGTTTGCACTTCTCACCCCTTCCCACACCCAAATCCCTTATTCCCACCTCAAAGCCCGCACCTCCTGTCTCAACCCAGTGAGAGTGTTTAAGGACTGGGGTAGCAAGTGATGGAGAGGAAGGGAACAGAGGATGGGGCCTCAAGGGAAGGGTGGGGTCTTGGGGAAGGAATGTGATTTTTTTTTTTTGCTTGACAAACCTAGGGGTTCCTTGAAATGCTGAAAAGGGTTCCATGGCCAAATAAAATTAGGAAACAGTGTCCTAGAACAACAGAGGATCTTCCAATTAAGAGTTTAGTGTTGACAAGGCACTAGTGTGTGAGTAACATACATTGCCATTAAAGACCGCTATAGAAAAGTGTGAAATACATCAAAATCTAAACATTTAATTGTGAGTCAGATTAATTGAATTAAGGAATGCTGGCTAAATACATCATAAGGGAGTTCAAGGTGATATTAGTAATGGCTTTTGCTATACAAACAATTTTCAGTGACTTATTGGAAGAAGTAGGAACACCTTAGCAGGCAACATGCAAAATTCAAGACTACTTTTCTTAAGTCAGTTCACTAATTCAATGAGTATTTTTCAAGAAACAAGGCTTGGCAAATGTAAATAAAAATGTGATTTCTGTTTGGCTGTCTTTGAGTAACTGAAAGCTAAGTAACTTATCGTTGCCATTGTTTTCCTTAATTCTTGTAACTTAACCATGTACTGTTCTTTAGTATCCTGAATTGTTGAGTCTTGGTTTCTCTCAGGTGACTTTAGATTTGAGTTCTGTGTAATTCTCAGTATGTGGGTAACTCTCAATATATGGGTATGTTTGTCTTCATTCTGGGCAGAGTCAGATGGAATAAATATTAAGTTTTAAAGAGTGAGTAGAAAAGAGCACTGTTTAGAGAACTGAAATTGCAAGCTGCTTTCCAGTAAGTTTAAACTTCAGCAATAGAAGATCAAATCATTAAGTCTACAGCCTGTTGGATTATTTAATGGATAGAATATTGTTGTGTGGTTCGATTTTTAGATACAAGAGGTGCCAGTAAAAACCTCAAACTTGTTTACTACTCTGTGCACAATGAAGTTAAGGAAAGCAATGCAAAGTTACACAGATCTATTTCAATACACAGGATAGTTAGCACAGACAATATAACACCTACACCTAGGACAATACACAAAATACTTAATTTTAAGGATATGGATATACTTTTACTTATTTCTATAAACAACACACAGTTCCACTGCTAAGACCCTTACAATTGTCAGATGAGGTTGTGGCCTCTTTGCTTTCCCATGCGCAGAGGCATCCACAGTTCGTTGGTCGGTAGGAACAGGCACAGTTTCTAGTTTCAGCAAGTTAGGTAGTGAGGGACACCTTACCCAATCCCTCCCACTGATTATCTTTTTTCTACACCTATATTTATACTCACTTGGTTGTTTCTAGTAAAATCTACCAATTGATTACATATTGTACATGCCCATATTTGGGATACATCCTGCTTTTCAATCTGTACTATACTTGATTGATAGTTCTATGGCTGCATCTGTGATTTTTACTTACTAAAAATATTATGTACCAGTACCAGGTTTCTCCCAATGTTCTTGGCATGGTTTCACTATCCCATACTCCCTACGCCAGGGGTCTCCAACCTTTTTAAGCACAAGATCACTTTTTGAATTTAAATTCAAAATCCGGGATCTACCTCAGACCCAAACACCCTTGCCCTGCCTCTTTCATGTCTCTTCTCTGAGGCCCTGCCCTGCTCACTCCATCCTCCCTCCTTTTCACCAGTCAGGGGCACAGGATCTGGCCTTGGGCTAAAGGATTTGGAGTGGTAGCAAGGCTGTGAGCTAAGCCTGCCTGGGGCAGGGAATTGGCGTGCAGGAGTGGGTTCAGAGTGTAGGCTCTGGGAGGGAGTTTGGGTCCAGGGGTATAGGGGGTACCTGACTGGGGCAGGGGTTCAGAGCTGGCTCTAGCTTACCTCAGGTGGCTCCTGGGTGGTGGTGCAATGGGGCTAAGGCAGGCTTGCCCCTGTCCTGGCCCTGGCCCTGCCCCGCTCTCCAAAGCAGCCACCAAACCACCTCCATCCCAAGTCCTGTTGTGCCCTCCCACTCTGCTCTTTGGAGATAGGATACAGGGTGTGAGAGGGGGCACCCTAACATCACCACCCCCTTCCCTGCACAGCAAGCAGGAGGCTCCCGGAGGTGGGGGGAGGCAGGTCGAAGGCAAAGGGCAGGAGATGTGCAGCAGTGGGAGGGAGGGGGGGGAGCTGAAGTGCTGCACTTGATAGACTCTTGGCCAAACCAGTCAGGATCACCTGTCAGAGGCTCTAAGAGCTATTGGTTGGTGACCATTGCTTTAAAACTTGTAGAGGCTCAGTGTACTGTCACTGGAGTGAATAGTGACAGACTGTTCCTATGTACAGCATTTTCTCAATTCACTGTTCTAGTACCAGTAGGTCTCCACTAGTGCTAGATACAGTTGGTATATGAGAGTACTGATTGGGACCATATCTATCAGTTAAGATGACCTCTATATTGCTATTCTGTAGGGTCTTCAGTTAGGTCTTCATGCATTTTCACCATTTGGGCTCAAATTTTTCAGCTGTATGCCTGAAAATAATTGAGGAAGTCGATGCAATCATGGTGTATAGACAGCAGTGGGAAGAATTGTAACCTCTCAAGTTCTAGCACTGCTAAACTTTAGCATGGGTTGCTTACTCCTTTGATCAGGTATTCCATTCTGGGGGATGAGTAGAGATGTCTGATTTAGCTGAATTTTGATAATTTATGTTGTAGTGACACTTTCATTTTGCAGCCATATGCACATGCAGGACTCAAAGCCAGGAAATGCCAGTATTGTCTTGCCATGCGAAACTGTCCCTTGATGGACTTTGATGCTGTCTCTGATCATATCACTTGAAGCTATCCATAATACCCTTTCTACCTTACATAGCACACATGATGCCTCCATAAACAAACCCAAAGAGCAAAGATCTGCAAGGCCTAATTTATTTTTTTAGGAGGTATATCTTGAGACAGAGGGCACTGTAGGTTGCCATTCCATAATCCTGGAATGTCTGGGCTAGGCCAGGTGGGGGCCAGGGAAGGATTTTTTATGAGTTTATGACTTTTTACAAAAATTTTCTCCTTCAGGACAAAATGTAGTCTATTGTAATGGATGCATTCATGTATGAGGTAAAGTGGAGGGTGATGTAGTTTGGGGCCAGGTGTGGGGCAACCCTCCCACAGCTGCAGCAGGCCCTGGTCTGTGCATCTTCATTGAACTCTTGCACAGTGCTAAATAGGCAGCTGTATGGCCACTCAGCTTATAGGGATTTTAGGTCCAGACAGTCTGTAGCACTTTCTCTAATTTTTTTAGCAAAACCCATCACTATTCAAGGCTACTCCATTTTTCAAATATATAGTACAGTAATTCCTCATTTAACATGGTAGATACATTTCAGAAAATGATCGTGCTAAGTGAAAATGTGTTATGTGGGGTCAATTTTCCCGTTGAAAATAATGGAAAAGGTGGGGGTTGCGTTTCAAGCACACATGCGCTTGCAGCTCCAGCCTGCATTTGTTAGCAGCTGGGACCGGGACATAAGGTTGGGGGAGAAAGGGGACTGGGTTATAGCAGGGAGGGGAGGTGTTTGGCTCTGGGGAAGGGAAGGGGGCTTGCAGCCGGTGGCTGGGTTTCCCCAGCTGGCCGGTCTCCGGCAGCTGCACGGGGCTTACCCTGCCCCCGGAGGTTCACCGCTTGCTGCGCCATTCCCCGGCGACCCCCTCTGGCTGGATGCCTCGCTCCCTGTCCTCTGCCCCCCGCTTGCAGCTGGGTTTCCCCAGCTCGCTGGTCACCGGCAGCTGCGCGGGGCTCCGTCTGCCTCCTTACAAAGCAGCGGAGGTTCTCTGCTCACCGTGCAGTTCCCCGGTGACCCCCTCTGGCCTGACGCAGGCGTCAGGCCAGAGGTCAGCTGATGGCTCCGGCGTCAGGCCAGAGGGGGTCACCGGGGAACTGCACGGTGAGCAGAGAACCTCCGGCGTCAGGCCAGAGGGGGTCACCGGGGAACTGCACGGTGAGCAGAGAACCTCCGGCGTCAGGCCAGAGGGGGTCACCGGGGAACTGCACGGTGAGCAGAGAACCTCCGCTGCGAACCTCTGCCGCTTTGCAGGGGAAGCCTCGTGCAGCTGCTGGCCACCGGCCGGCCCTAGGGAAAATCGTGTTATTGCGGGGATGGGTCATGTTCAAAAAATGTTCCCCAAAAAAATCGTGCTATTGTGAAAACGTGTTAAGCGGGCTCGTGTTAAGCAAGGAATTACTGTCGTGACAAAAGTAAACTGCAAACAACTTTTTTGAATTATCAAACATTTTTTAACACCTTGACTATTAAACACAACTCATGCTAGATCTTAATAGAACAATTTGAGATCCTGAGAGATCTGAGCTGAAGGTTTTCTGTGTTCTTTTTTTAAATTCTGTGTATAACCTCACAGGTGCCACAAACAAAAGGAATGAAAATAGAGAAGGTTTTAAATGGATTGACTTTTCGCCTTTGTTTATGGCAGCTGCCCATGAGGAAGATGGCAGGCTGCAGCTCAGATTTCTCAGAGCTGAGGTGATATCGGGTCCTAATCTAATTACTACACTAATTATAAGGGAGTGTCTTTTAGAATCTTACCTGTTATGCAACACAACAAAAACTCCACTTAACAAATTAATGTTAACTTGGGGAAAAAATTGAATCCATTATAGTAGATGCATGCTTGAAAGAGGCAAGTAAAACTTTTCCAAATAGAGGTGTATCCAGTGTTTAAGACCTCATTAACATGCCAATGCAGGGTTTCCCTCATCTTGGACAGGTAAAAATCTTCAAGTCCGAGTTGATTTACTATGGGCTGGGTCTACAGCTTCAAAGTTCTTGTATCCTTTAAGGGTGGGCCAGGCACTTTTAAAGGCCATCTGAAGACAAAAGACTGGTGACTTCCCATTGCTTAAATAGACCTTTTTCCCCAGGGCAGGGACCATTTGTTCAGCACCCTCCATACCTGTGGAAAAATACCAGGTTCAAGATGGATCCCAGTACCAGGTGGCATGTTGCATGTCTTTCTAGGACCAATCACAATTTGGGCTTACAAGACAAACACTACCATTCACAGATCGTTGGTTTGAGTACGGAGTTATTTCTAAAACATTATAATGGCCCTTATTAGCACATCTAGAATTATAAACAGATTCACATGTCCTATTTCTAACTTCACTTACAAGAATGATATATGCACAAAAATAGGATAAGCAGATTCAGCAGATAGTAACTGTAAAATTGATATTAAAAAAACCTTAAATAAGTAGTCCTGTAGCACATCAGAGACTAACAAAAATTTAAGATGCTACAAGGATCTCTTGAGGGTTTTTCATCTTTTTTTAAGTTAGACTAACACTGCTACCCTCGAGACTTGTAGAATTGATGTACTTATATTCAAGTTATGCACATTCATATCCATAAGCCAATTTTCATGGAGCACAGGGGGGACCCTCCCATAACACCGTGGATAGAAAACTCCATGTTTATAATATGAGCATTTTTCTTTTCAAAAGTAGTAGTATGTGGGTTTGTATAGTCTTTAAACTTGGTATAAGAGCCATATATATTATGTATGGAAATAGTTGGGGAAACTCTTGGAAAATTGCTTTTCTTGTCCCTTTTCAAATAAACGGAAAGTCCAGAAAGCTTTGGCTATGAGCTCCTATTTATTCAAGATAAAAATTCAGACTTCCTTCCTGAAGAGTGGAAGGCTGGATCCTTCAGTTTTATTCTAGGAATATGTCCACTTTGTATGTGGCAGCTGTAAACAAATGCTATCTTTAACTCCTCGTGGTGTTGCCTGCATATTATGACAGCATAATCTAGAACATAAATACTGATTTACTGCAACTTTCTGTTTATATGCATTTCATAATTCACCTTGACACTTGTCCCATACAAACATCTTTGGCTTTTCCTGGTGCAAAACCTGTCTGTCTGGGTCAAAATGACTAGCAACACAAACTCTAAACTTCTCTCTTGTGACACTGACTCCATGCTGCCTGTTACTGCTGTCTCAGCAAGATGTAATGATCTGCTTCCAGGAAGTTTCCTCTAAAAAAGATGAAGTCAATAAGGAACCCATTAGTATCCTTCATGAGTCCCTTTTTTAGTACAGCTGTGTTACTAGATGGGGACCAGACACTTTTCCTGCTCAGACTTAGTAAGGCAGTCCTCTGAAATGTGCCCTGTACCTTGTTTGTAGATTCATAGACTACAAGGCTGACAAATCACTGTCATACAAGATGTCAAACTAGAGGATAACACAGGACAAAGAATTTCTGTGAATTAATTCCTGTTCGTACTACAGGTTAGATCTCTTTGGTCCAGCACCCCAGGATCTTACTGGTCCTGGATGAGGGATTTTGCCAGGCCAGGGGAAGTGGCCACTAGCGCCCTGTGTGGCCCCCCACCCCCACCAGCTCCCTGCTAGCCAGGACTCTCTGGTCTTGAAACTTGCATGGTTGCTGCCAGACCAGAGTGTCCCAGTTTAGAGAACACACATTAAGAAAAACATGCAATGTAATTTAAAAATTGACAAATGAAAAATTCAACTTGGTAAATTATTCCAATGGTTAATGGATCTTGCTGTTGAAATGAATGCACTTTATTTCCCATCAGAATTTGTTTAGCTTCAATTTCCAGCTGTCGAATCTGGTTATATTTTTGTCTACTAGAATAAAGAGCTGTGATCAAATTTCTGGTACCTATATAGGTACTTAAAGACAGTAATTGCTTCACACCTTAAACTTTTCTTTGTTAGGCTGAGCTCCTTGAGACTATTTAGCTTATTATAAGGCAAGATTGGGTAAAATCCAGTCTGCCAAACATTTGGATCCGTCCCAGTGGGACCCTTAGGCAGGCTCCTTGACTGCTATGGCTGCACAGGCTGCTCATGGCTAGCTGTGGGGGTAAGGGGGTGTATGTGTATGGCATGCTCCTTAGGGGAAGAGGAGCCCACTGCACTTGTCTGTAAGCACTGCTCTTGTGGCTCCCATTGGCTGATTTCTGGCCATAGACAAAAAACCTAAAGGTGCATGTCTCACAGACAAACGCTGGCTCCAGCAGTGGGCCAGTTTGAGCACCGTGTGAACAGAATATAAGAACGGCCATACTGGGTCAGACTAAAGGTCCATCTAGCCCAGTATTCTGTGTTCTGACAGTGACCAATACCAGGTGTCCCTAGAGGGAATTAACAGAACAGGGAATTGTCCCCCATTCCAAGCTTCAGACAGACTAGGGACCTATCCTCCATGAATGTGTAGCTCTGGGAGCTGAGGCTCTGGCTAGGAGCTACCTATGGTAAGTGTCTTCTGGCCAGAGCCTGCACCTGGCACCCTGTCCCCTCCTACACCCAAACTCCATCCCGGACCCCACAACTGCTCCGTTAATATAGTAGAAACGTGTAACCACTGACCACTTACACCACTTGGTGTGCTGCCCCCATTGAAAATGATTGCTTCTCTTGCTATAAGGCATGATTTCCAATCTCTTAATAATACTTGTGGCTCTTGCATGAACCCTTTCCAATTTATCAACACCCTTCTTGAAGTATGAACACCAGAACTAGATATAATATCCCAGCAGCAGTCTCACTAGTGCTAAATACAGACTTAATATAACCTCCTCCTCCTGGATATTCCCTCTCTCTCTCTCTCTCTCTCTCTCTACACACACGCTTAGGATACAGGTAGCCCTTTTGGCCACATCACACTTGGGGCTTCCATTCTGCTGTTCATCATATCCCCCCCAAGTCTTTGAGTCAGGAGTCCTGCATCCTTTCAGTGTGGCCTATGTTTTTTGTTTATATTCTTGCTTTTGGTTATATTAAAACACATTGTTTGCACCCAGCTTGCCAAGCCATCCAGATTGTTCTGTACTTGTTCTTTTTATTATTTACCCAATCTGTCATCTGCAAACTTTCAATCACTTTGTTTTCTTCTAGGTAACTTTTTAACATGCTAAGTAGCATGGGGCCAAGAACCAATCCCTGTGGGACCCCACTAGAAACACACCTGCTTCATGATGATGCTCTGTTTATGATTACATTTTCAGACAAGTCAGTTTTTAATCCATTTAATGTGTGCTGTTGTGTTCTTTACTTGGTTAATGAAAATGTTGTCATCAATTCAGATGCCTTACAGAAGTCTATATTACATCAACACTCTTCCCTTTATCAGCCCAAAATTACCTTTATCAAGGCACCTGTACACTCATAAAAATCAAGTTTAGTTTGATAGGATCTTCCCCCCCACAAACAATATTGATTGACATTAAATTCTTTATTAATAGAGTTCCATGCCACCTGCTCCATTTTGTCCAGAATACCAGGCTAACACACCAGCAGTTACTTGGTTCATTCTGTTTTCCCCTTTTAAATACTGGCATGATGTATTTAGCTTCCTGGAACTTCCCTATGTTGCAAGAGTTAGTGGAAATCAATGTTAAGGTTCCAGAACTCCTTGGCCAGCTCTATTAAAACTTAGCAGGTCTGGATTATTCAAATTTATGTTAAACCTCTAATTTAAATAATTATTCTTTCCATTCCAACAAACTAAGGAAGATGGTAAAGTTTTCATATTAATGTGAATATGACTACATCTGGCTTTTTCCCCAAATGAAAAAAAATCTGTATTTATTGAACATGTCTGTTTATTCATTACTGAGAATTCTGCCACTTCCATTTAGAACTGGGAATGGTAAAATTATTCCTAATATGCCTAAATTTTTTTTCCTTACTTTGCTAGCCATGGGTTTCTCCTTGTCCTTTTGATTACTTCATCAATTTTCTTCAGTTCCTAGCTTTTGTTTAGTCACTACTGTCAACTCCCAATTTTGTCCCTTTTGTTGTTTTTTTTAGTTGCCTTTATTTCTGTTGTAAGCTTTTTTAAACCAGTGTGACCTTCTTTGTAGTTTTGTAGGTCTGTCTTGTGGGGCATATAGTAAAATGTTCTTAAACAATCCTCAGTTATCACACTTTCCTTTCTAGTAGTAACTCAGGATGTCAAGAGTCTGCAAAATCCATCAAAGAATTCTTGAACTGCCCTGTATAGTCTACCTTGTTTTCTCAGCAAGCCAATCAGTTAAACCATCCCCACAGGAAAAAGACTTGCATTCTTCAAGCATCCTAAGCCAGGCTTGCTTGTCTTCATTATAAGTTAAAATCTTAAACTGGGAAGGAGACTTGTACTCTTGGGATATTATGCAGTTCAGACATCTTTGGGGGGGGGGGGGGAAGGAGGGAGAGGGCACACAGTTCGTGTCCAAGTCTGTTCTTGGTAAGACTGACAGGTTTGGCCAGAATGACTGACTTTAAACAGAGGCAAAATTCTCCCATTTGCTGCCTCTGCAACAGATGTGCCAGAGGACTCTGCATGGATCTTAGTGGAACTATATTTTCTACTTCCTTCCCCCTACACCTCCATTTGAAGGTCAGGTATTACAATTTTTGAGATACTGCAGGTATTTCTTGGGCTATAGCCAGGCTGACTTTCCTTCCTCCCTGAGCTTTGAAGTCCAGTTCCCAAGAAAGTTTCTGGAAGTAGAGAAACAGTACCCAATCTTACTGTATATTTTAGAAATCTGTCTGTCTGACTCCTTCTAAACAGTAAGAGCTAGGACCACCATATTTGGTATGCAGCTTCCTCATATCCTAATTTAAAGCAAGTTCAGGATTTGGTTGTGCCAGGATATGGGATGTGAGTAGAATTTGATTTTTTTCTCATAAAATGGAAAGGGAGAGATCTGGCAGGAGGGAGTTACACTACAAAATGACCACAGAAGGGTAAGCAAGAGGCCAGAGATGGGTACCTGGCCATCAGGTGGCAGGGGTAGAAAAAGGGACTGCTATCTATTATGTATTTCAGAGTTTGACTGTCACCCATCTGGGGGACATGCATTCCTCCCTGGCTGTGTCAACTAATCACAGTTGTCCTCTCTCCTTGGGGCACCCTGCATATTGAACCCTTCATTCCCAGTCTCACTCCTATCCCCACCCAGAACAATGATTTAAATGAAGAAAAACAAAACTTATTTGAGTTAATCTTCTAGTAGAAGAATGTGTATGTTTGTCTTTGGCATGTAGTGCTTGAGGAAATATTTATCTTCCAAATGTGACTATTACTTAAAGGTTCTGTAACCACAAGGCCAGGTACGTGCTTTGCACAGTGTGGTTCTGTATAAACTGATACATTAAAAATTGCTTGAACAGTATTGCTGGTTATAGTGTGGTGAAGGCATGTTATGCTTACCGAAGTGCAAGTTCCCAATCTGTGCCATAACACTGAGTTTGAAACACTTGGGCAGAAAGCCAGTCTCTCTACATTTAGAGTGTTTAAGAAGAAAACTACAGCATGGATGACCTGCAGGTAATTCTTTTCATGACTATAAGAGCTAGTATTTCCATTTTTTTTAAACTCGTGAATTTAAATAAGCATTGATTACCATACGCGGTGGCTTAATGCACATTATTTTAAGATGAAAAATAGTTGATTGCGATGGAGAGTTTAAGAACTATACTATCAAATGATTTTGTTTTTGTTTGTATTAAGTACAATGAAGGAACACTTGTTTGTTACTGTCAACTTATCATTTGATGATTTATTCTAGTAATCCAGGTTACCAGTACAAAACTGTTCATGAATGCTCTCAAAGAAGTTACATCTAAAACAGATTATTATAACATTTATGTGGCTACACTTCCATATATAAGCAGCTGAATATATTTTCAAGATAAAAATATGCAGGTAACTATGGAAATGTCCACCCATAGAACTCTGACAGAACAAACAATTTTTAAAAATGTTTATGGATATTCATGTCTGATTTGTCTTAGTTCTGATAGGTAGTAAAAATTATTCTACATTTCTCTTGATAATGTATAAAAAATTATTAAAGAATGAACTTCTGTGATTTCTTCTGTTCTTACCACAGAAAATGTGGATTCAAAAATTTGTGTGGTGCTTGGGTACCTCTTTGGATATTTCTACTCTTCACTGAAAGACCCATGGCTGGCCCAAGTTGGCCAACGTGGATTTTAGGCTATAAAATTTCAGTATACTCATACAGGCTAGGCTGGAGCCTGGGCTCTGAGACCATGCAAGTAGGGAAGGTTTCATTCCATCAGCACATGAGATGGTTGTATTCTTGGAGTTGATGAAGTCCATCCTGTGCACTGAGACACATGAGTTTAGGGGACTTGGGTTGGGAGGAGTAGTATAGATCAGGTAACTAAAGACCACTAGAATGCAAATGCACAATGCAGCTGAATTAAGATGGACCAAGCATTGAGCATTTTCCCTTTTTGAGTGCTGTAATGCTGATGTTAGTTAATGGCTCTAAATACATACATCTCTTGTTATCTATCAAGCTGTAGATGGAAAAACAACAACAAATTTTGTCATGAATCCGTAGACTTGGTTTTAATCTTTTGCTTCTTTCCTTGTAAAGTACTTTATGTACCTTGGCAACAAAAACTTGACCTCTGAATAAACTAAACAAAGTTTGAACTAATAGCTTGCCTTTTATCATAAGGATGTATTTGTAATTGACAGCTATCACCTATTTATGTGGGCAGCACTTCATGTTAAGCAACTCTAAGTATTAACGCCTTGGCAGAATAAAATTACGGGCGAGCCATACACTTTCTGAATCTGATTTCAGTAACTGGTATCCAAACCTGTATTTGTGCAAGAGAAATAGCGATTGAGTTGTAATGGTTAAACGCAGTATTCAGATGGGAGCAGGGATTTTTCTAATGCACATTTAGCTGTGAAAGAGCATTCAGTGGAAAAATAGCTCTGGGCAAAAGGAGGTGGTAGGTTCAAAATCTATTAGGAACATGATGTATTTAGTCCTAGGTCAATAAAATAACTTTGTGAAAATGCTGGTATGTCTTTAAAAGCTGGTTCATTGCTTTACTAGTGCTAAGGATTGATCTAAGGATTCTTCTGAACTAAAATTTTCCTTAATTTCTCACTTTCTGCACTTCTGTGGTGCAGCTCCATGGCTGGCAGCAATATGAGTATTAACATTTCACTGGTTTCTCGGGTGGGGGAAGAGGAGGAAAAAGGAAAAGTAAGGTTCAGGCCCAAGATTCTTATTTTTAAACTTTCCATGGACCCCCTGCAGTACTGTTGCAGACCACCAGGGGTCTGCAGACCACAGGTAGGGAACCACTGTTCCAGTTCATACAGAGTGCTGAAGACCTTTTTAACAATGTCATCTAGACTTGTACGCAGAAGTAGATGACATGGTGGTTAAAGTGTCACATAATCTGTATTAGCAACATCTGTAAACCTATGGGCAATAATACTTAGCAGTATTGGAGCTTCCATTTAGAATTAAAGGACTAGTCCTTTATGGTTTGGAAGAAAACAGTTCTTCATATGAAGATGATATATGGCAAAACCAACATCTATTTCATTCTGGCTAGGAAACTTATTCCTTAGGCTAGTAATATTTTGAATAAGATTTCCTAACCTAGTTGTTGACTTGTTTCTGTAACTTTCATCCATACATCTCAAACACTCTATTGAGACTGATTAAAAGGGCTAATGGTTTAACGCTGCTAAATGGAGATTGGGCTAAACAGAGTTCAGCAAGGTCCAGAGACTTATACATACCATAGAATACTAGGGTTGGAAGAGGCCTTAGGAGGTCATCTAGTCCAACCCCTGCTCAAAGCAAGACTAACCCAAACCAAATCATCCCAGCCAGGGCTTTGTCAAACTGGGCCTCAAAGCATCTGTCTCTAAGGATGGAGATTCCACTACCTCCCTAGGTAACCCTATTCCACTGCTTCACCATCCTCCTAGTGAAATATTTTTTTCCTAATATCCAACCTTGACTAGGGATGTTAATGTGTACACAGTTAATGATAAGCCTGGGCTTATTGGTTAAACCTCATGGTTACACACCCATGCTCTTCTCCCTCCCCCTCCTCTCCCCATCAGAAGCAGCAGGGGGTGAGGAAGATTGGTGCCAGGTGCTTGTGTGGAGTCTGCTTTTCAGTCCGCTCCCTGCACCTGCCAGCTCCTGCAGAGCCACCTTCCACAGACAGCAGCACAGAGGGGGGCAGGCAGGAGCTGGTGGTCGGGGGAGAGGGGGAAGAACAGGCTGAAAAAGCCAGCTGCCTGCCTGCCCCAGTGGTTACACGTTTACAAAAATAAGTTTATTTTAATGTCCCTAATGTAGACCTCCCTTAGTGCAACTTGTTCTGTCATCTGCCACTAAGCTCCATCATTTTAGAAATCCCCCTTCAGATAGCTGAAGGTTGCTATAAAATCTCCCACCCCACTCTTTTATTCTGCAAGCTAAAAAAGCCCATTTGCCTCAGCATCTCCTCATAAGTCGTGTGCCCCAGCCACCTAATCATTGTTGCCATCTGCTGGACTCTGATTTGTCCATATCCATTCTGTAATGCAAGTTGGGGCTGAATAAAGGGTAATCGCTCCAACTGTTATCCAGATTCTCATCTACTGTAATTCCCAGGTGCTGTTCTGCAATGCATGGCATTCTTTCACGCTCAGTATAGAATCCTGCACTTGTTGAACCTCATCAGATTTCTTTTGGCTCAATCCTCCAATTTGTTTAGGTCACTGTGGATCTTCTCCCTACCCTCTAGTGTATCTACTCCTCCCCAGCTTAGTGTCATCCACAAACTTGCTGAGTTAAATCCATCCCAGCCCCAAGACACTCTGCTTGATACCGGCTGCCAACTAGACATTGGGATGTTGATCACAGCCTAGTTGAGCCTGATTCAGCCACATCCTGTCCACCTTTTTATAGTTAATTCATCCAATCCATACTTTAACTTTCTGGCAAGTATACTGTGGAAGACTGTAGATACTTAAGCCTGGCACTGTGGCACAAACATTATTAAAAATCTTAACCTTTTTATTAACAATACAAAAAGCATTTGAAATATACAATACAAAATATGATTTCATTTTTGCAGCATCCCTTGCTGCTTTCCCATTTGGCTGTAAAAAGTTTTTAGAAGGGGGAAAAACTCTGAAATAGTTTTAAGATTCAGGAACTGGTGAGGGTGACTTTCATCTCATTGCCTCTCCCTGGCCAGTTCTTGTCAGGATACCTTTTAAGGTCTGGATGATGAAGGCCCATTGTTCCAGGAAACCTATGAAGGGGATAGCCATGATAGTAGAACTTGCTCAAATAGCCTTTGTCTGGAGTGCCACATGCTTTTATACTTGTTCCTTTTTCCTCACAAAAGGAGTGATAGGTAGAAAAATATTTTGGATCCTTAATAGTCCATCCCCTCATTATTGTATCTACCAACTAGGCTTAATAACTGACACCAATTTTGACTGACTTTCGGCTTCACATCTATTTAACTTCAACACAATCCTTGAATTGTATAAATGGATCTCTTCTATTCGGACTAATCCTATTTCCCATCAACTTTTGTTTTAGGTTATAACATCCTATGAACTTTTTACATCTTACAATTAAGGTCCAGTTGTCACAGTAATTCACAAAGCTGTTTTTATTAACTTTTAAGGCCCTTTATAGTTAATCCCCATTTTCTCTCATTTGCTGTTGATGCTGGCCTCTGATCAGGCATGATGGCAGTCTCCACTAAACACACATTAAACTTTGTGCCTTTCCACATCTGCCCCACATAGGTGGGAGGAAATCCCAGTAAATAGGCAAAACTCCCACGTTTGCCTTTGAGTCTCTTCAAAACTATCCTTTGCTATGAGGCCTACAAAAAACTTGGCAATGGTTAGGCTGTTGCTGTGCAGAGACCACTGTGTATTATGCTGACCATTGTGGTCTCACTGTTTACTTGTATTTTCCCATCTGTTTGTATCCATAACACTCTGGTCGTACGTTTTAGATTGTAAGCTCTTTGGTGGTAGGGACCATCATTTTGTCCTGTTTTTGTACAGTGCCTATCACAGTTGTATCCTGGTACATGACTGAGGCTCCCAGTTGCTTTGATAATACAAATAAAGAAGATTCAGAGATGCAGAGACTAAGAATTTTTTTCAGAGGAACTGAGAATCTGCTGCTGCTACTACAGACTACAGTTGAATATGTGAGTTCTCAGTAAGTATGAAAATAGGCCCTATAGTAAAAGTGCTAAAGTCTCATTTTCAAAGTCACTGCTAAAATAAGATGTGCAAATCCATATAGAGTAAATGCCTAAAATTGAACAGTGAGAGAGTGGCTGATTGAGGAATATAGTTCAGATATTCTGACTTGAGCTTGTGCTCTGCCTATCTGGATCATGAGATATCAGGGTACAAGAGTTCTTAATTTTTTTTTCAGGCTTTTAGTTACCGTTCTTATTATAAGACTTGGACATGAACACGAACATGTTAAACTTACCTTCTGTTGATAGTAAATGCCCTGTTCAGATTGGATTGGTCTAGTAATCTTGTTTTTGAACTTTGTATAGTATCTGTCTTGCACTTTCTATTAAAATGGTGGAAGTAGAGATACAAAAAACATGGTGTGGCTGTCACTGGCCTCAGGAGCAATGTGAGTTTTAGCATACCATATCTCGCTGAAATTTTGCGCAAGAGTTTTCCATGCTCTCTCTACATGCTCTTCTCAGAACTTGGTATTTCAGCTGGCTCTAATTTGAGAATTAAAACTCCTTTATCAGAATTCTGAAATGGCCAGCTTTATTTCAGTTTTAAGTGGCTTTCTGTGGTGATGGGGGGAGAAGCTGCTAAAGAGCCACAAACCGAATATCTTTAAAAAGATGGCTAACCCATGCATGAAGCCCCCCTAAAGAACTTTGCATGTGGGATGAACACACATACTCCCAGGTGTTTAGACTTAAGTGTTTAAACTTAGTATTGCCATCGTATCTTGTATCAGACAGACCCCATCATTCTGATGGGTGAATCTTAGTGCTTCTAGTGACCAAGGCAGGGGTGGGCAATAAGTGGCCCACTGGCCAGATGCATTTCACCAGGGTTAGCCCCTTGTAGATCACTGGCAGGCTGCTAGCACTTTATTTACCTGTGCGTAAGCAGTTACAGCCACTTGCAGCTCCTGTTGGCCGCAGATCACTATTCCCAGCCAATGGGAGTTGTGGGAAACTGTCTCCTGTACTGTGCCACTTCCTGTGGCTCCCATTGGCCAGGAACAGCGATCCTCAGCCAACAGGAGTTGCAAGCAGCTGTAACTGCTGATGTTCAGGTAAATAAGGTGCCAGCAACCTACTGAGGCTAACGCTAGCGAAATGCATCCAGGCTGCTTGTTGCCTGCCCCAAACTAAGGTTTTCTCTAAATTATGATCTTTATAAAGCATCCCTTGCAAAGCATGCAAGGTGCTGAACAAAAATTATAAATTCAACTTATTTTAGTAACACAAGAATACCCTGACCTCAGTGAAATCACTGAGGTAAGTGAAGGGTGCATTTAAAAGCATTTTAACATGTTTTAAAACCGTATAGTCAAGGTGAGTTAGAAGCCTTGGAGGCTCAAAAGATGAACCTTTAAAAACTTAGACAAGCCCCAAATACCTCTTAATCACAGACATCAGCACTGAAGTGCTCCCTTGTTGAGTTGTGGGTACAATCTGACTTTAGGGCTGGTCTACACAAGGAATTACACTGAGGTAACAAGGTATTACCTTTAGGCCTGTTAAGTTATTGCTGCAAATCTGTGAATAAAAGTGGATATAGACACAGTTGGCTTTGACCATATTTAGTTCGAAATAACTGTACACACTTAAAACTATTTAGTTAAATGAGCTTGTCAACTAAAATAAGTCAGTTTGCAAGATAACCCTTAGTAACTTGTTTAATTTTTAGAACGGGGTAGCTTCCAATGCTCCATTCCAATTATGAAGGCTTCATGAGACTGATATGGCACTGCAGTTAGTTGATGTGTCCTTAAGCATGAGAGTTTGTATCCCTTAATCCTTTTTGTAAACTTTATATCACAGCTGATGTAACTGTGGATGCTCTCATTATCCATATAAATGTCTAATCCTTTTTTGAATCCTGCTAAGCTTTTGGCCTGGATATGGCTTGGCACTTATTTACAGAGGCTGCTTATAACTTGTTTGTTTTCTGCAATCAGTTTTCAAATGTGTTAATATTTAGTGATGAAATCCCAGATGTTTTGAGTTACCACTTGTATTATTATGAGGTGGATGTCAAACCCTGGTTGTGTAATGCCTTATAGGTGTCTCCAAACTTCCAAGAGGCTTTGATAACTGACTCTAGAATTTTTTTTTTACCCCTTTTCCTCACCTTTTTTGAAGGCTGTCATGTACATTAGATGGTCTGCTTACTATTCAGTAGTATTCTCCAGCAAAAAGCTTCCTCATCTTCTTTTGGGTACCTATAAATTCTGAACATTCATTCTTTTTTTTTTCCTGTAGACTTTGAGAAATACCCACACTGTCATGAAACTAGTAGGACTTTTTTCCTTGCATTTATAAAAAGGGAGGTGAAATCCTGAATGGTAAAGGGTCCCCAGGGCAAAGTGACCATGGTTCAGATTTACTGGATAGCTGTTGGTTAGAATTGATTATAAAAATCACTTCTTATGGCATTGCTTTTTTTTAATGCCTCTCAGAAGACCCAGTGTGTGTGTTTGCTTGCTCTTTTCTATTTTCTCTCTTAGCAAACATAGTGCTATGCTAACGTTTTGTGCATGGCTCCTTAAGGGCAAAGGTATGCTGCTGGTTTTTGTATTTCTTTCAAATGTTTCTACTAAGGATGTCAATGAGTAGTCAACTAGATGATTAACTGATAAGCCTAAGCTTATTGGTTAATCTTGTTGACTACTCGCATTTCCCCTCCCTTGCGGCCTATATATCAAAGGCAGCAAGGGGGAGGAAAACAGGAATGTCTCCCTAGCACTGGCTCCAGGGTTCCGCCTGCCCTCTCCATGTGCTGCTGCCTCTCTGCTGCCTGTGATAGAGGTAGGGCAGTGCAGGCTGCCACCAGGCAGCCTCTGTCTGCGGGGGGTCTGACCTCCCCACGGACAGCAGCTGCTCCGCATGTCCCTGAGCAGCCTCTGTCTGGCGAGCCTGGGCCCACTGTGGGCAGGGGCTGCTTTGCAGTAGCAGCCCCTGTCTGGGGGGAAGGGGTGAATCTGAGCTCCCCCTCAGGCAGAGGCTGCTCAGCATCTCCTGGAGCAGTCTCTGTCCATGGGGAGCTTGGACCCCCCCTTGTCCCCCCACAGACTGTGGCTGCTGCCACTACCCTGTGCTGCTACCTCTGCCTCCTGGTTAACTAGTTAAACATGTTTTAACTGATTAACTGGGATTTTACATCCCTAGACTCTACTCTTCTATAATTGATAGTAATGTTTACGCATAAGCTTCATTCCTGGAAACTGCCTTTGCTGATTTGTGCAGAATTCCTTAGATCTTAACTGCTGCTTACCTGTAACAGGGAAGCTTGCCAGTGATATGTATTGGTTGAATAAAGCTTCAAGGGTATGATCTCCCCCAGCACACATTCGCTAGTATTTGATGTACACTACTGTCTATCTTCCCTTTTTCACGTAAGGCAGCAGTTCTCAACTGCTGAGCCACAGACCGGTGCCAGGCCGCGAACCACTGGCAGCTCTGTGGGCTGGAATACACTGCCCAGTGCCTCCCCTCCTGCTGCAGCTGTTGGGAGCGTACCTCAGCCAACCAGCACTGGGCAGGACCGGGGTCTCCTCTCAGCCGTGGAAGAGTGGCTTGCTGCACAGAGGGAGGGCCACGCAGAGCCCAGCACGGCAGCCTTAAAGTAGCCAGGACCCAGGCAGCAGTGCTCAGCTGGCGACGGAGGCAGCATAGGGCTAGGTGGGAAGGCAGGCTGGCACTGGGGGCAGGGCTAATACTGGAGGGCTCTAAGAGGTGGGGGGCTAATATTGGGTGACACTGAGTGTCCAGGCTGGGGGGCTGGCATTAGGGATGGGACTAATATTGGGGCCTGGGGCCTGGCACTGGGGGGACCCTGAGAAGGCTGGGTGCAGTGGGTCTCTAGAAACAGGTGGCTGGCACTGGGGTGGAGAGAGGGGGTCAGGGGAGTAGGGGGCTGGCACTGAGGGGGTTGGGTGCAGGGAACTCCAGGGTCAGTGGCTGGTGCTGCGGGGTAGTGGAGAGGTGGGGGCTCTAGGGGTTAGGGCTGGCACTGAGGGACTTTAGAGGCTGGGGCTTTTTATGCCGCGGATTGGCAAACCCACAAACTTTTGGTGGACCAGTAACATTATATTTTCATATTTGAATAGTCAGTATTTGCATAATGAATATACAAATAAAATGTTACCGGTCCGCCAAAAGTTTGTGAATGGGTTTGCTGGTCTGTGGTGTGTAAAGGTTGGGAATCACTGACTTAAGGAACTTACCCATTTAAGATTATCAAAATTCTGATCCATTTAGCAACTTTAGAGCATAGTTGATGTGTTTTGCTTCATGATGTCATTAGTGAAAAATCTAAGACTATACAAAGATGCAGTTATTTGCTGTATTCAGTTTTTTAGATGCAGTGTTGACTTAAAGACTATATTCATTTTAACATTAAACAGATTTAACGTCCTCTGGCAAATGCTGACTGATCTGACTTTCCAGTACATGTTTAATTTGCAAACTAAAATCTTGCTGTTATGGCTTTTTTGTGTTAAACAACTGAACTGTACAAAATAATGAACTAGTGATGCAGACTCACAGGATCATTAATCTGTTTTATTGCTCTAGCTATATTAAAAACAACTCTAATCACAGTTAAAAAGCAAATGAACTGTGATTTACCTTTTGGGTATAATTGGACATACTGCCTTGTAAGTTGGTTTTTTGTGCTTGTTCTGTCTGTAAAATAATGGGCTATTACGTATGCAGTAAAGCCTAATACATAATTGATTGTGTGATACACACAGTGCAGCACATACCATTATCTAGGGTACACGGGCTGTTTTTTGTGTCTGATTTGCTGAGAACAATTCTTTCTTGCAGTAGAAACTAGAGGATTTTCAATCTCTCATGAGGACAGCAGATTACTATTTCTCTGTCCTGATAAAAGTATCTAAAATAAAATGCTAAATCCCTCATACCGAGCTCTTTTTTGAGGATCAGTGTCCCAGTAAACATCAAGCAGTTAGCAATGGCATATTCAGTGTTCATACTACTTGAGGTCATTTTCTCCAACATCGAATTCCTTTGTCTTTTCATATGGGGAAGATCCAGGCTACTGGAACCTGGAATCCTGTCAAACTTGCATAGTATTTCTGTGCTCTGTAAAGTTGCTATGTTCCACTTTTATCTCTTGCAATCTTTTTGTTTAAAAAGATTGTTAGTGTAACTTAATGTATGCTTATCTACTTACATGGATGTCCTACAGGCACTTCATTCCCTGTGGTGGAAGTGTTCCTTTGAGGCCATAAAACAAATGCAAGATTTGGATCAAAACTGCCAATCTGGTTTTTGGCATGGGTACTCTTTGGCTGCTTTCAAAACTGTAGTGTGGTCAGGTACAGCTTTAGTTCATTTTAGGAAAAAAGAAACAGCAGGTAGTAGTCTAATTTAAATGAGCCTATATGAGGGGTGGGCTCTAATCCAAACATGCACAAGGAACAAACACTCCCACTATAGAAATACAATTTTCTTCTGAAGGTGGAGTAATGCTTCTCTCCCACTCACAAGAACTTGGTAGCTTTGTAAAGCAGAGCTCAGTAAGTTCAGACAAGTAGCCAAAAATAAATGGAGTGCACAGTCTATAGCTTAGCTAGTGGCTTTTCTGTACCCACTTATTCAAGGAATGTCTTTATCAACAGTTAACAAATTGAGCACAAAAGAACTTTTCCCTGCTCTGCCCCCACCTGCTTTCCATTTCAGTTTCAGCAACACAGTATCAAAAGAATAAAATAGGGCCAAAACTGACCAGAAAGCAAGAAACGCCCTCCTTTGAGATGGAATTGTCTAAAATACTGTACTTTAAAATCTACTTTCTGCTGAACATATATGCAAAATTTTGCATTTATATATATATATATATATATATATATATATATATATATATATAAATAATATGCACTGGGGCTGAATTTTGTCTCCACACTCTTGTTAGAGGATTTTGTGACCTAAGGGGCAAACTTTGACATCTGTACAAATACCATTTGCATATAAGAGAAAAATCTAACTCGAAACTCTTCAGGTCAGTGTGTCAGCTGGTCATCTGAAGAAGTGGCCTAAGCTCATGATACCATCTACATGTTTTGTAAGTCTTTAAAGTGTTATCAGACTATTTGTTGGTTTTTTTTAAAACTCTTTTTTTTTTATAGCGCCCAATACTGTGGGGCCCTTATCTGACTGGGAGCTGTGGGTGCTGTAGCATTATATTTAATAAATCAGTAAAATGAATTACACTATATGATTGTGAAGATTTTTCTAGATATTAATGTGCTGTACAAATTCACTTGTTCTGTTATCTGTACAGCTTGTGTGGATGCAAATGTAGGCAAATTGACTAGTGTATTACATAACACTAAAATTCTCTGAGCTATTTGGCAAGCCTCATGCATTGTCCTCTGAGGCAAACAAATAATTTTACAGTAACTGAGTTATGAGTGAGCAGCATTCTTCTCTCTCATATGTCTGGTTTGATAGTTTTGAAAGAATTTATGGACAACAGAATTGGATATAGCATGTTTTTGTTCTAGTAACAGACAAGATTTAAAATGTCCAAAGCTGAAGTAATCAAACTTAAATCTGGTTAAAATGGCTGGTTTGGTCTTGTATTGACAACTTAAATATAAGTTAAAGAAAAGATAATTAAACTGACCAACTTAAAATATTCCAACTTTCTTGCATGGGGTGGAATGGTCGTCATTGTGTGTGTTATAAAATAAAATCATAACTGTTCAAATCCAAAAGGTATCATTGGAGACTGAATACATACCACTTGGTTTTGATAAAGGCTACAGCTTAATCTGCAAACATTAAAATTCTTTAAATTATGTGGATGAGCTTTCTATGTATTTAGAAAGCTCTGGAAAACAAGAGTGCAAGATTTTATTATAGTAGCTTTTGAAGGGTCTAATCAGGGTCTATTCTGTGTGTGCACGATCTGTACATGAAAACCATAGCCTTCATCAAAATAATCTGGTACATACTCAATCTAAAATTTTTTTTTAATGAGGAAAAACACAGCTACATCAGCACTTGACTGGTCATTGAACTCTTGAGTGTTTACATCCGTAGGATACTGAAAACTGTAGAAAAGTAGCTCTAGTTTGTCAGATCTGAAGTGATGACACCGATTTTCAGTGGAATGCCTTCTTTAAACTATGCAGTTTGAATCTTTCATAAGTGTAAGACTGTACAGACACTTTCCCTCAGCCATACAAGATAACTCCATATTAAGCCATCATTTCACTGTTTATTAAACAATTAATTATACAAGTAATCTAATATCACTGCTTGTTTCCCAGTGTGTGGATACAAACTAAGCTTAACAGCATCTGTTGACACTGGGATGTCGCTCTTAGAATTCCAAGCGGCAAAATCAGTCCTTACTTTACAGAAGCCTGTGAATCTAAATAAATACTGGTTCTTTTTCCTGGTATTAATGCATCTTTTCCTCACACTGAGCTTATTGGCAGTTTCCCATAGCAACCAACACACTGCAGCAGTTTGCACATGAGAAGCATGGCTATAGAAGGTGCAAGAATGTCACTAGTTGCAACTTTAGATATTCATGATTTGGGGAGAAAGTGTGATTGTGTCGTGAACAAACCTAGCACCATGAGAGAACTCTCTAGTATTCCTTTGCTTTCCAGAGCTGACTTTATTTTATGTATTCCACTCTGTTACTCTCAACTGGAGGATTTTCATTAACTGAATCTGTTTAAAGCCTCTTTTTACTAGCACTCCTCTTAAATAATTTGTTAATTTTTCCCCATTCACTGAGAAAAAGCAGTGACTTGTGTTTTATAGTAGAAATGTAGGCCTGAAAAGGGACCATGAGAGGTGAACTCCAGCCTCCCTTGCAGAGACAGGATCAAATATACCCATATGACTTCTGACAGGGATCTTGTCCAAATGGTTATTAAACCCCAATGACTGGGATTCTCCAATCTCCCTTGGAAACCTATCTCAGAGTTTAACTACCCTTCTAGTTAGAAAGCTTTTCCAAATCTAACCTATATCTTCCTTTCTGCTGATTAAACCCATTACAGTAATAGCTCCTGTATCCAGCACTTCACCAACTGGCAAGCTCAATAAACCAGCACTTCTGATCTGCACAGAAAGTCTGGTTTATGGTGTGGGGCTGCGGGGTGTGCTCTGGGATGCTGTTTGGATCTGGGAGGGGGCTTGGGTCAGGGATTGGGGTGCAGGTGGGGCTCAGGGAGCCAGATGGGTGGGGGGCCGGGGAGGATGCTTACCCTCTGTATCCCCTACCAGTGGAATGCCCATCCCTGCTGTTGCTGGCAGGAGTGTGGCCATGTGGCTTTACAGGCATGCTGCCTTCCCAAGTGCTGACTCTGTGGCTCCAGCCAATTGGCCACGAACCACAGTCAATGGGAGCTGGAGGCGGGGCACCTGCAGACGGAGGAAATGTTCCTGCTTATAGCAGAGCTTTCTGGCTATGCCTCCACCAGGAGCAGCAGGGATCCACAAGTGTTAGAACATGCAGAATTGGTGAGGATTACATTCCTCTGCTTAGGGCTCATGTTGAACAAATCCAAGTCCACCCTCATCCCCATGCAGCAGATAGCATTTGTGGGAGCCTTACGGGATGCTACCAGGCCAGGGCCTCCTCCCCAGGTCCTGGTTCCTGGCAATAAAGGACATGATGTAACAGAGAACTATACGTGTTACAATGGCCAGGAATTGTATGAGACTTCTGGGCCACATGATGGCATGCATGTATGGCATGCAGCATACCGGGCTAAGGCTGTGCCCCCCTGTAGGTGTGGCTTGCTTGTGTTCACAACCCCTCCCACCACCTACTGGACATGGTAATTACAATTCCTTCGGAGGTCATGAGCTCCCTGACCTGGTGGCTGGAGGAGGGAGTGGTGTGCAGCAGAGTGCCATTTATCAGACCTCACCCATTGGTCCATCTGGTGATGGCTGCTTCCATGATGGGTTGGGGGAGTGCACAACGGAGACTGGAGGACTCAAGGTATGTGGTCCCAAGGGGAGCTATTGTTCCCAGGAATTCAGAACATCCTGGTGGACTGGCTCACTGGTCTTTCCATGTGCATGCGTGGTCCCTCAGAGGAGATGTAGCCTTAGGCATTTTCTGCAGATGTTGGTAACCCCACCTAGGCCTCTTTGCAATGAAGAGCAACAGGAAGTGTCAGTTTTGCTTTTCCCTATGCAACCCAGGCTGTAATTTAGGAGGCATGTTTTGGGTACTCTGGACGTCCCACCTGGTATACTTTTTTCTCCTTTTCATACACAAGAGTTCCCCTCAGTGCAGCTCTACAGAATTTATCTGGTCCTTGTGGCACCAGGCTGGCCCAGCCGGCATTGGTTCATCATGCTCTTGGAGCTCGCAGTGTAAGAGCCTATAGCCCTGCCCATGTTCCCACTCCTAACTACACAGGATCAGACAGTTATGTTACCCCAGCTTGCAATCCCTCTACCTGATGGCCTGGATGCTCCCTGGTTGACATGGAGGGAACAACAGTGTTCAAAATCAATGCAGGTGGTGGTTTTGGGCACCAGGAAACCTTCCACCAGAACCACTTTCCTGGCCAGGTGGAAACCTGTCTCGATTTGGTCCTTCCAGAAGGGTATAGCCTCACTGAGGGCTACAGTCCCACTCATATTGAACTACTTATTAGATCTTAGAACACAGGGATTGTCTATATGCTCAGTCTGGTTCCACCTAGCAGCTGTTTCTGCTTTTCACAGTGGTTACCAAGGCAAATGAATCTTTGCCAGCCAATGATATGCCACTTCTTGAAGGGCCTAGGCAAGCTGTGTCCACAGGTGCGACAGCCTCTTCCACCTTGGGGGACACAGCCATGAGATGTGGCCATCCAGCTAACTAAAGTCATGCCAGACCCTGGATGTTGTCAGACCAGAGAGTTTGGGACTAGAAAGGTTCAACCTGTAGCTTTTTACATAGCCTCAGTGAGATGTTTTTAGTGAGAGACTGTCTACGCTACAGGCTTTTACCGGCAGAGTATGCTAATATAGCGTTCATTAGTATTTGTTGTGCTGTCATTTGCATATTCTCTGCTGATGCTTTTTGCACAAAAACAAGTAGTGTAGACGGGTCCATTTTGGAAAAAAAAACAACTTTTGTGCAAGATCCTTATGCCTCCTTGAGGATCTTGCGCAAAAGGGTTTTTTGTGCAAAATGGACCCATCTGCGCTGCTTGTTTTTGCGCAAAAAGCATCAGTAGAGAATATGCAAATGAGTGCTTCATTAGCATACTCTTGGCTAGCAAAAGCCTGCACTGTAGACATAGCCTAAGAGGGAATATTGGTAAGAGTGCTGGATTTATCTGTACTTTTTGGAACTCATGGGATCTTTAACATCACTCTTTAGTCCCTTTGTTTTAATGACCTGCTACTGCTACAGTAGCTACTGAATAATAGTTTAGTACCCCACCAGTATTGCATTCCATTAAGAATGTCAGCTCTGAATCAAAAACATGGCATAGGGAATAAAACTCTTTAGGCTATGCTATTCCTTGTGTTAACTGGAACTTGAGGATGCTCTTCCTATGTACTTCGTATTTAGTCTGCATTTCTTCTAGTGTTTGCTCCCTACCTGGTATGTTACCTTTAAATATTAAGGTCAAATAGCTTATTAGCCATAAGCACTTGGTTTAAAGCTTAGCCAGGAAGCTGATTCAAAATTCCCACATTCTCATTGTCTGTCTGTAGTGTATGGTAATTACATGATGTGAAGTAGCAGTAATTAACATTTGGATAAGTGTCTCTCCTCCTCCCCCTCCCCCCCCCAAGCATAGTATACTAACTTGAGTCTTCATGGAAAGAGTGTGTGTATGTGAGAATTCCAAACTAAGTTACTTTATCCTTCAAGTAATCTCAAAACCAAAAATCTTGGTGGCTTTATAAAATCCAATAATCTAAATAGCCAGTTTGACTTGAATAGGGATGTAAGAGAATAGTTGGACTCCTCAATAAGCTTAAGCTTATTGGGTAGTAGAGTTGACTGCTCGCATTTCCCCCCCCCTCCCACCCTTACTGCCTATTTCAGAGGCAGCAAAGGGAGGAAGCAGTAGCTGATGCTGAGGAGAGCTGGCTGAAAAGCTGGTTTCCCCAGCACAGTGTCTACTCCCTGCAGAGGGAGTGCAGGGGAGACTGCTCTGGCAGCAGCACCTGGCTGCGGGGGGGGGGGGGTGTCTCAGTGAGAAGTTGCGGACCCTTCCTCCCTGGACAGGGGTTGCTGCCCTCAGAGCAGCCCCTGTCTGCAGCCAGGTGCTATGGATTGGAGATGCTACCAGCTGGGCAGGCAGCCCTGCTCGTGCTACATTGGGGAACAAACCCTGCTATAGCTCTGCTATTTAAAATGCAGTCGGAGGCAGGCTGCCTGGCTCCTACTGCCTTTTAAATTGCAGAGCTGCAGCAGGGTTTGGTCCCAGTGTGAGCCGGTACTGAGCAGGGCTGCCTTCCCCAGTTGAATAGTCAATAAAATTTATCGACTACTCGATTACTAAAACAACCTCAATTTTAACATCCCTAGAGTTGAATGCATACAAGTATGTATTAAAATCAAACTGGCTATTTAGGTTATTCTAACTCCAAATCTCCTTCACTTAACTGAGCTTGTTCATGATGTAAATAGGTTGTTTTAAAATATGTATCTAAGAACACAAGCACAGCTCTGCCTGGGAGAAAAGGTCTTCAGGGTGTGGCCATATTTATAGCTTTTAAACTTGATTTTACATGAAAACCTCTGGAGCACTAACCACCAAGAACACTTCATAAGCTCACTACTTAATGATAGAGAAGGCCTTAGGAGGGAGGGGAAATCGAAGTTCACACAACAGTGTTGGTGTGAGCTTTTTTCCTTTTGGGTTGCAGTAGCTTTTTAAAAGTAGTAGTTCCTACTGACCTAACTGATAGCATCAAAAGCGATAATTGTTTGTAAAGTGCTACCATGGTGGCTGTGCAAATGGCCTGGTTTGTCTTAGCTAAAAGGTACCAATTTCATCTTCACTATCCTGCTGAAACACCTCTTTGGGGCAGTTCAGGCTTGCGGTTGGGAACAAACTTATAACCTGGAAAAACTGGCCAACCAGGGCATTTCCCTGCTAATTAGCGAGGACTTTGCTGCTTTAGTGTTAGAAAGTGGACAGTGTGACTGGTCATTCTCAGTGGAGTGGTGGTACTCAGTGCTAAGACACTTTGCTAATATATCAGTTTGGTCAGGATGCTCAAGGACTGCCAGGGGTCCCACATCTACTGGGAATCTTAGAAATGCTTCATAAACTATCCAGATACATGTCCCCCTGTCATGCTTTGTTAATGAAGAGGAACTCCATTAGCCTGGCATTCTTTGTGAAAGGGATTGATCATAGCCCTTAAAAGAATCCCAATGTCAGAGTGAATTTAATTTATTACTGATGCTTCTGTGGCTCTGTCTACATTTACTACAGGTTGAACCTCCCAAATCTAGGACTCTCTGGTCCAGCAACATCTATGGTCTGGTGAGGCCATGGATGTTAGAACATAAGAATGGCCATACTGGGTCAGACCAAAGGTCCATCTAGCCCAGTAGCCTGTCTGCTGACAGTGGCCAACGCCAGGTGCCCCAGAGGGGGTGGACCGAAGACAATGATCAAGAGATTTGTCTCCTGCCATCCTTCTCCAGCCTCTGACAAACAGAGGCCAGGGACACCATTTCTATCCCCTGGCTAATAGCCTTTTATGGACCTAACCTCCATGAAATTATCTAGCTTCTCTTTAAACTCTGTTATAGTCCTAGCCTTCACAGCCTCCTCTGGCAAGGAGTTCCACAGGTTGACTACGTGCTGTGTAAAGAACTTTCTTTTATTTGTTTTAAACCTGCTACCCATTAATTTAATTTGGTGTCCTCTAGTTCTTATATTATGGGAACTAATAAATAACTTTTCTTTATTCGCCCTCTCCACACCCCTCATGACTTTATATATCTCTATCATATCCCCCCTTAGTCTCCTCTTTTCTAAACTGACAAGTCCCAGTCGCTTTAGCCTCTCTTCATATGGGACCTGTTCCAAACCCCTAATCATTTTAGTTGCCCTTTTGTGAACCCTTTCCAAGGCCAAAATATCTCTTTTGAGGTGAGGAGACCACATCTGTACACAGTATTCAAGATGTGGGTGTACCATAGTTTTATACAGGGGCAGTAAGATATTCTGTGCCTTATTTTCTATCCCTTTCTTAATTCCTAACATCCTATTTGCCTTTTTGACCGCCGCTGCAAGATGTTGCTGGACCAAAGAGCCCCCGGAGCGGCAGCTAGCCTGGAGAACATAGGGTCTGCGGAATCCTGTCTGCCAGCAGTGGCTGGTCGGGGAACCCTAGCGTCAGGGGGTCAGGTGGCAAGGGGGAGCCTGTGCCCTTGCCGGGGAACTCCTGGTGCCAGTGGGGTCACGCGGGCAGTGGGGCCACCGGCTGGAGAACCCTGGAGATCTCCCTGCAGCGGGGCTGCTGGCAGCCAGGTGGCCTGGGGTTGGGCAACCCCTGGAGGCAGGGTGGTGGGCAGGGAGCCTCAGCTGGGCCATCTTTAGTAGGGCAGCAGGGCGTGGAGCCCCAGCCTTCAGAGCCCCCAAAGAAATGAGTTGGCAGTTAGGGGAGCACTGCCCTCCCCCTGGTTCAGTAAACTTCCTGGTCTGGGACCACGCTGGTCTCAAGGGTGCCGGACCCTGGAGGTCCAACCTGTACAACAGAAGATTTTATTTAAAATATAGTGGGCACCACAGATTTCATAAAACAAAGCCCTTCTCTTCCGTGGGCCCTGTAATCAAAAAAAAAAAAAGTTCATATGCTATGGGACTGTCCAACAGTTAGGCAGCTGTGGGAAGAGGTGGACATGAGTTACAATAGGGCTCTGCTTCAGCAGCCGAACCTCAGCTGAAAATTAGCTCCTAGGTTATTTACTTGGTAAGCTCAGTTTAACTCCTCCACAAAGACTGTGGTGCTTGTGGGCTGCAGTGATCATGGAGTGCATAATTTTTTAAAAATGGAAAAATAGACATGTGCCCAGAATAGCCATAGTGTTCAGACCTGTCTGAGTTAACAGCTAAAGAGAATAGTGGGTTGCTAAGACAACTATTTGAATTTGAAGAAACGTGGAAATGGGCTCCAAATAAATCTGGATAAGTGGTGAAATGATACAAAGAATGACAACTCTATTCCATATAACCTCTTTTTTTCCCTTCCTGCACTCACCTCCCTATTCATATGTCTTCTGTTTTATTACTGCTTCTACATAGACTTAACATGGTAGGGTGTGGGTATTGGCTGTTCTTGCGGTTTTGACAAGTGGTAAAATTATAGGCATTTGCCAAGTTCTAAACATCTGCACATACAAACAAAAGCTCACTTGCAGCCGCAGGGAGCAGGCACGAGGCACAGGTGGTGACAAGCAGCAGAAGTGTTGGCCGGAGGACTCCAGAGGAGCAGGGAATGGTTGTGCAGCCAGTGGCTAGAGAGAAGTGGTGCTTTGTAGGGGTCACTGCTGCTTCTTTGCAGCCAAAAGCTATGTGGCTCCTCTCTCCCCTCCCCCTCCAGGGGTTGGTTGCAGCCGGGGGGGGGGAAGAAATGGGGCTGGTTGTAGGAGCTGGCACAAAGATTGTGGGGGTGGTGTCGGGGATGCCCAGAAGTCCCCTTCAGATTGTACACCTACCTTCTCATCCTTCTGTAAATAAACCTGCCTTTCCTCTAGTACCAGCAGACAAGGTGAAATGAAAAACTATGTCCACTACTTTTCATTGCAAGTATAAAGTATTTCAGCAACATGGGTTAAACAGGCTTTTGTGGGCTAGTCTGGGAACCTCACTACCATTTATAATGTGGTTTGCAATAAGGAAGTAAATGGTTACTGGGTTCACTGGTAGGGGCTGGAGCAGCTCCCCGTATGCCCCATGGGGCCTGCTGCAGGAAGGGGCTGCTCTTACTGGCCAGAGCAGCCCCATCTGTGGTGGGCCTGTCTCCCTTGCTGCAGGTTACATGCCGACTCCCTTGGTACTGACTTTTAGCCCATAGCAAAGCCTCTGGCCACACTGCTGGTGAGGCTTCACTGCAGGCTCTGCAGTATAAAGCCTGAGGTGAACCAGTGCTTGCTGTTCCAGGGCCAGAGGGAGAGGGCTCTCAGAGACTTGCCATAGGCTGCATGAAATTAAGCAGGGGGCCGGATCTGGCCTCTGAGCCAGAGATTCTCCCATCTGTGAGCTATAAGACTACTTTTTTTGTGGTCAGGGTACACAGGATAGCCTGCTGTTTTCCCTCAGTGCCACCACTGTGTGTGTAACAATAGCAAAAGTAGCTTCTAAATCAGGGGCGAACAAACTACAGCCTGCACACTGCATCTGGCCTGTCGGACCTTTGAATCCAGCCTTCGAGCCCCTGCCAGGGTGTGTGGTCAGGGCTTGCCTGGCTCCACCTGCACCATGGTTTGAGGCAGCTCCCAGAAGCAGTTGCATGTTCTTCCTCCACTCACTATGCATAGGGGCAGCCAGGGGGCTCTGCACTTGCCCTTGCCCCAAGACCCAGCTCTGCAGCTCCCATAGGCCAGGAACTGCAGACAGTAGGACCTGCATAGCGGTGCCTGCAGACGAGGCACCTGTGCATAGGAGTGCCTGGCTGCACCTGTGCATAGGAGCCCGAGTGGAGACATTTGTGCTGCTACTGGGAGTTGCTTGAGGCAAGCACTATCTGGAGCCTGTACACACACACACCCCTCTCCCCCTCCTCTGCCCCGAGCTGCCCCAGCCCTGATTTCCCCACCAGACCCTTCGACCACAGCCAGGAGCGCACACATGCACACCAACTCCTGCCCCAGCCCTGATCCTTCTCCCACCCTTCTAACCCCTTGGTCCCAGCCTGGAGCACGCTACTGCACCCCAAACCCCTCATCCTGGGCCCTACCCCAGCCCTCAGCCCTTCCTACAAACCGGCCCCCAACTTCGTGAGCATTCATGACTTTCCATAACAAGATGTGGCCCTCAAGCCAAATCATTTGCCCCTCCCCTGTTCAAAATGATACCTTCCCACTCTACTTCTGCTGTAATGATCAGTTTATCTTGATTGTTTTAAGATATCAGACTTCTTCCAGAACAGAATTTTAACGAGTTGAAAGGAAATGTGATTTCCAGGCCTTCAAAAAGTAAAAATCATGTGAAATCAAATGCGACTCCCTAACTACTTTGTAGCTTACTTGGGGAGTACATGTGGAGCGCTAGAACACAAACTTAATTTTTCTTTTTTAAAATAATTAACAACCCCAAAACAACCCCCATGGACTTATCACTCGTCAAAATTGTCTGGAGGTGTTTCTACTTAAAAACTGGATTACATTAAGATTGAATCCTTTTGAGTGGCAATCACAAACTTGTACAGCACGTTTACAGTATCACCTTTTGAGAACTCGTCAAGTAGCGTGGTCATAATTTGTATTTTCTGACAGGATTTAAAAATGGCTTTCATGGGTCCTGTAGCCATTTTGATCCCTGGATGTGGACAAGGTAGGTAAGGCAGTAACTTTTCAGACCAACTTTGGTCAGTGGAAGGGACATGCTGGCATGCTTCAGAGCTCTTCCTCAAGGTCTTGTTGGTGGAAGGGACGAAAGCTGATCCTGTGAAAGATACTGCCTCACCTGTCTTGTGTATGTCAGGATTTGAAAGGAAACTTCAGCCTCTCCCTCAAATCTGTTAATGATTTTAGATCTTGAGAACGACTTTTGTTAGCCTGTTTCTCAAGGTCTGTCATTTTAGTGACTTATGGTTTCTCAATCTTGATGTCATAAAGAAGCTGTTTCATAGCCATGAAAAACAAACATCTTTTTAAAAAAATGCTTTGACTAAATATAGTTTGGAGTTGATGGTGAGGGAAGAATGCTGAAATGATCCTTAACCCTTTTAATACTTGAAATTCAGCTTCATCCTCCTGTATCTGATGCTGCCTACAGGGCCATATAGCCAAAAGTTCATTCTGCTTTTGTCACTTCTTGAAATAAGTCGTATCACGGATGAGTCTTCTGAGATGGTGGTTGGGAAAGTGGATTTCCTTCAATGAGGCATCAGTACATTTTGCAACTTGGTTTTGGGTGTACCCAGCCTCGCAACATATTTCAGTAACACACACAGAGAAACTTCATAGCTTAACATATATAATGATATCACATACATTCCAACGGGATCTTAATGTTTAGCAGATGAAGAATTACTAATGACACCTCTCAAGGCATGCACCTCACAAAACAAATGATTGACTGTGGTGAATATGAGCGTTCCAGGGTGCTGTTCTGAGGTACAAAATGTACCTCAAGTGTCCAGAAACTTTTGGAATTCTTTTAGTAATGTGGTTAATTGGTTCCTGATGAGGGGTTCATTCTTATGAACTAGCTTGTCTTCGTTCCAAGCATGTGTCTGTGTGGAGAGCCTTACCATCTATTCATTCATTGACAATCCCTGAACTGAAGATTATCTCTACTTTGGATTTACGTATGGGTCTGGAGGAGTCCAGTCTTGCAACTGCAACTTCTCTCACAGTAGATGAACATTTTGTAGCAGGCTAGCTGCTTGCTTGGGAGAAATTTCTCTCTTGCTATATGTTTGAGCAGTTCCCACCTATTTAATTTCTTCCTGTCTCACTGAATGTGGCAGCTGCTTGTTCTGGTTTTCCTTGACATGTACTGTGTAGCAGAAAAATTGATGTTCCTTCCAGTAGTGAACACTTGGGACAAACACATGAAGCTTGTTTGGATGAAGTTTAATAAGGACAAATGCAAAGTACTCCACTTGGGAAGGAACAATAAGTTTCACACACATAGAATGGGAAGCGACTGTCTAGGAAGGAGTACTGCAGAAAGTGATCTAGGGGTCATAGTGAACCACAAGTTAAATGAGTCAACCGTGTGACTGTGGTTGCAAAAAAAGCAAACCTGATTCTGGGATGCATTAACAGGAGTTTTGTGAGCAAGACACAAGAAGTCATTCTTCTGTTCTACTGTGCACTGATTAGGCCTCAATTGGAGTATTGTGTCCAGTTCTAGGCACTACATTTCAAGAAATGTGGAGAAATTGGAGACGGTCCAGAGAAAAGCAACAGAAATATTAAATGTTTAGAAAACGAGTTATGAGCAAAAACAAAGATTTGTTCTTTAGTTTAGAAAAGAGAAGACAGAGGGGACATGATAGCAGTTTTTAAGTATCTAAAAGGGTGTCACAAGGAGGAGAGAGAAATTGTTCTCCTTGGCTTCTGATGACAGGACAAGAAGCAAGGGGCTTAAATTGCAACAAGTAAGGTTTAGGTTGGACATTAGAAAAAACTTCCCAACTGTCAGAGTGGTTAAACACTGGAATAAATTGCCTAGGGAGGCTGTAGAATCTCCATCAGTGGAGATATTTAAGAGCAGATTAGACAGACCTCTATCAGGGATGATCTAGACAGTGCTTGGTCCTGCTGTGAGGGCAGGGGACTGGACTGGATGACCTCTCGAGGTCCCTTTCGGTTCTAGTGTCCTATGATTCTAAATGCTTCTTTGGCTTATTCATATTAACTAACCATTAATGTGGCTTCTGCATAACTGGGGCTCAGATGTAATAACTTAACTAGGGATGTTAAACTGGGAATTGGGTAACTGTGTAACCTCTGACACTTTCAGCAGATACAGACACTTGCAGCACGGAGCAACAACCAGCTCCCAGTATGCACAAGTTCCTGCCTGCTGCCCTGATACAGAGGCAGCCATGCAGGGCAGCATCTGACTCCCTGGGAGTGGGATGGAAGCCTGTGTGTAACAGTTTTATGGGTTTATTGGTTGTGTGAAGAGTTATCCTATTGCATCCCTAAACTTTCTTGCTTTTAAAAACACTTTGGTGGTTGTACAGAGCCTTTGAATTAGGTTAGCTTTCTTTATACCAAATGCTTTACTGCCAGTAGGTATTGCCATTGCTAAAATCCCAAATTGAGCTTTTACATGACTGGGTCAGGAGAGCAGGTGGAAATTGTTCCCAGCTGAGTCTATGCCTACCTGATTTAGTATCTGCTCCTGCCACTGGCTAGGAAGGAAGTGGTGGGTTTTTTCCCAAAGACACTACATGGTATGTGATAGACTGCTTAGATTACCCTTTGTATCCTGACCATGTAAGTGAGCTTTCTTCAGTGTAGATATTTAAACTGTTTAAAATATCGAAAGAGGAAAAAATTTAAGTACAATATTAACTAGTGAAAAAATGATCTTCCTTTTTATACTTCAAAGACTGCATGCTAAAAGTGGGTAACTATATGAAACCTTGAACTAGTGATAATTTCAGAGTATATTTATCATGTAATATTTCATGGTTTCCTTATACTTTCCAGTCTCTCTCTCTCTCCTCCTGTGTAGGCCCTTGAACCTGTAATAGTAATGCACATTATTTGTAACCCCTCATGCCAGTATAAATGTGTGTCTAATATCTGACCTGATCTCTAAGGAGGATGGGGAAATTGGATCGTTCGTGGCATAGTACAAGTTGAATCTCTCTGGTCCAACATCCCTGATCCAGCAGGAAAACAGATGTTGCTAAAACAGAGAGCCCTGGGAGTGTGGCAGTTGGCAATAGAGGGGTTGAAATTGACCTTGCCTGGTCTAGCAAAATCCCTTGTTTGGGATCCATCAGATCCTGAGGGTACTGGACCAAGGAGGTCCAACCCATATAGTAAAGGGGTATAAAATTTAGCATTTGAATTCGGGCCCAGGTTGGTACCAATAATCTCTTAATCAGCAGTTTTCAAAGCATTCTAGTTGTTCTATAACAGTTTGTCAATTTCTCAGTGGATAGGTATAAAGGTAATTAACAAGCTTGTTTGTGTTTACTGCAAAGACCAAGAATTGGTACCTATATATACCAGTCTCCTTTTATTACCACTAGAGGTTCCTCCAGGTCATCCATTACTTATTTTGGCAGTATGAGGAAGCTTCTACTGGCTGAAATGTGGACATGACTTCAGTTTCCAAAGCTGTCACTCCAACACCTTTTTACAAGCACTGAATTACCCTCTAAGTACCTGTAACCTCTCGCTCTCTTGCTGTTATAAAGTATAATTGAAGCATCAATACCATTGTGATCTAGTCACTAATTTTGTTGTAGTACTTAGAGCAGTGGTCTCCAACCTTTGTGTACACAAGATCACTTTTTAAATCTCAGAACAAGCAAGGATCTACTGTCCCACCCCTCCACCCAAGACTCCACCCCTTCCTTGAAGCACCACCCTCTTTTCTCCTCCTCTCCATCACTTGCTATCCCCAGCCCTTATACATTCTACACTGCCACTTTTTTCCCAATTCTTCTGTAGGAAGAGGGTTTTTCCCAACATTTAGCCTGTCTAGACTGGACCAATTGTCAAAAAAACCCTTTCTTTTGGCAGCCCCCTTATTCCTCGTAAAATGAGGAATATAGGGGTTACCAAAAGAGCATGTTTGCTCTTCCACTAAAAAACGGAAGAACAAATGCGTCCCTGGATGCAGAAGAGTTTTTCCAGAATATCTCTGGAATCCTGGGAAAAACTCCTGCAGTCTAGCCGTACCCTCACTGGGTTGAGACAGGATGTGCAGGCTCTGGGGTAGGAATGAGGGATTTGGGTGTGGGAAGGGGTGAGAGGCGCAAGCTCTGGGAGGAAATTTGAATGCAGGAGGAGGTGGAGAAGGGGATGCCAGGGTGGGGGAGAGTGCTCCAGGCTGGGGAGTGTTGGGGTCAGAGGGAGGGTTGGGCTACTAAGCAAGCCACAGGCTTGTGGATGTGAGGGTGACGGAATTTGGGTTGGGGTATGTGAGGGGCTCAGGGCAGGGGGTTTCAGTGTATGATAGGCTCAGATCTAGGGTCCAGGGGGTGCAGGAGTATTATTATGCTGTGGCCAGATGGGGGCGTGGCCCCAATTGGGGTTTTGTTGTCCATGCTTCATTTTTAACTAAAAGACTGTCAAACACAAAGTTTCTGCATTGTCTTTATTTATGAGAAGGGCAGGGAACCGGTTTTGAGTCAGGGGGTCACTGACTCACAGAAAAGTCAGTTGGGGGCCACACAAGGGAGATGCAAAAAAAACCAAAACTCCTCCAACCCCCCCAAGCCTCACTAATGTGGCCCCAACTGTGCTGGTGGGAGCAAGGGACGTAGTACTGGGAAAGGGTGGCAGTGGGGGCAAGGGACAGACTTCTGGGGTGGGGGCAGGTTTCTGCAGCAGGAAGAAAGGGGGGGAGAGGGGACAGGGTTCTGCAGCAGGGGACAGAGTGCCACTGAGAGCAGGGAGTCCCCTGCACCCGCCTCCTCCCAGGACTCCTCCCCTCTTCCCCTGTGGAGCAGGGAAGCCCCAGTGGGTGCCGCCTCTGGGGCTGACTCCCCCCCCTCCCACAGAGAAGGGTGCACCTGGGCTGACCACCACAGCCAACTGGCTGGGCAGCTGCTCCTCTTTGCTTCAGCCCAGCTGCACCATGCTCAGCCCAGGGAGGCTGTGCCTTGCTCCAGCTGTGCTGGAGCAAAGAGGAAGGGCTTCCTGATCAGCAGGAGCATAGTGCAGCCTCCCCGGGCTGAATGCAGGTCAGCAGGGCTGAAGCAAAGAGAAGTGGCTGCCCGGCCAGCTGACCATGGTGCTCAGCCAGGGTGCACCACACTCCACATGGGCTGGTGCAGAGGAGAAGCTGCCTGGCCAGCTGGCTGTGGCGTTCAGCCCGAGGAGGCTGCCCCGCACTCCAGCTGATCGGGCAGCTTCTCGTCTGCGCCAACCCACATGGAGCGTGGTGGATGCTGGCTGAGCTCCATGGCCAGCTGGCTGGGCAGTCGCTTCTCTTTGCTCCTGTCCTGCATTAGCCCAGCAAGGCTGCGCCGTGCTCCTGCTGATCAGGAAGCCCTTCCTCTTTGCTCCAGCACAGCTGGAGTGAGGTGCAGCCTCCCCAGGCTGAGCGCAGGGCAGCTGGGCTGGAGCAAAGAGGAGTGGCTCCCTGGTCAGCTGGCCATGGCGCTCAGCCAGGGTGCACCACGCTCCACGTGGGCTGGAGCAGAGAAGCTGCTGGATCAGATGGAGCACGGCATAGCCTTCTCTGGCTGAACGCCACAGCCAGCTGGCTGGGGTGTTTCAGCCCTTCCGGCCCCACAGATCCCACCATTCTGCCCAGCTACTCACCTGTGTTGCTGTTCCTCAAATGAAAAATGCCGATTTAAAAGTACTGCGCAGGCGTGCAGTTCAGAGGGAGCCCAAGATCGACTCTTGGAGCCCCTGAGATCGACTGGTAGATTGCGATCTAGTGGTTGGTGACCACGGACTTAGAGGCTTATGCCATCGATATGGATAGAAATATATTTTCTAATTTATTGTGAACTATCAAAGTTGGCAGTGGCTCTCCTTTTGAAACAGAGGTAAAATCAGATGAATTTAGGCAGTAGAATTGCCAGTGTCATAAACTGCTGCATATAAATAATCCCTCCATATTTTGCATCTAGGATAATATACCACTGGTTGGACTGGTACTTTTAGCAAACGTTCAGAATCTGTTTGCCAAAGACCAAGCACATCTTGGGACCTACTGCAATATCAAAATAAAGTACTTTTGAACCAGAGTGCCCAGAGGGATGTATCAGCCCCATTGCCCTAGGTGAGATACAAACGTAAGATGCTGTCTTTGACCAAAAAGCTTTGTTTAATATTAAGATAAGATGTTAAGTGTGTTTAACAAAACTGCAGGAGGGAGAAGATGAAATAGCAATAATGAAACCACGTGGTTGCAACTATTACACAACTTTGATTCTGATTATTTTTCCGCTTTTCTACCTTTCCTTATTTTGAAACTTAGAGAATAAGCTGATGTTAACCCTATCTTGAATGTAGAATTTTCTTGAATCTTCATACTAGTTCAAATGCTTGTCCAGTTTGAGGCAATTCTTGAGATGTAACTTGTATTGGGCCTTACCAGTGCATGGAGCACAGCTGTTTGTTTCCATTGGGGGAAGCATTAGAGCTGTTTTCACTGGAGAAGAGAAGCATGGACAAAAAGCAGTGGACTAGGCTTCAGTGACATCTATGTACAAGTGTATCTAGAAATCCTGACCGCATCTCATGAGTTACCAGTACCATTTGAGCTTTTCTGTTCAGTGTGGCTTGTGGTGTGTAGGAGTACAACATCGCAGACTCTTGCGGGAGCTCCAGGGCTATAAAGCCCCATCTTGCCACTGTTTTGTACCCACAGCAGATTTCTAGAGAGAATTTCTCTTTTTTCCTATAGCCCCTGTGGAGACTGGAGGAAAGCTTAGAGGCCTGGTGGGTACGAAAAGGACAATGTAACGCTAGAAAAGGACGCGCGCGCTCTCTCTCTCCAGACACACACATTGTCAAGGTCTAGGCAGAACTAAGGTAGATTCTCTCCAATAGAAATTGTTCTGTCTTCACTAGGAACTGCTTGGGAAACCTTCCTTTCTCTTTTTGCGTTATCTGCTCCAGGGTTTTTAGGGTGTTCAGTTACACAACCCCATGAGCCTACATCAGGTATGCCTCTCCTTGTGTGGGCTTGTTACAGCACTTCTGTTTCTGCTCTAAATCCTGTTGTCATTCTGATTTTGTGACTCTTCTGTGGTTTTACTTCTGTTTTCCTCCTACCTCTCTCTCCAATCCTTTCACTGTTTTCATTGGGAGACCCATCCTTTTCCCCACTTCAACTTTTAGTGGGGGTTCCACAAGGCTTTGTGGGTCTATTCTCCTTATACGCCACATCTTTGGCATATCCTTCCTTCATCAGTAGTCATTGTCTCTATGCTAGCAACTCAAAGATATGCCTTTCTGCTCTGGACCTGCTTCATTCTGTCCAAACTAAAATCTCCCTCACCTCTTCTCATGACTGCCGAGCCACTCACATAAGCAAAACCCAGCAAAAACAGATCTTCTCCAAACCTCCCTATTCTTCTGTCACTGCAGCCATTGCTTATGGCCACTACTTAGGCATCCTCTGACTCATCTTTCTAGAAGACCTGCACATTTAGTTCATGTCTAAATCTTGCCACCTTTTCATGAATAGCCTCTTAAGAACTAGCCTTTCATCTCTGTCCAGACAGTTTAAATCTCTTATCCAGTCTCATCTTGACTACTGCAAACTATTTTTGCGTTAGAGCAGTGCCATCTTGGCCTGATTAGTTATCCAGAAAGTTCTTGCAAAGATGACTTTCTTCGCTTGTCACTTTGACCGTGTTACCCCCTCTGCTTCCCTTCACTGGCTTTCCCTTCTCTGCTGTATCAAACACAAATGACCTGTTCCACATTCATAGCTTAGCCCAATGCAGCTATAAAGCTTTATGTTGCAGAGCCAGTGACTCTACCTCTACTCCACCAATAATGCTGGTCTACATTATCCACTTGTCAGATTTTTTTTCCTGAGTTCCTTCATGCTTTCCCCTTGCTGACCTATATTTCTGGAATGAGCTCCCTTTTTAAACATGCACAAACACATTTTTCATCTTTCAGATCCTTTAACTTCTGCTGTGATTGTATATAGTGTTTGTGACCATGATTAGGTCGCTGGTATGGCATTAACTGCTGCTTATTGCAAAGATCCTCACTATTACCATGTGCTTTCCCATCTGTGTTTACCTGTTGTCCCTTTTGGTACTTGCATTTGTAAGATATTGGTTGGAGACTGTTTGTTAATTATCGGATCAGGGATATCCTAATCTGAATTGTGGCCCCCAGGTGCTACTGTAGTACAAATAATAAAGATTGGAGCAGGCTGCTTTCTCTTCTGTACTGCAGCAACAGAAGTCATTCACAGGCTTTCTGTAGAAGTTGCAGTTGAGACATCATGCATGAAATTTGCCTGTTCTAATACACTTGTTACACCTGGGAAGCAGTTAATTGGAAATCATAGTAGTAAGTCTTCACTGCTGCTGTCTTGCAGAGCTAAAAGACCACCTTGGTGTATATTGATAATACTTAGCACTTAGACTGCACACTCTAGATTCCATCAAAGCTTCTAATAGAGCCCATCTCTATAATATCTGAATGCCTTCAGTTACTGTTATAGCCAAGAATGGACTCATTTACCTCCCTATGATGTCTAAGTCTTAATTTAATTATCTACCTGCTACCAACAGCAAAGATGCAGTGTTCAGGTAATTCTGAGCAGTTTCTTTTTTGAAAGTAACTCACTAGTGTATGTCAGCTTTTTTTCCCATTCATCATATTTGTTATGGTACAGCTTGCTTTGAATTAAGTCATCACCTATTTATGAATAAAGCTCTGTCATTAATCTGGTTAGAGCTATCCAGAACATCCTCTAATCATGCAGTGGGAAGAGGGTGGAGATGGGCAGATAATATGAACCTATTGCAAGTCAGAAGTGGAATATGACAAATGGGATCATTGTTCAGCTGTTCTTACAAAGCAAGTACTACCTGTCAAACTTCAAGATATCTGTCTCCATCATGGAGACTTTTACATTAGTTTGGTCATAAATTTGAACAAACTGACCTAGCTGAAAAAGCAGATGCTTATGGAAATGCCAGGCACTCAGCACACTGTTAATTTACCATGAATACAGATTTTCATGAGTAGATAATTGCTGGCATGTCACTTGAGTTAATGCCATGACCCATCTGAGTAGCATTGTACATGTGTAACTAGCCTAACTTGCTGAGAAGAATGTCACCTTATGTACCCTAGTGTACAGTAGGACTAGGAAATCAATAAAGTTTTCTGATTTAATATAAAAATCCTCAAGACTCGGCACATTTCTATAAGGGGCAGTGTAACTGTTTACTCCTTACTGCAGGAAGCTCCACTGCAGACCAGATCTGCTTATTGTTGCCAATGTTACCTGTTTTTTCCCATAGCTTCCTCACTCATGTCCACAACAGAATGATAGCACCAGTTCTTATTTGGTCTCACTTTTTTTTGGTATTGCCTTGGGATGTTAGCATATAGGCATTTCAGTGATTAACCAATAAGTCTGGGCTTATCGGTTAATCCTAGCAAATTCACGTGCGCACTTCCTCTCCTTGCTGCTGCTGTATCAGAGGTAGCAAGGGGACGGGAGGCAAAAGCTGGTGCCCGTGGGGAGCTGGCTTCACAGAGCCACTGCCCCCTCTTGCTGCCTCCCACAGAGGCTTCAGGTATTTGGGGTTATACGTTTACACAAAAACACTATAGTTGACATCCCTAGCATGGCAGTGAAATGGTGACTTCAAATAGCTTTAGTATTTAGGTATCTAAGTAATCTGACACATCACACAAAGCTTCAGAAACCATATTTGTTTTGTTCTTTTAAATAGTGCCTCTAGCTTCAGAATTTTCTTCTCTCAAAAGAATTGCTGCCTGAACTGATGGTGAGAAATGCTGAGTTGTATAACACTGCAGCAGTAGTGCTTTGGTTTACACTTGCAGTTCTATAAATAATTCGCTTCCCTTGCTGCTTTCAGCAGGGGGAAGTCTGCTTATGAAAGAGGTGACTGCATCAAGACCCGCTCTGTTTTTAGCTGAACATGTGACTGGCTGTCCCTCTGGGAAAGCTTAAGATTCTGAATTGCATATGAAAAGATGGAATCAAGGTAGTTAGTGAATGACACTATGAATGTTCAGAGGTTAGGCTGGTATGTTTTTAGACTACTTTAAATAAATGTATTTTAAACCAAGTGGAAGGAAAGGATACTTTTAAAGCAAACCATTTCCTGTCTACTGTGAATGAAAGGGTGGCATACCTGAAAGGTTGACTAACTGCATCTACTCCATTTCACCTCAGTTTGTACATATACAGCCACAGAGCAAAGGAGGAGGTTGAATTGCTCATCAAACCTGTCAGTTTAGGAGAACTCTACAAACTGTCTGAGGAATGCAGTTAAAAATAAGATGAGAAGAAACAGGGAGCTGAGATTTAAAAAAAAAAAAAACCAGTGTGTATTCAGTTGTGGCTTCTGTTTGAGTGGCTGTGTACAAAATACTCGCTTACATTATTCTTGAATCACTCTGAATAAAGTAAACATATGATCAAAATAGAGCAGTGTTTAAAAACTAGTCTGGAGAACATGCATCACCCCCTTTTTCTTCCAGAGTCAGCCATTGCATAGCACAGAATCTGCTTTTAAGAAGCAAAATTACTTATCCTGATCATTGAAGTTCAAAATACAGTTCCATAGATCAAACAAGATTTGGCTGAGAATAGAATTCAATCATAGACTCAGGCAGCTCTTCATAAATGACACCTCTTTGGACTTCTGAATTGTGTAAATAGTGGTGATGGTAACATGGAGTGCTTTTTCACAGTATTGCTGTTAGCGCTGGCACAAATCCTAGTGTTTAGAATCTTACTTGTGATTTGCTGAGATCCTAAACAGCTGGCTGGATCATAGCATCTGTGAGTGAGATTCCCAACCCAGGTGCTATTGAGGCTTGTGCTAAAGCATTTGTGTAGATGGTACGACTCAACTCTACCACTGTCAAAGCTTGAGAACCCAAACTCCAGCCCAAGTCCCAACATCAAATCTCAGTCTATATACCTATTTTTTTTTTTTTTAAATGCTGTAGTGCCTACTAACACAGGTATATAGACTCAGGTTGGAAGGCTCCCTCTAACACTGTATGAGCATAACCTTAGTATCTACTGTACACTGCCTGTTTCCTGTCCCCACCACACCAGATATCACAAGTGGGCCTCTTGTCTGAGCAACTTTCAGATGCTATTATTGGATTCTGTTCATTGTTACACTGTAGTGATTGTCTAATTTCGACAAGAAACACTAAGTTTTGGGAATTCTAGTGCTTTTTCTTAAAAGCAGCTATAGTTGAATATTGATTGCTGTCCTCAGTGGGTAGATGAATAGACATTTTACAGTGACCTTCATAAAATGTTAACTTCTCTACTTGTTTAATGGGAAAGCAGAATGTCTCATACCAATGGTAGTTGCTTAATCAGAGCAATAACTTTGCTGCCAGGAATGGGGTGGCAGTAGAAATTCTATTGAGTTGTGCCTGTGTGTTCTGAAAAATATTTTCTTATCTAACCAGTGTGTAGTGCCAGGCTGCTCATAAACTGATGCTTTTAGAGTCTTAACCATTCCTGAAGTTGTTCAAAGTACATTTTGGCAAAGTTCCATAATGGATTCCTCAGAATGAAAATCAGTGGTTAGATTAACAACCTTTTTCCTCCTCTCTGCCTTTCATACTGCTTTCTTGTTGAGATAATACTGACTTCACCCTTTCAAAGCCCCTTCTTAAAACAAGCTTACAAGAGATCTCTTAAACCATGTCCATCTCTGCTGAAGCACTGAGTTGATGGAATATTCTTAAAGTGGAAGCAGAACTAATGAGGCCCATGCTAAACTTCACTGTTTTGTTTACAGCTCTTTGCTTCTGTTTTCTATTCTGCATGAAAAAATGGGTCATTTGAAGGAGGAAGCTAGGCCTCAAGATGCTTATTGAAGGTTTATACTTGCATAGCACTGTTCAACTGTAACTCTTAGACTAGAGTCATAGCCAAGTATGTTTCCCATGTTGGATGGGATTGGCAGCTTACATTTGGGAATGGTTTGTGACTTGTTCAAGGTCACACAACATGTTGGCAATTGAATATAATTTCTCTTTATTCAAAGGCAGGATCCTGGAGTAATAGCTGTCAATGATGACATCTACACAACATCTTTGCATAAAAAAGCAAGATGGATCAGGGATAACTCAGAATAACCTGGCAAATCCTACACTGAACCTAGCTGGGAGGAAAATATCATTGGGAAGCTGTGATGTTCCACTTTGACCTGTGACACCTTACCCATGTAACATTACACAAGCCAATAGATGCAACCACTTTGGTGGGACAAAGGCATTGATCTGACTGCGTGCTAGTGGAGTTTGGTTAAACCATCCTCTTGCTTGCATTTTAGTCTAGAGAAGATGACAGGGGAGGAGGGGATATAACCGTCCTCTTTGCAACTTCCTTTGATGTACATGAAAAGCAGAGAAATTGTGTACACTAAGCCCATCGCTTCTTGTTCTATCCTCAGGAGTTAAATTGCAGCAAGGGCAGTATAAATTGGACATCAGGAAAACTTCACTGATGTTGTGGTTAAGCACTGGTGTAAATTGCCTGCTGAGGTTGTGGAATCTGTCATTGAAGATTAAGAGCAGTTTAGACCAAAAAAAAAAGTCAGGGATTGTCTGGTTAATACTTGGCCTTACCTTGACCATAGGACCGGTGCCGGTCCGTGAACCTCTAGCTGCTGGGCCATGGCTGGTCTGGGGCTGGGGAACACAGCCCAGCGCTTCCCTTCCTGCTGTGGCTCTGCGGATGGGACTAATATTGGGGACTGGGGGTTGGCACTGGTGGGGGGGGCTTACAGGGTTGGATGCAGTGGGGCTCTGGAACCAAGAGGCTGGGGGGGTGCGGGGGAGGAGGAGACAGGGATGGGACTCTAAGCCTTAAGGGGTAGGGAGCTGCTGAAGCTGGCTGTTTGCAGCAGTTCTCGGGGGCTGGGACTCTTGACGGACCGGTAACATTTTATTTTCATATTCATTATTTACATAATGATATGCAAATAAAATGTTACCTGTCCACCAACTGTTTGTGAATGGGTTTGCCAGTCTGCAGTATAAAAAAAGGTTGGGAACCACTGGCATGGGGGACTGGCCTAGAAGACCTCTCAAAGTCCTTTCCACTTCTATGATTGTGCGCTACCTATAGTTGAGGATAAGTTCAAAACTTTTTTCTGTCCTTTTTGTCTTCTCAGAGTTCTAATGTAGTCACCTTTTAAAGACATGTCCGAGTAAGAGAACCATTTCACTAAGTTACCACTGCTTTTGGCAACACTTAAGTGTTTGTGGAAGTTCTCCAGTCAAAGCATGAAAATGAGTTAAAAATTCTTTGAGGCTTCCTGCTTTCATTTGCCCATCCTAACTTTCAAAGCAAAGACATATCCGTGCATGATGACATAAGATTGTCTTGGGGCTTAGGAGAGAATGGGGAACTCTGAAGTGCGTGTGCTCAGTATAATCTGTAGAAAATAATACCGATCAGACATGTACTTTGGCTTTGTATGAGGGAGAGGAGCAAGACTGAGAATTTTGACTCTGAGACTTAGTGAACAGGGCTCTGGGGAGACCGTAAGAAGGTATTTCTGTGAGGGTGGGGGAATAGTAAGACATGATGTAAAAGAATTTGAGCAGAGTTAGTCCTAGGTCTAGTTAATGCAATGGACAGGCGTCTAAATTACGTGAGGAGGAGAATTCAGGATCAATGATTGCCACAAAGATAGATGCTGTTACTGGTCAGACTTCAAAACTGAATGATTAAATTCTTGTAATCGTGGGAGGGTCGGTCGGAACCAAGTTGAATGAAATCTCTGGCCTGTTGTGCAGAATGCTAGATACTAGATTATCCTAGGTCACTCTAGTTTTATCAGCATCCGAAACATTTTGCTATAAACCTTATTCAAGCATTTTAAATGTTCCCTTTTAGATTTGTGGTGGAGTGGGAATGATACTTAGCTTGAGGTGAGTGAAGGGGAGACCACCATTCTGTGTAAATGTTTCTTTGTGGAAGGTTGCTAATGGTTAAAGATTGACATAATAAAAACATGGCAAGTATGTATCCCACCAAATAGCTTGCCATGTTACCTTCATTCTGACTTGAAAAAAAATTCTAATCATGCTGTCCGTGTATTGTTTTTTTGATAAAAGCTAGGTTGCTGATCAGATTAAAAGTTTAACTTCAATTTCTCTCCCTGGTGCTGCCTATGCTGAACTAAACTTAAAACAAATCCCCATTTTTAATGTGACATTGCCTGTATTATGTAAAATGATCTTCCATTTAAGGTTTCATCAACACGATTACTGGACATGTGCTGCAGACCCTCTAGATTAGTGACTCATACAGAAGAGGCCAAATAACTTCATCAATTTTCCCGTGTGCTTAATAGCAGTTTCGTTTTTCTTATTTCTGCTGGTGCTGCTGAAAAGTGTATGTATTGCTAACATTGGGCATGTGAACACCGTTCACTTTTGAGCCTGGGATATAACCGACTGAACAGTTCACTAGTCCTGTCCAGCTTTTCAATAGGCCCTTGCTTTGTCTAGTTCTTACTGGTAGTGTATATTGCTGAGCTAGTAAGCCTTTGCATTGAAAAGTGGGCATTGCAGAGTTGGCTTGGTTACTGCAGACAGTGGTGGCCATGTGCTGATCCCAGTGCTGACAAAGCAACAAGAATAAATAATGTGGTAGGGGAAGGGCATGGGTTTAGGAATATGCAGTTGGCCTGTTGCCAAGGAGAACAGATCACTCTGCTTTAGCATACCTCTGCCATTTTAAACAGCTCTACAGCAAGCTGTCAAGCTCAAATATTTTTTAAACACATTTGCGGTGTTTAAGGCCAAACACCTATTTAATGTAAGGAAGATGACAATGAGTTACCACAGTAGATGTAGTTTTACTGCAGATGGTGTCTTTAGTTGACCTCTTATATTTCAAGAGCAGTTTATCCTTGGCTCATCAGGATTTGAATCAGCCATGTTATCATTCATACCTAATAGCAATATTTAGTTGAGCAGTGCTGTTCAGTCTCTCATAAAATTTCACTTGACTGTAGAAGTGACTTAATTGAAAGCTAAATCTGAGTTTGACTCCTCTGACATGAAGGGAGAACATTAAAAAAAAAAAAAAAAAAGTTCCTTATCTTTGAGTTAGTGTAGGGCAATGATAGAATAACTGCTCAGATCTCCACCCCTTCCTTGTTGATAATACTTGAAGGAAAGGCACAAATGTGGCTCAATTTGCACAAATTGCTAGAGAGCCCATACAGAAGGAATAAGAATATATGTATGATGAAAGACTGGAAATGTACCAAGAGAGACTCAAAGAATCCTTTCCATTCTTCTACTCAGCTGAATAAAGCATTTTAGTTAACAGCAAGAGCTTCTCTAGAAGTATTTGTGCCCCCATTGTTTTATCGAGGACCATATTTTACTTTATCATAAGTATGGTATAGCTGTAACTTAGAGCTTAGTCAGTGTGAAGGTTAGCTGCCACCTTTATCCATTTGTGTATCCTCTTTGAAAAGTCATGGAAGTTGGGAGAGATTCCAGAAGACTGGAAAAGGGCAAATATAGTGCTCATGTCTAAAAAGGGAAATAACTGCTGGCAGTTTGTAATTCGAGTTAGTGTTGATCGTTTTTGTAGTTATTACTGTTAAATAGCTGTAGGTAGTTAAAACATTTTTTTTCTTCTTTACTGTTGGGGCCCTTTTTTCCCAGTTGGCCGTTTTTTTTTTCTGCCTGGAATGCCTGGTTCTCCGGGTTAAGCACTTCCTGTCCTGCAGGCTTTCAATACTAGCATCTGACACACATTCACAGTGCATTTGGTGCCTGGAGCAAGCTCATGCTACCACCCAGTACCAGCACTGCAAACCACTTACAGCACACACAAGAAAGGCAAGGGAACTTCAGCTAAAACTCTTATTAGAAAATACCGTGCGTCCAGCCTCTGTCCCTGAAGATTCAACACAGCCAAGACAACCATCCCATGTGGCAATGTCTGATAAAGCTGCCTCATCAGGCTCTGGCACCAAGAACTCTGCCTCAGACAAACAGTCCAGGAAGCGAGCCCATTCAGCAGCTAGAGGTCAATATCCTTCAAAGAAACTCCCTCTAAAGATACCTCCATCACTGGCCATAGCTGAGGCACTGGGACCGTCAGATACCTGAGGGTCTAAGGCCCTCCCGAAGACTAGCTCCTAATCACGAATCAAGTCTAAATCTAAATTGCCACCGCCATCACCATCCATCTCATTGTTGGCACCAAAGAAGCCACAATACTCTTTGGCACTGATTGTGCCCGTGTTGCTCCTGGCACTGAAGTAACAAACACACAGCAGCACAGATCCTGACGGCACTGACTGTGGCACTGCCTTCGGCACTGGTGGCTATGGCACCGCAGCCTTTTACAACGTCTGAAGAGCTGCAAGTCATCTTGGTACTGACAACCCCACTTTTCTGTATCAACACTACACCAATTTTGGCCAGATTTAGCCTCTCCACACCAGAAAGCTAGGCGGTGATGGGGATGAAGAACCTGTTGTGGGTACCCATACCCCCAGGCATTCTTCCCTCAAACAATCATGACCACCTCCTCGATGGCAACCACCACAATGGCTGTTGCCTCCTGCACCGTTGGGCGGAGACTGAAGCTCAGTTGGGACAACACGTGCGGCCCTTAAAGGGGCTGTGACTATTTTTGTTGTTTTGCTCAACTTTTCCCCGGTGTTCCGTGTTTAAAAAAAAAAAAAAAAATTGTTTGCTGTTCTGTGGTCTTAAAGTTTAAGAAACACTGTACTAGAGGGTGGCAGATGTGCTAGAGGTCTCTCTAGTGAGCTTGCCTGAGACCCAGCACAAATTAATGAGCATCCTGCATGCTGCTCCCTCAGCACAACTGGTGTTGCTAATGGACCCAGCCCTGATGGACCCTGCCAAGAACATCTGACAGACACCTACCACTGCCCCACCAGTCTGTAAAAGTTCAGACCGGAAATACTACGTGGCACCTCAAGAGGCTGACTTTTTTTTTCTGTTCTCCCACCCCTCCCCGAACTCATTGGTAGTTAATGCTGTCAGCCAGAGGAGAAAGCAAAACGCCACCAAGACCATCCCATGTGATGAATGGAAACGTCTGAACTTAATGGGCAGAAAGGTCTACTCATCTGCATCCCTGCAGCTAAGGATTGCAAACTATACTGCCCTTCTAGCAAAGTGCACACATCACATATTCAAACAGTTGTCACAATTTATTGAAAGCCTCCCCTGACACTAAAAGGGAGCAATTCAAAGCCAACATTAAATGAGGGTGCCCTCATATCTCGTACCGCTGTACAAGCTGCCTTGGGTGCCTCTGAAACAGCATCCCACTCCATTGCCACGGCTGTAGTAATGAGTGCCTCCTGACTCCATGTGTCTGGTTTGCTGTTTGAGGTGCAGGCAGCAGTAGCAGATCTTCCCTTCCAAGGGTTAAAGCTCTTCACTGACACCATGCATGCTTCCCTGCATACTCCTAAAGACTCGTGTGCCACACTGAACATAAGAATGGCCGTACTGGGTCAAACCAAAGGTCCATCTAACCCAGTAACCTGTCTGACAGTGGCCAGCGCCAGGTGCCCCAGAGGGGGTGGATCAAAGACAACGATCAAGCGATTTGTCTCTTGCCATCCTTCTCCAGCCTCTGACAGAGGCCAGGGACACCATTTCTATCGCCTGGCTAATAGCCTTTTATGGACCTAACCTCCATGAAATTATCTAGCTTCTCTTTAAACTCTGTTAGTCATAGCCTTCACAGCCTCCTCTGGCTGTGACTGAAAACAGGTTGACTGAAAACATTAGGCATCCATGTCCCTACAACAAAAAGGAAGCAGGGAAAATATTTTATGCAGCGATACAGGCCCACACCTTTAATTAGCCACAAAGGCAATATGAGGCCAGGTGACAGCAGCGTCAGACCAGGTGAAGGGAGAGTGCCGATCAACCCTCAGCCTCCCAACCTTCGAGCTCCTGGCAAACATTTTGAAGTTCAGGTCGAGGGTACAATAACCCAACTATTTCTAAGTCAACCGGGCGCATGTTTTAACCAAAATGGTCTTCCATCACCACAGACAGATGGTATTGGACATTATTAGGAATGGTTTCTGCATCCCCTTTTTCGTTTATTCCTTCATACCACCCTCCCTTCCCGTCTGTCTTCAGTGAATCTATCTCATGAGAGCATCCTCATATAGGAGCTAAACCACCTGCTCCAACTGGGAGCAATAGAACCTGTGCCCCAGCGTCATACGGGATTCTATTTCTTTTACTTCACAACAAAGAAAATGGGAGGATGGAGGCAGATTCTTGATTTTAAGAAAACGCAAACATTACATATGACCACAATGGTTCAGGGATTATTGTCGATAGGGTGACCATCCTATCTTAGGAAAAAAGGAGATTGGTTATCAAACCTCGACCTACAGGTCGCCTACTTTGTGCTGGGTGGATGGATACATGAAAGTACCTTTGATTTGCAGTCAATGCACATTTTCAATATATGGTGGTCCCCTTCAGACTTTCCACGGCTCCAGGGGTAGAAAAATTATTCTCCTTAACCTGTGATAATAGGACAAGAAGCAATGGACTTAACTTGCCGCATGGGAGGTTTAGGTTGTACATTAGAGAAACTTCCTAACTGTGAGTGGTTAAGTAGTGGAATAAATTGTGTAGAGAAACTGTGTAATCTCTATTGGAGATTTCTAAGAACAGGTTAGACAAACGTCCAGCCTGAAGGTAGGGGCCTGGACTTGATGATCTCTCGAGGTCTTTCCAGTTCTAATATTCTCTAATTTTCTTGGGGTTTTTTTTAAACCCTGTCGGAAACCATTGGCATGTTTAACAGTCACACAAGCCATAACTGCCCATACATGTGAATTGAAGATGGACATGGGAATGCAGCCCAAAGGGACTGGTAAGCTTCATCTAAAGCTGAATACTGGCATGGTATTTATTGGAAGTGAACATTTCCTGTAGTAGGAATGTCAGCATGTAGATGATTGCACAATTGTGCAGGGAGCTGCTTTTATTTAAAAAAAAAAAAAAAAAAAAAAACTGGCTCCCCTCACAGACCAGCTCCCTTCTGCCACCCCACGCTTCTGCCTTTGATACAGAGGCAGCAGTGCGGGGTGGCAGGGGAATCCCTGGGAGTGGGGCTGGGAGCACACTGGCTGCTGGCCCCTCCCCTGGGGACCATCGAATAGTCGTGTAACCGCTAAACATTGGTGCAGTTACACGGCTATTCAGTGACTTGCTATCTAACATCCCTATTCTGTAGGCTATTTCTTGCTTATGAAGTTACAAACTATAAAATTAAGTTTTACTAATACTGTGTTGTAAATTTTAATGTTATGATGGTTCCTAGAGGCTCTAATCGGAATCAGGGCCTCCTGTTGGGCATTGTGCAAACCTGTAACATGGTTCCATTCTCAAAAAGCTTGTAGCTTTAATATAGAAGTTTCAGTTTGTGTTAGTGAACTTCAAAATTCTAAGCGAAAAAGGGTTTGCCCATTGTCGTTAGGTGGATTTACTGCCCTGGTGTCCTCACAGGTCTCTGGCTCCATTGATGATAACCAGAAGGCTGTTTGTGTGTGTGTTCCATGATGTGGGCCTAATGACCACAGCAGACCTCGAGAGGGCCCCCAAAGACCACAAACCAGATAAGGATCGAAGGTGCCAGGCTTATTGTTAAGTGAAGTACAGTAACAGTTGTCAGACTCTACTGAACCACTACTCACATGTACTTGCCACAATGGAATGACTCAGTCAGTGGGGAATTTCGACTGTCCTCTAGGTCATACAAAGACGGTCTCCCCAAGACACCACCTTATATACAGGTACAAACAAATCACACCTCACTGCTGATGTATCAGGTTGCCACCCTCTGACGCTACTTAGATACCACCCATCACCCTGTACCTCGTGTTTTGATTAGATCATCTCTATCCATCATGCTGTCATTTTAGGCCTTTTCCTGAACCTGGGTCTGTATCTGTGAGGAGTGGGTACCAAGGTCTTTTTTTAATGAGCTGGCAATACCATGTAATTTCAACTTATGACCAGTACCAATTATTATTCTGCTGGTACCTAGCACCAATTAGTGTTTTGTGCACTCAGCCCTGTTCATGCCAAGTTCTGTGTGCTGTGGCCTGCCTCTTGCTCACAGCTTAGCTTTGCTTTGTTAGCCAAGTTTTGACCATTGTTAGCTAGGTCTCAAACCAGGCCTGTGCTGCATGGGCTTATGTTTTAGGCCTTCATCTTACTACACCCATTATTTTTAAATGTACAAAGGACACTTTTTTTCTACCAGTTTAACCTGGAAGATGCCAAGACTGTCCAGATGGGTTTTCCTAGCAGACCTTGTGTATGGGGAACAGTAGGCAGGGTAGTTTTTATATGTATCATGAGCTCATTCACCTTAATTAAGAAGAGTGAGGATTGTAGGTATTCAACAAAGATTTATCTTGAGTGTGTTAAACTTTTCAGTATTGTGCAAACAGTTTGACTAAAAATTCCTTACTCTTTTCAATAGCTTAATTATAATTTTCTGTGATGCATTTTTTCACTAGATATCTAATTTTCCAGATTAGACTTATGAATTGCAGGCCACCTTCAGAATCATAAATCATCAAAACATTATATAAACCCAATTTTTTCCTTTAGGAGTCCTCTTTGGGAGTATACCCTGCATTAAACAGTTGCATTCTAGTTCTGTTCTGTACAGTGGGCATGTTCATTCAGGATTCTCAGCATTAGTTTGGCTGGCTGAATTCATTCAGCCATTTGTTTTTTCTAACTTATATAGTTGATGGCCTAGCTACCTCTGATGGTTCTCTGACTTGGTGCTTTCTGCTTATATTAAAAAAAGAAATATGATAACTTACTTCACTTTTCATATTTATTGATGCAGCTGATTGCTATACTCGGAACTCATGTTCAGGTATGCCTTTTTTCAATCAAGGCTTGAAACATAGGGTCCAGAGGTGAAAAGCTATTGAATAGTTCACTACATCACTTGGAACAAGCCTGTCCAATAGGCTTGCAAAGACCTTGCACTCAACTTGATGGGGTTTGCAGTAGCTTTTGAATGCCACATCAGATCACTCCCCAAATTCCACGGAAAGTTTTCTGCATCAATAAGCAGAACACTATTGATTTTAGGGGAAATGGGTGATATGCTGAGTAGCTGTCATCTGTTTAGCACAGCCACTGTTTCAAGTACCTCTGCTGTTGTCTATATAGATCAAATCGCTGGTGTCTAGCACCCATTTACTGCCTTCCCGCGTAGCAATCCTCCTACTCATGGTCCTGACGGTATTTAGAATGTAATGCCCTGGATAGCATCTCTGACAAAAAAAATCTGTGTTCTCCCTGCTGGAAGCCTGTGTGAGGTGGATTCTCAGGCATCAGAGACAGCCCTAAGGCCTTGTCTCCACTTACCGGAGGATCGATGCTCCGGTGATCATCTACTGGGATTTGATTTAGTGGGTCTAGTAAAGACCCAATAAATTAAACGCTGAGGGCACCCCGGTCTGCATTGAAACTCCTTGCTGTTGGGAGTAGAATGGGAATTTGATGGGAGTGTTTCTCCTGTTGACATCCTGCTATGGGGCCGCCCCAGAAAATTGATGCAAGGTATGTCGAATTATTGTTGCATCAATTTCTCTGCCAGTGTAGACCTGGCCTAAGTGAGAGGAAGAAATGAAGTGTCATCTCTCCTAGCGCCCATCCTCGCCTGTAGGATGATGGACACCAGCTGTCCACACCTCTGTACTTTGGTAAACTAAAAACAGTAGTTCTGAACCAGGGTATCTATACCCTTGGGGTTATGCAGAGTTGTTCCATATGGTACACCAGTTCATTTAGATATTTGCCTAACTTTACCACAGGTTTAATAAAAAGCACTAATGAAGTCAAGACAAACTAAAATGTCATACAAGTAATGACTTGTTTATAATATTCTGTATACTATCCACTGAAATGTAAATACAATGTTTATATTCCAGCTGATTGATTTTTCACAACATGGTAAATCAGAAAGTGAGCAATTTTTCAGCAATAGTGTGCAGTGACACTTTTTTGTTTGTATTATCTGATTTTTATCAGCAGGTAGTTTGAGAGAACTTGAGGGTGTTCAAGACAAATCACACTCTTAAAAGGGGTACAGTAGTCTGGAAAGTGTGTGTCATTGAACTAAAGAGAAATCTGTTAAAATAGTAGCTCTTACAGTATATTCTGTATGAGGTGCATAACACAAGCTAACATGCTTGAGTGTATTATGCTTTCTCTTGCACTTACGTGAAATGGAAATACTGGTTTGTGTAGTAAGGTTTGTTTGTAAAAAAGCTTTTACTGATATTTCTACTACAGAACAGTTGACCTAGATGGAGACTAAGGGCATGTCTGCAGTTGCTATTTAAAGTGGAACAAGTCACTTTTTTGTGAAAAAAACCGTGGGAGTTTGTACGCTTACCAATGACATTTTGGAGTGAAACTCCAAAGTTTTTCTGCAGAAAGAAAACTGCCTCTACAAGAGGCATACAATTCTTACCAGTTATGCTTTTGTGGTGGAGTGCAAGTGAAGACACCTTCTCGCTGTATTCAGAGCTTTTAGCCTCTGCAGGATATCGCACAGTACCTAGATGACCACTATCTAACACTTTTTATTATGGGTAGTAATAGAGATGTAGCCGTGTTAGTCTGGTCTTGCTGAAACAAAAGACAGGACTATGCAGCACTTTAAAGACTAACAAGATGGTTTATTAGGTGATGAGCTTTCGTGGGCCAGACCCACTTCCTCAGATCAAATTGTGGAAGAAAATTGGCATACAGTATATACCAAAGGGATACAATCAAAAAAAGTGAACGCGTATATAAAATTGACAAATCAGATTTTTAGAACAGAGGGGGGTGTGTGGGGGGAGGTTAGTGTCTGAGATAATATTAAGGGTGATAATTGGAAGCTATCTTTACAAATGGGCCTTAACAAAGATGCTAATTATCTTACCCATTACAAAGTGTCAGATCTTTAAAGTGCTGCATAGTCCTGTCTTTTTTTAATGTAACTTCTGCTGCTTCTATTGAGTATGGAAACTGCTGGTCCTCCCCAGGTCTGAAAATCAGCTCAGTGGTTTTCTGAATGCTTGTTTTTGCATGAAATGTGCACTCTCCCCACCCCAACCAAATTTAACTATTGCAACGTTTCTCAAACTGTGGGTCCTAACCCCCCGGGGGGGTTGCGAGCAACTTAGAGGGGGGTTGCGGTATCTCACGTTTGAGAACCCCTGAATTAGTGTGATAAAAATAGTAACATGTTAATGTTAGTACTGTTCATACAGGGAACAGTGATATGTAAATATTTTTGGATGGAGACATTCTAGAAATGAAAAATGGCAATTTCCACAGCCTAAGCATATTGATTGGCTCTTTGAATGCCTTTGAGAACTGATTGGAAACTTTTAGTTTAAACATTTTTAAAAACACTTGCAATATGATGCCCAAATAACTAACTTAGCTAAAAGCTGCTTCTGCGATTTCCCTTGGAAAGCTTCCCTACGTGCATGTGCTTTGTTAGAGCCATTTTAAATATGGAGGTATTGAGTATCCGTAAAATGCAGGCAAAGCCAAATAATGTACTCTAAATATGGAACACTGACAGCATTTCGGACATGTAGGGCAATAAACAGGAAGCAGTCTACTAAAATAGCCATGTGTTTTCTACAAATGTGTTTAAATTACATACTGTGATGTGGCAGCAATCTAGTTGAAGACTGTACAGTCCTTACATAGTGTCAAATAATTGCATGGGAGGGAACCTGCAGCCAACCCACTTTATTCATCATATCATAGTGATGTTTAATTTACCTCAATACTTCATAACTACCACATGCCTCTGAATTGACAAAACATCAATATTATCCTTATTTTAAGTGGTCAAATATGTGAAATTAAGATTTACTCTGGTCACTTATCTATAGTTAATTTAAGGGAGAAATATTGGGTGTCAGACTTAATGGTTTTTACTAATTTGTGTTTTGAGGCTTTCTGGGTACTCTTTTAAAAATAAATAAAGTCCATCGACAGGTCTAATTTGACCAAAGGCATGCAGCTTCAGGCTTGTGCTACTCTGACAATATATGAAGTAGAACCTGTTTTATCAAAATTCAGGGTGTCACATAAAATATCCAAATACCCTGCATTCTTTGCAGGTCAGTGGGGTTGTGTAAACTTGTCTGTCAGGTGACAAACTGCCACTCAAACGTGAATTTAATATCTGAGGGGGTTAGCCTTGATAGCCTGTATCTGCAAAAACAACCAGGAGTCCTCCAGCAGCTTAGAGACCAGCAGATTTATTAGCTGCCACAGGACTCCTGGTTGTGCTTGCATGAATTTAATGTGGCCCAAGGTCTTCTGACACTCTAAATATTTCCTGGATTAAATAATAGTCAGTGCTGGATTCCCATCTATGGCGATGAATGAGTGTCTTCACCAGCCATCTGGCAGTTTATCCCTGAGACTCTTGGCTTCCTTCACCCATTCAAATGAAATATTTTAATAATAATCAAATGGCTGCTTTAAACTGATTGCTTCAATTAGGAAAGTAAAATGCTGACTCATACTCGGGAACCTGGCTGTGAAAACTTTAGTGAATGTCCTGGATAAGAGTTCAGTTTCACTTTTCAAGCTAATGATCAGGAGAAGGAGAGGTAAACCTGATTGTAAAATTCCCCCTTTCTTAGATCATTTGGGTTTCCCCAGAGCACTTAATCCTTCTGATTACAGCTCAAACAGCTGGCACAGTGAACTCCTGGTGCTAAAACAGTATACACTGGAAAAGCCACTTTTTGTATCTGGGTTGCTACACTAGAGCACTTCTATGAACTGAGTAACATAGAGCAGCAAGTAATTGCTTGTTTCCAAATTCTATAGCCTTCAGATCTTTTGTAAAGACGTGACTGGTTACAACATAAACTAAATCTATCAATTGCCTGCCTGTATGTCAAAAAGAGGTTCCTTAATCTATACTCTTAATCTGGTGGTGTGGCACTGTTCAGTGCATAAGGATTGGTTTTGTATCCTTGATGCATTAAATTTGTTCAATTCTACAAAGTTTGTGTCTTAACAAGCAGTTCAATGATTATTGAATACCCCTCCAGTTTACCTTACAAGTTTGCTGGCAACCCAGAAACTTTTAATAGTTTATCAGGGGTGGGCAAACTTTTTGGATTGAGGGGCACATCAGGCTATAGAAATTGTATGGAGGGCCATGAATGCTCACGAAATGGGGGACGGGGCAGGGGCTCTGGCTGGGGTGTGGATTTGGCATCTGTCTTTGGATCTGAGTGGAATAGAATACAATACAGCAGTAGGAAAGTGCCTGTCAAAGTTAAATAGAACTGTCTAAATGGTGTTCAAATTTTAAAATTCCCTGTGTTTAAATGCAAATAAGATTCCAAGTTGAAGGCACAAAAACAAAGTTTAGGCTGAAGTTGTCTTGAATCTCCCCAGCAGCATGTTAGGATGTTAGCAGGAGATGCAAAGTTATCCACTGATAGTCTTTAAAGTGCTGCATAGTCCTGTCTTTTGTTTCAGCTAGACCAGACTAACACGGCTACATCTCTATTACTGGTCAAAATAACTAACGAGATGGTGTATTAGGTGATGAGCTTTCATGGTCTAGCCCACGAAAGCTCATCACCTAAAAAACCATCTCGTTAGTCTTTAAAGTGCTGCATAGTCCTGTCTTTTATTCTGACGAGTTACTCTGACCAGTTTAGTTGGACACTTGAGCACTACTTTTCTCTTACTCTAATAACATTCCATAATGGGCTTAAAAAGCATTGTTGCATTATGTTGTGAACATTAGGTTAAAATTTTTCTAAAAGCATGTGTACTCCAGTGAATGGCCTCTGCTTAGGATCTGCTGTACTGTAATGCTGTAACATATACTGTCCAACTGTATATGGACTCGGTGTAAATGTGAACGTGTTCACAAAAAAAATTTAAAACTACAGAGAATGCTGGTTTCACTTTGAACTAGATTACAGAACAGACTGGGATTTTTATTTCAACCTAGTTTAAGAATGCATTTTAAAATACTAGTTTTAATTGTGACCTAGAATCTATCTAGTTGACATCTAAAGGTCTTTTACAGTAGTTCACAAACTTTTGTATTGGTGACCCCTTTCACACAGCAAGCCTATGAGTGTGACCCTTCCTTATAAATTGAAAGCACTCTTAAAATATTTAACACTATTGTAAATCCTGGAGGCAAAATGGTATTTGGGGTGGTCAGCTTGCAACTCCCCGCATAATAACCTCATGAACCTCCAGTTTGAGAACTCTAGGTCTACTACTTGTCTTCATTTTATTTAAAAAGATGCCCATCTAAAGTTATGGGCATTCTCATCCACCATTAGTGCAATACATTTCTCTTATCAAGATTTTGGTTTGTCACAGGATTACACAAGCCTGCAAAACACATATAAGCCCTCTAATATCTGAACTTGAAGTACTCTGGTTATCATGGCAACAAATGTAGTATATTCAGCTTGGTAGACATGTTAGTTTGCCTGAAGTAGATTTTCTGCTTCCTCCATCAACCAAGTCGCTCAAAACTGCAAATAAATATTCCTTGTTCCTAATCAAATTGAAGTATTCGTTTAATGCACAGCTATTGATATAAATGTTCTTCAGTTACCGTTTTGTGCAGTGATCCTATTAGCCCCTTTAATGTGCTTTGAACACTACAAAAATCATCTTACTGGGGTCAAAAAACTTTACCAATTTTTGAGACCTAAAAGAACCCCAAGGAAACTCAACTGATCATATTGGCCACTGAGTTTAGGAGATTTTTAACAAAGCCTGTTTTTAAAAAAAATTAAAACCTTTCAGAACTTTGACTCTTATTAGAGCTACGTAAAGTTGAGACGGGAAAACAAGCAAGCAACTATTTCAAAAATTACCAGTCCAATGAATCTGTCTTAATCTTCAAATTCTCCTGTTCAAATACTAGTCTGCTCACAAAACTCAGTAGCACTAACTGTGTATGCTTTGGTGTGGTAGCTAAATGATCATTTTTGTTAGAGATTCAATGGACAACTTTGTTTCCTTTAAAGCTGAAATCACTTTTGGCACCAAACCTTCCACTGTGAAAGACTAATATGGGTTAATTATTTGTCGCTTATGCGGTTTTGTTACATGAAAACTGAGATTAACTTTATTTGTTTCAGGCTCACATTAAATTTCCTATCGACTATCCATATTCACCACCTACCTTCAGATTCCTGACCAAAATGTGGCACCCCAACATTTATGAGGTAAGATACTTTTAGTGGTGGTTTTCTCTTCAGGTGTGTAGCAGACATGGTTTTAGATTTGAAACTTAAACAAATGTTGAATGCATTACATGTCTTCAGTGGCAATTAAGCCACATTCTAGCTGTTAATTTAGGCTTAGTAGCTAAACTAAACCTAGACTTTTCTTGTAAGCATTCTATTTCAGAGTGGTATTCAGTCCTTGCAGATAACCCTAGTTGTAACCCTACTTGTGACTTAGCATAGTTGTGAAACTGCTATTACTTGGAATGTTGGCAGTAACCAGTTTTTTTTTTCCCCCCCCATCCAGCTCCATTTTGAATCTTAAGACCAGCAATTTCACCAATCTGCTTTATCTGACATGGCTTAGTCAGAGATATGAAGGACAGTGAACTTTAAATTTAATCAACACCGTTTATTTTGAAGCTTTTTTTCTCTTTTGATATTAAAGCAATAAATAAGCAACTATTGGGATTTGGGATTGTTTTGTCTACTGTGTAAGCAAGCTAGAGAGTTGAGATTCTCAAATGTAAGGTGAAAGCTTGCCTTAAGTTTAACTAAATGTGAATGTTCTTCCCCAGTTATGTTCTCCTGTGCTTCCTAAAAATCCTTACTCTTCATCACTAACTGTATTGTAAGTCATTTCATGATGATATTCTGGTTGCTTTATCTTCTTGAGTGCTTAGAGGAAGGCCCCTTCTCATTTCAATGTGTCATATGTGCTGGTGATTTTTTTCAAGGACCATGTCGGTCCTGAATAACTATTTGTCTTGGGATTTTATTTAGGTTAATGTATTTCACAGTCTGCATCAGGTATCATGAGAGCTATATCCAAGAAGCAGCTCAAGACAGGTCCAGCAGTTTCTGTGTAAACAAATGTGACACCTAGTGTTGATTTTTGGATTTTTATGGAAACTATGATCCTTTTTTTGTGACCTGCATTTTTCTTTGCACTTTTTTTAGCCTGTGAAGTTTTTGCTACTGGAGATCTTCTTCCAACAGCATTTCACATTGACTGTGTGCATGTCACAGAATTCACAAAAGTACCTTCAGTCTTGTTTCAAAGTTGAGAACCCTTTCTGAAATTTTAGATTGGCCTTTAGTGTGAGTCCAGACAAATCCCCGGGGAACCTTCCACCTTTGACTATTCTTAAGAACACAAAGTGTGTTTAATTTTTTTCTTTCCAGTCTCCCCTTGAGAAATAAATGCACTCCAGGAATACTGCTCCCCCCCTCAAATTTTCCATCTTGTTAAACCCTCCCTTCTTTTAACCATGACCTAAATACAGACTTTCCTATCATGAATGAGGTTGACTTACACTAATGCTTAATGGACTCAACAGAAAATGAGGAAGGCATTCCTTCTGAGGCTCTCTAGGCATACTGCCTGGGTCTCTTGAGGAATGAGAACTCCAGCCCAAGTCTTGGACTTGGATGCCCTCACTCCAACATTGAAATACATTGTGCAGTTCTTGAATGCCCAGTCCTGAACAAATGTGTTTAAACATTTTCTCAAAAATCAACTAATGGTCTAGCAGCACCTTAAAGACTATCAAAACATGTAGCTGGTATCATGAGCTTTCTTGGGTGCAACCCACTTCTTTCAGATTGATTGATTGTTTTCTCAATAATCTCCTCTAGAGTGAAGGTTAGTTATTGAGCTGATGACAGTCTTATCTATTTGACCCATGGCGTTTCCAAATCTGCACTAGCAAACGAAATCAATTTGGAGTATGATCTTTTGATGCTGAGGAGGAGGCTGCTTTCTAATGCAAAAACTATAGTGGGTTCAGATAGTACATGGTGATTAGAGTCATTTGAAAAATATTGATACTTTGCCACCTCCTTTAGCTTAACATTTTCAAACAGGAGTTTAAATATGTGGCCAGGAAGGCATTTTTCTTTCTCAGGACTCTGCTTCAACAGTGTTGGATTTTCCGAGCCTTAAAATCAATTTTAAAAAAAGGCCTGACAAGCAATTTAAGAAATTGTGATTAATAGCACAATTAAACAATTACAGAATACCATTTATTTACATATTTTTTTGATGTTTTCCACACTTTCAAATATATTTATTTCAGCTACAGCATAGAATACAAAGTGTACAGTGGGCTCATGCTCAAATAAATGTTAGTCTTTAAAGTGCCACAAGGCTCCTTGTTTTTGCTGAAAGACTACATGGCTGCCCCCCTGAAAGTGTACAGTAGTCACTTTATATTGTGATTACAAATATTTGCACTGTAAAAAACTGTTTCAAACCGAATACAAGTACAGTAGTGCAATCTTTATCATGCAAATTGAATGTCTAATGTTTATCTTAGCAATTAAGTAGGACTGAGTGGACTCAGGTTCTAAAGTTCTATATTGTGGTGTTTGAGTGTAGGTTGCAAATAATGGTTCCCCACCTCTGCCTTAGAGATGAACAAAAATATAGATAGTATCATGAGCTTTTGTGGGCAAAACCCACTTCTTCAGATGAGCTGGAGTGGGAGGGAATAAAGGGAATCCAGGATTTTTAACAGAAAAAGGAGGAGAGGGGAAAATAAAAGTAACCCTCAGATCTACCAAGGGAAGACTAAAAACTGGGTTTTAGTTTGGAAAAAAGACTGAGGGGGGACATGATAGTAGCTTTCAGATACCTAAAAGGGTGTCACAAGAAGAGAGGAAAAATTATTCTCCTTAACCTCTGATAAGACAAGAAGCAATGGGCTAAAAATTGCAGCAAGGGAGGTTTATGTAGGACATCAGGGAAAACTTCCTAATTGTCAGGGTGGTTAAGCACTAGAATAAATTGCCTAAGGAGGTTGAGGAATCTCCATCATTGGAGATATTTAAGAGCAGGTTGGATAGAGGTCTATCAGGAGTGATATAAATGGTGCTTGGCTTTGCCTTGAGGACACGGGGCTGGACTCATTGACCTCTTTAGATCCCTTCCAGTTCTAATATTCTGTGAAAATGTAGAACATACAGAATATTTAATAAAATGCAGTGGGTATTCTGTTTAACTATGAGATTAATCACTCTTTTAACTGTTAATGTTGAGTTAATCATGTGAATTAACTACAGCCTTAATAAAACTGAATCCATACATAACACTGTCAGGTGGAACTGAACCTTGGACCTCTGGAGCTTAGTGATGCACCTCTACCATTTGAGCTGAAAGCTAGCTGCCTCTCAGCTAAGGCTGTAGAGCAAACTCATTCTTTCTGTATGTGGTCTCAGTGCTGCTAGGTGGGACATTGCATCACAACCAGAAGGTATGTGGGCTACACATACTGAATAGAGTGGATTTAGCTATGAATTCAGAATCCCCAAATCCTCTTTCAGAAAGTGGGAGCATGTGAAGGGTGTGCTGGTTCCCTTTTCTGAACCACCAAAGTGTTTTTCTTTTTAACCCTTGTTGGGTTGAAGTAGAAAGACCTTCCCCAGTAATTCGGGGAGGGGAGGAAAGGGGGGAAACTGACATTCCTATAACTAGCCTAAAACTCAGTATTTTTTTTTTTTGGGAGGTCATTTTTTGAGCAAAGATATGCAAGCTGTGAAAGTAAACGCTATATGTTTCCTGAAATCAAAAAAAGCCAAAGTGTAGTACCTTATTTTTTTTAGAGTGCTTGCTCATGACCATTCCGGTTAGGTGTGTGCACACATTATGCACAGATCCTGAGCTTTTTTTTCCCTTAGCAGTATCTGCTGAGCCAGCCAGGGAGCCCCCTGGAGTGGTGCCACTCTATCATACCTCTGCTGGCCCTCCTTTCCCTCAGTTCCTTCTTATCACCCATGATGGTAGCTGGAGTGCTTGACTACACTGTTAGTCTAACCCTTAGCCTTTTGTATATGGTGTTAGTTAAAGCTCTTTATAGTGTTAATAGTTAGATAGTTGTGAGGGGAATTTCCCCTTTAATCTCTCGCCTAGTGGGGAGGGGATGCCTGGGCTGCATGTCAAATCATGTGTCGAGTCCTCAAAACCTATGCCCTGCAGTGACCCGCACAACTTGTGTTTACAGTGTCTGGGGGAGGGCCACTTGGTAGGAGCTTCAAACCAAGAACTGAGGGCACGGGATTAAAGTTTGAAGCTCATCTTAATGGAGTCCGCTCTTAAGCAGACGGCACCAGCCGTGCAGAGCGCACCAGCCTCGGTGCGGGAACCATCTGCGGCTCCAAAACAAGTCACGGTGCAGGCCAACCCTTTGGCCCTGAGGCACCGTTCCCAGTCTCCAGTGCCAAGAAAGAGACAGCACAGGGGGCGGTCCCCGACAGACGCAGTCACAAAGTGTGCCAGGTGGAAGGGTACTTGTCATGATGCTCCCGTGCCAGCTAGGCACCAGGTGAGCTCAATGTGTCGCGAGTCCGGCACCAGATGTTGTGATAGAAGGGGTCTGGCAGCCATCAACCCCTGAGACCTTGATGTAGCCCGAGAGCTCGTTGAGCTCACCTCATCTGTGGGCCTGGATCTTGGGGTTGGCTCTGTGCCCTGAGCCTTCGCTGGAGTTAGACCAGACCCAGCTGTCAGTACCACGCCATCTAGTGCAGCCCAGACTGTAATACGATCACCGGTAATGACAGCGGCACCGCTGACAGTGGCATGGGTTATGCTGTCACCGGCACTGACAACAGTACCTGCACTGACAACAGCTCTGAGGGAATCCATTCCTGCCCAGCCATCTACCTCCGCAGTACTGCCATATCACCGCCCTGACTGCATTGGTGCATGCGGTGCCTCTGGCACCATACCCACATGCGCCTGCTGAATGTCTGCCAGCCATGGTACCATCAGCACAGTTGATGCCCCCAGTGACATTGGCGCTGGTCCACAGGGGAAAACTAGTGGTCATCGCCCAGCGTAGACAGTTGTACCATTCACCGGCACCATCGTCGGCACCGCCGTGGTCTGCCTTGAACTATTCATCTGACTTAGAGGTTGAGTTGGTTCATTCCAAGGCCGCCTCATATAGATCGAGATCACGACACCCCTCCTGATCCCAAAAGGGGTGGAAAGGTGCTACTTTGTTCCTCAGGCAGGACATGAACATCTCTTTGCCCTTCCGGCCCCAGGTTCAATGGTGGTCCAGGCTGCTGGCCAGAAGGAGACACAAGGCCCGCTTGGACCCACACTAAAGGACAAGGACCCCCCAGAATTGGACCTGCTAGGCAGAAAGGTCTACACCACAGGAGGCTGCCACTGCACATCACCAATCAGCAGGCAGTGCTGAGCAGATACATGTATGACACATGGTCTGCCATGAATTAAAGACCTCCTTCCCCAGGGGTCTAGGCAGGAGTTTGAGGCCTTGTCAGAAGAAGGCAGGGTGGTCTCCCGCACAGTGCTACAAACGGCATTGGGTGCCATGGACTCTGCAGCCTGTACGATGGCTACGGCTGTCGTGATGAGGCAGAGTGCATTGCTACAGGTGTCTGTTCTGCCTGAGGTCCAAAACCTCTTACGAGACCTCCCGTTTGAGGGGTCAAGTCTTTTCTCAGACCAGATAGGGCCACTCTGAGGTCTCTGGGTATTCATACCTCCGTGCCCCAGAAGAGGCCACTGAACCCTAGACCAGCCCTGACACCCTCCCAGCAAGGATTCAGACAGGCAGAAGAAAGGGTAGAAATAACGATGATAATGGCAGAAACAGTCGCAGGGGGTCGAGCTCACACTCCAACCAAGGGGTCCACCCCCACCTCCTAATCAATAGCCCAAGTCCTTGATTTTGAAAGGACTCCCAAGGACAGTGTCCCAGTCGCTGTGATAACGTCTCCGTTTGGGTGCCGGCTGTCCCATTTCTATCTTGCCTGGTCCCCGGTCACCTTGGACTATTGGATGCTTGGCCTGGTGGAAAACGGATATGCTATCCCCACCCCACCCCTTTCCCATCCCTCTTCAGGTACTCCTCTTATGAGCATCTGTTAAGACAAGAAGTGTCTTCACTAATGCACCGAGGGGAAGGGGGGTCGAACCTGTTCCAATGTGTTCAAGGGGAGACAGTTCTATTCAAGATATTTCTTCATCCCAAAGTCTAAAGGAGGTCTTTGACCCATCCTGGACCTAAGGGACCTGAATTTTTTACTAAAGAACACAAGGTACAGGATGGCTACCCTGGCCTCTATCATCCCTTCCCTAGAGAAAGGAGACTGGTATGCTACCCTTGATTTGAAGGATGCCTGCTTCTATATCTCAGTGATCCCAGCTCACAGGAGATTCCTGGGGTTCACAGTAGGCCAGGATCATTTTCTGTTTGCAGTCCTCCGGGTTGGCCTTTCTGTGGCGCTGAGGGTCTTTACCAAAAGTGTGGCAGACTTTTTGAGGAGGCATAGGGTGCAAGTGCTCCCTTACCTGGACAACTGACTGATCAGAGGGTCATCCAGGGAACAGGTTATGCGTCACATGGACTTTGTCAGGGCTCCATTCCACAGACAGGGTCTCCTCATAAATGAGAAGAAACCCACAGTCGATCCTTCTCGGGTAATAGACATTGTCAGGGCCCACCTAGACTCCATTTTGGAGAGGGCTTCCCTCCCCAACACCAGAGTCATGGCTAGACAAGCCGTAATCAAGGGCTGGTTTACCACTCTTCTGGACCTGGCAGTGGAAGAACCACTGGTGCTGCCACTGCTACCAGGTTTGATTAAGGCAGTGGTCTCCAGCCTTTTTACGTCCAAGATCACTTTTTAAATGTCAGAACAAGCCAAGATCTACTGCCCCATCCTTCCCCAAAAACCCACCCCCTCCTTGAAGCCCCGCCCTCTGTTCTCCTCTCCATCGCTTGCTATCCCCAGCCCTTATACACTCTTAGGGTACAGCTACTCTGCCACTTTTTTCGATTCTGTCTAGGCTGGGTCAAATGTCAGAAAAACCCCTTTCGGAAGCCCCCTTATTCCTCATGGAAAGAGCATGTTTGCTGTTCCGCTAAAAAAAGCGGAAGAACAAATGCATCCCTGGACACAGAACAGTTTTTCCAGGATACCTCTGGAATCCCGGAAAAACTCCTGCAGTCTAGCCGTACCCTCACTGGGTTGAGACAGGATGTGTGGGCTCTGGGGTGGGAATGAGGGATTTGGGTGTGAGAACGGGTGAGAGGTGCAAGCTGTGGGCAGGAATTTGGATGCAGGAGGAGGGGAGAGGGCTCCAGGATAGGAAGTGTTGGGTTTGGGGTACTGAGCAAGCCACATGCTTGTGGATGTGAGGGTGCAGGAGTTTGGGTTGGTGTATGTTGGCTCAGGGCTGGGAGGTTGGGAATAAGATGGGCAGTGTGTGGATGGTGCAGGAGTGTTGTGGCAGAAGACTGAGGATGTGGGGATGCAGGAGTTTGGGGATGTGAGGCTCAGGACAAGGGGTTCCAGTGTATGATAGGCTCAGATCGGGGACGGGGTACAGGAGTGTTATAATGCTGCGGCCAGATGCGGGCTTGGCCCCAATTGGGGGTTTGTTGGCCAGGCTTCACTTTTAAATAAAATATTATGTCAAACAAAAAGTTTTAGCATTGTCTTTGAGAAGGGCGGGAAACCTGTTTTGAGTCAAGGGTCACTGACCCACAGGAAAGTCAGTTGGGGCCACACAAGCGAGATGCAAAAAAATAACTCCTCCAACCCCCCACCTCACTAATGTGGTGGTGGGAGCAGAGGACATGGTACTGGGGAAGGGTGCCAGTGGGTTCTGCCGCAGGGGACAGGAGTCCCCAGCACATGCCTCCTCTGCGGGGGAGGAGTCCCCAGAGGAGGGAAGTCCGAGAAGAGCCGCGCGGCCGGGACGTCTAACCCCCCCCGCCCATGCAGAGGAGGAAAGCCCCAGCATGTGCCTCTTCACGGGACTTCTCACCCCCTCCCCCTCCTCTGGGGACTCCTACCTTCCCCGAGTGCAGAGAGTCCCCGGCATGCCACAGACCTGCTTTGTGGTACGGTGCCTGCTGTTTGGGGGAAGGGGAGCAGCCTGCACACTTCCTCAAACCCTGGAAGTGGCGTGCAGCTGCTGGACTTCCGTCCACCCCGCAGGAAGCCAGCACTACCTCCTCGTTGCTGGAGGTAGGTATTGGGGCTTCTTCGGGTGGGAGGAAATGGGGCAGAACGCCTCGTGATCGACTGGTCGGAGCTTCCCGATCGACCAGTCGATTGCGATCGACGGGTTGGTGACTACTGTATTAAGGGAACCAGAGAAAGGGTAGCTATGCCACCTGAATCTGTCCTCCCTCCACCTCCTAGCATGGAACCTTCATGGTTAGCAGGGCCTGAACACTCCTGTTCAGGGGCAGTGAGGAGTGTCCTTTTAGAAATCAACAAGCCCTCCACTAGGGCTGCATGCACAGCAAAGTGGAAGCGCTTCTCCCTGTGGACCGCACAGGCAGGCACAGATCCAATGACACACATCCCTCTCATTTTGGACTACCTTCTGCAGCTTAGGCAGCAGGGTCTCTCCACTTTGTCCCTGCAGATTCACTTAGCAGCTATTTCAGTATTCCACCCAGGGGAAGGAATCAGGATGGTATTTGCAAACACAATGGTTAAGCAATTCTTCAAGGAGGTGGGCAGGCTGTGTTCAGATGTTTCCCAGCCCTTTACCCCCTGGGACTTTAACGTGGTTCTTACAAGACTTATGCACGCACCATTTGAACCTTTAGCCACTTGCGTGTTGAAACACCTGTTGTGGAAAGTGGCCTTCTTAGTGGCTATCACATCAGCCAGGATGGTATCAGAGCTGAGGGCCCTCAGTGTCTGAACCCCCGTATATGGTCTTCCTTAACGACAGAGTTAGGCTTCGCTCCCACCTTACATTTCTCCGTAAGGTAGTTTCCCAATTCCACGTGTCCCAGGATATCTACCTCCCGGTTTTCTTCCTGAAACCCCACTTGATGCCTAAGGAGTGGTCTCTACACTCTTTAGACGTTAGGAGGGCCTTAGCCTTCTATGAAATTCTCTTGTCCTATCTACGTAGGTCTCCACAGCTCTTTATTTTCATAGACGAAAGGATGAAGGGCCTCCCAGGATCAGCACCGTGCTTGTCTTCCTGGATCACATCCCGCATTAGAAAGAGCTATGACCGTGCTAATGGACCAGCACCCTCTTATGGCCCACTCCACGAGGGTGCAGGCCTCGTCGACAGCATTTGTTGCACAGGTGCCTATTCTCGAGGTCTGCGGAGTGGCCACGTGGTTCTTTTGTACATACATTCACAATTCATTATGCTATTGCAAGCCAGGGACAATAGGGCATTTGGTAGGGCTGTGTTGCAGTCCATTGCAGATTAGTCTCTGACCCCACCTCCTGTGATACTGCAAGGGAATCACCTAACTGGAATGGACGTGAGCAAACACTGGAAGAAAGAACAGTTACTTACCTTGTAACTGTTGCTTTTCGAGATGTGTTGCTTGTGTCCATTCCAAATCCCACCCACCTTCCCTTCGTTGGACTCTGGCAAGAAGGAACTGAGGGAGTGGAGAGCCCGCAGGAGGCTCCCAGGCTGGCCCAACGTTTACTGCTAAAGGAAAAAAGCTCCAGGACTTGTGCAGGTTCCTATTTGTATCGTTTGGAGTTGTGCCGTAGATTAAAAGGTCTGTGCCTGGAAGGGTGTAATTATGTGCTGCAAAAGTACCTCTTTCTTCCTCTAGGATGCTGAGGGAGTCTTTCTAATCTTTAGAAAGCATCTCTCTGTTTCTCTCCTCTCCCGGATGTTTTCGCGTGGTACTGGAGTCCATTTAAGAGTGCATCATGCTATATGGTCAACTTACTCTGCTTCCAGTGAGGAACACTACTGTGATTCTCTGGGTTAGGACAGAATGCCAAACTCAGCTGAGTGCCTCTAGTGCTGGATTGTTCCGTTTCTTACTACAGAAAGTGAGGCAGCCTGAATAAGGGAACAAACGTGAATGGCCTTATGCTTGCAGACTCCTTTTGTAGGCGTGTGACTTAGAAGCGGGTCACGTATGTGTTCTCAGAACATCACAAGTAGAAGCACAGATCTTAACCTCCACTTCCAAAGTTTCATATTGTAATCCCTCTAATGTTTTCTAACTGAGAATGTCATTTTGTAACTTCTAAAATTCTCTGTAGTCCTCAAGTTGCTTCTCTCAAAAGGAAGAAAAGTAATCTGAGTTATGGGCAGGCCACTATGTTCTCATAGGCATTCAGTGATTTAGCGGGATATATTTCATTAGTCATTTGGAACAACATAAACTTCGCCATGCCTTGAATCTCGTGACTGCAGGCCACCATTTTTATAGCATTTACCTTATGAACTGTAGATTTTGGAGGGACTTGTGTAACTTTCAGTTTACGTTTTGTCTTTAACCATTTTGAATTGCTACACTTTAAACATCTTGTGTAGTGGATTATTTTACATTGGATTACTTAAAAGGAGTTATTTTAATCCATGATTTAAATCAGTAAGCAGACAATCTTGATTTAAATCAATTTGTCTTGTTTTGCATTTGTATTTCTTGTTAGTGGCACCTCAGGAATGGAGGATTCTTGTAACTCTGAACTATAAGAACATAAGAATGGTCATAGTGGATCAGACCAAAGGTCCATGTAGCTCAGTATCCTGTCTTCTGACTGTGGCCAATCCCAGATGCCCCAGCGGGAGTGAACAGAACAGGGAATCTTCATTCAATCCCTCTCCTGTCACCCATTCCCAGCCTCTGACAGAGATTAGGGACACCATTCCTACCCATCCTGGTTAATAGCCATTGATGGACCTAACTTCCATGAATTTATCTAGTTCTTTCTTCACAATCTCCTTTGGCAAGGAGTTCCACAGGCTGACTGCTCTTTGTGAAGAAAAACTTCCTTTTGTTTGATTTAAAACCTGCTACCTATTAATTTCATTTGGTGGCCCCTAGTTCTTCTGTTATGGGAACAAGTAAATAACTTTTCCTTATTCACTTTTTCCATGCCAGTCATGATTTTATAGACCTTGATTATATTCTCTCCCCCTTCCCCCATCCTTAGTCTCCTCTTTTCTAAGATGAGAAGTCCCAGTCTTTTTAATCTCTCTTCATATGGGACCCATTCCAAATCCCTACTTAAAATGTTAGGTATTATGTCAAAAGTTTACAACTGGACATGGACTTAATAGTATTAAGTCTATGTCCAGTACAGCTTTGAAACTTTTGTATGCAGAAGAAGAATGCTGCTTGTAGCCATCTCCATTTAATTGAAATAAGCACAGAAAGTTGTCACCTCTATTTCAAAAAAAATTTCCCTTTATATTTTTAGTAGTTTAACACAGTACTGTCCTGTCTTTGGTAGGTTTTCCCCTCTCTGCTGCTGCCTCCTTGCATATTTCTGATTCCAAATGAGGGTTTGGTCGGCTGGTCAGTTCATAACTATGGTGTTCATAACTCTGAAGTTCTATTATATTTTCCTAAAGAAATGTTGATTCTCATTGGTTGGTAGTAGAGATGTTAAAATGCATTTAATCAAGCCCAGGCTCACTGGTTAGCTGTGCACATGGTTACACTTCCACGACCCTAGTTGGTAGCCATTAAAGTATGTTGACTTGCCACTAAATATAACTTTTACACTAAACTAGATTCCTCTTCTGTCTTTGAAGTGTGTGCAGCATGCATCATGTGGCAAATGACCAGAGTTCCCTGTAAGCGGCACAGCCATGCAACCACCTATTAAGCACTTGTGCAGGCGCCCAGAGAAACTCCCTGGCTAGGACCTGCTGCAGCTGAAGGACTGGCCCTCCTTCCCCTGGCTCCAGCTCAGCCCCAGAGCTGTCACTCCTACCCTCTGCCCCAGCCTTGAGTTCCCCCTTCCATACTCCACACCCCTCGGCACCACCTCCACCACATTAATTTATTGTATCACAAGCCACCTTCATGTTGGTGTACAAAACAGAATTCATTTTCTGCACATATGTGAAAATTAGAGGGAGTACTGCACATGACCAGCATTCATCACCACATTTGATCCGCTGGGTGTGTCGTGGACTTCCCTGGCTTGATTACATCACATTCCCCGTCACTAGCTGAAACGCTGATCATTATTGTCCTTAGGCATAAAAGCCTCCCGGTGAAATATGTAAAATGGCTGAAGAATTGACGTGATTTCTGGCACAACTGCACAGGTGCTAATGTTTACTGACTCTTTCACCTCTCTTGCAGAATGGAGATGTATGTATTTCAATTCTTCACCCACCTGTAGATGATCCACAAAGTGGAGAACTGCCATCCGAAAGGTGGAACCCCACCCAGAATGTCAGGTAACAAAATGTAGAACCACTGCCTATGCACATGTAAACTTCTTGAAATTTCTCTCCAGGTACATCTGTCCTGGACTCAGACGGACAGGGGAAAACTGGCTTGGCAACAGTCTCTAAAAAGGGCTTGTCTGAATTTGTCAATAAGAGTCTCATTGAGTCCAGTCTCCTGCTCTTACGGCAGGACCAAGCACTGTCTAGATTAGGGGTGAGGAACCTTTTTTGGATCGGGGGCCGCTGACCCACAGAAAAATCAGTCAGGGGCCACGCACAAGTAAGGAGGACTAAGAAGGAAAAAGACACCGAGAAGGAAAATGGCACTCCTCACATTCCCCTCGCACACGGGGGCCCAGGCTAGTAGATTTTTGGGTGCTCCAGCCCTGAGGGTGTGTGGCAGGGGCACTAGAGCGCCTGCGTGGGCTCCCCAGTGTGCAGGGATCCCTAAGCCTTGGGGGCCAGATTCAAGCAAGCTGGGAGCTGCATCTGGCCTCTGGGCCTAAGGTTCCCCACTCCTGGTCTAATCGTTCCTGATAGATGTCTGTCTAACCTGTCCTTAAATCTCTCCAGAGAGAGAGATTCTACAACCTCCCTAGGCAACTTATTCCAGTGTTTAACCACCCTGACAGGTAGGAAGTTTTTCCTAATGTCCAGCCTTAACCTCCCTTGCTGCAATTTAAGCCCATTGTTTCTTGTCCTATCCTCAGAGGCCAAGGAGAACAATTTTTCTCCCTCCTCTTTGTGACACCCTTTTAGATACTTGAAAACTGGTATCATGTCCCCTCTGTCTTCTCTTTTCTAAACTAAACACACCTAATTCTTTCAGTTTTCCCTCATAGCTCGTTTTCTAGACATTTAATCATTTTTGTTGCTCTTCTCTGGACCCTCTCCAATTTTGCCACATCTTTCTTGAAACGTGGTGCCCAGAACTGGACACAATATCCTAATTGAGGCCTAATCAGCGCAGAGCAGAGCGGAAGAATGACTTCTCGTGTCTTGCTCACAACACTCCTGTTAATGCAGCCCAGAATCATGTTTGCTTTTTTTGCAGCAGTGTGTGTCAGACTAATGTTTTAACTTGTGGTCCACTATGACCCCTAAATCCCTTTCTGCAGGGCTCCTTCCTTCCTTGACAGTTGCTTCCCATTCTGTATGTGTGCAACAGATTTGTTCCTTCCTAAGTGGAGCACTTTGCACTTGTCCTTATTAAACTTCATCCTGTTTACCTCAGACCATTTCTTTAGTTTATCCAGATCATTTTGAGTTTTGACCCTCTCCTTCAAAGCACTTGTAACCCCCACCCACCCATTAGTCCCCTCTCCTCCGCTTGGTATTGTCTCCAAACTTAATAAGTGTACTCTCTATGCCATCATCTAAATCTGTGTTTCTCAAACTTTTTTCATAAAGTACCCCCTTTAAAACAAAAAATAAGTACCCCCAGTACCTATTATTTTCAGACACACAATTTTTTTTTTTCTACCACTGCAGCATGTTTGTTTAAACAACTTAATCGTAGCCAGGCGGGCAATGAAATTTTTGGGTGTAAAAAGTACAAAAATAATAAAGCGCTGTAAAACTTAAAACAAAAATTCAGTTCTCCAAATTTCAGTTGTGTTGATGTACACCCTAGACTTCTCTCGAGTACCCCTAAGGGTACTTTTACCACTGGTTGAGAGAGACTACTCTAAATCATTGATGAAGATATTGAACAGAACTGGTCCTAAAACAGACCCCTGCGGAACCCCACTTGTTATGCTCTTCCAGCATGATTGTGAACCATTAATAACTGCTCTCTGGGAATGGTTATCTGGTCAGTTATGCACCCACCTTATAGTAGCCTCTTCTAGGTTGTATTACCCTAGTTTATGGATAAGAAGGTCATGCAAAACTGTGTCAAGTGCCTTACTAAGTCTAGGTATACCACATCTACCGCTTTTCCCTTATCCACAAGGCTTGATACCTTATCAAAGAAAGCTATTGGATTGGCTTGATGTGATTTGTTCTTTACAAATCCATTCTGGCTGTTACCTGTGACCATATTTTCTTCCAGACGTTTGCAGATGAATTTCTTAATTACTTGCTCCATTATCTTCTCTGGCACAGAAGTTAAACTGACTGGTCTTTAAAACTTAAACAACAAATAGTCTTGCAGAACCTTAGAGACTAACAAAAATATAGATGGTATCATGAGCGTTGGTGGGTACACCTCTCTTCTTCAGATGTACCCATGAACGCTCATGATACTAGACTATTTGTTGTTTAAGTTTTTCCTGTTACAGACTAACTCGGCTACCCTCTCTGAAATGTTTCTACATGTTTTGTTAGTCTTTCAGGTGCTGCTAGTCTATTTGTTCTGGACTACCCCCTGAAGCTGATAAGAATACTTAGTACCCACTTCAAGTACCCTTTGTTTGTTTGTCATTAGGATGTGAAATGTAGCACGCCATCCAGCCAGTGTCTTTGTTTAGACTTCTGTTGTGGTAATCAAACTTGTAAATGAAATTAAGTTCTGTAGTTTCCCTGTCAAGCTGTCTTTTGAAATTGGTTTGAAATACAATGACTTAATGAGTGCCCAGGCAAGTTAAAATGTTCCCCAACAGGTTTCTGTAGTTTCCTGGGTGGTTATTTCCCTTTTTTATAGTTGGGCACTACATTTGCCCTTTTCCAGTCTTCTGGAATCTCTCCTGACTTGATGATGATGATGATAGCTAAAGGCTCATATACCTCCTCCATCAGCTCCTTGAGGTATTCTAGGATGCATTTCATCAGACCCTGGTGACTTGACATCTAACTTTTTAAAGTAATTTTTAACTTGTTTGTTTTTTAATTTTAACTTCTAAACCTACCCCATTTCCACTAGCATTCACTATGTTAGGTATCCCGTCACCATCCATCATCTTGACGAAAACCAAAACAAAGTTGTCATTCAGCACCTCTGCCATTTCCAAGTTTCCTGTTACTGTTTCTCCCTCTTCACTGAGCAGTGGGCCTACCCTGTCATTGGTCTTCCTCTTGCTTAGAATATACTTGTAGAACATCGTCTTGTTACCCTTTGTCTCTAGCGAGATTTAGCTCATTTTGTGCCTTTGCCTTTCTAATCTTTGTTCTAATCTCATTAGTTAGTGGAGTGCAGTGTGTTCAGATACTGTGCTACCTTGTCGAATTTTCCACTCTGTGTAGTGATGTAAAACTGTTAAAATTTGCTCAGAATTAATTTGCTGTCTCAAGTCAAGGTTAGTATTTCCAGATCTGGAGGGTAGTAAGATCCTCTTTAAAAGAGGCCTTCCATCTAGCTGTGACAGACTAAAGCAAGCAAGGAGATCCAGCCTGTGGACCAGGATTCTGACACAAGCGGCTTATGCTCTCTGCTTGTACCCTGGGCCTCTTTCCCTATTTTCTTCCCTGTCTTCCAGTATTGGTCTATCTTGTCCTTTCAAGTGTTGTACTAAGCATATGGTTGGCCAGGTGTTTCCCCATGGCACCCAAAGCTGAATGGTCCTTTCTGGTCTTCAGTAAATTACAATGACATCTCCATGTGATCGTCTTGATGTTTATAACTAGAAAACATAATTTTGCTAACCTGGAGGGAGTCCAATCTGTTACCATGATTCCTGTTGCAATAGGAAGTTCCTGTCCTGTTGCATGTATTACAAAGTTGTGTGTTGATGCACAGTTACTGTCTTCTGCCTAGATACTTTAAAATAAACCCTGTATATAATGTGTAAGATGTGAAAAGGAATGGCTTTCATTTATCCATCTTTTCCCTAGGGCAGTGTTGCCCAATTTTATTTGGCCACGGAACCCTTTTAAACTCAAAAGAATTTTGCAGCACCCCTAATAACAGGCTTGTATATGGAGCAGGGTGTCAGAGCAAGCTGGGAATGCAGGGTCTTGGAGGGGGAAGGGAGTGAGTGAGGGGGATTTGGGTGCGGGGTCTGGGCATGAGGGGGGACGCTTACCTGGCTTGGCATCCTGCTGCAGCAGGGAAAGCCTCCAAGCAGCATGTTCTTGTCCCCCCCCCCAATATACTAATATTGTATCCTAAATATACTAAATATTTGTATCCCCTCCCCCCATCCCCATGCAGCAGTGATCTCAGTGCAGCTGCAGCACCAGGTCAGGCTTCCTGTTGTACCAGGTCAGGGTGGGGGGAGGGGTGTAGAAACCCCAACCTTCCCCACCAGACCAGACTCTGCCGCTTCCCCAGCAGGGTGGGGAGGGGTGCAGGGGAGAGAGCGGCAGCACACGGGGCAGTGAGCCTGAGCGTGCCGCTTGGGGGGCAGAGCCCAAGCCAAGTTCTGCGCAGCCCCTGCTGGGGCGCAGGCAGCCGTTTAAAAATGCCGCGGTCCAGGAACAGCTACTTGGTGCCTCAGACCCAGCCACCCTCTCCCCTTCCCTCCTGGCAGCAGCAGCAGCTGTAAAAAGCCGGTGCCTGCACATGAGGTGGAGGAGGCTGTGCGGCACCGGAGGCCCTGTGGGACAGGGGCAGTCCTGCGGAGTGAGGAGAGGGCCGTGTGGTGGTGGGGCAGCTGCATTGGGTGGTGAAGCAGCCAGAGGCATGTCACCAGAAGCCTGCCCCTACTGGTCCAGCGCCAATGGGAACTGCTTATGGGCTCTGCAGAGGGCGGGGGAATAGAATTTTCTCATGGAAGCCTTAGCTTCACTTCATGGAACGCTAGGGTTCTGTGGAGCACCATTAGGGAAACACTGCCCTATGGAATGCTGACCCCTATGTGGGTTGTCAACAGTGGGGATTGAACTTGTGACCTCTGAATCTCTACAACCTGAGCTAAAAGATATCCCTTAGCCAAGGCTGTAGCAAATTCAACCTCCTGGAGCCTAACTACCGCTAGAGGGAGACAGTGCCACACTATGGCTACGTCTACACTGCACCTCTCTTGTGCAAAAGCCTATGCAAATGAAGTGCGGATTAGCTCATTGCTGCACTTCATTTGCATAATTAATTTAGGGGCCGTTTTTGCGCAAGAGGCTTTTGCGCAAAAAGGAGCTGTGTAGATGGCTCCTTTTTGCGCAAAAACCCCTTTACAAGAGCTGCTCTTCCTCAAGAGGAGGTTTTTGCACAAAAAGGAGCCATCTACGCAGCTCCTTTTTGCGCAAAAGCCTCTTGCGCAAAAACGGCCCCTAATTAATTATGCAAATGAAGCGCAGCAATATGCTAATCCATGCATCATTTGCATAGGCTTTTGTGCAAGAGAGGTGCAGTGTAAACATAGCCTTAATGTGGGAATGGCTTACATAAATGTATCTGGCTGTTTTTTTATGTTGCTGCTATTTTGAGTCCCTATGAAATTGTAACACTTTCAGAATAAGCAATGGAAACCGTCAGGGATCTGGGCAGGCTAACTTGTCTGATTTGAATAACATAGGTATTTTCAAGAAACATATACCATACTTGAAGCCTAAGTGAGCAGGCATTTACCTAGGAAATTTGTATCCTAAATATACTGTTATAGGCATAACACTAACACACTCTTGGACAGTAGTCTCACCCCAGTGGTAATGTGTCACTCTTCAGAGCAAAATAGCTAGCAGGTCTGACTTGTATTTCTTAGCCTAAGAAGAATATTCCCTGAGCAGGGTCGGCCTAACCATATTGGCAAACTAGGGGGGTGCCTGGGGCACCAAATTAGAAGTGTTTTTTCTTTAATTGTAAGCGATAACCTATTAATATATTTTTAAACAAAAGAATAAAATATTAAGCAGCACATCGTTGCCACGTCAGAAGTTGAGTTATTATATATTTCCTATTGTGGAGATGTGGGAAATGTCCAGGGTCACATTTCTGCTTCAGATAATGCAGGACTGGAACTTGGGTCTTCTATATCCCAAGTGAGTGTCCTGACCTCTGAGTTATTGGCCACTCTGTGGGATGTGTGAGAGGGGGCAATCTCTAGCATTATTTTGTTAGAAAAACTTACAGATCTTGGGTCCACCCCAGTACTTATCAGGAACAGTTTCCAAAGTCTTAAATATTTGCTGGATGGCAAAACTTTTCCCACAGTTTTTTATGCTACAGTCTCACCGGTGAGATACCTGTTTGTTCTCTACCATCCCATTCTCCTCGATTTCCCACACATACCCATGAAACTCCTAGGTAGTGGTGGCGTGAGTGTACAAATCCTGTCGTGCTGTTCACTGTGCTTTCATTTCACTGGGGGTTGTAAGTTTACATTCTCTTTAAACTCACAGCTCTAAATATGTTCCTGAAATGACAGCCTTAATTTACCTTGACTTATACCATAGATCTGTGAGTGCTTAGCTTTAACCTATGTAACTTAATGTTGCTCTTTTTTCCCCCCCCAGGACTATCCTACTGAGTGTAATCTCCTTGCTTAATGAGCCCAACACTTTCTCTCCAGCCAACGTGGATGCATCAGTCATGTTCAGGAAATGGAGAGACAGTAAAGGAAAAGACAAAGAGTACGCTGAAATCATTAGGTAAAGTTTGTTTTGGGCAGAAGACGCTGTAGCAATTCAATTTGTTACATACACCTTTTAAAACCACTTATTTTAGAACTGCCTGACCTTGTAGCTAATGGAGCTAAATGTTGAAGGGGTGATAGAAAATTACAATAGGGTCATAAGAGCAATGAGTAAATCAGTGGGGGAATCTGCTTAACATCTTTCTGTGTACAGTCAAATGCAAAGTGTATGGGGAATAAACAGGAAGAACTGGAAGTTAACACATAAATTATAACAGCTGGATATCACCGACTTGGTAGGATGATTCTCATTATTGGAATACTGATGTTGCGGATAACAGCTTCTTCAGGAAGGATGGGAGGGGGGCGAGGTGGTTGTGATAGGGGTGCAGTCACAGAAGACCCCTTGGGATTGTTCCCTGCTGTGCTGATTATACCAATGACTCCCACCACTTTGCTCTCTGGGGCTCCCCACCACTCTGTCTTGCTGGGCCAGATTCTCTGGTTGCTCCAGACGAGGCACAGAGTTGGGGTTACCACCCCCCTGAAGCACAGTGCAGACACTGAACCACTTCATGCTTTAGGGCACAGCACCCAGGAAACCAACCCACAAAAGGGATCAAAACCCCAAATCAGTCTTTCTCTGGGTAAAAGTTTTACACAAAGCTCATGGGGCTGTTCGCCGCCTTTATAAATGAAAGAGAGAGTTGCACAGTCTCCCCCTGCACCCCTAACAATAACAATTATTTACACTGGGCCTGATAGTAAACAAGTGTTTTTTATGAAGTACAAACAGCAGGATTTAAGTGGTTGCAAGTGAAAACAGATCAAAATAAGGTACTATAAAATGAAAAAACACTGTTCTAATTCACTAAAACTTATTGCCAACAGATTCTTACCCTAAACAGCTGTTCTCCTTCAGGTGGTGTCCCTGTGGGTGCTCCACTCAGGTGTTGGTGAGTCCTCGCGTTGGCGATCGAAGGGTTTTACCCTAGCAGTGCCTTCATACACTGTACAGGCGCAGTCGCCGTCTCGTGCTGTTGTCTGCGAGCTGCATGTGCGGTGTGAGTCCCTCAGTTCCTTTCCTACCATCATCGGTAGAAGATGGAGATTCTTAGCAGTGTGACTTTTCCTGAGAATTTTTTCTGAATATTTTCAGTTCTTTTTAGTCACCTTTATTTTTTTTTCTTAGACCAACCCGTTCTGAGAGACCCTTTTTTTTTTTTTTTTTTTTTTTTTTTTTTTTTTTTTTTTTTCTTTCATGTGACTGTTGCAGGGGCCCCACGCCCATTTCGGACAAGCATGCCTCCTACATAAGGTGTCTGGGCGAAGGCCATGTGACGTAGAAATGCTAGCACTGCCAAAGTGTGATGGCGAGAGCCAGAAGAGATAATAAGATGAGACTAAAGAATATACTATGGAGTCCCTTCAACTGCCTGATTCAAAGAAATCAGTGCTGGCAGAACCTTCGACTCTGAGGAAAAGAGCTCATTCATCTCTGCCCTGGACTCACAAGGGCATCACCGCACAGTCACTGCCCTTGGTGCTGACAACATCCCGCACCACCCATTCCCAGTTCTATATGCCTCCAGCACCGCTAAGTGGTGCAGTGGCACTGGCTAAGAGAGCGGAGTTGGAGACGAAGCATACATTGAGCTCCTCCACACCGTTGGGTACGGGCTCCCACCCAGCACCGAAGATCGAGTTGGATGTCTCCTCCTCAACACTGGTGGAGATGATGGCACCGACTCAAGCTGCTCCTTCACAGCGTACTCTGGCACCTAAACAAGCTCTGGCACTGGAGACCACAATGAGCAAGACCCATAAGAGGTGCGAGTCCTGGCACCAAGCAACACAGGTGCTGGTAATGCCACCACCAGAACACACTGCCAAGTTACCACCGCAGTCTTCCATGCTTAGGAAGAATAGTCCACCCCAGCACTGATCTGAAGACCTCTCCTCTTCACCCACACCATTCTCCCCTAGCACTGACTTCAGCACCGAGCCTGGGAGCAGGTTCTCATCCCAGCATTCCTCTCCCACCTATTCAGTGACATTGTAGCGTTCAACCAAGCAAAAGGTCTCCCAACACCGGCCTCAGTACACTTGGTTCAGCCATATCCACCCTTCACGGTGGCCCCATGGGACCTGTGGGCGCAACATCACATTGAGCTGCCGCAACACCACCGACAAGTCACAGCACCCTCTATTCCAGCTTGTATAACTCCTTGCTCACCATCGACTCAACCACCAGTCACCTTCTGCAATGACACAGACAGACAGACACCCAATGGAGGAGGAGGCTGACCTACCTCAGTCTGACATGGAGGACCCGTCTCCAGTGGCCCAGTTGCTGTTGTTGTCGTCCTCTGATGAGGCATTCTTCCCTTCCTCTTCACCAGCAGATGACCTGAAACAATTCCAGGAATTGTTCAAAAGGCTTGCGAACTTTCAAGAAGTGCCCAAAAAAAGCACAAGCTGCTACAAATATTGCAACCTGTATCATCTTCAGAAATCGCTGTACCTAGCGATAAGACCATATGGCAAACACTGGCCTCTCTACCCCCCCTATGAATAGAAGGGCAGATAGGAAATACCTGCTAAAGATATGGATTTTTTTTTTTCCTTATCCCCCAACCCAATTGATTGATTGTGGATGCAGTCCATCGCCAGTCAAGACAACCACAGTTCAGATCCACTCCACAAGATAAGGAGCGCAAGAGAGTAAACCTGTTTGGGTGAAAGGTTTATTCCTTGGCAACCCTGTAGTTCTGAATCTCAAATTACACAGCCCTTCTCACGAACTACAATCATGTGAACTACTCAAGGCTGCAGGAGCTTATGAATGACCTTCTGGAGCAAAGACCACAGCTCCAATCCATTATGCCGGAGGGCTAGTCTATCGCCCAAACTGCCCTACAGACCTCAATGGATGTGGCATATACAGCTGCTAGGGCGACAGCCACAGCTATTGTGATGTGCCCTACTACCTGGTTACAGTCTTTGGAGATTCTGCTTGAGCTGCAAACCAGAGGACTTTGTTTGATAAAACCCATCTGTTTGCAGCCAAAACAGACAAGGTCCTCCATTCAATGAAGAACTCCCACACAACCCTTCGCACGTTGGGGATGTATACTCAATAAAAGGAGACAATATGCACCATATCAGAGGCCATGAGACACCCCCTTGCAAAGACAACAACAAAGGTCCTTTGAGCAAAGACCCAAACAATGATTGAGTAGAAGAAGGAGTCAACATACCTAAGCCACAGCACTGCAACCATCAACCATCAGAAATTGGAGAAGGTCCAGAGGAGAGCAACAAGAATTATTAAAGGTCTAGAGAACATGACCTATGAAGGAAGACTGAAAGAATTGGGCTTGTTTAGTTTGGAAAGGAGAAGACTGAGAGGGGACATGATACCTGAAAATCGCTATCTAAAAGGGTGTCACAAAGAGGAGGGAGAAAAAATGTTCGCCTTGGCCTCTGAGGATAGGACAAGAAGCAATGGGTTTAAATTGCAGTATGGGAGGTTTAGGTTGGACATTAGGAAAAACTTTGTCAGCTGGCTAAACACTGGAATAAGTTGCCTAGGGAGGCTGTGGAATCTCCATCTCTGGAGATATTTAAGAGCAGGTTAGATAGATGTTCATCAGGGATGGTCTAGATGGTACTGGCAGACTTGATGACCTCGAGGTCCCTTCCAGTTCCAGTGTTCTATGATTCTAACCTCAAAGCCGCAATTTTGAAAGTGTGGTCAAGGGTCTGAGCAACCTCCCACCCTAGAACCAATGCAGTCATTCCATCTTTTTGGTCACCGTCTACGGCCTTTTTACCACCAGTGGACCCTTATTACCATGAACCAATGGGTCCTCGAGATTGAGAGCGGGCTATAGCATTCCCTTCCTGTCTATGCTCCCTACCCTTTCCTCTTCTCAATCCCTGTTCAGGGATCCCTCTCACAAGTACCTGCTACAAGCAGAGGTAAAAAACCCTTCTCAACGTAGGGCCCATAGAACCAGTTCCTCTGCAGTTTCACAGGAGAGGATTCTTCTCAAACTATTTCCTTACACAAAAGAAGACAGGAGGTTGGAGGCCCATCCTCAATCTCAGAAAACTAAACAAATTCATCTACAATCAGAAATTTAAGATGGTGACATTGGGGACTATCATACCAGCATTGCACAAGGGGGACTGGTTCTCAGCCCTCGACCTTCAAGATGCCTATTTCCACATCCGTCCAACTGTCTTTCCTTCTCACAGGAGGTTCCTCAGATTCACAGTAGGAGAGTGTCATTACCAGTATCATGTTCTACCCTTCCATTGCTGAATTCCATCGGAGCCAAGGCCATCCTTCCCATCTACCGGTGCAACTTCTTCAGAGCAACATTGCACACTGTTTTCACGAACATTTGTGCATGCCTTCAAATTCTGGGGCGTATGGCAGCTACCACATACATGGTACAGTTTGCAAGACTCCACATGTGCTGCTTACAGGGATGACTAGCAACAGTGTACATGCTGAATCAACACAGCCTGAGCAAGCAAGTATTCCTTCCCCCCCCGCTAGTACTCGCCTCTCTCCACTAGTGGAGATCCCTGCACAATTTTCTCGAGGGAGTACCTTTCCAACAGCATGACTCATCTTGCATGCTAACCACCGATGCATCCCTCACAGGCTGGGGTGCTCATTGTGGTCACTGTACAGTCCAGGGAAGGTGATCACATTGAGACATGCCTGAAAATCAACATATTGAAGCTCAGAGTGGTTCACAATACTTGCCTCCACTTGCTTCCGATAATTCACAGCAAAACCATTCTTCTTCTCATGGACATCACTCCCTGAAATTTTTTTTTTATATCAACCGACAGGGGAGTGCCTGATCATGCTTGTTACATGCCAAGGCAATACAGTTTTGGACCTGGTGCATAACAAACAACGTAACACTAACAGGGATGTACCTGCCAAGCCATAACAGCATGGTGGATAGCCTGAGCAGGCATTTTTCAGAACAACATGAATGAGAGCTCAACCCCATGATCCTCCTCCACATATTTCATCAATGGGGATTTCCAACAATCTCTTCACTGCCAGAGCCGACTACACGTGCCCATACCACTGCTCCTGAGCTGGAGAGGGCAGGAGTTCACTGGGGGATGCGTTTTTCCTACCCTAGATAGCTCCTCTTCTATATGCCTTCCCACCATTTTCCCCTAGTTTCCAGGGTAATTCACAAGATGCACACAGATCATGCAACAGTAATCCTGATTTGCCCCATCCTGGACCAGGCAACCATGCTTCCCTTACCTTCAGCACCTTTTGAGCCACAAACTGATACCTCTCCCAATCATTCCCAACCTTCTGTCCCAACTTCAAGGACAAATCTGCCACCGCAATCCCCGGGCGCTCAGACTTATTCCATGGTTCCAACATGAAGAATTTACCGGATCCAAGAGGGTAAAATGGGTCCTGTTGAATAGCTGTCACCCTTCTACATGATACTTTCCAGAGTAAATGGTGACAATTCCAGGAGTGGTAGCAGCATCAATTACAACCTACTGCAACCACTATACCTTGCTGTTCTCGAATATCTCATGGACATTAGTGAGGCTGGGTTGTCAATCAGCTCCATAGTAGGTTCACCTAGCAGCCATTGCAGTCTTTCGTGACTTAGTGGATGGCACTTCCATGTGTGCTCACACTATTACGAAGCGCTCTCTTTCTGGCCTATGCAAGATGCGCCCGACCTAAGTCTGCCAGTACCACCAAGGGACCTACCACTTGTCCTGAAAACCCTGATAAGGCCTCCCATCGAACCTGTAATAACCTGCTCTTTTCGCCATATGACTGTGAAAGTGGCATTTTTAGTCAGTTACGTCAGCCAGATGGGTAGGCGAGATTGCAGCCCTCATGGCGGATCCACCTTACACGGTGGATCTTCTCCAAAGATACGATTACCTTGTCTGCATCCAAAATTCGACCGATGGTAGTTTCCTCCTTTCATATTAATGAACCTATATACTTACCCACTTTCTATCCAGAGCCTCATAACTCCATTAAGGACTCGATCCTGCACACCCTGGATGTACGCTGAGTTGTGCTTTGTTCTGTCCAAATAGAATGCCAATTTCAAATGTCTGAGACTTTTTATATCTACCACTTTACCTTCCAAAGGAGCAGCCATGTCCACGCAGCACATACCAAAATCGATATCTGCTTGTATCCACCTGTTACAAGCGCCACAATAAGTGCCCCCTAGGGGATCATTGCTCATTCACTGCAAGCAATGGCAACATCTACTACCTTTCTTCACAATGTGCCCCTCCTAGACATCTGCAGGGTGGCTACCTGGTCCTCCCATCATACCTTTGTGCAGCACTATGTATTGTAACGGGGACTAATTCCATCTACCTCCATGGGCACTGCTGTCCTTGCCACCTCTCAGACATGACTCCAGAGCCCATCTCCACATAATGCATGTACTGCTGTAGTCACCTGAGTGGAGCACCCACAAGGACACCACTCGAAGGAGGAGTTACTCACCTTGTGCAGTAATGATGGTTCTTCTTCAAGAGGTGTGCTCCACTACCCTCCCTTCCTCTCCTCTACTTTGGAGTCTGTTAAGGGATTCCTCGGAGGAAAAGGAACGGAGGGACTCGCGCTGCGCACACAGCAACAGACACAATAGCATGAGATGATAGCTGTGTGTGAGACGCTTGCTAGGGTAAAAATCTCTGATCACCTGCACAAAGATGCACCGACGCCTGAGTGGAGACACACACCTTGAAGAACCATTGTTAATACACAAGGTGGGGACCTTCTTGTTCTAGACATGATCTTCAGGTCAAAGATAGTTGTGTTTTTATTTATTTATTTATTTATTTTAAACTCGGACTTGGGACCCTAGCCCTCTTTTGGACTGTCACACCAGCCGAAGACAGACCTGATAGCTTCCCATTGCTTAAATAGTCTTCTCCCCAGGGCAGGAATCTTCTGTTCTACATTCTCCCTTCCGTGGAAAACTACCTGGGTCAAAGTAATCGAGGTACCAGGTGGCATGGTCACATGTCTTATAGTCCAATTACCTTTGGACTTGGAGGATAAACAAAGCTGTTTACAACTTGTTAAGTTAATCACTCTGTCATTAAGGCTTGATGGAGGGAGCGTCAGTAATGGCTCTCATTAGCATACATAAAACTATAAACAGTCTCATACTACATATTTCTAACTTCACTTCAAGAATCACACATGCAATAAAATATATACAGATCCAGCAGATTTTAACATTAAAATTGATAAGTTACATGAGACTTTATCCAAAGTGTCTCAGAGTTATGCGTATTTGTATTCATAAGCCAATTTTCATAAAAAATAGAGGGGAGAACTGTCACAGTGGTGTTGCATTGTACATCATTTGGACCTCAAAACAACTGTATATATTCTTGAAGGTGAGGCAGAACAGTTGAAAGTGTCTGGATAAACATAAGAGGGAGGAGAGAATGGGGATACTTCATGGAATGGTTCTACTGTAGACCAGGAAATCAGAAGGTGTCTGAAGAATTTCTAGAACAAATAGAAATATCCAACACACAAGGCCTGTTACTAATGGAAGACTTTACTAATGGACCTTCCCAGGCATCTACTGGGAAAGTAACATGGCAAAACACACTTCCAGTAAGTTCTTGGACAACTCCTTGTTTCAGAAAGTGGAGGATGAAATCAGGGACCAGTAAGTTAGACCTGATTCTGACCAACAGGGAGAAATTGACTGTGACTCTGAAGGTCGAAGGCAATTTTGTGTGTCAGTGATGATGAAATGATGGGGTTTCATGATTCAAAGGAAAAAGAGTGAAAGCAGCAACAAAGGAACAGTGGACTTCAAAAAACCAGACTCTAGTAGACTCAGCTGTAGTAGGTAGGCTTCCATTGGAAGAACATCTAAGGGATAAAGGCTTAGGAGAGTGTCAGTTCAATATTAAAAGTATGACTGCAACTATTCCATTGTGAAGAAAAGATAGGAAGAATAGAGAGACCCCAGCATGGCTCCATCAGGAGCTCTTTAATGATCTGAAATTCAAAAAGGAATCCTACAAAAGTAGTAATAAGAATGAATCACCAAGGATGTTTGCCAAAAATATCGTGTAGGGGCAAAATCAGAAATGCTATACCTAACGAGACAAAAGGCAAGAAGATTCTTACGTTAGAAGCAAGAAAAAGATCAAGGAAACTGTAGGTTATCCATTTAATGAGAGAAGAGCTAACAACTGATGCCATCCTGAAGCTAGCATGTTTAATGCCTATTTTGCATCCGTCTCACTAAAATGGTGGTTAAGAGATACTCAACACAATATCAACAAGGGGGAGAAACAGCCAAAACAGGGAGGAAAGAGGCTAATGAATACTTACGTAAGTTTGATGCATTCAAGTCGGCAGGGCCTACTGAAATTTATCCTAAAATAATTAAAGAACTAGCTGCAGGAATTTCAGAACTGTTAGCAATCATCCTCCATGAGTTTTGGAAGCTTTTGTAAGTTTCCCAGAAGACTGGAGAAGGGCAAACATGGTACCAATCTTTAAAATGGAGGCACAAAGTCGATCCAGAGAATTAGACTAATTAGTGATCTCTGGAAAGATACTGGGGAAAAAATGAGTAATGAATTACTAAGTGCCTTGAAGATGATCATAGCAGTATAAGGAATAGTCCGTATGGACTTGTCAAGAACAAGTCATTCCAAACTAACCTACTTTACTGTTGACAAGCGTACAGGTCTAGTGGCTGGGGTGAAGCTGTAGATGTGATATATATTGATTTTAATAAGTCTTTTGATGGTCACATGTGACATTCTCATAAGCAAACAAGGGAAACATGGTTTAGATGAAATTTACTGTAAGGTGGATGCATAACTGGTTGCAAGTCTGTACTTGGACTAGTTATCAATGGCTTGTCAGACTGGGAGAGCGTAATTGGTGTTGTCCCACAGTGGTCAGTCCTGGGTACAGTAGTAGCCATTACTTTCATACGTGACTTGGATAGTGGAGTGGAGAGTGGTCCATATAAAATTTGCAGGTATCCTCAAACTGGGAGGGTTTGCGAATACTTTGGAGGACAAGATTAGAATTCCAAGTGACCGTGACACATTAGAGAATTGGTCTGCAATCACCAAGATGAAATTGAATAAAAACCGTGCAATGTACTACACTTCTGGAGGTGAAATCAAACGTGTAACTACACAGTGGGGAAGAACTGACGAGGTGGTAGTACTACTGAAAAGAATCTAGGGGTTATCTGGATCAGATTGAATGAACCAACAACTTGATGCAGCTGCAATAAAGAAATGGCTAACATGGTTCTGGGCGGTATTAACAGGAGTGGTGTGTGTAAGACACAGATAGAATTACCCTGTTTGGTGCCTCAGTGGAGGTACTGTGTCACACTTTAGGAGAAAATGTGGACAGACGGGAGTGTCCAGAGTAGAACAACAAAAATGATAAAAGGTTTCAAAACCTTCCTATGCGGGAAGGTTTAAAAAACTGGGGATGTTTAGTCTTGAGAAGACATGGGGCGGTGGGGCAAACCTGATAAGCTTTCCTGTATGTTAAGGGCTGTTTATAAAGGATAGTGATCAACTGTTCTGTGTGTCCACTAAAGGCAGGATGAGAGAGAATGGGCTTAATTTGCAGTGAGGACATGCTAAACAATCTATTCCACCTAGGACTTAGCTGCGACACAGAGTACCTTTCCCAGACCTGAAGAAGAGCTCTGTGTAGCTTGAAAGCTTGTCTCACCAACAGGTCTGGCCCAATAAAAGAGATTGCCTCTCTCTGCTGTCCTGGGACCGACAACACGGCAAACGTAAATAAGTTGTCACTTGTAGCCTGAATATTTCTGGAAGATGGCTACTTTGGCTCTTTTGGAAGATGAACTTCATGAGTTTCTCCTTGGGGGTAGACGTCCCCGTTATAGCACCCTCGGATTGCTGTTGATGCTGACTGCTGACTTAAAAGGGTCCACATATCTTTTGACTGCTCTGTTTTGTCAGATTGTTCTGGCACAATACTGAGACAAAGTTCTTTGGCCTCTGACAAATCCCTGTCTGGTTAACTCTTTCCTGTTGTGGCTGAATGGTGGCTTGGTGAATAATTCATTACTACTGGGATTTTGTTAGTACCATGATTCATATATTCCCTTGAGGCTGCACTCCTGTCCCTTGTGTATTTTAAATGCTGTTTGTGTATTTTGTAACCTTACTTAACAAAATCTGCAGTGCTTTAAACTAGGGATGTTAAATATTGGTTAATTGAATGGTCGAGTAACCTCATGAATTCTGATTGGTTAGTTGACTCTTCTATAGTCCCCGGGGGCTGGAACAGCAGCCACTGTACCAGAGGCAGCAACCGGTGTCACCAGGAGCTGATCCGCAAGGGGAGCCAGTTTAAAAACCAGCTCCCCTCGTGGACCGGCTGCCTGTCGCCCTGCACCGCTGCCTCTGCTAAAGAGGCAGCAGCATGGGGTGGCAGCAGCCCCTGTCTAAGGGGCGCTCAGCTCCTGGAGCTGGCATGAGCCAGGACTGAGCCAGGCTGTTTGCCCGCCTGGCTTCCTAATACACTTCAAATGCAGAGCCGCAGCAGGGGTAGGTCCTGGACCCGTTGTGAGATGGGACTGAGCCAGGCTGCTGGCCAGTCTGCTGGAAAATGTACTAGTGGGACAGGGGGAAAAATGTGTGTAGTCTATAGCATTAACCTATAAGCTTTTGCTAATCATTTAATTAACTGCACTATTACATCCCTACTTCAAACTTCTGATTAAAATCCTGCCTGTCGTTCATGTAGAACAGTGATTCTTAGAAGTCGTTAGTTACTGAAGAACTGTTGTAAAGGCAGTAAGGCCCTCTTGTTAGTTAGTTCTGAGAGCCTTTATGGAGGATTCTCCCTCACGCAGCTGGCAGCGACTAGATGTGCACAGATCCTGCACTTTACTTGGGGTGCACTTGAAGAATATGTTGAAAAGTCTGAATTGCAGCTGACTGACAATCGTTAAATCAGCCTCGTAGTTGCATATGTGTTGGGGCAAGAGCCGCTGCCCATGTACAGTCATATAGCTCCAACTCGCACCCGTTGAAGTGGCCTCCCTGGTTTTAGGGCAAAATGTTATGGTATAAGAATGAGATGGACGCGCCTTTCCTCAGCGAAATGTGCAGAAGGCAAAGGGCGTGTGACGCATCAGAGGCTGAGCCCTAGATATCAGCTGGTTAATCTACCAGTATTTCTGTAAGAGCGACTATTTACACACCCTCATCGGGCTTCCAAACAGTGCTGCTAGAAAGGACTAGCTGTAGTTCAAGGCAGCTAACGTTTAATTAGACTGGCTTTTCAAAGGCACTTGGCATTGCCTTAGCTCTGTTTGCATTTACTTCAGTGGGAGCACAGCAATGCTAAGCACTTCTGAAATGCTATCCTCACACTTCTAGTGGGACTTAAATGCTTTGAGAAACTTACTTGGCAGCCAGACCCAGTGGAGGAAACCACTTTGTCTTCTTTTGGAAAGAGGAAGATTGATTAATGCAATGAAGCTTACTACCTCTGACTAGCTTATGCAAGTTACTAATATTTGACCTTTACAATACACTGCCTTGTGGTGTTAGAGTTCACTGGGACGGAACCAGTGATTGGAGGAAAACAAATTTGCGTTTTAGCTGCACTTGCTATGCTCTTGCTGCACTTGCTCTTGCTGACTCAACTGCTGGCCTCCTATGGAATGTGCATGCTGAAATGACTTCATTGTGTCTGTGCCAGGGACCAGGGTTATGTTGCTTCTGGGCGATTGCTCTGCAAGTGTTTGGAAGTGAAAACTACCACCCCCTCGGAATCCAAACCTGTGATCACATTGCTGCTTTCTGTTCTCTGCCTTGCAGGAAACAGGTTTTGGCTACCAAGGCTGAAGCGGAAAAGGATGGTGTGAAGGTCCCCACTACGCTGGCAGAGTACTGCATCAAAACTAAAGTGCCTTCCAATGACAACAGTTCAGATTTGCTTTATGACGACTTGTATGACGACGACATCGATGATGAAGATGAGGAGGAGGAAGATGCTGAGTGTTATGATGACGATGATTCTGGCAACGAAGAGTCGTGACCTGCTCCCTACATACCCCTGTACTGCCCTGCCGACTCAGGCCAAAAGGGAGCAGTGATAACCTAGCAACAGTCCAGCAAAAAATACACGGGGGAAATCAACAAACTCTTGTCTCCTGCTGTACGGATCTCTGTTTGCTCTTTTTTATGGACCTCTGAGAGAGAGAGAGAGAGAGGGGGGAGAGAGAGAGAGAGAGAGAGAGACACACCCTTCACAGAATGTCTGAATTCTTGCATTCTTAACCCTTTCATCACTGTATTATGATTTCTTTTTTTAAGAAAGAAACTCCCCCTTTTGCTTCTCTACAAAACGTTCACGGTGAAACAGGTTTGGTCTGTGTTTAGATTCTTTAATTAAACACAGTCTTGCATTGAGATGTTTAATGTATTTAACGCTGGAACGAACCATTGGAAGTTGGGTCGTTAGGAGTTCACAAGTGCTGCATTTACTGGGAAGAAAATACAAACAAAAAAACCACACAAAAAAGCAAATTGCCATGGTTTAGCTGCTCCATTTACAATACTAGCGTGTGCACATCTGTGTAGCTTTGTGGTGGTGGTTTTTTCCTTTTTTCAAGGCTTGGGGCAGAGAATGTAAGCTGCTGTGTATTGAGCTTGATGGAATGTCTTACTGAAAGGTACAGTATTCCTTTTCAGCCTGTTGTAGTTAGGAAGTAGACAGCCTTGAGCCCAGAGGGCAGGATCAACTGCCTTTTTTACAAGGTGTGTGATATTGAACCCTGAATAAACACTTAACGCTTCACATGTGTATAACTGAGCCCTGGGTTCCTATTTATTTGTCAGATTGGTTGGGGTTTAAAACTAACGATGCTGTTCGTTAGAATGCTGCTGAGCTCTGCTGCTGGCTCCCACATGGGGAGGGAGTGGTGAAAATACCAACTTAATCTTCATGTCCTTCAAAAGGCAAATTGGCTTCCTTCCATGTGGTGGCAGGGTCCGTCAGCCAGTATTAGTCAGTGTCTAGAATCTGCCATTTTCAATAAGCTGCTACACCTCGGGAGAGTCCAGCCTGTGCGTTGGGCATAGCTGCCATGTGCTCTGTTCTGCACCGTGAATGCCTGTTGGCTTTCAGCATCTTCCTTTTGGTTTGTTGAAAGGGGGGGAGACGAGAGTTGTGAGCTGGCAAATGGTAGCCCCTCCCCCCACCCACCCATGACTTGCTGCTGGAGACTCTGGGGCTTGAGGCAGCATCCAAAAATCCATTGGGCAACAAGGCCCTCACAAGACCTAGAACTACCAGTCCAACCTTCCCCAGTCAAGCCAAGACTGGCCTCGTTACTGGAGAGGGGAAGGGGATCCCGATGACGAGCTTTGTTTGGGTCACGTAGCCCTTGATCCTGAGGCTGTCCCTGACACTGCTTCAGTCAGGAACAAGAAGCGTATTACCCCACCCTGTGGCGGAGGGTAGCTCAGTGACTTTGGCTTAGAAACGGCTGCTGCTAGGCTGTCACATGTTTTAGTGAGATGCAAAGTTTAGGCAGTTCAGCAGGCCAGGAGCTCCTCCAGGCGCAAGACTCTCCCAACTTGAATTTTCTGAAGAGAAAATAGTTTATTTTTTCCCCCTGCAGAATTTGATTGCTTCACCCAGATCCCATCCCAGATCTATTATCAAGTACTCTTATGGGTCGGCTGCAATGTGGCGCCCTGCATCCATCTTCGGGACGACTTTTTGCCCTCGGACTAGGATGACATCTCAGTATACTGAGCCTCTAATCCCTACTCTAGTGGTGTGGGGGTGACTTGCAGCCTGTGCTGCTGCTCTGGCATCAGTGGGAGTTTTGCCTGTGGGGGTGGGGGAGGTAAGGATAGATGTAGCAGGCACTTTGAGGTCCTCTTTAACAACATGACCAGAAAAAGCACCCTGTTGTATTTTGATTAAAGGCAGCCGCCAGCATAAATACACATTTCCCCTACCCAGATCTTCATGCTGGAGACAAGGACCTAACAGGCTGCCTGCATGCCTGGCATTCCCATAGGAGCTAGCACCTCTCCTTAAGCAGTTGATTGGGTTCTGCGGAGTCCCACAAGCCTTTGCCCACCTTCTCCAGGAGGGGAAATCTTTTTTCCTGCAGCACTTTGGAGTTAGCGACTGCATGCATTTAGAGAAGTTACCACTAAAGCAACAGTTTCAGAAATGTGCACTTCCAGATTGAGCACCTGGTGTGTGCTAGCTTCTTAAAAGCCCGTAGGAATGTACAGTATAGTTAGATTGGAAGAACCAAGCTCCTATCCCTCAAACTCTATGGGAATCGTTCTGAGACAGTTGGTGCTTCCTAGGGAAACTAACCTCACTTTTATTTTTTGCAGTGATGGTGGTGAAGGGGATGGGTGTCACTTAAGACAGGGAAGCAAACAACCCAATCAATGCAACACCGTTTGTGCTGATGACTTGGTTTGAAATTGGGGATACTGCATCTTTCAGGATCTTTCCCTTGTACTTTGACAGTCTTCACTGTATACTCTCCAGTGACTTGTATTCTCAAGCTTGGTGTTGTAAGATGCATTATCATGATTCTTTTACCCCCCCTTTTTTTTTTTTTTTAACAACCTATTCTGAGAGCTCCTACATTAGCAAGATTAACGTCTCTCCCCCTCTGGCCCCTGCAGTGTCATTGCTTGTTGACTTGCTGGTTTCCTTTTCAAGATACAAACAACCGAAGTATGACTATGAAACTATTTAAGAGATTATGAGGAAAATGTTTACCTGACCTGTGTATTTTTTTCTTAACTCCTCCTCTCCAACCAATGTTGACGTTTACATTTATAATTAAAGTGCAGTTTTCAACCATTCTGAAACCAGCAGGGTGCACTAGATTTTCTTAGTAGTTTTCTTAGCTAAAAATCCTGGGTGTTTTTCCTTTTTTCTTTTCTTTTTTTAATATAATTTACCAGAAAGGATTAACTGATGCATTTTGTGTTTGTCTTTCCCTTCAGTAGTTTATTTTGTCTTTTCTGCACATCTGTCTACTAATAAAATGTGAAATAAAAATATCCCTGTATTGTTATGTCCCTGTCAACCAGACCAGTTTATTGCTTAGGTTAAAAACTCTGATTGCCAGTTCTTCAAAGAGGGTGCTGAGGGTCTGTCTAGCCATCAGACTGGTAATACCCTCTTGTTGAAAGATCTAGAACCTGCTCCCAAAATGTTAGTTAGCCTTTAGCATTAACATCAGGATGGGGAAAATAAATCTTAACATCCCTAAGAATGGCCAGAGGCCTGTGGAGAAACTCCCTGTGTTCTAAGCTACAGCACTACAACGATTGGCAAACTACTCATAGCACAGAAAGGTAAGGCTGGGAGGGACCTTGAGCTGATCTAGTCCACCTCAGCGCTGAGCCACCATGAAGTGGAAAGGGTAAGTGTAACTGATCAAGTAGAGAGGATGTCTGCACTTGTAGAACACAGGTTTGTTTTCTTAGTACGATCTGGGTACCAAGACTGGTATTAATCCAATGTCTCAATTGCCTAAATGTATTTTGCTAATCTAGGGCCAGAGCATGCTGTGGTTACTGTAAGAAGGTTTGTAGTAGTGCTTGGCTCTCACTAAAAATCTGCAGCAGAGAAACCAGTCTGAGGGGCTTCTGTTAGCTCTTAAGCCAAGACATAGTTGAAGAAGGCTGGTGTCTCGTGGTGGGCCAGGGTTGCCTGCTTGTTCTAGTCTCCCTGTTCCCTTCCTCTATAATTTGCTGATGTTAATAAACAAATGCTAAAATTAGATGCGGTGCTCCTGTGAATTGGCCCTGGTTTCTTTGAGCAAGTACCTACTCGTGACCTGTCATCATGCAAGTGTTTGCTTAGGATAGTTCACATGTTAGGTGAGGTATGTTTGAGCTGTAGCAAACTGTTTCAGCAAGCTGTCTTCATGCAAAAGTGCAGCTGTGGGAAGAAGGTCCTGCTGGTAACCAGATTTAAAAAAAAAAAACACTGGTCTGATGTGTGACTGCATGCCAGCAGCTCCAGTCAGAGCTTAACAACTTTTCCCCTGGAGTACTGGTACTTTTCTTTTGTTTTTTAAAAAAGAAAAAAAAAAAAGCCCTGCATTGGATTGGTATCAGAGCTAATGGAGTACTTCCATGTCTATGAACCATGGGCAGGCTGCTGCCATAAGCAGTTACAAATTTGTATAACAAACAGCACAAGGAGTGAGAAGATCTAGTGCAGCTGTGACCAACCTGTAGCTGGTGAGCTGCATGTGGCTCTCTTTTCTCTTCTCCCCTGCTTTGTGGCTCATAAAGCCCCCTCTCATGGGGAGTATAAAGATGGCAGGTGTTTTCTTAAAAGGGCAGACTTTTTTTGGGGCGGCGCTTATCAACTTTGCCCTGGCTCTTTAGATCCACTGATATACTGTTGGCTCTTTGCCTGGAATGGGTTAGTGATGACTGCATCAGGGTGGCCAACTGAAGCTGGTGCAGGGCCTGTGACTCCTCCAGGTGTGAAGAAAGCAGTGGCTTTGGTAACTGTACATGAAGAACCCATGAAGACTTGCAGGTGTGTGAACTATCTTCTCTTCTCTCCCTTACCACACCCCCCCCCGTGGCATTCCCCCTGAGCTTAGCTGAGCCTAAGATGCAAAGTGCTATAGACTGGTCAGTACAGTAGCAAGGGGGCATGGCTGCTGCTAGTGCTTTTCAGTACTAACATCACCATGCCAGAAAACCTGCTGCCTTTCAACTTTGAAGGCAAGTCTGCACTGCAGTTAAACCTTGTGAGCCTGAGTTACTGCCAATGCCAGCTGTGGCGTTTACTGGCAGCGTTGGCATCAGTCCATGCTTGCGCCCAGCTCAGGGCCCCTGTGAACATCTCTACTGCAACCACATCGCACCCTAGATTACGTGTCCAATTGCAGTGCAGACATACCCGGAGCCTTAATGGTGATTAGTAGCTGAGTCAGTCAGCTGATGAATGAAGGAGCCAGTCTTAATGCCAGGTAGCTCTAAAATCAGAGTCATGTCAACAAAAGCACCACACTGTCCTAAAAGGGAAGGGCTTGACCTTTCATGCTGGAAGCTGTTCAATGCTATTAAACCCTTGTTCCCCAATTTCTGCACGGTTGGGGGACAGCCTCCTGGTGCTTTTTTCTAGCACCCACCTATAATTGTCAAAGACCATCACTGACATCTCTTTGACCGCCATAGCCTCATTGTGTAGATTCCCAATACTGGTCCCTCTATGTGCAAAATAAATATTACATTCACCACCAGTAGAAACACAGCCTGAGCATGCCTACTAATCAGCAGGGCAGCATTTGATTCTCCCATGTGGCTGCCTAAGCACACAGCTTACAGGGAGCTATGGTCTCAAGACAAATTCTTATGTGCCCTGGGAGAGCAAACCTGGCCTCTTGCTCAGTAAACTGGTTGGAGCCATGCATAGGAGTGGGTGACATTCACTTCCACCCAGAGAGCCTACAAAGCACCACGTACGTTGTAAAATGGTGCTTGGTGAGCCTGCTGAATGAGAATTGGTAAGCAGAGGTGGAGCTGTTGTGTAAATTTTACTTGTATGCACTTCCTAGAGAGGCCTATGAATACTACTTAGGGCTACAACATTCAGCAGGGAAACTACAGCTCTAACTTTCCTCCCTTCCACCTCCCATAAACTGGTGGTTCCTAGTGTTGACTGGTCTCTAGGTTTAGTCCAAAAAGTGCTTCCTACAACCAAGAACTCTCTCTGCTTCATGCTGGAACCAGATGCAGAAGAGCCTAAGTGAAGAGGCAGCCTGAAGGAAAAGCAGTTTTGCATAGCCTTTGTAAAGTTTGGCTCCTAAACATACTCCCATTTTTCCTATAGGAGAGTTATTAACTGACAGACTGAGGTAACTGGAAAGAAAGCTGACCTTGTGTATTCCCATCTGGAAGCATTAAAAGGTGCAGCTTGCACATGGCAAAATGCTATGGCACAAGAGTGTTCTGCCCCTTGGCAGTACATAAGTCCTGGAGACATGATCCAACTGAAGATCCACCATGAAATCGCCAAGCCAGGGTGCCATTCCTCAGTTACAGCCGGCCCTAGGCAAATCCTAAAATTCAGGAGCTTCAGGGGATAGCCGAGTTAGTCTGTTACAGAAAAAAACAGCAAGCAAATGGTCTGGCTGTAAGTAAAACACAACCCATAGCTTTCCTTGGTGATGTCTAGCACATAGCAAAGGGCCTCTGCTGCCCAACTCTGGCCAACTGCAGTTCAACCTTACATAAGAATGGCCGTACTGGGTCAGACCAAAGGTCCATCTAGCCCAGTATCCTGTCTGCCGACAGTGGCCAGCACCAGGTGCCCCAGAGGGGGTGGACCGAAGACACTGCTCAAGCGATTTGTCTCCTGCCATCCCTCTCCAGCTGCTGACAAACAGAGGCCAAGGACACCATTTTATCCCCTGGCTAATAGCCTTTTATGGACCTAACCTCCATGAAATTATCTAGCTTCTCTTTAAACTCTGTTATAGTCCTAGCCTTCACAGCCTCCTCTGGCAAGGAGTTCCACAGGCTGACTACACGCTGTGTGAAGAAGACCTTTCTTTTATTAGTTTTAAACCTGCTACCCATTAATTTCATTTGGTGTCCTCTAGGTCTTCTATTTAGGGAACTAATAACTTTTCTTTATCAGCCTTCTCCACACCACTCATGATTTTAAATACCTCTATCATATCCCCCCTCAGTCTCCTCTTTTCTAAACTGAAAAGTCCCAGTCGCTTAACCTCTCCTCATATGGGACCCATTCCAAACCCCTAATCATTTTAGTTGCCCTTTCTGAACCCTTTCCAAGGCCAAAATATCTTTTTGAGGTGGTGAGACCACATCTGTACACAGTATTCAAGATGTGGGCGTACATAGTTTTATACAGGGGCAGTAAGATATTCTGGTCTTATTTTCTATCCCTTTCTTAATAATTCCTAGCATCCTATTTGCCTTTTTGACCGCTGCACACTGTGTGGAAGTTTTCAGAGAACTGTCCACGATAACTCCAAGATCTCTTTCCTGATTTGTCGTAGTTAAATTAGCCCCCATCATACTGTACGATAGTTGGGGTTATTTTTCCCAATGTGCATTACTTTACACTTATCCACATGAAATTTCATTTGCCATTTTGTTGCCCAATCACTCAGTTTGGTGAGATCTTCTGAGTCCTCACAGTCTGCTTCTGTCTTGACTATCCTAAACAGTTTGGTATCATCCTGCAAACTTTACCACCTCACTGCTTACCCCTTTCTCCAGATCATTTATGAATAAGTTGAACAGGATTGGTCCTAGGACTGACCCTTGGGGGACACCACTAGTTACCCCTCTCCATTCGGAAAATTGACCATTTATTCCTACCCTTTGTTTCCTGTCTTTTAACCAGTTCTCAATCCAAGAAAGGACCTTCCCTCTTATCCCATGGCCATGTAATTTACACAAGAGCCTTTGGTGAGGACCTTGTCAAAGGCTTTCTGGAAATCTAAGTATACTATATCTACTGGATCCCCCTTGTCCGCATGTTTGTTAACCCCTTCAAAGAACTCTAATAGGTTAGTAAGACAGGATTTCCCTTTACAGAAACCATGTTGACTTTTGTCCAACAAATTATGTTCTTCTACATGCTTCACAATTTTATTCTTTACTATTGTTTTGACTAATTTGCCCGGTACTGAAGTTAGACTTACCGGTCTGGAATTGCCCGGATCGCCTCTAGAGCCCTTTTTAAATATTGGTGTCACGTTGGCTACCTTTCAGTCATTAGGTACGGAAGCCAATTTAAGGGATAGGTTACAAACCACAGATAATAGTTCAGCAATTTCCCATTTGAGTTCTTTAGAACCCTTGGATGAATGCCATCCGGTCCCGGAGATTTGTTAACATTAAGTTTTTCTATTTGTTCCAACACCTCCTCTAATGACACTTCAATCCGGGACAGTTCCTCAGATTCATCACCCACAAAGGATGGTGCAGATTTGGGAATCTCCCAACGCCCTCAGCCGTGAAGACTGAAGCAAAGAAATCATTTAGTTTCTCCGCGATGGCTTTATCGTCCTTGATTGCGCCTTTTATAGTTCGATCGTCTAGGGGACCCACAGGTTTTTTAGCAGGCTTCCTGCTTCTAATGTACTTAAACATTTTGTTATTTCTTTTTGAGTTTTTGGCTAGCTGTTCCTCAAAATCTTCTTTTGCTTTTATTACATTTTTACACTTGATTTGACAGTGTTTATGTTCCTTTCTATTTATCTCACTAGGATTGGACTTCCACTACTTAAAAGATGCCTTTTTGTCCCTCACTGCTTCTTTTACATGGTGGTTAAGCCACGGTGACTCTTTTTTAGGTCTCTTGCTATGTTTTTTAATTTGGGGTATACATTTAAGTTGGGCCTCTATTATGGTGTCTTTAAAAGTTTCCATGCAGCTTGCAGGATTTGGCTCTAGTCACTGTGCCTTTTAATTTCTGTTTAACTAACCTCCTCATTTTTGTGTAATTCCTTTTGAAATTAAATGCCAGGGTGCTGGACTGCTGAGGTGTTCTTCCCACCACAGGACTGTTGAATGTTATTGTATTATGGTCACTATTCCCAAGCGGTCCTGTAACGGTTATTTCCTGGACCTGATCCTGCGCTCCACTCAGGACCTTGATAGAGCATTTATTTGTGCACACAGATTAGACCCAGAGCTAACAGTATTGGGTTGACAGCCATTTTCTAAGATAAACAGCTGGCATTTATAGTAGGTAAGTGTTCTGTATTCATTGCTTACTAAGGCCATATTCAGCCTAGAGTAAGACTCTGCTTGTACCCTAGCAGCCTCTGCCGGCAATAGTTGGGAGCTGAAGGCAACAGTAAGATGTGTATTAAAGATTCAAAACTAGCCACCTTAGGCTAACCCAGACTCCGGTCAGAGGCTGCTCTTCCACATTCTAAGATTGGGGAAAGATGCCAGGACGGAGTCCCCACTGCAAAAGGAGCCAGTAACATTTCTGGTGACTTTCCTAGGACTTCAGCCATGCAGCAGCAGCTCCTGCCTCATCCTTTAAGAGCATTGGAAGGCAGCTCTTCTCTCTTATCAATGTCTCCAGTGCATTCATGCTGGCTGGAGCTGCCAGCATATCCTGTAGCATGGGGCCAGTTTTGCCCCTCTCTCTCTCATTTAAGGAGGATTTATCCTTGGATGTTGACAACTTTTTTAAAAGGCCCAACAGTTCTATCAACTAAGCTACATTTCTGAGGGAGCAAAATGCAGAGGAGAGGACCAGCATGAAGTCCATCTGCTGAAAAAGCAGGGAGGCAAGGTAATGCAATGAAGAAAGGCGATGCTACTTCCATTGAATGGGGCTGTAGAGTATCAGCTCCAGCACGAATCTCACGATGCATCCGCTCAGCGCTCCCTCCAGGGATCCAGCTAAGTACCCAATCCTGAACAGGCACCAGTGCCTTTGAAGACACAAGCAGTGCAATCTCTCTCACCCCTTCTCCCCAAAACCCCACACCCTCAGCCCTGTCCCTTTGTCAGCAGGAAGGGGAAGGGTTTTAGAAGCCAACTGCTCCTTGAGTCTTTGTGAATGGAGACAGCAAACACCAGTTATACGCTCAGATCTTTATTATTAGATGGAGTAAGGGCTAAAAAGAAATGAAACTTCTAAAACATTCACCGTACTGGTGCAGGATAGGAAGGACCAAGAGCTTCCTCCATCAGTATTTAAAAAAATGGGGAGGGACAAGAAGTTTCCATCCATTAGCTCTGGGTATCCTGGGCAGGGGTGGTTTGGGGCAAGAAAAGGTACAAAACACAGCTTAGACTTTTATTTAAGAAACCGCTACATAGTTTTGCCTAATGATGCAAGGAGGGTCCAGGACACACTGACTGAGCCATCCAAAGTCTCTTGCTAGAGAAACAAAAAACCCTGTCCAATTTTTTTTATTTATTTAAAAATTGTGAAATAAAAAGATGACACTGCAGCTCGTGGCCACGGTAACAAAACTGTCCACGAGAGTTAGTGTTCTGCACCAGAGGTGGCGGAGGAGGTCGGGGAGGGCCCACAAAACATGTTTTTAAAAAGTAACAGCTACATCTGAAAGAAAAAAATAAAACCAACAGAACCCTTGATTCGTCTTTTGGGTCAGGCCTTCCCATCTGCCTGAACTAAGAACTTTGTTAAATTAATGGGCTCCTTCAACAAAAATGGCACATTTTGTCTTTGTAAAGCCTATAGAGCTTTAAATAAAAAACAAAGGGCGATGCCCTGGTGCAGAATGGAAGTGAATAATTAATTCTCCCTACAAAGAAAATAAAACAGGCTGCAAAGATGCAGAAACCACATTTAGGCTCTATTACATTTACAAATACATACATAAATATATTACATACAATAGCAACTCAAAGAGGAAGCGGGCGAGAGTCACAAAGATGGCTGGCTGCAGTTCTCCCCGCACAGACGTTTGGCTGAGCAGTTACTTTTTCTCTTAATAGTTCCAGGAATGGGCATCGGCTTTTTCTTCTTTCAGTCTCCCCCTGCCCCCCTTCCTTGTTTCGGGTTTTAGTTTGTCCAGTATGGAGAAGTGCCATAGGCGGTTTTGGTAGCCTGAGACTTTTGCTGCATGGTACTTGGCTGATTGCGCTGGCCAGATCCACCCTGGGAAGAAATGAAAAGGGAGTACACGTTTAGGTCAGATGCCACCAGGCCTGGATCCCTTATCCAGAAGCCTCAGGGAGAACACTGCATGTATTACGTGGGAGCGGGAAAAGACCTGCCTGCAGAAAACTACTCAGAAGAGGCATGTAAAACCAAGAAAGTCGAAGTTGGATGGACAAAGGAGGTGGTGCCAGGGAGGGCCAGGATACCACCAGAGGTACCAGGGGAACTGGTGGGGGCTTCTTTTGCTGCTAGCTGTATTTCTTGTATGGTCCCAGAACAATTGTGATGGTTGTAAACAACTTTGTGGCCTGCCCAGAAAAGGAAAGTGTCACTCTGCTGGCTGCTTGCCTCTGCACTGAGGGAAACGCTGCCACAAAGCCATTTTAGCCTGTTGGGAATGCATCTCCCCCACCCCGCCCCTGGCTACATGGAAGCTCAGTCTGCATTACCCAACAAGGTACTTTGCGAATGGGCAGAGCCGACAGGACAGGACAGAGAACCTGTGATGGGTGGGATCAGTTTAGCCACAACTTTCAGCAAAGAGCATCTAGTGACTTTGAGCAGCGGCCTCGGCACTCACCTGCCCGTCTTGCTGAAGGTGGTGATGCAGCATCTGGGAATGGGGCTGCTGATGTGCAGGCAGTATATGCAGGAAAGGGGCTGGAGCATAACCTGGGGCAGCACCAGGGTTCAAGGGGCCAGTGGATCCAAGAGCAGACGGCAGGCTGAAAGGAGGCGGTGTCCCAGCATGGAATCCCTGCTTGTCAAACGTCTGCGGGAAGGCAACAGGGAAGCAGTTAGACCCTCCCCCAAGTGTCCTTGTAATTGCCTGTGACCCAAGATCACCCACGACAGACACTACATTGCACCTGCTGTTAACAGCAGACAACGGCCTCTTGGCTTCTCCAAACCATTTCACAGGCTTGAGACGTGCAGGGATTTCCTGCGCATTCCATGCAGTGCAGCAGAGCAACTGGTTCTTGGCAATCAACATGCACATCCCAAAGTCAGGAAATATTTAAGCCAGTCAGGGCTGGTCAGTAAACATGGCGGAAGAGCTCCCAGCAGGACTAAACCCCTCACACCTGGTGGTGACCAGCAGACTTGATTCAGGAAACATACAGCCCTGCACATCAGACACACAGGAGCAGATCCCGGCTCGGCAGATCCCACCCACGAGCACTTAAAGGGCGCAGGGATTCCACGCTCCAGAGACGAATAGGGAATTCGTATTTAGCCCCATTCATTCCACAGCGTCTCAAAGTGCCCTTTCTTTCACTGGAATGGGGAACTGGCTGCACCACAGACAGCACAAGACAGCGGCACTGGATGGAAGATGGAGAGACCTGGTACCACACATAGCCCAAGAGGAACAGAGGAAGTCAGTGGCCAGCATTACTGATCTGTTTCTGGACAGGAGCGCATGTCCACACAGCCCAGTCTGCCTTGAATGGATGTTCTGGCCCTGCGGTAGGACCATGTAGCCCCGGAGCGTGTGACAGCGCCCCAGGACTCAACGGAAGTCGGGCAATCGTACGGGAATCTTTGCGTCCACATTAGCAGCCTTGTCGTGAGGCGTTATGGCAAGAGCAGGCTAGAGATGCAGAGGGGCAGTGGTGTCAAGTGAGACGCGAGGAAGCAGTCTCTCAAATCAGTGAAGTGACTGCTGGAGAAGCCAGAGTCTACGATTACCCCATGGAGCGGGGCTGAAAGATCACCAGCAGCCAAGAAGCTCCCTGAGAGGACGAGTCCTGCTGAAATGACACTGGCCAATGGGCCGACCACCTTACCCTTGGGCATGGGACGGCATGTTCATGCTTCTCAGAAAGAATGAGCCATAGCTCCTCACCTGAGTCTTGTTATAGACTGAGCCACTGATATCAGGCACACCTGTGTTACTTGAGGTCACAGAAACACCTGGAAAACAAAAAGCCGCTGACGACGAAGAGCCAAAGGCAACCCGACCTGAACCTCTCTTCTCCTTGCCCCAGTCTGTGTCGCTACTCCTGGCAGGGCCATGCCTCCTGTGGCCCCCCAGCCCCTCTAATTCCTCACAATAGGAGTCATAAGAAAGTACAAAGGCAGATTTTCTGAGCTCCCTTTATAAAGCAGGAGTGAGCGCCCCCAGGGCATGCTGGCCCACGCCCTCTCTCCACAAGCTACCTCGCCTCGCTGGGTAGGAGCTAAGGGCGCTGAACGCTCATGTAGATGAGGAGAACTCAGTGGGCCCCTTGAATTAGGGCACCCGTGAAAAGACACTGTGTGGTTCTCCAGTCCACGGTTACTGAAGCAACTAGCGTGGCAGGATCAGAACCAAGCAGGGCATCGCCCGCTGGGAGGCTGGCCATTCACTCCCAGTCCGCCCTAGACTCGTGGCTCACAACCTGAGCCATTTCACTTACTCAAGAAACAAAGATCAAGGTCAGTGGCCGATGCACAAAAGGACTGAGCTGGCTGGGCGCCCACTGCTCCCCGGGACATGTGAACAAGGCGGAGGATGCGGGTACTGAGGAAGATCTCTCTGGCTAGCATTTACTTGAGTCAGGGGTGGACCAGGCAGGGCACTCCACACATCTCAAGTGGCCCCACTAACACATGCAGAACTTCAGCTTCCAAATCAGCGTTCTGCCCCTTAAGGCACGCAAAGAAAGCAGCCCAGCTATGAGCGGGCGCTATTCTTGATGGAGTCTCCAGAGAGCCTGAATCACTAACTGGGAGCTGAAACTTGGCCCCCTTCACATCAAAAGGTTTTGATTCTGGAGCCTAATCATGAACCATTTCAGCAAGGAGACAGCGGCTCAGGGCCTAGCATTGGTGGAGAGCCACTATGCCTCAACACGAGTGTCCACGGGCAGAGGGAACGGTTGGTTTTTTCTCCTGTGTCACGGACACCAGCCACACGCCACCTGACAAACTGAGCCCTTGGCTTAGAAGGAACATTTGGGAAATTAAAAGCATTTTGAACGGGAGATGGAGAAACCGCGTGGGGCTTGCCCCACTGACAGCTGGTCGGCATGCGGACCTGACACCGGGAACTTGCCCTGCAAGAGCCCTGGGCACCTCGGGTCCCCCTCTCTGTTACCTTTCCCAGGTCCAGTGCCGGCAGATTTGTTTTGTGCTTGAGATGACCCACTGTAGCCTCCTTTGCTGTAATCTCCAGTCGCCGTCCCCTGCGTCAAGTCGTCATAGCCTGCCAAGGTGGACAAGGCATGGTGCTAAAGTGAGCCAGCTGCTCTGGGGACATGACATTCAGTGGCCTAGACGCACGGCCCACCAGAGTAACCTTACCCGCTCCATAGCCATGCTGTCCATAGCCGCTCGCCTGCTGGAACGGGGTGGAAGCGGTGTTCAAACTGACACCGGGCTGCTTGGCTGATGCTGGAGGTACCTGGAGCAAAAGGCGTTCTCAGTTAGAGACCAGCACAAAAGCCAGTTCCCACTGCCCTCTAGTGGGAAGGTCAGCCCACCTCTCCGCAGGCAGCGCCGGGCTGCCGCTCCCAGCTTTGGTGTGCCAGGAAATCCCCGATTCCTACTGCAGTAACTCAGAGAGGCAGGACCTAGTGCTCTGAGCACAGGACTGGGACGCAGGCCCCAGGAGCTCTAATCCAACTTCCAACCAGACTGCGGTACAGCCTCGCAAGAGCACGACAGGTCGTCCCTCTTGTGAAAGGAGCCTGGATCCAGGGTCACTTTGCTCTCAGTGCTGGGTAAGGCCCACCCCAGATCGGTTTATACATTTATAAAACCAACAGTGTCAGGAGAGCACAAACTGGAGTCACCCAATCACACTGGGGGGATCACAGTCCCGTAACTCAGGAAGCCTGGTATTTACTTTGAACACAAACATACAAAGCCTGGATCCAAGCATCATATATACAGTAGCCCAATGTCTGTGACTCTGTAACAATGGCTGTTCCCTCTGGGCGGCGCTGTTGCCTCCCGCCGTGGCGCTCGGCTGACTTCTGCGCCGCTCAGCCGGGCTGCCGTGCGGGAGCAAGCAGCGCAAGCAGCCGTTTGGGGTCCGCACTCCCCATGCAGCACGCTTGCACCGCTTGGTCCCGCGCGATGGCCCAGCTGAGCAGCGCAGAAGTCAGCTGAGCGCCACGGCAGGAGGCGAAGGGGGGCCGGGCCTGGACAAGTGTGCATCCCCGACGGAGACAGAGGAGAGCAGAGAGGCAGGAGGCAGACGAGAGCTGGGGGGGGGGGGAAACCACGCAGTAGGAGGAGGAGGAGGAGAGAGAGAGACACAGAGCGAGAGACCGGAGGCTCAGGAGAGAAGACCGACATGGAGGAGAGACCTGAAAATCCTGTCTTATGGCAGGCTAATTGGCTAGTTGGTCCCCAGGTGCTGGTGTAATACTACTGGACTCACTTCTGCAGTTCCTGGATGAACCAACACTCCCCATCCCCAAAGAGATTTCGACACGGATTACAAAGCTCTGTGCTATAACTCCACACCATTCGTCATTGCCTGCACAAGTTAGAATATTACAGTCCTGGCCCTTGGAATTTCCCCCAGTCCTGCATGGGCTCTGTCACTGTACATAGAAGCCACAGAGCGGATGACGAACGTGGACGTCAAGCTATAATGTTGCCTGCCACGTTGCCGTACAAGAGCTGGCCCTTCTTTCACCAGCCATGCCCTGCCGGCTAGGGGAGTGGTCAAGGGCTAGGACTGCCCCCAGGCAAAGCTAGCGAAGCACAAAGAGGGCAGCAAAGAGTGTAAAGTTGAGGTCCCAGGACTTACAAACATGGTGGGCCCGTACTGGAATGCACTGGGTACTCCTGGCACGCCGGCGTAATAGGGTAACCCAGTGTAGCTGTATCCGGGGGGCAGCGCGGGGTTTAGGAAGGGCTGCTGAGTGGTGTGGTGAGTCTGCGTCTGATTCTGCTGCGGCTGGGCCAGGGTGGTGGCGGGAGCAGGGGAGGCAGAATCCCCACGGCCAAATTTTGTTACATCACCTGCAAGAAAATCCATCCGCTGTTTCAGGAGGGTCGTTTCTCAGCATTGGCAAACACCAGCAAAGGCCAGGCCGGTCCTACAGGCAAGAGGCCGTGTGGTGTTCGCATCAGGGCAGGGACAGAGTCAGGACTCCTGGGTTCCATTCTGTCTGCTCACGGCATGGCACTGGCCCACAGGGAGCTCTGTGCCTCAGTCCCCCACTGACAATGGAGGTACCACGATGGACCTGTTCCACAGGGGATTCAGTCCCTGTGTGTTAGACCTTTGGGTATGTCTAGACTGCATCCCTCTGTCGGCAGAGGGATGCAGATTAGGCAGGTCGACATTGCAAATGAGGCAGGTCGGCATAAGGGATCTGTCGAAAAAGGCTTTCTTTCTCGACAGAGCCCCCTCCAGACTTCTGCTTTGTGCCGATAAAATGCTGAGTCAGCAAAACGCGGCAGTCATTTTTATGCAAATTAGGCACAGGATATTTAAATCCCTGCCTGATTTGCAATGTCGACCTGCCTAATCTGCATCCCTCTGCCGACAGAGGGATGCAGTCTAGACATACCCTTACAGTAAATGCACTCGAAGCATCAGCTCTGAGTGGCCAAAGAGCAAACCATTCACTTGCCCAGAAGGTAACCTGCCCTGGCAAAAACCCGCAAGTCACTGCCAGGCCTCTATTTGGCAAACAGACCCGCTGGACCTCTGGCTCCTCCTCGCACCAGGCTCTGGGGAGAGCAGATAACGGTCAGGAAAGGCAAGCTTGCATCTCAGGCCAATGGATTCAAGACACAGGAAGGGAAATTTGCTGCTTAGCCCACAAGAGGCCTTTTAGTAGCACGGGGCAATCGACCCAGTCCTGGGGACAGCCTCCAAGAGAGCAGCCCGCCAATTCCTGCAGGTGCCCCTTATGGTATGCAAAGAGAGCGTCCCAGCTACGAGCAGGCGCTCTTCTCAGGTGCGAGGCTGAACTGATGCGCCTTGCTCTTTCCCAGCCACGCCGGGTTGCGCAGGAGCAGTGTCTGAGCCCTGGGAGGAGCTGCGTACGGTGGGTGCCGTGTTCAGACTCCCAATGCCCATACCATAGATTTCCAGGCACAACCTGGAAATAGGTTTCTTGTCAAAGGAGGAGCAAACTACTGGCTGGCGATTCGGGTACCCTGTGAGATTTGGGCAGGCATGGGTCTGAAAACTGAGGGCTGGGAGGGAGACATACAAGTCCTTAGAGTGCGTGATGGATACGTACGACCTTTTCCTTCGTGCACACACGGCAAGAGACGGAGCCTGTGGGTGCGACCGCAGTACAGACAATACTGATGCAATGGTTTGTAGAGAGAGGGGCCTTTGAGAGGTCTGAAAGGGTCTAACCAGGAGTAACAGAGTCAAGCGGAGTAGAAACGAGTCATCTAAACCCAGACCCAGCACTGTAGGGAACAACCTTGTATTGGCTTCGACATGGACTACAGTTCTCAAGTTAAAGTCACGAAGAGACCTGTGTATTGGCTGCACATTCCCATTAGCGCCTTAAAATGCTTCTACCCTCCCCCCCAATCATCCTCATCCTGAATTAGTACGAACCTGAGTATGGGTTGTTAGCAAGGCTCCCATCTCTGCCCGTCAAGGTTGCAGGAGCAGGGAATGTAATTCCATAATAATCCTGAAAAAGACAATACTGATTAATACTCAAATACATCACAAAGCCAGCCTGTTTCATGAATGCTGCCTTATGCCCATGCAAAGGCTCATGGAAGCAGAAGAATCCCAACACCACTGGGCCAGACAAAATGGGTTTATTTTTCTCTCCTGCCATACATGCAAAATCAGGGAAGCATGGCCAGACACAGACCCGGGCAAGCTGTGGTGGCGTGGAAGATTTGGAGTGGCAGCACTTGAATCCGCCGCTTTACAGAGCCCTGTTTCTGAATCATGTTTGATGCTTTCTCTTTAAAAACAAGTTCCTCGGCTGGTGGCAAGTGTCCCAGCTCTGAAACACAAGTCCTGCCTTGGAAAACCTGCAGACATTAGCTAAGAAATGGTGCCAACATATATTAAAGCCGGAGTGGGCAATAACTTTGGTAGGGGGCCACTCCGAGAGTTTGGTCAGCGGTCACGGGCCACAATCTTCCATGATATGAATGGAAGAGGTTGGGCACAGAAGGGAGCTTGGGAGTGTAGGATCTGAGAGGGAGTTTGAGTGAAGGAGGGGGTCTGTGACTTGAGGCAGGGATTGGGGTGCAGGTATTTGGGGTGCAAGGTCTGGGAGGGGTTTGTAGGAGTGGGTGCAGGGTCTGGAAGGGTTTATAGTACAGAAGCAGAGGGTTGGGGTGAAGGAGGTGCTGGGGTGCCAGACACAGGCTCTGACCAAGAGACATTTACTTGGGTGGCTCCCAGCCAGCAGCCCAGCAGGTTCCTCAGCCAGGGTCCCTGCACTGGCGGCAGGGGCCATGTGTGGCTGATTCTGGATGCTGAGAGCCTGGGGAGGGGAATGTACCTAATGCGCTGTCCGTCCTGCAAATAGGCAGCTCCCAATGGCTAGAAACTGGCCAATAGGAGCTGCAAGACTTTGCTGGGGATGGGAGCAGCGTGTGAAGCCTCCCCTCTCCCCGCCCCTGGGCTTGCAATGTTCAGAGATGCTCTGAGTGCAGAGCAGGAGCGGGGCAGGCAGGGAGCCTGGCAGAGGCTCTTGCAGGCCAGATCCAGCGGCTTGGCAGACTTTTGGCCTGCCCCTGTATTAAAGGAACCAGGTGCTAGAAGGGTACAGAGAGTTACCATCCCAGATGGAGGATAGGTTTACATTTTTCCTACTACAGTCGCACCCAGAGGGTCAGGACCTATTCCGTTAGGTGCGGCACCGACTCGGAATGGGAGCTGATCCGTGTCCCAGACCGTTTACAAATCACAAGCACAAAGAGATGCAGGAGAAGCACCGTCAGTGGTATGGCACTCCCATGCCTCTGCCCCTCCATAACCACCCCAGCAGCTGCCCCACTCCCGGTCTCACCCAACCCGCGCCCTCACCATCCATCCAAAAAGCCCTTCGCCCACCCCACAGTGCTATGTCCCCACCAGAATAGGTTAATTTAGTCTGGGGAAAGGAAACTATTTGAAGGCTGCATCCAGATGATCCTCTCCCCCCTCCCGCCTACATGATGCAAGACCCTGTAAATATCTATCCACAAAACTCCTTTAGACTGTTTTTCTCTCATGCTTCATGGTTCCTTCCTACCCTGCCCTAAGCAGCGCTACGGCTTGCCACGTCCCTTCCTGCCACTGAATAGATTTGCTTCAGATGATTGCCCCCACAGCACCCTAGCTTGCACTTTCCCATGCTGGGACAGTATCCTTCTCCACGTTCCTAATCCCAGCGTTCCTCCAGAGCACACACCCCTCTCCTCACTTGAGCTCACAGCACCACCTAATTTTGGATCACTTATCAAGGTCATGAGCACGCACCCCAAACTCTTCTCCATCTCTGTGGTACACTAAATAGGTCAGAGTTTAACAGTCCTGCAGTGCCACCTGGACACCTTCTTGTAATCGGATATGGCCATTTATCAATATCATTTGCTTACCAATCTTCCTGCCAGTTTGCAATCCCATGTGACTGTCATTGCAAATATGAATTCAATATCATGATCACTACCAAATTCTCGGCTAAAACCCTGTCAAATTCAAGTGATTTTTACCCGGACCATCCCTCTGCAAGATAAACACCACACAGAGTTTCAAGGGAATCTGAGAGGAACATGAGTTCTGACCCAGTGCCTGATATTCCTTGGGGACAGTTATCTTCCTAGTCGAGGGGGACAACAATTATCCACTCACACCTATATGTGAACAACTCTGCAGAACAACACTGGGAAGGATGTTACATCCCATTATCCTTCACACCACTTCAAGTAAAATCCAGATTCTCCTTCCCCCTCTAGCCCCATGAAGAAAGTCCTCAGAGAAACAGCACAGACAAATATCCCAAAGGAAAGTGTGAGTTGTTTACAAAGCAAATCCACATTTACCCATATGAGAGTGTCGGGGAGGAAAGGGGCATGTGGTTTTGTTCTTAAAAACAGCTCAGGTGTTATGTTGTTGGCCACACACAATGTGGGGTTTAATGAGCCATTGAGGAGAGCCAAGTCCGCATGATCACAAAGCACAGACCCTACAGGGCTGATATCGAGGTTATATAAAAGTTCAAACACAGAAATGGAGCAGCAACGTGGTTACACAAGACAACAGAGCAACTGAGTCAACAAATAATGGAGCCATGCCACCTAACTTGGGAAATTCTGGTCTGATGCGAGATCAGAGACTGTTGAAGCAGTTACAGTCTACTTACTCCAATGGCCCCACAAAATATTATAGAGAACCCTTAGTATGCATGCTGGAGGTGTGGAGAATGGGCCCATTCATAGCTGGTGGGAGCACCCCATCATCCAGAATTAGTTCTCCAAAACCTATGGGATGGTTAAACCTGCCCCCTGCTAGTCCTGGTGTCACTGGAGTCTACCACCACATCCATTATCCCAGGGAGCTGCCCCATAGTGGAGCTCTGGAGAGAACACCCCTGCAGGTCCGGCAGGAGTTTGTTATGCTGATGCTCAGAGGTGGGGGAAGACAGCTGTATCGTTCTTACTGCATTGCTCCTCTTTCTAGACATGTAACTGAATGACTTGCACAAAAGCAACAACCTAAATCACTCTAAGCCATTTACTCCAGTACAAGTATCAGGTGCCAGAAAATTGCATGTTGTTTTTACCCTAATACAATACATTTTCCTTGGTTGATATTAACCCCGGGATCTGTGGTTTATCCACAGTCTTCCTGTGTAACACCCGTTTGACCGAGCAACGGCTAGGAACTCCCGGTTGCTCCCATTACATCTAGTTTACAAATGTGGTTTTTTAAAGGCCATTAGCACACTAGGTTAAACCCCCTCCATTTTAATGCAAATTCTTATTTATGTTTCCAAAAGGCTTGATTTAAGAATTTTTAAAGTCATTTACTTTTCATCATCTAAGCTGCTTGTTCACTTTCCCCCTTCCCAAGTTTCTACCATGAGCAATCAATTTCACTTTCCTTTCTAGCCAGTTTCACTTTCTAGATCTCATAAGCTGTCACACCGCAGCAAAGACTGCAAATGCCACAGAGGGAAAGTTTCAAATGCCCACAAGGCTCTGCTTGGGATGATGTTTTAACAAGGTAAAAACAGCAGGCCCCTGCACTCCCTTTATCAGATCTACCTAGAACCGGAGCCAGAGTGGATCATCAAAAGAACTGGATAATCCCCAGAACAGGACCGTGTACGGATGCATCGCCATCTAGTGGCCACTGGAGAGGTTACCCACTTCTGGCCCTGCATGTTCTGGTTGTTCAGGTAAATGGAGGGTCAGATAAACTGGGTTCCACTATATTCAGTAAATGTTATAAAGATCAGGTGGGTGTGTCTAGTATCCTGGTTCCAACAAGGCTATGATACTGCATACAATTTTATAAGACATTTAATAAGAAAGCCAACGATGTAGAGCCTGAAATACCTGACAATGGTCCTTTACCTACAAAGTCAACCTCCCTGGACCACCCTGAATATTACATCTTCATATTGTGTTCTTCCAGCCCGCTATTAATCATATTTCAATTTAAAAATAGGAGCTCACAGAGGTAGGCTGTAACGGCCTCTGTCAGAATTTGGCCAAAGGACATCCCCTCAATTCTTTGTAAATGTTACTTTGGGATTTGTAATGACCTCACATGATCAAGACACTGGTTTTGCAGGTCATCGGAAAGGCAGTCTGCCAACAGACTACGATGCCACATGTACACAGACACCAGTGCAACAGACTTCAAGTGAAGTGCGTCACTCCAGCTGGATCACAGTGTCCAGACCAGGTCACCAGAAAGCACGGAGACAAGCCACTACACTCTCTGCAAGAGTCATAATTACCTTCCCACCAAGGGGCCTCCTCCAAGCAAGCGGCTCTAATGCCTAGGGATGAACATGACACCTACTGACTCATCAACAGCGCTCCCCACAGTGCCCTCAGCGTTCTTCCAAGAGTGGGAATTCAAATACCGATCCCACGTGTCCCTGCTCAGCGTGAGTCTGACAGGTAGGAAGACTGCAGGTACAAGTCGGAAAGCTCAGATTTCCTACTCGAACACGGCTGTATGGAAACAGCTTGGGAGTCAGGGAATCAGAAGAGAATTAGGTTTCCACAGTCCAAGAACTGACTCATGTAGATCTGAGAAGGCAACACCCCTGGCTCCATGGCTCCGCTGGAGAAGCATATGCCTGAGCTGTTCCAATATTTCTGTGCTTACTGTACAAAGGTCACAGGTCAAACATCCCAGGGTCTCTAACAACGTCGGGCAGAAAGAGGGACGTTTAAAAGCGCGGGGGAAAACCATGGACACAGGTATGGAATTGTCAGAAGAAGCGAAGTCATCAGATGGAAAGTGAAAATGAAAACAGGGAAATTTTAAGAGCTAGAAAATGATGAAAGGAAAAATATCCCAGCAAATAAATTCGGGGACATGGAGGGATTGCACAGATCGCAGGCATCTCTCAAGCTACACTTACTTTGGCTTAAGCTGTGTGAGACGTTATCATGGCTACCAAGACTCAAGGACGCCTGAGCCTGTGGCAGCTTTGCCAGGTACTGCTGTTCTCCGCTGGAGTCATGTCACTGGACTGTAACCTGCTCCATCACCAGCAAAGCAAATTTAACCGGTACAGCCTACAACTGCTGCAAAAAATGGGCAGATCATTTCCTTTGGAGTGTCTGGGAGACACGACAGCCTTCCAGTTTCCTGAGAAGGTGCTGAAGCACAAGTTTCCACAGCATGCCCAGATGGCTGCCCATGAAATTCTCCAGCAGCTCTTTGGCATCTTCAGTAGGAACCTGCTCCAAACTGGCTGGGAAAAGAGAGATGTGGAGCTGTTTCGGAACGGGCTCTATCTGCAGACCAAACATCTCGAGAAATGCCTATCTACAAAGGGAGGGCGCCCCATTCTGAGACTGAAGAGATACTTCCAGAGGATCAAAGATTTCCTCGAGAAGAAGAAATACAGCACCTGTGCCTGGGAGACTGTCCGACTGGAAGCGCAGGGATGTTTTCTATATATGGACAAGCTCACGGTCATGATGAAAAACTAGGTGACAAACATTTTACTATGAGTATTTGAGAAGTTTGGGTGAAGCAGAGAAGTGGGAGCAAGAAAGCAGCTGACTTCAAACTGATAACAGACCCTGTGACCCTTTTCCATTCCATATATTTGACTCTGTTTCTCCTCTACAAAATGGATATTATGGCATATACTTTAGCGGGTGGGGTTGATTGCTTTAAGTGCTCTGAAGACAAAAGAAGCTACAGAAGTATATGAATGCACTTCATGTATTATGTACAGAGCCTCATCCAAAAGCTAAAAAAATATTTTAGTCTATTTTGCATGGGAAAAATGTGTTTCAAATGTTATTTATTTTTTGTGCATTGTCAAAAACTAATCCTAAGTGTGAGAATGGGGACTGTTACAACTATATTTATTTATATTTATTTATATTTATTTACCTATAGCTATTATATTTTTAAAATAAAATGTTTGACTAAAAAAATGAGGAACTGATTGGAATGAATGTGTTCTGTGAGCCTCTGTTCCCAATGCTTCTGTGAGCCTCACAATGTTTATGAATTGAATGTAACTTGTATTAGGCTAAGGTAGTGGTGATATCTGGACCTCAGTGGTTCAGGAGTCAAATTAGCAGTCAATGTTACCCAAAGGAAGGGCAGATGGATGAGAGCGAGGGAGTGTATAATTCTCAGAGCAAAATGACTGACCATGTTATTTTATCAATTACAACTGCTAACACCATACTAAAAACACCCTGATTAATTAAATCAGACTGTTTTGCTAGCTTGTGCTGCAAAGCTGCAAGAGATACGTTAAAGAGCCACCTGAGCTGAAGCTCACAAGCCTGAGTGAGTATCACTGGCTTAAGGACAAACACAATAGGATCTAACCAGAGGCAGCAGTTTTCAGGGGCAACCAAAGTAGGGCAGAATCATAATGGATGGAAATTAGAAGCAAAATTAGAGCCTTCCTGGATATCGCCAGATGCGCAACAGGTGGCAGGTGTGTGACAATCAGGACAAGCCTAGCCAGGGAATGGAACAAGGGGTGTCTCTGCTGAACCCTTTACACTATTTGTAAAGACTCTTCCCTTACTCAGACCAAGGCAAGAAAAACACAAGCAGACGCTACGAAAGCATGGCGAGTGTAGGAAAGGCTCTCGGGTTGCCTTTTCATGGTGCTTTGTCGTAGAGAAACCCCACCATCACCTTAGGGAAAGGGAAAACCCCCATTCTCTATTTTTGCTAAGCTCCTTGAAGAGAAGTCCCTACAATTACCTCCTCCTCGTACTCTGGGACCTATGTGTGAGAGTGAGCTTAATGATTGGAATTGTTTTCCTACCCATTGCTGAAACATGTTAAATACATTTAACATGGTCCTAGGAGAAGAGAGAAACATTGTTCTCCTTAACCTCTGAGGATAGGACAAAAAGCAATGGGCTTAAATGGGAGGTTTAGGTTGGACATTAGGAAAAAATTCCTAACTGTCAGGGTGGTTAAGCACTGAAATAAATTGGCTAGGGAGGTTGTGAAATCTCCCTCATTGGAGATAGTTAAGAGCAGGTTAGACAGACACCTGTCAGGGATGGTCTAGACCATGGGTTCCCAAACTGGGGGTGTGTGAAGAAATTCTAGGGGGGGCACAAGGCAACCCAGCCTCACCCCCACATCAAGTTTTGCTGCCCTGTTCAGTTCCTTTTTTCTTTTCTTTTCTTTTTTTGCTCAACAAGTTTTGCTGCTATTTTGGGGCACAGCCTGGGGCGTGAGGGTTTTTCCAAAAATCAAAAAGGGTGGCGTGATGCCAAAAAGTTTGGGAACCACTAGTCTAGGCAGTGCTTGGTCCTGCCGTGAGGGCAGGGGACTGGACTTGATGACCTCTCGAGGTCCCTTCCAGTTCTAGTATTTTAACTCTCCCGTGTATCGGTGGGCTAGTTTGCCTTTGTTATATTTCCTGAAACTCTATTTCTTCTTCATTTTTATTCAGCTTTGCATTAGATGCAGCAGCAATGCAAGGCACCTACAGGCTTGTATTCTGTAAGACATTAGCTTCGGCAAGTTAGCGTAAGTCTTCGAATTCACATATCGTTACCAGGGCCCACCCGAGACAGTTCCCCCGCTCACCGAGGAGGAGTGCACTGGGACTTCTGTTCATAGGGTTTATGATGTGGGGTTCTTACCCTGTGGTGCTCCACTTCCAGGGTGCATGCGCCCTTTGAGAAGTCTCTCTAGCAGCTGTGGCAGCCTGAGAGCAGGGGGCTGCCGAAGCCTAGTGGAAGGCAGATACCCAGCTCCCCGTGTACGCAGTTTTATGTTCCCATGATAGGCTGCCAGAGACTGTGGCCCAGCAGTTCAACACCCAAAGCCCCTCTGTTGTCAGCCTCAAGGGAAGGCTAATCAGAACACCTGAGGCCAGTTAAGGCTGATGAATGCACCATAAATAACCCTCCCTCAGACAAGGCGGAGGGAAGGACCAGAGGAGAAATGAAGGAGAACAGAACAGCCCAGCACAAGAGACTGACCCTAGACAGCCTGCAACAAAGCCTGACGCAAGGCATTGGGAGGAAGTACTCAGGAGGGGTTGGGGAAGTGGCCCAGGGAGGGGCCACTGTTCCATGGGGCAAGAGCCAGGCCTCACAACTCACTTGGGTCTACCCCCCACCCCACCATAGGGCCCTGGGCCGGAACCCAGAGCAAGTGGGTGGGACTGGGTTCCCCCCAACACCCTCCTGGCTGGCAGGCTGCCTGCAAGAAACAGGAGAGGCCCTGTGGTCTAACGTAGGGGCTGACCTCCCATACCCTGGACTTGCCTATGATGAAAAGGGCTGGGAAAGCGGGATACCCTTGCCTTCGTGGCAGTGTGAGGGGATACCGCGAGCCTCTGAGGCACACGAAGAAAACCCTGCCAAGAAGCGCAGAACCTAGGGGCCTAGCCCTAACCGGTGCCAGGGGTGGGATCGTAATTGCCGTGCGGCGGGGTTTTTTCCCTATTTTTTGTGAGAGCACAAAAACAAAAACAAAAAACAAAACAAAAACTCACCACAAAAAAACCCCCAAACCAAAAAAAAGTTCCAGGGAAGGAGGGTGCACTGTGGTGTTGGGTTTGGTGGGTATTGCACAATGGAAGACCTGGTGAAGGCATTAGTACAGGCCACGGCTGCCCAGCAGGAGGCCACCCGGATGCAGGGACAGGCCATGCAGGAGGCCTCTAGGCTACAGCAAGAGACAAACGAGTGACTTCTGAACCAGGTGGCTGCAGACCGAGCTCTCCTCCGAGAGGTGGTGGACCGGGTAGGGGCGCTCGCTGACCGACCCCCCAAGGCGATGGGATCAGTAGCCATGGAAGCCAGTAACTGCCTGCCCGAGATGACGCAGGGAGATGACAGAGGCCTATCTCCTGGCTTTTGAGCGGACCACCCACCGCGAGGCGTGGCCGGAGGGGCAGTGGCTCAGCATACTCGTGCCATTCCTCTGTGGGGAAGCCCAGACAGCCTACTATGACCTGCCTTCTGAGGCTGCAACTAGCTACCCCCGGCTGAAAGAAGAGATCCTGGCCCATGCTGGGGTAAATGCTGCAGCCTGGGCCCAGAGGTACGATTGGAAATATCAAGAGGGGAAACCCCCCAGGGCCCAACTGTTTGAGTTACTCCATCTCACCCGGAAAGGGCTGTGCCCTGATGTACCCTGGAGACCCTCGTTATCAGTTTACTCGGAAGCTGCCGGCCGATCTCCGCTTGTGGGTAGGCCATCATGGCCCCGCTACCTTTGAGGAGATGCTCTCACTAGTGGAGCGACAGCTAGCCGCCAGGGAACTGGCCGGGCCTCCTAGGAGGGCCCCCGACAAGGCAGACTACCAATTCCGCCCCCAAGGGCTCAAGTGCCCCGAGATCCCGGGGACCCAAAACGGGGAAGGGAGTAGAGGCCCACGAGGGTCAAGGGGGGAGGAAAAGAATCTCAAAAGGACTAACCCTGAGGCCAGGCCCTTGACCCCTTGTAGGCAGAGGAGAGCTTACCAGTGCTATGGATGTGGGGAATGGGGCCACATAGCAGCACAGTGCCCCAAGCTTGAGGAGCCTATGCAGTGCTATTTTGGGAGTTGGGGGGACCCATGCTTCCTGCTTAGTCTCGTGGGGGTTGCGGCTGCCCCTCACAACTATACTAAGCCAGTGAGGGTGGATGGGGTAGAGACCATGGCTCCCAGATTCAGGGAGTGCGGTCACTCTGATTTCCAGGAAGCTTGTGAAGCCCAACCAGATACTACTGGCAGGGAGGACTGGGGTCACCTGTGTACATGGGACCGTCAATTTCTACCCCAATGCCCTGGAAGTCCAAGGGACCCGGGTTCGGGTACGGGTTGGGGTCACCCCCCATCTTCCTTACCCAGTGTTGATAGGCAGGGACTTCCCAGGGTTCAGGGGTTTACTTCCCCAGCAGGAGCCTGGGGAAGCCCCGGAGACAGGGGAGGCCAATACTGAACTATGTTCTGCCCCCATGTTTGCGGAATGGGACCAGGAACTTTTCCCTGCCCCTGGAAAGGGCAAAAAGACAAAGAAGCAGAGGAGAGCAGCCAAGGCTTTAGGCACGCACATTTTGCTCCAGGCTCAGAGAGGCGCTTGTGCGGGCCAAGGCACCCAAGTGATGCTAGGGGAGGGTACAGAGTCTCGGGAGAGCGAGGACCCTGAGGGGCCCATCCTGGAAAGGGGGCCCCTGGAAAGGGGGAATCCTGGGCCCAACACGGCCTCTGATGACCCAGAGCCAGCTGAAGGCAGGGAGACACCCCCCGAGGGACCTGAGCTGTCCAACCCTGGGAGGTCGACCTTTGGGCAAGACCAGGCAGAGGACCCTAGATATGAAAACGTGAGAAGGGAAGTAGCTGAATAGATGGGGTACCTGTAGCGGGGAAAACCCAGGGGCCCGGCCCCTATTTCACACTCAAAAAGAACCTCCTGTACCGCGTGGCCAACATACAGGGGCAGGAGGTGCATCAGCTCTTGGCACCAGCGGGCTATTCTGGACCTGGCTCATAGTCACTTATTCGGAGGGCATCTGGGGGTGGAGAAGACCCAGGCACAAATCCTGCGCCGGTTCTTCTGGCTGGGGGTGTACGAGGACGTCCAGCGATACTGCACCTCCTGTCCTGAGTGCCTGTTACATAGCCCTCGCCCTCACCCGAGGGCCCTGCTAGTGCCATTACCCATCATCAATGTCCCGTTTGAAAGAATCGTGATGGACTTGGTGGGGCTGCTGGAGAAAACAACTCTGGGTCACCAATACATACTGGTCGTCCTTGACTACGCTACTAGATACCCGGAGGCAGTTCCGCTACAAAACATGGCCTCCCAGACCATCGCAAAAGAGCTGGTGGCGATCTTTACCAGGGTGGGGCTCCCAAAGGAGATCCTTACTGACCAAGGGACTCCTTTCATGTCCAAGCTAATGAAGGACTTGTGTTCTCTGCTGCATGTCCAGACCTTGCGCACATTGGTTTACCACCCCCAGCCATGATTAGAAAGGTGGTGAGCGCAGATGGGAAAGATTGGGACCTGCTGCAGCTCTCTCTCATGTTTGCAATTCAAGAGGTACCCCAAGCATCTACTGGATTCTCCCCATTCGAGCTACTGTACAGGCGGAACCCGTGTGGCATCTTGGATATTGCCAAAGAGGGCTGGGAAGAAGAATCGGCTGAGGGGAAGAACATAGTGGACTGTGGACTGCAAATGAGGGACTGCATAGCCCGAGTTACCCCAATTGTGAGGGGAGCATATGGAGAAGGCACAAGAAGCCCAACACAAATGCTATATCCGCCAGGCCAAAGTTCGGAAATTCCAGCCAGGGGACTGGGTCACGGTGCTAGTGCCCACTACCGAAAGTAAATTATTAGCTCAGTGGCAAGGTCCATATGAGGTGATCAAAGCAGCAGGAGAAGTACATTATAAAGTCCGGCAACCAGGGCACCGGAAACGAGAGCAAAGTTATCACACAAACCTGCGGAAGCCCTGGCAAGAGCGCGAGGCTTGTGTGATTGCTCAGAGGGAACCAGTCCTCCCGACAGAAGCCCCGGAATCGGTGAAGATAGGCCCTGAGTTGTCACCCAAGCAGGAGGAGGAAGTAATTGAAATGATTCTCAGAAAGCAAGGTGCGTTTTCCGTGAAACCAGGCTGAACATCGGAGGCCGTCCACATATCGCCACCAGCCCCGGGGCCCAAGTAATGCTGAGACCCTATCGGATCCCTGCTGCAAAAAGAGAAGAGATCAGAGCAGAAGTGGAAAAGATGCTGGCGATGGGGGGTTATAGAGGAATCTCACCGTCAGTGGTCCAGCCTGATCGTTCTAGTTCCAAAACCTGATGGCACCACCCGTTTCTGCAACGACTTCAGACAACTGAATGAAATCTCCCACTTCGATGCCTATCCTATCCCCCGCATCGATGAATTAGTGGACCGGCTAGGCGATGCCCGATATCTGACCACACTAGACCTAACTAATACTGGCAAATTCCCCTTGCAGAAGATGCTAAAGAAAAAATGGCGTTCTCCACCCCGGAAGGTCTATTGCAGTACACAGTACTCCCGTTTGGCTTCCACGGGCCCCAGCAACATTCCAGCAACTCATGGATAAGCTGCTGCGGCCCCACACCAAATACGCAGCTGCCTACCTAGATGACGTAGTCATCCATACCCCAGACTGGGAGACACACCTACAGAAGGTAGAAGCAGTACTGGAGACCTTCAGGCGTGCCGACCTCACGGCAAATCTAGCGAAGGATTTACCGAAGCCAAGTGCCTTGGGTATGTGGTAGGGAAAGGTCTGGTGAAGCCCCAATTGAATAAGCTAGAATAAGCTATCCAACAGTGGCCCCAGCCAAAATGCAAAAAGCAGGTATGGGCGTTCCTAGGAGTTGTGGGGTATTATCGTTTTATCCCATATTTTGTAACACGAGCCAGTCTTCTGACAGACCTAATAAAAGCTTGAAGCCCTGATGTAATCAGTTGGTCGGCTGCAGCGGAAAAGGTGTTCACCGACATGCAGTCGGTCCTCTGCAACAACCCGGTATTAATAGCCCCAGATTTTACAAGAGAGTTCATCCTGCAAACGGATGCATCCGAAGTGTGGCTGGGGGCAGTCTTATCCCAGACGGTAGGGGAAGAAGAACACCCAATACTGTACCTCAGCAGAAAATTGCTACCTAGAGAACGGAAGTACGCTGTGGTAGAGAGGGAATGCCTCGCCGTAAAATGGGCCAGAGGCACTATATTACCACCTGTCGGGACGCAAGTTTGTCTTAGTAATGGACTATGCCCTGCTCCAGTGGATGCAACGAAATAAGGAAAAAAATGCCAGGGTGACCCGCTGGTTTATATCCCTCCAACCCTACCAGTTCCAAGAGCAACATAGGGAAGGAAGCCGCCACAGGAATGCCGATGGTTTATCCCACATGCACTGCCTAACGACCCAAGTTGCTCACCTCCCAGGTGTTGAGCAGGGGGGAGGATGTGTGGCAGCCAGAGAGCAGGGCCTGCTGAAGCCTAGTGGAAGGCAGATAGCCAGCTCCCCGTGTATGCAGTTTCATGTTCCCATTATAGGTTGCCAGAGACTGTGGCCCAGCAGTTCAACACCTGAAGCCCCTCTGTCATCAGCCTGAAGGGAAGGCTAATCAGAACACCTGAGGCCAGTTAAGGCTGATGAGTGCACCATAAATAACCCTCCCTCAGCCAAGGCAGGGGGAAGGAGTGGAGGGAGGGACCGGAGTAGAAGGGAAGGAGAACAGAGCAGCCCAGCACAAGAGACTGACCCAAGGCATTGGGAGGAGGTACTCAGGAGGAGTTGGGGAAGTGGCCCAGGGAGGGGCCACTGTTCCATGGGTCAAGAGCCAGGCCTCACAACCCACTCAGGTCTACCCCCTCCCCCATAGGGCCCTGGGCCGGACCCCGGAGCAAGTGGGTAGGACTGGGTTCCCCCCAACCCCCTCCTGGCTGGTGGGCTGCCTGCAAGAAACAGGAGAGGCCCTGTGGTCTAACGTAGGGGCTGACCTCCCATACCCTGGGCTTGCCTATGATGAAAAGGGCTGGGAAAGCGGGATACCCTTGCCTTCGTGGCAGTGTGAGGGACACCGTGAGCCTGAGGTACACGAAGAAAACCGTGAGCCTGAGGTACACCGTGAGCCTGAGGTACACGAAGAAAACCCTGCCAAGAAGCGCAGAACCTAGGGACTTAGTCCCAACTGGCCACACAGTGCACAACTGCACAGACACCCTAGGCCTCCTTGTGGCAGAGAGCAAGACTATACAGGGATGCACGGGTGAACTGTTCTCAGATCCTTCTCTATGCAAGCTCTCTCTAAGGAACGAGAGAGGTAGTGGCAAAGGAGAGCGGAGAGGGGCGCATACACAGGGACACTCATCTTGACGTACAATAGTTACTGCGCCGAGTGAGTAGCCCTTCCTGGGACAGTATCCCTACCGGTGCTTCATTTCAGGTGACTTCCAAGCAGCATTCCCAGAAGGAAGGAACTTTGGATCAGAGTCCAGAACTGACGGTCGCACTGAAGAGCCAAGGGCTGCAACGTACTTGATGGCACAGAGCAGGGAGTAATGCTTTGGAACAGTAGGGGTTGAAGTCCAACTAGTGGCTCTCCGTACCTCTAATACTGGAACACCCCTCAAAAATGCAGTAGATGTTGCCTGTGATCAGGCTGAACGCGCTCTCATCCTAGGGGAGGAGTAGGGGACTAAGAACCGGCGGACTCGTAACAGGAAAGATACACCCCACTGTTCATTTTAAAAGTCTGAGCAGAGCTAGGAACCCCTTTAGATCTATCTGCAAAGTCCCACCCAGACAAAGAGCAAGGCCCTTCAAACATCCAGATTAAGAAAACCAGTTTCCAGCAGAGAATAAATGCTGGTATGGTAGTAAACGGATAGACGGTTGAGATGAAGATCTGATGTACCCTTTGGTAGCAACTCAGGATGTGGTATAAAGATCATCATACGAGGGGAGATCTGCCATCAAGGCTCAATTCTCATAGACCTTGCATTACACAGTCTTACATAGCCTCAGTATGTGTGAGGGCTGAATGGTCACCGCTCACTCAAAACCTCCAATCAGGGGCCACACACGTACCTGAAGTGAGAGGAGCACCCATGGGAGTGTTACTTGGAGAAGAACCTTAAGGAACGTACACCTTCCAGGTAATCACGCTGACAGCCTCAAGGAAAGTTCTTAATCCCCATAAGGGAAGTGGTTTGTGCTGGGCAGAAGGACGACTCTGAAAGGCTAACTCTCTTACAGTGCAAAAAAGCCATTTAGTTCATTTACTTACCATCGGCAGCCTGGACTGGAGCATCTGAAGATCGTCATAACCATAGATCTGCTTGAAGACAGATAAAAATACAACAACGTTATAACACTTCTCTAATATCAGTCGATCTGGGGGGTTTAAGACAGATTAATTCAGACCCAGCCTATTTTAAAAATGCCAGGCTATGGTAGATTTTGTACTATCAAAATAATGTAGTTGTACTTCCAGCTGCTAGTGCAGTTAACATGCCAGTTACAACTCCTGATTTTCCACAGCCTTTGCACGCTGAGATTTGAGATCTTGAGACTATAGGCAGTGCAGTTCTCAAGGGTACCCAGCAGACTGGTAATAAAAGGCATTCAGAGCTAGGAGTTAATCAATCTTCTACCTGCATTATTTGTTATTACTGCTCCCCAGCATCCAAGGAACAGGCCTTACACTTACAAGCTATAATCTGTTCAATTCCTTGTTAGGACTAAGGAATGACTATTCACTGCCCTAGGAGTAGAAGGAAAAGAACCAGTGGTAGGACTGGGCTTCCAACCGAGGAGACTGAGTGGTGCAATCACCATGATGAAATCAGCTGTCAAGATGCTTGCAGCAATCTGAAAACGCGGCTGGCCTGATGTGTGGCTGGTTTTGAGCCCGGCACACCCCATCTATCCCAGAACGCCGAACATCCAACCCCAACGATTCTATTTCAACTGAAAGGGCCTGATACGGATCCCCATTGAAGAACAAGGCAAACCCCTCATTTTTCAGTGGAAGCAGAATCAAGCCCCTAAATGCAAGATCCGTTATGAATTTAGCAACAAATTGCACACCTGTTCACAATACACTTCCCGTCCCCTTCTGCACCTAGCATGTGCCAAAAAAGACCCAGACTCTGGGGGACCCTCTGACATCGAGGAGCCAAGTAATCTAGGCCAGGTACAGTGAAGTTGCTTACTGGGTAGGCAGGCAGGAGTCCTCCGGGTCCCACAATATACTGGTTATGCAACAAGGGTGGTACTCCTTGGGGCAGGTTGGGGGGAGCTTTGCCTGTTGGACCAAAATACAAACATTTGAACAAGCCTCAAAGGAAAAGCCTCAGCTCTGAGACAAGATTGCTGCCCTGCCCCGAACGCTGTGCTAACACAGGGTCTGGACAGCAGAGTTGTGCTTAAAAGGAGTGCTGAACAACCACTGCAAGCTTGCCACACCTGACAGACCCAGAACACAGCAAGGACCCTCCAGGGGCCCAGAGATCCGTCTGGGCCTGGTGGATTAGTTCTCAGCGCAGGAGTCGGAAATAATGGGAAGTGCTATGGGCCCACTGCTCCACCCAGCCCCTTTTCTGAGGAAGAGTCCAGGCCTCATTTTCACTGCAGCTGACAGCAACCTCTCTGCTCTCAATACATCCTTCCCCACCCCAGGCCATGCAATGGCAAGGAAATCACTAGTCAGCAATATTAGAATTAAAATCTTTAGTGCTCTTTTGTGGCTTTAGCTATGGCCAGGGACAGCAAAGTAGAGAGCTTTGGTTTCATGCTAGGAAGCAAGGCTGGGCTAAGGACCACAGAGGGAGAAAGGCACTTTGGCCGGTAATTAGTCTTCCCAAGCAGGGGGAGTGGAAGGGCAAGAGAAATGTTGGCGCATGTAATTCAGCCAGAACACTGCTCAGTTCCTTCACCACTTTCCCTACAGGATATCCTGACCCACCACATTTCCTTTTGGCAACTAAAGCCCCACGCTGCCTCCATTTGAGCACAAGATGACAGAATCCTAGGGCTGGAAAAGACCTCAGGAACCATCGAGTCCAACCCGCTGCCCAAAGCAGGATCAACCCCGACTAATCATCCCAGCCAGGGTTCGGTCAAGCTGGGACTTAAAAACCTCCAGGAATGGAGACTCCACCACCTCTCTAGAGAATCCATCCCAGTGTTTCCCCATCCTCCTAGGGAAATAGTTTTCCCTAATCTCTAACCTAGACCTCCCCCACGGCAACTTGATTCCTCATCTCTCTTCTCTGAAAAAGACGAGCGCCACCACCCCACCAAGTGAAGTGCCTTGACTGTCAGGCATTCCTTTCCCCAGCAGAGCTGTTCGCAGTGGCATGGGCAACCCTTGAGTCCAGCACCTCCTCCCCGACGCAGCAATGCTTTGGTCTGGGGTAACACAGGCTGGCATTGCAGTGGATTCTCACACCGCCACATGAACATGGACCGCAGGAGGAGAGCACAAAGTTGAAGCTAGTGTGAATTAAAGCCAAGAGCTGACCATGTTTGTAAACCAACTGTCTACAGGGCCGCACTTTCTAAATTCAGAGCAGCTCTGGTTATTATTTATAAAGCTTTCTGGAGATCGAAGATGCTATGTAAATGCTAAGTACTACCCAGCAAATATTCCCAACACATAAAAGCAGGCAACTTTATTTCATAGGCCAGCAAGTAAAGCGTGCTGAAAAATGCGAGTCTGTAAAGAGCGTATAATTCTTAGCGGAGTTATTGCTGGCGCAACGCATAACTGACAGCCCCGCAGACTGAAGTCCTCTGTCTAGCCACGTGATCTGTTAATATTGCGAACCTGAAGACACTAAGGGAGCTGCCCGTGTAGAAGCAGCTGGCATAGACACACTGGTAACACTCAGGCCAAGGCTGTTCGTAGTGTTCATACTGCTTGCCATGCTGACAACCGAGGAGGTGGTGCTAGTGGCGGAGGTTGAAGCAGTTGAAAAGGTTGTTGAGGGCTGGAGCGAAGTTGTGCTCTCAACACTAGTGTGCTAGAAAGGAGACAAAAAGGAATAGTGATCACAGAGCAGACCAACCACACACAAAACTCATGAGTTTAAACATGACAGCATGATATGCAAGAGAATCCGAACATTATCATCTGTATTACACACACACTCAACAGGGAAGGGTGAGCCAAAGGCTATAATTCCATTAAGAGGTTCTAGAAACCTACACCATGAGAATGAAAGGTACATCACCAGGCCTGAGTTGCAATTACATACATGCAGTTCAGTTGCCTTTTTATTATGTTAAATATGGACATTTTGGCTCTTAACAGAATGCTCCTTTTAACTTAGATACGGTCACGCTTGTGTTATCTTGGCAAGAGTCTAGAGGTTTATCTAAGGAAAAGGATATGGGCTTTAAGAGAGAAGGCCCCAGTGAAAAGAATTTCTTCAGGCCACTTGCAGCACTTAAAAACGAAATACAAACTGAAAACTGTGATGTCCTTAGTGGTAATGGAGATGTGTTAAAACAGATACGCAAGCCAGACTGGGCATGGCTTGCAGCACAGCATCTGAGCACAATTTATGTGCCATAAGGACAAAGGTAAAGCTCTGGCAGAGCAGAGAACTGGAAGAGGAAATGTTTGATTAAGTAAGGCCAGGTCTACACTTACCCCGAAATCAACACTCCAGAGATTGATCTTCCAGAGTTCGATTTAGTGGGTCTAGCGAGGACCTGCTAAATCGACCACTGATGGTGCCCATCAATCCTGATACTCCACCGGGTCATGAGGAGTAAGTAAGGGAAGTCAACGGGAGAGTTTCTCCCGTGAACTTCCTGCAATTGGGACACTGCAGAAATTCAACTTAAGGTACATCCATTCCAGCTGTGCTATTCACATAGCCGGAATTGCGTAACTTAAGTTGACTTTCTCGCTTTACTCTAATTTTGGCCTAAGATTTCAAGGTACTAGACATGACAATGGTTTCTAAACACACTTACAGACACTGTTACATATACTGAACCCACATAGAAAAGCCCTGTGCTAACCATAACCAAACCATGCACCATTTCGGGGCTGCATACACTGAGCCAGCCCATCATAGAGTAAGATGGCAACTAAGGGGAAATGCAGTGGTTATAGTATACTTAGATTTCCAGAAAGCCTTTGACAAGGTCCCTCACCAAAGGCTCTTAAGTAAAGTAAGTTGTCATGGGATAAGAGGGAAGGTCCTCTCGTGGATTGATAACTGGTTAAAAGACAGGAAACAAAGCGTAGGAATAAATGGTAAGTCTTCCAAGTGGAGAAGAGGTGGGGTCCCCCAAGGGTCTGTCCTGGGACCCATCCTATTCAACTTATTTATACATGATCTAGAGAAAGAGGTGAACAGTGAGGTGGCAAACTTTGCAGATGATACGGAACTGCTCAAGATAGTTAAGACCAAAGCAGACTGGTAAGATCTTTTTGAAGCTCTTCACAAACTAAGTGATTAGGCAACAAAATGGCAAATGAAATTTAATGCTGATAAATGTAAAGTAATGCACATTGGAAAATATAATCCCAACTATATATTCAATATGAGGAAGACTAATTTGGCTACAACTACTCAAGAGATTGTGGAGTCACTGCGGATAGTTCTCTGAAAACATCTATGCAGTGTGCAGCGGCAGTGAAAAAAGCAAACAATGTTAGGAGTCATTAAAATAGGGATAGAGAATAAAACAGAAAATATCTTCTTGCCTCTATATAAAACCATAGTACACCCATATCCTGAATACTGCATACAGATGTGGTCGCCTCATCTCAAAAAAGATATATTGGCATTGGAAAAGGTTCAGAAAAGGGCAACAAAATGATTAGGGGTTTGGAATGGGTCCCATAGGAAGAGATTTAAAAGACTTGGACTTTTCAGCTTAGAAAAGAGGAGACTAAGGGGGCTATGATAGAGGTCTATAAAATCATTACCGGTGTGGAAAAATGGAACAAGGAAAAGTTATTTACTTATTCCCACAATATAAGAACTAGGGGTCACCAAATGAAATTAATAGGCAGCAGATTTAAAACAAAGAAAGGGAAGTTTTTCTTCACTCAGCGCACAGTCAATCTGTGGAACTCCTTGCCAGAGAATGTGGTGAAGGCTAGAACTTTAATAGGGTTCAAAAAAGAGCTAAACAGATTCATGGAGGTTAGGTCCATCAATGATATTAGCCAGGATGGGTAGGAATGGTGTCCCTAGCCTCTGTTTCTCTGGAAGTGGTGACAGGGGAGGGATCATGTGAGGATTACCTGTTGTGTTCCCTCCCTCCGGGGCATATAGCATTGACCACTGTTAGCAGACAGGGTACTGGGCTAGATGGACCTTTGGTCTGACCCAGTATGTCTGTTCTTACGTTCTTATGAGCTCTAGTATAACCACATCTGCTCAGTACTGGTTGCCTTGTTACCAGAAGCACACCGACATACAGGTGACAATAATACCCATGCAACACAGTCTAGTAACAGAGTGAAGCCACATCTGGAGTAGCGTGTCCAGTTCTGGGCCCCCCACTACAGAAAGGATGTGGACGCACTGGAGAGGGTCCAGCAGAGGGCGACCAAAATGATTAGGGGGCTGGAGCACATGACCTATGAGGAGAGACTGAGGGATTTGGGTTTGTTTAGTCTGCAGAAGAGAAGGGTGAGGGGGGATTTGATAGCAGCCCTCAACTTCCTGAAGAGAGGTTCCAAAGAGGATGGAGAGAGGCTGTTCATAGTAGTGACGGATGGCAGAACAAGGAGCAATGGTCTCAAGTTACAGTGGGGGAGGTCTAGATTGGATATTAGGAAAAACTATTTCACCAGGAGGGTGGTGAAGAACGGGAATGGGTTCCCTAGGGAGGTGGTGGAATCTCCATCCCTAGAGGTTTTTAAGTCTTGGCTTGACAAAGCCCTGACTGGGTTGATTTAGTTGGGATTGGTCGTGCATTGGGTAGGAGGCTGGACTTGACCTCGTGAGGTCTCTTCCAGCTCTATGATTCTAGTGCTTTTCATATACCTTAGACCATGTCACTTGCACACTGCCTGCTAACTCAGCTCCACTGAGACGCGTTATAACAATCCAAACTTCAGAGCTGCTTCAAACAGCAACTGTTCTATGACTTTTTAATGCAACTTGTGATAAAAATGTGTCTCATTCTCTTTCCCCTTCCAGAGATGGAAGTTTCCTCTGCAGTTACATTTGTCTGAGGCGCAGGACAGGCAAAACACAGTGCTAGACCAATGGCGGGTTTAATGTCCAATCAATCAGAAGCCATTAGCACTACAGATAAGATCTTTATACCACTAGAGAGCTGGGGAATTCACCCTCTTCCCGAGTAAGATAAAGAACTTGTCTCAATCCCTGGTGGGTGCTGATCCTTTAAAAAGGCCCCAATTAAGCACTGATGAATGCCCAATGCTCTGTGTCAGTGTTATTAAAACAGGCATTAGATTGATTAAAAATACATTGAGTATTTAGACTTTATGAAATGCTTGTAGGATGTTGCATGTACTAAGCTCACCTAATATAACCTAATAACATGGAGTACACGTTAAAATATTTGCATTGTAGCCCTCTGTATCTGTGTAACTCACCAAACAGGAAAGAAGCATTAACTAATGTAAAGGCTGGCTTCCTATTGTAGGTACACAAAAAAGGCCCACTGATACCAAATGAGTGAAACATCGAAGGACAAAGACTTTGTTCACTTCATTCCTCCTCCCACAAACCCTAAAAATAACCTTGTGACACCCCCTGCAACTCCTTTTGGGCAGGACCCTCGATTCGAGGAACACTGGTCTCCCCCATGAAATCTGTACAGCATAGGGTGAAAGCACACAAAAGACCAGATTTCACGGAAGAGACCAGATTCTACTGTCCATGACTCACTTTTCAGGGCCATGAATGTGTTAAGAGTCCTGGATATAGACTCTGTATATCCAGGTGCTTTAGGAGTTCACACTTGATCGGTGAAATCTAGGACTAGAAGTCACAACCAGCGTGAGATTTGGGCCCTGCTTCGTACCAGTCTGCCCTAAGGCTGGTGCTCACACTCCAGACAACTTGCCAGCCATCTTAACCTTTCGATCAGGAAAGCTGACTGGAGATTTAATGAGTCAAGGTGGGTGAGATAAGACCTTTTAGTTAGTGAGAGAAGCTTTCGAGCTTACAGAAAGCCTTTCTACAGGTCTGGGGAGTGTACTCCAAATGCAAGGTGGAACAGATTGTTTAGCATAAGGAGGTGACACATTTCAACCCTAAAGGCAACAATGCAGGCTTACGAGCTCTTCGGATGCAAACGGGACTTACCGCATGTGAACTGCTCGCAGACAGGGCTGCAGCAGATGAGAGGCTGCTCTGATGATTGGAGAGGGAACTAGAAAGACACATTTTAAAGGGTTAATCAAAAAACGAAACTCTACAGTCTAATCCGGACATTGCTCACGCTTCTCAAAATATTTTTTAATGTTTTATTATTTTTTAAACACTAAAAAGTTATTGAGATATACGGAAACCCTGTTCTGGGATTAAAAGCAACACAAAGTCAAAGAGATTCTTTCAATGGAGAATGACAATTAACTACACTCCTCTCTGTGTTACAAGAAAGTCGTTGTGACTGATGTTGAAAACGCTGCTCATTCGTGCTTGTCAATTTCTCATCTTTTAAATGAATAAAAGTTTCTTATAGAAACAGAATCCCTTTTGTATTCAGCTGCATGATACTGGCCCCACAAATGCACATTACAGGGTATTAGTGGGGTCAGTAACACCACAACTTTGCTAATAGTCTCAACCCCCTTCAGAAAAATGGGGACCAAAGAAGAGTAGATTAGAAAGGGTGAAATAAAAGCAGGAAGAACATTTGGCATTTGGACCACCAAAAGGGAATTCCAATATCAAACTGAAATCACATCCCCAAGCCTCTAATTCCATTTTAATTACTCCCAATATGCATAGGCAACACTAAATATTACCTCACCCACATGGTCAGCCTTACATAAAAAATAATTCCAATTATGTTTTTAAATAAATATTCAAACTATAAAATTCTGGGAATCAGACTCTGTTAAAGAGTCAATTACACAGAACATAAACTATAGAAATTCTAGGTAGAAAGTGTGAAAAGATATAGGAAGAATAGTGAGAACAATTATTCAAATAAAAATAAAGAGTAAACAACAGGCGTTTGTATGTATCTATATCAGATTAGGATTCTGGAGCAACTTCTAAGCTTTCAAACCTTCACTGCTTTTTAGGCTAGCCTACACTTCCTGAATTCAAGACGACAAACTTGACTGTCAAAGTACACACCATTTGATGGGATTATTTAAAGGCCTAAATCCCTCATCTTCTTTACAAAGGAAAAGTCTCGTCTCTCCTGAGAGATGCAGAATTATAAAAGGACAGAATTCAGCCTTGAAATCAACCAAGGATCAGATCAGCTCCTTTTGGAAGAGTCAGGAGCTTGTTTCTCACCATCAGTGGTTCACATTCTTTAGGACACTTCTCAGAGGCAGACAATCCTCAGAAGTCTCCTTGCAGAAGTTAAGGAAAGCAATCCACATTCTTCCTGCTAGATGTGAATCTTCTGATGCCACAGCAGGAGGCATATTGGTCTTCCCAATTCCTACATTTTCAGGCAAGTCAGCCACTCTCGAACGACTAATCCTAACTTTTTCAATTAACTCTTATTTCTTGTACTCTATCCTTTTGGTTTTCCCCACCTTGAGTTAGACTGTCCCACCTCAGCCAGCACAACTCAGCTAGTATCTTCAAGCTCCTTTTAATCTTTGGGGACAAGGCTCAAAAATTGTATAAACCATGGAGATGGACTCCTGTAGAGTGTCTACATTTAGGGATGCCAACAACATCTCTAGCACCAGCTTTTGGCAGCAGTCCTGTTCAAGCCTTCTTGGTAGGTGGATAAAGCTTGGTCATTTAAAAAGCTTAAGGCCAACAGCTTCACCTTTCCTCCCACCCCAAACCTATCCCACCCTAGCAAAATAAGAACTGAGCAAAATAGGGAGCAAACAAAACGTGAGCACCAGAAAAAAAGCCAACCATCCACAACTCACACGCCTACACGCGCCCTTCAGCAGTCTGGCATTAAGAAAGCCCCACTCACGTCATATGGGGCAGGAGGGACAAGTGTCCTGAACATTAATACAGACATTTTCTTTGGGGATGGCACGAGAAGCACCAGTGATGTTTATAACCAAATGGGAAGTGGCTAGAGAAGGGAATTCAGGACCAGGCTCTTTGGCACATGACAAGGAGAAGGAGCAGCATCCACCTCCTCAGCTTTGCAGGCCAATTTCACTAAGACTCTTGGTGCCTCCCTCTCCGTCAGGAAGAGGAGAGGCTATGATGGAAGGAGGGAATGGGTTCAGTCACGAACAGGTAGGCTGTGAAAGGCACACTCCCCACTACTGAAAAGACTCTGACTCAAGAGTGTCTGCATATGTAAGTCAGCTATCTGCTTGGAAATCAGGCATCACTGTCTTTTCAGATGACTCCAAGTCTGCTCCACACCCCAATGCCAATTTCTAGCCAGGCACTCAGTCCGTAATTTGTGGAGCACTTTGGATCCCTGTTGGATGAGAGGTGGTAGAGATGGAGTCTCGGGTGAAAGGAATCATTCCAATTACTTGAGGAATTTAAAGCTACTCAACACTGGCTGTCCAACAGGACATGACTATGCACTAGCTGGGAGAGAAACAAAACCCATAAGGTCCTGGTTCAATCCACTGCTAAACTTGAGACAGGCAGTCGTTTGACTTAAGAGGCCACCTGTCTGAGAAAGAAGTTTAGTAACGTGCAGTGGGACGCAAACAGCTGGGGTAAGAGCTGACTGGGGATTGACTGAACTCCCCAGAGTGCCAAGTGGACAGCTCACATTTCCTCAAGGCAACATCCTAGCAAGAATGGAACCAGGACCACTCAGCCCCCAGCCCCAGCGGAGACATTTTTTTTATTTTAAAAATGGTGACAGTCCAAGATTTAAACATCCACAACATTTAAAAATGGTCAGAAGAAAAACTGCTAAAGATTTGGATATTACTACGCTAAACAGCCAGCCACCTCAACAGCCGGTGCTATGGACAAGGTGGCAGAAAATACAAGTGAAGGTATGAACGTCTCATTTGGAATCCACTGCAGGCTACGTTCAAGCAGCAGACCCTTAAATCCAATATTGCTGTAAAGTTCTATGAGACTCCAAGAACAGAGATCTGTGGGTACAGGATCACTGAAATGCAGTATGTAGTTCACATTCAACCAGAAACATTAGCCTGGGTCTCTTACACCTGTCCTAGTTCAGGTTGAAACAAGAGAAGGGGCCCCATTTACCTGGAGTCACCTGGTGCACTGACCCATTTCTATTCTGCACACACTGCCACTAATCCCAAATTGAGCCCGCTTCCCTTTGTCCTCCGACTGTACCTGCTTAACTGGGAGAGTGAGCTGCTGGCCAAGTCACTGGACTGGGGCAAGCTGGGTAACGCTGCGGTGGGCTGTGGAGCTGAAGGCAGAAGCGAAGCAGTGGCGGGCGCCGTGCTAGGGAGAGGCCCCGCCGCAGGTAGCGAGGGAGAGGTTTCTGTCTTAGACGTTGGAACTGATGAAGTAGCTGCAAGTTAGAAAAAGCCAATCAGAGAGGAAATCCAGCACACACAACCCCACCTGTTTGATTCAGGAACAGAGTGCGTCAAAGGCAAGACAGCACATTCCAGTCCATTTACCAATGTGTGATAAACTGGTGCCCATGACCTAGTGACCCACTTGACTCGGCTACTGGAGTAAGTTTACAGATATGCCATCTGGTACTTGCCTTTTTGCAGGTCTAGGATTTCCAACTACAGATTTTTAATGAGTGACATTCCTTTATTTACCTTTTGTCACTTTTCCCCCACTCACTCATCTGCCACTTCCCCCCCACTGAGTCCAATCTTCTTCCACATCAATTTTAACTCCTGTTCCCCCCTTTCAAGGACCTGCCCAATCTCGGTCTCTGTTCCTCTCCTACACTACACTCTGCCAACACAGCTTGCCTTGGTAATCCCACATTGATCTCCTCGCACAACCCTGCGCTTTTGCTCATGCCCAGAACACCGTTCACAACCATGAAATGGCTCACTTATTTTGAGTAGGTGACCTCCATTCCTGCTCTCTCTCTCACTCCGAGTGGTTTTGCTCACTCAGATTTCCAGCATAATGGCTTTATTGGTCAAGAGCGAAGAATTCTAGACACCAAGTCCAACAGAAAATAATAAAGGAGCTAATGGCTCGGATGTAACTAAGGTAATACCCTGCACATCTTTCAATTCACTCATCTTCCTCCCTCGTAACACTCAGCTCTTCTTGTTGCACCTAGTCTAACTTGAAGTGTAAGCGTGATAAGGATCTGTTGTAGTTGCCTACAGGGGTTCAGGCATCTCTATGATGTTGCAGAAATAAAAAAATACTCTATTTGTAAACAAGAAGATGCGGTTTTGATACTCCTCTAGTGAGTTTCAGAGGGACGGAAATAGCACATAGTGCTTACTGGTTCAGAGCAGCAGGGAAGCATTTTAATAAATGGTTTAGAAGTATCTGGGAAGTGCTGACAATGAAACAAGCTACAAACATTTCACTGACCACTTTCGGTGACCAAACAGATGACTAACACAGCCTTCTTTTACCCATCTGTGACGGGGTGCGCTAGCCCCGCACTGGGGAAGCAAGGCCTAACCATGCTCACCGGGCTGAAGACGACCCACCCCCGAAGCCCTGCTGGGCATGCTTGGACTGCAGCCCAGGTATGCCAAGGAGGAGGGAGGTACTGCCAGAGCTCCAGGAGGTGAACTGCTAGTGGGACCGAACCTGGAGACCAGCCAGCAAGACACTAGTGCTGGGCAGAGGAGCTGGGGGAAGGACGCTGGAAGGAGTCCAGTGGAGACTGGTAGGAAGTAGCCCAGGGCGGGAGATTGTATCCTGAGGAGCTCAGCATGTTGCGGAGGGAGTCCCCGCTGGGCTAGCAATGGACCACACCACTGCTAATAAGGCCCTGAGCTGGGATCTGGTGGAGTAGAGAGGGCCCGGGTCCCTCTCCCCTGACCCACGGAACCTGCATCAGCTGCTACCAGCTTTGCCTGCTAGGCCATACTGCCCCAGCTAAGAGGGCGTTTGCTACAGACTCCGGTTATTAGGCTGCACTGCCCCAGAGAGAGGGGTGTTTGTTATTGACTTTGGCTACTAGGCCACACTGCCCCAGCAAAAGGGTCATGGGTTTGGAACAGCAGTTGAGTTATGGTACATGCAGAGTTAGGGCATGGTTTCAAGGACCCCCGGGACTCGACAGCTCCCCGTGGGGGAGGGACGAGCACACCACCCCATGACACCCTCCTAGAGAGATGGGAAATGCTGAGAATCGTTCTACTCCACCACCAATTAAAAGTCACCTACTTACTACAGATGTGTCTTTCCGGGGATCACTACGATGTAATGTTAAACTGAAGGAGTCTGAGACACTGATGTGATTATCCTGTTGAATCTATGCCACTGTTGTGTGATGTCTCATGAAAAAGGTCAACTGCAATATGGAAAGTCAGACGTTCTCAAACTATGGGTTAAACCTCATTAGCCCAGCACCCTGGGAACCTGACCTGTGCCGAATCAGAGAATTTGCCGAACCACAGGAGGTCAATATTGTCTAGCAGCATTACCAACACTTCCACTGCTTGCTGGGCTCTTAGAAGACACTGAGGGGTAAATTAGAGCTAAATAACAGCACAGAACACTGAGAGCCAGGACTGGGGACCGTAAACAAACTTTATGGGGCTACAGGACACTTGGCCACATCCACGATAAGTGGACATCCGGCTAACTCAAATCATACCAGACCACGGATGTTGCCGGACCAGAGAATGTCCAACTAGAGAGTTTCAACCTGTGCCTGCTAAAATTCACAAGCAGGTACAGTGAACAGCCACTTGCTGCTACGATTCGGTACGCTGGTTACTCCTTTCCTGCTACTCCATTTCTTTTGTAACTCACGGCTTGTGACTCTGCCCTGAAGAGTTAGTTATCAAACTGGATTGCAAAATACAAGAGCAATGAAAAGACTCAGTCTTAAGTGTCCACAGTACAGTTCGGATATGTGCTTGGAAGATAAGCATCATTGTCTTTCCATGTTTGCTGTTTTGTTCTATCTCCTGGAGGCTCCCAATCAGGATCAGACCCTCCACTTGTGTGGGGCGCTAGAGAGACAAACATTAACACTGACTGCCCTCCAGATCATACAGTCTGTTTCCGATACTCACGGTGCTTGGTTTCAAAGACAGGGAAGGGAGGGTGATGAAAATCAAAACGTAGTAACAAATAAAAACACCACTACTTGATGGTTCATGGAGATGCCACTGAAAACAATAAAACCAGCTGTTGCTGACAGACACACAAGCCATTGCTGGTTGGCTGAATGCTTGTTCGGGTCAAAGCAGAAATGGCTCTTGAAAGGGGTGTCTAAAGGAGGCGGTAGTGATTATCCCAAATGATTTGGGGATGGTGCCGCATGTGTGAAGAGTGGTACAGAACCTGATCACTGGCATCCATGGCAGAGGAGGAAGCAGCAAGGATGACACTAAGGGCACGTCTACACAGCAGCAGAAATAATGTCGAGCTGGAGGACTTCTTACTCCCACTCCTGTAACCCTCATTTTACCAGGAGCAAGAGAAGTCGAAGGAAGAATGTTCATCCTTCGACTTCCGGCTGCGCAGAAAGTGCTGATAGTTGAATTAAGCTCGTTCAACTTAAGGTATGCAATTGATGCAGCTGAAATTACATTTCTTAATTCAACTTTTGCCCTGCTGTGTAGACGTGCCCTAAGAGGCAGGCCAGGAAAAGCAGAGGGGTCTTGACAGGGAGGACAATGTGCTTGAACAAGGTGTGTTCAGAGCAAGAAAACCAGGTGAGAGAACTGAAGAGAGAAGTGACACAGTTAGGGCAACAGGCAGGAATACAAACCCAGCAACCATACTGTGAAAGGACAAAAGGGGCCGGGGAAGGTATGATGTGAGAAGTGGTGATGGGAGATGATCAGGACTTGAACTAGAGTTTTAACAGCAGGGACAGAAAGAAAAAGGTCAGAGTTTGAGAGTGTTAAGGAAGAAGGGTTTGAAAATAGCCTGGATATGTAAGCCAAGGGTGGGAGGCATCAAAGATGATCCCCAAAACTGTGTGACAGAAGGCAGTGATATTAACAGTCGGCACACAAGGACTGGGGGTGAGCAGAGGGGACTCTGTATGAGCTAGACACTAGAAGAATTACATTAATTTAAGAGCATCCAAGTTAATGAAGGATCATTTATTTTGCACAGCAAAGAACTGGAAACAAAAAAAGGAGCCAAGTGGGTCTGCAGAGAACTTGTAACTTGGGAGATGAACAAATCCAAGAAATAAGAAAGCAGGCCACCACTACAGAAAGGCAGCTTTCACGGCACAGCTCACTGGGGCAGCCCACACTTGGACTGTCCACTAATTCTTGAACAGAACAGTATTTTACCAGATATCTGGAAAGCAACAGATTCAAAGGTGGTAAATCTGCAGACTCAGAAGCTTTTTTCATCTTTCAACTGAATTTTGTGCTGATGAAAACATTCCAGGTGTGCAGATCTGGATACCCAATGCCTGTTCACAAAACATGAGGAAAGAGTGCTTCCAGGGCAAATTGCTCTATTTCTGATACCAACCCTGGGGGTGTTTTTTTGAGAGAGATGGATACCTTCCCAGAGTTAGGATAAGCTCAAGGTGCGGGGTCAAGTGGGGGAACTTTACAGATCAATTTGTGCTGCTGCTACCCATAAAAAGTACACAGATATGCTCATACAGGGCAGAAAAGCATTAGTGTTACTGATACTTATAGGAATTCCAGGATGCGAGCTACAGGGGATGCCACCAGTAATATGTGAAAAAAGGTTAAGCAGAAAGGCCACTCTCTGTACATCAGCATGGATTTTGCTCTACTTCACAGACAAAGCCCTCCAGCAGAGGGAGCTCATTAGCCAACCTTATTCCCAGACATTTGCTGCAACAGAGACGGCTGGTCCGATAAGGAGAGATGAGAAAACAAAGTTCCATTCTTTTAGAACTCAGTAAGCAAGAAGAAAGCAAACCAGAAAGATGATCTCTGTTCTCCAATTGGAAAGCTGGAAAACTGGCAAGAAATGCCTGATGGACATGAAGGGGAGCATGAGAATTAAAAAAAGGAAAACTAGGAAATCCCCTGCGACTCCAAGACTGTTCAGTGTTGCATGTCTGGGAGCAGAGTTGATACAACGGATTCAACATTTCCTTACTAGCCAGTAGGCAAGCGAAGCACTCACAAGAGAATGGCTTAGATTCACTGGTGTCTTGCTCGTTCAAGAACTGAAGGTCTGCCAAGTCAGTTTCAGGAAACTAAACGACAAACTCTGGGGAAATTATGTCACTGCTTACCAGAAAAACAGACACAAAGGTGGGTGAGGTATTATTTTCTTCACCTTATCTGTGCTACAGGTTGAACCTCTCTACTCCAGCACACTCTCATCCAGAAACAGCCGTGGTCCAGCATGATTTGAGTGAGCTGGATGTCCACTTATGGGTGTGGCCAAGTGTCCTACAGCCCCATAAAGTTTGTTTACAGCCCCCAGTCCTGGCTGTCAGGGTTCTGTGCTGTTAGGTAGCTCTAATTCACCCCTAAATGTCTTCTAAGAGCTCAGCAAGCAGTGGAAGTGTTGGTAATGCTGCTAGACAATACTGATCTCCCCTGGTCTGGCAAATTCTCTGTTTCGGCACCAGTCAGATCCCGAGGTTGCCAGACTGGAGAGGTTCAACCTGTAGAATCTTGGGACTGACAAGGCTAAAACAATACTGCATATTTGAAAGCAACAGGACAGATAGGGAACTTCCACCAAAAGGGCAGGTTAAGTGAGGCTAAGCAGTTTGACTTACCGAACTGAAAGTGGGATTTGTAAGAATGCTGAGAGAACAGACTAATTAGGACTCTCTGAATGAACTTCAGCAGCTAGCTACAAGGAAAAAACCTAACAGCCTGCCAAAACTGAGGACCATCTCAAAGGCCCAGGAAAAAGCAGCAACTGAAATTTATCTGTAGCTCTTAAGTCCAGCACAAGAGCTAAAAGTCACCTAAGGATTTCCTGGTCCAAGCTCACTTCATTTGAGACAAAGTATTGTTTGATTCACAAGGAGTTGACTCTGACCCAAGATATAATCCTGTCCTTAAACATGTTCGTCCGTTCAGTTCGGAGAGGCTATTCGGACTGTGATGCAGAAGACAATCAAGTTGCAAACAGGACGTTGTTGGAGAAGCACAGGTCCCATATGAAGAGAGGATAAAGCAACTGGGACTTTTCAGTTTAGAAAAGAGGAGACTAAGGGGGGATATGATAGAGGTATATAAAATCATGAGTGGTGCGGAGAGGGTGAATAAAGAACAGTTATTCATTAGTTCCCATTACAGAAGTAGTAGAGGACACCAAATGAAATTAATGGGTAGCAGGTTTAAAACTAATAAAGGAAAGTTCTTCTTCACACAGTGCATAGTCAATCTGTGGAACTCCTTGCCAGAGGAGGCTGTAAAGGCTAAGACTACAACAGAGTTTAAAGGGAAGCTAGATAATTTCATGGAGGTTAGGCCCATGAAAGGCTATTAGCCAGGGGATAGAAATGGTGTCCCTGGCCTCTGTTTGTCAGAGGCTGGAGATGGATGGCAGGAGACAAATCGCTTGATCATTGTCTTCGGTCCACCCCCTCTGGGGCACCTGGTGCTGGCCACTGTCGGCAGACAGGCTACTGGGCTAGATGGACCTTTGGTCTGACCCAGTACAGCCGTTCTTATGTTCTTAAGCAGCGGTAGTGGAGAAAGTAGAGAAACAGCAGAAGTTGGGACATGGAGCACATGCTAATGCAGGAACTTGTCATTCCGTGCACTTGCTTCTACACAGTGCAGATGTTAGAAAGGGAGCCAGAACCTCCTCTCTGGAAAAGAGATTCTCGACTTGTCGATGGATGAGAGAAGGGAGCTAAAAGCCAGAACGGATGAACTCTAAAGTGCAGAAGCTGAAATGAGTGTATGGAAGCAAGCAAAAGCAATGAACAGTATGAGGAGACATGCGGGCAAGCAACTGCAGAGAAGACGATGTGCTAGCTGCACACAATCTGGCAGAGGCAATACTTGTCATCACTGTTTCAGATGTTGCAGCCCAGAATGCTACCCGTCAGGGGTCATGCAGGGAAATCGCAAGAGAGCAGAGGCAAAACTGGCACTGTACCTGATCTACCCGGAGCAGCCTGTATTGATCATTGAACACCCACGCTGCATCCCAGAGTTCCCAATTTAGGATATGTCTACACTACAAGTGCTACAGCTGGAAAAGATGCAGTACTCCAGTTATGTCACTGTAGTATAGGCACTTGCTACAGCAACAGATCAGGGTTTTCCCCACCACTGCAGTAAATCCACCCCCTCGAGGCAGAAGTTGACGGAAGATGGCATGAGGTGAGCATTTCCCTACCTGGACAGCGTCCTTCTGGACAGCGGCCCTTTTGAAGAACAGGCAGAGAAGATAAGGAGAGCGTTGCATGTTGCAGATCATAGGATTAAGGTGAAAGCTTGTAAATGTGACTTAAGACAGAGCTCCATTAGCTGGGGTAGTGGTACCTGCTGAAGGTTATAAGATGGATCCAGCTGACAGTGACTCTTCATGCCTTCACAGAGAAACAACCAACCATCACAGGCGAATTCTGCGAGCTTCTAGGCTTCCTCATCTATTATCAAAGATGCATTCAAAACTTCTCTAGAATAGCAAAGCCACTGTATGACCTGTTGATTGTTTCACTGGAATCAACATTGTCCTTTATGGCTCAGAAAAAGGAGAAGCTGAGGGGTAAGGAAAGGTATTTAGACAGCTACCTTCAAAAAGCCACATCTGGACTGAGCATCACCAAAAAAGTATTAAAACAACCGACTGACTGAATGCCTGATACAGCCACCAAGAACAGCTTATCCTGATTTTGCCTTATCCTTCATGAGGATGCTTCTAATAAGGGACTACATGCAGTCTTGTATTACTGTCAAGAAGGTAAACAGAGTAACTGGTTCTGGGTCAAGAACATTCGCTGCTGCTGTGGAAAATTATTTCCTTCACGCAGGAAAGCGGGAGTTTCTAGATTTGAAGTGGGCTGTTAATGACAAATTCAATGACCACTTTCATATACTCTGAATCTTTCGCAATTTACAACAGCCACCTGCTAAACTAGGCTTTTGCTTCTGCCAGACCATAGCATATAGATTGCAAAAATAGCTGATTTCAACTTCAAAGTTGGGTATCTAGGGCAATCCAACATGGAGCCAGATACATTATCCAGAGTGCCCCCTTGAGATGCTTAAATACATGGCAGAATGCATGAGATACAAGCAAAGATGTCAATGCTGTTGTACAGTCCCTTGGATCTGAATTGCCCTGAGATGGACCCTTTCGTAATCAAAACGGGGGTTAAGCAAGGATGTGTTATAAACCCAGCCCTGTTCTCCATCTATTTAGCAGTCATTTTGGTCTTTGATGAAGACTGCCTCCCCACAGGAGGTGACATTCAATACAGAATGGATGGATGGCTCGTTAATATTTGATGTCTCTGCTCAAAGTCTAAAATCCTCAGGGTGTCCAGTACTCCTCAGTACGCTGATGACTGTGCCATCCTCACGCACACTGAGAATGGCTCCCAGTCACTTCCTTGCACAAGCTTACCGAAGCCTAGGACTCTCAATAGCGAGAAAAACCTGAAGTGCCCCATCGTCCTGCATCAGGCCTTGCATGTGACTGGCCACAGATCACCATTGAGGGGGAGGATTCGGAGATAGTCAAGCACTTCTGCTACCCCGGTAGCCAATCCTTTCAAAATGCAAAAATCGACAGTGAGATCCAACACGGAATCCAGCGAGCAAGTGCTTCCATTGGGAAACAGCTCTGATGCGTTTTCACAGACCGTGACCAATGGCAGGAGACCCAGATGCAGGTCTGTAAGACAGCTTTTGTTCCTATATTTCTTTATGGATGCAAAACCTGAGTGACCTATGGACAGCACCTCAAGAGTCTGGAGCAATGCTATCAATGAAGCCTCTGGAAGATCCTTCACATCAAGTGGCAAGATCGCTGCACTAAAGCCAGCACCTTCTCCAACGCTAATGTCACCAGCATTGAAGCAGTAATCCTCATGAACCCACTCCGCTGGGCTGGACATGGTGTGCGGATGCCAGACTCTCGCCTCCCAAAATAAGCCCTCTGCTGTCAGCTCACTCCTAGTCAGAGATTCCGTGGTGGTCTGAGAAAACATTACAAAGACGCACTGAAAGTGTATCTAGGAAAATGGATGTGAACATCACAAGCTGAGAGGAGCAAGTCACCAACTGACCTCAATGGTACCACATCCTCCATCAGGCAGTGGCCCACTTCAAGGAGAAGCGCCTTGCTCTCGAAGCTGAAAAGAGAGAGAAGGAAGGAAAAAAGAAAAGAGCTTTCTCCCAGCAGGCAGCTGGCTCACCTGGAAATGTCTGTCTCTACTGTGGGTGGATCTGTGATCCCATGATCCGACTCCTGAGTCATCTCAGGACCCATGAGTAAACCTGTGGTAGAGATCATCCTGGAATCAAGGGATTGCCAATGATGACGATGGATGTACAAAGATAAGCTATATTAGTTAGCTGCTGTTATTACCACCCCTTTGACAGCAGAAGGCACCTCTCCATGGGTATTCAATTCACCATAAAGCCAATTTCAAAAGATCTTTTGAGCTTCCAAAATGAAAATCCAGCTGTTGCTAAAATTCTGCATTAAGTCAAATCCTTGGGGGGTTAAAAACAAACAAAGAAAAGAACACAGGAGGACGTGGTAAGATCTCCAACCTGATGTGTGAGTTGTGCCATTGCATCTGGAAACAGATGGAATACTTTACTTTCTCTGCTTTTAACTGTCCTATCACTTCTTGTAGCTACTGACAGCCTTTTCTATTTTATTTTTCAAACAACAGCAGTTTCTTTTGTAACTTGGTTTTCCAGTAATCAGTCTTGTAAGAGATTGGTTTAATTGGAGACAGATGAAAGTGAAGACCAAACATTATGTTACTAAAGACTGTGCTAGAGATGGGAAAGTGTAACCATGTACATGGTTAACCAATGAGCCTGGACTCATCGGTTAATCTTCACAGTTACATGCAGGCTCCCCAGTATGCACGAAGAACCGGCTTAAAAGCGGGCTCCTCGTGCGCACCAGCTGCTGGGGAGATACCTGTCGTTCATCATGTAACTGCTGAAATTTTCAGCAGTTATACAGATAAAATGCATTTTAACATCCCTAGTCTGTATGGGTGCATCTACACAGCAGGGTTTAAATCGAAATAAGTTTCAAAATGTGGTTTCCCAAAAAACGTGTTCATCATGACAGAATGTCCAACGTTTTATTCTGAAAGTTTTAGCATTAATGTTTCAGTTTCACATCTCACACAACTCCATGCCACCCAAAGGACAGTGGGCAGGTAGATCTCTTCTGCTAGGTTGAGAACCTGACCAGAAGAACAAAAGTCAAGCTGGAAGTTCTCCCTTAAATCATGTCAGCTAGACCTAAAACTGTACACAAAATGAAGCTACAGAGTTCTCCCCTCTATATATTATATGGATGTTCACCACATTTGACCACTGGCATGGCCTTTGGTTTACCTACAAACTCTGCATGTAGACCTGGGTACCATGAAGATTAAGCTGAAAAATGATAACAGCAGATGAAAGAAGCTTATGACCTGGCATCAAAGTGTCTTTAAAAAATCAGCTGCTTGTAGTAAAAATCACTATGATCAGAAAGTACATGTTGCTGCCTTCCTGCCCAGTGACAATACTTGTGCAGAACCTTCCAGAGGATGACCAAGAAAATTAAGATCCCATTGGAAAGATCAGAGTCACAAAGTATTCAAATGGAACGGGGATAGTCCAGTCTACAAAGCAAAGGGCAAAGGATGGAAAAGGAAAAGCTAAAAGGTCTTCACCTCCATCTTTTAGTTTCCTATGACTTCTTGTCCGTGGATGTAAAACCACTTTTTAAAACACCACCACAAAGGCAAACACAAGAGACCAAGGCAAACTGGTGCAACAAGAGATTAAAGTGAGGACAAGCGTTTGGACTGCAGTGATTATGAGCAGGAGAATGAAGATGAAGTGAATTATGTGATGGTACCAGATACTGCCCAAGGTTCAGAGTCTATGAATTCTGAGGCAGAAACATTTCACCGACGATGTGACTGACCCGTGAACTTAGAAACTGCTCACTAGTCTGATGTAACATTTGCACCAGCCACTGAAAAACATGAATGCCAAATTGAGACTATGGAACCTGAAACCAGCAGTGCACAAGAGGGCAGATCACCAGAACAATCCACCGACATTCAAGGCCATCCCACTAGAAAAAGAAGAGCCACACAGACACCAACATATGAACATTTAGAGACACCTACTTATCCGTGCCTAAATCCAATGAGGGGACTAGTGACTAACACTATTTGGTTACCCTCATGTTTGTTAATGCCATACTAAATGCCTATTTTTGTCCTGCTGTCTAGCCAACACTGACATAATTCTGGTAAAATTATATTGACTTATGACTCATCTACTGCTCTAAATGAAGCTTTTTATAATGCTGGATAGTTTATGTTAATTCAGTATATTCTCTGAACAGTTTGCCATATGCCCAGTGGCCTGACGTGACAAGGTTTTATTACTGCTCGCACAGAACGGTCATTTCTTCATTTTTCTGTTCAGTTGAAGAGTGGAACTGCCACACATTTTTCTGCTGAATATGAAAAACTGAGGAGAAATGCATACGTTTCCACCATCAGTACCAGAACTTGACACAGATGAGACACCCAAAGACTCAACTGAGAATGAAAGTTACAAGTTTGTCCAACTTGCAATCTTCTACCAATAAATCAAATAATGGACTGTATGTTGTACATAGTTAACAGAAACAGTGGGGCATTACAGAAGCATTCAAGGGAATGTCTGGCTTAGATTTACCTGTGCCCTGTCCCTTTAAGGGCTGGTGCTTTGTGGATGGAGTCAGAGGGGACCACTCTTGCTACAGCCGCAGTGGCCTGTGCTCTAAAAAACCTGAGCAGCTGTGGGGCTTGTGCAAACTGCGTGTTTATTTTTTGGTACCAAGTTTAAAACTCAGACTTTTCAGCCAAAAACTAAACAGGGAAAGTTGTACAAAACCGTAAGCTATCAAGGATTACAACTGTGTGCATTCTGAGGGGTGGGGGAAGGTCAGAAAAATAGTTCTTTATATAATGGAGCTTTATAAACTTACAGTCAAGAGTTGGCTGTGTTCGAACACCACTGTGCCCATTCTGTAAACAAAGGAAAAACAAATGAGTAAGCCGCCTGACAGAGGTGGTATTAAAAACCCAACATGCTTCAGACATTTAACAGGCTGCTCATTGCAAAACTTTATATTCTTTCCAAACCAAAAGTCAAGAGGGATGTAAAATAATCAACTGCCATTCCTTAGGTAGGTACAATGTTTGAGACACATACACCCCAGGCACAGGAATAAAAGTGAAACAAGAGTGAATGAGTGATGGCAAAGTCAGGGACACGTGAGAAACTGCTGTCTCCCTGGTCTAACAGAGCACACAACTCAACCTAGGCAAATTACAGAGAGAGGGTGGAACTCCATTGGGAGATAGGGTTTGAAAGGAAACCATTGTTTCTCAGATCATTGTGGTCCATAGACGTGGATGCTCTAGGTTTATATTTCTGAGCACTACCGCACAGGACTTGGTTCAGAGAGTGATTGAGCCATTAAGTTACAGAGACCAGAACATAATTATCTTTGAAATTGTTTCAAGGAAATCCTATGGAGAAATACAAACATGTTATTGTCATTCAGGATTCAGTTTTATAGATTCCAAAGCCAGAATAGAGCATGGTGATCATTTAATAACCTAACCTCCAGTCTAACACAAGCCAGAGATCTGCCCCAAAATAATCTCTAGAGCAAAATCTATGGCAACCTTTAATAAGTGGTTCCCAATGATTCATTATCCTCACTTAAAAATGTATGCCTTATTTCCAGTCTGAAGCTTTGACTTTCAGACACAGGATCCTGTTACACATTCCTGCACTAGTCTAAATAGTCCTTTATCAAATAAGTACCTAAATTAGGAGTATACAAAGACCATAATCACATCGTTCCTTAACCGGCTCTTTGGTAAGCTAAATCCACTGAGCTCCTTGAGTAGATCACTTTACACATCTTTTCTAATCCTTGAATCATTCTTGTAGCTCTTCTCTGAAACTGCTCCAATTTATCAACATCCTTCTTGAATTGTGGACATTAGCTCAGGACACAGTATTTTAGCAGCAGTCCTATCAGCACCAAAAAAACCTCAGAGGTAAAATACATCTCTCTCTCTCACACACACACACACACACACACCCCCACACCCACCCCTCTTTATGTATTCAAGGACTGCATTTGCTTCTTTGGCTACAACTTCACACTGGGAGTTCACATTCAGCTGATTAGACAACATGATCCTCAGATGTTTTGTGGAATCATTGCTTCCCAAGACAGAGTACCCCATCCAGTAAGCATGGCCTATGTTTTTGTTCCTGATATTTTTCTGCATTAATACACACTTTGCTTCCTTACACACAGTTTATCAAGTGATCCAGATCGCTCTGAATCAGTGACCTATCCTCTACTGTTTACCACTCCCCCAATTTGTATTTCATCTGCAAGCTTTATCAGTGATCATTTTATATTTTCCACCAGGTAATTAATAAAACTTTTCAACAGCGTAGGACAGTGGCATTCAAACATATTTTGAGGCCACCCAGTTGAAGAAAATTGTTTATGCCCATGATCCAAGAGAGCTCAGGATGAGGGATTTGTGATGTGGGAGAGGACTCAGGGCTGGGGCAGAGGGTTGGGGTGCAGGAATGAGGGCTGCAGAGTGGGGCCAGGTATGAGGGGGATTCTGAGCTGGGGCGTGGGGCTGGAGTGCAGGAGGGCATCAGGACTCTGGACTGGGGGTACAGGCTCTGGGATGGAGCCAGGGTTGAGGGAGGGTTCAGGACCAGGGCAGGGGATTGGGGCACGAGCTTACTTTCGGCAGCTCCCCATCAGTGGTAAGGCAGGCTTCCCACCTGGTCTAGCGCTGGGGGCCACAGTGTACTCCAGAAGTGGCCAGCAGAAGGCCCAGCCAGCTTCTAGGAGGAGGCCTGCAGGCACCAACCCCTAAACCCCACGTTGGCTGGTTCCCAGCTAATGGGAGCGCAGAAGGGGTGCTCGAGGTGAGGGCATCACCCGGAGCCCTGTGGCACCCCTACCTATGAGCCAGATCTGCCACTGACCATTTCTGGGGCAGAGAACGGTGTCAGAACAGGTAAGGACTAGCACCAATGGTTTTCAAAGTGCAGCGTTGGCTACCAGGGTCTCTGGGTGCTGAGCAAGGCGACCCAGTGCCTTATGTTCCATAACTGGGCCGCTACCCACATGTTGAAAACCACTGGGGTACGACCAAAAACCCATCCTTGCCAGACCTCACTAGAAACATACCCTCTCGATGATGGTTCCCCATTTACCCTTACATTTTGAGACCTATTAGTCAGTCAACTTTTAATCCATGTAATATACAACATGTTAATTTTACGTTGTTCTAGATTTGTAATCAAAATGTCTCCCTGTGCCAAGTGAAACACCTCATGGGAATCTACATATATTGCATCAATGCTATTGTCTTTATCAACCCAATGTGTAATCTAATCAGAAAAAATACCAAGTTAGTTTGGCAGGATTTTTTTTTTTTTTTTTTTTTTAAAGAAATCTGTGTTGATTGGCATTAACCCTCCTTTAAATTTTTAGTATTTGAGTCCTATATCAGCTACACCACTATCTTGCTCTGGATCAATGTCAGACCGACAGGCTTATAATTACTCAGGTCAGCCTATTTACCCTTTTTAAGTAAGGGCACCACATTAGCTTTCGTCCAGTCTTCTGGAACTGCCCTAGTGTCTTCCCAAAGACTGACACTAAATCATCACTAACAGCCCAGGGAGTTCCTCAGCCAGCTCTTTTTAAAATCTTGGCTGCAAGTTGTGGACCTGCTGACCTTGTGATCTTTAAAATATAATGTGTATGGTCTCTAAATGTAATGTGTATGTTTCTCTTTAGTTTTTTTATTAATTATTATTATTTATTAAACTTTAACACTGTGGTAGCGTCTGAAGGCCACAACCAGGTCATTCCCTCTGTGCTATCTGCTGTACAAATGTAATGAACAGTCTCTACACCAGAGTTATCCTGATCAGATGATATGGTGGCCACACAATATCAATTTACTTTTTAAAAACCAAGATGCTAAGTTTCAAGAAGGAGTCAACTAAAACGAGAGCGTAAGCTAGAAACAGACTGAAAAGCAAATTAAGAAATCTAAATCCTTAGAAACATCAAAGGTCTGCATACCTGAGGACCAAAGGGCAAGAAAAGCAACAGAAAAGAACCGAGTTCAGGGGATGGGAAGTGTCAAAGAGACTCCTTTTAACCAGTCCAAGAGATGTTAACAGAACAGAACATCATCACTGTTAGCCACTGAAGTCTCATAGCATCAGTACTATTGTGGAGCTTACAAAGAAGCAGATCTACAGCCGTAGTATATCAGTCACACCCAAATCTGTCAGTAATTAATTCAATCTTTTCAATATTCAAGGTCTCTGAATCTTCTCACCGTGACTGCAACAGAGGTGGATTCCGATGGAGCCATGGAGCTTTGGTATGCTATCCTGCTATGCACAGAAGTCTGGTCATAGGAGGAAGTTGTTGTTACGGGGCTAGTGCTCTGGGATGAGCAGGTCAAACTGGAAGAGGTGATGGCAGAGGTTGTGAAGGTGGAGTCCTGTACTGTATTGGATATTGGCAAAGAGGTATTCAAAGGATCACTGAAAAAAGTAAAAGTTATTTATCATCTTGTTAAATGTCATTGCAGATAACTTCATGACATTACCAGCTCCTGTACAACCATCTGGAACTGGATACCCATTTGCTCAGCTAGAAATTGCCACATTCTGGTTTCCTAGCATATCAGAGTTTAATGTGAGCCCAGGCAAAGTTACTGTGGCTCTTTGTTCAGAGCCACCATCTGCAATGAGCAGCAGGGGCCATTCCCCTTCCCAGGACAACAATGTTTTCTCATCCCATGTTCCATTCTTCCTCCCCTCAAAGAGGCTAGCTATGAGAATTATTCTCCTGGCTAGAATTAGCATTCTACTTTATAAGCGATTTCTTAGGATTTTAAATTGTAAGGTTTAATTCACAGGGCAGACACCATATCTTACCATGAGTTTGTACCAGAGCCCAGAACAATGGGGTCTGATCAGACTGAAGCCTCTAGTCAGTACTTTCAATGGTTTGAGATTACTCACAAAAGGTACTAAATAAGAGGTATTATTATACAATGCAGTATTGCTAATCTACAAGACCATTTACACACACAGATGAAGATTTGTTTCCTGCTCCTAGATCCGGGGTTGGGAACCTCAGGCCCTGGGTCTGGCCCCCGACACTCAGGGCTCCCCCCAGCATTGGGGAGCCCGCACTGGTTCTCCAGTCTCCCGACCATGTGGCTGGAACACACAAAATACTAGCTTGGGCCTCCGTCTGGTCCCTCTGGTATATGAGGGGACTGTGGGGAGTGGCCTTCTTAGTCAGGGGCCATGGCAGCGAGGGTTGGTTGGTTTTTTTGTTTCTCACTTGCATGTGGCCCCCGATTGAATTTTCTGTGGGTCAGTGGCCCCGACCCCAAAAAAGTTCCCCATCCCCGCCCCTAGATCTTTCTAAACTCCTTAAATTGTCACCTTTTCAGTATTGCTTGAGTAACATCAGTCTTGAAGGACTTTAGTTTTTAAAAAGTGCTTTAACATATACATTTTCTTGACTGTGATATAGATATTACTGTTAATATAGTGACCGCAGCAAGTCATATTTCACATCTTGGATACAGAAACTAGGTATCCCTCCATTTTTTTTAATCCAGTCTCTTTCAAGCTCCCATATATCAGCACAATGCTGCAATATTTGCTCTGCAGTGTTTCCAAGGTTTGTATTGGCTTTTTTAAAACAGCTAAAAAGGGTATGACAAACTGAAGAAATTATTTTTGCAAATCTTAATTCTTGCAAATTCTTCATAAACTTTTGAAGGAAGATTTTATACAGAAACAAAAGAACATTTGAAGAGTAAGCATACTCTTGGGTTGCAATGTCTGCATTTCCTTTATTACAGGAAATATTAACATGCTAATGAGGGCTTTCTGCTTACCTCAGAGTCTGGCTACCTTCAGGCTGAGCTTACAGTGAAGTCAAACCTCAGTTTATAGTGTCATTCTGCTGACAGAGATGGACACTGTGATGCATTTATCTCTGCTGGGTCGATTATAAGAGGAGATGGGCTAGGAGGGAGCCAAGCACTTTGGGAATCAGCATATTTAAAAATGATCAAGCAACAATGTGGAAGGCAAAAGGAGCATTAAGCTCAATTTGTCCCCCCACTCCCAGCTCCATTCCAACTCCTTTCTCAGAATGTTTCTCTAGCCATCAGAAAAGGGACCTCCCTGCTCTCTGGCACAAGAGATCTTGATCTACGCATGTCTTTTTTTTAGTGCAAGAGACCACCACAGGATGCAGGAACGAAACTCTTACGTACTTTACAGGTTTCGAGTACAAGCTGTTGCTGGACACCTGGCTAATATTCTCATTGCTGGGGGATGACCCAAACTCTGGGAGAGAAGGGTCTGACCCAAACTCCAGAGCTCCAAACTGGACATTCAACCCCGTCACGTCAGCTGATCCAGGCATTTCCACTGCAGAGGCAGGGATCTGAAAGTAAAAACAAAATTCTGTGTCTACATGGTTTATATATAAAAAAAAAAAAATCACTTGCCAGAACCACGTTGGACTCTGGGAAACGACAAACATACAGAACGCAAAGTAACTAACTTGGTTGCAAGCTCACAGCCTTGGCTTTTAACCTGTATCTTTTGGCCACTGCAGCTGCTTCTCAGATGGCGCTGAATAATTTCGTTTAACTAGAATCCCTCCAGCTTAAAACTTAGTTGGCCCCTACTTTTCGGGGGCCTAAAAGATTATGTCCCACTATCCTCTGTGCTTACCCAAAGAGTATTTTGTTTGAATCATACAACTCCCCATCACTAGTTAGTCCAAAAACACTCAGAAAAGGTTTTATTTCCACATAGAGCAATCAGATATGTGCTTGGAAAATACCACATCACTGTCTTTTGGACTATAAAAATCACCCATCTTAAAATTCCTTATGTGATAACTAAAAGTGCAGCAGGACTTCCCTACAAAGTTTCCCCTCACTCCCACATAAATTAAGCCTATATTTGCCCCCTGGTGTGTTACCCACCTTAGAAGCTGGGGGTATCCTCCGTTTTGGTGGTTTGATCTGTTTCTGCTGCGTTTGATGGGCAGACACTGCCTGATTCTCCATAGCCATGCTAGGAAGCTGCAGCATTTTGCTTGTAGCCGTAGAGCTGTCTACGGGTGATGGCTCTCGGAGTTTTACTTGAGAGGAGAAAGACTCCAATCCAGGAGGAGGAACAGGGACTGCCTGCGTCTGCTGTTGCTGTCGCTGGGTCAGCTGGCTGAGAACTGGGGATGGTTCAGGCTGGGATTTAAAGTCTAGCCAGCATTTGGGAAAAGAAAATAATAATTGTAGCATTAAAGTCTGCTCCCAGGGCTTTTATGTTCCATTTCTGTTTTGTAGTTAAAGATTCAGTGCTTCTATTCACCCTCTCAGAGCTACTACTGCAGACTGTGTGCAGACCCAGTCACATGTCACCACATTCGTTCACATGAGCTTCAGATTTTGAAGATTATTTTTGCAACCACAGAGGCTGGCAATTTCATTTTCCTTTTTTTAAATTAAAACACATGCTAAGGATAGGACTATATGGCAATTTTTATAGGGAATTATGCAGCTATTCACATGGCCACACCAGCTGCATAATAGCCAAGTCCCTAGCAGTAATGCTGTGTATTATTTTAGCCCGATCCTGCACCACTCCCCAGCGTGAGGGCCTGTGTGAAAGTGGGGCTCAGTTAAACGCAGAAAATGCAATTCACAGCAAAAGCTAACACTCACGACTTTTGGACAATCTTTGTCATGTTAGACACACTATAATTAGATGTTCTGGTCTTCCTGATTCTAAGGAGGAGACTTTCAAAGGCTCAAACAGGATTTAGATACTCAGCTTCCACTGACTTTCAGTTGGAGTTGGATGCTGAGCTGCCCTTTATAAATCCCCTCCATAATTTTTCAATCTTAGAGGACAAACTTATAATCAATTACTCAAAACATGGCTCAAACATAAAAGAGCATTGTAGGTCACATGCTTCCCATTCTTTCCAGCTACTAAACTGCATTTAAAAAAAAAAAAAAAGACGGCTGAAAACACATGAAAATATTTTTTTAATATTACTTTATGTGATCAGTGTGTTAGCTACCACAATGGCTGCTTCTATACTGGCAAAAAATCAGGACCTGTAATTCTTCGCAGCAAGAGTACCACTGGAAATAACAGCACAGATACTGCTCAACAGTTCTTAGCGCTGTCTTTTCTACCCCCTGCCCAGAGAAGGGTCTATGTAATTGTGAATGGGCAGGAAGGGAAGTATGCACTAGGCAGGTGGTCCCAGTATTAAGATGTGATCCATACTATTAAAGAGCTAGAGAACCCATTGCAAGATGCTATTAACTAAATCTAGGATTGAAAACTCTGAAAAGAAGACGTAATATAGATTTAAGATTATTTTTTAATAAGAACATCAGAGCGGACACACTGAATCAGACCAAAGGTCCATTTAGCCCAGTGTCCTGTCTGCCAACAGTGGTCAATGCCAGGTGCCCAAGAAGCAGTGAACAGAACAGGGAATCACTGAGCAATCCTCTCCCATCACCCATTCCCAGCCTCTGACATAGGCTAGGGACACCATTCCTACCCATCCTGGCTAATAGCCACTGATGGACCTAACCTCCATGAATTGATCTAGGTCTTTTTTGAACCCTGGTAAAGTCCTGGTCTTCACAACATCCTCTGGCAAGGAGTTTCACAGGCCAACCGTGCGCTGCATGAAGAAAAATTTTTCATTTGGTGATCCCTAGTTCTTCTGTTATGGGAACAAGTAAATAACTTTTCTTTATTCACTTTCTCCACACCAGTCATGATTTTATCGACCTCTTGCAGAACTGGAGGAGCTAACGGAAGCAGAGAGGTATGTAGATGAGGCTTTCCAAGACACTGGAGGTGGGACAGTTCTGCAGTCAGCCATCTCCTGCAATGGTTAGCCAATTGTGAGAAGTGCCAAACAAGTCACTTACAACTCATCTGTAACACCTTCTACTGAAGTCACCTATAAATATACTACTCATGTCTAATATGTTTGTAACATCTTCATTTAGAGTACATCTAGACTACAGAACTTTTCCAGAAGTACCCCATTAAAGCTCTGCCATGTCCAAGGAATGCATCCGCTTTTCCAAAAAAAGTCGGAAAAGCGGATGCATTTTGTCAACATCCCTGTAAACCTCGTTTCACGAAGAAGGTGGCATGTTCCAAAAGAAGGGTATTTTTTTCCCAATATTTGGCCCCATGTAGACGAGCCAAATGTCAGAAAAGCCTTTTTCAGCAGAAAAGTGGAAAAAGATACGCAAATTGCGGTTCGCAATTTGCGTATCTTTTTCTGACTTTTCTTTGTAGTGTAGACATAAGCTTTATTAACCTTTTGTAAATGGAAACAACATCATGTGACCACGCTTACTATTCTTCCACAGGAACCTACTTCCTAAAGAGAGAAGCCATTTCTCGATACAGCTTTTAAAATCTCTTATGTATAGTCTAACACTGAAGTGCCACACATTTCTCAGTCAATGGCTTAAAAAAACCCCCAGGTCTCTATATAAACACTCACCAAACTGACTGAGGACAGAGGATTGACTAATAGGGGGTTTTAGATCCCAGGATGATGTGGTGGTAGCAGTGGTGGCAGTGGAGCTACTGCTGTTTTGCTGAGAGCTCTGAGAGGGGAACTGACCCAAACCTGGAGACTTCAATTGGTCCAAGAGCGGAGATCCGGTGGAGTTGGCCAATTTAGAGGATCCAAGTTCTCCAAACCCAGAACAGAGGACTGAAGACTAACAAGAAAATGAGGGGGGGGAAAATGTCATTAAATGTGAACATGAACAAACCTGTGAAGTCAGAGTTAATAGTTCCACTTGGCAACAATTCAATACATACTTTATCACAGATTTCTAAGTAAAAATGAAAAGTTAGAACTTAGCAAGAAAATACAACTGAGCACTAATAATATGGGGCCAGATCCCCAGCTAGTGTAACTGGTTTAGCTCTACCATTGTTAATAGAACTACGCTCAGTTATTCCAGCTAAGGATTGGAGCCAGGAAGTTTTGTTTATATACTGTCTTAGAAAAATATAATGGTAAAGTTACTGACAAAAGTATTTAATTTGTTTGACAATGTTTTCCAGTAGCTAATCTCCAACTCTGTTAAAACTAACAAAGGGTAGCCAACTTTCTATTAGTCCAGAAAACTCAGAAACAGTTCATTTCCACACAGATCAGTCAG